>OX276411.1:11921379-14476379 GCA_946251805.1 Cybosia mesomella
CATCTTTATATAAAATTGCTGAATTGATTCAATGAATCAATATGCCACCGCAGAAAATCGACATTACATTTTTTCTGTTTTAGTACTTAAATCCATAAAACTATTATTTAATAGATAACTCAATCGCCATTATGTATATTATAAGCATTATAGAATCATCTGTTCCTTGTGAGCTCCTTTTTTCAATTGCCGGCAACATCGCAAGTGATTAGCGGATTCGCTTGGATCCCAGTAGATTTAAAAGACTTGTTTATAAAATGATTAGATTGAGCATAGGGAAAATATGACTAAGAATAAGCACAATATTAAAATAACTAACAAAATGTCTGTCATTCAAAACATTGTACACACACACCCAGGCAGCAAGCTCACGTCGCTACGACGACATTATAAGGTGACTTCTAACGTGATGGTTCACGTGACGATGTCACAAAAGTCGACGGGATTTGTCACGTTATTTTTAACGTCACTTAACGTCATTACTGACATTAAGTGACATGAATGACGTTAAATTTTGGTCATTTTGTACGTTGTTCACGTTAAACGACGTACATATCGACGTCATTAACGACGTAATTTTACGTCATTCGTAATACATTTACAGTAAACAAAGTCTAATAATACGTTCATAGGACGTTATTTTACGTGATCTGTATGACGTCGCAATACGTACTACTATTGACGTGATAAATCACGTTGTTATTTACGCTAAAAACACGTTCGTACGACGTCTTTTGAGACGTTATTTTACGTGATCTGTATGACGTCGCAACTACTGTTGACGTGATAAATCACGTTATTATTTACATTACACGACGTCTAATAACACGTTCGAGTGCTCTAAATTAAGTTAGATAACATAAATAGACGTTGATTTGACATAATAAGAAACGACTTAAATGACGTGATTAATCACATCAAAATTAGTGGTTTGACGTAGTAAATGACGTAAAATTACTTCGTACAAATGTAATAAATGACGTGAAATTCCTAGTTAGAATCGTGTAGAGGAACGGTTACTTACTAATTAGTAAGTAACCATTCCCCTACACGATCCTTTTAAGGATAGGACTATTTTCAAAATGGCCACTTTACAATGCATTACAGTTAGAGAACACAATCCCGAAATTCAGCTCGATGAACCACAATTCAAAGTTATTAAGTGAGTATTAGGTGCTATTATTGTTGATTTTGAAATCTCTGAAAATAATAGATTGATTTTCTCCTTTGAACTCTAAAAGCAGTACATTTACGCGTGACAAATGTGATGAAATCAAACAAGCATGAGTAAAATCAATTCTTTATTTGCTGGTTAATTTTTGATAATACCTCGAAACTATTGATATTTGTATCATAATTCCCACTGCCACTTGTTTGGGATTATGCCACATACTTTTCCTTAAAATTACATAACATTTTCTTTAAATCCCCACAAGGATGAAGCTGGTGGGGATTATAAAACAATAGGTATAAACCACAACTCCCTACGTCTACAGCAGAGAGTTGTGGCTTATACCTATAGTTTCATAATCAATAAATGCACTCCTCAAAAGTAATGGCTGCTTCTATAGCATGAGACATCCAGAAAATTTAAGTAAGGTGTCTCAATGGAATAACTTCATTTTTGTTAAAAAAAAGGTAACATTATACATTTATAAATAACATCTGACACATCAATTAACGTTAATTGTGATAGTTGACTAACAACAAAAGTGTGTAGTTTTTGAGAAGAACAAGGGTAAACAAAATAATCTTCATATTTTTCGTACTTTTGACCAAATAGTTTTATTTTATCATTGCCAGATAAAATATTAATAACTTTCAAAACAGTATTATTTTTCAACATACATATACAATTAGCCGACGAGTTTATGTCTAGCATGAAATTTTCAAACATCAATTTACTGTATTGCTTAAAATTATGAGCAGGAACTGGCCCTCTAAAATGACGATGTGAACAATGCACACCCTCAAACATATTATGCGAACAGTTTCTTTGGCCTAGCCTATTGCACACTTGTTGTAATGGCTTGTTAGGAGTTCTTATTAGTTTTTTGAGAATTCAAATCTAAAAGCACATACATTATCTAATGCTCCATATTTATCTACGTCATCTGTAAGGTGAATAAGTGAGTGCACATTATAAACTAAGTATTGTTGACCATAGATATGGACACAATCTCCGACAAACTGCTTAAGTAAATATTTTGCATAACGCGAGTATTGATGAGCCATTTTATGTGATACCAGTATAGATGATATAGCAACATACAAAATCAAAAAGTGATTATAAACATTAGTTGGTTGCAGGCCATGTAAAAGCAACATGCAAAATCAAAAAGTGATTTATACCACTACCCAGGTAGCAAAAACACGTACAAGCGACGTCCAATTGACATCCACCTCGTCGTGGATGACGTCAAATTTTGACGTCCGTAGGATATAAAAATAGCGTCAATTTGACATAGCCTAAAGACGTCTTCTCAGGACGTTGGTGAAACGTTCTTGTCAGACGTCAGAGATACATCACATTTTAGACGTTGGTGACACGTCCTAGCAGACGTCAGAAATAGGTTTTTCACAGACGTCAGTAGTACCTTCTATAAGCGTCATTAAGACGTCTTTTTTATAAGATTGGATACCTATTCAGAATGACCTTATAGTGACGCCAGGCTGACGTCGTTAATAAAAAGGCTATAATTTTTTTACCAAATATTTATGAATTAAATTACATATGTAGTACCTATGTATATTATATAGGGTATGTATTAAAAAGGTGACAAAAAGGTGGTATAAAAAATTCTATCAGTACGTTGTTTAGAATGAGTCTACGGTTTCATTTTTTCGGGATACACTCTGTCTGTATACAGGTTGTTGTTTTGGTCATGCAATTCTGCTTCAGCATGGCTTCGGCCATCATTCTGAGCAACTTTCATTACGGAGTCAACCCTGATATCGAGAAAAAAAATCACCTGTTCCATACATTTTGATCAAGTAAGTACCTATAAGACTTTTGTATGGAACAGCTGTTTTTTTTTTTCTCGATTTCAGGGTTGACTATATAATGAAAGTTCCTCAGAATGATGGCCGAAGCCATGCTGAAGCAGAATTGCATGACCAAAACAACAACCTGTATACAGACAGAGTGTATCCCGAACACTGAAACCGTGAACTCATTCTGAACAACGTACTGATTCAGGTGTAACAGAGAGTTTATAATTAATTATGTCATCTAAAAGGAGGACAATTTATTCACTCGTGAAACTAAACATTTTTAATATTAAATAACTAGAAATCCAAAAAAAAAATTCGATTCTCCACAAAATCGGCGACGTTACTGCCTTGTTGTATACATATACATTTTTGTTGGAGCGTCGTGAAATATAAAGCCATTTTCATATTCTTACGGTGTGTAAGGGACTGTGTCCTAAAACTTGACGGACTGAGACCATCATTCTGAACAACTTTCTTAAAATGTCCACTTTTTACTCAAAATGACCACTTTCTAAATGTCGACTTTTTACTCAACATGACCGCTATTCCAAATGTCAACTTTTTTGTTATCCTTGCTAAAAAGACCTTTTTAGCAAGCAACAGAAACAACAATATTTTTTTATTTCCAAATTTAAAAACACTAAGTACATTATGTGCTTAAAAAACTAAGAGATGACTATGACATTTATTTTGACAGAAAATACATTTTTTTTTTATCAGAAATGACATAATTCTAGCTAGAACAGTTCTTAGATTACAGTTGTGGAAGTAAATATTGTTTTTTACAGTTTCTGAAGTAAAGCTTGTCTTTTTAAAGTTGATTTATACCGTGGAAGTGACATTATGAGAAGTAGACATTTTGAGAAATGGATGTTTTGAGAAATCGAGTGTGGACATTTTGAGAAGTGGACATAATGTGACTAAACGCTATCCCATTCCCGCTACAGTACAGTCAGTTTCCGAGCGAGCCAGAGCAAGCTGCCAGTTGTATGGGGAGCCGATTTTTTTTATCATTTCCGCAAAGAAATTCTTTGTAAACGTTGCACAGAATGATGGTATGTCCATAGTTTATGATTTCGAGACACCGTCCCTTGCACCCCTTATAATAAAAATAAAAAATACAATTCAATTAGACGCTTATTAAATCAATGCTCTAACTTTATACTTTTTTCAAATCACTTAAAAGCAATAATTAAATTTTATAATCATGAAGCATTGGGACACTTATAGTGTATGTTTTGAAAGGTATAACTACACACTTATTTACTATATCATCAACTGCAATCCGTTTAAACTGTGACAGATTACTTATTAAATTTATATCTATAGCAGAAGACTGAAACGGGTACTGGAAGAATGAATCACAATTTAAATACTCCCTTCCATAAATAGATAGTTTTCCGTCCCCATCCCGTAATATGTTAACTTTGAATACTTTCCCACTCTTTGTTAAACAGTATCTGTCAGCTTTTCGGTTAGGGTAAATTAACTATTGGTGGTACTGTAGTTTTTTGAAACATTCAAAAACGCCATCGTTCTCTGGTAGCGGTCCAGTGTTATGTTTATATAAAACATTTATTTTAGATGAAGCAGAATAACCTAATTTTAAATCAATCTCTTTCAATCTCTTAATGATTTGTTGTAATGGCTTATGTGATGATCTGACCAGTTTTTTTATTGTATTTAAATGATTTTCGAATGCAAATGCTGCATATTCTTCTATGTGACAAAGCATGTGAACGTTATAGACCAAAAACTTTAACCCGTAAAATATTTTTGAACTAATAGTTTTTCAGCAAAATCTATACCAAAACATTCTATATGTTTTTTTGAGCATAAAATTGTAATAGCAGAATGAAAAAGTAAAAAAAATTCGTATAGCGCTCGCGGCAAAATATTTTTTAAAACAATCGGACTAACATATAGTAGAAACGTTCAGAATTCTGTAGATTTCCATCTGGCTAGTTCAGCTAGGCTTCGAGACTTTCTGTTGAACTCAACAGGTATAAACTGTGCACAGAATATTAGTTTTTCTGAAATTGTTTTAACTGATGAAGATTGCAATCGAACATGCAAATCTCCACTGATCCACACATTTAAGAGTTTTCGCATTACTCCTAAGCACACATTGTGCATATATTCTGTAGGAAACAAAGAAATCATATCAATTCTAAGACGTAAAAGGGGGGAATCTCCGATGTGATGGTCTTCATCTAATTTGAATCTAAATGTTTCATTAGTTCTTTTGGGTGCAGTAACATTGTCATATATAACTCTACTAACATGGTAATCTCCAGATTCTGTACATTTGTCACAGGCCGAGTAGCCACCGTGTTGTTTTGTACATTTGATATACGATCGCGCTGGAGCATCACAAATAAAGCTATGGATTTTTAGACTGTAATGAGTATTATCATAACTAAATCCGTTTGTCATTAAGTCGTTTGCCTCACGTGTAAAATCGTCTAGGAAAGCGTTTAAAGGCGATGGTTTATTTTGACCACAAAAAATAGCATCTGCAAACGGTCTGGTATTAGCGCAATTTTTTAGCAATCCCAATATAGGCCACAACTGTGTGTTTGTACTCTTAAAAAGTGGTAAGCCGTCAATGTTAAAAGCTACTTTAATTTCTGTTTCTGTATTCTTTATTAAATGCATAAGTTTTTTAACTTGTGGGAGTATACAAATTTTCCAGTATCTATTTCAGTGATATTCAAATCCATCGGAGTTCGCAATAATGTGCGACTGTCTTTCGGCAATTGAGGAATTGAAGGGGATAGCAATTTTAGAAGGTCGCTTAAAGCATTATGGGGTATTTAGTGAACTATAGCCCAATGTCTCAACTTATTTTCAAAATCTAATGTCTGATTTATGGGGTAATTACTATCCGACTCTGACAGTGACTCATGATTACTAACAAAATTTCGGTTTTCATCACCAGAATCTAAATCTGTCATTGTTACATCACCACCTAGGTCATTTATATTTTGTTTATTTACAAGATCATCAGAATGTGAATAAGAAATTGGCTCGACAATGTCATTTATTGAGAAATTATGAAATGTGCTCGAACTACTTGCTGCTTTAATGTTTGTCATTATTTTAACTACTTGCTGCTGATGTAATTTCTGTAATTATACTTAGTTCAGTTTCTTTTGCACGACGAATTAGTTGACGTGAAGCGACAACAGGTTTTCTTGAATATTGCCGTTTGTTACTCATTTTAATAATTTAACGAATATTATTAA
Organism: Cybosia mesomella; assembly: GCA_946251805.1. Lineage (NCBI taxonomy): Eukaryota > Metazoa > Arthropoda > Insecta > Lepidoptera > Erebidae > Cybosia > Cybosia mesomella. The sequence continues at coordinate 11,927,622 of OX276411.1, forward strand.
AAAATTAAAAAAGGAACCTCTGTAGTGATATTAAATAAAATTACTTACACTAAACTAAAACATTAAACACACAAATTGGCGGGTAAAACATAATTTGTAGTTACTATTTTTTAGTCATACGCATTGGGTCAGCGCGGTGGATTACGACCCACTTACCCTCGTGAGAGGGTAGGCCGGAGCCCCTGCAGTGCATTAGAAGGCTGTGATGATGATTTTTTAGTCAATGTCCAGTCTATTTATTACTCGCTTATGTTTTTCTTTTGTCGTTCAGGTGCGTGTTTTAACCAGTTCTTTACAGATTCTTCTATCTCTTTCGCAGATACGCCATTTGTTGTAGTAATAACCGTTTCTGTAAAATAAACAAAAAATTACTCTCTCTCATTATTTATGTCAACCAGCGTCATACGCGAACAAGTATAAAAATAGGTAATATTTTTAGACGAGCAATTTAATAAAATTCAAAATTTCATAAATAACAAAAAAATTATAAAAAGGGTGTATGGAACGGTGTCTCGAAAACTGAAACCATGGACTCAGACCATCATTCCGAGCAACTTTTTTTTGCCGACATTTTTTTTCCATTTCCGCAACAAGTTTCATAGGTAATGTTACTTGGAATGGTGGTCTGAGTTCATGGTTTCAGTTTCAGACACAGTCCTTCCCTTACACCATGTATGTGTATTGTGTATGGTACAAAAAAACTCCTCTTTCTAAAAATTTAAAAAAAATTATAAATAAATAAAAACTTTACATCGATATTATTTCGTAAACGTGACCAGTTAATAATATTAATATAACTTACCAATAATGCATTTCAGAAGAACTAGTTTATTAAAAGGCTTTTTTGTTTCTCGGGCCTTTTTTGTCCATAAAAATTGTAGCTGCAGGCTAGAGAGTCGGATATTAAATATTTCAGTATCCTTCTGGTTTTTTATTTATAATCCTGGCCCCCGAACGTCTTAAGATATGATACCTGTAATGTGAAAAATTAAGTTACACACTGCTGTGTTGCCAGCAACCCACAAAGCGTCTGCTCATATTGATGTAACTTCGCAGCCTTAGCTTTGAACTAACCAAATCGTCGTAGTGAGGTTTATTTTTTAACAGATCTTCGTTTTCATAGAGTTGTTTTTCTGTTTGTAACGGGAATCAAAAAACATCTGGTAGAATTCCTTTTGACCTGGTATTTACATGAGTTTGTTGTAGAATCTCTAAGATCTGTGTATTTTGTGTCTTCAAGGTGGCCAGCAAAGAAATAACTTTGGACTGGAATTCTGAAACAAGTAGGTTTGTAAGTAATTTTTATGAACCTGGAACAAAATTAGTCACAAAAACTGCTCATGTTATACAGTCCTGCTGATGTGCATTTATAATCAATTCAGGTAAAAGAGGAAATTTGATTGTATATAGGCACTTAAAAAATGTACAGTAAAAAATCCCGATACCTGTCAATTTAGTTGAACTTGCTTTTTTTTTTCATCTAAGCTTAAGATGTCAAATTGCACCTGTTGTCCAATCCCAAGTTCTACTTCTAGATCTGCAATTGAAAAAACAAATGTAACAGAGTGAAGAAAATTCGAAATTTAGAAAAAAAATTGGCCAAGTGCGTGTCGGACCACGCGCATAATAGGGTTCCGACGTTGCCCGACATATTAAGCGTCTTATACGGAACCCTAAAAAAAACATAGTAAAAATATTACTATTATTTTTCGCCACCAAAGAAACTTTGTTTTTCATAGTGTTTGTATGAACGACAAAGTTATATTTGCGGTCGGAAAATGTTTTTTAATCTCGTCCAAACCAGTTTTCGTTGAAAGTGTTCATTGAAATCTATACCATATTTTTTTATAGATTTTTCACTCTCAAACTTTAAAAGTTAGAGAGGGGGGGGGGGACAACACACATGTCTATCTTTCAAACGATTGACTTTGAGAAAAGATGGTTTGAGGAACCTAAATGTCATTTTAAAAGACCTATCTATAGACATACTACACGTATATGTTTGATGAAAAATTTTTTTGTTTGTGTTCCATGTATGGAGCCCTCTCTTATTCTTAATTTTATTATTATTTTTGTATAGAAATCGAAAAGCGGTGCACAGAATACATCTACCTACCAAGATTCAACTGTGTAGTCCGAATAAATTTGGAATAAAGTGGCTGTGACATACGCGGACAGACAGACATGTCGAATCTATAAAGGTTCCGTTTTTTTTTAACATTCGTCTACGGAACCTTAAAAATTGACTACTTCGTGTGAGCTGGACACTCCGGCAGTTAATATGTACCGCCCTGGGAACGAGGTGTCAATTCGCACGGGTTGTATACAAAATGTGCTAAAACAAGTTTTAGATTAGATATAGAGTCGAATACTTTATTTCAAATCGATCTCGCCGTTTATGTAGGCTGCTGCAGCGACGCGCAGCACCGCTTATGTACGGCCATTGCAGCGACGCGCGGCGCCGCTTATGTGCAGCCACTGCTGTGATGCGCCGCGCATTCTTGCGCTTTTACGTACGACCGGCCGCTGAAGTTACGTGCAGAACCGTGCCGCGCAGTGGACCTTTTAAAAACTGACACAGGCCTACCTTGTAGCAAACCACTGGGTAAGTCAATGATTATTGATTCGTCTCTGTACTTTACAGTGCAATTGGAGGTTTGCACATCATCCCATGCCTTTGCTGCAACTGTAAAAGAAAAAAATATGTTAATTTCACAGGTAGTGTAAGCGGTTCTACGTTTTTATTTTAACATTTTTTCTAGTAGAACAAAAATTCCCTAGATCTCAAAAACTACTGAACCGATTTTGATGAAACTTGCAGTCTTCCCTAAACAATACCTAGTTCAACAAAAAAAATCAATGTAAATACGTACTTTAAGTTCATAGTGGATATAAATTATAATATTGACTACCTATGGATTATTATTTTCTGTTATTTAAGCAAGATAAAATGCGATTGATTTAAAACACTACACTATAGAACAAAGTAATATCGATATGGCATTCATTACCTTCTTGTATTCTTGATGTCCCCGATTTCAGCTAACTTGACTGCATCGTTGTTTAATTCTGTTATTGATTCGTCTCTGTACTCTACAGTGCAATTGGAGATTTGCACATTATCCCATGTATTTGCTGTAACCGTAAAAGAAAATTATATTAATTTCACAGGTAGTGTATACCGCGCGGCGAGCAACTTGAGCAAACGGGGCGTAGCGGGGGGAGGTTTGCGCACGTACATTTATAATGAAAATTGGCTACTGCGCAGCCAAGGTCAGTGTTCAAGTTGTTTGCCGGTTATTATATACATAGCTACTTTAAGTTTATTATGGACATAATAATACAACTGGCTGTTCCTAGAACTATATTGACTATGGATTATTTTCTGTCATTTAACACCTTGGCAGTCCACAAAGTAGATAGAATAGTTAAACAATAACAATGTAGCACATATGGTACGTCGGCAGGAAGCGTCGGTGGTCGAATGGGTAGGGACGTCGCCTCACAACCGTAAGGTCGTGGGTTCGAGTCCCAATGGTGGGCCATGTACCATTGAGTTTTCTCAATGAAAAATTTAAGTACATTACTAAATTTAGTAACTGACGCTTCTACGGCGAAGGAAAATATCGTGAGGAAACCAGCAAGTCAGAAAATTAAAAAAGTTTAAAGACTTGTGATATCCACCAACACGCATTGGGTCAGCGCGGTGGATTACGACCCACTCACCCTCGTAAGAGGGTAGGCCGGAGCCCCTGCAGTGGGGACATTAGAAGGCTGTGATGATGGCATAGGGTACACATGACTGCTAAAGTGTTAAGCAAGATAAAATGCACAAAGTTCAGAATATTCTCTTTTGTAAAATAGTTTGATACATACACAATTCTAACAAATAAAATTTAGAAACCAAAAATTGCACATTTAAATTATCAAATCAAAATTATCCATACACAATATCGTTAATTTTGTTTTATAGAAGTTTTCCCATAAAAAGCACAAACAAAAAGCAATGGTTTAATATTTCGTATGCCTGCAAACCACTACTGAAGTTAATGACCTCTTTTTCCATCATGCTCAATTAAGTATTACCTATTCTAATACTAAATTATACAAATAAAATAATAATTTACAAAACCAAAAAACCTGACTGCACTAAAAGGAAACAAGTTGCTTTATAATCATAACATGCAGTCGAAGGCAGTGATGGTATCCCTAAAAAATACATACATATAAGGGTTGTATTCCATTTATCAAACATGTTTGATCAAACATAGGTAAATGTCTTTCTAACAAATACATTTTTTTTTTCTCTTTCTAACATAATATTATGGATGACTAAAGTTTGGTTACACTTGTTTCATAAATGGAATACCTACCATCCTATTATATACATGCTGAAAGCTAAAAGCATAATGAAAACCAAATGCACTGTAGTTTGACACTTAGGGCTGTCCGTACACACTGTAAATTTTTATACTATTTTAAAACACTAGACTGTAGAACAAAGTAATATGAATATGGCATCATTACCTTTCTCAGCTAACTTTGCTGCAACCTTATTTAATTCTGTTTTTTTTAGTGAAGGAGGACGAACTATATTTTCATCATCACTCGCACAGCTAGTGTCAGAAACGAAACGCTTGGTTCTCTTTACAGGTCTTTTAGATGGTTGTTTTTCTTCTGGTACGTTGTCTAAATAGGAGGTAAACTCAGAGAGCTTTAGCTTTCCTTTTGTATCATTAAGAGCATCTGTTAAAAAACATGCAACATGCAAACACATTGTAAGTATCACATGCCAAAATGGTTGGAGTGCACTTTAATTAGGTATTAGGGGCTGCCTACAAAAAAAAATCCAAAAAACTTTCTAAGTTCGAAAAATATCTGGACTTGGTTTTGAAGGTTTGGGTGAACTTAAAGGGGCTGCCCTTTAAGTTCACCCCAACCTTCAAAACCAAGTGTTTTAATTTATGTACACAATGTACACATCACATCTCATCTATCATCACATATCATGTAACTTTTTATTATTATTGAATTTGAGTGTGTTTGACTACAATCTTGCCTGATGGAAAGCAACGAGGTGAAGTCTAAGGTGTTTGCACATTTGTTGCAAATTATTTATGTAAATTAGTAAAGTTCTTGTAAATCAATGAATGAAATTATGAAAACTAAGAACTCTTGAATATTCGAATTTTATGACACTTGTTAGATACCATTACGCATCAGTGGTAGGTAACCTAGACAATGGTGCACCGGTCAGATGGTCTCCTTAGTACTGAAACCTTCCTATCATCTAGAGCACTGCACATACCAAAACCAGATAGGACCAGACAACCTTAGCGTTAATGAGGTTGGGATGCACTAAAGGGGCCCAAGACTTAAGATTTTAGCACTTACAGAATTTTTCTGTTAGCAGGCCCTTAAAAAGTGCACCCCAACCAAAGATTGATGACCTGACCATGCATTTTACCAATACCTTCATTCCAGGTCGGAGGGTTCAGAGGAACACAAGCATTTCAAGTCCGAAATTCGTATTTTAATATCATTACTTACCAGTTTCGCAAAATATACGTTTCACTCCGTAGATTTTCCACTTTTCATCCGGACTTGTGTTGGCTTTAAGTAGCTTCTCAAAAGCTTTTGATCCCTTGACTGGAGGCCAAAAAACTTCGCATCGTCTAGGTGTTAGCCACAGCGAGTTCACAATGGATACAGAACCTCCATCGTCATCCCCGAATTGAACAACCGCGAACGACATTTCCACACAAAACAAGAATTTTCTTGTGGGCAAAATCAGCACAGAACACTAATAATAGAACACTAATATAATATAATATAATAATAACCTGAAATCAGAGACGCAACTACGATCGAGCCGACAACGCTAGGACAGAAGAAAAGAAAGAAAGAAAAATTGTTTGGGGATGCCTGCACGTCATTTTTTAATTTCCCTACATTCAAATTTTTTCCCCAGAAATAATTTATACAAAGGGTGTAAGGGACGGTGGTGTACTGAAAACTTAAACCATGGACTCCGACCATTATTTTGAGCAATATTCATAGAGAAGTTCTTTGCGAAAAAAGAATTCAATTTCCTATACAACCGACAACCGACCGAGCTGCTAATTTTGTATGGGAAGTCGAAAAAATTTTCATTTTCGCAAAGAAATTCCCTTTGACCGTTGGATCAGAATGATGATCTGAGTTCATCATGGTTTAAGTTTTCGGGACCCCGTCTGTCACACCCATTATGTTTTAGAAAATTTTCATAGATTGCGATCGCGAGCGAAGCCGCGGGGAAAAACTAGTCATTATATAGAATAATTCCGCAATTTATGTAAAGAAATAGAAAACTCATCCAAGGTTTATATCTTGAATACGCAATAACTTAAAAAAAACGTTACATAGGGGGTCACAAAAACAGTAATAGAAAGCGCCATTCATATCTTAAAAAAAAATTATGCTTTATTTGTATTCACAATGAAATATCTCTTATGAAAAAAAATATAAAATCGATACCTAAAAAAAAAGTTTGCCTAGCCCATTAAATGCCAGTCATTACGACCGTGTAATATTGTTCATAGTTATTAAATAAAATAATATATTAATTTTATTTAAAAACCTATACTTATTCAAAAATTATTCATTTCAGTAATGTAAATATTGCTTAAGATAATGGACTATTACTATTATTGTAAATGATTTTTCACTATTAAAAGTTTAAATAAGAAACCCATATTTTCCCAAAATTAATGGAAAATTATTATCATTAGGCAACACTTAAATGGCTGTGAAATTTTTACGCGCGGAAACGTGGCGTCATTGCAAGTGGTGCCATTTTAAAAAGCCAATTTAAAAGATCATTGTCGATCTTGTAATTGTAACGGTATAAAACGATCTGTAACGGTCATGAAAGAAAGAGTCGACGACATCACACCTAGAACTCTCCCGGCCCGCCGAGCCCGCAACATGCTCGCCGCGCGTCGCAGGCGACTCAGGCGTCGGAGGTCGCTTAACGACCTCCGTCCTCCATGAGCGCAGGCCTGGGGGTGAGAGGTGAGGCCACCTGTCACCCCAGCAGAAGCAGGCCGGGACGGTGGGGCGACTAGTGCCCCTCCCCTAAACCGGGGCAAGACGGGGACACCGTGGTTCCCAAATCCGAGGGGGCCATCTCGCAAGTGGAGATGGCCCAGGGTCAGTCGGGGTGCGAGGGATATGCTCTATGGACAACCTTACACCCCGGCGTCTGTAGACCCGAGACGGCGTGCGGTTTTAGTCGGTTCAAGCCCGACATGACCGGCGGGGGGTATCCGAAGGGATTTCCGCACGAAAAAAAAAAAAGGTACTAAAACGATATATCAGCATTGACTTATATATATATATATCAGACATTTTTCTAACATGCTATTTTTAAAAAACTTAGATTTTTCATGGGCTCATTAAGTTCATGGACTTCCTCAAAATGTATGCTCAGATAGATTGAATTGAATTTCAAAACCGTAGAAAAATATGCACAGAACAAAAATGTTCTCACTGAAATTACCATTCACGACTTTCTAGAAGACGTTATCTATGGACGTCGCTGGTTCGTACTTGGAAGACGGGACTGTGGCATGACTGGTGATTTTCTAAATTTGAACTACTCCGTCCTCGGTCTTTTCGATGGACCAGGCTGCGGCTCAACATCTGATCGGCTTTCTGAATTAAATATCAGTGGGAGAACTGGAGAAGGAAGGGGTGTTAATGTCGGCGGTTCATCATCAAAGTCATTTTCATTTATTAATTCTGAGAGCTCCATTACGTTGCTGCAAGTCTCTCCAGAACAATGGAAGCACACTGCAGAACATTTCAGCCCTGCTTTTCGACATTCACACATTGATCCACAGTTTCCTTTGCATTTGCAAAAGATCAATTTTGGGTGCCGGAGGTTTAGAGCTCTGCACTGGCATCAATAATTTTCCACATGTTTTTCCAGCCCCAGTCTTCAAGATCATTATTATTACCAAGCCACGACTCGACCTGATGGTAGACTCGGAAAGTATGAAAGCGACCTGTGTATTGTATTGGAGGAAGTGAAAATAACTTAAATGTGCTTTTTGTCACTGCCTTGGCAAATTGTTTGTATCTTAGGCTGTCAAGAGAATTATCATCTTTATTACCACCGTATAAAGAGATAAAAAAAGTTTCTGAACATTTTCGCTTATAACTTTTTTATTTTGGCCTTTTCTGGTGTATGAATTCGGTAAAACCTTACTGGCGAAAATAGATGCAACTGTCATAAAATCGCTAAAATCGTGGCTTGGACTAGCGCACTCTGCTGATTCCTCTGCTCTATTTAGGGATCAAAATAATTTTGGGATGAAACTTAAGAAACCATCGGAGCTCTATAAACATCTTAGAGTTACCAAAGCCCACATCTTAGGAAAATCCCAAGATGTCACAATCAGGGCACTCCCGAAAGATAATAACGCGTCCGAGCTTGAATCTAGACTTCTATTCCATAAACGATTTATGATAGGGGCCCAGTCAAACAGAGTGGGGTTGGGAGTACGAGAGCCAGAAAGGGACCAGGATATACTTAAGTCCTTTCTAAAACAAGACGAAAATGATAAATATCGAGTGCACGCGATGAATTTGGAAATCCAAAATGAATGGTTGACAATGGGAGAGTTCTGCATACCGATGGCCTTAAAGTGGCGCACCTTGATCTATGACTGGTCGCCGGCCCTGTTAAAATTTTATCTTAACGCCTTTCAGATGACCCTCCCAGACCAGAGTAATCTGGTAAGGTGGGGGAAGGCCACAGAAAAACAATGTTATACTTGTGGTGGGGCAATAGGGACGGCTAGACACATATTAGTAGGATGTAGGGTGCTTCTCGATAGAGGCCATTACTCACGCCGCCACGATAAGGTGCTTATCATCATACGTGAAGCAATGAGTCTGGCAGTAGCTAGAGCCCAAAAAGGATTGACTACTAACAGACGTCATATCAACTTTGTGTCTGAAGGTTCATCCATAACACCCAGGAACAAACCTTATTCAATCTTAGATACTGCCCCAGATTGGACTCTCCTAATTGACACGTATGAAAAGCACTACAAAATTCCGGAGGATGTTGGGGTTTCGTCATCTAGACCTGACATATTCCTATATTCTAAGAGGTTAAAACATGTGGTTCTTGTGGAACTTACTGTACCGTGGGAAACAAATATACCGAAGGACCACACAATAAAGAAAAATAAATACTATGATCTCACAAACGAATTAATCAAAAACGGTTACGTGGTTAATTTGTATGCAGTGGAAGTGGGAGCGAGATGTATACCAGCAAAATCTCTCTATAACCTACTTAAAGATCTAGGCCTATCGAGAGCTACAATAAGCTCATTACTAGGACGAATGTCTAAAGCGGCACTAGTAGGTTCGTATCAAATTTGGTTAGGCAGGGAGGGGAACTTGGGTAGTGAAGGTGAGTGTTGATGTACATCAACAAAAGGGGCCCCTTCTAAACCTACACTTGGGTCGCAAGTCCCAGGCACTGTCCCGAGTTCCCAACTCAGCAACGCGATGGACCCGGCACCCGCACGGAGAATCCATGGATTGCTAAGATTACGGTCTCTTCTACGACAAAAAGTTACTGTACCAAAGTTGTAGAGAATTTAATTTGCAACAAAAAATGCTAACAATTTTTTTTATCAGATAAATAGTTTAAGAGATATATCGTAAAAACCATTTCAACCCCTATTTTCAAGATGGCGGCCGTTCGACAAGGGTGGCGACCCCACAAACTTGGTTTTAGCTTTACACTGACCCCCCTACACATCAAAAAAATAAAATTGCGTCCTCTAAAAAACGCAACCCCAAATGTAACTTTTCAATGGACTAGTAATAGTTTCCTCATCACACCTAAACATACACTATACATGACTACATGTATAGGAAAAGTTGAAACTAGACCAATAGGTACTTTAGTCAATGGCGAAATGCCAATGTGGTGATCCTCATCGCTTCGTAATAAAAATAACTCATCTGTCCTTAAAGGGCTATTAAGATCATCTAAAACTATAGGATGGTGATGGTGATATTCATATAATCACCGTGACAGGTGAACTTGTCACAACTAGCATATCCATTATGCGATTTAACACTTTTTAAAAACGCGCGAGCTGGCAAGTCACATACAAAACTATGCACGGAAACTGGAATATACCGATCGCAAAAAAAAAAACACATTACATAATAGTAAATTCAGTTCGTCTATAAAATCTTTTAAATAATTATCAAGTGGATCTGGTTTTGATGTGCCACAGAAAGAAAATGCCAATTACAAATACAGTATCTTTAAAATCAGCTATATCAGCTAATATTGGCCAAATTTTTATGTTTTAGCTATGAACGGTTTACCCCTTGTAAACCGTCAATATTAAAATTTAATTTCATAGTAGTTACATCACTTCTGGTACTCAAAAAATCTGACAATGAATTTTCAAATCCTAAATGTGTATATTCTCCATTTTTAAGGTTTTTAACAATGTACTTTTTCTTACTTTCATCAAAGTTCTTGCATAAGACAAGGTTAGCGTGATCCATTTTAAAATATTTTAACAAGGCTGTTGTGCAGCATTAGTAATATTGTACTTTAAGGTCCATTCTTTTAAAAATGGCCACCAGCTTCGAGATCAGTTCAACTATCAATATGACGTAATCGTTTAGATATTCAACGATATATTTGACGTTTACTCAAAATAGGATTCATTGCAATTTCTTACAGTTTACGCAGTTGAATTCAAACGAGCCAGTATCTTTTTCTCCTGAAGGTTAGTTCTTTGCGGAGCATGTTTTAACCAGACTTTTATGTTATGTTTTCTTTTATAAATATAATTCTAAAACCATTTGTTTCTTGAAGATAAAATACTAATAATGACGACCTCTGTGGCGTCATCGGCGAAAGTCCGCCTGCGAGGCAGAGGTTCCAGGTTCGATCCCCGCGGCGGAACAAATGTTTGTATGATTCAAATTCAAATTCAAATTCATTTATTTGCTCAAACGCGGTTATACAGATGTTACAATTTTTTTTTTGTACAGCACACTTACCATTTTTATGGCATGCAAACATTAAATTACATAGCAACATATATTTATTAAATTTACACTCAAGTCAATTCGTTCTATTTAATCGCAGAATTATAATAATAAGCTAATAAGAATGTCAGAACATTCAGAACAAAATGAGCCATTGAATTTTCCACTGTACTAGCATAGATTTAAAGATCAATGTCACCAGATTTTAATGTCAATAAGCTTTCCTGTCAATAGACTTCAATAAATTTCGATGTCACCAAATTACAATACGATCACTAAATTAAAATATCAATACAATTTAAGTTGGGATTCAAGTCCCGTCCTAGATGTTCTCTTTTTCCGATCTAATTCTTTAGAAAAAAGTAAGCATACAAAATGCTTAAAAATTTAATTGAAATAATATAAATTAGTCATATTTAGTCATTTACAATCAAAAAATTCTTGCAAATCGTAAAAGCATTTATTTATTAACCATTGTCTTAGTTTCGACCTAAATTGAGTCCTAGGCAGTTCCCTAATTGCCTTTGGAATGTGATTGCACATCTTAATGGTCATTATGAAACAGTTTTTTGGTAAAAGCTAGTTCTGCACGTCTAAAATTTTATTTTAGTGGGGTCTCGAGATTAAAATCTACATGTTGCACTTGCTTTAATAAACAAGTGACTTTGGTTTCTCACGAACATGCCTACCTCCAATATGTAGACAGCCACCAGAGTCAGCACCCCCAGTCTCTTAAAAAGTGGTCTACAGGTTTCTAGGGGCCCTACCCCGCATACTGCTCTTATGCACTTTTTTTGCTTCAAGAACGCTCTCTCAATATCAGTTGAATTGCCCCACAACAGTATATCATAGCTTAATATCGAAGCAACGTGACCGTAGTACGCTATAAGAGCTGTCTTCAAGTCAAGTTGTGTTTCTAAGCTGACGCAGGGCAAATACAAATCCATTTACTTTCTTGCATACTGCATCTAAATGCAGCTTCCAGTTACAGTGTTCGTCTAATATGAGACCTAAAAAGCGAATGTGAGTGTCCCTGCCTATTGTAACACCGTTCAACGTTAAATTAAGATTTTGAGGTTTTTGTTTATAGTTCCTGAAATCAATGTAATGTGTTTTCGATAAGTTTACTTTTAGGTTATTTAAACTAAGCCAATTCAGTATGGCTCTCATTGTTAGGTGCACAATTTCATCATGATCGTGATTAGGATTGCTAGGTATAACAAGAGAACAAATAAGACTACAAATATTTGTTTCGAGTCTGGGTGTTTCTATGTATAATAAGTGTGTTTACAAAAAAAAAGTATCTAAGTAGTTTATCAGTCATCCGGTTACCAAAAATACAAGCTTGCTTAGTTTGTGACTAGATGGCGCTGTGTTACATGGCCAACGATGTTAAAATAATGAAGCTATAGCAATATACAATTCTAAAAAATATGAACTTAAATTGAAATTTAATAATACAAATATATTTATGCAAACTTTCATGTAATTTATCCGTATTAGTAAGTATTCTATCCGTAATCTAGTTTCGATATCACAAGCTCTCCTTAGTTTGGGCGCTAGATGTGTGTGTGAAAATTAATGTCCTATAATTTTGACGGCCTCTGTGGCGTAGCGGTAGTGCATTCGACTGGTACGACAGGGGGCGCGGGTTCGATTCCCGCTCAGTGCAAATATTTGTATGCATGAATATGTCTATTTGCATTGGTCTGGGTGTTTCTATGTATAATGAGTATGTATTTACAAAAAAAAAGTATATAAGTATGTTTATCCGCATTCTGGAACCCATAACACAAGCTAGCTAAACTATGCTTACTTTGGGTCTAGAAAGCGCTGTGTAGTATGTCGTAGAATATTAATTTATTTATTATAATATTTATTTATATATTTCAAACGTTACTACTAGTAAAGAACTTACGGATTATAGCGGTTTTTAAATTCAGCTCCTCAAATGATTTTTTGCCTTTTTTGCCTTTTTTGCCTCGGTAGCTGAATGTCATTGCCAGTTTGTTAGTCATAGTGTGCTTCAAAATCTGATTGATGGTGCCAGTAATTGTGTGTCCAGCAAACGCGACAAAGTAGTCGCACTGAAAGTATACAATTTAATGTAATGTTTTTTTTTATGTAAAATATACAGGACGAGTTTTTTTTTCAGGGCCACTATCGCCAAATCCGAAATCATGAGAGTTATCGAAAAGTGATGAAAGGAGACCCGGGCACAATTTTTAAAGTTTTTCTAAAATCATGGACTCACTTAGCAAACAGCTGATCAGGCCGAAAAGGTTCATTTTTAAGTTCGAACCTAGCGGCATCGTAAGAAGGTTCTCCATGAATCAATACCTAGTCTAGTCACAACCAATAAATACTACTTTCGGAGATATTTAATTTTACAAAATGAACAAAAACAACGAATAATTCCCGATATTTACAAAACCACAGCGTGTATAAGTTAATGTTTGATAAAGTACAGTTATTAGGTGATTTTTTTTTTATATTCACCAACTGTTTGGTACCTACATAATTATGCAATGTTTGGTGGGCCTGACATAGCAGACTCAAGTAAAATAAAAACGCGATTTTACAACAATGAAAACGGTCTCTTCAAACATTGTTCGCTACTGAAAGAACAATTTTTTAATAAATGTTTAAGAGATGTCATTGGACATCCTGTACGGACTCGGGCTGTTTCCGAGAATCGGCTTCGCACACAGCGTGCTAATAATATGTATGGCGAGCGCACTACGGGCTATATTGTCCCACGGCTTCTTAATAGTCTACCTTCTTGTATACGAAAATGTAACACGGTATCGGGTATAAAGTGTAAACTGAAACCATATTTTTTAGATTTACTGTAGGTGGTTGGAGATTTGAAGATTTTTTGTTTTATAAACTAACTTTATTTTAAATTGTTAAGTGCTTGATAACTAATGACAGCACAGGTATAAACCTTCGTGGTTTTTTGTTGCTATTGTCATGTGTATTTAATGAAATATTTGTTTTTAATAATAATTAATAATAACAAAAAAAAAGTAAATGCTAGATCAACAATAAATTCATTTCATATTTCATTTATAATAGTTAATAATATTACTATAAAACATTTAAGAATAAAACTACCTACATAAATGACCACCACTCATGAGCTATAACTTACCATATCTGAAAAGTTCTTGTCATATTGTAAGTACTGCTCAATTAGACAAAGCTCTTTTTCATCAGTTATTGATAAATTGACAGGTAACTGCAATGGATCTTTGTTTTTCTTCAAAATTTCCTGTTCATTTTGTCCTCTTATCCATGACAATATCGGCTTGTTTTGTTCTAGAATTGTTTCAAGTATTTTCATCGAATTGTATTCATAGGCTAAAAAAGATTACCTCTATCAGATCTACATCCATACAACATCCAGACACAGAACAATTATGAATTATCAGAGGTGGGGATCGAACCCACAACCTTTAGCGCAGAATTCTCTACTCTCGACAGCTGGGAAGATCTTAGCTCACATTATCAACATCCGTCTATCCCGACACGCGGAAACAATACTCCCCGAAACTCAATGAGATTTCCGTCCAGGTAGAGGTACTGTAGACGCTATATTTGTCGTAAGACAAATTCAAGAGAAGAGCTTGGAACAGTACTGGGCTCTTTACATGTGTTTTGTCGATTTGGAAAAGCTTATTTTATTTATTTATTTAATTCTTTATTGTACGCACACAGTAAACATTTTACAAACATCACAGATAAACATAATTGAAGTGTGTGATGAAAGGTTTTAACAAAAAGGTAAATATAATTCTGTTTTTGTGTGACTTTATTGTGCATGTCTGTAACGGTACTGGAAATATTCAAAATGTCACGCCAATTTATTTAATTGTAGCACTAATTCTGTGTAAAAATTAATCATTGTGGCATCGAATATATAATCCAAAATAGTTTTCAATAAAGATTTTGCAAAGTACTACAAAATTTTTGTCAAGATCACAATTTTCATTCATGATCGTGTAAAAAACAGCAAGATAAAATGGCCGCCATTCGCATCGCGCTATGCATCACGCAGTCGATTCGTGGAATTTAGGTAGTTCGTTACACCGTTAGGCTGGCGACACATAGAGAATTTTGTAACGGTCGAAGTACATTTTCAATTTAAGATACTTAAATAAATTGTTTAAATTAAATATTAATAATTAATATTAAATTAAATTTAAACTAAAATTATTTACGAGACAAAATATTCGTTATTTCCTTTTTTTAATAAGAATTTATTTTCATTAATAATACTACATTACATTTTTATTCTTTTTTAATTAGTTAATTTATGACTTTTTTTATTAATTTGTTAAATAAAATAATAGGTGAATATTTATTACATATTTATTTATTTTAGATTACATTTAAAACTAGAAGTTATTATTAAAGTAATTATATTTTGTATTATAGGGACTAGAGTCCCGCGTGCGCGCACGACGGATATTTAAAAAAGGGACTCCAGTCCCTTTGCGCGTGCGCGCACGACGGATATTTAAAAAAGGGACTCTAATCCCTTTGCGCGTGCGTGCACGACGGATATTTATATTTCTATATTTTCATTCTTTTTTAATTTGTTAATTTTTTATTAATTTGTTAATTTAAATAATACGTTTTTTAAGTACCGATTAATGGTCTATACAGAATTAATTATTTTTGTATTTTGCCTTTGACTTTGAATATAAAAACAGTTATGAAAAACTTCACACATTTACACCTGAATTGTACCACATGTGTCAACAGCCTAACAGATCACGTGATCCGCAGCTGTTAGGTGAATCACCCCAATTGCGAGATTTATTCGTTTGTTTATTTTACAATCGCAGTTGTAAAAATATACAGAATAATGTAAAACAAGTGTGATATATCATTGGAATGAGCGTTTTTTGTAGAAAATAGATACTTATAATTTATTTCCTTTACTCAAACTTTACTGAACAAATAAAAACAAGTAAGGTCCCATGTGTTTTTACGAAAGTGGTAATACCTACATTGAATCCCATATTTTTTTGCAAAAGAAATACCTATCGTTATAATGTTTACACTTTCTGTTACAATATGAATTAAGCTTTCAGGTTAGTCATATTTTTAGGTTACGTAGGTCGATAAAAATAAAATAAATCATTTAATTTTGCCGAAAAATTGTTCGCCGCCAGCAAATGTTTCGTCCTAGTCATAGGCCTGTAAATAAATATTTTTTTACTATTACATATGTTTTTTTTATATACTTGTATGTAGTTAGAACCTGTAGACTATTTAAAATTATAAAATACATAGGTTATCGATTTACTTTTTGAAATAAACACACTTAAAGTTCACATAGTAACATTTTCAACTATCGTCAATGTTTACAGTCACATATAATAAATCAAACGATAAGTATAAACAAGATTCTTATAAGAATTGAAAGAATGACTCATAACCTTAACAAAAAATAACACTTCAGCGTCTCATACCACTTGTAAAGCCATAAATTATTTTTTGTTTCGTAACTCGACCCGCGCGGGCGCGGAATGAGGTCACGTGATTAAGTACCTGCGCGATTAAGTGGTCATTAAGATAATCGGTGCGCGAAACAGCGGAGAAAGGAGTTTTCCAAATATTACAATCGATAAAATTTACGAAAAATCAAAGTCTTCTTCAGTTGAAAGTGTGCATAATATGCTTCAGTTAGAAAAATCATTACTAGGTGAATCAATTTGATCTAGTATGTTACATGACTGTGGACGTATCAGTGGCGTTTGTTGAGACGTTCAGTTTGATAGCCACCCTGGTAGTTGCTATTCGGATAGTAGTAGCCATGAGGTTGATGCAATTCTGTTAAAACTTGAAGAACTCTGCTCTGAAAGATTAGTGTTTTAGTGTCATCTAATCTTTCAAGTGATGGTAGAATACCTTTAAAAAAAGATATGTGTCTATTCTCCGGTTCCTTTCAAATCTTAAATCTCAATATCATATTCAAAATTATTATTAACCATCTTTCTTTTTAGTGGCTGCTTTTGGTAACGTGTTTTAGATGTACCTTCTTGATTATCTTGCTCATTTTCTGATTCATTTATACTGGTAGTGGTCTCATTTTGTAAATGTTTGTTAAGAAATTGTAATTGTTTGTACAGATGGTATTCTTTTATCTATTTTGATCCAGACCCTGACCTACTTGCACTTTGAGTTTCTTTTCATATTTATTAAAGGTATCCTTAATCCCCCTTCATCTTTGTATTACTGAATTACCTGCAAAAAAAATAATAGACAATATTTAATTTATGTATGTTTATTACATTTTAGGTTAGAGTTTGTTAGATAAATTAATCCTTTTTTTTCTATTTATGTTACAGATTCCTAGCGACCGGAAATGACATCAGAAATATACATTTAGATTATTATCGAGGAATTAGTACAGTTGCTAAGATAATACGATTAGTTTGTAGTGCAATATGGAAATTTTGTTTAAATGCAAACATACCAAAAATAACGCAACAGCTGTTTGAAGAAATTGCTGCGGACTTTGACAAGAAAGCCAACTTCCCTAACTGTATTGGAGCCGTTGATGGGAAACATATTCATATTCGTAGTCCCCCAAACAGTGGATCACTTTTTTTAATAACAAGGGCTACATTTCAAATGTTATGTTGGCTATTGTTGACTCGAAATACAGATTCATCTATGTGGACATAGGAGCATATGGAAAGGAAAGCGACTCCACTATTTTCCACAACACGAAACTGTACGACTTACTGATGAGAGGTGATTTGCCTACACCGACATCGAGGCCGTTACCAGGCTTTCAAGAACCGGTTCCATTTGTTTTTGTCGGAGACGAAGCTTTTTCTATTTCGAATAATGTCATGCGCCCTTATTCTGGCAAGCATTTGTCTGTTAAACAAAGAGTATTCAACTACCGTTTGAGTAGGGCACGAAGATATGTCGAATGTACTTTCGGCATACTGGCTAATAAGTGGCAAATATTTCACCGGCCCATTAACGGCTTATATGATTTTGCAATAGACATTGTCAAGGCTTGTTGCATACTACATAACTTTGTAATTAACCGTGATGGATTAGACACCCCTGTTGAAATGATCATAGATGATTCCGAACTACAACCACTTCAACAAGGGTTGAATGTAGGTAGTCAGGTAGTAAGTGCAAATATAATAAGAAACAAATATTCGGATTACTTTACTAGTGAAGTTCGAGCATTAAGCTGGCAACTACAAAATTTTTAAGAATATACATTGCGGCTTGCATTGTTGCTCGCTTTCTTGGTAATAAGTCAATATAACAGGTACAAAAGGATCACATCGCAAAACAAACAAACAAGGGATTTACGCACGTAAAAAAAAATGTATCCGCAATGAATAAAAAATGTTTTTAATTTAACGCCCTGACAATAACCGGTATGCGATTCAAACAATTCTAATTTATTGGCACTCTGACAATAAATGGGGTTGTATGACAAATATTTTTTTGCAATTGGAACCTTTTAAACTTAACACTAAAACTTTTAATAAGCTTTTATAAGTTTTTAACATCAATACAAAGAATTCATCGTATTTTCTACAAGATTTCCAAATGTTGGCCCCATGCCAATAGTTGAAATCTAATTACTGGCAGTAATGCTAATAATGGGTAAAAGCATGTCAATAATTGGTTTTAGGTGTCGAAGATGAAGGGAATAAAACCTAATAAGAAGCTAGATAAAAAAAGAAGTGAAGTAGGAGTACAAAAACGGAAAAAATATACAGAAGAACGTGTGCAGAAAGCTCTTCAAGCTATTCGAAATGCTAAAAAAGGAGAGAGAAGGAAGAAAAACAGAAAGGGATAAGAAACAGATAAGAAGAAAAAGAAAAGAAGAGAGAGAGCGAAAGAAATTGGAAAAATCTAAACCAAAAAAAGAAAGTAATAATAGTAAACCAAAAAAAGGGACAAGGAAACACATCAGTAATTCAAATACGAAAATATTGCAACGAAGCTCGAGTGAAATTACTCAGAGTAAGGATACTTTCATAAGTGACAAAAACAATGATTTAGATGAACCACAAAGTCAAACCCTTGGTGATAAGAGTGATACAGACAATGAACACAGTTATGAACAGGAAATTATAATAACTAATAGGAGACCTAGTAAAGCCTACACCACAGAAGAGTTGGAAAAACTTTTAACTGAAATGGTAGAATGAAATATGAGGGAGAATGAAGACTTTACTACTAAGTTACCTGATTGATGCGTCGTCATCATCATCAACCTATTCTAGTCCACTGCTGGACATAGGTCTCCCCCAATGAGCGCCATAGCGCCCTGTCTTCAGCTTGCTGCATCCAGCATCTGCCCGCAGTCTTTGGCAGATCGTCATCCCACCTGGCCGAAGGGCGTCCTACACTACGTTTGCCGAGTCGCAGTCTCCACTCAAGAACACGTTTACCCCAGCGATTGTCGGTTCTTCGCGAGATATGGCCGCCCCACTGCCACTTCAGCTTGCTAATTCTTTGAGCTATGTCGATAACATTGGTTCTCTGTCTGAGGTATTCGTTACGAATCCTTCATAGAAACTCTGAGCATAGCTCTTTCCATAGCTCGCTGAGGGACTTTGAACTGGTGGACCAGTCCTACCGTGAGTGTCCACGTCTCAGTTCCGTAGGTCATTACGGGTAGGACGCACTGATTGAAAACTTTCGTTTTCAAACACTGAGGTATGGATGACGAGAAGACTCGACGTAGTTTCCCAAATGTTACCCAGCCGAGCTGGATCATCCTGTTGGCCTCCTTCTCAAAATTGTTTTTACCTAACTGCACAATCTGCCCGAGGTAAGTGTACTCAGAAACAATTTCAAGAAGTTGGCCATCCATGACGGCCGGTTCCGGATCAATATGGCCATTGATCATGACTTTGGTTTTATCCAAATTCATGCCAAGACCGATGCGTCGCGAGGATGAAGCTAGGCCGTCCAGCATCCGGGTTAGGTCCTCTAGTGACTCCGCCATTAAGACTATGTCAGCAGCGAATCGCAGGTGTGAGATGTAGTCGCCGTTTATATTTATGCCCTTACCTTTCCAGTCCAGCGTCTTAAAGATATCTTCCAATGCGTTCGTGAACAGTTTCGGGGATATGACATCCCCCTGTCTCACTCCTCTGCGCAATTGGATGGTTTTAGACTGCTGACCCTGTAGTTGGACACTCATAGTGGCGGCTTCGTAAAGGCATCTCAGCACCTCGACATAACGATAGTCTACTTGGCATCGCTGTAAGGATTCCAGAACAGCCCAAAGTTTCGACGGAGTCAAAGCCCTTTGCATAGTCCACAAAAGCGAGACACAGGGGCTGATTATTCTCTTCGGATTTCTGTATAATTTGCCTCACTGTGTGAATGTAGTCTATGGTGCCATATCCTCCGCGGAACCCAGCCTGTTCCGATGGCTGGAACTTGTCGAGTCTCCTGGCGAGACGATTCGTGACCACTCGTGAAAACAGCTGATAGACGTGGCTCAGGAGTGTGATGGGTCTGTATTTTTAAGGAGGGTCTTATCACCCTCCTTAAATATGAGAACGAGTTAGGTCGCCATCCGTCAGTTTCTCTAATTGGTCATTTTCCTTTAATGGTCAGTTTCCTTATTCGTCAGTTTTTTAGATTTCGTTAAGTGGTCAGTTTCGCTATCTCGTCAGTCTCCCTAATTCGACAGTTTCCCTAACTAGTCAGTTTACATGATTCGTCTCTTTTCTCATATTAGTCAGTAAATGTGCAGTCATTAATAAATGTTTATTGTGTAATCAATGTACCTATGTAAGGATTTATTTTTATCTCTATTCTGTTCTATTATATTATCATTTACGAGGAAGGTGCCAACAATATGGACATCTACGACCCCTTTAGAAGGAAAATATAATACTTTTTCTGTATGACAGATTTTTCCGATGACATTTGACTTTTGCGTTTGTCGTACGTACTTTGTCCTGTTATTCTGTAGTATTTAATATTACTCGTATTTACAATGGGTGAAGAGCTAATTTTTATATCATCCGAAAGAGGACATAAGGTATTGTTACACAAAGGTTTTCAGTACATGTCACAAAAAAATAAAAATGGATCATCGTGGTGGAGATGTAAAAACAGAAGTAGGTGTAGAGGCAGTGTTACTCGAAATATAGATTTAACGGCCATACTGCGACGGTCGACACATTTATGTGAACTAGACATTGCTTCCAACATTGTGTCTGAAGCATTAGACATATGTAAAACTCGCGTGAGTACAGAATATGGTTCGGTGCGAGCGATTTACGAAGAAAGCGTTCATCATTTAAAGGACGCTGAATCTGAATTTGTTGATGACGTTCCAAATTTTACCATCCTCAAAAGCATGCTTTATAACACAAGGCATTGTAAGTACTATGTAAGTTACTGTTTATTCGTGTTCACTATTAGTTTACCGAGATTTAATTAAAACCAATTGATGAATTCTGAATAAGTTGTATTGTCTGAGAATCACATTGCCTAATACATCTCGATTAACCGTACTTATATATTAAGCGACCGACCCGCGCGTCTCACTCCTTGTGACTGCGGGCTCTCGCCAGAAGTGCATACATAGCGAATTCCTGATGTCCCTACAGTACTCCCTTCCTTTTTTAAAATTTTTTTTTACATAAATTTTGTGAACTTGAAATCATATATATCCAATTGTATAATTGACCTGTGTTAATACATTGCAAGTGTCTTACTGTATTATGAAATGCTTATAATGCAAAGGGAGTCCGATGACGCTATACAAACAAAGCGGTTAGCAACGCAACGATAACTATATGTTTATAATTACGTGTTAGTTATGATTTAAGTTAGGTATATGAGAAATATAATTATCATTTAAACAAAATTCAAGATTTTTTTTCCTTTTGTAGTAATTAGTACATTATTACCGTAATATTGACATTTTACACAACAATGCAATTATGAACAGCTTGATATCTATTAAGTATATAAAAAAATATCAACACAATTTCGCACCCGAGAAATGTCTGAATTTTATTAGGAAATCACTATTCTTGGAGTTTCATCTTGCAACTTGTCCTTTTTTTAAAATTTCTCAACCTCTTTGCAAACCATTTATCCGCCCTCTCATTACACTTCCGTATTGAGCAATATGCAACCATACTCAGTGCTATACATATCAGTATCATCACAGCTATCGAGAAATAGTTCATTTGTGTCTGCATATTTTGTATGCCAGCTAAATTAACTTCTGCTTGCGCTGAAATTGTTTGTTTGTTCTCACTTTTGCTTGATGGGTTTCCCATTTTAAAAGTAATTTTGACACAGTAATATAGTGAAACTAAAAATATTTAAAAAAACAGAACTCGACACGGTGAGAGATTCTGGTGCAATGAAATAATGTAAAACCATATTTCTAAAATTAGTAACTTACATTACTGAATGATGACCTAAATAAAATAAACTAGCCGCGGTAGCCTTGTGGTATGGGTAATGGACTGCTGAGTCGAGGTCTCGGGTTCGATCCCAGGTTTTACCATGGCACACACCAATGACTTTTCGATGCTTTTCGAAGTTATGTGTGTATTTATCGCAGGCTTATAAGTGCCCGGTTAATGGCAATAGGCTCGCCACCTATTACATTGGGACCTAAACATAAACTGGTGAAATGTGGGTGCTAGCACCTCTGCCTACCCCTACGGGGATATAGGCGTGAGTTTATGTTATGTTATGTGACCTAAATAAATCGCTTAGATCGCCTGACTATTCTGCCACTGCGCGTGATATAAAGGTGTGGTTCCGCTGTACTGGTATTAGGGTGTGGTTCCACTGTACTAAGTGAATTATTTGTGTGTAGTTTTGCGTTCTGCTTAGTTAGCTCATCATCAAATCTAACTCTCTTAACAATAGTTTCCTTACTAACTAAATTGTTCTCATGTGTTTGTTCATTTATTACATAGGCCGGCTTTAGTCTGTCTTTCGAAATTCTTGCTTGTCTTGTCGGATATTGAATCAAGTACACTTTTTCATTTCTACTTATCACGGGATAAGGACCCTCGTAAGGAGGTTGCAATGACCTTTTAACTAAATCATTACGGACAAACACGTGAGAACAGGTTTTCAGATCCTTGTGGATGAAAAATGACCGATTATTTCTATGATTCTCGGATTTCGGCTTCAAATTAGAAAGTTTCTCGGAACCTACTGACATAATCGTAACCATTCGTTGCAAAAATATTTGACTTGTCGTAAAAGTCGCCTGGAAGTCTCAAAGTCTGTCCATAGGTTAACTCAGCTGCACTAACCTCCGTATCAGTTCGATAAGCTGAACGTAAACCAAGTAAAACAGCAGGTAGTTCTTCTAACCATCCGCCGTGATCGAGTTTAGTCATGAGTGCAGCTTTAAGACTTTTATGCCACCTTTCCATCATACCATTCGCTTGCGCGTGGTATGGATTTGTTCTGATTTTTTCTATACCTAACAGTTTGGCTAAAATGGTAAAAATGTTACTTTCGAACTGTCTACCTTGATCACAAGTAAGTCGCGATGGACAACCGCAACGAGAAATCCAACAACTAAATACAGTTTTTGCTACAACTTCGGCTGTTATCTCTTTGATTGAATGAGCTTCGGGCCAACCTGTTTGTCTATCTATCACCGTTACTAGATATCTATACCCGTCACTAGTAGTCGGTAATGGGCCTACTAAATCGACATTTACGTGTTCGAAACGTGCACTATTTGGAAAGTTTCCATAAGGTGAAATAGTATGCCTTGACACTTTACATTTTTGACATTTAATGCACGTTTTGGTCCATTTACCTACGTCAACGTTTACCTAACGTTTACCTACCCAAAAGAATCGTTCCCCCATAAGCTTGCGCGAGGTACGGATTCCGGGATGACTTTGACCATGAACGCTATCAAAAGCTTTGCGTCGAAAAGGTTCAGTTAAATACGGTCTAACTTTATTAGTTGACGTCTCGCAAATTACAGGTAAATTATTTCCTGGAATGTTAAAACTTTTGAATTCTAATTTGCTACTTGTGTCCTTCACTAACTCATTCAGCGTTGTATCATGTTCCTGAGCTCTAGCTAACTCGCCATAATCGACCAAAGTCGGACATGTTATTTTTTCAATACGCGATAAGGTATCCGCTACCACGTTCTCGTTACCTACTACATGCTGAATATCTGTAGTATATTCGCTTATGTACATTAGTTGCCGTGTACGACGCGGAGTCTCTTTGTCACTAAGAAGTTTTGTGAAAGCGAAAGTTAAAGGTTTATGATCCGTATATATTACGATCGGTCGTCCTTCCACCATATTCCTGATCTAATCGCTTCGTATATTGCCAATAATTCCCTATCATAAGTGCTGTATTTCTCTTGCGCCGGGGTTAATTTTTTTGAAAAGAAAGATAATGGTTGCCATTTGTTGACTATGTTGACTTTGTTGCAATACAGCTCCAATTCTATTATGAGACGCGTCAGCCATAATTGCAAGTTGCGCATTAGCGACCGGATATGATAAACATACAGCGTTCTCTAAACTGACCTTACATTGTGTGAATGCTTCATCAGCTTTAGGGTTCCATTGCAATATTGCTTTGTCTTTGCGTTTGGTTCTAGGCAAGCTTGTATTTAACGGTATTTGAATTTTAGGATTTGTTAACTTTTACCGTTCTCACATTCCCGAGGGTGTTAACCCTCGGGAATGTGAGAACGGTAAAAGTTGAGCATTCCTAGGAACCTACGTAATTCTTCTACAGTTTTTGGTTTGGGGAAATTTCTGATTGTTTCGATTTTCTCTGGTAGAGGCTTAATTCCTTCTGTACTTACTTCGAAGCCCAAAAAACTAACTGATGTTTGACCGAACTCGCATTTTGATAAGTTAATTGTAATGCCAAATTTATTAAAACGTTCAAAGAGTTTGCTCTAAGTGTTTTCGATGTTGGGAACTATCAAAACTGGCTATGATAATATCGTCGATATAACAGAATAAAAAATCTAGCCCTTGTAAAACTGTATGGTTCATAAACTGTTGGAAACTTTGTGCTGCATTGCGTAAACCAAAACTTAACCTTGGGAACTCGAACAAACCTATAGGGGTTATTATTGCGGTTTTTTCTATGTCCTCGGTTGCAACACTAATACAGTGATAGGCACTGTTAATATCAACGCGACTGAAAATATTTTTGTTTGCTAAAAGATACGTAAAATCGTGCAAACGCGGTATCGGATACATATCGGGTTTTGTAATAGCATTAAGCGCTCTATAGTCGCCGCATGGACGTAACTGACCGTCTTTCTTCGGAACTACATGTAATGGACTCGCCCAAGGGCTACATGATGGCCTACAAATACCCATTTCTTGCATAACCCGAAATTCTTCTTTGACCTTGGCGTACCTGTCTGGGGGTAAAAGTCGTGCGCGTGCAAAAACCGGACAGCCTGTTGTTACAATGTGGTTCACTACAGAATGCTTAGGGGTTTCCTTAAATGAGGCTGGCCGTGTTATACCCGGGAATCTAGAAATAATGTCGTAATAGGGGTGATCTCTATCAATAGTCTTAATCGACAAGTTTGGATCCACATTTTTAATACTAGCTATAGCGTTAAGGTTAGTAACGCTATCTTTCAAACGACGCTTATTTAAATCGATTAATATATGATAGTAACTCAAAAAATCTGCTCCCAAAATGAGTTGACGCACGTCAGCAATAACAAAAATCCATTTAAATGAACGTCGTAGACCTATATCTAAATAGAGAGTTTTAGGTCCATACGTTTTAATTTCACTGCCGTTAGCCGCATATAATGTATATTTTTGTTCCGTATCTATGGCGCGAAATTTTGAAAAATTGGGCGACACTGAAATATTAGCGCCAGAGTCTATCAAAAAATTCAAATCACTGTTTTTGTCACGTACACAAAGTCTATGATTCGACGCACCAATAGAGTCGGGTCATATCGCGCCAACGGCATCGTTCAGTTTCCCTGATTTCCGTTTTTCCTGCCGTGCAGTCTCTCCCAGTTACATGTATCGATACATCTATTTGCGTTATGCTTGAATCTAAAGTGGTAGAAACATAACCAGTCTGCCTCCTCCGGAGTCCTGCGTGGCTTACTAGAATTACGGCCTGGCGTCCTGCTGCGGTCACGAGTGTTCGACCTTGATCTACTACGCCTACTGTCGAATTCATTCATCCTCAGGTGTAGCTTTGCGATCTCTCTCAAAATCCTGTCAGTACTATCTTCGTTACCTGATGATCCTGAAGGTGCAGAGCGGTTGTTGACCTCTTCCACGAACAATGGCTTGGCGTTTTCCATGATCTTGTCATCCACCGTCGCTAAATTGTCCAGATCTGTGATGTTTGCTTCTGCCAAGACTGTCCTGACTGAAACTGGTAAATGACCTTGCCATAAAACGTTAAGAGTATCATCGCCTATCCTGTTTCTCGCTAATTCTTTCATACGTCGCTGTGACGGTCTCTGCTCACCTAGCTGCATCTCGCTAATAAGTTTCTGAATCTGTCTATTTTCAGTTTCCTCATATGTCTGAATTAATCTCTCTTTCAATGCGTTATATTTGCCTGTAGCTGGAGGCTTCATGAGGATATCTGTCACCTGAGCTATAACGTCCTTACTGAGTTTAGTTATGATAAGTATGATATAATAAACTTCACCTGGTCAGAAAAATGCTGCGGTGTCAGCATTGCTTCGGCTTGCAAGAACCATAACGCGGGGTGGTCCGTCCAAAACTCCGGTATTTTGGATGTTAATGATACAGCAGCTAAATCGTTGTATTTCATATCTTCTCCACCAGTTCCTCCTCCCGATGTTCCTGCTCCATCTCCATCGGTTTCTGCTCCAATGCTCGTCATCTTCTAAAATATGTGCAATTGGTGCGTACGGCGTGGGAAAGTTTGCGATACGCTTGAAGGACGCGCGGGCTAATAGGCACTTGTTTGGTTTGAGTCACTAGGTTACACTGTTCCTTTTTTTAAATACGTCGGAATGTCACCACTGTAAGTACTATGTAAATTACTGTTTATGCGTGTTCACTATTAGTTTACCGAGAGTTAATTAAAACCACTTGATGAATTCTGAATAAGTTGTATTGTCTGATGCCCGTTTTCACCAAAGATCCCTAAACTACACCCTAACTGGGAATCCCTTACGCTAAGGGCCTCCCTAAAATAGACCCTTACCTAAATTCGTTTTCACAGCGATAAGTGACACCTAAATAAGGGATCCCTTGTAAAGTGACAGTTTAATTTTTAGTCTATGGTTTCCGAAAACCGTACTTTTACCGGTTTAGGTATTTTGTTGATATTTTACAGAAAAATCATCAAAATACAAGGAATGTTCATAATTGATCTAATTATTTGAGTATTTAATAAATAATGCATCATAAATAATAAAAACAAATACATTTTCTGGCTTTATGGAGGATGAAATAGGTGCCAAATTCAACTAAAAAAAAACTGTCACTTTGACAATTTCAACTTCAAATTATTTTGTTTGTATTATTGCGATAGCGGTTCTGTAAAGTGATAGTTCTGTGCGTGTTATTTTCTAATAATTTCGTAAAACTTACAAAAAGATGGCAGATAAGAGGAAACGTGGACAAAATTTTACTCTAGAAGAAAAAGATAGGTTGATCAAACTACTCCTTGAACATACGGACACAATTTTGAATAAAAGGACGGACGGGGCAACCAACGAATCCAAATGTATGGCGTGGACGGCAATCACGGACTCTTTTAATGCTTCGGGAACAATATTCAGGTACTGTAATCTATTATGTTTTGACTATATAAACTCTTTAACAGCAGCTAGCCCATGTACAAATATACATGTTAATTTTAACATGTATATTTGTAGGTAATATTTTTCCAAGTAGGTGTTAATAATATAATAAAATTATTGGTTCATAAAAGTGACTTTTATTTTCAGGAATAAGGAGTCCCTTATGAAAATGTGGGAAAAACTGAAAAGTGGAAGTAAGATGTATTATAATACATCCAAAAGAGATGCGACTCAGACTGGAGGAGGGCCAAGCATAATCAAAGTTGACCCTATTTTGGAGCAGGTATGCGCGATACTTGGCCGAGGCTGTACTGGGATCATAGGCATCCCAGATAGCGATTATATAGAAGAATAAAAGGTTTTGGCGAACATCGATTTACCAAAAGTAATATGTCTTAATAACGAAGACAATATACATGTAGAGACCATTACCCCAACACCATCAAACACACCACAACAAGGGCATGTAAGTAATATTGTATTGTAATTCATTATTGTCATATTATCAACAATTCAGCTGTAGAATGTTCACTGCTGTACATAGGATTCTCTCATTTCCATAGAGACTGGTTGGAAAATGCTTACATCCAGTAAATTCCTGCAGTCTTTAACAAGACTGTCTAGTCTTAATCACCTGAGGGTGGATGTACTACTCTAAACTTACCCATTTGCCAACCCGGAAACCCTATTGGCCGGCAATGCTACGTGCTGTATGCCATGTCTACTTTCCCACTTTAACTGGCTAATCCTCTGTTATACTTTTAATATATTTTTGTTTTATTGTAGACTGATGCCAACGAAGAGTTTATTATAAGAAAAACTCCAATGTGGTCCAGGAGGCGACCTCAACTTTCACAGCCGAATGAGAGAAGCGAAGCTGTGTCCGGCCTGTGTGACAGCTTTTAAGATATTAATAAAAAAAGGAGTCCTTTGAAGATTTAAAGTGTCAACTTCTACAAGAAGAAATAGAATTTAAAAGGAAATTGTATGACCTGTAATTACAGACAGCGGTAAAAGAAGTTGAAATTAAAAACGAAATACTTTCACAAATAAAAGGTATTATTAAAGTTTTTTTTTCATTAAACAGTTGTTATTCCAATGTATCAAAGTATTGAGTTACTTGATCCCTGGTAAATCCGTATGTTGTGGCATGAGTACTGCTTGGAATATTGGGTATCTGTCCTCTCATGATAAACTCCTCCAATTGGGGCAAAGATCCGTCATCTACAGGTTTGCTTTCTTTTCTAAGAATGCAGATATTGTGCAAAATGCAACAAGCCACAATGACTTTTCCTGCAGTCTGTGAATTCAGTCGTATACCCAAAGCTAGTACAGGAAACCTTCTTTTCAAAAGGCCATACTGTCTCTCGACTGTATTTCTGGTCTTTGTGTGCTTCGTTATATTTTCGCTGCCCATTTGTCACTGGATTTAAATATGGAGTCAGCAAATGAGTCTGAAAAAATTCAATAAATATTATATTAAAATAATGTTTTCTTTTTCAGGTGGTGCCTTGGGATTACAAAATCTTTTTGCAGTCGGCCAGAACAAAAATACTTAATATTTTTAATCATTCTAAATATACATATAACATTCATAACAAAATTGTGTTTTATTACCTTCAAAGGGTATCCACTGTCGCCTAGTAAATATGCCCCTCAGAGGTGTCTCTAGCCCTTGTGGCGCCCGTGTGCAACCAGTACCCTGGCGCCCTCTAGTCTTGTAGGCGCGGGGTCAAAATGGAATACTAACAGTTATATTTTCAAACGGAAATTCGAATGCAAATGGTGATTTTTAAATGATGTCGGGACGCAAAAAGTTTTTTTTGGGAACGAATGGGTTATAAGAATAAAAAAAACACAACTTTGTAGTCTTTGAAAAATATTTAATTTAAAAACTATTATAGTTAGGTAAATAACAGGACGCTCGTACACACAAATATATATATTTATAATATATACACACAAATGATGCACAAATGTATTTACAAAAAAGTTACTTTTCGAGCTTTTGCATTGGCGAAATCTTTAACAATGTCACTAACTTCAATTTTGATTTCATGTTCAATACTTATTAACGATAAATTTGTCAATCTACTTTGCGACAATGTTGATCTAAGGTAGTTTTTAATTATTTTTAGTTTAGGAAATGACCTTTCGCCATGTGCGACCGTGACTGGAAGTGTCAGGTATATCCTCAGCGCTGTGGACAGATTTGGGAACACTGAAATTAATTTATTCGCAAACAAGTAATTTAAAATATCCAATGGCGTAGTGGAATCATCAATAAACATCGGTAATAATTCGATTTCATTATAGAGCTCGAACTGTTCCACATGTGAAGAGCCAGCATGGCAAAGTTTATTTTCTAAATTAGAGCAATGAGTTTTTTTTGTATCAGAGTCCAAATCTTCCCAGTGTTTCAATTTTTGAAGAAATGAAAAAATTAGGTACATTATTTTCAAAAGAAAAATTTTTTTCAAAAGTTCGAACCGTTCGTCGACACAACTTGGTAACAAATCGTAACTAACAAATAGTAGTAAAAATTTACTTTAAAATGTGTTTTCGCGTCTGTTATCGGTTCATCCCCCGCCTCATAATTATAAAACCTTTTACGAGCGCGAGGGCGTGCAGGTGTGGGAAATTCTACTATTGCCTCGACTTCTTCCGCTACAGTTTTCGCCCTGATCGCTTCGGAATTCAGACAAACTTATTTTTGTATTATCAATCATTTTCACCGCTTCTGACAATACAATATCTGACTTTTGAAGGGCCTTGCTAACTATATTTATCTTGCTTAAAATTTCAAACCAAATAAGCAGAGAGCAGATGAATTTAAACGACTTAATTTTTGCCAGTAATGAATTTGCCATATTTCTTGACTCTTCATCTTTGCTCTTATCGGAATATATAGTAAACAAGGCATCATACACTTTTCCCAGTTCAAAACGTAGAGCTTTTACGGCTTCAACCCTGCTCTCCCATCGAGTATTTGAGAGTGGTTTTAGACTTAAAGTTGGCACTTCTTCAGCAAGTATTTGCCAACGTGCTGTTGACGCAGAAAAAAAAACATAAATTTCCTGCACAATTGAAAAGAAATTGACAATTTCTAATTAACTTTTAGCAGCGTCCTTCACTACCAAATTTAGGCTGTGTGCCGCACAAGGCACATAAAATGCGCGCGGGTTTATATCTAAAATTCGTTTTAGACCTATATTTTTCCCTTTCATGTTTGCACCATTATCGTAACCTTGACCACGCATATTTTGTATATCAATGTCGTTAGAGATTAAAAAATCTAACAAAAATTGTGTTAAGCCCAGGCCAGTAGTGTCTTTAATAGGAAAAAAACCCCAGAAAGTGTTCTTTTACTTCAGCCTTGTTGCTTGCATTTAAAAGAACGTACCGTACGACAACCGATATTTGTTCTTCATGTGCAACATCTGGTGTGCAATCCAAAATAATGGCATAATATTTTGATTGTTTTGTAGGGGTTGCTTTGTAGGGGTGTAGCAAATAATAAGTCCGACTTACGTTGGTAGATAGTCCAATATAATTTGCACACACAAAGGTTACATAACAGAACAGAAGGAGCACATAAGAGAAGAGTTCACAAGCACACAATGATATAAAGTCAACGTAATAAAAGTGGGGGGAATCCCTACAGTTTCAATTCCAAAACAATGGTTTTTTTATTCTTTCCCCCAATAATTTTATTATTTCCATCTGAATATTATGGCCAAGATAATGAGTTAGGCGTGACTCAGATTTTTGAATAAGGGCAATCAATGTGTTCCGCAAGCACATTATCAAAGTTAGAGGTATATTCAACCAGCTTTAAAAAATTACCATTATCAGAATCGTAAATTTTTTGAGATCTTCCCCGAAAAGCCAGACATTGCCTCGCTAAAAAATGAATTATGTTGATTATTCTTTCGAGTACTGCAACCCAACGTTTTTTTTCCCGATCAATTTCATTTTGGTGTAAGAAATCTACCGACTGTCCTTTTAAAATAACAGTTTTCAATGTAATTTGTTTCTTAAGACATGATAGGTGCCCTAAGCTCTTTTCATGACGTTCTATAGCAGTAGACAAATGCTGCCAATCTTTGTAACCTATTTCACCATTAAAAGGAGTCGGAGTCGCATCAGCATGAAAAAGTTTACAATAAAAACAATAAACAGAATCAGTTGACTGAGAGTAAACCAGCCAGTTTCTTAAAACGGTTTCATTATTTAACATTTTTTTAGTATAATAAGCATTTGAAAAAGATCTTTTCGAACTATTCGAAGGATATGAACCCACTTTTACCTGTACTGGCCCACGCTCCATCAAAAATATTCTCTGTTTATCGGATAACACCTGTGGCCATAACGCGAGATCGTCCATTATATCTTCTCGAAGTATATTCTCCGGGGACGCTTCGGCACTAGTAGATTCTACGTCTTCTTCAACTACCGACGACAAAGACAGCAGCGGCGGCGGTGATGACGTAGAAGTGACGAGTTCTGCTGTAGAATTATCTTGGCTTTCATATGTCTCTGTCTCCAGGTGTGCATCCGAGGAAGGACCGGGTCGAACAAAAAACTTTTTAATAGAACTTGTATTCTTTTTCAGAGACACTTCCTTCTCCAGCTTTCTTTTTCGACTATGTGCACCAGAAAGTTTCTTTTTTCTATCGCCATCAGACATCTAAAATAAATAATAAACTAAGTATAGGCACGTAAAAGAACTAACAATGTAAATTAATATAGGCCCAGAGAAATATTTGCAACTTTGACTAAGTATTATTTATTACTAGCTTTTGCCCGCGACTTCATCCGCGAGGAATTCGTATATCGCTATTCTCCCGGGATCTGTGCACTTTTCCGGGATAAAAAGTAGCCTATGTCCTTCCCCAGGACTCAAGCTATCATCGGTTCAACGGTTGAGCCGTGAAAGCGTAACACACAGACAGACAGACAGACAGACAGAAAGACAGACAGAGTTACTTTCGCATTTATAATATAAATATGGATATGATCAATCAACGTCGCGGTAGGTATCTAAATTAGGCAATCAAACGGAATAAATAAATAAAATAAAAAAAATACTTCGTTCTGCGAAGGTTAGGTACAAGTAAGACCTAAATAAATACCTAAGTATACTAGTAGGTACATATTAAAGCACTTTAACTTACCTTGTTTGTTCCGCACTCACGGAGGACAGAATATGATAGTCCGCACTGCAGTAGGATAAACAAATGAAAAATCCTAGGTCGTATAGGTACGAGTATTTAACTACGATATCACTATCTATCACTCGATGCTTTGTTTTTTTTTTCATGAATTTCGCTAGCTATTTTAGAATTTTTAGATGACCTCCGACCTCGAGCAATGTCGCAATAATTGTGCAAGCAAATAACAAATCTTACCTTTCATCAAATGAAATAAAAAATAATTAAATAAATATATTTTTTATCAAAAGAAAAGCCGATTTACTTCATATTATTTATACATGTTTATTCAAAGATGATACTTAATCCAATTGCATCAAGGCTTATTTCGCAAAACTACGGTGTAGCGGTAAAACAAAGATTGCGGCACGCGTACACAAGCCTTTGAAAATGACCGCCGCACGTCCTTGGGAATTTTAATTTGAACTTTATAGCATTCTAATACAGCCGAGTAGCAAATGATTGTCGGCATGTTGTCAAACGAATCAAAACAAACAGGTGCCCATACCGGCACGCGCCTTTGGCTACCAAAGGCGACATTACGCCAATTTAATCTAACATTCTGTTATAAGGCTGATTTCACGTTGAAACAAAAGTTATTGTGTAAATTTAAATAGAGTAAGAAAAAAAGAAGTTAGCCCTGCTTTGCTACCGCGCGCCCGGCGTCGGCCATAATCACGAGCGAAGGGTCTTTGAGAGCGCCGCCGCGCCGGCGCGCGGCGCGCCGAGTCCGCGAGCGTTTGGAGGTGTCGAGAGGGCGCTCGGCGCCCCCTTAGACCCGGCGCCCGTGTGCACCGCACACCCTGCACAATAGGTTAAGACGCCTCTGATGCCCCTGTATAGTCTCCTCTCTCAAATCTGGCATACCTTCTACAGAGTCATGTGACGATCCCGGCTAGCGTGCTACAACATCCCTTACTAACAAATCTGCAGAGCTTATAGTTTGTACATTAATAGACATGTAGGACTTTCTATTCCGGAATAGTTCTGCATCATCCCCACCTATCACACAAATATTAAAAGTATGTTAGTAGGTACATTATGAATAGTAGGTTAGTTGTATAGTAGATTATGTTGTGAATTCGTATACAAAAGACAAGTAGGGACCTACCCGGTGACTGTATTTTCACATGCGTGCAATCTATGCAACCAAGGACATTAGGAAAGCGAGCAATTCTGTAGAAATCTGCTTTGACTTTTAACTGTTCCTGTTCTGTATTAGGGAATTGTATAAAATCATCTCGCAGTGTTAGAATAGCTTCAGTTACTCTTTTCACTATCCTGCTGCAAGTGGCAACGCTGAAACCACCAGTATCTGCCACTGCCAGTAAATGGTTTCCTGTTGCATAAAACCTCAAAGCACATAGTAATTGATTAACAGGAGATATTGATTGATTCCTGTAAACAAAGATGATTATGTGTAAGTATAGGTACCTATACTTTAAAACTTACAATTCAGTCGTAAATTACCTCATTACTTACCTGTTATCGAAATACTCCAAATGGTGTTCTATTTTATCCAGTAAATATAACACGCTTTGGTTAACCTGAATCTTTTCACAAAGTCTTGATCGTCATACTTCGTGAAAAAATTCACTGTTTCACGGTAAATGCGTGGTCGCGTAAATAAATTAGAACTTAGTAGCAAATCCACTGTTTCGATAGTGTCCATACTCTCCAAGAAATCACTCAAAACACCTTCCATTTTGCTTTACAAGTAAAAATACCACGACAATTGAAACCGCCACTTAACGCTAAAGGGTCGAGATTTGGCCCCGTAAACTTAGGGGGATCCGTTAAAGCCTTAGGTGTCCCTTAGCCGTTGGTGAAAACGAAATTACAGTTAGGTGACCCTTAAATATGTTGTTGGTGTTGTTTCCTTTTCAACAACAGTAGCATCTTTGTTAAAGTTTAAAAAAAATTCTGTTAATAAAAACTTAACAACACCATCTTTGGCATTCTTTTTGGACTTCTTTGGCATCTTTTGTGCCTTTTCCTTTTCCAATTTCTTGCGTTCTCCTATCTTCTTTTCTCTTTTTGATTCCTTCTGCCTTTTCTTGAATAATCCTAATTTTTTCATTTTCTTCAGCTCTCCAATCTGCTGACGTAAGTACAAAAGGATTTTTAACACAATTTTTAACGCCTTTTCCCTGAGGTGTCTTTGGTAGTACCAGAATATCACTTAATTTAACTGGAGTCAAATTTGTAACAGCTAAAGCTTCTGATGGGGTGTTAAGTGTAGACATAGTAGTAGAAACTATTGGCATATCAATTAATGCCTCTGAAACAAATTGAATTGAGTTATGTTTACCTTGTGTTATGTTGGTAGTTGGTTCAGGATTAACATTAATCTGAGCAGAATGGGTTACTATTTCAAAATGTGTTTCTTATAACGAATGCCCCATATCATTAGTTACATTAGAAGGCTCGATAATTTTTTCATATATTATTTCTTGTTGTCCATATTGATTTAAAGAATCGCTAAAAATAACTTCCATGTTCTGAATTTCAAGACTGTTTTCTTGTCTATTATTTAGCTCAACATCTTTATTGTGGTGTTGTGAATTTAACTATGGCATATCATCTTTGTTCTGACTGAAGAAATACCAAATGTTTGTAAGGGGTTCAATAGCCTCTTCTGGTGTTAAATTTCCTGTTATAAATTTCTGTTTGCCGACTATGTTAACAAAGTCATCGTAAGTGAGTACACGGGTTGGCTTTTGTTTATTATTAGGATTAGATACATTTAGGCTACTTTTTTTAACTCCAAGGCACTTGCTATAGTCCACTGCATCTTCATTCCATGGGCACAATCCAGTTGCTCTAAAACCGTTGACAATAGTTTGAGGTTTTAAACTTTTATCTAAGATATGTTTCAAAAGGGGCACAAATTGTATTTTGGTTAATGCTTGACATGGATTCGTTCTGCGCCATTCTAAAACAATTTTTTGCTACTCCGTTTTAAGTGGTTTAAATGCTGCAACGTCCGCAGGTTGAAGAAGCCTGGTACAATTCGGATATAATGCTACTAGAACTATCTGCAAACTGGTACAAAGCTCACTTAGAGCTAAGGTTAGATGAGATTTATGGCGATCTACAAAAAGTATTATGGGAAACTTTTTCTTTGTTTTCACTAGATGAGGAAGCAAAATATTTTTGATGTACTCGTAAAAATATTTGAATTCATTCAACCGTTGTCACTTAATCCTACTCCCCAGTCTTCTGGAATCTGTGACGTTATTTCACCTGGTAATCGTTTATATGGGAAAATTACCATTGGCGGCGTGAGGTTGCCATCTGCACAAAATGTAAACATAAATGTTAGCGATGTTTTACTCTGAGCATGATCCACTTCATACACATTTCGGTCTCCCTTTGAGCTTAAAACAAGGGCGTCTTAGGACAAAGTACAAAATTGGTTTCATCGCCATTGAACACTCTACTAGGGTCAGATAGTATGTCAAATAAATTACTTTCGACAAAGTAATCTTTTATTTGTTGAAACTAGCCTCTAACGTCAGCTTCAGATACTGTTGAACTGGCAGCTGTTACAGCTTCAGGTGTTCAGAAAACAAGTGATGGGTGGCGCACTAAAAATAATGTAAACCACTTGTCACCGTTTCTAAAAGGAGTCTTTCTCTTGGATTTTATCAGAAAATCCTTAACGCTCTTAATTAGGTCTTCTTTCCTTTTAGGGAAACCTTTCCTACTGCTGACTTTGATCCAATATACGAAAATCAACTCCTCTTCAGGTGCAGTAGGAGGACCTGGTTTAGGTTTATGACCTGGATGTTTAAGCCTAAAGTGCAGGGTGGCTCTAGGCACTTGAAAGGTCTTCGGAATCTGATGTTGAATAATAAATGTATTCCTACTAAAGATGAAGCAATATTTGGAATATTTAAGGCGAAGTCAACAGTAAAGTTGATTATTAAAAAAAAAGTACTTATTGTATTTTTTTTTTTTTTTTTTTTTATCGTGCGGAAATCCCTTCGGATACCCCCCCGCCGGCCAGCGGTGGCGGTTATGTCGGGCTTGCACCGACTAAAACCGCACGCCGTCTCGGGTCTTCAGACGCCGGGGTGTAAGGTTACCCATAGAGCATATCCCTTGCACCCCGGCTGACCCTGGGCCATCTCACCACTAACAGCATCGCTCATCCTGTCTCCTCTGAAAGCAGAGGAGTACGGAGAGCGATGTGTTCCCGCCACGTTGGGTATTGGCCGACGATCAATGCCAACCCTATGAAGGGGTGAAGGGGAAGCCATTGACCGCCGCCCAGGGTGTACCGGCCGCTCCGATTCCGTTCCCCCCGGACTGCAGCGGGATCGGAATCGGAGCGACACTCGAGGAGGTTACCCAACACACACCCCTGGTACACGGCCCTAAACTTCGAAACCAATTATAATAAACTATTATCGCTACAAAGAGGGTTTGCACTCAAAATAATTAGAGGCAATTGAATTAGTCAAAATGACACTTAGTACTTATTGTACCTAAATGAGTAGTTGGTTTACCGGCTATAAGACATTAGAGAAAATTATAAGGACCTATTGAAATAAAAAAGTATATGTCGGAATAGGTAGTGTCAGTCAAATGAAATAGGAATGTAAATTTTACGTGTATTAAGTATCTATAATGATAAAACAACATACATAGGTAATAAACATTTGAAAACAAAACTGGCAAATAAAAATCTAAAATCAACAATCATAAGTCTTCTGTTTTGTGCCTATAATAAACTACTCGAATAAAAAACCTCAAAAAATAACGTATAAAAATATCGAAACTAAGCTTAATCGATATTGATTAAGACATAATTCCTAGTCACTATCAATTAATTTTTTTACAATTTCTTGACTATTATTATAATAATTCTTTGTCTGCCGAGTATTAACAGGATGAGTAAGACTGATCGGTTTTATATTTTTAAATATAACTTTCTTCTTGGGTAATATGAATTTGGAATTTGTTAAATTTTCATCTTTAATTATAGTAATTTTTTTTTCCAACTTAATTCTACTTTCTGTATTGTCAACTATGTTATTTGCAATATCGATTACTTTCTCATCAGTTGATATCAGCGTTGTTGCATTAAAAGCCTCTCCAACTACAATTTCCTCATCTGCACCACTCTCGTTGTCAAAGAAGAAAAGTGGAAAGCTGTTAACAGCTACGTTGTGATTTTTTGTTGTTGTTGAGTTTTGCCATCAAAATTATTTTTAATTTCAGTCACACTATAATTATTGTAATCGTGTACATAAGAGCTCTGTTCCCCAAAGTTAACATCGAGTAGGTCCGAATCACCGTGCACACTCATGGAGTCTGATACAGTAGTGGTGGAACTGCTGGACTTCCTTAAATTTTTTTTTTGAAATATTGCGCTTGTAGTAGCAGCCTGTCTTTTACTTGTTTCTGAATCATCCTTCTGTTGTTTACTTTTTTGCCCTTACCCTTGCCTTTGCTTGATACAAAACTTGACATTGGTAGCCGAGTGTTTGCTTTATTTTTTTGTATTAATGTAGATTGATTATCTAGAAATTCGTCCTGTGAGCTTACAGATGCAGAGTCTGATTCACTGCCTCTCTTTACATTTTCTTTAAATGAAGAAACACACAACAGTCTGTTTCTTCATTTTGCATAGTCCAGAAGGACCTGCTATGGGCTGATTACGATTATATTCCTTTTCTCTTTCAATGTCTATGATCACATCCGAATCGATGCTATAACTTCTGTTTCTTTGAGTTGAAATTAAGTTGCTTTTTTTATATTTTCTTTTGTTCTGCCGAGATTTTACAGTACTTTTTCTTTTATTCTGCTGAGATTCAATTGGTTGTGTTTGTTCTAGCCCTAAATCTGTAATACTCTTACCAGGTGGAACGTTGCATTTTTTTACGTTTAGGTTGAACGTGGGTAGTGGGAATTTCTTATTTCTTGCAAAATTTCTTTAACCGCTGTAAACGTTGCGTTTTGAATATTTTCTTCAGAGATAGAATTTTTTTGAAGCAAACGTGACTTAGGTCGCTCTGAATTAACGGGATATAAGCCAGATTTATTGAACCCGGCAATGATGTTGCTAGAGCCCGAATCGTTTTCTGTTAACTTGTTCTGTGATTTGCATAACAACGTTGGAAATTAACTTTTTGCTAGAATTTTATGTTTAAACCCTTCTTCCACTGTGTTAACACGTAACGTCAATATTTTTTTAAAGGTTCGCAAAATGCAACGTCTAATGGCTGGAGTAAATGTGTGGTTTTTGGAGGTAGGCAAACAAATGTAATATTCAGTTCTTGACAAGTTAGTAATACGGATTGGGAAAAATGGGATAAATTATCTCCTATTATCAACTTTCGACCTATTTTCGTTTTTGCATAAGGTACTATGATTATATTAAACCAATTAAAGTAAAGCTTAGCGGTTAAGGAGTCGACCTTACGATCGAGAGGTCCTGGGTTGGAATCCTGGCCATTACACTACCGACGTGAACCCACTCCTAATACAAGTAATTTAGCTTAGCTGGAGGGGTTAGGGGGAATATTAGTAATTTCGGTTATTCTTTTCGGTTTCGATTATTCTTTAAAAAAAAGATCCACAATACATGTAGAATCGAACCAGTCACTTTTTGACCGCTTGTACCTGGTCCCTGTAGGCCCACCCTCCAGCCATTGATCCCATAAATGATCAGCTTTATATACAACGTATATGGGCAATAACTGGCCGTCAGCAGTGCCAGTAAACATCAAA
Organism: Cybosia mesomella; assembly: GCA_946251805.1. Taxonomy (NCBI): domain Eukaryota; kingdom Metazoa; phylum Arthropoda; class Insecta; order Lepidoptera; family Erebidae; genus Cybosia; species Cybosia mesomella. Next base: position 11,967,483 of record OX276411.1, read on the forward strand.
GACATCTTTGTATTGTTGATTACCCTTTCGGGGTTGTAATACCTCTCTTAAATTAATATTTTTTGTTGCCTGGACCATCTGTCAACATCTGGTTAGTTTCGTCATAATTTATAATACAGTCTGGAGTCGCTGCGTTAACAGATTTTTCATAGTAACAAAAAAGTCTTCTATCACCGTTGGTGTGACTTTAGCGCACTCGCTGGATATATTTGAAGCTTGACGGTTTGAAATTTCTGACTTATGCCTATTTACGAAATTTCGCGCCCAGTCTACTCCAGGCATATTATCTTTAAGGCTATAAATAGTTGTCCTATTTTGTTCAGGTACTTTTGTGCAAATACTCTAAGGTCAGTGGAATCTAGAGGAAATCCCCAAGTACTCAATATTTTTATATATTCCAAAAATGAAATTTCTTTGTCTTTTGAAAAAAGAGTTGGATGGCCGGCCTTCTGTTGTGTGCAGTTTAAATTTCGGCATTTTCTACTTAATGTACTTTTAGGAATATTGTACTTTTCAACCGCATCTTTTAGCCGTAGTGAACCATTTTGAATAGCTTCGATGGCTTCTTGTAAGTCCTCATTTCGAATAACTTAAGTTAGGACAATGACTTTTGCCATTGCTTGAATTTGTAAATTTTCTTATGTATGTCCGAACCATGGTTTCGTGTCTGTAGTAGATATAAAATGAAATATTATAAATAACAGAAAATAGAAGTGAAAGTAAATGTGAAGGAGACAAACAAGAGGCTGTTTCTGAATGTATGATTACCTAAGTTTGGATTGTGTGTTTATAAAAGACGACAAGTAGTGTAGTGAAGATGTAGAGAAAAATTTAAAGTTGGAAAATCATTAGATGGGGCCATACCTGCCGTGGTCAGTAGAAAATAGGTGTCCCCAGAGGCAAGAGTGGTCGTAATGGTAGGTACCATTACGACCACTCTTGCATCAATGATGTATGGCGGTGAATGTTAGGCACCTATGGCAAAAGAAGCATGAAAGTAGTAACAGATTGATAGAATAAGAAAGGAACCCGATCTTACCCATAGAGGAAAACCTAAACATATTTTTACGAAATTAGAGTCACCCTTAAAAAGGTCAAGTACGGTCTACTTCCGATGCGCATACGTGTGAATAATGGACAAGGAAGAAAAAAGAAAAGTAGGTATGTCATTCATACAGATTCATAGCAAAAGGCAATCCATCGATTTTGCTTACCCCAGTGGGAAACCGGCGTGAGTTTATGTACGTAGGTATCTATGTAGGTGTTAATAGATTCAGAAGTCTTACCCTTAATTCAGTTGAAATTATCAATTGGGGCTATTTGAAACGATAAATAAAAGCCATAGCATAGTTTGACAAGCTTTAAAGGGGCTATTTAAAACTAAGTTTCAATTAGCCCCAAAACCGGAACCATAAAGCCCCATTTAGAAAAATCGTAGAACACGGTAGACCAAAAGACATAGAAAAAAGAATCCCTTTCCGACCATCGGCTCCCCTGAGCTGCTCCCCCAGGGGAGACGATGGGAATTTTTTGTCACGACGTCCCCACGCTCTCTTAGGGGAGACGATGGGATCATTTTGTAACGATAGCTCCCCCGCGCACCCTTACGGGAGATCATGAGGAATACACAACACAAATACAAATACTCGCCCCCCGTTCCTGCTTATGAAAGTCTAATTTTCCTGCATTTTTAACTTAATAATGTACCGTACATATATATGCACTTACACTATCACTTTGCAAAGAAACAAGACAAGAAGAATATTCAAGTGGCCAGTAAGTACTTCCTTATTTTACGACGTATTTATGTACCTACTTAGGTACTCGTGTTATTGATCCCCCTATCAATAACACGAGTACCTAAGTGTTATAATTGGTAAACTTAGATCTCTACTCTGACAACATTATTGTTAACCGATTATAATTAATCACTGTTGGCAATATTTTTTCTAATTCCTTCCGCTTGCTTCGATGGCCTCTCACGGTGCAACTACTTTTGTGTTTGCTCGCTACGACGCTATCTTTAATCATCACGTGTATTTCATTAGTATACGAGGGTCAAACTGAAAGTTCTTAGAAAATCAAAAACTGATTACATTAGCCAGTTATTAGTTTTATTATATATTTTCAAAATATTGTCCATTCACGTCAATACACCGCTGCATGCGATGGAACCACTGGGAAAAGCACTTTGCCCACTCGTCCTTAGGGGTCTCTTCAATGGCATCGCGATACGCAGCCACCGCTTCTTCAGCATTCATAAACCGCTTTCCTTTAAGTTTTTCTTTAATTTTTGGAAATAAATAAAAATCACAAGGCGCGAGGTCGGGGCTATACGGCGGGTGACCCAGTAATTCAACGTTTGATGTCGCCAAATAGTCGATCGTTCGCTTGGCGGTGTGCGACGAGGCGTTGTCGTGGTGAAGGAGGATCCTACTGCGAGGTCGTTTCTCTCGAACTTTTTCCAAGACAAGTGGCAAACAATTGGTTGTGTACCATTCTGCAGAAACTGTTTTTTGATCCTCTAACACAATTGTTACGAAATGACCTATCCTTCCAAAGAACGAGGCCACCATTTTTTTTCCCGCACTTCGATCTCTCTTCACTTTAGTTGGCAACTCCTCGAAAGGAAACACCCACTGAGCAGATTGTCTTTTGGTTTCAGGATCATAACAGTAAATCCAGCTTTCGTCACCTGTTAGTATGTCGAACACAGCATTAGAGTCACCTCCGTTAAATCTTTCAATCATTTTACGGCACCAATCCACACGATGGAGTTTTTGAGCCTCAGTCAAATTATGAGGTATCCACCGGGCGCAAAGCTTCCTGACCGCTAAATGTTCGTGAAGGATTTTGTGCACTTGACTCATACCGATGCCTAAGCTTGTCCGAATCTGCTGATAGGTCACTCTTTTGTCAGTCTCTATCATACGCCGCACAACACAGATGTTATTTTCAGTCGTCGCCGTAGAAGGCCGTCCCTCACGTAAATCATCAGTGAGATTAGTGCGACCACGTTTAAACTCATTAAACCAGTTGTAAACAGTCGCACGAGATGGGGCTTCATCGTGAAAGGCCAATCGTAGGCTATCATAACTTTCTTGTTGACTTAAATGACATCGAAAGTCATAAAAAATCATTGCACGAAAATTTTCTCGTGTTAAATTCATGTTAACGTGACACAGACAATTTTCAATTTGCCGCCAAATCGTAAAACAAATGATAAATGAATGAAATATATACTCAGCAATATTGGCAAAGAGTTCTATTTTCAAATTTTAGAATTATTTTTTTATTATATTGTTTATAAGTGGCCAGTTCTAAGAACTTTCAGTTTGACCCTCGTATTACATTCAAGTTATAATAATAAACAGTGTCACCTCCACCGGCTACAAGAGCTAGTTTTATTTCACCCCACAAACCACTACGCTGAATCTCCATAATAGGTTATGTACCTCAGGACAAAGGGGGTGCTAGCCTTATGGTTTCGTGTGGAGGTTGAAATCGTGATCTGCGGGGCGCTTCAACTGTTGTGGTGTGCTTGGGCGTGCGTGCTTGTGCCAGAGCATTGTGCGCGAGCGCTGACTGCGAGGTGCGCTTGTTTTGTGGACACGTGCTGGCATATCTGATCGGCCATGGCTTCTGCGGACGGGTCGGGGGCGCCGGCTGCGACACCGTATGCCGCGGCGGCAGGTAAACACGCGAACGTTCCATTTGCAATCGAGAAACTTGAAGGAATGTGCAACTTTTACACGTGGAAGTTTAGTATAAAAATGCTACTAACCCTAGAAGGCCTATGGCAGTGTGTACAGGGCACAGACAATGATTCTGGAAGGGATCAGAGGGCGCTTGCTCGAATTTGCCTGAGTATTAAGCCGTCATGCTACCAATATTGTGTGAATGCTAAGTCCAGTAAAGAGGCATGTTATAAGTTATGCCAAGTCTTCGACGACAAGGGACTCTTTCGCCGTGTCACATTACTTCGACAGTTACATAGAATAGAATACAATAACTACATTGGCATGTCACAGTATATCGAGGCTGTAATGCTTTTAACACAGCAATTGGCTGATATTGACAAAGCAATAGATGACGAAGAGATCGCTGAGATTTTATTGAGCGGATTGCCTACTGAATATGATGCGCTTATCTCAAATTTGGAAACAGCATGTATCACATCCACATTGTCAAGTGACGTTGTGCGCACACGCTTGCTTCAGGAAGAATTACGAAAAAGGAGTAGCACTAGTGATGTCAACGCTGCCTATGCAACTCGGGGAACGGCTAACGAGAAGGTTAAGGGCCATTATTGTCAAAAATCTGGTCATGTTAAATCGAAATGCTTCAAATGGAAACGAGACAAAAAGAAGAATAACCAGGAAAATACATTTGTAGCAACAGCATTTTTAACAAAAGAAGAATGGATCGTCGATAGTGGCTGTAGTTCCCATATGTGCAAGAATAAAGACATTATGACAAATGTGACAAACATTGCCAGTAGTAAAGTGATAGCTTTAGCTAATGACAATAAATTACAATGTGAAGGGACAGGAGATGTTGTCATATCAACTCAAAGTATGGTAAGAATCATTAAAAATGTTTTCCCATGTTCCTCAACTTTCTACAAATTTATTGTCTGTGAGCAAACTTACAGAAAAAGGTTTTACAGTTGTATTTAATAGTGAGGGCTGTTTGGTAGAGGTTTGGCACCGACGACTTGGTCACTTAGGACCTGGAGGTATGTCTAGCTTAAGGCATGGTTGTGCTCATGGTGTGACTTTTCAGGATGATGCGCACGTTCTGAAGGGCTGTGTGCCTTGTTTGGAGGGAAAATTGTCTGCTAAGGCGTTCCCGTCCGGACCGGCAACTCGAGCAACAAAGCTTTTGGAGCTGATACATACGGATGTCTGCGGACCAATGCAGGTGAGCAGCTGGGGAGGGGCGAAGTGTATTGTTACCTATACAGATGATTATAGTAGGAAATCATTTGGATATCTACTCAGAAATAAGTCTGATGTCATGCAAAGTTATAAATTTTAAAAACATTGTTGAACAGCAGTTGGGTTTGCAGATCAAAATTTTACGTTCCGATAATGGTGGTGAATACTGTTCTAAGGCGTTTAGTGATTATTTGGCAAAGGAAGGTATAGTTCATCAAACTACTGTTCCATTTTGTCCTCAACAAAATGGCGTAGCTGAACGTCTAAATAGGACAATTTTAGAAAAGGCTAGATGCATGCTACATGGGGCAGGTCTTGACAGGAGATATTAGGGTGAGGCAGTCATCACTGCCATCTATCTTAAGAATAGGAGCCCTACATCAGCCTTGTCCGGCCTTACTCCTATGGAGAGGTGGACCGTGTCCAAACCGGACTTAGTCATCTCCGTGTTTTTGGCTGCTTAGCATATTCCTTGTTGCCGGAGTCAAAACGTCATAAGCTACATGCTAAAAGTAAACAGTATATTTTTGTGGGGTATAGCGAGACTTGTAAGGGTTACAGGCCGTCTGACCCAAGTTCACCGACCAAAGTTATTTTATCTAGGAATGTAAGTTTTTTGGAGGATACATTTTATGAATTAACATGTGATAATAATAATAATAAATATATTTTTTATGAATTTAATAATTATGATAATTTATTGAATAATAATGATCATTCATCTAGTCATTATGAGGACCAATCTAGTCATGATGGGAATAATGAGGAACAGGATTCTAGTAAAGAGAGTGTACAGAATCATAGTTCTGGCTCAGAGTGTCCTAATGGTGGTGATGGTACTTTGGTTTTTTCAGGGGACGAGCAGTTCTGCACGGGGAGTGAGGACGACGGCGGCAGCTCAGTGGGGTCCCCACGGCGATGCATTCCATGAATGTGTGACGTCGCCGGATGCAGAGTCACCTAGAGGCGAAGTGTGTGTATCACCATCTGCGTCTCAGTCTCATTCTCGTCCAGTTCGCAGCACTCGTAACCAGCGACCAATGAGGTACAATGACTGTGGCAAAATAGCGTTTATCACATAAATATTTATTCAAAGGGGGGATCAAATCCACTACCTCGACAATAGCAGTTAGGGTTGCTAGGCCCGTCAATATAGATAGGTATCGATCTTATTGTTCTGAGAGAGTACATGCCATCTCCTTTTTAGAAAAACGTCTCAGTCGGTTCAAGCCCGACATAACCGCCCCCGCTAACCGGCGGGGGGGTATCCGAAGGGATTTTCGCAGAAAAAAAAAAAAAAAAAAGGTATACACGGCGGAGCGACGCCGTTGCCAATTATGGGAAAGTAAGGATGCGATCATATTAGTAAGTAACGATCAAATAAATTTAGACCCTATTTGCAGATGACATAGAACTATCTTTGTAGCATGCATGTCTAAATCATTTCTCACTTTGCTCGCGATTTGCTACTGTAACCACCGCTTTAAAAATGTAGTCTATAAATATGACTGAATTTAATAATTTCATCTTCTTAGTTATTTATCGCGAGCAATAGAACAAGTATGTAAGTATAATTCTACAATTATTATTTAATATTGAATATAATTTAATAGTTAGATTTTTATAATAGATTAAGTTTAAATTAATAATTGTGTTCTTAATTTTAGGTCGACCAATTCTTTTGATTCTGACTGTGAAATACCAGCATCTCAGCCAACGCCTTCGGTAGAAAAAAAGAAGGCCAAGAAGAAGGTCAGCGACAAAACAACCAAGCGAGAAATAAGGAAAATTAGCCGGGCCCCGGTGGTCAAATCTAGCTTTTTGGCATCCGAGTCAGTGGGCCTACCGCCCAAGTGTCGTCGATATCACAGCCGTCGAAATGTTGCGTTGGTCAAGGTCGACGGCCATTTTGTACCGCCCCATTGATAATCGATGCCGGCGCGGCGTAAGAATGAATGAAACGCTGTTTTTGACAGTTAAATAGCTGCCGCCTAAAAAACTTCAAATCGACAGCGTCGCTTTGAAGTGTCATTTCATTACGGCACCTCATGAGCTGTCGTTTTGAATATTATTTTCTTTTCCGACGTTTGATTACGATGCCGATGCACCTAACACTGGGCTACTATGGCTTTTATGGGTGCGACTGCCGACGAGTGGGTTCTGCCCTCCTATTGCACCTAACACTGGGCTACTATGGCTTTTATGGGGGCGACTGGGTTCTGCCCTCCTATTGCACCTAACACTGGGCTACTATGGCTTTTATGGGGGCGACTGGGTTCTGCCCTCCTATTGCACCTAACACTGGGCTACTGCGGCTTTTATGGGGGTGACTGGGTTCTGCCCTCCTATTGCACCTAACACTGGGCTACTATCGCTTTTATGGGGGCGACTGGGTTCTGCCCCCATAAAAGCCATAGTAGCCCAGTGTTAGGTGCAATAGGAGGGCAGAACCCACTCGTCGGCAGTCGCCCCCATAAAAGCCATAGTAGCCCAGTGTTAGGTGCAATAGGACGGCAGAACCCACTCGTCGGCAGTCGCACCCATAAAAGCCATAGTAGCCCAGTTGCACCTAGTAATCGGCATCGTAATCAACCTTCGAAAAAGAAAATAATATTCAAAACGACAGCTCATGAGGTGCCGTACTGAAATGACACTTCAAAGCGATGCCGTCGATTTGAATTTTTTTAGGCGGCAGCTATATAACTGTCAAAAACAGCGTTTCATTCATTCTTACGCCGCGCCGGCATCGATTATCAATGGGGCGGTACAAAATGGCCGTCGACCTTGACCAACGCGACATTTCGACGTCTGTGATATCGACGACACTTGGGCGGTAGACCCACAGATACGGACGTCGATTTGTCGAAGCCGTCGACGACGACCAAAAAAAGGAAACTGGTGTATTCAGAGGTACCTATGCCGAAGATTTTTTAGTTGTAGTTGCGAGCCCCTTTATAATTTTTATTATCCATTGAAATCTCATATTATTACTGACTATATTCTATATTCTTATATTTTTATAAGGTTATTTCATGCTGTTGATTTTTAAATATTTTTTTAATACTATTCCCAGGGTTCGTTAAAATTTATGGGTCAATATATATTTATAGGCTCTTTCAAGCTGTTCCTTTTTTAATTTCTAATGATATGTATTCAATTTAATTACAGAACGAGCAAGATCTTGACGGTGAACCTATCCGAGCGGCTGCGTTGCGGAGCTTCCTATCAAGACGAAGTGGTTCTGGTTATACACTCCAGCGTGATCCCACCCGGCGGGGCAACTACTACGTGGAACTGCGTGTTTACAACGCTCGGGAAGCGGAGGCGCTCAGCACCGACCGCTGGAAACGGGCCTTAGTTACATTCAAATCGGCTGTTGATGACGCCACCCCGGTATGGAAAGCGGTCACAAATCTTGTCATCGCTGCAAAAGAAGATTATCGGAAGATACAGCCGATACTCTATCAGTCTAAAGAATTTAAAAAATTAGGTAAGTGTCTTACGACAATTTAAGTAGGTACTTAAAGGACTCGATCTTTCTTTTTAATGTATGTTCCTTTTTTTAATTGTAATGAAATATAATCTTGCCTTTCTTACAGTACTGCATATTTTTTTAATTATTATTGATGTAATTTTTTCAGTAAACCAAATATTAAAAACCAAAAGCCAAAAAACTAAAAGCCAATAAACTCGAATAAATGAATCTCAAAGATTAAAATTCTGAACTATTGGTGACCTTGAATCTCATTCTTTAAGTACTTAAATCCACATAAGTCAATGTGACCTTGAAATATAATTTTGTAGTTAATATTCTAGATCAGTTATAGTGACTTTGAAGTACTTAAATCAAAATTTAAACAACTCTAGAGGAAAATAAATATATAAAAGACTTTTTTGGGAATATATACTAGAAATTTTGAATTATTGTTTTACTTTTGTATTGAATATAGCCAAACATGAAATTTTGTCCAGATTGTAAGGTTTATGTCCAAAAATATGCATCACATAAGAAAAGTAATATACATAAATCAAACTGTTTGTTGAGTACTGAATTTGATAATGTGCAATTAATAGCTACTGCTTTCAAGAATAGAATTGCTAGTTACAGATTTAATGCAACGAATTTAGATAATATATCACCAGAGATATTTTATCAGATATTTCTAATATGATTTACAAGATTATTAAGACATTGCGATTGAAACATCTAGCGCTTAAGATACAATTTGAGCTTTTTGTATTGTACAAGTTACCTAAAAATGAAGAATTGTCTATGAAATCTTTCAATACAAAGTATTATGCGATATTTCAGAATACTAATATAAAATTATTTTTTGAAGAATGCGTGCAAAAATTATTGTATAAGTGTACAGAATTTGAATTATCAGAATCTGGTTGGGCTTTAGAGTCGATTAATCATTTGGAAATGAACGTAATTAAGTATAATCCCTTAAAAGCTGGCAGTTACATACCCGTACCGATAAAAATTATTAAAACAAAGTCATGTCTTAACATTTGCAATAAAGATAGACATTGTTTTCTCTGGTGTATTGTAGCACATATGTATCCAGCAAAGTATAACAGTAATAGAATTTCATCATATCCTCATTACTCTAAATTATTAAATATAAATGATTTATCTTTTCCCCCAACATTTCATGACAATAAACAATTCGAAAAAAATAATCCGCATATAAGTGTAAATGTTTATGGTTTAGAAAGAAAAAACAGTTACTGGACCATTATATAAAACTTTAAGACGAAAACTTACCTATGTAAATTTATTGCTAATTGAAAGAGGAGGTAAAAGTCATTTTTGTTTAATAAAAAATTTTGCTCGATTAGTTCATAATCAACTAACAAAACACCGATCCAAAATTCACTTATGTGATGAATGTTTTTTATACTTTGATTCAGAGGCAATACTGGATAATCATAACTGTGCACGAATGCAAACAGTGCTCCCAGAAGAGAATAGTAAGCTTCGGTTTTCTAATTATATAAGGACCCAAAGAATTCCTATAGTTATTTATGGAGACTTTGAAGTTTACTTAGAGAATATTCAGATAAAAATAAAAGTCAGTATGTCGAAAACATACAAATTCATGAAGCAACTTGTTTTGCATATTATATATGCTGCGAGACTAATCCGGAACTTAATAATTTAGTATCTTATGGAGGCCCAAATTGTTCAAAAAAATTTGTAGAATCAATTTCTAAAGATTTAGAAAGTTTATATGATATTTTATCTTCACCTAGAGACATGATTCCTTTGAATGATGAAGAGATGCTTGCATTTAAGACTGCTACAGCATGTCATATTTGCAAAGAAACTTTTTCTAATAATGATTTTATTGTTCGCGACCATGATCATTTCACGGGTAAATATCGTGGTCCAGCTCATAATTCATGCAACTTGAATAATAAGTCTGTAAAATTTATACCCATAATATTTCATAATCTTTCAGGATATGACTATCATTTATTTATAAAAGAACTTTCAAATGTTAGTGGTCGAATCAATTTAATTCCAAGAACTAAAGAAAAATATATTTCTTTTACTAAATTTTTCTCATTTAATTCTCAGAAAGTAGCCCAATTGAAATTTATAGATTCTTATAATTTCTTAAGTTCGAGTTTAGACAACTTAGTAAAGACCATGGACTCCAAAGACTTAAAGCATTTACAAACATTTTTCACAGATGAAGATTTATTTCAACTATGTCTTAGGAAAGGTGTGTATTGTTATGATTACATAGATTCCTGGGAGCGATATGCAGAGACTCAGTTACCAGATCGTTCAAATTTTTATAATAAACTCACATCCGATACTGTGTCTATTGATGATTACAATCATGCTTTAAATGTGTGGACCAAATTTGGTTTGAAGAATTTAGGTGAATATACTGATTTATATTTGAAATGTGATGTCTTACTATTGTGTGATATATTTGAGAAATTTAATAAATTAATAATAAAAAAATTATTTTTCATTTCAATGCATAACTAGTGTTTGCTAAGTCTATTTTCAAAAGAGTTCGCCGAGGGAACGCTGATAACACTTTGTGGTAGTTTGTTCCAAGCATTCATAACAGACTTAAGCAAAGTAACAGTACACCGTCGACTTTGAAGCTGCAATAAATGCCATTTAGGATGTTAGTTGGTAAGTATTCATGGTGTAAAGTCTTGACAATGATGATGATGGATGAATTATAGTATTCAGTTAGCCCCTTATTAAAAGCTTTGTTACTTGAAATTTTACTACTTTTAAAGGAATTTAGCGTGACTTATTACTTTATATTTACCTATACATGCCGACATTTAGACATAACACACTACCCTTAAATTACTTTTTAATAGTAGACTGACAGTTAGGGTACCTAATAACGTGTAATGTAATAACGCTAGAAGGCAGAAATATTATCATTACAGTTTGACAGCTATGTCAGGGTCGTCCCACTCAATATATTTTTAATGAATTCGCATTGGTTTTAAGGCCATCATCCTGCAAGTTAAGTAACTTAAAGTTTAATTTATTGCTTTCTATTTCACACGGCGCCACCTTTATTTAATATTATCGAGGAATAGAGATAAAAATAATGCACATATTTCATATATTTATAAGGTTTTATTAAAATACTTAATACTACAATCATTAGGGTAGGGTAAGAGTTTCTCAATTAGCTATTTTTATTATTTATTAAGGATAGCATTTAATTTTGCCATACTTTTATGAAATAATACAATATAATTTGTATTTAAATTACTTTTATTTACTTAACGTGCAACATGCGTGGTGATAAATATATTATTGCGATATTGTATTTCAGCGTAAAACGCCTATCCAACCCATCATAACAACGCACTAAATACCGTATTTGCACTTATGTGTTAATGACTTTATTTATTAGCTTTCTTTGTTACTTTAAATCATCGCTTATGAAACAATCTCTCACAATAGCTTATAAAGAATTTTGAGCGCTTAATTTTTTTACTATCTTACCAACTAAATAATCAGTCTCTTGCATAATATCATCATAGTCACGTCTTACTAAATATTACACATTTACACTTGCACTATTGGCGTCACTACAGTTTATTTCACTGGCGTCACTAGCATCCAAATCGTGTATTATAATTTTGACAATGTGGCGAACTCGTCCTGTGTCTCTTTTTGATATGATATATGATGCCTTTTCCAGAGATATAGACTTATTCTTTTTCTTCTTTGTTTTTTCGACTTTCCTCACAGGCCTTTGCTGCTACTTCAGCGTACCAGGACTCCCTATCTTGTCCATAATAGAAAGGATTTGTGATCGGGTTATCATCTTCTACCAAGTTCTGAAAAATATAAAATTTTAAACAAACATGAGCAATTAAGTAAATACTACTTGAGTATAAATTGAAAGCAAAAACAGTTACTAACTTCATGTAAAATAGCTTATTTTCGATATTCATCAGCAGTTGGAATTCTGTTAATGTCTTCCAAATTCAAAACAGAGCATTGTGAGGATGCCATGATTCTGTAATGAAACATATAATGCATAAATTAGTATAAATAATTAATGAAGATATATTATTATGGTTAAGAAAGTACTCACATTCACAATATTATATTTATCGGACGTCTACCTCGTGGAAATAGTCGAAACAGCTGATTTAATAATGAGTCGTTGTATGCATATAGCATTAAGTCGGGTTTCATGTTACTAATTTTCAATATAATAATGATCTCAAATAATTATAACATTAGACAAGTTCAAACATGTTAAATTTCGATTCATTAACTAGGTAGCTCATATTTATATAAATATGAGCTGGTACAAACATAGGAACCTTGGGCTGTATAAAGATAGAAACCTTTCTTGTAAAATCAGAATAAAGCCATTCCTACTGTGATATGTCTAAAGATCGGACCCAAATTAAGTATGGGTACTTATACTTAATATGGGTCCGATCTTATCATATATATGTCTACGTTAGGTAATAATTAAATTAATTAACAAGATGAAGTTGATCAAACAACCCATATCATTAACGTTAATAATATTAATATTGGTGAATCTCCTCAAGAGATTAGACACGTACGTTGTATAATTTGCGGTCCCTCAAATTGTGGTAAAACAAACGTTGTAATTAGTTTGTTAATGCATAAAAATGGGCTCAAATTTAAAAATCTTTATCTTTATTCGAAAACTAATTTTCAGCCAAAATATTGTTTTTTACGAGAAGTATTAAGAAGAGTGCCTCAGATAAAATTCAACGAGTTCAATGACGATAAAGATGTCATATCTCCGAGTAAAGCTTTACCAAATTCTGTATTCATATTTGATGATGTCGTATGTGAAAATCAGACAAACATTCGTAACTATTTCTGTATGGGTAGACATAAGCAAATTGATTGCCTTTACTTATCACAAACCTACTCAAAAATCCCGAAACAGTTGTTAAGTGACAATGCTAACTTTCTTATAATATTTAAACAAGATGATGTGAACTTAAAGCACATCTATGAAGAACATGTCAACTCCGATCTGCCATGGAAACAGTTCAAAGATATTTGTAAAACTGTTTGGAGTACCCCATATAACTTTCTTCTTATTAACAAAGAGTCATTATTGAAAAATGGAAGGTACAGACAGAATTTTGATATTTTTTTTAAATTTTGACTCAAAATGTGTAAATATAAGTAATTACCATGCAAAACAAATTTAGTATTATTTCCTCTTTAGCCGAACACAGTTGCTAGAATATAAATATGGAGAAAAATATTAAAATAGAATTAATGAAGTCGGTAAACTCTATAAAGAATAAAATAAAACAAATGAAGAACCAGGAACACTCAATGAACTTATCACTCGACAAAGTGCTGAAACCTGTCACAGATCCACTTAAAACCTTAGTGAAAAATGTTGAAAATGAAGCACTTACTAAGTCTGAAGACTCTGGTGATATTAACACGAGTGCATCTTCAAAGTTTGAAGATTGCTTCAATCCAGAACTGGATTCTGCCCAATCCAATTAAACTACTAAAAAGAAGTTGACTGATGATTTAGAAATGTCATTAGAGGGTGATGATATCTGTGGTATATATAACGATATCAACATACCATTTGGTATTAGAAGTAAAAAAAAGATTTTATTGATGGGTAATTCAACGGTATCATTTTCTAAAATTGATAATTTGAATAACGACAGTACCATTTTTGTTAAAATCGGTGACAAAACTTACAATTGGACAACTGGTTTAAAAGAACTTCTAGTCCGAAAAAAACCTGATTTAACGTTAATTTCGAACGAAGATAAGCTCGTCTATAAAGATATGTTACATTACACACATGCACATAAAAGAAACGTTAGTCCCTCAGGACAAATACAAGGCGATAAAGGTATAAAATATCGTGAAATAATTAAACCATTATTTGCTGAAACATTGACCAGTAAAGTTGAAGCTAAACTTGGAGGAAACTTACCAAAACTAAAAAAATATAAAAAAAATATTGACTTAGTATACTGGGATGATCCTAATGAGTTGGTAGAGAGAATAAAGTTGTTAGTGGCTTCAAGAAATGCTGGCAATACAAATCACGATAATGAAATATTATCTATAATTGAAGAATTAAAAGAAGCTGACATAATTAAGAAATAAATACCAGCGACGTTAGATATTTAATTCAGTATAATATATGCATCATGAGCATTAACAAAATTAGTCGCCAAATCAGCTAGTAATATACTTGAACCCCAAGACGGAAATAAAAAGTAATTATTAAAAAAATCATGAGCAAAGCAGATGTAGTAAATGAGATTCATAAAAATGTTAGGGTAAATTTTCCGCGAAGAAATGGTATAATGAAAGATGTAGACGATCTATGGCAGGCAGACTTAATTGATATGCAATCTATTGCTAAAGAAAATAATAGCTTTAAATTTATTCTTGCCGTGATTGACACATTTTCGAAATACGCTTGGACCTTTCCTTTAAAAAGTAAAAATAAAGAGATTGTATGCAACACTTTTAAGATTTTGTTGGATAGAGGGCGAGTACCAAAAAATCTGCAAACTGATAATGGAACAGAGTTTTATAATAATAAATTTAGAAACCTTATGCAGTGTTACAATATTAATCATTATTCTACATTTTCGTCAAAAAAGGCTTCAATAGTTGAAAGATTTATCAGAACTTTCAAATCTAAATTGTATAAAGAATTTAGTTTGAGAGGTAATTATAACTGGATAAATAACGTCCTCAGTATAATTACTAATAAATACAATCATACTTACCATCGAACGATAGATGAAATCCCGGCAAATGTGGATAATGCTAATAAAAAACGCATATTAGACAGATACAAACGATCGGTTAAAAAAAGATAGTGTGAAAAGTAAGTTAAAAGTGGGTGATTACGTGCGTATTAGTAAGTATAAAGGAACATTTGAAAAGGGGTATACTCCTAACTGGTCGACAGAAATATTTAAAATTCGACAAATACAAAATACAACTCCTGTAACCTATTTAATTAAAGATACAATCAGAGGTCAACCTATTTTGGGCGCATTTTATGTACAAGAACTTCAAAAGACAAAACACCCCAACGTATACCTAGTCGAAAAAGTACCTAAAAGGAAAAGGAATAGGGTTTTAGTAAAATGGTTAGGTTTGTCTTCTGCCGAAAATAGCTGGATCGATAAATCGAACGTGTTATGATAAATTCATATTCAATCATTTATTCATTGCATAATATTTATAAAGTGTTTAAGCCATTATACATACAGTCATAAGATGTGCATTGGAGAGAGCGGTCTTCTCAATTGGTTTATAAACCATTTGCCATTAGAATTACATTTACCGGGATACAATTACTGCGGTCCAGGTACTAAATTGATTAAGAGACTTGCGCGAGGAGATAAAGGTATAAATAAATTAGACGAATATTGTAAAGAACACGATATTGCATATCACAAGTCATCAGACTTGAAGGATCGGCATAAGGCTGACTTAATTTTGTTTAACATGGCAAAAAAAATTGTAGTAGCACCTGATGCGAGTATGGGAGAAAAAATTGCAGCGCATCTAGTAAGTAATGTTATGTTAGGAAAAATTAAAACTGGTGCTGGCTTAAAACGCTGTAAGCAAAAGACTTCGAGAAAAATTGCAGCAGGAAAAGGACTTAAAAATAAGTTTAGAAATATTATTACTGTTACAAAAAACCGCATGAAAAAATTAAAACCAAAATGCAAGAAAGCGGCAATAGAATTAGCTATGGCTGCTGCTAGAGAACTAGCTGATGATTCATCTATTAAACTACCTCGTGTTATTCCTATACCTAAAACTGGTGGCGTATTACCCGTAATCCCTATTTTTGCGGGATTATCAGCGATGGGAGCCTTAGCAGGCGGTGCGGCTGGTATTGCTAAAACCATAAATGGATTCAAAATGGCAAAAAAATGTATGATGAATCGAAGAGACACAATGAAAAAATGGAGGCTCTTTGCATTGGAAAAGGATTGCATCTTAAACCGCACAAAGATGGACTTGGTATTTTCGTATCTAAAGAAAAAAACTAAAATATCGGCTACTCAAACGAGCCTTAACGAATATTGACATTTTGAAGTATGGAAATAGTATTCCCTATTTTAGAGGCGTCTTAACCTTATACGGTATCCGTCTATTCAATATTGTAATGATAGCCAGAAACTGTCTCAATTTTTGACATACTTGTTCTATATGGTGACTCCAATTTAGGTTAGAGTCTAATAGAGACCTAGGTATGTATGTGAGTCGGTAAGTTTAATAACAGGACAACAGCATGAAGAGATAGTGGAGGCAGTTGTGATCTTGAGCCGTTATTCTCTTAGTTAGTGGGTGCTTAAGGTGGGGTGACTTAATGTGCATGAGTTTTGTCGGGGTTGAGCACTAGACCGTTATCATGACACCATATATTCAAAGCGTTGAAGTCAGATTGTAGTAGCTCACACGCTTTGTTTGGGTCCTTATCGGCAACCACTATGCACGTGTCGTCAGCAAACTGGTAACACATAGAATAATGTAGGTGATTATTCATGTCATTGACATACGTCAGAAAATGAAGAGGGCCAATTACTGAACCCTGCGCCGTACCTTCTGTTATGGCCATAGAGTCACTACGGGTATTATTGACTTTGACATGAAAGCTACGATTATGTATGTAACTGTTGCACCATCCTAGTAGGGGACCACGTATACCACAAGTTTCAAGCTTCTTTATGAGCTGTGTGTGATTAAGGGTATCAAACGCGCGTGAAAAGTCAATAAATACTGCCAGCACGTGATTTTTTTCATTCATGTGAGTATTTACTTCGTCAGTGAAGTGGGTTATTAGTTCAGTAGTACCTTTACCACGCTGAAAACCAAATTGATATGGATATAGAACGGCCTGATTTTTATAAAAATTGTGTATTTGCTCACATACGTATTTTTCAACTATTGTATCGACAGTAGAGAGAAGAGTTATTGGTCGATAATTGTTGAAGTCATTTCGTTGACCCTTTTTCGATACTTCGATTGAAAGTTATGAAATCCATTCTTACACTCCTTACAACTGCTTCAGAGAAAACGATGAAATCAGAATTCCCATCCACCAGTGTAACGCTCCCCCTTAACGTGTCCGAAAGTATTCCCCTCACTGATGAGACGATGGACCTGAATGCAGCAACTGATTACAGTACTGAAGGCACTGAGAGTATCCGTTACTGTTATATCTTCCAAGTTTAGGAAGATACTATTAAAAGTTTGGCTTTATTGTGATCGTCTAAATATTTATAAGTATGGAACCCTTTATACGTTATGTTTAAGCATTGTAGTAACTCATAGTCCTTTATTTGGTACATTGAGACAAGACAAGAGTACATGGTATTGAGAACACTGATTTCAATCTAATTCCTATAACTATTATTCTATCTAGCAATAAAATTAAATAATGTTCCTATACAACTACATTGATTCCCTGAACCTAATATGATTTAAGATTTTGATTTTAGAAGCTACCTAGTCTCTATAGTGATAATTAGTGATATTTATAAAATCCTGAATATTAAGTTCATTCCTAAGTGATCCTAGATATAGACATTAAGTTTTGTGTACCTTTAAATGCAAGCTAGTTCAATTTCACAGTATGATATATAAGCATTTAATTTAGGTAGAAGTGAAGATATAACACACAATATGGAGTTGTCTCACCATAACTGGACCTTTCAAAGGAAATGTATATAGTTTTCTTATATACAATTTGAGTTATTTAGACACAGAGATAGTAAATATTGGTAGTCAAGTAAATAAAATGTGTGATTAAATGTGATATGTGGTTAATAATTAGTTACCTTGAGATAACCTACATAGTAGATTATCTCAGAGTAGCCGGAAAAATGAAATGAAGCGTCTGTTGATATGTGTAGACTGCTAGGATGGGGTAATTGCTGGAACCGGGGAGGCCGCATCCGCCAAAACCCCAGGCCCCCAACGAGCAACCAATCCTCTCCAGAGCTGAAGGCATACTACCTTTAAGTTATGCACAACCTTGGTGCTTTACAAACTAAAAATAGTACCGAATTGGGAATGAGTGCCCAATTTCACCACGTAGGTTAGATGGAAATATATCCAGTCTAACGAATGTATAGCTCGAATCATTGCTGTAGTGTATTCATAAAGAGGCAGTAATTGGGTAATCCCTTGGGCAGTACATCTAGAACACGGCCAATGAGTTACTAGCGCTGTTATGGGTACCAGCTGTAAACAGACATGGTAAGGCCTTCGCGAGCTTGTGGCAACTGTCCACGTTTCAGGGTCAAGTGATACCGCGACCAAACGCTTTCAAGACACAATGCGAGCTTGTGGCAACTGTCCACGTTTCAGGGTCAAGCGATACCGCGACCAAACGCTTTCAAGACACAATGCGAGCTTGTGGCAACTGTCCACGTTTCAGGGTCAAGCGATACTGCGACCAAACGCTTTCAAGACACAATGCGAGCTTGTGGCAACTGTCCACGTTTCAGGGTCAAGCGATACCGCGACCAAACGCTTTCAAGACACAATGCGAGCTTGTGGCAACTGTCCACGTTTCAGGGTCAAGCGATACTGCGACCAAACGCTTTCAAGACACAATGCGAGCTTGTGGCAACTGTCCACGTTTCAGGGTCAAGCGATACCGCGACCAAACGCTTTCAAGACACAAGTATTTTCCCCACACCGATAAAGACATAATAATAAGTAGGTAGGTAAGTATGATAGCATGTATTGCGAGGGCTTAGCCCAGCATGACATATCACTTACAATGAAACGAGCTCACATCCGTCAAACAGGATACATAGATCGAATTGGACGTCGATCCTGTAAATAATTTGTTTTAAATGTCTGAATTAAACCAGACACTCACAAGGACTGGATAAAGACAAAGGAATTGTCAAGAGTTAAATGAAACTGCTTTGTAAGACATAACAATCATTTACTCAAGTAATTACCGTACCTTTTGAGCTTCTCATCTTTACAATGAAAGTGAGGTCTGTATTTGATAGGAATAATAGTCCAGCAGATGGCTGTATGTATATACAATACAACACAAAGTGGACCGTCTGATCTTGTCCTATCACCAGTTAAGAAACCGTATGATACTACAAGATGAGCTCAGTAGGTTTGAGCTAGCTAAGGGGCATCAGTTCGTCACTAAACCTCCCCTCAGACCGAACCAATATTAGCAATGAACTGAGTCAGAGTATGATTATGTTACCTTACTTGATTAAGCAAGGTCTCACAACACACATCGATAATCCATTACTAGCTATTGTTGCGAACAGTACTGTTGTCTCGGAAGACTAGGCAAGTAAAGGGGACGCTACATTCCATCCACTAGAATAAACATTTAGTTTGTCTAGCACATAGATTGTGATATCCAACGCTGAACGGGCTCTGCCCAATTGGGATTCCCTATAATAAAACAACGGTCGAATACAGCCATCCTCTGGACTCATCCCCGACAGACTGTTGAATTTCAGTATAACTATCGTAGAAAATAAAATAGCTCAATTTCTCAAACCTTTACCTCATTCCAAGCAAACTTAAGAACTTGGGAGGCTCTAAAGAGTGCCTAGAACTACATATTTCGTGTACACAAGGGTATTGTGTAGTGTGCAGGATGAGTGTAATGATGAGTGTATAAAGTAATATTTTATAAGTTAGTTTAACAAGTCATATGACCCATTAATCACACTTTGAATATTGAATGCCATTACAGATACAGGCTAAGAAACTACAATAGACATCCCAGGCTTATAGAAACTAGCCATCTAGATTTAGATAAGGTAGCATTAAAAGAAAATGTTAGTAGCAAATTGCTTACATATAGGTTAGCGGCAATAAAAGTTTTGTAATCTATTCATGTGACCTAGATTTTAATGATTATGGAAAGAACGCACAGGACATACAATAAATTTGTAAATCATAGTACAAATAATGTCTGTCAACATTCCATAGGGACATGTGATCAGACGCAAAAGAAGAAAGCCACAACATAGATACAGTTCAAGTTAATAAGTTGTTCACTTCTCACCAACCCGCTGCTGGAGCGTCTCTTATACTCACAATTACTGCTACCACCTTCACACCAAACCACACACCACCTATATCGGGAGACACGCCCTAATCTAGCTACGAAATTACCCTTAACCCACCTACATTCAAACCAGTGGCAAGCAAATGGAATAATCTCTACAAGGTTTGCCCTAAAATTTAGGATTCTAAACTAGATTTATAGCTTAATACATACTGCATGAACCCAGTCACCTCATCCCAGATAGAGCGCTTCGAGTACTCTAAACCCAGCATGAATCGACAGAGAACGCTATCATAGCATAGCCACAGTCTGATCCCTGACTTGACTTGGCCAAAGTCAACCCAGTTCACATACCATGACCACACCAGATATATAAATCTTAGGTTTCAAAGGAAAATATATATTCTATTTTATTTGTCTACCTCCAACCCACAAAAGTAAATTATCATGAATACAATTTATGAAACCTAAATACAGTCAACATTTTAAGAATTAGAAGAACAGAAACTAAGATAACTCACCACGCAGGCTACAAGGCTTTCTAAAATTCGGATGAACTTTTCAGCAACTTAAGTTCGCGACGAATTCTTGAAGACTCCTCCTAATATATCCTAAGCTGAGCAGCGACTAATCGAAGGCTGCTCGGGCAGAGCTTCCGCTTGCTTATAGTTCGCGACGAATTCTTGAAGACTCCTTCTATTATATCCTAAGCTGAGCAGCGACTAATCGAAGGCTGCTCGGGCAGTGCTTCCGCTTGCTTATAGTTCGCGACGAATTCTTGAAGACTCACCCTATTATATCCTAAGCTGAGCAGCGACTAATCGAAGGCTGCTCGGGCAGTGCTTCCGCTTGCTTATAGTTCGCGACGAATTCTTGAAGACTCACCCCGATATTCTCCGGTACGCTCCTTTTATTACCTCTTACTACCCCCCTTTCCTATAATCACGCCACTACACGTCATCTCTTCTGAGTTGCCATAAAACAATATGTTTCAAAGCCACTACTAACTATCGACTATTTGAAATTAATAACGGAAGCTATCAGCCTAAACAATTAAATTCACTTCAACTATTCCTACTCTTTAAATTGTCTTGTAACCAAATTAACATGAGATTATACCAAAATTATATTAAAAGTTAATAAAAGAAATCATTAAGTCTTGAATTGTATTTATAATTTTTATTTTACTTTTAGGCCAACAATGTATGAGCAGTGAGAAGGGTATTTTAATGTTATTCTGCAACGTCTGAAGCCGTTCTGAACAGCAAGCCCCCATCCTCAGACCGCCAATGCAATCTCGATGGTTGGACCGTCACACCAGCAAGATATATATGTGCTACCATCAGCCAGTTCAATTTACATCGAAGGAGTAGTAAAACTCTTCGGTAAAGATGGGAAACGGATTGAGAAAACTGTTACGTTTACTAATAACCCTGTTATGTTCTTGTTTCAAGACATCAGATACGAAATTAATGGTATTGAAATAGATCGTATAAAAAATTCCGGAATAACATCTACAATAAAATCATATATCTCATTAAGTGATGCGGAAAATAAAGTTGGTGCCTTATGGGGTTGGAACTTAGGTGGATTTCAAAATGATGGTCATTTCAGTGCAGTAATACCCATAAATAAGATTTTAGGGTTTGCGGAGGATTACAATAAAATTGTGATAAATTGTAAACATGAACTTATATTAACTAGAAGTAATTCTAATTTGAACAGCGTTATACTTACTGATGATATAGCACATTTCAAAATAGATATGGAAAGGGTGCAATGGAGAGTACCACATATAAAAGTGTCAGATCGAGAACGACTAAGTCTTTTAAAATCTTTAGAAAAAGATAAACCAATTCAAATGGCATTTAGGAACTGGGATCTGTATGAGTATCCCTTACTACCTAAAACCACTAAGCATTCATGGGCAGTTAAAACTGCATCACAACTGGAAAAGCCTCGATATGTAATTTTCTGTATACAAACTAATAGAAAAAATAATAAATCGCAAGATAGTTCACTATTCGATCATTGCGAAGTAACAAACGT
This sequence comes from Cybosia mesomella, assembly GCA_946251805.1. NCBI lineage: Eukaryota > Metazoa > Arthropoda > Insecta > Lepidoptera > Erebidae > Cybosia > Cybosia mesomella. The sequence goes on from OX276411.1 coordinate 11,990,056, forward strand.
GAGTCTCTTTTTAAATTCGCAATATTATCCCTATGAGCCTCTAGGCTTAAGGTTTTCTGAGAACAAATATAGTATACGAGGGTCAAACTGACAGTTCTTAGAAAATCAAAAACTGATTACATTAGCCAGTTATTAGTTTTATTATATCTTTTCAAAATATTGTCCATTCACGTCAATACACCGCTGCATGCGATGGAACCACTGGGAAAAGCACTTTGCCCACTCGTCCTTAGGGGTCTTTTCAATGGCATCGCGATACGCAGCCACCGCTTCTTCAGCATTCATAAACCGCTTCCCTTTAAGTTTTTCTTTAATTTTTGGAAATAAATAAAAATCACAAGGTGCGAGGTCGGGGCTATACGGCGGGTGACCCAGTAATTCAACGTTTGATGTCGCCAAATAGTCGATCGTTCGCTTGGCGGTGTGCGACGAGGCGTTGTCGTGGTGAAGGAGGATCCTACTGCGAGGTCGTTTCTCTCGAACTTTTTCCAAGACAAGTGGCAAACAATTGGTAGTGTACCATTCTGCAGAAACTGTTTTTTGATCCTCTAACACAATTGTTACGAAATGACCTATCCTTCCAAAGAACGAGGCCACCATTTTTTTTCCCGCACTTCGATCTCTCTTCACTTTAGTTGGCAACTCCTCGAAAGGAAACACCCACTGAGCAGATTGTCTTTTGGTTTCAGGATCATAACAGTAAATCCAGCTTTCGTCACCTGTTAGTATGTCGAACACAGCATTAGAGTCACCTCCGTTAAATCTTTCAATCATTTTACGGCACCAATCCACACGATGGAGTTTTTGAGCCTCAGTCAAATTATGAGGTATCCACCGGGCGCAAAGCTTCCTGACCGCTAAATGTTCGTGGAGGATTTTGTGCACTTGACTCATACCGATGCCTAAGCTTGTCCGAATCTGCTGATAGGTCACTCTTTTGTCAGTCTCTATCATACGCCGCACAACACAGATGTTATTTTCAGTCGTCGCCGTAGAAGGCCGTCCCTCACGTAAATCATCAGTGAGATTAGTGCGACCACGTTTAAACTCATTAAACCAGTTGTAAACAGTCGCACGAGATGGGGCTTCATCGTGAAAGGCCAATCGTAGTCTATCATAACTTTCTTGTTGACTTAAATGACATCGAAAGTCATAAAAAATCATTGCACGAAAATTTTCTCGTGTTAAATTCATGTTAACGTGACACAGACAATTTTCAATTTGCCGCCAAATCGTAAAACAAATGATAAATGAATGAAATATATACTCAGTAATATTGGCAAAGAGTTCTATTTTCAAATTCTAGAATTATTTTTTTATTATATTGTTTATAAGTGGCCAGTTCTAAGAACTTTCAGTTTGACCCTCGTATTATACGAAATGTATGCGAAATTTCGTCAGTCGTATTACAACTGCCCAGTCGATCCTTTGCTCGATCTAAAGGATTTTAAAGAGAAGGCTCCCCTGTTTATCTTAGATTGTTCGAGGCAGAACGATAGTTTAAAAACAGGTCCAGTAGATGTTCGGTTAGAAATTGAATGTTTAAAAGCAATACCAGATAACACTGCAGCATACTGTTTAATTATAAACGACCGACTTGTGGAATACAAACCTCTGAGCAACATTGTGCGTAGAATATCATGACTGCCATTGTAGATGTTCAAGGCTTTAAAACAGAAGCAAATGAATTTATAATAAAAGAAATTGCTATATTTTGTAATAAGAAACTGCAAGTGTTTTTAATTAAGCAGCCATTCCCGTTTTATGATTTAACAAAGGAAGAAAGACGAAAAGTTGCATGGATTGAACGTAATCGAAATATATATTGGAGTGAAGGATTTATACCTTATTCAAATTATACATATTTAATTTTAGATATTTTAAGAGATAAGTGTATATATACTAAAGGACATGAAAAAGTCTTATGGTTGAAAAGAATTTTAAATAATAATAACGTGTGTTGCGTTCCTAAACGAAGTAAAAAAATAAAAACTATAATTTGCGTTAACAGATCTACGTCTGTCACTTGTTGTCAACTTGTTGAAAGAATTGTCTTGAGAAAACGTTTGTTGAAATAAGTTTTGTTCGAATAAATATAATCCGTGAATATCAGATTTGGCCAGTGTTGGATTAGTTATATTTTGGACTAATTAACGTAATCGGTTGGGAGTTGTTCGACCGAATCATATATTTACTTTGAGGAAGGGCTACCACATTGTTGGCCGCGCTGTGTTTTATTTGTCTACACACAACATCATACATCCTACACTCCAGGTACACTTGAATACAGACACAGACAGATAAAAGCGCACTGTTTCGGGCGCCTTCTAAGTTGGTAAGTGAAACCTATTTTATAAACAATTTGCTCTGTGAACCGCAGACTGCTCACTTCCCCATTGTAGCCAGGAGGGCGAACTTCCACTGCGCAATATACCTCGTGGCCCGGAATTGAACATTTTGGTAGCAAGAGCGTGGTTGTGTCGGATTCGAACCGACTAAAACCGCAGTCTCGGGTCTCATAACCTTAATTGTAATTGGTAAATTGATTTGATTGATTGATTTGTAAATTAATTTGTAATTGGTAAATTGTATTGGTAAATTGACAATATTTCAATAGTTTATTAGTTGTAAAAAAGTTAATATCAGTTTGGTGTGCTGATTTGGAGTCATTGCTGGGGAACCATTATGACTAATTAATTGGCAATCTCTTGTTAAGGCATTTGATTTAATCTTTAAGCTATATTGAATTATATTTGTATTGGTGTTTGCATCAGTGTTGGATAAAATAAATTGAACTAACATTGTTTAAATAATTCTTTGTTTGGGTAATCTCTTGAATTTTGTTGGAATGTCTCATTTAAGTGCAGCGAAGGAGGCCATAGCCGGTATAACCACACAATTGAGGTGGTTCACGTCGGCGGCGGCCACTACTACTCGACCAGAGCTGGCAGAGACCACTCTTACCAGGTTCGGCGGTATGGAGAACAGGCTTGGGGCTGTAGATGCCCTGTTCACCCGCTTTAGCCACCTGGCTGAGGACCTTGGGTTGGATCAGCTGAGTCAGGCAGCGCGGGACAAGGTTGTTGGCGACTACGACCAGATCCTGGCGTTGGCAGACACGATTTCCCTACGTGCTATTGAAATATTGAAGAGCCGGGAGTCTGTCCCACGCTTGAACTGCCACATTTTGATGGTCGGATGGACCACTGGCTGGGCTTTCAAAATTTATTTGTGAGTCTGGTCGACTCGCGCTCGGACCTTGGACCCGCCCAAAAGTTGGCCTACTTGATGTCCGTCCTCAAGGGAGAGGCCCGAGCCTTGGTGCAGCACTTACCGGTAATGGATGCGGCTTACCCTACTGCTCTGGAGCTGCTCTCCCGGCGGTACCACAATAAACGGTGTTTGGCTGACGCCCACATTAGCCATATTTTGGGGTTGCCCTTTATTACTAGAGTGTCGCCACTGCGTACCGACCTTTTGAACCCATTGGTGGCAGCCACCAATGCCCTCAAGCGACTGGAGCTGCCGGTGGACCATTGGTCCTATTTATTGGTGCACACAGTGCTGCAACGACTGCCTGCAGACTTGAGGTCTCGCTTTGAGCAGAAGTATGGTGGGGATAGTGCCACCCATCTCCCCCGCTTTGATGACCTAGTCAAGTTTTTGGAGGATAAATGTAGGATCCTCGACAACTCTGGCCTTGCCTCGGGGTCACGCCAACCGCCTCCCCGGCCCAGAGACCAGGGACGGACCGGGGCTCGGGGGCCCTTTGAGGGTCGCCCCGCCCCCCGTTTCCCCGGCACCCAGAGTCGTCCCAGTTGTGACTACTGCAGGGTCACGGGACATGGCATCATATCTTGTGCGGCCTTTTTGGACTTGCACGTCAGTGCCCGCCGCCGAATTGCCAAGGCACGCCGACTGTGCTATTCTTGTTTGGGGGCTCATCTTCAACGGGAATGCCCCGACTCCCGCCCTTGTAGAATTTGCAGGGGGTCCCATGTGGACGTTTTGTGCGCTAACGCGAACCGCGCTGGCAGTCCAGCCTCTGATGTGGGTTCGCGCACGGGCGGGTATCGCGGAGACGAGCACCAGGTCCGCTCGCCGGTTCCAAACCGGCAAGGGGCCCGCACTTTCGAGCACCGCTCACCACCCCCCGCGCCGCGGGACCGCCGCCAGGTCTCCCCACATGAAGGCGACTATGCAGCCGCTGCTCACCGGCAATGGCCGGACCAGCACCGCCAGCACTCCCCTCCGTTGGCGGAGCGCCCCAGGTTGGAGTCGCGCCCTCCGCCATTCAGGCATCAGGTGGGATATGCCCCTCCAGCCATGGCACGCGGCTCGGGACACCGCGCGGATGAGGAGTTTGCGTCCTATCCTCTTCGCGAGAGATTACAGCCTGGGTGCGGCGATCGGTCGCCGCCCAGAAATTAGGAAGTTGGCGCCTGCCCCACCACTGCAACCTCCCAGATCGACACGGTTTTGTTGCCTACGGCATCGGTTAGGGTCTGGGGACCAACGGGGTCCTCTGTTGTGGTCCGTGCCATTCTGGACACGGGATCCCAGGGTTGCATTTTGTCGTCTTGGTTGGTGGGACAGGTAGGCCTAGACATACGTGGCTATTCAGACACGATTAGGGGAGTGGGCAACGCAGCCGTCACCACTGTTGAGGGACAGACTTGGTTTGGGCTCACTCCAGTGAATTGTTTGGCCCCTAAAATTGCTACCTCGGCCATTGTGATGAAGAATATTTTGGGAAGGCATCCCCAAGTTCAGCTGTCTTCCGAAGTTGTCCGGTTGACGTCAGGCCTGGATTTGGCTGACCCTCGGTTTGATTCCCCTAGCACAGCGCATTTGTTGTTAGGTTCCGACGTACTCGGGAGGATAATTTTGGATGGTAAACAGGTCTTGCAGCCGAACGGTTTGGTGGCTGTCTCGACCATTTTTGGTTTTGCAATGATGGGACCGGTGTTGAAGGTCCCCCCTCCACCTGAGCTTGATGTTGCATTGGTGTCCGGCTCCGCTCTCTCTGACGCCGTTCAGAGGTTTTAGGAGGTTGAGGAGCCCCCTCAGGTGGCCCGTTTGAACCCGGAACACCAGGATTGCGAATTGTTCTATCAGAACAACACGGGTCGACTCCGTTCCGGTCGGATTGTTACCAGGTTGCCCTTTGTCGCAGTGCGACCACCTCTCGGTGAATCTAGACCTACGGCCGAGAAGAGATTGTTGGCAATGGAGCGCCGCATGGGCAGGGACCCTGTGTTGAGGCAGAAGTACTTGGATTTCATGCAGGAGTACGCGGATTTGGGACACATGTCGGTGTCAAGTGTAACGATTGATAAGTGTTTTTGTAGAAGGGTGTATATGATGGAATTTACATAAAGTTTAAGGTGCGACTTATGCACTGAGAAATTTAAAAAAATTTAAAAGTTTGATTACAATATATTAGAATTATAATCGGTAAGAGAAAGTTACATAAATTTATATAAGGTAATTGAGTAAATGAACCTCAGGGGATGGATTCATAATAAATATTCTGCCGTGGCGTTGTTCGGTCCGTTGTGCAAAGATGGTAGTATGCACTTAGCTAGTGGACACGTGGCTGGTGGTGTTGCCGGCGTGCCAGGGTCTCCGCTGGTGTGCCTCGCTACCGCTAAGATGGTGCGAAGCCCGGTGCGAAGACCCTGGAAATAGAAAAAGTGCGGGTGAGTTTGTCACTAGGCAATTACGTCCAAGTGACCCGCTAAAATAGCAGGTGAAGAGAATCTCCCAGCGGCAATGCAGCGTAGCTAGAAGCTATAATAAAAAGAATATAAATAGGCAGCACAAGCTGGTGCCGCGACCTCTGACCGTACGGGTCATCGGCCTCGTGGCACTAATTAGGTAGGCTGAAATAGCACACATATAAAACAAAATATAGTAAGCCATGCATTTTAGCAGGCAATAAGTTGCACCGCTGGAAAGTCTTCACCTGTAGAAGAAGTAGGAAATGTTGATCTCAAAACTTACCCGGAGCCGACAGCAGTTGGCCACGGGCTCAAAGTGACTTTCCCCGGCGAAGGTTACCAAGGAAAGGAACGATATAAGAGCCGTCAGTTGATGACTGGGCTAGTGCTGTCCAATCTCGCTTGCACAACCATAGATAATTAGTAATATATTATAGAAACATACTAAAATATCGATTAGTTTTATTGATATAATTTTAATTGATTTATAAAAAATCCACAACGTTACAATACCCCCTCAATTAGTTCAGGGTTTTTGTTACCCAAAAACCCGATACTGGACTGCTCAATACAATGCTTGACTTACGCTTACACATACATACTTTCTTACATACCTCCTCTATCATTTTCATCCGTACTTTGCGGTTACCACTTAAACAATGTAGCACACGCTTCCTTCCGAAGAGAGTTTCCAGGATAATAGGCGCTGGAGACTCAGACGTAAATCTAACAAGATGTTAAATATTGAAATGTCACAGACAACAATTCCAATGGAAAGAAAAAGAGCATATAAATACCACTATATATTTTCGACTCTAAAAGAGAAGTGTTATGTTTTTAGTATAGGGCTTCTTTTAGATGTATACATTACCGCATCTGCAATAAGGCTTATTTAACGAGTTTGCAAACCGCTCGGAAGAAGACATAACAAGATATGCAATAAGGCTTGTTTTTGGAACTGAGTTTGCACGACCGCTCAGCATAATAATGGTATAAAACCATAAGAAACAATACCCAGATACTGGTTATCCCAGCTCCAAGAAAAGGTATCCGTTGGTTTAAAACGCCAACGGACCCACAAATGGTATAAAACCATAAAAACTCCTGGTGACTGGTTGAATATCCCAGCACCAAGGTAAGGTATCCGTTGGTTTAAAACGCCAACGGACCCAAAAACAACATCAGTTGGTTTAAAACGCCAACCGACCCACAACAACCTTTACTAGGCAAAGCCTAATTATAAAAGAAAACGAACACGAAGTTCAAAGTTCCATCTCAAAGAGAGGAGAAAAGAAGAAGAAAATATATAGTAGTGGTAGGGTAATATGATTTCAAACAATAAAGACAATTAATTTGTCAAAAAAATATAATTAACAACTTTTAAAGTTATGACCAAGTCAATTTGTTATGAAAAGTGTTATTGTATAAAGAAAAATAGTTTATTATTTGACCCACGTCAGTGAGTATATATGCAAACATCAGTTGCAATTGGAACAACTAGTGTTCAAAAAAAAATTCGTTTATTTTTTCAAAATTTCAAAAAAAATTAAGAACCCGAGGTTCAACAAGGTAAGTAGTTTCTCTAATGTTTTGTAGTCGTATGTTTGAATTTATATTTTGTGGCAAAAAGTAAAAAAAAAATTTTCAAGTTCAAAATGACCATGAAGGCATTTTAGGGTTGATCCAACGGATCATACAAAAAATTGCAACAGGCAAAATAATTACGAAGTTGAAAACTAATAAGTTGAAATATATATACATATAATAAATTATTTTGGGGCAAGTCCAAAATAAATATTATTCTTTATTCACCAGTGAATAAATTTTAATGTTTTGTTCAAAAAAAAACAGAAACATAAAAGGGATCAGTCATCCTAAGAAAAGTATTACAACATGATAGAACATTAACCAATAGGTTAAAAGATTTTAATATTTAATATTCAGTAAAAAAGTCCAAAAGTTGGTATTCATCAAAGAATAGTTTTATTTTGTTTTTAAAAAAACAAGACAAATTTTTAAACAATAACTAGTAGTAATCTTATATGATACTATACTGGCAAGTTTTTTGATTGTCAAAACCATATGACGTTTGACAACTAAGTTGAATTCAATATTTCAAACAATTTCATATCAAACTTTTGATAGAAATAAAATGTTCAAATATACGAACCAAAGATGTAATAACAATTGCAAAGTGTTACATTATTTAGTAAGAAGACATAATTGACCTGTAGACCGTGTCTACCAACAGGATACATGAGTTATTTAAATTATAAAAGTTTTCGTAATATGTGAACAAGTTGGTAGGTACATGAAATTAAAATTTTTACTGGTGACCCTTTTATAGGTACAAATATCATTACGACCATTGTAGTGATGAGATATAGGTAGTGTATTACCAACAGTGGAATAACAATAAGGAATGTTATTATAAAATACAAGTTTTAGTTACAAGTATGTGTAGGTATATGTTTGTTTGCCACAATAGTGTATAAGAGTGTTTAAGTGCAAAGGAAAGTTTATTGAATATTTACATATATTTACAACAATAGTGATTATTAGAACAAAACAAGTGTTGTTCATAGTTAAGAAGTTAGGTTGCTATTTAATTAATAAATTTATTAGGTTAGGTTAGATCCTTGTATTGTTTTATGTTTGATTAAAAATGTTTTATATGAATTATATTGATTATTTTACCTATATTTAGTTTATAGTTATGACACAAGTCATTTTAAAAGGACTCGGGGGAAATGGCTAATGCATTGCTGACTTTGAACGGTCAATTTGTATAAGTGGTAATGATTTTAATGACTTTAAACTATACCAGACAAAACAATCCCATATGCAGAACAAAACGAGGTCTACAAATTAAAGTATTTATTATCTTTGTTGTTCTTTTCAAAGATTTTATTAGTTGTATGCAGATCTTTTATTCTTTGTATTTCTTTTCAAAGAATTATGTTTTCATTATTTTTTTTCAAATATATAAGCTAATTTGGATACAGAAATCCGACAACAAGCAACACTGACTACAAAACAGTTGAGTAAGTATTAAATATAAAAGGTAAATTAACCCAAAGTTAAGTAAAACATAAAAGCTATGGTGCGATGAGCGAGATTGACAAATAAATTAAGTAAGTAATTTACTTCAATATAAAGAACTCAAATCAAGGAAAATCAAGTAGTATATATGTAACCTGTCAGTGAGTAATAAACTATTTGTGTATAATACATCAAAATAGTATTAATTTATCAACATAAAGATAAATTTCAACCAGCAATAGGTTGATATAATAACTTAATATATTCAATTAAATTTTTAAACATTTTGTATGCTTACTTTTTTCTAAAGATTTTAGATCGGAAAAAGAGAACATCTAGGACGGGACTTGAACCCGCGACCAGTCCCTTACAGGGGGAATGCTCTGACCAACTGAGCCACCTAGACACGTCCCAGATATTCGAAATTCTCCGATACATTAGGGACTGGTCGCGGGTTCAAGTCCCGTCCCAGATGTTCTCTTTTTCCGATCTAAAATCTTTAGAAATAACTTAATATATGTTATTATAATGCACATAAAAGGTAAACAAGTATAAAAAGTATAAATTCACTGACTGGGTGTGCGACAGACACCTATACAAAAGTAGAATTAAAAAGTAAGTAGATAACGGTTGAGATCAACAAGTCCAAGAAAACAAAAGCAAATAGATCCTTACGTTACCAGTGGGTATAATAGTATACTAAACAGTTAAAATGACCATAAGAGGTATTAAACCAGTCTAGATGTTAAAAATGCAAAATATTTGTAAAAAGTAATGTTAATTAGCCTTGTTGTTATATTTAACACAAGTAATTAGTTAAATAAATGAGTAATTTCACTAATATAATGGAAAAAGTATGCATTATTCAGATAATTATAAAAAAATTGAAATTAATAATTATTTTCAACTACCTTCATTTAGTTAAAATGAAAAATAACAATAAAATTGGTGAAAAAAATCACCACACTGGTAAAATAAAGAGGAAAATAAGAAGAAATAAAGTACTTACGGACCAAACACACAATACCTACGGCAGAATAATACCTTGTAAGGCGCCAATGTAACGATAATAAGTTTTTATATAAGGTTTTCAATGAAGTTACGTAAAGTTTAAGGTGATGAAACTGAACTGTAAAATTTAAATAAGTAGTTGATGTAATTGAGACTACTACCGGCTAGGGCGAGCAGAGATAAATAAAAGTTTGATTACAATATATTAGAATTATAATCGGTAAGAGAAAGTTACATAAATTTATATAAGGTAATTGAGTAAATGAACCTCAGGGGATGGATTCATAATAAATATTCTGCCGTGGCGTTGTTCGGTCCGTTGTGCAAAGATGGTAGTATGCACTTAGCTAGTGGACACGTGGCTGGTGGTGTTGCCGGCGTACCAGGGTCTCCGCTGGTGTGCCTCGCTACCGCTAAGATGGTGCGAAGCCCGGTGCGAAGACCCTGGAAATAGAAAAAGTGCGGGTCAGTTTGTCACTAGGCAATTACGTCCAAGTGACCCGCTAATATAGCAGGTGAAGAGAATCTCCCAGCGGCAATGCAGCGTAGCTAGAAGCTATAATAAAAATAATATAAATAGGCAGCACAAGCTGGTGCCGCGACCTCTGACCGTACGGGTCATCGGCCTCGTGGCACTAATTAGGTAGGCTGAAATAGCACACATAATAAAACAAAATATAGTAAGCCATGCATTTTAGCAGGCAATAAGCTGCACCGCTGGAAAGTCTTCACCTGTAGAAGAAGTAGGAAATGTTGATCTCAAAACTTACCCGGAGCCGACAGCAGTTGGCCACGGGGTCAAAGTGACTTTCCCCGGCGAAGGTTACCAAGGAAAGGAACGATATAAGAGCCGTCAGTTGATGACTGGGCTAGTGCTGTCCAATCTCGCTTGCACAACCATAGATAATTAGTAATATATTATAGAAACATACTAAAATATCGATTAGTTTTATTGATATAATTTTAATTGATTTATAAAAAATCCACAGTTGAACATTACTTCCTGCCCCATCATGCGGTCCTCAAGCCGTCCACTGGCAAGCTGCGCACGGTGTTTGATGGGTCTGCGCGAACTTCTTCGGGTGTCTCATTGAATGATTGCTTACATTCAGGCCCCAAATTGTTAAAGGACCTTTGTGACGTCATCACGTCTTTCCGTCGACATCAGGTTGTCTTTGTGGCCGACATCAAGATGATGTTCCGACAAACGGTCATTCACCAGGATGACAGACGTTATCAGTTAATCCTGTGGCGCGAACCCCCAGGACCCCATGATTGTGTACGAGCTCAATACGAATACATACGGCCTTCGTTCTAGCCCCTTTGTTGCCATTCGTTCGCTTTGGGAGCTCGCGGACCGAGAGTGTTTGAAGTTCTCTCGGGCGTCCGCCATCTTGAAAACGGACCTGTACGTCGATGACGTCTGTACTGGGGCTTCCACGGTTGGGGAAGCCATTTTATTGCGTGACGAGTTGATTGGGATCCTGGCTTCCGCTGGATACGAGTTGCGTAAATGGGTGTCCAACTCTCCAGCTCTATTGGAAGGTTTGCCGGAGGATCATAGACAGGACCCGCATTTGTTTGAAGACGTTGACAACCCCGCCATGATGGCCGTCCTCGGTGTTCAGTACAGACCTGTCCAAGACATCTTTACATACGATGTCGACCTAGAGTCGCCCCACACTTGGACTAAACGACTTGTGTTGTCCACTGTCGCAAGGACTTTTGATCCTAATGGTTGGATTTGTCCGGTACTGTTTTGGGCGAAATGCTTTCTCCAGCGCCTCTGGACCGCGGGACTTGGTTGGGACGAGCCGCTTCGGGAAACCCTGTTGAAGGATTGGATCCACTTTGTGTCCACACTCCCTGCGGTCAATGAGGTCGTGTTGCCCCGCGCCATCCTCCCCCCTGGGAGTTACATTGCTACCCTCCACGGGTTTTGTGACGCGTCGTCGCACGATTACGCAGCCGTTGTTTATCTGCGCACTGTCAGCGCGACAGGCCAGAGGAAGCTCTCGCTGGTCATGGCCAAGAGCAAGGTAGCCCCTCTTCGAACAGCATTGACCATTCCCAAATTGGAGTTGTCAGGGGCAGCTCTTCTTGTGCGTCTATTGAATCACGTTGTTAATACCTTGAGTGAAACTGTGGACATTCGATCCTCTTACGCCTGGACGGACAGTCAAATTGTCTTGTGTTGGTTGAAGACGTCCGTCCACACTTTGGAGGTCTTTGTGGCGAACCGAGTGTCACAGATACAAAATTCTGCAACACCTTTATCTGGGAGGCATGTCCCTGGGGACCTGAACCCCGGCGATGTGGCCTCACGTGGGTGCACGGCCCCTCACTTGATTGATCACCCCCTCTGGTGGGGGCCAGAATGGCTGACTCGGTCCGAGGATGCTTGGCCTCGAATGCCAGTCTTGATGACGGATCCTTTGCCCGGGCTAAGGGTGCTCGCTGTTGAGACGAAGGACCCGCCGTTTGATCCCGACCTTTTGTTGAATCGGTACAGCTCCCTCGATAAACTGTTGAATGTCACATCTTGGATCAGGCGCTTTCGTCACAATTGTAGGAACCGTGGGGACAAACGCCTGTCGCCGGTCCTTTCTCCTCAAGAGCTCCAGGAGTCTCTCCTCCTTTGGGTCCGCTCTGTGCAGGCTGCACACTTTGAGAAGGAGATTGAAATCTTGAAGTCCGGTATGGCTAACTTGTCGGGAGCTATCAGTAAGCTGAGCCCCTTTTTGGATGATGCGGGTTTCTTGCGTGTTGGAGGATGTTTGAGGCACTCTAACCTCCCCTATGGAGCTCGTCACCCCCTTTTGTTGCCCAAGGAAGGCCATTTGGTCAAGTTGTTGGTGACTGATCGTCACATTAAGAACTCGCATGCCGGTTGTAATGCGCTGTTGGCCATTCTGCAGCGAGACTTTTGGATTTTGTCGGCCCGTCGTACTATTCGCAGCATTGTCTTTCGTTGCATGCCATGCTACCGGACTAAGGCCCCCACTATGCAGCCCATGATGGGAGACTTGCCGGCTGATCGTGTCAATGAGGCAAGGCCTTTTGCAGGCGTCGGAACGGACTTTGCCGGTCCCTTTTTGGTGAAGACGTCTACTCTTCGTAACAGTAAAATCCTTAAGGCTTATTTGTGTGTGTTTGTCTGCCTGTCAACGAAGGCAGTACACTTGGAGCTAGTAACCTCGCTCTCGACGGAGGCCTTTGTGGCAACTTTGGATAGATTCGTGTCTCGCCGTGGGTTGCCTTCTTTAATTAGATCTGATTGCGGTACCAATTGCAGAGGTACAAGTTACTATTTGAAGGAAGTTTACGCCTTCCTTGCGGAGAACCAGGTTGACATAGGCAACAAATTAGCCCGCAAGGGGGTCACTTGGCTGTTTGACCCGCCAGCCTGCCCCCATTGGGGGGGTATTTTAAAGCCGCGGTGAAAGCGGCCAAGGGACTCTGGCAGAGATTATTGGGAGACACAGTTCTCACCTTTGAGGAATTAGCTACGGTATTTTGCCGCATCGAGGCCGTACTAAACTCGCGTCCATTGTGCCCGCTCTCTTCGGACCCTAATGATTTGGAGGCCCTAACCCCGGGCCATTTTTTGATTGGACAACCACTTGTCGCCCTGCCGGAGCACCCCCTTGTCGATGTGAGCCGAAATCAGCTATCGCGGTTCCAGTTAGTGCAACAGCTCGCTCAGAGCTTTTGGAAGCGTTGGAGCTTGGAGTACTTGCACATCCTCCAGCAGCGCGTCAAGTGGACGGATAAAACTCATCCTCCCAAGGTCGGAGACCTCGTCCTGATTAAGGATGCCAACCTAATGCCGTTGTATTGGCGCCGGGGGCGCATTCTCAATCTAGTGGCTGGCACCGATGGGGTTCCTCGATTTGCTGAGGTTTTGGTTGACGGATCGGTGATGTGGAGAGCGGTCGCAACCTCATCAAGATTGCCAATTGATTAGCGGACGGGAAGGCCCGTCCGGAGGGGGTAGATGTTGCGTTCCTAAACGAAGTAAAAAAAAAAACTATAATTTGCGTTGACAGATCTACGTCTGTCACTTGTTGTCAACTTGTTGAAAAAATTGTCTTGAGAAAACGTTTGTTGAAATAAGTTTTGTTCGAATAATATATCCGTGAATATCAGATTTGGCCAGTGTTGGATTAGTTATATTTTGGACTAATTAACGTAATCGGTTGGGAGTTGTTCGACCGAATCATATATTTACTTTGAGGAAGGGCTACCACATTGTTGGCCGCGCTGTGTTTTATTTGTCTACACACAACATCATACATCCTACACTCCAGGTACACTTGAATACAGACACAGACAGATAAAAGCGCACTGTTTCGGGCGCCTTCTAAGTTGGTAAGTGAAACCTATTTTATAAACAATTTGCTCTGTGAACCGCAGACTGCTCACTTCCCCATTGTAGCCAGGAGGGCGAACTTCCACTGCGCAATATACCTCCTGGCCCGGAATTGAACAACGTGATTAATTTAGAAGATAAAAGTTGTCCTAATTTATTAAGCTTGTATGAGCAATATAAATTTTCTGAAGATTTGTATAGTTGTATTTATCATGACTCAATATGTGCTTTAAAAAATGTTTTATGTTTAAAAAAATGGTGTATTGATAATAACATTTTTCATTGAAATAAATATTGTTTTCTTTTGCTGCTTACTGTCCAACTTCTAACTTTTGAAATATTTAAAATCAGTTGTAATTGCAAATAAAAATTCGTTACACTCTCTTGAGATCTTTTGAGATCAGATGGTATGTGCGGAAAATTGGGGTTTGTAAAATCAGAATCTATTTGTAGAAAATTGAGGTTTTGAAATCAGATTTGATGTGTGGAAAATTGGAGCTTGTAAATCAGAATCTATGTGTAGAAAATTGGGGATTTGAAATCAGATTTGATGTGTGGAAAATTGGGATTTTGAAATCAGATTATATGTGTAGAAAATTGGGGATTTGAAATCAGATTTGATGTGTGGAAAATTGGGGTTTTGAGATCAGATTGTATGTGCAGAAAATTGGGGATTTGAAATCAGATTTGATGTGTGGAAAATTGGGGTTTTGAGATTAGATTGTATGTGCAGAAAATTGGGGATTTGAAATCAGATTTGATGTGTGGAAAATTGGGGTTTTGGTCTACTACTCCTGGTCACTTTCTTACTACTGACCGGCGTGAGGCTGGTGTATTATACATCTAAGTGTGCCACTACTGGCTGGCATCAGGTAGAAATACATACCCTCAACAGTGTATATATATAATTGTGCCAATAAATGTGTGATGCTGCCTTGTTGAGAAGATTGTTATCTGTATATGTCTATATCATTTGAACTTCTAAACTCACTTCTATTCATATCTATGTTTCTCATTCATGTGTAATACTTCTGTATAACCATCTGTGACTTTGTGTTTTCTTTGTATCTAAATATATGTGTGTACAGTCGACTACAAAGATATGTATCCATTATTGGACCTTATCACAAAGCAATAAGGTGAAAAAGTGGATACATCTCTTTGTAGTCGACTGTACAATAGTGTATTGAGTTTCATTGGAGATCAGCTGACCTGTGCACCACCTAGAACCTCTGTTAAAGGCGCACTGGGATTAAGAAACTCTGTTGCTCACCTGGACTAGCCGGTGTGTAACCCTAGTGAGAAAAAGTGTTACATCGTTTTATAAAAAATTGTATCCAGTAACTTTGCAAGAGTTACATAGTTTTTATTTATTATTTTGTTGATTTTAGCCTTGAAGCTCTCACAAATATTATTATTCGGTGTTGTCTGTTATAAATGCACCACTCCTTAATAATTTTTTCTCTTAAATAAATTTTTTGGAAGTATCTAATGAAGCATTTGACATTATTGTTTTCCACATCCTACTATGAAAATAAAAATGTTCAAAAAATAATTACGAAACGTTATGTTCAAAAATTAAGATTCCGAACCTATCGAGACTGAGCATCATTCTTCAACAGTCTTCAAAGGTAAGGGATCGGTGAAGGAGTACGGCAGTTACCGCGGTATAAAGGTGATGTCCCACACCATGAAGCTCTTCAAAGGTCTTACTACCGTAAATGCGGCATAACTATACTGTCGGGACCTACTTTTAACGTGTCCTAGCACAAATAGGTATCGATAAACATTTTTTAATAAAAAGAATGTAAAAGAAGTAATGAAGTAAGATTTTATAACAACGAGAGAAAAAAAACAAACGACTAACAGAAAAAAAATTGCTTATACACTACATGGCTGCTCGCCCACGTTCGATAATCGATGACCGACTTTTTGTAGGAGAAAATAGAACGTACTGCTCGCAACAGTGGAACGCCCACGTCCTATAAAAAGTCGGTCAGAAATAAAATCGGTGCATCCCGACCGATCCGATTATCGGTGAAAAATGGAACGTTCGGGAATGTATGCGTAAACGCACACTACTCCCCAACAGTCGGCCGCATGCAAGGGAAGGACAAGGACGTGTTGTGTTGCGATGGAGGTCGATATTGAGAGTTTGATCGAAGAAGTAGAAAAGCGGCCTGCTTTATACGACACAGGATTGGCCGAGTATTAGGATAGAAACAAGAAGAAAACATTATGGGAAGAAATATGCCTTTCATTAAATTCTAGAGGAAGGACGCGTGGGAACCCTCGAACTAGAAAGGCGCTTTTGCTTGATTTTTTTTCTCTAAAATCCAAAAAATGTATATATTTTACTGCATTTTATAGTGTAATTTGTATATATTTTGGAGTGCTTTCTCATATAGGTAATTCATGTAAATCGCCCCATGCGAGTGAAGAATAGAAAAAAGGCTCCTCCTGACGATCGAGTGGCGGGAAACTCCACGGACTCTGGAATCCACGGAATCCGAAGATTCAGAGAACGCCAGCAGGAAGTACCAAATCTTTAAAGTCCCTGGGTACTCTAGGAAGTACCAAGAAAACTGCAAAAAAAATGATTACGTAGTATTTCTCTCACATTCTGATGAAAAGAAATCATTCACTGACAAAGACAGGCTAGCCATTTCTATAATAAAACAACGGTTCTTTCATTGGCGGTTAAACGACTGACTTTTATTTTCCAAAGTAAACAGTAGTACACATTGTAGACACTAGATGGCAGTACGAGTCTCATATTTTAGATATTAACATTTCAACACCCCCACTATATCTAATAATATGGCCAAACATAAATTAAACAATTTGCACACCTAATCTATTTAAAAATTTATAATGTTTAACAGAACATAAACCCTTGGTGAACAAATCTGCAGGCATTTCAGCCGTTGGCAAATATTTAACATTCACAATTTTATTAGTTACACATTCTCTACTAAAATGGTATCTGATATCTATGTGTTTGGTTCTTTTGTGGAAAACTGGATTAACAGTTAACTTTTGCGCACTTTGATTATCATTGAAAATATCAATAGTATACAATTTTTGTGTTATTTCATACAACAAATTTCTTAAATAAATTGCTTCTTTGTAAGCTTCTGTTATTGCCATATACTCGGCTTCACTACTAGACAGCGCAACAGTTTTCTGTTTCTTTGTTTCCCATGATATTACACAACTTGATAATGTAAAACAAATTCCAGTGTATGATCTATCAATTACATTACCTCCCCAATCAGCATCTACAAAACCTTCTAATATTGAATTTCCTTCAGCTGAATACTTCAAACCATAACTTCTAGTACACTTCAAATATCTCAATAATCGCTTTACATAGGAACAATGCTCTTTGGAATAGCAGTTATTAAATTGACTTAAAAAGGCTACTGTAAACACAATATCAGGTCTTGTCAATACAGCCAAATACATTAAACTTCCTATGATTTGCTGATATGGAAACTTATTTATAAAATGTTCATTATTAGATATATTTAATTTCACCTCCATTGGAGTCTGTATAGGTTTGCATTCACTCATATTAAATTTATACAACAGCTGATCAATATAATCTTTTTGACTTAATATCACGGTTTGCTCTGATTTATTGAAATTTACATTTACACCAAGACACTTCTTTATTTCTCCTAAGTCTTTAATTTTGAACTGACTAGCTAACATTTGCTTCAAATTACTTGTCTCAGCAATATCATTTGAAAAAATAAAGAAATCATCTACAAAAAATGTAACAATGGTTTTCAATTTACCTTGCATTTTTGTATACATACATGGTTCTATTTTCGATCGAGTATAATTCATACTTAATAAACACTCATCTACTTTCTTATTCCATGCTCTTGAGGACTGTTTTAACCCATAAATGGCCTTTTTCAATTTAAGTACCTGACCATTCTTAGTTTTTTCGGAAAAACCTTTTGGTATCTGCATATAAATAGTTTCCTCAAGAGTACCGTTCAAGAAAGCAGTTGTTACATCTAGATGCGTAGTATTCAAATATAGTTTTACTGACAGTGCAAAAAGTAACCTCAAAGTTGTATGTCTCACTACGGGAGAAAATGTCTCTGTAAAGTCCACACCTTCAATTTGCGAAAAACCTTTAGCTACTAATCGCGCACGAAAACGAACTTTATTCTCACTGTCATACTTCTTACGGAGTACCCACTTGCTCTGTACAACTCTAACATCTTTCGGAGCGTCACTCAACTCCCACGCATCATTGTCTTTAAAACACTGTAACTCTTCTTGCATTGCGGACTGCCACTGCTCCCTCTCTGGTCCATTCAAGGCATCATGCACCGACAAGCCTGCTGCATCATCATATGTCTCACCATCTACACACAGGTTTGAAAACCCAAATCTCTCTGGTGCCTTCCTTGTCCGTCTAGGCCGTTCTTGTGGGCTATTCGCTTCAACCTCTTCCAGTGTGCTGTCTGCATCCTCGTAGTCGCTTTGAACATACGTCTCATCATTAGACTGAAATTTTTTTAAAAAACTATCAGAATTCTTTTGACTGGACGTTGACATACTGTTTTCGGGCGAACTCTGGATAGATATTGATTCTTCTGGTTGTTCGGGATCATCGGATTCCTTTCTATCCCCCACTGAATCAACATTCTGAACTTGCACTTCAATGAGACGTTCAGGATTTGATTCCTTCTCTATGATGATCACGTCTCTACTCGTTACAGTCCTTGTTTTTGGATTATATACTCTGTATCCTTTTATATTTTCTGGATATCCAATGAGAATACATTTGGTCGACTTCTTGTCCCATTTCTTTCTTTTTTCTTTTGCAACATGGACCATTACAGTGCTGCCGAAGATTTTTAAATGACTTATGTCAGGTTTTGAGCCAGTCCACAGCTCATATGGAGTTCTATTGTTTAATGCTGCTGCCACAATTCGATTCTGCAGGTATACTGCCGTATTTGTGGCTTCACCCCAGAACTCTTTACCTAAACCTGCATCAAATAGTAGACATCTTGCCTTTTCTACTATTGTACGGTTGAATCGTTAACACAATCCATTTTGTTGTGGGGTGTACGGATTGGT
Organism: Cybosia mesomella; assembly: GCA_946251805.1. NCBI lineage: Eukaryota > Metazoa > Arthropoda > Insecta > Lepidoptera > Erebidae > Cybosia > Cybosia mesomella. The sequence goes on from OX276411.1 coordinate 12,009,313, forward strand.
CTTCTGATGTTTCACACCATAACTATTCAGGTAATCTTCAAATTCTTTACTACAATATCCCAGCCCATTGTCACTTCTTAATACTTTGATTGTTCTTTTTGTTTCATTTTCCACTTGAGCTTTAAAAATCTTGAAATACTTCAAAGCCTCATTCTTGTGTTTCAGAAAATAAACAAATGTCATCCGACAGTGATCGTCAACAAACAACAAGAAATATCTGGATCCACCTATAGACTGATTCTCCATAGGTCCACAGATATCTGTATGGACAATATCTAGTAAATTACTGCTTCTCTGACCTGTGCTCTTGAAAGGTAACCGGCACTGTTTTCCTTCACAACAAGTCGAACAAGAAGATTTGCTAATGTCAACTTTTTCATCAAGTGACATACCTTGCACGGCGTTCTTCATCTGATTCAAATAATCTTTATTTACGTGTCCTAATCTGCGATGCCATGTTACTCCTGACACAACTGATGCTGCTAAACCAACTTGTTTTTGCAGATTAACCTTATACACACCGTTGACCAACGCTGCTGTTGCTATCAATTCATTATTTTTATTGTATACTGAGCAACCACTTTTGTTAAAAGAGATTCTGTTGCCATTCATTATCAATTGGCTTACTGATAACAAGTTTGTTGTCAGACTTGGTACACATAATACGTTGCGTACATCAATGTCGTAATCATGTTTTTCTGTTGTAGTTGTAATTTTCACATCTCCAGAACACAAAACTGACACCGTCTCACTGTTAGCAACCACAATTTCTCTGTTTTGTTCATACTGTGCATTCATAACCCAACTTTCTTTAGCTGTGAGGTGTACACTTGCGCCCGAGTCGATATACCATTCATCTTTGTTGAAATTTCCACTTAAAAACACTGCGCTAAAAGCATTTGACTGCATTCTCTCCTTATTTTTCTGATTTGACGAGTAATTTTCGTTTTTACACTGACTTTTGTAGTGACCGACTTGTTTACAGCGATAGCATTTTATCTGTTTGACATTTGACGTGCTATCGACATTGCTTTTTCTGGCCATAGACAAACTAGTGTTGCTTTTCTTTTTTGATTGAATAGCGAACGCACCGCTAACTTCACTCTCGTCATGACTTGACAAATCCATATCCAACAATTTGGTTTTGATGGAATCTGCCGTTATAGGAATGCCGGAATGCTCTATTGCCATGATCATAGGGGAAAAACGATCAGTCAATCCAGCTAATAGCAATGATCCTGTCCATAAATCGTTGATTTCAAAACCTGTTCCGCTGAGTTTCTGTGCTGTATCAATAATCTGCGTCACAAACGACGTCATCGAACTGCAATTCTCTCGGCGAATCGAAATCAAATTCCTTAATAGACTTATCCTTCGCGAAAATCCACTGTCATCGAATAATTGTTTCAGCTTGTCCCATAATTCTTTGGTTGATTTAACATTTTTCACATGGACGTATAATGACGGGTCGATCGTCATAATCAATTTCGCCCTGGTTTTTTCGTCATCTGCGGCTTTAATCTCTTGATTTAATTGTGGCTTCACACAATGTTTCATGCCTTCAAGAATTAAGTAATTCTCCGCTGCGAAACACCATTGGCTGTAGTTATCGCGCCCTGTAAGCTTCGGCACATTCACAAGATAGTTCGCGGTCATTGTTGCGATTCACTTTTTTCGTATACTGCGATAATACGGCGAAATAATAACAGTCTGTCACTATATAGTCCTTTTTTATTTTTTTTATTTATGCAGAATAAACAATTGATTATCGCGAAATTTTGAGCGTAAGGCCCATAACCTATAATAAAACAACGGTTCTTTCAATGGCGGTTAAACGACTGACTTTTATTTTCCAAAGTAAACTGTAGTACACATTGTAGACACTAGATGGCAGTACGAGTCTCATATTTTAGATATTAACATTTCAACAATTTCAAATGCCATCAGAAAACACTGTGTCACTGGTGTTTTACACCTGCGGCCGGTTAATAAATTCAGAGTTGCCATCACTTGATGTACCGAACAACGCTAATGTATTTCTGAATAACGTAAAACTTTTTGACGAATTGTCTTTAAAGGCCACCATTCCTGCAGCTGATACAGAGGTGACTGGAGTTGTAACTTCAGTTCCAATAGGTCTTTCAAATCAACGAATATTTTCCTTGATTGGTAGTTCACGCAATATTATACAAGTCCGGCGCTTCATGCGACCAGTGCGAAACGACAATGGTACTATTTCGTTCCAGCCGATGCAGACTATTGCAGTCACTTTCGCTTCCACAGAATTACCTCAATTTGCGTACTTGGACAACTGGAGGCATGAAGTAAATGTCTATATTCCCCCCGTAAAGCAATGTCTACACTGCCTACGCTTTGGTCATATCGCTAAATATTGCAGAAATGCTGAGATTTGCTCTATCTGTACTGAGAGTCATATTATAAAAATTGTAAAGAACATCATAAAAATGCCAAATGTGCGAATTGTGGTGGCAATCACATTGCCATTTCAAACACTTGCCCAAAAAAAAAAAGAAAAAATTCAAGAAACCAAAATAAAATCAAAAGGTACAACTTATTCAGCATTATTTAATGAATCGTCCTTTCCACATTTACATGCAAAAACGATAGAAACCCAAATTCAAAATCTTACAAAATCTGACGCATTTATGAATATAATTACAAATGCTATAACAAAAATTATTTTAAACCAAAAAGATAACCCTATTAATCATACATCAATTAAAGAAACCCTGCTAAATTCATTCAGAAACAATGATAGTACTGTTAAATAATGGATTATCTCAATATAATGCAATGGAATGCTCAAAGCATTATTAGTAATAAATTTTTACTTACTCAATTTCTTTATGACAATAACATTCACATAGCAATTGTATCTGAAACTTGGTTACAACCAAATAAAGTATTTAACATTAAAGGTTACAAAATAGAACAAAACGATATAGGAAATGAACATAATGGCGTTGCTATTTTAATACATAACAGTATAAATTATAAAAAGATTGATATATCTTTTGACAGTTGTCTACAAAACATATGTGCAAAAATAATTGTAAATAGCAAAGAAATATCTATTGTAAGTTTTTATTGTCCCACAAATTGTACAACTTTGTTTGACAAGCATAAACTTGATGCTTTAGTAAAATCAGTACCAAAGCCAATGATCTTCGCTGGTGATTTTAATAATAATGACGAATAATAAATAAATGTATGGGGCAATGGAGGACGGTTCTTCTTTCTCCAGGGTGTGATCAGGTCCTGGGGGATGCTATACCGATAAAGATCGAGAGGGGTATATTCCAGGGTGATAGCCTGAGTCCGTTATGTTTTTGCCTAGCACTGAATCCTCTCAGTACAATACTGGAGAATTCAGGACTAGGCTATCAGTTGCGGAGAGGAGGTCAAGTTATATCCCATCTTCTTTACATGGATGACTTGAAATTATTATATTGCCCAAGGACAGGCAATTATTATATGCAACCTTAGGGAATATTTCCTACACGTTGACGTGGGTGTGCACCGAGATGTAGTGGCAATAGACAACGGACTGACCCCTCTCGCTCTGGCAAAAGAGAACTGGCACAAACCGGTAATACTTAGCATCGCTGATCGCAAGGAAATATGAAAGAGTAAAGAGCTGCATGGACGTTTTTATCGGGCCTTAAATGGATCCGACGTAGATATAAAAGCATCAGTGTTCTGGCTACCAAACGTTGTTGTGGACTGTATTTATTTCGATTGAAACAAAGTAAAGGTTTCAACGTGTTATTTATTTTACTTTTCGATCCGAGAGCACGTGGTTTTTGCTACACGTGGAGTACACGCGGTTTTTATTACTGCACGTGGTTTTTACTCTCTCGGGGAGTCGGACCTCTTCCTGTGTTCTTGCTCGTAGGACGCGTTGGGCTAAACTAAAAAAGAATTCGCTCCAAGCCGCTCGTTTTATAGCCGTTCGGCGGCATCGGACCTCAGGCTGTGCTCAGGTAAGGACCGACCCAAACACGCTATCCATTTTACCTAATAGAGCCAAATATTTAAAAAGTTGAGTTGATCGGAGAACATGTGTAAATTAAGGAACGAAAAGACAATACCGAATTATAGTGAAAGCAGAATGGATGTTAATTTGTTGCAAACGGTCTGAAACTTCACAGAAATTTTGAATCTGTTCTTCTACGAAAGAGTCATATGCTACCTCTAAGATTGGGGACCCAAGGAGGCGGAGTGAACCTTTTTGAACAATTTTTAAATTTGGGGCCAAAACGTTGAATTTTGATAAAGTGGAAATGATGTCAATGTTATCACTCAGAAGAATTTCACATTTAGTGGGATTTAATTGCAAACCAATGGATCTGAATTCATCTTTTAAAAAAGTCAAATCTTTTAAAACTGTATTAACGTCTCTTCCTAGGGTCCCATCATCTAGATGCCATTATGTTAAATTTAGAATTTAGCTGCCGAATTACAGGATGTATAGCAAGGCTGAAAATGAGTGGCCCAAGAGCCCACCTTGTTGACACCCGACTGATGATTCTAAAACGTTGTCCTTGTATAATAATTTTGAAGGGTACCTGTAACATTGCCAGAGAAATTTAAAAATTTTGGGGGTTTCCAATTTTGCTTGTGTCAACAATGTGTCCCTATTCACTGAGTTGAAGGCATTTTTGAAGTCAACTTTAAGAATGACTTCTCCTCCATTGCAGCCAAGGTACGTTGACAGGGCATGTACGGCAGCCTCGCAGCCCCCTTTGGAGCCAAAACCAAGTTGCAGGGGCTGGAATTGGTTGGTCAAATCTTCGCTGTAAGCTTTACAACATAGTTTGGCTGCCATACGCCTGTACGTACACCCTACGGCAATGGGACGAATACCACCGTCTTTCTTACGTAAGGCGCATAAATTGGCGCCATAAAGTAAGTCGACGATGGCATCGCACACATTACCTGATAGCATCAGGTTTATTAAGGCCGTTAGCTCCTTCCAGTGGTTAGTCGATTTATTTATCAAAGTGGAGCGGGTAACACCGGATAGAGTAGCATGTGTCATAGAGACGGTCGAGTGGTCAATGTCATTTTGGGATTCGGTGGACGGACGACGGCTTGTGAGCACATGCAAACCTATTGGCTCCTCTAATCTCATTACATTACAGTAATCACATCATATTTTGTACTGCATTCCAATTTGTTTGTTGTAATAGACGTTGTAAAGTGTTATCGTGGTATTATTTTACGCCCACTGTGAATAAACGCCCAAGATGGCGGATACACACCAAGAGCTTATATCAGAGGCGCTCGGCGATCCGTCATCAGAAGTGGAATCCGGGACGACGCAGGAACACACTTCAGGTCAGAGTATTGTTGATAATAATTGTCTGAGCAATGAAAGTAACCATTGGAAATTATTATTTGAAATGCAACAAAACCAAATGATGGAATTGATTCGTGCTATTAAAGAACCAAACGTTAACTCTGCTAAATTAACCTTGCCTGAGTTTAACCCTGAATCTCGCGAGTGTGATGCACGAGTCTGGTGCAATACCGTAGACCTGTGTATGCAAGGAAAACAATTAACTTGTGGAGATTTAATTATTGCTTTGAGTAAATCATTCAGAGGTACGGCAGCGGCCTGGCTGGCGCACAATAGTTTTGCTGGCATAACCTGGTCACAACTGAAGGATTTATTTCTTGCGCGTTTCGATACTGTGGATACGCCCGCTGCTACTTTATTTAGGCTTTTAAATGAGAGCCCTAAAGAAGTCGAATGCTTATCTGCTTACGCTAATCGTTTTTTAAGTACATTGAGCAATCAGTGGCATATTTTAAACAATGACCAGATAGCAATCGCCGTAACAATGGCACACGTTGCTAAGTTTGAGCCAAGATTGCAACGGTTGGCTTTTACTACCGAAACAGACACTCGTGTGAAGTTGCAACAAGAATTAATGACATATACGTATCAAAAAAGGGGCCCTTCAGTTTTAGACAAGCCAGCTGCTTCGAGCGACGCTAAGAAACCTAGACTAGATATCCCTAGAAGATGTTATACATGCGGCAAGCCGGGGCATATAGCCAGTGATTGCCAGAATAAAAATGCTCGTGACACTTCGCCACGTTTTCGATTCCAGCCTTCCGGTAGTAATATATCCCAGCAAGCTAAGGACAGCCTTCAGAAGAAACCTTCGACGCTGACGTGCTACTATTGCGGCGAACAAGGACATATTGCGTCACATTGTGCGAAGAAGGAGGCAGACTCAAGCAACAATCGTACGGAGCGCCGTGTGGATCAACTCCATACTGAAACCGGTGAGCAGTTCTTGTTTTGTTTCGATTCTGGTGCAGAGTGTTCCTTAATAAGGGAAAAATTAGCAGGTAGGTTTCCCGGTAGGAGACAGCATAATGAAGTAATCTTGTTAGGTATAGGGCAATCCAGTTTGCAATGTAATGAACAAATTCTGTCAACGGTTACTATACAGGGTAATGCCATACAGTTATTATTTCACGTTGTACCAGATCATTCTATTTCCGAGGCAATTATGATTGGGAGAGACTTGTTATTACTTGGGTTCTCTGTAGAAATTTTTGAAAAGCGACTGATTTTAAAGAAAATTAAAGTAGTTTCAGTTTGTGATGTAGGAACCAAAGTAAACGATTTTAGCGATATAGAAAGTGATGTTCCTATCGAGTTTAGACACCAATTAATATCATTGCTGGAAGCGAACTCTGATTATTTTGTTGAAGGCACCCCCACAGGCAGAGATAGGACAGTTAGAGATAAAATTAATTGATCCAAATCGTACAGTACAACGTCGGCCGTATCGTTTAAGCCCCCTTGAGAGACAGGAGGTACGTACCAAAATCAGGGAACTCTTGGATGCTGGTATCATTAGAGAAAGCTGTTCACCCTTTGTGAGTCCTATTTTGTTAGTCAAAAAAAAGGACGGCACTAACCGTCTTTGCGTAGATTACCGGGAACTTAATAGTAACACTGAACCAGACCGATACCCACTCCCAATTATTTCTGATCAAATACAAAGGCTCGTGGGGCCTACTTCTTTACTTCCCTCGATATGGCCAGTGGATATCACCAGATTCCCGTTCAACCTGAGTCCATAGAGCGTACCGCTTTCGTGACACCTGACGGGCAATTTGAGTATGTTACTATGGCCTTCGTAATGCCCCCTCTGTCTATCAAAGGGCAATAAATAAAGCGCTGGGATCTTTAACCGAATCGTTTGCTATAGTTTACATTGATGACGTGATTATACCGTCCCGTACGTTAGAACAGGGTTTAGACCGATTGCGTCAAGTTTTGAAGGCATTAACCAATGCCGGTTTTTCTCTTAACTTAAAAAAATGTGTTTTCATGAAGAGTGAAGTAGAGTTTTTAGGCTATCACGTATCGGCTGGCGAGATACGTCCAAACCCACGTAAGATAAGAGCACTCACAGAACTCGCACCACCACTGACAGTTACTCAACTCCGACAATTTATAGGATTGGCTTCATACTTCAGACAATTTGTAAAAGAATTCTCTCAAAAAACAGCTCCTCTCTACCGTTTAACGTCAGGTAAAGGGAAAATAGTGTGGACCCCTACGTTTGAGAGAATACGAATGGATATTATTAACATACTGACAGACAAGCCAGTTTTAATGATTTTTGACCAAGATAAGCCTACAGAACTACATATAGACGCGAGTGCCGAAGGCTACGGTGCCATATTAATGCAAAAAATCGATGACAGGCTGCGTGTAGTTGAGTATTATAGTCGCCGAACTTCCGCTGCAGAGTCAAAGTACCACTCGTATGAGTTGGAAACTCTGGCAGTCGTGAATTCGATAAAACATTTTAGGCACTACTTATACGGTCGTTAAGTTTGTAGTGGTGACTGATTGTAATGCAGTCAAATCGCACAAAAACAAAATAGACCTCCGCGGGTCCATAGATGGTGGTACTTCTTGCAAGCCTTTGAGTTCGATATCGAATATCGTCAGGGTAAAAATATGGGTCATGTAGATTTCTTATCCAGGAACCCATTGCCAGAAAACGTAAGTTCTACAAAAATAGAACAAAAACGTGTTAATCTGATGGAGATCTCAGATAATTGGCTACAAGCAGAACAACGTAAAGATAGTGAGTTAAATTCTTTGATCGCTAAAATCGAGAGTAATGAACTTACCGACGAAATCTCTAGTACATACGAGATTAGGGGTTGCATAGAAAGATAGAATGCAATAAGAGAAGTATCTGGTTACCGGTGATACCAAGGGCATTTCAGTGGGCCATTATAAACCATGTGCATGAAAGTATTATGCACTTAGGATGGAGTAAAACCCTAGAGAAGGCCTTTTGTCATTACTGGTTTCCCAATATGAATAAGTACGTTGTAGACAATCCGTGATATGCATTTACAATGTATAATATGTATGCATTTACAAAAAAAAAATATCTAAGTATGTTTATCCGCATTCTAGATTTCATAACACAAGCTAGTTAAGCTATGCTTACCATGGATCTAGATAGTGTTGTGTGAAATTTTGTGGAATATTTATTATTATTTATTTGATTATTTTACTCATAAGCCCCGGAGGTCAATAGAAAAGTAAATATATGTAAGCATACATGGCTGACTGGCATCTAAACTGACTGCATATAGGTAGGTATCTAGGCAAAAAAAGCGTTTGAAACATGAGAAAATATTACTGAAATTCATTTTCACCGAAATGTTATAATGGCCAATCAACTCTTAACCGACAATATTTAGTGGTGAACGAACGAAATTTAAACATTGAGGACAGATTTATCTCGGTCAAAAGTTGATTCGCCCATATATATAAGTAGTATAAATAGCGGCGATAGCCCAGTGGCGTACGTAACGGACTGCTGAGACGAGGTCTCGGGTTCGATCCCCAGTCGCCCCGGGCACACACCTCTGACTTTTCGTAGTTATGTGTGCATTAATAAATGTTAATTATCGCTCGCTTAATAATGTGCCCGGTAGATGGCAATAGGCTCGCCCCCTATTACATTGGGACCTTAACATAACTGGCGAATCGTGGGTGTGTAATACACCTCTGCCTACCCCTTCGGGGATACAGGCGTGAAGTTATGTTATGTTATGTGAGGACAGATGGCGCCACCATCTAAAGTAGTCGTGTTTAACATCGGTGCGTAATAGAACACAATTTAAAAATATAAAGTATTATAGTGTTATAGTGTAGAATAAAGCGTTTGGGGCGAGTTCATGGACTAATTTTCAGAGGGAAAATAGTTTAGTAAATGGTGAAGTGAGCAAGTGTGGGTGTACCAACATACATATTTTCCATATTACCTGTCTGTAAACAAAGATCAGCTGGCGGGGAGGCAATAGCGACATCTGTTGGGGGACGCGGGAACGACCAGCGTTTTAACTAGAATCGATTGTCCCTCAGTGCAAGCAGCACCATCTATACATTGTCACACGTTCTTTTTGATTTGGAACAAAGATGAGTAAGTGCGGAGGTTGCGGTCGCTTTATATCGTCGTCAGATGGCGCTAAATGCGGGAAATGTAATGCATAAACGATTTATGATAGGGGCCCAGTCAAACAGAGTGGGGTTGGGAGTACGAGAGCCAGAAAGGGACCAGGATATACTTAAGTCCTTTCTAAAACAAGACGAAAATGATAAATATCGAGTGCACGCGATGAATTTGGAAATCCAAAATGAATGGTTGACAATGGGAGAGTTCTGCATACCGATGGCCTTAAAGTGGCGCACCTTGATCTATGACTGGTCGCCGGCCCTGTTAAAATTTTATCTTAACGCCTTTCAGATGACCCTCCCAGACCAGAGTAATCTGGTAAGGTGGGGGAAGGCCACAGAAAAACAATGTTATACTTGTGGTGAGGCAATAGGGACGGCTAGACACATATTAGTAGGATGTAGGGTGCTTCTCGATAGAGGCCATTACTCACGCCGCCACGATAAGGTGCTTATCATCATACGTGAAGCAATGAGTCTGGCAGTAGCTAGAGCCCAAAAAGGATTGACTACTAACAGACGTCATATCAACTTTGTGTCTGAAGGTTCATCCATAACACCCAGGAACAAACCTTATTCAATCTTAGATACTGCCCCAGATTGGACTCTCCTAATCGACACGTATGAAAAGCACTACAAAATTCCGGAGGATGTTGGGGTTTCGTCATCTAGACCTGACATATTCCTATATTCTAAGAGGTTAAAACATGTGGTTCTTGTGGAACTTACTGTACCGTGGGAAACAAATATACCGAAGGACCACACAATAAAGAAAAATAAATACTATGATCTCACAAACGAATTAATCAAAAACGGTTACGTGGTTAATTTGTATGCAGTGGAAGTGGGAGCGAGAGGTATACCAGCAAAATCTCTCTATAACCTACTTAAAGATCTAGGCCTATCGAGAGCTACAATAAGCTCATTACTAGGACGAATGTCTAAAGCGGCACTAGTAGGTTCGTATCAAATTTGGTTAGGCAGGGAGGGGAACTTGGGTAGTGAAGGTGAGTGTTGATGTACATCAACAAAAGGGGCCCCTTCTAAACCTACACTTGGGTCGCAAGTCCCAGGCACTGTCCCGAGTTCCCAACTCAGCAACGCGATGGACCCGGCACCCGCACGGAGAATCCATGGATTGCTAAGATTACGGTCTCATAAGGCTTGTGTAGGCATTCCGGCTAAGGAAAATGTGTTACCGGATTGGTGTTGCCCGGAATGCAAACGTAGGAGCGCGACTAAAAAGAAAAACGACGATACACCTGTACGAGGGGCGCAATCTGAAGCCAGGAGAGATAAAGTTGATGTGCAGGTTGGGCCAAGTGATGCCGTGGCGAATGCAGCGGCGGAGCCAGAGTGTGATACTGATGTGCAGGATGCGGCTCCTGGGAGCAGGGAATTCCACCTGCTGATGGAGGAGATCAGGGCGATGCGCTCGGAGTTCAAATCGTTTAGGCGACACATGGAGATTGAGATGGCGGCGATAAGGGTGTCCGTGCAGCCATGCAACTCCCGGATCGACAGTTTTGAGACGAGATTGCTCGCGGTGGAAGAGAAGAGATCAGCGCCGGGACCCGAAGCTGCTGGGTCTATCGAGGGCGTCATCGAGGGTCTGCGGCGTGAGCTCAACGATAGAGACCAGGAGCTGTTAGCGAATGACATAGAGGTCTCTAATATTCCGGAGGCTAAAGGCGAGAACCCTATTCACCTTGCGACAATAATAGGTACAAAGCTGGGTGTCGTGGTGGAGCAACGTGATATTGTCAGTGCGGAGCGAGTGGGCAGACGCCAGCTCAACGCCACCGACCCGCAAGGCGCGACCGAGCGGCGCCCGCGCGTGCTGGTGGTGCGGCTGGCGCGCCGCGACTTGCGGGACGAGCTGCTGCAGGGCGCGCGCGTGCGCCGCGGGGCCACGACGCAGGACCTCGGCGTGGGCGGCAGCCCGAGGCGTTTCTACGTCAACGAACGTTTGACTAAATCAAATCGTCAGTTATTTCGGAAGACGAGGGAAGCTGCCGGCGAAGCCGGATGGAAATTCGTGTGGACGAGGAGAGGGCAGATTCTTGCTTGCAGGAAGCCAGGTGATCCAACCCACCGCGTTCGAACTGAAACAGATCTGCTCAAAATATTTAAACGGACTGATAGTACTCTGTAATCATTTATGTTTTGAATATGATCACTATCAGTCTTGTAATGTTGTAACCGTAATGGTATGTATGGACGGAAACGCGGTGAGTAGGGACAGAGTAGTTGGGGGCACAGCAAAGTTAAAACACAGGACCACATCACAAAAGATTTATTTACATACAATTCAACTATATACAATCTTAATTTACTTACACAATCTTATGTCTAATATAATGTCATATACTTACATTATATCTTATATCCTAAATCGCTCTATCATATGCCTAAAGTTCATCAAACTAGTTGACCACAGGTACACATTGTACACACTGTGTACCTGTTTCATTTTTTATTTTAAACACACAGCTAGTCTTAAGTGTAATTTGCTAACATATTGTATGTGTCTATGTGCCGTGGGCAGGATGGTTGGCCTGGAAGTAATGTGCCTGCCGCCTCAGAAATATAATTCATCTGATCCACTAATAAAATGACTCGCAGTAAATACTTAAAGTTTGGACTCTTCAATGCAGGATCACTCTCAACAGGTCAGGATGAATTTTTAGTGATGATGGGTCAGCAGGCGGTTGACATCATGGCCATTAACGAAACCTGGTTGCGGGAGGGACAGAAGGGTCGTGCCCCAGCTGTTCCTGGCTATAGATTGCAACACATTCCGCGCCCGGCATCAATAAAAGACGGGAGGGGGGGAGGCGTTGCGTTCTATATAAAATCCGGTTTATGCACCCGGCTGCGGCCTCATCCCATACACCCTGCTGTGGAACAAATGTGGCTTAGTCTCACCGTAAAAGCAAAAAAGTTGCTAATTGGAACTGCTTACCGTCCACCGGACGCAAATTTGAGGATTTTCCTGGAAGCTATCACAGATAGTATATGTGCACTTGCGCCATTTGATAATATCATCTTACTGGGTGATTTTAACGCCAACATGCTACGCTGCGATGAATATGAAGCGAAAAAGCTACAGGAGTTTTTGAATTACTTTAGCCTAAATCAGATAGTTTCTGTGCCTACTCATTTTGTGGCAGATAAGAGTTCTCTTATTGACGGGATTTGCACTGACGCCCGCTGGCGTAACGTGACCGTGGACCATATATTCGAACTCGGACACCACGCTTTTATTACATGTCAGCTGCTAATCAAGAAGGACAGGCCAGTTCATAGGCAGGTTACTTATCGTCCGATCAAAGATATCTTGAGTGATTTTTTTGAACTTGACTTGGAGGCTATTCCCTGGAACACTATATGCAACCTTCAGAGTGTGGATGAAATGGTTTCCGTATTTAACTGTTTCACCTTGCAGTTACTTGATGTCCATGCCCCAGTTAGGACCACCTCCTTTAAAGCCAAACCGACGCCATGGATTACAGACACAATAAAAACCATGTTTAAACTAAGGAATGAAGCTCGCCTTCGTTTCCATAAATCTGGCTTAGATGTGCACAAGCAGTATTATCTGGAACTAAAGCAGCAAGCAGCCAGGGCTCTAAAGAATGAGAAATCTTCTTTTTTTTCTCAAAAAACATCAGTGACAACATTAGTAACTCCAAGGTCTTGTGGAAAAACTTAAAGCAGCATGTGGTAACAACAGGCCAACATGGTGAGCTTCCGGAGCATTTTGACAACCCAGATGCAATAAACTCAGCATTCTTGGATGTCCCGGGGGATCCGAGTGTGAGCATTTCACAGCTAACATCTTTGGAGTTTGAACGTTTTGGCAATGCTGAGTTCTCTTTAAGGCCAGTGGGTGAGGAGAAAATAGGCCAGATATTGCAGACTATTTCAACTAATGCACAGGGAGTTGATGAGATATCAAAGGACATGATACTACTAACATTACCAAACTCCTTGAAAACCATAACCGCCATTGTTAATAAATCCATAACAAGTAGTACATTCCCTGACTTATGGCGTAAAGCAATTGTGCGCCTCTACCAAAGAATAACAATCCTCAAAGTTTTAAAGATCTCAGGCCGATAAGTATCCTGCCTTGCCTGTCTAAGGTACTGGAGAGAGTGGTTCATACACAGGTGTCTGAATTTCTGGAAGTCAATGATATACTCCCAGATCTACAGTCGGGTTTCCGGAAGGGTCGTGGTACTGCTACAGCTTTGGCTGATGTGGTGGGCAACATCCTTGAGGCCCGTGACCTTGGGAAGGCCTCCATTTTGACATTGCTTGACTTCTCACGTGCTTTCGACTCTATCAATATATGTTTACTTCTGTCAAAGATGTCATATTATGGTTTTGACACTAATACCGTAAGATGGTTTGATAGTTACCTGTCAAACAGGTCACAGCAGGTAGAGATTCGGAAGAAGGATGGATCTTCACTGGTTTCACCCCCGTGGATGGTCTCCAGGGGGATCCCACAGGGTTCGCTAATGGGGCCACTTCTCTTCATTCTGTACAGCGCGGACATCACAGGCTGTTTTCACCACTGTAAATACCACATATATGCAGATGACACTCAAGCTTATTATTCGTTTAATGCAGAGGACACCTTTTTAGCCACAAAAAACATTGAAGCCGATCTCCAAAGAGTGGCTCTATGGTCTGACAGGAACTGCCTAGTATTAAACCCACATAAGTCAAAATTTATAGTCATGGGTAGCAGGAACCAGATTGCAAGTATTTTGTCTGCTAACCCATTAATCAGCCTATTGGGTAAGAAAATTGAACGAGTGGACACAGCATGCAACCTGGGCCTTGTTACCGACCCTCAGTTGCGTTTTGAAAACCATATAGGCAATGTAGTTAAAAACTGCTTTTATAGATTAAAGATACTATACAAATTAAGGGAATTTATTGGTGTGCCTATGCGAAAGTTGCTTGTTGATAGCCTGGTATTGTCACGCTTTAACTATGCTGATACAGTGTATGGCCCATGTTTGCTGTCGCGGACGGCAGGTCTCATACAGCGCGTTCAGAACGCCTGTGCTCGTTACTGTTTCAGCATACCACGGCGAGATCACGTGACGCCATATTTGAATGAGCATAACGTTTTAAAAATGAAAGCCAGACGAATTATGCATTTGGCCCACATGCTATTTGGAATTATCCATAAAGGGAAACCGACTCACCTTTTTAATAAGCTAAGTTGGAGGCATCAGCACAGTAGGTACACCATGTGATTTTCAACTAACCCACTATCTGTACCTCGCCATAGAACGGTGGCGTTCAGGTTCAAATTTCCAGTTTTATTTGTTTATTTGTATACTTTCAAACAGTATTTAAGAAATGTGTTTAATTTTATTGTATTATCATATTATAATGAATACCTATCGAATTAATAAAATGCACTACTCACCCCTTTTCACTGTTCTGCTGTTGCGTTTTTGGTTAAAATATGCACTTGGCTTGTTTTATGGGTTCATGGCTGCGTGACCTGTGTTCCTTTTTTCTCATTGTGTGTCACTGTGTCCTATCTACCTATTCGCAATACATTTTTATGGCAAGTTACGATATTTGCTTGTTGGTTGTTGTATTGTTTACCATTTGTGAATTGTACATAAAGTAATAATACTAACGTAGGTAATTGCGTAACATAAAACATAACTCTGGCTGTGGTGGTAAGCCGAACCACAGACTACGTAAAAGCGCCGAACTGTCATCCCCGGCCGGTCCGGGCCACAGACTATCCAACAAGGCCATAGATACTAAACGTCTTTTAATTTCTGCCAGCGTAGCTCGGAGTGACGCGTGACGGTGGGGAACGGCTGGGGTTGACATGGTTTTTGTTTTTATTGTTTTTATTGTTAGGTAATTGATTTATAATGATGTGTTTGATTTCTTTTCTTTTTTGTATTTTATTTTGTATATTGTATTTGTATATTTGTATTTGTATATTGTATATTATATTTAAGAACTCCTGCCGGATGTCCTCCACAATAGGAGTCAGTTGAAAACCAGCGCCAGGTACTTGTACCTGGCATTATGCTGAACTGGCTCCTTTTTTGGTGCAATGTATTTGTTTTTTTTTTTTTTTAACCAAGTTCTGTACATAATTTGTGTTGCACCAAAATAAATAGATTTTTCTTTCTTTCTTTCTTTCATGTTATGTTATAAATTGACGATGGTACCAGGGCTCGGGACCGGTTTTCGCAAAAAACCCCTAAATAACCCATATTGAATTATTTTATAGTTTTACATAGATCTTTTTGGACCAGGGTATGTCCTTAAACTACGTCCAAAGAGCTCAAAGAGGACCCAGTGTGTTGACGACGAGGTACCCTCTTGTTCCTTTAGCCGTCAACACAGTGAATCCTCCTTTTTGAGGGTCGGCAACGCACATGGGGTCCATAGGCTATGGTAGCTGCTTACCATCAGGCGGGCCTTATGCTTGTTTGCCAGTTCGTATAAAAATAAAATAAACAATATTGTATTTAGATAATGAACTAATGACTTCATGTTATAAGATTTTCGATTAAATATCCAATAGTAAACCAAAACCTGGTATTTTAACATGGAGCAAATACCGGTTTCCGAGCCCTGGATAGTACCATGGTTGTTGAAGGTAAAATGGTTTGTTTACATATATTTACTTTTCTATTGACCTCCAGTTTAATTATAAAAAGGTGTTATAATATTTAACATTATTAACCTTTTCTATTATTTATTCGGTTCTGGGGCTTTGTTAACTTACTAATTTGTATTGTTTTGGTGATTTTGGTATTTAACATTAATTACAGGTAATGGGTATTCAAGCTTAGAAGACTTAAAACACATTACAGACCATGAATTAAAAACTGTAACACCACAAATGCTGACAATAAAAAAGTTTGCAAATGGTCTTATTTCCTGGCTACTAAAGTTTGATCAGGAAATAGAAGAAAATCTTCTTTTGGTTATTATTTTTTCTATTGCAGTTCAAAGAGATCATTCTTTATTATTACTGCTTGCATGGTAGAATAGAATGGAACAATGTTTAAATTATAAAATGTATGTAACAAAGCCAATTTTTAGGGTTCCGTAGCCAACTAGGAATCAATATAGTTTCGCTATGTGCGTCACTCCGCTTAGCTCACTGATCGTCACTAGAAAGTTGAAAGGCCTAGGAAATGGACTCTGGATTTTTTTCTTCTGGTTCTGTACCTTCAATGGAATAAGAATCAAACTAATACCGAAAATAAAGTAGATAAATAATTAAATTTAAAATTTATTTTGCAGACTGCTGGTATTCATCATTCTCAGCTAAAAACAGTATCGCATCAACAGTCATCGTCATCTTCTCATGCTACTGATAGCGCAAACACTGAAAGTGTTGATGTAGATGTGTCATTCCTGGAATCTAGTATAGAAAACATAGACAAACATGTTATGTTAGCAGAAGATATTGCCAATGTTGTCAATTTTGTTGATGAGAACCATGATTTGCCTAACATTCAGCCAGTAACAAGCTCTGATGACCGTAAACAAAACCCAATCTGGTTTTTGTTAACTAAAGGCTCAGAAGAAGCTAGACGAATTTCACAACTTCCAGAAACATCAAGCTTACGCAAGTGAAATAAAAGAGATTGCTACAGTAACTGCAAATTATTTGTTTTCTGAAGCAACACCACCAAAGAGGCAGGTTCTACCGGAAAAGTGCACATTTTGGACAAATAATTATTTTGAGAAGCTTTTTCCCAATACAAGTCCATGTCGCTTTTAATATATTAAGAGAGAAAAATATATCACAAAAGACGGGAAAGGTGTAAATAAAGGAAGAGCAACGGGGGTATTACATACCCAACTGGCTCAGATAAGGAGAAAGCTGTTGGTAAAGGACACAAACGCCAGACTCCGAGCTCCATCATCATCATCATCTGCAAGTACCAGCAGCGGCCACACTGCTAACTCTGAACAGCCACAAGAACCGCAAAGAATTTCAAGGGCTTGTCATCGTCCAATCTGCTCAGAGAAATCTGACCTGCCATACACACCTCCTGGTATTATTTAATACTATTATGTATGATTTTTGATTTATTACTTCAGTTTTTAAACATTGATTTACTTTTAGAATCAGACAACGAGGAACTAAAAGCTAAATTGGACTATTTGAGGAGTGAAATACCCAACTTCGTGTCGTCTGAACTATTGGAAGCTTGGGAAGTAACACATGAATATCGAAAAAAGAACTCTGTGACTCTCCCGGGAACTTGTGGGACTACTTGACATTATACAAAAACCTTACTATACCAAATATTGGACTACCCTTGTAAGTACTTCAAGTAATCATAATTTATCTTCACCATATCATCCTCCTAGCGTTTGTCCCATCTTTTGCCACGGCTTAATTGAGTCTGGGGTCCGCTTGGCAACCTAATCTCGTGAATTGGTGTAGGCACTAGTTTTACGAAAGCGACTGCCATCTGACCTTCCAACCCAGAGGGAAAACTAGGCCTTGTTCGGATTAGGTCCGGTTTTCTCACGATTTTTTCCTTCACCGAAAAGCGACTGGGAAATATCAAATGAAATTTAAATAATATTTCGTACATAAGTTCCGAAAAACTCAGTGGTACGAGCCGGGGTTTGAACCCGAGACCTCCAGATTGAAAGTCTGACGTCTTATTATAATTATCTATACTTAAGTAAAATCAATGAAACTTTTTGTTTTTAGATAAAGAAAGATTTCGAGCTTTTACATGCTAAAGGCGAAACCGCAGGAACAAGCAAGCTTCAAGAATTTCTCCATAACAACCGAGCAGAAATCATAAAATTAGCTGAAAAGCTACAACTAACTGCACAGATTCAGAGAAACAAGCTGAAAGTATTTCTGGAACTGGCGAAACAAGGTAAGTTTTATACAAGAGAGCTTCGTAATCACCTTTACGTACACTACCGGCCAATATAATAAATATATGACCTTCATATTTTTACGATAGAACTTTTTATATATTTGTAAGTGATTTCCACCTCACTCATTTAGGTAGTCTAGTAGTAGTCCTGTGAGAGCGATGAGAAAAATTGATCTCATGTTATGGTTTTTTCATAGATTTTTTTTTATAAATAGTCAACTTGATTTTTTTATAAGTGCTTTATTATTAATATGCTGAGTCTCCTCTTCAATTGTAATTCACAGTATTTCATAGCAGTATTCATCGTATATTTGTATAAAATGACTAGTAAATTATGCAATCTACCAACTAACCCATGCATATTGTTAACTCTATAAATGCTCATACAAAAAACACAAAGGTGATATATTGTTATTATTGGCCGGTACTGTATATTGAATTACTTCGCTGATTTTTTATTAATTTCAAATTCCATTACATGATTCGAAACTCTTCGTGAGAGGCGGGGTCTTAACCACTGTTAAATATACCAATAATTCACAAATACTGTATGTAATATACAAGGTGTTTGGTGGCTAGAAGCAAAGCTTTAAGGGGTTGATAGCCTAGTTCTAGAACATTTTTAGTCGTAAGCCTGGGGTTTTCAAACAATGCGCCGCGGCGCCCTAGT
This sequence comes from Cybosia mesomella, assembly GCA_946251805.1. Taxonomy (NCBI): domain Eukaryota; kingdom Metazoa; phylum Arthropoda; class Insecta; order Lepidoptera; family Erebidae; genus Cybosia; species Cybosia mesomella. The sequence continues at coordinate 12,028,442 of OX276411.1, forward strand.
GCGCCGTTGAAGGTACGGAGGGGCGCCGTGAGGCAATCCTCCCCACCGTACTATACCATATGGTATAGTATGGTGGTACATACTATACCTGTCTAGTATATACAGTCAATACAATACAATACTGTCTATTTCAAATTGGTTAGGGCACCGCGATCAAATTTTTATACTGGCAAGAGCGCCGCTGACTAAAAAAGATTCAGAACCCCCTGTCGTATAATTGAAAAACGTTATGTATGACAGATACAGTGATCTAAGGAGCTTTGAAAGAACTTTGTTTCCAGTTAGGTCTCACTTCTTTTATTAGCGGAAACCGTTTACGAACTTGGCAATCATTCACATTTATGTTTTTGATGGGATATTATTTTAATTTTCAGATGATGACTTGAACCAACAATATTCGGGACTGCTACTTCTGCTGCCGTTCCTGTTTCCAGGAGTGTACCAGATCTACAAAAACTCGAAGCCTTCTAAATGACAAATACTGGACGCCTTCATATTTCGAGTAGACACTCAAGCAGATGTTTCTGAAGGTATCGAAATACAACGTAATCACATAAAGAAGAAACAAAATCAGTTAAACTGGAAATCAATTCTGCTGCAGCCATTTGATCTTGCGGTAGGGACTTCTTGGAGTGAAATAGAACAGACATGTATTGTGGTAGATAGGGTACTTAATACATTTAATACTATAATTGAAGCAGTAGAGGTTTGCTTCCAATTATTTCATTCTTTACATGCGGAATACCCTCTGGAATCCCATAATATATGGGAGTTCATACAGCAAGGTGTATATGGTATTTATACAGAATTCGACTGGAACCACCGGGCAACTGCTGAACTAGGCGAGCAGTTATGTCTTAAATTAGATAGACCACAAGCCACAAGTAGGACAAGAAAATTATTAAAGAAATATTTTTAAATTAAGTTCATAATAAAGTCATAGTAACTCTAATTCAGTAACTTATGGTCAGCAAAGTATATGGTTAGCAAAACGGCAATAAGTTTTTATAAAATGTTATGTTGTGGTCATTGTTCAAACCAGTTCATCGATATCAACACTTTAATTAAGCGTTTGAGATGTAATTGTATAGAAGTAAACATACCACTTTCGAGTGGATCCGGCTATATTTTCGGAGAAGGTTGTGGAACATTCGATTCACTTAATACTCTGAGAATGCATTTGAATAGAAACCACTCCAACAAAGAAGTCCAAAGTACACATGAAACTTCTACTGTTGAAAATATTCAACTGGATTCTCAGGATTCGAGTGTCAATAAAACTATATTACACGAACAAAACTCAATTGATACTAATGATAATGAAACCAATCTTGAATCTGGCAGTTGTGAGATTGCTGATAATGCTTTAACCCCGGAAATGGCATTCATGGCGTTTAAGTTTTGACTGAAACTATGTTATCATATGTTAATAATTTATAGAAAAGAACCTTTACTGAAGAAAATGATTGTTTGGAGTGTAAAACTAAGGTAGGCGAACTTACGTCCACTGTTAAAGATAACGTTGACGACTTTTCTAGTGAATATAAAAGGAATAAATATTTTTCAAGCTTGGGAACGTATATTGCTCCTCAGGAATACCAGAATACTACTGAACCTAGAGATGAGTTTGTTGGAAAACAAAGAAAACAAGTTTAAGGTACTGGTCAATTTATTCCATTGCGGTTAGTTCTCCATAGGTTTCTTAGCATTCCGGGAGTTTTAAAATCTATCGATGAATATGTTTCAACTTGCTCTAAGTCACAAAATGTTACAAATATAGTGCGTACTTCTATTTGGCTTAATAAGACACAAACACTTGAAAGGAATGAAAAGCTTTTCCCTATCTTAGTTTATTATGACGACTACGAAACAGGGAATCCACTCGGTGCACACGCAGGCATACATAAATTAGGCGCAGTGTATGCATCTATCGCATGTTTACCTCCAAACTTAGCGTCTCAATTAAAATACATCTTCCTATTTGCCTTATTTTATTCATCAGATCGTACATGTAACGAAGGTACTTCAATTGATTTCACAAAATTATTGATGAAATTAATTTCTTATCAACTAATGGAATTAATTTAAATATTCCTGGATATTTTCGAGGTCGTGTTCGATTTGAATTAGCGACTCTAATAGGAGACAATTTAGGACTACATTCCATGTTAGGTTTTGTAGAAAGCTTCTCCGCTAATTTTCCTTGTCGATTTTGCCGTGCTCATAAAAACCAAATTAAATCTATGTGCACTGAAGACATGTCTTTATTTATAAATGAAAACAATTATAGATCAGATGTAGAAGCACACAATCCCAGTGAAACTGGCATTAAGGAAGAATCGGTGTGGACGCAAGTTCGAGGCTTTGACATTTTTAAACAATGTGCTGTAGATATCATGCGTGACTTATTAGAAGGAGTAGCGCGTTATGTAATGAAGGAAGTTTTGAACGGGAATGGGAAAAAAAAACTTTACTTTAAAAGAATTGAATGATCGTGTTGTGTCATTTTATTTCGGACCAGATTAAAATTGCAAACCTCCACCGATTTCATTAGAGAGCACTAAAACTGTAAAATTGAAAATGTCTGCCATGGAAACTTCTAACTTTGTGAAGTATTTTTCATGCTTTGTGTCACATAAAGTGCCAGTTGAAGACCAACACTGGGAACTTTATTTATTACTTAGCAAAGTATTGGAATTAAGTATGACTGAAACCGTTTACCCAGAAATTTGCGATGAGCTTAGAGATTCAGTTGAGGAGCTCAACAAACTTTATATTTTATTAAGTAAAACCAAAATTTCATCATCTTACACATTATCCTGGTATCATGGAAAAGCTAGGTCCTCTTTATTATTTGTGGTCGATGAGATATGAATCAAAGCATCGCGTGTCAAAAATTTGCGCTAGAGCCTCATGTAATAGAATAAATCTGCCGAAAACTCTTGCTGTTATACACCAATTACAGTTAAATTACTTATTTCTCAAAAACAAAATTGATTTCAATATAGAAACTCCTAATAACTGCAAACATATAGCCATTGAGACATTTATCACACTGTCAAAGGAATTCCACATACCGAACAACCTCCTAACTGTGAGCTTTATTAACAACCTGCGAACTGTGAGCTTTATAACTTTAAACGGTATAAGATTTGAAATAAATCAGGTTCTTGCACTGAGTGTAGACGAAGTTACTGGTGAACCAGACTTTTTTCAACTTTCTAACATATTTTACAATAGAAATACCCATAAAGTATACTTTGCTGGCTGTATCTTTACAAATGTTTTCTTTGATCCTCACGTAAACGCTTTTTGTGTATCAAAAAGAGACGGCTTGAAAAAATGGGTACCTTTCGATTCTTTAATTTTTTGCAAGCCTAATAAAATTTGCCCCCTCATGGCTTGTGGTAGGTAATTATGAGAAATTCTTTGTACTAGCAAACATAAGAAAAAAGTGGTACATGCCTCTGTATTGGGGAAGAATAGGGACCCATGGGAATGGGATCCATTGTGATTATTGCCGCTTTAAGAAATTTTCAAGCTGTTTTTATACTATTATAAATATTATGTCAATAAAACTGATTTTATTAAATATTGTTGTTGTTATTACTAGTTACTATACTACGTAGTTGTTTGATTCGGTTTTTAAGATTTGATTTATACTTAGATTATAGTTTGTGACTCATGTTATTTTTCCCCCAATGTGTAAAGGATTTTTTTTTCTTCCAGACTAGGATTACACTACAAGTGTAGAAGGTAGCAAGCGAAGGTAAATAACGAATTAGGAAGAGCATGAATGATTTTCCTCCAGATTGCCCAATTACCTTCCTAATAACCACCTAATGCGAAAGGAAGGAACGTTTGTTGGAATCGGTAGGTAAGTTTTCATTTTCCTTCCAGACTTTAGAATTACCTAACGAATAAGGAGATAATAAACGAGGCTAATTTTTTCTCCAGATCCTCCGATTATCGTCCTTTTAACCCTATTACGGAAGGCAAATACAGCTTGTGTGTGAATCTGTAGGTAAGTTTTGGTTTTCCTTCCAGGCCTTACAATTACCCATACAAAACTTACCTACCGAATCAAGCACAAACCTTCCGTATTTTCCTTACGCAATAGTGGGTAATTAGGAAGGTAATTGGGGAATCTGGAGGGAAATCCTGTATTTCCTACTGAATTCGTTATTTACCTTCGCTTATTACCTTCTATATTCGATGGATATTGAAATAGATCGTATAAAAAATTCCGGAATAACATCTACAATAAAATCATATATCTCATTAAGTGATGCGGAAAATAAAGTTGGTGCCTTATGGGGTTGGAACTTAGGTGGATTTCAAAATGATGGTCATTTCAGTGCAGTAATACCCATAAATAAGATTTTAGGGTTTGCGGAGGATTACAATAAAATTGTGATAAATTGTAAACATGAACTTATATTAACTAGAAGTAATTCTAATTTGAACAGCGTTATACTTACTGATGATATAGCACATTTCAAAATAGATATGGAAAGGGTGCAATGGAGAGTACCACATATAAAAGTGTCAGATCGAGAACGACTAAGTCTTTTAAAATCTTTAGAAAAAGATAAACCAATTCAAATGGCATTTAGGAACTGGGATCTGTATGAGTATCCCTTACTACCTAAAACCACTAAGCATTCATGGGCAGTTAAAACTGCATCACAACTGGAAAAGCCTCGATATGTAATTTTCTGTATACAAACTAATAGAAAAAATAATAAATCGCAAGATAGTTCACTATTCGATCATTGCGAAGTAACAAACGTGAGTCTCTTTTTAAATTCGCAATATTATCCCTATGAGCCTCTAGGCTTAAGGTTTTCTGAGAACAAATATAGTATACGAGGGTCAAACTGACAGTTCTTAGAAAATCAAAAACTGATTACATTAGCCAGTTATTAGTTTTATTATATCTTTTCAAAATATTGTCCATTCACGTCAATACACCGCTGCATGCGATGGAACCACTGGGAAAAGCACTTTGCCCACTCGTCCTTAGGGGTCTTTTCAATGGCATCGCGATACGCAGCCACCGCTTCTTCAGCATTCATAAACCGCTTCCCTTTAAGTTTTTCTTTAATTTTTGGAAATAAATAAAAATCACAAGGTGCGAGGTCGGGGCTATACGGCGGGTGACCCAGTAATTCAACGTTTGATGTCGCCAAATAGTCGATCGTTCGCTTGGCGGTGTGCGACGAGGCGTTGTCGTGGTGAAGGAGGATCCTACTGCGAGGTCGTTTCTCTCGAACTTTTTCCAAGACAAGTGGCAAACAATTGGTAGTGTACCATTCTGCAGAAACTGTTTTTTGATCCTCTAACACAATTGTTACGAAATGACCTATCCTTCCAAAGAACGAGGCCACCATTTTTTTTCCCGCACTTCGATCTCTCTTCACTTTAGTTGGCAACTCCTCGAAAGGAAACACCCACTGAGCAGATTGTCTTTTGGTTTCAGGATCATAACAGTAAATCCAGCTTTCGTCACCTGTTAGTATGTCGAACACAGCATTAGAGTCACCTCCGTTAAATCTTTCAATCATTTTACGGCACCAATCCACACGATGGAGTTTTTGAGCCTCAGTCAAATTATGAGGTATCCACCGGGCGCAAAGCTTCCTGACCGCTAAATGTTCGTGGAGGATTTTGTGCACTTGACTCATACCGATGCCTAAGCTTGTCCGAATCTGCTGATAGGTCACTCTTTTGTCAGTCTCTATCATACGCCGCACAACACAGATGTTATTTTCAGTCGTCGCCGTAGAAGGCCGTCCCTCACGTAAATCATCAGTGAGATTAGTGCGACCACGTTTAAACTCATTAAACCAGTTGTAAACAGTCGCACGAGATGGGGCTTCATCGTGAAAGGCCAATCGTAGTCTATCATAACTTTCTTGTTGACTTAAATGACATCGAAAGTCATAAAAAATCATTGCACGAAAATTTTCTCGTGTTAAATTCATGTTAACGTGACACAGACAATTTTCAATTTGCCGCCAAATCGTAAAACAAATGATAAATGAATGAAATATATACTCAGTAATATTGGCAAAGAGTTCTATTTTCAAATTCTAGAATTATTTTTTTATTATATTGTTTATAAGTGGCCAGTTCTAAGAACTTTCAGTTTGACCCTCGTATTATACGAAATGTATGCGAAATTTCGTCAGTCGTATTACAACTGCCCAGTCGATCCTTTGCTCGATCTAAAGGATTTTAAAGAGAAGGCTCCCCTGTTTATCTTAGATTGTTCGAGGCAGAACGATAGTTTAAAAACAGGTCCAGTAGATGTTCGGTTAGAAATTGAATGTTTAAAAGCAATACCAGATAACACTGCAGCATACTGTTTAATTATAAACGACCGACTTGTGGAATACAAACCTCTGAGCAACATTGTGCGTAGAATATCATGACTGCCATTGTAGATGTTCAAGGCTTTAAAACAGAAGCAAATGAATTTATAATAAAAGAAATTGCTATATTTTGTAATAAGAAACTGCAAGTGTTTTTAATTAAGCAGCCATTCCCGTTTTATGATTTAACAAAGGAAGAAAGACGAAAAGTTGCATGGATTGAACGTAATCGAAATATATATTGGAGTGAAGGATTTATACCTTATTCAAATTATACATATTTAATTTTAGATATTTTAAGAGATAAGTGTATATATACTAAAGGACATGAAAAAGTCTTATGGTTGAAAAGAATTTTAAATAATAATAACGTGTGTTGCGTTCCTAAACGAAGTAAAAAAATAAAAACTATAATTTGCGTTAACAGATCTACGTCTGTCACTTGTTGTCAACTTGTTGAAAGAATTGTCTTGAGAAAACGTTTGTTGAAATAAGTTTTGTTCGAATAAATATAATCCGTGAATATCAGATTTGGCCAGTGTTGGATTAGTTATATTTTGGACTAATTAACGTAATCGGTTGGGAGTTGTTCGACCGAATCATATATTTACTTTGAGGAAGGGCTACCACATTGTTGGCCGCGCTGTGTTTTATTTGTCTACACACAACATCATACATCCTACACTCCAGGTACACTTGAATACAGACACAGACAGATAAAAGCGCACTGTTTCGGGCGCCTTCTAAGTTGGTAAGTGAAACCTATTTTATAAACAATTTGCTCTGTGAACCGCAGACTGCTCACTTCCCCATTGTAGCCAGGAGGGCGAACTTCCACTGCGCAATATACCTCGTGGCCCGGAATTGAACATTTTGGTAGCAAGAGCGTGGTTGTGTCGGATTCGAACCGACTAAAACCGCAGTCTCGGGTCTCATAACCTTAATTGTAATTGGTAAATTGATTTGATTGATTGATTTGTAAATTAATTTGTAATTGGTAAATTGTATTGGTAAATTGACAATATTTCAATAGTTTATTAGTTGTAAAAAAGTTAATATCAGTTTGGTGTGCTGATTTGGAGTCATTGCTGGGGAACCATTATGACTAATTAATTGGCAATCTCTTGTTAAGGCATTTGATTTAATCTTTAAGCTATATTGAATTATATTTGTATTGGTGTTTGCATCAGTGTTGGATAAAATAAATTGAACTAACATTGTTTAAATAATTCTTTGTTTGGGTAATCTCTTGAATTTTGTTGGAATGTCTCATTTAAGTGCAGCGAAGGAGGCCATAGCCGGTATAACCACACAATTGAGGTGGTTCACGTCGGCGGCGGCCACTACTACTCGACCAGAGCTGGCAGAGACCACTCTTACCAGGTTCGGCGGTATGGAGAACAGGCTTGGGGCTGTAGATGCCCTGTTCACCCGCTTTAGCCACCTGGCTGAGGACCTTGGGTTGGATCAGCTGAGTCAGGCAGCGCGGGACAAGGTTGTTGGCGACTACGACCAGATCCTGGCGTTGGCAGACACGATTTCCCTACGTGCTATTGAAATATTGAAGAGCCGGGAGTCTGTCCCACGCTTGAACTGCCACATTTTGATGGTCGGATGGACCACTGGCTGGGCTTTCAAAATTTATTTGTGAGTCTGGTCGACTCGCGCTCGGACCTTGGACCCGCCCAAAAGTTGGCCTACTTGATGTCCGTCCTCAAGGGAGAGGCCCGAGCCTTGGTGCAGCACTTACCGGTAATGGATGCGGCTTACCCTACTGCTCTGGAGCTGCTCTCCCGGCGGTACCACAATAAACGGTGTTTGGCTGACGCCCACATTAGCCATATTTTGGGGTTGCCCTTTATTACTAGAGTGTCGCCACTGCGTACCGACCTTTTGAACCCATTGGTGGCAGCCACCAATGCCCTCAAGCGACTGGAGCTGCCGGTGGACCATTGGTCCTATTTATTGGTGCACACAGTGCTGCAACGACTGCCTGCAGACTTGAGGTCTCGCTTTGAGCAGAAGTATGGTGGGGATAGTGCCACCCATCTCCCCCGCTTTGATGACCTAGTCAAGTTTTTGGAGGATAAATGTAGGATCCTCGACAACTCTGGCCTTGCCTCGGGGTCACGCCAACCGCCTCCCCGGCCCAGAGACCAGGGACGGACCGGGGCTCGGGGGCCCTTTGAGGGTCGCCCCGCCCCCCGTTTCCCCGGCACCCAGAGTCGTCCCAGTTGTGACTACTGCAGGGTCACGGGACATGGCATCATATCTTGTGCGGCCTTTTTGGACTTGCACGTCAGTGCCCGCCGCCGAATTGCCAAGGCACGCCGACTGTGCTATTCTTGTTTGGGGGCTCATCTTCAACGGGAATGCCCCGACTCCCGCCCTTGTAGAATTTGCAGGGGGTCCCATGTGGACGTTTTGTGCGCTAACGCGAACCGCGCTGGCAGTCCAGCCTCTGATGTGGGTTCGCGCACGGGCGGGTATCGCGGAGACGAGCACCAGGTCCGCTCGCCGGTTCCAAACCGGCAAGGGGCCCGCACTTTCGAGCACCGCTCACCACCCCCCGCGCCGCGGGACCGCCGCCAGGTCTCCCCACATGAAGGCGACTATGCAGCCGCTGCTCACCGGCAATGGCCGGACCAGCACCGCCAGCACTCCCCTCCGTTGGCGGAGCGCCCCAGGTTGGAGTCGCGCCCTCCGCCATTCAGGCATCAGGTGGGATATGCCCCTCCAGCCATGGCACGCGGCTCGGGACACCGCGCGGATGAGGAGTTTGCGTCCTATCCTCTTCGCGAGAGATTACAGCCTGGGTGCGGCGATCGGTCGCCGCCCAGAAATTAGGAAGTTGGCGCCTGCCCCACCACTGCAACCTCCCAGATCGACACGGTTTTGTTGCCTACGGCATCGGTTAGGGTCTGGGGACCAACGGGGTCCTCTGTTGTGGTCCGTGCCATTCTGGACACGGGATCCCAGGGTTGCATTTTGTCGTCTTGGTTGGTGGGACAGGTAGGCCTAGACATACGTGGCTATTCAGACACGATTAGGGGAGTGGGCAACGCAGCCGTCACCACTGTTGAGGGACAGACTTGGTTTGGGCTCACTCCAGTGAATTGTTTGGCCCCTAAAATTGCTACCTCGGCCATTGTGATGAAGAATATTTTGGGAAGGCATCCCCAAGTTCAGCTGTCTTCCGAAGTTGTCCGGTTGACGTCAGGCCTGGATTTGGCTGACCCTCGGTTTGATTCCCCTAGCACAGCGCATTTGTTGTTAGGTTCCGACGTACTCGGGAGGATAATTTTGGATGGTAAACAGGTCTTGCAGCCGAACGGTTTGGTGGCTGTCTCGACCATTTTTGGTTTTGCAATGATGGGACCGGTGTTGAAGGTCCCCCCTCCACCTGAGCTTGATGTTGCATTGGTGTCCGGCTCCGCTCTCTCTGACGCCGTTCAGAGGTTTTAGGAGGTTGAGGAGCCCCCTCAGGTGGCCCGTTTGAACCCGGAACACCAGGATTGCGAATTGTTCTATCAGAACAACACGGGTCGACTCCGTTCCGGTCGGATTGTTACCAGGTTGCCCTTTGTCGCAGTGCGACCACCTCTCGGTGAATCTAGACCTACGGCCGAGAAGAGATTGTTGGCAATGGAGCGCCGCATGGGCAGGGACCCTGTGTTGAGGCAGAAGTACTTGGATTTCATGCAGGAGTACGCGGATTTGGGACACATGTCGGTGTCAAGTGTAACGATTGATAAGTGTTTTTGTAGAAGGGTGTATATGATGGAATTTACATAAAGTTTAAGGTGCGACTTATGCACTGAGAAATTTAAAAAAATTTAAAAGTTTGATTACAATATATTAGAATTATAATCGGTAAGAGAAAGTTACATAAATTTATATAAGGTAATTGAGTAAATGAACCTCAGGGGATGGATTCATAATAAATATTCTGCCGTGGCGTTGTTCGGTCCGTTGTGCAAAGATGGTAGTATGCACTTAGCTAGTGGACACGTGGCTGGTGGTGTTGCCGGCGTGCCAGGGTCTCCGCTGGTGTGCCTCGCTACCGCTAAGATGGTGCGAAGCCCGGTGCGAAGACCCTGGAAATAGAAAAAGTGCGGGTGAGTTTGTCACTAGGCAATTACGTCCAAGTGACCCGCTAAAATAGCAGGTGAAGAGAATCTCCCAGCGGCAATGCAGCGTAGCTAGAAGCTATAATAAAAAGAATATAAATAGGCAGCACAAGCTGGTGCCGCGACCTCTGACCGTACGGGTCATCGGCCTCGTGGCACTAATTAGGTAGGCTGAAATAGCACACATATAAAACAAAATATAGTAAGCCATGCATTTTAGCAGGCAATAAGTTGCACCGCTGGAAAGTCTTCACCTGTAGAAGAAGTAGGAAATGTTGATCTCAAAACTTACCCGGAGCCGACAGCAGTTGGCCACGGGCTCAAAGTGACTTTCCCCGGCGAAGGTTACCAAGGAAAGGAACGATATAAGAGCCGTCAGTTGATGACTGGGCTAGTGCTGTCCAATCTCGCTTGCACAACCATAGATAATTAGTAATATATTATAGAAACATACTAAAATATCGATTAGTTTTATTGATATAATTTTAATTGATTTATAAAAAATCCACAACGTTACAATACCCCCTCAATTAGTTCAGGGTTTTTGTTACCCAAAAACCCGATACTGGACTGCTCAATACAATGCTTGACTTACGCTTACACATACATACTTTCTTACATACCTCCTCTATCATTTTCATCCGTACTTTGCGGTTACCACTTAAACAATGTAGCACACGCTTCCTTCCGAAGAGAGTTTCCAGGATAATAGGCGCTGGAGACTCAGACGTAAATCTAACAAGATGTTAAATATTGAAATGTCACAGACAACAATTCCAATGGAAAGAAAAAGAGCATATAAATACCACTATATATTTTCGACTCTAAAAGAGAAGTGTTATGTTTTTAGTATAGGGCTTCTTTTAGATGTATACATTACCGCATCTGCAATAAGGCTTATTTAACGAGTTTGCAAACCGCTCGGAAGAAGACATAACAAGATATGCAATAAGGCTTGTTTTTGGAACTGAGTTTGCACGACCGCTCAGCATAATAATGGTATAAAACCATAAGAAACAATACCCAGATACTGGTTATCCCAGCTCCAAGAAAAGGTATCCGTTGGTTTAAAACGCCAACGGACCCACAAATGGTATAAAACCATAAAAACTCCTGGTGACTGGTTGAATATCCCAGCACCAAGGTAAGGTATCCGTTGGTTTAAAACGCCAACGGACCCAAAAACAACATCAGTTGGTTTAAAACGCCAACCGACCCACAACAACCTTTACTAGGCAAAGCCTAATTATAAAAGAAAACGAACACGAAGTTCAAAGTTCCATCTCAAAGAGAGGAGAAAAGAAGAAGAAAATATATAGTAGTGGTAGGGTAATATGATTTCAAACAATAAAGACAATTAATTTGTCAAAAAAATATAATTAACAACTTTTAAAGTTATGACCAAGTCAATTTGTTATGAAAAGTGTTATTGTATAAAGAAAAATAGTTTATTATTTGACCCACGTCAGTGAGTATATATGCAAACATCAGTTGCAATTGGAACAACTAGTGTTCAAAAAAAAATTCGTTTATTTTTTCAAAATTTCAAAAAAAATTAAGAACCCGAGGTTCAACAAGGTAAGTAGTTTCTCTAATGTTTTGTAGTCGTATGTTTGAATTTATATTTTGTGGCAAAAAGTAAAAAAAAAATTTTCAAGTTCAAAATGACCATGAAGGCATTTTAGGGTTGATCCAACGGATCATACAAAAAATTGCAACAGGCAAAATAATTACGAAGTTGAAAACTAATAAGTTGAAATATATATACATATAATAAATTATTTTGGGGCAAGTCCAAAATAAATATTATTCTTTATTCACCAGTGAATAAATTTTAATGTTTTGTTCAAAAAAAAACAGAAACATAAAAGGGATCAGTCATCCTAAGAAAAGTATTACAACATGATAGAACATTAACCAATAGGTTAAAAGATTTTAATATTTAATATTCAGTAAAAAAGTCCAAAAGTTGGTATTCATCAAAGAATAGTTTTATTTTGTTTTTAAAAAAACAAGACAAATTTTTAAACAATAACTAGTAGTAATCTTATATGATACTATACTGGCAAGTTTTTTGATTGTCAAAACCATATGACGTTTGACAACTAAGTTGAATTCAATATTTCAAACAATTTCATATCAAACTTTTGATAGAAATAAAATGTTCAAATATACGAACCAAAGATGTAATAACAATTGCAAAGTGTTACATTATTTAGTAAGAAGACATAATTGACCTGTAGACCGTGTCTACCAACAGGATACATGAGTTATTTAAATTATAAAAGTTTTCGTAATATGTGAACAAGTTGGTAGGTACATGAAATTAAAATTTTTACTGGTGACCCTTTTATAGGTACAAATATCATTACGACCATTGTAGTGATGAGATATAGGTAGTGTATTACCAACAGTGGAATAACAATAAGGAATGTTATTATAAAATACAAGTTTTAGTTACAAGTATGTGTAGGTATATGTTTGTTTGCCACAATAGTGTATAAGAGTGTTTAAGTGCAAAGGAAAGTTTATTGAATATTTACATATATTTACAACAATAGTGATTATTAGAACAAAACAAGTGTTGTTCATAGTTAAGAAGTTAGGTTGCTATTTAATTAATAAATTTATTAGGTTAGGTTAGATCCTTGTATTGTTTTATGTTTGATTAAAAATGTTTTATATGAATTATATTGATTATTTTACCTATATTTAGTTTATAGTTATGACACAAGTCATTTTAAAAGGACTCGGGGGAAATGGCTAATGCATTGCTGACTTTGAACGGTCAATTTGTATAAGTGGTAATGATTTTAATGACTTTAAACTATACCAGACAAAACAATCCCATATGCAGAACAAAACGAGGTCTACAAATTAAAGTATTTATTATCTTTGTTGTTCTTTTCAAAGATTTTATTAGTTGTATGCAGATCTTTTATTCTTTGTATTTCTTTTCAAAGAATTATGTTTTCATTATTTTTTTTCAAATATATAAGCTAATTTGGATACAGAAATCCGACAACAAGCAACACTGACTACAAAACAGTTGAGTAAGTATTAAATATAAAAGGTAAATTAACCCAAAGTTAAGTAAAACATAAAAGCTATGGTGCGATGAGCGAGATTGACAAATAAATTAAGTAAGTAATTTACTTCAATATAAAGAACTCAAATCAAGGAAAATCAAGTAGTATATATGTAACCTGTCAGTGAGTAATAAACTATTTGTGTATAATACATCAAAATAGTATTAATTTATCAACATAAAGATAAATTTCAACCAGCAATAGGTTGATATAATAACTTAATATATTCAATTAAATTTTTAAACATTTTGTATGCTTACTTTTTTCTAAAGATTTTAGATCGGAAAAAGAGAACATCTAGGACGGGACTTGAACCCGCGACCAGTCCCTTACAGGGGGAATGCTCTGACCAACTGAGCCACCTAGACACGTCCCAGATATTCGAAATTCTCCGATACATTAGGGACTGGTCGCGGGTTCAAGTCCCGTCCCAGATGTTCTCTTTTTCCGATCTAAAATCTTTAGAAATAACTTAATATATGTTATTATAATGCACATAAAAGGTAAACAAGTATAAAAAGTATAAATTCACTGACTGGGTGTGCGACAGACACCTATACAAAAGTAGAATTAAAAAGTAAGTAGATAACGGTTGAGATCAACAAGTCCAAGAAAACAAAAGCAAATAGATCCTTACGTTACCAGTGGGTATAATAGTATACTAAACAGTTAAAATGACCATAAGAGGTATTAAACCAGTCTAGATGTTAAAAATGCAAAATATTTGTAAAAAGTAATGTTAATTAGCCTTGTTGTTATATTTAACACAAGTAATTAGTTAAATAAATGAGTAATTTCACTAATATAATGGAAAAAGTATGCATTATTCAGATAATTATAAAAAAATTGAAATTAATAATTATTTTCAACTACCTTCATTTAGTTAAAATGAAAAATAACAATAAAATTGGTGAAAAAAATCACCACACTGGTAAAATAAAGAGGAAAATAAGAAGAAATAAAGTACTTACGGACCAAACACACAATACCTACGGCAGAATAATACCTTGTAAGGCGCCAATGTAACGATAATAAGTTTTTATATAAGGTTTTCAATGAAGTTACGTAAAGTTTAAGGTGATGAAACTGAACTGTAAAATTTAAATAAGTAGTTGATGTAATTGAGACTACTACCGGCTAGGGCGAGCAGAGATAAATAAAAGTTTGATTACAATATATTAGAATTATAATCGGTAAGAGAAAGTTACATAAATTTATATAAGGTAATTGAGTAAATGAACCTCAGGGGATGGATTCATAATAAATATTCTGCCGTGGCGTTGTTCGGTCCGTTGTGCAAAGATGGTAGTATGCACTTAGCTAGTGGACACGTGGCTGGTGGTGTTGCCGGCGTACCAGGGTCTCCGCTGGTGTGCCTCGCTACCGCTAAGATGGTGCGAAGCCCGGTGCGAAGACCCTGGAAATAGAAAAAGTGCGGGTCAGTTTGTCACTAGGCAATTACGTCCAAGTGACCCGCTAATATAGCAGGTGAAGAGAATCTCCCAGCGGCAATGCAGCGTAGCTAGAAGCTATAATAAAAATAATATAAATAGGCAGCACAAGCTGGTGCCGCGACCTCTGACCGTACGGGTCATCGGCCTCGTGGCACTAATTAGGTAGGCTGAAATAGCACACATAATAAAACAAAATATAGTAAGCCATGCATTTTAGCAGGCAATAAGCTGCACCGCTGGAAAGTCTTCACCTGTAGAAGAAGTAGGAAATGTTGATCTCAAAACTTACCCGGAGCCGACAGCAGTTGGCCACGGGGTCAAAGTGACTTTCCCCGGCGAAGGTTACCAAGGAAAGGAACGATATAAGAGCCGTCAGTTGATGACTGGGCTAGTGCTGTCCAATCTCGCTTGCACAACCATAGATAATTAGTAATATATTATAGAAACATACTAAAATATCGATTAGTTTTATTGATATAATTTTAATTGATTTATAAAAAATCCACAGTTGAACATTACTTCCTGCCCCATCATGCGGTCCTCAAGCCGTCCACTGGCAAGCTGCGCACGGTGTTTGATGGGTCTGCGCGAACTTCTTCGGGTGTCTCATTGAATGATTGCTTACATTCAGGCCCCAAATTGTTAAAGGACCTTTGTGACGTCATCACGTCTTTCCGTCGACATCAGGTTGTCTTTGTGGCCGACATCAAGATGATGTTCCGACAAACGGTCATTCACCAGGATGACAGACGTTATCAGTTAATCCTGTGGCGCGAACCCCCAGGACCCCATGATTGTGTACGAGCTCAATACGAATACATACGGCCTTCGTTCTAGCCCCTTTGTTGCCATTCGTTCGCTTTGGGAGCTCGCGGACCGAGAGTGTTTGAAGTTCTCTCGGGCGTCCGCCATCTTGAAAACGGACCTGTACGTCGATGACGTCTGTACTGGGGCTTCCACGGTTGGGGAAGCCATTTTATTGCGTGACGAGTTGATTGGGATCCTGGCTTCCGCTGGATACGAGTTGCGTAAATGGGTGTCCAACTCTCCAGCTCTATTGGAAGGTTTGCCGGAGGATCATAGACAGGACCCGCATTTGTTTGAAGACGTTGACAACCCCGCCATGATGGCCGTCCTCGGTGTTCAGTACAGACCTGTCCAAGACATCTTTACATACGATGTCGACCTAGAGTCGCCCCACACTTGGACTAAACGACTTGTGTTGTCCACTGTCGCAAGGACTTTTGATCCTAATGGTTGGATTTGTCCGGTACTGTTTTGGGCGAAATGCTTTCTCCAGCGCCTCTGGACCGCGGGACTTGGTTGGGACGAGCCGCTTCGGGAAACCCTGTTGAAGGATTGGATCCACTTTGTGTCCACACTCCCTGCGGTCAATGAGGTCGTGTTGCCCCGCGCCATCCTCCCCCCTGGGAGTTACATTGCTACCCTCCACGGGTTTTGTGACGCGTCGTCGCACGATTACGCAGCCGTTGTTTATCTGCGCACTGTCAGCGCGACAGGCCAGAGGAAGCTCTCGCTGGTCATGGCCAAGAGCAAGGTAGCCCCTCTTCGAACAGCATTGACCATTCCCAAATTGGAGTTGTCAGGGGCAGCTCTTCTTGTGCGTCTATTGAATCACGTTGTTAATACCTTGAGTGAAACTGTGGACATTCGATCCTCTTACGCCTGGACGGACAGTCAAATTGTCTTGTGTTGGTTGAAGACGTCCGTCCACACTTTGGAGGTCTTTGTGGCGAACCGAGTGTCACAGATACAAAATTCTGCAACACCTTTATCTGGGAGGCATGTCCCTGGGGACCTGAACCCCGGCGATGTGGCCTCACGTGGGTGCACGGCCCCTCACTTGATTGATCACCCCCTCTGGTGGGGGCCAGAATGGCTGACTCGGTCCGAGGATGCTTGGCCTCGAATGCCAGTCTTGATGACGGATCCTTTGCCCGGGCTAAGGGTGCTCGCTGTTGAGACGAAGGACCCGCCGTTTGATCCCGACCTTTTGTTGAATCGGTACAGCTCCCTCGATAAACTGTTGAATGTCACATCTTGGATCAGGCGCTTTCGTCACAATTGTAGGAACCGTGGGGACAAACGCCTGTCGCCGGTCCTTTCTCCTCAAGAGCTCCAGGAGTCTCTCCTCCTTTGGGTCCGCTCTGTGCAGGCTGCACACTTTGAGAAGGAGATTGAAATCTTGAAGTCCGGTATGGCTAACTTGTCGGGAGCTATCAGTAAGCTGAGCCCCTTTTTGGATGATGCGGGTTTCTTGCGTGTTGGAGGATGTTTGAGGCACTCTAACCTCCCCTATGGAGCTCGTCACCCCCTTTTGTTGCCCAAGGAAGGCCATTTGGTCAAGTTGTTGGTGACTGATCGTCACATTAAGAACTCGCATGCCGGTTGTAATGCGCTGTTGGCCATTCTGCAGCGAGACTTTTGGATTTTGTCGGCCCGTCGTACTATTCGCAGCATTGTCTTTCGTTGCATGCCATGCTACCGGACTAAGGCCCCCACTATGCAGCCCATGATGGGAGACTTGCCGGCTGATCGTGTCAATGAGGCAAGGCCTTTTGCAGGCGTCGGAACGGACTTTGCCGGTCCCTTTTTGGTGAAGACGTCTACTCTTCGTAACAGTAAAATCCTTAAGGCTTATTTGTGTGTGTTTGTCTGCCTGTCAACGAAGGCAGTACACTTGGAGCTAGTAACCTCGCTCTCGACGGAGGCCTTTGTGGCAACTTTGGATAGATTCGTGTCTCGCCGTGGGTTGCCTTCTTTAATTAGATCTGATTGCGGTACCAATTGCAGAGGTACAAGTTACTATTTGAAGGAAGTTTACGCCTTCCTTGCGGAGAACCAGGTTGACATAGGCAACAAATTAGCCCGCAAGGGGGTCACTTGGCTGTTTGACCCGCCAGCCTGCCCCCATTGGGGGGGTATTTTAAAGCCGCGGTGAAAGCGGCCAAGGGACTCTGGCAGAGATTATTGGGAGACACAGTTCTCACCTTTGAGGAATTAGCTACGGTATTTTGCCGCATCGAGGCCGTACTAAACTCGCGTCCATTGTGCCCGCTCTCTTCGGACCCTAATGATTTGGAGGCCCTAACCCCGGGCCATTTTTTGATTGGACAACCACTTGTCGCCCTGCCGGAGCACCCCCTTGTCGATGTGAGCCGAAATCAGCTATCGCGGTTCCAGTTAGTGCAACAGCTCGCTCAGAGCTTTTGGAAGCGTTGGAGCTTGGAGTACTTGCACATCCTCCAGCAGCGCGTCAAGTGGACGGATAAAACTCATCCTCCCAAGGTCGGAGACCTCGTCCTGATTAAGGATGCCAACCTAATGCCGTTGTATTGGCGCCGGGGGCGCATTCTCAATCTAGTGGCTGGCACCGATGGGGTTCCTCGATTTGCTGAGGTTTTGGTTGACGGATCGGTGATGTGGAGAGCGGTCGCAACCTCATCAAGATTGCCAATTGATTAGCGGACGGGAAGGCCCGTCCGGAGGGGGTAGATGTTGCGTTCCTAAACGAAGTAAAAAAAAAAACTATAATTTGCGTTGACAGATCTACGTCTGTCACTTGTTGTCAACTTGTTGAAAAAATTGTCTTGAGAAAACGTTTGTTGAAATAAGTTTTGTTCGAATAATATATCCGTGAATATCAGATTTGGCCAGTGTTGGATTAGTTATATTTTGGACTAATTAACGTAATCGGTTGGGAGTTGTTCGACCGAATCATATATTTACTTTGAGGAAGGGCTACCACATTGTTGGCCGCGCTGTGTTTTATTTGTCTACACACAACATCATACATCCTACACTCCAGGTACACTTGAATACAGACACAGACAGATAAAAGCGCACTGTTTCGGGCGCCTTCTAAGTTGGTAAGTGAAACCTATTTTATAAACAATTTGCTCTGTGAACCGCAGACTGCTCACTTCCCCATTGTAGCCAGGAGGGCGAACTTCCACTGCGCAATATACCTCCTGGCCCGGAATTGAACAACGTGATTAATTTAGAAGATAAAAGTTGTCCTAATTTATTAAGCTTGTATGAGCAATATAAATTTTCTGAAGATTTGTATAGTTGTATTTATCATGACTCAATATGTGCTTTAAAAAATGTTTTATGTTTAAAAAAATGGTGTATTGATAATAACATTTTTCATTGAAATAAATATTGTTTTCTTTTGCTGCTTACTGTCCAACTTCTAACTTTTGAAATATTTAAAATCAGTTGTAATTGCAAATAAAAATTCGTTACACTCTCTTGAGATCTTTTGAGATCAGATGGTATGTGCGGAAAATTGGGGTTTGTAAAATCAGAATCTATTTGTAGAAAATTGAGGTTTTGAAATCAGATTTGATGTGTGGAAAATTGGAGCTTGTAAATCAGAATCTATGTGTAGAAAATTGGGGATTTGAAATCAGATTTGATGTGTGGAAAATTGGGATTTTGAAATCAGATTATATGTGTAGAAAATTGGGGATTTGAAATCAGATTTGATGTGTGGAAAATTGGGGTTTTGAGATCAGATTGTATGTGCAGAAAATTGGGGATTTGAAATCAGATTTGATGTGTGGAAAATTGGGGTTTTGAGATTAGATTGTATGTGCAGAAAATTGGGGATTTGAAATCAGATTTGATGTGTGGAAAATTGGGGTTTTGGTCTACTACTCCTGGTCACTTTCTTACTACTGACCGGCGTGAGGCTGGTGTATTATACATCTAAGTGTGCCACTACTGGCTGGCATCAGGTAGAAATACATACCCTCAACAGTGTATATATATAATTGTGCCAATAAATGTGTGATGCTGCCTTGTTGAGAAGATTGTTATCTGTATATGTCTATATCATTTGAACTTCTAAACTCACTTCTATTCATATCTATGTTTCTCATTCATGTGTAATACTTCTGTATAACCATCTGTGACTTTGTGTTTTCTTTGTATCTAAATATATGTGTGTACAGTCGACTACAAAGATATGTATCCATTATTGGACCTTATCACAAAGCAATAAGGTGAAAAAGTGGATACATCTCTTTGTAGTCGACTGTACAATAGTGTATTGAGTTTCATTGGAGATCAGCTGACCTGTGCACCACCTAGAACCTCTGTTAAAGGCGCACTGGGATTAAGAAACTCTGTTGCTCACCTGGACTAGCCGGTGTGTAACCCTAGTGAGAAAAAGTGTTACATCGTTTTATAAAAAATTGTATCCAGTAACTTTGCAAGAGTTACATAGTTTTTATTTATTATTTTGTTGATTTTAGCCTTGAAGCTCTCACAAATATTATTATTCGGTGTTGTCTGTTATAAATGCACCACTCCTTAATAATTTTTTCTCTTAAATAAATTTTTTGGAAGTATCTAATGAAGCATTTGACATTATTGTTTTCCACATCCTACTATGAAAATAAAAATGTTCAAAAAATAATTACGAAACGTTATGTTCAAAAATTAAGATTCCGAACCTATCGAGACTGAGCATCATTCTTCAACAGTCTTCAAAGGTAAGGGATCGGTGAAGGAGTACGGCAGTTACCGCGGTATAAAGGTGATGTCCCACACCATGAAGCTCTTCAAAGGTCTTACTACCGTAAATGCGGCATAACTATACTGTCGGGACCTACTTTTAACGTGTCCTAGCACAAATAGGTATCGATAAACATTTTTTAATAAAAAGAATGTAAAAGAAGTAATGAAGTAAGATTTTATAACAACGAGAGAAAAAAAACAAACGACTAACAGAAAAAAAATTGCTTATACACTACATGGCTGCTCGCCCACGTTCGATAATCGATGACCGACTTTTTGTAGGAGAAAATAGAACGTACTGCTCGCAACAGTGGAACGCCCACGTCCTATAAAAAGTCGGTCAGAAATAAAATCGGTGCATCCCGACCGATCCGATTATCGGTGAAAAATGGAACGTTCGGGAATGTATGCGTAAACGCACACTACTCCCCAACAGTCGGCCGCATGCAAGGGAAGGACAAGGACGTGTTGTGTTGCGATGGAGGTCGATATTGAGAGTTTGATCGAAGAAGTAGAAAAGCGGCCTGCTTTATACGACACAGGATTGGCCGAGTATTAGGATAGAAACAAGAAGAAAACATTATGGGAAGAAATATGCCTTTCATTAAATTCTAGAGGAAGGACGCGTGGGAACCCTCGAACTAGAAAGGCGCTTTTGCTTGATTTTTTTTCTCTAAAATCCAAAAAATGTATATATTTTACTGCATTTTATAGTGTAATTTGTATATATTTTGGAGTGCTTTCTCATATAGGTAATTCATGTAAATCGCCCCATGCGAGTGAAGAATAGAAAAAAGGCTCCTCCTGACGATCGAGTGGCGGGAAACTCCACGGACTCTGGAATCCACGGAATCCGAAGATTCAGAGAACGCCAGCAGGAAGTACCAAATCTTTAAAGTCCCTGGGTACTCTAGGAAGTACCAAGAAAACTGCAAAAAAAATGATTACGTAGTATTTCTCTCACATTCTGATGAAAAGAAATCATTCACTGACAAAGACAGGCTAGCCATTTCTATAATAAAACAACGGTTCTTTCATTGGCGGTTAAACGACTGACTTTTATTTTCCAAAGTAAACAGTAGTACACATTGTAGACACTAGATGGCAGTACGAGTCTCATATTTTAGATATTAACATTTCAACACCCCCACTATATCTAATAATATGGCCAAACATAAATTAAACAATTTGCACACCTAATCTATTTAAAAATTTATAATGTTTAACAGAACATAAACCCTTGGTGAACAAATCTGCAGGCATTTCAGCCGTTGGCAAATATTTAACATTCACAATTTTATTAGTTACACATTCTCTACTAAAATGGTATCTGATATCTATGTGTTTGGTTCTTTTGTGGAAAACTGGATTAACAGTTAACTTTTGCGCACTTTGATTATCATTGAAAATATCAATAGTATACAATTTTTGTGTTATTTCATACAACAAATTTCTTAAATAAATTGCTTCTTTGTAAGCTTCTGTTATTGCCATATACTCGGCTTCACTACTAGACAGCGCAACAGTTTTCTGTTTCTTTGTTTCCCATGATATTACACAACTTGATAATGTAAAACAAATTCCAGTGTATGATCTATCAATTACATTACCTCCCCAATCAGCATCTACAAAACCTTCTAATATTGAATTTCCTTCAGCTGAATACTTCAAACCATAACTTCTAGTACACTTCAAATATCTCAATAATCGCTTTACATAGGAACAATGCTCTTTGGAATAGCAGTTATTAAATTGACTTAAAAAGGCTACTGTAAACACAATATCAGGTCTTGTCAATACAGCCAAATACATTAAACTTCCTATGATTTGCTGATATGGAAACTTATTTATAAAATGTTCATTATTAGATATATTTAATTTCACCTCCATTGGAGTCTGTATAGGTTTGCATTCACTCATATTAAATTTATACAACAGCTGATCAATATAATCTTTTTGACTTAATATCACGGTTTGCTCTGATTTATTGAAATTTACATTTACACCAAGACACTTCTTTATTTCTCCTAAGTCTTTAATTTTGAACTGACTAGCTAACATTTGCTTCAAATTACTTGTCTCAGCAATATCATTTGAAAAAATAAAGAAATCATCTACAAAAAATGTAACAATGGTTTTCAATTTACCTTGCATTTTTGTATACATACATGGTTCTATTTTCGATCGAGTATAATTCATACTTAATAAACACTCATCTACTTTCTTATTCCATGCTCTTGAGGACTGTTTTAACCCATAAATGGCCTTTTTCAATTTAAGTACCTGACCATTCTTAGTTTTTTCGGAAAAACCTTTTGGTATCTGCATATAAATAGTTTCCTCAAGAGTACCGTTCAAGAAAGCAGTTGTTACATCTAGATGCGTAGTATTCAAATATAGTTTTACTGACAGTGCAAAAAGTAACCTCAAAGTTGTATGTCTCACTACGGGAGAAAATGTATCTGTAAAGTCCACACCTTCAATTTGCGAAAAACCTTTAGCTACTAATCGCGCACGAAAACGAACTTTATTCTCACTGTCATACTTCTTACGGAGTACCCACTTGCTCTGTACAACTCTAACATCTTTCGGAGCGTCACTCAACTCCCACGCATCATTGTCTTTAAAACACTGTAACTCTTCTTGCATTGCGGACTGCCACTGCTCCCTCTCTGGTCCATTCAAGGCATCATGCACCGACAAGCCTGCTGCATCATCATATGTCTCACCATCTACACACAGGTTTGAAAACCCAAATCTCTCTGGTGCCTTCCTTGTCCGTCTAGGCCGTTCTTGTGGGCTATTCGCTTCAACCTCTTCCAGTGTGCTGTCTGCATCCTCGTAGTCGCTTTGAACATACGTCTCATCATTAGACTGAAATTTTTTTAAAAAACTATCAGAATTCTTTTGACTGGACGTTGACATACTGTTTTCGGGCGAACTCTGGATAGATATTGATTCTTCTGGTTGTTCGGGATCATCGGATTCCTTTCTATCCCCCACTGAATCAACATTCTGAACTTGCACTTCAATGAGACGTTCAGGATTTGATTCCTTCTCTATGATGATCACGTCTCTACTCGTTACAGTCCTTGTTTTTGGATTATATACTCTGTATCCTTTTATATTTTCTGGATATCCAATGAGAATACATTTGGTCGACTTCTTGTCCCATTTCTTTCTTTTTTCTTTTGCAACATGGACCATTACAGTGCTGC
Organism: Cybosia mesomella; assembly: GCA_946251805.1. Lineage (NCBI taxonomy): Eukaryota > Metazoa > Arthropoda > Insecta > Lepidoptera > Erebidae > Cybosia > Cybosia mesomella. The sequence goes on from OX276411.1 coordinate 12,052,257, forward strand.
CGAAGATTTTTAAATGACTTATGTCAGGTTTTGAGCCAGTCCACAGCTCATATGGAGTTCTATTGTTTAATGCTGCTGCCACAATTCGATTCTGCAGGTATACTGCCGTATTTGTGGCTTCACCCCAGAACTCTTTACCTAAACCTGCATCAAATAGTAGACATCTTGCCTTTTCTACTATTGTACGGTTGAATCGTTAACACAATCCATTTTGTTGTGGGGTGTACGGATTGGTCTTCTGATGTTTCACACCATAACTATTCAGGTAATCTTCAAATTCTTTACTACAATATCCCAGCCCATTGTCACTTCTTAATACTTTGATTGTTCTTTTTGTTTCATTTTCCACTTGAGCTTTAAAAATCTTGAAATACTTCAAAGCCTCATTCTTGTGTTTCAGAAAATAAACAAATGTCATCCGACAGTGATCGTCAACAAACAACAAGAAATATCTGGATCCACCTATAGACTGATTCTCCATAGGTCCACAGATATCTGTATGGACAATATCTAGTAAATTACTGCTTCTCTGACCTGTGCTCTTGAAAGGTAACCGGCACTGTTTTCCTTCACAACAAGTCGAACAAGAAGATTTGCTAATGTCAACTTTTTCATCAAGTGACATACCTTGCACGGCGTTCTTCATCTGATTCAAATAATCTTTATTTACGTGTCCTAATCTGCGATGCCATGTTACTCCTGACACAACTGATGCTGCTAAACCAACTTGTTTTTGCAGATTAACCTTATACACACCGTTGACCAACGCTGCTGTTGCTATCAATTCATTATTTTTATTGTATACTGAGCAACCACTTTTGTTAAAAGAGATTCTGTTGCCATTCATTATCAATTGGCTTACTGATAACAAGTTTGTTGTCAGACTTGGTACACATAATACGTTGCGTACATCAATGTCGTAATCATGTTTTTCTGTTGTAGTTGTAATTTTCACATCTCCAGAACACAAAACTGACACCGTCTCACTGTTAGCAACCACAATTTCTCTGTTTTGTTCATACTGTGCATTCATAACCCAACTTTCTTTAGCTGTGAGGTGTACACTTGCGCCCGAGTCGATATACCATTCATCTTTGTTGAAATTTCCACTTAAAAACACTGCGCTAAAAGCATTTGACTGCATTCTCTCCTTATTTTTCTGATTTGACGAGTAATTTTCGTTTTTACACTGACTTTTGTAGTGACCGACTTGTTTACAGCGATAGCATTTTATCTGTTTGACATTTGACGTGCTATCGACATTGCTTTTTCTGGCCATAGACAAACTAGTGTTGCTTTTCTTTTTTGATTGAATAGCGAACGCACCGCTAACTTCACTCTCGTCATGACTTGACAAATCCATATCCAACAATTTGGTTTTGATGGAATCTGCCGTTATAGGAATGCCGGAATGCTCTATTGCCATGATCATAGGGGAAAAACGATCAGTCAATCCAGCTAATAGCAATGATCCTGTCCATAAATCGTTGATTTCAAAACCTGTTCCGCTGAGTTTCTGTGCTGTATCAATAATCTGCGTCACAAACGACGTCATCGAACTGCAATTCTCTCGGCGAATCGAAATCAAATTCCTTAATAGACTTATCCTTCGCGAAAATCCACTGTCATCGAATAATTGTTTCAGCTTGTCCCATAATTCTTTGGTTGATTTAACATTTTTCACATGGACGTATAATGACGGGTCGATCGTCATAATCAATTTCGCCCTGGTTTTTTCGTCATCTGCGGCTTTAATCTCTTGATTTAATTGTGGCTTCACACAATGTTTCATGCCTTCAAGAATTAAGTAATTCTCCGCTGCGAAACACCATTGGCTGTAGTTATCGCGCCCTGTAAGCTTCGGCACATTCACAAGATAGTTCGCGGTCATTGTTGCGATTCACTTTTTTCGTATACTGCGATAATACGGCGAAATAATAACAGTCTGTCACTATATAGTCCTTTTTTATTTTTTTTATTTATGCAGAATAAACAATTGATTATCGCGAAATTTTGAGCGTAAGGCCCATAACCTATAATAAAACAACGGTTCTTTCAATGGCGGTTAAACGACTGACTTTTATTTTCCAAAGTAAACTGTAGTACACATTGTAGACACTAGATGGCAGTACGAGTCTCATATTTTAGATATTAACATTTCAACAATTTCAAATGCCATCAGAAAACACTGTGTCACTGGTGTTTTACACCTGCGGCCGGTTAATAAATTCAGAGTTGCCATCACTTGATGTACCGAACAACGCTAATGTATTTCTGAATAACGTAAAACTTTTTGACGAATTGTCTTTAAAGGCCACCATTCCTGCAGCTGATACAGAGGTGACTGGAGTTGTAACTTCAGTTCCAATAGGTCTTTCAAATCAACGAATATTTTCCTTGATTGGTAGTTCACGCAATATTATACAAGTCCGGCGCTTCATGCGACCAGTGCGAAACGACAATGGTACTATTTCGTTCCAGCCGATGCAGACTATTGCAGTCACTTTCGCTTCCACAGAATTACCTCAATTTGCGTACTTGGACAACTGGAGGCATGAAGTAAATGTCTATATTCCCCCCGTAAAGCAATGTCTACACTGCCTACGCTTTGGTCATATCGCTAAATATTGCAGAAATGCTGAGATTTGCTCTATCTGTACTGAGAGTCATATTATAAAAATTGTAAAGAACATCATAAAAATGCCAAATGTGCGAATTGTGGTGGCAATCACATTGCCATTTCAAACACTTGCCCAAAAAAAAAAAGAAAAAATTCAAGAAACCAAAATAAAATCAAAAGGTACAACTTATTCAGCATTATTTAATGAATCGTCCTTTCCACATTTACATGCAAAAACGATAGAAACCCAAATTCAAAATCTTACAAAATCTGACGCATTTATGAATATAATTACAAATGCTATAACAAAAATTATTTTAAACCAAAAAGATAACCCTATTAATCATACATCAATTAAAGAAACCCTGCTAAATTCATTCAGAAACAATGATAGTACTGTTAAATAATGGATTATCTCAATATAATGCAATGGAATGCTCAAAGCATTATTAGTAATAAATTTTTACTTACTCAATTTCTTTATGACAATAACATTCACATAGCAATTGTATCTGAAACTTGGTTACAACCAAATAAAGTATTTAACATTAAAGGTTACAAAATAGAACAAAACGATATAGGAAATGAACATAATGGCGTTGCTATTTTAATACATAACAGTATAAATTATAAAAAGATTGATATATCTTTTGACAGTTGTCTACAAAACATATGTGCAAAAATAATTGTAAATAGCAAAGAAATATCTATTGTAAGTTTTTATTGTCCCACAAATTGTACAACTTTGTTTGACAAGCATAAACTTGATGCTTTAGTAAAATCAGTACCAAAGCCAATGATCTTCGCTGGTGATTTTAATAATAATGACGAATAATAAATAAATGTATGGGGCAATGGAGGACGGTTCTTCTTTCTCCAGGGTGTGATCAGGTCCTGGGGGATGCTATACCGATAAAGATCGAGAGGGGTATATTCCAGGGTGATAGCCTGAGTCCGTTATGTTTTTGCCTAGCACTGAATCCTCTCAGTACAATACTGGAGAATTCAGGACTAGGCTATCAGTTGCGGAGAGGAGGTCAAGTTATATCCCATCTTCTTTACATGGATGACTTGAAATTATTATATTGCCCAAGGACAGGCAATTATTATATGCAACCTTAGGGAATATTTCCTACACGTTGACGTGGGTGTGCACCGAGATGTAGTGGCAATAGACAACGGACTGACCCCTCTCGCTCTGGCAAAAGAGAACTGGCACAAACCGGTAATACTTAGCATCGCTGATCGCAAGGAAATATGAAAGAGTAAAGAGCTGCATGGACGTTTTTATCGGGCCTTAAATGGATCCGACGTAGATATAAAAGCATCAGTGTTCTGGCTACCAAACGTTGTTGTGGACTGTATTTATTTCGATTGAAACAAAGTAAAGGTTTCAACGTGTTATTTATTTTACTTTTCGATCCGAGAGCACGTGGTTTTTGCTACACGTGGAGTACACGCGGTTTTTATTACTGCACGTGGTTTTTACTCTCTCGGGGAGTCGGACCTCTTCCTGTGTTCTTGCTCGTAGGACGCGTTGGGCTAAACTAAAAAAGAATTCGCTCCAAGCCGCTCGTTTTATAGCCGTTCGGCGGCATCGGACCTCAGGCTGTGCTCAGGTAAGGACCGACCCAAACACGCTATCCATTTTACCTAATAGAGCCAAATATTTAAAAAGTTGAGTTGATCGGAGAACATGTGTAAATTAAGGAACGAAAAGACAATACCGAATTATAGTGAAAGCAGAATGGATGTTAATTTGTTGCAAACGGTCTGAAACTTCACAGAAATTTTGAATCTGTTCTTCTACGAAAGAGTCATATGCTACCTCTAAGATTGGGGACCCAAGGAGGCGGAGTGAACCTTTTTGAACAATTTTTAAATTTGGGGCCAAAACGTTGAATTTTGATAAAGTGGAAATGATGTCAATGTTATCACTCAGAAGAATTTCACATTTAGTGGGATTTAATTGCAAACCAATGGATCTGAATTCATCTTTTAAAAAAGTCAAATCTTTTAAAACTGTATTAACGTCTCTTCCTAGGGTCCCATCATCTAGATGCCATTATGTTAAATTTAGAATTTAGCTGCCGAATTACAGGATGTATAGCAAGGCTGAAAATGAGTGGCCCAAGAGCCCACCTTGTTGACACCCGACTGATGATTCTAAAACGTTGTCCTTGTATAATAATTTTGAAGGGTACCTGTAACATTGCCAGAGAAATTTAAAAATTTTGGGGGTTTCCAATTTTGCTTGTGTCAACAATGTGTCCCTATTCACTGAGTTGAAGGCATTTTTGAAGTCAACTTTAAGAATGACTTCTCCTCCATTGCAGCCAAGGTACGTTGACAGGGCATGTACGGCAGCCTCGCAGCCCCCTTTGGAGCCAAAACCAAGTTGCAGGGGCTGGAATTGGTTGGTCAAATCTTCGCTGTAAGCTTTACAACATAGTTTGGCTGCCATACGCCTGTACGTACACCCTACGGCAATGGGACGAATACCACCGTCTTTCTTACGTAAGGCGCATAAATTGGCGCCATAAAGTAAGTCGACGATGGCATCGCACACATTACCTGATAGCATCAGGTTTATTAAGGCCGTTAGCTCCTTCCAGTGGTTAGTCGATTTATTTATCAAAGTGGAGCGGGTAACACCGGATAGAGTAGCATGTGTCATAGAGACGGTCGAGTGGTCAATGTCATTTTGGGATTCGGTGGACGGACGACGGCTTGTGAGCACATGCAAACCTATTGGCTCCTCTAATCTCATTACATTACAGTAATCACATCATATTTTGTACTGCATTCCAATTTGTTTGTTGTAATAGACGTTGTAAAGTGTTATCGTGGTATTATTTTACGCCCACTGTGAATAAACGCCCAAGATGGCGGATACACACCAAGAGCTTATATCAGAGGCGCTCGGCGATCCGTCATCAGAAGTGGAATCCGGGACGACGCAGGAACACACTTCAGGTCAGAGTATTGTTGATAATAATTGTCTGAGCAATGAAAGTAACCATTGGAAATTATTATTTGAAATGCAACAAAACCAAATGATGGAATTGATTCGTGCTATTAAAGAACCAAACGTTAACTCTGCTAAATTAACCTTGCCTGAGTTTAACCCTGAATCTCGCGAGTGTGATGCACGAGTCTGGTGCAATACCGTAGACCTGTGTATGCAAGGAAAACAATTAACTTGTGGAGATTTAATTATTGCTTTGAGTAAATCATTCAGAGGTACGGCAGCGGCCTGGCTGGCGCACAATAGTTTTGCTGGCATAACCTGGTCACAACTGAAGGATTTATTTCTTGCGCGTTTCGATACTGTGGATACGCCCGCTGCTACTTTATTTAGGCTTTTAAATGAGAGCCCTAAAGAAGTCGAATGCTTATCTGCTTACGCTAATCGTTTTTTAAGTACATTGAGCAATCAGTGGCATATTTTAAACAATGACCAGATAGCAATCGCCGTAACAATGGCACACGTTGCTAAGTTTGAGCCAAGATTGCAACGGTTGGCTTTTACTACCGAAACAGACACTCGTGTGAAGTTGCAACAAGAATTAATGACATATACGTATCAAAAAAGGGGCCCTTCAGTTTTAGACAAGCCAGCTGCTTCGAGCGACGCTAAGAAACCTAGACTAGATATCCCTAGAAGATGTTATACATGCGGCAAGCCGGGGCATATAGCCAGTGATTGCCAGAATAAAAATGCTCGTGACACTTCGCCACGTTTTCGATTCCAGCCTTCCGGTAGTAATATATCCCAGCAAGCTAAGGACAGCCTTCAGAAGAAACCTTCGACGCTGACGTGCTACTATTGCGGCGAACAAGGACATATTGCGTCACATTGTGCGAAGAAGGAGGCAGACTCAAGCAACAATCGTACGGAGCGCCGTGTGGATCAACTCCATACTGAAACCGGTGAGCAGTTCTTGTTTTGTTTCGATTCTGGTGCAGAGTGTTCCTTAATAAGGGAAAAATTAGCAGGTAGGTTTCCCGGTAGGAGACAGCATAATGAAGTAATCTTGTTAGGTATAGGGCAATCCAGTTTGCAATGTAATGAACAAATTCTGTCAACGGTTACTATACAGGGTAATGCCATACAGTTATTATTTCACGTTGTACCAGATCATTCTATTTCCGAGGCAATTATGATTGGGAGAGACTTGTTATTACTTGGGTTCTCTGTAGAAATTTTTGAAAAGCGACTGATTTTAAAGAAAATTAAAGTAGTTTCAGTTTGTGATGTAGGAACCAAAGTAAACGATTTTAGCGATATAGAAAGTGATGTTCCTATCGAGTTTAGACACCAATTAATATCATTGCTGGAAGCGAACTCTGATTATTTTGTTGAAGGCACCCCCACAGGCAGAGATAGGACAGTTAGAGATAAAATTAATTGATCCAAATCGTACAGTACAACGTCGGCCGTATCGTTTAAGCCCCCTTGAGAGACAGGAGGTACGTACCAAAATCAGGGAACTCTTGGATGCTGGTATCATTAGAGAAAGCTGTTCACCCTTTGTGAGTCCTATTTTGTTAGTCAAAAAAAAGGACGGCACTAACCGTCTTTGCGTAGATTACCGGGAACTTAATAGTAACACTGAACCAGACCGATACCCACTCCCAATTATTTCTGATCAAATACAAAGGCTCGTGGGGCCTACTTCTTTACTTCCCTCGATATGGCCAGTGGATATCACCAGATTCCCGTTCAACCTGAGTCCATAGAGCGTACCGCTTTCGTGACACCTGACGGGCAATTTGAGTATGTTACTATGGCCTTCGTAATGCCCCCTCTGTCTATCAAAGGGCAATAAATAAAGCGCTGGGATCTTTAACCGAATCGTTTGCTATAGTTTACATTGATGACGTGATTATACCGTCCCGTACGTTAGAACAGGGTTTAGACCGATTGCGTCAAGTTTTGAAGGCATTAACCAATGCCGGTTTTTCTCTTAACTTAAAAAAATGTGTTTTCATGAAGAGTGAAGTAGAGTTTTTAGGCTATCACGTATCGGCTGGCGAGATACGTCCAAACCCACGTAAGATAAGAGCACTCACAGAACTCGCACCACCACTGACAGTTACTCAACTCCGACAATTTATAGGATTGGCTTCATACTTCAGACAATTTGTAAAAGAATTCTCTCAAAAAACAGCTCCTCTCTACCGTTTAACGTCAGGTAAAGGGAAAATAGTGTGGACCCCTACGTTTGAGAGAATACGAATGGATATTATTAACATACTGACAGACAAGCCAGTTTTAATGATTTTTGACCAAGATAAGCCTACAGAACTACATATAGACGCGAGTGCCGAAGGCTACGGTGCCATATTAATGCAAAAAATCGATGACAGGCTGCGTGTAGTTGAGTATTATAGTCGCCGAACTTCCGCTGCAGAGTCAAAGTACCACTCGTATGAGTTGGAAACTCTGGCAGTCGTGAATTCGATAAAACATTTTAGGCACTACTTATACGGTCGAAAGTTTGTAGTGGTGACTGATTGTAATGCAGTCAAATCGCACAAAAACAAAATAGACCTCCGCGGGTCCATAGATGGTGGTACTTCTTGCAAGCCTTTGAGTTCGATATCGAATATCGTCAGGGTAAAAATATGGGTCATGTAGATTTCTTATCCAGGAACCCATTGCCAGAAAACGTAAGTTCTACAAAAATAGAACAAAAACGTGTTAATCTGATGGAGATCTCAGATAATTGGCTACAAGCAGAACAACGTAAAGATAGTGAGTTAAATTCTTTGATCGCTAAAATCGAGAGTAATGAACTTACCGACGAAATCTCTAGTACATACGAGATTAGGGGTTGCATAGAAAGATAGAATGCAATAAGAGAAGTATCTGGTTACCGGTGATACCAAGGGCATTTCAGTGGGCCATTATAAACCATGTGCATGAAAGTATTATGCACTTAGGATGGAGTAAAACCCTAGAGAAGGCCTTTTGTCATTACTGGTTTCCCAATATGAATAAGTACGTTGTAGACAATTGTATAACGTGTAAACTGTCTAAATCTCATTCAGGGAAAATCCAAGTAGAACTTCATTCCATCCCAAAAGTTATGATACCGTGGCATACTATACACATGGACGCAACTGGTAAACTCAGTGGTAAAAATGACACCAAAGAGTATGTGTTTGTCTCTATCGATTCTTTTACAAAATTTGTTCTTTTGCATCACTCCTTAAACATTGACTCGAATAACGCTAAAGTAGCACTAAAGGCAAGCGTATCGATATTTGGTGCTCCTACACGCGTGATCGCTGAGCACGGTAGGTGTTTTGCATCTAAAGATTTCAAAGACTTCTGTACTTCTCATAATATAATGCTACATCTCATTGCAACTGGCACTGGCCGTGCTAACGGTCAAGTAGAGAGAGTTATGTCTACTCTGAAAAATATGCTAACGGTTGTAGAAACAGGTAATCTGAGATCGTGGCAGGCTGCACTACTTGATGTTCAACTAGCGATTAATTGCACTGTAAATCGTACCACTAAAGCCAGTCCCCTAGAACTTCTAATTGGAAAAGTAGGTAGACCACTTCAGCTTATGACACTAGATACAGACGAGCCGGAAATCGAACTACCCGTGATTAGGAGGAGGCGGCACACGCTATTGAAGCCAATGCTGCGGTAGAGAAAAAAGTAGGTTTGATAAAGGCAAAGCACAAGTTAAAAGATTTAAAGTAGGTGACTATGTTTTGTTAGAGAACCATGAACGAAACAAGACAAAATTAGAACCTAAATTCAAAGGACCTTATCAAGTGAGTGAGCTGCTTAATGGTGACAGAAACAAAACAAAATTGGAACCTAAATTCAAAGGACCTTATCAAGTGAGTGAGCTGCTTAATGGTGACAGATATTTACTCAAGGCATTGAATTCTAATCGAACGTATAAGTATGCACATGACCGCATACGTCCTATGCCTGAGTGCTACGTTCCATTGGAGTTGGATGCTGGCTTGGAAACGCCAACAAACGAAGCCTTGTCAGAATGTGCCAATAACGGCGATGGTGAGTAATAAATAGGCCTCACTGGTAAAATTGGCCGAAGTGAGTTGACTTCTCTATTGCGTTTTGAAATTTCTGTGAGTATTAACTGTGTGGTGTATCTGCCGCAATAGCCTGTGTGGCTGTGTGGACAAACGCCCCCGAATCAAGCGGGGAGGTGCCTGCAAAGGCACCACCAACATCCCCCGCCAGTGTCGGACAGGAGGGCGCACCCATGGAGGCAGAGGATGCGGAGGACGTTCTGGCATCAATCTCCGGCCTCCTGGGGGACGACGTCGAACCGGGCGACTTGTTTGCGGGGCTTAAACTTGGGGAGGACGAAGTGGGAACGACCAATGATGGCGTCCCCTTCGTCGAAGACTAAAGTCCTCCAAGTGAACCTCCAGCACAGCCGTGATGGGACGGCTCAGTTACGTAAATGGCTGGAGGTTCAACAAACGGCCATTGCCCTGATCCAAGAGCCTTGGATCAGAGGGGGCCACATCCAGGGGCTCTCCAACTTAGGAGGTAAGCTTATCGTGACTGGCGAACATGATCTCCCCAGATCGTGTATATATGTCACAAAAAACTTAAAAACACAGGTCCTCACAGAGTTCTGTTGCAGAGATCTCACTGCCATAAGGCTGCATACACAGCTGGACGTCGAGGACAACGTGGTCATCCTCGCCTCAGCCTACATGCCCGAAAAGGAGGAGCTGCCCCCGCAAGACCTCGCCCGGCTGGTGGACCACTGCGAAAGGGAAAGGGTAGAGGTCATAATTGGGGCCGACACCAATGCTCATCATCCGCTATGGGGCATGAGCACTCAAAACGACAGAGGTAAGTCCCTTGTTGAATATCTTTTCACTACTAACCTTACCTTACTAAACACCGGCTCTGAACCGACCTTCGTCAACAAAAAGAGCCGTACGATTATTGATTTAACACTAGCTACTGAAAATGCAGCGGAAGCCATCATGGGCTGGCACGTCTCCAAGGAGGCATCCTGCTCAGACCACAGGTGGATTCGCTTTGATCTACAGGCGGGGACACTACAAACTCTGCCAAAACGCAACCCGAGAAAAACCGACAAGGTCAAATTTGAGCAGCACCTAGCAAATAGACTTGCTCAACAGCGCTCCCCACTGACCCTCGACAACATCATACAGATTGAGGAACAGGTAAACCACCTAACCAAATCTATAATAGACAGCTACCACATAGCATGCCCAGAAACCCTACCTCCCAAAACCCCAGGCAAACAGCCATGGTGGGGCCCAGAGCTAGAGCGCAAGCGAAGGAAGGTTAGAAGGGCTTTCAACAGGGCTATGAATACTTGTGCAGATGAAGACTGGGACGCCTATCGTTCAGCCAAATCCAGCTACAAAAAATGTATTAGATACCGAAGCAAACAGGGATGGCGAAAATTCTGTGGGAACATAGAATCATGCCAACAAGCAAACAGGGTAAGGAAAGTCCTAGTACAGACAAAACCGATGGCACTGACCGCCCTTAAAAAACAGGACAACACACTCACAACATCACCAGAAGAATCTAGACGCGTACTCATTGAGACCCACTTCCCTGGATGCGTCTTCACGACGACAATCAACTGGCATGATGAAACCATAACACCTACTGCCCGAGACTGGCAGTACGCAAACAAAGTGGTCACACTGGAAAAAGTCCAGTGGGCCATCAGTAGTTTTCACCCTTATAAGGCAGCTGGCCCCGACCGAATCATCCCTGCTATGCTACAGTGGGGCGACAAATTAGTCGCAAGCAGACTGGAGCGTATCTTTAAAGCCTGTCTGGCACACAGATACGTTCCGAAGGGATGGCGGGAAGTAGAAGTAATTTTCATCCCGAAGCCAGGAAAGGGTGATTACACGAATCCCAAAGCACATCGACCAATCAGTCTGACCTCCTTCATGCTAAAGGCCATGGAACGCCTATGCGAGAGGGAGCTGAGAGATGGTGCACTAAAACAGCTACCCCTACATGCAAACCAGCACGCATACAGCTCCGGTAAGTCTACGGAATCAGCCCTCCATCTGGTAGTCAGCCGGATAGAGGAAGCGATCGAACAAAAAGGCTTCTGCCTAGGAACGTTCATTGACATCGAAGGAGCTTTCGACAAAACCAGCTTCACCAGTATTAAGGCCGCCCTGTCAAAACATGGAGCGGAGCCGGTACTATCAGACTGGATAACAAACATGCTCAGCAAAAGAGTAGTTCGCCTTGGGGAAGAAGATCAGACGGCTCTGATAGCCAAAGGCTGCCCGCAGGGCGGAGTTATCTCTCCCCTTCTGTGGAATTTAGTGATAGATGACCTAATCACAAGGCTGAACAAAAACCGCGACTACACAATAGGCTACGCAGACGACCTAACAATCCTCATCTCAGGGAAGGTAGCGGGAACGGTCTGTAACCTAACCCAACAAGCCTTACGCATCGTAGAAAAATGGTGCGGGGAATTCGAACTATCGGTGAACCCGAACAAAACCGAGTTAGTCATGTTTACGAACAAAAGGGTATTAGGCGAATACCGATTACCCAAACTCTTTGACACGGAACTCCAACTGTCGAAAGAGGTCAAATACCTTGGCGTTATTCTTGACAGCAAGTTAAAATGGAGTAGCCACCTAGACAATAAATTACAAAAGGCTGGGATTACCTTCTGGCAGTGCAGAAGAATGATTGGTAAAAAATGGGGGCTATCACCTAAAATCATCCTATGGCTTTACGAAACAGTAATCCGCCCAATGATAGCGTATGGTGCTATCGTCTGGTGGCCAAGGACCGAAAACAGCACAGTAGCGGCTAAACTACAACGGACCCAAAGACTAGCCTGCATGGCAACCACTGGATGCATGAAATCTACCCCCACCGCGGCAATGGAAGCCATGCTCGGACTCCCACCCTTGGATCTGTTCATCCGCCAAGAAGCAACAGCTGCGGCCATACGCCTAAGGGCACTCAACCTATGGAGCGAGAGAAACACGCGACACACCTCACTGCTCACAGATCTCATAAAGGAGATACCCATGATAGGAGCAATGAACGATCGTGTGCCCAAACAATACGTATTCGACAAAAAATACAAGATCCAACTTCATGAGGACCACCGCTGTGAGGCTTTATGCCCAACGGAACTACGCATCTTCACAGATGGATCAAAGACTGGTACAGGCACCGGGGCCGGCGTTTTCTCGGAGGACCTTAATATATCCATATCAACACCGCTGGGGACCCACAACACAGTATTTCAAGCTGAATGCATGGGGATTACCCTGGCAGCCTCAGCGGTAATGGCCAGGAGAGTGGAAGGCCACTCAATACGCATACTCTCCGACAGCATGGCCGTGCTGCAAGCTTTAAACAGCCACACTATAAACTCGGGACTAATACTAGAGTGCCATCGTAAACTGAACCAAATAGGCCATTTCAATAACATAACCTTGCAATGGATTAAGGGCCACAGCGGCTCGCGCGGCAATGATGCAGCGGATGAGCTTGCCAGGAGAGGATCTGACATGGTGGTAATAGGACCTGAGCCCATAATACCGATCCCCTTTGCATACCTACGAACCATGGTAAACAAACGAACGAGAGATCAACACAACAGCTATTGGATAAATCTGGAAGTTTGCAGACAGGCGAGGGAAGCACTCCCCGTGCTTGAAAATAGACTGACCAGGCGTCTTCGACAACTGACCAAACAGCAACTGCGCACGGCCACAGCTGCCATCACGGGGCACGGCTCCTTCAATAAACACCTTTATATTTTAGGAATCACCGACAGCCCTCTCTGCAGAGCCTGCATGAAAGAGGAAGAAACAGCGGCACACGTGCTCCTACACTGCCCTGTAACCGCCACATACAGGGTAAAGTACTTCGGAAATACAGGTACGCTCCGGGAGATCGCCAGCAGCGTGAATAGCCTGCTGGCGTTCTTCAAAGAGTTGGGGTGGATCGAGTGAAATGCCCACCCTCACGCAAAAACCGCGCCCTGTCGTGGAGTTGCGGATACCAGCTCGCGAAACCATACCATACCATACCATAGCCTGTGTGGCGCTAGCCTGTGTGGCACCAGCCTGTGTGGCAATAGCCTGTGTGGCACCAGCCTGTGTGGTAATAGCCTGTCTGGCACCAGCCTGTGTGGCAATAGCCTGTGTGGCACCAGCCTGTGTGGCAATAGCCTGTGTGGCACCAGCCTGTGTGGCAACAGCCTGTGTGACGCCGGCCTGTGTGGCGCCGGCCTGTGTGGCAATGACCTGTGTAGCAATGCCCTGTGTGACAATAGCAAGTGTGGCAATGTAAGGAGTGACGAACGTAGCCGCTGTGATAAAAGTAACCTCTATGGCAAATGTGGCCTGTGTTAGGAACACAATTTGTCTAATATGACGTGGTACGAGTTTTAGTCAAGCACATGGCACTCAACTTTAATGATCACTTAGTATAACCACGTGTCATATTTGGTCAGTATGGCCAAGTGTACCGGAATGATAGTGTGGTGTCTGTTTTCTTTCAGAAATTAACGAAGATACACACGAGGACGTGTGAAGAAGCAGGACGGCCGTAACGGCGCGTGTTGATTTTGGCAGTGTTGCTAGTGAAGTTTGCTAATTTAATCGATTTTTAGTTTGTGTTATATTGTCTATGATAATTACTTTATTCAAACAAATTATTTTTCTGGTTAGACGATTTATTTATCAAAGTGGAGCGGGTAACACCGAATAGAGTTGCATGTGTCATAGAGACGGTCGAGTAGTCAATGTCATTTTGGGATTCGGTGGACGGACGACGGCTTGTGAGCACATGCAAACCTATTGGCTCCTCTAATCTCATTACATTACAGTAATCACATCATATTTTGTACTGCATTCCAATTTGTTTGTTGTAATAGACGTTGTAAAGTGTTATCGTGGTATTATTTTACGCCCACTGTGAATAAACGCCCAAGATGGCGGATACACACCAAGAGGTTATATCAGAGGCGCTCGGCGATCCGTGATATGCATTTACAATGTATAATATGTATGCATTTACAAAAAAAAAATATCTAAGTATGTTTATCCGCATTCTAGATTTCATAACACAAGCTAGTTAAGCTATGCTTACCATGGATCTAGATAGTGTTGTGTGAAATTTTGTGGAATATTTATTATTATTTATTTGATTATTTTACTCATAAGCCCCGGAGGTCAATAGAAAAGTAAATATATGTAAGCATACATGGCTGACTGGCATCTAAACTGACTGCATATAGGTAGGTATCTAGGCAAAAAAAGCGTTTGAAACATGAGAAAATATTACTGAAATTCATTTTCACCGAAATGTTATAATGGCCAATCAACTCTTAACCGACAATATTTAGTGGTGAACGAACGAAATTTAAACATTGAGGACAGATTTATCTCGGTCAAAAGTTGATTCGCCCATATATATAAGTAGTATAAATAGCGGCGATAGCCCAGTGGCGTACGTAACGGACTGCTGAGACGAGGTCTCGGGTTCGATCCCCAGTCGCCCCGGGCACACACCTCTGACTTTTCGTAGTTATGTGTGCATTAATAAATGTTAATTATCGCTCGCTTAATAATGTGCCCGGTAGATGGCAATAGGCTCGCCCCCTATTACATTGGGACCTTAACATAACTGGCGAATCGTGGGTGTGTAATACACCTCTGCCTACCCCTTCGGGGATACAGGCGTGAAGTTATGTTATGTTATGTGAGGACAGATGGCGCCACCATCTAAAGTAGTCGTGTTTAACATCGGTGCGTAATAGAACACAATTTAAAAATATAAAGTATTATAGTGTTATAGTGTAGAATAAAGCGTTTGGGGCGAGTTCATGGACTAATTTTCAGAGGGAAAATAGTTTAGTAAATGGTGAAGTGAGCAAGTGTGGGTGTACCAACATACATATTTTCCATATTACCTGTCTGTAAACAAAGATCAGCTGGCGGGGAGGCAATAGCGACATCTGTTGGGGGACGCGGGAACGACCAGCGTTTTAACTAGAATCGATTGTCCCTCAGTGCAAGCAGCACCATCTATACATTGTCACACGTTCTTTTTGATTTGGAACAAAGATGAGTAAGTGCGGAGGTTGCGGTCGCTTTATATCGTCGTCAGATGGCGCTAAATGCGGGAAATGTAATGCATAAACGATTTATGATAGGGGCCCAGTCAAACAGAGTGGGGTTGGGAGTACGAGAGCCAGAAAGGGACCAGGATATACTTAAGTCCTTTCTAAAACAAGACGAAAATGATAAATATCGAGTGCACGCGATGAATTTGGAAATCCAAAATGAATGGTTGACAATGGGAGAGTTCTGCATACCGATGGCCTTAAAGTGGCGCACCTTGATCTATGACTGGTCGCCGGCCCTGTTAAAATTTTATCTTAACGCCTTTCAGATGACCCTCCCAGACCAGAGTAATCTGGTAAGGTGGGGGAAGGCCACAGAAAAACAATGTTATACTTGTGGTGAGGCAATAGGGACGGCTAGACACATATTAGTAGGATGTAGGGTGCTTCTCGATAGAGGCCATTACTCACGCCGCCACGATAAGGTGCTTATCATCATACGTGAAGCAATGAGTCTGGCAGTAGCTAGAGCCCAAAAAGGATTGACTACTAACAGACGTCATATCAACTTTGTGTCTGAAGGTTCATCCATAACACCCAGGAACAAACCTTATTCAATCTTAGATACTGCCCCAGATTGGACTCTCCTAATCGACACGTATGAAAAGCACTACAAAATTCCGGAGGATGTTGGGGTTTCGTCATCTAGACCTGACATATTCCTATATTCTAAGAGGTTAAAACATGTGGTTCTTGTGGAACTTACTGTACCGTGGGAAACAAATATACCGAAGGACCACACAATAAAGAAAAATAAATACTATGATCTCACAAACGAATTAATCAAAAACGGTTACGTGGTTAATTTGTATGCAGTGGAAGTGGGAGCGAGAGGTATACCAGCAAAATCTCTCTATAACCTACTTAAAGATCTAGGCCTATCGAGAGCTACAATAAGCTCATTACTAGGACGAATGTCTAAAGCGGCACTAGTAGGTTCGTATCAAATTTGGTTAGGCAGGGAGGGGAACTTGGGTAGTGAAGGTGAGTGTTGATGTACATCAACAAAAGGGGCCCCTTCTAAACCTACACTTGGGTCGCAAGTCCCAGGCACTGTCCCGAGTTCCCAACTCAGCAACGCGATGGACCCGGCACCCGCACGGAGAATCCATGGATTGCTAAGATTACGGTCTCATAAGGCTTGTGTAGGCATTCCGGCTAAGGAAAATGTGTTACCGGATTGGTGTTGCCCGGAATGCAAACGTAGGAGCGCGACTAAAAAGAAAAACGACGATACACCTGTACGAGGGGCGCAATCTGAAGCCAGGAGAGATAAAGTTGATGTGCAGGTTGGGCCAAGTGATGCCGTGGCGAATGCAGCGGCGGAGCCAGAGTGTGATACTGATGTGCAGGATGCGGCTCCTGGGAGCAGGGAATTCCACCTGCTGATGGAGGAGATCAGGGCGATGCGCTCGGAGTTCAAATCGTTTAGGCGACACATGGAGATTGAGATGGCGGCGATAAGGGTGTCCGTGCAGCCATGCAACTCCCGGATCGACAGTTTTGAGACGAGATTGCTCGCGGTGGAAGAGAAGAGATCAGCGCCGGGACCCGAAGCTGCTGGGTCTATCGAGGGCGTCATCGAGGGTCTGCGGCGTGAGCTCAACGATAGAGACCAGGAGCTGTTAGCGAATGACATAGAGGTCTCTAATATTCCGGAGGCTAAAGGCGAGAACCCTATTCACCTTGCGACAATAATAGGTACAAAGCTGGGTGTCGTGGTGGAGCAACGTGATATTGTCAGTGCGGAGCGAGTGGGCAGACGCCAGCTCAACGCCACCGACCCGCAAGGCGCGACCGAGCGGCGCCCGCGCGTGCTGGTGGTGCGGCTGGCGCGCCGCGACTTGCGGGACGAGCTGCTGCAGGGCGCGCGCGTGCGCCGCGGGGCCACGACGCAGGACCTCGGCGTGGGCGGCAGCCCGAGGCGTTTCTACGTCAACGAACGTTTGACTAAATCAAATCGTCAGTTATTTCGGAAGACGAGGGAAGCTGCCGGCGAAGCCGGATGGAAATTCGTGTGGACGAGGAGAGGGCAGATTCTTGCTTGCAGGAAGCCAGGTGATCCAACCCACCGCGTTCGAACTGAAACAGATCTGCTCAAAATATTTAAACGGACTGATAGTACTCTGTAATCATTTATGTTTTGAATATGATCACTATCAGTCTTGTAATGTTGTAACCGTAATGGTATGTATGGACGGAAACGCGGTGAGTAGGGACAGAGTAGTTGGGGGCACAGCAAAGTTAAAACACAGGACCACATCACAAAAGATTTATTTACATACAATTCAACTATATACAATCTTAATTTACTTACACAATCTTATGTCTAATATAATGTCATATACTTACATTATATCTTATATCCTAAATCGCTCTATCATATGCCTAAAGTTCATCAAACTAGTTGACCACAGGTACACATTGTACACACTGTGTACCTGTTTCATTTTTTATTTTAAACACACAGCTAGTCTTAAGTGTAATTTGCTAACATATTGTATGTGTCTATGTGCCGTGGGCAGGATGGTTGGCCTGGAAGTAATGTGCCTGCCGCCTCAGAAATATAATTCATCTGATCCACTAATAAAATGACTCGCAGTAAATACTTAAAGTTTGGACTCTTCAATGCAGGATCACTCTCAACAGGTCAGGATGAATTTTTAGTGATGATGGGTCAGCAGGCGGTTGACATCATGGCCATTAACGAAACCTGGTTGCGGGAGGGACAGAAGGGTCGTGCCCCAGCTGTTCCTGGCTATAGATTGCAACACATTCCGCGCCCGGCATCAATAAAAGACGGGAGGGGGGGAGGCGTTGCGTTCTATATAAAATCCGGTTTATGCACCCGGCTGCGGCCTCATCCCATACACCCTGCTGTGGAACAAATGTGGCTTAGTCTCACCGTAAAAGCAAAAAAGTTGCTAATTGGAACTGCTTACCGTCCACCGGACGCAAATTTGAGGATTTTCCTGGAAGCTATCACAGATAGTATATGTGCACTTGCGCCATTTGATAATATCATCTTACTGGGTGATTTTAACGCCAACATGCTACGCTGCGATGAATATGAAGCGAAAAAGCTACAGGAGTTTTTGAATTACTTTAGCCTAAATCAGATAGTTTCTGTGCCTACTCATTTTGTGGCAGATAAGAGTTCTCTTATTGACGGGATTTGCACTGACGCCCGCTGGCGTAACGTGACCGTGGACCATATATTCGAACTCGGACACCACGCTTTTATTACATGTCAGCTGCTAATCAAGAAGGACAGGCCAGTTCATAGGCAGGTTACTTATCGTCCGATCAAAGATATCTTGAGTGATTTTTTTGAACTTGACTTGGAGGCTATTCCCTGGAACACTATATGCAACCTTCAGAGTGTGGATGAAATGGTTTCCGTATTTAACTGTTTCACCTTGCAGTTACTTGATGTCCATGCCCCAGTTAGGACCACCTCCTTTAAAGCCAAACCGACGCCATGGATTACAGACACAATAAAAACCATGTTTAAACTAAGGAATGAAGCTCGCCTTCGTTTCCATAAATCTGGCTTAGATGTGCACAAGCAGTATTATCTGGAACTAAAGCAGCAAGCAGCCAGGGCTCTAAAGAATGAGAAATCTTCTTTTTTTTCTCAAAAAACATCAGTGACAACATTAGTAACTCCAAGGTCTTGTGGAAAAACTTAAAGCAGCATGTGGTAACAACAGGCCAACATGGTGAGCTTCCGGAGCATTTTGACAACCCAGATGCAATAAACTCAGCATTCTTGGATGTCCCGGGGGATCCGAGTGTGAGCATTTCACAGCTAACATCTTTGGAGTTTGAACGTTTTGGCAATGCTGAGTTCTCTTTAAGGCCAGTGGGTGAGGAGAAAATAGGCCAGATATTGCAGACTATTTCAACTAATGCACAGGGAGTTGATGAGATATCAAAGGACATGATACTACTAACATTACCAAACTCCTTGAAAACCATAACCGCCATTGTTAATAAATCCATAACAAGTAGTACATTCCCTGACTTATGGCGTAAAGCAATTGTGCGCCTCTACCAAAGAATAACAATCCTCAAAGTTTTAAAGATCTCAGGCCGATAAGTATCCTGCCTTGCCTGTCTAAGGTACTGGAGAGAGTGGTTCATACACAGGTGTCTGAATTTCTGGAAGTCAATGATATACTCCCAGATCTACAGTCGGGTTTCCGGAAGGGTCGTGGTACTGCTACAGCTTTGGCTGATGTGGTGGGCAACATCCTTGAGGCCCGTGACCTTGGGAAGGCCTCCATTTTGACATTGCTTGACTTCTCACGTGCTTTCGACTCTATCAATATATGTTTACTTCTGTCAAAGATGTCATATTATGGTTTTGACACTAATACCGTAAGATGGTTTGATAGTTACCTGTCAAACAGGTCACAGCAGGTAGAGATTCGGAAGAAGGATGGATCTTCACTGGTTTCACCCCCGTGGATGGTCTCCAGGGGGATCCCACAGGGTTCGCTAATGGGGCCACTTCTCTTCATTCTGTACAGCGCGGACATCACAGGCTGTTTTCACCACTGTAAATACCACATATATGCAGATGACACTCAAGCTTATTATTCGTTTAATGCAGAGGACACCTTTTTAGCCACAAAAAACATTGAAGCCGATCTCCAAAGAGTGGCTCTATGGTCTGACAGGAACTGCCTAGTATTAAACCCACATAAGTCAAAATTTATAGTCATGGGTAGCAGGAACCAGATTGCAAGTATTTTGTCTGCTAACCCATTAATCAGCCTATTGGGTAAGAAAATTGAACGAGTGGACACAGCATGCAACCTGGGCCTTGTTACCGACCCTCAGTTGCGTTTTGAAAACCATATAGGCAATGTAGTTAAAAACTGCTTTTATAGATTAAAGATACTATACAAATTAAGGGAATTTATTGGTGTGCCTATGCGAAAGTTGCTTGTTGATAGCCTGGTATTGTCACGCTTTAACTATGCTGATACAGTGTATGGCCCATGTTTGCTGTCGCGGACGGCAGGTCTCATACAGCGCGTTCAGAACGCCTGTGCTCGTTACTGTTTCAGCATACCACGGCGAGATCACGTGACGCCATATTTGAATGAGCATAACGTTTTAAAAATGAAAGCCAGACGAATTATGCATTTGGCCCACATGCTATTTGGAATTATCCATAAAGGGAAACCGACTCACCTTTTTAATAAGCTAAGTTGGAGGCATCAGCACAGTAGGTACACCATGTGATTTTCAACTAACCCACTATCTGTACCTCGCCATAGAACGGTGGCGTTCAGGTTCAAATTTCCAGTTTTATTTGTTTATTTGTATACTTTCAAACAGTATTTAAGAAATGTGTTTAATTTTATTGTATTATCATATTATAATGAATACCTATCGAATTAATAAAATGCACTACTCACCCCTTTTCACTGTTCTGCTGTTGCGTTTTTGGTTAAAATATGCACTTGGCTTGTTTTATGGGTTCATGGCTGCGTGACCTGTGTTCCTTTTTTCTCATTGTGTGTCACTGTGTCCTATCTACCTATTCGCAATACATTTTTATGGCAAGTTACGATATTTGCTTGTTGGTTGTTGTATTGTTTACCATTTGTGAATTGTACATAAAGTAATAATACTAACGTAGGTAATTGCGTAACATAAAACATAACTCTGGCTGTGGTGGTAAGCCGAACCACAGACTACGTAAAAGCGCCGAACTGTCATCCCCGGCCGGTCCGGGCCACAGACTATCCAACAAGGCCATAGATACTAAACGTCTTTTAATTTCTGCCAGCGTAGCTCGGAGTGACGCGTGACGGTGGGGAACGGCTGGGGTTGACATGGTTTTTGTTTTTATTGTTTTTATTGTTAGGTAATTGATTTATAATGATGTGTTTGATTTCTTTTCTTTTTTGTATTTTATTTTGTATATTGTATTTGTATATTTGTATTTGTATATTGTATATTATATTTAAGAACTCCTGCCGGATGTCCTCCACAATAGGAGTCAGTTGAAAACCAGCGCCAGGTACTTGTACCTGGCATTATGCTGAACTGGCTCCTTTTTTGGTGCAATGTATTTGTTTTTTTTTTTTTTTAACCAAGTTCTGTACATAATTTGTGTTGCACCAAAATAAATAGATTTTTCTTTCTTTCTTTCTTTCATGTTATGTTATAAATTGACGATGGTACCAGGGCTCGGGACCGGTTTTCGCAAAAAACCCCTAAATAACCCATATTGAATTATTTTATAGTTTTACATAGATCTTTTTGGACCAGGGTATGTCCTTAAACTACGTCCAAAGAGCTCAAAGAGGACCCAGTGTGTTGACGACGAGGTACCCTCTTGTTCCTTTAGCCGTCAACACAGTGAATCCTCCTTTTTGAGGGTCGGCAACGCACATGGGGTCCATAGGCTATGGTAGCTGCTTACCATCAGGCGGGCCTTATGCTTGTTTGCCAGTTCGTATAAAAATAAAATAAACAATATTGTATTTAGATAATGAACTAATGACTTCATGTTATAAGATTTTCGATTAAATATCCAATAGTAAACCAAAACCTGGTATTTTAACATGGAGCAAATACCGGTTTCCGAGCCCTGGATAGTACCATGGTTGTTGAAGGTAAAATGGTTTGTTTACATATATTTACTTTTCTATTGACCTCCAGTTTAATTATAAAAAGGTGTTATAATATTTAACATTATTAACCTTTTCTATTATTTATTCGGTTCTGGGGCTTTGTTAACTTACTAATTTGTATTGTTTTGGTGATTTTGGTATTTAACATTAATTACAGGTAATGGGTATTCAAGCTTAGAAGACTTAAAACACATTACAGACCATGAATTAAAAACTGTAAAACCACAAATGCTGACAATAAAAAAGTTTGCAAATGGTCTTATTTCCTGGCTACTAAAGTTTGATCAGGAAATAGAAGAAAATCTTCTTTTGGTTATTATTTTTTCTATTGCAGTTCAAAGAGATCATTCTTTATTATTACTGCTTGCATGGTAGAATAGAATGGAACAATGTTTAAATTATAAAATGTATGTAACAAAGCCAATTTTTAGGGTTCCGTAGCCAACTAGGAATCAATATAGTTTCGCTATGTGCGTCACTCCGCTTAGCTCACTGATCGTCACTAGAAAGTTGAAAGGCCTAGGAAATGGACTCTGGATTTTTTTCTTCTGGTTCTGTACCTTCAATGGAATAAGAATCAAACTAATACCGAAAATAAAGTAGATAAATAATTAAATTTAAAATTTATTTTGCAGACTGCTGGTATTCATCATTCTCAGCTAAAAACAGTATCGCATCAACAGTCATCGTCATCTTCTCATGCTACTGATAGCGCAAACACTGAAAGTGTTGATGTAGATGTGTCATTCCTGGAATCTAGTATAGAAAACATAGACAAACATGTTATGTTAGCAGAAGATATTGCCAATGTTGTCAATTTTGTTGATGAGAACCATGATTTGCCTAACATTCAGCCAGTAACAAGCTCTGATGACCGTAAACAAAACCCAATCTGGTTTTTGTTAACTAAAGGCTCAGAAGAAGCTAGACGAATTTCACAACTTCCAGAAACATCAAGCTTACGCAAGTGAAATAAAAGAGATTGCTACAGTAACTGCAAATTATTTGTTTTCTGAAGCAACACCACCAAAGAGGCAGGTTCTACCGGAAAAGTGCACATTTTGGACAAATAATTATTTTGAGAAGCTTTTTCCCAATACAAGTCCATGTCGCTTTTAATATATTAAGAGAGAAAAATATATCACAAAAGACGGGAAAGGTGTAAATAAAGGAAGAGCAACGGGGGTATTACATACCCAACTGGCTCAGATAAGGAGAAAGCTGTTGGTAAAGGACACAAACGCCAGACTCCGAGCTCCATCATCATCATCATCTGCAAGTACCAGCAGCGGCCACACTGCTAACTCTGAACAGCCACAAGAACCGCAAAGAATTTCAAGGGCTTGTCATCGTCCAATCTGCTCAGAGAAATCTGACCTGCCATACACACCTCCTGGTATTATTTAATACTATTATGTATGATTTTTGATTTATTACTTCAGTTTTTAAACATTGATTTACTTTTAGAATCAGACAACGAGGAACTAAAAGCTAAATTGGACTATTTGAGGAGTGAAATACCCAACTTCGTGTCGTCTGAACTATTGGAAGCTTGGGAAGTAACACATGAATATCGAAAAAAGAACTCTGTGACTCTCCCGGGAACTTGTGGGACTACTTGACATTATACAAAAACCTTACTATACCAAATATTGGACTACCCTTGTAAGTACTTCAAGTAATCATAATTTATCTTCACCATATCATCCTCCTAGCGTTTGTCCCATCTTTTGCCACGGCTTAATTGAGTCTGGGGTCCGCTTGGCAACCTAATCTCGTGAATTGGTGTAGGCACTAGTTTTACGAAAGCGACTGCCATCTGACCTTCCAACCCAGAGGGAAAACTAGGCCTTGTTCGGATTAGGTCCGGTTTTCTCACGATTTTTTCCTTCACCGAAAAGCGACTGGGAAATATCAAATGAAATTTAAATAATATTTCGTACATAAGTTCCGAAAAACTCAGTGGTACGAGCCGGGGTTTGAACCCGAGACCTCCAGATTGAAAGTCTGACGTCTTATTATAATTATCTATACTTAAGTAAAATCAATGAAACTTTTTGTTTTTAGATAAAGAAAGATTTCGAGCTTTTACATGCTAAAGGCGAAACCGCAGGAACAAGCAAGCTTCAAGAATTTCTCCATAACAACCGAGCAGAAATCATAAAATTAGCTGAAAAGCTACAACTAACTGCACAGATTCAGAGAAACAAGCTGAAAGTATTTCTGGAACTGGCGAAACAAGGTAAGTTTTATACAAGAGAGCTTCGTAATCACCTTTACGTACACTACCGGCCAATATAATAAATATATGACCTTCATATTTTTACGATAGAACTTTTTATATATTTGTAAGTGATTTCCACCTCACTCATTTAGGTAGTCTAGTAGTAGTCCTGTGAGAGCGATGAGAAAAATTGATCTCATGTTATGGTTTTTTCATAGATTTTTTTTTATAAATAGTCAACTTGATTTTTTTATAAGTGCTTTATTATTAATATGCTGAGTCTCCTCTTCAATTGTAATTCACAGTATTTCATAGCAGTATTCATCGTATATTTGTATAAAATGACTAGTAAATTATGCAATCTACCAACTAACCCATGCATATTGTTAACTCTATAAATGCTCATACAAAAAACACAAAGGTGATATATTGTTATTATTGGCCGGTACTGTATATTGAATTACTTCGCTGATTTTTTATTAATTTCAAATTCCATTACATGATTCGAAACTCTTCGTGAGAGGCGGGGTCTTAACCACTGTTAAATATACCAATAATTCACAAATACTGTATGTAATATACAAGGTGTTTGGTGGCTAGAAGCAAAGCTTTAAGGGGTTGATAGCCTAGTTCTAGAACATTTTTAGTCGTAAGCCTGGGGTTTTCAAACAATGCGCCGCGGCGCCCTAGTGCGCCGTTGAAGGTACGGAGGGGCGCCGTGAGGCAATCCTCCCCACCGTACTATACCATATGGTATAGTATGGTGGTACATACTATACCTGTCTAGTATATACAGTCAATACAATACAATACTGTCTATTTCAAATTGGTTAGGGCACCGCGATCAAATTTTTATACTGGCAAGAGCGCCGCTGACTAAAAAAGATTCAGAACCCCCTGTCGTATAATTGAAAAACGTTATGTATGACAGATACAGTGATCTAAGGAGCTTTGAAAGAACTTTGTTTCCAGTTAGGTCTCACTTCTTTTATTAGCGGAAACCGTTTACGAACTTGGCAATCATTCACATTTATGTTTTTGATGGGATATTATTTTAATTTTCAGATGATGACTTGAACCAACAATATTCGGGACTGCTACTTCTGCTGCCGTTCCTGTTTCCAGGAGTGTACCAGATCTACAAAAACTCGAAGCCTTCTAAATGACAAATACTGGACGCCTTCATATTTCGAGTAGACACTCAAGCAGATGTTTCTGAAGGTATCGAAATACAACGTAATCACATAAAGAAGAAACAAAATCAGTTAAACTGGAAATCAATTCTGCTGCAGCCATTTGATCTTGCGGTAGGGACTTCTTGGAGTGAAATAGAACAGACATGTATTGTGGTAGATAGGGTACTTAATACATTTAATACTATAATTGAAGCAGTAGAGGTTTGCTTCCAATTATTTCATTCTTTACATGCGGAATACCCTCTGGAATCCCATAATATATGGGAGTTCATACAGCAAGGTGTATATGGTATTTATACAGAATTCGACTGGAACCACCGGGCAACTGCTGAACTAGGCGAGCAGTTATGTCTTAAATTAGATAGACCACAAGCCACAAGTAGGACAAGAAAATTATTAAAGAAATATTTTTAAATTAAGTTCATAATAAAGTCATAGTAACTCTAATTCAGTAACTTATGGTCAGCAAAGTATATGGTTAGCAAAACGGCAATAAGTTTTTATAAAATGTTATGTTGTGGTCATTGTTCAAACCAGTTCATCGATATCAACACTTTAATTAAGCGTTTGAGATGTAATTGTATAGAAGTAAACATACCACTTTCGAGTGGATCCGGCTATATTTTCGGAGAAGGTTGTGGAACATTCGATTCACTTAATACTCTGAGAATGCATTTGAATAGAAACCACTCCAACAAAGAAGTCCAAAGTACACATGAAACTTCTACTGTTGAAAATATTCAACTGGATTCTCAGGATTCGAGTGTCAATAAAACTATATTACACGAACAAAACTCAATTGATACTAATGATAATGAAACCAATCTTGAATCTGGCAGTTGTGAGATTGCTGATAATGCTTTAACCCCGGAAATGGCATTCATGGCGTTTAAGTTTTGACTGAAACTATGTTATCATATGTTAATAATTTATAGAAAAGAACCTTTACTGAAGAAAATGATTGTTTGGAGTGTAAAACTAAGGTAGGCGAACTTACGTCCACTGTTAAAGATAACGTTGACGACTTTTCTAGTGAATATAAAAGGAATAAATATTTTTCAAGCTTGGGAACGTATATTGCTCCTCAGGAATACCAGAATACTACTGAACCTAGAGATGAGTTTGTTGGAAAACAAAGAAAACAAGTTTAAGGTACTGGTCAATTTATTCCATTGCGGTTAGTTCTCCATAGGTTTCTTAGCATTCCGGGAGTTTTAAAATCTATCGATGAATATGTTTCAACTTGCTCTAAGTCACAAAATGTTACAAATATAGTGCGTACTTCTATTTGGCTTAATAAGACACAAACACTTGAAAGGAATGAAAAGCTTTTCCCTATCTTAGTTTATTATGACGACTACGAAACAGGGAATCCACTCGGTGCACACGCAGGCATACATAAATTAGGCGCAGTGTATGCATCTATCGCATGTTTACCTCCAAACTTAGCGTCTCAATTAAAATACATCTTCCTATTTGCCTTATTTTATTCATCAGATCGTACATGTAACGAAGGTACTTCAATTGATTTCACAAAATTATTGATGAAATTAATTTCTTATCAACTAATGGAATTAATTTAAATATTCCTGGATATTTTCGAGGTCGTGTTCGATTTGAATTAGCGACTCTAATAGGAGACAATTTAGGACTTCATTCCATGTTAGGTTTTGTAGAAAGCTTCTCCGCTAATTTTCCTTGTCGATTTTGCCGTGCTCATAAAAACCAAATTAAATCTATGTGCACTGAAGACATGTCTTTATTTATAAATGAAAACAATTATAGATCAGATGTAGAAGCACACAATCCCAGTGAAACTGGCATTAAGGAAGAATCGGTGTGGACGCAAGTTCGAGGCTTTGACATTTTTAAACAATGTGCTGTAGATATCATGCGTGACTTATTAGAAGGAGTAGCGCGTTATGTAATGAAGGAAGTTTTGAACGGGAATGGGAAAAAAAAACTTTACTTTAAAAGAATTGAATGATCGTGTTGTGTCATTTTATTTCGGACCAGATTAAAATTGCAAACCTCCACCGATTTCATTAGAGAGCACTAAAACTGTAAAATTGAAAATGTCTGCCATGGAAACTTCTAACTTTGTGAAGTATTTTTCATGCTTTGTGTCACATAAAGTGCCAGTTGAAGACCAACACTGGGAACTTTATTTATTACTTAGCAAAGTATTGGAATTAAGTATGACTGAAACCGTTTACCCAGAAATTTGCGATGAGCTTAGAGATTCAGTTGAGGAGCTCAACAAACTTTATATTTTATTAAGTAAAACCAAAATTTCATCATCTTACACATTATCCTGGTATCATGGAAAAGCTAGGTCCTCTTTATTATTTGTGGTCGATGAGATATGAATCAAAGCATCGCGTGTCAAAAATTTGCGCTAGAGCCTCATGTAATAGAATAAATCTGCCGAAAACTCTTGCTGTTATACACCAATTACAGTTAAATTACTTATTTCTCAAAAACAAAATTGATTTCAATATAGAAACTCCTAATAACTGCAAACATATAGCCATTGAGACATTTATCACACTGTCAAAGGAATTCCACATACCGAACAACCTCCTAACTGTGAGCTTTATTAACAACCTGCGAACTGTGAGCTTTATAACTTTAAACGGTATAAGATTTGAAATAAATCAGGTTCTTGCACTGAGTGTAGACGAAGTTACTGGTGAACCAGACTTTTTTCAACTTTCTAACATATTTTACAATAGAAATACCCATAAAGTATACTTTGCTGGCTGTATCTTTACAAATGTTTTCTTTGATCCTCACGTAAACGCTTTTTGTGTATCAAAAAGAGACGGCTTGAAAAAATGGGTACCTTTCGATTCTTTAATTTTTTGCAAGCCTAATAAAATTTGCCCCCTCATGGCTTGTGGTAGGTAATTATGAGAAATTCTTTGTACTAGCAAACATAAGAAAAAAGTGGTACATGCCTCTGTATTGGGGAAGAATAGGGACCCATGGGAATGGGATCCATTGTGATTATTGCCGCTTTAAGAAATTTTCAAGCTGTTTTTATACTATTATAAATATTATGTCAATAAAACTGATTTTATTAAATATTGTTGTTGTTATTACTAGTTACTATACTACGTAGTTGTTTGATTCGGTTTTTAAGATTTGATTTATACTTAGATTATAGTTTGTGACTCATGTTATTTTTCCCCCAATGTGTAAAGGATTTTTTTTTCTTCCAGACTAGGATTACACTACAAGTGTAGAAGGTAGCAAGCGAAGGTAAATAACGAATTAGGAAGAGCATGAATGATTTTCCTCCAGATTGCCCAATTACCTTCCTAATAACCACCTAATGCGAAAGGAAGGAACGTTTGTTGGAATCGGTAGGTAAGTTTTCATTTTCCTTCCAGACTTTAGAATTACCTAACGAATAAGGAGATAATAAACGAGGCTAATTTTTTCTCCAGATCCTCCGATTATCGTCCTTTTAACCCTATTACGGAAGGCAAATACAGCTTGTGTGTGAATCTGTAGGTAAGTTTTGGTTTTCCTTCCAGGCCTTACAATTACCCATACAAAACTTACCTACCGAATCAAGCACAAACCTTCCGTATTTTCCTTACGCAATAGTGGGTAATTAGGAAGGTAATTGGGGAATCTGGAGGGAAATCCTGTATTTCCTACTGAATTCGTTATTTACCTTCGCTTATTACCTTCTATATTCGATGGATAATTGTAAGGTCGGGAAGGAAATTCAAAAGTTACCTACCGAATCAAGCACAAACCAACCATATTTTGCTTCCACAATAGTGGGTAATTAGGAAGGTAATTGCAACGGTTTTGGAAGGTTATTTTTAAATTACCATCCAAAGATATTTCCGTTCATTTGTTACCTATTAAAGTAAATTTAGAGGGTAATAATACCTTCCTGATTTTACCGTCCATTGATAATACATTTCAGTAGATTACCTTCCTTTATGACTCAGTGGGTAAATTTAGAAGGTCTGTAGTTATCTTCCTGATTTAACCGTCTAGTAGAATTACCGTCTAATGAATTACCTTCCTTTTTGACTCAGTGGGTAAATTTAGAAGGTCTGTAGTTACCTTCCTGATTTTACCGTCCAGTAGAATTACCTTCCAATGAATTACCTTCCTTTCTGACTCAGTGGGTAAATTGAGAAGAGTATATTTACCTTCCATTTAGTAAAATTTGGATGGTAAGATTTTACAACCATTTCCTTCCAATCTAGAAGGTAGATTACCTGCTGAGTCAAAAGGGAAGGAAATACCTTCCGATTTCGGCAGGACTTTTCTCTCAGTGTAAGTTGACCCACTGTCTCTTGTAAGTTGTAGATACACTTGGGAATATAAATTGTAACCAGTTCCATCTGAAGCTTTCACCACAGAGCCCGGGCTCCGCTCACTTATTCTTTTGATTTAACTTATACGGCTTACATAGGTTTGGTTTTATAACATATCCTGGTGATGCCCCAAAAATAGTTCTTCATCAAGCATGAACAGCTAAAAGATTTATATTTTATTTGGCATGATGGCCCTTCCTAATATTTGCCAGTTCTACATGCATGATGATTGTAATACATACAGACAGACAAGGTATACTGTACTACTGGCTATGATCCTGACATACAAGGTATACTGTACTACTGGCTATGATCCTGACATACACCTTTCGTTTCTTCTACTTTAGATAGATAGATACTCTTTATTGTACACCAACCAAAGGACACAAATTACTAAGATACTTAGAAATAAACTTGTACAATGGGCGGTCTTATCGCAATTTGCGATCTCTTCCAGACAACCTTTAGATGGACTAGATTGCTAGAAATGGGTAGTTATAGTGGTGTACCTATTATAAATTATAATAATACTGCAACACATAAATGCATAGCTATATCTTGCGAGTATAAATGATAAAAATAATATATATATATATATGTTATATATACACAATAAATGATAAAAATAATGACGAAAAATACAACATTGCTTTTAAAGCGTTAAGTAGTGCTCTTTGACGAGTTTTTGGAAAGTTGGTAATGACTGTGCTCGTCTGATAGATTCAGGCAGAGCATTCCACAGGCGTGCAGCTTGAATTGTGAAGGATTTGTCGTAAAAGGTTGTGGCATGCTGCTCAATTTTCTGAGTTAAAGTGGCGTGCATAAATTTGAAACGAGTTTTAAGATAGAGAGGAGCAGCAGGGTGAAACAAGATATTGAAGAGAAGAGAGAGTATATGAGTATTCCGGCGAAGGCGAATTGGCAACCACTTGAGTTTAATACGAAATTCGGAAATGTGATCAAATTTGCGCAAACCAAAAATGAATCTTATACAGAAGTCTTGGAGCCGCTCAAGTTTATCAAGTTGGTCTTCATTAACATCAAGATAGCTGACATCAGTGTAGTCAAGAATAGGAAGGAGTATAGATTGCGCTAGTGCAATTTTAGTTGCTGTTTGGAGGAAATTACGTAATCTCCTTAGAGATGCTCCGGTAGCGAATACTTTGCGACTAATATTCTGCACCTGCGCCGACCACGACATGGTGGCGTACGTAACGGACTGCAGAGACGAGGTCTCGAGTTCGATCCCTAGTCGCCCCGGGCACACACCTCTGACTTTTCGTAGTTATGTGTGCATTAATAAATGTTAATTATCGCTCGCTTAATAATGTGCCCGATAGATGGCAATAGGCTCGCCTCCTATTACATTGGGACCTTAACATAACTGGCGAATCGTGGGTGTGTAATACACCTCTGCCTACCCTTTCGGGGATACAGGCGTGAAGTTATGTTATGTTATGTTATGTTTTGTTTATATTCCCAAGTTCTTGACTGTATCGCATATAGGAATAATACTGCCATCAAAATAAACCTGGGGCAGTACTAACCAGTCCACCCTATCTAACAGTCTGGAGCTGCCAATGACAGTAACCTGAGTCTTACCAGGGTTGATACTGAGTCCATAATTTGCAGTCCAATCACTTAGACGGACTAGATCTGCACTAATCATGGCAATACCATTAGTCAAATCGCCCAAGCCCACTTGACAGTAAATTTGTAAATCATCTGCATAAAGGTGGTAGGAACATAGAAGTCGATTAGAGATAGAGTTAATGAATATTGATGAATACTAATATTAATATTCATAATAATATAATTTTATTGTCATTTTATATGACCAGCTTGCGCAATGAGGAGCAGCAGGAGCCGGTTGCTACGCCACCGGTGGAGGAGCTGGCGGTTACAGCACCGCCGGTGTTGCAGCAGCCGCGCCGCATCAGCCGGCACCAAGTGCGGCTTTACGAGAGGCTGCTCCTCCCCGAGCTGCGAGCGCCTGAGACACGGCAGCTGCTGGAGTCTGAGCTGCGCGCCATGCAGGAGCGTTGGCGCGCAGCTGCAGCGACGCGCGTCGTGGCGAAGGCACTCGCAGCCGAGGCGGCCACTTCGATTGAATAACGGGCCCTGTACATATGGAATTATTCCATTTGTATAGGGCCCTAAAATATAAATGAACTTGTAAATAATAAATTTGTAAATATAACAGTGTTTTTTTTTTTACTTTACACAGTGTGGGCATATTGAAATTCGCAACAATAGAAATAAAAAACAGGTTTCATATACCTACCTAAAGCGTGAATTCTTCAGA
Source organism: Cybosia mesomella (assembly GCA_946251805.1). Classification (NCBI taxonomy): domain Eukaryota; kingdom Metazoa; phylum Arthropoda; class Insecta; order Lepidoptera; family Erebidae; genus Cybosia; species Cybosia mesomella. The sequence goes on from OX276411.1 coordinate 12,084,788, forward strand.
AAAGGCATAATCAAAGCAAAATCGTACGCATCGACGCAAAGTGAAATCGCGTCGACACGTCAATATTGCTTTGATTATGCCTTTTTTTGTAGAATTCACGCCTAGGTACTTATATATTTAATTTTTAGCTTTTTTCTTCCGCCTTCCTTTCCTTCCATTCCTTCCCTTCCTTTTTTTGCTCGGTATTTCGGGTGACGGCACATCTGGAAGTATGCACGCCTTCCTCACTGGTAATAAAAAACACAGTGGTTGTATATCAACTATATTTTTGTACTGTCATAGACAACGTTATAGATCACAGAGAATAGACAAATGACACCACAGTATAATGATGGACATACACTACTATTTTGTTAAGTAACTTTCTAACAGCCCAACCTAACAAAATAATCTAACTCCAAAACTTACCCAAAAAATATTTATTTAACTTCAGACATGCCAATCAATTTCAAAAATTTATAATGTTTCTCTGCACCTAGCCCTTTTGTAAAAATATCTGCTGGCATGTTTGAGGTTGAGACATATTTAATTTCTATTATCCCAGATGAAACACATTCTCTTACAAAGTGATGTCTTATATCTATATGTTAAGTACGTTTATTATGAAACAAAGGATTAGTTGCTAGTTTTATAGAACTTTGATTATCACTACTAATACAAAGTGGTACATTTTTATCAATAACAATCAATTCACTTAATATATTTCTAAGATATATTGCTTCTTTGCAAGATTCAGATAAGGCCATATACTCCGCCTCTGTACTGGAAAGAGCAACAGTTTTCTGCTTTTTGGCTTCATAAGAAATCACTGATCCTGACAATTTAACACAAAACCCAGTATATGATCGCCTATCCAGTGTACAGGATGCCCAATCAGCATCCACAAAACCATAAATATTACAATCAGTTAGAATCTATACACTAAATCAAAGTTTTTAGTTTTCTTTAGGTACTTTAGCAAACGTTTCAAATGTTTATAATGAGTTTCATTATAGCAATTGTTAAACTGACTTAGGAAGCCTACACTATAACAAATATCTGGCCTAGTAAGCACTGATAAATACATAAGACTTCCTATCAATTGCTGACAAGGAAATTTCTTAATAGTATCATTACTTATATCTTTTTCTAATTTTAAATTAATCTCCATTGGAGTTTCTGAATGTAAACAATCCAACATATTATATTTTTTTAGAATAGTGTCTATATATTGTTTCTGGTCTATAGTAATTCTGTCTTTATATACATTAGCATTCCCAGACACTGCTTTAACTGACCTAAATCTTTTATTCTAAATTTTGCTACTAATTCTTTAGTTAACTCTTCATAGGTATTTTTACAGTTATAGAAAACAAAGAAATCATCGACAAACAATGCAATGTAAATCTTGGCATTATTGTTACATTTTACAAACAGACATGGCTCATAGTTAGATTTTTTTAATTCTAATTTTAACAAACAATCTTCTACCCGAGAATACCAAGCCCTAGCTGACTGCTTGAGCCCATAAATAGCCCTATGTAGTTTCAGTACTTTATTATTGCAATTTTCAAATTCAGAATATTCTGGTATTTCCACGTATACTGTTTCATGGAGAAATCCATTAAGGAATGCAGTAAGTACATCTAGGTGATTCATTTGTAAACCCAAATGAACACTTACAGCTAACAATAATCGAAAAGTAGAATATTTCAACACTGGTGAGAATGTCTCATTAAAGTCTATGCCCTTTACTTATCCCTTAGCTACAAGTCTGGCCCTGAAACGTACTTCACCTTGACTATTATACTTTTTTTTAAGCACCCACTTATTTTTCACAACTGTACCTTCTTCCGGCCTGTCAACTAATTCCCATGAATCACTATCGTTAAAAGATTTAAGTTCCTCTTTTATCGCACGCTGCCACAGATTTTTTTCTGACCCAGCCATTGCATCACTAAGAGTAATCAGATCGCTCGACATGTTCATACACATATTGGCACTATGATAGAAATCTGGTTGCCGTCTTACACGTTTTTCTGGTAGATTAGTGCCACGCTGCTCTGACGAGATCAAACTATCTGCCTCAGGTGACTCGGACAAAGTGTCAACAATACTGTCTTCTGTGTCACTTGAGGACTCTTCAGGAATATATGTATCATCACGCTGATCATTTTCATCTGAACTGCTCACAGGTGACTTACCAGTTGACTCATCTTCGATCGTGACAGATGTTGTTAAACTGTCATCTGTACTTTCCATGACAACAACATCCCTAGCTACAGTAATTTCTCTCGAAATAGGATCATACAAACGATAGCCCTTGATATTTTCAGAATATCCAACTAGAAACATTTTCCTTGCCTTCATGTCCCATTTCTTTCTTCTCTCTTTAGGAATATGGACCATCACTGGACTGCCGAAAACCCGCAGATTACTTAAATTCGGCTTTCTGCCTGTCCATAATTCATAAGGAGTAGTATTTTGGTCTAAGCCTGATGCTGGTGATCGATTTTTTAAATACACAGCTGTATTAACAGCTTCTGCCCAAAGAAACTTTTCAAATTGAGCTTCATAAAGTAGACATCGTGCCTTCTCAACTATGGATCTATTATTTCTTTCAGATAACCCATTTTGTTCAGGTGTGTAACTGTTTGTTTTCTGATGGAGTATACCACATTGTTTCAGGTAGTTTGTCATTTCTGTAGAACAAAATTCCCATCCGTTATCCGATCTTAAGATTTTAATTTTTTTCGATTGCTGATTTTCAACAAACTCTTTATATTGTTTAAAGTATATAAATGTTTCAGTCTTAGATCGGAGAAAGTACACAGTGCACATTTTGCTAAAGTCGTCTACAAATAATAGATAGCATATCGCCTTCCCAAGAGATATGTTCTCCATCGGCCCACATAGATCTGTGTGAACCAGCTCTAGAACCTGTTGACTCTTGTTTGTGCTCTCAGGGAAAGGTAATCTGGTTTGCTTTCCCTCACAACAAACTATGCAACTGGACTTACCAGTATCACATCTTCCATCAAAACTAACACCTTCAACTGCTCCATTCTTCAATTTATTTAAATCATTGGCATTGATATGACCTAATCTTCTATGCCAAGTAGTACTTGAGACTTTTACTGCAGCTACTAAGAGATTTTTCGATTTCACAACATTTAATCTGTATACACCATTTTCTAAATACGCCTCGCCAATACAATCATCCTGTGAGTTGTAAATTAAACACCCATGCTGGTTTAACTGTATTCTATTGCCATTAGCAATGATCCTACTCACTGATAGTAAGTTCGTAGTGAGGTTAGGCACGCACAAAACATTGTTTACATAAATTTTATACTCTTTGTCTCCAACACGTGTGGTGAGCTGCAAGTCTCCGGAGCATAACACTGTCACGACAGTTTGATTCGCAACTATTTATTATCTCTTTTATCTTAGGTTGATAACAAGTATTTGACAATAAATTCACGTTCGATACTATATGTGTGCTTGCACCAGAATCTAAGTGCCAGTCTGACTGACTGAATTCTTTTGTTAGAAACACTGTACTAAATGCATTTGTCTTCGTATTATCAACACCCGAACATTGATTTTTAAAATGTCCTATCTGTTTGCATTTATAACATTCACTAAATAGTTTGTAGACATTTTTCTGCACACACTGAACTTATTTCGATACTTTTAGCTTATTTTACGGGACTGAGCCCATGACCTAATAAAAAACACAGTGGTTGTATATCAACTATATTTTTGTACTGTCATAGACAACGTTATAGATCACAGAGTATAGACAAATGACACCACAGTATAATGATGGACATACACTATTATTTTGTTAAGTAACTTTCTAACAACTGGCAAGCCGTCAAACTCCAGCGTGCACTCCCCAGCGCGCACCATCAGCCTCGCAATTGGCTCTAGTGAACCGGCAGCGACGGCGACGCCACCGCCATTTAGGTGGACGCCAAAGTAACTACGAAGGGCTCTTGTAGGGTTTGATTCCCAAACATTTACTGATAACTGATAGATTGCTAACTGATGCTGTATTGTTAATTTGCTGTGAGTATAACTTTGCTGGAGTGTTAGTGAGAGAGACAACTTATTAGGTTGAATGTCTTTATTGTACTAAATAATATGCTATAACAATTAAACTGCGGAATGTGTGTGAATATGTGATTATGTCAGCTTACTCTACGTCATAAGTATTTTATTACAGAATGTGCAACTTACTTGTACATATTCCCTACCGAGAGAAATTAGAAAGAGAAGGTACACAAAATAAAGAATACTTGAAAATATTAAACATTTGTTATGAAAATAGTGATCAAAATTGCAAATCGGAACGCTTAAAATTAATCGGTGAAGACGCCTTGTTCACCTTGCTGCTGCTGCTGAGGGTTGGCTGTAGGTTGTCTTCGCTTCGATGATCCTCTCGCTTCACTCTGATGCTGTTATGCGGCCTGATTCGTTCTGTGACGCTGGCTTCCGTGTATTGCAGTTCGATGTCTGGGGTGATGATAATCTGTCGTCCTCGTCTTCGACAGTATTTTTATTTCCACAGGAACATACCGCCCAAGACGAGGACAGCGACCAATAAAATTGAAATTCCCGTATATTGGTGTATGTCATGTGTCGATAGCTCGTAGTCTTGTTGTGTAGTACTGGCCTTGATATCTCTGATTTGTTGTTTCAGGTGATCTATGATTGAACTGAGCTCGCTGGAATCTGTGTCGTTTAGGTCTGTATTTGGTAGTGATATGTCGATCATATGGTTGATGTGATCAATTCGGGGTACAAACACTGAAGTGCTAATATTCAGTTGATTTCCATAGCTTCTATGTGATGCCAAGCTGAAACCTTCTCCTTTTATGATACAATTCGGGGCCAGTGAGATGATTCCTCCCATGCTGAGGTGCCTTATCGTCACGTCTTCTTCACAAATAATTGTCACGGTATATGAGTTGCAGCAAAAATACAGGAACTGAGTTGGTATTGATAAAGGTTCCCATTTGTTTTGGCACAGTGTCCTTTGAATCTTGCACTGTTTCGTCTTCAAATCCATTTCACAAAGGTTGTTGTTATTTACCAGTCGGTAGACAGGTTTCTGCTGAGTACACATGTAAGTGTCGTCGTGAATTATACACAATGACAATTCATCATACGTCATCGTTAAGTATGTATCGCTCCCAATGTTTATAGAAATGTAATCTGCTACCGGAACTACGGTGACCATGTTGTCGACCGTTTGTTGCGGGACATGTATTGCTCGGTATAACTTACATTTTTCTCTGCTCACTAGAGGAAATGTAACTTCAAATAGTAAGAATTCTCTCGTCATTCTAGCCTTGACTTTGATAAGCTTGTATATCTTCCTCACGTCCCTTTGTAAGTCACCAATGGGTAGTTTAACTTCACTCGAGACTTGTCCTGATATAATATTCAGTTCATGGATAAGCTGGTCTGGCGTTAATAAATGCAGTTGAAATTGTCCATGATAAATATCCGTCAGTGCATCTAATAAGTTTTCCTGGGTAGATTTCAAACTATGTATCAAATTGCTTGCTGATAAGGATGATAACGTAAAGTCTTGTATTGTTGCTAAATGATTAAATCCAACTTGTAGAGCCTCATTTTCTTGTTTGAGTGATATCAATTGCTTGTTGATATGTTTATGATGTTTTTGCATAATCTCAGCTGTTCTTTGTATTAAATTGAATTCTGCTTCAATCAAAGATGTTTGGTTCCTCCACAAATTCACCAGATGTGCTTGGTTCTGTCTCATCTGCGTAATATCCTTGGCATATTGTTCAGCGAATCGTTCATCCAACACACCGAAAAGGCTGTTTGCTATGTATCCAATTGCATTGATAAGCCCGCGACGCTGTCTAGCATGAGGGGAATGCCCACTAAACTGCTGCGTTAGTAGAATGTTGTTATAGTATTGTAGCTCATTATATTCGTGCTTCAATTGTGAGATGATCATGTTACAGTCATTGTTTTCTATTTTTAGACATTCACTATTTAAATGTTTTGTTATCTTATCGTATGCCTGTACGCCTTCCCAGTATGGATACATATCATAATAAACCACAAGGGTCCATTTGTCACGGATCAACTGCACATTTGATATAGGATCCAAATATAGTGACTGATTTTTCTTGAATGACGTAATTTTGAAGGCTGCTTGCGATGGAGATAAAATGCACATGAAATACAATAGTGTCAAAGCGACTGATGTAAATGTAAGCTTGCTCGATTTTTTTTTAGTTTTTTGCGTAACTGATAACTGTTTGTTCGGTGTATGTTGTCTATCAGGTACATATGGCTCAGCTTGCATCTTGCTATTGTTGCTGATTGTACTTGCGGCCGCCTCGATAGGTAAAACTGATAATTTGATAATTGGACGTTTTATATAACCATTCTTGGTTTTAAGAGTGACCACCCGTACTTGTCCATCTTTGCCGGGGTGTACCTCAATCACTCGCCCCATGGCCCATTTTCCTGGGGGTAAATTGGCATCGTGTATCATTGCTAAATCGTTGATTTTGATATTGTCTTGGGCCGTTTTCCATTTTGCTCGTTGCGATAACTGAGTTAGGTATTCGTTTCTCCATCTCTTCCATATTTCTCGGAACACTCTTTGTGTATATTCCCATCGTGTTCTCAGATCTCTTTCGGTTTCAATGATAGTAAGTATCGGCCCGCTTGCTAGGAAATGAGAAGGTGTAAGGTAGTTAAAATCTTCTGGGTCCTCATTCAAAGGACATAACGGCCTTGAATTGAGGCATGCTTCTATTTGACTGAGCAATGTTGTTAGTTCCTCATAAGTAAACTTCTGTCCGCCGAGTGCTATCCTGAGGTGACGTTTCAAGCTTTTGACAGCTGCTTCCCAGAGACCACCGGCGCTGGGCCAAGCGGGCGCATTGAAATGAAACTGGATTTCCATCTCAGCTGTTTCCTTGTAAAAATTTGCGTCTGTGATTTCCTGTAAGTTTATGTGCTCTTGTTGAAGGATTTTATTTGCCCCCACGAAGTTTGTACCATTGTCACAGTACACATGGCCTGGTGCTCCTCTGCGTGAGGACATTCTTCTTAAGGCTGCTAGAAAGGATGATGAAGTCATGTCTGAGACCACCTCGAGGTGCACAGCTTTGGTAACCATGCACACAAACACTGCTACGTAACCTTTCGTTATTCTCACTCCGCGGCCTTTGTTTGCTTTGACTTCAACATGGCCTGTGAAGTCCACTCCAGTGTGATAAAAAGGCCGAGAAGGGTTTGTTCTTGATGTTGGGAGATCGCCCATCAGTTGCTTATTCATGCTAGGGTTATGCTTTCTACAAATCACGCAGCTACGTAGACGTTTTTTGACAGCGCGTACTCCTCCGACTATCCAATATCTCTGTCTCAAAAATGATAGTGTAAGACGCGCACCTCCATTGAATGTGACCTTGTGTGCGTAGTCAATGATCAGATCTGTTTGTCGACTGCTATGGGGTAATATAATTGGATTTTTCATTTCAGGGTGTAAGTTCGCGTTTCGCAGTCGGCCACCCACCCGGAGCAATCCATTGCTTGTCAAGAAAGGGTTGAGGCAGAGAATCTTACTTTTTGAACTTATGTTAGCCTTCTGTCGTAACTTGCTTATTTCGTCCGCAAATTCTATCTGCTGTACATGTTTGCAAACTAGAACTGTTGTTTGCTTGATTTCACATAGAGTCATGAACTGTTTTCTTTCTTGCTTAGGAATGATAATTCGTCGCACCCATGAGAGCACCCTGATTATTAGTTATATATATATATATAGATGATTCAGTTATTGAAATGTATTTACGAGGCCTGGGAGGATAAGCAGGATGCATTAGGTGTTTTCTGCGATCTATCCAGAGCCTTCGATTGCGTCCACCATGATACATTGGTCAGGAAATTAGATTATTACGGAATAAGGAACAAGGCTCTCGACCTTTTGACTTCTTATTTAAACAATAGAATTCAGAAGGTCGATGTGAACGGTACACGTTCGGTAGGATCTTTGGTTTCGATGGGCGTTCCACAGGGTTCGATACTTGGACCATTTTTATTTTTAATTTATATAAATGACCTCCCTTACTACGTAAGGGATAAAAATAGTATTGTTTTGTTTGCTGATGATACTTCCTTGATATTTAAAATTAAAAGACAATTAGATAATTATGACGAAGTGAACAACGCAATCTCACGAGTGGTTCATTGGTTTAATATAAATAATCTTTGCCTTAATGAAAAAAAAACCAAATGTATTAAATTCACCTTACCTAATGTTACACAGGTGGAAACCAATGTACAACTTAATGGACAGTTGTTGAGCCTTGTGGAATCAACCGTGTTCTTAGGTTTAAGTATCGATGCTAAATTACAGTGGGGATTACATATCGAAAAAATAGCTAGTAGGTTAAGTTCTGCTACCTACGCTGTGAAAAAGATTAGGACTTTTACAGACATAGATACCGCTAGAATAGTTTATTTCAGTTATTTCCATATTATTATGAGCTATGGCATTCTCCTTTGGGGTAATGCCGCAGATTTAAATACAATCTTTGTACTGCAAAAGCGGGCGGTGCGGGCAATTTATAAGTTGGGCCCAAGAGTCTCCCTCCGAGAAAAGTTCAAAGAAATAAACATTCTAACTGTAGTTTCCCAATATATTTTTGAAAATCTTTTGTATGTTAGAAGAAACATTTCCAATTTTTTAAGGCTTTGTGATATACATAACGTAAATACTAGACATAAAAACAATCTTGTGGTTTGTAATAGTCGACTCCACAAGATTAGTAATTCCTTTCAGAGTAACTGTATACGCTTCTACAACAAGCTTCCTAGTGAAATGAAGAATCTACCTCTTCATAAATTTAAAAGCCAAATTAAAAGTAAACTCTGCCAAAAAGGCTACTATAAAATTCAAGACTATTTAGACGATAACCAAGCTTGGATATGAACTGTTTGCTCTCTCTCTATGCTACTCAAATGGAATATTGTACTTAGGTTAAGTAAATATGTTTGTAAATAGACCAAAAAAAAACAGCCCGCTGAGTTTCTTGCCGGAGTCTTCTCAGGACAGGGCCGCGTTTCGAACCGGTGGTCCATTTGCCAAACATTAGATTATTTATTTTTTTATGACGTTTTGTAAGTGCCGTGTTAATGGTCTATGCAGAATAAATGGTTTAAAAAAAAAAAAAACTTCCGAAAGTCACTGTGTTTGTTTAATAAACTTTCGAGAATACTGCCGTCAATCTGTGTTGTATTTACTTGTTTCAGAATTTTCATTTCTACTCGTGTTTCGTACGTGGGAGGTGTTTGATCTCTCTCAGACTGATAGTTTGTTAACCACAACGGTCCTTGCCACCACAGAGAATGATTTTGCAGTTGAGAAGCTGTTATCCCTCTACTAGCACAGTCGGCTGGGTTGTCAGTCGATTTCACATAACGCCAGTTGCTGGGTGGGATAGTTTTGCTTATATCAGCTACGCGCTTGGAGACGAAAGGCTTCCATTTGTCGGGACCGCCCTGTATCCATCCCAAGACGGCTGTGGAGTCACACCAGCCAAAAACTATCATGTCGTATCCTGATAAGCATTTTAGTACACGAGCCATCAAAGTTGATAACAGACTAGCTCCGCATAGTTCCAATTTCGGCAGTGTGACCTTCTTGTTTTTCGGGACGAGTCGAGTTTTGGCTACCACTAAATTTATTTGTGTTTGATTGTTGTGTTTTGTTTTGCAATAAATTGAGCACGCATACGCCTTAGCTGAAGCGTCACAATAGCCATGTAACTCGATCTTCTTTGTCGGCTCTATGTAGAGCCATCTTGATAATTTGATATTGTTGATATTTTGATGAATATCTTCTTTGATTTTTGACCACTGTGATTGTAGATCTTTAGGTATTTCTTCATCCCATTGAATATTTCTTTGCCAGACTTCTTGAAAAAGCATTTTCAATTTTATAGTGATCGGAGAAAGCCACCCTAAAGGGTCAAACAATTTTGAAATTTCGGATAACAAGACTCGCTTTGTAGTCTTCACTGCTTCTTTGTTGTTGAACGTGGCTTGAAACGAAAATATGTCTTCAGAAGGGCTCCATCGAAGGTCCAGGGCCTTTTGATTTCGTTCTGTTTTGAATTCGAAATTTTCTTGATATTTTTGATCTGATCGTAGTAGCTCAGGGGCGTTCGATGACCACTTGCGTAAGTTGAACCCCCCGGCTTTCAGCAACTCTACTAAATGTTGCTTCATTTTCAAGGCCGAAGCTGTAGAATGGGCACCATGTATTAAATGGTCCATGAAAAATGAGTCTTCAAGGACACAAGCTGCTTCCGGGTATTTTCTGCGTTCGTCTTTTGCTAACTGCTTCAACGTCATCATGGCCAAAAACGGAGCGGATTTCGTGCCATATGTGACGGTTTTTAATTGGTATTCTTGAAGAGGGTCTTGAGAGTTGAATCGCCAAATTATTTTTTGAAGCTGTTGATCCTTTTCGTTCACCCAAATAGCCCTGAACATCTTCTCAATGTCGGCTGTAAAGGCTATCTTGTATTGGCGCCATTTTAGAATTAGTGATAGGAGGTCCTTTTGTAAATTAGGGCCTCGTAACATGACGTCATTCAAACTTGCTTTACTAGACGTCGGTGCCGATGCATTAAATACGACACGAAGCGATGTTGTTGCCGACTCGGCTCGCATGACGCAGTGGTGTGGTAGGTAGCACTCAATTTTTTCTGATTCGTAAGATGGTTTCATATGTCCGAGAGCAAGATATTGTTCCATAAAAGAATAATATTCGTATGAAATTGCAGGCTGCTTAATTAATTTTTGCTCCAAATGTAAAAATTGGGCGACTGCCTTTTGTTTCGACTTGCCGAGTTGATCTTCATAATCTGGTTTGAGTGGCAGTCTTACGACGTACTTGCCGTCTGCTTTTCTTTCTGTAGTTGCTTGATAAAAGTCTATGCAGCGTTGGTCTTCTGAAGATAAATTCGATGCGTCTGATATATCTTCTATCTGCCAGAAACGTTCTATCTGTTCTATGTTGTTCTGGATGACGTTACATTGCAATGATGACGTCACTGCGCCGCATAATATCCAGCCAAGCCGCGTTTGTTGTGCGACTATCGACATTTGCTCTGAGCGACACATGCCGCTTTGTATTATGTTTGAATATATTTCAGCTCCCAATAAAATGTCAACCGACCGGCTAATGTTAAATTCGGGATCTGCTAGTTGTATGCTGGCCAGGAAGTCCCAATTTGGTTTTGATATAGTTTTGCTTGGCAAATTCTTGATAAGGTTGCTCATGATGTACACATCTGTCGAAAATGCGTAATTTTCGTCTGTCGACATACAGTTCAAAGTAAGGGATCCTTTACATTGACTTTCTTTCTGGCCCACCCCAGTGATAACGCCTTTGCACTTCTGCCGTGGTAGTTCTAACGATTGTGCTCCTCGCTCAGTGATGATACATGCTTGAGATCCCTGGTCTATGAGAGCGCGCATGATTTGGTATGAGCCATCTCCTGCTTGCACCTTTATCAACGCCGTAGCGAGTAAAACTTCGCATGTGTCTATTTTTCTTGTCACATGCGCGTTGCCTGCGCATTCATCGCGAGCAGATGTGTCATGTTTCTTTCCGTCCGCATATTTCGTATTTGTTGTAATTGCTTCATGTAATATTGTATTATGATCCTTCTGGCATATGCGGCACCGTTTGTTTGATGTACATGTTTTTCCATTGTGCGAATAGAGACAATTTTTGCAGAGGTTGTGTTGTGCAATTAATTTGCACTTAGCAACGTTCGACATTTCCAAGAATAGTGGACAATGGAAAATTCCATGATTTATGTTGCATATTTGGCATGAATATTTGTTGCTATTGAACGGCAATCGAGCTTGATATGTTGGAAATGATTGCTTGAAATGATATGGTTTTTGATACTTTTCTCCTGATTGTTGTTTGTCTGCTTGATATCGGTTCTTAATCGATGATGTTACTTGCTGACTGTCAGATTGGTACCGGTACTTCGCACCTCCCACATCCTGTTTGCGGCGTGCTGATTCTAATGCTGTGAACTTGTTTTCTAGATACTGAACGAAATCTTTCAAAACTGGAAGTTCCCGCGAATCACTTAGCGGTTCCATGTAATCGGTGAATGTTTCAGTATCCAATTTCTGCGAGAGCAGATGTACCAGGAGAGGGTCCCAAGTACTGATGTCCACTCCTAGATTCTTGATAGCATTCAAGGTTTCTTGTGTAACGTCATGAAGTTTTTTGATCTGCGAAGCTGATAGTGAAGACATGGTAGGCATCCCAAGTAGTAATGATATATGCGAAGTAAAGATCAACTTCTTGTTGTGATATCTTTTATTGAGAATATCCCAACAAACCTCATAGTTGCTTGTACTGATTGGCAGATGTTGTATCAGCCTTTCTGCTTCGCCTCGAAGCTTGCTTCGTAGAAATTGCATCCTCTGAGCATTTGATAACGAGGGGTTGAAGTGTATAGCTTCATCGAACAAGTCCTTGAACGACATCCATTGGTTGTAGTTTCCAGCGAATGTCGGGATGTCGAGCTTTGGAGTAGATTTTTCCCTATGCAAGACTGACCCCTTCTTCTTGTTCAGTGATCTTTTCAGCTCGATGTAACGCCTTTCAAATTTGAAGAAAAGTGAGGCGTATTTCTCATCTGGCACGGCTATTGTATCCATTTCCCAATGTAACTTGTCTACAGCATCCCATCGAGTCTGAAGACATTTGAGAGCGTCCTCGAACTCCCCCTTCTCTGATATTTCTTCCACATCGATGTTCTCCATTGTTCTGTTCAGAACTTTGATATTAACTTGCTGTTTTCGGAGAAGTTCATCATAATTGCTATTGGTTCCCGTGCTTACGATGATCTGATGCTCTCTAGAAGCACCCGCCTGATTGATGGCACTGCTGATATTTCCGCCAAGAGCTTAATCGCTGCGACCTTGACGGTCATGCTGATATTCTTCTTGTTGATCGCCTTTTGCTGTTGAAGTCGAAGGCTGCATTGCAGTAGCACTGCCACCTTGCTTTTGAAGTGAATCCAGAAGTTCTTGATAGTTTTGCCATAATAGGGTTCTCACTTCCTTATAGCTCTCTTGAGTCTTCTCAAACCACTTCTCACTAAAATATTCGTGAGTTCTGCTCTCCTCTGTATACATTCGATCATGATTGTATTTAAACTCCTCCCATAAAGAGTCTAAATTTGCTATGCGTGTTTTATAATATTCGACAGTCTTCCGAGAGGCGCTGTCCTTCTTGAAGTTTGTTCTGATCTTGGCGATTTCTTGATAAATTCTAACTTGCTATTGATACATACTCATTTTGTTTGGTTGATAAAACTATATTCGAAACTTGATAACCGAAGGGTGATATTGTAGTTCACTCGCTCTTAAATTGATATTTGATAAATTCACTGATTGAAATAACTGGGTAATACACCTCTGCCTACTCCTTCGGGGATACAGGCGTGAAGTTATGTTATTTTATGATATAACTGCTTAATACAATCTTAATAATTGATATTTGATACTGCTTTTGATATGCTGCTGCTCTTCGATTGATATACGAGTCAGAAGACTGCTTGATCTTCGGTCGCTGCTAAATGGTGCTGTGCTATGATACTCCAACGTTGTAGCCCGCTGTATCGATCTACTCGGTGATTCCCGCTTCTGGAGGTCACAGGTACACTTCACCAAAATACTCGAAGGACCACAAAATGTAGGGTTTGTTTCCCAAACATTTACTGGTAACTGATAGATTGCTAACTGATGCTGTATTGATAATTTGCTGTGAGTACAACTTTGCTGGAGTGTTAGTGAGAGAGACAACTTATTAGGTTGAATGTCTTTATTGTACTAAATAATATGCTATAACAATTAAACTGCGGAATGTGTGTGAATATGTGATTATGTCAGCTTACTCTACGTCATAAGTATTTTATTACAGAATGTGCAACTTACTTGTACAGCTCTAGTGAACCGGCAGCGACGGCGACGCCACCGCCATTTCTGGTGGACGCCAAAGTAGCTACGAAGGGCTCTAGTGACCCGGCAGCGACGGCGACGCCACCGCCATTTCTGGTGGACGCCAAAGTAGCTACGAAGGGTTCTAGTGAACCGGCAGCGACGGCGACGCCACCGCCATTTCTGGTGGACGCCGAAGTAGCTACGAAGATTTCTTCCCTAAAAAAAAATGGTGTAAATTTATATCCGACCAAGAAATGGTACTTTACATTATGATACAGAAAAGTGAAGTGTCAGCTTATAATAAAATGTTGATAAGATTTACACAATCAAAAGAGATGAAGGTATGTAAAAGAGTTTCCAATAGCGAAAGCTTAGTAAAATCATGCTATCGTATTGTAGGAACTATCCAGTAATATTCTATCAGGTAAAATAAACAATACTTACATTATTTTTCTTCGTATCGAACAATTGTCAACGGTGCGCTCGCGCAAAGTTCAAACGACATTTTTTTTTCTTTTACCAGACCGCACATAGTCATCAGGCCCTATTGCCTAGTCTTACCTAAATTGTTATTATTGATTCCTTTATTACTATACATAAACTTATTAATTATATTTTTAAATACATACAAAAACAATACATACATCTATTTAAAAATATAAAAAACAGTGCTCCACCGGTATCGGGTACAGGGACCAAGCTACCGGTGGTTAGGGCTCCAGAGAAAGGAACTTCCTCACGATGCGCGCCGTATCAAGAAGCACAGCCTTCTGCATCTGGCCCTTGACCCAACCGTCTAACCCGAGCCTCTTCAGGTGTTGGTCGAGGCTCTTTGCTATTAAACCGTTCACTGACACGACTATCGGCACAATGATTGCTGAGTCAACACTCCACATGTCGACAATCTCGTGGGCCAAGTCCAAGTACTTAACTTGTTTATCCTTCTCAGCTTTCACGAGATTCTCGTCATGAGGAATGGTAACATCAGCAATCAAAGCTCGGCGTTCGGATCGGTCTATCACCACAATGTCAGGCTTGTTGGCTACAACAGTCCTATCAGTGATGATAGATCGATCCCAGTACAATGTGATATGACTATTCTCTAGAACCGGCTCAGGAACATACCTATAGTACGGCACTTCAACTTCCACAAGGTTGTATTTCAGAGCAAGTCGCTGATGGATTATCCTGGCTACTTGATTATGTCTGTGCAAGTACTCGCCGTTAGCAAGACGAGAACAGCCGGAAGTAATATGCCTGAAAGATTCACCAGGCTGGTGACACGCTCGACAGAAGTCAATTGTGCCATCCCTCATTATATACTTCCGGTAGTTATTCGTCTTGATAACTTCGTCCGCAATCGCACAGACAACCCTTCAGTTTCCCCAAAAAGGTCACCGAAACGTAGCCAGGACACGGATGCCAGTAGGTTTACTTTGGGCGTGTCTACTTTTTATTATTGTTATTATTAGCCAGAGTAAGATTTAATAACATCAAATGAGGGCTGTAAACCCGTGTTGCTCTACGCACATCTATTTTTATTATTTCAGCACTTAATTAATTAATCCAAAACCGATTTTATTGACGCATCATAATTTAATAATATTTTTTATCACGTGACTAATTAGCTACTTTTGAAAATAAGTTTTGACATTTAAAACTTGTTAAATTGCGGAAAAAAATGGTTGTGCTGTTGGTTATTGTTTTAGTTTTAACTGTAATAAGTTTCATCTATATGTACAGGTAAGTTCATTGTTGTGCTTTGATTAGAAAAAATACGTAGTTCTTAAGAAAAAATGCTTGATCTCATTCAATAGTATCAGGAATAGTAACCTAGTGCATTTATTTGTCAAATTAGAGCATTTATAAGTCAATTGAAATTTGGATACATAAAAGTACCTAACTATACACGTTTCATACTGTTGCGTTCCTAAACGAAGTAAAAAAAAAAAAAAAAAAACATAATTTGCGTTGACAGATCTACGACTGTCACTTGTTGTCAACTTGTTGAAAGAATTGTCTTGAAAAACGTTTGTTGAAATAAGTTTTGTTCGAATAAATATAATCCGTGGATATCAGATTTGGCCAGTGTTGGATTAGTTATATTTTGGACTACTTAACGTAATCGGTTGGGAGTTGTTCGACCGAATCATATATTTACTTTGAGGAAGGGCTACCATTTTGTTGGCCGCGCTGTGTTTTATTTGTCTACACACAACATCATACATCCTACACTCCAGGTACACTTGAATACAGACACAGACAGATAAAAGCGCACTGTTTCGGGCGCCTTCGAAGTTGGTAAGTGAAACCTATTTTTAAAAACGATTTGCTCTGTGAACCGCAGACTGCTCACTTCACATTGTAGCTAGGAGGGCGAACTTCCACTGCGCACTATACCTCCTGGCCCGGAATTGAACATTTTGGTAGCAAGAGCGTGGTTGTGTCAGATTCGAACCGACTAAAACCGCAGTCTCGGGTCTCATAACCTTATTTGTATTGGTTATTAGTTGTAAACAAGTTAATATCAGTTTGGTGTGCTGATTTGGAGTCATTGCTGGGGAACCATTATGACTAATTAATTGGCAATCTCTTGTTAAGGCATTTGATTTAATCTTTAAGCTATATTGAATTATATTGTATTGGTGTTTTGTATCAGTGTTGGATAAAATAAATTGAACTAACATTGTTTAAATAATTCTTAGTTTGGGTAATCTCTTGAATTTTGTTGGAATGTCTCATTTAAGTGCAGCGAAGGAGGCCATAGCCGGTATAACCACACAATTGAGGTGGTTCACGTCGGCGGCGGCCACCACTACTCGACCAGAGCTGGCAGAGACCACTCTTACCAGGTTCGGCGGTATGGAGAACAGGCTTGGGGCTGTAGATGCCCTGTTCACCCGCTTTAGCCACCTGGCTGAGGACCTCGGGTTGGACCAGCTGAGTCAGGCAGCGCGGGACAAGGTTGTTGGCGACTACGACCAGATCCTGGCGTTGGCAGACACGATTTCCCTACGTGCTAGGGAAATATTGAAGAGCCGGGAGTCTGTCCAGGTCAAGCCGGAGACCTCTGTCGCTGGCCCGGGACTTTTGAGCAAGCTGCCCACGCTTGAACTGCCACATTTTGATGGTCGGATGGACCACTGGCTGGGCTTTCAAAATTTATTTGTGAGTCTGGTCGACTCGCGCTCGGACCTTGGACCCGCCCAAAAGTTGGCCTACTTGATGTCCGTCCTCAAGGGAGAGGCCCGAGCCTTGGTGCAGCACTTGCCGGTGACGGATGCGGCTTACCCTACTGCTCTGGAGCTGCTCTCCCGGCGGTACCACAATAAACGGTGTTTGGCTGACGCTCACATTAGCCATATTTTGGGGTTGCCCTTTATTACTGGAGTGTCGACACTGCGTACCGACCTTTTGAACCCATTGGTGGCAGCCACCAATGCCCTCAAGGGACTGGAGCTGCCGGTGGACCATTGGTCCTATTTATTGGTGCACATAGTGCTGCAAGGACTGCCTGCAGACTTGAGGTCTCGCTTTGAGCAGAAGTATGGTGGGGATAGTGCCACCCATCTCCCCCGCTTTGATGACCTAGTCAAGTTTTTGGAGGATGAATGTAGGATCCTCGACAACTCTGGCCTTGCCTCGGGGTCACGCCAACCGCCTCCCCGGCCCAGAGACCAGGGACGGACCGGGGCTCGGGGGCCCCTTGAGGGTCGCCCCGCCCCCCGTTTCGCCGGCACCCAGAGTCGTCCCAGTTGTGACTACTGCAGGGTCACGGGACATGGCATCATATCTTGTGCGGCCTTTTTGGACTTGCACGTCAGTGCCCGCCGCCGAATTGCCAAGGCACGCCGACTGTGCTATTCTTGTTTGGGGGCTCATCTTCAACGGGAATGCCCCGACTCCCGCCCTTGTAGAATTTGCAGGGGGTCCCATGTGGACGTTTTGTGCGCTAACGCGAACCGCGCTGGCAGTCCAGCCTCTGATGTGGGTTCGCGCACGGGCGGGGATCGCGGAGACGAGCACCAGGTCCGCTCGCCGGTTCCAAACCGGCAAGGAGCCCGCACTTTCGAGCACCGCTCGCCACCCCCCGCGCCGCGGGACCGCCGCCAGGTCTCCCCACATGAAGGCGACTATGCAGCCGCTGCTCGCCGGCAATGGCCGGACCAGCACCGCCTGCAGTCCCCTCCGTTGGCGGAGCGCCCCAGGTTGGAGTCGCGGAGGGCAGGCATCCGGTGGGATATGCCCCTCCAGCCATGGCACGCGGCTCGGGACACCGCGCGGATGAGGAGTTTGCGTCCTATCCTCGTCGGGAGAGATTACAGCCTGGGTGCGGCGATCCGTCGCCGCCCAGAAATTAGGAAGTTGGCGCCTACCCCACCACTGCAACCTCCCAGATCGACACGGTTTTGTTGCCTACGGCATCGGTTAGGGTCTGGGGACCAACGGGGTCCTCTGTTGTGGTCCGTGCCATTCTGGACACGGGATCCCAGGGTTGCATTTTGTCGTCTTGGTTGGTGGGACAGGTAGGCCTAGACATACGTGGCTATTCAGACACGATTAGGGGAGTTGGCAACGCAGCCGTCACCACTGTTGAGGGACAGACTTGGTTTGGGCTCACTCCAGTGAATTGTTTGGCCCCTAAAATTGCTACCTCGGCCATTGTGATGAAGAATATTTTGGGAAGGCATCCCCAAGTTCAGCTGTCTTCCGAAGTTGTCCGGTTGACGTCAGGCCTGGATTTGGCTGACCCTCGGTTTGATTCCCCTAGCACAGCGCATTTGTTGTTAGGTTCCGACGTACTCGGGAGGATAATTTTGGATGGTAAACAGATCTTGCAGCCGAACGGTTTGGTGGCTGTCTCGACCATTTTTGGCTTTGCAATGATGGGACCGGTGTTGAAGGTCCCCCCTCCACCTGAGCTTGATGTTGCATTGGTGTCCGGCTCCGCTCTCTCTGACGCCGTTCAGAGGTTTTGGGAGGTTGAGGAGCCCCCTCAGGTAGCCCGTTTGAACCCGGAACACCAGGATTGCGAATTGTTCTATCAGAACAACACGGGTCGACTCCGTTCCGGTCGGATTGTTACCAGGTTGCCCTTTGTCGCAGTGCGACCACCTCTCGGTGAATCTAGACCTACGGCCGAGAAGAGATTGTTGGCAATGGAGCGCCGCATGGGCAGGGACCCTGTGTTGAGGCAGAAGTACTTGGATTTCATGCAGGAGTACGCGGATTTGGGACACATGTCGGTGTCAAGGTTGGATTGGCGCTCAGTTGAACATTACTTCCTGCCCCATCATGCGGTCCTCAAGCCGTCCACTGGCAAGCTGCGCACGGTGTTTGATGGGTCTGCGCGAACTTCTTCGGGTGTCTCATTGAATGATTGCTTACATTCAGGCCCCAAATTGTTAAAGGACCTTTGTGACGTCATCACGTCTTTCCGTCGACATCAGGTTGTCTTTGTGGCCGACATCAAGATGATGTTCCGACAAACGGTCATTCACCAGGATGACAGACGTTATCAGTTAATCCTGTGGCGCGAGAACCCCCAGGACCCCATGATTGTGTACGAGCTCAATACGAATACATACGGCCTTCGTTCTAGCCCCTTTGTTGCCATTCGTTCGCTTTGGGAGCTCGCGGACCGAGAGCGTTTGAAGTCTCCTCGGGCGTCCGCCATCTTGAAAACGGACCTGTACGTCGATGACGTCTGTACTGGGGCTTCCACGGTTGGGGAAGCCATTTTATTGCGTGACGAGTTGATTGGGATCCTGGCTTCCGCAGGATACGAGTTGCGTAAATGGGTGTCCAACTCTCCAGCTCTATTGGAAGGTTTGCCGGAGGATCATAGACAGGACCCGCATTTGTTTGAAGACGTTGACAACCCCGCCATGATGGCCGTCCTCGGTGTTCAGTACAGACCTGTCCAAGACATCTTTACATACGATGTCGACCTAGAGTCGCCCCACACTTGGACTAAACGACTTGTGTTGTCTACTGTCGCAAGGACTTTTGATCCTAATGGTTGGATTTGTCCGGTACTGTTTTGGGCGAAATGCTTTCTCCAGCGCCTCTGGACCGCGGGACTTGGTTGGGACGAGCCGCTTCGGGAAACCCTGTTGAAGGATTGGATCCACTTTGTGTCCACACTCCCTGCGGTCAATGAGGTCGAGTTGCCCCGCGCCATCCTCCCCCCTGGGAGTTACACTGCTACCCTCCACGGGTTTTGTGACGCGTCGTCGCACGGTTACGCAGCCGTTGTTTATCTGCGCACTGTCAGCGCGACAGGCCAGGGGAAGCTCTCGCTGGTCATGGCCAAGAGCAAGGTAGCCCCTCTTCGAACAGCATTGACCATTCCCAAATTGGAGTTGTCAGGGGCAGCTCTTCTTGTGCGTCTATTGAATCACGTTGTTAATACCTTGGGTGAAACTGTGGACATTCGATCCTCTTACGCCTGGACGGACAGTCAAATTGTTTTGTGTTGGTTGAAGACGTCCGTCCACACTTTGGAGGTCTTTGTGGCGAACCGAGTGTCACAGATACAAAATTCTGCAACACCTTTAACTTGGAGGCATGTCCCTGGGGACCTGAACCCCGGCGACGTGGCCTCACGTGGGTGCACGGCCCCTCACTTGATTGATCACCCCCTCTGGTGGGGGCCAGAATGGCTGACTCGGTCCGAGGATGCTTGGCCAGTCCTGATGCGTCCTGGTGCCAGTCTTGATGACGGATCCTTTGGCCGGGCTAAGGGTGCTCGCTGTTGAGACGAAGGACCCGCCGTTTGATCCCGACCTTTTGTTGAATCGGTACAGCTCCCTCGATAAACTGTTGAATGTCACATCTTGGATCAGGCGCTTTCGTCACAATTGTAGGAACCGTGGGGACAAACGCCTGTCGCCGGTCCTTTCTCCTCAAGAGCTCCAGGAGTCTCTCCTCCTTTGGGTCCGCTCTGTGCAGGCTGCACACTTTGAGAAGGAGATTGAAATCTTGAAGTCCGGTATGGCTAAGTTGTCGGGAGCTATCAGTAAGCTGAGCCCCTTTTTGGATGATGCGGGTTTCTTGCGTGTTGGAGGACGTTTGAGGCACTCTAGCCTCCCCTACGGAGCTCGTCACCCCCTTTTGTTGCCCAAGGAAGGCCATTTGGTCAAGTTGTTGGTGACTGATCGTCACATTAAGAACTCGCATGCCGGTTGTAATGCGCTGTTGGCCATTCTGCAGCGAGACTTTTGGATTTTGTCGGCCCGTCGTACTATCCGCAGCATTGTCTTTCGTTGCATGCCATGCTACCGGACTAAGGCCCCCACTATGCAGCCCATGATGGGAGACTTGCCGGCTGATCGTGTCAATGAGGCAAGGCCTTTTGCAGGCGTCGGAACGGACTTTGCCGGTCCCTTTTTGGTGAAGACGTCTACTCTTCGTAACAGTAAACTCCTTAAGGCTTATTTGTGTGTGTTTGTCTGCCTGTCAACGAAGGCAGTACACTTGGAGCTAGTAACCTCGCTCTCGACGGAGGCCTTTGTGGCAACTTTGGATAGATTCGTGTCTCGCCGTGGGTTGCCTTCTTTAATTAGATCTGATTGCGGTACCAATTACAGAGGTACAAGTAACTATTTGAAGGAAGTTTACGCCTTCCTTGCGGAGAACCAGGTTGACATAGGCAACAAATTAGCCCGCAAGGGGGTCACTTGGCTGTTTGACCCGCCAGCCTGCCCCCATTGGGGGGGTATTTTTGAAGCCGCGGTGAAAGCGGCCAAGGGACTCTGGCGGAGATTATTGGGAGACACAGTTCTCACCTTTGAGGAATTAGCTACGGTATTTTGCCGCATTGAGGCCGTACTAAACTCGCGTCCATTGTGCCCGCTCTCTTCGGACCCTAATGATTTGGAGGCCCTAACCCCGGGCCATTTTTTGATTGGACAACCACTTGTCGCCCTGCCGGAGCACCCCCTTGTCGATGTGAGCCGAAATCGGCTATCGCGGTTCCAGTTAGTGCAACAGCTCGCTCAGAGCTTTTGGAAGCGTTGGAGCTTGGAGTACTTGCACATCCTCCAGCAGCGCGTCAAGTGGACGGATAAAACTCATCCTCCCAAGGTCGGAGACCTCGTCCTGATTAAGGATGCCAACCTAATGCCGTTGTATTGGCGCCGGGGGCGCATTCTCAATCTAGTGGCTGGCACCGATGGGGTTCCTCGATTTGCTGAGGTTTTGGTTGACGGATCGGTGATGAGGAGAGCGGTCGCAACCTTATCAAGATTGCCAATTGATTAGCGGACGGGAAGGCCCGTCCGGAGGGGGTAGATGTTGCGTTCCTAAACGAAGTAAAAAAAAAAAAGGATAATTTGCGTTGACAGATCTACGACTGTCACTTGTTGTCAACTTGTTGAAAGAATTTTCTTGAGAAAACGTTTGTTGAAATAAGTTTTGTTCGAATAAATATAATCCGTGAATATCAGATTTGGCCAGTGTTGGATTAGTTATATTTTGGACTAATTAACGTAATCGGTTGGGAGTTGTTCGACCGAGTCATATATTTACTTGAGGAAGGGCTCCATTTGTACCACGCGCACTGCTGATCTGTCCACACAAACCTTCATACACCCCTACACTTCATAAACACGTAAATACAGACAAAGACAGGTAAAAGCGTTGTGTTTCGGGCGCCTTCTAAGTTGGTAAGTGAAACCTATTTTATAAACCATTTGCTCTGTGAACCGCAGACTGCTCACTTCCCCATTGTTGTTAGGAGGGCCAACTTCCACTGCGCAATCTACCTCCTGGCCCGGAATTGAACATAGATTTATTTAGATCATATATAGCTTTCTGCGATGAAACCCAAATAAGAAAATGCTCCTGGGCTTATTTTCATGGCATAATCAAACAAATGAATTTGTCCACGTCTCTTCCTAAACAAGACATTTGCACATTATGGCAAAATCATAAGGAGAAACATAATGAAGAAGCAGACCACCAATGTGAGCGTTGTGATTGCCATTATTGTAATATTTACCCCCCACACATAAAAAATCGTAATTTACCAAGACAATGCTTAGAAGCAGACATTAACCACACTGATTTTACAAAAAAAGTATTCACAGCAGATATGCAGAAAGCTATATGCATGCCGAAATTGGAAACTAAGGATTATTATTTTTCACGTAAGTTGGTACTATTTAATGAGACTTTTGTATCTCCAGGAAAAAATGAGCCAGCTTTTTGTATAGTATGGCATGAAGGAGAAAGCGGCCGTAAAGCCTACAATATCGCCTCGTCTTACGTTCACTTCATCCTTAAGTATGCTAAGGATATTCAGGAAATCATAATTTATTGTGACAATTGCACAGCCCAAAACAAAAACCGCATATTATTTACGGCAATGATTCGCCTGATAAATTCCAAGGCGTTGATCACCGCCAAAACAATAAGATTTGTTTATCTGGAGCCTGGCCATACTTATATGGCAGCTGACGCAGTCCATGCATGCATTACTAATAAGTTTGCAAAACAAAAAATATGTATGATCTTAAGGATTACGTTAACACTATAAGAGCTTCACGTAAAAATATGGTCGTCGAGATAATGAATCATGAAGATATGATTGTATTCAGTGATCAGTTGAAAAAGGCAGTTTTCCCAAAAAAATACAATATTCAGTCTTTGAAAGTGGTAGAGTTTAGAAGAGATTCATCTCACATGTTTGTCAAGAATGCATATGATGAGGATGAGTTTAAAGAATTGGAAGTGTTTCGCAAAAATGTATTGAATTTGGACCAGTCAGAGTTCTTGAGTGAAGTACCGCGTGAAGCAAAAAGTAGGGGTATAAGCAAGGTAAAGAAAGAGGATTTGCTGAAATTATGTGATTCCTTGCCCATTGCCTACCGCAAGTTTTTTGAAGATTTAGAAGAAGGTGACGTATTGGATTTAGACAGAGACATGGACCTTTGAGAAAATAAAAGAATCCTTATATTTTTTTTCTACTTTTAAAGTGCCTTTGATTTCGACAGATTTTATTTTTTTAGCAATTATGAAGACTGATTCTATTTTAATAAAACTTTAACATTATATTTAACCAAAGTGTTTTACTGTTTGACAGTACACCTGTAGTCAGACCAATTTCAGCTAACTTATAAATAACTGAGTTTGCCATAACTCCCCCAAAAGGACTTATCACAGCTAACTCGTATATCTTAACATACGGGGTGTCGCGTATTAGGTAATGTATGGTAGGCTTGTCATGCCTATCTCTGTTATTGAGTTTATTATTATAAATATAGCTATCATTAAAAAAATTGCTACATCCCGATATTCAATACGTTATAATATGTTACATTATTTAAAAAAAATATAGTTGTTTGCATTAAATTTCTCTAAAAACGCAAATATCTGAAAAAATCTTTAGGATGAGATTTCTCAAAACTACGATTTTTAAGATAACGTAGATAGGTCTGACACGGCAGTGTTAGCCCGCTGCGATGTCTCTGCTGGCACACTAACAAAGTTTTTGAGCAGATGCACTTTAAGTAGCTGTGTTGAGTGGCGCTCACTATCAGTTATCTTCAGATAACTAGTAGGAGCGCCGTAGGCGATCGATGTGGCGCACGCAGATTGGCCGAGCGAAGAGGCTCGTCCGCTGGCTCTGCCCGCCGGCGCGTCCGCCGCCTATCCTAATCAATAGGCGCGGATGGGGGCCGGGTAAGGTGGGACCTGCGAACCAATAAGGGCGCCCGTAATGGAGGCATTAATTTGTGGGTACTTACCATCGTTTTCAGACTAAGGTCAGTTATTCTAAACGAGTAATCCTACGTGCACATCGTTTATTACGAATAACTGACAACTTCATAGAACTCACTTTTATAGGTAAGGAAAGTCCTTAGCCTATTTAGTGGTTATGGCTGCTGTTGGGCATGGGGACCATGGGTACCTGAGTCACCTATGACGAGGGGGGCTCTTCGGGTATCGCCACCAAGTCGCGAGGTAAACGTTTGGCGTCTGGGAGGCGAGCGTGCCAAGGGGCTATGTCCCGGATGTGGTCCCAGGACGAGACATCGGCACGCTCGAATAGGGATGTTGCTAGACAGCGAACGTGATCGTCCAGTCTCTCGACTCGGAGGTCCCTCTCCAGTACGTCATTTCTGACGTAGCGATGGGCACATTTACATTTTTTGCGTACATTTAGATTATAAATATTTTCAATTTTTATAATGACATGTCAAATGACATTTAGTTCGAAATTTTATTTTTACGTTCAAAAGGTTTTTTTTTTGTTTGATACACGACGTTTTGTCCCGATTATAACGTTTATCGATCTTTCTAAAGAAAAATAAATTGAATTATTTTTGGTCAAAGAATAAAAAAAATTTTATTAAAAAATCTGGTTGTCAAAATTTGTTGTCATAACAACGCATAAATATTTCATTTTGAAAGGACAGAATCAGCTGTTTATTATTTTGAATGATTGAAATGAATTTTTAGACTTAAACCAGTGTTAAGGTACAGCATCTCCACCATGTCGCGAACAACCAGGCATCTATACCATGTCGCGTAGCAACCTGGTATCTATACCATGTCGCGAAGCAACTTGGGTTCAATGTAGTAACTTAAATCTGGCTCACCAAATGGGGAATACGGGTGAGCACGCGGTTACAGCTGTTCCTGTCGCATCTGTCGTATCTCTCCAGCTTTTACCTGTTGGCAAAAGGATATCTGTTATTCCAAGAAGGAATAAGCTGAGCAATGGTTCTAGGATCTCACAGATGTCTCCATTAGACACATTTTGAGTGAACTTGCAATGTCCTCTTGACATTGCTGCAATACAAGCATATGCTGACGGACAGTTCGAATCTCATACTAGATTTAGTAGCAAAAAAATGTCCCTAAATCTCCGCAACTGGCCCGGAACCCAGTCGCCGTACCACGCCTGCCGGCAAGTTATGAATGTGGCTTATAGACCAGCGCGTGACATTCAGGTCACGCACCTTGTCGCGGAGTCGGCTATCACAACGGTACCTTACATTCCAGAAACTCCGTGGACCAGCATGAAAATCCAGGGAGGAAACTAGATGTACATCGTCAGCTAGAAACCAAACATTAGATCCAATAAAACACTATACTCAGCTCGTCTATTCTCAGCTCGCCTATCCCACGCAGAGCGCTTTCGGCCTCCGACGTGCAGACAAACACGTTAAGTTTCCAACGTGTAAACGAATACAGTTCACACTCGCGATTATAGTGGTACGATACTTTAGGAAAACTTGATAACACGCACACTTCTACAAACTCTTGGGAATTTTAGGACTCTTCCCGATGCGCTGTCAACGTGTCAACTGGAACAACACCTATTGACGTTACGAAACTGAATCAAATTCAAATTCAAATATAGAACAGAATTATAGATCATATGATCGATGATCTTACCAGGTGGTAGGATTTATACCTTGAGTAGAACCTCTTTGGAGTAGAACTCGCGGAAACTTCTGAAACCTCGCAGATCGTCCGATCGTAGCGACAGAGGGTTAGAAATTTTGAGGTTATTTTCTGTATTTTCATTCATTCATTCATATGCTCACGGCTTTTGTCCCAGAAGGGGTAGGGTTTCTGTGACACCCACATTTCGCCAATTTTTGGGTTTCTACGTAACAGGTGGCGAGAAATAAATAATAAATACATAATTATTATATTATTACATAACATGTTATGTTATGTTATTATATGTAATTAAAAATATTTTAATACCCGTATATTTAATTAGAAAAGTACTTGTTAATTGAAGATTTATTTTTATCGTAGATAGTGGCGTTATTTTTTTTTTTAAATTTGATTCAAGAAATGCAATTGTTTTATTTTTTCCTAACGCCTGTGTACGCAACTGTACCATATTAATAAATACTATACTGGAAGGTTAAGAACGTTACTTAGATATATGGCACGGCCGCTTTTTTATAGCAATTCGAACTTGGTCGGGTTATGTAGGGTTTCGATGCTTTGTCAGTATTTTAATGGTTTCTCTTTAATTACTGAATTTAATGAGATGAAATTTTGCATGTGAGTAGTTGAATTAATACACTAATTATTGGAATACATTTTACTATGCAATTCCTTTAGAACGTCGTGATATTTGACGGCTTTGTAAACAGTGGTCTATTCATGGTAAATTAGGACACTGATAGGATAGGTAAACTGACCAGGAATATTGAATAAGAGCAGAAAAAATGTCAATAAGGTCGAAAATCGCGTGCACCTACTTTTCATAAGCACTATCCATATCTGATCACTTTCAGATAGTCTTTGGTTTTGCCGACGTTCATTTGTTTTTTTGACGTTTATGACTTTCATTTGTTTTATGTTTTTTTTTGTTTTGGTCAATAGAGGTTTTATTAGCTACATACAAATACTATAAATAATACTTTACTGATACTAAAAAGTTTCACTAGGCAATCAATTGAACTGTTCATTGAACTACTGAGAATAGAGGTGGGTTAGATCTAGTAGATAGTTCGTCGGTCAGGAATAAAAATGTTCTTTACTGACTGACAAACTAGGAGAGGTTGTCAGTTAAGAAAAAAAAAATACTAACCAACCCACCAGGTGGACAGAGTGGTTGGTCAGTTAGTAATAGACGTAAATCTCTACAAATCAGACATGCGGAAATCCATGACCGACTAACATTTTCACATACCTTAGAAATATCAGTAATCGTTCTTCAGAAGAAATGGCTGGACGGTAGTTCGTGTTTTGTTTTTTAATATGAGGCCCAAGGAGATTTAACAGGGGTCAAATTTTTCACGAGATATTTTAATATAATTGTAAAAATCTTGTCCTATTAAACTCTTTGCCATAGTTTCATATTCACCAGTTACATTTCTTGAAAGCCAGATTTCATTGACCCACATTTTTATTTTTCTTTTCAATTGTTCTTCTTCTTCGAGTTAGTGCACTACTCGTCATTTTCCCTGATTCGCCATTTTCGTTAATTCGACAGTTTGCATAATTCGTCAATTTCATCAAAATATTTGATTAGTCAATTTCCCTAACTGGTCATTTTCTTTAGTTCGTCAATTTTCCTAACTGGTTAATTTCTTTAATTCGTCAATTCCTCTAACTGGTTATTTTCTTTAACTCGTCATCTATCATTGTCGGTACAGTCATGTGCAGAAATCATGTTCAGAGGAACATTAACCAAAATAAAGCAAATTAGATGCTTGCCAATATCCTCTGGCCGCATTTATTACTGAGAAATGTAGCCAGTTGAGGGCTGATATTAAAATAAGCAACACATTTTAGTATTCCCATATTCACGCGAACGCAGTCGCTGGGTTCAGCTAGTAAAATAATAACATTAATCAGTTAATCCGATGATCGCCCGGCTTTGTATGTACTTTATTCTAATGATAACTCTTTGACCTGCACCTCTTCTATAATACTGCTTAGTAATGCAAAGGATTAAAAAGTCTAGAGCGACTACCAACGTCATTGTCAATCTTGAAGTATTAAATATTTGGTGTTCAAAATCAGGAAAAAATTACGGTAAGCTATTATATATATTTACAATAATCTGCTATGACGCAATAAAAGAAAATGTGAAATGAACCGTTTGTAAGTCTCATAGATGTGTCTAAAAAGTCCCTTCTGGCTTCTGTTTGTTATAGAATGGCGTCTGAGGGTGAGTTTCAATTTATTACTTCAGAAAGATCAAAACGTGTAATTTTAAAAGATGGCTACCGATATAAACTCGGGAATTAAAACAAAGACGGTACAACATGGTGGCGGTGTAAAAATAGAAGTTTCTGTACAGGTAGTATTACTTTAAATGCAACTGAAACAGACGTGGTCAGGCTTACACAACATTTTTGTGAAGCTGATCACGCGTCAAACTCTATTTCGCAAGCAATTGCTACATGCAAGAAAAGAGTGTCTACTGAATTTGGTTCAGTAAGAGCAATCTATGAAGACTGTATGGATCACTTGAAAGATGCGAATTCAGAATACGTAGATGATGTGTCGCTATATCAAAGTGTCAAAAACATGCTATACAATGCCAGATATAAGCATCTAGGTGTCACGAAAAGTACATTTCAAAATTTAGAAAACGTAATGATACCCGAGGAATTAGGCGAACATTTTATTGTTTTTGATGATGGTACATCCGATAAAATTTTAATTTTTATGACCGATTATGCCCGGGAGACAATATTACAGTGCACAGAATTTTTTGCGATGGAGTGTTTAAACAGTACCCTTTAAGCAACTATATAGCATACATGCAGATGTTGGTAGCTCGCCTACTGAAACCAATGTCGTGCCACTGGTGTTTTGTCTCTTACCAAATAAAAAACAAGAAACCTATGAAAGAGCATTTAATCTTTTAAAAGCTTACATAATTAATCCTAAAAAATTCCATGTTGACTATGAGCTAGCGGCTATTAATGCTTTTCAAAAAACGTACCCTTGTTCACAAGTAATAAGATGTTACTTTCATTTACAACAAAAAACTATCTTTATACACGCTGACTAAATCTCTATGCAAGAAAAAAACCAGTGAATGGCTCATGACATTAGATTATGCGAATACTGAATGTCTCCTAGAAGTCCCGAGTTAAACAGTCACATATTTGCAACCAAACCCACACACGCACACACTCACCAGACCCTCACTCACACATACACACAAACACCCACTCTCTCACTCCCATACAAATACTTACTAACCATGACGTTACCAACAATTGTACAGTTAAACTAGTCTGGATTATTATGAAATACTATTACCGTATCATCTGCTCAAATATTAATATTGTTGTTGCTAATATTGCTTAGTACTAGGACTCTTTCGATGGGGTGTGTACTGGTGGCCCGAAATACAGGTTTCTACCTAGTTTGGGCACCAGTCTCCCACATAACACAACTACATAGATTATCTTAACGTTTACTGTATGATTCAAATGTGTCGTGAGAAAAAATAAATGATTTATTATTATTATTATTATTTACGCCAGAGTATGTTACGAAAGGCTAAGGAAATAAACTTAGACATTACTAAAGCGGGGCGAAAACACGTTGCAATGTGTTCATCGTTGGCCTTGTTATCGAACCAATTTCTGCAAGAGGCTGGGTTAGCAATTATCGAAAACTCCCCAACAGATCTTAAATTCAAATTGTTCAATGATTACGTAATTGAAACGTGGCTGACAATGTACGTGGATTACATCAGCTGCTGGAAAGAACGACACCGAACTATAAATTTGGTTGAGTCCTTGCATAACCGACTACGTTTGCGAATAGCAAGTAAACGAAGAGATTTCTATTATTTTATTTCAATTTTAAAACGAGAGGCTAGATATGCTGACTTCAAAATTCAGCAGAAATGTCTATATATTAGTACAAAAAACAGACATAAAAGGTCAATATTGTTAGATAAGCGGATCGCCCATATTGTCAACGACTTTCAAGTTAAACATTTATTTGAAAATAGAGATGATGTTGACATATGGAAATGTTTGTGTAAATTAGCATAAATTAATGTTAACCGGAATAACAAACGCGCTAAATAGCATCCTGGAATGGACGCATTTCTTATTCCATTAAGAATTGTTTTTTTTGCATTAAATATTTAAATGGAGATGGTTTTTTATTTAAGTAATAGATACATGAATTTTTTTTAAGGTGGCAGACAAGCACACGGCTCACCTGATGGGAAGCGGTTACCGCAGCCTATGGACGTGTGCAACACCAGTGGCGTCACACTCGCAATGCCGACCCTGTAAAGGAAAGGGGATGGGTAAGGAGTTTGGGAGGGGATGGGAAAGAATTTTGGGAGGGGATGGGAAAGGAGTTTGGGCTCCGGTACTCTCACTCACCAAACGGAACGCAACAGTTCAAATACTGTTACTTGGCGTCGATATTCTGTGAGAGGGTGGTGCTTCTCCGGTCGAGTCGGCCCAGTCATGCAACGGCCAAAATGACTGTTGCTTGACTGTACATTGCATGAATTGACCAGTTAGGAAAATTGACGAATTAGAGAAATTGACCAGTTAGGGAAATTGACGAACTAAAGAAAATGACCAGTTAGGGAAATTGACTAATCAAATATTTTGATGAAATTGACGAATTATGCAAACTGACGAATTAACGAAAATGGCGAATCAGGGAAAATGACGAGTAGTGCACTAACTCTCTTCTTCTTCTGCAAGCGCAGCAATAATAATCATGTCCCAATCCACATCCATTACGAACGAGAGCGAGTTGTCTGTACAAAGTATTGATCAGCACTAAATGACATCGGAGTAGCAGCGCGCCGCCGCGCAACGCCGCGCATGCCGCGCATGCCGCGTGTCTCTCCAACGGCTCTTGACGCCTGAACGAGTTAGTGCACTACTCGTCATTTTCCCTGACTAACTCGCCTGAACCCGCCCGCGCGTTTCAAGGAAATTCGCTTCGCCGCGCTTCCAGCGGTGTGCGCTGGGCCTACCACCGGCGGTGGTAGAAAAACCACGTGAATTCCTGTAGAAATCACTGGCGACACTGAAGATGCGAACGCCGCGCAGTCGGCGCGGGTCGCGCGCGCTCAGGAGCTGTCGCGCGGCCTCGGGGCTGCCCGAGCGGTGTCGAGGACGCACGCGCGTGCTCGAGGACGTAAGCGGCCGAATGCCCCGGCACGCGCCTTGACGCTTTGATGTCTGCGTCGGATTTTGAACCTAAGTCTATGCTAATACAGTTTAATATTCAGTGATATCAAAAAAGTGCGCGAGCATTTTTCCGTTTGGTTTGAACTGACCCTATCACTTTTCAAAATATTTCATGTTCATTTCATTGTTCTTGTTTGAAAACCCTATCACTTTTCCCGGGGTGCCCGGCAACGGACACCGTGCGGTTTTAGTCGAGACACGACATAACCACCCCCGCTGGCCGGCGGGGGGGTATCCGAAGGGATTTCCGCACGTTAAAAAAAAAAACCCTATCACTTTTCTCTATTAACCCCATACGTCGTATCTATCCCTTCGGACTCATGGCCCCACTCCCCATCTCCACCAGTGGGGCCACGAGGACTTTTAAGTACGGATGTCTCCACTGTAGTGGGTCAGTGGAGCTATACGGATTTACTAATACTTATGTCTCCACTCATGTTTTTAAAAGCACTGGCTGCTTATAAACATGTCTATTTGCTGTCAATATTTGTTGATAACATTGTCATTGAGACAATGAATTTTCATTTACTGACACTTTATTACTTTCTAAAATGGACACAAATTCTGAAGAAAAGTTAGAAAGAGTAAGTAGAAAAGGTGGAGAGGTGCTTTTTTATAATGGATACCAATACTACAAGCATCGCGTTTATAAAAATAGTACGAGATGGGTGTGTAGCCGCAAAAGGAAATATAAATGTATCGGGTCTATCACGGTACAAGTAAGTACAAAAGTGAATATATTAAATAGTAAGGTTAAGTTGTGCACCTATGCAGAGACCTCTGAAGGAAAATCTTATCGTTCAAATTAAACGTTAATTTTTATTTTAGGACGGCAAGGTACAAAAAGTGACCGATCATGCAACGAGCTGCTTGCCTAACGAAGCAAAGAATACCGTAGATATGGCTATAGAAAAAATTAAAAACGAAGTTGCCAATTCTACTGAGCCAGTGCCAAGAATATATAATAAATTGAATATGACATGGGCCAAGATAAAGTCACTAAAATTTCTTACGAAAGTATAATGACGGCTATTTATTCAAAAAGGAAAAAATCATTTAAAGTACAGAAACTTACTTATAAAACAATACAAGAACTGGAAATTCCTGTAAAATTCAGGTCTAATATTTTCGGAGATTATATAACTGATGAAGCGCGAATTATTGTAATTTGTTCGGAATTTGCTAGAGAGTTATTACGAAATATAGACGAATACTATGCAGATGGGACATTCCAAAGTACACCGCCTCCGTTTTCACAATTATTTACCATTCATGGTAACTTAGGGAGTAACACAAATGACACCAGAATATTGCCACTTATATATTGCCTGATGAGTGACAGAACCGAAAAGTCCTACTCATTGGTGTACGAAATAATAAAATCGAATTGTAGCAATTGGCACCCAAAAATAATGCATTGTGATTTTGAATTAGCTATCACAAATCATTTAAAAAAGTGTTCCCAGAAGTTGAAATTAAAAGATGCTATTACCATTTGGTGAACGCAATGTGGAGGAAGGCAAAATCCCTTCAGCTAAAACAGAACAATAACCGTCGCATAGTAGGTTTATGCACAGCTTTACCACTACTGCCAGAAGAATATGTACAGGAAGGCTGGGAATATATAAAGTCACGATGTGAGGGCAAGGAAAAGGTCAAGCAGTTTATTGCTTATATGAAAAAGTACTGGATGAGAAAAGTTTTTATAAGTGAGCGGTGTGTGTATAATCAGCTGCACAGAACTAATAATTTTGCCGATGGTTGGCACTCTAGGCTGAATCGTGTTATTAATAAAAATTATCAGACAGTTGCAAACCTTCTAGACGCGTTGAACGAAGATATTTCCATTAATAAAATGCCGTTAGCTAATTTCGCGACAGGACAAGCACAGAATAAGCGCCGTAAAATGCAGAAAGAGAATGATATGGCCATTTAGTGTGCACAATTACAACTGATCCATAAAGAAATAACTGTAGGACATTTTTTAGACATGCTTAGATAAGCTTTTATGTCCTACGGCATACTAATAGGTCGGAAAAAAGTTGTATTCCCATTAAATTGTACTCTTTGTTTAGCTTATTCAATAAAACCCTATAATATTTTTTATTTAATGTCCAAAATTATTTTCATTTTAATTTTCATAATCTATAAGCTATGACAATTTAGAAAATCGGGTGCAATTTATGACCTTATTGACAAAACTTCAAAAACACAAAATAATCGCATCAGTGTGTTTTTAATAATAATAATAAAGCTTATTTATTCCATGCAAAATAAGATATCACAATAATTAACTAAAAAAAATAAAAATAAAAGCATTATACA
This sequence comes from Cybosia mesomella, assembly GCA_946251805.1. Lineage (NCBI taxonomy): Eukaryota > Metazoa > Arthropoda > Insecta > Lepidoptera > Erebidae > Cybosia > Cybosia mesomella. The sequence continues at coordinate 12,118,807 of OX276411.1, forward strand.
TTTAACAATCGAAATAAAATTTCAGCAATACAATATAATTCTTTAAGTTGTACTTATGTTATAAGCTAGTTTTAGTTATATAATTTTTTTACATTCTATAACGCTTGCAAATATGTACATTATATTATACCTGAATAAATATTTTAGGACATTCATTGATAGAAAATCATTCAAAATCAAACAAATCAATACGATACATTCATTAATTCATAATTCATCAAAAAAATATTATTTAAATTAGTGAGTTTTACTATTATATTAGATATTAAATTATTCTCATTATTCACATTACATTATTTCGATTAACAATGAAATTGTGTAAGCATTAGTATGTTAATTCATTATTTTTGCACGGACCCCTCTTGGGTAAAAGCCTCCTCCAAGGCGTGCCACTTGTCTCTATCTTTGGCGGTGTTCATCCACTCTCTACCTGCTGTTGCTACGATTTCATCAGCCCATCTGGCGAGTGGGTGGCCTCTCGCTCTTTTTCCAAGTGGCTCTGGCCATGCCACCGATCGCCGGGTCCACCTGTTGTCGTCGTACCTAGCCAAATGACCTGCCCACTTCCACTTCCTTTGTAATTAATATCTTAAAGCATCCATTACCTTGGTTTTCTTGCGAATGGCCGTATTCCTGACTCTATCTTTGAGTTTTAAGCCCATGATGCTCCTTTCCATTTTCCTTTGGGTGGTTTGAATGGTGTTGTTGATCTTTACATTGAATGTCCATGTTTGGCACCCGTAGGTCAGGCATGGAAGTATAGTTGTGTCCATAACTAGCTTCTTAGTACGCAGTGGTAATGCCGACTTAAAAATTTCCTTCTGAGCCCAGAACTTTTTCCAGGTGATAGCGACTCTTCGTTTCACCTCATCCAAGTTTCTGTCTTTATTAAATGATATTTGTTTTCCTAGGTATATGTACTTATCGACAAATTCCAGAGGTACATTGTTGATTGAAATTGTTGACACACGGTGGTTAGTCATGAGCTTTGTTTTGTCAAGATTCATCTCCAAACCAGCCTTTGAACCGACTTGATGTAACTCGTTTATCATTGCATTTAGTTATACTGGGTTTTCTGAGAACAAAATGATATCGTCTGCGAATCTGAGGTGACTTAAGTACTTGCCATTCATGTTAATGCCACGTTTGGACCATGCTAGGTTTCTCATTACATGTTGAAGCACAGCGATAAACAGTTTTGGAGAGATTGGGTCGCCCTGACGGACTCCTCTCTGTATGTCGATCATTGCGCCAGTTCTGTCTAATCTGACTCTACTTGTACAGCCGTCGTAAATGTTCTTCAGAATGTTAATGTATTTCCTATCGATATTTAGTGCTTCCAAAGCTTCCCAGATGCCGTCGTGTAGTACTAAATCAAAAGCTTTTTTATAGTCTATGAAAGCTATGTATAGGGGGCGTTGGAATTCCAAATATTTCTCTATAACCTGATCAACAACTTGAATGTGGTCTGCCGTGCTGAACCCGCTCCTGAAGCCTGCCTGTTCTATCGGCTGGCAGCCATCGATGTCAGGTGATATTCTTTCGAGTAAACAGGTGGCGAATAATTTGTAGAAACAGGACATGAGACTGATGGGGCGGTAGTTCCCGATGTCGGCAGGGTCACCTTTTTTGTACAACAGTATGATTTCCGACTCTCTCCATTCACCTGGTACAGTTTCTTCTACGAGTATTTTGTTCCATAAAATAGTAATTGGGGTAAGTAGTAAAGTACGTGCTTGTTTGATATGTTCATTAATTATTCCATCTGGCCCCGGGCTTTTTTCAGATTTAAGTTTCTTTATTTGTTTCAACACTTCTTGCTCTGTAAAGTATTGAGTATTTGAGAAGAATCAGTGTCAGTGTGGCGGTAAGCATCCTTCTGTTTTGTTGTCGTTGTTGTAGGGTGACTGTAGAGTTGTTTATAAAAGTTCGTAGCTATATCTATAATCTCAGTACGAGATTTACACTTGGTGGTACCCGGCTGGAGTGATGAAATCCATGTTTTTTCTCTATTTAATTCTTTATGAGCTCTTTTAGTAGATCTAGATTGTTCCAGATGTTTTTGTATTGTGTTTATTCTGTAGGTCTCGTAGCAATGTCTTATCTCTTTGTTGGTTAGTTTGTAGAGGCTTTTTAATTTTTCTTTGTCAGATTTGTTCAGTGTAGGTTTGTTTTGTAGTTCACTTCTTTCCTTCATGAGTTCCAGTGCTCTAGATGACAGAATTTTATTGGTTTTTGGGCGTTAATGGTTTTTAAACTTTCTTTTATATACCGGGTAATATTTTGGCTATAGTGTTCTGCGTTGCAATTGTTATGGGTAGATATAAGTACAGGTACATATCTGTCAAGGTTTTTGTGGTACATTTCTTGCTCTGCTATTGTTTCCAGTTTAGTCGATGCATTAGAGAAGTTACGTTGGGTTTTTTAAGCTGATTTTAGGTAGATTGTGGCTCTAACTAACCTGTGGTCTGATCCAAAACAGAATGAAGTGAGTACTTCGTACTTGGAAACCAAATGTTGACCCGCAGTCAAGATGTAATCTATTTCATTTTTCGTGTTTTTGTCAGGAGAGATCCATGTCCAGCGGTTCTTGGGTGTTAATTTGAACATTGTGTTTGCTATTTTTAGTTTATATTCTTGTGCGTATTGAATAAGTCTCTCACCTCGTGCACTTCTTTTACCATATCCATGTCGACCGGAGATTGAGCTTTCATGACTCTTAGGAACCCCGATTTGAGCATTGAAATCTCCCATTGTGATTATGTGTTTCGTGGTAATAGTCTCGTGAGCATCGTCCAGGTTCTCATAAAAGTTGTCTATGTCTTACTTCAGTTAACTTCAGTTGGGTAATCTTCCTTTATATAGTAAGTAGTATTGTTTAATCTAAATTTATTTTTCAGAATTTTTACTTTAAGACCCATTGTATTAAGTGTCACTACCACTGGTCTGACCCTCTCGCCTTTTTTCCCCAGTCTCCTCGCTGCCTCGATATTATTAAAATTACATTGTACTTCTAGATATGTGGTTATTATTTTAATTATCTTTTCTTCTAGTTCGTGATATGAGTTTTCTTCTTCCTCTAGCCCAAATAGGACTATGTTTCTACGTCTTAATTGTCTTTCCAAGTAGTTTATTCTTGTGTGTTGATCGTCTATTTTCTTCTCTAAAAGTTTGTTTTTTTGTTCAATGTTGTCGAATCTCTCAGTAAGGCTGTTTACTATTGTGTTTTTAATTTCTTCTTTCATCTCTAACATATTCTGGTTTTGTTGTGCCATATCCTGTTGCATTCTTAAAAGCATATTTTTTATTTCTTCCATGATCTATGCGTAGCGACCTCTATGAAGAAAGTTAGGTACTTTTACTTCCAGTAAAACTGACAATCGATATGCAATCAATTGATGAATGTGTTTTCGTTGTAATGTTGAAGTTGAAGTTTGGGTAGTTATCGATAGATGGCGCTGTTATTAGTTTAGTGATAAATTGATCATTACGTTGCGGTTTCGAGGTTATAATTTATAATCACTTTTATTTTTCAGCACTTTTATAGGTATCACTTTGCATCAAATCGTCGCACAAGTATATCAACAGGGTTTATTGTATGTATAATGTCTTACTTCACAATATTTCTCGTATTTTGAAAGTTTTTAACGTGGAACGTATTTTTAACATCTTACACGGTTTCTCTGGTTATTCACTATGTTCTTTATATTTTCCAGGATGTTTTAGACGTTTATAATGCACTTCTGTATAGTTTATTCACTTTTAATCACTTTAAACACTTCGAAAAGAATTTTAATTAGGAGTACGATGTTGACGTTGCCATTGCGGCGCCCCCTGCCTCACATCACGTGTGTTTTTAATAAGGTCTATTTAGTTGTTTTGTCAACGGTCATTGCTTTTGTCTACTTTCTTTTATTTTGTTGTCGTTAATTTGTGCAAAACGCATGCAGTTTTGCCATTCAAATAACGCGATCAGCAATCACTTTTGAACGTGAAAGTCCGAATATGAAGTATAAACCTGTCATTTAGCTTGTTTTTATATTAGGGATAAGGTCTTATATATGAAAGGTAGTGGGGACAATTTAACTATTAAAAACATACGAAATCCGTATAGCTTCACTGACCCACTACAGTGGAGACATCCGTACTTAAAAGTCCTCGTGGCCCCACTGGTGGAGATGGGGAGTGGGGCCACGAGTCCGAAGGGCAAATAACAACATATATCATCAGTTCATTCTGTTAAAAGACAGGGGTGGTCTCATATCACAGTCCATGGTGGACCTTCACTTACAAACGAACTGTCGCGCTGTAAACGAGTAAATATACCTCTACCTACATTCCCTATCATGGTAATTAAAAAGTGTATTAAATGTAAAAAGAATGTTACCAAGAAAGTGCCTGGATTGGAGTGCAGTAGGTGCGACAAGGTAGTACATGCTGATCCTGTATGCTCGAAGCTGTCTAATAAACAGCTAAATACAATCAAGAACTCGCCCGGAATAGAATGGAGTTGCGAAGACTGTTTGATAAATATGTCACGCAGATCCTCTTTCGTGATCCCAGAAGAAGACGATGACAAGGATGAAGACGAAATTGATGGATGCATGGATATGACGCCTATTGTAAATGCGAATAAATTAGTGCAGGACATCAGTCGAGAGATAAAGAAGACCTTCCGCGAGGAAATCCGAGGTCTTGAGAATTCACTCGAATTTCTCAGTGAGCAGCTTACAACAATGGAGCAATCTATAAAAAATTAAGATAGCAAAATTAAGGAGCTCGAAAATAAAAATTATGACTTACAAAACAAAAACAAAAATCAGAGCTGCGAGTCAACGTCCTGGAGCAAGGACTCAAAGAGTTTGATCAACAATCCCTGGCAGCGACCCTGGAAATTGCTGGACTGCCTGAAATGTCTCCCAACGATATGGGTAAGGTTATTGATTCTGTTGCAGTGAAGCTGAATATAGTGGATAAAGAAATTCAATCTTCGAGGCGACTTCCAGGTACTAAACAGAAGCCAGGTCCTATCCTTGTGGAATTAAAATCGAGGGTGCAACAGCAACAGTGGGTAGACGCCGGCAGAGAACATTGTCTCTCAGTGGGTCAAATTTTGCCGAACGCCCCGAAGGAAAAAGCTGACGACCGTGTCTTTATACGAGAGGTTCTAACTAAGTATCAAAAAACTTTACTATACCATGCTAAAACCCAGTTACTAAATAAGTCCTGTCAATACGTTTGGTGTGAAAACGGAAAAGTTTGTGCTCGAAAGTTTAATAATAGTAAAATCTATTTTATTCGTACAATGCTTGATATCAAACAAATTGAAAAGCTATGTTCAGCTAACTCGGACAAACAAACAGATTGATTTATATCACTGTAAAATTATTTATAAGTCACTAATTTAACCCTAAATCATATCAGCTAGTCATTATGGACTCAAAAGTAAAGGAATTCTTTCATTGTTCTTCTACGAATCATTTCTTCAAACAATTACGACCAAAAACTAGTATATGCTTGTCTTGTTTACACTTTAATATTAGATCTCTTATAAAAAACTTTACTAAATTGCAACAGACTATTCATAATTATATTTTTCCACTAGACCTCATAATCCTAATAGAAGTGGGTATCTCACATAGAATAGTTCACTTGTATAACTTGCCCGGATATAAGCTGCACTCACAACTCCGAACAAGCCAAAAAGGTGGCGGTATTATTATTTACGTACGTAACCATATTAAGTTCACATTATTTGAACAAAAGACGAGAACCTTTGAAAATCTCACTAAAATTGGACTCATATCGCGACGTAGTTGTCTGTGCAGTTTATAGGCCACCATCTACAAATAGGAATCTGTTTGTCAAAGAGGTAAGTAATCACATCACTAAGTTTGATTCAAATCAGCACTTCCTTCTTATTGGTGATACAAACATTGATCTCAAAGCTATTTCATCGAACAAAGATTCATACTTGGGAGTGCTTAGCAAACGCGGATTAATGTGTGGAATACCAGACTACACCCGAATTGTAACTAAAAACATCTAATTACCAAATCATGTATTGATCACATATGTGCACGTTTTCCCACATTAAACCCTTTCGCGGCGGCACTCGATGTCGTACTGGCGGACCATCGAGGTATTATATTTACCTGCGTTGATGAATCCTTTAGAGCTCCTAGGTGTGTACAGGATGTTACTAAAAAAAATAATATTAACTACGACACTTTTTATAGCGAACTCATAAATGTTGAGTGGACTAAGACCAAAAGTATGACGGCCCCTAATGACATCTTAAGTTTTATCTATAGTTCTTTTGATAAGGCTAAAACCGTTGCAAGTAATAATGAACCGAGTAGAAGGTCCCGTAAGCAGTCAAAACAATTTAGCTTACCATGGATCGATGACAATGTTGCACAACTTTGTTATAAAAGAGATAAACTATTTTGTGAATGGAAAAAAAAATTAAATAATTCAAAAATAAAATTAGAATACAATAAAATAAGAAATAAAATTCATAAAGTTTTAGAAAATAAAAGAAATAAATATTATATTAAATATATTAACAATAATTTCAAAATCATAAAAAAGGTATATCAAATTATTAATCAAATGTTAGGAAGAGTGATACTTTCAATCGATACAGCTATACTAAGGGCTTTTGATGCTCAAGGTATTTCGTCTAAAAACATTGCCGATAACTTCGTAAAAAGTTTTGATAAAGCGGTAAAAGATATAATTCCCAAATGTATTATTAAACTATCAGACTGTAATATTACACGCCAGTCCCTGAACTCAAGCATTTTGTTTAAAAAAGCCTCAGCTAGCAGTGTTCAGAAAATTATAAAACAGCTTAATTCGAGGAAAGCTCCAGGTGTTGATGGCATCAAGGTTTCGGACATTAAAATGATAGATGACAGTATATGTGATCCCATTGCCGACTTAATTAATCGGAGTATTGAAAATGGTCTATATCCGGATGACCTAAAAGAAGGGTGCATAAGACCAATCCATAAAAGGAACGATTATTTAAACTATCGTCCAATAACACTCCTTTCATCTATTGATAAAATAGTTCAAAAATATGTATGCGAACAAATACACGTATTTTACAGGAAGCATAATGTGATCAACCCGAACCAGTTTGGCTTTCAGTCTGGTAAGAGTACAACAGCCCTTTTGTCAGATTTCACAGATGAAGTCAATAAGCACTTAAATGAGAAAAAATATGTACTTGCTCTGTTTATTGACTTTTCACGTGCCTTTGACACATTGGTGCATCGCCAGCTGATTGACAGACTGGATGAATGTGCAATACGAGGCCCGCTACTAACTTGGTGTGCTGATTATCTAAAAAATCGAACTTCAACTGTAAAAATTAATAATATCTGCAGCGAACGTATGTCTATGACGGGCGGCACAGCTCAGGGCTCCGTGTTAGGTCCGCTGCACTTTCTGTCCTACGTTAATGACATGGGTAACTGCATTACTAACAGCACATGCTATCAGTTCGCTGACGACACCTGCCTTGTGATAGCTGATAGAAGTCCGCAAAGAGCATGTGAACGATTACAACACGACATGGATGCTCTTGCAAGATGGTGTCATGATGCTTGCCTTGTACTTAATGCAAACAAAACAAAATTATTAATAATTAGATCACCGTACATTAAGCAACTAACTGTTCAAAATATAATAGCTCATGACCATGATTGCCTTCACACTACCGGTGGTTTGAACTGTAACTGTCCATCTATAGATACTGTTAAAAATCAAACATATCTTGGATTGGTAATAAATGACAAGTTTAACTGGAGCCATCAAATCGAACGAGTTTGCGATAAATTGAGACAATTTCTGGCGAATATCATAATTTTGAGAAACCGAATTCCGTTTAAAGTAAAAATAATGCTTTATAACGCACTAGCTGAATCCTACATACAGTACGGCCTGAGTAGTTATGGTCGTACCTATAAGTCATATCTGGATACCACCTATAATCTACAAGTAACTATTCTGAAAGCATTAGTATCACCCAAAATAAAAACGCAATTTAACAACAATGAAAACGGTCTCTTCAAACATTGTAAAGTTTTGCCAGTACACACGCAAGTACGTTTATCGCTACTGAAAGAACAATTTTTTAATAAATCTTTAAGAGATGTCATTGAACATCCTGTACGCACTCGGGCTGTTTCTGAGAATCGGCTTCGCACACAGCGTGCTAATAATATGTATGGCGAGCGCACTACGGGCTATATTGTCCCACGGCTTCTTAATAAGCTTCTCGTGTATACGAAAATGTAACACGGTATCAGGTATAAAGTATAAACTCAAACCATATTTTTTAGATTTACTGTAGGTGTTTGGAGATTTGAAGATTTTTTGTTTTATAAACTAACTTTATTTTAAATTGTTAAGTGTTTGATAACTAATGACAGCACAGGTATAAACCTTCGTGTTTTTTTTTTTAAGTCTTTATTTCATTTTTTTTTTACATAACACAAAAATACATAGTACAAAGTATTCTTACGTTAAACATAAAAGTTAGATTACTTTACCAGGTGTAACACCTACAAAAGTATATTAACAGGATTAGTTTTATTTACTTCACTACATAATTAATTGATACGTAACTTAAACATTCACTATAATTATGTGAACACGAATTAGTGGTCCACTCATTACATGAAACTACCTACATTGGAACAAATAAATATTACGAATAATATCTAGTGAACATAATATGTAACCAGTCACTCGATCAGCGGCGTGCGCTACTCCGTCCCCCGCACGTCCACCGCGGTGGGCGAACGAGGGGAAGCAAAGCCCCCACCCGAGGGTCAACGCGATGGCTAATGCGGCCGGTATTGTCCGAGCGCTGGGCATCCAATGACTCGTCGTCACAAAACAAAAGATAGTGATGAGGAAGGCGATACGTACCGTATCTATCGACATAAGGCAGATCGCAGATACGAGATTGACATATATTACGAATTAAGATATTAGGATTTGTTTTGAGTTTATAATAAAAACATGTTGTTAATTTTACAATGAATTCGTATAAGGTTGGGAACTTGATTTCGGCATGGAGATTTTTTAAATTAGTTCGAAATGAGGTATTGAATGCAATTTTTAGGGCTTTATTTTGTATTACTTGTTGTTAACGCCACATACATTTTCCTACTGATAGCGCCATCTGTGTGCTCATTAAGAATTAGTTACGTACTTCAATATTTTAATATACCCGCATAGTTTTCTTGGTTGACACTTCGCAATGCATTTCCTGTCTCTGTCCTACTTTGGCACGACCTTTGCGCTTACGTGGGAGAGAAAAAGCAACAAAACGCTATGACAGCGGGCTATGAATTTTGGTTATGTTTACCGGAACTAATGTGTCAATCAGTCGTCGTTTGGAGTTTTCGCGAGACGTCAGGGAAGACGCTCTCGCCACCGCATCCCTTCGCTGTTTCCCATGAAATAGCCACCCGCCGCGACAGATACTATAATTGTGTTGTGCGCCTCATATACATAACATTAAGCGCTGTGTGTAATTAATTTGTGAGTCGAAAGCCACGGAAGGAGCCCCTGCATTATCCAGGATCTCAAGCTACGGAGAAGCCGCTACCAAGGTACTGTGCCATTCCATTTCCTCACCCCCGCAGAGCGTGTGTCAACCAATTTTTAGTTCTGTAGTCATTATTCGAACCCGCGCCTTACAGTCCACTTATTTTCACCCGCTTAGGTGGGTCCTTTTTTCCAGGGACCTTCCGCAGTATCCATTTTTGATCCTTCGTTGCCGGATTATCCCCATTTTGGTCATTCATTGCCGAATAATTATCCATTTTGGTCATTCGTTACCGTATTATTATCCGCATTTTTGGTCGGTTAAAACCGCATAGATTCACCCGCATTTTGTATAAGTTAGGTTTTTTACTACATACCTACCTAGGAACCAGCATAGAAACAAGTTAATATTGAATTATATTTGTAATTACCGCATCCGCATCTTTTTACAGGCCATTACTGCCTAATTACGGCATTCATACCTAGATAGGTTTAGACCTACTAATTAATTAATATTGCCTACTTGTTCATGACATCGCGCCGCCTTGGCCGAGATCATTGAACTCCCGCTCATTTCGTTATTCCCGCGAATATTATTGTTATTCCCGCTCATTTGTGTATAGTTTTATATAACTAAATAGGTACCTACAAACTATTGCGCAGGTACTCGATACTTATTATCGCATTTCTCTCGCTAAACTTACGTATTGCTACCTATTCTATCATCTATTGCTTGCATTGAAGTTATATTTGTTCAATAATACCTATCTATTTAGCTAGGTACGTAATTTTTGCTCCAAATTTCATTTTGGTCATAAGTAAGTAGGTAGACGCAAAACGCGCTTTACTACGTAAGTACCTACATCGTCGCTTAGCTTCTCAAACGTTCGCTTGCTTGCATTCAAATGGCGTCCGAAGCTACACTTAAAATTATCATCGCTAAAAAAGAGGCAATATTCGCGCGTATGAATGCTATATACACAACCGCTACCAAATTGTCGCCGTCTGACATTGATACGCGAAGTAAGCAGGAGTTTCTTGCCGCCTCGGCAAATATAAGTGGCTTATATAGCCAATTCAACGACCTCTGCGATAAACATAACATCTTGTTGTTAGAAGAGGATCCCGATTACAAACTTAATTTTAATAATTGGGAAGCCTTTGAATCTTTGTATTCGTTTGTCCAACATACACGCTCAGGTTTATTGTCTCGTCACGATGTGTCCGCGGGTGTTAAATCCACTTGTGACACTTTTACTACTTATCGCTTAGCCCCGCTAAGCCTAGTAGGATTTGCTGGTGAGCCAGAAAGCTGGCCACTCTTTTATCAAAATTTTAAAACGAACGTGCATGATAACAAACAGCTAACTGACGCTCAACGCGTTCAGTACCTCGTAGGTAAACTAACTGGGAACGCCCTTAATGTTTTCGCGGGAATTATTCCCAATGAATCCAATTATCGCACGATTTGGAATTCTTTAATCGCTAAATACCAAGATAAACGTTCGCTAGGATCTATGTACCTAAATAACATTCTCGATGTAAAACCTTGTTCTGAGTCACCCGCACAATTAAATAATTTTATCGAACGAGTTCATTCATCTTGGTCCGCTTTAAAACAATTAAACATTAAGGATTTAAATGACTTTATTTTTACCCATATAGCTCTTAAAAAATTGGATTCTCAAATAGTAAAAAACTTTGAATTATCTGTTCGCGACAAAGAGGTCCCTTCTAGTACTGATCTAGTAGACTATATCCGTCATCACATTAAAGTTCTCGAACGTACCACTGTCGCTCGACAGAACGTTTTGAAAACGCAAGGGTCTAATTCTGTTGGCCGCTCTGCGACATCGAAAGATTCGCATACATTCACTATTACCGAAAGTAACGATAATAAAACCGCTTGTATTTGTTGTAATACTTTGCAACACGTTCATTTATATGAATGTGGTGCATTTAAAAAAATGCCTGTAAAGGATCGCTTTAATTTTATAAAACATAATAAACTATGCATTAATTGTTTCAGTTCACAACATAATACATTTAATTGTCACTCGCGTAATGTTTGTAAACAGTGTCATAAAAAACACCATTCGCTATTGCATTTTGATAATCGTCCGCGCGATTCGTTTTCTAACGACAGCCAACAGAATTGGCGCCTTCCGTCGGATCGCCCGACCGCTACCGCTGCGAGCGCAGCTAACGCCATTGCCGACACGAACGCCGGTCGTACGCGACCCGACGAGCGCTCGTCCGTGTGCATGCACACGCATGCAGAACCATCGCTTGCGCCGCCCGTGACTTCGTCGCGCGCTGCCAAGGAATGTACGAGTTCTATAACTTTGCATTCTTGTAATCAACTCGCACCTAATAAATATAATAAAACAATTGTTTCGCCTACCGCTCAAGTATATGTTCCTAATAATGGACAACGCTTTACTATACACTGTTTAATTGATTGCGCTTCGCAAAATAATATTATAACGCTCGCATGTTGCAATAAATTAAAATTAAATATTAAACCGCTCGTTAATTCGTCCTTGAAAACTGTAGGTTCGATCTCCGCGCCTATTAAAGGTTACGTTTCGCTTACGATTCAATCGCGCGTTTCTGACGCTCAATATAATTTGATGTTGCTAGTGGTTGATCATATCACTGATCAGCTACCTACTCGCTCTATACCTGCATCCATTATGGATCACTTTAATCATTTACCGCTCGCTGATGATTGTTGGAACTCGCCCGGGAATATTGACGCGATTCTCGGTGTTCAGATGTTCGCTTTCATTATACGCGGAGGTAAAGTGATACCGCCGCTCGCGCAGTCAGCTGATTGTTCGGATATCGCTCGCTCCGCACCGCACGCTCTCGAGACTACTCTTGGCTACATTATCATGGGGGAGATACCTGCTATGAACTCTGATGGTGTAGTCTGGTCCTTCGGTCCTTTAATTAACAATTTAGATTATGATTTAACTAAGTTCTGGGAGCTTGAAGAGGTGCCTTCTATAAATAATTTAAGTCCCGAAAATCACGACTGTGAGAAACTTTTCGCAGCTACCGTATCAAGAACGTCTTGTGGTGGCTTTAGTGTGTCGCTACCCTTTAAGGGCGATCCTAAGTCTTTAGGTCATTCCTTTATTATCGCTCAGCGCCGCTTCTCAGCGCTCGAACGTAAATTTAACGCTCTTCCCGCTTTACGTCAAGCTTATAATAACGTCATCGCTGATTATATAGATAAAGGTTATTTATCCGAAATACCTTATTCTCCTACCGCTTTAACTGAAGGATATTTCATTCCACATCACGCTGTTGTACGACCTGATAAGGCGACAACAAAAACTCGCATCGTTTTGGACGCTAGCGCTAAAACCGATACCGGCACATCGCTTAACGATTTGTTGCATACTGGTCCGAATCTACAGACCGATTTATTTTCACTCCTTTTAAATTTTCGCTATTTTAAAATTGCTATCACCGCTGATATACAGCAAATGTACCTTAGAATTTTCCTTACCGAAACTGACCGCAAATATCAAAAAATATTATATCGATTTAATGATATCGAACCGCTTCGTATACTTCAATTTAATTCTGTCGCATTCGGTCTTCGGTCAAGTCCATTTTTGGCTATGCGTACAATCCGTCAGTTAGCTGACGATGAACGCGCTCGCTTCCCTCTGGCTGCAGAGGTCGCCACTCGGGAACTGTACATGGATGATCTTACGACATCTGTACATTCTGTCGGGGATGGCATTCGCTTGGCAGACGAGTTACTTGCTCTATTTAAGTCTGGCGGATTTAATCTTGTCAAATGGGCAAGCAACTCGCCTGAACTTCTAGCTCATTTGCCCGAGTCTCATCGCGCTTCTGTTGAATTTACTGACGATAGTGACACGCTGAAAGTATTAGGCTTAAAGTGGCTACCTACCACAGATGTGTTTTCGTTTTCTACATCCGCATCATCCGCAGGTAACACTAAACGCGCTGTACTTTCTACCATCGCTCGCTTGTTTGACGTATTGGGATTTGTCGCTCCCGTCATACTTTATGCAAAGCTCTTGTTACAAGAACTTTGGCTCGCTAAAATTGGTTGGGATGAGGAGCCCCCAGAGTCTATCACTAATCGCTTCGGTCAATTCAAAGAAGAATTATATCTTTTATCTAGTTTACAAATACCTCGTCACTTAGGTATCTCTGCAGGCTGCGTTGTACACCTGCTCGCCTTTGGAGACGCTAGCATGAAAGCTTATGGCTGCGTTATTTATTTACATGTAACACATCCTAATCGCGACATATCCATTCATTTGGTATGTTCAAAATCTAAAGTAGCTCCGCTAAAGACTATTTCGCTAGCAAGGCTCGAATTATGCGCCGCGCTTCTTCTCGCTAAACTTGTAAATCAAGTTCGTAACGTTTTTCATGCTCGCTATCCCATTGAAGATGTATTCGCATTTTCGGATTCCACCATCGCTCTGTCGTGGATTCATTCGTCGCCGCACCGGTGGCAAACATTCGTTGCTAACCGCGTGTGTAAAATTCAGGAACTTCTGTCACCTGACCGTTTCTTTCACATCGATGGGGCATTGAACCCTAGTGACATTGTGTCACGTGGTATTTTACCCTCGCAATTAATAAATCACCCGCTTTGGTGGCAAGGTCCACACTGGATCCGTCGTCCAATCTCTGAATGGCCGATCGCGCCGTTTGAGCCGTCTCGCGTTGAAGGTGCTATACCTGAAATAAAAAATACAGTTACACTTACCACTATATCCGATCTGGATACCTCGACATCGCCACTTCTTGAGCTCGCTGTCCGGGTCTCCTCCTGGAAAAAATTGCTACGCAGTGTCGTCTATATTTTACGTTTCACACGGAAATTACCTCGCTCGCCCTCGGTCCAAGTTTCTGAGCTTGAAGCCGCAGAGATCGCGATTCTTCGCGCTTTACAATTAAAATACTTTAATGACGAAATTAAAAACATAAATAAAGGAAACTTACCTTCTCCCGCGTTACGTAAACTCGATCCTTTTGTGGACGACCACGGATTAATTCGCGTTGGTGGTCGATTGAAGAACGCTAATATACCTTTCGAAAATCGACACCCAGTCTTACTTCCCCGCCGCGATCATATAATTGATCTTATAATTGACGATTGTCACCGCTCCAACTGCCACACAGGCTCGCATTTGCTTATGTCGCTATTACGCCAACGTTATTGGATCATTTCTGCCAGAAATATTATTAGGACTCGCATCCGTCAATGTAACTTCTGTTTTCGTACAGCTCCTTCGCATCCAACGCCTATGATGGCAGACTTGCCTCCCGCTCGTGTACAGGAAGCCAAAGCCTTCACGCACACGGGTGTTGACTTCGCTGGTCCCATCCGTATTACTCTCGCTCGACGCAGAGGCCAACACGCACTGAAGGCGTACATCTGTCTTTTCGTGTGCCTAGTAACAAAGGCGGTGCATATAGAGCTTGTCTCTGATCTCTCATCTGATGCCTTTCTAGCTGCGTTCAAACGCTTTATCTCGCGTCGCGGACCAGTTGCTTGTATATATTCCGATAACGGAACAAATTTTGTTGGAGCCAAACGACAGTTGGACGAACTCTACACTTTCCTGTCTTCGAAAGACACCTCTGAGGCTTTTCAGTCTGAATTAGCTAAAACTAAAATTGAATGGAAATATATTCCTGCTCGCGCGCCCCACTGGGGTGGACTTTGGGAAAGTAACATTAAGAGTGTAAAAACGCATTTATATCGTTGCATTGGTCAACAATTGCTGTGCTATGAAGAATTAATTACGGTTTTAACTCAAATTGAGTGTCTTCTAAACTCGCGTCCGCTGTGTTTGCTGTCTGATCAGCCACACGATATCTTAACACCCGCTCATTTCTTAAATACGACACCTTTACAATCTTTACCTGCTCGTGAAATTGATCAATCTTTAAGCCTCTCTAATAGGAGAAATCTTTTGGATAGTTTGGTTCAAAGTTATTGGAAAAGGTGGCACGTAGACTACTTGCATACTCTTCAATTGAGACAAAAATGGAATACTCCTGATGTACCCATTCAACTAGGAGCACTTGTACTCATTCATCAAGATGATACACCGCCGCTACGCTGGCCGACAGGCATTATTGAGCAAGTATTCCCTGGTAAAGATGGTATCACTCGAGTCGCTTTAGTTCGTACTACTACTGGAACTTTTAAGCGTCCAGTCGTAAAGTTATGTCCTTTGCCTTCGCAATGATTTGTACTTTTAGTTTATTTCGCATTAGTTTATAGCACAGTTGTTACGTACTTTATATTATTTACCTACTCCTAATTATATTCACCCATATAGACATATATTCTATTAGATATCCGCATCTTTGCTTTCTTTCACTATTGAAACTCCTACGGACTTCCAAGCCGGGGAGAATGTTTATGCCGTTTTATATATAATATATTAATTTAATTTATTCATCGCTCACACCACATGTTGCGCCATCTTTGGGATTCGTATGTAACCTTTAGGTACAACTTCGACTCACGAGATGGCATTTTTGCGCTGCGACGTCTCGGCTACATCGCTAGTGTGTTGCTCTGGCGCTCACAACTCTCGCTGTCGCGCCTCCATCGCGAAATGACGTATGTCACGTCCACCTCGTTCTAGACTCTTCTAGACGAGCTTTCATCATAAATATCGCATAGACTATAATACCTTCACGCCTGGTTCTGATACGCTGTCAGAAGACCAGCCCTTTTATCGCGTCTCATCAGCATCGGATGATTGACGCGCTCACGCGCCGTTCTTTTATGGACTAGCAAGTGATTCTCGAGAGACCTTCCACCTACAGTGCGGATTTCGTGTATAGTGATCGACCAGAAGCCTGCAGCAGCATCCATAACTCAGGAGTTCGAGTTTGCCGATTTGGTGAGTACGTTTTCCCTGAGTTGGTGCTCTCATCGTGGTGTGAAGCCTCTTATATTTATATATATATCTACCCGCTAACCTGCCCTGGTCCCCAGGACAGGCGATCCACATTTCTATGTGGTTAAACGCATCCGCACCCCCAATGATATAAAACAAAAAGGAACGAAAAGAACTGCACTTGTTAATGAAAAGACTGATAGAGGAGTGAAAACGACTAACAAATTCTTGATAAAAAAAACTAAGACTGAAGAACAAAAAAACGAAACCAAGGCGAAAAAACATGATAAAGAGGCTGAAGTAGAGGCAAACATCCTTAAAAAATACAACAGTGATTCTGAAACCAAAACCCAGTGATTCTCGAGAAACAAAATCCAATTCTTTGTTGCAACAATCTTAGTACATTCGCAGAAAACGCTTCACAACAGAACATTTCGCCGGAAAACGAAAACCAACAGTTGCTTGAGAATGTTGAAAACATAATACAATAAATGTAGACTTGGACGCATGCCTGTAATATTTGAAGATTTGCTAACAATTCCTAATGAAGTAGAAGTTGTTACGTCCGAAAATGCAGTGGCTTGTCACGAATTCAAAGATGAAACAAAAATAAACATGCCTGAAAAAAAAAACAAAATTCATATAATATCAGACGAAGTCGTAAACTTTAAACCAAAATTTAACATCTGCAAACTGAAAAAGGAAAAAAATATAAAAAGACCAAAATACTACAGGAATGACGCTGAAATATTATCAGATCTCGTGGATAATGTGTAATGGTTAGGCATATATCTTTATATATAATAGTAATTATAATTCATGATGAAAGTCAATGATTGATCTCTGATTAGTGCCTAATTATAAAATTAAGTAAGATATAATTATGTAGGCAAGACGTCTTTCTGTGATTAAAGTAGGTAGGTACCTAGATACCTATTCAGTCCATTTTCTTAACTATGTTTCTTCACTATCTTTGAAACAAGAACTTTTATTCGCTTTTTCTTAACTGGTTAAGGAATAAGAATATTTTATCCATTTTCCTAACTAGTTAAGAAAACCAGTTAGGAAAATGGATAAAACATTCTTATTCCTTAACCAGTTAAGAAAGTAGACCAAAAAATCTTATTTCCTAACCAATTATGATAGAGTAAACAAAAAGTCTGTAATTATTTTGTATTGCAAAAATATTATAGAACGTACGTACTGGCCATTTATCATAATATTTAAATGTCATCATCATCATCATCATTAATTTAAGAGCTCTGCTCTTGTCGGTGGAGTAATCGCCAACTTTCTCGGGATTCAGCCCTATCCTTAACCTCCCTATACGACGTGACCTCAATCTTTTCTTTGATTTGGTCCATATAAGCTCTTCTAGGTCGACCTCTTCCTCTTCTCCCCTCAATCTTTCCTTCCAATACAGTCCTTAGTAGTAGGTCATGTCGTAATAGGTGTCCTAGCATCTTTCCCCTTCTATTTTCGATAACGTTCAATATATTTCTCTTTTCTTTCACTAGATGTAATACTTCCTCGTTTGTTTTTTTCTCTGTCCAGCTTATTCGTTCCATCCTACGCCAACACCACATCTCGAATGCCTCGAGTCTTTCCCTGTCCCTCTGTGTCATTGTCCACGTTTCACAGCCGTATAACGCCACGCTCCAGACGTAGACTTTTATAAGTTTCTTGCGGACGCGAGTTGATATTCTGGCTTTAAGTAGCTGTTTCTTTCCATTGAAAGCGTTTTTCGCCATTGCGATCCTGGCTTTGATATCTGGAGTACATCTGGAGTCGTTGGTGATTATACTTCCTAGGTACTTAAAACTTTTGACTTCTTCTATGATTTTGTTATTTAGTCTAATTGGTCTATTGCGGTTTGAATGTTTGGAGGTCACTAAATTTTTTGTCTTATTAGTGTTGATTTTTAAGCCATATTGGTTGAATGTCTTGTCGATTTCTGTAAGTAGTGCTTCTAGATCTGTCTGGTTTTTGCCTATTGCTGCTATATCATCAGCAAATCTTATAAATTGAATGTTTTCCCCATTAAATTTGACCCCCCCTTTTCCTGCGTCGATTATCTGTTTAATTGCTGTTTCAATAAAAATATTAAAAATGACTGGTGAAAGTGGACATCCCTGTCGTACTCCTTGTTTTATCTTTGCTTTTCCTTCTTCTTGACCAATTTCTATAACTGTTTCCTGATGTTTGTATAGCTCATATATGATTTTTCTATCTCTGTAGTCTATGCCTATATTTTTTAAGATTTTCATCATGCCTTCCCAGTTTACTTTATCAAAAGCTTTCTCCAGATCTATAAACGCTATATGTGTATCTAGCCCCAAATCTAATCGTCTGTCAATTATTAAACGTAGTGCCAGGATTGCCTCCCTAGTCCCCTTTCCTTTTCTGAAACCATACTGATCTGGGCCTATGTAATTTTCGGAAATTGGTCGAATTCTATTTTGAATAATTTTTATTAATATTTTGCTGGCCTGTGATATTAAACTGAGAGTTCTATGCTCTTCACATTTTAAAGTGTTTTGTTTCTTTGGTAGCGTTACTGTTTTACTTTGCTGAAAATCTTTAGGTATCTTACCGGTAATGTACATTTCTTGAATGATATTAAATATTTCATTTTTAATAGGCTCACACACAACGTATTTTATCATTTCAATATGTATATTATCAAGTCCAACTGCTTTTCCGTTTTGGATACTGTCAATTGCTTTTTCAAATTCCTCTCTTAGTATTGGTGGTCCTAAATTATCTATGCCAACTAGCTCTTCTTTTTCTATGAAATTTTCAAACATCCCTTCTCCTTCATATAACTTCTCTATATACCTTATCCATCTTCCAACTATATCTTTACTGTCTATTAATACTTTTCCATTTTCATCTAAAACAGCTGAACCTTTTCTTACGGGTTTCTTTTCTATCTGCCTTATTATATTATATGCCTGATCCATCTTCCCTTTTTCTATTAGTTCTTCTATGTTATAACATGTGTCTATAGCGTCATTTTCTTTGGCCTCCCTACATTTTGTCGTTATTTTATTTGTAAGTGTTCTATATTCCCTTAAGCTTATATCATCTGTTTTATTTCTAATTTCTCTTCTTTTAAGTATGAGATCAATAATTTCTTTTGTCATCCAATTCTTCCTTGGTATAAGTTTTTGCTGTTTGAGAGTTTCTTCTGCACTTTTTGTTAATATATCCCTTGTAATATTCCATCTATCATCTATACTATTTTCTGTCTTTTCTTCTAAATTGTACTTATACTTAACTAAACTATCACCGACCTTATTACTATATTGCACTCTTAAATTGCTTGTTGGATCCTTAAGACTAATGAGATCAAGGTGCTTTGGTTTAACTTTCTTCTTACTTTTATTTATTTGGAAATCCTGGACACTCATAAGGAGGTTATGGTCTGAATCTAAATCTGCTCCGGGAAGTGTCTTGCATGTTTTGATGTTATTCTTTTCTTTTGTTTTAGTAATTATAAAGTCTATTTGGTGTCTTCCTATGTCACCGGGCATTTTCCAAGTGTACAAACGTCTTTTTGGTTGTTGAAATAAAGTGTTAGCTATTGTCAATGAATTTTCTTTGCAAAATTGAACCAATCTGTCTCTTCTATTGTTTCTTTTCCCAAGTCCGAACTTTCCAACTATATTTTCTTCACTTCCTTCCCCTACAGTGGCATTGAAATCCCCCATGACAATGAGACTGTCCTTCTCTTTTACAATATCCAGCAGGGTGTCTAAATGATTATACATGAGTTCTATATCTTCATCTGCGTATTTACTAGTGGGCATGTAGACTTGAACTATAACTATGTCTTTTGGTTTGGATCTTAATTTTATAACTGTTATTCTGTCGCTGTGATGTATAGTATTTTCTACTTGCATTCCCCATTTTTTATTAAGTATAATAGCTGTCCCGTTTGATCCCTGTACTTCCCCTCCCGTATAAATAATCCTGTAGTCATCGCTCCAATAATCTCCACTTCCTTCCCATCTAACTTCGCATAGGCCTAAAATATCTATCTCTAATCTTTCCATCTCCATTTTAACTTCTTCTATTTTTCCTGGTTCCAACATTGTACGCACATTCCATGTGCCTAATTTGCAAGGATTTCGCATGATGACGACCGAATCAGCCTTACCCCTGACCCTGCCGGACTCAGACCGCCACGGCATGTTACATCGTGGAAGCCCGTTGTCAAGAACGTTACTACTATTATTTTTCATGTTCATATTACTCCTTTTTAGGGAAATTTAGTGTAGTGGTTTCCCTCTTGCCTTCCACACCGCAGTATATGAAGTAAAGCTAGTCCGCTTCATATAGTCTGGACATGAGCCCTTCCGGAACACATTTCTTCGGCCTCCAACCAGTACTGGTGCCACCGCTGCCTGACACCAGGGGAATGCTTATTTAGTGGCGGCATTGACTCGCTACGTCACAAGATCGTTTTCGGACATTGTGGCATTTTTTAGGGAAGCCCATCCCACTGGACTCCCCACCACGTCCTGATAATCTTGCCGCTGTTTGGTCGGGGACTGCTTATTCGATATATTCGCAGCTAACCACCATATCTTGATGGCCGTTCCACTATCCGCCACCTGTGGACCCCGTTAGTGGCCTACAGCTCAGCCCTAACTCTACAGCTCAGCCCTAACCCTACAGCTCAGCCCTAACTAAATGTCATACTAAAGTCATTTGTGTTGAACTTCATTTCACTTCAGTAAAGTTGGGTTGATTTGGTGCAACAATTTGTAATTAGCAGAAGATACAATATTCCCAAGATGGAAATAAGTGAAGAAAAACATTTTGATTTCATACCAACAAAACGTGGAGGGATTAAATTACTTTACGGAGGTCGTCAGTACCACAATTCAAAAAAGTTCAGTAACGGAAATAAATATTGGCAGTGTTATAATTTTAAGGGATGTAAAGGCAATATCACCACTAACAGTGAAATTTTTTTTATTAAGGACAATTCGCATAATGCCAGCAGTGTACCAAATTCGTCAAAAAATAATATCATGGTAAAATATAATGAACTAAAAACAAAAGTCTGTACTAACACAAAACCCATACAAAAACAGTTTAAAGATATGATTTGTCAGCTTCAGGATGATGGTGTGCATTTAGTTACTGACCTACCGAAATTTAATAACATGAAAAGTGGGCTGTACAACGCGAGGAACACTAACTTAGGTGTAACGAAGCTGAATTTGAAATTGCCTACTGAAGTAATAATACCACAAAAATTCGAATCATTTCTGTTAGCAGACTATAATGATATGGATGAGGAGACGAGAATTCTCGTGTTTTGCAACGCTGACATAAAAAATATACCTGATGACTTTGAACACTATTTATGTGATGGAACTTTCAAGTCCTGCCCACCACCATTTTCGCAAATTTATACCATCCATGAGAAGTCAGCTATGAATGCAATTCATAATGTTTTTACGAAGACCGTGATCAAAGGATGTTTTTATCACTTTTGTAATAGTTTATTTAAAAAGGCAAGGGCATTAGGAATGAAAACCAGAGTCCAAAGACGACATGTTGCTAAATGTGCTGGCTTGGCGCGTTTACCCTTGAAATTCATAATGTCAGGTTATAAATATATAATGAGACGATCACCTAACTGCGAACAAGTACGTAAATTTAACTCGTACTTTAATTCTTACTGGTTAAGTGATATTGCATTTATTAAAAAGTGGTGTTGCTCTCAAGAAGTGATACCACCAATGATCTTGAAGGGTGGCATGCTAGAATAAATAAATATTTGGGATGTAAAAATCTCTGGCACGAGTGTTAGAACTTTTGGTTAAAGAAACAAAGATTAATTTCTATAGAAAGAAGATTAAATCCAGAAACTATATAACTATATATATTATTGATTTTTTTGTTGACATAAAATAGATGATTTTAATTTTGTTCATTAAAATATTTGTGACTTTGTTTAACGACTTTATTGATATATAACTGAAATAATTGTGAATCTGTCGACATAATTAAATCTATATAATTAATTACCTAAATAAATTTGCACGCCTTGAGGCAGAATATGGCTGTTCAATTATAATATGTTAACATCTACTGTATGTACCCATGTTCGCAAAATAAATAATTTGAATTTGAATTTGAATTATGAGACAATTGACTTGGAAATTGACTCCGCAATTGAGGACATGAATGCGAATATTATAACTTTTGGGCATTGTCTAGAGATAATTGATCCTTATAGTTTTTAGGGAAATCTTTTTTTTTCAATTTTTTGCCCCTTTCACTGAAAATGTTGTTGTATTCATTTACATAAAAAAATAATTTACAATTTGGACTTTTTGTTTACTCTATCATAATTGGTTAGGAAATAAGATTTTTTGGTCTACTTTCTTAACTGGTTAAGGAATAAGAATGTTTTATCCATTTTCCTAACTGGTTTTCTTAACTAGTTAGGAAAATGGATAAAATATGTGTGTGATATCCCTGTGATAACCCTAACAGTTTTTCCCTATTGTCTCTTAGTTGGTCCCTATTGACCCCTTATTGTGTTTGAATAGGGATGACCAACATTTTAGTAAATTATGAAAAGATTCTTGATTCCATAAGTTATTTGTTTGTTATTTCTTAAAGTGTAGACTTTAACTCAAGATTTTATATTACAAAACACTAAGGTTCCACAAGAAACATCAGACAAAATGTTATCTGAAGTCTAATTCCGTCCCTATTGACCCCGTTTTACTACGCTTAAGTAAGTGAAATACTTTTTAAGTGCAAATGATTCTCAAAATTATGAACCTTGTAACCTAAGTGTGGCAATGTCCCTTTGGGTGCAGGATATGGCATTGCATTGCATGTTAGAAATATATATGCAATACTTCTTGTTTTCTGAAGACTACTTTGTGACTATACTTAAACATATATTTATATGTACCTATGCATTCTGATTTCAGTATTCTACCCAGACTCGTGAGGTGCCTGAGGCAGGCACCATGCAGAATGGCCGTGTTGGCAACATTGCACCGCCTACGTATAAATTAATGAAGCTCAAGCGGAGCGGGACACTTTTTACTCAAACCGTCGTCACAACTAGAAGTGTTTATTTTAATATACCGTCTGATTGTTACATTGTTACCCATTAGCAGATAAATTGAAAGGTATGTATTTGAAGCATAAGTTTTTGCTAAAATATGTTTACTTATATCGATTTGTGGCACGGTTAGGTATGTTTTAACATTTGTTTTTGTTGTTAGCTTTGTGGCTTGACTGCGCACGCACCATTATTTATATTAATTTCTAAATTCAATGCAAGTTACTAACAATCGGTGTGTTTAATTTAGTATGCTGTCTGACACAATATTTTGTATAAAGTCGTGTTCTGAATATAACTTCAAAACCTTTGCGATTAATATTTTGAAGCGCCATCTCTGTACAAACAACAAATTGTAACAAATTGTCAATACTTCAACAATACAGGTAGGCACAAACTACAAACATAGTATACGAGATGGCGCTTCAAGGCTGTTATTAACTAATTTTTAAAAATGGTATTTTTGAAGCGCAAATAATGTTATACTTATTGCAATGTTTTGGTGGTATTTTTAATTGGTTTTCTGTGTGGTGGTTGATGTGCTTTCGAAAATGCATGATAAGTCTTCGGTTTGGGGCTATTTTTTACGCGCTAAGGATAATGCTTCTGCTAAATGCAAAACATGCCATAAAATATATAAGACTTTAGGAGGAAATACTAGCGGTCTTCGTAAACATCTCAAAAGTATTCATAATATGACATTGTCAAAGGAAGAAGAACAACCTGCTTCAACGTCTGGTACTATTGCTCCTGCTCGCATAACTACAGCAGGCAAATCCTCAAACGAAGATGAAGTAAATAAACCACCTGAAAAAAAATCTAGGATGACAGATTTCTTCCAAAGAGTTGACGGAATTGAAGTTAGTTTCGAGAATGGCTTCTCTGGATGGGATTCCATTTCGAACTTTTGTCGAGTCTAAAGATCTTCGAGAGCTATTCAAAAGATCGCAATATACGCTACCCTCGTCTGTGACTGCTATATCTAACATGGTTAAAAAACATGCCGACTATGTTAAATCTCAAACATTAAATGAAATCAAAAAATTAAAAGCAACCGGAACGCGATTTTGTTGCACTCTAGATGAGTGGACCTCAGGCCAAACTAAGAGATATATGAATGTAAATATACATTCACTGGATTTTGATGGTGTTAATTATAAAAACTTGGGTCTCGTTAAGGGTGTTACCAGACCAATTGATCGATCGTCGCTCGACGGCATCGATCGATGGTAGAATGAAATAGTCGACGTCGATCGATAGTTTCTACCAGACCAATCGATCTATCGTCGATTGACGGCATCGATCGATATTAGAATGGAATAGTCGACGTCGATCGATAGTTTCTACCAGACCAATCGATCGATCGTCGATCGACGGCATCGATCGATGGTAGAATGGAATAGTCGACGTCGATCGATCTGCTTGATCAGCAACGCCGCGCGCCGACCGCTCCCCATTGTCACCCGCTGCCCGCCCGCGCCCCTAGCGCTTCCTACCTGGCCTGCTTGTGTTTATGTGTTAAGTTGTGTGAAGCTCGCGATCGTGAATACTGGTTGTTTCGTGACGCGCAAAATGGCGGCGACCGCGTGGACGAATGAAAGAACTTTGGAATTTATCGAGCAATACAAAAACAAACCATTACTATGGAACATTATTCACAATGATGACCGTAATAAAATAAAACGTCATGATGCACTGCTCGAAATAGCCAACTCATTTGAAATTACTAAGGAGGAAGTAGAAAAGAAAATAAAAAATTTACAAACAACATTTTCAAAAGAAAAGAAAATAGTGAAAGATAGTTTAAGAAGCGGTGCTGGACGAGACGAAATATACGTTTCTAAATGGTATGCATTTCAAGCTATGATGTTCATACAAGAAAGGAATCGCCCACGATCTACTGTGTCTACAGAGGATCGGCCTCATTCGAGCATGTCAACTGATGTAAGTACCTACATACATATTTATATTTTTTACGGCCAATATGGCTCTGTCTTCTCTGCAATTAAACAATTCATTATAGCTATACTCAATCAGCTGAACCTTTGTAGATCTTACAAAATAATAATAAGCACATTAAAATATTTGCCAGTAGTGTTGTCATTAAAATAATAATACAATTTTACAAGAACATACTTATAACCTTTATTGATACAGATTAAACAATAGCTGCCACTTGTGTACAGAGTATTAGTCCAAAACAAAACTAGAAATGAGTTACTAAAATAATTATATATTCTTGACATGCCGAAAGTCGTTTATTTAACAATACTTGTATTGCCATGTAATCATACCATCTTTAGAACAAAAATATTCAGCGAACTCTTCTCTCACTAGTTCAGCTGGAGTTGGTAAGCTGTAGAATTGTACAGATGACTGAATTTCTGGCGGCTGTATTATTTCGGAATCTGCACTCCGATTTATGTTATTTGAATAACGCAATTCTAAAGACCTATAACTCTCACAATTTCTTCTTAAATAGTTGTGAAGATAAGTCGTAGCTAATACTATGTTTTCCACATTTTTTTGGCTGAAGATGAAAAGGACTTCGAAGACAGCGAAATACTGCACTTAAAATGCCGAACGTGCTTTCTACCATTCGGCGAGCCCTACTCACCCTATAATTAAAAATTCACACCTTTGATCCTTTTCGCCCTAATTCGAGAAATGGCTTCATTAAATTTTCAGAAATAGGAAAAGCATTGTCACCTATAAAAACATATGGTGTAAGACAACTTCTTCCAGGCAATTCACTTTCTTTTGGGATTCCCCGTAGATTCATGGAATTCAAAATAGTATTTCCAAATACACCACCGTCAGAAATACGACCTTGGCACCCAATATCGCAGTACATAAAATTGTAATTCGCATTCACTACAGCCATTAGGACAATACTGTGAACTCCCTTGTAGTTAAAGTAATGTATGTGCTCCCACTGTTACTTGGAGCTCGCATATTTATATGTTTCCCATCTATTGCACCCAGACAGTGGGGAAAATCCACAGTAGTTCAAAATCTTTTGCAATGTTGAGCCATCCTTCTTCCGTGCTTGGCATCTGTAAAATAAATATATACAATGTAAATATAATGAATATGAGCTACCACTCGCGGCTTTGCTCGTGTAACTTATGCCAGTTCATACTTTTTTTTTTAAATTATACCTATTTAAAATATTTGTAAATAATTTTGTTGCAGATAAATTCACAAGCATCTGAGTCAGACAGTTGTCCATCCCCGACTCAGATGCGTTGATAGTGAAGGTAGTCGTAAAAGGCGCCTCAAACCAAATGATGCCGCAATAGAAAAAACGTTGGAGATGGTTGATACTTTGATTCGCAATAGAAAAGATGTTGATGAGTATACATTGTTTGGAGAACAAATAGCATTTAAATTGAGGACACTAAAAACAGACTACGCGCGTATTACCGTACAGCATCATATAAATAACCTAATTTACGAAGCTCAACTTGGTAAATATGACTATCCAGAAACTCAAAATCAAGGCTACTACACCACGCTGTATCCTACAAATGCACAATCTTCAAATCAATCCAACCTTCCATCCACTTCTCAATACGCAAGAGATTCAACTGGATATAGCTTGTCGCTGGATAATATCAACCTTCCCTCTACAAGTGGAAATAATACAACAGTAGAGTCATTGGATAATTTCGAAGATGTCTCATCTAACTTGCAAGAAAATTAAACGATATGTTTATATGATTACTGTTTCTCTGAAAAAATTATAATAAACCTGAAATACTATGTATATTTTATATTTTTAATTTCTTCTAGCTTATATCAGAGATAAATAATGTTGAGATACCCTTACAACTTAACTCACCTTATATATAACTTACGATTACAAGTCCAAGAATACTTACTTGTATGTGATCCCTAAGAGAACATATAAGCGCATTGCACACTTCTGGAATTATACAAGAAATACTTTGTTGTGAAATTTTAAACGTTAACACTAGACTTTGATATGAATCACCACTGGCTAGAAATCTGAGTGTTATAAGTAACCGATTTTTAGGTGAAATTGATTGTATGTAATTGGTATCCAATTTTGCAATTAAAGGAGCCACCATATTTAAGAGATTTTCAATATCACTGTTACTCATTCGAAAAGCATCCAAAAAACCGCTATTTTAAATATCATTTGGATAAGATAAGCGATCTTTGGCTTTAAAAAATGATCGCATCCAGAGTCTTCTGCGTTTGCGTCTCCGTAATAATAGTACGAGCAACATCGAACTGGCCAACAACAACGCGTCCTCTTGTGAATACATTTTGAAAGAAACTGATGGAATGTAGCCGGAGTTAATCGATCAACGTCGACCGGTACCAGTAGTAGAACAGTATCTGTCGATCAATTAAAGCTACCAGACCAGTCGATCAACATCGATCGACGTTGATCGATGCAATAGACCGGCAATCGATCGATTGGTTAGTCGAACAGTGGTAGCAATTCTGTTGTTCAAAAACTCTCTAAACTAAACTAAAAATCACTAAAATTTAGTTTAGTGATGTCAAACGACATTTTGTATTCTGAAAACGTATGACTAAACTATTATTAGTTTGACACAACCAAAATTAGCTTAGTTACTCAACTTAGTCCAAATTTGCTTATTTGGTATTCTGTTGTACGTCCTAAACGTCTAAAATTAGAAACGTCACACTAAAATTAGACGCCATCTAAAATACTGCCGACCAGTTATAGTGATAATTGTAATTTCGTTAAAATTTTGTGGCAAATAACATTTTTATGATGAATAACATAACATAACTTCACGTCTGTATCCCCGAAGGGGTAGGCAGAGGTGTATTACACACCCACGATTCGCCAGTTATGTTAAGGTCCCAATGTAATAGGGGGCGAGCCTATTGCCATCTACCGGGCACATTATTAAGCGAGTGATAATTAACATTTATTAATGCACACATAACTACGAAAAGTCAGAGGTGTGTGCCCGGGGCGACTGGGGATCGAACTCGAGACCTCGTCTCAGCAGTCCGTTACGTACGCCACTAGGCTATCGCCGCAATGATGAATAACGATTTCGTGATTTTGGCTTTGGCCAGTCAAAGTCAAAGTCAAAAATCATTTATTCTTTTTAAATGAAATACAGTTGCTATTTCTTTTGTGCGCAATGGCGACTTCTTTATTTATACTTATTTTTGTTCTCATACAAAAACGCTTTACAAACTACCACTATAGACTGAGAAGCTTATACAAAAAAAATATTTTTGGTGTTGCCACTACATTTAACACTCCTCCTCAACACAAAAATGTTTTCATTTTCTTAAATAGATATCAACTTATAGCACTAATCTTGAATTCACAACACTATTTTTCCTTAACATCCGTGTCACTTAATTGACAGTTGACATTGACACTGCAATGATAGTAGGTAATCACATATAAAACATTCTAACCTAAGTTTTAACCCGATAGGTTTAAAAGACTCATTCTAAATGAAAACAAACATGACCTTTCTTAGAGGTTAATTAACACATTAAGTAAGTATATAAATAATTAACAAGATTCTACACAAAGAAGATTTCTAAAATAACAAAAAGTTGGTTTACAAAGAGCTTTAGTTAATATATCTGCAACTTGGTTATGTGTCTCTATGTATTTAAGTTCTATTGTGTTGTTCTCTATTAAATTTCTAATAAAATGGTGTTTAATGTCGATGTGTTTTACTCTTTTAGTATTTTCTCTATTTTTAGCTATATGAATACATGACTGATTGTCTTCAAATATGACAAAACTCTTGCAACTTATCTTTAGATCACTTAGGAGACCCCTAAACCATAAAATTTCACAACAGAGATTAGACAAAGCTATATATTCTGATTCAGCTGTGGAAAGAGAAACTGTTTTTTGTTTTAATGTAGACCAGGATACAATATTACCATATAGGTATACACAAAAACCTGAAATTGATTTTCTATCAAGATGGTCGCCCGCCCAGTCTGAATCACAGTAACCAAGACATATATTACCAAATTCTCTTTTCTTGTATACTAACCCATAATCAATAGTGGTTTTTAAATATCTCAAAACTCTTTTTAAGTAAGCAAAATGTTTGTTTGATGCATTATTTTGATATCTACTAAAGTAGTTAACTGTAAAGCACAAATCAGGTCTAGTACAAATACACAAATAAATTAGACAACCAATTAACTCACGATAAGGTAATGTGCATTCATATTCTTCAGTTTTCTCAAGTTTGAGTCCAATTTCACATGGAGTTGAAACACCCTTGCAGTTGTCCATATTGAACCTGTTTAATACTTTAGATATATAGTCCTTTTGATGCGTTTGATTACTTGGTTCTTAATATCCCTTTCAATGTTTATACCTAAGAATCTTTTGATTTCTCCTAACTCAACCATTTCAAACTTTTGTTTAAGGTTTGATTTTAATAATAATAAATCTTCTCTACACTTTGAAATTAAAATAATATCGTCCACAAATAAAAAAACAAATAAGGTTTTTTCACTACACAAATATAAACAATTATCATATTGGGAACACTTTAGACCTATATGTACCATGTAGTTATGGAATGCCTCATTCCAGCATCTAGGGCTCTGTTTAAGGCCATACAGAGACTTGTTGAGCTTACACACATACTCACTGCATTCTTCTTCTGGAAGACACATATATATCTCCTCCTCAAGTGTTCCATGTAAAAAAGCAGTTTTTACATCCATTTGTTCTATCAAATATTTTTCATAGTTTGCCATGACTAGCAAAGACCTCAATGTAGTAAGTCTGCCTACTGGAGCATAAGTATCACTGTAATTATTACTCTGGAAGCCTTTAGCAACAAGACGAGCCTTATATACATTATCATCTTTCTTTTTAAACACCCATTTGCTTTCTATTATTTTCTTTCCTTCTGGTCGTTTTACTCTAGTCCATGTACCATGTTTTTCATGAGATTTCATTTCCTGTTTGATAGCGTCTTTCCAGTATTTTTCCTCTTTAGATTCCAACGCTTCTTTTAA
Organism: Cybosia mesomella; assembly: GCA_946251805.1. Taxonomy (NCBI): domain Eukaryota; kingdom Metazoa; phylum Arthropoda; class Insecta; order Lepidoptera; family Erebidae; genus Cybosia; species Cybosia mesomella. Next base: position 12,149,431 of record OX276411.1, read on the forward strand.
GGTTCTAGGTTCATTAATCATACCTTCACTCATGAGTGATGTGTGGTAAGTAACATAATCTTTAAGCCAATTTGGGGGTTTTCTATTTCTTTCAGACCTTGCATTTATTTCTTCTCTAATTTCATTTTCTGTTTCTGACCTCTCTTGCTCAATGTTCTGTATATCACCTTTTTCCATGTCCACTGTTTCTATATTTTCTGAAAACTCTATTGGGTAATTAATTGAATTCTGCTTATCTTTATCTAAAATTTCTTTACTTGTCTCGTTAAAAATAACATCCCTTGCTTTAACTACTTTCTTATTTATCAAGTCCCATAGCTTGTAACCATTATCACAGTAGCCTACCATATACAACTTCATAGATTTTTGTGAAAATTTTCCTTGTCTTTTAGTTTTAGGTATATAAGCATATGCTACTGAGCCAAACACTTTTAATTTTTCATAATTTGGTAAGGTCTTATACCATATTTCTGCTGGTATCTTCTCCTGTAAGGTAGGTATTCTATTTATTATGTAATTAGCACAATAAACAGCTTCACCCCATAGATATTTGGTTAATTTACTTTCCAATAATATTGTTCTTGCCTTTTCTATCAACGTTCTGTTATATCTCTCCGATTTTCCATTTTGTTGAGGATTATAAGCTATGGTAAATTCTAATTTAATTCCTTTCTTTTTGCAATAGCTAATACAGTCCTTATTTTGATATTCCTTTCCATTGTCACATCTTATTGTTGTTATTTTCTTATTAAATCGTACCTCAGCCATTTCTGTATAAATCTTTAAATAGTATAGAGCCTCAGATTTTGTTCTCATGAGATATACACATGTAAACTTTGAGTAGTCATCGATAAATGTTATAATATACTTTTTGTCATCATATGTGCTCATGTTCATGGGACCACACACATCCGTATGGACAACTTGTAGAACTTCTGTGGTATATGGTTCATAAGATTTGTAGGACTTCTTAATTTGCCTTCCTTGCAGGCATGGTTCACACAGTTTAATATTATTTTCTTGTTTGGACAAATTAATTAATTTTCTCCTTTTTAAAATGTTTATTTTTTCTTGTGATGCATGTCCCAGACGTCTATGCCACAGATCTTCATCATTTTTAATGCAATATGCAGGATTTACAGTATGTTCCTTTTCAATACAAAATGCTATCTTATAAAGGTTATTTTCCTTATAACCTGACTTGATTACACGGTCTTGTTTTAAAATCATGATGCGTCCATTATTTATTTCTATACCAAATCCTGCATTTTCTATTCTGGTCAATGACAATAGATTCAACCTTAGGTTTGGGACAAATAGCACTTCTTTCAACTTAAAATTTTCTACCTTTAAAATACCTCTTTTTGTAGCCATCATTATTTCTCCATTTTTAGCCGTATTAATGAATATAGGTTTTTCTAATATTTCTACTTCTTTTAAGTACTTTTCTTGATTAATTAAGTGGTCGGTAGCTCCCGAGTCTGCTATGAAAGTTATAGTATTGGCATTGTTGGTGATATTTGCACAACTTGGTTGCTGAAGCTCGACACTCGATACAAAAGAGAATTCATGTTCTTCTTGTTCTTCTGCAGCTCTGCCATATTTTTTTGTTTTTGTAAAAACTTTCTTCGTTTTATTGCTTCTAAATTTGCAGTCAGCTTTCATGTGCCCTTTCTTCCCGCAGTTATAACACTCAAAAGGAAAGGGTTTCTTGTAGTTTGATTGGCCTTTGTATCCTGCAAATGCTTCTATATTTTCCTCATCCTCTGTCTGTTCTTTTAAACCCTTTTTCTTCACTTCTTCATCAAGCAGCCTTCTTTTAATAAATTCTATAGTTACATTTTCTGAGTTAAGTGTTTCAATTGCGGAGACAACTCCGTCATACGAAGAAGGCATCGCCATTAGCAGATAACATTCTATTTCGCCTTTAGAGGGCTCTCCTCCTGCATCTTTCAGTTCTCGAACGAGAGTGTCAAACTTTAATAAAAAATCTTTTAATTCTGATCCCTCCTTGTATTTTGCGGAAAGTAATCTTTTTCTTGCTAATATTTGATTAGATATGCCCCTTTTTAAAAAGGTTTTTTCTAGGGAGTCGATGATTTCTTTAGGGGACTTAGCGTCCTTAATTAGTTCAAGATGGCTGTCGCTAATGCTTTGTATTATTATGCTTTTGCATTTTCTGGTTTTCTTGGCATCTTTTAGTTCTATTTCTTTGATGCATTCTATAACTTCATTTTCTTCCAGGATCACTTTCAGCCTGAAGAGCCAGTTATTAAAATTTTTGCCGTCAAACGGGATTATTCCGTATTTGTTGCTCTTTGATTCTTCCATTCTGTTTCTTGGTTCTTTTAATTTCTTTCACAAACTTTCTTTGTTCTTCGTTACAGACTGGGCCCATAACCTTTTAAATGAAATACAGTTGCTATTTCTTTTGTGCGCAATGGCGACTTCTTTATTTATACTTATTTTTGTTCTCATACAAAAACGCTTTACAAACTACCACTATAGACTGAGAAGCTTATACAAAAAAAATATTTTTGGTGTTGCCACTACATTTAACAATTCTGTATAGACCATTAATACGGCACTTACAAAACGTCAAAAAAAAATCTAATGTTTGGCCGGTTCGAAACGCGGCCCTGTCCTGAGAAGACTCCGGCAAAACACTCAGCGGGCTGTTTTTTTTGGTCTATTTACAAACATGTTTACTTAACCAAATTACAATATTTCATTTGAGTAGCATAGAGAGAGAGCAAACAGTTCATATCCAAGTTTGTTTGTCATCTAAATAGTCTTGCATTTTATAATAGCCTTTTTGGCAGAGTTTACTTTTACTTTGTCTTTTAAATTTATGAAGAGGTAGATTCTTCATTTCACTAGGAAGCTTGTTGTAGAAGCGTATACAGTTACCCTGAAAGGAATTACTAATCTTGTGGAGTCGACTATTACAAACCACAAGATTGTTTTTATGTCTAGTATTTACGTTATGTATATCACAAAGCCTTAAAAAATTAGAAATGTTTCTTCTAACATACAAAAGATTTTCAAAAATATATTGAGACACCTTAGTTAGAATGTTTATTTCTTTGAACTTTTCTCGGAGGGAGACTCTTGGGCCCAACTTATAAATTGCCCGCACAGCCCGCTTTTGCAATACAAAGATTGTATTTAAATCTGCGGCATCCTTTTACACCACCAGTGCTGCTGCAGCTCTTTGTTAGTGTAATGGGTATTAAAAAATACCCTTGACACCACCGGTGGTGCAAGACGGTGGTGTCAAGGGTCCAAAAGGCCCCAAAGGAGAATGCCGTAGCTCATAATACTATGGAAATAACTGAAATAAACTATTCTAGCGGTATCTATGTCTGTTAAAGTCTTAATCTTTTTCACAGACAAATGCGGGCAGAATTAATTGAAAGAAATTTTAATTAAAAACATATAATTGGTTTTAAATAAAGCTATTTTTTATACATATAATCACCAAAAATTATGTTTTACTTAAAGCTATTTTTATTTATTAAACATGTACACTACATGCTGCTAAGATCTCAGCAGCATGTAGTGTAGCAGCACTGCTGTCTCTCAATGCAGCAGCAATCACATCAACACTATATCGAATAGTTTCTTGTAAGGTGCTATTGCTTTCATGCAGGGCATTCACTAAATTGTCATAGGCAGGAGGTCGTGAAGGCCTAGGCAAGATGCGGCGTCTCGGCACAATCCGATGGCAAATGGGGCCAGCTTCTGCCGAGACACCAGATTGAGGCAGTTGTGGCTGCTGTACCTCCTGAGGAGATTGTACAGAGGGCAGCAATAGAGATACAGGTGGCGAGCTGCTCAATGTAATTCCCTAAAATAAATATTAAATTGTTCATGTGTTTCAAATCAAGCAATTATTATTTCCTTGCCAAATTTTTAACTGATCCGATATGTCAATTGTGTCATGTCACGTCAAATTGACTTGCACATATTCCAGCCAGAGATAGTTTAGTTGTGTAGATAACAAAGAGGTTTACACCGGGTTGCCAGGCTAGTGAATTGAATAAAACCGTTTGTACTTATCTATGACTAAGAAAAATAACGGTTTGTTTACTGTTTGATCTATAATATGCATTAATAATCATTTTTCGGCATTCTTAAAACCTAAGAATATAGTTTTTAAAGAATTTAATAATTCACTCTTTATCATTCATTCTTATTTTTTTAATAACGGTAACACTTTCATATTTAAATTTTGGTGATGTCAGATTCAAATTTGGTGCTGTCATATTGAACACCAAATTTAGTTCGACGTAACAACAGAATAGCAATCCCTCTAAATTTCTCTAAAATAAGAAAATTTTAGAGAAAAATTAGTTTAGTGATGTCAGCAACAGAATTGCTACCAGTATCTGTCGATCAATTAAAGTTACTAGACCAGTCGATCAACCTCGATCGATGCCGTCGATCGGCAATCGATCGGTTGGTCTGGTAACACCCTTATAAAAATGGTAATGTTTTATGGCGCTGTACTAATTGGCGAAAATTGAAATGCGGTGGTTATGTGACTATTGATGTAAGTAACTGTTGCATTTTGAATATTGATCCATTAATGTTCTTTTCTTACATGTATAATATTGTGTATGTCAATATCTATGAACCTTGTTTTCGTATATTCTTTCAGGGAAATTCTGTTGCGAGAGATACTCCCCACACACTCTCATGCGTGAGGAATGTTGTTCAAAACGATATTGATCTTGCAATACATAAATGTAAAGACAAAATAAGAAAATTAGATTCTCGACCAATTCGAGAAATATATGATAAATGTTTAGGTCCCATAAAGAACAAAGGTATAGATTTGGTAGCAAAGGTACCATCACTGAAATCATTAAAAAGTGCGTTATACAAAGTTAAAAATGAAAATGCAGATGTGCCAAAAATGTGCTACAGGAAAGTAAATGAGGTTGAAATTCCTAAACCACATTTGGATTTCGTTCTGTGTGACTATTTAAATGTACATGAAATGGAAAAACCGTTAAACAAAGAAATTTTATCAAAAATATAACATATATTTTGTGATGGAACCTTCCAGTGTTGCACTCCACCATTTGAGCAATTGTATGTGATGCACGGAGATGTTGGCAGTTCTCTAGGCACAACAACGATTAAGCCTTTACTTTACGCATTGTTGAGTGATAGGAAAACGGAGACGTATGATTTATTTTTTAAATTAATTGCATCTCAAATAAATAACTTTTCCCCGAAAAAAACAACAATGGATATGGAACAAGCGGCTGTTAATGAAGCCACGAAAAATTTCCCTGATGCTGAGATAAAAATTTGCTATTTCCATGTTAAGCGGAATATTCGCAAAAAGGGTAAAAACTTACATTTAGATAAAAACAAATATACTAGGAGACTGGTTTTGTTGTGTGGTGCACTGCCATTATTACCTACGAATTTGATTACTGAAGGGTGGAACTATATTAAAAAAAAACATACTAAATATGAGTGAAGATCATCCAAACTTGTTAAAGTTAGTAAATTATATGAAATACTGGCTCAAAAATGACGAAACTAGAAAAATGTGGTCGGTTTTCAGCGAAAGACATGGCACCAATAACTGTTGCGAAAGTTGGAACTCGGGCTTAATCAAAATGATTGGTCGAAAACGCCCTAACATACTACAGTTATTGAATGAATTAAAAAGAGATGCCGAACAAAAGCGAAGGCAACCGCCAAAAAGACGTAACACAGATCAAATATCCATTGATAAGATAATTCAAGAAACACAATTGCAATTATTAAGCAATGACATAAGTGTAGGTCATTTCTTAGATATTGTAAAAAAAAAGTTTTAAAAACTAAAAACCACGCTTTTAGCACGTACTAAAACGTATTCCTGTCAGCAAACCCTTTCATTTGAATAAAAGCGTGTTATTAAAGAACAGTGTGAAAACATCTTTAAACTTATTTTTATTCCAAGGGGATTCCGGTGAACCGACGAGTTCCCCTATTCCATTTAGTTCAACTCAAATTTCAACTCGTTGAACTAATTGGAATATTTTTTCCATTTAGTTCAACTTTTTACAAATTTTATTTAAGTTGAACTAATTGTAATATTTTTTCCATTTAGTCCAACTTTTGACAAATTTTATTCAAGTTGAACTAATTGGGATATTTTTTCCATTCAGTTCAAATTTTTACAAATTTTATTTAATTTGAACTAATTTGGTTATTCTTTCCAATTAGTTCAACTAGTAAAATGCTGTATATATAACTAAAATTTAATAAACACACACCTCAAACTTATAATACTCATATCTATGAGTCGAACGTAAACTTTCTATAAATAGAGAAACAGTTATTATACCAGATATAATATTGTTTTGTATAGTTTATGTTCAGCAACTTATTTGTTTGTATTTAGAATAGAAATCAAACCAAGATTACGAGATGTTATATCACAATACATTTAACTAGTGAGTTATATTCAAATTACAACCAGTCACTCCATAGTCGCCATTGGTAAGCTCGATTTTTTCTTCTCCCCGTCCCGCGCGCCCGCGCAGCCCTCCATCTTGCGTTTAGTTGTAGTTGTAGGCGCTAACAACTTCCCCCCCCTCGAAGACTGTGAGGTTTCGAGAGGATGCACCGTCTGGTGTGGCTCCGGCTCAGCTGGTAGAGGACACAGGTTACCGATTGCACGGCGCACCGTGCCCTTCGAAGTCAGGACATCTGCAACACGCGCGACGCCATCTGCTCCAAGATAGAGTCGCTCGATCCGACCCATTCGCTACTTGAGAGGAGGCAGGTTGGCTTCCTTGAGGATCACCATGTCTCCTTGTGACAACGACCCTTGGTTGACTCGCCATTTGGATCTCTGTTGGAGCTCGCAAAGGAACTCGTTGCGCCATCTCTCCCAAAAGTGTTGCCTCATTTGCTCGATCTGTTGGTACCTGTTTAATCTGGTAGTTTTTATATCCAACAGCACTGGAGACGGCAGCGAGGTAAGTGGTCTTCCGATCAGGAAATGCCCAGGAGTTAATGGAAGAAGATCACAAGGATCCGATGAAAGAGGAGTAAGGGGACGCGAATTTAAAATTGCTTCGATCTGAACAAACCACGTAGATAACTCGTCGAAAGTTAAATGATTTTCATTTTTTCCTAACATTCTATAAAAATGATGTTTGGCGGATTTCACTCTCCCAAAGCCCACCGAAGTGGGGAGAGTAAGCCGGCGAAAACCGAAACTTAATACCTTCGTTCGCAGCGAAAGACGACAGAGATTCATTGTTTAGGGTTAAAAATTGGTTTAAATCATTGCTTGCGCCCACAAAATTACGACCGTTGTCGCAGTTAATTTCACTCGGCTTTCCCCTACGAGAAATGAAACGTCTCAAACAATGTATAAATGCTTCGGAGCTGAGGTCAGATGCAACCTCGAGATGCAATGCTCTAGTTGTGAAGCAAACGAAGAGGCATAGATATGCCTTGATGATTTTACATCCGCGGCCGAGGCGGTCTCTGATAGGGAAAGGCCCAGCAAAGTCAACACCTGAAATTTGAAAAGGTAAGTTGGGAGTAACTCTAGAGCGAGGTAAATTTCCCATAATGGGAGTTATGGTTTTTGCTTTCATGATCCTACATACTTGGCAATTGTTTACAGTGCTTCTCGCAAGTCGTCGACCGCTAATAGGCCAGTAACATTGGCGTACGTTTGTAAGCAGCAGCTGTGGACCACAGTGTAGCAGTTTTTTATGCTCGTGAGCGAAAATCAATTTTGTCATTGTGTGACTAGAATCTAACAACATAGGATGTTTTTTACTGTACGGTTCCGCTGCGCGCTGAATACGCCCACCTACACGGATAATGCCGTCTTCGTCTACGAACGGTCTCAGACATAAAATACGGGACCTAGAAGGTAAGATTTTTTTATTTAATAATAATTTTAACTCGGATTCAAAACATTCAGTTTGGTGCTGTTTTATTAAACATTTCACAGAAGTTTCCAATTCCTCAGCTGTTAAATTGCCTGTTTGTTTTGAGTCCGTGGTTTTTAGATTATGAATAAATCTTAATACGAAAGCCATGGCTCTTTGTACGGTTGTGAACTTCGAATATTTGTCAAAATTCATAACTCCGCAAAGAGTGGCGTGAGAGTTCGTAGGTATGGTAGTACTAGTGCATGTAGTAGTTTTAGTTGAAGAGTGAGTTTTAGTATTAGTGTAAGTTTTCTTTTCAGGTAATTCCTTTGTATAGTTTATGTTATTGGGCCAATCAGACTCGGATTGCAATAAGAATTGAGGGCCATGCCACCACAAAGTAGTTTTATGTATAAGCTTGGGATCTATACCTCGAGACGCGAGGTCGGCGGGGTTTTGAAGTCCCGGTACGTGGCGCCAACACCCGGACGACGTTAACTGCTGGATTTCCGCTACACGATTAGACACGAATGTCTTTAAGTCGCGAGCTTGAGAGGACAGCCAAGCGAGGACAACAGAAGAATCGGTCCAATAACATATTTTAGCAATATTCAGTCTTAAAGCCTTTAAGACCTTTTTTACTAAACGAGCTGCTATCAGAGCTCCACAAAGCTCTAAGCGTGGAATCGTTTGTGTTTTGACTGGTGCAACTTTAGTTTTAGCACAAAGAAGATTGACAACCACTTTACCTGAACTATCTAGCGAGCGAAGATAGACACAAGCTGCATATGCGCTTTCCGAGGCATCGCAAAACGCATGGAGCTCAATGTTATCTGGGTTTTTACTTAAGACACACCTGGGAATTTGAATCGAAGACAAATTATTTAAGCCTGAAATAAATGTAAACCATATTCTTTCTATGTCAGAAGGAATGGGTTCATCCCAGTCTAATTTGGTAAGCCATAACTTTTGTAGTATGATTTTTGGAGTTATAGTACAAAGACTCAGTAGCCCAAGTGGATCGAAGAGCTTTGCTGAGTTTGATAAGATTACTCGCTTTGTAGCTAGAGAAGAACAAGAAAATTCGGTAGGAAAATGTAAGACGTCAGCGGCTGGGTCCCATTTAAGGCCGAGCGTACTAGATTGTGAACTTAACTCCAAATCTGTAGTAGTAAGTAAATTTGGGTTGTTTTTTAGAACAGAGGGAACATTTGTTCGAAACTTACGGAGAGGAAAACATGCTGAATTCAGAATTTCTGTGACTTTGGTTATAATGCGAGCTAACTCCGCTTTGCTACTGCTTCCAGACAGATAGTCATCAACGTAAAAGTCGGATCTGATCAGTTGAGCTATCTTCTCATCTTCACAGTCCCTTGATAACTGAAATAAACACCTTGTACTTAAGAATGGTGCAGAAGCAGTACCGTATGTTACGGTGTTAAGCTGGTATGTTTTAATAGGAAGCTCTTCACTATCACGCCACAGTATCATTTGTAGAGGCCGCTGTTCGGGCTGGACGAGCACCTGTCGGTACATCTTCTCCACGTCCGCCGAAACCACATACTGATGCTGTCTGAATCTTAACAAGATCGAAAATAGGTCGTCTTGGACGACGGGTCTTACGTACTGGATGTCGTTAAGAGACTTTCCTGAGGACGTTTCAGCGGACGCGTCGAAGACAACCCTTAACTTAGTGGTTTCGCTGCTCTCTCTGATGACAGCGTGATGAGGAAGGTAACAACCCTGTGATGGATTTGTGACCTCGCTCATGTGTCCTAGGCTCTCATATTCTTGCATAAATTTAATATATTGTTCATGAAAGTTAGGATTTTTTCTCATTTTTCTTTCCATTTGATTTAATCTTTTTTCAGCTATATGATAAGAGTCGCCTAGCACACTGGGCGGTTCACGAAGAGGAATCATAACATTGAACCTACCATCCTTGTCGCGGTAAGTCGTCTCTGTAAAGAGCTTTTCACAAATATTTTCATCGAAATTAGGACTAATCAATGAAGGCACATTTTCTAATTCGAAAAACTTAGATAGTTGTAATTGAATGTCTTTACTGAAGTGACAAAACATACGATTAGTTTTAGAGACGTTATTTGTTCTCATTGGACCTGCTACTACCCAGCCCAATTGGGTTTTTTGTAGAAGAGGTTTGTTAGGACCCAGCTTAATTTTAGAGGGGCAAAGTAGATCCCAGAAGACGTCCGCTCCGAGAAGAAGGTCGATTTCTGAAGGATAACAGAAACCGGGGTCTGCTAACTTTATGTTATTTGGAATACCCAAATCTTTGATGAAAACTTGCACTTGAGGTAGTTTATCTGTAATCAAAGGGAGAACAAAACATCTTAGAGATGTTTTAAAAGATGTAACAGAAGAACGTATGACGATGTTACAATGTTCTGTAATATTGACGACAGCATTGTTAATGCCGGAGACACACTGCACCTGATTTGTAATTTTAAGCAAACCGAGTTTAGCTACAGCTTCTTCGATAATAAAAGAAGATTGGCTACCGCTATCCAGTAACGCTCTTAAAACGAAGGATTTGTCGTTGTTTGTCACCTTAACCAAGGCCGTGGACAGAAGAGCCTGGTTTGCAGAGACAGCAGACATGCTGATGGCAGAAATATTCCCAGAAGAATTATCTGCAATATGAGAACGTTCACTGTTGTCGTTTGCGGTTGAACGAAGTGACGAAGTGTCTTCAGAACCTTGCGGTGACCGAGGAGGCTGTGAGTTATTTAAAGAAGACTGTTTGTGCAACATTGTATTATGTTTTCGTTTACAAACACGACAACCCCCTAGTCTGCATTGAGCGGACCTATGACCGCTATGAAGACAATTGTGACATAATTGCCATTGAAAAACCTTTGAGATACGCTCCTCAACAGGTAACGTTTTAAACTTAGGGCAATCATATAATTTATGATTCTGTTTGCATTCGACACAGCTATTATTCCTTTCAAGGCTGGCAGAAGATGATGACGCAGTAAAGGACTTAGACTTAACCATGGCATTGCGCTTTTCCGATTTATCGGGTTTGCTAGCATGAACGGTTTCTAATACGATGGCTCGCTGCCGTAGAAAATTAAAAAAGTCATCTAATTTAGTTCTTTCCAAAGTAGTCCTAAACTGTTCCCAGTCCCTAGCAGTTTTTTGTGTCTAACTTTGTAGACGCCATGTATATGATGAGGGAGTCCCAATGATCCGTGGGTTCCCCTAGTGAATTCAATGCATTTAAGTTTTTTGAAATTAAATCAATTAAATCCCGTAAACCCTTTTCAGATTCCTTAGACATAGACTCAATTGAAAACAAGCACTTAATGTGTTCATTTACTAATAGTCGCTTGTTGTCGTACCTATCGCATAAGAGCGACCAGGCGATGGAATAATTATCACGAGTAATTACAACTGAATTTATGACTGCCTGAGCGGATTCGACTAAATAAGATTTCAAATAATGAAACTTACTGACGTCATCGAGATCTTCGTTATCGTGAACGAGAGATTTATACATGTCGCGAAACTCCAACCACTTATTTGGGTCTCCGTTAAACGAAGGAATTTTTAACGGAGGTAATTTTAAATGTCTAGAAGATTTCATGGTCGTCTGTGAGCCATTATCACCAAGTCCATTCTCAAAGGCTTGAAGCAACTCCTGAGCCTGAGCAATCAACTTGTAGACGCGGTTCTCAAATTCCTCTCTCTCGAGCATTTGAGACTCTTCGTCTTCATCAAGACTTTCTATTTTATTTTGCAACGCGTCAAAAATGCTTAAAAGGTCTTGTAATTTGCTCAGCCTCAAGTTTAGTTAATTGAATTGAGTTTTACTAATATCGGTTAATAATAGGATAGGCTTGAAATATTTTTCAAATGACGTCACACGTGACTTAATACGACCTCTTTCCGCAATAAACTCCCGTAATTCTTTTTCAGTCATATTTGAAGCGCAAACAATGATAAAACTCAATTGAATTGATAACAAAATCAACTTATTGTAAAGTTGCAGTTAAAGTTAAAAAATGCAATGAATACAACCTCGTTTATCGCCGCTCGATCATAACAAAGGATCAGCTGGCGGGCGATCGATGCACTAACCGCTAACTCAGGCGCAGGTTACGTAACAAGTCGCCCGGCCGGCCCGCCGCTGCAGTAGATAGGTATTTCGTTCGATTCTCGCTAATTTTCTCTCGGAGTACCCTGGAATAGTCGGCCAATCCGATTTAGCACTTATAAAACTATTCTACTGAATAATATGGGGACTTAACCACCTTAATAACAATAATGCAACATTACGTAGGTAATTAACACAAAGGTTGAGATTAATTGAACAAGATAATATCAATTAAGTATTGATGAACATGTGAGTAGTGAAAAAATATGACCTAGATTAATGAATTGGGATGTAATTACTATTAATTGGTTCAACATAAGTTACATAATTCGCTTGATAACGGAACTGATTTTGAATGTAAGACAGAATTTTGATTAAATACCTAATCCGTAAAATTATATGAAATTAGAAAGGAATCTAAATAATGGTAACTATAATGGTAAACATTATGAACATTATAATGGTAAACATTATGAAATAAGGGTTTACTTTACAAATTACTGGAATATAGAATGATAATTTTGTTACAGCAAATATGTGGGTGAGTTAACACTCATTTAACGGCGAAGTTAACTAACGCAATCTGCACAATTCGAAGCAATGAATTAACAAAATAAGGATGTAAATAGGTAGGAAATGGCAGTACTTCCCTCGGTTTAGATTGTTTCACCTCGTCCTGCGGGATATACGTCTTCCAAGATCAGCACATCACGTCGGGGTCACCATTTGTTTTGTATAGTTTATGTTCAGCAACTTATTTGTTTGTATTTAGAATAGAAATCAAACCAAGATTACGAGATGTTATATCACAATATATTTAACTAGTGAGTTATATTCAAATTACAACCAGTCACTCCATAGTCGCCATTGGTAAGCTCGAGTTTTTCTTCTCCCCGTCCCGCGCGCCCGCGCAGCCCTCCATCTTGCGTTTAGTTGTAGTTGTAGGCGCTAACAGGTAAGGTATAAAGTTACCTTGCTTATTCAGTTGGTAGAACTGGGATGACCAAGATTTGCTCGGTATTAAAAAAACATTCTCCAAAAATTAAAAACAAGCTAGATCGATTAATCACTCCCGAAACCCCCTGTATGCTAAATTTCATGAAAATCTGTGCAGCCGTTGCCGAGATTCTGATTATATTATATATACAAGTTCAGGGACCAGTATTCAAGAGGATCTGTATTCTATGCGGTCAGGGGCATCGATTACTAGATCAAGCCACATGTTCATGCTGCGTAGGTCAAGTGGCGTGAGACGACTGATATCATTGTGACCACAAAATGCCGGTGAAGCTTGAAGTTTTCATGTCCATGATATTGCAGACAAGCTGTATGAGAGTCGCCTCCGCTAGTATGTCTTACGTCGATCGGCAAACTAAGGGGGAAGCAAGTGTCTGGGTATGCAAAGCATGATATGCGTGCCAATGGTCTACTACCAAGGATGTCGAAGACCGTGCGAGAGGAGGAATAAAAGTAGGAAAGCGGACCCCGGGCGTCGAAGCGTCAGCTTGGGACGTAACCAAGATTAACGCTACGATGATGATGAATGATGCAAGAATTGCTCGTTTAAACGTACTTATAAACAATAAAACAAACTTATAATACTACCCTAGTATATAATAAGTCTATGCTTCAAAGTTTATATAACAGTCTTCTAAAAAGGTTATCTAGGTCTAGGTTATAATCATGTATTAGATATGTACTGGGCACATACAACTTATTAAGATTAAAAAACTACAACTAATTTGTCATTTCGGCACGCGTCATATCTGTGTGAGCTTAAAAATTAAATACAAAAATATGGAAAACATCGAGAACGCAAGTGATCTATATTATTTGAGAAAAGGCAAAAAAAAACCTTAGTATTGTGTGTATCTGGTTGTAACAACTGATGGGACGGGGTATTGTAACAATGCACATTGTACTTTTAAGGATATTAGTGGAATATGTAGTCGATTCCTTAGTTGATATCGATTCATAGTCTACTAATATTATCTGTATTCTTTCATCGACTCTGTCTATGGTTAGCTGTGGTCAACTCTATCGGCTGTGGCATATTATCTATGAACTCCCACCAAGTCGCTTCTTTCAGCCGACGTTATAAATGACAGTGCAGCGGTTTTGCGAGCCCCTAATTTTCTGCATCGCTTCCACAAGTGCATAGCTCTGGTACTGAGCCGTTGGTCCGCCGAGTGACTCACGTAGGTGCCAGCGCGACACGCCGGGCAGGGGACCTGAGCTAAGTGCAGACTCCTGGCTGCCGCGGGTCGTTCTTCACGTCCTCACATCTTCTTTTAATTCTCCAACTTCAAATCTTAATTGAATCTATGTGTACTCACCCTTGAGACCACTTATTATTATATTTAATATATGAGTCTTATGTTTAATTTGCTATAACCTTATATCAAACCAACAATTAACTTCTAATAACTTGTAACGTATAATCTAACTTAAATTTAACTATCCCTGTTACATGGTTACACATATTATCGGATCCGACAGTATTTAGACGGATCTATTGTATGGAGATGTTCCTCTAAATCGTCAGGAAAGTTCGATTGTGTCGGCTCTATCACAATAAAGGTAGGTATGATCATTTACAATCTTACTACCTAATATTATATTTAGATGTTTGTTATTATTATTATTTTACCTGTTGCCTTGCGAATCTGGCCGAAAATGTAAATTCACTTTCCTAATGTTCATTTTTATCGATTACAGAATGATGTGATTTCAAAATCCAAAAAACATAGTAAACATTGCAAACCAGATTTTGCAAAAGTAGAAATAATGGAATAAATTGAAGCATGTAAGACAAAACTTGCAACAACCGATTCTCATAAGACTGTTCCGGAAGCATACAACAAGGCTGTTGTATCTATTATGGATAAGGGCTACGATCATATCAGTCAAGTACCAACATTCACCTCGTTAAAAAGTAGTATGTATAATGCCAGAAACACGGGCGAATTTAATTACCTAAATTTTGTTTCAATAATCCTACAGAAGTTATTGTACCGTCCAAATATTCCTCATTTTTGTTGGGCGACTACAATGACGGCGAAAGGATATTAGTGTTTTGTGCAAATGGATGTAAAGTTGAATCGATACAACACATTTTTGGTGATGGTACATTTAAAGCTTGCCCATTTCCATTTAAACAAATCTATACGATTCATTATGATGCTGGCAGTAGAGAAACAGAATCAAATATTGTGCCTTTCGTATATGCATTAATGTCAGGTATGTCCAAGCAATGCTATGAAAAATTGTATTATATAATAAAATCACAATTACCAAGATTTCCACCCAGCAAGTTTACTTCCGATTTTGAAGGAGCGGCGCGAGTAGCCGTAGTGAACGTTTTCCCTAATATTGAAACCAAAGGCTGCTACTACCATTATTCTAATAGTGTATGGAGAAGAGCAAAACAATTTCAACTATTAAAACCTGGATATATTAAGCAAATTATAGCTCTTACTAGCGTACTACCACTTTTACCTAGTCAAAAGATAAGAGAAAGCTGGTCCTATATTCTTAAAAAAATTGAGTTTTTGAAAGTACACGTTGACAATATAACCGAAATCAATAATTTTGTTACATATTTTGAAACCTTTTGGCTAAAAAGTGATGATTTCATTGCATCGTGGTGCATTTTCGGAGAAAGACATCGAACAAATAATAACTTGGAGGGGTGGCATTTAAAACTAAATAATTCTTTAAAACGAAAAAGGTTAATATATTACAGTTATTAAAAGTATTATTAGAAGATGCAAAAATTGAAAAGCAACAGACTTTAAAAAAACGGAAAAGAGAATACGTTATCAAACGCCCCGTTCACACGGAGTCGTGTCTTACTCTGTCGAATCTGGTTTTTTCTAGGATCCGGGTCAGTGGCAACCGTATTTCAATGCTAGAGTTCACACGAGCATTCGGTTTTAAGATCCGACAAAAAACCCTAATCTTACTCAAGTTGACATCCGATTTGGCGGCTTGAACCGGACCGACAATGTAAGATCCGGTTTAAGCGACATAGTATTTCTAATACATGCGTTTACACGGTGTAAGTTCGGTCGAGTCGGTTTTTTTTCGGATCTTACAATCGAATCCATCCCGCGCCAGGCGGTGCAGCGGCAGGGAGGGGGGGTGCAGCGGGAGGGGGCCAACGCCGTGCACGCTCGCTCGCCGCCAGTCAAACCAGTACGCTCACAAAGACTACACATCACCTGACGTCATCACTGTTCGCTACCTACCAGACACACTGATCGCCGCGCCGCCGCTATTCTTTCACTATGGCGTCGCAAAATGACGTTGAATTGTTGATTTCTCTTGTCGAAAATCGGCCAGTAATATGGGACAAAACTTTAGATACTTACAAAGATAAAAACTTGAGAACGAGTGCATGGCGAGAAATATGTGTACTTTTGAAGGAAGGTTTTGATGAGATGGACGAGAAAAAAAGACAAGATTATGGTAAGTTTTTATTGATATTAAAAATAAGTAGCGTGTTTTAACTTTAGATTGCTTCGTCTTGCCAAGGCACAGCTCCTACTGTAGAACTAAAATAATTTGTTAATTCAGTTCGTATAGCATTAGCATAGCGTCCACCCCGTGCACTACTTTGCTCGTTGGGGGCATCATTGAACGCCGCCGATGATTCATCACTAGTTGTTTCAATGTTCGACTGTACGCCTTCCATATCTATTATAAAATTATGAAGCACAGTGCAAGCCTTTACAATCGAAATTGATGTCTCGGTATTAACGTCCAGTGGACGATGAAATATACGCCATTTACTGGCCAATATTCCAAAAGCGCACTCAACATAGCGTCTCGCTCTGGTTAATCTGTAGTTATATATTCTTTTGTTTTTATCCAAGTGGTTTCCGCCGTAGGGTCTCATCAAATTTTGATGCAAGCCAAAACTCTCATCACCTACTAGTAAAAATGGTAACGATAAATCCGAATCGTTTGTCAGTGGACAAGCTGTCGGCAATTGCAAGTCACCATCTAGTAGTTTTTTCCAAAAAGTGCATTCCTTAAATATTGTCGAATCGCATTCTTTTCCATACGAGCCCACACTGATGTATGTAAACCTATAATTTGAATCAACGACCGCTAATAAAACTATGGAGAAGAAATCTTTGTAATTCATAAACATAGAACCACTGTTACCTGGCTTTTTTATTCGTATATGCTTTCCATCTACTGCGCCGAGACAGTGGGGAAAGTTGGCTTTAGTATTGAATCCATTGGCGATTCGTTCCCAGTCTGAACTTCTGTCGGGTAATTTCATAAACTCCTCATGCAAGTTGTTCCATATTGCATTAGTAACTTCTCCAATAATAGTGCTGATTGTTGACACTCCCACTCGGTAGGTGAAATGTAAGACCCTCGGTTTCGCTCTATCGCCTCTTCAATGAGGCGTGTGTTGGAGCTCCGAAGGTCGCGCCGTACCATCTTCGCAATTTCCTTGTTTAGGTGTGACCTGTGTGACGAAGTCGCTTGGGTGGTTTCCCGTCTTCTTGCCATCAGCCCCAGAGTCTCATCCGAGAGTTTGGACTTCCTGCCAGTGCGCTGTTTTTTGCAGAACTTGATGCCCTCGTCTCTCAGCGTTTCGACCAGATTGTGTAGGGTCTCGTCAGCGTCATCAGTGGGTTCCAAGGCAACAAATCTTTCCCCGAGAAGCTGCTGGAACTTCTCGGTGCCCGCCATGATTTGGGTTGGGTTAGGTCGGAGCGTGGACATCATCAAACGGTTTCTTTCAAGCTTTAGGTTGATATTCAGAGAGCCTCGGAGCAGTCGGTGATCAGATCCGGTATTAAACCTGTTGATCACTGAGACATCTCTGAATATGTGCTTGCTATCCGTCATGATGAAGTCGATCTCATTTTTTGTCACAGCGTCGGGGCTTTGCCATGTCCACTTCCTTTGAGGCTGTTTCTTAAAGAAGGAATTCATTAAGAATAGTCCCTCTTTCTCAAGGAAGTTGACAAGCATTTGTCCCCTGTGATTCCTAACTCCATAACCATGCGGGCCTATACGGGATTCGTACCCAGACTGGGTACCCACCTTGCCGTTAAAGTCCCCCATAATAACGTTGAAGTGAGCCTTAGTGGTGTTGTGCAAGGCTATGGATATGTCTTCATACATATCCTCCACTTCATCATCCGAGTGTGCCGAGGTCGGTGCGTAGACCTGAATAACCTTCATGCTATACCGCTTGGATAGCCGAAGGATCAGGTACGCTACCCTGTTCGACACGCTGGAGATTTCTTGAACGTTGTTAGAGAGGGCCCTATTGACGAGGAAACCTACGCCACCCTGGGATGTTTTATCACCCTCGCGAAAGTAGAGAAGATGGTCCGAGTCAAGGGTTACGGTGTCCTCTCCCTCTCTACGGACTTCGCATAACCCGAGAACATGCCATTTAATGTTCTCTAACTCCACTTCCAACTGCGCTAGATGATGGTCAAGCCTCAGAGTGCGTCCGTTATACGTAGCCAGGGTCAGTTTGTGAAGGGTTTGGTAGCCTATTGTAGCCCGGGGATTCTTAGCACGCCCTGCCCCGCCGTTACCATAGCCGCTACCATGACCAGGGATAGCGAGGCGGCCGGGAACTGGGGGCCATCTTTTGGCTGTTTCCTTCATTTGGGGGTAGTGCCCATAATCCCCACGCTGGGCAGGCGGGTTGGGGATCGCAGTTTGTTGGAGGGGTTGTTCTGCGGGGGTGCTGCTGCCCGCCCCCGGATATGTCCCTTAGTCGCCTCTTACGACACCCACGGGAAGACTTGGGTTGGTGCTATTCTCTTCTAGGCCGGCACCACACAGCCAAGCACAGCCAAGCCACAGCACCCAGAAGCCATATATCTGCAAGTTCAAGATTTGTTTTATTTTTCAGCTAAATCAATCGTTAAGAAATGGACCAACATAAGAGACTGCTGGATGAGAAGTATAAATGAGTACAAGAAGACCAAAAAATCAGGATCGTCTGCAGCACGCCCGAGAGAGTACATTTATCATCGTCAATTGTCGTTCCTAAAAAAAATTGCCACACCAGCCGCTACCGATGACAGCGCATCTCATTATAACACCAGTACACCTGACGATGACAGTGAAACTGCTACATTACCTACACCAGATATTCCAATGGATTAAGATGCTACAGCTGAACCAAATCAACAATAACCTTTTCAAAAGAAGAAGAAACTTATGACAAGAAGGCAGAATTCGAACGAGTTGGATAATAAAATGAGTGATTTTTTAGATCTTCAAATGAAATGCGGACCACAGAATGAAGACCGTAATTTGCTATTCTTTAAAAGTCTACTCCCATCAATCGCAACATTAAAGGATGAACAAATATTGTAATTCCATACAGGCGTCTTAAACTTATTACAAAATATAAAGAGCCGTAATGAATGGTCTCCTGCACACTCATCCACGTCCAACTCCGACCAATCAGCTATACCACAATCACAAGGCTATTTTACGCGGCAGTACCACGTTCAGGCATCTCCAAGTCAAGACCATTCCAACGCTTCCGATTTTCCCGACTTTCACAATATGTAGTTTCACATTAAGGAAATTTGCAGTGCTAAGCTACTTTCATACTTTTCATGTCACTTATATGCTTTCAGCTGAATAAATAATGATAATAAAGTATATCTGTATTTTAATCTCACCTTATACATATAGCTAGTTTTTCTTCAGGAGATATACTTTTCCTCATATTTGTATCTTGCTTTTTCAAATGTGTTTCCACTCTTTGCAATAGAGAATCAAATGAAGATATATTCATTCTGAAGTAGTTGAAATAATTTTCTGGATCATTTCTCAACTGCTCTATTAGAGTTTTAAAGGCACCAAGTGTTGATCGTCTTTTTACTATTGGGTTTAACCACCACCTTCTTCTTCTTATGACGCCTCTGACGGCGGTAATACCAATATAATATAGCAATAGTGTTCGCGTCCATCGCTTCCAAAAGAGAGAGACGTTCTGCAAAAAAATCGAATCCTGCGTTCACACAGGCACCGAAGACAGCCGGATCCGGGACAGTCGGACACGACAGCGCCATGTGAACACAACGTTCGGTTTTTTCAGATCGGATAGAAATTAGACCCGACAAAACTTACCTCCGTGTGAACGAAGCGAAAGACAATATAATAATAGATTTACAAATGCAACTAGTTAATGGAATAATAACTGTTCCTCTATTTTTGGAAAGTTTACGTTCGACTCATTGATAGGGGAATGAGTCGAACTAAACTTTAGAAAAATAGAGGAAACTTTAAAATTAACAGTTATTATACGTACCATTAACTAGTTATTTTCGTTTGCTGCTTTTAAATTTTTCCTCGTTTATAAATATTATTAAGTTAGAAGTTAATATTCAGTTAAGTCAATATTTAGTTAAGTTAATATTATTCATATAAGTTAGAGGTGTGTGTTTATTAAATTTTAGTTAAATAAATAAATATTGTGGGACATCTAACACACAACGTCATCTAGCCTTAAACTAAGCAGAGCTTGTAATATGAGAGCTAGATTAAACGATATAATACTTATATACTTTTTTTTTTGTAAATACATACATATTATACATAGAAAACACCCAAACTTCGAAACAAATATTTGCAGATCGTACAAACATTTGGTCCGACCCGGGAATCGAACCCGAGACCTCTGCGCAGCAGTCGCATACACTACCGCTGCACCACCGAGGCAGTTATAAAGTTATACAGCATTTTACTAGTTGAACAAATTGGAAAAATATCCCAATTAGTTCAACTTTAATAAAATTTGTAAAAAGTTGAACTAAATGGAAAAAATATTCCAATTAGTTCAACTTAAATAAAATTTGTTAAAAGTTGAACTAAATGGAAAAAATATTCCAATTAGTTCAACGAGTTGAAATTTGAGTTGAACTAAATGGAATAGGGGGACGAGTTCACTGGGATCCCCTGGGGGATCGCGTTAGGGGATCCTGGTGGCCACACCCGAAAATGTGCGTTACCATCGATAAACGCGGTAGGAGAAGTGTTACAGCATCTAGGGCATAATTATTATTTCCACAAAGCATTTCTAGATCCGATCAGTTACTTACATTAACGCCCTTCGGGCTCGTGGCTCCCCTGCCTTGGTCAAACATATAAACATCACAAAACAAGTGAACATTGATAAATCAAATGAACGCTGAAAAAACAAAAGACAGTCAAAAGTCATCTGAAAACTATTGTAGTTACAAAAAATAGGTTCAAGCGATTTTCAACCTCATTGACATGTAATAAAACCTATTATTTTATAGGTGCGACTGGTTAGGAATATTCGAGAAATGCAGAATAACTAATTTCATTAAGGTCGAGAATTGCTTGTGCATGTTTTTCTGAATTATCATAGCTCCTAGTTTATGAAAAACACATACATCCTAATTTCGACCTTATTGACAATTTATTAAAAACGTTTTTTATCATATTTGTTGTTGATATTGATCACGAAAATTATTAATGTTAATAAGGACCAAATTCGCTTGCAGTTTTAACTAGTTTTTTTACATCCCGTACCTACCTAAATACAATAGCCATGTTCAATTGTTTCGCGATCTTCGTTTGTTTTGTGATGTTCACGTTCATGTTTGAGCCACGAGTCCGAAAGGCGTTAATGTAACTACTTGGACAAAAAATTCTTATTAGTTACCTACATTAAATTCAAATTGGTCTCATCACTATTTCTGGTTTGGTGATATCGTTTCGGACCCACGGTACCACCAGTGGTATCGGCGGTGGTAGCGTGGGTCCGAAACGGGTTAAGCGAGGTCCTATAAAATTTACTATTTTCATTGTGAAAGGAAGTGTTTTGTGCCATCTTATTTTGTTAATGTATTCGTTGGTTCCTTGTCACCCAAATTAATACAAAGGTAAGTGCGTTTATGATGTAAATTTCGAAATATTTGGAAAATTGTAAACAAAGTCATTTTTTACTTGTGATTGAGGTTAATAGACACGGGGAAGGGGCTAATAGAGACGTAGTATGGGGTGAATAGATACGTAGTATGGGGTCAATAGACACGTGAAAGGGATCAATAGAAACGAGTAAGAGGTGATTAGAAAAATATGTGTTAGGGCTGCTACATATTAGAATATTATTTTCTTTTGTTAGAAAAAATTAGAATTCTTAGGAATTGTATGATTCGGAGACGATATTGATGATCTATAAAGTACTGCACTGCCCAAGGGAGCTACTAGGTATTATTAAATTACAAACTTCCAAAGCAGGATTTGAATCCTAGTTTTATGTACTGTGTTACTAATTAGGTATGTGGGTAGTTAAATATTTTCATTGTCTATATAAATATTTTCTTCTGCTATAGGTACAAATCATTATGCCGCGTGTTTATAAACATCAGGTTTTAGAGGGAAAAGATATAGAAAGTACGATGAAAATATTATAAACGAAGCTGTTGCCGCATATGCGAATGGCATATTCTCTTTAAAGGCCATAGCGGAGAAATATGATATCGATAAATCTGTACTTTATAGACACAGTGTCAAAACTATGAAAAAACAAGGAGGGCAAACTATTTTAACTGACGAGACTGAAGAGTGCATGATAAAGTATATCAATATATGTGTAGAATGGGGATGCCCTTTAGATGCATTAGATTTGAGATACATTGTTAAGGCTTATCTTGACCAAGTGGGCCGGACAGTGCTCAAATTTAAATTGCTTGGTGGTGCATTCGGCTGTGCGGCTGACAGCGGGCGACTTGGCGCGCCGCCCTGGTCCGCCGGCCGAAGAGAAGATATAAGTGTATTGAATTTAGGCTCAATCCCTGATCGGAGACCGCGATTCCCTACAGTTCGCTTAAATATAAATATATACGCGTAAAAACCTCCCTAAACTCGATATAGGAAGCTTTGTTGAATTAATAAATAATCATATTACTACTTCACCATTGTGTTTATCTTTTATCAACACGAGGTATTGTGGCGTCCAACCCCCGGACGCTACAGTACACATCTCACACAACCTCTTGATGTGGCATTCTTCAGGCCTATAAAGATAGCATGGCGAAACGTAGTATTGAAGTGGAAAAAAACCGATGGGAAAGCCCAAGTAACGTATCCAAAGGGATGTTTTCCTAGACTTTTAAATAAATTAATGGAAGAGCTTCGTAACAACAGTGAGGCTAATATAATAGCTGGATTCCGGAAAACAGGAATATACCCGATTAATGAAAAAGAGGTTTTAAGCAGACTCCCTAACGTGGAAAATATTGAAAACAATACTGAAGTAGAAAAATCCGTTTTAGATCTGCTCAGGGAGATGAGATATGGAACCATGAACATAACCGAACCAAAAAGGAAAAAAAAGTTGGAAGTAATACCTGGACGAAGCGTTGGTACTGAAAGTGAAGACTACGTAGAAACAGAACAAGAGGAAAGTCAACAAAAACCAAAAAAGGCTAAACTGACATCCAAAATAACACAAAACAAAGAAAATGCAACAATTAATACTTACGATGGCAAAGAAAACAAAAAATATAAGGGAAAAGGTGTAGGGAAAAAAACTAAAACCCAAGATCAGAATAAAAAATACTACTTGACACAATAGTGATTGAGTGACTATATCTGTGCTAGTTTTAAATGTTGATTATTGGAAATTTAATTATCTAAAATGTTAACTATGTACGTGCCTAATAACGAGACTGTTTCTTAGAATTATAACTTGTTTTTTGTGCAATCAATAAACGATGCAAATGATTGATCTCGAATATAAGAATAAATAATTGATCTCATTGATAAGAATTAAAGATTAAAGAAATTTATATTTTTACTTACCTATTGTTTTATTTCCCTCCGGCCGCCAGGTTCGATCGTATAGTTCGATCAATCGAACTACGAGATATTTTATTTCCTTATGGTTCGATCAATCGAAGTACGACGATCTGTAATTCCTTATAGTTCGATCAATTAAGTTTAATCGAACTAACAGGAATTTTTAAGTACTTGTTGTTCGGTCAATCGAACTACGACGATTACTACTATAATTTCTACGAGACTCTTGATTTACTTTAGTAATTATGTCGGAAGAAAATGAGAATGACTTATTTTTTATCAAACGTAATGGAGGCGTAGTACTTCAGTACAGCGGCTATCAATTTTTTCATAATAAAAAATATAAAAGTGGATCTTCGCTTTGGATGTGTAGCTTCAAGAAAACAGGCTGTCGTGGATCGGTTACTTTACATGTAAGTCATCTGTGAAGTCACTAGTGTCTAAGCATATTCGAGTTATAAAACTATTACCTATCCATTTCTGTTGGAATATGACTTTATTTATTGAGGTGAAGGTATGTCAAATACAAATTCAAATAATATTTTGATTAAACTAGCCAGTATTACAACATACTCCCCCGTAATCAAAATAAGATAAATACCATAAGTAAAAATTAACAACATAATCCCATATCATTAGATAATAAATCTCGTATAAAATGAAATCTAGTATCTATGTGCTTGGTTCTATTGTGGTGGACTGGATTCGTAGCTAATTTTTGCGCAGACTATGAATCATTGTAAATGGGAACAATATTTGACTTACCAGTAAGTTCAAACACCAACCGCTTTAGAAACACAGCATCCTTAGCCGCACTGCTCAAACTCATATATTCAGCCTCACTCGAAGACAACGCTATTGTTGCCTGTTTTTTACTTTCCCAGGAAATGAGTCCTCCAGCCACGGCGAAATAAAATCCCGTATAGGAGCGCCTATCCATTTGACAGTTATCCCAATCTGCATCCGCATAGCCCACTAAATGTCCTCCTCCTTTCCTGAAAGTAATGCCCAAATCGATAGTTCCCTTTAAATACTGTAACACCCGTTTTGCCGCAATCCAATGAGTCTTGTCATATTTAGTATTAAATTGGCTTAAATATGATACTGCAAAAGCTATATCCGGTCTAGTATTATTGGCGATAAAATTTAGAGATCCGATTAAATGCCGATATGGATATTGCGAAGACTCACCACTTTCACACGGCAACAACCTTTTAGTTTGCAATGGTGTACAAACAGTCTTACAATCTGACATGTTATATTTCTTCAGTAAATCACGTATGTACGTACTTTGTGATATTTTTACATTATTAGGCGTTGATTTTATATTCAAACCTAGATAATAATTAAGTTCGCCGATTATCTTTAAGCTAAAATATTTTTGTAAGTCAGATATGACATTACTAAGCGTTTTATTCTCTTTGTAGAAAATGACAATGTCATCTACATGGAAAGCGAGTATTATCAACTCATTACCAAACTTTTTAGTAAAAATACACGGTTCGGAAGGAGTTTGAGTAAAACCTATGCAATGTAAAATTTCAGTTATTTTTTTATACCATGCACGCGAAGCTTGTTTTAGCCCATAAAGCGAACGCTTGAGCAAATGTACTTTATCTTCTTGACCAGGTTTAGAAAATCCCTCCGGTTGACTCATGTATACTTCTTCCTCCAAGTCTCCATTCAAAAATGCCGTATCTACGTCCAACTGGTGCATTTTCAGGCCATTCTCTGCGGCGATAGCAAACAGCAATCGTAGAGAAGAGTTCCGGATGACTGGGGAAAAAGTTTCCGAGTAGTCAATGCCATAAACTTGATTATATCCCTTTGCGACAAGTCTTGCTTTATATTTAATTATGTCACCATGTTCATTTTTCTTTAATTTATATACCCATTTGCAAGGTATGACCTTCTTATTTGGTCTATCAACGAGAACCCATGTTTTCTTCTCAAGTAACGATTTATATTCATCTTGCATAGCTTGAAACCATTTGCCATTATCTTCAGATTTTATGGCCTGTGTATAACTTGTAGGTTCATCCATAATCTGAAGGGATGAGGCCTGCATGCATACACAATTTGCATTAGAGTTAGGCTTTCTGGGTCTCAAATTGTATCTTGGTCCTGCAGTGTCATCATCAGACTCAGTCTCTTCTGATGCAATAATAGACTGATCCGAATCCTCCTCAGACACAGCATGACCATCAGGTACCGTTTCTAATATGGGTGAAATATTAGGTTCAATATGCTCATCTTCAATGACAACGCTTGTCGATTTTGAACCAGTTGAAGTGTTCTCTTGTGAGCTATGAAGAAGAGGTACCAATGCTGGTTCAGTCAAATCACCATCAGACTTACATGAATTAATTATTATTATTACATGAATTACCGTTATCTTTCAAACCTTTAAAATCATTCTCGAAAAATGTAACATCTCTGCCCTGAAATAGTAACTTCTCGGATCATCAGAATAACCGACAAAAATGTGTTCAGATGCTTTCATGTCCAATTTCTTCCGATTGCACTCGGGAACTTGAATGAAAGCTCTACATCCAAAAACACGTAGATGAGATAAATTAGGTACTTTACCATACCATTTCTCGTACGCTGTCTTGCCTTCTAGAGAACGATGAGGAGATCTGTTCTTGAGATATACAGCCGTCTCAACAGCATCTTGCCAATACGCCCGAGAGAGAGAGCTGTCAGAGAGCATTGACCTTACTTTCTCTAAAATTGAACGATTGGTTCTTTCTGCAATCCCGTTCTGCTGGGGACTGTAGGGAACAGTTGCTTGATGCTGAATTCCTTTGCTTTGAAGGTAGCTCGAGAACTCATTGTTGACATACTCTTTCCCATTGTCACTCTTCAAAATCTTGATCTTGGCTCCCATTTCCCGCTCCACTAAGAACTGGAAAATACAAAACTTGCTCTTTACTTCAGCTTTTGAAGAAATAAAGTAGACAAAAGTCATACGAGAAAAATCATCTATAAAAAATAAAATATATTTATTTCCTTGAAAAGACGTTTCAGGCAAAGGTCCACAAACATCTGAATGAATAAGATCCAGAACTGAAGTTGATCTTTTATGTGAAACCTTCTTAAAGGGCTTCCTATTCTGCTTACCTTCAATGCAAGGGATGCATGGTTCCTTGTCTATATCAGAGTAGTCAACACCTACAGCGCGTCCTTTTTTCAATTGATCCATCCCAATGCGGCATATATGCCCAAGGCGTCTATGCCAGAGCTTGAAGCTAGAAACATCGGAGTGTGTCTCAAAAGCGGACAGTTGAGGAGTTGGGTTTACTGTTCAATCTAAAGAATACAGTCCACCACAATTAGAACCATGTAAAATAACATTACCATTACAAGAAAAAGCATCAGAATCATAAAAATTACATCCAGTTTTATCAAAAACTACGCTAAACTTTTATCAACCGCCTTCTTAACTGAAATAAGATTCGTATTTAAATTTGGCACGCAGACCACATCTGTAATCTTCTTAACATCAGTATTATGACCGCAACTGGTTATAGAAATATCTCCAACGCAAAGGCGAAGGCGAAGTATTGCCGAGCAAAGGCTCGGCAATACTTCTCCATTGGCAATAGTCACAGTCCCGATAGAGGAATCTCTCATGTTCTCCATCCAATCAAGTCGTGACGTCATATGCGCAGACGCACCAGAATCAATAAAGAACCTATCACGCTCTAAACTGCCATTTACATTCAGTGCACATAGAGAATTCTTGTGATTATAACTTTTCTTTTTCTTGTCCTTCTGGTGGGGACAGTCTGGTCGCTTGTGACCTGGCTCCATGCAGTCATAACAAACTACAGGTTTCTTTGACTTGGACGTAGAAGATCTGGTTTGATTCATACGAATACGAAGAGCAGTATCAGGGTTATCTATAGCAGGCTTATTCAGTTCGTTCAGTAATTTAGTTTTAATTAAATCCACGGTAACATCTACGTTGGAATTTTCCAAAGCCATTACTAAAGGTGCATACTGATGACTTAAACCGCCTAGAAGAATTGCAGCTATTGAAGCATCCTCTATAACTTTACCAACATCTGCTAAATCTTGTACAGTTGACATGACAGCATTAATATACGTCTCTATATTGGAATCAAAATCATCAAGACAGTACCTTTAAAGTTTCCTTTCAAGGCTTATACGACGCCCTAAACCTTTATCCTCGTAACCGGACGAAAGAGCATCCCAAGCCTCTTTGGCTGTTCTGCATGATCGTACATGGGTGATCGCCATACCATCTACTGTTAAGCATATTTTTGATAACGCCTTTTGATCGTTACGTAACTTTTTATCAGCAGTAATTACGGTACCTTCAGGATATCCATCGATCGCCTCCCATAAGTCTTCATGTATAAGGTACATACGTATTTTGAATTTCCATATGGAATATCCGTCTCTATTTATAAGCGGTTTGATAGCAGAAATAGAATTATTCGACATGTTTACACAAATCAGCTGTTCAAAGTCACAACTCTAAGAAACTTGAAAATATTTGTGAACTGTTTAAATTTTCACAAATTTTCATAAATTTTACACGCACACATAGGAAAAACTTGCTTATTCACTTTTTAGTTAAGAATTTGCAGTTTAAACGTGTAAATTATAATAAAATAAGGGTTTCGTGCTGATAACGAATGTTGAAATATGACTTTATTTATTGAAGTGAAGGTATGTCAAATACAAATTCAAATAATATTTTGATTAAACTAGCCAGTATTACAACAATTCATTACTCATTTTATATTCTTGATGACTTTATACTTGGAATTTTTTTTGTTTCCCGTTTTTTTTTTTTTTAAGATCAACCCAAGTTACTAGTATTCCCGTTAACCCCTCCAGCTAAGCTAAATTGGTTGTGTTAGGAGTGGGTTCACATCGGTACCTAGTGTACTGGCCAGGATTCGAACCCACGATCTCTTGTCCAATGTCTTAACCATCAGGCTACCGCCGCTGTGTTACGGATCGTATTTCATTGTTTACCATTTGTGTACAGGATTCACGAATTATGAAAATGAAAGACCACTCTTGTCTACCAGACCATAGCAGAAATGAAATTGACAAACAATTATATAAAATGAAGCTAGCAGCATGTTCTAGTATCACACATATGAAAACAGTTTATGAAGATCATATTATTCCATTAAAAAATTCAGGCTTAGATTTAATCACAAAAATACCTTCATTTACTGCCGTAAAAACTGGCCTTTATAGCAATCGTAAAAAAGCCTCTGGAATTTCAAAAATAGTGTATGGAACACCTTATGAGGTTGAAGTGCCACCAAAATTCGAAAAATTTGTCTTGGCAGACTATTCCTACAACGGAAGCCGAATCATTGCATTTTGCTCTAAAGATGCCAAAGAACATATACCTAAAATTGACCACTACTTTGGTGATGGTACATTTCGCAGTTGCCCATCTCCTTTTGTACAATTGTACACCGTGCATGGGGATGCTGGTTCTTCGGTTGACAGTATAAACGTAGTCCCACTTGTCTACGCATTTATGTCAGATAAAAAAGAGGATAGTTATATTGCTCTTTTTAATATGATCAAGTCGCAACTTCCAGACTTTAATCCTCGAAAATTTCAGACTGATTACGAAGCTGCGGCAATGAACGCCATAGAAATTGTTTTTCCACAATCTATAATAAAAGGTTGTTTTTACCATTTTGCTAGGGCTGTTTGGAGAAAAGCAAAGAGTCTTAAAATTTGTAAAGCACAAAGTAACAAAAGGATAGTAGCACTGAGCTCAGCTCTCCCTTTCTTGCCATATCATCTAATGATGGATGGTTGGGCGTATATAGTGGAAGACATTACAGAAGATACGGGAATGAAACAATTTAAAGAGTACATGGAGAGTCAATGGCTACATAATATTGACTTTATAAAAAAGTGGTCTGTTTATGGAGAGCTACACCGGACAACAAATTGTCTCGAAGGGTGGCATAAAAAAATCAATGCTCTTATAGGGAAAAAAGGGCCAAATTTGATGACCATATTGACCAGTTTGCATCGAGATTCTGAGTATTATATCCTCAAAATGAAAGGAGGATTGTTAGAGAAGCGAGAAAAAGAACCACGAAGACGGAATGAGTTCATAATATCAACGAATATGATGCTTGCTCATGCCGATATGCATGTGGGATTTTTCCTGGAACGTAAAGCATGGAAAGGTTCTTTATTTAAATAAAAGATAACTATTAAATAGCAATTACTTTTCTAATACAGTAGCATGTTTAAATTATTAATTTCAATTTTAATAGAACTATAAGGTTCTAAAATTCCTCATAGTTCAATTAATCGAACCACGTTTACTTAAAATAGCAAACACCGCACAGTTCGACTTTTCAATCGAACCATAAGGAGATAAAATTCCCCATAGTTCGATTAATCGAACCACGTTTACTTAAAATAGCAAACGCCGCACAGTTCGACTTTTCAATCGAACCATAAGGACATAAAATTACTCCTAGATTAATCGAACTGTGCGATCGAACCTGGCGGCCGGAGCTGTTTATTTCTACCATTAGGTAATACATTAATACTACATAACTGCCTACCTATTTTTCACACTTACGTTATCTACCAGGTGTCTACTTATGGAAATTGCCAACCCTAGCATTTTCTATTCACCTCCTATATCGTGTCTTTTGAACCCATGTGCGGGTCAATAGAAACGAAACATATTTTTGCATTTTGTGCTGTAATTAAGGAATAAATGCCAATTCAGATTACTGAAAACCATTAAAACAGCTAAGAGACATGATATAAGCCCAATATAATGTTCTTTTGACTATTGAAGACATATAAAAATGAAGTAAAGTTCAATATTGTGTCTATTCACCCCGTTTTACGGTAGTTTGTTCCTATTGACCCCTATTTGTGTTTGAATAGGAACAGGCTATATTTTAGTGGATTATGCCAAATAAGCAGTGTAATATATCAAACTATCTTTTTAGGATCTACTACACTTAACTAACATTTTGGCATCATAACCAACATTCAAATACCATTATAAAGTTGTGAAATTAATGTCCGATTCACCGATGCCGATTCACCTCGGTTGACGGTACACGTCTCCATACAAAACCGTTGTTTTCTATGGATAAAAGTGTGAGTAGTCCCTCTAGGGTAGTTTACCCTATTACATGTATACATGTTTTTGCATTTGATTGACAAATGTTTTTGCCCATGTCAAAGTAGACATACTTATAAATGTTTGGATGTATACAATTTATTGCCTGTGTAGATGAATACCAAATTGTGTAAACTGTACGTGTATACATGTTTTTGCCCTTGACTGTACCTACCAAGGTGAGCTGTTTTTCTGGATCATTCCACTTGGAACCATAGTCTAGACCCATTTTGGTCCCAGTGAGACTTCTTTTTCTCCTTAGAATCAAATATGGAGTTGTCGGTTCTACTGGGAACTATAATAAGTAGCTCGATCCATTAATGGTTCTACCAAGAATGATTTCTTCTCATCAGGACCAATTTTTATATTTGTACCTAGGCCTATTTTTCCCACTTTTGGGAAACTACTACAGACACAAGACGATATGAGACGTTGGGTATTAAAAAATCCGTTCCCGCAGGGGGAACGCACAGGTAGATTTCGTGAAGCAATTAATATTATTTTATTAACATGCTTAATTTTTTTTTCTCGAAAACGGTTTTTTAGCGAAAAACTTTTCAGACATTTATTTTAGACTTAAAAATGGCCTATCGATTAAAAATATTTCCGACCACAAGAATGTTCACCGGTTAGAAGTTATGATTTTTTTCCCGAAAAATTTTGGTTTTTCCCCCCTCCACTTTTAGTTAAAGTTTTAATCTTATAGGTTTATCAATAAAAGTTGTTGGTATTCATGTATACTATGGGATAAAATTAGAACGGTTCGAATATCTTTCATGGAACGTGAAATTATGAGGAAAAACTGATTTCACAAAAAGTGAGGCCCTACCGTCCCCTTAGGCCGGATTCCACCCGTTCACGAACTTAAACTAAGTTTACACCCAAGCAATTAGGTAGATTTCGATGAAATCGATCTACCCATTGGTTTCTTGACTACTGTCGAATTTAAAAAAAAAATCTTCATAGGAGGTCTAGTTATGACCCCCTGAGTCCGAAATGACCACTGGTCAAAAAGTTTATATATATATGTATGTATGGTTCCACTTCCCAAAATTTGCGGCACTCTCACATCGCATTTTTGCCCCGATCGCTTCAAAACTGCGGTCAAAAATTGCTTGGGGTGTAAACTTAGTTTAAGTTCGTTAAGTTGATTCGTCCAGTGAACTTTACTGTGAGTGGACCCCTGTCGAAGTTATTTCTATTTTTAATAATCATTTATTTTACATTGACTTGCCAAGTAGTGTCTAGAAACTCGGTACCTCTCTTACCATCTTGCGGAGGTGCCCATAAGAAGCCGTCGCCATCTTTAATTTGGTATAACTCCGTCCCGCTCATCATTGCTAGTGAGTAGAAAGTATTAATTACATATAAGAAACTTAGAAAAAGTGCACCGCCGCCGACGAGGTTCGAACTCCCGCCTTCTCGTGCGGACGTCGTGCTTGATGCCGCTGAGCCACGGTTAGTGAGAGGCGCAGTGCGAAATACTCGACCTGTATCGGCACAAACTATTTATAAAAGAGCTGGTAAACGAAGTTGAACCCTGAGCACTAAATTATAAGGCTCATTTCTCAATAGCTATTATTATGCAGCGCTCTCCTCCATCTACGTCCTTTTCGTCGCCAAGCTTAACTAGTTTGTCTGGGACCGGTGACAATCTTACACAGAGAAAAAGAAAACAACCGGAGCTAGGGTCTGAGGTTACAAGTGCAATTAACACCCTGACTCAGGAAATTAATAAGAAATTTGATGAGATGAGATGTTCCTTCGACTCCGCCTTGTCTAAGCTCTGTGATAACATAATAAATATTAAAACAGATTTGGCAACAGTCACCCAAACTACTTCCGATATAAAAAATGAGATTAACAAAAAAACACAAAAATTTGTCGTGTGAGGTCACTTCTTTACAAGAGTCTGTTCAATACACGTCTAACCAGCAACACGAGCTAAATACACGAGTTGAATCCATGTCTAAACAAACCTCCAATACAGAAGTCATTAACTCAACAATTGTGGGTCTAGAAGCGAAAATTGATGTATTAGAACAGCAAGCCAGACAGTGCAATTTGGAGATTTGTAATGTTCCCGAAAAACGCTCGGAAAATCTGATTACGCTCGTGGAGTTAATTGCCTCAAAAATTAATTGTTCATTGCAACAGAAAGATATACTTGCTATTCACCGTGTCCCACATGCACAAAATACAAAAACACCAAAAAATATAGTAGTCAAACTTAGCTCGTGTATATTGAGAGATAACTTTTTGAGTGCAGCACGGCTAAAAAAAGGTATTAAAACTGATGAAATTGGAATTACCGGGCCATCTCAACTAATCTATGTAAATGAACATTTAACAATCAAGAACAAACTGTTATTTCGGGCAGCGCGTGATACTGCTCGAAAAAATAATTACAAATACGTGTGGATCAAGCATGCTACTATCCTTGTGCGTGAAAACGACAATACCCCTGCTACGGCCATACGTTCCATACAAGATATCAATAAAATTAAACCAGGCACAGGAGCTTCGAGGCGTGAATAGTTTTAATTCATTTAAGTACATAATATTATTACGGGCTCAGTTATCTATAGTCTCTCTTTGTAAACTGTTTACGAAATCTAATCATAAGTATAGTGTGAGCTCTTTCCATATATTGTTTTGTATAATTGCATACTTTTTTCGTACAAATCCTTATTCTTATTTATATACAATTCTTTTTCATAGGCATATAGCTTCTCTTGTTACTATAGGTGTGAAAAATAGTTGTGAGTATAGCATATGCTTTTTACTTACTCACATATTGCATTATGTATCTTTCTATGCTTGTTGTATGAACGCATTTACTTATATAACACTTTTACACAGGTATAAAATGCTTTACTATCATATAGGCAATATAAATAATTATTACGTTATTATGAGATTACTTGTACTTATATCATGGTTTGTATACTATGGCTACTTTTACTATATAGATAAATATTGCTTCAAATGTTGCATGGAAGGTAGTTGTGACATTACCTCGACATTTTATGTACACCCAGGCTTTATTTATTATGTTTCTTCTTATTTTTACCATATACTTGTAGGAATATCTTGTCTCACATACTTTATGCCACCATTGGAATTTATATATTTTATTTTATATAAATTTTGTACTCAATCTGTTCCAATCAAACTTAAAGTCTCGTTGTTATAATGTAACATTATGTATAGTCTGGACTTTAACTCTCTAGTGCGAACACATGTATTGCGGTCCTCCAAATACAGTACAGTAATCCTATTTTGTTATTTCTGTGTTTCTAATGAATAAAATGGTTGTTTATTATCAGAACTGCCGGGGTATTCGCACCAAACTTAATACTTTATATATGAATATATTAGCCTGCTGTTATGATATAGTGATTCTTACTGAAACATGGTTAACTCCGCAAATCTTTGATAGCGAGTTCATTGATGACCGCTACATAGTCTACAGATGTGACCGTGATCGACTTGCTGCAAATAAAAAAGAAGGCGGAGGGGTCCTTATAGCTGTATTAAAAAAAATACAATCTACTCTTGTAACCCTGGAACAACCAATTACGCCAAACATTGAACACGTACTTGTTAAGCTTCCTGGATTAAATCATGAAAACTGCTTTATAAGTGCATTGTATATTCCCCCAAAATCTTCTCAAGAAACCTATGCTGCCCACTTTAATCTTCTACATAAGACGATAGAAAATCAAAATGTAAATATTTTCTATTTATTCGGAGATTACAACTTGCCTGACGTCAGTTGGCTCCCATTTAATGCTGATAGTCCGCTGGCACTCTGCTGTACCGGTAACTCCTTAATAAGTGAAGACATGAGCAACTTCATGAACTTGTTTAATTCCTTTCAATATATACACATGAAAAACTATAACGATCGTACCCTGGACTTATTAATTAGTAACACTGAAACTATTACATCCACCCCGACATGTACTCTATTACCTATTGATAATCACCATCCTGCCTTCTGTGCAGTTTTAACCCACAATTCTTGTACTGAAATCTTATCACAGGCTAAAACAATTAGGTATAATTATTATAAAGCAGACTACGAAAAAATCAACAAGGACTTACTTGATGTTGACTGGATGGATGCCTTAAATGATCTATCTGCTGAAAGCAGCGTTTTTGCATTCTATGACGTTATTTATGGGTCCGTTAAAAGTCACACACCCGTGTCTCGTCCCACATCAACTGGATTCCCTGTATGGTTCTCAAATTCACTTATACGCATTTTTAAAAACAAAAAGAGAGCTTGGATTAAATGGAAAACGTATAACAACATATCAGATTATGAACAATTGGCATATCTTAGGCGTCGATTCCAAGTCCAATGCAAAAAAAATTACATAAATTATATCACTAGCGTAGAAGATAACATTAAAAAGAATGTCAAGAACTTATGGAGCTATGTGCGTAACCGCAAAAATAATACTTGTATTCCGGCAACTGTTTTCTATAAAAATCAAATATCTAGTGACGCGTTGTCTACTTGTAATCTGTTTTCGACTTTTTTCCAATCGGTTTATGAAATCTATACATTTAACCACGGACAATGGCTGCCGTCTGAAAATTATGCCAATAACTGCACTATTGTTAATAATGTCACTTTTAGCCCTACACAAATCTTAAAAGCCTTAAAATATTTAGATACAAGTAAAGGCCCGGGGCCAGATGGACTACCACCGTACTTTCTTCATAAAACAGCTGACAGCATATGTCTTCCATTACACATAGTCTACAATAAATGTATGATAGAGGGTACTTTTCCTGAGGTGTGAAAGAGAGAGCCTACATTACACCGGTACATAAGTCGGGTTCTAAGGATGACGTTCAAAATTACCGGCCTATTTCTATTCTGTCTGCCCTGTCTAAGCTTTTAGAGAGACTTGTACACAATGCTATTTATCTCGCTATTCATAATATTATCCTCACCCAACAACATGGTTTTGTACAAAAAAGGTCCACTATTACCAACTTGTTCACTTTCACTGATTATGTATTCAACCATATGGATCAGCGGGTGCAAGTGGATGCAGTATATACTGATTTTCGAAAGTCTTTCGACAGGGTTGATCATGAGTTGCTCCTTCACAAATTAGCGTACAACGGCATTCGTGGAAATTTACTTCGCTGGTTTACGTCGTACGTTACTAATAGAACACAGAGAGTTGTAACTAAGGGCCACCAATCTGATTCTGTGACTGTTACCTCCGGGGTGCCTCAAGGCTCAATACTAGGTCCGCTTTTGTTTATTATTTTTATTAATGACATTCAAAGCTGCTTCATAAATTCCAAATTTTTACTATACGCGGATGACCTTAAAATCTATAAATCTGTTCGTAATCACTCTGATTGTAACTTACTCCAAGCTGATCTAGACAGATTTATTGACTATTGTAAAAGAAATAAAATTGAGTTGAGCCTATCAAAATGTACGTCCATCACTTTCAGTAAGAATAAGAATCTTATAACTAACACTTATAACTTAGCTGGGGTAGCCCTTACCAAAGTCACTTCCATGAGAGATTTGGGTGTCATACTTGACAATAAGCTCCATCTCAATTTACATATTGACAAAGTCGTTGCCAATGCTTATCGCATGTACGGATTTGTTAACGGATCTACCACTGATTTTAAAAATACTAGCACCTTTTTACACCTTTACAAAGCATTGATTCGATCACAACTTGAGTACGCTGTGGTGATTTGGAATCCCCTTTACAAGAAGTACACGGATCGTTTGGAAAGAGTACAGCGGAAGTTTGTAAGAACTATTCGTTATCATTGTCGACATTATACCTTAAATACTCTTGACAATTCAATAAGAAATTCGAAACTATGGGATTTAAAGTCCAGACGCCTGTTCCTTGAAACAATGTTTCTATATGTTCTGTGTCGTAATAGATATGATTGTTCAGATATAACCAACAAACTTTGTTACATTGTTCCCAGAACTGTAATTAGACGTAAGGTGTGCACACGACCGGTTTTCTCTGTCCGTAGTTGTCGAACAAATGCCGGTGTTCGTGCACCTATGCATCGTATCACTAAGAATTACAATACTTACTTCACAGATTTAGACATATTTAACTCATCAGCTCCAAAATTTAGAAATATTTTATTTAGCAAAATCAATGACTTGAATTTAAAAAGCATTGACATTTAGTAGAATCAGCTCAAGTCAAAAACTTGTATAAACTGATACTATTGACAGTGTGTAATTGTTGTATGAGTATGTATGTATGTTTGTATATTTATTTATATGTGTGGTATGTATATTTATATATGTATATGTGTGTATGTGTATGTATATATAGATATGTGTGTCTATGTATATATGTTGTATGTGTGTATATGTATATATATTATTATTATTTTTGTGTATGTATACGTATTTATAAAGTAAAAAAGTCGGTTCACTCATTGTATGTATGTTCCTCATTTTAATTATGTTGTTTAATTTGTGGATAGCGCTGTTAGTTGCACATATACTATATTTCTATATTTAAGACTTGTTTGTAATTTAATTGTGTATCTGTTTGTTGTCGAGATGAACACCGTCAGCTATCTTTCTTCAACCACACGTGGCACTAGCCTTGCAAGCAACGACCTATTGCCCTGTAGTCGAAATATTACTAACGGCAGGGACAGGAGAGAGGGTTGACTGATCCTCTTCCTTATACTTCAGAATATCCTTGATATGGTACACGCCCAGATCCTTGCTTCCAAGTCGGATAATCTGTACACTAATGGGGATCGCTTAGCAGTCACCACACATTTCAGGAATTTAGGGGCTAACTTAGCGGTAAAGTTCTTTGCCTTATTCGACAGGTAGAACGTTCGTTTGTACACTATTTGTCCTACTTTCAGCTCTACATGCCTCTTTCTGAAGTTGTAATATTTCTCATTACGCTGATGGGCAACGTTTAAATGTTTCCTCACCTGCTCGTAAATGCGATGAAGTTCCTTCAGTTTGACACCGAATACAGAGGGATCGTCAATGGAGACTGAATGAGGGTGGCAAGTAATGTCCGACTGTCTATAAAGAACCCCATCCCCAATAAATTCCCTACCATGGACCAGGAAAAATGGGGTGAAACGAGTTGCTTCGCTCACTGCAGTGTTCAGTGCGCACTGCAGTTCGATTAGATATTCGTCCCATTTCTTGTGTTGAGACTTTACATAACACGAGATGGCTTGTACAACGTTTCGGATAGCGCGTTCTGCCTGGTTTGTCTGGGCATGATATCTAGGGTTATAATAAATATTCGGCACGTTATATTTTGTTAAAAGATCCTTAAATTGCTTACTTACGAACTGAGGACCGTTATCCATATAAATAGTCTTACAGACTCCATGCACGAGAAACACACTCCTCTCAATGAATCTCGCGACTATCGCGCCTGTTGCAACCCTCATAGGACACAACATGACGTATTTACTAAAATAGTCGGAGACCACGATCAGATGTACATTTCTATTAGTAAGTAGGGAATGGACCAAGCAAATCTACAGAGATAGCTTCAAATGGCCTAGACACGCGCTTCGGACTACCCATGAGGCCAGCGGGCCGATCGCCGTAATTTTATGACGCATTAGTCGAGTGTACGTGCAGTTCACGCATAAGCGACGTTTACCCTAAACGCAAACAACCGTTGGTATTGCCGTAAAATAGAACTACGCGTCAACGTCAAGTACACTGCACGTCTACTTCACCTACGCGTGATACCAGTGTGTGTTGCCGTACGCAAGATTTGACAATCTTCTAGTTAATTACTCGATATGTAATCGATTATGTCCACTAATAACGTTGTTATTACAAGGTTACATCACGCTTAATAACCTTGGATCTAAGTTTATACACAAACAAAACACTTGGTTTTGTTTTAAGCATGGTAAAAATGGTATTAAAACGAAGATATTGAACACAAAATATGGATGTATGATAGTATCCCTTTGCATGCCATCCTATTTAGAAAAAAGCCGTAGACTAAAAAAGCACTATAGGTGGTTGTTATGGGTTACATGACATAACATGTTTATGGTATGTTTACGTTAACAACAAACAATTATATAAATAATTTAATTTATTTATTTAATTCAATAGAATGAGTAAATTGAAATATTATCAAACATTTAAATATATTTAAGACCAAGACGAAGAGGTTGAGGGAGCCTCAAACTGAAAATAGTGCACTAGAGGAGTCAAGAAGAATGCTAATAAGAATGGAGACCCTTTGATGCGAAAGCACATAGCTTTTAGCTGAGAGCGTGAAGCAATTGGCAGCTTCCAAACTGCAGAGGCCACTAGGGAGCTTGCAAAGGTGAGTTATCATTATTTGAAGTCAGGGATGCGAAAAGAAAAAGAGCTTTTGTCATGTGAAGATAGTAGACCACTGTTAAAAATGTATATTTTGCTTACAGAGTAAACGTTGCTGCTGTCGCTGTCGTCGTTCTGACGATGAGCCAACCAAATACCTAATATAAGTGTAGAATTAAGATGATTTCAGATGTAAAAATAATAAACAATTTTCAATCAAACGTTATATATTTTTTTTAATTATATGAGGTTCCTCGTGTTCCAAAGCCTCTGAATAAGACCCTGTTGAACTGTTCTCCCCTGCATTAACTCAACATATGCATCCACGATCTGCCCAGCAAATACTGGATCGTAGTGAAGCATCCTCGCAGACAACAAACATTTAAAAAATAACATTTACATTCACAGCTGAACAGATTTGGATAAAGCATAGTATGTGTAAGCAAGCATAGGATGTGAGCATTGTCACAAGCCTTCGGACTGCAATTTTGTTAAGCCGAAATGTTTTTATAAATTGGGTCTCTGTCATATCACGGAAGTGAGCATCCCTTGCCTGAGGTCGGGCTCGCCTTGCCTCAATACGATGGCGACGCCGGCGATCTTCCTGATCCGCCAAATCTAAAATTTGCCAACGCAAATCATTCATGTTCAAATTTTATGCCCTAAAAGTAGAAAGGTATGGTATTATAATGCTCGCGAAGGAGATGGCGGAGCGCACCCGGGAGAGATTTAGAACTCTCCCGGCCCGCCGAGCCCGCAATTTGCTCGCCGCGCGTCGCAGGCGACTCAGGCGCCGGAGGTCACTTAACGACCTCCGTCCTCCATGAGCGCAGGCCTGGGGGTGGCGGGTGAGGCCGCCTGTCACCCCAGCAGAAGCAGGCCGGGACGGTGGGGCGACTAGCGCCCCTCCCCCAAACCGGGCCAAGACGAGGACACCGTGGTTCCCAAACCCGAGGGGGTCATCTCGAAACCGGAGATGGCCCAGGGTCAGTCGAGGTGTGAGCGATATGCTCTATGGGCAACCTTACACCCCGGCGTCTGAAGACCCGAGACGGCGTGCGGTTTTAGTCGGTTCAAGCCCGACATACCCGCCCCCGCTGGCCAGCGGGGGGGGGGGGTATCCGAAGGGATTTCCGCACGAAAAAAAAAAGGTATGGTATTATAAGATAGATAAGTACATTACTCGGTAATTGTGTATGATTTTACTAGATATCTGTAGGAAAACTAGGAAATGACATAAAAGTTACTTACAAACTTTGCAAAGTTAACAATCCGTACACTTCTGCAATGCGTGACCAACACTTGATCAAGAAGTAATAAACACTGCAAAGTAACATTTCGTTTGACATTTATGAAATGTCAAAATTTAGCGCGATACCGCTTTTGTTTGATACAGAATACGCGCAAGTCACGTTCTATTATGACAATACGGCGGTGCACTGCGTTTAGGTGAGCGTGACGTGTGCGTGACGTGTGCGCCATTACTTAATTACGGCAATACGAAATCAAGCGTTAAGACGCAAACGCAGTCAACACGCGCTGCATAAAATTACGGCGATCGGCCCGCTGGACGAGACGTGTTTACGGGTTTGTACTGTTTACAGACTTCACAATCCTCCACGTAACGTTTGATGTCATCATACATTTTGGGCCAGTATTAATAGAGGGCTAACCTTTTGTACGTCTTCAAAACGCCACCATGGGCACTTAGTGTGTCGTCATGGTACTCGGTGAGGAGGGATCTTCTATCCTCCATGGGTACCACCAATTTCCAGTCAAAGTCTGAGGTCAGAGAATATTTGTTCTTAGATAACCGATATAATTGGTTATCCCGTATATCAAAATTAGGTAATTTTCTAGGGTTTTTCCGTACACTATTCATGGTGTAGATGTACCATGGGTCTTTAGTAGTACTTGCGTCGAGAGAATCAATTTTTATACGTGATAAAGCGTCTGGTACCACATGATCCTTACCCTTACGGTGCTCTATGTCGAAGTCAAATTGGCTTGGTCTCATGCTCCAACGCGCGAGACGACCGGAAGGATTCTTTAGCTTATGGAACCACAGTAAGGAGGCATGGTCAGTGACTATAGTGCACTTTTGTCCCTCTACATACTGCCTAAACTGTTCCAACGCAAAAATCACGGCCAGTAGCTCCCTCTCAGTAGTGCTATAATTCACTTCGTTCTTGTTGAGAGAACGGCTGCAAAACGCGACAGGGTGCTCTATTCCGTCGTGAGTTTGCGTCAGCACCGCAGCAACAGAGTAAGCAAACGCATCACTAAGTATACGGAAAGGTAAATCAAAATTAGGCATCTTTAGGATAGGAGCAGAGACCAGAGCCGACTTAAGCAAGTTGAAGGACTGCTCAGTCTCAGGGGTCCATACAAACTCCACATTCTTAGATGTTAATTTACATAGGGGTTTGCTAATTCGAGAGAAATCATTC
Source organism: Cybosia mesomella (assembly GCA_946251805.1). Taxonomy (NCBI): domain Eukaryota; kingdom Metazoa; phylum Arthropoda; class Insecta; order Lepidoptera; family Erebidae; genus Cybosia; species Cybosia mesomella. The sequence goes on from OX276411.1 coordinate 12,191,273, forward strand.
ACAAAACGACGGTACCAGCCAGCCATTCCGAGCCTCTATTCCGTTTTGTTAGACTATTAGTTCGATTGGTCGGACTATCCGGAAAAAAAAAATCCGGTCTGTTAGATTACTCGAAAAATCTTTTTTTTGTTAGATTAATCTAACAGACCGGAATAGGAAATCCGTTCTGTTCAGCCCTCCCCGACAATTATTTTTCGATTCGATTCGTTATAAAGCCAAGATTTTCTATTAGCATCATAGCAAAGAAAATATGATCATGGTAAAATTGTTATGCATTAACATGACTTACACTATTCGCACTTTCACTCTCGACAAGTTGTTAAGATATTTAAAATATTGGAAAAGGGCAACTTTCCTGGTATTTCTTTTTGACAATATAGCTATGTTCTTCTCTGGGCTTTTAAACCCACTTTTTATGTCAAATTTCAGGTAAATCTGTTAAAACGTTACACAGTGATTAACAAACGAATATAATGTTTGTTTGTTTAATTATACGTAGGTATAAAGGAAAGTGTCAAAGGTTAATAAAATATGATAATGTAAACTTATTTGTCGTAATCTCTTTGCTTTTCATTGAAGGTTATTGAATCTCTTTGTTAATTAGTGACAGATCGGAGGAAACAATATTTTTCAGTGACATAACGTAATGCATCTTTTTCGTTTGGTTTTGACATATTTCACAATTTCACATAAATTTTAACCGGGTTTTATTTATTAAATTAAGTACTTACTTTGTATGTGTTACTTTGTATAGACAGGGGTCGAGGCAAAGTCATATTATGTGCTGGTTACCAGTACTATAAAAACAAAAATTATGCCAACGGCTCTTTCCTGTGGAAGTGCTCCAAATATCGAAAACTTAAATGTCCAGGATCTATAACGATAACGGTATGTATTTGCTTGTACCTAATTGGTTTGGAAATTTGATCGATTATGTACATACATAGGTCTATTCTCAGTAGTTCAAGGAACAGTTCAATTGATTGAACTAATGATACTTTTTCGATATACTTAGACTCACGTCCGTAATCCCAGTCGTGGTGGGCAGAGCCACAAACCACCAAAAAACAACAAACCACTCTTGGTATAGCTCTCCCATAAGATGGATACGATGAACCGTATTTTTCTTTACCCCTAGTCCAGAGTAGGTCGATTGTGTATCTCTCGTAATATCCGTTATGTATTATCTTATTATTTATTTCAGAATAATAGGATAATCAAGAATATAAGTCATGGCCTAGAATGCCCTAGAATGGCCTAGAAAGTCCCTGATTTTGCTCAAAATGAATTGGATCTTAAACTATATGAATGCAAACAAGAAGTAATAAATTCAAATGAACCAGTTCCTTCAATTTATAAGAAAACAAGAAAATCTTTAAAAGATAAAGGTCTAGATATTATTTGTAAAATTCCCCGTTTTCAAAATATTAAAACATCTCTTTATGACAACAGAAATAAGGCAGCTGGATTGTCAAAAATGTGTTGTACTGACCTTTAAGATGCACTAGTACCACCGAAATATGATAATTTCTTACTAGCCGATTATTGGGACAGTAGCACTCGCATATTAGTTTTTTGTTCTGAAACTATCAGAACTGAAATAAATTCGATAGATCATATCTTAAGTGATGGAACATTTAAAAGTTGTCCGCCGCCCTTCAAACAATTATACACAATACATGGCGATATTGGAAGCACGAAAAATGAAACTAATATTGTTCCGTTAATTTACGAATTTATGTCCGATTCCACGAAAAAGTCTTACGTGATTTTAATACAATTGTTAAAATCACAATTGCCACAATGGCAACCAAAAAAGTACACCGTCGATTTTGAAGAAGCTGCAATGGGAGCTATCGTTAGTGAATTTCCAGAAGTTAAATTAAAAGGGTGTTATTATCACTACAGGAAGAACGTTTGGAAACATGCGAAGAAACAAAATTTAGTTACAAACAAAAAGACTAACAGAATGGTTTCATTGAGCAGTGTTTTGCCCTTGTTGTCTAATGATAATATCAGAGATGGGTGGACTTACATTAAAGATATTCATGTACGCGATAGCAGTAAAGAAGAAAATTTTGTCAAATATATGGAAACATATTGGTTAAAAAATGACAATTTCATTGACGTTTGGTGCGTGTTTGGAGAACGTCACCGAACGATTTTAGAAGGATGGCACTACAATATAAATAAATCCTGCAAAAATAAAACAATAAATTTAATGAACATTCTTAAAATTTTAAACGACGATTCAATTTTAAATGAAATGAAGATTATACGAGTGTCAAATTGTATACCAGACAAAAACAGAGAGAACGAACAAATAATGAAAGACCAATACATACAGGACTGTCAGTTGCGGCTTGTCAGTGGTGAAATCAGTGTTGGTCATTTCCTAGAGATGATGCGTTAAAAAAAATTACTTTGTTCCTTTGTTTTGTTAAAATTATTTTTGTTCTTCTTTCTATTAACCTAACCTAACCTAAATGTTCTTGGCATTGATGCGTTTCGTGTAGCTACAAATACATAACGTTATCGTTATAGATCCTGAACATTTAAGTTTTCGATATTTGGAGCACTTCCACAGAAAAGAATCGTTGGCATAATTTTTGTTTTTATAGTACTGGTAGTAGAGAGTAGTGAAGTTGGACTCGCGCCTTAACGTCAACTTTAAATCGTTTATGGTGCGGGTTCCCAGTTCTCACCTGCCAGTGTTCCTGAAGGAAGACTTTTGGCCGAAAGGTGTATGCCGACGATTCTGGGGAAGATTACAACACAACGCGCAGCGAAACACGACGCCAACTCCATAATTTCGTGTAATTATTTATAAGTTATATTTAGTATGAATTAGTTTAATAAGTTGTTTTATATGTGTATTATATTTTATGGGCCTTGTAGCCTGAAATATATAAATAATAATAATAAGTGTCAAAAAGAAATACCAGGAAAGTTGCCCTTTTCCAATATTTTAAATATCTTAACAACTTGTCGAGAGTGAAAGTGCGTATAGTGTAAGTCGTGTTAATGCATAACAATTTTACCATGATAATATTTTCTTTGCTATGATGCTAATAGAAAATCTTGGCTTTATAACGTATCGAAAAATAATTGTCGGGGAGGGCTGAACAGAACGGATTTCCTATTCCGGTCTGTTAGCTTAATCAAACAAAAAAAAGATTTTTCGAGTAATCTAACAGACAGGATTTTTTTTCCAGGATAGTCCGACCAATCGAACTAATAGTCTAACTAAACGGAATAGAGGATTCCGAGGAACCTCTTCACCTTCTTAGGGTTAGTAGGAGTGGGATAATTGAGGATAACCTCAACTTTACCCGGGTCCGTCCGCAAGCCGTGCCTGTCCACATAGTACCCCAGGTATTTCAATTCACTCCGACAAAAGTGTGGTTTTACCATATTGATGGTCAGGCCTACATCCTTCAGTCGCTGATAGACTCTATTTAAGAGCTCTACATGCTCCTCAAAGGTGCTCGACACGCAGACTATGTCATCTTGAAATGAGAATACCTTATTGTCAAACTCGGGGCCAAACAGACGGTCCATTAGACGCTGCATGGTTGAACTCGCACCGACCAGCCCGAAGCACATTACATTGAAATGAAACAGCCCCCTTCTAGGAACCGTGAAAGCAGTCTTCTCGGCGGACTGGGGAGAGTCGAACGGAATCTGCCAGTAAGCCGCACTCAAATCTATAGAGGTTAAATACTTAGCATTATTCAGATGGTCTAAAATTTGATTAATGTACGGCAACGGATAGGCATCACTTTTCGATACTGAGTTGATCTTCCGAGAGTCCAAGCACAGTCTAAGATCACCATTCGCCTTCTCTACCATTACCACTGGTGAATTCCAGGCTGATTGAGAGGCTTCGGGGCCGTGTCTCCCCTGGTATCTCCTCCGGGGGACACAAGGAGAAACTTCTTGTGGCCATGTCTCCCCTGGGCGGGGAAGCCAAAGATACTACATTTATTCACTTCTTTCGAGTGTTAATGTCTCCATCAGTTATATATGTACGTATGTGTGAGTTCTTGTACATAAGTGGCCATCAAGTACTAAAGAGTAATCTTATTATGAAGATAAGTTGAAGTATATTTCATTTCCGTCATGTGTGCACGTCACTTTTTGAGTAACACAATTTCAAATCTTATTTTACAAAATGTTAACATTTGTGAATAGGAAAGGTGGTCGCATTTTATTGTACAATGGACATCAATATTCCATACATAAACGGTATGCTAAAAATGACACAGAGAGGTGGGTGTGTACCAACAAAAAAAAACACAAATGTTCAGGGGCTGTTGTAATTGAGGTAAGTACCTACTAAAGATATTGCATAAAATATAGTGAAGAACTGCCCCGGGATCAAGATGTTAGTAACAATTTCCAACGGTTTACAAATCACGCGTAAACCGTTGAACAGAATTTTAATGAAACAAGATTAGTCACAAGTCATAGCGTATTTTAGGATATCTGCCATTAAAATGCTATGAAGATAATAACAAAATGTCTACCTTGATATATTTTCTTTTCTTATTCTCAGAATGGCAAGATAATTAAAACAACTAAACACGTTTCTCAGACTCAATGCGTATCTGACGAGGCGAAGAATGAAGATTAGATGCCATCAAAAGAAAAGCAGCCGATTCTCCAGATGTACCAGTAAGGAAAATATTTGACGCATCAATGGAGTCTCTATATAATCAAGGTCTGGATATAGTTACAAAAATTCCTTCCTTTAACAATTGTAAAAAGAAATTTTATGCCGAAAGGAAAAAGGTACAGGAAGTGAGTAATTTGGTGTTTACAAACTTCAATGAAGTTGAAATTCCAAAAAAATATCAAAACTTTCTTTTTGCTGAGTTTGTAGCTGATGATAGAAGAGTAATGGTGTTTTGTACAGTACAAGGCAAACAATTATCAAGCACAATCAAAGAATACTTTGCTGACGCTACATTTAACAGTCCTAATCCAGATTGGCAGCCAAATATCATACACGCAGACTTTGAAATTGGTTTAACAAATCCGTTAGAAGTAATTTTTCCAGAAATAATCATCAAAAGATGCTATTATCATTTTATTACTTCTTTGTGGCGAAAGTTTAAGACATTGACTATTAAATCCAAGTTAGAGAAAAAGATAGTAGCCTTATGCACGGTACTGCCTTTACTACCTATTGAACATATAGAAGATGGGTGGAGTTACATAAAAAGTCAATCTGAAACATTATTTAGTCACATTAGTCACAAAGTTAAATATTTTATAAACTATATGACAAAAACCTGGATGAAGAATACTAAAACTATTAAAGAGTGGTGCATCTTCAATGAAAGACATAGGACCAATAATTATGCAGAAGGATGGAATTCTAAGCTTAATCGTGCAGTTAAAAATTATGTTACTATATCAAAACTGATAGATGTTAAAAAAGGATGCAGGTTTAAATATAGTAAACATGTACAAATGCGAAAACGGTTTACTATGTAACAAGAGGAAGAGACTAGACACTGAAAGAGACATGTTTATTTTAAACACACAAATGCAATTGATACATAAAGATATAGACGTCGCATTGTTTTTAGAAAAGTTACGTTAGATATTAGTCAATAATTGACTGACATATTATAAGCACTTAACAAAAATAAAAACGATCTTCTATGTGGTTCAGGACGTTGCCTAATTTCGAAAGGGTAAAAAGATCTTGGCTTATATATTCTAAGACTAAAAATGCAATTTTTTGTGCTTGCTGCAAGATTTACCCGAAACCGTCTTCTGCCGGCACATCTGCTTTGTGCTCTACAGGGTTTATTAATTGGAAAAAAAATTCAGAGATTATCCGAACACGAGGCTGCACAAATGCACAAAGAGTGTATGATCAAGTGGAAAACACGGCTACAACAATTGAAATCGTGTCAGGGTATTGATCAAGAAATTGAGCGAGTAATTCATACAGAGAAATATAAATGGAGACAAATCCTGCGTATTATTATGGATGCTGTATTATATCTATCAACAAACTGTCTTTCTTTTCGTGGGTCCCAAGAATGTCCTAGCGATCTGATCACAAAATGTCCAGAGCCAAGTCAAGGTAACTTCTTGAATTTAATTTCCCTGCTCGCTAAACATAACGCAACTTTAAAATATCAATTAGAAAACTTACAAAAAGGACAAGTATCGTATATGTCAAAGACAATACAAAATGAGGTGAGCAAAAACAGTTCGAAATGGCATTTTAAATGACATCAAAGAAGCCAAATACTACACCATAATGTTCGACTGCACTCCAGATGTATCCCATACAGAACAAATGAGCCAAGTAATAAGATACGTAAAAAAAACTGGAGATGTGTATGAAATAAAAGAAAGTTTTATTGATTTCATAGAAGTTGCCGGAAAGACAGGCGAATATATAAGTCAACAGATTTTAGAAAAATTAACAGCTGATGATTTAGATATTGTACTATGTCGGGGCCAATCTTATGATAATGGGTCTAATACGGCCGGCATCTGTAAAGGAGTTCCAGCCAGGATTGCCGAAAGGAATGAGCTGGCCGAGTTTGTACCCTGCTTAGCTCACTCCTTAAATCTTGTAGGTGTCCATGCTGCCTCATCATGCCTAGAAGCTATCAACCTATTTGGCATTATCCAAAAAATATATTGTTTTTTTGTCGGCTCCACTTCTCGGTGGGATATAATGAAAAAATACCTTAAAACTAATTTAAAAGGAAGCAGTCAGACGAGATGGTCGGTGAAACATGTTGCTGTTAATGCGCTGTTAAATAATTTGCCAGAGGTAGCTGAAGCATTGCAAGAAATTAATCATACTTCTCATGCTCCAGAAGCAAAGTATGAAGCAATCCATCTCTCAGCTGCTATAAAAAAAAAAATATTCTTTATTTAACTGTTTGGGCTAACATTCTCCGAGAAGTTAATCGAGTAAATATCGAAATACAGAAAGAAGACATAATTCTTACACGATCGATCGCACTTATGGGTGGTCTCCTGAAAACTATACAAAAGATGAGACAATATCCACTGGAACATTGGATACAAGAGGCTGGAATTGTTGCAGAAAAAATTGGCGTTGAGCCTATTTTAGAAAGTAAAAGAATTCCGAAACGAAAAAACAATTTGATGAGACGTGTGAAGATGAATTACGTACACTCCAACCAGAACAACTCTTTTCCAAAGAGTTAATGATGATATTCGATAAAATTATTACAGAAATTAAAAATAGGTTTGAATGTACTACCAATCTGAATTTAAGGTTTTCATTTCTTATATATGCGCATGATTTGCAAGATGCTTTTCCGAACATATGCATTGCTCTGCGTATCTACTCAACGCTACCCACGACATCGGCAGCTGTGAGCGAAGTTTCAGCAAGCTAAAACTTATTAAAAATTATTTGCGTTCTTCTATGAGCCAAGAACGCTTATCTAGTCTTGCAATATTGGCAATTGAAAATCAAATTGAACATGAGATAGATTATGATAAAGTTATTGATTTATTTGCTGAACAAAAAGCTCGTCGAGTCAAATTATAATTGCATTAAATTAAAATCACAATACAAGCGATGATTCATCACACACGTCGGTGTTTTTTTTTTTTAGGACACACAATTTGACTTGTCCTCGTGTGATGGTAAGCTGAACCTTTAATTATAAAAAAAATTCGATGGGGGGGCGGTATTTTACTATTTTGCCCCGCTTAAAAAAAAATGAAGATCCGGGGCTGTTTTCAGAAAAGTTTCGTTAGATATTAGTCACTAATTGACTGACATATTATAAGCACTTAACAAAAATAAAAACGATTTTTAATGTAATTTTTCAACGCAGTAAATAGGAAATCCTAATAATGTACCCCCACGGATACGAGCTGTTGGCGTATAAATAGTTCTGTTTTCTAAATATACCTATTGGGATAAAGATGAACTTACACACACATACATATATAACTGGTGGAGACATTAACACTTGAAAGTAGTGAATAAATCAAGTATCTTTGGCTCCCCCGCCCAGGGGAGACATGGCCACAAGAAGTTTCTCCTTGTCTCCCCCGGGGGAGAGACCAGGGGAGACACGGCCCCGAAGTCGATTGAGACGGGGTCACTACACCCATCTAGTCTAGCATCCGGTCCAATTCAACTTCCAGGGCTTTTTGTTTGTGGGGAGAGAGCGGATAGTAACGCTGCTTGATCGGCTTGCTGTCCCCAGTATCTATGATATGGTGTTCCAGCGTAGTACGACCTAAACCCACCTTCTCCGTATTCAAAGAATCAAATTTTGACCAGTGGTCATTTCGGACTCAGGTCATAACTAGACCTCCTATGAAGAATTTGTTTAAAATTCGACAGTAGTCAAGAAACCAATAGGTAGATCGATTTCATCGAAATCTACCTAAAAAACTAAAATCAATAACCGAATAATTAAACTTTGCGGTAACCTTACTTTATTACCCGATACTAACATAGAAGAGGGCTGGCAATATAAAAAAAAAGCAGCCAAGTGCAAGTCATAGGGGGTTTACACGGGTGACTAAAGCCGCACGATTTTTGCCGCGCGGCGTAAATCGACCATCTAAATGGTAATTCGGCTAAGTTGCAAGTGACTAAAGCCGCAAGCCCCAAAGTTGGGTAGCATCCGACTTTGGCCGCGCGGCAACCGGCCGCATGCGACTGGTGACTAAAATCGACCGTGTAAACGATCAGTTGCAGGCGATCGCCCGCCGCATGAAGGTGTTTCGCGCACGCACGTGTATTTATTTACTACAGCGTTTCTGTGTACATGTATCGTAACAACCATGAATAAAAATAACACCATACAGTTTTTGGAATGCTATGAAATGCATCCATGCTTATGGAACCCAAGAGAACAAGATTACAGGAACAATAATGTACGTTTAGGGGCTCTTAAATCTATTATTCAAGAAATGCGTTTGTCCATAACAGTTGAAGAGCTTAAATTGAAGATAAAAAATATACGAACCACGTATAATAGAGAGGCCAGTAAGGTAGCAAAGTCAAAGAAGAGTGGCGCGGGAAATTATGATGTATACAGACCTCAATTAATTTGGTTTTCTGTAGCTGACCGCTTTTTAAAGCCAGTGATAGAAGGAAGAAACAGTAAAGATAACATGGTAAGTCTTATTATTATTTATTAAATAGTTATTCTAGTTCGCATATTATAAATTATAATAGGTAAATTGTGAATAGGGCCATTTTTATAATATTACTTAAATAAACATACAATATTTACGCAATCATTCTATCTTGCCATGAAACTCTTCCTGGTCCGACAAAATAGTCAGCATATCTATCGCGCAGATCTTTTGCATTTCGTGAATAGTTGTTAGAAGATAGCGGTGTCATTAATTCGTCTACTCCTGCCGTAGGAATGCTTCTCCAACTTCCGTTTCTGATTGTCCCTGAACTGAAGTCTTCTCCGTCTACTAATTCGGGAGTATTCATGTATATGAGATTAAATCGAAGCCAGTTATGCAGCGCACAGGTCGCTTTAATAATAGAATCAGTTTTATCCAATGAAACAGATATAGGTTTTCTGTATACTCTGAATCGTGAAGCCATTATGCCAAAGGCATTCTCTACGATTCGCCGTGCTCTTGATAGTCTGTAATTAAAGATTTTTTGTTTGTGTTCCAAACCTTCAAGTCTTGAATACGGTTTCATTAAATAGGTTGCCAAAGGGAAAGCATCATCACCAATGAAAACTGCCTTATTAAGTAGTTCTAAATTATTTCTTTCAAGAGCACTATAGAACTTTGTTTTTGCGTCCATGAGTTCCGAAATCTATATATATGAAACGGTAATGTGCATCCACTATAGCAAACAACACCACACTATAAGTGCCTTTGTAATTATAATAGTCTGATGCTCCGTGTGGTGGATTTTCGATTAAGACGTGTTTCCCGTCAATAGCCCCACAGCAAAAAGGAAATTGCCAGCGATCTAAAAAATCCTTTTTTATTTTCTTCCATTGATCTGTGGCGGATGGCACCTAAAAGAAATCAAACTTATATTAGTGTATGGTTACAGGGAAAAGATTCAGCGGTGAACACAAACAGCGACGCGTCTTCATATTTTGATGAATTGGAACAAGAATCTAATATTGCGCCCTTACAAAAGAAAAAAAAATTGTCTCCAAAGAAAAAGGCGGAGCGTGCTCTAATGGACGCACCTAAAATGGACCTACCTGTTTTACAAGCAGTCAATAGATTAGAAACTTTGGCTCAAACTATCCGTCAAAATGAATTTGATACATTCGGAGTACATGTGGCAAGCCAATTACGTAGTTTGCCATTAAGAAATGCTATTGTTTATCAAAATTTCATCAATAATTATTTGTCCCAAGAAAGGCTGAAAACCTTAAATACACAACATTTTCCAATTGCTAGACCTACGAGTTCACTCTCAGAGTATACACGCTATACTTCGACTCCAGAAGCCGAAGCTACTACTTCCCGAAACCAAGCTTTTCAAATCCAGCGTGAAACTTCGACTCCCGAAGCTTCCACTTCTAGAAGGCACCTCGATTATGAAGAAGACTATTTTGCCAGCTGTTTACTAACACAAGAAAATACGCAGTGAACGACGAAATTCTATCTCAAGCTGTTAGGTCATGCTTAGATGAAAACACAATGGAAAATTTATAAATAAATCGTTTATAATTAATTACTAGTTTCACTTACCATAATGAACTCCTGTAAAACATTGTATATAGCATCCAAAACATCCTTCAAAAACAAGGAAATTGTGCATTCTGGAACTCTAAATGACTCTGCAAGACTTGAATAGTTATCACCGGTAGCCAAGAACTTCAGGGTTATTTCTAATTTAATTTTCGGAGAAAGTGCTACTCGCATATTGGTATCGCATTTTTGTATAAGCGGAGTAACCTTATGTAGTAAAGTATTAAACTGGTCAGTAGTCATTCTTAATCGTTTTTTAAAATAATCAGGATCTTCTAAACTCCACTCAACCAATAAAGTATCCGAAGCACCCAAGTCCTTACGTCTAAAAAATCCATCCACGTACCCAAACATTACGTTTTCTTTTTTCCTTTTGTTTTTTCTTCTCTCTTTGTTCTTTAAGCAATTGTTGAATAATTGAATAATTAATTATTTCAATTCCGGCACAAACGGCTATTCTGCTCAACATTTTCGATGGAAATGACAGAGCCGCATGCGATTTTAGTAACCTGTGTAAATGGGCTAGCGATGTGGCTTGGTGAGGCAATTAGTGAAGCGACTCGCCGCACGGCGAAAATCGACCCGTGTAACCCCCCCATCAGACTCGCTCATTAAGGGTTCCGTAGCAGCAAGTAACATTATGATTTTAATTTTTATATTTGAGTTGATTGAATGATAGGTAACTTGCAGTTTACGATGTATGACGTATTAAAAAAAAACTACTTACTAGATCTCGTTCAAACCAATTTATCGTTGGAAGTTTACATGGTGATGTACATCATATATTTTTTTTAGTTTTATCATTCTCTTATTTTAGAAGTTACAGGGGGGGGGGGGACACATTTTACCACTTTGGAAGTGTCTCTCGCGGAAACTATTCAGTTTAGAAAAAAATGATATTAGAAACCTCCCCTTCGTCCATGTTGGTAACTAGATTTACCTAACCAGTTACGAGGGAAGATTTTTTTTTCGCTGTTTTGTAACTAGTTGTGAAAGGAGAATTATTTTTCCAGATACACATATAAAAGGTTGCTTTTATCACTTCACTCGCAGCCTTTTTAAAAAAGCGAAACAGCTAGGATTAAATTTATATCTTTCAGCCAATAACGATCGAAGTACGAGTAAAATTTTGCTATTGGGCCAGTTTCAGGCGATCTCTTCATGGCATAACTGTAACCAGTGCTAATATATTTTGACGGCAATCGGGCTAAGCCTGCACACCGCGCCACATGTCGCATGTACAGCGGCGACATGTGGCGCGGTGTGCAGGCTGCAGGCAGGCAGGCGCCTGAAACTGGCCCAATAGCAAAATTTTAGTCGTACTTCGATCGTTATTGGCTGAAAGATATAAATTTTATTAAGATCTGGTGTTGTGAAGGGGAAGAGTTAAGAAGTAATAACCATTTAGAAGGATGGCATTCTAGAATAAATCATTTTGTGGGAAGAAAAAACCCATCCCTCGCAAAAGTGTTGGACATTTTAATGAAGGAAACAAAAATGAAATCAATAAATTCCCCAGCTAAACAAAGGAAAAACAACAATTATTGAAATAAAACTATTTTTAACGGATTCTATCGCGGTTTATTTGATGTTATTGTATATTTTAATAACATCAAATAAACCGCGATAGAATCCGTTAAAAATAGTTTTATTTCAATGTGTAACATTCGCGTAAACTTCCGACAATATCATGAACAACAATTATGTTGAAATTGACTCTGAAATAAATGCATCTATAGAGCAATTACAAAATAAAGAAATTACAGTCGGACATTGTTTGGAGCTAATTGCTCCTTTTATGATTTAAAATTTAATTCTCTAATAGGTATCATTTGTTTGTTTTTTATTAATTAATGTTCAAATATAAAATGTTTTACAACTGTTTGTATTTCATCTCTTACAACTAGTTACCAAACAGCCCAAGCAGCACACGAGGCTGCTTAATAGCCGAATAACAGATTTCCAAAACGCTTAAAGCCGAATAAGGAAGCTGCATTAAGTCTGTATACGACCTTATACAGCTCTTATAACTCTTAAATGGGCACAAATTATTCAGCCTTGGGTTCACATAGCTGCTTAAGAGCTGTGTAGCAGCAACTTAACAGTGTTATAAAGGGTAACAGCACAAATTATTCAGCCTCAAGTTCACATAGCTGCTTAAGAGCTGTGTAGCAGAAATGTAACAGTGTTATAAAGGGTATCGACAGTACTTTGCGCTGAAATCCGACTGATTATGAGATCACAAGTTACTCTTTATTCAGAAAATATGTCATTATGTATGTTCTAATACATATTGTAAACCGCGAAACGCTACTTGCGGCCTGTGTAAAATTAGTGAACAGCAAACTGGGTTTAATAAGCAATCCTCTTAGCTACCTTGATGGACATATGCATTTATGTTACGTGAAGTGAATTGGAAACGATACATGGTGGATAATATTCATATTCCCTGGTTACATTGTTTTACATATTATTAAAGGAAAAATGATTGGGAATTTAATTTTACTGACATTATACATATATATTATCTAAGAAAATTGTAGTGCGCCATGAAAATATTTTGTTTTTAATTAGTTTTGTGATTTAAATAAGCTGTGATGTAAACTATGACTAAATAATTTGTAGTGCTTTGAAAAGAATTATAAGATAAACAGTTATTATTGTGATATTAGGAACTAAAAACTAATGCAATACATTTTATTTCTTGCACAAAACATCGTAAAGGTTGAAAAATCAATCAGAATATGTTTAGGTTATAAAATAAAATGGTGGATTTTTGTTAAACAGTAACGTGAATAGTTAAAACTCTTATATTCTACAACAGGCTGTCTAATAGTTCACTAGTGCGCTGTTATTCTACAAAAAACTGAATAATATTAGACATGTGAACTGTATACAGCTATAAGCTGTTTTCTTTTCTTTTAATTGTTCACAAGCTCTACCTTTAGCCATGATGTGAACAATTAAACAGTTATTATACTGACTCTTTAGGGATCCCTAGTATATATAGTTACACTGACTGATTACAGTACCACATATGTTACTTTTATTCAGATAACGTCGGATTTAAGGTACTTATGTGAACCATTATAAAGTAGAAGCCGTTAATTCTATACACTAGTGAGTCTATAAGCAGCTGTGAGGCATCTAGTGAATGTTTGAATAGCCGCTATGCAGATACTATCACTTGCAGTATAAAGGCTGTTTAGCGGTAGACATATTCAGGTAACTATAAGCTGTAATATGGGCCACATTATCGTCCATTATACAGCTATTCACTTCAAAATAGTTCACACGTACCCCTTTAATAAGTCAGTGTAATAGGAGTTTACAAATATCTTCTTAAACAGCATTTGTCGTAATTTTATGCACTAAACAGGCCCTTTTATCGCATAAGGACAGATTCTCATAAAGACAGATTCGCAAAAGGACAGATGCTCATATGGACAGATTCTCAAAAAGACAAAAATGGTACAGTTGTACACACTTTCATGCAAGTTATTAGGACATGTAAGGGAGCATCGCTATAAAAAAAATTAAAGGAACGCTGACAAAACAAATTAACGTCGACAAAACAAAAGACTATTTAAAAAAATATATTTATTTATTTTATTATATAATATTTATTTAAAAAGTTTATTTAAAGGTCTATTTTTCTGTAGGTTTTCCAATAATATTTTTAATATCAAAGCGAACTCGTAGAAATAAATGACAATATTAATTAATCCTCCTTGATAAGAGGTTATAATTAGTTCTATTACTGGTTTAATAGAGAAAGATAATTATTTTGTCGTCATTAGTTGACATTGGTAGCAATTCTGTTGTTCAAAAACTCTCTAAACTAAACTAAAAATCACTAAAATTTAGTTTAGTGATGTCAAACGACGTTTTGTATTGTGAAAACGTATGACTAAACTATTATTAGTTTGACACAACCAAAATTAGCTTAGTTACTCAACTTAGTCCAAATTTGCTTATTTGGTATTCTGTTGTACGTCCTAAACGTCTAAAATTAGAAACGTCACACTAAAATTAGACGCCATCTAAAATACTACCGACCAGTTATAGTGATAATTGTAATTTCGTTAAAATTTCAATTCAAATAACATTTTTATGATGAATAACATTTCTTTTTTTTTTTTACGTGCGGAAATCCCTTCGGATACCCCCCCGCTGGCCAGCGGGGGTGGTTATGTTGTATCTCGACTAAAACCGCACGGTGTCCTCCCCAAGTGTCCGTTGCCGGGCACCCCGGGTAAGCCCTCGAAAGGATAACCCCAGGATTGCCGGCAGACTTTGGCCGCCACCGCGGCCTCGCCTGGTGGGGTCGGGTTTTATCCCGCTTCGGTGAGTTGGCAGGCGTGTGTAGGGCACACACGACACGCTTCCGCCACGGCCTGCTTCTGTAAGGACGGCGAGTCGGCCAACTGCCGTCCTCAGGCCCCGATCATGGAGGTCGGTAGTCCCGGGCTTAGATGAGTCTGCGGCGTCCTCGCCCCAGACTGCGAAACTCGGGGGGCAGGGTTCTCTCCCGCTCCCCCGCTCTCCGCCGTCTCTTTCGCGCGCATTACCTGCTCGCAGAAAGAGGCGGCGGCGTGCCACTTGCTCCCGTCGGAGACCACGGCCCTCACCATGGTCTCCAACGAGAGAACGTCTGTTCGATACAAGTATCCGAACTTGGATTTAAGTAGTTGTGTTGGTAGTTTTACTTTAAACACTCAGTCTGTACGCTTGTACTGTACTGTGTAGTCGAATCAATAAATTACTATGAGATCTATAATCTCGCCAGTTTTATTTATGTTACCATCGCAAAACCAGCTAATTATATAAAGTGGCTTACAACGTCCACGCCCAGGACCGCAACGAGATCCCGGCGTTGACTTGCCCACGCAGGGCACTCCACCAACGTGTGGAGCGCCGTGTCTTCGCCAGGATCCTCGCAGTGCTGGCACTGCGGCGTTGTCTCCCGGTGGATGCGCCACAGATACTTACCGAAACACCCGTGTCCGGTAACCATCTGGCACATCCGGTAGGAGAGGTCCCCATGGTCCCTCTCCAACCACTCCTTCATGATCGGTCTCACCGCCGCAATGGTGAATTCCCCCCACCTTGGGTGCTCAAGTCGCACCCTCCATGTCTCATGATGAATAACATAACATAACTTCACGCCTGTATCCCCGAAGGGGTAGGCAGAGGTGTATTACACACCCACGATTCGCCAGTTATGTTAAGGTCCCAATGTAATAGGGGGCGAGCCTATTGCCATCTACCGGACACATTATTAAGCGAGTGATAATTAACATTTATTAAAGCACACATAACTACGAAAAGTCAGAGGTGTGTGCCCGGGGCGGATCGAACTCGAGACCTCGTCTCAGCAGTCCGTTACGTACGCCACTGGGCTATCGCCGCAATGATGAATAACGATTTCGTGATTTTGGCTTTGGCCAGTCAAAGTCAGTCAAAAATCATTTATTCTGTATAGACCATTAATACGGCACTTAAAAAACGTCAAAAAAAATAATCTGATGTTTGGCCGGTTCGAAACGCGGCCCTGTCCTGAGAAGACTCCGGCAAAAAACTCAGCGGGCTGTTTTTTTTGGTCTATTTACAAACATATATACTACTTAACCAAATTACAATATTTCATTTGAGTAGCATAGAGAGAGAGCAAACAGTTCATATCCAAGCTTGTTTGTCATCTAAATAGTCTTGCATTTTATAATAGCCTTTTTGGCAGAGTTTACTTTTACTTTGTCTTTTAAATTTATGAAGAGGTAGATTCTTCATTTCACTAGGAAGCTTGTTGTAGAAGCGTATACAGTTACCCTGAAAGGAATTACTAATCTTGTGGAGTCGACTATTACAAACCACAAGATTGTTTTTATGTCTAGTATTAACGTTATGTACCTATATCACAAAGCCTTAAAAAATTGGAAATGTTTCTTCTAACATACAAAAGATTTTCAAAAATATATTGAGACACTACAGAGACTCTTGGGCCCAACTTATAAATTGCCCGCACAGCCCGCTTTTGCAATACAAAGATTGTATTTAAATCTGCGGCATTACCCCAAAGGAGAATTCCGTAGCTCATAATACTATGGAAATAACTGAAATAAACTATTCTAGCGGTATCTATGTCTGTTAAAGTCCTAATCTTTTTCACAGACAAATGCGGGCAGAATTAATTGAAAGAAATTTTAATTAAAAACATATAATTCGTTTTAAATAAAGTTATTTTTCATACATATAATCACCAAAAATCACAATCAACAATCACAATCACATCAACACTATGTTACGAATAGTTTCTTGTAAGGTGCTATTGCTTTCATGCAGGGCATTCACTAAGTTTTCATAGGAGGTCGTGAAGGCCTAGGCAATATGCGGCGTCTCGGCACAATCCGATGGCGAATGGGGCCAGCTTCTGCCGAGACACCAGGTTGAGGCAGTTGTGGCTGCTGTACCTCCTGAGGAGATTGTACAGAGGGCAGCAATAGAGATACAGGTGGCGAGCTGCTCAATATAATTCCCTAAAATAAATATTAAATTGTTCATGTATTTCAAATCAAGCAATTACTTCCTTGCCAAATTTTTAACTGATCCGATATGTCAATTGTGTCATGTCACGTCAAATTGACTTGCACATATTCCAGCCAGAGATAGTTTAGTTGCGTAGATAACAAAGAGGTTTACACCGATGTTGCCAGGCTAGTGAACTGAATAAAACCGTTTGTACTTAGCTATGACTAAGAAAAATAACGGTTTGTTTACTGTTTGATCTATAATTTGCATTAATAATCATTTTTCGGCATTCTAAAAACCTAAGAATATAGTTTTTAAAGAATGTAATAATTCACTCTTTATCATTCATTCTTATTTTTTTAATAACGGTAACACTTTCATATTTAAATTTTGGAGATGTCAGATTCAAATTTGGTGCAATTGCTACCAATGACAATGACAGCACTTAGTCACTGCCCGGGACTACCGACCTCCATGATCGGGGCCTGAGGACGGCAGTTGGCCGACTCGCCGTCCGAAGGGATTTCCGCACGTAAAAAAAAAAAAAAAAGAAATGTTATTCATCATAAAAATGTTATTTGAATTGAATTTTAACGAAATTACAATTATCACTATAACTGGTCGGCAGTATTTTAGATGGCGTCTAATTTTAGTGTGACGTTTCTAATTTTAGACGTTTAGGACGTACAACAGAATACCAAATAAGCAAATTTGGACTAAGTTGAGTAACTAAGCTAATTTTGGTTGTGTCAAACTAATAATAGTTTAGTCATACGTTTTCAGAATACAAAACGTCGTTTGACATCACTAAACTAAATTTTAGTGATTTTTAGTTTAGTTTAGAGAGTTTTTGAACAACAGAATTGCTACCATTGAAGAATTTCTAAGTGCATGTCATGTGCATTTTTTATTCTTATTGTAATACTTAAATATTTGTGAAATTGTTTATACAATAATGGATAAAGCGGGTCCTAGTTCTGGGATAAATGATGTCGTATTTATAGAAGGCAATAAAGGTTTGCATTATTTTACTTCTGCTTATAATTTATTGACTCTGATGGAAAAACGAGAGCTGATATTGTTAGTAGCTGCCAAACGGGTGTACTGATTTTAATTAGGAGAGGAGACTCTTCCTACAGCAGTGGGGATATTAGTGGGGTTACTATATTTAAAAAATTTTGCTTATAACAATATTGTTACGAAAGTAATAGTCCCGTACTAAACCAAGCTTGTATTTATTTTTTATAGGTAAAGGCCAATTACCAAATCATGGCATGGTGCTTCTGCATGCGGGCCATAGATATAATTTTGTAAAAACAAATATGTCAGGTTCAAGTAATTGGCGATGCTTTAATAAAAGTTTGTGTAGCACTTCCATAACGTTGTCAAAAAATAATGAAATTATAAAAGAAGCAAAACATCTATGCTTGACAGATTTTGAACGCAATAGAAACGATTTAACAACTTCGTGTTCTAAAAAAGAGGCCTGTCAAAATTTGGAACCAATTCCTAAAATATTAGAGAAATATTATTACAACCTTAATAAGAAAACTGTCAATCAACTAGGTCAAGATGAAAAATCCCCACAAGAATTACCTTTATTTAGTTCCAAAAAGGATACCTTATATCGGGCTCGATATAAATTTTTAAAAGTTAAGAAAAGTAAATTTAATCGACCACAAGAAGTACAGTTACCAGACTCTCTAGTGAGCGACTTTTTTTATTTGATGAAGGATTTGAAGAGAAAATTATTATTTTTGGTAGCCAACTAGCAAAAGTAACATTGAAAAAAGTTAATACTGTGTACGTTGACGGCACCTTTAAATGTTGTCCAGCTCCTTTCTATCAACTATTTTCTTTGCATGCTGATATAACACATGAGGCAGAAACTGTTGGTTTTGTGCCATTGCTATTCGCCTTGTTACCTAATAAAAGCCAAGCTACGTACGAAAGACTTTCAAGATTTTAAAGGAACAGTTTCATATGAATATTAGTATTTTTAAATGCGACTATGAACTTGCTATACTCGTAATTCAAGCCATTAAATCAAAATATATCCTGATGTTACTGTAAAAGGCTGCTACTATCACTTTGTAAATGCTGTCTGGAAAAAATCTAAGGCTATTGGTTTCACTGGTTCAGCAGAAGGTCGTAAATGCACAAAGATGTTCTCCCCGTTAGCATTACTACCACCAGTACTTATACCAGAAGCATATCTATCACTATGTGAATTAACTCCTAATAGCGATGAAAGTAAAACGTTTAGAAATCATTTCAATAAACAATGGATCACTCTTATAACAAGCGAGATCTTTAGTTGTTACGGTGAAAAGTTCCGTACTACGAATGCCCCCTAGTAAATCTAATTCACCTAGGTGAATTAAACACACTTTTAGTAAACGTTAAACACCTGGGTGCATTGAAATTACTTTCATAAAACTTTATTCACCTAATTCACCTGGGTGCATTAAATTTATTCTAAGTATATTTTATACACTTGTGATAATTTTGTGTACATTAAACCTCTTTGTTTGTCATCAGAGAAACATTTACATAGGTACATTGTCATATTGACACAGAATTTCCTGCATTGTATTGTTTGTTTTCACAATTATTTATTAATAATTTCAAAATGCCAGAATTAAAATATATACACAGAGGAAGAGGTGTGGTACTTTTGCATAATGGACGAAAATATTTTAAAAAGAAGACCTATAAAAATGGCGCTTGTTGGTGGAGATGTTGCAAAAACTTGTCTGTTATTAAATGTCTTGGCTCTTTAACTGTACAAAATGTAAACTTACAGGTGCTACCGTCATCTAATGTAAGTAGGTACTATATTGGATGAAGTTACATTTATTTCTATGTAAATTATAGTTTACATTTATATTGCATTTGTTGGATTTTCATAATATAGGGATACTAGCAGTTTTTCTTTGTTATTTCCTAAACAGGACGAAATAATTAAAACAACTACACATCATGCAGACTGTGTAATGGATATAGCAAAGAACGAATGGGCAGAACAGATGGAAGCATGTAAGCAACAAGTGATGTCTACGGATGAACCAGTTCCTAAAATAAATGATAAAGCCACGGAAACATTTGAAAACACTGGATATGATATTGTGCATGAAGTGCCGTCCTTTGAAGAAGTAAAAGTAGGACTTTACAAATTGCGAAATAAGGCCCTTAATGTACCTAGGGTTTCGTTTCACAAAAACGACAACATATCAAATATTATTATACCACCCAAGTTCAACGACTTTCTGCTTGCTGATTTTAACTCTGTAGACAGTAGAAGAATCGTAGTATTTGCCACAAAAAAGGCCATTGAATTGATGGAAACCATTCATGATTTTTTTGGAGATGGGACTTTTAAGTGTTGTGTTCCTCCTTTTAGCCAGATCTACACTATTCACGGAGATTGCGGTAGCAATTTCAATTCAACCAATATAAGACCACTGGTGTATGCTCTTATGTCCCACAGAGATGCTGACGCTTATCAGATTTTATTTGAAATGCTGAGGTCCCAAATATACGGCTGGAATCCAGTTAAGTATACCTGTGATTTTGAAAAAAGTGCTATTAAAGCTCTTCAGCGTCTTTTTCCAGAAGTGACCATAAATGGTTGTTATTATCATTTTCAGGAAAGTTTGATTAGGAAAGCAAAAGCTTTAAATATGTTTAGAGATGAGAATAGCCGCCGTTGTGTTTTTTTATGCCGAAGTCTTGCTTTATTGCCAAAAGAAAAAATTACCGCAGGTTGGGAATACATTGAGCATCAGTTCAACAAAAAGACATTTCAACCTTTTCTCCAATATTTTAAAAAGTTCTGGCTACGCCCGGAAAATATGGAACTTTGGTCGGTTTTTGGAGAAAGACACCGAACCAATAATTATGCGGAAAGCTTCCACACCAGTTTAAGTAAACGCATACAAAAGTTTAATCGAAACATGTTTCATCTGATAGCAGCATTCAGGAAAGACGCAGACTCCAAGCGCATGGTAAAACCACGCCCATCCAGCGTTCAATTAAATGATGAATTAATATGTGAAGCTCAGTTAAGCATGTTAGATGGGCAAATATCAGTAGGTCATTTCCTTGAAATGATGCGTTAATTTACTTAATGTAAGTAAATTAACGCATCATTTCAAGGAAGTAACATGATAATTAGCGTTTAATATTAGAGGTAAATTAAGTTAACTTATTATTTTAAATTCTTGTCTTTTGTTTTGTGAGTTGGGGTATGAGAGTTTAAAGTTTACAAAAAGTGTGTTTAATTCACCTAGGTGAATTACTCTGGGTGAATTAGATTTACTAGGGGACGAATGCCATCGAGGGAATTATTCCACTTAAATCACCTAGGGTAAATCACCTAGGTGATTTAAGTATACCAAACAGTGGACTTGAATCACCTAGGTGATTTAAGAATACCAAACGGTGGACGTAAATCACCTAGGTGATTTAAGGTATTCGAATTGGTGGACTTAAATACCCAGCCTAGGTGAATAAAGTCGACCGTAAGAATAATATTTATGTTAGGTATACTTTAATCACCTTGGATATGAACATGAAATAGTTTTTTAATTATTTTATTACAGTTTGTAAGTTCTAAGGAGGATCATTGACAGTTGTCATAAAAGAGGTGTTATATAAATAAGAGTTGTTACCTATGAATGTCAAGTCAATCTCAATTTATTACATTTAAAAAATAATGTAAATTAGTCCCTATAATATACTATTAATAAATAACGTTGTTTACAACGTTTTCCTCCTCGATGTATTCATTTTCCTATTTCTTATGTTCTACGCCTATAGAAAAATTATAAGTACCCGCAGATAAAAATATTGTTTGATAGGTGCGACTTTAGCACAAGATTTACTGTTAATTTGCACAATGGAGTTTACATTTATAAAGCGTGGAAGAGGGCAAGTGTTATTATGTGATGGGTACCAGTATAGTAAAAAGAAACAATATGTTAATACGAGGGTCAAACTGAAAGTTCTTAGAACTGGCCACTTATAAACAATATAATAAAAAAATAATTCTAAAATTTGAAAATAGAACTCTTTGCCAATATTACTGAGTATATATTTCATTCATTTATCATTTGTTTTACGATTTGGCGGCAAATTGAAAATTGTCTGTGTCACGTTAACATGAATTTAACACGAGAAAATTTTCGTGCAATGATTTTTTATGACTTTCGATGTCATTTAAGTCAACAAGAAAGTTATGATAGACTACGATTGGCCTTTCACGATGAAGCCCCATCTCGTGCGACTGTTTACAACTGGTTTAATGAGTTTAATCGTGGTCGCACTAATCTCACTGATGATTTACGTGAGGGACGGCCTTCTACGGCGACGACTGAAAATAACATCTGTGTTACGCGGCGTAAGATAGAGACTGACAAAAGAGTGACCTATCAGCAGATTCGGACAAGCTTAGGCATCGTTATGAGTCAAGTGCACAAAATCCTCCACGAACATTTAGCGGTCAGGAAGCTTTGCGCCCGGTGGATACCTCATAATTTGACTGAGGCTCAAAAACTCCATCGTGTGGATTGGTGCCGTAAAATGATTGAAAGATTTAACGGAGGTGACTCTAATGCTGTGTTCCACATACTAACAGGTGACGAAAGCTGGATTTACTGTTATGATCCTGAAACCAAAAGACAATCTGCTCAGTGGGTGTTTCCTTTCGAGGAGTTGCCAACTAAAGTGAAGAGAGATCGAAGTGCGGGAAAAAAAATGGTGGCCTCGTTCTTTGGAAGGATAGGTCATTTCGTAACAATTGTGTTAGAGGATCAAAAAACAGTTTCTGCAGAATGGTACACTACCAATTGTTTGCCACTTGTCTTGGAAAAAGTTCGAGAGAAACGACCTCGCAGTAGGATCCTCCTTCACCACGACAACGCCTCGTCGCACACCGCCAAGCGAACGATCGACTATTTGGCGACATCAAACGTTGAATTACTGGGTCACCCGCCGTATAGCCCCGACCTCGCGCCTTGTGATTTTTATTTATTTCCAAAAATTAAAGAAAAACTTAAAGGAAAGCGGTTTATGAATGCTGAAGAAGCGGTGGCTGCGTATCGCGATTGCATTGAAGAGACCCCTAAGGACGAGTGGGCAAAGTGCTTTTCCCAGTGGTTCCATCGCATGCAGCGGTGTATTGACGTGAATGGACAATATTTTGAAAAGATATAATAAAACTAATAACTGGCTAATGTAATCAGTTTTTGATTTTCTAAGAACTTTCAGTTTGACCCTCGTAATGCGATCTGGTATAAATGCAGTAAATGTGTTGAAACAAAGTGTCTTTGGCTTCCGTTCTAGGTAGTTATGCTATCTATCACAGGCGTTCTATTCAGATTACAACATTAATATTAATTCTGTCAAAAAAAATTCAGGATAACCAAATCATTAAGAAAGTTGACCATGCTTCACACTGTTTACCCAGCTCTGCACAAAACTTATTTCTAGAGAAAATGGAAAATTGTAAACAAAATGTTTCCCGTCGTGATGGCAAACCTCTTCCAGAAATTTATAATGAGACCATCGAAGAGTTATATAAACGAAGGAATCACAGTCTTGGAGTAACTAAAATTCAGTATAAAAAGGCAGAGGATGTTGAAATACCTATTCAATTTCACGATTTTCTTTTGTCTGATTTTAATGAGGATGGTATACGTGTAATACTGTTTTGTTCCGAAGAAGTAAAAAAAAATATAAGTCAGTTCAACACTTATTTTGGAGATGGAACTTTTAAAATTAGTCCTTCCCAATTTCTTCAATTATACAGTATACATGGGGACACAGGAAGTACAAGCACTGTAACAGGGGTAACACCTCTTATTTATGCATTAATGTCCCACAAAACCTATGAGGCCTATGTTGTTTTATATTCTATGATAAGATCACAAATAGCAGACTGGAACCCCAAAAAGTTTTTAACAGATTTTGAAGAGGGAGCGATGAGGGCGATGAAATTTGTATTTCCCGATGTAGTGATAAAAGGATGCTGGTTTCATTTCAAGACATGCCTTTTCAGAAAAGCCAAAACTATGGAGATGCTAAAAGATAAACATGCTCGTAGATGCATTTCATTGTGTGGTTCAATGGCTTTACTTCCAAATGAACTCATTTTTGACGGATGGGACTACATAAAAAAAGAATATTCAAACGTTTCCAACGTTACGGAATTTTTAAAAATTTTGGATGCGTAAAGATTTCATTGATGTGTGGTGTGTTGCCAATGAAAGGCATCGTACTAACAACAGTTTAGAGGGATGGCATCATAAGTTGAATAATGCTTTCCGCAGAAATTCGACTAATATTGTTCAGCTTTTGAATGTATTAAGTAAGGACGCCAAATTGAATGAGGTGAGATTTCTGCAAAAGACTTCTAATAGCTTGAGCGAGCAGTCATCAACATCAAATCGTTGCAAAAAAACCATCACATTAGATGATTTAATAATACAATATCAGGTGCAGTTGCTCACTGGAGAGATCACTATTGGACACTTTTTGGAAAAACTGCGATAAATCAAATATTTTGTTTATTTTATTTTGATTACCTACAAACTTTAAGTTACATTCAAAACTATAATTTTGTAGAAAGAACCTTTTTAATAAAATAATTAAAAAACTATTTCATGTTCATATCCAAGGTGATTAAAGTATACCTAACATAAATATTATTCTTACGGTTGACTTTATTCACCTAGGCTGGGTATTTAAGTCCACCAATTCGAATACCTTAAATCACCTAGGTGATTTAAGTCCACCGTTTGGTATTATTAAATCACCTAGGTGATTCAAGTCCACTGTTTGGTATACTTAAATCACCTAGGTGATTTACCCTAGCTGATTTAAGTGGAATAATTCCATCGAGGGGTGGCACAAAAGGATGAATTCTATTATACCTAAAAAACCACCCTTATTTTATTTTGTCGCGCTTTTAAAAAAAGAAGCAACTGTTGGCGATATAAAGATAATTCGCGGTGGCTACTATTGTGCTGGCAAAAAAAGAAGAAGAAGTAATATTTTAATTGACAGTCAAATAGAACATATTATATCTGACTGTTTACAAAATAAAATCTCGCTCATAGAGTGCTTACAACGCCTTGCAGTACTGAGACGAGTCACAGAAGATAATTCTGTTTTTCAATAGGTAATTAAATTTCAATATGCACTATACATACCTCGGCGGGAAATATTGGGTTGCCTGCCTCAGACCTATCCGGACTCGCTTCGCTCGGCCGTCTATATGTCTTCGGCCGGCAATCCCTTTCTTCCCGGCCTCTGTAGTAATGTACTAATATTATAATATTATTTACTAAAATATAACGGATTCCGACCCTCTGCTCCCCTGAGCTGCTCCCCCAGGGGAGACGATGGGATTTTTTTATCACGACGTCTCCCCTGCGCTGGGGAGACGTTGAACCTTAAAATTATAATGTTACTTTAGTGTTCAAGTACCCCCTATCAATAACACGAGTAAGTAGGTTCATAAATACTTCGTAAAATAAGGAAGTACTTACTGGCCACTTGAATATTCTTCTTGTCTTGTTTCTTGTCAAATGAATTATGTTATCAAATTAGTTCATTTTCATTTGTATATGTACCGTACATTATAAAGTTAAAAATGCAGGAAAATTTGACTTTCATAAGTAGGAACGGGGGACGAGTATTGTTGCATGAAGGTTATCAATATTCAAAACATAAAATGTACCAGAATGGTGCACAACGTTGGGTTTGTTGCAATAAAAAAAATACAATTGTTCGGGAGCTGCTACCATCCAGGTAAATAAGTATTACTATGCATTTTTAAATATTGTGTACCTATATGTTAAGTACATGAGCACTTGCATTATAAGTACTGAGCGTTTGATATTATTTTTGTGTCCGCGCCCGCGAGTGAGTACCGTCAAAATACTGTTGGACCCACTCACCCTAAACAGTGAAGACAAAAGGAGTCGAAAATCCTGTTGGACCCATCAATGGAACTTTCCAATGGAACCAACAGTCCTAATCCGAGCAAACGCTCACAACTATTGAGTACCTTTTTTTTTTTTTTTATCGTGCGGAAATCCCTTCGGATACCCCCCCGCCGGCCAGCGGGGGCGGTTTTGTCGGGCTTGCACCGACTAAAACCGCACGCCGTCTCGGGTCTTCAGACGCCGGGGTGTAAGGTTACCCATAGAGCACATCCCTCGCACCCCGGCTGACCCTGGGCCATCTCACCACTAACAGCATCGCTCATCCTGTCTCCTCTGAAAGCAGAGGAGTACGGAGAGCGATGTGTTCCCGCCACGTTGGGTATTGGCCGACGATCAATGCCAACCCTATGAAGGGGTGAAGGGGAAGCCATTGACCGCCGCCCAGGGTGTACCGGCCGCTCCGATTCCGTTCCCCCCGGACTGCAGCGGGATCGGAATCGGAGCGACACTCGAGGAGGTTACCCAACACACACCCCAACTATTGAGTACCTATACTTACTAGCGCGTTGATGATGTTATATGTCGTATAAATCTTGATCGATCCTGGCCATTAGATAGTTTGTGTTACATCCCGAGTATAGTGTCTTTACATAGCTATAAATCTTTTACTTACTATTGGACGGTGACTGCCACCTGACAGAATTTTTTGGGTTTCTAGGAAGGCACTATAACAAAACTTATAAATCATGATACTCAAGGAATCATAAAATGTATACCAAACCATGCCAAGAATGATGTATCAAAAACAATTGATGAGATCAAAATTGTTGCTGCAACAACTTCTGCAGATGTACCAGTTGAACAAGTTTAAAAAAAAATGACTAATCCGTTATACGACCAAGGTCTACATATGGTTACAAAGATACCATCTTACAATAATATAAAAAATGCAATTTATGCAAGACGTAAATCTGAACTTAATGTTAAAAAATTAATATATAAAAATTTGGAAGAAGTTGAATTACCTTCGAATTTCAAGTCATTCGTTTTAGGTGAATATGAGACGTTAGAAAAAGATAGAAAGATTATAAGATAAGATAAGATAAGATAAGATAATATTTATTTGCAAAAACATGTGTACATATAATATACATAGTCAAATGCTTATTATATAGGTCTTACTTACTTCGATTGGACACAACATGTTTTACCATTGAGTGGTGTACAAATTATTATTACTTCAAGTCATCACATCTACATTATACATCAGTCATCCAGTTACAAACAAAAGTCAATCCTACAGGGTCATGTCCTCGAGAAAAGCCTTAATACTATAGTAGCACTTCTCAGTCAACAATCTTTTGAGCGCCCACTTAAAACGATTGTTGTTCAAATTTTTTATATTTTTGGGAATTTTGTTGTAAATTAATGGAGCCATGCATATTACACTTTTATGTAATAGGGCAGTCTTAGCAGGATGGACACATAGCCTGTTTTTATCGCGACGATTACGAACGACTTTGTCCATTAATCTTGGAAACAAGTGTGGGTTATACCTGGTAAACAGTGCTACCTCTAGTATGTATATGCCGGGGAGTGTCAGAATATTGTGCTCTTTAAAAAATGGCACACAACTGTCAGTGCTCTCAATACCAAACATGGCACGGATGCAACGCTTTTGCATTTTAAAGACCATGTCATTGTTAGTTGCATTACCCCAAAAAATTACACCATATCGAAGTACTGACTCCACGAAACCATGGTATGCTGACAGTAAAGCTTTTTTGTTAATAATAGGTGCAAGTTTATAGAGAGCGTAAGATAAGCTACTAATTTTTTTACAAAGTATGTCAATGTGTTCCTTAAATTTCAACTTACTATCTAATGTCAACCCCAGAAACAGCGCAGTCATAGACTCTTCTATTTGCACCTGGTCATGCATCAGGTTCACATTTAATCGGTTCTGGTGCCTTTGTCCAAAATGCATTATATTTGTCTTTAATAGATTAATTTTTAAATTGTTATTATTCAACCATGAAACTATCGATGTCAGTGATTTGTTAATGTCAGAGTTATAATCATCAATGTCTTTACAAGGTATGGTTATGGTACTATCGTCAGCGAATAATGTCATATTGTGTATAGTGCATTTTGGTAAGTCATTGATATATATAATAAACAAAAGTGGCCCAAGGACGCTACCCTGAGGGACACCATATGATACATACTGGGCCTTGGAAGTATGCATTTCTTCTAACTGAGTATTATTATTCACTCTTGTAATAGCCGTCATTTGTTGACGGTTCTCTAGATAAGACTGAATCAAATTCTGAACATTTCCTCTTATTCCGTAAATATCCAGTTTCTTTAAAAGTATTTGTGGTCCACATAATCAAAAGCACTGGACATATCGCAGTATATAGCACAAACAGGTGTTTTTTTATCGACATAGGTAATAACATTTTTATAGAAGTCATAGATTGCCATGTTTATAGTTTTATTCTGACGAAACCCCTTTATTTATAAATATAAAATAAATGAGACCGTAATCTTAGCAATCCATGGATTCTCCGTGCGGGTGCCGGGTCCATCGCGTTGCTGAGTTGGGAACTCGGGACAGTGCCTGGGACTTGCGACCCAAGTGTAGGTTTAGAAGGGGCCCCTTTTGTTGATGTACATCAACACTCACCTTCACTACCCAAGTTCCCCTCCCTGCCTAACCAAATTTGATACGAACCTACTAGTGCCGCTTTAGACATTCGTCCTAGTAATGAGCTTATTGTAGCTCTCGATAGGCCTAGATCTTTAAGTAGGTTATAGAGAGATTTTGCTGGTATACCTCTCGCTCCCACTTCCACTGCATACAAATTAACCACGTAACCGTTTTTGATTAATTCGTTTGTGAGATCATAGTATTTATTTTTCTTTATTGTGTGGTCCTTCGGTATATTTGTTTCCCACGGTACAGTAAGTTCCACAAGAACCACATGTTTTAATCTCTTAGAATATAGGAATATGTCAGGTCTAGATGACGAAACCCCAACATCCTCCGGAATTTTGTAGTGCTTTTCATACGTGTCGATTAGGAGAGTCCAATCTGGGGCAGTATCTAAGATTGAATAAGGTTTGTTCCTGGGTGTTATGGATGAACCTTCAGACACAAAGTTGATATGACGTCTGTTAGTAGTCAATCCTTTTTGGGCTCTAGCTACTGCCAGACTCATTGCTTCACGTATGATGATAAGCACCTTATCGTGGCGGCGTGAGTAATGGCCTCTATCGAGAAGCACCCTACATCCTACTAATATGTGTCTAGCCGTCCCTATCTCACCACAAGTATAACATTGTTTTTCTGTGGCCTTCCCCCACCTTACCAGATTACTCTGGTCTGGGAGGGTCATCTGAAAGGCGTTAAGATAAAATTTTAACAGGGCCGGCGACCAGTCATAGATCAAGGTGCGCCACTTTAAGGCCATCGGTATGCAGAACTCTCCCATTGTCAACCATTCATTTTGGATTTCCAAATTCATCGCGTGCACTCGATATTTATCATTTTCGTCTTGTTTTAGAAAGGACTTAAGTATATCCTGGTCCCTTTCTGGCTCTCGTACTCCCAACCCCACTCTGTTTGACTGGGCCCCTATCATAAATCGTTTATGGAATAGAAGTCTAGATTCAAGCTCGGACGCGTTATTATCTTTCGGGAGTGCCCTGATTGTGACATCTTGGGATTTTCCTAAGATGTGGGCTTTGGTAACTCTAAGATGTTTATAGAGCTCCGATGGTTTCTTAAGTTTCATCCCAAAATTATTTTGATCCCTAAATAGAGCAGAGGAATCAGCAGAGTGCGCTAGTCCAAGCCACGATTTTAGCGATTTTATGACAGTTGCATCTATTTTCGCCAGTAAGGTTTTACCGAATTCATACACCAGAAAAGGCCAAGTCAGACGTGATGTTAAGTAGTTGTCATATATCCAAGCTTTTTTGATATTGTTTAGTGGTATCTGATCTATCTTATTTAGGTCATTTATAAACGTATCGACAACTTCATCTAAGGATGGTGTGCGTCCTTTATAGTCTATCTTTCTCCCAAGAAATTTAAATGGCACCGATTCAGCGACTATGGAAACTGGTTTACCCCCAATGAAGAGTCCCGGGTCGTAAGAGGTAAATTTGGTGTCCCGTCTACCCAGACATAGACAGTGACACTTACTGGGCTTCGTCCTCAGTCCATTTGTCCACGAACAGAACTCATCGACTTCCTTTAATAGTTCCTGACATTGTTTTGGATTGCGCGTCAGTATTGCGAGATCGTCAGCAAAAGCTAAGATGGACTCTGAGTATATGTTATTTACTTTAAACCGATAACCCCATTTCTTTTCGTGACGTATTAACTTGGTAATTAAGATATTAATTACTATGTTAAATGCTATTGGTGACAAGCAGCATCCCTGAAACAGTCCCACATTATACCGTAATGGTCCTGTGTGTACTTCTTGGAAGCTTATAGCAAATTTTAGCTGGGAGTAATACGACTCGATTATCTCTATGACCACGGGCGGAAAGTTATACCATTGCAACGCGTATACCATAAGGTAATGTGGAATTGAGCCAAATGCATTTTCTAGGTCTATCCAACATACCGTTATCTGTCTTTCGTATTTTCTGGCATCTTTTAAGCTTTCCGCTAACAGACTATTGTGTTCCAGACAACCAGAAATGCCGGGTAAAAACCCTTTCTGGTGGTTAGGTCCGAAATACCTATTGTTAATCATAAAATGACACATTTTTGTTTGTAGAATTGAGAAAAATATTTTTGAAATTGTGTTAGTTAGTGCTATCGGTCTAGTATCTTTAGGATGGGTCACTTCATGTTTTTTTGGAATGAGAACGAAAACCGCTTCGCCAAATGCGACTGGTATATTCTTTTCTGACCAGATTTTACTGAATATATTTGTGAGATGTTTACGAACTGTTGGACATTTTTTATACACTATATATGGAACCCCATCAGGGCCCGGAGCCGATTTAGATGATTTCTTTTTTATTTGTATCTCTATTTCCTCTATGGTAGGTGCATTCCCTTGGAATTGTACTAGAGGGTCGTGAGGTCTTTGGGTTTCCGGTTGATTGTATGGTGTTCTGCATTTAAGTATTTCATAAGTGTTTTTGTAATGTTCGTAAGTTTGTTCTTTGGTCAGAAGAAGTTTACCATTTTGGCTTTTAAAGATGTTTTTTGAGTACTGAAAAGGGTTTTTATCAAAATTTACTTCGTGCCTTGCCCTATCGTAACTATCGCAATTGTTTGCTATTTGTTGCGATATACCTTGTATTAGTTTAAGAATTGATCTTAATGCCCTAGACAGTTGGTGACTAAGATGATAATCGCCCAAGGCTTTGGCATCTCGAAGTTTTTTCTTTAGCTCCCTTTTCTTTCTCCGCAATTTAGTTTTAAAAGAGTTTTCTTTAATTTTAGGAGCATGGTAATTTGGAGGTGGATAATGCTCACTAAAATACGTATAAATTGTATCTTGGAAAGTGTTTACTTGGCTATTTAGATCTTGTTTCTTGCCTGGATGTTCTAGCAGAATGGCCAAATTTTCGTCGTGCACTTTCCAGGTTGAGTTTTGAAGGCTCGGAATGCTAAGACGTGTCCGGATATTTATGGACTCCTGGTTACTTTGACACGATGGTTCACCATGGGATGTATGAGGGTCAACTCTATCCGTAGTGACTGATGAAGTTCTTACCGACGGCTGTCGTGCTTCAACACCATGTGTATTCAAATGTTTGATGTACCAAGCTCGCCTCTTGTATTGTTTCCCGCACGTGGGGCATTTCAAATCCGTATTATCGCCAGAGTCGTCGTTTTTTCCTTCCGGTGGACAGATCTTCCGCCCCCCCTCTCGGACTGTCCTGGGGGTATTTTTCTTATTCGGACTTTTAGCGATTATATTCTCGGGTTTGGCTTGCTAGGCCGTCACCCTCGGCTGTCTTTCCAGCAGTCGGACGTCTTTCCGTCTGTCAGCTGTCTTTCCAGCAGTCATCTGTCTTTCCAGCGTCAGCCCGTCTCTCCGGGCTGTCATTTAAAATGAGACCGTAATCTTAGCAATCCATGGATTCTCCGTGCGGGTGCCGGGTCCATCGCGTTGCTGAGTTGGGAACTCGGGACAGTGCCTGGGACTTGCGACCCAAGTGTAGGTTTAGAAGGGGCCCCTTTTGTTGATGTACATCAACACTCACCTTCACTACCCAAGTTCCCCTCCCTGCCTAACCAAATTTGATACGAACCTACTAGTGCCGCTTTAGACATTCGTCCTAGTAATGAGCTTATTGTAGCTCTCGATAGGCCTAGATCTTTAAGTAGGTTATAGAGAGATTTTGCTGGTATACCTCTCGCTCCCACTTCCACTGCATACAAATTAACCACGTAACCGTTTTTGATTAATTCGTTTGTGAGATCATAGTATTTATTTTTCTTTATTGTGTGGTCCTTCGGTATATTTGTTTCCCACGGTACAGTAAGTTCCACAAGAACCACATGTTTTAATCTCTTTCCCGCCAATCCTTCAATTTTTTCTATCCTTCAGTCCTTAGATATATATATAGTATCTATCAATCCTTCAGATATAAAAAAATATTTATATCTGAAGAACGTAAAAGGCAGTTAGGTGTTCTGAAAGAATTTTTTGCCGATGCTACATTCAAAAGTACAGCACGGCCATTTTCGCAATTATTTAGCCTACACGGTGATATGGGTAGTACAGCCGAATCGACAAATATCGTACCGTTATTATATGCTCTCATGAGTGACAAAACAGAAGAGTCATACTTTAAGTTATACGACATTATTAAAACGTTAATTCCCAATTGGCATCCTGAAATCTTTCATGCAGATTTTGAAAAGGCAAATCCTTTGTCAAAATTATTCCCAAATATTGCTTTTAAACGTTGCTATTACCATTTCATAAATTGCTTATGGAGAAAAGCAAAAGAAAGCAATCTAACAACTAAACTTTGTAGACGCATTGTTAGCTTATGTGCAGCACTACCACTGTTGCCAGAAGACAACATTTTAGAAGGGTGGGATTACATAAAGTCACAATGCTTAGAAATAAATCAAGAAAAATTACAAAAATACCGTTTATGCGGTTTTTTTCCGTGGTCCGGTTCGGTGGTCCGGTTGACCTGACCACGGGTAATCAATTTTTTCCGTAGTACGGTCGACCGGACCAGGGGAGATTACTTATTTTCCGTAGTCCGACCAGCCGGACTATGGAGGATGGGTTATATTTAGATTTATTGCTGTTGCTAATAACTTATTACTAGTATAAACTCGAGCATCAGGTTAGTGTTTCAGGAAGTTTGTATTAGGTTTTGCTAGCTCAATATCTCGTATTAATGGTATTACATTAGTTCTTTCTCGTATTATTCTTATATTGAAACTCTTTGAATAAGTGTCATTTAAGGAAAAGTATTTATAGTACATGCATTAGAAAAACTTGCCAATATTAAATAAGTAAAAAATAATAATTCATTCAAACAAAAATGAATATAAGAAGAGTGCAAAACGGCTTGTCGATGCATCTTGGTATCAGAGTGCTCGTTTTTTTTTTCGCCCAAAAGATAAGTATTGCCATTCAACGTGGCATTGCTGCCAGCCTTCTGGGGACATTACCGCGTGATGACTGCGATGTGGAGGATTATCACGACGCATGCTAAATTATTGTATTTCCAATGTTCATTTGTTTTGTCAATGCTCACTTGTTTTTAATGATGTTCATTTCATTGTTGTTTTTGTTACGTTAGTCCGGTCGGACTACGGAAAATAAGTAATCTCCCCTGGTCCGGTCGACCGTACTACGGAAAAAATTGATTACCCGTGGTCCGGTCAACCGGACCAACGAACCGGACCATGGACAAAAAGCGACTACATCGAGAGCGTCATCAAAACAGCTTCACGAAAACTCGGAGTTCTGAACAGGGTGAGACGGTTTTTCACGCCTGAGCAGCGGTGTCTTTTGTACAAGACACAAATTCGCCCCTGCGTGGAATACTGCTCTCATCTCTGGGACGGCTCCGCAAAGTACTTATTAGAAGGTCTCGACAGATTGCAGCGGCGTGCCATCCGTATCATTGGGAGTCCAGCGATTACCAACAGCCTGGAACCTCTGCAGCTGCGTAGAGACATTGCCTCTCTGGCTGTATTTTACCGCCTCTACCACGGCGAGTGTTCTGACGAGCTCTTTCAACTGATCCCACCTTCTCCATTTCGATCCAGAACAACACGTGCTGGACTGCGATGCCATCCGCACACGGTGGAAACCATTCAGTCCCGAACTCAGCGGTTCAGTGCTTCCTTTCTTTGTCGCACGATAAAGAGCTGGAATGCTCTGCCCGCGCACGTGTTTCCTTCTTCTTACAATCCCGGGTTCTTCAAGCGGGGCGTGAAAAAGCATCTTTTGAGGCCGTCAAGGTAGGGGCTACCATTTTGGGATCGTCAGCATCTGGGATGGTGGCCCATATCTTCTGGACTTCACCCTAGCTTCTCACCATCCAACGGGGTGCAGTCAATTGACGGAAAAAAAAAAAAAAAAACTTTTGTCATTTTTATGACATTGAATGGTTTTCTGTCCCTAGCTGCCTTAATTACAGTAATCCAGTCATCTGGTAAGTAAATATTTTTGAAAAACTTTTTCTTTTTCTCCACCAATCCAAAATCTTGGTCACATGCTAAATATGAGTGCCCACTGACATAGAACTTATGGTCTATGTTATCTACTGTGTAATCTGGATGGGCAACAATATACTGGCAAAGAGTGGCCATTTTAATATTTCTATTTTGACCACCACACTGGTCTGAGTACATAATTAAGTGCTTAGTCTTGACTTTCTCTTTGATATAACGCAACAGGCAGGAACCAATCTCCTGAGGACCCCTTGAGGCTATTGTTTCATTCCACATATACATTGTTACATCATCATTATGATAATTATGAATTCCCAGGCAATAAGTCCAAAGTTGTCTTTTATAATAGCAAATTCCTGTAGAAATAACAGGAGTAGGTAAAGTTTTCATGAGATCAAATACTATAACTGTTAAATCAGAATCATCTGCAGCTCTATTTTTATCTATCTTAAAATTATTTCTTGCAGATTCAGCCTTTAAAAGATGTAGTTTTCTTTGAGACTCAAGTTCATGCTTTTTGACAGATGATTCTTCAGCTTCTATTTTTATTTTAAAATTATCACATTTTTTACAGGTATCAGTAATTGGTGCATGAAAAGATAGGTTGAACTGTTCATTAAAAAATTTTCTGAACATGAAATTTGATACTTGTTCAGAAAGTGGGGTTTCTTCTTCAGTTTTGGCAAGCTTAAGTCAGGTGCTAAATACATTCGGTTTTTGTTCTTGTGTAAAGTATAGTGAGACTCATATTTGGGAAATTTATTGATAAAGTTTTTAACAATTTGAACTTTTTTCTCTGGAGTTTTATTTGAAGGCACATGATTTCCCCTTTGATCAGTAGGAGGTGTGGGAATTATTAGTTTATTTTTTAAAACTCTAGACAATCTGCCATCACTGACAACAAAAAGCTTTTTAAAAAAATCCTTACATACAATAACATGCAAGCCATCATAATTAGGAACCTGATACACCCTCGAATTTGAACGCCTAGATTCAGCAGAAGCAGTGTGACAGGTCTTTTTTGGCATCACTTTAATTAAAGAAAAAAGGTAAGATGACTGCAAGTTATAATTTCCCAAAGCATAAAAGCTATTGAACAGATTAATTTGCTGACTAGGCAGAATCTTTTCATGACATTTTTGTTGGCAATTACACTCAAGAGCAGTGTCAATTCGTTTCGGTGGCACTAGAACACCTTTAACATTAATATATTCCTCACCTCTTGAACGCTTTTCCTTTCTCACATTCTTCTTCCATTTGCTAGGTTGTCTCACTCTTTTTCTAGGTTTACTTTGAACTGGAGTAATTTCAGAAGGTATATTATTTGGGGATTGGTTTTCATCACCTAAAATATCAAGTAAATCTGTAGTAGATGCTGTCGAATTACGTCCAGATCTGCTACTCTGGATACGGGGTCTTCAGGACTCTTCAATAACTTGTGTATTTAAAAATATTCGAATAATAGTTTATTTGACTGAATTTTACAATATATTAGAAATAAGTAGGTGACGGTATGTGTTCCGTACGGAGACAAAATCGTTAAGACGTACAAAAATGATTCAAAAGTAGCGGGGTGTAAAAGACGCCCCCTGCGTTCAGTAATTTCGAGCTTCAAGCTTTTGTTCGGTCAATGAAAAAAAGATGGCGCTAGTTGTTGCGCCGACACTAATAGTTTCAGCATAACGAAAAAAAAGAAATTTTAAGAAAGGCAATTGGGTAGAATATCGGAAATCATTAGAAAATAATTCCCACTTTTGTACCGATAGTAGTAATCCTCAAGAAATGTACAACCTTTTCGTAGATCAAATCAATAACGTGGCAGATCGGCATATACCCTATATTAAATGTTGTTTTAAACCCACCAATAGGTTTAAACCCAAAGATTATTGGACACCGACACTTTCAAGAGCAGTTGCACAAAGGAGACTAGCCTTATCTCAGTTTCGTCGTAATCCTACCCCAGAAAACTTGCGTAAGCTAGAGGAAAAAACAGATGAATCTCAAAAATTAATAAACAAAGCTAAATCTTTAAGCTGGCACAAGTTCTGCGATTCCATTGATCAGACAGTCTCGGCTCCAGAGATGTGGCGTCGCATGAAATGGATAAAGGGTGTTAGGCAAACCAAAACCTACCCTCCTCCGGATCTACAAACAAAATTGTTGAAGTCGCTCACTCCTGATTATGCTTTAAATTCAAGTCCCAAATTTACGCCACCGCCACGCCCACCGGGCGAGGATGGGATTTCCTACTCCATGATCTATAACCTACCAGATGTAGCTAAACGCTTTCTTCTTAAAATATATAATGAAATCTTCAATTCCGGCACGGTCCCCCAACAATGGCGAAATGTACGATTCATTCCTATACCTAAATGTAATAGTAATAATAATACCGAGCTTAAACTTCGTCCTATTTCTTTAATGTCATGTCTGTGCAAGACCTTCCACTTGATGTTATTCAAACGCCTGGAATGGTATACACAAAAAGAAAAGATTCTGCCACCCTCTACTGTAGGTTTCAGAAAGTCCCATTCGTGTTTGGATGCAATTACTCATTTGGTTACCTATATTCAGGTGGGATTCTCTAAGAATGTGCCAACTTTGGCATGTTTTTTGGACATTGAAAATGCCTATAACAATGTGTCGGTTGATGTAGCAGTGGATATATTGGATCAATTGGAAGTAGGGACAAAATTTTGCAATTACATCTGGTCATTCTTGAGTGAGAGATGGCTAAATATAAAGATGAACAGTAATCAGGATTCAATAATATCCAGACGGACTAACAAAGGTTTGGCTCAAGGTGACCCTCTGTCACCTCTAATTTTCAATTTAATTACTCATAGAGTTGGCCTATTACTTCCTAATATAGTTTTGTCGCAATATGCAGACGATTACGTTCTGTATGTTAGAGACAAAGATATTTATAAAGGTGAATTGTACATGCAAAGAGCACTTGATACCATAACTCCACGTTTAAGGGAATTAGGGTTAGAAATATCTCCTAGTAAATCTTATTACTGCGTTTTTAGTAGGGGTCGAAGACGTATATTACCTACATTGAAAATAGCGGGCTGTAATATACCTTTCTCAGAATGTGTCAAGTACTTGAGAATATGGCTTGATCAAAGTCTACGTTGGGGCAAACACATTAATAAGATTGTTGAAAAGTGCTCAAAACTCATAAATATCTTAAAAGTACTCGCAGGTAGCTCTTTTGGAATACATACAAGTCACATGCGAAGATTATACATCGCACTAATAAGAAGTCGAATAGATTATGGTTGTTTTATTTACGATTGCAGCGCAAAAACTCATACGACAAAGTTGGATAAAGTACAAAATCAAGCTTTAAGAATAATAGGCGGTTTTATTAAAACTTCACCGATTCACGTCATGGAAAGCGAGTTAAATGTAATTCCGTTATCACTGAGAAGGTTATACTTAGCATATAAATACTGTTTGAAAATATTTTCTTGGTCCAATAACGCAACTGTTACCATAATTTCAGACCTAAGTGCTCTCTGCAACTTAAGATATTGGGAAAAGAAAAATAAGCCTTTACTAATAAAAACCTACAAAGATGTGAGCGAAGCTAATGTGCATTCTGTTGATGTTCTTAACATGTTTGATTTAGACACATGGGTTACAAATATTGACTTAAAGAAAAATGTGTTTGTTAGTCTTGAGAGCATTGAGCAATCCAAAACCCATTTGGAACCTAATCTGTTGGTGAATAAGGTCATTGCGGAATTAAATGACAAATACTATGACTGGCATCGTATATTTACCGATGGGTCTAAAGGTAAACATGGTCTAGGAGCTGGGTTTTATGACAAAACCTTACAGTATAAAGCAGGTTTCAAAATTGATTGCAGTATATCCATAATGGCACTGGAACTCATTGCAATACATCGGGCCTTATCTTACGCAAGCCAAATAAACCAGAATAAAATCGTCATCCTTTCGGATAGTAAGAGTGCCTTGCAACATTTGGCTCGATGTGCCTCTGGCCGCAGAGGTGCATCGATAGCCTATGACATCATAGCAATGATCCTTTCTTTTAACAAAAGTGGTAAAGAATTCAAATTGCAATGGGTTCCAGCACATATTGGCCTGAAGGGGAACGAGGAAGCTGACCGTATTGCTAAACTTGCGGCAACAGATGGCAATTTAATTAACTATTCACCTGATTACTGGGAATTAGAACCTAAATTTAAAAGACTATGTTTCGATGAGTGGAATAAGCAGTTTGAAATTAAATCAATAGATAAAGGCATATGGTATAAAGCCATACAGGGTAAGCTTCCTCGTGCACCCTGGTTTGATGATTCTAAATTAAGTAGAAATTATGTAAAACTAGCCCTAAGACTCAGATCTGGACATTTTCCATCGGCAAAGTTCGCATACTTAATTAAAAAAAAAAATTCACCCAATTGTATTGCTTGCAATACAATTGAAGATATACAACATTTGCTGATGGAATGTGTCCGGAACAAAAATGAACGCGACTCGCTGCTGAGCGAACTAAATCTAAACAGACTAGATGTAGGTCTCATTCAAACAATCTTATCAAGACCAAAATCGGAAGTGGCTAAGAAGATTTGTCGTTTGGCTATGGTGGTT
Source organism: Cybosia mesomella (assembly GCA_946251805.1). NCBI lineage: Eukaryota > Metazoa > Arthropoda > Insecta > Lepidoptera > Erebidae > Cybosia > Cybosia mesomella. The sequence continues at coordinate 12,230,789 of OX276411.1, forward strand.
CAGCAGTGAATCGCCTTATCTAAAGTGATTAATTAAGTACCTGAACAATTGTAGTGATGCTAGATAATGTTTAAAGGTATGATGGGGTTGGCATATCCTTCGTGGATAAAAACCCCTAAATAAAATAAAGATAAAAAAAAAAAAAAAAAAAAAAACTTCTAAACTTTGGATTCCAAAAACAGAAATTATATTCAGGTTTAAAGGCAAAAATGCGGTCTGTCTAGATATTGAGGTAAATTGGCATGAATCATTAGTACACTTTTTATTCCAAATTGCACTTAAACAATACTTCAAAGCTATATATGTTCAAAAATGAACGACACATTACAAGCAAATTCACAGCGGCTATCTCTTGTATCAAAATACAGCACGCCGATTTCGGATCTCATTCTGTATATATCACAGTCACTAGCAACAGGATCTGATAAAAGTTTAATATATTGAGGAATTAAATCGTCAGAGTATGTGTTTAAGATTCCTTGAAAATGTCTACTTTGAATATATGCGACACCTAAAAAATGCATGACTGAATCAGAGCAACACGTGTTTTGCAAACCTACTTTAGTAGAACTTTTGCCGACGGTTACAGCATCGCATAAATTGCAGTTTTTTACAAATTTTATTCTTAATTTTGTTAATATCACATTAGTTTCTGCTTCACCTTTCCAATTTTCGACGAAGGAAGGACGATCAGAAAATATTGATTCAGCGGTAAATGACTGATTAATTTACTTTAATTTCAAAGACTTGGATATTTTTCTTTTTTTCACCTGCGTTTGAGATTTTGTAAGTGAATACTTCCTTTTTCGAGGGCGTTTAGTTTCTTTATTCTGTATATCATTAACAAGATCACTTGTAGCAAGTGCAATTTCTGTATTCAAGTAATTAGACTGTATTTTTACAAATTCATCAATTCGATACTTTAGTAATTTTGTTTTGAAGAGCAATTGTTTCAAAGGTTTGAACGGTCATGGTCACGGTTTTGAAGTAGCTCTCAATTCCTGACGATGATGGAGCAGTATTATCAATTTAAAAAAATGGGCATAACAGATTAGACCATAATGGAAGTTTCCAAAGAATTCTACTAAATTCAGCTATAAATGGTGGATAAAAATATAAATTTTTATTGGTTTCTTTAATTTCCATTGATTTTTTTCGCAACTGAGCTACTTTATCATCCAACCAAACAAAAAAATTAATATCCGCAGTGTGATACCCTTCAGTTTTGTAAGTTAATTTGTCGTCATCCATACAGCTGAGTTCCACCGTATGATCTAAGTCAATATTTTTTAATCGCGCCACAAGCCTGCTTAAGTAGGTTTGACAATCGGAACTTGTACTGGTAGTCAAATCATCGTCGTATTGACAGAGGCAAACCTTAATCATATCCAAGATGACTTCTTTTGCGATTTCAAAATTTTCACATTTTTTTAAAAACATAATGCAGCGAATATAAAAATATTTTATGCGTGGATCTACATCATTATAACATTATAGGATGTGCAAAGTTTTTATGAAATGACTAGAGTCCAGTCTGATAAAAGTAGAGGGGACGTCTGCAGTCTCTCCTTCTAAAATTGAAAATAGTTTCTTTATATACTCATTTGTACTGCTAAACACCGTAAAAGCTTCAGTACAACCAGGCAACCAGGGCAGAAGAATCGTCAGAAATAATTTCGTGAGGTATTCTATGAATTGAACGGTTCCATTGATTTAGCCAATATAATATAGATTGCTTGCCGTGTGCATCGGTGACCATTTGTAATACGGGCACAGATTTTAATTTAAGATTTGCTGTTATAAGACCTGCATACAGAAATAGTCTTTTGGTGATCTTTGTTCCATCAGGGAGGCGCATAGTTTGAAAAAATGAGCCGGTAGCGTCGATTGTTAGAGTAACTCTTTCAAATTTCCGTAGATATTGATTATAATAATTAATTTGTTCTTCGCTCCAATAATAAACAAAGAAGTCAGGGTGTACACTAAGACTGCGGATTATATTTTTATGTGTACTTTTCGCCATAGCCAATAAAGATATAATCGGATTAGAATCAAACCACTGTCCTTTCCGGACCTCAGATTTTATTTGACGTAAAGCGAAAAGAGAAGGCAACGCTGGTGTACTTGTAACCTCGTTTTCATCTTTATTATCACCTATGATCTTTGAGGCTAACTCATTATGAACGACTATTGCAGATTTGTACTTTAATATTTTTGCTAATTGTTGTCTTTTATAGGGCGTTAATTTAAATTTCTTTCTTGGGTTATGTTTGATATTTTTATCTATATTGGTAATTTTGCAGAAAATTGTGTGAATTTTGTCTGTAGTTGCATAACTTTTTATCTGAACGCATGCCGTACACTGGGAACAATTACCTTTCACAAAGATTTTATTTTTAAGAACTTTTTCGCGCCTTAAGGTCCAAGTGCAAGGTAACTTCGTATATTTATAAATGTTTTCCTTCAACAAATTACTCCATTTGAACTTTGGCATTGTCCTGTATTTCTTATAGGTGTTAGTGCCTGTTCTTCTCTGGTATGCATATAGAGGCTGAATTTTTTTCCAATCATAAAAGTCCATTTCATATGAAAATGTTTTTGTTTCTTTTTGTTTACTGTTCTCTAAATCAAAATCGTTATCTTCAAATGATGCGTTTGTTAGACAACTGCTACTACTAACACTTTTAATAGTATGGCTTTCACCAGTTGTCTGTTTGACAAGAAGTGAATCGTCGTTTTGAAAAAAAATATGACGGTTGCGTTTTAATGATATAAACAAAGCTAATGGTAGCAATTCTGTTGTTCAAAAACTCTCTAAACTAAACTAAAAATCACTAAAATGTTTAGTTTGACACAACGAAAATTAGCTTAGTTACTCAACTTAGTCCAAATTTGCTTATTTGGTATTCTGTTGTACGTCCTAAACGTCTAAAATTAGAAACGTCACACTAAAATTAGACGCCATCTAAAATACTGCCGACCAGTTATAGTGATAATTGTAATTTCGTTAAAATTTCAATTCAAATAACATTTTTATGATGAATAAAATTTTTTTTTTTTTTTTTACGTGCGGAAATCCCTTCGGATACCCCCCCGCTGGCCAGCGGGGGTGGTTATGTCGTGTCTCGACTAAAACCGCACGGTGTCCTCCCCAAGTGTCCGTTGCCGGGCACCCCGGGTAAGCCCTCGAAAGGATAACCCCAGGGTTGCCGGCGGACTTTGGACGCCACCGCGGGCTCACCTGGTGGGGTCGGGTTTTATCCCGCTTCGGTGAGTTGGCAGGCGTGTGTAGGGCACACACGACACGCCTCCGCCACGGCCTGCTTCTGTAAGGACGGCGAGTCGGCCAACTGCCGTCCTCAGGCCCCGATCATGGAGGTCGGTAGTCCCGGGCTTAGATGAGTCTGCGGCGTCCTCGCCGCAGACTGCGAAACTCGGGGGGCAGGGTTCTCTCCCGCTCACTCTTCGCCGTCTCTTTCGCGCGCATTACCTGCTCGCAGAAAGAGGCGGCGGCGTGCCACTTGCTCCCGTCGGAGACCACGGCCCTCACCATGGTCTCCAACGAGAGAACGTCTGTTCGATACAAGTATCCGAACATGGATTTAAGTAGTTGTGTTGGTAGTTTTAATTTAAATACTCACTCTGTACGCTTGTACTGTACTGTGTAGTCGAATCAATAAATTACTATGAGATCTATAATCTCGCCAGTTTTATTTATGTTACCATCGCAAAACCAGCTAATTATATAAAGTGGCTAACAACGTCCACGCCCAGGACCGCAACGAGATCCCGGCGTTGACTCGCCCACGCAGGGCACTCCACCAACGTGTGGAGCGCCGTGTCTTCGCCAGGATCCTCGCAGTGCTGGCACTGCGGCGTTGTCTCCCGGTGGATGCGCCACAGATACTTACCGAAACACCCGTGTCCGGTAACCATCTGGTACATCCGGTAGGAGAGGTCCCCATGGTCCCTCTCCAACCACTCCTTCATGATCGGTCTCACCGCCGCAATGGTGGATTCCCCCCACCTTGGGTGCTCAAGTCGCACCCTCCATGTCTCATGATGAATAACATAACATAACTTCACGCCTGTATCCCCGAAGGGGTAGGCAGAGGGGTATTACACACCCACGATTCGCCAGTTATGTTAAGGTCCCAATGTAATAGGGGGCGAGCCTATTGCCATCTACCGGGCACATTATTAAGCGAGTGATAATTAACATTTATTAATGCACACATAACTACGAAAAGTCAGAGGTGTGTGCCCGGGGCGACTGGGGATCGAACTCGAGACCTCGTCTCAGCAGTCCGTTACGTACGCCACTGGGCTATCGCCGCAATGATGAATAACGATTTCGTGATTTTGGCTTTGGCCAGTCAAAGTCAAAGTCAAAAATCATTTATTCTGTATAGACCATTAATACGGCCCTTACAAAAATTGGAAATGTTTCTTCTAACATACAAAAGATTTTCAAAAATATATTGAGACACTACAGAGACTCTTGGGCCCAACTTATAAATTGCCCGCACAGCCCGCTTTTGCAATACAAAGATTGTATTTAAATCTGCAGCATTACCCCAAAGGAGAATGCCGTAGCTCATAATACTATGGAAATAACTGAAATAAACTATTCTAGCGGTATCTATGTCTGTTAAAGTCCTAATCTTTTTCACAGACAAATGCGGGCAGAATTAATTGAAAGAAATTTTAATTAAAAACATATAATTCGTTTTAAATAAAGTTATTTTTCATACATATAATCACCAAAAATCACAATCAACAATCACAATCACATCAACACTATGTTACGAATAGTTTCTTGTAAGGTGCTATTGCTTTCATGCAGGGCATTCACTAAGTTTTCATAGGAGGTCGTGAAGGCCTAGGCAATATGCGGCGTCTCGGCACAATCCGATGGCGAATGGGGCCAGCTTCTGCCGAGACACCAGGTTGAGGCAGTTGTGGCTGCTGTACCTCCTGAGGAGATTGTACAGAGGGCAGCAATAGAGATACAGGTGGCGAGCTGCTCAATATAATTCCCTAAAATAAATATTAAATTGTTCATGTATTTCAAATCAAGCAATTATTTCCTTGCCAAATTTTTAACTGATCCGATATGTCAATTGTGTCATGTCACGTCAAATTGACTTGCACATATTCCAGCCAGAGATAGTTTAGATGCGTAGATAACAAAGAGGTTTACACCGGGTTGCCAGGCTAGTGAACTGAATAAAACCGTTTGTACTTAGCTATGACTAAGAAAAATAACGGTTTGTTTACTGTTTGATCTATAATTTGCATTAATAATCATTTTTCGGCATTCTAAAAACCTAAGAATATAGTTTTTAAAGAATTTAATAATTCACTCCTTATCATTCATTCTTATTTTTTTAATAACGGTAACACTTTCATATTTAAATTTTGGAGATGTCAGATTCAAATTTGGTGCTGTCATATTGAACACCAAATTTAGTTCGACGTAACAACAGAATAGCATTCCCTCTAAATTTCTCTAAAATAAGAAAATTTTAGAGAAAAATTAGTTTAGTGATGTCAGCAACAGAATTGCTACCAATGGGGACATTTTAAAATCAAGTTCTTTAGAGATGGTTAAGAAAATTCGTTCACTACCTTAGATTATTAATATGTCTAGATAGACAGTCAAAGCGTTGAAAGCGGCCAAAAAAATAGGGCCCAACTATTGGGCTCAAAACGATTTTCCTGCTTTCAGTGTCAGACGCACTGTCAATGGGCACGGACAATAATTTATGATTTTGAAAATAATAGTTTGTGTTTAAAAAGTGTGCAGAAATTATAAAGGACGTACTAAATCAATAAAAAAAGTTACCTATCATCGGTAACTACCATTGTATCGTACCAATTTTAGCAAAATAAGCCATTAGCTTTTTTCTAAAATAATTTAATATTTTCGTCGCCATTTTGTACTTAACGGGTGTGTTGCTAGTTACTCAAGTCAAAAGTCCCATAAAAACGTTGCCTAGCGGGTATATTATGCAATATAATGTGCAATACAATATGAGTATTGTATGAGGGGTTTTTCAACATGCTGAGTACGAATTTGATGTCATTTTTGCAAGACAAAATATGGCCACCATGTCTTAGTTATGAAATTTCAGAATGGTATCATGGGTTTTTTGGTTATTAAAAAAAGTTATGCGTCATATCACAAAAATAATCAAAAAATAGTAGTCATAAAATACTTCAAGTACTAGCTTTCACTAGACCAGTCTATAATTAATATTACAGTAGTTCGACGGACGAAACATGTTGTTAATGTTGTATCAATATTATTAATTATTACATACAATTTTCTCTATTTTTCAGGCAGTTTTAGCAACTGGTATCAATTTATACACGCACACTAAAAAGCAAACTGACATGACGCGAGTATAAGACGAAGCTGTCACGCACACTATTATGGAAAATTCGTCCCATTTCTTTTTGTTCTTTTGCAGCGCGATGCTCCATCTAGACATATTAATAATCTAAGTTCACTACTTTTAATGTTGGAATTTTGTAGTATCTCAGCATATTTAGTAAAAACTTGTTTTTGATCCTCAAGATCTACCTTTGATTTACGACCTTTCGGCATAATTAATAGTTCTGAAACAACAATATTCCTAAAATAACTTATACTATTCTTTATAAAGTTAACTAATAATAATTGATACAATATAAGTACTTACATTGCCAACAGGAAATCAAAGTGAAGTTACTTATCAGTCACTTATTATGCACTACTGCAGCAGCAAATAGTATCCTCACAAGTAAACAATTATGACGTGATTAATATTAATATAGTTTAGGAATAGAACTATATATTATATCTGTTAATTTTATTTTTACTTAAATATGTGCGCAAACAAGTGAGCTTCGTCGTTAATGAATGTCAGATTACTAAATAAATATTATTGAGGGTAGGTACTTACGGCAATAATTGGCAGTTACCTTCAAATGAGATGAAAATAAATTAAATTGGATTAACTTATGAAGAATCTTTGTACCGAATATTGTCGAAAAATTATATTTCAAAAATGAATCATCCTAGTTTAATGCATATAACATGGTCACCCTTAATAGCGAATTCGTAAGGAATATTCAGAATTAATTTGTTTTTCAGATACCGAACATATACAATGTTGATCTGTGCATATGTATTTAGTAGACATTTATACTAAATGTTAGTGTCTCTGGTATTTTATTCCGTTTTGATCTCAGGTAGGTACAGTCAGGGGTGTGTGTTGGGTAACCTCCTCGAGTGTCGCTCCGATTCCGATCCCGCTGCAGTCCGGGGGGAGCGGAATCGGAGCGGCCGGTACACCCTGGGCGGCGGTCAATGGCTTCCCCTTCACCCCTTCATAGGGTTGGCATTGATCGTCGGCCAATACCCAACGTGGCGGGAACACATCGCTCTCCGTACTCCTCTGCTTTCAGAGGAGACAGGATGAGCGATGCTGTTAGTGGTGAGATGGCCCAGGGTCAGCCGGGGTGCGAGGGATATGCTCTATGGGTAACCTTACACCCCGGTGTCTGAAGACCCGAGACGGCGTGCGGTTTTAGTCGGTGCAAGCCCGACATAACCGCCCCCGCTAGCCGGCGGGGGGGTATCCGAAGGGATTTCCGCACGATAAAAAAAAAAAAAAAAAAAAGGTAGGTACAGTCAATTATTTATGATGCAGACGTCACGATTGAGGAGCCAAAATTAAATGCGTTTATTTATTAAATTCACTCAGTTCTACTACTTTTCCATATGCTACAAATTCGAACACACTTACTACTAAATGTCTTTAGAGTGGAATATAAATTGACCAATCACTTTCATGGCAATTCACGCTCTTGTTTATAGATCAAGGAGCCACATTAAAAGTATTGTATATTCTTGAATATAAACAGAACTGGGCTCAGATTTTTAGTAGATACTGTAGCGTCCGGGGGTTGGACGCCACAATACCTCGTGTAGAAAATAAGACAAACACTGAGGAAAAAGTTTAAATGGGCATTTATTATATCATCAAAGCTTCCTAAATCGGGTTTAGGGAGGTTTTTACGCGTATGCTTTTATATTACTTCGAACTAGGGAATCGCGAACTCCGCTCAAGGACTGAGCCTAAATATATTGCACTATTATCTTCTCTTCGGCCGGCGGACCCGGGCGGCGCGTCTAGTCGCCCGCTGTCAGCCGCCCAGCCGAAAGCAGCTCCACGGAGCAATTGTTTTTTCTTCCCTACGCTCTATTTAAATCAAACAAATAATTATTTTTAAACTCTGACACATAATGGCCAGGTAACCGCATCGTGGTGTGAAATGAGGTTCAGACACCACATCAGCTACGCCCTTAATGGTCATTTATGTGACAGCCTGATTCCCTAGGCATTCTAAATCTGGGACACAAAAAAAAAAATTATGCGAATTGTCCCTTACAATGGGAATAACGAAGCAATCTTTGTAATAATTAGTAAACGATAGTAGAATCTCAAATTATAGCAATTAAACTGTAATAAATACTGAAAAACACGAACAAAGAAAAATTGCTTCATTCTTGGCCAGGCAAAAAACCCAGGTTAAAAGAAACCTGACCACAATCAGCCTCATCAAAGAAAAGTTATTGGTCACTTGCCGATACATTTTAAGGTTTGCCCTGAAAGGACTTAGTAACACAGTACTTTTAAGACCTACCTAACTAAAAAGAAAGATGACATAAAATTATTTATGTCGCCTACACATTACTAAATTATTTTTTAAAACAACACTAAAGAGAAAGAACTTACTCTATAAAGAAAAGTCTGATCGAAAACTAACTTTCAATCATCGTTGGCGCTTATGTCCAGAACGATTTGACTCTCTTACAAAGTTTAGATCATAACTCTCAATATTGTACAAAAAATAATTGCCTAACTCCTACGCTAGAACATCACGAACATAAAAAACAAAACAAATCTATTTATCTTCAGCAGCGCAGCAATATGAAATAAACAGAGAACACATATTAATAATAAAATATTACTAGTTACTAGTTACGCTAGTACGTAATGCGGTTTTAGTCGGTTCAAGATAACACGTTATTCACTACGTGAATTATAATTCTACTAAGACTTATAGTCCTTATTGGCCCTATTGACCCGCAGACAACTATTAATGCTCTTGAAACATTCTGGAACAAGCCACCATCATAGCCATCTTCTCGTTGAGCACATAATATCACATAAAAGCACATAAAAGCAAAATAAACAACGATACTGATAAATGCGTCGCTCCAATTGTCGCACGACGTCTTTCTTCAAACGGTACGGGATCGATCCATTCACTGCCAACTGCAGAATGTTGGCGTTTCCGACTTCTGCGGAAACTAGCGCTTCACCAGCTGTAGCAACCACTAGCTCCTGTGGCAACCAGCACCTCTACCAGTTGTATGGAAACCGGCGTTCCTCCACACCAATTGTAGCTGTAGCAACCACCAGCTGTATGGAAACCGGCGCTCCTCCACCAGTTGTAGCTGTAGCAACCACCAGCTGTATGGAAACCGACGACTCCACCAGTTGTAGCGTCCGGGGGTTGGACGCCACAATACCTCGTGTAGAAAATAAGACAAACACTGAGGAAAAAGTTTAAATGGGCATTTATTATATCATCAAAGCTTCCTAAATCGGGTTTAGGGAGGTTTTTACGCGTATGCTTTTATATTACTTCGAACTAGGGAATCGCGAACTCCGCTCAAGGACTGAGCCTAAATATATTGCACTATTATCTTCTCTTCGGCCGGCGGACCCGGGCGGCGCGTCTAGTCGCCCGCTGTCAGCCGCCCAGCCGAAAGCAGCTCCACGGAGCAATTGTTTTTTCTTCCCTACGCTCTATTTAAATCAAACAAATAATTATTTTTAAACTCTGACACATAATGGCCAGGTAACCGCATCGTGGTGTGAAATGAGGTTCAGACACCACAATACTATACATAATTGCTACTAAATGATACAAAATTTACAAAAATATACATTGTAACAGGGATAGTTGAATTTAAGGTTTATTATAAGTTACAAGTTATTAGAAGTTAGTAGTTGGTTTATAAGGTTATAGCAAATCAAACATGAGACTAGTTTTACCTTTCATATATTAAATGTTATAAATTGTATGTGATCTCAAGGGTGAGTACGCATAATTTTTATTAAGATTGAAGTTAAGGAAGTGAAGTTAAGAGATGTGAAGACGTGAAAGACGTGGAGGACGGCCCGCGGCAGCCAGGAATCTGCACTTAGCTCTGCCTGTATCCGCCCGGCGTGTCGCGCTGGCACGAACCGCTGCGTGACTCGCTCGGCGGACCTGAAAAGAGAAGGCAAAGCTTTCAGTATGTGAATACATACTGCTAGTGCAGGCCGGGCATACCGAAGGCGTTAGAAAGGTGACAAGCTTCCCCAGGCACGTGATGAATATGGTCATTATTGCGAAAGCAGGCAGGTCACAGCCTTTGCAAGCAGCAGGAACAGTTGCACAGAAACATAGATGACACTGAAAGATTGTTCACCATGCGGTCACTGACCGCGTGGCCCGCACAGGTTATTGTCCTTTTGACAAGCGCGAAAAGGGAAAGCATGCCTTGCGTATAAGCTACACAATTAAAACAAATAGATACTGCTCACGTAAAAAGCAGCATCCCAATTAGAAAACTTTGCCACGACTACAGAGGTGTAGTGTGGCATGATAACATTCTATATAATTCCAATACATGGATAATGTTGGCAAGCCTCGTTCACGTAAAAAACGAGGCGATGCCTGGAGTAGCTTAGCATAGCAGTGGGAACCTGACGTGGCACCATTGGTGAAGATGAAGAGGCCACGGGGAATATCGCTGGTGGGCCATTGGTACCACGTCACCCTCCAACACTAATGAGCACTCTGTTATAAAAATAATTAGCACACGTAATGTATAAATTGTAAAATTCTCACCAACGGCTCAGTACCAGAGCTGTGCACTTGTGGAAGCGATGCAGAAAATTAGGGGCTCGCAAAACCGCTGCACTATAATTTATAACGTCGGCAGTCGGCTGAAAGAAGCGGCTTGGTGGGAGTTCATAGATAATGAGCCACAGCCGATAGGGTTGACCACAGCTAACATAGACAGAGTCGATGAAAGAATACAGATAATATTAGTAGACTATGAATCGATATCAACTAAGGAATCGACTACATATTCCACTAATATTCTTAAAAGTACAATGTGCATTGTTACAACATGAAATACTTTCCGTGTTTCAGGTGGCTCCTCAATTCAGATGTTTGGATTGAGGAGCCACATTCACATTGATATAACTTTAGACATATTTTACTACAAATTTCAGAATTTGGTCTACAAAATTATTTACTTCCCTACTAAATAAGAGGGCGAGCTTCCTTTTTAAATCTGAAGTGGCTCCTCAATCCATACGGACACGTTATATTATATATTACGAAATTTGAAAAATTATGAAAAACAAATGAGCATCGGTAAAGAACAAATGAATAGTTATATTGGTTTCCGACCATCGACTCCCCTGAGCTGCTCCCCCAGGGGAGACGATGGGTTTTTTTTGTCACGCCGTCTCCCCGCGCTCTCTTAGGGGGGGCGATGGGATTTTTTTGTAACGATAGCTCCCCCCCGCCTCCTTGATCCATGATCTCCCATGAGAAATACACAACATTATTTTCAAAAGTTTCAAATATCATACGTTTTAGGAGAGGATTCAGTGGTGATCGTAAAAAAAGATAAAAAAAACGCAATACAAGTAGGTTTAGACATTAATATGTACAATAAATATATTATTTACTTTTATAAATGATAAATACGTTTCCGTTTTTATCATTTATAAAAGTTTTTAAGTAATTACGTTATTTAGATGTTCAGTATTTACACTAATAAAAAGAAATACTCGTATACAAGAAAAACGGTGGAAAGGGGGAGCGGGGGTTGAGCTTTACCATCACCATCTTGCTCCCCCAGTCGAGTTATCACATTCGCTGTCCGGTTTCCTGTCCCTTTGGATTTACGTCCTGGGGAACGGAAGCAAGGGAGCTGGTGCACCCTGGGCAATAGCTAATAGGTTCCTTCTTCGGGAGTTCCTTTAGTTATTGGCTAATATTCGACCAGTGCCGTACCATGTCTCTCTGTCATCAGAGAGACATTGGAGCGGCACGAGAGGTAGCTGCAGGCCGTGGCTTAGGCCACTGCAGACTCGTGGTCACACCAGCTTGTTACACTGGTGTGACCAACAGGAATTTATTTTACTCGTGGTCACACTGTGTGGTGTGAACAACAGTAAGCTATTGAAACATAAGACTCGTGACCACATTAGTGTGAATAAAATAAGTATGTACTTATTTGTTGTTTTTTATTATTAGTTTCTTTTTTATTAGTATTATAATATACCTACGCTCGTCTAGGAAAAACCTATCGCAAAATCTCTAAATAGTGTCCTACAGTTATTTCGTTATGTACTCGTAGAAGTTGCATCTGTAAATTTAATATAATTTGGTCTTCTTCCTTCTCTATTTTTCTTCGCCCGTTTGGTACTTGTTCGAAATTTGCTATGCTGATGTAGCACTTTGAGTAATTTATGTATTGTGACATAATTTCTGTTGATATTTTTATTTATTACAGAATTGTAACTTTACGCAGCATTGTTAGTTCGATGGCGCTCATTGCTAACACACCATTCCATTATACATTTATCAACTTTCAGCCAAGTATTCTTCATATACGCCATAAAAGCTGTAACTTTTTTGTTTTCCAATTCAGTACATTGCGATTGTATATAAATCCATCCCTCGTTTAATTGGTTTTCAGGTAAAAGTGGAAGAGCTGTACACAAACCTACGATACGGCGATAAATTTTCTCTGTTATGCCTATAGACTTTGCTTTTCTCCACAGACTGTTTGTAAAATGGTAGTAACATCTTTTGATTATGATGTTTGGAAAACACCTTGATTGATCATACAAATTCTTTACATGTTTTTTATAAATAGCAGGCATGGAATCCGCAGAAGTTCCAGCATTGTCCTTCAAGTTATCTATGGATACCGCTAAATCATTTTTAATCTGACTTGGCGTACACTCCCCAGTATGATTTACCTTTTTTACAACATTGTCATCCTAAAGCAAAGAGTAAAGATACAAATAATAAACACGCAACAAATAGAAGGAGGTATCTGGGGAGGCCTATGTCCAGCAGTGGACGTCTTGCAGCTGATATGATGATGATAACTATTTACAGACTCTGTAAAATAAACGTATGTAATATATACTAACCTTGGTAGTGACCGATCCCATACATTTAAATTTTCTGCGTTGGCTACAATACCATATAATATTTTTGTTTGAATATATCTTATGTTGATGATATTGGTGCCCATGGCTTAAAATAATGTTACCGCCTTTTCTTTTTAATATGGTACAATCGTCAGTACTCATTTTGATGATTATAAAGTTTAAATTGTACAAAAAAAAAAAAAAAAAAGGTACCTATTATAATATGAACAATATGACTAGTGACAATGTCAATTAAATAGAAACAAACATGAATAAGTTTGGATATCACAGGCTATGAAGTATTTATGTAGTATCCTTTGTCAAGTACATATCGAGCAAAGTATTGAAATCACTATAGATACTTAACTAATTCAGTCAAGTACGATCCTTTGCAATGTAGTGTAACCACGAGTAAAATAAATTCCTGTTGGTCACACCAGTGTAACAAGCTGGTGTGACCACGAGTCTGCAGGGGCTTAGGCTATGACCGACGGCGTGGCGGAGGGGTATACTACTTTTTAAAGAACATTGGGACCTTTCTGACCCGCTTTTCGAAAAATGGCAGACAAACAAAATCTATTTAAACTATTTAAGTATTATAACTACGTTAACGCTGAGTTTTTTTTTTTTCTATCATATGGGAAAGATGAGAAAAAGAGGTTGTTGTTTTATCATTTATTTTTAGTTTTGCATTACAAATACATTAATTTTTTCTATAGAAAAGGTCCCAATGTTCTTTTAACGCACTTTTTCCAAAAAGTGTCCCACGTTTATTTCTCCGTGAACTAATTGCATTTGCGAACTTAATGTAAAATGATCTCTCTCTGATTGTATTTTTCTTCGTTTGTACAAGTGCCATTCTCAAAACTAATAAATTTTTTTTTATTGTCATCAACATCTTTTTTTAGCACAGTTAATAATTTTATCAAGGTTGTGTAGTTCTTGTTTATTTGTTTATTTAACTTTGCATGCCAGCCTTCAGCAAAATTATTGGTGCGGTGGCGTGAGTTGTAAATGCACCACTCATTAATGATCTCCTTTTTCCTCAACCACGTTCTTTCCATGTATTTCATACCGAAATTCGGTTTTTTTCCGTGGTCCGGTTCGTTGGTCCGGTTGACCGGACCACGGGTAATCAATTTTTTCCGTAGTACGGTCGACCGGACCAGGGGAGATTACTTATTTTCCGTAGTCCGACCGGACTAACGTAACAAAAACAACAATGAAATGAACATCATTAAAAACAAGTGAGCATTGACAAAAACAAATGAACATTGGAAATACAATAATTTAGCATGCGTCTGTAACGCTCCCCCCCTTTACAGTGTCCCGAAAGCACTTGAACCGCCCACTGATGAGACGATGGACCTGAATGCAGCAACTGATTACAGTGCTGAAGGCACTGAGAGTGTCGTTACTATTATATCCTCCAAGTTTAGGAAGATACTATTAAAAGTTTGGCTTTATTGTGATCGTCTAAGTATTTATAAGTATGGAGCCCTTTATACGTTGTGTTTAAGCATTGTAGTAACTCATAGTCCTTTATTTGGTACATTGAGACAAGACAAGAGTACATGGTATTGAGAACACTGATTTCAATCTAATTCCTATAATCATTATTCTATCCAGCAATAAAATTAAATGTTCCTATACAACTACATTGAATCCCTGAACCTAATATGATTTAAGATTTTGATTTTAGAAGCTACCTAGTCTCTATAGTGATAATTAGTGATATTTATAAAATTCTGAATACTAAGTTCATTCCTAAGTGATCCTAGATATAGACATTTTAAGTTTTGTGTACCTTTAAATGCAAGCTAGTTCAATTTCACAGTATGATATATAAGCATTTAGTTTAGGTAAAGTAAAGATATAACACACACAATATGGAGTTGTCTTACCATAACTGGACCCTGCAAAGGAAATGTATATAGTTTTCTTATATACAATTTGAGTTATTTAGACAAAGATATAGTGAATATTGGTGGTCAAGTAAATAAAATGTGTGATTAAATACATATGTGGTTAATAATTAGTTACCTTGAGATAACCTACATAGTAGATTATCTCAGAGTAGCCGGAAAAATGAAATGAAGCATCTGTTGATATGTGTAGACTGCTAGGATGGGGTAATTTTATAGGTAATAGGGAATCCTATGACCGGTTCCATTGCTGGAACCGGAGAGGCCGCATCCGCCAAAACCCCAGGCCCCCAACGAGCAACCAATCCTCTCCAGGCTGAAGGCATACTACTTTTAAGTTATGCACAACCTTGGTGCTTTACAAAATAAAAATAGTACCGAATTGGGAATGAGTGCACATAGGTTAGATGAAAATATATCCAGTCTAACGAATGTATAGCTCGAATCATTGCTGTAGTGTATTCATACACAGGCAGTAATTGGGTAACCTCTTGGGCAGTTCATCTAGAACACGGCCAATGAGTTACTAGCGCTGTTATGGGTACCAGCTGTAAACAGACATGGTAATATATATGGTAAGGTCTTCGCGAGCTTGTGGCAACTGTCCACGTTTCAGGGTCAAGCGATACCGCGACCAAACGCTTTCAAGACACAATGCGAGCTTGTGGCAACTGTCCACGTTTCAGGGTCAAGCGATACTGCGACCAAACGCTTTCAAGACACAATGCGAGCTTGTGGCAACTGTCCACGTTTCAGGGTCAAGCGATACCGCGACCAAACGCTTTCAAGACACAATGCGAGCTTGTGGCAACTGTCCACGTTTCAGGGTCAAGCGATACCGCGACCAAACGCTTTCAAGACACAAGTATTTTCCCCACACCGATAAAGACATAATAATAAGTAGGTAGGTAAGTATGATAGCATGCATTGCGAGGGCTTAGCCTAGCATGACATATCACTTACAATGAAACGAGCTCACATCCGTCAAACAGGATACATAGATCGAATTGGACATCGATCCTGTAAATAATTTGTTTTAAATGTCTGAATTAAATCAGGCACTCACAAGGACTGGATAAAGACAAAGGAATTGTCAAGAGTTAAATGAAACTGCTTTGTAAGACATAACAATCATTTACTCAAGTAATTACCGTACCTTTTGAGCTTCTCATCTTTACAATGAAAGTGAGGTCTGTATTTGATAGGAATAATAGTCCAGCAGATGGCTGTATGTATATACAATACGACACAAAGTGGACTGTCTGATCTTGTCCTATCACCAGTTGAGAAACCGTATGATACTACAAGATGAGCTCAGTAGGGTTGAGCTAGCTAAGGGGCATCAGTTCGTCACTAAACCTCCCCTCAGACCGAACCAATATCAGCAATGAACTGAGTCAGGGTATGATTATGTTACCTTACTTGATTAAGCAAGGTTTCACAACACGCATCGACAATCCATTACTAGCTATTGTTGCGTACAGTACTGTTGTCTCGGCAGACTAGGCAAGTAAGGGGACGCTACATTCCATCCACTAGAATAAACATTTAGTTTGTCTAGCACATAGAATGCGATATCCAACGCTGAACGGGCTCTGCCCAATTGGGGTTCCCTATAATAAAACAACGGTCGAATACAGCCATCCTCTGGACTCATCCCAGACAGACTGTTGAATTTCAGTAGAACCATCGTAAAAAATAAGATAGCTCAATTTCTCAAACCTTTACCTCATTCCAAGCAAACTCAAGAACTTGGGAGGCTCTTAAGCGTGCCTAGAACTACATATGTCGTGTACACAAGGGTATTGTGTAGTGTGCGGGATAAGTGTAATGATGAGTGTATAAAGTAATATTTTATAAGTTAGTTTAACAAGTCATATGACCCATTAATCACACTTTGAATATTAAATGCCATTACAGATACAGGCTAAGAATCTACAATAGACATCTCAGGCTTATAGGAACTAGCCATCTAGATTTAGATAAGGTAGCATTAAAAGAAAATGTTAGTAGCAATTTGCTTACATATAGGTTAATGGCAATAAAAGTTTTGTAATCTATTCATGTGACCTAGATTTTAATGATTATGGAAAGAACGCACAGGACATACAATAAATTTGTAAATTATAGTACAAATAATGTCTGTCAACATTCCATAGGGACATGTGATCAGACGCAAAAGAAGAAAGCCACAACATAGATACAGTTCAAGTTAATAAGTTGTTCACTTCTCACCAACCCGCTGCTGGAGCGTCTCTTATACTCACAATTACTGCTACCACCTTCACACCAAACCACACACCACCTATATCGGGAGACACGCCCTAATCTAGCTACGAAATTACCCTTAACCCACCTACATTCAACCCAGTGGCAAGCAAATGGAATAATCTCTACAAGGTTTGCCCTAAAATTTAGGATTCTAAACTAGATTCATAGCTTAGTACATACTGCATGAACTCAGTCACCTCATCCCAGATAGAGAGCCTCGAGTACTCTAAACCCAGCATGAATCGACAGAGAACGCTATCATAGCATAGCCACAGTCTGATCCCTGACTTGACTTGGCCAAAGTCAACCCAGTTCACATACCATGACCACACCAGATATATAAATCTTAGGTTTTAAAGGAAAATTTATATTCTATTTTATTTTTCTACCTCCAACCCACAAAAGTAAATTATCATGAATACAATTTATGAAACCTAAATACAGTCAACATTTTAAGAATAAGAAGAACAGAAACTAAGATAACTCACCACCAGATTTAAACGCAGGCTACAAGGCTTTCTAAAATTCGGATAGAAATTTCAGCAACCTATAGTTCGCGACGAATTCTTGAAGACTCCCCCTATTATATCCTAAGCTGAGCAGCGACTAATCGAAGGCTGCTCGGGCAGTGCTTCCGCTTGCTTATAGTTCGCGACGAATTCTTGACGACTCTCTCGATATTCCCCGGTACGCTCCTTTTATTACCTCTTACTACCCCCCTTTCCTATAATCACGCCACTACACGTCATCTCTTCTGAGTTGCCATAAAACAATATGTTTCAAAGCCACTACTAACTATCGACTATTTGAAATTAATAACGGAAGCTATCAGCCTAAACAAATAAATTCACTTCAACTATTCCTACTCTTTAAATTGTCTTGTAACCCAATTAACATGAGATTATACCAAAATTATATTAAAAGTGTATAAAAGGAATCATTAAGTCTTGAATTGTCCTTATAATTTTTATTTTACTTTTAGGCCAACAATGTAAGAGCAGTGAGAAGGGTATTTTAATGTTAATCTGCAACGTCTGAAGCCGTTCTGAACAGCAAGCCCCCATCCTCAGACCGCCAATGCAATCTCGATGGTTGGACCGTCACACGTCGTGATAATCCTCCACATCGCAGTCATCACGCGGTAATGTCCCCAGAAGGCTGGCAACAATGCCACGTTGAATGGCAATACTTATCTTTTGGGCGAAAAAAAAGCCAGCACTCTGATACCAAGATGCATCGACAAGCCGTTTTGCACTCTCCTTATATTCATTTTTGTTTGAATGAATTATTATTTTTTACTTATTTAATGTTGGCAAGTTTTTCTAATGCATGTACTATAAATACTTTTCCTTAAATGACACTTATTCAAAGAGTTTCAATATAAGAATAATACGAGAAAGAACTAATGTAATACCATTAATACGAGATATTGAGCTAGCAAAACCTAATACAAACTTCCTGAAACACTAACCTGATGCTCGAGTTTATACTAGTAATAAGTTATTAGCAACAGCAATAAATCGAAATATAACCCATCCTCCATAGTCCGGCTGGTCGGACTACGGAAAATAAGTAATCTCCCCTGGTCCGGTCGACCGTACTACGAAAAAAATTGATTACTCGTGGTCCGATCAACCGGACCACCGAACCGGACCACGGAAAAAAACCGAGTTTTTATTGTTCAGTTTGCAGCGAACGTCCATTCCGAGCATGTTAAGGTGGTCTTGCAGTGGTAGCGGTGTGTTCTGAAGAGTTGTGTTCAAAAAAAAACTGGAGAATAACATTACCAATAGGAAGGTAACTGCTGAAAAGTCAAAGGTACAGTGGCTCAGCATACAGTGGCTTTTCTTTAACAAAATGCATCCATTTACAATTTTTTTTAAATATTCTAATAATGAAGACGTTTTATTTGAAAATGTTGATTTAAAGAAAAGGGGCTCTACACATTTGACTGGTATTAAGCTGGATCCTTTATACCCTGATGGAAAACACATCAGTTCTGAGAAAAAAAGGACTTATTAGATCTTTTGCCATTTATACCTCCAGTGCATCACAGCTTTTATACCAGTATCAAAAATAATGTGTCAGTTAGAAATGACATAGATGTTGAGGATGACATTGATAGTGACTAGGTATCCTTTTATTGTTAAGTGTACTTACTGTTAATGTTGTTTTTTATAAGTGTTTAATAAACAATTGGCCTAATAACCATTTTTTTTCTAACCTATATAAAAAACCCTACTGCCAAAGTGGCCTATCGATGAATAAAATGTAGAAAAATAGCAATAAAGCTATTTTCTTACTATTAAAATCATTAATTAGAACATTATTAAGTTAATTAAAATAAAAAAAGGAAAAAAAGTATGTTTTCTGAAGAGTGGTATTTGATTAAAAAAATACTGTTTTTGTTTTCTATGGTACTCAAAAGGCTTGTCCATTGAATTAGGCCACTATGGTTCTCATGGCCTCATTTCAAGTAGCTTATAAATTTATCCCTGCGATTAACGGGTTTATCCACTTAGTTATACTATTAGTTATACGATATAACAAAATGGACTGAAAAAGTCCAAATAGTTATACTGCTCAGTATAACTATATGGATTCGATTAATTTGGGTTGTTTTAGTCCAAATAGTTATACTGCTCAGTATAACTATATGGATTAGATTAATTTGGGTTGTTTTAATTCAAATAGTTATACTGCTTAGTATGACTACATGGATTCGATTAATTTGGTTTGATTTAGTCCAAATCGTTATACTGCTTAGTATAACTACATGGATCCGTCAAAGATATCTTTGACTTTAACTACTGGCTAGTAGCAAATTGACGGATTATTTATTAAATTTCAGTTGCAAATTGCTGCTAGATAAGAATGTTATAATCCGGATTTGCTTTTGTATTTGTAATTTTAAAATGGAAAGTATTCCTGGACCGTCCCGAAGCCTCGAAGAAAAGCCACTATTTGTCAAAAGAGGACGGGGCTTAGTATTATTTTTTAACGGACATCAATATTATAAAAATCGACGATACAGCGATGGTGCGTTTATCTGGAGATGCTCATCTAAAGATAAGTCTGGTAAACAATATTGCACGGGTTCGCTGACCGTTAAAGTAAGTGTTTATTTGACTGCTAAGTACTATCTACTACTGATAAGGTTTACTTATTTTTTAGTATTAGTAACAAGTATAGTTTTTAATCTAATACGTACGAGATAGCGAAAGTAAATTATAGTACAAAGAAAGAACTTGAATGAAATGTAAAAATGAGGGTATTTTTTTCAGAATGAAGAAATTGTTGTGTGTGACGTGTTGATGTGTGACTGGTTGTCTGGAAGAGATCGCAGACCGCGATAAGACCGCCCATTGTACAACTTTCTAACATGTATGTATCCATCGTATATATTCTATGTTTGGTGTGCAATAAAGAGTATCTAAATCTAAATCTAAATCTAAATTACAAAATCGATAACGCACAGTAAAGACTGTGAACCTAATTATACCAAGAATGAAGTAGAGTTAAAACTGATTGCATGCCAAAACAAGGCATCTACCGACTTCACAAGTTCGATTCCTAAAATTTAAAAGCAGACAAGAAGATAAATTCAGTCCTTAGGATATCATTTGGCTACTAAGATACCAAAATATAAGAATGTAAAAAGTTTATTATATAAAAAAAGGAATGAAGCAGCAGGAGTGTACAAATTGCATTGCGAAAGACCAGAAGAAGTAACTGTACCCAAACAATATTCATCACTACTCTTAGGTGACTACTACATTTCTGATGGGAGACGAATTTTAGTATTTTGTTCGCCAGATATGAGACAGCACTTAGCGGATGTAAAAGAATATTACGGTGACGGAACTTTCCAAAGTTGTCCGAAACCTTTCGCCCAAATCTATTCTCTGCATGGTGACTTCTCCAGTACTCAGACGGAGTCGCGTTTTTTGCCTATGGCAGCTTACAGCTTTGATGTCGGACATGTCAACTGAATCGTACATAATCTTGTTCAGAATAATTTTGTCACAAATTTCAAATTGGAAACCAAATAAGTTTATGTTCGACTTCGTCATGTAAAGCCACGTCGATAGAATTCCCAAATGTTCAGATAATTGGAGAAAAGCTAAACAATTAGATTAAATTAAAAAAAGGGACAAATGGTTAAAAAGAATTTCAGGGCTTTGTACTGCGTTACCACTTCTCTCAAATATCCATATTCGCGTAGGATGGGAATATATTAAAGATAAGACTGCAAAAATACAAAACATATAAAAAAATAAAAAAATTAATACCTTTATGAATTAATTTCAAAATTACTGGCTCAAGAGTGATGAATTCATAAAATCGTGGTGTGTGTTTGGAGAGAGGCATCGCAAAACTAACCAAGTTGAGGCATGGCATATGAACAAGCATAAAGTCAAAGCTTTATCGACGTATTGTAGGTTTGTGCACCGCTCTTCCATTATTGCCTGAGAGCCAAATAAAAGAGGGTTGGGATTATGTACAATTGCAAACTGCTAATATAAATAACAAGAAAATTAACGCTTTTATGGCGTACATGAACACCACATGGCTAAAAAGTGATGAATGCATAAGGGAGTGGTGTGTCAGCAACGAACGCCATCGCACTAACAACGTCGCAGAAAGTTATAATTCAGTAATAAATAAAAAAATTAACAAGAACTATGTCACAATAAATAAATTACCTTTTGTTCTACTTGACGATATAACGGTAAATCTAACTAATAATAAAACAGCAAATTTCAGCCTAAACGAACGAAAACAATCAGAAAAGGAAAAAGATGATATCATTTTGAATGCACAAATGCAGCTACTTCATAACCAAATAACTGTTGGCCATTTTTTAGAAATATTGCGTTAAATATAAAGCCATTTTAAATAAATAATATTTTTCTTGTTCAACATTATAATCATGATTTCCCAACACTAGCAGTGTGACCACGAGTCCTGTGTTTTTATAATGTACTGTTAGTCACCCTACGCAGGGTGACCACGAGTAACTGAAATTACTCGTGGTCACCCTAGGGTAACGAAGCAGGGTAACCACGAGTCCGAAGCGCTTAAATCAAGCATGCAAAACCAGGAAACATGTAAGCATTATGCAATTTTTGAAAGTGATTCTGGAAGATGCCGCAGATGTTATTATCGATATTGGGGAAAGTAAAGAGAACCGAAAAGAAAGCAGTTTAGTCATCGACATGATGATAATGGACGCACAAATGCAATTAGTTAACGGTGATATCACAATAGACACTTTTCTAGAAACAGTGCGATAGCATTTTACTCACTATTTACTTTTTCTGTAATGCTTGTGCCTGGATGAAAGTAATTATTTTCAATTCGAATACAAATGTGTTGGAACATAAAATGCCCATAAATATTATAAAGTGATTGTTTATTTACGAATATAACTAAATGGATGAATCCGATCAAAATTCATCGGATGCATGTAGTTATACTAGGCAGTATAACTATTTGGACTAAAACAACCCAAATTAATCGAATCCATGTAGTTATACTAAGCAGTATAAATATTTGGACTAAAACAACCCAAATTAATCGAATCCATGTAGTTATACTGCGCAGTATAACTATTTGGACTTTTTCAGTCCATTTTGTTATATCGTATAACTAATAGTATAACTAAGTGGATAAACCCCGATTAACGAAGCTGGCATGGGCCACTATAAATGTCACTACCCCGCGAATGATGAGATGTTTTGTTATGACGACTATGATTCTCACTGTAAAATTCATAAAAGCACCGACCAACCAATATTAATTCATTCTTTAACTTATGTCGAAATTGACTAGGTACTAAATATCCTAAACTTATGAAGAATCTTTGTACCGAATATTGTAGAAAAATTAAATTTCAAAAATGAATCATCCTAGTTTAATTCATATAACATGGTCACCCTTAATAGCGAATTCGTAAGGAATATTCAGAAGTAATTTGTTTTTCAGATACCGAACATATAAAATGTTGATCTGTGCATATGTATTTAGTAGACATTTATACTAAATGTTAGTATCTCTGGTATTTTATTCCGTTTTGATCTCAGGTAGGTACAGTCAATTATTTATTAAGCAGACGTCACGATTGAGGAGCCAAATGAAATGCGTTTATTTATTAAATTCACTCAGTTATACTACTTTGTCCAAATGCTACAAATTCGAACACACTTACTACTAAATGTCTTTAGAGTGGAATATAAATTGACCAACCACTTTCATGGCAATTCACGCTCTTGTGTATAGATCGAGGAGCCACATTAAAAGTATTGTATATTCTTGAATATAAACAGTACTGGGCTAAGATTTTTAGTAGACACTATACACAATTGCTACTAAATAATACAAAATTTTCAAAAATATACATGAAATACTTTCCGTGTTTCAGGTGTTTGGATTGAGGAGCCACATTCACATTGATATAACTTTAGACATATTTTACTACAAATTTCAAAATTCGGCCTACAAAATTATTTACTTCCCTACTAAATACGGGGGTGACCTTCCTTTTTAAATCAAGTGGCTCCTCAATCCATACGGACATAATATAACTATTAAAATATTATGAAAAACTTTGTATTTCCATTTCTACTTACATGTACTTTTGTCTTTTGTCTTCTTGAGAATCTGTCCATACGAGAATCTGTCCTTTTGCGAATCTGTCTTTATGAGAATCTGTCCTTATGCGATAAAAGGAAACAGGCCTTACTACGGTTTAGGCATTAGAAAAGGTTAGAAGCTGAATAGAGTCATAAAAACATATCTTTATAGCACTCTTAGCGTATTAATAGTGGTTTTGTCGATCTTAATCAGCCTTAATACAGGTTTTAATTAGCTAAAGCTGTTTAAATATCACTGACCGCTATTATGCAGCTGTGGCATCACCAGTGTCCTCTTAGAAGCGTCTTAATGCGCACAGAGTTTCAAATAAGTCTGACTAATGACTGGTATTAAGGTGGATCCTTTATACCCTGATGGAAAACACATCAGTTCTGAGAAAAAAAGGACTTATTAGATCTTTTGCCATTTATACCTCCAGTGCATCACAGCTTTTATACCAGTATCAAAAATAATGTGTCAGTTAGAAATGACATAGATGTTGAGGATGACATTGATAGTGACTAGGTATCCTTTTATTGTTAAGTGTACTTACTGTTAATGTTGTTTTTTATAAGTGTTTAATAAACAATTGGCCTAATAACCATTTTTTTTCTAACCTATATAAAAAACCCTACTGCCAAAGTGGCCTATCGATGAATAAAATGTAGAAAAATAGCAATAAAGCTATTTTCTTACTATTAAAATCATTAATTAGAACATTATTAAGTTAATTAAAATAAAAAAAGGAAAAAAAGTATGTTTTCTGAAGAGTGGTATTTGATTAAAAAAATACTGTTTTTGTTTTCTATGGTACTCAAAAGGCTTGTCCATTGAATTAGGCCACTATGGTTCTCATGGCCTCATTTCAAGTAGCTTATAAATTTATCCCTGCGATTAACGGGTTTATCCACTTAGTTATACTATTAGTTATACGATATAACAAAATGGACTGAAAAAGTCCAAATAGTTATACTGCTCAGTATAACTATATGGATTCGATTAATTTGGGTTGTTTTAGTCCAAATAGTTATACTGCTCAGTATAACTATATGGATTAGATTAATTTGGGTTGTTTTAATTCAAATAGTTATACTGCTTAGTATGACTACATGGATTCGATTAATTTGGTTTGATTTAGTCCAAATCGTTATACTGCTTAGTATAACTACATGGATCCGTCAAAGATATCTTTGACTTTAACTACTGGCTAGTAGCAAATTGACGGATTATTTATTAAATTTCAGTTGCAAATTGCTGCTAGATAAGAATGTTATAATCCGGATTTGCTTTTGTATTTGTAATTTTAAAATGGAAAGTATTCCTGGACCGTCCCGAAGCCTCGAAGAAAAGCCACTATTTGTCAAAAGAGGACGGGGCTTAGTATTATATTTTAACGGACATCAATATTATAAAAATCGACGATACAGCGATGGTGCGTTTATCTGGAGATGCTCATCTAAAGATAAGTCTGGTAAACAATATTGCACGGGTTCGCTGACCGTTAAAGTAAGTGTTTATTTGACTGCTAAGTACTATCTACTACTGATAAGGTTTACTTATTTTTTAGTATTAGTAACAAGTATAGTTTTTAATCTAATACGTACGAGATAGCGAAAGTAAATTATAGTACAAAGAAAGAACTTGAATGAAATGTAAAAATGAGGGTATTTTTTTCAGAATGAAGAAATTGTTGTGTGTGACGTGTTGATGTGTGACTGGTTGTCTGGAAGAGATCGCAGACCGCGATAAGACCGCCCATTGTACAACTTTCTAACATGTATGTATCTATCGTATATATTCTATGTTTGGTGTGCAATAAAGAGTATCTAAATCTAAATCTAAATCTAAATTACAAAATCGATAACGCACAGTAAAGACAGTGAACCTAATTATACCAAGAATGAAGTAGAGTTAAAACTGATTGCATGCCAAAACAAGGCATCTACCGACTTCACAAGTTCGATTCCTAAAATTTAAAAGCAGACAAGAAGATAAATTCAGTCCTTAGGATATCATTTGGCTACTAAGATACCAAAATATAAGAATGTAAAAAGTTTATTATATAAAAAAAGGAATGAAGCAGCAGGAGTGTACAAATTGCATTGCGAAAGACCAGAAGAAGTAACTGTACCCAAACAATATTCATCACTACTCTTAGGTGACTACTACATTTCTGATGGGAGACGAATTTTAGTATTTTGTTCGCCAGATATGAGACAGCACTTAGCGGATGTAAAAGAATATTACGGTGACGGAACTTTCCAAAGTTGTCCGAAACCTTTCGCCCAAATCTATTCTCTGCATGGTGACTTCTCCAGTACTCAGACGGAGTCGCGTTTTTTGCCTATGGCAGCTTACAGCTTTGATGTCGGACATGTCAACTGAATCGTACTTAATCTTGTTCAGAATAATTTTGTCACAAATTTCAAATTGGAAACCAAATAAGTTTATGTTCGACTTCGTCATGTAAAGCCACGTCGATAGAATTCCCAAATGTTCAGATAATTGGAGAAAAGCTAAACAATTAGATTAAATTAAAAAAAGGGACAAATGGTTAAAAAGAATTTCAGGGCTTTGTACTGCGTTACCACTTCTCTCAAATATCCATATTCGCGTAGGATGGGAATATATTAAAGATAAGACTGCAAAAATACAAAACATATAAAAAAATAAAAAAATTAATACCTTTATGAATTAATTTCAAAATTACTGGCTCAAGAGTGATGAATTCATAAAATCGTGGTGTGTGTTTGGAGAGAGGCATCGCAAAACTAACCAAGTTGAGGCATGGCATATGAACAAGCATAAAGTCAAAGCTTTATCGACGTATTGTAGGTTTGTGCACCGCTCTTCCATTATTGCCTGAGAGCCAAATAAAAGAGGGTTGGGATTATGTACAATTGCAAACTGCTAATATAAATAACAAGAAAATTAACGCTTTTATGGCGTACATGAACACCACATGGCTAAAAAGTGATGAATGCATAAGGGAGTGGTGTGTCAGCAACGAACGCCATCGCACTAACAACGTCGCAGAAAGTTATAATTCAGTAATAAATAAAAAAATTAACAAGAACTATGTCACAATAAATAAATTACCTTTTGTTCTACTTGACGATATAACGGTAAATCTAACTAATAATAAAACAGCAAATTTCAGCCTAAACGAACGAAAACAATCAGAAAAGGAAAAAGATGATATCATTTTGAATGCACAAATGCAGCTACTTCATAACCAAATAACTGTTGGCCATTTTTTAGAAATATTGCGTTAAATATAAAGCCATTTTAAATAAATAATATTTTTCTTGTTCAACATTATAATCATGATTTCCCAACACTAGCAGTGTGACCACGAGTCCTGTGTTTTTATAATGTACTGTTAGTCACCCTACGCAGGGTGACCACGAGTAACTGAAATTACTCGTGGTCACCCTAGGGTAACGAAGCAGGGTAACCACGAGTCCGAAGCGCTTAAATCAAGCATGCAAAACCAGGAAACATGTAAGCATTATGCAATTTTTGAAAGTGATTCTGGAAGATGCCGCAGATGTTATTATCGATATTGGGGAAAGTAAAGAGAACCGAAAAGAAAGCAGTTTAGTCATCGACATGATGATAATGGACGCACAAATGCAATTAGTTAACGGTGATATCACAATAGACACTTTTCTAGAAACAGTGCGATAGCATTTTACTCACTATTTACTTTTTCTGTAATGCTTGTGCCTGGATGAAAGTAATTATTTTCAATTCGAATACAAATGTGTTGGAACATAAAATGCCCATAAATATTATAAAGTGATTGTTTATTTACGAATATAACTAAATGGATGAATCCGATCAAAATTCATCGGATGCATGTAGTTATACTAGGCAGTATAACTATTTGGACTAAAACAACCCAAATTAATCGAATCCATGTAGTTATACTAAGCAGTATAAATATTTGGACTAAAACAACCCAAATTAATCGAATCCATGTAGTTATACTGCGCAGTATAACTATTTGGACTTTTTCAGTCCATTTTGTTATATCGTATAACTAATAGTATAACTAAGTGGATAAACCCCGATTAACGAAGCTGGCATGGGCCACTATAAATGTCACTACCCCGCGAATGATGAGATGTTTTGTTATGACGACTATGATTCTCACTGTAAAATTCATAAAAGCACCGACCAACCAATATTAATTCATTCTTTAACTTATGTCGAAATTGACTAGGTACTAAATATCCTAAACTTATGAAGAATCTTTGTACCGAATATTGTAGAAAAATTAAATTTCAAAAATGAATCATCCTAGTTTAATTCATATACATGGTCACCCTTAATAGCGAATTCGTAAGGAATATTCAGAAGTAATTTGTTTTTCAGATACCGAACATATAAAATGTTGATCTGTGCATATGTATTTAGTAGACATTTATACTAAATGTTAGTATCTCTGGTATTTTATTCCGTTTTGATCTCAGGTAGGTACAGTCAATTATTTATTAAGCAGACGTCACGATTGAGGAGCCAAATGAAATGCGTTTATTTATTAAATTCACTCAGTTATACTACTTTGTCCAAATGCTACAAATTCGAACACACTCACTACTAAATGTCTTTAGAGTGGAATATAAATTGACCAACCACTTTCATGGCAATTCACGCTCTTGTGTATAGATCGAGGAGCCACATTAAAAGTATTGTATATTCTTGAATATAAACAGTACTGGGCTAAGATTTTTAGTAGACACTATACACAATTGCTACTAAATAATACAAAATTTTCAAAAATATACATGAAATACTTTCCGTGTTTCAGGTGTTTGGATTGAGGAGCCACATTCACATTGATATAACTTTAGACATATTTTACTACAAATTTCAAAATTCGGCCTACAAAATTATTTACTTCCCTACTAAATACGGGGGTGACCTTCCTTTTTAAATCAAGTGGCTCCTCAATCCATACGGACATAATATAACTATTAAAATATTATGAAAAACTTTGTATTTCCATTTCTACTTACATGTACTTTTGTCTTTTGTCTTCTTGAGAATCTGTCCATACGAGAATCTGTCCTTTTGCGAATCTGTCTTTATGAGAATCTGTCCTTATGCGATAAAAGGAAACAGGCCTTACTACGGTTTAGGCATTAGAAAAGGTTAGAAGCTGAATAGAGTCATAAAAACATATCTTTATAGCACTCTTAGCGTATTAATAGTGGTTTTGTCGATCTTAATCAGCCTTAATACAGGTTTTAATTAGCTAAAGCTGTTTAAATATCACTGACCGCTATTATGCAGCTGTGGCATCACCAGTGTCCTCTTAGAAGCGTCTTAATGCGCACAGAGTTTCAAATAAGTCTAAAAGTGAATAGTTATACAGCTATCTGTGCTACTTGGGAGCGACAGAAAAATCTTCTTTCGTAACTAGTTGGTTACATAAATGGAAATATATAGATATACGAAAATGGAAAAATAATTCTCCTTTCACTACTAGTTACAAAACAGCGAAAGAAAAATCTTCCCTCGTAACTGGTTAGGTAAATCTAGTTACCAACATGGACGAAGGGTTAACCTCTATCATTTTTGAAGACCTATTCATAGATACCACACACGTATGGGTTTGATGATTTTTTTTTTATTGAGTTTAAGTTCTAAGTATGGGGACCCTTTATTGTTTTTTTTCTATTTTTGTATGAAAATCTTAATGCGGTCCACAGAATACATACTATACGGACGTACAGACAGACAGACATGACGAATCTATAAGGGTTCCGTTTTTTGCCATTTGGCAACGGAACCCTAGTAGATATGTTACGGAACTACATTGTGGGCGTGGCTGCGCCCACCCCGATCTAATGCTTTAAGATAGATTTATTAAACGTCAGTGTGTTACGGACCGCCGTGTTTGATTATACCCCCGCCCGATCGGCATACTTACTAAGTGGCGACGAGGATCTCGTAAAATGTCTTCGACTTTCGGACTCATTTCAGTGTATAACCACGAACAACAAGATTGCATAACGTATAGAAATCGTATAAGGCAGTGGTTTATCGCGAATGATCTCAATGACGAACAGGACAAAGCGGGTATAAAACGGCGTGCCATATTGTTAAGTGCACTCTCGGAACCAACGTACAAATTGGCAACAAATCTGGCACTACCTGCTGTCTTAGAAGAAAAGAACTACCAGGATATAGTGCAGATTTTAGATAATCATTTTAGGCAAAAGTGTTGTACTTTTGCAGAACGTTCACATTTTTTCTCAGCTACACAGAGGGCAAATGAAGGTCACGCGCAGTGGGCTGCTCGTTTACGGGGGCTTGCGATGCACTGTTATTTCAAGAACATTGAGGATGACCTTCTGAACAGATTCGTATTAGGAATGGCGTCAGGTCCCGAACGAGATAAACTGTTCACGAAGAAAGTGGAAGAGTTGACACTTAGTAAGGCAGTGGAACTCGCAGAGAACATCCGAAGTGCCCGTGTAGGAGCAGCATCGGTGCATTCGCAAATGGTATCAGCTCCCCCCTTGTATGACACTACTGGCGAGGTTTACAAAATGGAGAATGCCTCGACCTCATCGTCATCAAAAACGTCAGCCAAAAAGTGTTCCGTGTGCGGCCGTACAAACCATAGTACCAATAACTGTCGGTTTAAAAATTACACGTGTAAAAAGTGCAACCAAAAAGGTCATTTGCGTAATATGTGCGTAAAAAAGGTGAATTACGTGGAGTCGGGATCGGCGAGTGAGGGTGATGATGGTGAGCTTTTTAATATTCGATGTAGTAACAGTGCACCCATGGTCGAAACTGTGAAAATGAATAATAGAAAATTAAAATTTCAAGTAGATAGTGGATCTGCCGTGACGGCGATTTCGGAGGTGACCTATAAAACATTTTTTAAGGATGTACCGTTGTTGCCTAGTAAAAAAAAATTAATGGGATATAATGGCGGCCACATACATACCCTTGGTATGGCGAGTTTTCCATTTACGTACAACAACCACACGAAGTACTTAGATGTTTTTATTATAAAAAACGGTGGGCCCCCACTCCTAGGTCGGGATTTTATTTCTAATTTTCGGTTACAAATAGCTCCCATACATTTTAGTGAAAGTCGAAATGAATGCACAGGTATTGAACAACTAGTTCAGAAGTATAACACGCTTTTCTCCAATCGGTTAGGTTGTTTTAATAAATACAAAGTGAATCTTCAACTAAAATCAGACGCAAAACCGGTTTTCTACAAGCCGCGACCGGTGGCATTTGCTCTCAAAGACAAAGTAAACAATGAATTAGACCGTTTAGTTTCATTAGGAATCTTAGAGCCTGTAGAATATTCAGCTTACGCATCGCCAATTGTACCGGTGCTTAAACGAGATGGATCGGTTAGGTTGTGCGCTGATTACTCTCAAACCATAAATAAACAACTCATTGTAGATAAATATCCCCTGCCAACTATTGAGGAACTGTTTTCTTCGTTGCATGGTGGAGAACAATTTTCTAAACTTGACATGTCTATGGCGTACAATCAACTTGTACTTAATGATAACAATAACGTCATCTGTATTAATACTAATAAGGGTCTTTTCAGGTACAAGCGGCTGGTTTTTGGGTTATCATGCGCCCCAGCAATTTTTCAACGAGCGATTAATGGTATACTAGCGGGACTGGAGGGGGTTTCCTGTTTCTTAGACGATATTTTAATTACAGGTGCTAATAGAAATGAACACCTGGAAAGACTAAACGAGGTTTTAAATAGATTTAAACAGGCAGGTCTTACGCTACGTAAAGACAAGTGTGAATTTAAAAAAAATGAAATTAGCTATTTAGGCCACGTTATCGATAAAAAAGGCATTAGGAAATCACAAGAAAAAGTTAAAGCAATTTTATGTTCGCCGGTTCCCAAAAATATTTTACAACTTAAGTCATTCTTGGGGTTAGTAAATTACTACAGAAGTTTTATTCCCTGCGCTTCTACAATTCTAGCCCCCTTATACGACTTATTAAAAAGGGATAATGAATGGAACTGGTCATCCAGTCACCACAAAGCTTACTTGGAAATTAAAAAATATATATCATCGGAACAAGTACTAGCTCATTTTAACCCTAACGCGAAGCTGTTACTAACGGTAGATGCGTCACCAACCGGTTTAGGTGCTATCTTATCGCAGATAGATACAGATGGAATCGAAAGGCCTATTTCTTTTGCATCACGAACCTTGAACTCAGCAAAAAAACGATACGCTCAGATTCAAAAGGAGGCGACTGCTATTATTTTTGGGGTAAGAAGATTCCATCAATATCTATACGCGAGATCCGAACCTTTTACTTTGCGCACCGACCACAAGCCGCTTATTTACATTTTTGGGTCAAAAAATGGTGTACCAGAAATAACGGCAAACAGACTCCAACGATATGCTATTATTTTAGCAGCGTACAATTATAATATCGAGTATATTCGCAGTGAAAACAATAGTGCCGACTACCTGTCTCGCGCCCCACTACTCGCTCCGCCACGCGCAAGCGCAAAGATCGAGGTGGCCGCTTGCGCGTACCCTGGTTGCGCGATCGATTCCGCTACGTACGTAAATTTTATTACCGAAGGAACATTGCCAATTACTATCGAGCGGTTACTTCAAGAAACTGCAAAAGATGTAACCCTAACTAAAATTATAAAGTACGTACAAAAAGGTTGGCCACGCAAGGTTAGCAATATAAGTCTTAAGCCTTATTATTTATGTCGTACTCAGTTGGCTTACGAAAACGGTTGTCTAATGAGGGGCCATAAAGTTGTAATTCCTAATAGTCTTAGAGAACCCATTTTGGGTGACCTACATAGCTCTCATTTAGGTATCGTAAAATGCAAGGCGGAGGCGAGATCACGTTTCTGGTTTCCAGGAGTGGATGCAGAAATAGAAAAATTAGTAAACGGGTGTGAGATTTGTAAACAGCTCCGGCCCTCACCGCCGCGCGCGCCGCTCGCGCCGTGGCCATTTCCGAAACAACCCTTCGATAGGATACACATCGATTTTTTAGGTCCTCTAAGTGGTCATACGTACTTGGTGGTTGTCGACGCTTATACTAAATGGGTGGAATGCTTCGACATGAGGAACAGTATTGTGTCTTCTAAAGTAATTTCACGGCTTTGCGAATTTTTTGCTAGATTCGGGATCCCTAGTTGTATTGTAAGTGATAACGGTACATCGCTAACATCCGACGAATTCAACAATTTTTGCAATTTAAATGGCATTAAACATGTAACCACCAGTTTTTCACCCATCCAGCAATGGACAAGTTGAATCATATGTCAAAATAATTAAAAAGGGGTTAAAGAGTGCTCTTTTTTCAACTCATGTACAAGGCGATGTTGCCAATAAACTGCAAAAATATTTGTTCGATTATAGGAATTCTATTAATTCTACAACAGGCAGGTCCCCCGCAGTTTTAGTATACGGCAGACCCCTAAGATCGCGATTAGATTTGATTACTCCGAAACAGTCGCTCGCGCCCGCCGATCTCACTGCTCATGTACGCGATAAACAGTGTTTACAGAATAAATACTATGGGGGGTAAACAGAGAGGGATTTCATGACGATGAAAGTATATTGTTTAAGAAATATATAAATAAGAATAAATACAGTTGGCAAAAAGGAAAAATAATACGACAAGTGGGAAGACTATTATATTTAATCAAATATTTAGAATCACAAAAGGTTATCAAAAGGCACAAGAATCAAATCGTAAAGGATAAAAACCCCTCCATAAATAGGCAAGAACCAGAAGATACGATCCCGGTCCCACCAGACGGTGGGCAGTCATCCGACGCAGTATTCCTGCCAGCAGCGTCCCAAACTATAGCAGATTTCGAACCGGAAGGGAGGGAGTCGGAGTCTCAGGCACTGGACTCTGAGCCGGGGCTTCAACCATTGGTTTTGGAGCCAGAACCGCAAGGAGGAGCCAGACGACCGTCAGATGTTGAGCCGCCGATGTGTGCCGATGATTGTGCAATTCCGACCGTTGTTCCACCGATTGGTGCCCCTCCAGGGGCCCCAGCTGAGGTGACGTTTCCGTCTCAGCGACCGGTGTTGCTCTCGAGCGAAAGATCAGTGAGATCAAACCGGAAGAAGGTTAATTATAAGTTTTAGAAATAAGTATTGTTTTGGGTATTTATGTAAAAATAAAGGTGGAGGGATTAGTAGATATGTTACGGAACTACATTGTGGGCGTGGCTGCGCCCACCCCGATCTAATGCTTTAAGATAGATTTATTAAACGTCAGTGTGTTACGGACCGTCGTGTTTGATTATACCCCCGCCCGATCGGCATACTTACTAAACCCTAAAAATGAAATTTTGCTTTACAATGCTGTAGAGAATTTTTCCATATTTGTGAGATATTTTGAAAAATATTGGATGAAAGACGAATATTTTAAGATTTGGTGCGTGTTTGGTGTACGTCATCGCACTAACAATTGTATTGGAGGATGGAACCACAATCTTAATACAAATATAAATAAAAATCCCTGCCGTATAACGACTATGGACGACGGCGGGCGCAAATGCAGCTCACAAATGGCGAGATAAGCATTGGTCATTTCCCGAAAAATTAAAATAGGTTTTTTACTACTAAAAAAGTCTATTCTGGAT
Organism: Cybosia mesomella; assembly: GCA_946251805.1. Classification (NCBI taxonomy): domain Eukaryota; kingdom Metazoa; phylum Arthropoda; class Insecta; order Lepidoptera; family Erebidae; genus Cybosia; species Cybosia mesomella. The sequence goes on from OX276411.1 coordinate 12,265,567, forward strand.
ATTAAATTGTTTTAACAAAATAGAAGTTACCTGTAATAGAAGTGCTAGTTTTTATTATATTTGATTTATATAACAAATAACTGTATTTTTTTCCTAATAAACCATAAACCATGACAAAAACTGACAACGCACCCGAGCGGTCGTATTAAAATGTGTACTTTCCAAGAAAAGGGAAAAATAGGCCTAGGTATAAATATAAAAATTGGTCCTGATGAGAAGAAATCATTCTTGGTAGAATCATTAATGGATCCAGCTACTTATTATAGTTCCCAGTAGAACCGACAACTCCATATTTGGTTCTAAGAAGAAAAAAAGTTTCACTCGAACCAAAATGGATCTAGACTATGGTTCCAAGTGGAATGATCCGTTTTTCTTTCCGTCAATTTCTGGAGAAACCAGCGAGACATAACACCTGAATTCTTGCCTTCACGACAGCGACCAGTCAACCACAAAATTGCAATAAACCTGAAATTGTACTATTCTACAATAAAACCAAAAATGGGAGTAGATTTATTAGATCAAAGGTGCTCTACCTATTCGACAGGCCGTTGGACAGTGGCAGGCAAGTGGCCACTACCTATATATATTATAGATTATTGTATATATCAGCTTCCAACTCGTATGAGGTTTATTTATCTACTCAACCTCAGAAAGTTGAAAGCAGATTCATAATTATGAAGAGACTGGCTGGACAGCTTGCGAGACCCCATATGCAGCGCAGAGAAGCAATCCCAAGATATAGCAGGACATCAAACTTTCCCTTCGTTGGGTGCAACAACTGGACACATGGACACTTTCTGGTGCCACAGTAAGTAGCTCTGAACAACCAGAACATCCGCAAGTACTGTTCTCTGTGTGATCCTAAAAAGAAACGAAAGCCCCATTAATTTTGCCATTTTAATTATAATTCACAGTTCCTATTTTACGTTTATTTTTTTTATATTGGATCTCAATATTATAAATCAAAAATTTTTTTTTTTTAAGTCTATTACAGATCTAAGCTTTCTTGTTAAATAATATTTGTTTTTTTATTCTATTATAAATACTAGCGTGAATAAAAAAGTATAAAAAAATATTCAACATCATATTTTTATTCTGGAGCGCTAAAAAGAGAGGAGTCTGATATACTCTAGGTAGGTAGTTACGTGACTGAAACAAGGTAGGTACCTCGAGGGATATGCTCTATGGGCAACACCCACGACGGCGTGCGGTTTTAGTCGGTTCAAGCCCGACATAACCGCCCCCGCTGGCCGGCGGGGGGGTATCCGAAGGTACTTCCACAAGAAAAAAAAAAAAGCAGTCAGCAATAAGCGCAGTTCGCCGTTCTTACAGAAGCAAGTCAAGATGCCGGCGTGTCATGACAGTTCCATGAACGCGTCCACAAAGGGGCGATATAAGATGCGAACCCCCATCAGAGCGTATTTTTATTTTCTTGTACCTTACATTTTTTCACATGTCACCTCACTTGTGCTATCATTTATTTGGTGATCATCATCAATATTCATGATGTAAATAAAAAATAACGATTAGTATTTAGTTTTGTCATAAATTATGGTTTTTATTTTGAGGTTTTCCTTAAATTATATTTTTATGGTATTCTGAAAGTACTCGTAAACTAAGAAAATGTTATGTATGTAACTCACTAAATATAGTAGTTAAAAAACTTAGAATTTTTACTGAACCAAGGTAGTTTGGTGCAGCTGAAATTTTCCACTGATTTACGGGAATATTCAAGCCAAATTCAAGGTAAGACTTATTTCTAAAGTGTTTTTATTTGTTTATGATTAAGATTAAGGTTTATACTCTAAATTTAAATCGAAGTTTATGCAAAGTCAAAAACAATACCTGTGAAATCATTTTTGTAATAAGGCTACTTTACTAGCGACCTACCCCGGCTTCGCACGGATGCAATTCAGAGTTGAAATTTTATCGTGAAATACTAAATTTGTACAGATCGCGGCACGTAAGTTGAACCAAAATGGCTGTCGGCGGCGTGCTTATACTTTAGAAATTATACGGTGATAAAGTGATAAACACTTTTCCAAGCACGCCACCGACTGCCATTATGGTTCATACGTGCCGCGAACTGAATGTAGATTTTTTATTTTACATATCTGTTTAGTTTTCAAGCAACTTTGAAAAACCAATGGGGATGTTTATAAATAATAAAGGTTTATTACAAAGGCATTAAAACCCATATAAAAATAAATTAGATAAAAATAAATCTCTATTTCCTTTGTCACGGCATCAGGCGTGAACGGCTGGACCGATTTTAATGAAATTTTGGGTATATTTGAGTGAGTCTAGGGATGGTTAAAAACTACAATTGGCCACGGTAGGGGGCGCTGCAGTCGAGTTCCTTAACGGCTAGACCGATTTTAATAAAATTTTGTGAGTGTGTGGAGTGGGTCCAGGGATGGTTTAAAACCACAATTGGACTGCAATCGGTCTAGAATGGCTGGACCAATTTTAATGAAATGTTGTGTTTGTTTGGATTCTTTATTTTCCGGGCAGGACGACGTCAGCCGGGTCTACTACTATACAAAAAATACGACATAATAAAATAAAAACAATCGCATAGCAGGAAATTTTGATATCTAGAAACAACAAGGAGAGGATTTTGCCTAGATGTCCGGTAGACAAGTAAGTGTAGGGAAGGGAGTTCGGGGGCTTCAGGAGGTGGTTAGGGGGCTTATTATTATTTTATACCTCAACATTAAAATATTATTTTTAGAGTAGAATCTATAAAAATGAGTTTGACACCTGCGGAAAGAATGAGGAAATGTAGGAAAAAATTACCGCCAAAAACAAAAAAAGAAGAGCTTCGTGCAGAAGAGACTGTAAATGAAGAAAGAACGACACGCAGTAAAGCTATGAAAGAAGAATCTTCGCCAATGAAACGCTGTAATAATGCAGTGGTTAAGAAGTACAATGTGGCGTTGAAACGGATACGGGCATTGATATAGATAGTGAACCAATATAAACAAAGACTACACAGGCAAAAGAAAAAAGAGACCGATGAAAAGATTTTTAAGTAAGAAAATAATTAGGAAAACGTCAAAGCAAGAAACGAATTCATGGAAAGTACCTTAAAGGTCACTTACGCCAAATGTCAATCACAAAAGGAGAAGAAAGTTTTCAAAGAAATGGTAGGAAGCGATGAAGTACAAGCTGCTAGAAAGAAAACTTACGTGGCTTCTATATTGGGACTTGAGGGGAAAGTAAGATTAACTCAGAGAAGGCAAAAAAATGTCTGTAAAAATAAAAAAGAAATTGAGAGATTTTATGTCAGATATGATATAACTCGAATAACCGCGGGGAAAAGGGAATGTTGGACATTGTAACGCTCCCCCCTTACAGTGTCCGAAAGCACTTGAACCGCCCACTGATGAGACGCTGGACCTGAATGCAGCAACTGACTACAGTGCTAAAGGCACTGAGAGTATCCGTTACTATTATATCCTCCAAGTTTAGGAAGATACTATTAAAAGTTTGGCTTTATTGTGATCGTCTAAGTATTTATAAGTATGGAACCCTTTATACGTTGTGTTTAAGCATTGTAGCAACTCATAGTCCTTTATTTGGTACATTGAGACAAGACAGGAGTACATGGTATTGAGAGCACTGATTTCAATCTAATTCCTATAACTATTATTCTATCTAGTAATAAAGTTAAATAATGTTCCTATACAACTACATTGAATCCCTGAACCTAATATGATTTAAGATTTTGATTTTAGAAGCTACCTAGTCTCTATAGTGATAATTAATGATATTTATAAAATTCTGAATACTAAGTTCATTCCTAAGTGATCCTAGATATAGACATTTTAAGTTTTGTGTACCTTTAAATGCAAGCTAGTTCAATTTCACAGTATGATATATAAGCATTTAGTTTAGGTAGAAGTAAAGATATAACACACACAATATGGAGTTGTCTTACCATAACTGGACCCTGCAAAGGAAATGTATATAGTTTTCTTATATACAATTTGAGTTATTTAGACAAAGATATAGTAAATATTGGTGGTCAAGTAAATAAAATGTGTGATTAAATATATATGTGGTTAATAATTAGTTACCTTGAGATAACCTACATAGTAGATTATCTCAGAGTAGCCGGAAAAATGAAATGAAGCATCTGTTGATATGTGTAGACTGCTAGTATGGGGTAATTTTATAGGTAATAAGGAATCCTATGACCGGTTCCATTGCTGGAACCGGGGAGGCCGCATCCGCCAAAACCCCAGGCCCCCAACGAGCAACCAATCCTCTCCAAAGCTGAAGGCATACTACTCTTGAATTATGCACAACCTTGGTGCTTTACAAAATAAAAATAGTATCGAATTGGGAATGAGTGCCCATAGGTTAGATGCAAATATATCCAGTCTAACGAATGTAGGTATAGCTCGAATCATTGCTGTAGTGTATTCATACAGAGGCAGTAATTGGGTAACCCCTTGGGCAGTTCATCTAGAACACGGCCAATGAGGGTAAGGTTTTGCGAGCTTGTGGCAACTGTCCACGTTTCAGGGTCAAGTGATACCGCGACCAAACGCTTTCAAGACACAATGCGAGCTTGTGGCAACTGTCCACGTTTCAGGGTCAAGCGATAACGCGACCAAACGCTTTCAAGACACAATGCGAGCTTGTGGCAACTGTCCACGTTTCAGGGTCAAGCGATACTGCGACCAAACGCTTTCAAGACACAATGCGAGCTTGTGGCAACTGTCCACGTTTCAGGGTCAAGCGATACCGCGACCAAACGCTTTCAAGACACAATGCGAGCTTGTGGCAACTGTCCACGTTTCAGGGTCAAGCGATACCGCGACCAAACGCTTTCAAGACACAAGTATTTTCCCCACACCGATAAAGACATAATAATAAGTAGGTAGGTAAGTATGATAGCATGCATTGCGAGGGCTTAGCCTAGCATGACATATCACTTACAATGAAACGAGCTCACATCCGTCAAACAGGATACATAGATCAAATTGAACATCGATCCTGTAAATAATTTGTTTTAAATGTCTGAATTAAATCAGGCACTCACAAGGACTGGATAAAGACAAAGGAATTGTCAAGAGTTAAATGAAACTGCTTTGTAAGACATAACAATCATTTACTCAAGTAATTACCGTACCTTTTGAGCTTCTCATCTTTACAATGAAAGTGAGGTCTGTATTTGATAGGAATAATAGTCCAGCTGATGGCTGTATGTATATACAATACAACACAAAGTGGACTGTCTGATCTTGTCCTATCACCAGTTGAGAAACCGTATGATACTACAAGATGAGCTCAGTAGGGTTGAGCTAGCTAAGGGGCATCAGTCGTCACTAAACATCCCCTCAGACCGAACCAATATCAGCAATGTACTGAGTCAGGGTATGATTATGTTACCTTACTTGATTAAGCAAGGTTTCACAACACACATCGACAATCCATTACTAGCTATTGTTGCGTACAGTACTGTTGTCTCGGCAGACTAGGCAAGTAAAGGGACGCTACATTCCATCCACTAGAATAAACATTTAGTTTGTCTAGCACATAGAATGCGATATCCAACGCTGAACGGGCTCTGCCCAATTGGGGTTCCCTATAATAAAACAACGGTCGAATACAGCCATCCTCTGGACTCATCCCAGACAGACAGTTGAATTTCAGTAGAACCATCGCAGAAAATAAGATAGCTCAATTTCTCAAACCTTTACCTCATTCCAAGCAAACTTAAGAACTTGGGAGGCTCTTAAGAGTGCCTAGAACTACATATTTCGTGTACACAAGGGTATTGTGTAGTGTGCAGGATGAGTGTAATGATGAGTGTATAAAGTAATATTTTATAAGTTAGTTTAACAAGTCATATGACCCATTAATCACACTTTGAATATTAAATGCCATTACAGATACAGGCTAAGAATCTACAATAGACATCCCAGGCTTATAGGAACTAGCAATCTAGATTTAGATAAGGTAGCATTAAAAGAAAATGTTAGTAGCAAATTGCTTACATATAGGTTAACGGCAATAAAAGTGTTCCCAGTCACCTCACTCCAGATAGAGAGCCTCGAGTACTCTTAACCCAGCATGAATCGACAGAGAACGCTATCATAGCATAGCACAGTCTGATCCCTGACCTGACTTGGCCAAAGTCAACCCAGTTCACATACCACGACCACACCAGATATATAAATCTTAGGTTTCAAAGGAAAATTTATATTCTATTTTATTTTTCTACCTCCAACCCACAAAAGTAAATTATCATGAATCCAATTTATGAAACCTAAATACAGTCAACATTTTAAGAATAAGAAGAACAGAAACTAAGATAACTCACCACCAGATTTAAACGCAGGCTTTCTAAAATTCGGATAGAAATTACGATGAACTTTTCCCTAATTTACTTTCTCGGTTATAGATTCGCGGCGTTTCCTATCACTTTCCTATTATATCCTAAGCTGAGCAGCGACTGATCGAAGGCTGCTCGGGCAGAGCTTCCGCTTGTTTATAGTTCGCGACGAATTCTTGAAGACTCATCCTATTATATCCTAAGCTGAGCAGCGACTAATCGAAGGCTGCTCGGGCAGAGCTTCCGCGTGCTTATAGTTCGCGACGAATTCTTGAAGACTCCTCCCGATATTCTCCGGTACGCTCCTTTTATTACCTCTTACTACCCCCCTTTCCTATAATCACGCCACTACACGTCATCTCTTCTGAGTTGCCATAAAACAATATGTGTCAAAGCCACTACTAACTATCGACTATTTGAAATTAATAACGGAAGCTATCAGCCTAAACAAATAAATTCACTTTAACTATTCCTACTCTTTAAATTGTCTTGTAACCAAATTAACATGAGATTATACCAAAATTATATTAGAAGTTAATAAAAGAAATCATTAAGTCTTGAATTGTCCTTATAATTTTTATTTTGCTTTTCGGCCAACAATGTATGAGCAGTGAGAAGGGTATTTTAATGTTAATCTGCAACGTCTGAAGCCGTTCTGAACAGCAAGCCCCCATCCTCAGACCGCCAATGCAATCTCGATGGTTGGACCGTCACAACATTTGGCAAAACTACAAAACAAATACGCTATCTAACTGATACATTACTGAATTTATATAATGTAGGAGATTAAATAAGAAGAGTGGGGGTATCCTATAAAAGGCGACGTAACACCGGCCCCGGTCTCGGGGACAGTCCCGTCCCGCTGTTCGTAGTGTCGGCCGCGCTGCGAGTGTATTTACGTACGAACCTCCTTGCGCGTTCCTCACCTCGGTGTCTTCAGCAGCGTCAAGTTCTTGACGCCGCAGTACACCGAGGTCGTGTCGGCGTCGCGGCATCCGCGTTTTCCGGCGCTCGGAAACGCTCGGGTTACGTTAGGACGGTCTCAGTGCGTTTCGTCGACCGAACTTTTCGATACTACCCGCGGCGTGCGGTTTGTGCGGGCGAAGTTTTTGCAACTTTTTCTCGCGCCACCCGCGCGTTGTGGTTTTTGTCGGAGAGCTCGGTCAAGTAGGATAAGCGTCGTGCGGTGACGCGGGACCATGGGGGGACCTTCTCCCCATCGTCCCGCCGCGAAGGGCAACCCCAGCCCCCCGGGGGCCGGAGGTTCGCGCCCACTACCATCTCGGGCGCCGCCGTCGTCATCATCGTCGGCCCGCAACCAGGCTGCACAACCAACGCAGTCAACCACATCCCCGGCACAGAAGGCAGCTGCGCCGGATAAGAAGCCCGTTCCCGCCCCGGCCGGGAAACCAACAACAAAAGAGCAGGTACCCTCCACCTCTCATAATGTAAAAGTGCTGTCTACCGTCATCGTCCCTTCGGCTGTGCTTAAGCAGCAGTCGGTTTCTGGCGCCACAAGCACGCCCCCCGCAACATCCGCGGGGGCCCCAGTGCCCGCTAAATCCTAGCCTCAGATGCCACGCTCGGCATCCTGCGAGTTTGCGATGCCTTCCACCCCACGTAGGGGAAGTGCGATATCCCTAGGGAAGGGCTCGTCCCCCAGAACGGGCGGCCAGGAGTCGCCTGCACCCAAGGTATTCTACCTATCTGACTCTGAGGGCGACCTCACGGACATGGACTGTGCTCCGGACCAGTTCATGTTCGTGAGGAAGAAGCACCGCCGGCCCGCTACTCCAGCGGGATCCGAACCTCCGAGCGCACCGCAAACGCCGCTAGCGCAGCGGAGAAAGCGGAGCCCGGAAGCCGAGGTGGCCGCCACTGCTAAGCGGCTCCACTACGCCGACGTCACGAGGGCAGGCATCACGCCTCCCACAGAGACGACTGCTGCGGTGAGCGCAGCCAGGACCGGAGGCCCACAGGCCAGTGGCAGCACCGGCATCATCGCCGCTGCGAGCGCGTCCGCCAACGCGCAACCGCAGCCGCAGAACAAGAGGCTGAAATTCCCGCCGCTCATTGTTGAGCACCTGCCAAATTGGTCCCACCATATGCGGGAATTAAAGAAACAGCTGGGACGCGCGGCAAACGCACGCCCTTTCGGGAGGGGCCTGCGCTTCACGACGCAGGAACCAGGAGAGTACCGCTTAATACAGCGGTACCTCACGGACCTGGAGAAGTCGGAGGGCGTCTCCTGGTTCACATACTCGATGCCAGCCGAGAAGAGCGTCAAGGTAGCCATACAAGGGCTACCTTCGAACGCCACAGCCGAGGAGGTCGAATAGGAACTCCGCGAGCTAGGGCACGAACCCGAATACGTCCGCTGTATTAGGGGACGCAGCGGGAGACCCGGGTGTATCCTCCTGGCCATCATAAAGAGGGCCAAGGACACGACGCCGGGAATCTATTACGTCACCGAGATGCTCGGTATTCCCGGCGTCAAAATTGAAGCGTGGCGGGGTAAGAAACGCCCCGCCCAATGCCACCGCTGCCAAAAGTTTCGGCACTCGTCGCACCAGTGCCATCGTCCGATGGCCTGCGTGCGATGCGGCGGCGCTCACAGCGCCAAAGTTTGCCAGGGGGAGCACCCTGCAAATCACTCCGGCTGCCCGGTATTCCGGCGCGAAGCCCGGAACAAACGGGCAGGGACCGTAGCCCAAACCGGCGAGCCGCGCAAAGTGCCGGCACCGGTTAATCCGCAGCCCATCGGGGAGAGTGCGAGGGGAGCGTCGCTAATGGCGGATGCGAACGCTCCCGTAGCTCGCGGAGAGGCCACCTCGAAGAGAGGCCGAAGGAGGAATAAGAAGCGAGCCAAGAAGGCTCCCGCTTCTTCTTCCCAAACGCAACCCCCCACCAAGAAAGCGAGGCCGACCTTGTCTGACCCGCCTGCGGCACCGTCGTCATCGACGAAACCGGTCGCCACCCCCGGGGTCGCTCCCGTCCCCCGCGGGAAGGCGAAGGTGGTTGCTCACATCGCAACACCGCAGGCGCAGGATCCGGACCAAGACCGGACGATCGAGGCCGCGATTAGTGTACTCATGGAAGTACTAGTCGCGGTACGGGCGCACAAAGATACCGCGACGATAGTCGGCATTGTGTTTAGGGGCTTAAGTGAGCTTATGGGGTCTAAGCATGGACCTTAAGCCCCTTAGAGTACTGCATTGGAACGCCCGCGGCTATAGAGGCAAGGTCGTGCTCCTTCGGCATCTACTGCAGGAACAAGACATAGACGTGGCGCTCATAAGCGAAACGTTTCTCGGACCTGCAGACCAAATCAAGTTTCCAGGGTACTTCGTTTATAGGAGGGACGTGTAATATAATGGTATCCACCAAAACTAAACGCATACAACACTTGTTTGTTAGTGGGAACAAAACGTCATAAGTACAGACGGTGGTAAAACAGCCATTACATACTAGCCTAAGTTTGTATGCGTTTAGGCGTGACTACAGACAGTTGCAAAACGACTGAGAGATATGGAGGGTTGAATGACGGGTGCCATTCGCGCTTGCGCTGAGAGCTTACGCGTGTTAAGATCGTTGTAACAAAATTAAAAAAGAACAATATAGGATTGCATATAAATTTATTGAGTTTTATTGAGAATAATACATGGCGCAGCCGAATACCGAACCAAGAAGGAATTATTGATGAGTAAAGAAGATAAATTATTAGAAGACGTGGACCAAGTACCCTGTGACGTGGACATGGGCTCACCGATAGAATACAGAATGCCATCACCACTTAAACTAGATTCAATTGAAGAAATGTTGCCCAGGTGGAAAGGTTTTAAACAACAGCTGAAAGTTTTCATATCTGCGGCTGGTTTGGAAAAGGTAACAGAAGCAAGGAAAGCTTCCATCTTACTCAACTGCATAGGGCAGGAAGGTCAAGACCTTTACTTTAATATTCTCAAAGGTAATGAAGAAAGTCATAAGTTTGAAGAGGTGCTTTTATTGTTTGATCAGTATTTCGAACCCAAACAGAACGAACTCATCAGTACATTTAATTTCTTTAAACGTGACCAGCAAGAAGGTGAAACATTTGATAACTTCTACTGTGAATTAAGAAGGCTGGTTAAAAATTGCAACTTTAAAGATGATGCAAGAATGTTGAGAGACAGGATTGTTATGGGAGTGTATGACAAGAAAATACAGCAAAGGCTCTTGGAAGATAGCGGATTAACACTTGAAAAAGCAGTTGACAAATGCAGATCCACCGAGTTAGCTAAAGAACATGTGAGAGCGATGACAAAACAAGAGGTTGCTGTGGCAGTCGATTTGCTTCAGAACACAAGTGGGAAGGGCTCCCAGAATAAACTAGAAGCTAAGTATATCAGGAATACACATAATAAAATCAAAGCTAACAATAAAAATAGTGGGTTTTATCTTTATCAATGTTTAAAATGTAATAGACAGCATGGGCCAAGACAGTGCCCCGCTTTTGGCAAAGTCTGTTCTAAATGTCAAAAGTTGAACCATTTTGCAGTAGGTTGTAAAAGCAAATCAGTGAATTTAGTTAAAGAAATAGAAAAGCCAGATGATAATCTTGTTCATGATTTGTGACTAGTTAAGATGTGTCATTCCATTGGTAATAATAATAAGAATTTACAGGAATGGCTAACAACATTAAAAATTGAAAATAAAAGAGTTGTATTAAAATGTGACACAGGAGCACAAGTAAATGTATTGTCATTAAAAGATTTTAAATTGATTGTCGATGATGAAAATCCTAAATGGTCTGAGACATCAATTTTACTTGAAGCATTTGGGGGTCATAAGATAAAACCATTGGGTAAAAGAATATTAAATGTTCATATAAAGAACAATAAAACACTTAAAGTAGAATTTATAATTATAAAAAATGATGTGCGTCCTATATTGGGTTTTAACTCCCTTATAGATTTGGAATTACTAAAGAACTATAATATTAATAGCTTATGTGTAGACAAAAACAGCATTATTAATCAGTATTCTGAACTTTTCCAGGGAATAGGTGAATTTCACACTCCGCTGGAACTGCACACCCAGGTTGATGCACAGCCAGTAGTCAAACCACCACGTAGAGTTCCCCAGGCATTGATGAAAAGACTGGCGGACAAATTAAAGAGTCTGCAAGAACATCAAATTATTGAGAAAGTCGAACACCCTAAATCTTTTGTGAGTAATCTTGTTATAATTGAAAAAAGTGATGGCAACTTAAGAATTTGTTTAGATCCACAACACTTAAACAAAGTATTAGTAAGACAATATCATCTCATTCCGACCTTGCAAGAAATAGTAAGCAAGTTAAGCAATAAAACTGTGTTCTCAGTACTTGATTTGTCAGATGGATTTTATAATATAAAACTAACAGAGAAATCAACAGATCTATGTACATTCAGCACCCCAATGGGCTGCTATAAATTTCTTAGATTGCCATTCGGGATATCAGTAGCTCCCGAAATTTTCCAAAAATACACGGAGAAAGCATTCGGGGATATACCCGGTGTGGTAATTTATTGTGACGATCTGTGCATATGTGCTGAAAATGAAACCGAACATGATAAAATACTAAAGCAAGTACTTGAAAGAGCTAAAGAGAACAATGTAAAATTTAATAAAAGAAAATTCCAGTACAAACTAAAGGAAGTTAAATATTTTGGACACATTTTTTCCAGGGACGGAATGAGAATTGATAGTGATAGGGTAAAAGCCATATTGAATATTAAAAGTCCAAGGAATAAAAAAGAATTGCAGGTATTTTTGGGAATGATAAACTATTTAAGAAATTTTATTTGTAATCTAGCAGAGTTAGTATCACCTTTACAAATGTTATTAAAAAGAAATACATCTTGGTTATGGACAGAAATTCATGAAAAGGCCTTTGATAATATTAAAAGATGTATAAGTTCAGCACCTGTTTTACAAAACTATAATGATAAATTGCCAAATACAATTCAATGTGATGCTTCTAAGGATGGACTTGGTTGTTGTTTAATGCAGAATGGCAAGCCTGTCTGTTATGCTTCTAGAAGTCTAACAAGTGCAGAGAAAAATTTTTCACAAATTGAAAAAGAATTGTTAAGTGTAGTGTGGGCCACAAAAAAGTTTCATTATTACATATATGGAAAAAAATGTAATGTTCTAAATGATCACAAACCTTTAGAAACATTGTTAAAAAAAGGAATACATGAAATTCCATCAGCAAGACTACAAAGATTAAAATTAAAGTTATTAAAGTATGATATTGATTTTAAGTATCAGAAAGGACGACTAATGCACATTGCAGATCTGTTATCCCGCTCATACTTGCCTGAAGTTGATGAAGATCAGTCCTATATGTTTGAGGTAGTGCATTGTATTGGTTTGGCGACACATCTGCAATGTACAGTTGAACAAAAACAAGAGCTTGTAAGAGAAACAAACAAAGATGAAGAATTAATTCAATTATCTAATTTTACTTTGAATGGATGGCCAATTAATATAAGAACCTTATCAGTAAATCTAAAAAATTATTACAAATTCAGGGAAAATATAACAATTGATAAACAACTAATTTTTATGAATGACAGATTAATAGTTCCACAATCCTTAAGAGTTAAGTTCTTGAATAAATTACATGAAGGACATTTAGGAATAACTAAAATGAAACAATTAGCTAGGGGTTTGTATTATTGGCCATACATTGATTCACAAATAGAAAGAATAGTAAGTAAATGTTATATTTGTCAGACTTACCAAAATAATAACATCAAAGAACCTTTGTTGTCACATGTAGTACCAGATTTACCTTTTTCAAAAATTGGTGCAGATATTATGGATTTCAGAAAGAACAGTTATCTTGTTGTATATGATTACATGTCAAAGTGGTTAGATATAAGAAAATTAGCTAGCAAGTCTGCACAATCAGTAATAAATGCACTGGTTGATATTTTTAGTTGCTTTGGCATACCATCAGAAGTAGTAACAGATCATGTTCCATTTGACTCTTTACAGTGTAACAAATTTGCAAGTGACTGGGGTTTCAAATTTACTTATTCAAGTCCACGTTACCCACAATCTAATGGTATGGCAGAGCGAGGCGTTCAAATTGCTAAGAAATTGTTAACAAAATGTCACGAAGACAAGACAGACTACAGACTAGCATTGTTACAGTATAGGTCATCACCAGTTTCAGGTACACATTTCTCACCAGCTCAATTAATTATGAATAGAAACCTAAAAACTAAGTTGCCATCCACTCATAGATACTTAGAGCCTAAGTTAAATAATAATGTAAAAATGGAATTTAGTAAAGTAATACATAGAAATGTAAATAACTATAATAAGAAAGCGAAAACAAAGGGTAACTTTTGTGTTAATCAAGGGGTGTGGTTCTTAAAAGATCCAACAAAATGTAAATGGTATTTGGGTAAAATTATAAAAGTTAATAATAACAGGTCTTATGTTGTAAAAGACACTGAGGGTTGTGTCTATACAAGAACATCTTATCATATAAGATCTCAATAATTTGATGAACTTGGGTGTGTGGTTCAAGGCAGCATTAGGTTAATTTGTGTCTTAATTTATAGTACCTATTAAAACTTAAGGTTTTTCTTTATTTCATAAATACTTACTGTGTAACATACAAACACAATTTATAACAGTTGTTTTTATAGGAGTAATAAGAGTCATATTGCGATTATATAATATTTTCTTTTGGAGGGCGATATCTGTAACTTTTTTTTTTTAATTTTTTTTAACGAAAGGGGTATGATGTAATATAATGGTATCCACCAAAACTAAACGCATACAACACTTGTTTGTTAGTGGGAACAAAACGTCATAAGTACAGACGGTGGTAAAACAGCCATTACATACTAGCCTAAGTTTGTATGCGTTTAGGCGTGACTACAGACAGTTGCAAAACGACTGAGAGATATGGAGGGTTGAATGACGGGTGCCATTCGCGCTTGCGCTGAGAGCTTACGCGTGTTAAGATCGTTGTAACAAAATTAAAAAAGAACAATATAGGATTGCATATAAATTTATTGAGTTTTATTGAGAATAATACAGGACGAACGATCACCATCTGGAGAAAATTACCGGGGACTGGCAGTACTCGTCAAGAGGCGAGTCGTACACCAATCTTTACCGGAGCAGCCCTACATGGGATGTATATACTCGCTGAGTGTGGAGCTGCACCTGGACGGGTCTCACAAACATCTATATGCCGCGTATAAACCACCCTCAGCTGCCATACGTGAGAGTGACCTGGACGCTCTGTTGAGCCCGTCCCACCCCGTAATCATCGCGGGCGATCTGAACGCCAAGCACCCAGCTTGGAACTCGTGCCGAACCAATACGGCTGGTGTACGACTTCTAAAATATGCTGATACCCAGGGACATACCGTGTGCGGTCCGGAGGTACCTACTCATTACCCGGAATGCCGCACAACGCAAGCGGAGTTGACCGCAAACGGTCAACTCCGCAGCCGATGTGGAAGCGCTGGCAGATGGGATTTCCTCCAGCATCCGAGACGCCCTTGCGTCGGCGGTGGCACCGAGTGCCGCCCGAGTCCGATTACACGCGCTCCCATACCACATACGTGACCTCCTAACGCAGAAGAGGCGTCTCAGGAAGCAGTGGCAGCAGTCCCGCTGCCCCACGCAAAAAACCCACCTGAACCGGCTAGCGGCGAGAGTGAAGGCCGAGTTGAGCACTCACCACACCGAGAGCTGGGAGAACCTAATTGACAACGCGGCAGGCGACTGGCCCTCCGTGCACACGTTGTGCCGGAGGTTGACAAACACCCCAGCTCCGGTGCGCCCGCTACTGCACGACGACGGCAAACCCCGGTACCGAGCAGCGGACCGTGCGGAAATTTTCGCCACTCACCTAGAACGTCAGTTCACCCCGAACCCTACTGCGGACGACTCGCACGTCGAGCGGGTTGAGCAGCACCTTCGAGAGTACTTCGCGACGCCGATAGCTCCCGAAGAAGAGCCAATCTTCTTCTCGCCGGGAATGGTGTGGCGTCAGATTCGCCGCACCCAGCCTCGGAAGGCCCCGGGCGCAGATGGAATAACCAATGCAGTGCTGCGCCACCTGCCATACAGATCTCTGGCAGCGTTGGCGCGCCTGTATAGTGGTATTCTGCGCACGGGTCACTTTCCGAGCGCTTGGAAGGAGGGGCGAGTGGTCATGCTCCCCAAACCGCACAAGAACATCCTCAAGCCGGAGAGCTATCGGCCCATCACGCTGCTCTCCACGCTCTCGAAGGTGTTTGAGCAACTATTATTAAAACACGTAACCCAACGTATAACACCACGGCCCGAGCAGTTCGGGTTCAGGGGTGGACACAGCACCACGCTGCAGCTGTCGAGGGTACTGCACGGGATCACGGTTGCTCGCAACAAGCGTGAGCATGCCGTTGCGGTATTCCTCGACATGGAGAAGGCGTTCGACCGTGTTTGGCACAGCGGCCTTCTTTACAAGCTATCTCAAACACCGCTGCCCCGTCGTGTGGTAGCAGTGGTTTCATCTTTTCTCGAGGACAGGACCTTCCGAGTGGCGGTGGAGGACGCGCTGTCTTCCCCGCGCCCCGCCCTGGCGGGCGTCCCCCAGGGCAGCTGCCTCTCGCCTGTGCTTTACTCACACTACACAGACGATATCCCGGTTGCGCCCGGCTCGCAACTCGCGCTGTACGCCGACGACGCGGCGTACGTAACTACGAGCTTACAACCTGCACACGCCGCTGTGAAAATGCAGCGAGCGCTAGACGAGCTGCCTGGATGGCTGTCCAAGTGGCGGCTATCAGTTAATGTGAGTAAAACACAGGCGCTACTCGTAACGAGCAGACACGGATTCCCACCGCCACTCAAACTCCAAGACACGGAGTTAACGTGGCTCCGAGAAGCCAAATACCTGGGGATCACCATTGACCGTGGGCTCACTATGAGGCCACACGTCGCGAGTGTGGTCAACAAGGCTGGCGCGACTCGCGCGCGCCTCTTCCCAGTCCTCTCGTCGCACCTCCCCCTCCGAGTCAAGGTGGGGGTCTACAAGACCTACCTGCGGCCGCAGATCACCTACGCGGCCGCAGCTTGGTACCAGCTGGTGTGCGAATCCTCGCGCGTCAGACTACGCGCTCAACAAACAATTGCGTTCCGCATCCTCGCACGGGCACCCCAGCTGGTGCGAAACGACGTCCTCGAGAGGGACCTTCGCGTCGAGAGGCTGGACGACTTCGTCGGTCGACTGGCCGCCTCAATGTTTGAGCGAGCGGATGCCTCGGACTGGGACCATATCCGGGGCATGGCGCCGCTGCACGCTCGGCCACCAGAAGCCAAGCGCCTACCTCGCGATCTGATCGCGACCACCGATTGAGCCCAATTTGTCATAGGTGTCCCCAGGTCCCCTACGGCTTCGCATGACTCCCGACATGACGTCACCCACTACGTAACCCCCCTACATACGCACTGAGACCATTTCCCTACACGAAACCAACGTAAACAAACTTGACAGTCGCTCTCGTCAAAGTCCACAATCTTTATACAACCTCGTTTGTTTACGTTCGTTCCGAGCGCCAAGCCCCTTTATAACAGTACCTTGGAATGCGGGCAAAAAATTGAACTTTTATTTTCTATTAATAGATTCTATTCATCGAGCGTGGGAACATAGCGTCGAGCGTGGGAACCGCTATTGTTCGCAGGCAACTCTTATCTGCTCTGTAGGCTTACGGCTCATTGTGCGATGCGCGGCCGCCACCACAAGCACTGCTTTTTATTACACGCACACACGCTTATGCGTGTGTGCGCTCTGTTTACTTTTACAGACCTAAAGCGTCCGGGGCCGTCTCGTAAGCCGTCGCCTGTCGCTGGTCGCCCCAGTCGGGCCTCTGTGAATACAGTCTCACCTGGCTGGGGTTGACCGCCGGCGACGTGAAGAGGAGCGCGGCCCCCACGCGAAGATCAGAGGGGAAGTACACCCGCCCCCAAGACCTGCCGCTATCCAGCGGCAGAGAGACCGCTTTCTCCGCCAGGGAGGCATATCGCCCAAATGCGGACTCCTCGCGGCCCCTAGGGGTCGCTGAGATGACTATTCGTTGCCCCGGTCTCGGATCGTCGCACGGAGCCTCCGAGGAAGAACGCCTTCAAGCCCACTACCTCGGACTTCGCCGCTCTGACTTTGCCGCTCGGACCCGCACTCGCGCGCTGACTCCGGTGCATGCGGTCGCGTCTGTTTTGACGCGGCCGTAGTCACCGGACGTGTCGCGCGCGCTCACGCCCTGCTCAACGTTTCGTTGTCGGGTCGCGGTTGCGCTCCTGCTTGCCTCAGCCAGCCATGAAGAAGTCTTCTTCGAAGCTGCCACCATGGGTTCGGAGTCCCCCCCGGGACCCCCGTCCCCCTCCAAAAAGCCCTACTAAGGGCTCCACCGCCTCTCTGGGACATGTAACCAGTCCCAAAGAGACGTCGACGACGCCGCGCGCGCTCGCCAGTGCGCCGACCGCTGGCCCATCGAGGTCATCCGCTCCCCCCCGCACGCCGCCGGGCGGGTGGAGCGCGTCTCGCGCTGCGCCAGCGAAGGCGTGCGAGCCCGAGCTCCGCACCGCAACCGCCGCCGCGCGCTTCGCCCGCCTCGACTCCGCCATCCGTGACGGCGTCGATGTCGAAGGCGATCCGGACAACGGTGGCGAAGTACCGGGCCGCGGCTTCCCCGCACCAAGATGCCCGCGAGTCCCCAGCCTCGCGCGCGCGTGCTCACGCGCCAAGCAACCTGGAAAGCTCATACGCCTCCATTGAGTCCTTCCAGGACTCACCTAGAACTCCCGCAGCCGCAGCCCCGGACACCCCGGACCTGCGACTTTTCGTCAGGCGTCGCTCCAAGCCGGAGCAGACGCTGATGGAAACCGACCCATCGGCCCCCGGACCTGCGCGTCGCCCGCGCAGCCCCGACTCCGCCGAGAAGGACGTCAAGCGTCACAAGACGCGTAACTCGGACGCCGTCGCGTCTCAAGAAGCCGCCGCCCCCGCCGCCGCCGAAGCTGCAACCGCAGCGCCCGCAGATGGTCAAGGCAGGAGGTACCCCCCGATCATCGTGGAGGAGCTGCCTAACTTCGCCCGACATCTGCGGGAGTTGAAAGCCCAACTGGGAAGACCGGCCAACGCGCACCCTTACGGGAAAGGGCTGCGCTTCATTGCCAAGGACGGTGAGGAATACCGCCTACTGCAGGCCTACTTCTCCAAACTGGAGAGCCAGGAAGGAGTGGCCTGGCATACATATTCTCCCCCCTCAGATAGAGGAGTCAAGGTGGCCATCAAAGGGCTGCCGATGAATGCCACACCAGAGGAGATAGCAGAGGATCTTCGCGAGCTGGGATTCGACCCCGAGTACACACGAGCTATTCGGGGTCGCGGCGGACGACCCGGATGCATCTTTCTGGTGGTGCTGAAGAAGACCCGAGGTGTCATTCCGGACATCTTCGATGTTAAGGAGCGCCTCGACATGCCCGAGGTGAAAATAGAAGCCTGGCGCGGGAAGCGGAAGCCCGCGCAATGTCACCGCTGTCAGCAGTTCCGCCACAGCAGCCATCACTGCCACCGCATGCAGGCCTACGGCAGGCGGTGAGCATGCTGCGCGGGACTGCCCCCGGCCGCGGGAACAACCCGCCACCTGCGCAAACTGCAGTGGCGATCACCCCGCCAACCACTTCCGGTGCCCCGTCTTCCGACGTGAGGCCCGGAACAGGAAGGCGGGCACAGCCGCCGTCACCAGCGGGCCGCATTGCCGGCCTACGCCGGTGAATCCACGGCCTCTCGGGGAGAGGCAAGGCGCGTCGCTCATGGCAGAGGCGAACGCGCCCTCTACCCGAGGGGCAAACCCCGCTGCCTCTTCACGAAGACGCCGCAGAAGAGGGGGCCTTAGGTCCCGCAATAAGCAGCCCACGACGCAGGAGGAGGCCGCCACGCCGGTACCCTCGTCGCGGAACACGCCGTCCATCCCACCGGAGCCCGCCTTGGAGCTGGTGGAGGCGGCGTGTCAGACGGAGCCCACTCCGAAGAAGGAGAAGAAGACTCAGACGGCCGCGGCAGCAAGTGCCTCAGCGACCAGCCCCTCCGCCATGTTGGTGGAGGCGAAGGCACTCCTCGCTGAGGCTAAACGCGCCATCACCAATGAGGACACCCAACAACTGGTGGACGCAATCATCGCGTCCGTCAGCCTGGTGGTGAGTCGCTTCATGGGCGACCGCCGCTAAAACAGAAGACGCACGGACGCCGGAGGTCGCAGGAAAGCCGCCGCCTCGTCGCTGGGCCTTCACTGGGTAACCAGTGATCTCACCCGGCTCGGGTCGACCGCCGGGCGGCGTGAAGTCTAGCGGCCTTCCGGCGTCACCAGCCAAAGGGGAATACCCCCGCCCACAGGACCGGCGCCTTTTCAGGCGTCGCGAATGAAGCCTCGGGGAAGGGAAATATCCCAAATGCCGACTCCACGCGCCCCTGCGGGGTCGCTATGATGACTACTTGTGTGCCCCGGTCTCTTTTTGTTCCAACCGTCGTCGCGTCGTCACATTGGGGTGTCACTGTCCGATTGTTGTTCGATTATTACGTCATCATTTTTATTAAGAAGCCTAGCTTTTTAGTTCCTTTGTTAATAACTTTGCGTTTAGTTTATTAGAATTAAAGTTATTTGATTGTTAGATTTATTTTGTTAAACGGTATTAAAACTTATGTTTTAAAAAAAGTCACTTCTGGTCTTATTGTCTAGATCAGAAGTGGGATAGTTCTCAATTCGCCCACTTCTTCTGTTTCGATTCAGTAAGTTTGCACATTGAAGTTTTGTTTTTAGAAAACAAGTAGGGTAAGTAGCAATTATTTTGGTTGTTTTTATTTGAGTGTTTTGTCGAAGTGTTTTGTGGTTAGGTGCGTTAAATTTAAACGTTTATTGGTGTCGTACTTTTGCCATAGTTTAACTGTGCTTTTGTGATGTAGTTTTTAAGTTTTGTTTATTCGGATTTTGTTGTTGTGATATGTCGAATCAAGAGCGTGATTATAGTGCGAGTCGCCGCAGCAGTCTTAGCCCAAGCCGTGGTAGTCCAGATAGGTGTGATAGTAGACGTCGCAGTCCATCGCCGGATGAAAATTTTAAGTTGCGGCTCGAGATGCAGGCAATGTTGACTCGTCTTAAGGCCAGGGATTGAAAACCGGTACCAATTTCGGTTCTGGTTCTACATTTAGGTTCTTATAAAGGTTCCTCTTTTCGGTACGGTTCCGGTTCCGGTATCGGTTCCGGTTTGGGTTCCGATGTACCGGTTCTAAATACCGGTTCCTAGAACTTTTAAATCGGATGATGTTAATCCAGTTCCTTGTCATCCGTTTTAAAGGTTCCTTACGGAAGAAGGGATGTGTGTTCGGAGTAGGGAATGAATAACCGAAATTTATAGATGTTCGTGCCTCGGCCGAGCCAGACAAAGCAAGTTGTTTTGTCATTTTGCCACCATTCATGTTTCCGCGTCTACCTTGTTTTTTAACATAATCACAAGTGTGTTGGAACTTTACAACTACATAGATTGTTGCCAAGATGGATAATAAAAGTAAGTAAGGTAAAGGCACCCAATACCGACCCCTTAAAATTGGCACCAAACTCCGACTCATTCATAAAATCGTAATTTTAGGCTGTTGTATGTAAGACAAATGTTTTCTTTAGAGACAATAAAGATGTATTTGTAATGCACACATTCATTACTTGCTTGTGTGCTAACGCACGCAAGCTACAAACACAAGCACCAGCGACTGCAAATATTAATTTAATTTTTATTTTCAAAATTAATAGTTTCTCGTCGGACTCCGAAGATCCCGCACATTTCATATAGCTTTTGAAGCATGCGGCTTACTTGTCTTGGGTCGATGCCCGCAACCGCGGGGCGGAGAACGTATCTCAAAAGAAGAGAGCCTTCAACAGGGCTGCCAAGTTTTGCAAGAAGACTTTGCGAAAGGCCCGCTTTGACCATATTAGCCGTATTGGAAACAAACTTGCATTGTATACAGCGGGCAGTAAAGCGTTTTGGGCCCTAGCAAAGTCGGTTGAGTCCAACTTCTGCCGCCCCTCACTGCCTCCACTGCGGAAGCCTGACGGGACACTGGCCCACTCCGCTGAGGAAAAGCTAATTTATTTGCTTCACTTTTTGCGGAATCTTCGCGTCTAGATGCCGGAACGACGAAGCCTCCTGCTCCTCCTGTTGGAAGTGGGACGCGCATGGCAGATATCAGCATCCGACAGCGGGATATACGTAGGGTGCTAAGTAATCTGGACGTGAATAATGCCAGTGTACCCGATGGGATTCCAGCAATAGTGCTCAGGACTTGTGCACCTGAGTTGTCTCCTATTTTGACACGCCTGTTTCGTCTCTCTTATGAGACCGGTCAAGTGCCGAAGCTAGCCAACGTGCAACCTGTGCCCAAAAAGCGCAGCCGGGCGGATCCTGTCAATTACAGACCAATTTCGGTAACGTCCATACTCTAAGACTATGGAACGTGTACTGAATAAAAAGCTCCTGGCATACCTTGAAGCGAACGATCTCCTCAGTGATCGGCAATATGGCTTTCGCCAAAACCGTTCCACTGAGGACCTTCTTGTGTATGCCTATGTAAGTAGGTAGTTATTGGGGCTTCTGCATCACGCAAAAAATTATTGGGGCTTCTGCATCACGTAAAAAATTATTGGGGCTTCTGCATCACGAACCTCGTTTCACTCGGTTCATGACGCAGAAACCCCAATAATATTTTGCGTGATGAGAAACCCCAATAATTTTTTTTTTGCGTGATGCAGAAGCCCCAATAACTATTATTAGCGTTCAATTAGTAATAGAGATTTAATATTATTTCATTCACAGACGGCTCGTCATACTGCTACCATAGCAACAATGGGAGTACAATTTATCGTTTCTACTTGGGATAATAACATAAACAACATTCTCAAGTTCGACTGACCCGTGCTCAACAAATCGAGCGAACACTTCGTTCGTGTTTATACATCGCGTTGTAATGAAATAATGAACTTGACTATGAAAGCCAAGCAGCAGTGGCTTCTGTTAGCTCGTTAGCTGTTTATAGAAAAAATATTGTCGTTCATATAGGTACGTAATAGGTTGGTAATTCATCTACTTTCAAACTTGCGTGCCTTGGGTATTCAATTAAAAAATGTCAGAGGTTATTTTATTTTGGTAAGTTATATAAAATCGTTAACTACCAGTCTAAAGAGACCCCTTTTTATATTGGTGACGAGCAGTTGAAGTACATACGATTTCCTTTTTAGAATTTCGTCTCGTATATCTGCGACGGAGTGTCGCCACGTCCAAATAAAGGAATCGTAGGGTGTGTGCATAGTGACTAATGAAGATCATATGATTGTATACCTTATTACAGCAGTGCTAAAACATAATTTAGAAAAAATAATAATAATAATGCTTTCGACAACGTTAGCAAAAACTAATGTAATCACTATCTTAGATTTATAAGTATATAAATCAATCAACTGCTCTTCTATCTACCATTTTATTCAGTTTTATTTTGTGCATTATTACGTCTAGTGGTGTTTGTTGTGATCAGTTCAATATAGTGTCATCGCCTGATCATCTACTGCAGCAAGTATGTATGTGTCTATCACATTTTTATATATCATTTTATAACTTACTTTATACTTAGTTACGCTTTGTTTGGGTGGTTTAGCAGGCCTCGAGTATTTAGTTATCAACTACACGGATGGGTGCAATGGTTAAGTGGTCGACAGTGTTGCGGGTTCGATTCCCATCTAAGGGGTTGATTGATTATAGCATTTACTTCTGGTCACAAATATCTTGGTTGACTCCGATATTTATATTTAGTAATTATTTCCTAATGGGCATATTGTGTGCGCAGTAGAGTTACGGGTTCGAATACTAGGTCTATGTAAGCTTGCTTTCAATAGTTAACTTAATATTAGTCCACTCATCTGTTTTATCGAATTTTGTATTGTATAGAAACTTAATATATAGATTTAAGTTTTAGTTATCAAGATAAAACTGAGGTAGGTATGTAGGTAGATATAAGTTATTATAGGTATAATGGAGGTATTATTACTTATAGCCTTTTCTTTTATTTTTAGGGAAAGTTTCAATCTTTTTGAGTCCGATGTGGAGACTCAAAGTCTCGCAACCCCAAAACCCAAAACTAAAAAGGTGAAGTCAAAGCTGAGCCTAAAAACCAAGGCTGAGCCAAAAAGGATAAAAAAACCGGCGACTGTCGCATCATCACCATCTGCCCGCAAAGACATATTCGCTAGCGACACGGGCTCTGATTCAGAGACTCCATCGTCGAAGCGGCTGAAAACAAGCAAACACGCTCGCGTGCTTGAATCTTCGGTAAGTTCAAAACCTTGATTATTTTATTAAGTGGGCTCGCGGTTACACTTGTGTCATGAGTATTTCTGATTGAATTTTGAATTCCCACTCAGTGCAAGTATATTTATCCGCATTCTAGAATCCATTACACAATCTGCTTAAACTATGCTTAGGTAAGTTAAGTAGGTACTTTGCGTCTAGATAGTGTTGTATAGAATTTTTCCTCAATAAGTGAACCTTATAAAACGTATATAATTCGACTGTTCCCTATTAAAATTAACATTTAGAAATTTATTTACTATTGTATAGTACCCATAATCAATCAATTAATGTGGTAGAATATTATTATTCAATACTATTTTATAACAATGTTACAGGACGAGGAGGGTGGCCTTCAACCGTTGAAGACATTTACTCTGCGGTCGTCCCTGTCCAGAAGAACAGCAAGTGGAAACTCATACCAGCAGGACCTAACACGCAACGGCGATTATTATATTGAGCTTCGGGTGTATAACCAAAGAGAGGCTGAACAGCTTGGGAAGGATAAATGGAAGCAAACGCTTCTCTCTTATAGGGGCTCTGTTTATACAGACTCACCGACTTGGAGGGCTGTTGGTAATCTTGTATCTGCCGCCAAGGCAGAATTTAGAGGTGTGCAGCCCATTTTATATCCCATTAATAATTAAATAATCTTTATTTTTTTTATGTCTAGCATGGAAAGTTATGTATCATGATATTGTTTACATTATTATAATTAATAACTCATAGTTTATAACTCTTTTATTTTTAATAATATAACGTGTCAATTTTACATTCCTCAGCAAAGATAAAACCTAGATTCCAAGATAAACTTGATTCAAAGATACCTAGATACCAAGAAAACTCGATTCAAAGATACCTAGATTCCAAGATAACTTGATTCAAAGATACCTAGATACCAAGAAAACTCGATTCAAAGATACCTAGATTCCAAGATACCTAGATACCAAGATAAACTCAATACAAGGATATCTAGATACCAAGCCAAACTCGATTCACTCGTAGCTTATAACTCTTTTATTTTTTAATAATATAACGTGTCAATTTTACATTCCTCAGGAAAGATAATACCTAGATACCAAGATAAACTTGATTCAAAGATACCTAGATTCAAAGATAACTTGATTCAAAGATACCTAGATACCAAGATAACTTGATTCAAAGATACCTAGATACCAAGAAACTCGATTCAAAGATACCTAGATACCAAGATAAACTCAATACAAGGATATCTAGATACCAAGACAATTTCAATTCACTCATAGCTTATAACTCTTTTTATTTTTTAATAATATAACGTGTCAATTTTACAGTCCTCAGCAAAGATAATTCCTAGATGCCAAGATAAACTTGATTCAAAGATACCTAGATACCAAGAAAACTCGATCCAAAGATACCTAGATACCAAGATAAACTTGATTCAAAGATATCTAGATACCAAGAAAGCTCGATTCAAATATACCTAGATTCCATGTTACCTAGATACCAAGATAAACTCAATACAAGGATATCTAGATACCAAGACAAACTCGATTCAAAGTTAATTAGATACCAAGATAAACTCAATACAAAGATACCAAGATAAACTCGATTCAAAGATACCTAGATGCCAAGATAAACTCAATACTAGGATATCTAGATACCATTATTATAGTAACTCATAGCTTATAACTCATTATTTTTAATAATATTAAGTGTCAATTTTATATTTCTCAGCAAAGATAATACCTAGATACCAAGATAAACTTGATTCAAAGATACCTAGATAACAAGAAAACTCGATTCAAAGATACCTAGATTCCAAGATAAACTTGATTCAAAGATACCTAGATACCAAGAAAACTCGATTCAAAGATACCTAGATTCCTAGATACCTAGATACCAACATAAACTCAATACAAGGATATCTAGATACCAAGACAAACTCGATTCAAAGATACCTAGATACCAAGATAAACTCAATACAAAGATACCAAGATAAACTCGATTCAAAGTTACCACGATAAACTCGATTCAAAGATACCTAGATACCAAGATAAACTCAATACAAGGATATCTAGATACCAAGATAAACTCGCTTCAAAGATACCTAGATACCCAAGATAAACTCAATAAAAAGATACGAAGAAAACTCGATTCAAAGATATCTAGATACATAAATATACTCGATTCAAAGATACCTAGATACCAAGATAAACTCGATTCAAAGATATCTAGATACATAAATATACTCGATTCAAAGATACCTAGATACCAAAATATACTCGATTCAAAGATACCTATGTAGATACCAAGATAAACTCGATAAAAAGAAACCTAGATACCAAGATATAAACTCAATACCTAGATATCAATCACAGAAAAAATAAACTTTACATTTAATAAAGTAGATTTATATCTAATCATGTATTTTTGTAAAGTTTGTAATATGTCTGTACCAAATTGTTCTGCGCACAAGAAAACTAATATACACAAATCGAATTGCCTATTGCAGACAAGTTTTGATAACGTTCGTATAATAGCCACAGCTTTTCGAAATCGAATAATCAGTTATAGAGTAAATCCATACGAGGATAACGTTATGCCTGAAATATTTTTGACACAAATATCGGGAAAGGTTTGTCATCTTATTAAAGAATTATTGAAAAGACATGAATCCGTTAAAGTTAATTTTGAATTGTTTATTTGGTACATGTTGCCAAAAAATGATGAAAAGTCTTTAAAATCATTTAACACGAAATACATTATAGTATTGCAAAACACGAATATCGCAGACCTATATAAATTATTTTGTGATAAACTTATTTGCAAATGTACTGAATTTCAACTTTCAGAGTCAGGTTGGACAATTGAGTCGCTCGGCCATTTAGAAATTAATATCGTAAAATATAATCCTTTACGAGGCGGTTCTTATTTGCAATTACCTAAACGTATCGCCAATACCAAATCATGTTTAAATATAAAAAATGATGATCAGCATTGTTTTCTTTGGTGTATCATAGCTGATATATTTCCGTCAAGGATAAATCAAAAACAGAACTTGCTCATATCCGCATTATTCTGACATACTAGATATTTCAGACATGAGTTTTCCTCCAAGTTTCAAGGATATTAAGCGTTTTGAAATAAAAAAATCCTGATATCAGTATTAATATATATGGTTTAGATACTAATGATATGGTTACAGGCCCCTTGTTTAAAACTAAATCACGTCGTTTATACCACATTAATTTGCTTTATATTAGTAAAAACGGAAAAAGTCATTTTTGTTTAATTAAAAGTTTTGAAAAACTTGTGCATAAACAATTAACCAAACATAGAAAAAGAATATTTTTATGTGATGAATGTTTCATTTATTTTGACACTGAAGAGAAGTTACACTATCATGAATGCTCTGGAATACAAACCATTTTACCTGAGCCAGGAAGTAAACTAAGTTTTTCAAATTATGAGAGAACACAAAGAGTTCCTATATGTGTCTTACAGAGGGCTTGATTGTTCTAAGAAATTTGTAAAATCTCTAACTAATGACGTGAAACGCTTATACAAAAAATTGTTACAGAGCAAACATATGTTGCCGTTAACTGAAAATGAGCAATTAAGTTTCATCAGCAGCATACGATGTCATATTTGTAAAAATAAGTTTTCATGTAATGATACTATTGTAAAGGACCATGATCATTTTACGGGTCAATATAGAGGAGCTGCTCATAATACATGCAATTTAAATGCTAAAAAATGTACGTTTATACCAATAGTGTTTCACAACTTATCCGGCTATGATTGTCACTTATTCATAAAAGAACTTTCAAATATAAGCGGTCGAATTCATCTTATACCGAGAAACAAAGAGAAATATATTTATTTCACTAAATTTATAAGTCAATGCAACAAATGCTGTACAATTGAAGTTTATTGATTCATTTAATTTTTTGAGCTCTAGTTTGGACAAACTAGTTACAACTATGAACCCGGGAAATTTGAAAAACTTAAAATATTTTTTTAATGATAATAAATTATTTGATATTGTTCGAAGAAAAGGAATATATTGCTATGATTATATAAACTCTTGGCAAAGATATGATGAGACCGAATTACCATCACAAAAACAATTCTTTAACAAACTTACTTCCGAATCTATATCTGATAAAGACTATGAACATGCTTTAAACGTTTGGAAAACTTTTGATATAAAAAATTTGGGTGAATATACAGATTTGTACCTAAAATGCGATGTGTTACTTCTATGTGATGTTTTTGAAAATTTTAGAAATATGAGTTTGATTCACTATGGATTAGATCCTTGCTATTACGTGTCATCACCTTCCTTAAGTTGGGACGCTATGTTGTTATATACGAAAATCAGTTTAGATCTTATCTCTGACGTAGAAATGTATCAAATGATAGAAAAAGGAATAAGAGGCGGACTTGCTCAGTGTTCCCTCAGATATGCGAAGGCAAATAATAAATATCTTCCAGATTACAATAACAAAAAGCCTTGTAATTTTCTTATTTATCTTGATTGTGTTAATTTATATGGATATGCTATGATGCAAAAACTTCCAGTAGGTGGTTTTAGATTTCTGACTGAGGACGAAATATTAAATTTTGGTATCTTAAGTGTGTCAACTGACTCTGATACAGGATTTATACTAGAAGTAGATCTTTATTACCCTGATTACTTACATGGTGATCATTCAGATTTACCATTTGCACCTGAAAAATTTGTTCCGTTCTGTAGCCGAAATTATAAACTTATTGCTAATGTTTTTGATAAATATAAATATCTTTAGAAAAAAGTAAGCATAAAAATGCTTAAAAAATTTAATTGAATGAAATATAAATATGTTATTCACTATATTCATTTGCAGGAATGCTTGCAAAATGGTCTTCAGTTATTAAAAATACATAGAATCCTAACATTTGAACAAAGTAATTTCTTACAATCTTATATTTCCCTAAATATTACACTGAGACAAAATGCAACATCTAATTTTGAAAGGGACTTTTTTAAGAAACAAAATAATTCTATATTTGGCAAAACCATAGAGAATAAAAGAAAACGAGTGGATGTTAAACTTGTAAATATTTGGAGAGATAATTCAAATGAAACTAAAAAAATGTACGGGGCTGAAAAATATATCAGCGCGCCTAATTTCAAGGACTTTTCTATTTTATCAGAGTCCTTAGTATCAATACAAATGAATCAAACGAAAATAATTTTAGATAGTCCTATCTATATAGGCTTTAGTATTTTAGAAATAGCGAAATGCCATTTGTATCGATTTCACTATTCAATCATGAAAAAACATTATGAAAATAAGTTAAAGCTTTGCTACACGGACACTGATAGTCTTTTATATTTAATTCGTACTGAAGATTTTTACGAAGACATGAAATTAAAATTAAAATATTTCGATACTAGTAACTTTGACAAAAATAACGAATATTGTATGCCAATTGTGAACGCCAAGATACCCGGCTACTTCAAAGATGAAATGGGCGGGGAAATAATATCTGAATTTGTAGGCTTAGGAGCTAAATCTTACTGTATAAGTACAAAAAAATCAACATTGAAAAAAGCTAAAGGTGTTAAAAAATGTATTACTAAAAAACTAAATATACAAAAATACAAAAATGATTTATTTAATAGCGAAATACTCAGAGATGATATGTGTGTAATTAAGTCTAAAAATCATCGAATTTTTACGCAAAAGATAAATAAAATAATTTTACCAAAAAATGATGATAAACGTCAAATAATGGATGATAAAATATTAACTTTACCTTGGGGTCACTATGATACTATATTTTAAGAGAAACAAATAATTGAATTAAATAACTTTATTGAGCTTTTTATAATTTTAAAGTATGTACATACCTATAATTAAAGCAAACTATTTTGTACTTTTACTGTAAATTGTATTATAATTTAATTTTATATAAAGTGTGTATATCTTATCTTTTAGCACTTATAAATTTTATTAAAATAATAATGTTTATGTATTTGAACTTATTGTATTTGGTTTATTTTAACAGCTGGAATAAAATAATATATGTATCAAAATAATAATTGTTTCATTTTCAATTCTATACCCTTAACCTAATTTATAATGTTTAACAATAACGTTTACAATAACTGTAAGTAACTTAAGGTAGTAAAGTAAAATTAGAAAAAGCATATTATTACAAGAATAAGCAATATTTTACAGACAGTTTGATTTACCTAACTTCTTAACTATCTTACCGATTAAATGTTCTGTTTCGTTCATTACATCATCATAATCACTTGTCACTAAGTACTGCACGTTCACACTTGCATTGTCAGAGTCAAGGGTGTTTTCTACAGTATTACAAACATCCAAATCATGGATGCTAATTTTTATTACGCGGCGTACATGTTGTAGCTCTTTGCACACGACAAAAGATTTATTTTTAAAAGATTTTTTATTTGTCCTTTTTAATTTTAAATCCTTCGCTTTTTGCCGTTGAGCCTCTGCGCATGACTTGGCAGCTACTTCAGAGTACCAAGTATCTCTATCTTGTGCATAATAAAATGGATTAGTTATAGGATTGTCATCTCCGATCAAATTCTGTAAAAAAAAAAGAATAGAACAGTTTATTGTAGAAAACATTACTTACTTTCATATATTGGGGGGGGGGGGCACCCAAAGATATATATATTTTACTCACTTCGCGTAACGTTGTCCCGTCTTGAACATTATTAGATAGTGAAAATGTGCTGTGATCGACGACATCCAAGACAGGGCTATAAGATGGCGAGCACGACATATTTCTGGAAACAAAATTAAATATATTATGGATACCCGAATATTATTAATAACCTATTTATTATTTATCGTAAAACTTACCTCATATAAGTATTTCAAACTGTCTGTAAAATATTGCTCAGTAATAATACTGAAAAGTGAAACGACTTGCTTCTATAACAGTCGAAAGTGAATTGAAGGTTCGCTATTTTCAATACACAAACATATTAAAAATTGTAAGATGAGAATAGTATCTCAAATTAAATTCAGCGATACAAGTTTAAACATGTTGGATGGCAATTCTGCCATATAAATGTTAGCTAATCCTATATTATTATAATAACTATATAAGGGAGGAACTATTATAAAATAAGTAATAGACAAAATGAAGTTGATCAAACAACCCATATCTCTTAAGGTTAATAATATAGATTTCTATGAAACTCCTCACCAAATAAAACACAGTGCTTTACTGCCTAATTCAATACGTTGTATAATATGCGGTCCTTCAAATTGTGGCAAAACCAATGCCATGATTAGTTTGCTGTTACATGAAAATGGTTTAAAATTTAAAAATATTTATCTTTACTGTAAAACTTCTTATCAAGCAAAATATCGTTTCTTAGGTGAAGTACTGAGACGCGTAAAACAGATTAATTTCTATAAGTATGATGATGATAAGCAGGTGATATCTCCAACTGAAGCTTTAACAAAATCTGTGTTTATTTTTGATGATGTTGCATGTGAAAATCAAACAAATATACGAAACTTTTTTTGTATGGGTAGGCATAAACAAATCGACTGTTTCTTTTTATCTCAAACCTATTCTAAAATTCCAAAACAATTATTACGCGATAATGTTAATTTTCTTATGATATTTAAACAAGATGAAGTCAATTTAAAACATATTTATGAAGAACATGTAAATACTGATCTAGAATCGAAACAATTTAAAAACATTTGTAAGATTATTTGGAATAAACCTTTTAGTTTTTTACTTATCAACAAAGAATCTTCATTGAATAATGGACGGTATAGACAGAATTTTGATACTTTTTTAACTTTTGACTAACATTTACATGACTAACAGTTTCGCATATTATTTACTTATAAATAATATGCGAAACTAACTTAGTATATAACCTTCTCTAGACGAGGACTGTTGTTCTTTAGGCAAATCAACATGGAGAAAAATATTAAAATAGAATTAATGAAGTCTGTAGACTCTATAAAAAATAAGATAAAACTAATGAAGGCTGAGGAACAATCGATGAATTTATCACTCCATAAAATACTTAAACCTGTCTCAGATCCTCTTAAAGTTTTAGTTGATTCAAATATGTCCATGCAGAAGTTAAAAAAATGTTGAAAATGGGTCATTTGCTAATTCTGAAGATGTTATATCGCTCGATGTTGATACAAGCTCATTTCCAAAGCCAGAAGAACATGTAGATGATTTAAAAACACCCTTAGAGGGTGAAGATGTCTGCGGTATGTTTGATTATATTAATGTACCCTTCGGGATTAGAAGTGACAATAAAAATTTGTTAATGGGTAATAAAACAGTAATATTTCCAAAAATTAATAACATGAATAATGATAGCTTAAATTTGATTAAAATCGGTGACAAATCATACAATTTAACATCGGGTTTAAAAGAACTTTTATTCCAAAAGAAACCCGATTTAAAATTAATATCAAATGAAGATAAGCTCATCTATAAAGACATGTTACATTATACAAATGCACATAAAAGAAATTATTGTCAAGAAGGGCAAATAAAAGGGGATAAGGGCATTAAATACCGTGAAATAATCAAACCATTAATTGATGAAACGTCTGAAAATGAGACTGCCCCTAAACTTGGAGGACATTTACCAATACTAAAGCAATATAAAAACAATACTGATTTAGTATATTGGGATGATCCCAATGAATTAGTTGAGAGATTAAAATTATTATTAGCTTCAAGAGATGCTGGCAATACGAATCATGATAATGAAATATTATCTATTATTGAAGAATTAAAAGAAGCAAATGTAATTAAGGAATAAATACTTATAACAGCATAAATTTAATTCAGTACGATACGTTTATTCATAATAAGCATTTACTAAATTAATCACGAAGTCAGGCAAGTAATTAGCAAAACATGAGCAAAACAGACATAGTTAACGAAATTCATAAATATGCTAGGAAAACTTTTCCACGACGAAATGTTATCATGAAAGACATAGACGATCTGTGGCAAGCAGATTTAATTGATATGCAATCTATATCTAGCGATAATAAATGTTTTAGATTTATTCTAGCTGTTATTGATACATTTTCAAAATATGCTTGGACCTTTCCATTGAAAAGTAAAAACAAAGATATTGTTTGTAACAGTTTTAAGATGTTGTTGTACAGAGGGCGCGTACCTAAAAACTTGCAAACTGATAATGGAACAGAGTTCTATAACGATAAATTCAAAAACCTTATGCAGTCTTACAATATTAATCATTATTCATCATTCTCATCAAAAAAGGCTTCGATAGTAGAAAGATTCATTAGAACATTTAAATCTAAATTATACAAAGAATTCAGTTTGAGAGGTAATTATAACTGGATAAATAACACCATCAATGATGTGATTTTTAAATATAATCACAGTTACCATCGAACGATTGATGAAATCCCTGCAAATGTGAATAATATGAATAAAAAACGTATATATGAAAGATATGTCAGTTTGAAAAAAAACGTTATTATGAAAAATAAATTTAAAGTGGGTGATTATGTTCGTATTATTAAGTATAAAGGAACATTTGAAAAAGGATACACTCCAAACTGGTCAACCGAAATATTTAAAATTCGAAAAAGGCAGAATACTTCTCCTATTACCTACTTAATTGAAGATGCAATTAGAGGCCAGCCAATACTGGGAGCATTTTATGAGCAAGAACTTCAAAAGACAAAATATCCGAATATATATCTAGTTGAAAGAGTTCTTAAAAAGCATAAAAATAAAGTTTTTGTAAAATGGCTAGGCCTATCTTCTGCTGAAAATAGCTGGATTGATAAGTCTAATGTGTTGTAAAACTATTATTCTACGCTGATCTTAAAACCTTGGTTTATTAAAGTATATTTATTAAATGTTCAGCGTTTGATGATTCAGTCTTATTATGTGTATTGGAGAGAATAGTCTTCTCAATTGGTTTATAAATAATTTGCCAATTGAACTGCATTTACTGGGCTACAATTATTGCGGTCCTGGAAGAAAATTGATAAAACGACTTGAGCGTGGTGATAAAGGTATAAATGAATTAGACGAATATTGTAAAGAACACGATATTGCCTATCACAATTCATCTAAATTGAAGGATCGACAAAAAGCTGATTTGATTTTGTATAAAATGGCAAAAAAGCGTGCATATGCTTCTGATTCAAGCGTAGGAGAAAAAATCGCAGCACATCTAGTTAGCAATGTCATGTCAAAGAAAATTAAAACTGGCTCTGGTCTTAAAGCTGCAAAACAAAAATCTCGAACAAAAAAATCGAATAGATTAATAAATATCATTACTAATACGAAAAATCGTATGAAGAAAATGAAACCAAAATGTAAGAAAGTTGCAATAGAAGTAGCTATGGCTGCTGCAAGAGAATTAACTGGTGATTCATCCATTAAATTGCCTCGTATAATTACAATACCAAAAAGCGGTGGAGTTTTACCATTGATTCCTATTTTTGCGGGATTATCGGCAGCAGGAGCATTAGCAGGCGGTGCAAGTGCTATTGTTAAAACTATAAATGAAATTAAAATGGCTAAAAAGCTGTATGATGAATCAAAGAGACACAATAAAAAAATGGAAGCTCTTAGCATCGGAAAGGGACTACATCTTAAGCCGCATAAAAATGGGCTCGGTATTTTTGTCTCAAAAGAAAAAAACTAGAGAATAGGCTACCTAAACGAGCTTTAACTAACCTCGACATTTTGAAGTACGGAAATAATATTCCCTTTTTTAGAGGAGTCTTCATGAGAGATGAGCTCCCTAAACGTCCTTTTCTAAAAGAATGTGGAGTTATTAATTTAGATACTTCAAAAAATTCTGGTACTCATTGGGTAGCCTATGCAAAGTGTAATGATAATATCGAATACTTTGACAGTTATGGAGATCTTAAGCCTCCAAAAGAATTTATAAAGTACTTGGGTTCCAACGCCCGCTATAACTATGAAAACATACAAGGGAATCATCCTTTTAATTGCGGGCATCTTTGTCTAAACTTTTTGAAATATTTTTGGTATAGTCGAGGAATAAAATAAAAAAGTTTTTCCAGAAGTGTTCAGTATGAAAGTATGTCTACAACAGTGACGATCTCTGGCAGTAAATCTGAATTAGAGTCCTATTTTCAGCCACCTTTGACTTTTTCTGGAAGATATGAATGTGGTTTGTTATACTTCTCAGTGTTGAACTGTAAGGATAATTTACCATTTAATACTGAAACTCCAACTGTGGTAAGAATTGAATGCGATTTAATATACGGTTCTTACTCTAACGGATTGCAAACTCATATTATTCACGAATTTGTAACAAACAGAGCTGTCAGCAATCAGTATATTGAAAGACCACGCAACGTTATTTACTTTCCAATAAACAAGAATATAGTTACCTCTATATCTGTTAAGATTGCGGATCAGTTTGGTCACTCAATTAACATTAAAGAAGGTGACATTCAAGTACGTTTTCACTTAAGAGAAATAAAATGATTTCATTTAATAAAAACGCTCCTGTGAAAATAAAACGACTTATTCCATTTGCAACCACTAAAGTACACAGACGTAAGAAAAAGGTATTAAAGTTGAGTAAAACCAATAAAGATTTTCTTAAAGCAATTGGTTTTAAAATATGAATATACTACAGATTAATGACTTACCCCACTTTGATACTTCCATCGAAAGTTATGAAGTCCATTCCTATAATCCCTATAATAACAGCTTTAGAGAAAATGATGAAATCAGAATTCCTATACATCAGCAAGACATATACGTGCTACCATCAGCCAGCTCAATTTACATCGAAGGTTCTGCTATGCTCTTTGGGAAAGATGGAAAACAGATTGCAAAAAATGTATCATTTACTAATAATCCTATTATGTTCCTTTTCCAAGATATCAGATACGAAATAAACGGAATCGAAATAGATCGAATAAAAAATTCCGGAATAACATCGACTATTAAGTCTTACGTTTCTTTAAATGAAGCCGAAAGTAAAGTTGCATCCGTGTGGGGCTGGAATCTAGATGGGTTTAAAAATGGCGGAAATTTCAGTGCAGTTATACCACTAAATAAGATTTTGGGGTTCGCAGAAGATTACAATAAAATTAAAATAAATTGTAAACATGAACTTATTTTAAATAGAAGTAATTCGAACAAAAACAGTGTTATACTTAATGATGATGTTGCAAAGTTTCAAATAGAAAGGGTGCAATGGAGAATACCTCATGTAAAAGAATCTGATCGAGAACGACTGATACTTTTAAAACATTTAGAAAGAGATAAGGCTGTTCAAATGGCATTTAGGAATTGGGATTTGTATGAGTATCCTTTACTACCTAAAACTACAAAGCATTCATGGTCAGTTAAAACTGCCTCACAAATGGAAAAGCCTAGATATGTAATTTTCTGCTTACAAACTAATAGAAAAAATAATAAATTGAAAGATAGCTCACTTTTTGATCATTGTGATGTAACTAACCCTATTCTTGAATTCACAATATTATCCATATGAACCTTTATACTTAAAATTTTCTGGGGCAAATACAGTATATTATATGAAATGTATGCAAAATTTCGCCAGTCGTATTACAACTGTCCAATAGACCCGTTGCTCAATCTACAGGACTTCAAAGATAAGGCTCCTCTATTTATTTTGGACTGTTCAAGGCAAAACGACAGTTTAAAAACTGGCCCAGTAGATGTCCGGCTAGAGATCGAGTGTTCGCAAGCAATACCAGATAATACTGCTGCATATTGTTTAATTATAAACGATCGGCTTATGGAATACAAACCTCTGAGCAACATAGTACGCAGGTTATCATGAATGCCATTGTTGACGTTCAAGGTTTCAAAACAGAAGCTAATGAGTTTATATTAAAAGAAATTGCTATATGGTGTAACAAAAAATACAAGTGTTTTTAATTAAAGCACCATTTCCATTTTATGATTTGACAAAACCAGAAAGACGACAAGTCAGTTGGATTGAGCGTAATAGAAAAATATGCTGGGGTGAAGGATTTATACCTTATTCAAATTATCAATATTTAATTTTAGATATTTTACGAGATAAATGTGTTTACACTAAAGGTTTAGAAAAAGTGTCATGGTTGAAACGTATTTAAAATAATGATAATGTAATTAATTTAGAAGATAAGTTCTGTCCTAGTTTGCTGAATTTATATGATAATTATAAATATTCTGAAGATTTGTTCACCTGTGTTTATCATGATTCAGAATGTGCTTTGAAAAATGTACTATGTTTAAAAAAATGGTGCTTTGACAATAAACTTTTTTAATATATAAATACACATGTTTTAATTTACTGCGTTAGTCGTCGAATGATAGGACTGAGTACTACCCCATAGCAGGCCTTTCAACCCTGAAAAATAAATTATCCCATCATAAAAAGTAATGTTCTCATAATAACATACATAATCTTGGACATATATATATATATATATATGTATATATATATATGTATATATATATATGTATATATATATATATATATATATATAAATAAATAAAATAAAATATGACTTTGAATATTGGAGATCGAGTCCAGATAATTATAGTTGAGACAAGAATATGTGGTCTACATATTGCAAAAATTATAAACCATGAGCAGTACAGTGCTGTTTTAATACCTTGCTATAGAAAAAATGGTAAAGGCTTTCAAATTCGCTTTGAAGGGCTCACGTTATGGGCTCAAATAATAAGAATCTCCAATAATCTAGTTGACTTAATAGAATTATGAAAAGTAATGTTGTAGCCAACTGAATATTATACTAAATAAATGCTAATTGAACGTTAATAATCACGCAAAAAATTATTGGGGCTTCTGCATCACGAACCTCGTTTCACTCGGTTCATGACACAGAAACCCCAATAATATTTTGCGTGATGAGAAACCCCAATAATGTTTTTGCGTGATGCAGAAAAGCCCCAATAATTTTTTTTTTTGCGTGATGCAGAAGCCCCAATATCTACCTACTTATGTATGTATGTACGCCTCGCGGCGGCTGCGCGCGCCAATTTCGGAACGCACCTTTGTTACCCGCGCCACAGATAAATAAAAAAATATACAGCCCGCGCAATTAAAAAAATTTAACAAGATTTTATCTTGCTTGTTTTTAAAAGTTTGTAAAGTGCCTTTTATTAGTTTAAACATGAGTGAATCAAGTGACGAAGATATTTTGACACATGAGGAACTGAAACAATATGTGCAAAACGCAGAAACTAGTTTTCTGCCCTCTAAATCAGGGGAAAAATACATTCAAGCATTACATAATTTCAATGAATGGCGAAGTTCAAAAGGAGCAAAAAATTATTCAGAGACAGTCTTACTGTCTTATTTCATTGAAATGTCACAGTCCAAACAATCCTCAACTTTGTGGAGTATATACTCTATGCTTAAATCTACACTGAAAATAAAACATGACGTACATATCGATAGATATACAAAACTTGTAGCGTACTTGAAG
Source organism: Cybosia mesomella (assembly GCA_946251805.1). Lineage (NCBI taxonomy): Eukaryota > Metazoa > Arthropoda > Insecta > Lepidoptera > Erebidae > Cybosia > Cybosia mesomella. The sequence continues at coordinate 12,303,853 of OX276411.1, forward strand.
AAGAAGTCCGTTGGGTATAAATCGAAAAATTCAAAAGTATTAACAGCTCATAACATAGAAATGTTTTTAAATGAAGCTCCTGACAATGTATATCTTGCTGCAAAAGTAATTTTAATAATAGGCATTAATGGTGCATGTCGCAGCCAAGAATTACTTAATCTTACTATAAATGACATTGAAAAACATTCAGAAACTTTATTGTTAGTTAAGTTGAATAATACTAAAACCAATGTGGACAGATCTTTTGTTATTCGTGAAGAATATGTTACTTTTGTTGAAAAATATCAGAGATTACGCCCAAATAATATTAACACAAGTCGATTTTTCATACAATATTTCAATGGTAAATGTACAAAGCAGCCTATGGGTATAAACAAAATTGGCTCTACACCGCGACAAATAGCGACCTTTTTAAAACTTGCAGAGCCTGCCCTATATACTGGTCATTGTTTACGTAGGACATCTGCAACACTATTGGCTAGTTCTGGAGCTGATCTCACAACTCTGAAACGTCATGGAGGGTGGAAAACAAATACAGTCGCTGAAGGTTATATAGAAGACTCAATTGAAAATAAATCAAAAACTTGTAATCGGATTGTGGAATCTATAAATGTGAAACAGACTTCAGAACCACAACCATCAACTTCTAAAAATAGCATGGATGCCTACACAGAAACCCGAACTGAATCACCTACATTCACTGTTGTTTCTTCTGAGTTGATGAGTGAAACAGATACACCAATAGAAAATCTAAGCTAAGTGAATACCACAATAAAGATGCCTAATAAAAAAATTACTTTAAATTTACAGCATTGTAATAATTGTACGTTTAACTTTTAGTATCTTTTTTATTCCTGAAATAAAGCGTTACCTACATTTTAATGTGTCTTTTATTTGTTCTCACTCCTAAAGTGAAAAATAATGTGTGCTACACGGGACCAAAGCTTTTTTACTGCGAGTGTTGTTGAATCCCTCGCTGCACTCGGAATTCTACCGAATCACTCGCTACGCTCGTGATTCAATCCTAGAATCCCTCGCTTACTCGGGATTCAATCTATCCCACTCGCAGCAAAAAATTACTTTGGTCACTTGTTGAACAAATAACTATTTTAACGTACCTAGATAGAGATAATATAAGAGCTCGTGACACCAATTCATATCGGATGAAATGTGTATCATTAGACTCGTATTTAATTGGAGAACACGAAATGGCTATGCTGCCAGGTTAAAAACCTGGTGGGGATACTAAAAATCAATTTGAAAAATCGATGTCTTATATGAGAAGATTACCATGCTCATTTACGAAAGATCTTCAAATTGTGTGTATGAACTGCCACTGCTGCCATTTCTAAATACTGGCGAAAGTGATGGCAGCAGTAACATAATATTACATCAATGTGTTGTAACAATGCACATTGTACTTTTAAGAATATTAGTGGAATATGTAGTCGATTCCTTAGTTGATATCGATTCATAGTCTACTAATATTATCTGTATTCTTTCATCGACTCGGTCTATGTTAGCTGTGGTCAACCCTATCGGCTGTGGTTCATTATCTATGAACTCCCACCAAGTCGCTGCTTTCAGCCGACGTTATAAATTACGGTGCAGCGGTTTTGCGAGCCCCTAATTTTCTGCATAGCTACCACTAGTGCTGCTAGCTCTGGTACTGAGCCGTTGGTCCGCCGAGCGAGTCACGCAGCGGTGGATGCCAGCGCGACACGCCGGGCAAAGCTAAGTGCAGACTCCTAGCTGCTGCGGGCCGTCCTTCCGTCTTCACGTCTTAACATCTTTCTTTAATTCTCCAAATTCAAATTTTAATTGAACCATATGTACTCACCCTTGAGATTTAATATATGAAAGGTAAAATTAGCCTCATGTTTGATTTGCTATAACCTTATAAACCAACCACTCACTTCTAATAACTTGTAACTTATAATCTACCTTTAAATTTAACTATCCCTGTTACAAATGGCGCCCAATAATCGGTTTTTTTACAGTTTTTAATGTGAAGGACGGTCCGTGAGTATTAATTTTTAATTTTTAATTGTTTTTATGGACTTACCAGTGGTTAAACATTGCTTAACTTAGTACAACAATATTTAAATATTGTAGTTCTTGAGAATTTAAGTGTCTTTACTTTTAGCACTTGTTATTTTGCTAATGCTTATAGCATTAGACCAGTATTAGTACTACTGGGATTTATAATCCTTAAGGCTTTAACTTTCAAGCCATAAGGGAGCGACAATTGTTACTGTTTCTTTATTTTACTTTTATTACCACTGGTAAGCCAATAAAATTCTATTCTATTTTTGTGCACTGTGTGTAAATTGTAATTCTCAACCTCATTATGTCCGCGTATACCATTAAGTTCCTCTCACTACAAAAAGCCGAGCTTCAATATGAAGTGGCTGTTCGAGGTAGTACTAGCTCTGAATCAGTAGTTGAGCTCAGAAAACAAATAGCCAAATTAGCTCCACTATATCCTCCGGAGGATATCTTAACATCTCACCTCGAACCAGCCGATGATCTCAGAGGTATTTCTGATTCTATTTCTAAAGCAGACGTAAGTCTTAAAACTTTAAAAGGTGGTATCGACAGGAACTTACTGGCCCGTACTGAAACATTACTCAACCATATATATCATAGAATGAATAGGGTTGACCACACACTGCCAGACATTGACAAGTTGTTTCAAACTTGTATGTCTAGTTTCCAGTCTCAATACAAGGAATTGTTATCATTAAAGGGGAGAGAAATTAAAAATACCAGTGTAACTACTGTTCATTCGGATCAAGTGCCATTGACTCCAGTTAATGACACGAGTGAAAGGAAAGTTTACTCTGAGCTTTCCAAATTAAAGTATTCTGGAAAGACTTGTGTTCGGGCTTTTATACAAAAGGTTGACGAATTCATTATTAGTCGCTCTATTCCTCAAGATAAGTTAGTCACTTTTGCTTATGAGATTTTTACTGATGATGCTCTTCATTGGTTCAGATGTATTAGCTCGAAGGTTGAGACTTGGGCTGATATAGCTGAACTGTTGAAACAGGATTTCAGCATTTCTGATTATGACTATAGATTAATGTCAGAAATTAGATTGCGTACACAGGGAGAATTGGAAAGCATCACTATTTATATTTCCATCATGCATGGCATGTTCTCTCGGTTAGACAAACCATTAACCGAAGAAGATAAATTAGAAATCCTATTACATAATATCCGACCCTGTTATGCTAGTACTCTTGCTTCTTCTGCTGGCATTACAGACATATCCAGTCTGCAGAAGATTTGTAAAAATTTCGAAAATATTCAGTCTAGGCTACATCAATTCCATGAACCTCCTAGAAAAACTTCAGAAACCTTGGCCCCTGAATTTGCTTATACTAAACAGTCTAGCTCTAAACAAAATTTCAATAGTAATTCTTTTAGTAAACAAAGATATTATAAATGGGATAAATTTCCTAGTAAACCTAATTTCAATAGACAACCAGTTCATAGCACTAATAGCATTGAAAATCCACCTATCAATGATACAAATAATAGTACAGAAGTACAGGTTAGTGCGGTCGATCAAATACCTAGTGGTCCCAAATTTAGTTGCCCACGTTGCAGAACCAACTCCCATCTTCTAAGAAAATGTACCAAAACCTTCATTGTATGTTTTAGATGTGGTAAGAAAGGTTACCGTGTACCTGAGTGTCCTGTTTGTAACAATTCAAAAAACTAAGTCACTCAGATTGTAGAAGCTCTAATTTTGATAGGCTGGACTGGGAAAACTGGCTATCTTTTGTTACAAAATTTTCTCAATTTAACAAAGTTTCTACAGTCTGCAGAAAAACTAATATTGGTTACTCTCCGTATGTTTCTGTATCTATTGCAGGCACTAATGTACCTGGTTTGCTAGATACTGGCTCTTGCATTACAATTTTAGGTAATAATTATCATAAAAAAATTTTGGAACCTTCAGTTCAACTTAACAATCAAACTTTAAACTTAGTCACCGCAGGTGGTGAAAAAATACAATCATTGGGTTTTATTCCCTTAGCTATCTCCTTTCAGGATGAAATAAAAACTTTAAATGTTCACATTGTACCCCAAATTACTAATTCTTTAATTCTTGGTATAGATTTTTGGAGGTCGTTTGGTCTTTTTCCCAAACATTTAGATTCTATTTTGTTGCTGGACAAATCTGATCCCCGGTTGGGAGAACTTACTGCCGTTCATACGGAACACCTACAGTCGTATGATCATCTTACTTCTGAACAGAGAGTTACAGCAGATAACATCGTTGCCCAGTTCCATGACATCTCTTATGAGGAACGTGGTCTAGGTCGTACTACCTTGATAGAGCACACTATCGACACTGGTGACGCTGCTCCTGTTCGTCAACGCTACTATAGGATGTCTCCTGAAAAACAACGTATTCTTGTCAAACAGCTGGACGAAATGTTGCGGGAAGATGTAGTTGAACCAACTGAAAGTCCTTGGTCGTCCCCTGTTCTGCTGACTCCCAAGAAAAACGGCGAGCTGAGATTTTGTCTTGATAGTAGAAAATTAAATTCAGTCACTAGGAAGGACGCATATAACTTACCTTATATTTCAGAAATTCTGGACAACTTAAGAGATGCTAGATATTTATCTAGTCTAGATTTATCTAAAAGCTTTTGGCAAATACCTATCAAGAAAGAGGATCGTTGTAAGACTGCTTTTTATATTCCCACACGAGGTACCTTCTGTTTTAAAACTATGCCCTTCGGTCTTACAGGAAGCCCGAGTACGCAGCAACGTCTGGTTGATCAACTGTTTTGTGGTCCAGAATTTGAGAACAGAGTTTTTGTTTTTGTCGACGACATAGTCTGTATATCATCTTCCTTTAGCCACCACATATCTCTTCTTTTGCTAATATTAAAAAAATTAAAAGATGCTAACTTAACTATTAATTTAAAAAAGTGTCAGTTTTTTAGGGAAAAACTTAAATATTTAGGCTACGTTGTGGATGCAGAGGGTCTACATGCTGATCCCGAGAAAGTGGAAGCTATAAAAAACTATCCTTCACCTACTAATAGGAAAGAAGTTCGTCGTTTCCTAGGTGCAGCTTCGTGGTATCGCAGATTTATTCCTAATTTCAGTGCTTTAGCCTCTCCGTTGAATAAGTTAACTTCTCAAGGAAAGAAGGCTCCGCCCTTCCTTTGGGATAAGGAAGCTCAGGATGCTTTTCTAAAGCTTAAGGGTTGTTTGGTCTCTGCCTCAGTACTCTCTTGTCCAGATTACTCAAAACCTTTCGAAATACACACCGACGCTAGCAACACTGGTATTGGCGCAGTGCTGATACAGAATTTGAATGGTGAAGAACGAGTAATCGCCTACATGAGTAAGTCCCTAAACCCTCAAGAGCGTAACTATAGTGCTACCGAGCGCGAGGCTCTCGCAGTTTTATCAGCTGTTGAACACTGGCGATGCTACATAGAAAATGGTCAAAAATTTGTAATTTTTACAGATCATGCTTCCCTGAAATGGTTTTTAAACTTAAATAATCCAACTGGCCGCCTAGCCCGCTGGGGTGTGAGGTTGTCTGGTTTTAATTTTGAAATTAAACACCGTCGTGGTTCCGATAATGTCGTTCCCGATTTTCTTTCTCGTTCTATCCCCGTATCAATAATAACTAACAATTCAAACTCAACTAATTCTAATTTTGTACCTAATACTTCAGATACTTGGTATCTTAAAATATTCAGTGGTTGTCAGTCAGCTCCAGCATCCTTTATGGATTATCAGGTCACTAACAACAAATTATATCGTTTTAAAAAGAGTTTAAATCCGCTGACACGCGATTTTGAGTGGAAGGAAGTCATTCCTCTGGAAGACCGTTCCAATATAATAGCAGAAAATCATTCCCAACCTACTGCTGGTCACTTAGGTATATTTAAGACCTATAAGCGTCTAGTCCTTAACTACTACTGGCCTGGCCTATATTCTGATGTGGTTAAATTTGTCAACTCCTGCGATGCTTGCATAGCTCATAAGCAGCAAAATCATGCAACCTTAGGCCATATGGGTAAACCTAAGTCTTGTCACCGACCCTTTCAGGTAATCAGTGTGGATTTGGTTGGTCCCTTACCAATAACTAGGAAGCAAAATGCATACATTTTTGTTGTCACATGTTGTTTCTCCAAGTATTGTTTACTTTTTCCCATAAAGAAGGCTACTGCTGAGGTCATTTCCAGAATTTTGGAAGAAAATGTGTTCTTGGTACATGGTATTCCATCTACCATTGTATTGGACAATGGTAAACAATTTGTTAGCGTTACACTCAAAAACCTTTTAGCCAAATATAAAATTCCTAAGTTACACTATACCCCTCTTTACTGCCCACAGTCTAATACTGTTGAGCGGTATAACCGTACTGTTATACAATCTTTATCAACCTTTATTGAAAGCGACCATAGAATTTGGGATATTCTAATTCCTAAAATACAATTTGCTATAAACAGTTCTGTTAATGAGGTCACTGGTTTCACACCTTCATTTTTAGTACATGGTCGTGAACTTATTACTTGTGGTTCCTTCTATGGCGATAAGTTTGATGACTCCCTTATCTTTGAACCACGTGAGTCCTATGCTGAAAACCTTGGCTATCTATCGTCTATTTTTGATAAGGTCCAGGCTTCCTTGATAAATGCACACAGTAGGAACTGTCAATCTTACAACCTACGCAGAAAGAATGTTGAATTTAATGCAGGTGATATAGTTTGGAAAAGAACATTCTATCTCAGTGATAAGGATAAGTACTTTACTAAAAAATTAGCTCCCAAATTTGTTAAATGTAAAATACTAAGAAAAAAATCTCCTTTGGTGTATGAACTTATTGATATGTCAGGTAAACCGCTGGGTGACTGGCACATAAAAGATATTAAACTTATAAATTACAAAGAATAATTAAAATTAAGTTTGTTGTGTTATAGTTTATTTCACAATTTTGATACATTACCTGTATAAACCAGTTACAAACTTTTAAAAACTGAAAAATAAATTTGTTATTTTGTTGTTAGAAATGAAGTCTGGAATGATTCCAGATCTGTGAAACCTTAGACTCCATTGTTATATTGTTGTAGGAGATTAATTATCTTCAGTTGTTTGTTAAGTTACATAAATTCCCTTCTGGTTGTACACCGATGGCATATAAGCAATTGTATGTTCATACTTGTGATAAACCTCTTATTGTAGTATTAATACCAATAAAACTTCACCTCTTTATAATAAAAGAGTGCACTAAGTTGTCTGGTAGCATTGTTGCCTATAAATTAAAGTTTAATCAATTAAATCACATCAATAACCAAATTGTGTAAAATTCTATTGTAGTTACAAAAACTTACATACATTCCCACTTTACATAATAAGCTGGTCGCTTATTTTGTTGTATATGCATATTATGCACGGTTATACCGTAATTCCGGATAATTTATCTATATTTTGTATGTTCAATATCATTGTTATAAACTTAAATAACCTCACTTGTGTAACTTGTCAATGACGTTAGTGTTGACAGTTCTGTCAAACTTGATCACGTTCCGTTATAATTATAATAACATGCTTAACCATAGCATAATAACATACCTTATCTTAACTTCTTATAAAGAACGAAACGTAATATTGTATTGGATTCGAACTGTCATACACTGAATGACAATTACGTTGTTTCGAGGTTAAATTGTTGTATCATGGTAAGCTAAACTTAAATAATTTAAACTTATCTCGTCACATATGAATATTTATGTGGAAATTTAATTAGTGTTGCAATTCCTAGTACCCTGTTGCTACTGTGTAATTTCAACTTGTATTTTCTTCTATTAAACCATTGGTTTTTAACCAGGTTATTGAAAGACTTATGTCTTCCACGATTATTGTACTTAAACAATAGTTGTTTTTGTTCGTTGGTGATTCAATCAACGAATTGTCTGCGGCGACGGCCATTAACCATCGACCGTGGAATTCATCTTGGATCTGGGAATTCAACCAGTATCCGGGTGTTATTGATGGTTTTATCATTGTTTTCGAGCGGCTTACGACTCGTAAAATAAGCCTTCAGTAGATGCGGGGTATACATCTAAAATAACCCTATATACAAAAACTTAAATCTTCTTTTATTAGTTGAAATTACATAGTGGAAATTTTGCTCATGTTCTCTTCTAGTTGGAACAGTTGTATTCTGGTCCTCCGGTGCCTAACACCTTCAGTGGTCTATGTTGAGTCTCCAACGGCAGTTATGTTGGAAACTCTGTCTGAAAGGATGCGTCTACCATATTCTTTAATGGTAAACGCTTGTTTGAATGATGAAGCATGTATGAAAGTATAGAAGGTAAGCGTAGATGATTGTAGTACTGAGCACAGTATCGAATTTCTGAATAACAGAAATTCTTCCTGATGGGACGGGGTATTGTAACAATGCACATTGTACTTTTAAGAATATTAGTGGAATATGTAGTCGATTCCTTAGTTGATATCGATTCATAGTCTACTAATATTATCTGTATTCTTTCATCGACTCGGTCTATGTTAGCTGTGGTCAACCCTATCGGCTGTGGTTCATTATCTATGAACTCCCACCAAGTCGCTGCTTTCAGCCGACGTTATAAATTACGGTGCAGCGGTTTTGCGAGCCCCTAATTTTCTGCATAGCTACCACTAGTGCTGCTAGCTCTGGTACTGAGCCGTTGGTCCGCCGAGCGAGTCACGCAGCGGTGGATGCCAGCGCGACACGCCGGGCAAAGCTAAGTGCAGACTCCTAGCTGCTGCGGGCCGTCCTTCCGTCTTCACGTCTTAACATCTTTCTTTAATTCTCCAAATTCAAATTTTAATTGAACCATATGTACTCACCCTTGAGATTTAATATATGAAAGGTAAAATTAGCCTCATGTTTGATTTGCTATAACCTTATAAACCAACCACTCACTTCTAATAACTTGTAACTTATAATCTACCTTTAAATTTAACTATCCCTGTTACAGTGTCTATCTATCGTTGAGAACGATAGTGCGTTAGCACCTTTTTGCGACTTAAAATTATTGCTGCCATCACTTTCGCCAGTGTTTAGAAATACACTGAATTTTAATGATCTTGCACATGAGCCTGTTTTTTTCTGGTAATCTCATCATATAAAACATCGAATTTTTGTAGCTTGTTAAAATTGATTTTCCGTATCACCACTAGGTTTTTAGCCTGGCAGCAGCATAGCCATTTCGTGTTCTCCTACTAAAAACACGACTATTAATATATATATCATCTAGTAATGTGATCGAACTAGGATTCTGATACTATGATTCTATAGTAAATTAGTTCGAAGCAAGAGCGTTCATTTGTTTAGTAATAGTAGATTTTTACTCTTTTTAATTTTTTCTTATCATCGTCCAGTGGGCAAAGGAGACAAGTAGACACCTTTCCATACAAATTTATATGAAAAGGTGTACTTATCTCTTTTGTCGACTGTAGGCACATACATATTCAGTTTACACATACTTTAACTTTTTAAGAACTGGTTAATTAAAATAATGTTGTTTTTTCTAATAATACCTAATGATAATGTAATTAAACAAAAAGAAGCATTTTATTTCACTTGAATTGTTTAATTTATTTAGCAGTCGGTAATAGGTGCCACAAAACCGGTATTAGGGTTTACACATGCATGGGGTCGGTGAGCCCATTTCATAAATATTTTTATTTTATTTTTCTTTTATGCTTGCTAGTTATTTCTATAATCGAGTAAAAAGATCATTCATTTCAGCACCTGAAAAATAATAAAAAAATATTCTAGTTATTGAACATGTGCTTATTTTTTGTATGTCAAGATGAGCATGGCTTAAACTGGCGGTATTAGGTGCCTTTACCTTACGCGTATATGCGTTTAAAATTTTACTTCATTCGTGTGGTCTAAAGTACACTCTTTTTATTTTTGTAATAAATACAATTCAAAAAGACTTGTGCAGCTAAACAGTGTTTTAATAATACAATGTTTGTGGTTGCGTTCATTCGGTGACATTCGGCAGCCAACGCGATTTCGCTCGCACGACAGCGCCGGCTCCATCTCTGTCCTTGTCTATTAGTATTTATTTTTAAACTAGCTGTGCCTGCGACTTCGTTCGCGTGGACTTAGATCTGGGTTTTATTTATTTCGCGCGGAGCCTTAATTCTGTAAAAAAAATTAAAGTACTGTTACTGTTACTTAAAGTTACTGCTTATTAGATCAGCTACCTGCCAATAAAAGTCCCATCAAAATCGGTCCAGCCATTTCAGAGATTAGCCGGAACAAACAGACAGACAGACAAAAGTTGTAAAAAATGTTATATTTTTGTATGTACCGTATATATATTCATATACATATGTAGTAAAAAACGTTTATTTCAATATTACAAACAGACACTTCAATTTTATTTATATGTATAGATTACGTGATTTTAAAACAATAATTTTATCAATACGAATACGAGCGACTGGCGCGCGCGTTGGTAACAGAAGATCCACCAAACACCAATACAAATGTGATTTTCTACAAACTCCCATCTCCTCACACTCCGCCGCGCGCTGCATCGCGCCTGTCACCCGACCGCACCTCAAAAAACAAGTTTAAACTCGCTTTGCTAAAGAACCGGTAAAATAAAGGTTCTTAAAGGTCCCAATTTAGGTTCTGGTTCCTGTTCCGGTATAGGTACCGGAACCCCAAAATACCGGTATTTTACTGGTATTTTGGAACCGTTTTCAATCCCTTTAAGGCATTAGAAGGCAAATCTAGACCAGTGCGTTCAGGTGATTATGACACTAGAGTGCCGGAATATACAAGCCGTAACAGGTCGCCATTGCATCGTGAGCGAGTATCACCGTCACAGAAACGCAACGCTTTGCGATCACCGGATCGCGCGGCATCACGTGATGTGCGTCGTTCGTCACCATTGAGCCATACGCGGAGACTAACATCTCCTAATAGGAAGTTAGTGTCACGATCACGAGATCGGTTCTTGTCGCCCACACATGATCGTAGTGAACGTCCAGGCTTTCGATCCAGATCGCCGCTTCGGGGTTCGGAACCCACTTCTAGCAGGGCACCAGAGCATTCCACGGTAACCAATCGTATTGTTGACACGATTCGCTCAATTAATTATGCCGGTAGATCGAATCAACACTTTTACATTTCTAATTTTGATCCGAATTTACATAATATCGATGATTGGTGTGCGGAAGTAGATCGTGCAAAATCTTTAAACAATTGGAATGACTACGAGTGTCTTTCACGTATCGGAAATTGTTTAAAAGGTGACGCTCGATCGTGGTTAAATGAGTGGGTATTGTAAAGTGTGTTGACGAGGGAGGAGGAATGAGACACAGGTTGACATGCCAAATGATCCTTTATTCATCCGATTCATCGTATTTATAGCTATGCAAACTAAGCCATTCACATCTACCCACAACCCCCTTTTTAACAAAGTATATTGCCCCTTAAATTATGTTAATGCGACACATAAATGATAAATAAAACATGAAAGAAATACCTACTCACATTTTGGTTAACCCCACTGTCCCCATAAAAAAATAAAAAATAAGTAGGCACTATGCAATAAGCCCAGTCAACGAAGTTCAATTTTAATAAATAATTTCATACAAAATTTTAGTCAATATCCATATCAATGAATTAAATAGCCAGTAAATTAAGTGAATAATTTAGTCATCAAAATTTAACTAATTCAGTCAATCACATTCAATTTTCAATTTAAAATTTGAATGAGTACATAGCAATCTGAATAGGTAGGTACTTAACGATTGGAATTCTTAAACAACAAACTGATTTCTCAACACTTATGTCCACAGGGAATTTTGTATTTATAAACAATTCATAATTTTCATTTTCACTTATACAATTCTTAAGAAGTTATGTATGTACTTTATATTCTTATTATTTAAGTAGGAACCTAATACATTTCAATAAATCCAAGTAGTAATTTACTCGCAACTTACACATACCAATTACCACCTTAGTCAAAAACAATTTAAAGTCACAATAAGCAAAAGTCATGTTATTATCTGGTCGAGTATTTTAAATTTAATGCAATACAGTAGGTAATCAAGACAATACAACATTTTAGGTAAGTACATTGTTCGATGTAATAATATCCATCAAACACGTTTTGCTGATCTAGCAACCTAACACGGCCGCGTCAAATGCGCCGCGGCCTCAGTGCATATTCCGACAGCAAACCGAGTGCACTCATTCCATCCTTTTAGCATACCTAGCATAGCTATTTATAGTTTTCACTGTAATAGCAATAAACACCGTTAAAGTCTTTCAAGTGTTTAACTTTAATCCCATAGCAACCAAACAGGAACCACTTAAGTCGCGCCCTTTACATTTGGTCCTTCGACGGTTTAATACGGACTTCGCGGTCGGTATTTAGTTTTTCGGGACTAACGCCTAGTGAAGTGAACTTGTACAGTATCAGTGACACTTTGGATTGCAGTGATCGTCAGCTTAGCAGTGACTGTAGTGGTAACCATAGCAGCTTGAATTTAGCGGTGACTTTAGCCACAGGGAGTTGGGTGTTGGTGCTCAATTTCTCTTAGCAAAACCAGCGGATCTCTGACTTGGGGAGCAACCCTCGTCGAGCCAGCAGCAGTGAGTGTACAGCTCACATTAGCAAGCACTGATTTGGGGAGCAACCCTCCTCAGTGTAGCAGCAACAAAGACGTTTTGCAAGTAAGATCGTTCCATTTTACTTTAGGTATACACCAGCAAGATGGAGAGTCTGTATTTTATTCAAACTGAGATTGCAGAGGGCATTAAGAAACTCCTCATCAATTTTAAAAAGGATAGCGTAGAGCGTAAAACTCTTGATTACTGTAAGCGTAAGCTCGAGTTACTTGAGAAGTATTGGGAGGACTTTCAAGTAAATCATTTAAAGATTCTTCCTTTCGAAAAAACGAACCATATGTATTTTATCAACTCGGAGCTTGAGCATACAGAAGAACTTTACTTGGCAGCAAAAGGACTTATTAGTCAGCGTCAAGACGAGTTAATTCAGCGAGGTCGGCAGTCAGCGGATCCTCATCTAGCACAGCAATATGCGGCCGGACCTTCAGCCAGTCAACCGGGATGGTCAGCAACAGCAGCAACAACTCCAACCTTCGAGTCAAAAGGATCCAACAGCAAACTTGACGATATGCTTCATAAGCAGTCGGTCAATATTAAAGCGTTTCTTAGAGCAATCCAGAACATTGACATTGAAGCAATGGTCGACAAATGGGAGTTCGAGGACGCCCTTCGAATTCTTCAAAATCGTTGGACCACTATTGATAACCTTCATTGGGATATCGTTGGCGAATCAGGGGAGGAGCTAACAAGAGATTATGAGTCTCACTTCAGCAAGCACGAGCAAACTTTCAACAGATTGAAGAAAGCTATAAACTCCAAGATGTGGTCAACGTCCTATCGGGAAAAATCTACTCCTCAAATGGAGATTCCTGTGTTTTCAGGCAATCACCAGCAGTGGATGTCTTTCAAGGATTTATTTAGTGAAGCGATCCATAAAAACAGCATTATCAAACGCTCAAAAGATGCAATTTCTTAAAAGCAAGGTGAAAGGTAAGCCGAGCGTTTGATTCAGCACCTACCGATAAGCACCGACAATTATATTGTCTGTTGGGAGATTTTAAATCATCGATAAGACAATAAAAAGCTTATATTTACATCGTACGTAAATGTTTTCTTGAATTTTACTGCGATTCAACAGCAAACGTTTGGAGCTATTAAAAAATTGCATGACGTCACGTTGGAGAGTCTTCACGCCATTAAAAACTTAGGTGTGGATATTAGCACGTGGGACCCTCTACTAGTGCATATCTTGTCACAAAAGCTGGATGGGGAATCTTATACCGAGTACATAGAGTCGTTAAAGAACGCTAGGGAGCTACCAGTGCTTCAAGACTTCTTAGATTTTCTCGAAAATAAGTTCACTAGCCTAGAAACATCTCGTCGACGACAGGATACCATGCAAAAATCGTCATCGCATCAGCAATCCGGTTCTTCAATCAATCGGAAAAATAACAATAATCAGAAATCAAATGACAATATTTCCAAGCATTCGAAACCTATTGCGAAAGCCATGCACGTGCAGGAAATTAAGTGTCCGATTTGTTCTGCTGAGCCTAAATTACACCAATGCGAAAAATTACTGCATATGTCGAACGATATGAAACTTAAAACCCTCAAACAACATAATTATTGCATTAATTGCATTTTTAATCACAATGGAAAAAAATGCTTTTCGAAGAAACAATGTTTCAAATGTTCTCAAAGGCATCATACCTTATTACATGACTGGTTTTCGGGTAACCAGCAAAACGCGACTGATGAAAACCAGGATGCAAATTTAAACCGAAGTAACGGCAATGGAGTACATACATCTCAGCAAGATGCCACCGAGATTCTTTTAGCTACCGCTTTAGTGAGGGTGACAGCAGCAGACGATACACAGCTTATCTTAAGAGCTCTTATTGACCAGGGCTCACAAATATCATTGATTTCCGAAAGGGCAGCTCAACAGTTATGTTTAAAACGTAAGCAATGTGACGGAGTTATTTTCGGAATCGGCGAAAGAGAAACTAACTGTACGGGCAAGTTAAACATTACCTGTCAATCGATGTATAGCAGCTTTAAATTCCATACTGATGTTTTGATTATGAAAAATTTAATAAAAAATCTGCCAAATCGATCGTTCGAAAAGCCTTCGTGGTCGCATTTGGAGCATATTAATTTAGCAGATCCCGAGTACTATACAAGTCGTCCAGTTGACTTGTTGCTCGGGGCAGACGCCTATGCTCTTATCATGTTAGATGGTTTGATAAGGAGCCCTGAGTCGTCTTCGCTTTTAGCTCAGCAAACCCAGCTAGGATGGCTAATATGTGGAACCGTAAAGTCACAGTTTCATTGTAACGTCATCTTAAATAATACAGCGGATATTCATCAATTTTGGAAAATTGAAGATTTTCACGAGCAAAATGAGATGTCAGCAGAAGATCAACAATGTGTCGAGTATTACCTTTCAACGACGAAACGTCTGGAAAGCGGTCGTTATGAAGTTAGGGTACCGATAAAGCAGCAAGCTAGTGAAAAGCTAGGATCATCAAAGGAGATGGCATTAGCGCAATTTAGAAATCTAGAGAAAAGGTTTAGCAAGCAAGAATATTTAGCAAGGCAATATAAGCAATTTCTAAGCGAATATGAAGGGTTGGGGCATATGAAGCCAGCAACTAGTAACAGCAATGGAATAGAATGTTACTTACCTCACCATGGGGTACAGCGAGCAGAGTCCTCCACAACGAAGTTACGTGTCGTGTTTAATGCGTCCGCAAAGACTTCCTCGGGATTTAGTCTCAACGATGTCATATATACAGGGCCTAACTTGCAACAAGACCTGCAGACACTGTTACTCAAGTGGAGACAATATCAATACGTATTCACTGCTGATATCGAAAAAATGTATCGGTAGATATTGGTAAACGAATCAGATCAAAAATTACAGCAAATATTTTGGCGAGCTCAAGCAGATGTACCTATTAGAGCATATCAACTAACTACGGTTACATACGGCATGAACTCTGCGCCCTTTTTGGCGATGATGACCCTTCGAAAACTAGCGTCCGACGAGCAGCATAACTTTCCTACAGCAGCAAAAATATTACAAGAAAATTTCTATATGGATGATTTAGCATCGGGGGCCCATACTATCGACGAAGGTAAAAGCAGCATAGCAGAATTAAATTCATGCCTAAGCAGCGGCGGATTTTTGTTGAGAAAGTGGTCAGCAAAAGCAGAAAAAGACCTATTGCTATCGAGTTGTCGTCGTTGCCAATTTTCTGTCACGGTTTTGGGTATGAAGGAGATGAGCTATCGAGTTGCTGTTTTCGGTAATAGATTCTAGCTGGGGTGAACCATTGCGCGCGCTTTGTGAAAATAAAATAAATTACTCGATTAAATTATATCATATTATACGTTATTATTGTAAAATGGAGTGCCAAAAGTGTAGAAAAGTGTTGTCAAAAAAAGGATCTCACTTTATATGCCAAGGCCAATGCCAGGGAACATTTCACAGAAGTTGCGTGAAAGGGTTAGCAGCGGAGTTAAAGGCAGGTAAAAATCGTATTTACTGCAACAACTGTGAAGATGACGACTACGAGAGTGAAGGACAGGAGGATGAGAGTCAAAATTCGGACAAAGTACTCAAAGAGATCCAGAAAAATGTTCGTGTGATTCCCGGACTCAAAAAACAGCTGGAGTCTATAAACGATAGTATGTGCTTACTTTCTGAAAAATATGATTTCCTACTAGCTGAACATGAAAAATCGAAAGACAAAATCCATAAGCTTGAAAAGACGGTAGAAAATATAAATAATAAATGCATATATATGGAAAAATGTAACACTGCGCTCGAACAAAGATTACATGAGTACGAACAATCTACACGTAAACAGAATATTGAGATTGTTGGCATCGAACAACTGCCCGAAGAAAAAGTCGAAACTATTGTCAATAAAATTGGTAAGACACTGAATGTGAGTTGTGATGACGTAGAATGGGTCAGGCGAAGCCATCCACGAAAGCTAGATAAAAAACCTCCATCCATAATTGTAGGATTTAGAACTTCAGGCAATGAGTCTCGCAACGCCTGGTTATCACAACGTCGTAAGATATCAGAACTAACGAGCGACAAAATAACAGGCGGTATGAGTACAAACAAAGTTTATATTAATGAGGATTTGACAAAAACAACCCGAACCCTACTGTGGAATGCCAAGAAACAACTGCATGCTGTATATAAATACATATGGGTGACTAACGGTAAAATATTACTAAAGAAAAATGAAGGCGACAACTCAATTTGGCTGCGATCGCAAAGTGATATTAACAACCTACTTAAAGCTAAGTTATAAGTTACCTTTGTTATATTTCTTCACAGTTGTAAGTGTAATTATGTATACTAAAATAATCAAAATTCACGGTAATAGACAATATTGTATCTATCTCAGATGATTTAATCAACGCAATGGAGGTAGAAAGTTTAAATGGATGGTTAACTACGCTAAAAACACAACACGACTTTTGTATATTACATTTAAATATTAGATCCATAAGAAAAAACTTTCACCAGCTAATGGTAATCCTAGACAGTAACTTAAAAGAAATCGATTTACTAGTTATAACAGAGGCGAATATAAACTTTTCGGCATTGAACTTTTATGAAATTAAAGGATTTAATATGCATAGCATAACTCGCACTCAACGTTCCGGTGGGGGAGTGCTTGTTTACACACGATACACTCGGACGGCCCGAGCGATTGATACTGTGCAATGGTGCAATATGCAAGCGGCGGAGTGTGTTTCCATTGTACTCGACGAGGATGATGGGGACCCGATATATGTAATATCTATTTACAGACCTCCGAAAATAAAGAAGAAAGACCAAATAAAACAATTTTTGAGTGAACTACGAAATTTATTAGATAGCATACCAAAAAACACCAAATTAGTATTATGCGGGGATATTAATATAAATGTCTTCAAGTGTAATGACTGCAATGTTATTGAATACGAAAACTTATTAGCTGAATTTGGCTTGATAAAGTGTATCAATAAAATAACCCGCAAAGAAATCGTTGATGGAAATTTAGTCGAATCATGCATAGATCATAGATCACATTTGTATACGTGCACCTTTGGCACGGATTAATTCAGCAGTAATACAACACAAAATATCGGATCATTATCCAGTGTCAGCCGTAGTGCAGTGGAACCGCGCTCCGTCTACCGATTGCACCCGAGACAAAGGCAAGCTCTGTACAAATATACCTATATCTCGCTATCGTGTGCTAGATAATCGTATGGTTAGAGAAAAGTTATTAAGTGCCGATTTTAATAAGTTATTAAGTATTCAATGTCCAGTAGGATTGTACAATTCTCTTCGTCAAATATTCGATGAGATTTATAACAGTTGTTTTAAGACTATAACAGTCCGTTCAAGTCTTAGAAATAATAAAAGCTGGGTGACTGCAGACCTAAAAAACTTAATAAGGGAGCGAGATAGATTATTTATGGTATGGTGCAACGATTCAAAGAGTATGGTGAAAAGATTAGAATACACTAAATGTAGGAATAAATGTTCGAAAATGATTTGTAAACGTAGTAATGATTATGATAAGCAGTGTATAATTGATTGCAATAAGAATATAAAAAAGATATGGGACAGAATAAATGCATTGTTGGGGAAAAAAGAGCATACAGTTGACGAGCAAATATTGTCTAACATGAATAAGCTAGGAGACACTCAACATATAACTGATCGGTTTGCGGATACTTTTGATGAGGAAATAAAAAAGATTGAGCATGTATGTGATGACAAGCTGTTAAGTAGGGACGAGTATGTGAAAAACAATGATAGGTGTATGAGGTGGCAACCGATTACCGATAAACAGGTAGGTAAAATAATTAAAAATATGAACGCTAAGAAATCACCCGGCAGCGATGGGATCCGAATGTCAGATATAAAACTAGTAAGTGACAAAATTAGCCCTGTATTAGCACAGTTAATTAACTTATCTGTTAAAGACCATAGATTTCCGGATCAACTTAAAGAGGCAATAATACGTCCTATTCATAAAAAGGCGACAAAAAGTCATTCTCAAATTACAGGCCAATAGCAATATTATCTAGCATTGACAAAATTATAGAAAAAGGTATTGTAAATCAACTAGGGAACTACTTACTAACTAACAATATTTTAAATAAATCACAACATGGCTTTCAAAAAGATAAAAGTACAAATACATTACTTGCAAAATTCACAGATGAGATAAATACATACTTAAATGATAAAAAATTCGTTATTGCCATATTCTTCGATTACAAAAAAGCATTTGAGACATTAAAAATAAGCACATTATTGCAGGCGATAAAGGAGTGTGGAGTGGTGAAGCCACTAAATGAATGGCTCGGAGACTATCTCACTTCACGCTCCTATCGAGTCAAGATCGGGGGCACGCTCAGCGAGGCCAAGCGGGTGCGGTGTGGCGTTCCCCAGGGCTCGGGGTGTGGACCTGTGTGCTATTTAATGCATGTAAATAGCTTATGTGGAACATTGCAACATTGCACCGCACATATGTTCGCAGATGACTTATGTGTACTGCGCGCGGGCACCGACTTGGCCGAAACGTGTCGACTAGTGCAACAGGACGTGGATGCAGTTGTTAAGTGGTCACACGACAACGGCATAGTACTCAACGCTGAAAAAACAAAAGAACTGATCATACATTCTCCCTATTTACCAGTAAAAGACTCCCCTTACTCACTGTTCACTCATTCATATGAATGTTTTCACAACAATCTGGTCAACTGTGCCTGCAAACCGATAGAAAGAGTCAAGTGTGCAACCTATCTAGGAATGAAAATTGACGAACACTTCTCCTGGTCCGAACATGTTCAGTACATATGTACCAAACTTAGAGCTATATTAAGTAAATTCAACCACTTGAGTTATAAAGTTCCCCGTAGTACTCTAAAACTGCTATATACAAGCTTGGTGGAGTCTATCCTGGACTATGCGCTCGACTGTTATGGACTCACTTATAAAACACATATAGACAAGTTAGAAAACTTACAGTTGAGATTTGTCAAATTATTAGTGGATAATAAAATTAAAAACAAGTATAAAGATGATTACTCCAAGCTATTTAAATTATGTAAAATATTACCAGTCAGTGTAAGACACAAATATCTACTTGCTACCAACAACCATGGCAGTCTAGAGCATGATCCAGCGCGGACCTGTTATTTAGATAACAGATACAACACACGAGCAATGTCAGCAGGCAAATTTGTAGTACCTAGGTGTAATAATATGTACGGAGATAGGACGCTAAATAAAAGAATACCTTACATATTAAATAGTTTACCTGTAGAAATAAGGACAGAAAGTAGAAAAATGTTGTTTAAAATTAAATTAAAGAAACACCTAATAGATTCGCTACCATAATGTAACACTATAATGTATACTCCATAAAATAATTAGGTAAATATTGTCATTAGATTATACTTAGATATTTTCCCTGATCTCACAGTCAAACTGTTTGTACGGTTTTGTGGGACAATGTGTTAGTTCGTAAGATATACATGTACTTGCTATAAATAAATAATAAAAAAAAATAAAAAAAATAAAATGACAAGAAGCTATTGGAAAATATAAATTTATCTCAGCAGAATAATCAAACGCCATCGTTTATTTTTAGAACTGACAATACAGCTAAAACTTTAGGATTGAGATGGGATCCAATCACAGATGAATTCCCTTTCCAATACACATCATCAGCAGATACTACAAAGCTAACAAAACGATTGCTTCTGTCCGAAATATCTAGGTTATTTGACCCCTTAGGTTGGCTAGCACCGCTAACTACAAAATTCAAACTATTATTTCAAAAGGTTTGGTTAGATGAAATTCAATGGAGCGATGAAGTTTCAGTTGAGATTAAAAATGAGTGGATAAAATTAACTGAAGATATGGAACGTATTAGCGAATTTAAAGTTCCTAGATGGCTAAAAAGCAAGCGAGAAGACGTTATCCAATTACATGGGTTTTGTGATGCATCTCTCAAAGCATACGCGTGTGTCGTATATGCCAAAATCGCATCAAAACATAAGGCATCCGTGGTACTAATCGCAGCAAAGACAAGACTGGTACCAAACAAGAAGACAGTATTACTGCCAAGGTTGGAACTTTGTGCAGCGGAACTATTGTCTAGACTTTTATCCAAAGTCATCACTAGCATAGGTAGCATAGATCACCAAATCTATGCTTGGAGTGACTCCAAAGTCACCCTTAGCTGGATCCAAGGCAATCCAGATAGATGGAAGCCTTTTATAGCAAACAGAGTAAAGCGAATCATTACTATAATATCACCTGAAATTACGTGTCAACTAAAGATAATCCAGCTGATTCAGCAAGCAGAGGACTATAGATTACACAGTTAATAGAACATACGTTGTGGTGGCAGGGTCCAACCTGGTTGTTGATACCCAGCTTTAAACCACAGCAAGAGCAAGCAGAGTATACGACGCAAGACGAGATCCGGAAGCAAGTTACAACAGTTCAAAATACCGCTCCTAAAAATAACATAATTGAAGATTTATTAAATCGACACAGCTCATTCGTAAAAATAAATCGCATTGTAGCATGGTTATTACGTGCACTTGCACCGGATAGGAAACAAAGGCCGTCGTATCTCACATTACAAGAGCTAAGGAAAGCAAAATTAATCATAATTAAATACATACAGCGCAATGAATTTCTGTCGGATATCGAGAATTTATCGCATAACAAGCTTAGTTCAGATAGCAGGTTATTAAATCTGAACCCATTTTTAGATGGTAATGGCATCTTAAGAGTCGGGGGACGGCTTAAAAATGCAAAAATTAGTGCCGATATGAAATATCCTATAATCATCCCCTATAGCGGAAGGTTAACTGGGCTTTTAATCCAGCAAGCACATGAGTATACCTTCCATGGTGGAGCTCGACTAACGTTGTCCTTGTTGAGACAACAATATTGGATTATTAAAGGATGTCAAGCTACCAAAAAACAACTTCGTAATTGTGTGACCTGCAAAAAACTAGAGCCCAGGAAACTACAACAAATAATGGGTGACCTGCCTGATTTTCGATCTAATCCAGCACCACCATTTTATCATACTGGAATAGACTATACGGGGTTTATTCGAGTGAAAGCAAACAAGGGCAAAGGTATCAAAACAACTAAGGGATACATCGCCTTGTTTATTTGTATGGTTACAAAAGCGGTGCATATAGAGTTGGTCTCCGACCTTAGCAGTTCGTCATTCTTAGCAGCATTACATCGTATGGCGGCACGACGAGGAGCCCCAAAACACATATATTCAGATAACGGGACTAACTTTGTCGGGGCCAACAAGATCCTTCAGGAGGAACAGCAAGAGTTTGAGCGTATATTTGGCGATTCTTTTTATAAAGAAATAACTGAGATGAGCATAAAATGGCATTGGAACTGTCCTTCTTGGCCTAGTGCTGGAGGGATCTGGGAGCGCTCAATCAGGAGTCAGGAGATATATACATATTTGTGGATTTATGGTGTTAGTTATTTTCCTACTTGCACATAACATTTCCCTGACTCACTTATAAAAGTTAGCTCATTATAACTCGTTGTTTATTTTAAATTCAAAACAGTTAAATTTTAAACAATACACCTCTATTCACAACTTTGGTAATCACAATTATTAATTTGACAAGTAGGTACCCACAATAAATCACTTTCTATCCACTTTCCAACCTAATATTTATATCTTTATTCAATCACTTTATAAAATACAATTCTTAACCTTACATTACGTTAACATGCAGATTCACAAATCGTTTCAACGCGAACACACCAGCTTGAACACAAATCACACTTTGCAGCTCATCAGGAGTATCCCCATCGATCAGGTGCTCTCACTATGGGTGCTTGTACACGGTGCAAGTAGCTTGCGCATGTTGAGGCACTTGCGCGGGTTATATGCATCGTAAACATACATCGTAAAAACATGTGCGGGTCTAGTGAATCGAGCATGTACCAAAGCGAGCCACCCGCGCAACTAATCGGCGTGCTCTGCGACGCGCGCGGGTCACTCGCGCCAGCGTTGCCGTTTGTACGGCAATTGCCGTTTCGTACGGCAATCAGGCTCTTTTAAGACGAATTGTACGGTATACGGCAGAGTGGTTATTGCCGTACGCTAAAATACGGCAATCAGGAAATCAGAGCTTAAAGAGGCATTGGTTATACCACTAGCTACTATAATTACGAAATGCAGTAAGATTTACTTCAAACAAAATTAAATAAATTGTAAATGAAACGTAATTATCGTTTGCGTAAAAATGAACGCAACTTTTCACTATTGTATTGTCTTTGGTATTAAATGAACGCAAATTTTCACTATTGTATTGTCTTTGGTCTTTGACCTTGCTCGCCGCTCGCGGCTCGTCACTACTTGTTAGTTCGTATCGAGATATAACTTATTTTTTTTAGTGTTGAAATAGTGTTTTCGCAGTCAAGTGGCAAGTGATATTTACAAAATGTCCTCGGATTCAGAAGAAGATAACACGGGTCCGTCAACACCTAAGAAATGTAAGAAAACCAAACACAGAGCCCAAAAGTATAGGACCCAATGGGAATCAGAAGGCGAATTTAAAGATTGGATTGGCCCTGATGAAAATAATATTCATAAGGCATTTTTTTTTTTTTTTACGTGCGGAAATCCCTTCGGATACCCCCCCGCCGGCCTGCGGGGGTGGTTATGTCGTGTCTCGACTAAAACCGCACGGTGTCCTCCCCAAGTGTCCGTTGCCGGGCACCCCGGGTAAGCCCTCGAAAGGATAACCCCAGGGTTGCCGGCGGACTTTGGCCGCCACCGCGGCCTCGCCTGGTGGGGTCGGGTTTTATCCCGCTTCGGTGAGTTGGCAGGCGTGTGTAGGGCACACACGACACGCCTCCGCCACGGCCTGCTTCTGTAAGGACGGCGAGTCGGCCAACTGCCGTCCTCAGGCCCCGATCATGGAGGTCGTTAGTCCCGGGCGTAGATGAGTCTGCAGCGTCCTCGCCGCAGACTGCGAAACTCGGGGGGCAGGGTTCTTTCCCGCTCCCTCTCCGCCGTCTCTTTCGCGCGCATTACCTGCTCGCAGAAAGAGGCGGCGGCGTGCCACTTGCTCCCGTCGGAGACCGCGGCCCTCACCATGGTCTCCAACGAGAGAACGTCCACGCCCAGGACCGCAACGAGATCCCGGCGTTGACTCGCC
Source organism: Cybosia mesomella (assembly GCA_946251805.1). Lineage (NCBI taxonomy): Eukaryota > Metazoa > Arthropoda > Insecta > Lepidoptera > Erebidae > Cybosia > Cybosia mesomella. The sequence continues at coordinate 12,327,746 of OX276411.1, forward strand.
CACGCAGGGCACTCCACCAACGTGTGGAGCGCCGTATCTTCGCCAGGATCCTCGCAGTGCTGGCACTGCGGCGTTGTCTCCCGGTGGATGCGCCACAGATACTTACCGAAACACCCGTGTCCGGTAACCATCTGGCACATCCGGTAGGAGAGGTCCCCATGGTCCCTCTCCAACCACTCCTTCATGATCGGTCTCACCGCCGCAATGGTGGATTCCCCCCACCTTGGGTGCTCAAGTCGCACCCTCCATGTCTCCATGAGTTCCTGGCGGAGCAGGGACCGCTGAGCCCTGATTTCTCGGGGCTCCGGCCTATGGCCCCGCTCCAGCGCCTCCTTGCGCCACTGGTACAGCAGCGCAAGGGCTCTCGCTTCCAGGTCCCATGGAGGGGTCCCAGCTAGGAGACATGCCGCCTCGACGGAGATCGTGCGATACCCCCTGATGACTCTGACGGCCATCGCCTTTAACGGGCTGTTAAGAACAGCCACGTTGCGGGCCGCCAGAGTCTCCGCCCATACGGGGGCCCCGTATAGGGCCATGCTTCGCACGATCCCCAGGTACAGTCTCCTAGTGGGGGCGTTGGGTCCCTTAACGTTGGGCATCAGCCGCGATAGCGCGGCCGCAGCCCCCCTCAGTTTCGGGACCAGACTTCGGAGATGAGGTCCGAAGTCCCATCGGCTATCGAGTACGAGCCCAAGGTACTTCATCGTGAGCTCGATGCCGATGCTTACGCCCCCTACGGTTATGCCGGTTCCCGCAGGTGGTCCCCTCCGAGGCCCGTGAAAACACATAGCCTCGGATTTATGGAGAGCCACCTCAAGTCCCAGCCGCCGTATTCGACCCACGACTTGAGCAACCCCTGCCGTGGCCTTCAGTGCCGCGCTTCGATACGTTGCTCCCCGCGCCATAACGAGGGTGTCGTCAGCATAGCACACTATGCTGACACCCTCGAGCAACGTACCGCGCAGCACCCAGTCGTATCCGATGTTCCACAGGAGTGGCCCTAGGACCGACCCCTGCGGAACACCGCACGACACTTCTCGCCGCCCTGGCCCTAGCCAGCTCGGGTAAACTATGGCCCTCTCGGATAGGTATGCCTCGACAATGCGGCGGAGGTAAGGAGGCACTCCGTGATACGCGAGCGCCTCCCTAACGCAGCTCCAGGGTAGGGTGTTGAAGGCGTTGGCGATGTCAAGAGACACCGCCACCACCACCCCACCCCGCGAGACTACTTCCTCCGCCAGGCGCCTAACGCGCATGATCGCTTCCACGGTGGAGCGCCCCCGGCGGAAACCGAACTGGTTGTCCGCCAGATCTGGCCCCACGTTCGTGAGATGCTCGACGAGGCGCTCTGCAATAATCCGCTCAAAGAGCTTGCACACCTCGTCGAGCAACACGATCGGCCGGTAACCGGATGGCTGGTCCGCCGGCCGACCCGCCTTCCGGATAAGGACCAGTTTCCCCGTCTTCCAAGCCTTTGGAAACTGGCCCCTTTCGAGGCATGCGCTAAAGAGCGCCACCAGTCGAGGCCCTAGTTCCTCCAGGGCCAGGACCCATGCTCGGCCTGGAATGCCGTCGGGTCCGGGGGCAGTGCATTTCCGGGCTTTAAGCCGGAGCACTGCTACCCCCAGTTCACTCTCCCTGACTTCGGGCACATCGCTCTCGCTATTGGGCCTGGCGCCTGAGGCGGAGCCATACGCGGAGGGACATGCTCCTCCGCTCTCGCAGGGAACAAGGAGCCCAGTATCCCCTCCAGCCGCTCCGGCTGGAGGCTCTGGGTCAGTAGGGGCGCCCTTGGGCGGATTTTGCCCCTGACCGCAAGGTAAGGACGCCCCCATGGGTTCTGCTCCAGAGACTCCAGCAGCTCTTCGCGGGCCCGCCGTTTGGCCTGCTTAATGGCTTCCTGGAGGGTCCTCTTGGCCCCCTTGTACGCCTCATACAGCTCCGCCTCTCGGGCTGCCGCATCGTCTGGGCGGCGACGCCTCCGGCGAAACCTGGTGTACTGGCGGCGAGCGGTCACGCACGCTGCTCGCAACTGTGCGAGCTCCGCTGACCACCAGTACACCTGTTTCTTTGCCGGGCCGGGCTTAACCCTAGGCATCGCCGCATCACAGATATGCGACATGGCTCTCCTGAACCATTCCGCCTCTGCGTCGACATCGGCAGGCCTGGCCAGTGACGGAATCCAGGCCTGCACTATTGATGCCTCCAGGAGAGCCTCCCGATCCAGGCGTCTGAGCGCCCAACGTGGATCCGGGGGATTCGCGATTGTCGGCGGCAGGTTAGTTGGAGGGGAGACGTTGAACCGAATATACTTATGGTCGGAATCCGTCTCCTCCTCCTCCACCACGCGCCAACCCTGGACGCGGCGGGCGAGAGCAGGGGTCGCGAATGCGACATCCACGACCGAACTGAGCCCCCGCCGCTCCCAGGTGACGACACTCCCCCGGTTGAGGACTTCTAGACCACGGGTGTTGGCCCAGTCCTCCAGTACTCGCCCCTTGTCATTGGTTTCCCGGGAGCCCCAGGCCTGAGACCAGGAGTTGAAGTCTCCCAGGACCAAGACAGGACGAGGACGGCACGCAGCGAGAACAATGTCCAGTTCAGCGAGCCTTAGCTCAAGCTCGTACTGGTCAAGGCTTGGCGAGAAGTAGACGGCCACGACAGCCAAGCCCTCATAGTCCGCCGCGACGCAGCCTCTACACCTTGCAATGAGTGCAAGGCGCGAGGTGTCCGCGGCGGAACCCCCGAAGACGGTCGCTACGCCGTCCAGGTCCACCGGGCTTCCGGGGTGGACCCAGTACGGCTCAGCGACCACGACCACATTGATAGACCACTCCACGATGCTCTGGTACAGAAGATCCTGAGCACCGGTGCAGTGGTTTATGTTCGCCTGCAGGATGCGGATTGGCGTGTCCATTAATGGAGGTCCATCTCCGCATCCCGCCTCGAATGTGGCCGCTCTTGAGCGGCACCCCCGCTACCCGTTGCGGACGAACGGGGCTTTGGCCTCGAGGCGGCGCAGGTTCTGCTGTCCGCCCGGTGCTCCGCCGCTTTGCCCTCCGCTACGCATTTGTAGCAGCGCGGCGGAGCATCACAAGCACTGGCCTTGTGCCCGGGCTGACTGCAGCGGAAGCACCGATCCCCCACGGTGTCTCCCGCTGTGCACTGCACTCCCACGTGCCCCACAGCCAGGCACCTGAAGCACCTGGTCTCGCGGGGCTGCAGGAGTTGCACCCGCGCCTTTAGGAAGCCCCCAACGAGGAGGCTCCGTTCGTCCGCAATTTTTTGCGCCGCTGCGACGGGGCAGTTGACGACTGCTGTGCCGTGACCGGTGGAGCTGAAGCGGATTTCTCCAGCTCTCACCTGATCACGGGGGCAGCCGCCCGCCTCCACGACGGCGGAGATGACTTCTTCCGTCGTGGCCGCGTCATCCAGACCCGAAATGCGCAAACCTGCGCATTTGTTGGGTCTGGTGACGCGGACGGCTTCGGTATCCAGCGACTCCCTCAGCTTGGCTGCTAGGGCGTCGGCTTTGGGGCCGCTGGTGGCGCCGGAGACCTCGAGGAGGCGAGCTCCGGTGCGAGTTGTTTTGCACCGGAGCCCCCCCTCAATCTCGAGTGCCTTGAGGTCCACTGAGGCTTTAACCTGCCTCAGGACCTGGGCGTACCCCACGCCCTTCTCCACACCCTCCGTCGTCACCGTCAGGACGACGGCAGTGGAGCGTGGGGCGCGGAGCCTCTTCGGCGCCTTCGCCGCAGCGGCTTTTGCCGCCTTCTTAGCCGCCTTTTTGGCGGCTTTTTTCGCCTTTTTGGCGGCCCCTGCTACCACCCATTCCTCCCCTCTGGAGGAACGCTCGGGTGCAGCGGGAGCGGCGGTTTTGGCGGGGGCGGGGGTGCCGCGCTTCTTCCCCTTCCCTTGTGGCGTCGGGGCCACTGGGGCGGCAGGGCCGAGCTTACCACTGACAACAGCCGCGAAAGACGCAGTCCGTGTCAGTGGGGGACGGTAAGCCCCACACGTAAGTCTAACACGCCAAGCCGCCTCTCGATGGCCGCCAGGAGCTGCACCACGCTAGGCGCAGGCTCAGGCGGCGGATTGGGCGCCGGCCTAGGCGCTGTTTTTGGCGCCGGCTTAGGTGCCGACTTTGTGGCCGGCTTTGGCGTCGAATTTGGCGCCGACGTAGGCGCCCCCTCTGGCGGCGCAAGAACCCTCGGGTGGTCCGCCACCTCCTGGGCTCTTGGGGCCTTCTGGGCCTCCGGGGATCCCCTGACCATCTGGGTCAGTTCCCTGACCTCCTCCCGGAGGACCCGCTGTTGCTCCAAGGAGTTGGCCAGCTCAGTTTCCAGGCTTGTGACCCGGGCCCTGAGCTTGACCTCCTCCTCGGAGACGCTCCTACCAAGGAGCTCCTCCAGCGCCGTCCTGGCGACGGCGACGTTTTCCGCCACCGTCTTTTTTTTTCCCGACACATTTTTGGACCCCTTAATGGAGTCCGTAATGCGGGCAAGCGCTGCGAGGAGTTCCCTCGCCGCGGGGACGCCTTGGTCCCTCCAACTGGGTAGTGGAGGGACGTGCACCGGCTGCTTCATCGATCTGGACGCCGCGGTGGCCAATATTTTTTTGGCCGGCCGATCATCCTCGCTCGAGGAGACCGTCCGTTGTCCGGAGCTTCTGCTCCGGTCAAGGGACGGTCCACCCGAGCGAGGCCGCTTACGTCGGAGACCCTCCTCGGTCTCCATACGGCTGGATACTGACTCGTTGTCAGTACCCGCCGTCGACGCCGCAGACGCAATGTCTGCGTCCGTTTCCCCACCTGTCGGTAACGGAGTAGCGGGTCTGGTGAAGACGGCCTTGACAGACCGCGAGTTAGGCCCCCGCCTCACCTCCTCTTCACCCCCAGCTACCTCCGTTCCATCGTTTCGGATTCCTTTGTCCGCGCCTTGGTTGTCGTTGTTGTTGGTATCGTCTGGTTTGTTTTTATTTTGGTTAGTATTTTCCATATCTAATCCCTCGAGTATGGGGGAAGGGTGGTCCGTCCAGGCGGAGCCCCCTGCACCTGGATAAGCCTATATACTATGGAGGTCGGCTGGTATCCATAGGTTTTGACGACTTCGCTGTCGGGTGTTATAGACTTTTCCTTGTCGTGGGCCGGCCAAAGTTCACAGCGTACCCTTCTGGAGCCAGTCAGGTCGTTGCTGATCACCTGCCGATTACGGAACGCGAGAGGATGGCTAGTCCTCTCACTCCGGCGGCGGCACAAGTGCCCGTCGGCCCCTGCGACAGCAGTGGGCCAACCCGCCCCTGGATCCTCCAGGACCCTACGGTGGCCTCCACCACTAACAGCATCGCTCATCCTGTCTCCTCTGAAAGCAGAGGAGTACGGAGAGCGATGTGTTCCCGCCACGTTGGGTATTGGCCGACGATCAATGCCAACCTCATGTAGGGGAAGCCATTGACCGCCGCCCAGGGTGTACCGGCCGCTCCGATTCCGTTCCCCCCGGACTGCAGCGGGATCGGAATCGGAGCGACACTCGAGGAGGTTACCCAACATACACCCCTATTCATAAGGCATATTGTAAACTATGTGATGTGAAAATATCTTGTGAAGTTTCTACTTTGAAGAGACACATGTCCAACGTTGAACATTCGCGGAAAATTAAAAATAAAAAGCTTGCCAAGCCGATACATTCGTTTTTCAAAAAATCTGATGTAAATTGCCCCCATGAAAATTCTGTTGCTGAACTTGAATTAAAACTTTGTTCATTTATGGCTGAGCATAACATTTCGTTCCAAACCATGGATCATATAAGTGAAATAATAAAAAGTATACCTGATTCGAAAATTGCACCCGATATTAAATTGAAAAGAACGAAATGTACAGGAGTAATAAAAAACGTTATTGGGGAATGTCACAAAAGCAATTTACAAACTTTGTTAAAATCAACAAAATTCAGTGTGCTAGTAGACGAGTCGACTGACATTTCATCTGTTAAAACAATGTGTATCGTTGTGCGTCTATATGACCCTGAAACACGAAAAATTTCGAGTCTTCTATGGGAATTGCGACCTTTGTTTGAGAAGGATGATTTTGACGCTGCAAATCAAGGTGCAACTGGAGAAGCTATTTATAATTCCATTATCAAAAGCTTTCAGGACCGAAATGTTCCTACAGATAATATAATTGGATACGCTTCAGACGGTGCTAGCGTCATGATGGGCCAGCACAATTCAGTAGCTAGTCGATTTATGTCAAACAATCCCGGCATAATCATTCTTAAATGCATCTGTTACTCGTTACACCTGTGTGCAAGCGAAGCGTGCAAGAAATTGCCAAGGCGGTGTGAGGATCTAGCCCGAAACGTGTATGGATACTTTAAGCACAGCTCGAAACTACTATTAGTAAACACCTCGAATTTGTCGAATTCCAGGTGTTTACTAATACTAAAGTACACAAGCTATTGCACCCCTCCCAGACACGATGGCTTTCCCTATTAGCAGTTGTCAATCGATTACTAGAACAGTGGGAATCTTTAAAACTGTTTTTTACGAAAAAGTGGCTAGATGAGCGTATTGTGTCAGCAGAGCATACATTCAATGACTTGAATGATCCATTCATGAAGCTATTTTTTTTTTCTTGCAATGGGTGCTGCCTAAGTTCGTGAATCTAAACGAATATTTCCAAAAAAGCGGCGTCGCAATAACAGAACTAGATAGAAAAATGAGAGCAACTTATCAAGAGTTTCTGTTGTGTTATATGACCCGAGACTATGTTGTTAAAAATGACATGAGCGCTATTGATCCGACTAAAGAAGAACATTTTTCACGACCTGAAAGTATGTATTTTGGGGTACAACTAATGACTGAAATAGCAAACCAGAATATTCAATCAAGGCAAGACTTGATTTCAGATTTCCAAAAAAGAGCGAGAGATTTCCTTATAACCGGGTGTTGTCAAATAAGGAATAGATATGACTTTTCCGACGTATTACTGCAGAAGTTATCGATATTATCGCCAAAAAATGCTGTTTCTCATGCCCAAAGAACCACGGAGCCAAGTCTGTTGCCCATAATGCTAAAGGTTCCTTGCATCATGAAAGGTAAAACAAATGAACAAAAACAGGCTATAGACGATGGATGGAGACTTCTACCGGAAACAGTTCTTCCCGAAGACTCATTCCTTGATATTAACAAAATGTCACCTGATGAGTTTTGGAGCAAGATATTACAATTATCGGAACCGCAATTTCAGAGTTTGGCGACATTTGTTCTTGAAGTTCTCTCCTTGCCAAATGCTGATTCAGAAAGAATCTTCAGCGCTGTGAACTTAATTAAAACAAAACAAAGAAACCGCCTCTTAACATCTACTATAAATGGAACATTATTAGCCAAACAGTGCATTTCCAGAAAACATTCGAATTGTACGAGGTTCAAGCCAACTCCCGAAATGATAGCAAAAATAAAAAAGCCGTCTGATTATGAAAAGAATGCCACTGAAGATGTCTTATTAGATGATGTTGTGGATTTAATGGGAGGAGATAAGTGATCTATGGTGTCTTTTTCTATCAAATCTTTACTTTGTTTGACATAATTTTGTGTTATTCATGTAAATAATAAAATTAAAAAATGTATGGCAATTTTTGTTTCAATACGGTAATTTCATCTCTTGCGTACGGTAACCCTACAAATGATCAGCGGCAACACTGACTCGCGCATGTCACTTGAGCAGGTTCAGACGTGCGCAAGCGCGACGCTACAGACCGATAGGAAGCGGTTTAATTTGTTTTTCTATTACGTGAATTGTTTCATCTATAATTGTTTAGTTTTTGTTTTAATGTGACCAATAATGAGTAAATTAGATAAGTGGAACGACGAAACGACTTGTCGTTTCGTACTTTTGTACAAATCCTACGATTGTCTGTGGAATATGGAATCGTCAAACTACAAAAATAAACAATCAAGAGAGAACGCTTTAGAAGCAATCGAGAAAGAGATGGGCATTGACGGTTTCGGAAAAAATGAAATAAAAAATAAAATACGAAGTCTTCGATCTACTTACAATTTAGAAAAGTTGACAATTGAGAAATCTCAAAAATCTGGCGCTGGAGCCACAGAAATATATAAACCTTCATTGAAATGGTTTTACATGCTACAAGAAGTAATGGTCAAAGTTGCGGATGTGAAAAGAAAACCACAGGAATTAGTAAGTAACGTGCTATATTATTATATTTTATTATTACTAAATGTTTTTCACAATACACAGGTACAGCCAGCAGGTTATGTTTATTTAGAAAGTAATAGAAATTTCTTTTTAAAATTAAAAATGTAAATGGTAACATGTTGAATATTTATTTATTTAGTATTCAAGGAAGAATTTATTTAAAAATAATTACATAATTTATACAAAACTTCTGTCGCATATGCGTGTAACGTAATTTGTTTGTGCAGTGAAATTGTGTTTAAATAATTTACCTGTACCTTAACCTATATCACCGTGTGTCTCGGTTTAGTAAGGTGAAGGAACGGAACAGTATATATTTTAAGTAATCATAATATCTTGCCATGCTACCCTCCCTTGTGTGACAAAATATTCCTTATAAGTATTTCTTACGTCTTCCCCGGTTTGCGAAATAACAGAATAATGTAAATTCCCACGTGCCTCTGTTGTGTCCCCTTCATCATATGTACCTGGAGGCATATATGTTGCTTCAACATTTCTTAGCCAGTTATGTAGTGCACACGTAGTTCGAATCAACCGTTCCGCCACTTCAACAGAACATGCTATCAAGTTTTCGTAAATGCGAAATTTACTTCTTAAAATCCCGAACGTACTTTCAACTATTCGCCGTGCTCTGGAGAGACGATAATTAAATATTTTTTCAGCATAAGTTAAGTTCCTTGGCAAACGTGAATAGGGCTTTAGTAAATATGATTTTAAAGGAAAAGCATCATCTCCTATTATGAATCCATTGTCAGGTAATACATTTTCTTCTAGAGCATTATAGAGAGCACTGCTTCGAAATATGCCTCCATCTGATGCTGAACCGTTGCTACCGACATTTATGTACGTAAAATTGTAGTCATGATCAACTAGTGCAAAAAGCACGATGCTATTTTTCTTTTTAAAATTAAAGTACAGTGAGCCGCAATGTTGAGGCGCCATAATATCTACGTGCTTTCCATCTATAGCACCACAGCAATTCGGAAAATTCCATCTCTTCTCAAATCCGTTCTGAATTACTTTCCAGCCTTCTAATGTTGTAGGAGTCTGAAACATGAAAAATAACGTGCATAATATTTATTTTACATTATTTTTTCAGGGTTTGCAACAAATAGATGAAGAAATACAAAATACTGAACCTACTGTTACTTCCAATAACACAGGTATGGAACCTGTTTCACAAAGAACACAAACGAAAAGAAACATATCAACAACACAGAGCTCTGCTTCTTGGGAAAAGAAACGTCGAACAAAATTTGATGTTATCAATAAAACAATGTCAAATATTAGAGATATTTTAGCCAGTGATCAAACAGATGAAACTGATAGTGATGAATGTCTTGCTTTTGGAAAATATGTGGGGTTGCAACTGAAAAAACTATCTTCTGAAAACCGTATATATACTCGAATCAAGTATTCAAAATATCTTATCTGACGCATTACTAAGTGAAATACGGAAAACATCCCGAAGCGGAACTCGTCTAAGTGCTGAGACATCAACAACGATTACAGACAGCGATTATTCTGTGAGTGACATTTATTTAGTAGAATCTCCTATGGTTGGTGAAAATGATCCAATATTAACTGAAAGTGTTAATAATGATGATGCAATTGTAATCACTAATCCTGAACAAAACAATGATGATCAATCCGATGTCTCACAAAGTGATATTTTAACGCAAGCTATTAATCAAACTATACCTGAATGCGCTTCAAATGAGTATGAAGAATAATGAAGCATTCACGAGCTGTTATTTAGTCCCTGTATTAATTTTACGTAAAATGATCACAACAAATGTTTAGTATTTTTGAAATAAAAGCGTTATCTATATTAAATATTGTTTATTTTACGACTTACCTTTATAGAGGCCTTTATTTTTTCATAAATGGCAACACATACTTCCGGAATGAGTTTAGATATTGCGGATTTTGATACACGGAAAAACTTTTCCAGAAAAGTATAATTGCAGCCAGTTGTTAAATATGTTATAGTAATTTGCAATTTCAATGAAGGAGGAAGAGCCTGTCTCATATTAGTATCTTATTTAGTAATGAGTCCACTGACTTTACTCAAAAGTAATTCGAAAGTTTCGGGTGACATTCGAAAGCTAGTTTTAAATTCCTTCTGATCTTCAGTTCTAATTTCTTCCAATACATTTAAACTTTCATTTCTTCGTGCTATCCAGTTACGCATCCATAACTTTTTGCTTCGTAATTGTATTAATTCGTCTTCTAGCATATTTAATAATTCTGGTAATATTACATTTTTAACAAATGATTTTAAAAGAATTTTCGTTCGTCGAGACATTTTGACGCGATTCAACTCAAAGCTACCGTGCGAATAGCATGCACATGTAGCTCTTGACCACGACTACTTGCGCAAGTAGCCTGTGTCTTTACTTGCTCCAGCTACATGCACCGTGTACAAGCACCCCATCCTGCCATATCGAGAGACATAAGCATTAGTATGATTGCCAGATTGTACTCGCGGTTGCCCTACACGCATGTCACTGGAGCCGGGACATAAACTATTAGCACTGGAACCTACCGCGACCGCGGCACCGCAGGTGGTGCCGGGCGCGTCATCGTCATACTCATAATATAGGCTATCGTTGTAGGTATCGCGACGCAAACAGCTGTCGAGAATAATCTGCCTACGATTGCGACGAACTGTTATACCCGAGTTTATTAGTTTTATAAAATATGACCTTGGCTCATATATACCTGTTACGATGCCATTCACCCAGTTCCTCCCCATGCGAATTTTAACTTTATTGCCAATACGTATAGGTTTAAGATTCCGTGAGCCCCTGTCAAAGTATTTTTTCTGAATAACCTGCCTATTACGTAATTCATTCTACACATCTATCCTATTGTATTGTTTATGTTCAAGCAACTTTGGTGAACAGGGAAGTATACTGCGTAATTTTCTATTGTTTAATAATTCCGAAGGAGATGATAGTTTGTCACTTATGGGAGTGTTTAAATATTCCAACATTGCTAACCTGAAGTCCGACCCGTCATACAATGTCTTTCTAAATATCGATTTTATTGTTTGAACAGTTCTTTCCGCTTATCCGTTACTTTGAGGGTACCGCGGAGAAGAAGTCTTATGTTCAAATTTCCATTCTCGACTAAATTGATTGAAATATTTTGATGAAAATTCAGGGCCATTATCTGTAAAAATCAACTCTGGAATACCTTGACGACTAAAAACCTTTTTCATTTTATTTATAACATTTTGAGACGTTAAGTTCCTTATTTCCTCTATTTCGACAAATTTACTGAAATAATCCACTATCAAAAGATAAGTTTTGTTATTAAAGTGAAACAGATCTGCCCCTATCTTCGCCCACGCCCTTGACGGCACTTCGTGGGAGATCAGTGGTTGTTTACAGTTTTCCTTTCTATAAGTTAAGCACGCCTGACAGTGGGAAATCATATCCTGTATCTGTGAGTTCATGCTAGGCCAAAACATTATTTCTCGGGCTCTTAATTTAGTTTTTTCTACATCTATATGTACTTTTTTTAACATATCAGATCGCATTATTTTAGGTATTACTATTTTGGTACCCTTCCATATTAAATCATATGCTAATGTCAACACATCCTTCACGCTCCAATATGCCCTTAGGACATCTTCCACATCACACTTATGAGTAGGCCATCCATCTCTTATCACGCTTTTCAACTTCTGCATCTCCTCATCCATCACTGTATATTTTTGTAACTCTGTGAAATGCGTGTCGGTTAAGCTGTTACTCGAAACTACCGCACATACTTGCGCTTCAACGTCCAAATAATCCCGCGGAATACTATCACTGTCAGCACTCGGTGCCACCGCGCGTGATAGTGTGCCCGCTATGTACAGAAACTTACCCGGTTTATATATCAACATAAAAGTATAAGGTTGCAACCTGGTTAACATACGCTGTAGCCTCGCCGGTGCGCCTACTATAGGTTTAGCTATTATACTAATCAGCGGTTTGTGATCCGTTTCAATCGTAACATCACTTCTGCCATATATGTGGGTATAGAATTTTTCACATGCAAACACACAGGCATACAATTCCTTCTCAATCTGAGCGTAATTTTGTTCTGTTTTCGTAAGCGATTTAGATGCAAAACACACTGGCATTCCGTCCTGCATTAAACAAGCTGCCAACCCATTCTTACTGGCATCCACTGATATCGTGATGGGTACATCTAATCTATAGAAACGCAACACCGGCGGACTCGTTAAACACTTTTGGAAATCATTGAAACACTTGTCATGCACTTCAGTCCAGTGCCATGCAATATCCTTCTTCAGGAGTTCCCTTAGCTTATGAGTTCGCTCAGACAAGTTGGAAACAAAACTACCCACATAAGTAATCATGCCCAAAAATCGCATTAAATCCTTGACATACTCGGGTTTTGGCATATTTTGTATAGGCAGTATATGTGAATCATCCGGACGAATACCGTACTGAGTTATTGTATGACCCAGATATTCAATTTCCGACAACCCTATTTTACATTTTTCTTTGTTGAGTTTTACATCAATCTGCCTGCATCTATCTAACACCTGGCGAAGGCGGCTATCATGTTGGGCCTTCGTTTCCCCGAAACACAATAAATCATCGACGAATAATATGACCCCTTCAATGTCATCAAAATATTCATATAAACGTTTATGAAATACCTCAGATGCCGAAGAAATTCCAAACGGGAGTCTTAAAAATTTGTATCTGCCAAAAACAGTATTAAAAGTGCAAAGGTCAGTCGATTCATTATTTAATTTCAATTGCCAAAAAGAATGCTTACAATCTAGAGTACTGAAATATTTAGCCCCCGCCAATTTTGAAGTAATTTCGTCTAAAGTAGGTAATTTAAAATGTTCCCGCCTAATATATTTATTCAAGTCCCGTGGGTCTAAACATATACGAATATCACCGTTTTGTTTGCGCACAACCGTCATACTGTTAACCCAGTCCGTGGGCCCTTCCACTCTCGCAATCACACCCTGTTCCAACATTTCATCAAATTTTTTCTTAACGTCATCTCGTAAGGCTATAGGTAACTTACGCGGTGCATGTACTACGGGTTTTATACTCACATGGCAAGCATCCCACTCCCTCAAACACATTGGCATATTTATCAAATAACAATTCACATTCCTGGCTCACGGTAAAAAATCGTTTTACTAAATTCACGTCGTTACATGATTTTTTACCTAAAATGGGAGGCGAAGTCACGTCGGCAATGACGAACAATATTATATACTGTCTATCTTTATACATACATTTTAACCTACACTTTCCTAAAACTTTTATGGCACCGCCCGAGTAGCTCATTAATTTAACAGTCGTCGGTAAAAGATCACATTCCTTTACATTCACCTGCGATAAGTACCTACACGGCAATACATTTACATCGTATCCAGTGTCTAGCTTGAATCGAATGCTAATCTTGTCTATATATAAATTAACACACCAATCATCACACGCGACCGTGTTTACATTTGCACGTACCTGATCGACGGAGGTATCCCGGACGGCGTAGACGCGACACATTCTCGCAAAATGATTCATTTTCTTGCATTTTACGCATCGCTGACCATATGCCGGACACTTGTATTTTTCATGACGGCTTCCACAAAAATTGCATCTCACATTCTCCGGCACGCGTCCCCGCTGGTTGGAGCTATTATGTGGTGTTGATAAACCGACAGCGCGCACATCGCGCCGCGACTGTTTTTCCGAGTGTGTGGTTCGTGCATCTTGTTCAATAGTCAAGCGCTGTTTGTCTTGTACTGGCGGACGGCAGTGACATACTCTACACGCCCTGTTATTTTGTTTCAGCTTTATCCAGTGCGTGTATACCTCGGCGCCTCCATCTTCAACTCGCTCACTCACCTCGTCAACACATCCTCGATATTTTTCTACATTGAGTGTACCTGCCTGCATCTGCGATATTTCTGCGGCGTTGCAAATATCCAAAGCTTTTCTTAGCGATAAATCGTATTCACGCAACAACCGTGCCCTCAAAGCATCCACTCTTATCCCACAGATGAGCCTATCTTTCACCAGGTCATCTTTTAACTCCTTGAACTCACAAAGCATCGCCAACTTGTTCAATTCAAATACATACTGTTCAATAGACTCTTTTTCCTGTTGATTTCTTGTAAAAAATCTGTGACGTACAACAGTCAGATTTTTCTGCGGCGTATTTTTCAAATTTGTTCAGTACTTGTTCAACGGTTACACTATCGACCAACTCGAATGTTTCATACAGGTCACGACACTGCTCACCAATTATATGCAGCAGAATGCTCACCTGCACCTTTTTGTCTTTTGTGTTTAATTGACATGCTTTGAAATACAGTAGAAACGATTTTTTCCACTTCAACCATTGATCGCTTAAATTTCCAGACGTCACATTGTGTAAATCTTTTTCAAAACAAAATGTCGACGGGGGTTGCAGCAAAGATTCCATTTTTCGTTTTTTTTTTTTTTGTTTTTCTTGACACTTTGTAGAACGCTTCTTGATATTTGATTTTTCTAGTTTCTCAGCTCTTCTTCCAAGGATTTTCCGACTGCGCCATGTAAAGTGTGTTGACGAGCGAGGAGGAATGAGACACAGGTTGACATGCCAAATGATCCTTTATTCATCCGATTCGTCGTATTTATAGCTATGCAAACTAAGCCATTCACATCTACATACAGGTATCGAACGATCGTACGTGGAGTAATTTTAAGAGGGAGTTTAAGCCGTTATGTCCGACAACACCTAACGTCGCGGGTATTTTGGCCGATATTATAAACACAAATTCGGATAAGTACCCCACGTATGCGGATTACGCGCGTCGCTCTTTACTTCGTTTACGTATAGTGCGGGGACTTAGTGACGAATTGATTTCGGCGATAATTATACGTGGTATTACTGATCCTAACATTAGAGCGTCTGCAACGAATGCCAAATTATTGCCAAACGATTTAATAGAATTCTTTTCGATTTATATTAAGCCGGTTAAGAATTTTCCTACACGTTCAGTTTCGAATAATAATGCAAAAGGTAATCAAGCTACGGACACTTTGCGAAAACGGGTTAGTAGTGATGTCAAGTGTTATTCGTGTGGCCAGCTCGGCCACAGGCAAGCTTCATGTACTAAGCGAGCTAGAATCGATACGGGACCCAGTGGTTCATCGGTTAATTCCAGTTCCGCAACTTCGAAGACTGTTTTTGTTCCGAATAGGTCCGAACCGTGTTCTTTTTGTAAAAAGCCGGGCCACAAAGTCGATACTTGTTTCGCCAAACAAAGATCCGAGGCGACAAACAAGGAGACTGTAAATTTTTGTAACGCAATAGTAAATTCCACTAATAGTGACGTGGTAGTGGCTGTTATTCAAAACGTGCCGGTAGATGTCTTGATCGACAGCGGTTCAACTATCTCTTTAATGTCGTCGTCCTTGCTAAAACATTTTAACTGCCCGCGTAAACCGGCACTCCGAATTTTGAAAGGATTAGGCAGTCAGGAAGTAGAAAGCACCTCTTACGTTACGTTGCCAGTTGAGTTCGACGGACTGACTCTTGATGTAGATTTTTTCATTGTGTTATCTCAATACATGAACAGTCCGATAATAGTAGGTACGGACGTTTTGAACAGAGAAGGCGTTAGGTACGTGCGTACTTTCAAGCCCGACATAACCGCCCCCGCTGGCACGCGGATCCGAAGGGATTTCCGCACAAAAAAAAAAAAAAAAAAGGTACGAGCGTACTAAAGATTGTCAGTTAGTAACGAGGGACGACAGTCATACTAATAAGAGTTATGACAATTCAAACTCGAGCTTCAATTCCCATCAACACGCCTCTTGTCGATGGTCAGTTACAAGAGCTTGTAAAAATAATTAATGAGTTTTCTAAATTTTTCATTTCCGGTACCGCGACCTCAACTGTTAATACAGGGTGTATGTCAATCAAACTCAATTCCAACACGCCTGTTAATTATCGTCCATACCGACTTTCACATGCCGAGACGCTTCGAGTTCGCGAAATTATTGAAGATCTTTTAGACAAAGGTATAATTGAAGAGTCCGATTCTGAGTACGCAAGTCCTGTCCTGCTCGTCAAAAAGAAAGACGGGTCGGATAGGATGTGTGTTGAATTTCGTAAGCTTAATGACGTAACAGTTAAAGATCGATTCCCGCTACCGCGAATAGATGATCACATTGACCGTTTGGGGCACAATAGGTACTTCAGTAGCCTTGATATGGCTACTGGGTTCCATCAAATTCCCTTAGATCGCGATTCAGTGCCGCTCACGGGGTTTGTCATCCCGCAACACTCAGCCGCGCGCTGTGACAGCGTGAACACGCGCGACTCGTGCGCTCCTATAGGACTGCCCGAGCTGCCGTCGGGTGTGGTCGCAAGCCTTGCCTCGCACCGCACTCGATCGCCGTACGGACCTCACTCGCGCGCGCGCTCTCGGCGACTGCGCTTGTGTCCGCGTTTGGACACCGCCGTACTCGCCGACTCGCGCCGCGCGCCGCCGGACTTCTCGTCGTATTTACGACGTTGGGTCGCGGCCGTGCAGCTCACTCAAGCTAAAGCCCAGCATATAACATCAAGATGTCGTCGTGGCGCAGCCCTCCAAGCGCGCAACCCCGCATCATCCGCGCTTCCGGCTCTGCAAAGAGTCCGGAAGAGCAAAGAAACAGCCCTTCTCAGGGCTCGGCAGCCGCCGCTGCCCACCCTGGACGGGTATCAAAGTCTCCGGAGCCGCCGCACGTGGCGAGTGCGTCCGGCCCGGCAAGAAGCCGCTTGCCCGCGAGCGCGGCCGCGTCATCCGCTCCCCGAGGTGCGGTCCCCGCCGCGGTTCCCAGACGGCCGCTCCCGTCGGTGCCGTCCGTGCCGAGCACGTCCCGCGCCGCTCCGATGCAGGCGCTCGCGTCGCGAGTCCTCGCGCGCGGAATGCCGCCGTTGCGTCCGGCGCCCCCCCCCTCCGGGGACGAACCGCACACCCCCGTCGAGATTCTCGGCGGCCCCCCGGATGGACCCTGCCCACCTGGACTCGCCCGCCCTTCTGCGGTCCTCCGCGGCGTCCGACGCAGAGTCTGAGGCCTCTTTGGTCTCCCTCTGCTCGTACGGCTCGGATGGACTCGCCAAGGACGCGGGCGTCAAGTAGAAGAAGAAGCGGCTGGTGAAGATCATCCGGATCACGGGCCTCAGCCCGGAACGTGATGACACCGCTGCCGCCGTCTCCACATCGCAGCCAACAACACCCGTCGACGACCCAGCCGAGCTCCCCCCTCCACCGGCCCCGCAAGTTCATGCGGACGCCGCTATGGAGGTGGATGCCGCTCCGCTGAGGAACGCGCGCCGCCACCGCTCTTCGGACGAAAGACTAGATGAATTGGCAAAACGTAGGCGTCCGTCTCCAGATAGGCGGGCGTCACCGACTACGCAAGCCACGCCCAATCTGCAGTCTTACGCCGGCGCTGCGCAAGCGCCGCCCACTCCCGCAGCTGCGCCACCGTCCGCCCGCTCGTGCCCCTCTCTGAGCAGCGTGCCCGCGGCAAAGAAGATTAGATGTCCGCCCATCGTCGTCGAGAGACTGCCGAATTGGGCTCACCATCTTAAGGAGCTGAAAAGGCTCCTCGGGAGAACCGTGAGCGTCCGCCCCTACGGGAAGGGCGTACGGTTCTCGCCGAGTGATGAGAATGAATACCGGTTGGTACAAAGGTACCTAACCGAGTTAAATAAGACAGAGACCGTCCCGTGGTTCTGTTACTCCATGCCTGCGGAGCGGAGCCTGAAGGTGGCCATCAAAGGCCTCCCGTGCGACGCGACCCCGGAGGAAGTGGGGGACGAACTCACGAGCCTCGGATTCGAGCCCGAATATGTCCGCAATATTCGGGCTCGAGGAGACCGACCGGGCTGCATCCTGCATGCAGTCCTGAGAAGAACCCCCACGACCGTTCCCGCGATCTGGGAGGTCACTGAGATGCTCGACGTTCCCGGAGTGTCGTCGAGGCCTGGCGGAGGAAGAGGAAGCCCGCACAGTGCCACCGATGCCAGAGCTTCCGGCACAGCAGCCATGCGTGCCACAGGACTCTAGCGTGTGTTCGCTGCGGGGGCGAGCACAGGGCGGCACAGTGCCCTCGACCGAGGGAGGAGCCAGCCACCTGCATCAACTGCCGGCTGCCGTGCCAATCCAAAAGACTGTAAGTCGACTTACAGTGTTTTCGCTTAACAAGGCGTAATCGATTTCTTTAAGCCTTTTTAATACTACTAGTTACATCTTTTCTCATTTTGACGGTTATTTTGCAAGATAAAGCAAGTAAAAAAACACTGTATTACGTTAAAAATAAGGTATAAACACGCAGAAAAACGGTAACGATACATACAGTGTTTTGTCGAAACAAACTACGTGCATCGATAGATAAATACAGTGTTTTGATCTTGACGCGTTGTGACGCGTCTATGCACGTTGACTATCGCAACCAGTGTAAGTATATTTGACAACAATAATACTATCTCGCTCTCTCCTGCACAATTATAGACGTATTTTCCTTGTTCTTCATGTTGAAGACGGCTCAGTTTATGCTAGTCGTGTTTCACGCGCAGTTGTCAACGCCGTTTGTGTTTTAAGTAATTGCATGTTTTATTTGATTGAATTAGAGTTATTTAGTGTCAACTGTGAGTGAAAATGAATACAAATCGTAGTAAAATGTTAGTTACACTGTCGAAACATAATAAGAAACATTATAATAACACAGATTCAGTTACTGTTGTGTCCAGTGTCACAAGTTGTCTAGAAAAAGAAAATATAGACTACAATAACCAAAATGAGTATGAAAATTACTATCATGATAATTTGGATTCACGAAACTTTATAAGTCCTATTGTTCCGCTCAGTGAGTCTCAACTTGATGAATGTCTTTCTGAAGAATTAGGGGAAGGAGTTTACACACAATTGATACCATCATTGATTTCTTCGGATGATATTCTGCAACCCAGTACGTCTTCGCATCTTCATCATAATAGTGCTCTGTCTTCCGTTGATCTTACCTCCAAAACAAATATCTCTGAAATTCCATCATCTTATAATCAAGAACCTGTTAAGGATGCTAGTTTTGAACACAATTTAAATGAAAATGAAGATTATACGCTTTTACCTTTTTTTTTTTTTTTTTTTTTATCGTGCGGAAATCCCTTCGGATACCCCCCCGCCGGCCAGCGGGGGTGGTTATGTCGGGCTTGCACCGACTAAAACCGCACGCCGTCTCGGGTCTTCAGACGCCGGGGTGTAAGGTTACCCATAGAGCATATCCCTCGCACCCCGGCTGACCCTGGGCCATCTCACCACTAACAGCATCGCTCATCCTGTCTCCTCTGAAAGCAGAGGAGTACGGAGAGCGATGTGTTTCCGCCACGTTGGGTATTGGCCGACGATCAATGCCAACCCTATGAAGGGGTGAAGGGGAAGCCATTGACCGCCGCCCAGGGTGTACCGGCCGCTCCGATTCCGTTCCCCCCGGACTACAGCGGGATCGGAATCGGAGCGACACTCGAGGAGGTTACCCAACACACACCCCAATATATACGCTTTTACCTCAAATTCAAAATACATTTTCAACTGAATTATTGCCTGGGACCCAACTATCAACTACTGGTTTCGTAGATTCTTCACTATCCTCACCGTCACCAAAACCTTCGACCTCCGTCGCTTTTGTAAGTCCTATTACTAATCCTAATACCGAAACAAAAACCCCGACTAGAAGTAAAAGACGTCACACCTTTGACGAATTTACTGCTGCTCATGAACCTACCGATGAAGATAAGAATTGTCAAATATCAAAGAAACGGGCTAGAGACCCAGAAACTATGCTAGAGAAACAAAGAATAAAACACCCATTATTGTCACCTTGTTCATGTAAAAAACTATGTATACAAAATATTCCTGTAATTGAAAGACAGTCTATTTGGACTCAATTTTGGAACTTAGACCGACAACGGCGCCGCGACTTTCGATCAAGAAGTTTTGATAAGTTATCTACCACAAGCACAAAAACAAAAGGTCAATCTCGAAGGCATAATACCTGTCGCTCAATGACATTAAAGTATGTAAAGTTTTTTTTCTAAGAACTTTGGGCTTTACAAATGATGAAGCCGTACAATCAGTCTTGAAAAATAACTATTTAGAATGCAATAAAAATCCAAAAGTGAACGGCTCAGTTGTTCTTCGAGGAAGTCGATTTGAACCAGCTAATAAATTCCCACAGGAGTATGAAAACCGTTTAGAAGAATTTATATTAAAATATAACCCTATTTCCTCACATTATAATAGTAACCATGCACCTAACAGAAAATATTTGCCAATAGGCATTAATTTTTCTACTATATACAAGAATTTTAAGCAGTTTTGTCAAGATAATAATCTACCAACTTGTGGTTGGACTCATTTTCATACTATGATAAAGAAATTGAACCTATCAACTGCCGAATTATCTCAAGATATTTGCACTAAATGTAAAAATCATAAAATAGCTCATGAAAAACTACCTCTTCCTTGCAATTGTGAAGACTGTATTAACATAGGACAGCACTTGGAAAATAAACGTATTTCACGTAGAGATCTGAAATTAGCAGAAGAAAGAAGTGATAATTCGGAAGGAAAAGAAGCTGTATTCACGGTCGATATGCAAAAAGCTATATGCATGCCTCTAATGAAAACTAAGGAGTACTACTTTTCAAGAAAACTCGTTCTCTTTAATGAGTCATTTGTGCCGCCAGGTAAAAATAAAAATGCTGCATGCATTCTTTGGCATGAAGGCGAAAGCGGCAGAAAAGCTTTCAATATAGCTACCACATACGTTTACTTCATAGGAAAATACTGCCGGGATCTACAACATTTGAACTTCTTTTTGGACAACTCTAACGCTCAGAACAAAAATAAAACTCTGTTTTCTGCATTAGTTAGAGTTGTAAACGATGATAAAACTAATATCCAAAGCTTAAAATTGGAATATTTTGAACCAGGTCATACTTTTATGGCTGCGGATGCCGTACACGCTGCTATAACCAAAAAATTGAAAAGTACGTCGACATCTAGGTTTCAAGAAAAAACCAAGATGTCGACGTACTCAAACACAATGACATGTTAATTTTCAAAAACGACTGTAAAATAGCTTTTCCGAAAGATTGGAATATACAAAATTTAAAAATTATTGAGTTTCGAAGAGGTGAGCTTTCTCTTTTTGATAAAAATGATTACAATGGAGAGTTTAAGGAAATACACTTTTTAAAGAAAAAGATTGAAGGAGATTTAAGAAAGAAGATGAACGATGGACTAGATCTTATAAATATGATAGAAACAGAAAGTAAGCCAAGAGGTGTGTGTGAAGTTAAAAAAAAAATTGCTAACACTTTCAAAATCTATGCCAGCATCTCGGCGAAGTTTTTATGAAGCCCTTGAGGAATCAGATGCACCTGATCCTGATACAAATATTGATTCTGATTTGTAATAGAGTTAAAACCATTTAATTTTTTATATATTTTTTATATTAAATACTGAATTGATCTCAGAGAAGAAAAGTAAAGTTGGCATTTAGTTTTTTTGCCTATAGAAATATAAGGTAATGTTGTTTAAGATTGTTATATTATGTTATATTTTTGTTTCTTATTAATACTTTTATTTACTACATTTACTTGCTTTGTTACATTTTTATTAAGTAATTGATCTCATAGAAACCCAAAGAAGTTTATCATAGTCATATTATGTGAGCTTACAAACACACTAGGTCTTGTCATATTATTTCTTTGTGTTCAGTAGAGTGGTGACTTACTTAATTTGTACTCCCACGACAGCTTCTACTGCAGATGTGGTCTTGCGAGGGGGCCCCCGTACGCGTGGTAGCTGCGGCGTCTTCTAAGCTTTGTGGGAGTCACTATCCTAACCCTTATGCACAGTGGAAACGATTATTTAGTTTAACAATCCCGACACACAACCCGGCCGGCGTATGGTACGCTTGTGTGCTTGAGCCACGCACGAAATTTCCCGACAATTCCGCGACACAATTGCGTACGTGCGCTCACCCGAAGTGCTTTCGTTGACTGCCCGACGCCGCGCCGGGCCGCACGCGCTGACCATCGCAGCGCGCAAGGACCCCCGCACCCCGCGTCTACGAGTATGCCCGATCTTTATCGAACATCCACCCACCCTACTCGGCAGTAGGGTTTCCCTAACCCGAGTACTTATTAACCTACAGGCAGCCGGGATAACGAACCGACCGCCCGCCTGAGGACTGAACCCGCAACCAGGACCTCGGCCAGCCGGGGCGTCCCGTCTGCCCCTGGCAACAGGTTAACAATGCGCCCCCGTCGCCAGCGCAGTGGCGATAGGTTGGCATCCTTAACCAACACGAGGTCTCCTACCTGGGGAGGGTTTGACTTGTCCGTCCACTTAAGGCGCTGCTGCAGAATGTGCAGATACTCTAGTGACCAGCGTCTCCAAAAATCTTGCGCGAATTGCTGCAACATCTGGTACCGCGTGAGTCTATGCAGCCTCACGCCCTCATATGGGTAGTCCGGCAACGCGTTAAGTGGCCGCCCTACCGGAAAATGTCCCGGCGTCAATGCTTCGAAATCGTTAGGGTCCGAACTAACCGGGCACAACGGACGCGAATTGAGTACCGCCTCAATTTTACAAAATACCGTCGCGAGTTCCTCGAAAGTCAGCGTGGTCTCACCAATGACGCGTGACAAATGTCGCTTTGCGGAGGCCACTGCAGCCTCAAATATACCGCCCCAAGAGGGGTAACCCGGAGGACTGAAGGCCCATCTGATAATCTGATACCACGCTGACAAAGACCTGTCCCTATATCCACCTGGTTTACAGTTAAGAACTCTACGACCTCCCGGAGATGCCTATCAGCCCCAACGTAGTTCCGGCCGTTGTCCGAGCGAATCAACGACGGAATTCGCCGACGCGAGACAAAGCGGTCGAGACAGGCAAGGAACCCTTCAGTCGTTAGGTCTCCAACCACCTCGAAGTGGACGGCCTTAGTTGAGAGGCACACGAACACACACAAGTAGGCCTTCACTAGCCTAGTGTTCCGGGTACGAGAGTTTCGTACCATGAATGGGCCGGCAAAGTCCGTGCCCACTCCCGAGAAGGGTCTAACCTCCGTGACTCGATCAGGGGGGAGATCCCCCATCTGGGGTTGCATGGTGGCTGCCTTAAGCCTATAGCACGACATGCACTTAAACACAACGCTACGGATGATGCGACGTCCCGACAAAATCCAGAAGTCTCTCTGGAGTGTCGCCATCAATGCGGTTAACCCTGCGTGTACATTTCGGACGTGCCTGTCCCGTATCAGTAATTCGACAAAGGAACCCGATTTAGGCAGCAACAATGGGTGTCGTGACCCGTAAGCCAGCCCAGAGTTCCGCAGTCGGCCGCCGACCCGGATCAACCCCTCGTTGTCGAGGAATGGGTTGAGGCGCATGACTGCACCCTTGAGCTTGGGACGGCCCCTCCTGAGGGTATCCAACACGTCACTAAAGTTCACTGACTCGTTCAGAGACTGCTCCAGGCGCACCAGTAGCTCTACCATGTGTTTAATACGGCAGTAGTATACTGTAATGTATTTCTCAGTGGCATCGTTTTCGACGGCTGATCTACCATGAATTTTGTAAAACGATACTGTTTCCGACTGTAGTGTATCAAAACGGAACGGTTCTAATGTTTTCGGATACGATCCGTAGTATACTTGACAGTATAGCTCAATTTGCTACCATGAGTCCACAATTTGACATTTAGCGACAGGATAAACAATAGAATGCTATTTATATGCTCTCGTGTCGCTCTCACTGTCTATTTTAGTGGTGAAACGAGTATCGTTAATGTAATATGGCGGCTTTCTTATAATCAGCTGTTGGGCGAATGCAATGTTTAAGCTTTACACATAGATTTTTTTGGTATAGATTTGATCCGTGTTTTGTTAAAAAGTAATAATTGATGATTAGTGACGATATACCTTATCTAATTTATAAAAGCAATCGAAATTGGTTGATTAAAAATACTTACTCATTGTTTTTCCTTGGTTATTTTCTAAGACAATAACCGAGGAATGCCTTTTACATATTGAACCAAGCATTTAATGTAGGTACTTGTATGTACTTAATCTGATCATCATGGATGACATATTGACATCATGATCACAGCATTAGGTCCGGTTACATCCGGTTTAAGCTGCATACCAACTTGATCCGTCCGACTCAGGTCAAAGACGGGCGCTGAGGATTGTCAACAATCCCATACTTACAGGCAGTGTGGAATATCTCAGCCTTATCATATTTTGATATGATGCCCCTGGTGTTGTACACATCTATAGGCCACGGTAACCGCTTCCCATCAGGTGGGCCGTGTGCTTGACTGACACCTAAGTGATATAAAAAAATAATGGAGCCTGGGGTATGCTTTCCTCTTGGTGTTGACGGGTCAGGCGGCAGTCGCTCCCGCAAAAGCCCGAAATATAATAGAAATAGTAGAAGAGAGGACCCCGGACTCCAAACTTCAAATTTTGGATACAACCGGGACTAAAATTGTGATGTTGACAATGAGTTTTAAACTAGACAGTGCTGTGAAGTATGTCCTAGAATATTATACACCTAACCCAAAATAACAAGACGTTTTTATTAAGGTATACTCTGTTTTAATATAAAAAAGGAGATGTCCACTTTTTGTATAATAATAGCCTTTAATTCAGACAGATAACATTTAGTTTACCATTATTTTATAGATTAACATAATAATAATTTAACATATCAATGTTTTTTTTTTGTTAATTACATAATTTAATAGCATTATCAATTTTATTTAATCATCACTTTTTTTCTGCACTCCGTCTATGTGCCTTTTATAGGCAAAGGCCTCCACCAATTCTTTCTACTTTTCTGTATTGTGAGCTATTGTAGACCATCGTACACCTGCTGTTTTTCTTAATTCATCAGCCCAGCGTCTCAGTGGTCTACCTCTTTTTCTCTTCCTGTGCCCTGTGAACCAGGACATTATTAACCTGGACCATTATTCCTTACCTCTTATTGTATGGCCTGCACATTTCCATTAGAGCTTCCTCACTGTTGCTGTACTTTTTGTATGCACATGGTTTTTTATAAATTCGAATTCCTTATAAATTCCAATATGGCTCAAATTACACTGATATATACTAGCCAAAATTAGGAATCGGGAATTAGCTGGAGCTGACTCATTATTTCTCAGCTTTTATATTCAACTTTTGACTAATTTATATTATGAACACAATGTTGGGGGATAGCATGTATCTGGCTCATTCAATATGAAATATATTTAGAGGGCCATCACATGAACCATGCTCATTTAAGTAATGTAAGATAATCTATGCTTCATTTGCTGTGCAAGATATAGTTATCACTAAATAGGATTCCTTGCTAGGTCATTATAACTACAGGATTAGTCGTTAATTTGCATTTGTTGCAAGCCCATGTATTTTTTGGTACTGCTCCGATTTCAGTAGCTTGTAGCTATTTAACTCTCAAATATTTTCGTTCAACAGTTATACTTTGACAAGCAGTCAACATATTACAATTTTATTACGCCAAGAAGCTTTATAGGAGTAATATAATGATGGTGTTTAAGTCACATAGTTTCAAAACACTATATGTGAACGATATCTGCATGGAGTTAAATAATGCACTTTATTCATAGATAAATCAATAGTAGGTAACGCATTTCGTCTGAATATGGCGTAGCCTATCACTATCATTTTCTCTTTATATTTGTAGAAGTCTCACAAGTAAACAAAAAATGCAACAGAACAGTCATCCATCTGTCACATGTGACGCGTAAGTGACGGTAACAAAAGTTTTGTTCGTATTCAGCCTAAAAAATATACCGAAGCTAAAACGATGTTTTCTCAAAATTGCAGGAGTTTAAAATTCCATTTCATAAATCATAATATAAGTCCTTAGGAAGTCTATTCAAAAATATTTGGTTCATAGCTACTGGAATTTTTTAAGAATAAAAAACTATTTCTGAACAACTCCTTGAAGTAAACTTTAAAGAAATCGCGCAAAGGGACTCTAGTCCCTTTTTCCAAAACCCGTCATGCGAGCAAAGGGACTGTAGTCCCTTTTTATGATCCGGTAGTGGGGGTACGCGGGACTCCAGTCCCTATTATTTATCACTTTTTAACTCTTGAAATAATAGCGATATACGCGTTTTAACTCGACTAAATATTAGTTGGAGCTTCCTTAAAAAATATTTCACGGTCCGACACTAGCTGTTTCGATTTAAAAAATATGTTTGAAGTTGATGGTCTATGGGTGGCGTAAACAAGACATTACGCGTGTGGAGTGCTCTACGAATTTAAATGGTTTTTGTGATTTATTATTGTTATTTTGCAATAAAAACTTGTTTTTAGTGTATAATAAAACATAATTGAAGTGTGTGATAAAAGGATTTAACCTAAACGTAAGTATAATTCTGTTTTTGTGTGACTTTATTGTTCATGTCTGTAACGGTTACTGGAAATAGTCAAAATGTCACGTCAATTTATTTAATTGTAGCATTAATTCTGTGTAAAAATTAATCATTGTGGCATCGAATATATAATCCAAAATAGTTTTCAATAAAGATTTTGCAAAATACTACAAAATTGTAGTCAAGATTACAATTTACATTCAATGATCATGTGAAAAAACAGCAAAAAAAATGGCCGCCATGTATGCAATACGCAGTACCCCCCCCCCCAGATTTATTCGTTTGTTTATTTTACAATCGCAATTGTAAAAATATACAGAATAATGTACAACAAGTGTGATATATCATTTTAAAGAGCGTTTTTTGTAGAAAATAGATACGTATGATTTATTTCCTTTACTCAAACTTTACTGAACAAATAAAAACAAGTAAGGTACCATGTGTTGTTACGAAAGTGGTATTACCTACATTGAATCCCTTATTTTTTTGGAAAAGAAATACCTATCGTAATAATGTTTACGTTTTCTGTTACAATATGAAATAAGCTTTCAGGTAGTAAACATATTTTTATGTTACGTAGGTCGATAAAAATAAAATAAATCATTTAATTTTGCCGAAAAATTGCAATAGGCCATAGGCCATAGGCCTGTAAATAAATATTTTTTTACTATTACATATGCTTTTTTTTATATACTCGTATGTAGTAGGAACCTGTAGACAATTTAAAATTATAAAATACATAGGTTATCGATTTACTTTTTGAAATAAACACACTTAAAGTTCACATAGTAACATTTTCAACTGTCGTCAATTTTACAGTCACATATAATAAATTCTTTTAAGAATTCTTATAAGATTCTTATTAGAATTGAAAGAATGACTCATAATCTTAACAAAAAATAACACTTCAGCGTCTCTTATCACTTGTAAAGCCATAAATTATTTTTTGTTTCGTAACTCGACCCGCGCGGGCGCGGAATGACGTCATCTGATTAAGCACCCGCGCGCAGGAGCGGTATTAAATTAATCGGTGCGCGCACCAGCGGTAATTCACCTACTTCTAAATAAAAATATGTAACTTTTTTTTTTCGTGCTGAAATCCCGTCGGATATAAATATTTCTATTTTATTCATTACTACTTGACCCGGCAAACTTCGTTTCCAATTACAATCAAGTTATGTTGGTTACCTTATCAGCTGATTTATTTCGTGAATGTCTCATACTTTTAATAATACTAATTGCTAGGCCATCTCAAAGCAGTAAATGGCTCAGGGTTACCCAGGGTGCGAGGGACTCGTCTTATTTGGCCACTTTACACCCTGGCATTAGATATCCGATACGGTGCGTGGTTTTGGTCGGTTCGAGTTCGACATAAATACTCCCACTGACAAAAAAGAAAATTAACCACAAAGTTGCACAGTATATGCAGAGATATATCTAAACATCCACCCGTTCTCGAGTTATAAATGGTATCACTTACCCGACTTTGTTTTATAGATATAGGTCACAATTTACATACTAAAAGAGACAAAATTTTATAAAAATAGGAGTTTTTCAAAATAAAACAATAAAAATAAAATAGAGACAATAATTATTGTTATTACACAGTTCTTTAGTAGTCAGATTAGATTAATGCAGTTGACAAAACAGTCTTGCTCGTGGTTCTTTATATCATTATTGGTATCGAAATTATTATTAATTTTCATTCATGCGGCTTTTCATTTTATAAATCGCTCCAACTGTAAAGAATAGAAATAAATTATATTAATTACATTTTCTTTAAACATTATTAATAAAATTATATTTTACTTAGATGTTATTACTATGTTTTATTAACTATAACCTAATGTTTACTTTTGATTTTAAAACTCAAATTATGTGAATACAAACATATATATTTTATACTTTCATATTACATTCTGTATTAACAGACTGCTGCTGGTTTCCCACTTATTTTTTGAGTTACCCAATATATATTATAGCTTTACCTATCAGTGCAGTGTAAAATTAAGTACCCATAATGTGGTAACAACAATTAATTTACTTACTTGTCATGCCACTTTACTGTTCTTATAGTTTTGTTTCATTAAACTTGTACTGTAAGTATTATTGCAACTTGTAAGCACTTCACATCTCTTGTTTAGAGATTCTTAAGTTTCAGACACTCTGAAAACACTCAACTCCAACTACAAAGAAAAAAATTCTTATGTCAATTTAATTACATTATAAAATTTACTAGTAGGTTAGGATACAGAGAATTTAGTTATTCTTTTACATATATTATGTAGGTGTACCTATATGCTATTAATATGACTTAACCATAACTTAATATTTACTTATGATTGTACCTCGTACTCTTATTATGTATGAATAGATTGCCTTTTCCACTTCATTTCAATTACTCAAAAATTCATCATCATCATCATCATCTTAGCGTTGTGTTCCGATGCATAGGTAGTGCATATGAGATTTCACCTCGAAGCCCATTTTCCTTCTCCACTTCGCACGATGTTGAGCATCCGTTATTATTATTTTCAACGGGGACGCCGGCGAGTGGATGATCTACCCTTCGTGAGTGGGCCATTTCGCCCATTTTCCCAAGCCAAACTGGTAGTGCGGCCATTGGCACAATTTCGACGTCAAACCAGCACGCAGCATGTACCTACATTGTATACTACTAATGCGACGTACAATAAAGTGTATAATATGTGGTAACAATAATAATTTCACTTACTTTGCACTACTTTTCAATTTCTATTTATGATTTCGTTATAAGTTTTTTTTGCAATCATGTTTTGAATGAGGACTTCACAGATTTTTCATTTTTATAGGATAAAACGTCAGTAAAGATACTGCAGTAGTATTCTTGAAACTTGTAAGCACTTCACATTGTTTGTTTGGAGATTTTAAGTTTTAAATCGATCACAAAATATATGTACTTAAAACATTTATTTATTCGTCGTGCGCCCAGAGACAGCCAGGTTCCACAGAATAAATATGTTTTGCCGGCTGGCCTTCAAAGTGCGTTTAGTTAAGTACTCCTTCTTTATTTATGTGAACACTAGTTTTATTTTACTTCACTTTTTATTTGGTTTCCTTCAGATACTTCAATAGTTTCATTACAAATTTGTCAGACAAATATTTGTATATCCTTTGAAATATATTATAGTCTGAAAATTAAAATAACAACTTACCTTTTGATTTATAGCTCAATTGCAGAACAAAACGTACCTATTTAAAACCAAATGAACCCTACAGCGTAATACGGTAGTCTATGGTAATACTTATTTCCGGTATCGTGAAGTCAATAGCGTATACATGAATCGTAAATTAATCTCATGGTAGAGATGACAACAACACGTTAGTCTAATCGCGTGAACACGTGACGATACCAGAGTCCGTATACGATTCACGTTTATTTAATTCATGGTAGAGCTACAGGACCTTCAAGGCCTGATCTCGCTCAGTCGGACATAAGACCGGCGATAATACTCGGTTGTGCGCTGGCACACGACAGTTGGAGATAAACCTCCTCACCCAAGTCGTGACGTTCACGAGTTTGTTGAAGGAGCTGTACCGATTCGCGAGGAATCCTTCCTCGGGCTGCGTGAGTGCTGCCACGCAGACCTGCTCCCTGAGCCCCATATCAATGGGGACCACCGTTGTCCCCGGCCACTGAGCCCGCTCTAGCGTGAGCCAATGGGGTCCCCACCATAAAGAATGGCACACCAGTTCGGGAGCCCGGCAACCCCGGGACGCTACGTCCGCCGGATTCATCTCTCCTGGTACATGCCGCCACACCAACGGGGTCTCAGAGTTCTGAATCTGAGAGACCCTGTTTGCCACAAACACCTCAAGGGTGTGCACCGACGCCCTCAACCAGCAAAGGACGATCTGACTATCAGTCCAGGCGTACACAGTCTCGTCAAGGTCCACAGTGGCTCCCAATAACGTGGTGGTGTGATTCAACAACCGTGTCAAGAGCGCCGCACCAGACAACTCCATCTTTGGAATGCTTAATCGCACTCGGAGGGGGGCCACCTTGCTCTTGGCCATCACGAGTTGTACCCCGACCCTTCCCGACGGGGTCACCGTACGGAGGTACACCGCAGCCGCGTACCCAAGTTCCGACGCGTCGCAGAACCCATGCAGCGACGCCCGGCACTTCCCTGCTGGAAACAGCTTACGGGGCAACATGATCCGGTCCACCTCACCCAACGACCGGTGGAACTCCACAGCCGCTGCATAAAGCACTTCAGCCTGAAGGTGACAGGTGAAATCCAGCCATTCGGGTCGAAGGTCCTGGCCACAGTGGACAAGATAGTCCGCTTCGTCCACACCCGGGGAACTTCCAAGTCCACATGGTAGGTGAAGGCGTCTTGGACGGGCCTATATTGAACCCCCAGAACCGCCAGCATGTTGGGGTTCTCCACATTCTCAAACAGGTGTGGGTCCTGTTGATATTCCCCCGGTAACCCGACCAACAAGTCTTGAGAGTTGGCCAACCACTTCCTCAACTCATAGCCACCCTGGGCTAACAGGCTTATGAGTTCATCCCGGCGGGCGAGCCCCTCCTCGATGCTGTCAGCGCCCGTGCAGATGTCATCGACATACAGATCCCGCTCCAGGATCGCAGCAGCCCAAGGGAACCGCAGTCGCTCCCGATCCGCCAACTCTCTCAGAGTGCGGATCGCCACATAAGGACTGGACCGCAGGCCATAGGTGTTGGTGTTTAGTTCATAAACCACCACTGGTCGATCCGGCCCTTCCCGCCAGAGCACCAGTTGGTACCGTCTGTCGTCCGGATGGATCAAGGTTTGCCGAAACATCATCCGGATGTCGGCCACAAAGACGAAATGGTGCCTCCGGAAACTTGTGAGGACATCTCCCACGTCCCGGGTTAGCTTGGGTCCAGAATGTAAGCACTGGTTCAGTGACACCCCGGTACTAGTGGACGACGACCCGTCGAAAACCACCCGAATCTTCCCGGTGGGAGTCTTGAGAACAGCATGGTGGGGGAGGAAATAGTGGTCCTCCCACTCCCAATCCACCTGCGACACCGACATGTGTCCCAGGTCCTCGTACTCCCGCGTGAAGCTCACATACTTCTCCCGAAAATTCTTGTCCCTGGCCATCCGCCGTTCCATGGATCTCAGCCTGGCCCATGCCGCATCATAGGACCAACCCAAGGCTGGACAATTCCCTCTGAACGGAAGTCGTGTGATGAATCGCCCCGATGGAAGCCGGCCGATGTTGAGCTTATAGAACAACTCGCACTCCTCAGCCTCTGGATCCACACGGCGTGCCATAGGTGGCTCCTCCACTTCCCAGAACTTCTGCATGATATCTGACAGCACAGATCCCACTAACAGCTGGTCACTGTCCTTGGGTACCCCGGCAGGCAAGACTGGACCCAGCACTGCATACCCAAAGACAGTATTGATCGCCAGCAACCCGTGTGGGTCTAACACCCTCCTGTCACGCAGAAGTATCTTCCCGAGAACATCTACCCCAAATAGAAGGTCCACGGGGCATGGAATATCGAAGTCCGGATCCGCCAGATCCCCAGCGCGGATGCCACGCTCCAGCATTATCTGACGAATGCCCGAGTTGAGCTTGGCTTGAGGGTGATTACCCATCACCTCCGTCATCACTACCGCCCCCGCCGCCAGCATTGGCGACCCCGGCTTCGGTGCCTGGAACCTGAAAGCCACCTTCCCCTTCACGCCACTCACCTGTAGACCCCCGACCCCATAGTTTGTTCCCGTGGGGCATTATGTCCAAACCCAACCTTCGCGCGAGGCGGTCCGACACAATGCTCCCCTGCGCCCCAGTGTCCAGCAGTGCGCGTGCCGAGACCGCTCCGGCCTTACCCCGGCACTCCCCCCAAACCACTACCGACACGGTCGGAAGCACCACCGCTTCCGGTCGGAGTGGTACTAGCGGTCGCTGTACCGCTAGCTAGTCCTTGGGCAGCCGGATACCCCAAGGCCCACCCGAGAATTCCCCATCATCCCTCCCCCCTGCCCTAGGCTGGGGTTCAAGGAGGGGCTCAGTAGGCGGCCTCCACTCGCCCGCATACACCCCGCGGCGGCCCGGGTATCGCATGTACCGCCATTCATGGGGGGTCCCTGGCGGGTACCGCAAGTGTGGAGGCCGTGGGTCCAGTCGCGGTCGCTCCAGCAGCGGGGGCGATAGTGGGCCTCCCCAAGTTGGGGTCGGACCACTCGTCCCGGCGCAGGCGTAATACAGGGGTGGGCCCTGCCACCCGCCCGTGGCGGGTCCCCCGGCAGCACCGCTGGCCTGGTCCCCCTGGGACGCGTGTGAAGACCGCACCAGTCCCACATCGCGTCCCGACGCGCAGCCCACGGTGTCACCGGCTCGCTCGCTCCCCCGGCTGTCGGGTGAGCGGCGGAACTGCCCGCGCCCTGCGCCGTTGCCCCCGCTGATGAAGACCTCAGGGGTCCCAGCCCCACTGTCCCTGGGGGGCGCGTCGCCCCTCCCACGGGGTGATTGACGGCCCTGCGAACCCCCCGACCCGTGGCCCCCTGCCCCGCCATCAGGGCCCCCGGGCCGGCCCTGGGGCCCAACCTCCCTGGGCCGGCCCTGTCCCGCTCGGTTCATACAGAGCGTCGGGTGGTGGTCTCCCTGGCAGTGGGAGCACGGGCGTGAATTTTCGCAGCGGTTTGCGAAGTGGGGCCCCATGCAATAAAAACATAAGCGGCGCTGCTGGATTATGGCCCGGCGACGCCTTACCTCGAGGGCCATGAACTCCTCGCACCTTGCGAAGGAGTGACCCCCCCCCTTGCAGAAGCCGCAGCGCCCCCCCCCCCCCCGCTGGGCTCCACGGATGTCACCTGGCCGTACCTTGCCCCCCGCTGCGAGTGGCCCTTACCTCCCCGGGCCTCCCGTGGCGCCGCCATAGCTCCCACGGGCTGCGCCTGGGCCAGGTTCTCCACCCTGCGGCATTCCTCCTCGAGGAAGGAGGTGAGCCCATCAATGGTGGGCAAATCCCACTCGCCCTCCCCCCCCTCCCCCCGAGGACTGCTCAAACCGCAGCTGCATATCCCCTGGCAGCCGGTTGAAGACGAGGTAAAACAGGATGTATGACCACTCGTCCACGGGCAGACCTAGATTTGCCAACGCTCGCCTGGCTACCACCAACGGGTTTAGCACGGCGGTCTTGACCTCCGTCACCCGTGTCACCCTGGGTATGGCGAACAGCTTCGCCAGATGAGCATCCACTAGCCGGCGGGTGTTTTGGTACCTGGCGGTGAGGATATCCCGGGCAACGGCATCCGTCTATCCGTCACCGCCAGGTGTCGCAAGAGCTCCAGTGGCTCCCCCCTTAGCGCTCCCAGAAGCTGGGCCAGCTTGTAGGAATCTGGTAGATCCACCCGGAGATGGACCAGTGAGTCAAACAGGTTCAAGAACCCTGTCCGCTGGTCCGTCTCCCCCGAGAAGACGGGCAGCGATATTGCGGGCAGGCGTGCCACTACCCCCGTGGCACCCTGCACCCCGAGTTTAGTCTCGCCCGGCGTCTGCGCAGACTCCGCCCGAATCTCGGTCTCACGCTGGAAGATGGTGTCAGCTGCCGCCTGTAGCTGTTCCAGGTCCAGCTCGGCCTGCTCCAATAAATTTGGATCCGCTGCCGGCTCCAACGCATACAGCGCTTCCAGGCTGTTGCGCGCCCTTTCTAAACGGGCGTCCAGCTCCCCTGCCCGACGGAGAAGGGCCCCTGCCGGTCCCGACGCTCCACCAGCAACAACGCCGAAGCGGCCCATCGGAGTTCCGACGTAATGGCCGCCCTCAATTGCCTGGCCGACATCTCCGGAAGGTTTACACAATAAATAACAACAATAGTAGACAATAAACAACCTACAATATAACCTATTGATTGTACCTACTGACTCGACTGTCTATTCTAACAATAGGAAGTAGCAATAGACACCTTGCCCGATGTAACTAACTTCAACATAAATTGTTTGCAATAATACAACAACAATAGAAATAGGTAGACAACCTACTCAAACTTAAATTCTAAAAATAGACACCGGTGGATAATTTATGCAATTTTCATACGACGCCGTCGTCTACCTACCCGCTTATTATTACTATTATGCGCTTGTCTATTTTATGGACTGCCCGGCGCGAATCCAGAACCCGTAGAACTAACCACGCTCTGCTACCAGCTGTTCAGTAGAGTGGTGACTTACTTAATTTGTACTCCCACGACGACTTCTACTGCAGATGTGGTCTTGCGAGGGGGCCCCCGTACGCGTGGTAGCTGCGGCGTCTTCTAAGCTTTGTGGGAGTCACTATCCTAACCCTTATGCACAGTGGAAACGATTATTTAGTTAAACAATCCCGACACACAACCCGGCCGGCGTATGGTACGCTTGTGTGCTTGAGCCACGCACGAAATTTCCCGACAATTCCGCGACACAATTGCGTACGTGCGCTCACCCGAAGTGTTTTCGTTGACTGCCCAACGCCGCGCCGGGCCGCACGCGCTTACCATCGCAGCGCGCAAGGACCCCCGCACCCCGCGTCTACGAGTATGCCCGATCTTTATCGAACACTTTGTAATTCTAATGTTATTATTTTACATATAGTTACTTACTTTGTTACATTTTTTATTCAGTGATTGAACTCATAGAAACCCAAAAAAGTTTTTGATAATTATTTGTAAGCTTGAAAACATATAGAAGGTTTTGTTCTATTATTTCATTGTGATGGTACGAGTAATTATTATATTATTATGTAAATTCATTAAAGTTTACTTCCCCAATAAATAACTAATTTTATTTATACATTACACAGGATAGACACCTAGTTTCTAATCCTCATCTACCTTTACAAAACACTGTATGTTTGGATACAGTATTATGGCGTAATTAGTTCATAAGGCTAAAACACTGTACTCTGTTTTACAGTGTTTTACCACGTTAGGAATCTATTAATAGTTTATAATTGTCTTGTCAATACAAGTTATTGGCCATATCTTTCTTCCTTGTAAAAAATATTCCAAAACATCTACTTGGCTATATACTAGAGATGTAACACTAACTATTGAATACATAAAATTATTTATTATTGACCAAATACGTTTATAATAGGCAAAGAACATCAAAAACTATATTTTGTCAATTATCTCAAAACCGGGTTTTGAAAGTTAGTGTGTGGGCTTGGCAGGGCAGCGCTGCGGTGGCCCTCACCCCGCCAACAACATCTACTGTCCTGTGTTCCGGAGGGAGGGCCGGAACAGGAAAGCCGGGACAGTAGCCATCACCGGAGGTAGCTCGCGCCGACAGCCCCCTGTCACCGAGAGGCCGGCACCGGTAAACCCCATCCCAGAAGGGGAACAACAAACTGGAGGCTCGCTGATGGCTGCAGCGAACGACCCCACCCCCCGCGGAGCCGCGGGCAACCGCAGGAGACGCCGGGGGAGGCGAAATCGCAGGCAGAAGGCCTCACAAGCAGCAGCAGAGGGTGAAAACTCCGAAAACACCACGGGGGCAGTCGCTCCCGTGAAAGCCAACTCCCGCCCACAAGCCCCAGATGCGGTGCAGAAGGTGCAGGGAGCACCCAGCAAGCCGCCAGCCTCTTGCACGAGCGCGGACAAGTCCGCTATCATCGAGGCCGCCGTCGACGTGCTGCAGGAGGTGCTCATCGCTCTTCGTGCAGGTGAAGAGCCCATGAGCATCGTCCGTACGGTCCTCGTGGGCATCGCAAACCTGCTAGGGCAGCGTTAGCGACCACGAGGGCCGCTCACCCGACATCTGCGGCCTCCACAACCACTCTCGTGAAGATCATGGGGTCGGTGATCGCATCAGTCGTCTCCCAGGATGCCTGTCACTCGGAGCTGGGCCTTCTCCGGTTATCCGGAGATCTCACCTGGCTCGGGTAGACTGCCCAGGGGACGTGAAGCGCGATCCCGACCCCAATCAACAAGAAGAAACCCCGTCAGCTCTATCCTATCTTGCCGCCGCCCTTCAACTTCAACTTTCAGAAGAAAGAAAAGGGCTATATGCCCACCCCAACCACCGGCCTGCGCTCACGCAGGCTGCGATGGAACATCTCGCCCAGGGGGTACAATGCCCAAAAGGCGATTCCGCCTATCCCTAGGGATGGGGGCGAAGACCTCGTTGTTGTGCGCTCCTATATTTAATAATATCGGGACCCACAGGATTGGTAAGCTATCTCTTTTTATTATTTGTGATTATTTATTATTCATGCATTGTTATCTATGTTACCCGTATTTCATTCAATGGTATTATTTTAGGTTAAACAATGGAAAGGAAAGGCCGAATAAGGGACATTTTAGAAATGGCCTTGAAGTCAACAGGTTTACAAAAACCTAAACCAGTTAACCGAAAATATGACTCTACTTTGAAAAAGGTAAATAAGTAGTCATTTTATGCAGAAACATTGTAGGTATCATAGATAGATATTTTTATAGCTATCTAATGTTTCGTAGTTATTGTAGCATTTATAAGACTATTTCCTTTTTTTATAGCATCCTTGTGAACCTAGTAACAGTATGTACAGTCATGAGCCATGAAATGTAAACAACTGTGATCTTATGACATTGTGATAAGGTATAAAATAGAATGAGATTGTATACATATCATTGCACGTGACTGTACCAAACAGGTAGGTATCTAGTACATCTATAATATTCTACTGATATTATTACATATTACAAACGTAAAAGAGGGTAAGAATATAGAAATGTATGGATGTATGTTTGTTTGTTGGTTATTCTTTCACAAAAAAGCAATTAAACGGAATTGGATGAAATTCAGTTAGTTTATACCAAAGATTAACACACAGGCGCATGTTATACTTTTTACGGCGAAAATACGTTTTATTCCTACGGGAAAAATACTATTTATATATACACCAATACAATTATTTTGGTTGTATTGTTAGATTGGTTGTATGAATGGATTGATTGGTTGGTTGGTTGGTTGGATTGGTTGGTAGGTAGCTTGGTTGGATTGTATAGTACTTACTACAGTAAGAAAATGAGGACTTGCGTTACCTATTATTAATTAATTAATTCAGACAATTTTTATTCTTCCGCAGCAGCACACGCCGTTGTCTGGTCCAGGTGTTGAGCTTTTGAGCAGCTCTATACTAGATGTGACGTCAGCCATCAGAAGCAATGAAGCGGATACTGCGCCAGTCAACATTACGCAACATTCAACTGATATCCTCACAAAATCGTCAGTAGGTACTTTATCAGACCTGTTCTCCAGCTCAAATGCCGATGCTGCGACATCCGTACATGCCAGCCCTGAGCCAAATGCACATACATACCACTTCAATAGCCCTAAGCCTGAGTCTGCTTTATTGATCAACTTAATACCGGAAACTGCGATGGACATCCCCACCAGTTCTGCTCAAGATGCTATATCGGAGCATTTTAACTGTTGTGCACTGGATGCTGCAATAGAAATCTGCTTTGCGTCTGATCCTGTAGCAACTCCCGTCACCCCTTCTGCCTCAGAATATGAGTCAAATGTCCGTCCTAGTGCTGCAAAGGGAAATGAGATGAACCCTACATCTGCCACCGATGACTGCTCTTAGTCTGATCCTGTAAGCAATCCCGTCACCCCTTCTGCCCCAGAAGATGAGTCAAATGTCCGTCCTAGTTCTGCAAAGGAAAATGAGATGGACCCTACATCTGCCATCATTGAAAATTTTACGCCAACAGTCACAGAAGTCAGTCTGCCTCCTCCATCGTAATTATCTCAAAGTAATAATAATTCACCTTTAGTAAAATCGGCAAAAAGAAAGAAAAATAGTCGAAAATCGAAGCAATCTGTTGACGTTCGTCCAAGCGTATCAACCGATGATACCACAAATGCACAAGCCTATACATTGAGAACAGCCCATCGCGCAAAGAAGTCGGCTTATTATATTACATGTCCGATGATGAGGTTGCTTTGTTAAATGCCTTCGGCGATGTTGGAAGCTCTGATGAGTGGGAACCGGAAGTAAGTGGCAAGAAAAAGAAGAAATTATCAGTTGACCCCGAAGAAGAGACAGTAGGTGATAGGAAAGAAAAGAAAAAAAAGGTGAATAAGAGAAGAGACATTTCTCAAAAGCGCCTAAGTGGACAGAGTTACATAAAAACAAATGGAAAAGTTTCTGAAGCAAAAAAGGTTCAACCAAACCCTTGCACTGGTAAAAAATGTGGGCATAATTGCGGCAATATTACGGAAGAAAGGAGACTCAGCATTTTCAAACATTTTTGGAGCCTAACAGAGAAGAGAAGAAAGGATTGGATCGTAAGTCTGACTCAAAAAACTAGTGTTAAGAGAAAAAGAAGCAAGGACTCAGAAAAACGCAACACAACGTACATATACAATATAACAGATGGTGAAACTCATAGACCAGTCTGTCTGCAATTCTTGTGCCAAACACTTGACGTCACACACAAATATATTTATTACACGGTTTCAACTACTGATCAATTCGGTAGTGCCAAGGAATCGAAAAGAGGTAAAAGTGTACCGCCTAATAAAACCAGTAATGATGATTTAGTAGCTGTCGAAAATTACATTAAATCATTACCCGCGGTGCCGTCACATTACTGTAGGAAGGACAGTACCCGAGTATACCTTCCAGCTGAGTACAAAAATTTGACCAATTTGTATAGACAGTATAAAGAACACCGTAGTTTCCAAGGACTAAATTTTGTTTCAGAATGTGTTTCCCGGAAAATTTTCAAAGAAAATTTTAATATAGCATTCCACGTTCCAAAAAAGATAAATGCCTCAAATGCTCTCGCTTTGAAAATCTATCTAACCCTATATCCGAAGAGAGACTAGCTCACAAAGAACACCTTGCTGAAAAAGAGCATACATACAACCGCTACAAGATTCACAAAAGTATTCATAAAACAGATCCAGCGTCAATTTGTATAAGTTTTGACCTACAGAAAGTTCTGAACACACCATACGGTGACAGTATGTTGTTATTTTATTCAAGAAAGCTTAGCGTTTATAACGCAGTGATATACGAAAACGGCACACGAAATGTCTTCTGCTACTATTGGGACGAGAGCCAAGGTAACCGTGGTGCTAACGAAATGTCTACCATTTTGAGGAAATACATAACTGACCTTGATGAACGTGGGAACATAAAACGACTTCTTTTTTATTGTGACTGCTGTCCTGGTCAGAATCGTAACCAAATTATTCTGACAATACTCCACGAAACTGTTCAAAGTTGCAAAAACATTGAATCAGTTCAAATATTTTTTTTACTCACGGGGCACACATATATGACAGTCGATTCTGCACACGCAACAATTGAAAACCAAGTTAAAAATACTACTATCTGGGCTCTATCGCAATGGTATACAGTTTTTCAGACGGCAAGAAAAAATCCAAAGCCTTTTAATGTTGAAAAATTGAATCACACAGACTTCAAGAGATGGGACCTTCTCGCTGATAAATACTTCGTGGGTAATCTTGTCGGCAAGATTAGTAAAATACGAGTCGCTACTTTTAAAAAGAACTGCACATCAGCAACGGTCAAATACTCGATGGAACCGGAGGCACCCGTGTTTCGTATAGAAATCGCATCAAAAACGAAGTTCCTTGATTTGCCGGACTGCTATGCCAAGCTCCTGCCAATTTCAGAGCTTAAACATAAAGATTTGATGAAGCTTTGTACGGACAAAGTTGTGGCGACACTCGTGTCACCTCTCTCATACATGTATGTGTGTGTGCAGTGTATGTGTGAGAGTGGTGACACGAGTGTCGCCACAAATTCCAAATCATTAAGTGTAACCGCCAGATGACAACTCAACTGGGCAGTCAGAAGGATAGTGTTTCTCCTCAACCATTCGCAAGACACGAGGGTCCTATACCTCGCTCACTTATCTCAGCTCAGATGACAACAACTCTCTATACCACTGAGACGAAAGAAGATCTTCTTAATGTTGTGAAAGCGATCGGAGTGACTGTGAATACCCAAATACAAACACACGAACTCAGGGATGTCTACCGGCTTAGCAGCAGTAGAAGCTCTCAAATTGCTGGCCCCATAACAGTTGAGTTCACGAGTGTTATTATGAAGGAAAAAATTCTTGCAAACATCAAGAGGTACAACAGGGAGAACAAGTCTAACAGGCTGAATTGCTCTCATATCAAAATGGAAGGAAACTCACCAATCTATGTCTCTGAAAGCCTTACCTCCAAAGCGGAAAAACTTTACTATCAGGCACGGGAATTTACAAAAACAAACGATTACGCATATCGTTGGACGTCGCACGGTAAAGTTTATATTAGAAAGAAGGAGGGCGAACCTGCAAGGAGAATAACTCATGAATCTGATTTAGAGGAATTGGTATCACAAGTGAAATGACTATCCGAACAGTCCATAAAACGACGACCAGGCCATGTAACAAACTGTACCATTTTCTCTTACAGCACTATTGATTTCTGGGAAACCTATTGTTTTGCTATGCTTTATGTATTCTTAATATTCAATGTTTTGTATAATATACCTGTATGCCCATCTCTATGCGCGTATACACGCACATATATACACAGATATCAACAATTACACACTATTTCCAAGTATCATACTATAAACGAACAAATACTCGTAAACAAACACACACACTCACAAATACATACTTTAAACAAGCAACACATCCTACACCAAATAACTAACCTAACATACAATACACCATACATCCATCACCACTCAACTATATATCATATTCTTTTACACTTTATGCTACCACACGCTCCGTACTTGACATATAACACTAGCTACAATACATGTATCTCACGTACACAATTAATACATATTTTACCTTACACAATATTCACTCGTGTAATAATAAAGAAAAGCAACTGTAAACATCTACATTATTATTGCATATATAACTGTGCCCTTCATCATACAACTTCATTAATAACATACTACAATGCAAATCCCTATGGCGCATGTCTCGTCTATATCTACTATAGTAATTTTTACTTATATATATACAGCCTAAAATATAAAAAGTATGCTACATTTATAAATAATAGTATTAAACTCATAATATCAAACCCTAAAATAAATACCGCTAGGTGTCAATTATTTAAATATTTATTGGTATTTAATACAGCAGTTAAGTCTCCCTTATATATAAATAAAATTCAATTTTAAAATTATAACAGACGAAGTAGACGAACCAGAACATATAGAATGTACTTCACTAAACGACAACAGTTTATGTTCGCAATTGTTGAATTATAACACAAAAATACGTAGTTCACTATCAATAATTAGCTTCAACATACGGAGTGTAAATCAGAACCTTGATGTTTTCCTAGCATTTGTCACCTCTTTGGATATGATAATTGATATCTTCGTATTATCGGAATGTTGGACGGATGTGGAGAACCCGCCACCAGATATCACTGATTACAATAAATACTGGACTCTAAACAGTTTGAACCAAAACGATGGCGTTGTCGTCTATGTTCGTAGCGAAATAATAAGCTGCGCCTATGAACCACCAGGGTTCCTGGAAGGCAATTTTCTCGTTGTTACTATTAAACCTGACTATACAATAGTTTGCTCCTATCGCCCACCATGTTTTAAAGATACTAAAGTTTACATAGAATCCCTTGATAAAATCTTATATAATATTCGAACAAAAAATGTTATTTTCACTGGAGATATAAACATCGATATTCTACCGACAAACAAAAAACAACCGCTACACAATTATTTTAATCTAATGGCTATATATGGCCTTAAACAAGGTGTTACAAAACCTACTCGAATGGAAAAGACATGTCTTGATCATTTCATGATTAAATGTGTCTACGGTTGGAAAACGGTAGTATTCAAACGAGTAATAACGGACCACTCTCCCATCTTATTATATATCAATAACCCTCCAATAACAAGGAACAATGCGCACAACAAAATAAAATTAGATTACAAAATGATTCAGGAATCACTTAACAATGAGTCTTGGATCGACCTATACAAAAACACCAACACTAATATTGCATGTGAAATATTAACTACTAAGCTACTCACTATCATTTCAAATAGCACAAAGATTGTCAAAATCACAAATAGAAACAGGCCATTAAAACCCTGGATAACAGAAGGGGTAGTTAAATGCATAAGAAGACGGGATAAACTACATAAAACCGTGCTTCAATCTACAAACGTTAATGTACAACTACACAAATATCAAACATACAGAAATATATGTAGGGTAAGTGTACCAGTGAATGAACACACCCCAATGAATGAACGAAACGTGTTTTTATCACTATATTAAGAAAATAGGCCATTTCTACCATAAATACTTTTATATATTTCATAGGCAACACAATTTCTAAATTGGTAATACAAATTCTGGTGACGTATACAGCTCAGTTGCAAAATGGTGGCCAAGTAAAGTGGACGAGTGTGTGAAAAAAATATTTTATATGAGCAGGAATTTAGGAATCAGGTAAGGCACAGCTCATCTTATCGTAGATTTGTATTCATGTTTTAAGTTTTTACACTGATTTTTGCTAAAATAAAGGTTATATATGAATCAATGCTTACTCTTTGACACAATTCTATTCATTTTTCGAAGTAACTTTTAAATAAAACAGATGTTTATGCACTGGTTCACGAAATTTCAAAAATCCTAGTGAATGAACGGCTGTTCATTTACTGGGACATTGATTATTTTTAAGATTTCTTAATTAACTAACTTCGGCTAATAGTATTAAAGTAATTCTTATAAAAATACGTTCCAAAAAAGATTTCAGATCTTTTGGCTAGTATTGGAACACAGGTGTTCATTAATTGGTTTTTAAAATCCATTGAATGGACTATGGAAAAACCGACGTGTTCAATTACTAGTGTTTCATTTTTTATTGAACCATTGAATGAACGGATTTCACTTTGCCTCAGATATCGAGGATGGATCTGGAAGTTGTCACTCTCAGAGTCATTATTAATTGATTTCTAGACAGCATTTT
Organism: Cybosia mesomella; assembly: GCA_946251805.1. Taxonomy (NCBI): domain Eukaryota; kingdom Metazoa; phylum Arthropoda; class Insecta; order Lepidoptera; family Erebidae; genus Cybosia; species Cybosia mesomella. The sequence continues at coordinate 12,371,478 of OX276411.1, forward strand.
AGAAATACATTTCTGCGTAGGTATTTTACTATATTTATGTAATCTGCTGTTGCATGTTTTAGGCCCACAGAATGGATCCCGTCAAAAAACCATACACCAGATTTCAGTACACCCAAGAGACTTTAGAGAAAGCACTTAATGCTATAATCAGAGGTGAAAGCAGTTTAAATAAAGCGAGCAAAATTTTCAAAATTCCAAAATCAACCCTACACAATAAAATAAGCAATAAAGTGCCATGGCAAAGAAAAATGGGACCAATGTCAGAACTAACGTTAGAAGAAGAGCGTAAACTTGCGAGCTGGATTTTAAATAAAGCCAAAGTTGGTTTTCCTATGCACCCAGAAGAAGTTTACGACACAGTAAAAGAGTTTTTAGATACAAACCAACGAAATTCCAAATTCACTGACAATAGACCTGGCAGAAAATGGCTTGCATTGTTTTTAAAAAGACATCAAGACGTAACAAAAAGAAGTGCCGAACTTATTTCAAAAGCGAGAGCTGCTGTTACTGAGGAAAGCTTAAGGAAGTGGTTTTTGGAGTTGGATCAATTTCTTGTGGAAGAAAACTTACTGGATATAAAGGAAGATCCTAGTCGTATTTTTAATGCCGACGAAACTGGCATTATGACATGCCCAAAAACGGGGCTCATTCTTGGACCAAAAAATTATAAAAATACGTACGAGATTGCAAATGGAAAAGAAAAAGAGTCCATAACAGTATTGTGCACGTTTGCAGCAAATGGCACCGATGTGCCACCTTTTGTAGTCTACCCATACAAGAGAATGCCACCGGCAGTGGTTCAAAATTTTCCCAACTCCTGGCATATAGGCCGCTCAGATAGTGGCTGGATGGTGTCTGAAACATTTTTTTCTTATATAGTCCTATTCTATGAGTGGCTGGTACAAAACAATACCAAATTTCCTGTGTTGCTGTTCTTAGATGGACACAAATCGCATATAAATGAAAAAATGTTTCAATTCTGTTCTGAAAAAAAGATATTTTTGTACTGTCTACATCCAAACGCTACACATTTACTACAGCCCTGTGACGTAGGTATTTTTGGTCCACTTAAGAAGAGTTGGAAGAAGGTTGCACGAAAACATAAACAGACCACTACAGCTCCAATAACGAAACAAAATTTTGCTAGAAAGTTCAAGGAAGCTTATGACAAATCAATAAAAGCTGAAACTGTACAGAATGCCTTCAGAGCTTGTGGCTTATTTCCTATTGATCCTAATGCTGTTGATTATTCGAAGTGCATCAATACAAGACGGCAAGAAATAGCTAAAGAACAAAGTGATATGGCTGCAAGAATCGATGAAGATCAAAAAGCCGATTTAAGAAGTACAATGAAGGTGATCGAAAACGAAATTGGACACATTATCAAAAATGAATTCATGCAGTCTTATAATATAAATCGAGCTCATGAGCACCATTTATATGCTTTATGGAGTAAATGTAAGTCAAAACTTGAGAACCGACGTCAGGTTACGGAAATTCCATTAGTACAAGATACTCCCCTTGACTTATCTAATGCGTCTACTAAAGATGAAATGGCTAAATCATCAACTGTTCACCAACAATCTTACCTTTCGTCGTCACCTGATTCGAGAAGTCCTAACGTCTTAACTATTACTGAAGTAGCACAAATTCATGCTTGCCCTGAACAAAAAGGACGTAAATCGCGATTGCGATTCCTGTAGTATTCTTCTAGACGACAATATCCTATTCGGAAATGGTATGTTATCTCGTTTTGAGACCACAGACGAAATAGTAGACTTTATCATCGAAAAGGAGACAACTAGACCTCCTATACCCCTGCCATGGTATGATACCTTCTCACAAATAATATCTGATGAAATCACTATAGACGCATGTGATATCAATAGTCCAACTATCCAAACTCATCGTCAAAACAAAGAAATCATACCTGACTCTAAACAAAGTACAAATGTGATTATGACAGTTTCCTCTAAAAGTCCCTCTATTTTGGATCCCATAGACGATGATGAGTCGACGATAGTTCCCTTTAGACATGCTGTTGAAATATCTGAAACGAATTTTCAAGAGAGGGTTACATCGGGTAATAATATTTTAGATGTTTCCAGTGCTTCTTTGAGTCAGATTGTGTCGAGAAAACGCAAAGTTCCCATCGAAAACTTTCTATCCTACCCTAAAATAGAAACAAAAAAGAAAAAAACAATAAAGAAGGAATCTATGCCATTTGGTTTAACAGGGCGGAAATATAAAGAGCACTTAGAAAAACTAGACATGGAAAAGAAAAAGAAGGAAGAAGACATAAAAAGCAAGAAAAAAGAAAGAGAAGCAAAAATTAAAAGTAGACATGAAATTCAAAACAAGAAGAAAGATTCGCAGAATAAAAACACCACACTGTTCAAACCACAACACAAACAAAAAAAAGAAACTGCTAGAAAATCACAAAAGAACAACATAGAAATACACTCTTCAACACCTGTATCCAGTGAGAACCATCCAACACAAAATTTAATTTGTGGTAAATACGTTGTTGTGCAGTTCAACACTGAGAAGAGAAAGCGTTGTTTTGTTGGAAAAGTTCTGATGATAAACGACGAAGAACAAAAATGTAAGATAGATTTTTTGAGAAAGAAGAAAGTGGTTGAAAATGTAGTTAGCTTTATAAAACCCCAAGTCCCAGATATTTCAAAAGTACATGTTTCTGACATTGTTCGTGTTCTGGGTGAAGCTAACTATTCAAGACGAGGACTGATCTCTTTTACTGACGTAAGTTTTAAAGACATAGAGTGAGTATTAACTAGGTAGGTAGTAATTGAAAAAAGATCTCTTTATAGTAATTTTGTTTGTAATGTTGTTTAAATGATTATGATATTTGTTACAAAATATTTTGAGACTGAAATTTACAGATATTTTACTTTAATAATTACGTTCTAAATCTAGAATTAAAGTAGGTACCTAAGTTGATTTTCAAGACTGAAAGGTTCCTAATTATGAAGGCAAAATTTAATACTTTAAGTATACCTACGTTCTTTTTAAGATAATATATATATTTTATAGTCACATATTAGGTATTTAATTGTTATATCTAGATAAGTAATAACAATTTAATTTGTTTTATTAATAACTGTTAAATTTTTGATTTTTATTAAATGCGAAATTGGTGTTCATTTACTGGGTTTTATTGCGTTCATACACTGGAAAATGCCGTTCATTCACTGGTGATTTAGGGTATTTTCGTATATTTCATCAAATATTCTGATAATTGTGTAAAATACAGCACTGAACAATCGTTTTACTAAATCTTAAATAGTTTACGGTGATTATGGTAGACGTCAGAATGTTGGCATACTGAGAATGTATTCTTTAACGAGTTTCAAAGTTGAGAATTTCCTTAAGGTTTCATTCACTGGTACACTTACCCTAATTCTATTATAAAAAAACTAAAAAAGGAATACTATAGGGCAAAACTGCATTCTGCTAAGGGCAATATTAAAGAGACGTGGAGAACTATAAAAGAAGTATGTGATTTCAAACGCAAAAACGAATTGGCTGATGAACTCCTTCAAATAGACGCTACACCTGTTAAAGCTCTGAATACGGTAAACAGCTACTTTACCGAAGTTGGTAGTACTTTGGCTAACCACTTGCAATACTTAATGGGTAAATCAGAATACGACCTAGCACGAGAAGCCAAAAGAGACACTGCGCCATTGAATTCTATGGCATTTTTGCCCACAGATCCCTGCGAAGTGAGGAACATAATTATAGGACTCAAAACGCACAGTGCCCCCGGCTGGGATAATATTACTACTGACATCTTAAAGCAAAACATAAAGTCACTAGCTCCACCTATTACATACCTGTGCAATTTGAGCTTAGAAACCGGCATTTTCCCGGATATGTTCAAAAAAGCGGTAGTGTGCCCAATCTTCAAAGCTGGAGACAGAAATAAGCCCACTAATTACCGTCCTATCTCCCTTCTATCAGTACTTTCTAAAATTTTAGAAAAAGTTGTAAACAAGAGAATGAATACTTATTTGGAAAAAAATAAAATTCTAAGCGACTCACAATTCGGTTTCAGACAACAAAAATCAACCGAAGACGCAGTCCTAACTCTAGTAACCTCTGTAGTATCCTACCTTGACTCAGGACAAAAATGTTTGGGGGTCTTTTTAGACCTCCAAAAAGCATTTGATACTGTTTCCATTCCAATTTTATTAACACGTTTGGAGAATGTTGGTATCAGGGGGGTGGTTCTGGACTGGTTCCAAGATTATTTGACCCACAGATCACAACGTGTTCGAGTGGCAGACTATGAAAGTGATGAGTCGAAATGCAAATATGGCATTCCCCAGGGTAGCACACTTGGTCCATTGTTATTCATCATCTATATCAATGACCTGTGTAGTGTTGCTGGCTTGCCAGGATTGGACTTACTAATGTTTGCTGATGACACAGTACTGTTGTTTCATGACAGCACTTGGAATAGGGCTTTTAAATTAGCTGAGAGGGGTCTAGTAAAAGTTACTGCCTGGCTGGAAAATAGTCTTCTTTCGCTAAATACTACGAAGACTAAGTATGTGTGTTTCAGCATAACAGATATGGGACAGCCTGCTGCTGACTCCAGTCTCCAAATACACACCTTCCCATGTAATAGGGAAGAGAATCACTCTTACTGCGATTGTGCAGCACTTCTGCGAGTGGAGTCTATAAAGTACCTAGGTGTTACACTAGACAACCTGTTGAGTTGGAACATACACCTTGAGTCTACAATGAAGAGGATCAGGAGATTAATATACATATTTAGGAGCTTGCGAACGGTAGCTGACCACACACTTCTTATCCAAACCTATAAAGCATTGTGCGAATCCATCATTAGATACTGTATCTGTACCTGGGGAGGTGCAGCAAAGACCCTAATGATAGATGTAGAAAGAGCCCAGCGAGCTATACTAAAAGTACTTCTATATCTACCATATAGACATACCACAACCGCCCTATACGAACTGGCAAAAGTATTATCTGTGAGGAAAATCTATATCTACCAAATACTACAAAGATACCACAAAGAAACTTTCTCAAACATTCAAGTGCAAAAGAGACGAGTGGAACGCTGTTCGATTCCTCGGGTAAAGACATCATTTGCGCAAAGACATTATAACTGTTTAGCGCCACACATGTATAATAAATGTAATAAAACTATCAAACTAAATAAACTAAACAACAATGCAATGAAAAAGTCAGTACTTAAATGGCTAAACTCACTAGATTATGACATCACAGAAAACCTCCTAAGAATTGCCTACTTATAAAATTTATCAACATTAAAAATATTTATATAACAAGCACACCTACACTCATACACACACCCTCCCATACATACCATTACATATACACCCTTCCATACACACACCCTCCCATACATATACACCCTTTCATACACACACCCTCCCTTACATATACACCTTCCCATACACATACTTTTACAGACACATATTCACACACATGCACGCACGCACAGGTAACAACAGTCTTAAGTTTTTAGAAACCTTCTTTTGTATTTTTACTGTTTCTCCACTGACATATAACTTGTAATCTAGAAAATTGCCAACGTGAGAGGAAGACACTGTCTCCTGCAACACAGTTTTAACTAGCGCAGGAGTCAGGGAATTCTAATTAACATGTACACCTGTTTAAATGTCAATAAAGATTATTATTATTATTATTATACTCCAGCTCATCGAGCATCAAGGGTAACAGACATTGAAAATGAGCAGGCTGACTCCTTACCAACCTCTAAGTGTTGCTCATTAGTGAGGTACCGCATTTCTCATGGGGTTATCTCTATTGGGTTAGGGATAGCTAGTATTGGATTAATCATAGCATTCTTATCCTTAATGTCTACTTCTGATATGGAGTTCTCCAAGCCAATTCCTTCAGACGACACTAGATTAGCTCGTGATGATAAAGATGAAGACCCGTATATCAATATCCTGGATCTGTCGGATATCCCTCCATGGACACGATTAAGACTTATTCCCCTTTATCCCCCTGACTGCCAAAGTGAACGGAAAGGGATTCTGTACTGGGAATCATTGGTCAGGTTTCAATGTCAGTTCATTCGGGAGGAGGCAACAATAATCTCGGAAGTCCCTTTGTTGACCAAACGTCCCCTCACATACTTAGATATTCAACTTATTAAGGATCATAACTCAAGTGATCACCTTCATCCCGACGAGATATTGCACAAATCCAAGTTAAACTGTCAGAAAGGCAATCCCTTTACCACTTACTCAACACGTCAGTTCTCATTATCTGTTGTCAATTTTACTTGTATCAACAATCAATATTCCCCTGTAAGAACTCCTCATTCCAGATATGAATCTCTTCCACCAAGTCATTTCTTGAAGACTTGGATGTCTGCAGATATCTTGGAGAGATCCTGTGAATTGCTGACTCGTGGGAATCCTATCTTGGCTTCTGTGTCCTCAGTGACCTCCTCTTCTATAACAGTCTGTCCAACCTTAAGTTGGGGGCCTCAGGAGATTGTATTCAGAGAGCCCACAGGCAGATGCAGACAAGGAGATACAGAGGCCACAATCTATTGGTCCCAAACAGGTTACTTTTACATGATACAATTATTGTCAGATGTTACCACTCACCCTAAGTAAGATAAGTCAGATTCCTTCTTAGCTACGTGGTGACACTCGTGTCACCACTCTCACACATACACTGCACACACACATACATGTATGAGGGAGAGGCGCGGGGATTCACTCGTTTTCTTACAAATCACGCGCCGGGACCTCTCCCGGTGACGTCAACAAGTTCGCTTCTAACCAGCTTCCGCGTCGCACGTGAACACCCGCGCGCCGCCCTCGTGAACCATCTCTTTGTATCATACTGTGCTCGTAACTCCTTCTGTATTTCATTAGTAAATTTATAAAGATAGCTCTAAGTGTTAGTGATTAATTCGTGTGGAACTTATCTGACATCTTTCACTCAGACATCCTACGTTAGTCACGATAGGTTTCACCCTACAACATCGGTGAGGCCATAACACCCTTTTTAACCTATATTGGTGACCACCGATCTACAGTGAACAATAATAGTGCAGTGATACTATATAGACAAAGTGAAGCTACAAATACACATTACAATCATCATCATTTCCGTACAGCACCTAATAACGGTACACGGACGCCAACTGAAGTAGAAGACACGCGTCTAAAAATAGACTCGTCCTGGCCGCTCGTTGCATCATCATCATCGTCTCTGCCTACCACTGTCTTGCACCATTGTCTACGAACAAAAGCTTCGTTCCTGCAACATGTGCAGCAAAAACGCCGTGGAACAACGGGTACGCGATATTTAACAACGCGCTGCTGGCAACCGCATATTGAACTTGCAACTACGGGTTATTTTTTGCGAACATCGACTCGCTCCAGAAATTTCTGAATGCTGATACAACGCTTAACTGCGGCAACCAGCATCTCAACTCACTATCTCCGAGCAACGGCATCATCGCACCCAGGAAGTATCCAGTAGCCCGGTGAGCGCATTCCAAACCATCCAACGAATATTAGAGCAAAAAAAAACATTTAAATCACAAAGTGCAAAGTTATAAAGTTTCATAACTCAGTCAACCATAGGGTCACATACCTGCTCCGGCGCCAACAGGACAAATCACAAGTGCTTGCCCACGCGCCGGCTCCAACTCCGGCATTCCATTGATAGTGTGAACCATTTTTTTGTGTTACGATATTTTTTTGCCTTATCCTGTAACTTTAACTTTTACTGCTGATTTATATTACGTGTCATTTTGCGTTTTTGTATTTTTTGTGGGTTATTTTTAATCTACTTTGTGCGTTTATTTCGTTGGTATTTTGATTGTTATTTTGTGTGTATTTTACGTGTACTTATTTTATCTAGCATATTATACGTGTGCATATTTTATATTAGTACTTACTGTCACGTTTTTTTTTGTCGCATTAACGGTACATTTTGGTTTTATTGTTTCATTCCGGTTCCCGTCCTTTGATTTCGGTACAAAAGTTGGCTACGGACTTGACTTAGTATTTATATTATTATTTTTTGTTTCCTTGTGCGTCTCATTTCCTCACAGCTATGGCTGAGGATCAGATTAGGATGCTCAAAGAGCAAATAAAACTAGTGATGGACAGCGAGGAACGCAAGGTAATGGCCGTTACCATCAAATTACCTGCTTTTTGGTCTGATAAGCCCACTGTGTGGTTCGGCCAAGTCGAGGCACAGTTCGAATTAGCCAAAATAAAACAGGACCGAACTAAATACAGCCACGTAATCGCAATGCTTGACTCGAGAATTGCTGGCGAAGTCACCGATATTATCGAGAACCCACCAAGCACTGACCGTTACGAACATCTAAAGACGGAGCTTATTAAACGTCTCTCCGCATCTAGGGAAGACCGTGTCAGGCGCCTTCTAGGGGACGAAGACATTGGTGAGCGCAAACCGTCGCAATTTTTGAGACATCTACGCTCGTTAGCCGGATCATCTTTTCAAAGTGATGATCTCATCAGACAGCTTTGGATGCGCCGACTGCCAACAAACGTGCAGGCCATCCTATCCGCACAGGAGGATCTGCCGTTGGAAAAAGCTGCCGATATCGCGGATAAAATTGTGGAAGTTACAACGCCCGCAATCCACGCCGTCGCTACGCAGTCTTCTGATATGGCTCAGCTTACTTTTCGCGTAGAGCAACTAACAAAAACAGTTGAAGCGCTAAGCGATTCTCGTTCACGCTCACGGTCACGGTCGGATAACAATCGGTCAAGATCTAGCTCAAGATCTTCAACGCGACTCAAATTATGTTGGTATCACCGCGTCTTTAAGAAAAAGGCCAACAAATGCGTCAGCCCTTGTTCCTGGAATGATCAGGACCAGGGAAACGCCAACAGCGGTCAGTAAATGCGGCGACTGACTGTAACATGTCCTGCCGCCGGTTATTTGTCACAGACAAAACAACTGCACGCCGGTTCCTCATCGACACTGGTAGCGACCTCTGCTGCTATCCTCGAAGGTTAGCCAAAAGTCACGCCAAGTCCTCAACAGGATACCAACTGGCCGCAGCAAACGGTAGTTCAATCAGGACTTACGGCAGTATTTCTCTCTGTCTCAATCTGGGTCTCCGTCGCGACTTCAAGTGGACTTTCACCATCGCCGATGTTGAGACACCCATTATAGGTTCTGACTTTCTCAGCTACTACAACCTGCTTCCAGACCTACGCAACAAGCGCCTCATTGACGGCTACACTAGTTTAACTACTAACGCTTCAATCGCCCAAGTCAACCAGGTAAGTATCAAAGCTATTTCAGTCGACGAGACCTCGCCTTTCTCCAGACTTCTTCTGGAATTCCCAGACCTGACTCGACCTCCAGGCCTTCCACGGCAGGTAAAGCATACTACGGTGCACCACATCGTCACTACCGATGGCCCACCAGTTTCCTGCCGTCCACGTCGCCTCGCTCCACAGAAGCTGGTCGCAGCCAAGAAGGAATTTGACGATATGGTCCACTGTGGTACTGCCAGACCTTCGGACAGCCCTTGGTCCTCTCCGTTACACATGGCAAAGAAAGGAGAAACGGGTTGGCGACCTTGCGGAGATTACCGAGCCCTGAACGCACGAACTGTGCCAGACCGGTATCCCGTCAGACATATAGCCGATTTTGCTCAAAACATTGCTGGGTCTTCCATCTTCAGTAAGATAGACCTGGTTAAAGCTTACCAGCAGATTCCGGTTTTTCAGGCTGATATTTGCAAAACCGCCATCACCACGCCCTTCGGGTTGTACGAGTTTCCATTCATGACTTATGGCCTTCGAAACGCAGGTCAAACATTTCAACGTTTCATTGACGAAGTCACGAGGGGACTCGACTATTGCTACCCATACGTGGACGATGTTTTGGTCTACTCAAATTCGTCTCTGGAACACCTGGAACACCTGCGCACTCTTTTCCAGCGTCTCGCTGAATATGGGGTCGTGGTAAATGCTTCTAAAAGCGTTTTTGGCGTAGACGAGGTAACATTCCTCGGTTACCATATTAACAAAGATGGTACGCGCCCTCCCACTGAGTGGATTGAAGCGCTGCGGAACTATCCCTTGCCGAAAACGGTGCAAGGCCTCCGCAGGTTTCTTGGCATGGTAAACTTTTACCGCCGCTTCCTCCCCAGTGCAGCTGAACTTCAAGCGCCGCTTAATGATATCCTAGCTTCTTCTAAGCTTAAGGGAGCAAAACCGGTGCCCTGGACGCCTGATCTCGAGCTCGCATTCCAGAAGTGTAAGGATAGCCTCGCCAAAGCCTGTACCTGGCAGTAGCCACTCTCAACGTCGTCCGTTTGTATTCAATGAGCTGTCCACGTGTTCACATGTATTTTTGAGAGACGACACCGTCAAGCCGTCGCTTAAGCCGCCATACACTGGGCCCCACGCTGTCATCAGTAGGAACGATAAAACAATCCTTATTGCTGTGGGGAATAGAGAAGTACAAGTTAGTTTGGACCGAGTCAAGCCGGCCTTTATTGAAGAACCATATATTGCGCCTAGTCTTAAGCCGACTCCACTTAAATCTCCAACTCAACTCCCTTTTTTTTTTTTTTTTTTTGTTCAGGCAGGAAAAAATGTACCTTCCGCATACCGCGCGGCGCGGGGACGCCGCACGGTTATGTGGGGCTCTCACCACACTAAAACAACCTGCCGTGTGCCATACACCGCGACTTAGTGAGTGAACCGTCGGAAATACTACGCACTCATCGACGGAACACTCATGCGCCGGCCCGCAAGGTGCGGTGCGGGCCCGTCTCTAGGCGATGTCCAGACACACCGGGACATCACCCCTTCGCGGGGGGCTCTACTGCGGGTGGAGGGCAAACCCCGGCCCATCCACCCGCGGCCTCACTAGGGCGGCATGAGGCGCAGGAATCTGCGCGCACGCCGCCCAGCTCGCGGGCGGCGGATCGGATCCGCGAGGCCGTCTGCCTCTCTGATCCTCTCCGCCGCCTCCTTCTGCGAGATGACATCCTCGCAGAAGGACGCGACCGCGGTAAAACTCCTCTCGCTGCGTGCCATGGAGCGCAGGATGGCCGGCAGCGAGAGGTCGACTTCCACTATTGCCACGAGATCACGGCGCTGCACCGCCCAGGCCGGACAAGCCTCGAGCGTGTGCTGCGCCGTGTCCTCGCGGCAGGAACAGTGATGACAGGCGGGACTCAATTCCCTCCTGGCGACCGAGTACAGATACTTTCCGAAGCAGCCGTGCTCGGAAAGCATCTGAGTCAGTCGGAAGGAAAGGGTCCCGTGCTGTCTCTCCGTCCACTCGACAATGACCGGCTGGAGCGCCGCCACGGTGCGATGACCTGCACTCGGGGACTCCAGCCGGGACGACCATTTAGCCATAATGGCTTGGCGGGCGGCATCTCGCCACCCGCGGACCTCTTCGGGCGGAGGCCGACTGCCACTATCCGCCCGATGCTGCGTCGTCAGTCGATATACTTCGGCGAGCACTTCCGCCTCCAGATCCCACGGAGGGGTTCCGGCCAATGCGCAGGCCGCTTCCGTGGACACGGTGCGGTACCCGCGTATGGCCCTGACCGCCACGATGCGTTGGGCCCTCAAAAGCGAGGGCCTATTGCGGGCAGTCAGGGCGTCCGCCCACACCGGTGCGCCGTACAGCGCCATTGACCGGATCACCCCGGTATACAACCGTCGGCAGCCGATACTGGCTCTGCCCAGGTTTGGCAAAAGCCTCCCCAGGGCGGACGCGGCGCTGACGAGTCTCGGGGCGAGCCTAAAGAAGTGCTCGTCGAAGTGCCACCTGGAGTCGATATATAGGCCCAGATACTTAATCTGGGCCGCCACCGGTACGAGGACCGAACGGATCTCGATCGAGGCGCGGGGCGGCGGGCGGCGATAAGGCCCGTGAAAGAACACGGCCTCCGTCTTCTCAACCGCCACCCGCAGGCCCAACGCCTCAATACGTCCGACCACCTGGGAGACTCCCACGGTGGCCAAGTGCGCCGCCTCCTCGAAGCTTTCCCCCGGGGCCGTGACGAGAGTGTCATCCGCGTAGCAGATGACACCCAGCCCGGGAGGAAAGACTCCGCGGAGGACCCAATCATAGCCGATGTTCCACAGGAGCGGCCCTAAGACCGACCCCTGAGGAACACCGCACGACACGGGTCGCTGCAGCACACGTCCGTCGCCCAACTCAACTCCCTGTACCAACTCCTCTTAACGTTCAACCACCTACACCCTCTCCTTATGTTACCAAATCAGGACGTCGGGTTCGTTTTAAGACGCCCATTGATTTATAAGTAAACGTATTACATATTTAGCCATAGGACGTAGGTATACTTAGTTTTAAAACTTATTCTTATTTTCACTTTTCTTTCTATTGAAATGTTTTTTAATATGTTTTTTTTTGAACTAAGGCTAGTTTTCTCCGTGGGTGGGTGGTGTGGCGACACTCGTGTCACCACTCTCACACATACACTGCACACACACATACATGTATGAGAGAGAGGCGCGGGGATTCACTCGTTTTCTTACAAATCACGCGCCGGGACCTCTCCCGGTGACGTCAACAAGTTCGCTTCTAACCAGCTTCCGCGTCGCACGTGAACACCCGCGCGCCGCACTCGTGAACCATCTCTTTGTATCACACTGTGCTCGTAACTCCTTCTGTATTTCATTAGTAAATTTATAAAGATAGCTCTAAGTGTTAGTGATTAAATCGTGTGGAACTTATCTGACATCTTTCACTCAGACATCCTACGTTAGTCACGATAGGTTTCACCCTACAACATCGGTGAGGCCATAACACCCTTTTTAACCTATAAAGTTATACCTCAACAGTTTCAGGCAGAGTACTTAAATCTAACATTCAGTTAAAAGACAAAAGACTGTTTGGCCGAATCTGATATCGAAGAGGAGGGAGATCAATAGTATTGAAGTGATGATGTTGTTTTAACCCCCGACGCAAAACGACAGGGTGTCTGTCTGTCGTCTGTCTGTTGTCTGTCTGTCTCTGTCTGTCTGTCTGTGTATGTGTCTTTCTGTGGCATCGTTGCTCCCGTAAGGATCAACCGATTTCAATTTAGAATTTTTTTGATTAAAAGGTGAATTATTGGAGAGTGTTATTATGGATTACCAACAGATTTTTTCACAACTACCTCAATATGTGTATCAAATAAAAGGGCTTGAGTCGCAGAACACAATACACTAAACAAAAATTAAATCCAAGATGGCAACCGCTGCAAAATGACTGATAACCTAAGTCGGGGGTTTTGTAAATGTTTAATTTTGAGGGGCTTTCTCAGAATATAAAGATAATACTTTCAAATTAAGAAGACTGATTAAGAAAAGTTGTGATTTTTTATGTTGATCTCGATAACTATAAAGAAAAAAAATATTACCAATGATAATTGACCTAAGACTGAACTATTCAATGTGATATACTAAGTAGGTATAAAACTTCTATACAGCATAAAACATTTCATAATAAGAAAGTCTATTAACAAGTTAATAATTTCTCAAGCTGAAAAGAGTGGTACGGAAATAGAAATATTGAAATGAATAATAGATAGTAAGCGTTCTTAGTTGTAAGTGAAAACAATGCTTTTTTATAGTCCTTTGTTCCCATGTTTCTTGAAACGTTGTTGTTTCACAAAGATACCATGTTTTGTTTAACGGTGCCTTTTAATTTTAAGTTGCGAAGCTGTCTTTATATTTGTATAATGTTTATTACTTTTTTAAATGTTAACACTTTCTGTCAAATGTTGACAGCGTTATGAAGGAAAGAGACAAAACAGTGTTTTAGCTAAAATAGGTTTATTAAGCGATTCGTGTTTTTATTAGTAAGGGGGTTAATTTTGATTTTTCTTGATTAAAAAGTATTAAAAAAACTCTTTTATTTCAAAAAACATCACACTATCTGCTCGTTAGCAAATATGAAATGACGAGCTATATCTTTTAAATCTACCATTTAGTGTAAAATTATAGCAGGGTATACTGTAATAGGCTTCTTAGTAAGATAGATCCTTAGTATGTTTCTGTGAAAATTTACTCCCAAGCAATTTCATTACTTTAGAAGTTAGAGACCCAATTACGGTGTCGTGTAATATCTGTTTTAGATATTTTCCTGATGAAGGATTGTGTTGCTTGCGCTACTTCATTATTTTTGGGGTGGCTTTTCATCCATATTTCTTTGCTTCGTAGCGACATTGTGTGTTACTAATGTCTTATATCCTGGTATTAAATCAGACGTGACAGCTGAGAGCGCGGACGTGTTTTCTGTTATTTACGATGAAAACAATTAAATAATTATAATACTTAATTATTGTAAGACAATTGCAGTGTAAGACTAAATAACTGTGTCGTGTGATCGCAAGTGCTTGGTTTTTCCGCGTTATTCATTTCTGTCACTAAGCAGAAATGAACTAAATCGGTAAACGTGACAAGATAAGTAAGTATGGCTAGTGTGGACTCTAGCCCGTTTGGCCGAAGCCAAAAGATGCGCCGAAGTCCGCCACCAACACCACAACCAGTAGACCAGCGAGTAAACACGGAAAACGAGTTACCAGCCGAAGTTGTAGCCACATCAGAGATCCAGAGATGGATGAAGGCAATAGTTGCGGAGGGGAAGATGAACTCGGACCAAAAACTCCGAGTTACAAATCTGTGCCGTGAGGTCTCCACCGGAACATCCCAGATGGCTGTTTTTTACCAGGCTCTGAAACAGAAAACAGTTGTAGCCCATGAACGTATCCAGCACCTGCAGGAACAACAGAATGTTGTTACATCCTGGGAACAATTTAAACAGGTCGTTGAGGAGAAAATGAAACCAGCCGAATCTTCGTACGCGAATATGGTGAAGAAAGGAGCCGATAAACTCGTCCGTCCCGCAAACCTAAGCGCCGTGGCCATCTACCCTAGTGATAGAAATAAGACCAGCGATGAGACAAAGGCTTTAGTTCAGAAAATTATTTCACCGGAGGAACTGAAACTCCAAGTCCGTGGCCTCAGGAAAGTCAGAAATGGGGGCGTCATAATAAGCACGGAAGGGAGAGGAGATGTCGAAAAAATAAAGAACTTCGACAAATTTGTAACATCAGGCCTTATAATTGAAGAACCTTCCAAGCGCAGACCAAGAATTGTAATTGTTGGTGTCCCCATAACTCTAACCGACGAAGAGGTGCGTGAGTGCATTTATGAGCAGAACCTAGCAGATAAAGTACCAAACTACACACGGGAGTCCTTCGCAGCAGTAAAGTTGAGCCACAAATCAGGTAAGATAAACCTTCCTACCTGTAACTACATCTTCGAGGTACCTCCTGCCATCAGAAAGGTACTTATAAACCAAGGGCGCACCTTCATTAACTGGACTTCGTGTCCGGTGAGGGACTTCACTATTGTGACCAGATGTTTTAAATGTCAGATGTTTGGACACGCCGCTAAGTTCTGCCGTGAAGAAACCGACACTTGCAACCACTGTGGAGAAGTAGGTCATTCCCACAAGCAGTGCACTAAGAAAACTTCTCCCCCAGTATGTGCGACGTGCAAACGTTTTAAGAGGAAGTGCGACCATCAAACAGGTGATGACAGTTACCCGGCTCGTAAATACGCGGAGGCTAATTATATAAACTCAATAGACTATGAGGGCGCCTAAGAGCGTCACCATATATTTTAAGCACATTAGTAAACTAATTTATTTGTATTAGTGTTAGAGTTAAATAATGACAGCAAATCAACTGGTATGTGATCTAGATAGTTTTTCCGTGTCGGAAATGAATATTTGTAATGTTGAAGACTGTAAACAATTCCTACCCACGGGAGGCAAATTACTAACACTACTAACACAAAACATTCGTAGTATAAACTGCAACATGAGTGCACTAGAGGTTTTGCTGCACGATCTAAACGTAAGTTGTGATGTCGTAGTTCTTACAGAGTGTTGGCTGGAGGGCCAAGGAAATAACTTACCACCTCTTGATAACTACTCGTCATACGCATCCGGTAACTTCATTAACCAAAACGATGGATTGGTGGTATATGTTAAGAATAACCTAAATACTGTAGTGAAGGAACGAAGGAGGAAGGAAGGAAGGAGGTGTGTTTCATGGATGTAGCTGTCTCATAATTGAAATAAAAGATGATACAGTAGTCATCGCAATCTATCGGCCCCCTTCACAAAGTATAGATATATTTTTGGAATCACTTGATATGACTTTAAAAAGGCTAACATCTTATAAAAATATCATAATTATTGGGGATATAAACATCAATATAGTCCATGAGGAAGCCAAGGCTGACGCACATAGGTACCTGAATATGTGCGCATCTCATGGTCTGCTACCCACCCACTATTGTCCAACATTTAAGACTGGTTCATGCATGGATCATTTTATTATAAAATCTAAAGTACTCACCAAAACATTCATAACTAACTCCTGGCTTACTGATCATCGAGCAATTTTATTGGCATTAGAAACATATTCACCTAGAAAAACTTGCACACACAATATTACTAAGGTCAACATGTGCAACCTAGAAAATGATATACGCAGCATTGATTTTGACCCCGTTTACACCTCAAGCGATCCAAATACCTCATTAGACTACTTTATAGAATCTGTTCAATCAGCAATATTACGAAATACTTGCTATAAAATATTACCTAGAAAATACAATAACATTAAGCCATGGATTACTCCAGGCCTCGTCCGATGTATAAGGCATAGAGATAGACTACATTTTAAGGCGACGCATGCGCCTGATAACGAAATACTTACACTGACATATAGAAGGTATAGGAATTTTTGCAATAACCTACTTAAAAAACTAAAGTTGCAACACTACAGGAATGAACTGCAAAAGGCTGGCAACAATACTCAGCAAATTTGGAAATTCATCAAAAAGAATACGTTCAGGTCAAAACCACACGAACCACCACTCGATTTATTATCTAATTCTAATGGGAACCCACTCAACACAATGGATGACATTAACGCCTACTTTGTAAATGTTGGCAAAAGTCTCGCAGAAAAAATTCACAACCCAGCCTGCTCTAGTGATAGCTCCACTACTTTGAAATCCCAAAATGTACGCTCAACATATTCTAACCTAAACTCCTTTGTTTTATTAAATACAGACGCTGAGGAAATAACTAGAATAATAGCGGGGCTGAAGGATAATTGTTCTACTGGGTGGGACAACATTCCTAATAACATACTAAAAAAGTTCAAATCCATCTTTGCACCCCCTTTAACCCATATTTACGAACTGTGCTTGACTAACGGTATTTTCCCGAAATCACTTAAACGAGCAGTCGTTACCCCGATATTTAAATCTGGTGATAAATCATGTGTCAATAACTACAGACCTATCTCGGTATTAACAGGCCTCTCTAAAATATTAGAAAAAATTATACACACCAGATTAACAAAATATCTGGAAGACAATAACTTACTCTCGGACTATCAATTTGGTTTCAGGCCGAATAGGTCAACTAGCCAAGCTGTACACACACTGACAGACTACATAACTAACAACCTGGATAAAGGCATGAAAACTATGGGGATTTTCCTGGATCTAGCCAAGGCATTTGATTCCATATCATGTTCTATATTATTAAAAAAACTGGAAGCTCTTGGAGTAAGAGGAACGCAACTGCTATTATTGAGAGATTATCTGAGGGATCGTCAACAATGTGTGAAAATTGGACAGAAAGTGAGCTCAGAACTCCAAAATAGTGGATACGGAATCCCACAAGGGAGTGTATTAGGGACAACTTTATTTTTAATTTATATCAATGACCTTTGCAACTCAAAACTTCAAAATGGCTATATTATATCATATGCTGATGATACGGCTCTTTTGTTCTCAGCTAAATCCAGAGATGAGTTATTTAAACACGCTCAAAAGGGTTTTAATTATGTGACGAAATGGCTCCAACGAAATCTTTTATCACTAAATACCGATAAAACAAAATATATAATGTTTACAATGAGAAATACTAATAAACCTGTGACTAACATAAACATGTATGCACATTATTGTATAACCGCTGACCTTGCATGTGCTTACCCTACATTAACAAAAACTGACAATATAAAATATCTTGGAGTAACGATTGACACAAATCTGAATTTCCGTAAACATATTGAATTGCTATGTGCAAGAGTACGAAAATGAATATATATATTTAAGAATTTACGTGCAATATCAGGCTATAAATTAATTAAGCAGGTATATTTGGCGTTGTGTCAGTCCATTCTTACGTATTGTATAACGTCCTGGGGTGGGGCTGGATCCTCAATCTTACTTCCACTAGAGCGTGCCCAAAGAGCTATTTTAAAAGTAGCCACTTTTCGCCCTTTTAGGTTTCCTACAGAACAACTCTACAGGGCCTGTAAGGTGTTATCAGTTCGCCAATTATTTATTCTGAACATCATACTACTCCACCATACCAAACTCCCTACACCCGCAGTACCTTCAGATAAGAGAAGAAAAGACATAGTTTGTGAAAATCCACAAGCTAAGCATGAGTTTGTAAATAAATTTAATATGTGTTTAGGGCCTTTTCTGTATAATAAATTAAACAAAATACTAGCCATAATTCATCTAAGTTATTGGAACTGTAAGGTTTTAACTACAGAATATTTAGAAAAACTAGATTACGCAGACACGGAGAAACTGTTAGAAATATTAAAATAGGTAGCGATAAACTGTAAACATAGATACTTTTACATTATGTTGTATAACTTTTGCAATAGGCACTTTAAATTATAGAACAGACATAACCTGAAGCACAGGTTTATAAAAACCTAGATCAGGTAGGTCGAAAAATGTAAATAAAGTAAGATTATTAATTTAAATTCTATTTTTACCAATAAAAACTATTGTATGGCACATTTATAATATGCTACTTCTAATGTAGACATTATTATAGTACTTACTTATATGACTTAGCTATTAAGACCATAATTGTAAAACTAGTATTAGTACAATGTACAGCCCTCATTTTTGATGAATAAATTATTATTATTATTATTATTATTGTTTTGAATGCCGACTGTTTCTTGTGCCCTATTACCTTTTATACAACCACTATGAAAAGTACCTTATCCTTCTTTTCCTATAATATTGATTGAACGGTCTAGTCGCTTATACCCTTTTACCTTGCGAAATGATAAATTGGAATGTCGCATATGCTTCTTATCCTTTAATATTTGATTTTGTCATTTGTATCTTATGCCATATTTCCGCATTCAAAAATTATAAGCTGTGGTTATAAGCGACAAAAACTACTTTAAATAACGTCAAATCACTAAAACTAAGAATACCAGTAACTGTTCCATTTCTATCTGATTTTATAACTGTTTCGCTTTTCACAATATCTTAATAAATGACAAAAATACGTCAGTTTTTCTAAAATTTAAAACTTTGAACGGCCCTCCTGAACATTTCATCTTTTGTCGCTTATTTCCTTTTAACCGTAGATATGTATAATACATGCTCATCTTGTATGTCAAAGTCCATTCCAGTTTCTCTTGATGATAATACCAATATCATTAATATCACTTGGCATGAGTGGGGGTTAAAAAAGCATGAGTATGTAAAGATTTTAAAGGGTGGTGTAAGAAAACCCATGACTACCAAAAAAGTTGGAAAGGATATTAAAAGTGGTACCATTGACGAGCTAATTCAAGGATTTAACAAAGAATTAACTACTTTCAAGAAACACTATTACAATATTGGTCATCAGCATAAGGCTCTACAAAACTGCATACGGAATCTATCTGAGGATGAAATAGTCATCATTTGTGATTTCTCAGAAAATTATGCTGGAAAATTACATAAAGAAATACAATCCGTTCATTTTGGTAGAAAAAGAGAACAAGTTTCTCTCCATACGGAAGTAATTTATAGTAAGAACAATAATCCCACATCGTTTTGTTCTATATCTCCATGTTGTGACCACGATCCTGGAGCGATTTGGGCTCACCTTTCACGAGTTTTTGAATATGCAAAACAAATAGTGCTTTCCTTAAAAGCTATACACATGTATTCTGATGGCCCCGCCACACAATACAAACAGAAGAAATTTTATCTTTTTACGACTTTTTTTAACACTTTGGATTATGCTTCTTGGTCCTTTTTTGAAGCCATGGGAAGGGGGCAGCTGATGGGGTGAGCGGAGCAGTGAGAAGAACTTTGGATGATCTTGTATCTCGCGGAATAGACATCGCTTTCAAGAATTTGAAAGAATCGGAAAAAAAGGTGAAATATTTTTTTGTGTCTGAGGAAGAAATAAGAAATATGCAACAAAAAGTTCCCGAAGAGTTAATTGCGTTGCCAGGTACAATGAGCATCCATCAGATTATCACAACTGAAAAGCAAGGTTTTGTCGCATATCGAGACTTAAGTTGCTTTTGTGGCCCGAAAAAGAGTTGTTGTGCATGTTATGAACCAAAAACTCATAACTTAATATCAACCCGTAAATCAGAGAGCACACAAAATAAAAGTGGGAAACCTAAAAAGACTTGTAAACGCATAAATAAAAAAAGATCTCAGTCAAACTCATCTGACAGCGAGGATTATGACATTCCCTATGCAGATTCTGATGACAGTAGATACTATGAAGAGGATGCTATGCTTGAAGATATACTGGATATAGAACTTGAAATTGATAATGAAATGACGAGGAATGAAGAGAAACCATAACACAAGCTAGTTAAACTATGCTTACTTTGGGTCTAGAAAGCGCTGTGTAGAATGTCGTAGACTATTTATTATTATTATTATTAAAGAACTTGAAAATGATGATGAAATGAAGATGAATAAAGAGAATGAACTTGATATTGATTATGAAATAAAGGTGAATGAAGAGAAAGAACTTGAAATTGATTATGAAATGAAGATGAATGAAGACAAAGAACTTAAAATTGATGATGAAATGAAGATGGCAGAAGAGAAAGAACTTGACATTTATGATGAAATGAAGATGAATGAAAAGAAAGAACTTGAAATTGATGAAATGAAGATGAATGAAGAGAAAGAACTTGAAATTGATCATGAAACGAAGATGAATGAAGAGAAAGAAATTGATATTGATGCTGAAGTGAAGATGAATGAGGAGAATTCTCCTCCTTGTGAAACCTCGGTGAAAATATTGAGTGAAGTAGCAGTAAGAATGATATTAAATGAAAAAACTGGAAAATTGCAAATAATACCCGAAAATAAAAATGAAACTGAACCTAATGTTAGAAATCAAGGTAACTTTCAGGACAAGAAAACAGAGACAAACAAATGGGAAATAAATAATACTGTATTGATCAGATATTACATTTTAAAAAACTGGAGATATTATATCGGTACAATTGAACAGATTGATAATACTAATAAAAGTTATAAGATTAATTTCTTCAAAAGCATCCGTCAAAATGGTAATTTAAAATTTACAAAGCCAAAAATTGCCAAAGATATTGATATAGTACCACAAGATTGTATTGTTAAACATATTAAATTGTTACAAATATCGGAAAAACGTCAGGAGTTTGTACTAGCCAATGCGGATGACGCACTATTTTTTTAATAAAGTTATCAATGCTGTTTTTTTTTAAATAAAACAAATTCATTTTCAATTAATATTTGTTTTTTTTTCTACTTAGGTACCTATATAATACCTTTAGATACTGTAACAATTTATTTTCTGAAATAGATTTAAAATGAGGAGAAAAGGTAGCGACATCTATGCATGGAATTCTCCCGGAGTGTAGCAGCGTTCGATCGGAATCCCATAGTGGTGTTGTGGTTCACAGTAATACCACGAGATGGCGTTGCTGTACTGGATGCAATAAAATTCCATTTCATTTAATGTGTCCCTGTATTCAGTCCTGTGGGAAGAATAATTATGATTTGTAGTCAAACGTTAAGTTCCAGGCTTTTCCCTAATTTATTAGCTCAGTCCCTCTATGGTTTTCATCTTCATAAGCTATGGTTTGTTTAGTAAAATACGTATAAATTAAGTAGATACTTAATCTGCCTTGTGTTCACAGCGACAAGTTGACATTTGATTGTACCGCATTATCGGAGTGACTTTGCGTTTGCTGCGAGACTCCTCGTGAAAAAAAACGCTGGAATTTGGTCTTTTCGAGAAAGTTCTTAGCTAGAAGGTTTATAAGGCCAGGTCAGCTGGCGGGCGTTATTTTGTGTATAAACTATTTTGTCAATTTCTATAAGTTCATAACCTATATTAATTAGATTCAGTGATATTCCCACATCGTTGGTAAGTTTCTGCACTATATTTGCTTCTAAGTTTCTTCTGCATTAGAGTCAATACTTTATACTCATTTTGGTCTCAGGGTCCCAGATTCGGGTCTTGGAATCAACTTGCGAACGTGATTGAGCGGAAATGCAATCCCAAGCGTCAGTATCGCTATACTGAGGGCTCTTCTCGTCTACATCTCGGTAGGCAATGGAGGACTCGCGGGGTGATGCTGGGCCCCGTGCTGGCAGAAAACGAAGGCTCTGGATACGTATTTAATTTTCCTTTAATATTTTGTGTGTACCCTAAATGTCACTAAACTTGTACTTACTTGGGCGTAGAGGAGTTCCCCAACCACCTTGGGTTGGCTAGGAAGACCCTACGCATGAGTGGAGATACCGGCAAGACCTTTATGTAATTTCAAGTCAACGTATAATCTTATTATGTATTCATGAACTTTTTGTATCTTGTGTATTGTGTTTCTGAAGTAAATATATGTATGTATAACTGTGTGTAAGAGAGTTTTCTTTGAAGTGACACCCGAAAGTTCCTCGCACACCCACAGCACTATTTTATTATCTGACCTCTGATGAAAAGGCGCCCTGGGATATATGAGCTCATGCACCCTACTACTGAGGTAGCTGGTGAGTAGATCGTCTGACAAGGTTCGGCGGTTACAGATTTGTAGACCGTCTGACAGGTTCAACGGTTATAAGTTTGTAGACCGTCCGACACGTTCAGCTGTTACAATACTACCTATATAATACCTCACAAATTAGTCTAAAAAAGCGGATCAGTCATATGTGGACGGAGATATATGGGTGGAGAAACATACATACATACGTACAAACATATGCATAAATACACAGTAGCCTTAATAGAGTATCATACGTGAATATCTTGCAATTCCAGTAATATTAAATACGTAGGTACGTGTTGAATTAGTAACCTCATTTTTTGAAGTTGGTTAATAAAATTACCTTATTCTGAACATAGCCTTACTTTTTACAATTTCCTGACATTTCCTGACGCAACAATTTACTGACAATTTCGTGACGTACACATATTTTGAAAATGACTCGGATATCTTTTAATGTTTATATTTTCTAAAAATATCGTTTAATGTTTATATTTTCTAAAAAGGGAAGATGTTGAGTAGAGTGCTAAAACCCTTATAGTTATAGAATAAATACTATTAATATATTATAAACATAGTGATTAAATAAATACTTACTCTGTGAACATTAACAGGTGCTGTGATATGCACGCATCAGCTTTTAGCTGCTAGTGCATGTATAATAATTAAAAAGTTCTTAAAAGTCTTTTGTCAGGCGGTAATAAGGTGCGCGCCTATAATGGTTGGGTCATGCCGGTTTTAATGTACTCCTTCGGCATACTCAGGTGGACTCAGACCGAATTAGACACCCTGGATAGAAGAGTCCGTACGCTTCACACTGCATACATCTGTGATGAGGTTGTACATACCGCGGAAATGCGGGGGACGTGGCTTTTTAAATGCCAAATCCCTCCATAACCGTGAGGTGTCCAACCTCAGGGAATACTTCCTACACAATGAAGCGGATATGCATCGTGATGTAGTAATGGTGGATAACGGACTTACCCCGCTAGCTTTGGCTAAAGAGAACTGGCGCAAACCTGTGGTATTAGGTATTAATGATTTTGATGATGAATTTATTAATGAATTAGGCAGTTGGGTCAAGGGCTTGATGCAGAAGGCAGTGCTCCTCGACACGGCACGTATTGTGAGGAGATTCCTCTCTCTGGAGTCCTAACCACCGGTAGCTTGGTCCCTGTACCCGATGCCGGTGGGCCACTATTTTTTATATTTTTAAATATATATATTTTTTTTGTATAGAATGTATTTAAAAATATAATTTAATATGTATTTAAGTTTAATAAAGGGATAATAATAATAACTAATTATCTATGTCACGTAAGAGGATAGACTTCCTTCCGTTGTCTATTGCCTCTTGAGATGTCGTCACCTGCCTATGCGCATGGATCTAGTCCTAAGGATTTATAATAAAGTCATTATTGAAAGTACACAAGACTATCAATCATCAAAACCTAATAGTATCGAGATCAGCTGGGTCGTACTAAATGGGTTGCCACCTGTGCGATGGTGGCGTCCTCATTTATTTTCTACTCTATGTCTGAGTGTACATAGGTACATTATTTAGTTTCCCCTACATTAATATTGTATTAATTTAATTCCAGGTTGAAAGTGAAAATATGGAAAAAAATAGTCTCAAAAAATAATCAATGGAAATGAATGACGGCGATAGCAGGCTAACTAAAAAAGTCCAATTTGACAGAAGTTCAAAGGGAAAAGGCAAATTTAAATCTATTAGAACAGTAGTCTCACAGTCTATAGCATGCCATAAATGTACAGTACAAAATCCGTTTCAATCTTGCAGAAAATGTATGTGCTGTTCAGCCTGGTACTGCAGGCAATATGCTGGGATGGATGCAAACCATCACGCTTACGATGTCTACATTTGTGACGAATGTTTAGGAGACTGAGTTTTTTCCTAATTATTTATTTTGGACAATTAAACTCTATTGCTGACTGCTCCAAATAGATATGTATGTTTCTTTAGGCTCATAGTTACCAGTAGCACCTTGTAAAACAATATAATATACAGACCGGTCAAAATGGAAGTCAATGGGGGAGGCCTATGTTCAGCAGTGGACTTCCTATGGCTGATATGATGATGATGATGATGATTTTAATGCAATTACGTATTTATGAACTATGGTACAAGAAAATAAAAATACGCCCATCAAGAGGGATCAAACCCAAAGTTGTGGACAAGACTACAAGACATCCAATGGGTTGTCCTTCCAAGGGTTTATCCAATACGCTCAGTACCAGACATCTGAGAAGAAGACTGTGTGATTTTAGTCGGTCGAACCAGCATAGTTTTCGTGGGGATTTCTGATTGTAAAAAATACATTAGAAGAAGAGACTTACATTTTTCGTGATAGAACCACAGCATTTTGTATTATTGCACCAATAACAATACCCAATTTGATAATTGTTTTTGTTAACTTTTTGTTTATAACATTTTAGGAGTCACTGCACCTTGTGGTTTCCATGTGGATTCATTTTGCAGACTGTATTGTAGTGAGCTCTTCATAATAATCCCCAAACTCTTGTCCAGATTCAGAAGCTTTCCATGTTATGAAAATATCTCTGAACTCTTTGTATATAAATGACCAGTATTTGTCTAATGTCCTGCTCCTTCCAAAAAGGGATATGCTGAGAACAGCCAATGTTCTTTAACTGGAAAGAAAAGATAAATATTTTAGAAAGATTCCTCTCAACACTATCAATAAACTAGGATAACATGGCACTCCCCTACATTACCACTGCAAGTAAAGATGCATCATTACTTATATGCAGTAGTGTGCGTTTTGCAACTGAATGTTAAAAAAAAAACCAAAGTATAGTTAAGTTTTTTTACAGATTTGGTGTCATAAATTCACACTGCCATAACCTGTAACGGTAGTTTTAAGTTTGGTAATAAATAAAATTAAAAATATCAAAGTAACATACCGATGAAGAGTCGCTCTGCAGGTTGGATAGGCCCCACAAATTCATAGTCAGGTAAACGCGATCATATCATCTTCTAAGATCCATCCGTTTTAACCCAAGATTAACATCTTCAACAACAGATCTGTGTGAACAACAGAATTGTTTCCAAATTTATTCGTAATCTATGGAAATATTCAATTTTTCTTGAATGTACTATTTCCTGTGAGCCGGGTTCTGAACTGAACTCGAAACCCGATAATGACGACCTTTCCATGATGTACATACAAACAATATGGACAATAAAAGTTCAAGAAAAGTCGCTGTACAGTCTTTTACACATAACGCCCCCCGTCCATGATGCGCAGCTAAGACACCTTATGCCTAAATGGTCAAATCGCATAGCACGCATCGCTAAAGATGGAAAGCGTCGATCGGCAGTAAAGGTAAATTTAGTACAGAGCAGCTCTGTACTATGTACCGATGATGATAGTTGAGTTGTTTGTGTTGAGTTATTTCACGTGAAATAACTTCATTTGAAATAAAAGTGAAGATTGAAGACCCACAGAGAATATAAATCACTGAAGAGACTGAAGACCGTTGAAGACACAAGACACAAAAATATACTCATTGAAGACCTTATTATAATTAAGCTGGCTCGTTGAATTGAAAACCTTGAAGTTGAAACAGTTGACAGTTGAAACAATTTTTTTTTAAATTAATTTATTCATGACATATGGAAACAAGTCCAAAATCGTAGTATTAAAAAATAGAGTAATGTTTACAAAACAGAAACTTAAGACTAATTAGTTAAGTTTACAATGTTAAAGTAAAGTTAAATTTTCCCTATAGTATTTGCAACATATTTAACAACAGGTACAAAAAACCCTTTATCAGGATAAGAAATCTTGAACGCGGCGGGGAACATTGAGTTTGTTTTCTTGGGCAAGGGATGCAACATCGCTCATAAAAAACATCGATGTTAGAACATCGATACTGTGAAAAGCGAAATATCGATGTTAGAAACATCGAAGTTTATGAACGATATATCGATGTTTTTATCAATGTTTTTTTTAGCAGAAATGAGACACTACTGCATTTATTTTAACATTTATTTAATAATCATTATTTTATTTTTACAGAAAACAAGTATGTATTTATTTTTTAACACAGAATTTAAAAATAATAATTTTGTCAACCTGGTGCCTAGTAACCGGTTTCTGTCCTGGGTGATTGTAGCTCCAGCTTCATAGAATAAACGCTCACTGGGTACCGAAGTTGCCACGATAGGCAAATAGGTCATAGCTAAATTATGAAGCCTGGGAAATAACCCCTTCATGTCAACCCACATCTCCAACGCATTTCCCTTTATAGGAGTAACATTAGATGACATGAACATGTGAAATCCGGTTTCTGCTTTAGTTTTTTTAAATATTATTGTGCGTCAATACTTTATGGTAGCTCCATCTTTTATGTCACTTTCATTATTATCGCTTTTTTCCGATTCGTTAGAAGACTCATTTCCGCTCGTTTCATTACTCATCAGTAATTGTTTATGTAATTTATGACTTTTCCCTTCGCAATAGAATCTTTAAAATGCATTAGCTTGAAACGAGGATCCAAGATGAACATTGCTCTAGTTTGTCAAATCTCTTTGAAACTTCCTTGTCAATTTCTACTTTTAATGACAGGGCTGCATTCAAATGTTGATGAATATTTATCTAGCATGTTTCATAAACAGCTTACGAGAGGAAAGACTTTACTCACTGTGATATAATTTTGCCCACAAATTTCTTTTGTCAATCTCTCAAAGGGTTGCAAAAGTTGAATGATTTCTTGCAGTCAGCCTACTTTCCTTGAAGTTATCATCGGTGGCGCATCTGAACGGCATAACAATATCGCGCCAATTATTTCAAATAAGTCCATAAAACGTTCCAACATATAATAGGTCGAATTCCACGGCGTACGAACATCTTTAGTTTCTTTGTCTGGCTTCCCTTCATTCCATTCTCTCTTAGCTTTTTGCGCAATTCATCACGGGCATGAATACTACGTTTTATGAATTTTACAATTTCACGTACTTTACTTTTGATGGTAAATGCAACTTTAGACTTATCCAATGAATTCGTGACAACTAAATTCACTGTGTGAGCAAAACAAGGTATAATTTTGTTTGTCATTATCAGTTACTATAGCTGTTACTTTATCAATTGAAATATTCCACTCCTGCACTCCGTCTCTTTTGTACGAATTCAGCTGTATGTTTTTCAAACAGTTCAACAACTCCCAGAGCTTCGCTCGTGAACTTGGAATTTTCTAAAAATGTATAGTGACTCCAAAAAACGACTTATTTTGCATTGTCTCAGTCCATATGTCATACGTAATACAGTAATGTGCTGCTTCTTTTATATATTTTTTTTTTACGTTTTTTAAAAGTTTCTCTTGAAGTGATTTTATATAAAGGCATAAGTTCCTTCATTAGTTGTATAAATCCCTTTCCTTCTACAACTGAAAGCGATTTATGGTCCAAGATGATGAAATTCATAATCGTATCAGTGATTTTTTTATGTTTGTTACCTTCAGCACTTGATATGCTTTTAATATTATTAAATAATTCTTTAACATTTAAGGTGGGTCTATCAGGAATATGTTTGGAATCGATAATAACAACATACGTAGCAGTACTAGTACTTGTTTATTTATTTGGCACACAAAACTGAAAACAATCAAAATCTTACAAAATATCATTTCAAGGTTCGATTCCAGATTGAGTTCCAAAACATGTGTACTCAGCATGACACAATTAAAAAGCGTACATAAAGTGATACAATAAAACAAAAAATATAAACAAAACAAGACCAATAGAACAATTGTAAGATATTGGTTAATAATTTAGACATAGTACTGTTATCTATTCTGTGACATAGTAATGAATCTCTGCAAACAAAGTGACAACAAATTTATAGCTTGGCTATAACCTGCTTAACAGCATTCTTGTATGTTGAGAAACCCCAGCTGAATACATCTATCTCGTGGCTATGCTCATGTAAGAGCTCATTATAAAGACGACGAACAGAATTGTTACGGGTTGTTCACATTGAACTTCTTCGTTTATGTTATCATCATTACAGGTCTTATTTTTCTTTTCAACTGGCTCCTCTGCTACAACCTCCTGCTTAACCTCTGGGTGCACCTTCTCTAGATGACATCGCATATTAGAAGTATTACCTGGCTTTCTCAGGTTTTTATTGCAAAGTTTACAAACCGCTTCTTTGTCATTGTCACATTTCTCTTAAAAAATAATTTTTCACAATTTTTTTTTTTTTTTTACAGTTCTTTACAAAATATGACATGTTAAAATCTTAAACAATTATTTTTCACAAATTTTTTTAATA
Source organism: Cybosia mesomella (assembly GCA_946251805.1). Classification (NCBI taxonomy): domain Eukaryota; kingdom Metazoa; phylum Arthropoda; class Insecta; order Lepidoptera; family Erebidae; genus Cybosia; species Cybosia mesomella. The sequence continues at coordinate 12,400,731 of OX276411.1, forward strand.
AAATTCTTTTTAACAATTTGTTTTTGTTTGTGTTTGTGCCCTTTGTGCCTTTTGTGCGTACTGTTACCACCCGTGTTATATTATCCGAACCTGGATGTTTCGGATATCAAACCTCAATTTTACCTAGCAACCATCTACCAGGAGGCATATCATCCTCTTTTATGAGAACTACATCACCTAGTGATGGTTCTGGGTTTTTGTATACCCACTTGTGCCTCTGGAGGGATTGGTGAAGGTAATCCTGCGACCAACGTCACCAGAAGTCTTGCATCATCCTCTGGTGGAGTTGCCATCGCCGTAGAGTAGATATGGTTGAAATTTCATAATTAGTATCTGTTACTACGAAGAGTGGTTCGCCCACCAGGAAATGGCCCGGGGTTAAGACGAAGATATCATTTTGATTCTCTATGTAAGATAGAGGTCTCGAGTTGAGACAGGCCTCAATTTGAGCTAATACGGTGCCTAGCTCTTCGTAAGTTAGCGTGGAATTCCCAATGACGCGTTTCAAATGGTATTTGGTCGACTTTATTCCAGCCTCCCATAATCCCCCAAAATTTGGAGCACGAGGAGGAATAAAGTTCCATTTGGTACCATTGTTTGCGAGCTGCTCGGCCAATTCCTGTCGGAAGGCTGATTTTTTCTCTTGAAATAAGTCAAGTAGCTCGCGAGCAGCTCCTACAAAATTCGTACCGTTATCGCTATATAGCTCCGCACATCGTCCACGTCTGGCCACAAACCTCCTAAAAGCCGATAAAAACCCTTGAATAGTCAGATCACTGACTGCTTCGAGATGCACTGCTCGTGTTGACATACACACAAACAATGCTATGTACCCCTTATAGGATTTGTTAGCTCTACCCTTTGAAACCCTGATACTTATCGGGCCTGCGTAATCGACACCACTTATAAAAAAAGGTTTATTTGGAGTCAGTCGCGCTACTGGCATTTGCCCCATAAGTTACCTTGGTTGAGTAGCGAATACACGTCACACAACCTCTGAAATATTTTTTGACCAACCCCTTGACACCCACAATCCAATATAGTGACCGAAAGTATGTGATCATGAGTTGTGGACCACCGTGCATAGTCTTTTTATGTGCATCCGCAATCAAGAGGCTAGTCAACCACGAATCTTTTGGAATAAGAATCGGATGTATCTCAGTCTCGTGTGAGCACACGTTCGTACAGTACCTCTGTTTCGCAACTTGTCCCAAAATAATATATCGTCAACCTTTTGTGATAACCACATAAAGTTAGTAAATTAATCCCAAAATGAAGAAGTGTGCTGTTTGTAACATTCAGTTCACTGACGGTGTTCAGTGTAGCAGTTGTAGTAGTGTATTGGATTTTGGATGTGCCAGTATATCCGAATCAGGTTGGAGAAGGCTAGGAGCAGACAGGAGGGCGCAGTGGAAATGCCCCAACTGTAGAATCTCATCACCAGCAGCAGTCGGCCCTGCAACACTTGACACCATTCTTTCAGAAATACGTGATATGAAACGCCAGCTACATAGCTTGCCAACTCTGATTGAGGATATTCAGACAATCAAATCCGAACTGGTCGACTTAAAAGATTCGTTTGTCTACTCGAATGAAAAGCTCGAAAGGTTTGATAGTAGACTTGTCGAACTGGAAGCTAAAGTAACAGATGTCACTGAATTTCGGGAAACGATTGATTTACTGCAAGCAGACTTAAATAAAACCAAACGTGACCTTCTCGTAAGTGAGCAGCGTTCGCGACTCAATAACGTGGAAATAAAGGGTGTACCAACAAAAAAGGATGAGAACTTGTTTTCTATCTTGGATGCCATTGGTCATAAGATAAACTATATCTGCCCGAAGTCACAGGTTAATTATATTTCCAGGGTGCCTATGCAGAACTCTAATGAGAAATTAATTATAGTAAGTTTCCTTAACCGTTACATAAAAGAAGATTTTATAGCGGCTGCTCGCATGGCTAAGGATTTGTCAAACATTCAAGGAAGTCAGCGTATCTTCGTTAATGATCACTTAAGCGTGGACTCCAAAAAGTTATTAACTAAAACCAAAAACATGGCGAAAGAAAAGAATTATGATTATATATGGGTAAAACACGCTAAAATCCACGTCCGAAAGAATAACACTAGTAAGTCATTTGTTATTCGTAACGAATCAGATTTAAACAAAATTATTTAAAATGTCACTTAATGGAGAATCTAGACCGTTCATTTATTTATATTGAGGAGATTTTTTTATTTTTTTTCTATTTAGTAATTTAATTACAAATGGACAAATTATAATCTCTACTATCGGACTTAATATATACAGATAAACAAAACTAAATAAATAAATAAAAATATTTACAAGATTTAAAAAAAAAAGGAAGGGAAAGGAAAAAGGGGTCAGGTGTCGAAGGTGTCTCCGTGATCATGGCGCTTGCAACAGTGCCGAAATATCGGACATTCTTAGAACCACATGGTAAATATCCCGTTAACTCTAATACTTATGATAAGTTTATTTACTGTTTTTGAACTTGTTACCAATGGCTAATGTAGATTATTTAAGCGTATATTATCAAAACGTACGCGGTTTAAGAACAAAAACAGACAAGATTTATCGTCAAATTTTAATGAACTCGTATGATATTATTGTTTTAACAGAAACTTGGTTGATGGATGGTATCTGTGATTCGGAAATTATTGATGATAGATATATTGTTTGGCGTAGGGACCGTGATTATGAGCTGACCCAACAGTCTCGAGGGGGAGGTGTACTAATTGCAACCCGTAGGGTGCTACCAGTCTTTTCCCAGCCACATTTGTATTCTAGGGCGGAGGACCTTTGGATAAAAATACGACTCAATAAATCCAATTCGCAAGAATATGTGAATGTATTTTTAGGTGTGGTTTATTTATGCAAGCAAAACAAAGGTCTGTCATTCTCTTCGCAATTGACTAACTTTCTAGCTAAATTAAGTCATCTTATAATTAATAACGGAACCGACAAGTTTCTGGTTTTAGGTGACTTTAACATGAGTGGTATTTCTTGGACCGCATCTGATAATAGTTTACCACTAGTGCCAGGTAACCTTTCTACGTCAGAAGAATACTTACTTACAGATGAGTTGTGTACAATGGGACTAGGGCAATATAATGGTTATAAAAACAGCCAAGGTAGAATATTGGATCTAGTGCTCTGTAATGAAAGTATTAGTGTGTATGAATATGCCGATTCCTTAGTCAAGATTGACCCGCTTCATCCAGCTTTATTAATCTACGTTAGTTTAATCGAAATACCTATACTAAAGTGCGCGCCGAGAGTAAGGTATTTATTTAATAAAGGTGACTATCAATCACTTAATAACGAGATTTGTACCATTGATTGGGAGTCCGAGTTCTCATCCCGTTCTATGGATGAGTCAGTAGATTTCTTTAATAAAACAGTAATTAACTTACAAAATATGTATATTCCACAAAAACGTGATTATAAGGGTAGGTACCCAATATGGTACAGTTTGCCGCTAATAAAGGCACTTAAAGAGAAATATAAATATATGAGGAAATTTAAAAACTACGGTAATTTAGCTGATTGGCATACCTTTAAGCTATTGCGTGATAGAATCAAGTTGATGGAGTCGACCTGCTACACTAATTACATTCAAAATACTGAAAATTCTATAAAAAATGACCCGAAATGTTTCTGGAGTTTTGTCAAGAATCGATATACCTCAAATGCTATTCCTAGTGTACTTAATTATAACAATATATCTTTGTCTACTGGTGAATCGATATGTGAGGCATTTGCGTCTTATTTTAAAACTAACTTCCTTAGCACCGATAATGGTAGTGATGATTCAATTTCTTATCCTCATGACGCCCTGTCATCTAATTCAGTCGCTAGTATCAATAGTATTGAAGTACGGAATGAGGACATAATAAAAATACTCCTGAAACTTGATTTACCAAAAGGTGCTGGTCCGGATAACATATCTGCCCAACTATTAGTGAGATGTGCGGTGTCTATTGCAAAACCTATATCACTATTATTTACGAAGTCTCTATCTTTGTGTACGGTCCCAAGCCTATGGAAATCGGCTTTTATTACCCCGGTGCATAAAAAAGGCTCAAAAACTGAGATCACTAACTATAGGCCAATTTCTAAACTATGCCTTATAGCCAAATTATTTGAGAGGATCGTCTACGACCAGCTTTACTCGGCGATTTCACAATCATTGAGTGCCGCCCAACATGGCTTTGTTAAAGGTCGGTCTACTGCAACTAATTTGGTGCTATTGAATGAATTTATTACTAAATCCATGAACGATGGCATGCAGACAGATGTCGTTTACACAGATTACAGCAAGGCATTTGATCGCATTGACCATAGCATCCTAATCAAGAAGTTATTCGACCTTGGAATTCACGGAGACCTTCTTAGATGGTTTTCTTCTTATATAGAAAATAGATCACAGGCGGTGGTACTAAATAACTATAGATCTAACTGGGTCTTAGTACCTAGTGGCGTCCCACAAGGCTCCTTGCTCGGTCCTCTCCTATTTGTAGTCTATGTGAACGACATTGATCAGTGTCTGCAGAATTCCACGTTATTATGCTTTGCAGACGATATGAAAATCTTCAAAGCGATATCTTATATTCAAGACACGATAGACCTCCAAAATGATTTAAATAGGCTGCAAGACTACTGCCAACGAAGTAAGCTTGACCTCAATCCCGCCACGTACTCCGTACTTACTTACACGAGGAAGAAGCAAAATTTAATTAATACGTCCTATCACCTAGGGGGTATCACTTTACCTAGACTTGATACCATCCGTGACCTGGGTATAATTCAAGACAGCAAGCTGCTTTTTGATGACCATATAGACGCTATTGTGAAGAAAGCTTCCAAATCTCTCGGCTTCATTATGCGAATAGGCAAAACTTTTAAAGAGATTAAAACCCTCAAAATTCTCTATTGTACATTTGTTCGGAGTCACCTAGAGTATTTGTCTCAAATATGGAACCCATACTATGAAAAATATATCGAACATATTGAGAATATACAAAAGCGATTTATCAGGTATCTTTGTTATCGCGAAAAAAATCATTATCAGTCTAAAGACTACATCCAAATTTGCAAAAAACACCACCTCTTACCTCTTTCAAAGCGCCGTGAAATAGCGGACTTTACTTTCCTGCTTAAGATCATCAATCAGGATATTGACTGTTCGGACCTTTTGAGCTCGATTCGTTTTAATGTACCCTCTAAATCTTTACGCTTTAATCCTCTTCTTTGCATACCTACTGCTAAAACTAATTATAGACAGAATAGCTACTTGGTGCGTGCTAGCAGGAAGTTTAATGATTTATGTAGACAGCATGATATTGACCCCTTTATAATTAGTGTGCCCTCTGCAAGAAGGTGTCTAAGCTTTAGCTTCTTTTAATAGACAGTAGTTGTAACATTATTGTAAGTACTAGGTTAGAACTGGTGTTGTACGAACTAGTATTAATTTATTTTTATATTTTTTTCAACTTAAACAAATAATGTTCTGCTCACTTTTTATAAGTATCCTTGTATTCTATGTCTATAAGTGAGGACTTATAATTGGCTGACCAATGTTAAACTTATTATTTAAACTTGTGTAATTAGCTGTAAGTCTTCCATGCTTCAAAATTAAATAAATAAATAAATAAATTATACTTCAATTGAGACATTTCTAGTCTCCCACGGACTCTTATCACACCCCTTGCATCAATAAACAAATTTAATGACTTCAACCTTTTTCCTTTTGTTCTTAAACATCCCTTATCCTTCAGTTCTTCTAATTCTTCGGTTAACTCTTCCTCTTGACATCTCTTTACACACAATTCTAAAGCCTCATCAATTTCTTGACTTGTCAAATGCTTAGTACAGTGTTTTCTTACCGAAGTTTGTCTGAGATTCAAGAAATCGACCCTATTTGCCACGAAGGTTTTCTAACGGCTTGGATGATGATTCAACCATTCCAGCACTACCTCGCTATCAGTGTAAGTGTAGAGGTCAGCCTTGGGTATTCCTAAGACTTCAGCCACTTCCACAATGAGTTTCGACAATAGGACTGCCCCACAAAGTTCAAGCCTCGGAATAGACACTTGTTTAATGGGAGCTACCTTCGTTTTAGAAGTCACTAACGACACATGAATATTTACCATTTCGTCTATCACTCTGAGGTATACAACGGCAGCATATGCCACTTTGGATGCATCCGCGAAGCCATGTAATTCCAGTTTTGCTGTCTTGTAAGTATGCAACCAGCGTGGGATTTTCACATTTGCTAAAAACGGTAAGTCTTGGCGGTAAGTCATCCACTCTTGTAATAAATTGCTGGGGACTTCTTGATCCCATTCAATGCCCGCCAGCCATAATCTTTGAATGAAGATTTTTGCCACAATTATACATGGTGCCAACAAACCCCAGAGGATCGAATAACCGTGAAATGTCAGAAATAACTTTTCTTTTTGTAGCAGGTTCACTTAGTGGAGCAAGATCAACGGTATCGGAAGACATCTTCGCGTGGATGCCAGGTAAGTCCTAGAATCTTTGTTATTTCATCCAGCTTTATTCTCAACCCCTCTTCAGAACTATCATTCTCATTTTTTATCTTATCTAATAACTCTCTGCTATTACTAATTCATTTTTGCATTTGAAAGCCGCCTTTAGCCAACACTCTAGTCATTTCTTCATAAATATTAAAACAGTTTCTACATTTTCAGCACCAGTCATTAGATCATCCATATAGAGGTCGTTCAGAATGATTTTCGCTATTTCAGGACTATCCTGACACTCATCATAAGCAACTTGATGCAGGGCCCGCACGGCAAGATACGGTGCAGCGGCCGTTCCGGAAGTTACTATTCTAGTTTGTAGTTCTATTCTTGTATATCTTTTTCAGGACTCTCTCTCCAAACTATTCGCTGAAATGAAGTGTCTTCCTCGTGTACTAGAACTTGTCAATACATTTTGATTATGTCTCCGACTAGACATATTTTGTATTTTCTCCAGCAGATAATGGTATGACGGAGTTTGGCTTGCAAAGATCATCAAGTTATCATTAAGAGATATACCGTTCATCCCTTTATAGGATGCATCAAACACAACCCTGACCTTAGTTGTGTCTTTATCCTCCCGGACTACTGCGTGGTGAGGTAAGTAAACAGCTTCATTATTTTTTTTTTCTAAGTCAGTAACCTTTCTCATATGATCAAGCTCTAAATATTCGTTAATAACTTTAGTGTAATCTATTTTTTGTTCCAGTTCCCAGAATCTTTTCAAAACACGTCAGCGCTTAGACTAGAATGCATCACGGTAATATGAGACGAGATATTAGTCCTGTTATCCACTTCACAGACGCCAGATAATATCCACCCAAAAGCAGTATCTAGCGCTAAGATTGATCCACTCGAATTCCACTTAATACCTGCCTTTATGATGTGACTGTATACCTCAGCACCTAACAAAATATCCATTTTATTAGGCCTGTGATACTCAGGATCAGCCAAATAACCCACAGTCAATTCCAGTCGTTCTATTCTAGTTACTGTCGTAACTGGTAGAAGGGAAGTAATAGACTTCAAGACGTAGGCATTCACCATAATTTGGAACCGGCGATCGACTCTAGACCTTATATTAATGTTGACAGTGGACCTTGAGATCACACTTTTGTCCCCACATTTTTTTTTAAATATTTTGGACACGTCAATTTGACTTCACCTCGCCTGATGGTAGCTGGAGGTAAAGTCTCAGGAAAGAGGGTCACCATTACATACACGTACCATGTTAACAATGGTGGCACTCAGCTTGACGGCCTCATCAGAAAAGGATTGTCGTCGCAACACCGCGTGACACCCACCGGTCCCACTAGTACTGCGACCACAATCCCCCTGCCCGGCTATGCACTTACTGATCCCTGAACGCAATCAAACCGAAATTGGATTACTATGGAGGGTTTTTCGCAATCGTGCACGGTGGTACCTACCCGGCCAAATTTTGTGACAAATTTGTGTCATCAAATTTGTCACTCTGTGTATTTGCCAGAGAATGTAGGGATTTTAATCTCGGGTAACTTGGCTCTGCTGACTACCTTGTCACTGTGACAATACGACTCTGTGTCCGCAGATGCATTCGTAGAACTTACTCTCTTACATTTACTCAACATTTCCTTCAGCTCGCTTTTAAACTCCACATAAAACTCTTCGACCTCATCATACAAATCTTTTTTAATATAATCAGAAGTACCAAGTTCAGTCTTTTTTACGGTACTAAGTATTTGGGTATGGGTATGTGTAAATAATGCCCATTGTTGATCTAGATTTTCTAATCTAGTTTCAATATATGCAAACGTTAATCGATCTTTAGGGCACTTCTTAAAATTTGCTTTAGCCTTAAACATTTTAGTTTTAGTGTCCTCTTGAAGATTGTCAAACGCTTCCATTTTTTAGTAATTCTAAATACTAACTAAACTAGAATATTAACTAAAAGCTCTAATCTACTAGCAACTAACTAACTAAGTACCTACTTTCAACAATACACAAACAATAAAATGTTTACTTATAACTTAGCAAAGGTTAAACTACATGTTTAAATATAAAATTAATTGTAGGTAGGGGCCATTCACGACCTCCGTCCTCCATGAGCGCAGGCCTGGGGGTGGCGGGGGAGGCCACCTGTCACCCCAGCAGAAGCAGGCCGGGACGGTGGGGCGACTAGCGCCCCTCCCCCAAACCGGGGCAAGACGGGGACACCGTGGTTCCCAAACCCGAGGGGGCCATCTCGAAACCGGAGATGGCCCAGGGTCAGTCGGGGTGCGAGGGATATGCTCTATGGGCAACCTTACACCCCGGCGTATGTAGACCCGAGACGGCGTGCGGTTTTAGTCGGTTCAAGCCCGACATAACCGCCCCCGCTGGCACGCGGGGGGGTATCCGAAGGGATTTCCGCACGATAAAAAAAAAAAAAAAAAAAAAAAGGTAGGGGCCATTCATTTATTACGTAAGTCTATTTTTCCTAGTTATTGACTACCTCCCCCCCCTATATAAGAAAATATAAGAATAGGCTGACCCCCTCCCCTGTGTAATAATTAATACGTAAGAATCTAAAGGAAAAAAGAATACACGTTTGGTTTATTGTAATGTTTATTTTTCATAGTAACAATTTTTAGGAATGTTTATTTATACACAAAGGAACTAATAATTTTTTTTTTTTTGGTAGTAATAAACTTTGATTTTAATCATTCATCTTTACTTACATAAGATTTAAATTTCAGTCCAGGGGCTCAAAACCCACTCGAAAAGTGGATCTGCCACTGGAATATCTCTAATAATAGCTGTTGCTTCTAGTTGGTTGTCCAGGATTGTGACGTCGTCGACGTCCACCCATTCCACATCAGCCCCGATGCGTCGCAGAACTTCTTTGCCTCGCCTTGAATATATGGCTAAAGCTTTTACTTTTTCAATATCTGAAATGCGGCCATGAAGTTTTTTGTGAAGTCGCACTGCCTTTTTGGACGCAAAGTATTTAGAGCATACTAAACAGATTTTTTCTATGAGCGCATCTTGTATTGATGGACAGTAAAAATCGTAAGGAACAGTCTTGAATGGGGCCTCAACTTCCATGTTTAGTGAATGTCACACAAACAAAGATGCAAAATGATCGGATGCTTTAACATCCTCTGCGACGGGAAACATGAGCGAAGGTTCACTTCTTAAAGGGCATGGCGGAGGAAAAAACCCTTGCGGAAGGATTTTAAGAATATCACTCCTTATATCACCACAGCATTCCTATTCAGTGCATTTTACAATTTGTAAAAAGTATTGAGACTCTTGCACATGTCTTGTATACCAATGTTGATCATCTAATACATCTTTCATCCATCCATCTTATTTATTCCAAAGTATAATTTTACTATGCGCATTTTTGTGATCTTACGTAATAACTATTAAGACTCCCTGCCACCCCCTTGTAATAAAAAATAAGACATGGTCGACCCCCCTCCCCCCTAAATCGTCTTACGTAATTAATGAATGGCCCCTAGGTAGGTAGCAAATAAATATCATAAGATACAAAAAGCTAAATTTAGATACAGAATAACTACTTATTTACTTCAAACAACGATATAGTCGACTACTTGGAACCCAAATATAAAAGCAAACTAAAATATTTTAAGATCTACAAAATCTATAAAATTGTACAAGTGTTTTGAACTAATATTCTAGGTAAAATCGGGCATGGATTCCCCGACAAACTACTTTTTAACTAAAACAAACACAAGTCTAAAATTACTCAATTTTTCTTGCAATATTAAAAAAATATTCTCCAATTAGAAAGCCACACTGGGAGTCGGCCGATGAAGATTTATGGGTTGTTATTAAACTAAAACGTAACAGTTCAATAATCCCTCTATGTATCTGCTCTGTATACTTACCATCACCGGTCACTGACAGTCGATTGGACACCCTGACAGCAAATCTATCGAATACTATCCAACATAAATTACCCCCAGATTCCATATTATTGATAGCAGGCGATTTTAATCTTCCTCATTTGTCGTGGCAATTGGACCCGACCGAAAAGTTTTACCTTCCCAACTGTAATGTAAGCGTAACAGAGAGTCTATTAACCAGCATGATCTCTTTCAACGGACTTTACCAAATGAACCCTATTCTTAATTCGAATTCACGGGTCTTGGATTTGGTCATAACGAATACTTGTGGCTCTCTCAAAGTTTCTAGGAGTACTTCCCCATTGGTAAAAGAAAACATTCATCACCCCGCATTAGCTATTTCTTTAAAAGCCCACTCACGAAATAACCCTAAAGTAAAAAAAACTCTTGGCTTTAACTTTTTTAAAGCAGATTATGAAAAAATCAATGCAGAATTACAAGAGATAGATTGGAATGATCAGTTCGGTTTTAATAACAGTATCGATGAAATCATTGCCATTTTCTACAATAATATCCGCCCAATTGTAGCCAAGTACACTCCGTTAACTCAAAAAGGAAATAGTGCTTATCCTATCTGGTTTAATCGCCCGCTAATTAAGATGCTAAAGGAGAAAGCTAGGGTTCACTCGAGACTCAAAAAATACGCAAACCCTAGGGACTTGCTAACATATCAGACACTCCGCGCTCAGTGTGCTCAGTTACTAAGGGAATGAATTGATAAATTCAAAACAGAAGCAACATACCTCATTAAAAAAGACCCGAAATTCTTTTGGACATTTGTAAAATCGCTTAGATCTAATAGCACTGATATACCTGACGAGATGTGTTTTGACGGCAGGAACGCTCATGGTGGACAGAATATCAGCGATCTCTTTTCGGAATCGACCTTATCGAACCTTCTTGAATATGTTAGTGACATATATGAGGCTCTTAAGGATAGGCTAGAGGTACACGCTATCTACACTGATTTCTCGAAGGCGTTCGACGTGGTCAACCATGGTCTACTACTTCAGAAGCTTGATCATGCCGGAATTTGCGGATCGCTGTTGAGATGGTGTGAATCTTATCTTCGCAACCGTTCGCAGCTTGTGATGGTGAGGGGCTTTGGATCCGCACAAAGCATCGTACCATCGGGAGTCCCACAAGGCTCGTACTTGGGTCCTCTTTTCTTCCTTGTGTTCATAAACGACTTGTGTAAAAATATCATATCCAACTATCAGATGTTTGCCGATGATCTTAAACTCTACCGAGTTATCCGCAGCCAGGACGATGTAATAGTTTTGCAAACGGACATTGATGTTATTGTCAGGTGGTGCAAGGAAAACGGTATGAAATTAAATTCATCTAAGTGCTGCCACATCAAGTTCACAAGAAGGCAGAACCCTACCACGGCCAAATACTATTTGGATTGCGTTCTTCTTCGAGAGGTCTCGAGTATCCGCGATTTGGGTGTAACGATGGATCCCAAATTGGAGTTTCACGAGCACATGGACAAGATTAGCAATAAAGGTGGACGACTGGCCGGATTCGTAATTCGGCAAACGAAGTTTTTCAAGGACCCCGAAATTTCCATTCTACTCTTCAATTGCTATGTCCGGTCTCTCTTAGAATACTGTTGCCAAATCTGGAGTCCTTCATATGCAGTTCATATCAACCGATTGGAAACACTTCAAAAAAAAATTCTTTACCACCTGTCATATGCACACAATCTTTGCAATCATCTAACTTCATACGACGCTAGACTCACCCATTTTAAAATGTTAACACTCCACAATAGACGTAACATAGCCGATATGGTGTATCTGCACAAGCTAATTGATGGAAAGGTGGATTGTTCCAACTTGATCGCAAAATTTAACATTGTTATACCGCGCCCTGGCAGTCGCCTCCACAATAGGAAAACGTTCGTGCTTCCCCTTTCTCACACCAACTACGAACAACATTCGCCACTGTACCGCATGATGTCCTCATATAATAAAATATGTAACGATCTAGATCTTTTCGATACAACGTCCGCTACTATAAAGAAATTCTTTTATGACCAGATTTACGGTAACTGACACTCACATAATAATTATGTCATCACTATTTTATAAGTAACTTTTGTGCCTATTGTGTATCTACTTTTCTTTTTAATGGTTAGAAAACGCATGTAGTGTTCACGTCAAGAAGGACTTTACATCACTTTCTGACATATTGTTTATGTAATACTCATGCCATATGTAACGTCCAGTTTCGTGAGCCAATAAAAAAAAAAAAAAAAATTAGTCCAAATATTTACACTACTTGCTTCACTAATTTTCTAAGTTCCAGTTATGTTAAATGTCGAGATCCGCAGGCGAGGAAATAATACACTCCACATTTAACGTAAAATTCGTATTTATTCCGGTAAACGATTCACACCAAAAACAACGTGGTCTTCGTCCCTATCCCTAGGGGATAGGCGGAATCGCCTTTTGGGCGTGTGCCCCCTGGGCGAAGTGCTCCATCGCAGCCTGCGTGAGCGCAGGCCGGTGGTTGGGGTGGGCATATAGCCCTTATCTTTCTTCTGAAAGAGTTGAAGTTGAAGGCGGTGGCAAGATGGGAGGCAGCTAGCGGGATCTTCTCGTTGATTGGGGTCGGGATCGCGCTTCACGTCCCCTGGGCAGTCTACCCGAGCCAGGTGAGATCTCCGGTTACCCGGAGAAGGCCCAGCTCCGAGTGACACGCGTCCTGGGAGACGACTGATGCGATCACCGACCCTATAGTCCTTCATGGGAGCGGCTGTGGAGGCCGCAGATGTCGGGTGAGCAGCCCTCGTGGTCGCTAACGCTGCCCTAGCAGGTTTGCGATGCCCACGAGGACCGTACGGACGATGCTCATGGGCTCTTCGCCTGCACGAAGAGCGATGAGCACCTCCTGCAGCACGTCGACGGCTGCCTCGATGATCGCAGCCTTGTCCGCGCTCGTGCATGAGGCTGGAGGCTTGCTGGGTGCTCCCTGTACCTTCTGCACCGCATTTGGGGCTTGTGGGCGGGAGTTGGCTTTTACGGGAGCGACTGCCCCCGTGGTGTTTTCGGAGTTTTCACCCTCTGCTGCTGCTTGTGAGGCCTTCTGCCTGCGATTTCGTCTCCTGCGGTTGCCCGCGGCTCCGCGGGGGGTGGGGTCGTTCGCTGCAGCCATCAGCGAGCCTCCAGTTTGTTGTTCCCCTTCTGGGATGGGGTTTACCGGTGCCGGCCTCTCGGTGACAGGGGGCTGTCGGCGCGAGCTTCCTCCGGTGATGGCTACTGTCCCGGCTTTCCTGTTCCGGCCCTCCCTCCGGAACACGGGACAGTTGATGTGGTTGGCGGGGTGAGGGCCACCGCATATAATGCAGGTGGCTGGCTCCTCCCTCGGCCGAGGGCACTGTGCCGCCCTGTACTCGCCCCCGCAGCGAACACACGCCAGAGTCCTGTGGCACGCATGGCTGCTGTGCCGGAAGCTCTGGCATCGGTGGCACTGTGCGGGCTTCCTGTTCCCTCGCCAGGCCTCTACGATGACTCCGGGAACTCCGAGCATCTCGCTTACTTCCCAGATCGCTGGTCGTGGGGGTCCTCCTCAGGACTGCATGTAGAATGCAGCCCGGTCGGTCTCCTCGAGCCTGAATATTACGAATATATTCGGGCTCGAATCCGAGGCTCGATAGATCTTCCCCCACTTCCTCCGGGGTCGCATCGCATGGGAGGCCTCTGATGGCCACCTTCAAGCTCCGCTCCGCAGGCATGGAGTAACAGTACCACGGGACGGTCTCTGTTTTATTCAACTCGGTTAGGTACCTTTGTACCAACCGGTATTCATTCTCATCCGTCGGCGAGAACCGTACGCCCTTCCCGTAGGGGCGGACGCTCACGGTTCTCCCGAGGAGCCTTTTTAGCTCCTTAAGATGGTGAGCCCAATTCGGCAGTCTCTCGACGACGATGGGCGGACATCTAATCTTCTTTGCCGCGGGCGCGCCGCTAGGAGAGGGGCACGAGCGGGCGGCCGGCGGCGCAGCTGCGGGAGTGGGCGGCGCTTGCGCAGCGCCGGCGTAAGACTGCAGATTGGGCGTGGCTTGCGTAATCGGTGACGCCCGCCTATCTGGAGACGGACGCCTACGTTTTGCCCATTCGTCTAGTCCTTCGTCCGAAGAGCGGTGGCGGCGCGTGTTCCTCGGCGGAGCGGCATCCACCTCCATAGCGGCGTCCGCACGAACTTGTGGGGCCGGGGGAGGGAGGAGCTTGGCTGGGTCGTCGACAGGGGTTGGTGGCTGTGTGGAGACGGCGGCGGCGGTGTCATCATGTTCCGGGCTGAGGCCCGTAATCCGGATGATTTTCACCAGCCGCTTCTTCTTCTTCTTGACGCCCGCGTCCTTGGCGAGTCCATCCGAGCCGTACGAGCAGAGGGACACCAAGGAGGCCTCAGACTCTGCGTCGGACGCCGCGGAGGACCGCAGAAGGGCGGGCGAGTCCAGGTGGGCAGGGTCCATCGGAGGGGCCGCCGAGAATCTCGACGGGGGTGTGCGGTTCATCCCCGGAGGGGGGGGGGGGCACCGGACGTAACGGCGGCATTCCGCGCGCGAGGACTCGCGACGCGAGCGCCTGCATCGGCGAGGCGCGGGACGTGCTCGGCACGGACGGCACCAACGGGAGCGGCCGTCTGGGAACCGCGGCGGGGACCGCACTCCGGGGAGCGGACGACGCGGCCGCGCTCGCGGGCAAGCGGCTTCTTGCCGGGCCGGACGCACTCGCCGCGTGCGTCGGCTCCGGAGACTTTGCTACCCGTCCAGGATGGGCAGCGTCGGCTGCCGAGCCCTGAGAAGGGCTGTTTCTTCGCTCTTTCGGACTTTTTGCAGAGCCGGAAGCGCGGATGATGCGGGGTTGCGCGCTTGGAGGGCTATGCCACGACGACATCTTGAGTGTTGAGAAAAGGCTGGGTTGAGCAAACTGCACGGCCGCGACCCAGCGTCGTAGACACGACGGGAAGTCCGGCGGCGCGCGGCGCGAGTCGGCGAGTATGTCTGTGTCCAAACGCGGACACAAGCGCAGTCGCCGAGAGCGCGCGCGCGAGTGAGGTCCGTACGGCGATCGAGTGCGGTGCGAGGCGAGGCTTGCGACTACACCCGACGGCAGCTCGGGCAGTCCTCACACCAAAAAAAATTGTTTATCTTACTATTTATACATGGACGTGTAACGAAACCATAGCGCGATTTACAACGCCATCTAGTTGGAAATTACAAACTAATGAAAACTTAATAACTACTGACTACTGATATCTGGACATATATTACATGTTAAAATCTTGACAATACACTTATAATTTTATTCCTATGTTTTAGTTGTTTAATTAATATTAATTTATTGTGTTATTTTTAAGTTTAAATTTTCGAGTAATATCAGTAAAGTCATACTTGTCAAATATGTTTAATTAGTAAATACTTTTTTTGCTATTTCACACTTGGATATGAAAAATTTTCACATTGTAATAAAGGGTAATAAATAAAAGTACCTACCTGTAGAGAAATTGGAGATTTAAAAAAAATTAAGTATAAATTAGTAAAGTACAAAATATTCGAATATCAGAATAACATTAATTGATATACACTTTAGAAATTGTATTGGTTAATGCTATTGGTCTAGCGTCTTTTGGACTAGTTACTATTTCTTTCTTTGGAATGAGCACAAAATTAGCCTTGCCGAAGGCCGTTGGGACTTCTTTACTCGACCAGATCCTCTTGAATATGCTTAGAAGATGTTTACGTACCGATGGGCATTTTTTATAGATAATGTGAGGTATGCCATCAGGCCCTTCGAGGCGGCGAGTCTCCTTGCCGGAACTCCGCCATGGGACCTGGAGGCGAGAGCCCTTTCGCAACTGTACCAGTGGCGAAAGGAGGCGCGGGAGCAGGGACTGAACCCCGAGCATCGAGAAATCGAGGCCATGCAGTCCCAGCTCCGCCAGGCCATCGTGGTGGAGTGGAAGGAACGACTTGGGCGACCAAGCGCAGGGCACGCCGCAATAGCGGCGGTAAGGCCCATCATGGAGGATTGGCTAGAGAGGCGACACGGAAGCCTCTCGTACCGACTGACGCAGGTGATCTCCGGTAAGGGGTGCTTCGGGGACCACCTGCATCGGATCAGGAAGGAGCCAACGCCTGAGTGTCATCACTGTGACGCGAGCGAGGACTCAGGGCTGCACACGCTGGCGGACTGCCCGGCGTGGGAGGTGCCGAGGCGTGACCTCGTGGCAGCCATCGGGGTGGGAGTCCTCTCGCTCGGCAGCATGATTGCGGCAATGGTGCGGAGCGCGAGCGCGTGGGCCGCCGCCGCCTCCTTCTGCGAGCATGTGATGCTCGCGAAGGAGATGGCGGAGCGCGCCCGGGAGAGGTTCAGAACCCTCCCGGCCCGCCGAGCCCGCAACACGCTCGCCTCGCGTCGCAGGCGACTCAGGCGCCGGAGGGCGCTTAACGACCTCCGTCCTCCATGAGCGCAGGCCTGGGGGTGGCAGGTGAGGCCGCCTGGCACCCCAGCAGAAGCAGGCCGGGACGGTGGGGCGACTAGCGCCCCTCCCCCAAACCGGGGCAAGACGGGGACACCGTGGTTCCCAAACCCGAGGGGGCCATCTCGAAACCGGAGATGGCCCAGGGTCAGTCGGGGTGCGAGGGATATGCTCTATGGGCAACCTTACACCCGGCGTCTGCAGACCCAAGACGACGTGCGGTTTTAGTCGGTTCGAGCCCGACATAACCGCCCCCGCTGGCCGGCGGGGGGGTATCCGAGGGGATTTCCGCACGAAAAAAAAAAAAAAAAAAAAAAAAAGGTATGCCATCAGGCCCTGGGGCGGTTTTTGTTGGTTTCTTTTTGATTTGGTGTTCTATTTCGTCTAAGCTAGGTGGAGTACAGTCAAATGTGAAATGAGGGCTTAATGTTTTTTGCGCGTTTAGTTTACTGTATTGTTTTTCGTATTTAGGCACCTCACAATTACTTTTATAGTAGCTATGGATCTGATCGTTACTTAGCAGTAGCCTATCTTGCTTTCTGTCGCTAAAAATATTCCTCGAGTACTTAAACGGGTCCTTATCGAACTCTACTCCATGTTTTGCTCTATTAAAATTATTGTTTTCATTTATTATTTGAACAGAAATTCCTTGAATTAATTTCAGTATGGACCTTAAAGCTCTGGCCAGTTGATGACTAAGTTGATTATCGCCCATAGCTTTAGCAAACCGTAGTCGTTTGATAAGATCCCGCTTTTTCTTTCTCATTTTAATTTTGAACGCGTTTTCTCGGTTTTTGTGCGCGTAAGGTAATGATGGTGGGTAATGCTCATGTAGGTATGAGTAAATGCTAACCTGGAAAGATTCTACCTGACTGTTTAAATCCTGCTTTGTTCCGGGATGTTCTAACAGGATCGCTAAGTTTTGGTCGTGGGCTTTCCAGGTGGTCGACTTCAAAGAGGGAATGCTGAAGATGAAGGCCATTATGCGGCTCGCTGCCTGGGAGGTGCGGCTGTGGCTGCGGGACTGTCGACTCCGATGATGATGGGTTCTTGCTTCTTACTCCTCTGAGCTGTGCGATGCCTCTGACCGGGTCGCGCGCGGAAGGAGGCCCGCCCCTGAACACGCATTTCACACATTTCACATATAATATAGGTAATCATATTATTATGTCACTCAGTCATACGAATATTTTCTGTCTTCTATTTTTTGTTTTTGTTTTTATTAAACAAACATACCACACGCGGGCGAGGTCACATGGAGGTCGCGGAGTGCATCATGCATCGAACTACATTGAGCATTATTAGGACAATGTTAAATTACTTCACTTGAATTCACGTCACTTGACTTGCATAAGTACCTTTTTTTTTTTTTTTTTTTTTTTTTCGTGCGGAAATCCCTTCGGATACCCCCCCGCCGGCCAGCGGGGGTGGTTATGTCGGGCTTGAACCGACTAAAACCGCACGCCGTCTCGGGTCTTCAGGTGCCGGTGTATAAGGTGACCTAATAAGGCAATTCCCTCGCACCCCGGCTGACCCTGGGCCATCTACGGCTTCGAGATGGCCCCCTCGGGTGTGGGACAATAGGAACTTGCATAAGTACCTATTGTGCAATATGGTGCCGGCGCATCGAGTGACGTGAATTGAATTGAGTTGTAGCCTGTAGGATTCTTTCCCATTGCAGGCAGTCAAGTTGTATGTGGTGGGATTGGATTGTTAATGTATCTATTGATAATCTAAGGTTGCAAACTAGTTGATGCAATGCCTTGTTGTACTGCAAATCGAGAATCGAAAGATAGCTAAATCTTACTTACCGGTGATCTTTTTGTTATTTATGTTTTCTCATTGAATAATTATTATTAACCTCGAACCTAGTCACGCACTTACTGGTTGCAATTAATCAACACCTTGACATTTGTATGTTATATAATGGAACAATAGTATGTTATTTTATGTAACACTCATTAAGTAACTCAAAGAGTATACTTAAATGTAAGGCAGGGAGAACGAGTAAGCCACAGACTAACTATGTGGACCATAGATGAACTTTATGCCACAGACTATGACTGATTCATGGATCACTGCATGTATATTAATTTTATTTGATTGTTATCTGGTTGCTCTATGGGTCACTGTAGTGAGCGAGCATCTGTGATCTGTGACTGTGACTCGTAGTGATGATCATGTGCAGGCGGGGCGACAGTGCTAACTAGCGGCTCCATCTGAAAACCAGCGCTGCGTATACTAATGAAGTACGCAGCATTCATGCTGAGATGGGGCCCTATTTGGGTCTGCGCGATGTTTGAATGTTGCTGTAGGTATATTAGTAATATTATTGTATTGTAATATTATTATTGTTTGTCGTTATTTCACATTGTGCAGATGGCTTAAATAAAACTTTTTTCTTTCTTTCTTTCTTTCTTTCTAAGACGGGCCCGGATGTTTATGGGCTCCTGGTTTGTGTCACACTCTGGCTCACCTTGAGATATATGAGGGTCAACTTTATCCGTGGCAATAGTTGAAGAACTTACAGACGGCTGTCTTGCTCCAACACCATCGTGTGATTTTAAGTGCTTCAGACACCAGGCTTTACTTTTGTATACTTTCCCGCACGTTGCACATGTTAAGTCCGTATTCTCGCCATTGTCGTTCGTTTTATCCACCGGTGGACAATTCTTTCGCCCCCCCCCCCTCTCGGATTGTCCTGGAGGTATTTTTCTTTGTTGGACTTTTAGCGATAAATTCTAGGGCAGGGCTTGCTAGGTCTTTGTTTTAGCCGGGACCCCTCCATGGGACCTGGAAGCGAGAGCCCTTGCGCTGCTGTACCAGCGAAGCAAGGAGGCGCTGGAGCGGGGCTATAGGCCGGAGCCCCGAGAAATCAGGGCTCAGCGGTCCCTGCTCCGCCAGGAACTCATGGAGACATGGAGGGTGCGACTTGAGCACCCAAGGTGGGGGGAATCCACCATTGCGGCGGTGAGACCGATCATGAAGGAGTGGTTGGAGAGGGACCATGGGGACCTCTCCTACCGGATGTGCCAGATGGTTACCGGACACGGGTGATTCGGTAAGTATCTGTGGCACATCCACCGGGAGACAACGCCGCAGTGCCAGCACTGCGAGGATCCTGGCGAAGACACGGCGCTCCACACGTTGGTATAGTGCCCTGCGTGGGCGAGTCAACGCCGGGATCTCGTTGCGGTCCTGGGCGTGGACGTTCTCTCGTTGGAGACCATGGTGAGGGCCGTGGTCTCCGACGGGAGCAAGTGGCACGCCGCAGCCTCTTTCTGCGAGCAGGTAATGCGCGCGAAAGAGACGGTGGAGAGGGAGCGGGAGAGAACCCTGCCCCCTGAGTTTCGCAGTCTGCGGCGACGACACCGCAGACTCATCTACGCCCGGGACTACCGACCTCCATGATCGGGGCCTGAGGACGGCAGTTGGCCGACTCGCCATCCTTACAGAAGCAGGCCGTGGCGGAGGCGTGTCGTGTGTGCCCTACACACGCCTGCCAACTCACCGAAGCGGGATAAAACCCGACCCCACCAGGCGAGGCCGCGGTGGCGGCCAAAGTCCGCCGGCAACCCTGGGGTTATCCTTTCGAGTGCTTACCCGTGGTGCCCGGTAACGGACACTTGGGGAGGACACCGTGCGGTTTTAGTCGAGACACGACACATCCACCCCCGCTGGCCAGCGGGGGGGTATCCGAAGGGATTTCCGCACGTAAAAAAAAAAAAAATTTGGGCTTGCTAGGCCCTTGCCCGCGGCTGTCTTTCCAGCAGTCCATTGTCTTTCCAATTGTCATCTGTCTATCCAGCGCCAACTGTCTTTCCAGTAGTCATCCCGTCTCTCCGGGCTTCTCAGCAGAGTATAATGAGTATAATTATATTATTGAAATAAGAGACACTTACTTTAGCAATACACAGTTGAGTTATCATTCACAGTTAACAATAATTGCACTTAATTTGCTTAATTGATTGTGACTTCTATATGGTGAACGTCAAACAACGAACAAAACAATGGCCGTCAATGTGGGGCAGCCAGTGTTCCCAACAACTCCTTCGTTTTGCGCGCGTTTGTAATGCAGAGAGAACGAGACACAAAATAGTAAAATCTACGCTTGTGACACTGTTCTATCCTGTGGTATGGCTCCGCTCAGTACTTACTAGACGCTCTCGATAGATTGCAGCGACGGGCAGTCCGGATCATTGATAGTCCTGAGGTTGCCCGTTCTCTACAGCCTCTGCAGCTGCGTAGAGCCTCCTTGGCAGTATTCTACCGCATATACCATGGTCAATGTTCCGATGAGTTATTCCAAATTGATTCCTCCTTCTCCCTTCTTGTCCCGAACAACACGTGCAGGACTTAGGTGTCATCCTCATACAGTGCAATTGATACCATCGCGAACCAAGCGGTTTGATGACTCCTTTTTTTGTCGGACCATAAAGCACTGGAACGCTTTACCCACACACGTGTCCCCTTCTACCTACAATCCTGGGCTCTTTAAGCGGGGCGTGAAAAAAACATCTGTTGAGGCCGTCTAGGTAGTGGCCACCATTCTAGGGACAATGTCTAGAAATGGTGGCCACTACTTTTTGGACTTCACCTCAGCTTACCATCAGGTGGGGTGCAGTCAATTGGACGGACTAAATATATAAAAAATAAAAAATAAATAAAACCATACATGAATGTTTGAAAAATATCGATGTATCGTTTGCATCCCTACATTGCACATTACACAGTGTAATGTCACATAAGTCAATGACAAGTAGCAGACGATCAATACTAAATGTTTCACATTCAAACAAAATATGGTATGGTTTATATCTGCATTTGGCCTGAAACAATGAGTACACTTACTGTCGTAGCTAATTTTAAGTTTGTGGAGGTGTGCTGGAACTAAACAATGACCAAAGCACAGGCGTTTAATGATAGTGATGAAGTTTCTGCCACTATACTTGAAACTGTTGTACCAGGGTGATGAAGGTAAATCTTTTTGTATTTCTGCATACCACTTTCCTTTCCTCTAAGTTTCTGCCACTATACTTGAAACTGTTGTACGAGGGTGGTGAAGGTAAATCTTTTTGTATTTCTGCATACCACTTTCCTTTCCTCTCAACAACTATGTCCCAATATTCTTTCTACATTGTTCGTGATATACATTTGAAAGAGTGGTAGTAGTCTGCAAAATGAACTTTCATAACTTGAGTGTGATCTTTGTCATGATCTTGACGAGTAGTTTATCCACAATCTCATTGCCAAGTATGCCACTGTGTGAGGGGACCCATACAAACTCAACATTTTTAGATGGACTTATGCTTAGTAATATATCATATATTTCAAAAATAAGTGAAATTAAACATAACATAACATAAACTCACGCCTATATCCCCGAAGGGGTAGGCAGAGGTGCTAGCACCCACATTTCGCCAGTTTATGTTTAGGTCCCAATGTAGTAGGTGGCGAGCCTATTGCCATTAACCGGGCACTTATAAACCTGTGATAAATACACACATAACTTCGAATAGCATCAAAAAGTCATTGGTGTGTGCCATGGTAAAACCTGGGATCGAACCCGAGACCTCGTCTCAGCAGTCCATTACCCATACCACTAGGCTACCGCGGTGTTTTAATTATTTATTATAATTATATGTATATTTAATTATAAATATTAATTACTGCTACTTAAAGCTGATAAGACACTCTTCGAATCAGTCACTATTAGTATATTTACACTATCTATATTAGTATTTACGTATCTCAAAGCGGTAAGGATAGCATAACTTTCTGTTGTGAAGATACTAGCAGTAGTATCTAATTTTTTAAACACTGTTGTCTTAGTTTGTGGGTCATAATAAGCTGCTTGTACTGAATTTTCACACTTAGAACCATCTGTATAGATAGTGTAAAATTTAGGCTTACAATTCAAGAATTCTAAAAAGTCAAATTTATTTTTTATAGAGTCTAAATGATATTTAATGTCATGAAAATTGATTAGTATATTGTATGAGTATTTATACATTGGCCATTTGTTATGTTTGTGAATATTATTTGCATGACTTTCACATACGTCATTATGGTTGAAATGGTTGAAATTTCAGGTAAATTGGCAGAAATAAGAGAACCCACTGACACATTTGAAGCCACAGCTGACTGAGGGAAGTTTGCTGGATACAAAACATTTTTAAAGACAATTTGATTATTAGAAGATAGCTCTTAACTGTAGATGCCGCAAGGACAATGGGGGTATACAATTTTCAATTTCCATAGAAATTATAGGAGTGGAGCACATAGCTCCGCTAATTACTCTCAAACCTATACCTATTCTGTATCACATAAAGTTTCTTCAGTAATGTACTACTAGTATTCATATAAGCTAGACTACTATAGTCAAAGTGACTCCTCACTATACTTTTATACAGCATATTCAGTGTTTTTGTTTCAGAACCCCAGAAAACTCCAGCAAGACATCTTAAAACATTAATACTTTTCATTGGGATGACGATCTGCAAAAGACTGCGGGCAGATGCTGGATGCAGCAAGCTGAAGACAGGGCACTATGGCGCTCATTAGGGGAGACCTATGTCCAGCAGTGGACTAGAATAGGTTGATGATGATGATGATGATGATGATGATTGCTTTTTGACATATAATTATGATCTATATGCTTATCAAATTTCAATTTGTCATCAATAATTACAACTAGGAATTTGTGATGTTTAACAATAGGAATGGCAGAATTGTCATAAACAATATTAACATTGGATTGAGCAAATGGATAAATAGGCTTAGATTAAGTAGCAATAAGTTATGTTAAGTTACTGCTAACACCAGTAGGGCGAGCGTGATGTTACCAACGGAAGGCACGATAGGCACACACCGGACGCGTTAATGTAAACAACTGTGTGGCGTCCAGTGCGCTCGAGTCAGCAGTTTTGATCCAAGAACCGTAGCAATGCATGTATTGTAAGCTTATTAGACCAGAGTAATGATGTACCAATTTTGATGTAACTCTTTGCAATGTACCTATAAACGTTTTTCTTTTTGGAATTGTACCTTTTCTTAAAAAGGGGGGGAGTACTGTGGGGACAGAATGCTGACAAGCATTTTGTAGGCATTCGATCGTGCGGTCCCGCTGCGACGGGCAGTCGCATACCATCCGGGCAGTAGGTAGGACACGTACACTAGAGTCGTGAGTTTGAATCAGTATACGATCTTAACCTACCACAAAGTGCTTTTATTGGCTAAGTTAACCCAACAAGTTCTTAGTATTATGATATGTCAATTAATGAAATACTTAATTAATTATCTTTGCTTGTTATAAGCGTAGTTAACTAGTTACTATACTTGCTGCTCATATTATTAAATATGCTTATGGTAATAGCAGTACGTCAGACTATTGCTTATACTTATACTTAGAGATAAGGTAGATAAGCTTGCAAAGTATAAGTATTAGAGTTAACGGGATATTTACCATGTGGTTCTAAGAATGTCCGATATTTCGGCACTGTTGCAAGCGCCATGATCACGGAGGAACTGAAGAGGCGGTTAACGGTGAACGAGTTTAAGAGTAAATATATCGATCTACCCTCTTTCGTGCTCGTCTCTGACGCGCAACACCACTACCACTGGTCTCACTACACACTCGAACTCGATCACGATCGCGACACACGACGCTTACCGTATCTACTCGCGAATTGGTTTTGGCTTGTTCCCGGTTATTTTTGCACAGACGGACCACTTGATGCCAGACGTTCGGCAATTGAAACCCATCCTCACGATTGAAATTTCTGTGCTTTTTGATTTCTATCGCTTCCCTAACCAATCTTGGTATGTAGTGGCGTTCTGTCGAGAGCATCTGAGGGTTATGTAACTCGATCCAGTGGTCGGTACCGGACTCCAATAGGTGTTCAGCGATTGCAGATTTTTGCGGTTCATTGTTTTTGACTGCCCTGATGTGTTCTTTGATTCGGCACGTGACCGTTCTATTGGTTTGTCCTATATAAGAACTGCCGCAGCTACAGTCAATCTTGTACACTCCCGGCCTGTCCAGTGGAAAACTATCCTTGGGTGTGCGTAGATATTGTGACAGCTTTTTAAAAGGAGTGAAGATAGTTTTGACGGAAACCTTCTTCAGGATGTTAGCGACCTTATCTGTCACTCCTTTGATGTAGGGTAAAAAAGCTGGATGTCTTTCCACCTTATAGTCAGGGAGCTTGTTCGAGCGTCTGGGTGGTCTGATCCGTCCATTGTACCCATTCTTCTTTAGAACGCCGCTTATGTGGTTCAACTCCTTGTCTATATGTTCCTGGTCACATAGGTTATATGCGCGGTCAGTAAGCGACGTCACCACCGAGTTCAATTGGCGCGGATGATGATGTGAGTCGGCATGTAGATAGCGGTCAGTGTGAGTGGGTTTCCTGTACACAGAGTGGCTACATGAACCGTCTTTTCGAACACTGATCTTCACATCCAGGAAAGCGAGGGTTCTTTCTTTTTCCATCTCATACGTAAAACTCATTTTGCTATGGATATTGTTGAATTGAGCCACGTAGTGTTGTACAACATTTTCACTCCCTTCCAGTATACAGAAAATATCATAGACATACCGTTTCCAGATTTTGATGCTAGGGGCGGTAGTAATAGCTAAGGCTTCAAAATGCTCCATCCATATGTTTGCTACAATTGGAGCTACCGGACAGCCCATTGCTACTCCATCTATCTGTAGGTAGTACTCGTTCCTGTACACGAAGTAATTTGTGGTCAAACAATGTTGCACAAGGTCGGCATATTCCATAGCAATCCCGTTTTCCGTAATTTTGCGTTTTATGACCTCCATACAGTCAGTAACAGGAACATTTGTGAAGAGTGATTCGACGTCAAAACTGACCATCACTTCTTGTTCTTGCACGGTTGTTTGACGCAAAATTTGTACGAAATGTTTTGAGTCCTTCACATAAGATGTCGTTCTCCCTACTAAAGGCTGTAAGATGCCAGCCACATGTTTGGCAAGTTCATAAGTTGGTGAGTCTATTTGACTCACGATGGGCCTTAAAGGTATGTTTGGCTTGTGAACTTTTGGCAGACCATATAGTTTGGGTGGTTGAAGGTTTCTAGGCCGTAACAGGTATATCGTTGCCTCTTCGCCGATCGCCTGTTTGTGTTCCTTAATTAGTTGAACAGTGTTACGGTTCGTCCTAGCGGTTGGATTGTAGTTGACTTTTTTGTACGTATTTTCGTCACTTAATAAGTGCCGAATTTTTTCATCGTATTCAGTGACGTTCATAACTACCGTGGCGTTCCCTTTGTCTGCCTTTAAGACTAAAACCCTCTCATCATCCCGTAGGTCACGAAGTGCGCAGCGTTCTTCGGGAGTCATGTTCGACTGTGGGAGCTTTGCCCGACGCAACGTGATTGCAACCTCTTGCCTAAGTACCTCAGCGTCATCAGCTGGTATCTTGTTTCGTCGGACAACCTCCTCAATCGTGCCTATCACTTTTTCATAGGGAATACGCATAGGTGTGGGTGCAAAGTTCAACCCTTTCTCCAGTGAGCTGAGTGCAGCTTTGGTCAGTACTTTGTCAGAGAGATTAATAATGGTCCGTGAGTTATCATGGTAAGGGACCTTTGGCTTCTGTTTGTTTAAGAGGGATTGAAACTTACGGGACTGTTTCAAAGCACTCATTTCCCTCGAACGTTGTGCTTGTAGGTAAGTTATTCGGTCACACTTATCAAAATCATTCCGTGACAACACGACACTGCACTTCAGATGAATACTATACAACTCACACTGACTTTTGTCTAGTTTATATCGGGTGTTGCTGATCATTTTCCGTAGTAATTTCACACTCGCGTTACGTAAGATGTTTGCGGAACCGTGAATATCCTTGCGAGGTTTTATTCGCACACATACAGGAATAATGTCCGCGTCCCGACACTTCACCAAAAAGGATAAAGACTCACTCAAACTCACTCTTTTTCCGCGCGCGTTCGAGTTGTTTTATTAATTTAACACAATCCGGCCCGTACCGGTGCACAATATAGGTATTTAAACTATCATGGTCACTAACATAAGTATTAGAGTTAACGGGATATTTACCATGTGGTTCTAAGAATGTCCGATATTTCGGCACTGTTGCAAGCGCCATGATCACGGAGGAACTGAAGAGGCGGTTAACGGTGAACGAGTTTAAGAGTAAATATATCGATCTACCCTCTTTCGTGCTCGTCTCTGACGCGCAACACCACTACCACTGGTCTCACTACACACTCGAACTCGATCACGATCGCGACACACGACGCTTACCGTATCTACTCGCGAATTGGTTTTGGCTTGTTCCCGGTTATTTTTGCACAGACGGACCACTGGATGCCAGACGTTCGGCAATTGAAACCCATCCTCACGATTGAAATTTCTGTGCTTTTTGATTTCTATCGCTTCCCTAACCAATCTTGGTATGTAGTGGCGTTCTGTCGAGAGCATCTGAGGGTTATGTAACTCGATCCAGTGGTCGGTACCGGACTCCAATAGGTGTTCAGCGATTGCAGATTTTTGCGGTTCATTGTTTTTGACTGCCCTGATGTGTTCTTTGATTCGGCACGTGACCGTTCTTTTGGTTTGTCCTATATAAGAACTGCCGCAGCTACAGTCAATCTTGTACACTCCCGGCCTGTCCAGTGGAAAACTATCCTTGGGTGTGCGTAGATATTGTGAATATCCCGTTAACTCTAATACTTATGTTAGTGACCATGATAGTTTAAATACCTATATCTTGCAAAGTATGTTTGACAAATTGAATTGAATTGAATTTTTATTTAATGGCGATCCCAGACACTCACCCAGACTTCCGCCAATGTCCGTGGTTAGAGCAATAAACGAAGGAGTTTGATCGGTAATGTGTAATATGATCGGTAAATCCTCCAATGATCCCGGCAGTGGTATCTAAACAAAAGGAAACGGCACAAATAAATAAGATAGCTTAGGTGTATATAAATACTTGTTAAACGTGTAAATGACAAATAGTAGATAAAGGGAACAAAACGAAACAACACAAAGGAAAATTCCGCACCAAAATTTAAAAATTCAAACGATTAATTGTTATAAATCTGCCTAAAACTTTCACAAAAGGGGTAAAAGCAAGGGAGAGGAGGTACTTCATACAGACCGGACGGGGGATATCAGGAGGCAGTATGTCGTACAAAGAATGCTGATGGTTGACAAAAAAGTAGTGTGATTACTGCTGACATTGTATCCAATTGTCAAAAGTTTTTGATTAAGCTCATTTACACAGCACTATGTATACGGTTTATAATGTATATGGTTTTGAAATTTCCATCAAACCTTGGTTTGCAAAGTATCGTTGGTTCGAAAAACGCACGACATCTATTATCTCTCGACTCCGTTTGGGACACGCCTGCACCCCAGTTCACCTGGCCAAAATTAGGGTTAGGGATCACACTCTCTTCGCGAGTGCGGTTTGGACGAAGGTAATGTGGACCACATCTTTTTTTGTTGCCCTAACCAGCGTTTTTCACTGTATGAATTGTTACCGTCCCATATCCCTCGTCCCACATGTGTTAAATCTCTACTGTCCTTGGTTTTTACTCCTTTAGTTAGAATAATTGCAAAATATATACATATTAATAAACTAAAATTATAAATAATTATATTTAAGTGTCCATAAATCACCTCTAGCTGTCATTGTATGTGTATCTACAGTATTTGTGTTGTCCTTTTGTTTAGATTCTGGTCGAAGAAACTCCATACTCAAGCCAACCGGTCAAATCCTGAGCCACTTTATCTCCTTCGTTAATAGCTCTATCTACGGGACATTGGCGGGATTGCTGCTTAAGGCACAGGAGCCATAATAAAGAATTGAATTGAATTACGTACGGTTTTTATTATTAGCAAAATAAAATAAAGATGTCAGAGCTACACTAATTACCACGAAGTAAGAATACTTCCCCCTTGTGTACTAAGAAAAAAAAAATCATTGACTTGTTGCTGTTATGCTTAATTATATTTTTAGGTTCTATTGAAGCTAGAGAAACGGGAGTAAGATCAGTTTATAGAGCATTACCTACATGGCGATCCAGGAATGGTACTTAACTCATTCTTGAAAAATACTACTTACTGCTTTTAACGTTAGCGCGGCAGTGTTGTTAAGAAACTTGCTCTTCTTTTCTTACATTTTTTGTAGTTTTATAGGACAATCTCTTGAGATAGTCAAGTGATTTCCTCTGCAGTTAATACAAACAATTGCTTCTCTGTCACATTCTTCGTATGAGTGCTGTCCTGCACATGAGGAACACATTTGTGTGTATCTGCACACTTGCAGAGTGATTGAATTTTAGGCATTTATAACACTGAACCAAGGGTGGTATGTACATGTTAACTGGGTATCTAAATAACTGAATATTTTTTTTTGTTAGTTAGTTGTATTTATTTGTGAATTATTTACTACTCTATTTTTTTATTTTAATACTATATAATACAATATATACAAAAATAAAATAAAAGGAAGGGAGAGACTGCAACTTCAGGCATCGAAAAATTCCTCCCCATCGATCTCTACTGGAACCGTGCCCAAAAGGCTGGCGGCATTACCACGCTGAATAGCGATACTAATTCTTTGAGCGAGGTAAAGGCCAGCCCTATGGTCACGGGAAGAGTCGATTAGGCGCTTCGCTATTTCTTTGAATAGCGCGCGCGCGCTTGGACCCCACGGACCCAACGTTTCGACTCCAAACGGCTCAAAAATATAATTACCAGTTAAATTGGTATATTTGCGCCGTTTGAGAGTCTCCGCTGATGCAGCAGCAGCGCATGCGCAATCCATCGTACTTGGAAGATGGGAAGGCGCCAGGGTGTCGACGCAAGTTGCGTCCCACACCAAAGGCCTACCCATCTTCCAAGGCAACAACGACATACCATCCGGTCTCTTGCCATCGTCGCGCGCCAAGCCAACAGGTTCAAGAATAGCTGGCACGCCGGCGGTGACAAGAGCCCGACGGATAATGTCGTTAATATTAGCATGTCGGGATATGCGGCCTGCGCTCCTGCTGCAAGATAATCCGTGGTGTCCAAGGCAATCGACTGCTTCTCCACATAGACATCGATGTGGAGAGACACACGGTGCCCCCAAACGTAGGCAAGTCGCGATGCGGAAGGTCGTGTCGTCCAACATTGTACCAATGTTGGGCGAAGGAAGTGCCTGAAGCCAAACACCAGATTCCCATTCCCCCACAGCCAATAGGCGAGCACGCTCAGCTGCAGTGGTAGCTGTACTGATTAAATGTTTTTTAACGCCAATACAGAGCGGCTCATCCCATTGCCTTTGGGAAGATGGGTTGGCGGGCATGGCGGTATTTGGGCAAGCCATTTTCCAAGCATTTAGAGCTTCGGCCTTACCTGGCACATCCGAATCAATCAGTGAAGGAGATAGAATTTTCCTGACTAATTCTTCAGTGCCGTGAATATAGGTATATTGGGGTAAGGTGGTGGCTGCAAAAGTGACTGCCACTGTGCCCAGTGTAGTCAGACGCCAGCCACTTTTCTCATGAATCGTTTTATTTCACTGTTTTATTGTTACAACCTCTACATCACTATGTTTTTGTACATATATTTCTTCATTAGTCATTTCTTTCGGGACATACCTAATGACGCCTATTTTTTCTGTCATAGGCCGGTATAAATGCCTTAAGGTCGTGGAAACTGAGAAACTCATCCATATTTAGAAAATTATTAGGTGGGACAGGTTTTTTAACTGGTGGGCTCAAAGGGACTCTAGTCCCTTTCTTCAAACCACTGATGGGCTCAAAGGGACTGTAGTCCCTTTTTATGATTCGGTAGGGCGTGCACGCAAATTCCGACCAATTTCTTTTTTACACTTGCAATTATATCGGTTTTCGTCTTTTAAATCGACTAAATACTAAACGGATTTTCCCTAAAAAATTAAACGCGGTCCGACACTAGTGGTTTCGATTTAAAAAATATGTTCGAAGTTGATGATCTATGGTGTACGTTTTTATTCTCGAAACGTTTGTGCGGAGCTCCTCGAAAATAAAAGGTAATAATGATTTATTATTGTTTAATTGCAATAAAAAATGGTTTTTAGTGTATATTAGAACATAACTGAAGTGTGTGATAAAAGGTTTTAACCTAAAGGTAAGTTTAATTGTGTTTTTTTGTAACTTTATTGTGGATTTTTGTAACGGTATTGGAAATATTCAAAATGTCGGGCTACTTTATTTAATTGTAGAATTAATTCTGTGTAAAAATTAATCATTATGGCATCGAATATATAATCCAAAATAGTTTTCAATAAACATTTTTCAAAAAACTACAAAATTTTAGTGAAGATTACAATTTTCATTCATGTTCGTGTCCAAATCAGTCACCCAAAATGGCCTCCGGAGCCTAGCGGCCGAGTTCTTGGAATGTAGGTACGTCCAACTTGACCGTTAGGCTGGAGTTACAGTGAGAATTTTGTAACGGTCGAAGTACATTTTGAATTTATGATACCGAAATAAATTGTTTTATTTTAGATTTAATTATTATTTTATTAATTAATTTTATTTTATTTCTACGATTGATTGTGCGGTTTTAGTCGGTTCAAAAAGGAGCCATAGGGACTATTCGATGGTATGTAGCTAAACTACTATTAATAATATCATGTTCTATATCGATTTATCGTGCGGTTTTAGTCGGTTCAAAAGAACTTTATTATTAAAAATAAACAATAGGGACTATTCGATGGTATGTAGCTAAACTACTATTAATAATATCATGTTCTATATCGATTTATCGTGCGGTTTTAGTCGGTTCAAAAGAACTTTATTATTTAAAATAAACAATAGGGACTATTCGAAATTATTAAAATTACAAGAAGTACAACACAATTTGACTTCACCTCGCCTGATGGTAAGCTGAAGCTTTTTTTGCACTGTAAATAGTTATGTTACCTACATATTTATATAGATATAACTGTTTTCAATGTATGGGAAGTACAACACAATTTGACTTCACCTCGCCTGATGGTAAGCTGAAGCTTTTTTTGCACTGTAAATAGTTATGTTACCTACATATTTATATAGATATAACTGTTTTCAATGTATGGGAAGTAAAACACAATTTGACTTCACCTCGCCTGATGGTAAGCTGAAGCTTTTTTTGCACTGTAAATAGTTATGTTACCTACATATTTATATAGATATAACTGTTTTCAATGTATGGGAAGTACAACACAATTTGACTTCACCTCGCCTGATGGTAAGCTGAAGCTTTTTTTGCACTGTAAATAGTTATGTTACCTACATATTTATATAGATATAACTGTTTTCAATGTATGGGAAGTAAAACACAATTTGACTTCACCTCGCCTGATGGTAAGCTGAAGCTTTTTTTGCACTGTAAATAGTTATGTTACCTACATATTTATATAGATATAACTGTTTTCAATGTATGGGAAGTAAAACACAATTTGACTTCACCTCGCCTGATGGTAAACTGAAGCTTTTTTTGCACTGTAAATAGTTATGTTACCTACATATTTATATAGATATAACTGTTTTCAATGTATGGGAAGTACAACACAATTTGACTTCACCTCGCCTGATGGTATTTAACAAATGTTTAGATGGAATACGCAAATGTCGGCGGGAGAGGCGTCCGTGGTGGTCGTGGAGGAGGAGGACGCGGACGTGGTCGCGGTGGTGGGGCTGCCCGTGCTCGCGGACGTGGTCGTGGGCGCGGGCGCGGCGCCGCCGCACGATCCCTTAATTTTGACATGTAAGTTATTTTGCTCTTTTTCTTGTTTATTCTACACGTAAGTACACATTACAGAAAATACATCTCCATGATTAACTTTTATAGGCCCCAACATGGCGATGCGGCGGTGGCTGCCGATGGGTTGGCTGGGCCGTCGCAGCCAGAGAATCGAATTTAAAAAAAAACCATTTAAATTGGAAAAAAAGCTGTAATAATATTCTAGATTCAACTATTCGCTACACGCAAAATATTGTATTTAGGCTAAGTAAAACATGTTTATAAATATGTAGGTAACATAACTATTTACAGTGCAAAAAAAGCTTCAGCTTATCATCAGGCGAGGTGAAGTCAAATTGTGTTGTACTTCCCATACATTGAAAACAGTTATATCTAATTGCAAGTGTAGCTTTGAAAGTCGCACTGCTAGAATTTGTTTCTCTTCGCCTTCAGCTTACCATCAGGCGAGGTGAAGTCAAATTGTGTTGTACTTCCCATACATTGAAAACAGTTATATCTAATTGCAAGTGTAGCTTTGAAAGTCGCACTGCTAGAATTTGTTTCTCTTCGCCTTCAGCTTACCATCAGGCGAGGTGAAGTCAAATTGTGTTGTACTTCCCATACATTGAAAACAGTTATATCTATATATTATTTTTGTATTTTGCCTTTGACTTTGAATATAAAAACAGTTATGAAAAACTTCACACATTTACACCTGAATTTTACCACATGTGTGCCAACAGCCTAACAGATCACGTGATCCGCTGCGGATCACGTGATCTGTTGCTGTTACCCCAGTTCCGAGATATATTAGTTTGTTTCTTTTACAATCGCTGTTGTAAAAATATACAGAATAATGTACAACAAGTGTGATATATCATTGGAAAGAGCGTTTTTTGTAGAATAAAAATACTTATGATTTATTTCCTTTACTCAAACTTTACTGAACAAATAAACACAAGTAAGGTCCCATGTGTTTTTACGAAAGTGGTAATACCTACATTGAATCCCATATTTTTCTGCAAAAGAAATACCTATCGTAATAATGTTTACGTTTTCTGTTACAATATGAATTAAGCTTTCAGGTGTTAACATATTTTTAGATTACGTAGGTCGATAAAAATAAAATAAATCATTTAATTTTGCCGAAAAATTGTTCGCCGCCAGCAAATGTTTCGTCCTAGTCATAGGCCTGTAAATAAATATTTTTGTACTATTACATATGCTTTTTTTTATATACTCCTATGTAGTAGGAACCTGTAGACAATTTAAAATTATAAAATACATAGGTTATCGATTTACTTTTTGAAATAAACACACTTAAAGTTGACATAGTAACAGTTTCAACTATCGTCAATGTTTACAGTCACATATAATAAATTCTTATAAGAATTCTTATAAGATTCTTATTAGAATTGAAAGAATGACTCATAATCTTAACAAAAAATAACACTTCAGCGTCTCTTATCACTTGTAAAGCCATAAATTATTTTTTGTTTCGTAACTCGACCCGCGCGGGCGCGGAATGACGTAATCTGATTAAGCACCCGCGCCCCAGGAGCGGTATTAAATTAATCGGTGCGCCCACCAGCGGTTGTGATTCCTATTTTGTGAGCGTTGATGCGATGCATTTCACATGTTCGTAGAACAGCTTAGTGAGGATTATGGGATTTTTGTTCCCCACCTTTCCTTGGTTCGAGGACTCCACATATACTACGCAATCTCCGCTGTGGTTTTCGGAGAATAGCCTCTTGTATAAAGGTTTGGTGAATACCTTATAAGCGTCTTCTGCAGTAGGTGCCGGCTTATATTTTCTCTTTTTACCCGAACTAATATGTTTTACATTTACATTTCCCTTTTCGACGGGGTGCCCCCTGTCGATGGTATTTTAATCCACTGGTATTTAGTTTTTAATAAAAATGTAATTTTTGGTTTTGGTGAAATTTAAAGCGCGCGCTACAAATTCCCGCCCATGGAAGTAATAAGTACTACGTACGTTGTACGTAGTACAGAAGAATTGTGTTAATAGTTAGTGGGCTGATTATGATTAACTTACAAGGGGAAATAATAAAAAGTTATTGAAATATACTTATGTGTTTTATTATTTTTTAGCACTTGTAAGTAATTTCGGGAATATAAATTTACTCCAAAAATCTTCAGCTTGCTGGATTATATTCATAATATCGAGCCTGTTATGGAAAAACATCGTAAACGACAGAATATAGGTATTTCACTTTTTATCGTAACGTAAATCTAAAATTATTTAGACCCTAATTCAAAGACCCTTAAAATTATATTTGCATAAACATCAAAATTACAACAGGAAAGAACAATCAGAACTATCGTAACCAACTTATCGTAAGTAACGTTTGTCACTTACGATAAAATAGATAGTTCTAAGATCTGCCCAAAATCTGTGTTGCGTTTAATTATCATATTATTATAAGCATTTTGTTTATTTTCCAGATCTGGCGGACAAGCAGTTCGGTTTCCGCCGGGGGCGCTCCACCTTGAAAATGATCATGCGCGTTAGGCGCCTGGAGGAGGAAGTAGTGTCGCAGGGTGGGGCGGTGGTGGCGGTGTCTCTAGACATCGCCAACGCCTTCAACACCCTACCCTGTAGCTGCGTTAGGGAGGCTCTCGCGTATCACGGAGTGCCTCCATACCTCCGCCGCATTGTCGAGGCATATCTATCCGAGAAGGCCATAGTTTACCCGAGCTGGCTAGTGCCAGGGCGGCGAGAAGTGTGTGCAGTGTTCCACAGGGGTCGGTCCTAGGGCCACTCCTGTGGAACATCGGATACGACTGGGTGCTGCGCAGTCCGTTGCTCGAGGGTGTCAGCATAACTTGTTACGCTGACGACACCCTCTTTATGCCGCGGGGAGCAAAGTACCGAGCACCGGCACCGGCACTAAAAGCCACGGCAGGGGTTGCTCAAGTCGTGGGTCGAATACATTGGCTGGGACTCGAGGTGGCTCTCCACAAATCCAAGGCTATGTGTTTTCACAGGCCTCGCAAGGGGCCACCTGTGGGAACCAGCATAACCGTAGGGGATGTAAGCATCGGGATCGAGCCCACGATGAAGTACCTTGGGCTCGTACTCGATAGCCGATGGGACTTCGGACCTCATCTCCGAAGTCTGGTCCCGAAACTGAGGGGGGCTGCGGCCGCGCTATCGCGGCTGATGCCCAACGTTAAGGGACCCAACGCCCCCACTAGGAGACTGTACCTGGGGATCGTGCGAAGCATGGCCCTATACGGGTCTCCCGTATGGGTGGAGACTGGCAGCCCGCAACGTGGCTGTTCTAAGCAGCCCGTTAAAAGTGATGGCCGTCAGAGTCATCAGGGGGTAACGCACGATCTCCGTCGAGGTGGCATGTCTCCTAGCCGGGATCCCTCCGTGGGATCTGGAAGCGAGAGCCCTTGCGTTGCTGTACCAGTGACGCAAGGAGGCGCTGAAGCGGGGCCATAGGCCGGATCCCCGAGAAATCAGGGCTCAGCGGTCCCAGCTCCGCCGGGAACTCATGGAGACATGGAGGGTGCTACTTGAGCATCCAAGGTCCATGAAGCATCCATGAAGGAGTGGCTGGAGAGGCACAACGGTGACCTCTCCTACCGGATGTGCCAGATATTTACCGGACATGGGTGCTTCGGTAAGTATCCAAGGCGCATCCACCTGGAGACAACGCCGCAGTGCCAGCACTGCGGGGATCCCGGGGGAAAACACGACGCTACACGTTGGTGGAGTGCCCTGCGCGGGCGAGTCAGCGCCGGGATCTCATTGCGGTCTCGTTGGAGACCATCGTGAGGGCCGTGGTCTCCGACGGGAGCAAGTGGCACGCTGCCGCCTCTTTCTGCGAGCAGGTAATGCGCGCGAAAGAGTCGGCGGAGAGGGAGCGTTAGAGAACCCTGCCCCCCGAGTTCCGCAGTCTCCGGTGTCCTCGCCGCAGACTCGTCTATGCCCGGGACTACCGACCTCCATGATCGGGGTCTGAGGACGGCAGTTGACCGACTCGCCGTCCTTACAGAAGCAGGCCGTGGCGGGGCCGTGTCGTCTGTGTCCTACACACGCCTGCCAACTCACCGACGCGGGATAAAACCCGACCCCACCAGGCGAGGCCAATGGAAATACCAACAGGTGTATGAGGCGAGTGTGGATGGTACCGTCGGAAGGGGAAGACCTAGGCGCACATACCTGGACCAAATCGGGGAAGTGTTAGAAAAGGGGCAGGTGAGGAGTACCCTAAACCGACGAGCATGCATGAAGAATGTTATGAGAGTGAATGAGGCGAGAGAAGTGTGTCAGGATCGTGGTGTAGTGACACACAACACAGTTCACCCTTGCTCTGTCTTTTACTTGGCTACGGTTCCCCATTCCGGTCCAATAGTTCAGAGCAGATCCTTGGCGACGGTACGAAGGTCTGAGAGCAGACCTGGCCGGTCCAAGGAACTCAGCCAGCTGGCATAGTAAATTAGGAAGTACCTACATAAAATACGGGTCAGTGACCCCACAGCTGACCACAATATCAGCTGGCTCTCAGCACACGTTCGGTTAGGCGAACCACTGCCTACACCGACATTGGTGACCCCGAATAACCCGAACAGCTGATACCTACATACCTACGGTATCAGCACGCATCAGCTGACGGAAACACCGAGTTCATCTACCTACATACCTACGGTATCAGCACGCATCAGCTGACTAAAACACCGAGTTCTACGATCAACATACCTATCTACCATCATGTCTACTGAAGAAAACGTACCAGGCAGCGATGTCAAACAAACCACGACAATCAAAAGCGACGTCGCCACAATATCATTACCCGTACGTCTTCCACCCTTCTGGCGTCAGAATCCTCGATTATGGTTCGCCCAGTTCGAGGCTGCCATCGCGGCGAGCAAGATAGGCGAAGAACAAAAATTCAACTTAGTAATGCCACTACTCGGGTGCAATGACCTGGAACAAATAGCGGATATCATCCTCAACCCACCCGCTACCGGCAAATACAACACGTTGAAAGAAAGGCTCATATCCACGTATCAAGAATCCGATCATCGCCAACTACAAAAATTACTCAGTGGCCTAGAACTCGGCGATTCCAAACCTAGCCAGCTATTAAGAAAAATGAGAGACCTAAGTGTTAACAGACGAAGCACTACGCGTCATATGGTTAAACCAATTACCTACCCAAATACGCGGCGTGCTATCAATAAACACAGAATCGTCACTGGAAACCCTAGCCGCCATGGCTGACAAGATGATAGAACATTTGACCCCGCTACAGCCGCAGCCATCACTACTTCGATTCCCGTATCAAGCCCATCGCAAAGTCAAAATGAAACTTCAGTCGAAAATCTACAACTCAACCTTCTAACAAAACAAATAGAGAAACTATCACTCGAAGTAGCAGAACTCCGTTCAAACCAATTTCATTCATCGCGAAGCACCACCATCGTCGACCACAGAACAACGAGCGCTTTCAAGAGAAGCGCAGTTTTAGGGCGCGTTCACACTCGCGTTCTAAACCACGTCGACCTACACCGACAGTGGCAAATGGAGATCCGTGATCTCTGCCTACCCCTGTGGGAAATAGGCGTGATTTTATGTATGTATGTATGTATGTAGTTTTAATTTGGCTTTTATATTTATAAAGAGGTAGATTCTTCAGATTTTTTTGGTATAGATTTGATCCGTGTTTTGTTAAAAAGTAATAATTGATGATAAGTGACGATATACCTTATCTAATTTATAAAAGCAATCGAAATTGGTTGATTAAAAATACTTACTCATTGTTTTTCCTTGGTTATTTTCTAAGACAATAACCGAGGAATGCCTTTAACATATTGAACCAAGCATTTAATGTAGGTACTTATATGTACTTAATCTGATCATCATGGATGACATATTGACATCATGATCACAGCATTAGGTCCGGTTACATCCAAAGCTGCATACCAACTTGATCCGTCCGACTCAGGTCAAAGACGGGCGCTGAGGATTGTCAACAATCCCATACTTACAGGCAGTGTGGAATATCTCAGCCTTATCATATTTTGATATGATGCCCCTGGTGTTGTACACATCTATAGGCCACGGTAACCGCTTCCCATCAGGTGGGCCGTGTGCTTGACTGCCACCTAAGTGATATAAAAAAATAATGAAGCCTGGGGTATGCTTTCCTCTTGGTGTTGACGGGTCAGGCGGCAGTCGCTCCCGCAAAAGCCCGAAATATCAATAGAAATAGTAGAAGAGAGGACCCCGGACTCCAAACTTCAAATTTTGGATACAACCGGGACTAAAATTGTGATGTTGACAATGAGTTTTAAACTAGACAGTGCTGTGAAGTATGTCCTAGAATATTATACACCTAACCCAAAATAACAAGACGCTTTATTAAGGTATACTCTGTTTTAATATAAAAAAGGAGATGTCCACTTTTTGTATAATAATAGCCTTTAATTCAGACAGATAACATTTAGTTTACCATTATTTTATAGATTAACATAATAATAATTAAAC
Organism: Cybosia mesomella; assembly: GCA_946251805.1. Lineage (NCBI taxonomy): Eukaryota > Metazoa > Arthropoda > Insecta > Lepidoptera > Erebidae > Cybosia > Cybosia mesomella. The sequence goes on from OX276411.1 coordinate 12,439,962, forward strand.
ATATCAATGTTTTTATTCTGTTAATTACATAATATAATAGCATTATTAATTTTATTTAATTATCACTTTTCTTCTACACTCCGTCTATGTGCCTTTTATAGGCAAAGGCCTCCACAATTCTTTCTACTTTTCTGTATTGTGAGCTATTGTAGACCATCGTACACCATCGTACACCTGCTGTTTTTCTGAATTCATCAGCCCAACGTCTCAGTGGTCTACCTCTTTTTCTCTTGCTGTGCCCTGTGAACCAGGACATTATTAACCTGGACCATTATTCCTTACCTCTTATTGTATGGCCTGCACATTTCCATTTGAGCTTCCTCACTGTTGCTGTACTTTTTGTATGCACATGGTTTTTTATAAATTATAATTCCTTATAAATTCCAATATGGCTCAAATTACACTGATATATATTAGCCAAAATTAGGAATCGGGAATTAGCTGGAGCTGACTCATTATTTCTCAGCTTTTATATTCAACTTTTGACTAAATTATATTATCAACACAATGTTGGGGGATAGCATGTATCTGGCTCATTCAATATGAAATATATTTAGAGGTCCATCACATGAACCATGCTCATTTAAGTAATGTAAGATAATCTATGCTTCATTTGCTGTGCAAGATATAGTTATCACTAAATAGGACTCCTTACTAGGTCATTATAACTACAGGATTAGTCGTTAATTTGCATTTGTTGCAAGCCCATGTATTTTTTTGGTACTGCTCCGATTTCAGTAGCTTGTAGCTATTTAACTCTCAAATATTTTCGTTCAACAGTTATACTTTGACAAGCAGTCAACATATTACAATTTTATTACGCCAAGAAGCTTTATAGGAGGAATACAATGATGGTGTTTAAGTCACATAGTTTCAAAACACTACCTATATGTGAACGATATCTGCACGTAGTTAAATAATGCACTTTATTCATAGATAAATCAATAGTAGGTAACGCATTTCGTCTGAATATGGCGTAGCCTATCACTATCATTTTCTCTTTATATTTGTAGAAATCTCACAAGTAAACAAAAAATGCAACAGAACAGTCATCCATCTGTCACATGTGACGTGTAAGTGACAATTGTCAAACTTTCTTTTTTTGTTGTTCACCGGTAACAAAAGTTTTGTTCGTATTCAGCCTAAAAAATATACCGAAGCTAAAACGATGTTTTCTCAAAATTGCAGGAGTTTAAAATTCCATTTCATAAATCATAATATAAGTCCTTAGGAAGTCTACTCAAAAATATTTGATTCATAGCTACTGGAATTTTTCAAGAATAAAAAACTGTTTCTGAACAACTCCTTGAAGTAAACTTTAAAGAAATCGATATTATATAATTCACCTACTTCTATATAAAAATAATAACTTTTTTTTTTAGTGCTGAAATCCCTTCGGATATAAATGTTTCTATTTTATTCATTACTACTTGACCCGGCAAACTTCGTTTCCAATTATAATCAAGTTATGTTGGTTACCTTATCAGCTGATTTATTTCGTGAATGTCTCATACTTTTAATAATACTAATTGCTAGGCCATCTCAAAGCAGTAAATGGCTCTGGGTTACCCAAGTTGCGAGGGACTTGTCTTATTTGGCCACTTTACACCCTGGCATTAGATATCCGAGACGGTGCGTGGTTTTGGTCGGTTCGAGTTCGACATAAATACTCCCAACCTGACAAAAAAGAAAATTAACCACAAAGTGGCACAGTATATGCAGAGATAAATCTAAACATCCACCCGTTCTCGAGTTATGAATGGTATCACTTACCCGACTTTGTTTTATAGATTTTAAAATTTTATTAAAATGGGAGTTTTTCAAAATAAAACAATAAAAATAAAATAGAGACAATAATTATTGTTATTACACAGTTCTTTAGTCAGATTAGATTAATGCAGTTGACAAAAAAGTCTTGCTCGTGGTTCTTTATATCATTATTGGTATCGAAATTATTATTAATTATTCATTCATGCGGCTTTTCATTTTATAAATCGCTCCAACTGTAAAGAATAGAAATAAATTATATTAATTACATTTTCTTTAAACATTATTAATAAAATTATATATTACTTTTGAATGTACCTGTACATACATAACTTCATCCATAACTTCACGCCTGTATCCCCGAAGGGGTAGGCAGGGGTGTACCTACTTTTATATTAGTAGCCTTTTCCACTTCTTTTCAATTACTCAAACATTCATCATCATCATCATCTTAGCGTTGTGTCCCGATGAATAGTGCATACGAGATTTTACCTCGAAGCCTATTATACTTCTCCACTTCGCACGATGTTGAGCATCCGTTATTATTATTTACAACGGGGACGCCGGCGATTGGGTGATCTACCCTTCGTGAGTGGGCCATTTCACCCATTTTCCCAAGCCAAACTGGTAGTGCGACCATTGTCACATATATGTTATCCATTTCGACGTCAAATCAGCACGCAGCATGTACCTACATTGTATACTACTAATGCGACGTACAATAAAGTGTATAATATGTGGTAACAATAATAATTTCACTTACTTTGCACTACTTTTCAATTTCCAATTATATTTTAGTAATTTTTTTTTGCAATCCTGTTCTGAATGAGGAATTCACAGATTTTTCATTTTTATAGAATAAAACGTCAGTAAGGATACTGCAGTAGTATTCTTGAAACTTGTAAGCACTTCACATTGTTTGTTTGGAGCTTTTAAGTTTTAAATCGATCACAAAATAGGTACATAAAACATTTATTCGTAGTACGCCCACAGACAGCCAGGTTCCACAGAATAAATATGCTTGCCTTGCCGGCCGGCCTTCAAAGTGCGTTTAGTTAAGTAATGTCCTTAATTTATGTGAACACAAGTTTTATTTTACTTCACTTTTTATTTGGTTTCCTTCAGATACTTCAATAGTTTCATTACAAATTTGTCAGACAAATATTTGTATATCCTTTGAAATATATTATAGTGTGAAAATTAAAATAACAACTTACCTTTTGATTTATAGCTCAATTGCAGAACAAAACGTACCTATTTAAAACTAAATGAACCCTACAGCGTAATACGGTAGTCTATGGTAATACTTATTTCCGGAATCGTGAAGTCAATAGCGTATACAGGACAGGGTGGGAAACTTCAAGCGGAGTAGGCGCGACTTTTTTACTTAAATTTGAAAAAATATTTTTTTTTTGTAAAAAGGATTGTGTAAAGTAGTAATTATTAGATTTATTAGTATCTAGTTTGTTTTTCATTTAGTTAGAGGAGTTTTAGTGGTAAGTTTTTTGTATATATCTAATTAAATAGTAGAAACCATGGAGGAGCCGGCCGACCCCGGAGGGGGGTCTGGCGCCAACAATTTGAATCCATTAACTGAAACTGTCGAGTCTTCCATGGATACAGACTGCTCTCTGTCCGCTAGTCATGATAATAGCAAACGCAAACGAGTAGCATCTCGGGTGGTTTGCAATAACTGCAATAAGAAAAAAAGTAAATTTGGGTTCAAAAAGGAAGGAGGAACTGAGTGCAAATGCGAACTGTCCACGGCATTACAATTACAAGTAGTACAACCTAAGCCTCCTCAGGGTGCTGATGGCAAGGATAACCATAATATTGGTCGTCATTGCTATAAGCATTCTGATGTTGCCCCTTTCGTAGTTAATGTTCAAAAACAGACGACAGCTGAAAATAGTAGGACTACTCTGCATCCAATCGAGTTTGGCAGGTTTTTAAAAAGGAATAATATAAACGGGGTTGTGAATGGTAGCCTCAAACGCATAGGTCGAAACAAAATAAGTTTATCGTTTACTACTTTTACTGACGCAAATAATTTCCTCTCTAACCAATGTTTAAAAGATGAATTCACCGTATTTATCCCTACTTATAATATAACCCGTATGGGTGTTATAAGGGGAGTTCCAACTGACTGGACGGACGAGTAAGTGTTAGCAAACTTATCTGTTCCACTTGGTTGTGGACCTATTGTCAAGATTAGGCGCATTAAGAGAAAAGTTAGTATAAATAATGAAAAAACGTTCGAAAATACTGGTACCATGGTAGTAACCTTCGATGGACAGGTACTACCTAAGAGAGTCTACATGTGTTTCACAGCATTACCTGTGGAACTTTATATTTACCCAACAGTACAATGTTATAATTGCTGCAGATATGGACACGTCAAAATTCAATGCCGTTCAGACCCCAGATGCTACAAATGTGGCAAAGGACATTTCGGTGTTTTTCGATGTGGATGAGGATGAGTTGTGGTGCATACTCTGTAAGGGCTCTCATCAAGCCAACTCTAAAAAATGCTTAGAATTCAGTAGACAAAAAGCAATTAAAGAAACTATGAGCAAAACTTGCATTTCATATATAGAAGCACTTAAACTACATCCCCCAATAATGAAAAAGTCCTATGCAGAAGCAATCCTAACAGCCCCAACAACTCCAGCTATAGAATCTATAAATAATAAAAATAATATATCATACAAAAAAACCGTATTTTTAAAACCCAGATCTCCCCCAAAGCTTGGTAAGGGCTATGATCAGGTCTCTCATAGTGAAATAACTAGGAATCCTACTATTACAACATCTGGTCCAATTTTCAATAATAATAATAGTTATGATTCCAATAAAACATCTGATATGATAAAAACTTTATTTCAATTGCTCTCACATTCAAACACCACAATCTCACCGTCCAACGTTGCTATAATATTAGATACTTTATATAAAATTTCAAATGACAATGGCTCAAAAGTCAATTGCAATTCAGTGGAACTGTCGTAGCATAACACCAAAAAAACATTCATTACTTGATATTGTAAATAAACATGATCCATTTATTATATGTCTACAGGAGACTTGGCTCAATCAGAGGTCCACTTTTAGGATTCCTGGTTTCTCCTGCTTATGGAATGACAGACCTGATGAATATGGCGGAGTTGCCATACTCATTAAGAATTCTGTATCTTATTCTGTACTTCCTCTCCCTTCCTATAGCAATGAACTATCTGTCTTTGCTATTATTGTAAATAATATCTGTTATGTATCTATTTATTTTTCTCGTCCTTCTCTACATGTTTTTAATGAACTGAATAATTTGTTTAATTATTTTCCAAAACCATTCATTTGTTTTGGAGACTTTAATTCACATAACCAGGCTTGGGGCTGTCCCATGACAAGATACTATGGTATACAACTGTTAGAAATGATCGACCAGTTAAACCTATGTATATTAAATACTGGTACCCCAACTCGTCTTTGTAATCCCCCAACTGCTCCGGATTTAACTATCTGCACACCTGATCTGGCATCTTCATTAGCTTGGGAACCTTTAGACTATACATTTAGCAGTGACCATTTCCCAATCATGATTACTTTACCATTCAGTAAACCTCTGAAACAGAACAGAAATCCACGTATAAGACATAAGTTAAATAATGCAAACTGGGACCTGTATAGAGACACAGTAGAACAGCGGATATCGAACCTACCTTGCATTTCCTCTTCTAATGTCCTAACATATTGTGAGTCATTCGCTAAAATGTTGATAGAAGTGGCGGATGAAGTTTTCCCTCTTAAGAGTCTGGGCCCTAATAAAATACTATCTCCTCCATGGTGGGATGATGAATGTACACAAGCAGTGAAAAGAAGAAAAGATGCTGAAAGACAGTACTGTACATTCATGACGGAAGAAAACTTTGATAGTTATCAACATATAGCCAAGGAAACACAGACATTCCTTAGGGAAAAAAAAAAGGATGGTTGGAAACGTTTTTGTGAATCCTTAAGTCCTGATGTTAGTCCTTCCATTGTTTGGCAAAATATAAGGAAATTTAGATCATGCTTCAATAATAATAAAAATCAAGTGGTGTGTCCTGAACTTGTAGAACAGATAATGGATAGATTGGCGCCTCCATCCGTACCCGACTATCACGTTAGCCTCTCTTACATTATTAATATTCAGAATAACAATAATTTTAATGATTTAAATTCCCCATTTACATTGAAAGAGCTAAATAATATTTTACCAAATTTGAAGGACTCTGCTCCAGGTAGCGATAATATACCATATTCATTTATAACAAATCTTAATAATGATAGCCTTAACTATTATCTGCATATAATAAACAAAGTGATGTTCTCAGGACATATCCCTCGTGAATGGAGAACACAAGACTTGATATTGCTACTAAAACCAAACAAAATCAGCTCAGACCCTTCTTCCTATCGTCCCATAGCTTTGTCCACTGTGTTAGCTAAAATTTCAGAACATCTCATTAAAAGTAGATTAGATTGGTTTTTGGAATTCAATAATTTAATATCAGACAGCCAACATGGATTCCGAAAAGGTCAAAGTACTATGGATAGCTTATGTACTTTCACCACTGACATTAGGCTTGCGTTCACAAACAATGAATCTGTCCTAGCAGCTTTTTTAGACATTACAGCAGCATATGATAATGTTATTATATCAATTTTGAAACAAAAATTAGCATTATTAAATGTTCCACTTCTATTAGCCAGCTTTATTATAAATATGCTATCAGAAAGGTTTATACAATATTCGCCTGATAATAATAAAATAAATAAAATATGTAGAACTGTATGGAAGGGTTTACCCCAAGGATCGGTCTTAAGCCCATTATTATACAATGTTTATACAGTGGATCTAGAATGTTCTGTTAGAGAGTATGCTAATGTTAGTGTCTCACAGTATGCAGATGATTTGCTCCTGTATGTTCAAGGTCACTGCATAAATGAATGTAAGGAGTCTTTATCCTCAGCTTTATGAGCATTAAATATTTGGCTTGACAAAAACGGATTAACTCTATCACCCCAAAAGAGTTCAGTGGTTTTATTTTCTAGAAAACGAGTAATACCAGAGGTCAATATTAGTTACAATGACGTACCACTACCGCTAAACACTGAGGTAAAATTTTTAGGAGTAATTTTGGATTCCAAACTCACCGGTGCTCCCCATTGTGAATATATTTTAGCAAGATGCGAACGTAACATTAATATTTTAAGATGTCTTTCTGGCGTTCGATGGGGTGCCCATCCATTTACCATGAGGCTAATATATAAAGCCATAATAAGGAGTGTCCTTGATTATGGAACCTTCTTGTTAGAGCCTGGTAATGTAGGTGCTTTTAAAAAGTTAGATGTTATCCAATCCAAGGCCCTACGAATCATTACTGGCACTATGAGATCTAGTCCAATAAATTGCTTACAGGTTGAATGCAGTGACCCCCCTATTAAATTAAGAAGACAGTACATATGTGATAGATTCTTATTTCGCACTACACAAATCAAAGATCATCCATTACTTAAAAAAGTAGAATTACTTTCAGAGATGGTAGAATCCTCCGATTATTGGGCTCATAAAGAAGCTCCCTGTCTTGTAAAAAGTTATAGGAGATTTAAGAGTCTAGAATCTCCAGTACATCAGGGAAGCCGCCTTCCTCTTTACCAATATCCGTATAACGTTCTTGTTATAGACCCTATAATTGATTATAGAATAGGTTTAAATCAAATTAATAACAATGTCAATCTAAATAATAATTCGCATAGTACTTGGCACCAAATATTCACAGATGCATCCAAATTCAATAATAGCTGCGTGGGCGTAGGAGTCTACCACTCACAGTACAAAATAACTCAAAAAATTAAATTGCCGCCGGAATCCTCAGTGTATACTGGTGAATGTACCGGTATCTTAAAAGCCATCGAATATATTATTCTTTTAAAAATCACAAATGCCATAATATTTACTGATTCACTCAGTGCACTTCAAGCGTTATCCCGGTCTCCATTCAAAAAACAAAAAGTTGCTCCTGTAATATTTGAAATACGACACCTTTTGTCCCAATGTGCAGACCTGGGTTATAGCGTAACTTTTACATGGGTTCCAAGTCATGCTGGTATTTTTGGCAATGAAAGAGCTGACCAACTAGCTAAAGAAGCTGTTGTCGATGGAGACGTTTTTCCATATAAGAATTACTGGCATGACTTGATGTCTCTCCCCCAATCTTTTTTAATTGAGACATGGCATCAGCACTGGGGAAGTGATAATAACAAGGGAAAATACTACCAATATATACAACCAGTCATTCCTGTTAAACCCTGGTTTTCAAAAATACAATTAAACAAAACAGTAACGTCTATAATCTGCAGGCTGCGCTTGGGACATGTTTGTACTCCAGCAATGCTGCATAAATTTCGCATTGTGGACAGTCCTCTTTGCTCTTGTGGATTTTATGGAGATACAAACCACATTTTCTTTTCTTGTTCATTGTATGACCACATTGACTTCCTAAATAGTTTAATTAGAATTCATATACCTCTTCCTACATCCATCCAATGTTTATTATATTTATGTAATCATAATGTTTATAGTTTATTAGCCTCATTTATTGAAATAAATAATATTAGAATTTAAAGGTGTAATATATACATATTCCTTAAATACATACTCAATCCTTTTTTCTCTCCTTCCAAATTCCGACCTTTAAGTTATTTAAAAAAAAACCTATTTAGTATTTCCCTAACTTGTCTGTGGCCAAATGCGATGCATAGAAGCCAAAAAAAAAAAAAAAAATTGCGTATACATGAATCGTAAATTAATCTCATGTTAGAGCTGTAGACAGCCATTCCGAATGTGTAAGTATGAGTAAGTAACATACCAAGTATGATCTACCACTGGCAACACTCAACAGTTCAACAATAACAAAATAAAAATGATGTGTATTAAGACTTCTGAAGTGAATAAAAAAAACTAAATAAAGACAGTGCTTAAAGGTCTTCGGTAACCAAGCCAAACAACTTAAAAAAAAAACAATTACAAATAAAACAATAATACATAAAGTTAGCGTATGTACATAACTAATATAATATAGTATAATTATAGTTTATCGGCAACGTTGGAAGGTGAACTGGGAGATATTGAAAGATTTACGGGGTTGAAGTGGTAATTCGACAATGGTAAAAGTGTTGGACGCAATGAGATATTATTACAAGTAACAATAAGATTTCGCAAAAGTTTTAACAGTTATTCGCGGCCTCAATATCTGATTCTAAGCATCTAGTAGCTAAGAAGACTTCATATTTACTCATCGTCATATCGGTTCATGTGTACAGTGGTATTAATTATGTCAATTGACGAATTGTGCAGTATATTGAAATTGTCTAGTGGAATACAGTTGCCTGTAAATTATGACTGAAGTTCTAAATGGTTTAATGTTTACTTGTAGGCAGCGCCGAATTGCAAAACGTTGAGGTTATTACTAGGTATATTCACCATGTTTTCTTATTACCCCAAAAAAAGCTCTAAATGGTCTTGGCTGAGTCGATACGTTGAAATATATCTGTGGCCTGGTGCTAATAGGGCCAATATCAATAATCATTGTTTTCAGTTATGAGCGTTTGGATTAGCTTTTATAATTATTATTTACGTGTTATATTGTTGTACGGCAAAAAAAATACTTTTATTTGATTTATCTTTTTACTTAAGTCTTATCTATAAAACAAAATTGTATTTTAGAAAATATTAACAACGTAAGCCCTTTTAGCAGTGATGATAATTATTATGTTAGTGCCTAATTATGTATCAAATTAAAAAGGCCTACATTGTTTTTTTAAGAAATTTTATTATTTTTAATTTTCTTCATCAGATCATGACACAATATCCTCCATTTTGGGGCCTGTCTCCAAAGACTCATAAAATGGACGGCTGGGTGGTTGCAGGTATTCCAGAAACAATTGCAGGTCTCTGACTTTTGGTGCAGGGAGTTTAATAGGTCTCTGATTTAGAGGCATGAGACGTGCCACTAGTATCTTCTGATTGTGAATGTGTCATATTTCAGTTTCTTTTTAACATAACATAACATAACACAAACTCACGCCTATATCCCTTTTAAACTTAGTATTTTGAATTCTTCACTATCATCAAATGAGTATTTGTAGTATAATACCCTGGATCTACTTTTCTACACTGTATCCATTTTATTTTATTCCAATTTACCTTTTCTTTCACTGAATTTATCTTTCGGTGTATGTATTGTGTAGTGAGCAGTTTTTGGAAGTTGTAGAACTGTGACTGATGCATTTCTACAACATCTATTTTTGGGTTCCTATGGACTGTTCGGATTAGGTTTGCCCAGTCTTTTGGTAATTCTATTTTCATTGCAGTTTTTTTTTAGATTTTTTCTATAGTAGCATGTATAGTTGTCTGATTCCATATGTCGCACCCCGAGAACATAAATGACACTAAACGAAAAACAATTTTTCAGTAGAGCAATTCCAAGTTTTTATATTTTTTGTAACTGCTGTACAGTTCCGTGAATTCAAATAGATATTATATTGTTGTTTTACATACTAATTTAGTCTCTACTCGGAATCTACTAGATTATCTTTAATATAATCGGTAGATACGTAAAAATATTAATTTAAAAAAAAGTTCAGCGTAGTGCCATTTTTGTATATATGTATTTGTTCTTTTGTGACGCTAAAAAAACTTCAATTATTCATCTATACTTTTTAATAATCAACAAAAATAAAACAATTTAACGTAAGAATAATAAAAAAAAATTTTTGGCTACTTTATCTATAATGGCTTTTAAAAAACTCTTAACTATCACACATTTATGGCACATAAAATTATTATTATTATAAGAAATTAAATAACATAATACAGTCCTTCTAAATCATGTACAGAAACTTGTAATAAAAACTTAAATTAACATTTTTAAGAACTAGAAAAAAAATGGAACGTAAACGTAACGGAAAAACTTGCTTAATAACAATCAACACTTTAAAGTGCTTTTTAATTTTTTGTCACATAAAATATAAGATTAAGTAACAAAATCAGTCCTTCTAATAATATAAAATTTACAAAATTGCTCATTTTAAATAAACTTACAAAATATTTAAGAAAAAATCTGTATAACTTGACACCATTATTAAAAAAATCTACATTATAAATCTAGTATGGTACAGAAACCTATTCAAAAATCTTAAGAAATTTTAATTGCTTTTAATTTCACAATCTTAAAGTGTTTCTAAATATAGTTACCTCTTAAAATCTAGTTTAAAATACTATCATAGTAGGAACTGTAGTAATTAGGAATTAAGCCAGCATCTATGAGACTCCTAATGTCATTTATTTTCCTATCGGATACTTTTAATTTGGTCTCATACAAGGGCTTAAGTGCTTGAAGTCCATGTTGTACTGGTAGCTTGCTTATTGTTCGTTTTGCCACATTAATCTCTTCAAAGTCATGAAAATATGACGTTTTGTACAATATATGGCACTCATTGGGGGTGACCTATGTCCCAGCAGTGGACTAGAATAGGTTGATGATGTACAATATTTTGGTTTCATTGCTAGTCTTTTTCTCAATATTTATAACTTTTATGTCTGATAACTTTACAGCTTGACCCCCCACACTTCTGTTCAATTTTGGGACAGGCAGCTGTTTTATGTCAATAAAATCACGGTATCCCATTTCGTTTACGGTGTATGGTGTTCCTCGTTGCTTTGCCTTTCTTATGGCACATAGTACGCTGCCGTCATACGGAAAAAGGGCGCTTCTACATACAGTTGAAAACGGAGAAAAAATATATTTAGTGATTTTGAAATGAAATACGTTGCTGCTTAGTAGAAAATAGGTATTTTAATAAGTGATCAGGAAGGAGCCAACGCCTGAGTGCCATCACTGCGACGCGAGCGAGGACTCGGGGCTGCACACGCTGGCGGTCTGCCCAGCGTGGGAGGCGCCGAGGCGTGACCTAGTGGCAGCCATCGGACTGGGAGTCCTCTCACTCGGCAGCATGATTGCGGCAATGGTGCGGAGCGCGAGCGCGTGGGCCGCCGTCATCTCCTTCTGCGAGCATGTAATGCTCGCGAAGGAGATGGCGGAGCGCGCCCGGGAGAGATTTAGAACTCTCCCGCCCCGCCGAGCCCGCAACATGCTCGCCGCGCGTCGCAGGTGACTCAGGCAGGTCGCTTAACGACCTCCGTCCTTCATGAGCGCAGGCCTGAGGGTGAGAGGTGAGGCCACCTGTCACCCCAGCAGAAGCAGGCCGGGACGGTGGGGCGACTAGTGCCCCTCCCCTAAACCGGGGCAAGACGGGGACACCGTGGTTCCCAATTCCGAGGGGGCCATCTCGCAAGTGGAGATGGCCCCCTCGGATTGTTTTCAGGAATTAACGGTGTCAACTTCTGAATAATCTCCGTCTTGCGCTCCAGGGTAATCCTAATCCTCCAGGCCTCTGCATCATGTGATAGGCTTTGGAAGAGGTATTCCTGATTTAACATTCTTCAACTTCAAAAAGTCCAAATAAAATTCATTTTCGTCATAAAAGGCAGTCTTGTATTGTACGACGTGGTCGCCCCTGGTGAATGTCACTTGACACATATCAGCTAAATATACTCTAGGAGAAGAATTTTGTAGCTTGTACATTGAAGAGCAGTCTTCAAATCGATAGAAATCATCTACATTCATTGATTTCACAGTTATATTTGTTCGGGTGCTCAATACTGCTTGATTGAAATCTTCAAAATCATACAGATGTTTTTTTCTCTTCATCGCGACCTCAACTTGGTGATGAGTTGGAATGGTCTTCCTCGGCGGCTCTGTGCAGCGATCCGTGTCTCGGCGTGGGACAAGGAATCAGTGGCAGAGCAAGACCAAAATTTAATGTGGCAAGATACACTTCGCGAGGCCCCATGATGGATGACGCTAGAGGGCGAATTTGATTAAGAGAAATATGATTATTATACTCAAATATATTTTTTATAAAAATGCAAACTTATTTATTACACAATTAAAGAAACAGAAATTTTCTTCATTTAACCTTACTGAACTCCTTAATAACTGTCTCGTAGTTCAGATTGGATGCCATATTTGCCTCTATAGATAAAACTGCCAAAGCTGAAAGTCTTTCCTGGCCCATTGTACTCCTTAAATATTTTTTTATTAATTTTATTTTGGAAAAACTCCTTTCAGGTGAGGCTGTACTGACTGGTACTGTTAACAAGATTCGAATAACAATATAAATATTAGGGTAAATTTCTTTTTAACTATTTTCAGCTATGTATTGAAGTAGCTGTTTCACTTCTTTCATAGAGTCGGGTAAATTTGGGACCAATGCTTGTTGCTTGGTGCAATTGTAATTCCTCAAATAAATCGTAAGGTTGGAAGTCACTGCCGTCACTAGGGTAGCCATATACAGGCATTTCATTTCCGGGACAATTCGGGGGTTACGCATTCGGTCAATAGGAAAATATACAAAAAAGGTAATTGTTTTTGTAAATCGCTTTACTTGTAATACTTTACAAAACTTAAAACATTATTGGCACTGCACCTCGCTTTTACTTATTCATAATAAAACTTTGAAAAAAAAAATACTATTAATTTAATATGAAAACAACAACTACCTACTATCATCACACATAAAAATAAAACTCAAAACAAAAATTGAGATCGTTTGCTCGCTCATTCAGTCGCTTAATAAAATAAACTTTGGTAGAAAATCAACATCAGATTACAATATTAAACATAAAAACAACTTTTAAAACAAAACTTAAATATTTCTCTTTTGCTTATTAAATAAACTCGAATATTACAATCACAATTATTTTGGCTCAGTAAATTAATTAAACGATAAACCTACTACTTTTTTAAGTATTTGTCACTGGATTTTGCCATATTTTGTAACCTTTCTCCCTCAGGGCTTTGCAGAATAGACATTATCTCCGAGCAAGACGCATCAAAATTGATGCGAGTCTGCAGTTCAGACTTGATCAAGTCCATGGACATTCTGTTTCGCTCGTTCGTCCATAAATTATTCATCAGGCTGAAAATTCTTTCACAAAAGGCGTTGCTTGTTGGAATTGAAAGAACAAAACCAACGATTTTCTTTAAATTGACAAAATCGTTAGAATTGTTAGTTCTAAAAAAGTGAGCCCAGATTTTGTCATTTGGCAAGTCTTTTGGAAGGACCTCAAAAACAGTTTTCAGACATGCGAATTCTGAATAAAGGTAGTCAACGTTAACCGCATCTTCAATTTTCAATATGGAAGGAAATTCAGATAGCACGTCCCATGTCAATTTTAATTCTTCTGATTTCAGAGACAAAAGCTCAAATTTTTTATAAATTCCGTCCTGACCAAAATCATATCTCTCTTCCAAATATGTCACTGCTCTTTCAAAAAAAATGTGAGCTTGCGATGTGAATTTATTTTTTTGATCTTCGGTGAGATTTTTAAAAATGCCTCTGACCTTACTACCAAAAAAATTATCAACCAACCTTGCTTTCAGTTGATCAAAAAGACTTCGCATTGCACGATCAATGTCCAAAATAGTGAAACTGTCACTTTCTAATAGTAATATAACTTTCGTAAATTCAGGCAGTATATTACGCAAAAAGAAAAGGTAACAGTCATTCAGACTCTCCTTTTTGCACTCTTCGTCAATATTTAAGTCATTGCTATCGCAAGTTTCGCATCCTTCAGAAATAAACTCCCATAGCACCCTGTGGCTATTATTCGGACCTTTTTCCAAAAAATAATATTTAACTGCAGGCCAACTGTACGTCAATCGATCTATAGCTGGCAAAAGAGACAACCACCTTGTAGCAACATGTCTTAGCAGCTCTTTGTATTCTATTTGAGCAAAGTCAAAGCATTCTTTTAACTTTTTTGTTTTTAAAGCTGACGAACTAAATTCGTTGTAAATTTTTATTATAATGCTTTCCACGTCAACATCGAGGCCTTTCAGTGCATACTTCACACAATTATTTATAATGTGACAGTAACAGTTAGCTTTGAAAACATGCTCGTTGTCTGTTTTTAATTTCTGAAATACAGAATTGTGAATACCGTAATTTACAGAGGCATTATCTGCACTGTATGCACTTACTTGATTAATGCTAAGGCCAGCATTAGCAGTGATTTTTTTAAGGCATTGATAAATGCCAAGCGAAGTTTCGTCAGCGTCTTCGTAAAAGTCCAATAATTTTTGGCATATACCTTTATTACTGTCAAAATACTGAACGGCATAAGGAAATGTTTTTAAATTACCCATATTCGATGCGTCTGAGCCTACTGAAAAGTAATAATTTTCTTTTAAATCGGAGATCAGTTTTTCTTGACTATATGGTCCTAAAACATTACGTGTGATTGCAGAGGCTTCTGTACAGTCAAGCGCATAAATATGTATCTAAACTATCGTTTCAAAAGTATGTATCATTGAATGTTTATTATTGTAGCATCCAATCTAACTGATATAAATATGTCTGCGGAAACTGATCAATAATATGTATACTATAAAGGACAATTTGTTTTATAATGAGCAAAGAAATCATTATAAAGGTATTATTGACGATTTCCATTAATATATTTACTATAAAATGTTAACTAATATAGATACATGAAATGTATTTTAATTATGTATTGCAAAAAGGGTTAAAAATATATAGACAAGAATTGTTTCTAAAAAAAAGGTCAAACAGCCAAAAGTTTATAAGTACCTAACCATGTAGGAGTGATGTAGATCTTAGAACTACTTCTTTTGGCCCAGAAAATGGGAACGGGAATTCACATTCACGGGAACATTTTCAGTTAAAATGGTTAATTACCTCAAGTTCCGCTCCTGGAGATATCATGAAAAAAATTTTTATTTCTTAACATAAATCAAAGGTGTACGCTCAATTTTTTTTACCCCAGAAGCGGAACTTGAATTTATCTTTATTCAACTCTGTATGGACGTACCTTCCAACCCTCTTCGAGGCTAGCATGAGAAAATGGGCCCCGAAATCTGTCATGAGCTGACGGTCTATTACTAAAAATGCTTCTTTTGATGTAAAAAGAAAAAGACAAATAACAGTGAAATACTCTTTTATTGCCAAATAAATAATTACATAGCTTTTCAATAAGAATAACAAAACAAAATGCCTCATTTCTAAGTAAAAATAAAAAAGGTTCACTTATCAGTAGCGTGTGTAACCTCCCTCATTATCAATCACCGATTGCAAACGTTCTCTCATAGATCTTACCATGTTGAAACAAACACCTCTGCCTATAAAACTATTCCATATGAAATTAACATGGTCTTTTAAGCTGTCAACACTTCTTACAGCTGTTGGACCCCATGCCTGCACCATTAAACCCCATAGATTCTCTATAGGGTTTAGGTCAGGACTTTTCGGCGGTAACTTTATTAAGTGCAAGCCTTCTTGTTCCTCTATCCATAATTGTACGACATGCGAGTTGTGGACAGAGCTATTATCTTGCATTAGGAATATTGGCTCATTACCGAAAGCAGCTGTAGCCGTCGGAACTAAAACGTCCTCAAGGATCTCTTTATAATTCCTGGCATTCATTCGACCACTTATTTCTACCAATTCGCCAGGGCCACTAGCCGACATCCAGCCCCAGTACCCCAATGATATTCGCCCACTTCTGCGATTAGGGATGACGTTTCTCTCATCATAGCGAGTATTATTTAATCGCCACAAATATAATCGACCATCACTTGCTGTTGTAAATACTTTTTCATCGACAAAACATACATTATCAAAATTAAAATTCAAATACCTTCGTGCAAAATTCAATCGTAATCTTTTGTGCCTATCTGTAAGTTTCGGTTTTTTAGCTGGTATGCGACAATGAATGCCAGCATTATGCAATCGACGGCGTATAGTGTGTATTGATACACCACGATCAATGGCATATGTTGAAGTAGTCACAAAACGGCGATATTGAACATCTATCAAAAGACGATTCTGTTCAGTAGAAGTCTTTCTTGGTCTTCCATTGGACACATGAGTATTTAACCTTCTTCTTCCCAACGTCGTATCCATAATTTTACTGTCTTTCGAGTTACACCCTCCTCTTTTAACGCGACTATACGATGTTTAGTATGCTCATCGATGCGATACATGTTATAAATTATTTATTTATACTACACTTGAGATATTACTATGAATTGCACTTAAAATATAATTATTATTCAGAATGAAATCTTATCAGTATTAAGTACTTTTGAAGTATTTACATGAAGTTCACTTTGTTTCAACAAATAATTGACGACGTTCCATAGAAAAGAAAATCGAAATTTAAATGATTGTCAATGGTGTCAAAAAAAGCAAGGAAATATTAAGTTTTTTTAATTGACATATTATCTAACAATACAAACCTTTTTAGGGACATATTATTGCTCACTAAGTTATTAAGATATTTTTGCAAAATAAATAACAAATTCTGTATTTATACAAAACATGTAAGTATGATTTACTATAAAATATGTACAAAACAATAAATTTATATAACTTATGTATGATCTAAGCACACAACATTTGTACGTACATAGGAGTACCTACTTAATCCATTTACCAATCACAAATAAAACAATTGATTAAGTTAGTAGGTAGGTAGGTACCTACGTATACTTACGGTCAACGCACGACGACCCTCATACTGAATTGCTATCTCTGAGTTACATGTTTTGCAAATTGCAGTAAAATCATATTTTTTCTGTATCCAGTCTATAAAATCAGGATCATTGTTCCACTTATCACTATAACTCGTCAACCTCCTTTTGCTCGTTGATGGATATGACGTCGAAGATGGTTCCATTATATGAGTATTTTTCAAATAGTAGGTACTAGTACATTACAGTTCACAAAACGTCTATTCTTGAGTTACAACAAAACACGAGTGAACGAGAACGCACGCAACGCAGCAGGGCACGAAGCGCGCGAAGCGGGGGAAGAGAGGGAAGCGGGCGGCCGCGCGTACCCGCGGCCGCCCGCCTCCCTCTCTCTTCTTCCATGACTCGAACGTGAAGCGTGCGCTAGCGCGGTAGGTATTCGAAATCCGGGACTATAAAGTGTAATTCCTGGTCACTGGACAAGACACGTAATTCCGGGACAATCCCGGATTTCCCGGCCATCTGGCAACCCTAGCTGTCACGTACTCGCGGTACTGTTTGTAAATCTTGACATTTTTTTAATAAAAGCTCTTTTGGAACACTTCAAATTTCTTAAATCATAGAGAAAGCCAAAATTCTCAAAATGTTGGTTTAAATATTTAAATCTTGAATCCATATTGATCACGATTGAATCAATCATGGCGTTGAAAAAGAATATTTCGTACCTGCTTTTGGGTTCATCTTTTACTTCATAACCGTACATTCTTTTTTTCTTGGCTACTCTATTGTTTTCCTCCAGGTACAGAAAGTTGAATTCCTAAAATGTTGAATTTGTAAAAAGTTGAATTTGCAGAATGTTGAATTCTAAAAAGTTGAATTTGCATAAAGTTGAATAGGTACCTAAAATGTTGAATTTGCAAAAAGTTGAATTTGCAAAATGTTGAATCCTAAAAAGTTGAATTTGCAGAATGTTATAATATACTAGCTGACCCGGCAAACGTTTTGCCATGTATATTATTTCTAGGAAACATTTTTTTAGTTAAATAAAAATAACTATCTACTCATCCATACTCCGTGATGTTTGCTGGATGAGAGGTGACAATTGTAGACATCTAGCGGGGATAACTGATCGATTGATAGTTGATCGGTTATCGACCGGCGAAGGCGGAAGATCAAATTGAATTGAGAAAAAAATCATAATTGAAGGAAATTATTAAAAATAAAAAAGCGCCATGGAAAAATAGGGGTTGATCGTAGAGGGTTGAAAATTCAGGTTTGTATGTATTTTCTAATGCTGTATCATAAAAAAATAAAAATTTATCTAAAACTTAAAAAAAAAATTGGGTGGGGCTACCCGTAACATTTAGGGGGATGAAAAATAGATGTTGTCCGATTCTCAGACCTACCCAATATGCACACAAAATTTCATGAAAATCGGTCAAACCGTTTCGGAGGAGGTAGAATATACTGCTTCCGGGCTGTTTGGCCGTGGTCCATCGGAAACTTGTGTTCCAGACGTTTCGTCGATCACTGCGGTCGACATCTTCAGTGGTTCACGTCGGGACGCCGTCGAGTGCGGAGAACCTTCCTCGGCGGCGAACTCGGTGCGACTGATGTAAAGGCCCGAGTCACTGGCGTATTTATAGGTGCAATGGGAGGGGCTAAACAACGTGATCGCTCCTGATTGGTTGAGAGCTGCGCAACCGATGCGCTCGATACTGATTGGTCGAGGCTAAGCAAGGGGGATACCGGGGATGGTGGCGGCTTCGTCATGTTTGAATTGTGATGACGCGCGGCTCTCAGTGCTGGATACCAATCTTTTTGGAGATGAAAACCTTCGTTTTTTCTATTAAAATTATTGGGATGCTTGAATATTTCGATGGCTTCTCGACATAACCGTGGGAAGAATTGTGAAGTGGTGGCTAGAACCTTCGTGTTCTGAAATTTGATGGTATGATTACCATCCTCCTGGGTGTGTTCCGCAACCGCTGACTTGTCGAAGTGGCCGAGGCGGCAATTTCGTTCATGTTCTGAAAGGCGGGTCTTGACGCTTCTTTGAGTAGTGCCCACGTATACCGAGCCACACGAGCAGGGGATTCGGTAAACTCCAGCCGAAGATAGTGGGTCACGAGGGTCCTTCACTGAACGGTGAAGATTACGTAACTGCGTCGTGGGCTTGAAAATAGGCTCAATGTTGTAAGCTTCTAGCAGTCTCCCGATACGATCCGTTGTACCATAAATGTATGGCAAAAAGGCCTTCCCTCGAGGGGCAGGTTTCTCCTCATCCTGGTTCGTAAGAGAAGATTTCCTCGGATGAAGAGCTCTTCGTATCTCCCGGGCAGAGAATCCATTGGCTTTGAAGGCCGAGTCCAGGTGGCGTAACTCGTTTTTAAGGTGTTGGGGCTCACAGATGCTCTTAGCTCGGTGGACCAGGGTCTTGATGACTGACATTTTCTGTCTGGGATGGTGGTTGGAGTCCTTGTGTAAGTAACGGTCTGTGTGTGTAGACTTTCGGTAGACCCGGTGACCAAGGCTGCCATCCTCTTTTTTGGATACCAGGACATCGAGGAATGGCAGGTCTCCGTTCTTCTCTACCTCCATGGTGAACTGGATGTTCGGATGGATGCTGTTCAGGTGATTCAGGAACTTAGTCAGCTCCGTGTCTCCATGACTCCAAACCACAAAGGTATCGTCCACGTAGCGGAACCAGACCTTAGGCTTCTTGGGCGCTCGTTCAAGAGCGGCTTCTTCGAAGAATTCCATATAGAAGTTCGCAACTACAGGACTGATGGGGTTTCCCATGGCTAAACCCTCCACTTGTTCATAGAACGTGTTGTTCCACTGGAAGTATGAAGTCGTCAACACAAACTCGAACAACTCTGCGATGTCCTTAGAGAACAGCGGTCGGATACGTGACATAGCTTCCATGACTGGAACTTTCGTGAACAGAGAGACGACATCGAAACTGACCAGACGATCATCCGGGTGTAGTTTGAGATTCTCAAGTTTTTCCACGAAGTGGCGCGAGTCCTTGATGTATGACGAGGAGGATCCAACATGTTGTTGAAGCAGTCCGGTGAGATACTTCGAGACTGGATGAGTGGGTGAGCCAATAGCGCTCACGATGGGCCGGAGCGGTACTGAAGGCTTATGGATCTTTGGTAACCCATACAGCCTAGGTGGCAGAGCTTCAGACTTCTTGATAATACGCTGCGTTTCTTCTGGAATAGACGAACTCTTGATCAGGTTGTTTACCTGTCTCAAGATTCTTGCCGTTGGGTCCTTTGGAATCTCCTTATAGGTGGCCGGGTCGAGAAGATCTTTGATCTTGGTCTCATAATCCTTGGTGTTGAGGACTGCTGTGGCATTACCCTTGTCAGCTTTTAGGATAACAATATCCTTATTAGCCTTTAGGTTCTTTAAGGCTTTCCGCTCTTTCTCCGTGATATTGCTCCTCGGTGGCTTGGCTTTCTGTAGAATTCTGGAGGACTCTTGGCGGACCCTCTCAGCCAGTTCCTCGGGAAGCTTGCGCAAGCTTGCCTCAACGTTGGCGATGATATCTTCCACCGGAACTGATCTTGGGGTAATGGCAAAATTCTCCCCTTTGCTCAAGACTGAACTCTCCTCTTCAGACAGTTGGTGGTCTGACAGGTTGACTACTACGAGGCGTTTATCCAGACTTGGACCAGACTCTTGTTTTCTTGGGAGCTTGTCAAATTTCCTCTTCTGTTGTGTAGAAGCCTGCTCGCTTTCCCAGGTCATGGTGTTGAAAGTCAGTTTTTCCACGCGGTCCCAATCATCAGGTGAAAGCTCGTGGGCGACTTGAAGGTGAACTCTCAGAAGATCCTGACTGAGAAGCGCCAGGGTCCGACGTGTACTGTGAATACGTTCTCGGAGAAGGGCACTCTCAGTACGATCGTAGATGCGGTGCGAAGCAGGGCTCTGTATGATCCTCTTCTGGCGTAGAAATCGGGGCACGACGTTGCTATCTCGACAGCGGAGTAGAAACGCCAATGATATGATATTCTACCTGCAACGCCGGCCGTGAAAGCCTTAAGATTTATATTCGACGTTTCGGAGGAGTTTAACTACAAACACCGCGACACGAGAATTTTATATATTAGATTACTAGCGGCCCGGTACGTGCTTCGCTACGTCAAAATGATCCGCCATGTATTGAATTCAAGGGCTTACCCGGGGTGCCCGGCAACGGACACTTGGGGAGGATCAATCCCTTCGTATACCCCCCACCGGCCAGCGGGGGTGGTTTTGTCGTGTATCGACTAAAACCGTACGGTGTGCGCACTAAAAAAAATATTCTGAGAGATTTTCTTAATATTTTTTTCCGTAAGTACAGAGTATTAGAAAACTACAAAAAAAAAATCAGCCAAATCGGTCAAGCCGTTTTCATGCTATGTCGTGACAACGGAAAACGGGTTTCATTTTTATTTACGGGTTTATATATATAGATGAAAAAAAGAAACAGTAAAAAGGTTTAGTTATGAGGTTTATTGAAACTTACTAACCCAAACGACACTGACATCAAAACATAACATAAAATTAAACACTCTTACTTATTATCTTCTTTACTTCTTGACACCCAGTTTCAATTTAAAGAATTTTTTTTAAGGAAATCTATTGGGGGTATTGTTTTTCTTTCCAGCTTAATAAGGATAAATATTTTTATCGAAATTTAAAAAAATATATATTATATAAGTCCGCCTGTTCTTCTTAAATGGCACAAATAACATACCTATATCTTTCGATTTTTCCGTCGTAATGTTGTATTTCTTTTAAAAGCGTGCAGAATACTAAGTACCAATTTAGATTTAGAGGTAATCTCTAATTAATTCGACTGTGGTAACCCTTAGAACTGTTAGTGGTTCGATGAGTGTCTGCCGCACGACTTATCAAATTGTGATTTTTGTCATACCATGTGTCTTTAAAGTATTTTAAAAATAACTTCATATTCGTTGTATCGGCTGCAGCGTTTTGAATAACATTCCAAGCTTGTGGCATAGAACAGGGTGGGACTAAAACAAAATTACAGCAAATTCTTACAATATTTCGTGCACTATATCTTCATATATATATATATATATCTCACTAGCTGTGCCCGCGACTTCGTCCGCGTGGAATAGTTATTTTGGGTATCGTATTTATTTTTGCAAACAACCTCCTCAGCTTTATAAATTATAGCTGTTACCCACGACTTTGTCCGCATCAATTTCTGTTATTATTTTAGACTATTTAGTTTTTAAGTTTTTAAAAGAACATAATTATTTTAAAGTACTTCTGCGTAAATTATATTTTTAGTTTTATTTTCTTGTGGCAGAAGAACATATTGGTTTTCTTCGCAACCCGATCTTGACAACGCGACATATAGTTTTTTTTTTTTTTTTTATTCTTTATTTATTTACAGGACTTTTATCCTAAGACATGTCAGTCCTATTGTAACAAATTACATTATCTACAAACTATTCGAAACTTAATTACATACCATTTAACTTTGCCAGGTATTTCTACACATTTCATAAACACCTATTGCAGCATCTGAATGAGGTGCAGATAAAATACTGTGGAATGAGCCTATATTTTCTATTTTAATATTATATTCTAAAATTATTTAGTCCCTAGAACTACGATTCCGGTCACACTCCAACAACAAATGTTGGACATCGTCAATTGTGCCACATGTTAAACAGTTGGGCGAATCATTCACTCTCATCATATGTCCAAATTTCCGTGATGGAATATGACCAGAACGCAGTCTCAAAGCTGTAACCACTAAAATCCTATTAAGAGTAGACTCAGCAAACCAAGGGCAATGAGGAGGTTGACTCTGAATAGTTTTGTACCAAATTCCTTTCTCTTTTGACCGTTCATCGAAATATTCTTTCCAAATGTTATAACAATACGTTTTGTAAATATATAGAATTTCTGTATAATAAGGTAAAATTTCAAAGTGATCTCCTTGATGGGAGCCCAACTTTGCCAATTTATCGGCCTCCTCATTACCCTGCAATCCGATATGTGATGGAACCCATTGCAATTTTAACTGAATGTTCTTCCTAGTAATTTCGTATATATATTGTAGCGCTGTATAAGCGATTGGTAGACCTCTTTGGCCTGTTGAACATTTAACCAAGTGAAGTAAAGCACTTTTGCTGTCAGTAAAAATTACAGCTTTTGAGAACATACTTTGGTCTATATATGACAATGCTTTCGAAATTGCAATGAGTTCCAACGTCATGATGCACACAGGATGATTAATCTTAAAGTATTTTCTTATATTTCTAACAGGGTCATAAAAAGCTGCACCTAAATTATATCCAGTTTTCGATCCATCGCTATATAGCTTATGCCAAGTTCTGTAGTTGTCATCTAACTCTCGAAGGATATCAAACTTCAGACAATTGAGATCATAGGTTCTTTTAGCATGTAAAACAGAGCTCAGCCCAGATACCACTATATTATTTACGTCTATATAGCTAGTCCATATATCCAGCTTAAACATTTCTAAAGGGTAAGATGAACTTATATTCTGTTCTTTAATCTTTTCATAACAAACTGCCAGTAGAGGTATTTTCTTGTTTTTAGCCAGCACCTGTTGACGTTTGACCCAAGAAGGGTTTCTAACAGGGTTGAAGTTACATTGTTTGACCATGAATTACTTCTTAAACAATATTTTAGTGCTAAGTATTTTCTTCTTATTTCTAAGGGTGGGATACAAAGTTCAGACTCCATGACATGAATTGGAGTAGTTTTTATAAAACCACCTATAATCCGCAATGCCTGATTTTGAACTTTGTCAAGTTTTGATACATTATATTTTGCACTGCTGTCATATAAAAAACATCCAAAATCCAAACGACTTCTGATCAATGAAATAAATAACCTCCTTAAATGATTTTGGTGAATTCCCCATGACCCCCCTGCTAAAACTTTAAAAAGATTTAAAAATTTCACGGTTTTTTCTAATGTTTCATTAATATGTTTGCGCCATAACAAGGACTTGTCTAGCCACATACCCAAATATTTAACGCAATGTGAGGATTTTAAATAAAGATTATCAACTTTAAGTAGACGTGGGCGTTATTTCACGTCATTATATACAATAACTAGTTTTGTGGCATGTAACCGAATCACTAGTTTCGAGACTTTCTGAGAAGTAGTGATTTTTGTAAATGCGTTATTCGAGCCAGCGAGAGTCGACTGTTTCTTTCACATCGCGCCTACCGACCGGCCGAGTGAGCGAGATGGCAGATAGAAAATTTCCGAGTAAGCAAGCGAGAGCGGACACTAATAAATCCGAAAGCGCACGTGCAGTGGTATACGACATGAAACAAAACACTAAAAAAAACAGCACAACAGTATTAGTATACGTTTAATTTTCATACGTAATTCCATAGACATAGATAATAAAATATAGTGATCTCTGTTTGTAAATAATTTCAACGGCTCCTGAAATCTGGATTCCGGGAAGCGGGCGTCTCTTTGAATTTAATATAAAATAATTTTTAATTTTTAGATTGTTTCATTTCGTCGTTGTACCTACTTGTGTATAACTTAGAGTACTTACTATCTTTTCTTTTAAAAATTAACGGTTGTATGTTATTTTGGTGTAAATTTCATGGAACGTTTCTTTGTTATATGTAAATTGTTAATTTTTTTAGTCTAAATAAATTGTAAATATAGTGAAGTGTAAATAAAAAACTTGTAAAAATGTCTCGATTAAATTCTAGTGCTTTGTGGGAGTTTTTTCAAAAACTGCATAGTGAAAAAAAAGCGAAATGCAACGGTTGTGGTGAAGTTTATAGCTTCAAAACTTCAACTGCAAATTTAAAAACCCATTTGAAGCGAAAACACCCCAATGCGTATACATCGATTTGTATCGCGCAATCTACGGCAAGGACCCCAGAACAAAGTCATGGGCAGGAATCCCCAGGCGACGTCCAACCTCAGCCCTCGTCGTCCAGCTCCGATGCTGCGTCAGCTTCTACGTCCACTGCCGTAAGTGTAAGTACCATACCCTATATGGGTATGCGCGCTGCGCAACAGCGCATTGATAGTTACGGAATTGGCAAAAAAGTAACTCTAACGAAAAAAAGACAAATTGATAATGACCTTGCTGATTTATTTATAGATAGTTATCACCCTTTCTCTTTAGTAGAAGAACGTGCTTTTAAAAAAT
Organism: Cybosia mesomella; assembly: GCA_946251805.1. Classification (NCBI taxonomy): domain Eukaryota; kingdom Metazoa; phylum Arthropoda; class Insecta; order Lepidoptera; family Erebidae; genus Cybosia; species Cybosia mesomella. The sequence goes on from OX276411.1 coordinate 12,465,579, forward strand.
TTGCCCGACATATACCTGGATACGAGCTGCCATCGCGAAAAACTGTCTCCAGCATTTTGATTCCCACATTATACGACCAAACAGTTCTACAAAAAAAAGAAGAAATAAACGATATTGAATTTCTATCTTTAACAACAGACTTATGGACGTCGCGAGTCAATGATGCCTACATTGCTGTTACGGGGCACTATATAACAAAGGATCTTATTCTTAAAACATTTTTATTAAAATGTGCAGAGTTTAAGGATACACACAGCAGTGCGAATATTCAAGCTGCATTGCTCGAAACGACCAATGAGTGGAATGTCACAAATAAAATCAATTTTATTGTTAGTGACAACGCAGCTAATGTCAAGAAAGCTATAGCTGATATAGGGTGGAAGCATTACGGATGCTACGGCCATACGTTGAACTTAATAGTACAAGATGCCCTGAATTTAGTCCAAGCTTCTTTGGATAAAGTTAAAACTATCGTCCGTCATTTTAAGACAAGTACAGCTGCGCTAGAAAAATTATTAAAAGCGCAATCCCAGGAAAAGCCGGCCGTGACGCCAAAGCGCTTGATTCAGGAAGTACCAACCAGATGGAACTCTACGTTTGCTATGTTACAGCGATTTGTTGAATTAGAAAATCAAATATGTGCTACTGTGGCAATTCTTAAAAAAGATTTACCAATCTTAACTGTCGAGGAATGGACAATGTTTCACGAACTGTGCAAGGTTTTAAATCCTTTCGACGAAGCTACAAAAGCTATGAGTGGTGAAGATTATATGACAGCTAGCACTATCATAGTCATGACACGCTGTCTTAGAGAATCTTGTGACCAACTGCTCCTAGAAGGCTTTACTGTTATGACAAATAATGTAGTTACAGCACTTCGGACAGGCTTAGATAAAAGACTAGAAGGTATTGAGCGAAGTGGGACGTTCTCGATATGTACAATTTTAGACCCAAGGTACAAAATGAATGTATTCTCTGACACAAATGAGGCAGCAAAAGCAAAGAAAATGCTGGAAGAGATACTTGCAGCTGATATTAGACTGAGACGACATGGAGAAAACCTACCACAACAATCCACTTCAACCTCAGCTTCTATACCAGTACGAGATAAATTTTCACCTTGGTCTATTTTAAACAATATTGTCGGGACTCAGCAGCAGCACGTACACATAACGCCTTTGTCGTGTGCCATCAAGGAAGTGGATTCTTATTTAAAAGACAACATTCTACCTATGTTTAATGATAGTGGGAAATTTAACTGTCCATTGCAATGGTGGCAACTTAACCGCCACATTTATCCCAACCTTGCCATACTTCTACGCAAGTATGGCAATATAATGGCAACTTCAGTTCCGTGCGAGAGAATATTTAGCAAGACTGGGCTCACAATTACTAACCGCCGCACACAATTGAAGACACACAAAGTTGCCCAATTGACATATTTAAATGTTAACTTAGATCCAAAAAGATTTTTATATAAATAGTCAAACAAATAAAACAATTGTATTAAACAAACAAACAAAATAATTGTACTTACTTAAATAAAAATGCAAAAACAAATGACAGTGAAAACGTTGAAAAAGTGTAAGTAAACTGTAAATATATCAAAAAAGTGTAAATAAACTGTAAATATCAATCATCATTGTATATACAAAACTTCTAAATACGCCTGCATTAATAATTTTATTAAAATCATAGTTTCATAGTAAACACCAATCAATCATAAATACATTTAATGCAGTCAGTCCTAAGCCTGAATAAAGTATGAAGGGAAGTTAATTTATTGATTTAACTGTATAGCTAAAAACACTTAGATAGTGATTTCATTTATTTTCGTTTCGTGTGTAACTGACGTAACTGTATAGTTGGTGGAGGTATCTATGCAAACAATCACAGTAGCTGAATAAAAATAGCTAGCTACAAAAATCACTAGTTTTGAAACAGGTGACGCCGACCAAGTCACTAGTTTTGTTACATTTCTTGGAAATGACGTAACGACCCACGTCTAACTTTAAGTTTGACATTGTATGCTTTACGTCCCCTTTTAAAAATACATACATTGGATTTATTTGCAGACAGGTTTAATCCTAGTTCATCTAATAATTTAATCATATTATTTAACGCGCATTGTAAATTATTCTCACATGTTTGAAAATTAACATTGCTAGTAAATAAGACAAAGTCGTCGGCATATTGAGCTATATAAACATTTTGAATTTCATGACAAATTTTAAATGGCGATATTGGGTCTCCTTGGGCCAAACCTTTACTAGTGAACCTGGTAGGGTTACACGTTTTAGAACTATCGTCTGTTTTAATTGATAGTCTCCTTTCAATTAAAAAAATCCAAAAATACTGACAAATAGTTTGTCCTATATTAAGCTCATCTAAAATCTTAACAGTTTGAATAATGGAAATGTTATTATAAGCATTCTCTATATCTAAGAAACATGCCACAGTTGGTATCTCATTTGAAAAACCGATTTGTATATTACTAACCAAACGTACTAAACAGTCTAAACAAGATTGAGACTTCCTAAAGCCAGTTGTAAAGGTTGAGATTATGTTATTGTGTTCTACGTACCATTCAACCCGCCTAGCTAAGATATTATGAAAAGTTTTACAAACACACGAAATAAGAGATATAGGCCTAAGTTTAGGCACAGCTCCCGGTTCTTTTGTATGTTTAGGTATAGGCACTACGCTGATATTTTGCCACTCTTTTGGAGCATAACCATATTTTAGAATGAGGTTGAATATGTTCAATAAGTAATCTTTAGCGATATCTGGAAGATGAAACAACATAGAATAGGTTATACCGTCTTGACCAGGTGCAGTATCTTTCCCTTTAAGACAGTTAATTAATTCGGGATAAGTTATATTTGACTCCAATAATTGATTTCGTGATACGAAATCTGGTTTTCTTTCTACAACTGAGTCTGGAGCAAGAGAACACAATAATTCTTCTTGTTGTTCCTCTGAAGGATAGTATTTATTTTTCCGATAACCTTTAAAACCACCTCATGCGGCTCCACATTTCGGAAACAGAAACTGTCTCGTCCATCTCTGAACAAATTTTTTTCCAGTGATTATATTTAGCTTTCTTTATAAGTAAATGTGCCTTATCAATTTTATTTTTAAGAAAATCATAATTTTGAGGTGTAGGATTCCTACGAAACATACTCAGTGCAAGTCTACGTTCAGCGACCACCTTAGAAAGTTCCGTATCCCAGTAAGGTTTAGGCTTAAAATTGCTTTCTAGGTTATTACAAATTTTGATATATGGAATACATTTATCAGCCGATGTTTGAATTTGTTTAATAAAATAATTGTATCTTTGCTGTAAATCTAAGGAGTTATCCAAATTATTAGTAAATATTTTTATTAAATTATTTTGATAGTCTTTGCGACATATAGTTGGCCGTGTGAAAAGCAGTCTTGACGTAAATCGATTCCTACGTGTTTAAATGTTTGCCCCTGTGATTTATTAATTGTAACGGCGAAAGATAGCTTAACGGGAAATTGAATTCTTTTAAAATTAAAAGGTAAATCATTTGGAATCATTGGGATGCGAGGTATAAGCACTGTTTGACCAACTGCTGGACCAGTCAAAACTATTGCAACGATCACGTTATTGCGAAGAAATTTGATTTGAAGTCGGGTCCCGTTACATAAATTTGGTGGTTTAAGATTTCTAAGTAAAATTATTGGGGCACCTATTTTTAACTTGAGGGAATATGGGGGAAGGCCACTTGGGTTCAAAGAATTAAGAAACTCCTGTGGGTAATGGACCGCATCTTCTTGATCCATTACATTATCAATAGATGTGTAGGTAACTATGTCTCCTGGAAGTTTACTTAAAATTAGGTCGTTAATTTCGTCCACGCTACTGTTTCTCGCCGCCAATATTGCCCTTTGACACATCCATTGATGATCTTTATTTTCTATTTCGCTGATTTCAGGGTAAACTTTCGATATCAAGTCCTCAATGTTACTCATTCTTTCTCGTAAATCGCGATCAATTTCAATTTTATTTTCAAAATGAGGTACTTTCCCGTCTCCTATTAAAAGTAATTTTGAAGGAAAAGTTATACTACCTCCCCCCAAATGTGCTCTCATATTTGTAGTTAATTTTAAGATGTTAACAAACTTCCATAATGGGGAACATTTAAGGCAAGACTTTACAATGTCTGCTCTAGTTCCCCTTACTATTACTGGTAAAGTTTGTCGAAAGTCCCCAGCAAACATAACAGTAATCCCACCCATGATTTTATCACAGCTTCTAATATCTCTAAGAGTCCTATCTAGAGCCTCTACATGAGCTCTATGGATCATGGTACATTCGTCCCAGATAATTAAACTGACATCTTGTAAAACTTTTTCCAAAGGGCCATTTTTACGTATAGAGCACACGCTATCTTTTTGTAAAGAAACAGTGAGGGGCAGTTTAAAAGTGGAATGAGTTGTGCGTCCACCTGCTAATAAAGTTGCAGCGATACCTGACGACGCTACTGTGCTAAAGGGGATGGATCTAGCACACATTTACTTTAGTTAATTATTGACAGAATCTATATGATCCGTAATGAGCTTATACTCATGCCTTAGTTAACGATAACCCAGTGGTAAGTATAATGATCTGCTTCGCTTATTAAATATCAAGATTGATATTGAGTTATGAAAACCAGAGGTTGTATTCTGTATGGTATAAATGTGTTCATCCTTACCTTAGTTGAGCTTCACACAGACACAAGGGATAGAGACGTCCAGAATTCCAGGTGCTCACCACTAGTGAGCACACAGCACCGTTACATCACAGCAAGACCTGTTTAAAGATTGGTCACATTGATTCTAAGTGAATCACTAGGTATTCCTAGATTAATTTATAAGGGGTTTTATTATCTTTTAGTGGTCTAAATATGACCATTATACTAGGCTCAACTGGGCCGGGCTAGAAATGGTAGTCAATATATCTATACTCTATCTTATTCATCGTTCATAAACCTTGCCAAACACTTATGGCGGGAACAATCCATACCAAGATTGTTCTTTGTCTGATTGCCCTATACCATGGTATATCAATCTTATTATTATTATTATTACTGGAGGCCTAACACTCATAAACTTGTTGGTAAGTCAGCAACTGGAATATCCGTGATATGTTCTTACAGACATCCAAAGCGACCCAAACTAGTGCCTCAGCAGTCAAGCTTATGAATGTCATGCGAATCGTTCTTGCATGTTAATATGCCTCCGTTGGGTGCATACGAGAATTGTATACATGGTCTGAGACCTTAGGCTTTGTACATGCTGCCTTGCATGCCTGATAAAACAGGTTATTAGAGTAAGCACATAGTGACAATTTATAACACCAGACTAGCTTTATGTGCATTCAATATATTAATTTCATACATGATTATTTCTAATACTTAGCTTGCTTTGCGGATGGAAAACTGGATATCTCGATCCACTGAATCTAGTTTAGTACTTATAAATTATCAAGTAAAATTACGTGTTCAACCGCCATTTATATTTAAACGTGAAAAGGCGTGTCACTTACCCATAGATATGTCCTTTTTTCTCATAGTTTAGTCTCTGGATTTAGTGTTGCTATATACAATATTTATTTACAATTATCGCGTGTTTCGCGACACTCCCCGCCTCACAAGGCTCAAACTTTAATTGATGGTTGACATTAATTCTTGCGTCCATCTATGGATTTTATCCATAGCTTGGACCGCAGCTGCTCGACGTTGGTCGCTCGATTCAACTGGCTGACATGTAGCTGCTTTATTGTCCTTTTCAGCCTCTGAACCATGTGAAGCTTGTTCTGGGGTGGTTTCTATTATTTGTGTCAACCTTGTGTCCTCTAACAACTCTCTCTGATCCTGTATTAAATCGTTTTCATTGTTTATATCTAATTGGTGATGATCTTCCTTCGAGCTACTTGAACCAGTAGGGACAGGGACGTCATTCTCCTCAATTCTTATTGGTAAGTACTGAGAGAATCCCTCAGTGTCCATGCGTACGTCTCCCTCTTCATTCACTGGGGATTGTTTTGCTGAGTCTTGGAAAGATGCATCTTCATCAACCTCCAGAGGATACAGATGTGCTAAGGATCTTGTGAACAACTTGTCCCCTACGTTCACCTTCGCAATTCTGCACAATCCGTCCTTTCCTTTTATTAGTTCTGTGATCTTTCCTACCTTCCAACCTTCTCTATTTTTAGCTTCACCCTTTATCTGTACTATATCTCCAACATTTGGACTTTCCCGAGACCTTACTCTAGCTTGTTTGGGCGAATTTCGATATCGTTCCCTGAGGCTAAGTAAGTACTCGTTAACAAACATTTCTTTGTATTCTTCCATTATCTTGTTGCCGCGATTCCAACCTTCAATAAGTTGTTGTTTGATAAGTGATCCGGAAAGTGGTAGACTATCCATCAATACTTCTATACTTAAACACTTTCCAGGAGTGAGAAAATCTGCCGGTTTAAGTATGTGTTCTAAGTTCGATCCTACATACGTAAGAGGTCTAGTATTAATAACCGCCTCTGCTTCTTTGATTATTGTTAAAAGTTGAGTATCATCCAACATTTGTTTTTGAAGCGTTCTCTTTAAACAATGCTTTACAATAGCTACGAGCCTTTCGTAAGCCCCACCATGCCATGGTGCGAGTTGTGGAATAAATTTCCATTTTATGTTAGTTGTAAAATTTCCTTCTTTCGTTAGCACTTCTCCTAACAATCTAAATTGTGAGGCGTTGTCGGTTAATATAAGAGTCGGAGTTCCTCTTGTCGCGATAAATCTCTTGAATGCCATGAGACATTCGTTAGTGGTTAGATCCTTGACCACTTCCAAATGTACTGCCCTTATCACGAGACATGTGAACAAACAGATCCACCTTTTCTTTGGACCGTTTTCAGTTTGTACGGCCATTGGTCCAAAATAGTCTGCTCCTGTATAAGCAAATGAATTTGTATAATTTACCCTTTCCACCGGTAATGCAGGAGTCTTGGGTAATACATATGGCCCTCCTCCATGCTTTACGCATCTTGGACATTTACTTATCGTTTTTTGGACCCGAGATCTACCTTGAGGTATCCAATATCTCTGACGTATGAGGCTTAATGTATGTGCTACTCCTACATGAAGGTTCTTTTCATGAATTTCCTTTATAAGTTTCTCGGTGAATTCACTTTCTTTCGGTAAAAGGATAGGATATTTCATATCGTATGATACGTTCGAATGTGCGAGACGTCCGTCACATCGTAAGATTCCATTTGTGTCGCAGAATAAATTTAAACTACCAGCTAGGCTTGTTTTCTTCCCTTGTGCCTCTTCTGGGAACATTATTTTTTGTAGCTGTCTTACTTCTTGTAATTCAGGATCTAAGTTTGTCACTGGGCTTGATTCCGTAGACTGTGCTTTAACCTTTTCATGGTTATCTGTGTTAGACAGACCCTCCCCCAATAGAAGAGAAACTTCAGCATTTGGGCTCTTTGGCCACGTCTTTGGATCTTGACGTAAGAATGCGGGTCCACCCAACCACTTTTCTCTGTCTTCCTTTGAAATATTTGGTCGTGTTGCACTGTCTGCTGGATTGAGTTTAGACGGAACATATTTCACCACTAAGTCTTTATTTTTCCTAATCTCTTCCATTCTTCGGGATACAAACGGTTCTAATAGTTTGTCTGAGTAAAACCAGCTTTTTACGATCTGACTGTCGGTCCATAATACCATTTGCGTTATATGCAGTTGTATAAATTTGAGAACAAATTTAATAAGCCTGCTACCAATTAATACGCCTAGCATCTCCAGTTTCGGTATTTTTAAGTTTTCTTGACCCTTCGCCGGTACAAGACGTGACTTGCCTATTATAAATTGCACGTTATCTCCTTGTACCAGGTATACTACAGCAGCGTAGGCTACTGTTGAAGAATCCGTAAAACAATGCAATTGTGCATTATTTTCCTTTGGTATAGTCATATTTCTTGGTAGACGTATTGACTCAATTTCTTTAAGATCTTCTAGAATATTCATCCATTCTTGTTTTGTTTCATCAGATAACGAGCTGTCCCATTTAACCTTTTTCTTCCATAATTGTTGAAGTAGTAACTTTGCTGGTAATACTATGGGTACACTAAATCCACATGGATCGTATATAGCCGCTATTGTTTTAAGAATCCCTCTCTTCGTAACCTCATTAGTCTTGTTTACCTTTGCTCTAAGATGGAGTGAGTCTTCTTTTAATTCCCAATTTAAGCCTAAAATTTTTACTGTGGTTTCTGGTGCCCCATCTTGTACTTGGTTAAGGAATTCTTTAGAATTGGAGCTCCATTCTCGAAGATTCATTGATATTTCTGAAAACTTGTCCTTTGCCTCTTTATATAGATCTAATGCTTCATCTACTGATTCTGTACCAGTTAGTAGGTTGTCGACATATATGTTACTAGCCAATTGTTTGGTGTAATTCCCTTCAGAAGTCTGTAGATGATGTTTGATTGTTGCGTTTAGTAGAAACGGACTGGAAATAATTCCGAAAGGAACACGCGTGAATCGATACTCTATAAGATTATCTTCGGTGACGGGTATTTCTAAATCCTTCAGCCATAGAAATCTAGTCACATCTCTATCATCTTTGTTTAACCCAATTTGCAAGAAAGCCCTTTCAACATCTGCAGTCAATCCAATTTTATGACATCTAAATTGAATTAACAGTCCAGTCAGGTCTTCTAGCATCATGGGACCGGCATATAAGCATTCGTTAAGACTTTTCGCATCCTTTACTCTCGCAGAGGCGTCGTACACCAATCTAGGTGCCTTGCCAGGAGCCTTAACTCCGTGAAATGGCAAATAATGTACGGGATGATCCCTTTCCTTTTCGTTAGGAACTTCTTCAATAATTTCCCTTTCCAATTGATCACTTAATGTCTTGTCATACATTGTTAAAGTTTCCTTATCCAATCTTTTCACGAGTCCTACGAGTCTTCCGTATGCTAATCCGTAATTCGTCGGTAGCTCAGGTGGATAATCCTTCCATGGCCAGCTGACATGGTATCTTCCCCCTTCTAACGTCGTGTTCTCGTTAAATTGCTTAATAGCTTCTTCGTCTCTATTAGTGTTAGGTGAATCGACTATTCCTATGGATTCTAAGTCCCATAAAGCTCTCATCGATTTATCATCTAACGGTAGATCGGGCTCGTTCAATTTGGTCTCGTATGAGGCTTGGAAGTAAGTGAGAACAGATAGTTCATCGCCCCTCTCATCTCTTGAACGTCCAGACAATATCCAACCAAATACCGAGTCCACGATGTATAGATTTTCTTTTATCTCTACCTTTTCGGGTAACATTAGAGACTGATAATAGTCATTCCCTATCAAGATATCAATCTGATTCCCAAGTGACCCATCATCGGATAGATTGTACTTGTTTCTATATTTCCATTCTGAGAAATCTTTATTGAAGATGGATATGTCATGGGTCATAGTAGGCACGATATTGACATACATTGACTTCATCTTGTTAGTTTTTGTTTGCAGCCAGAGTTTGGCCAATGGACTTTCTAACTCACGAGGTTGCTCTCCAGCAAATGTGAACACTGTAAGGTGTTGATTTTCTTCTGGTACTAGTTTGAGTTTTCTAGCTACACTTTGCAGGACATAGCTCCTCATACTGCCACAATCAAAGAGTACACGACATTTGAGTATTGCATTATCCTTTCCAATAACGTCAACAATAGCTGTCTGCAGGACTGTTGAAGAATCATCATTAACATGTAATGAGGTGGTATTTTCCCTTTTAGATTGTTCCTTCGTAGGGCACAGCGCTCTATTGTGTAGTCCAGTCTTCTTACAGTGAGGACAAGTTCTTGTTTTTCTTGTACACGTCCTTGCACTGTGACCTAGTCCTAAGCATATAAAGCAGCGGTTATCCAACTTAGCCTTTCTGAGTTGTACTGTTTTAACATTGGTACACTCATCATTGAAATGCTCTCCACTGCAGAATATACACGAAAACCTCCTTTTCTTTAGAGCGGGAGCAGAGCGATTTCCTTCATCGGTAGACTTTCGTTTATTGCTATATGTCTTGCTAAATGCAGCTAAAGTTGGTTTAAACCTCTTGTGGGTATTCTTATTAGCCTCCGGTTTCCTTGTTCTTGGTTTTCTCTTGACTCTAGTCTCATGTACAAGAAGTGTTTCAGTAGTAAAACTCTTGCCCTTACTATTGACTTCTTCGCAGGTTCTTCTCGCGTCTTCTCTGGCTGTGAGGACCATCTGTAACTCCTTCCTTAACTCCGTTATAGTCTCATCCTTCAATTTCAATTTCAATTCGTATATGATGTCTTCAGGGAATTTTTCCATTATTAGAAACCTCAAATGATTGTGTTCTGTGTTTTCTCCTAAAGAGTTCAATACTCTCAGGTGTCGTTCAATGTCATCCAGCGTTTTCCTGCACTCGTCGGGATTCTCAGCCCTTGCCATCTTATATAATTTTGAATAATGAGCGTCAATTATTTGTGACTTTCTACCATATCGGTCTGTGAGCGTATCTACAGCTATCTTATAATTGTAATTGGTTGTTTCTAATCCGTCTAAAATTGTCTTCGCATCTCCTCTCAGAGATGTTTTCAGATACAACAGTTTATCAACGTCTCTAAGTTCTCGTTGATCAATATTTGAGCTAAATTGATCCCAGAACTGCGTCCACTGCAGGACATCTCCGTCAAATGTGGGTAAATTAAGCTCCGGTAATTTTCCTCGATTATTATGATGATGATGATTTGAACCTGTTGATGAAACAGTCTTATCTCGTTTGGATTGGATGCGGGCATTTAATTCAGCTAGACTCTCTTCACCATCCAATTGTTCGATTGTCAGGTTTGATATCTCATCAGCATTTGGATTGGTTACTGTATTAAAGTACTGATACAGTTCTGTATTAAAACGAGTTATCACAGCTTGTAGCTTTGCCGAAGTGATCTTCGCCTGTTCGTATTCTTCATCATTCCACGATTTTATTAAACTGAGGACCTTTGAGTTGTTGGACAAAATTTTCAATTCTGACACAAATCTATTTAGTCTTGTTAAGTATATCTCATCCATTTTTGTTAACCCGAAATGTTATAATTCTTACCATAATTGATTTTAATTAATAATCAATGGACTAAAACTGTAGTCTCCTTAACATAATTCATGGATAAGTGACTCTTATGCATAGATTGTTGTTCTAATTTGTGCATTGATTGTGAATTCAAATTTAACTTGACCCATATCATACCATTTTCCATTCTGATAGTGGTATATGATGTTTAGTAAGTACTGGTTGTAGCTCAGAATCGTTACTCTTACTTAGCAAGGTTTTATTAAGTTCACATACAAGTCTCCCACACAGTTCGACCTAGTCTATACATAGCACTAATTCCCGAACTAAGCAATATCTTTTGTTAAATATTACTTTTAATTTTAATTTATTTTGACTTGGACGTGACACTTCCGTGCCCCTTTTTGGCATTTTGCTTACAGCAGCAAGGAATCTCATGAGCATTTACTAGTTTTATTTATTCAATTCAAAACAAGAAGAATCACAATCAAGACACAACAATCCGGCTTCTTTTATTTTAAACTGTTATTATTTTTTAAGTTCAACTCGACTGAACTTGAGTACTCATACCTTTTAGCTTTTGCACTGCCCAGCAATAGCTTGACTGTTATATTTCACTAATTGATCAGTATTGATTGACTTCTACATGAACACTAATAAACAAATGTCAACTTGCAAAACTTAGCTACACTACTGAACACACTTTATGTTTCAATGATGTTAAATATTATCCAAGTAAATTCTATTCATAATGTGTAAACTCGAACATAATTTATGTTTTTTGTGGAATTTGTTATTCAGTATACCTTTTTACCAAGTTACTAGGACATTTGCACCTTAATAAACTAATGACTGTTATCTAACAGCAATTTAGATAAGGATGATTGAAACTATTTTTAAAATAAGTAACTTGCATCGTAGTAGTACTACTTTACATGCATTTCATGTATCATTGCTTGGTGTTTGTGTATGTCATAGATACATGATATCAAGATCTCACTGTTTCATAGATGTAACTTGACCGGGTAACTTGAACTCTTGTTGGACAATGTTTAACCAAATATTGTTTTCAAATAGACTTAGATGTAATAAATCATTCATTGCTATGATATCGTTTGGAATAAATTCTCAACTAGTTTCTTATACCACAAGTACATACCTGGTTTATAATAAGTATATTTACTTTCATTAAATATCCTTTAGATGCTGTTGAAATGTATCCTCCATACAACTTGATAGACTACCCTCCGTGTTCTGGTAATTCCCACTTATAACCTCAATGCAGTTACCTGATGAACTAAAAGAACTATACTTTTAATAATCTTTGATAGCACTTTTCTATCGTAAGGCACAGTATTCTGCAAGTAATTCCACTTATAGTTGCGAAACACAAGAACTTATTATTGCAAAGTTTTTACGACGCGACTTCACTTCGTACTTGTTGGTTCTTGTCGCTAATGTCACGGCGTACTTATTCTGCTGTCTGTGGAACGAACAACAAATCCTGCTACACGATACCGCTTGGAAATTTCCTTTCTTTCTTCATTTTTTTTCAGTGTTATTTATTAAATAATTCAAATTATTAAATCCTTAGATTGTTATTCTAAATATGTTTTATCGTATAAACACCGTTCGCAACGCCATCTGTGGCGTAGTAGTTGCCGTCTTTCACAGAAAAAACGCCGCCCACCGGGGACAGTGGTCAGATAAACAAGTTAACTCTTATATGGTACTTAATTCTAAAGGGATTTACAAATAAAGTACAACTACACTTCTTTATAAAATATAGGTAGACTCTTGACTGCTTTCTTCCGTAAATTATCCTGAAAACCTTATTCTATTTAATCTTTCGATTTTCAATAACCAGACAACAAAGTTAATCCACTCCTCCACAGATGTCGCAACACGAACCGCTGTTTTAATTTAGTTTGTTATATTTTACTGCTTTACCAAGATAGGATGACTCCATCCACCATACAGAAACCTCTCATTATTTACTTATTAACGGTGAATATGAGTGATGATATTTGTATAATATATATAATTACATCCCAGCATCTCCACCATAAATCTGTGCTAAAGGGGATGGATCTAGCACACATTTACTTTAGTTAATTATTGACAGAATCTATATGATCCGTAATGAGCTTATACTCATGCCTTAGTTAACGATAACCCAGTGGTAAGTATAATGATCTGCTTCGCTTATTAAATATCAAGATTGATATTGAGTTATGAAAACCAGAGGTTGTATTCTGTATGGTATAAATGTGTTCATCCTTACCTTAGTTGAGCTTCACACAGACACAAGGGATAGAGACGTCCAGAATTCCAGGTGCTCACCACTAGTGAGCACACAGCACCGTTACATCACAGCAAGACCTGTTTAAAGATTGGTCACATTGATTCTAAGTGAATCACTAGGTATTCCTAGATTAATTTATAAGGGGTTTTATTATCTTTTAGTGGTCTAAATATGACCATTATACTAGGCTCAACTGGGCCGGGCTAGAAATGGTAGTCAATATATCTATACTCTATCTTATTCATCGTTCATAAACCTTGCCAAACACTTATGGCGGGAACAATCCATACCAAGATTGTTCTTTGTCTGATTGCCCTATACCATGGTATATCAATCTTATTATTATTATTATTACTGGAGGCCTAACACTCATAAACTTGTTGGTAAGTCAGCAACTGGAATATCCGTGATATGTTCTTACAGACATCCAAAGCGACCCAAACTAGTGCCTCAGCAGTCAAGCTTATGAATGTCATGCGAATCGTTCTTGCATGTTAATATGCCTCCGTTGGGTGCATACGAGAATTGTATACATGGTCTGAGACCTTAGGCTTTGTACATGCTGCCTTGCATGCCTGATAAAACAGGTTATTAGAGTAAGCACATAGTGACAATTTATAACACCAGACTAGCTTTATGTGCATTCAATATATTAATTTCATACATGATTATTTCTAATACTTAGCTTGCTTTGCGGATGGAAAACTGGATATCTCGATCCACTGAATCTAGTTTAGTACTTATAAATTATCAAGTAAAATTACGTGTTCAACCGCCATTTATATTTAAACGTGAAAAGGCGTGTCACTTACCCATAGATATGTCCTTTTTTCTCATAGTTTAGTCTCTGGATTTAGTGTTGCTATATACAATATTTATTTACAATTATCGCGTGTTTCGCGACAGCTACTGCCAAAGCTAGCTTTCCCTGAGACCTTACTTTTGCTAATATAAGATTAGTAATAAAGGTCTTGCCGGTTCCACCGGGAGCATCCAAAAAAAATACTTTTCCTTCACTAAAATGAACACTTTGCACAACACAGTTATGAGCGGTCACCTGGTCATTAACTAATTTTGGTTCATTTTGAGTAATATACTCATTTAATTCATTTAGATCATACGGTTTTCGCAACGCTACTTCTAACGGATCCAGATGATTAAGTAAATTAATCCTTTTTGATACAGGAAGCCCAAAATCGGTTAGTGATTTATCGCAAATCTCATGAATTTTATCTTCAATTATGATTAGTCCATCATTGTATATATCATCATTATATGCTAATGTCATATCCTGATTCTCAGAACGCATTCTGTTTAATATATCTTCACATAAAGCATTACGAAATTTATTCCATAACTCTAAGGGCTCAGATGGTTGGCAAAATATAAGGATGATGGTAAATAATTCTCTTAATTTTGTGGCTGGCTCGGACATGACAGCATCTGACATTGTATTTTGCCAATGTTCATCTCCCTCCAGTAAACCTAATTTCTTGCAAGCGCCTTGATAAGTTTGGCAAATAACACCATTCACGGTCCTTAGATGTTCAAATGACATTGGACCGCGAACATGTTGCAGTAACATTCTTAAATAAAAGCATTCAATTTGAGTTGGATGAATGTTGTAGACACGGCCTAAAGTTGTGTCTTTTTTTACACCGGGATATCCTTCAACATTTTGCCCACGTCTTCTTCTAGGAAATGAATTTCTTTGCCATACGTAATACTGGGGTACTTCGTGATATAAAAGGGTTTTTGCAAAATCGTCACTTTTGCAAAGATCAAAGAACGCTGTAAGTGTCGTTGATGAAGGATTATTAACGCGATCTTGAAGGTTTGCATTATTATAAAAATAAACTCTTTGTCCATTTTCCAAATGAACTGCTAAATGAACTACTGCCGGAAAACGTTCATGAATAGGAAATTGGAAAATTCGCCAGAGCGCTTCCGAGGAACTTATATAGCGACCATTTAGATATTTTTCTACTTCATCGTTATTACTTTGTAACGAAAATGTGGCTTGATCAGAAACTTTATGAATATACTTACAGATGTACTTAATAGCTTTGACCGATTGACAAAACTCTACGTTAATGTGTGCATTGAAAATTCGTGATAGCACTGGATTATTGATTATTGCTGTGTTTCCACCATTATCTGGAGACCTGCGCCTGTAGGTTGGGAAACCGTCATCCCCGGTTTGTGTTTCAGAAATAAAATGCCTAGGGTACTTTTTAGAACAAATGTTTTCTTTCATACATGGTGACGCAGGATTATGAAATCCGCAAGGACCATGTATCATATTTTTTATGACAATATTATGAAGAATTGGATCTTGTTGTTTGTCAGGTATTTCAGCCGATATTATTGCATCTATAGAATCTGGTTGTACTTTGTTAGCCAGCCACAATAAAATGTGGGCGTGAGGTAAACCTCTTTTTTGCCATTCTACGCTGTAAACAAAGGCTTTTGATGGAAATATTTTTCTTCGTTAGTAGGTCTATCATTTTTTTGAGTTTTAAATGCAATACTCTAGAAACCAAATCATGTCTGTTGTAAGAATGTTGATCGGGTAATAACTCAATTTTTATTTCCGGCTATTCGTAGTTACATGTAAATGTAATGAAGAGATCTGGTCTTCCAAATTTCCTGACATATGTCATGGCATCTTGACTTTTTTCGTTCATGTATCTGGGGGATCCTGTAAATGACGACGGCAATATAACATACTGGCCAATATTAGAAGCGTTTATATTCGCATCATTAACCACGGCATCTCTTAAATGAATGTACTCTTCTGCTCTCAATTTTTTTTGATTTCTTTTGATGAAGTCAAGCCTCTCAGAAATCATTTTTGCCGCCATATCAACACAATATTGGTTGAATAATCCTTTGAAATAATGTATGCTGTTAAAGTCATTTATTCTTACCATGAGTCTAAATGCATAGAACTGCATACATGATACAGTTTTAGATCTAGCAGCAGTATTCTGCTGTGGAATATTTATACAGTATCCGTCATTACCAAAGGGAAACAGTAAAGGATACTGAAGTGGGTCATAAGATCTATGAATTTCAGAAACTCGTTGAAGTCCACCATCTCTCGCAGTCAACACAATATCTCGGGGACCTTTGTCTTCATCTATCAAAAGAACAGCTACTTCATCTACTATTGGCGCATTATACCGACCTCGATGCTCGTTAGGAGGTTTCACATCAGCATGAATAATAAGTTTTAAGTCATTCGGTGGTCTATTTTCCAGATTGTATTTAAAACTTTGAATATACGTATTATGATCGTGAAGATATGTTTGGAGAACGTCGATAAGATCGATTTGCAAGCTTGGATTTAAATTTGAGCGCAAGGATACCTGATCTGCATGGGAAACAAAATATATTTGCAAAAACTCGGGTTGTGCCCCTTCAGCTGGAAGTAAGTTACCGATCAAGTGATAAACTTGCCCTTGGACTTTAAAAGTGGGCATAAAGTTTCCCTCACGAATTTCTTTGGCACCAAATGAAGTCATCGGAAATAGTGTATTATATTGTCTTGAGTGATTTAAGAAATGCTTTGATGATGGATGTGAGCCTGACATCAGTTCTTTTAAAACTGTAGTTGGTTCCGGAATTATAGGTATATTTACTTTGCCGCCTCTACAACACAGTCCAGGAGCTTCAGTCACCCATTTTTTTGCTTGGCATAAGTTGCATATTTTATCCATTCTGCCAATATCAATATCATTTAGCTCAGTATAGTCAAGAGTACAATCATAAGCAAACGCAGCATTTAATAAATTAAGTTGCCTGCGAGTTCTATTTCTTGCTGATCGTACATTTTGCTGCGCTAATCGATGGAATCGTTCAGTGCTTGATTCCCGATCGCGGTTAGCCAAAGTTCGGGAATTCTATGAGGCTAAACGTTGAGAACGTTCAGCGCTTGATTCCTGTAGTCGGTTCACCAAAGTTCGAGAACTCTGTGAAGCTAAACGTTGAGAACGTTCAGCGCTTGATTCCTGCAGTCGGTTCACCAAAGTTCGAGAACTCTGTGAGGCTAAACGTTGAGAACGTTCAGCGCTTGATTCCCGTTCTCGGTTTATCAAAGTTCGGGAATTTTGTAAAGATAAACGTTGAGAACGTTCAGCACTTTGTTCCCGTTGTCGGTTTGCCGAAGTTCGGAAATTTTGTGAGGCTAGACGCTGCGAACGTTCAACGATCGATTCATTAGCACGGTTTTGTTCACTGATTGCTCGTTGAGTAGCCAACCTATGCATATTTTCATCCTCTGTTTCATTGCTGCGCAAAACTCGCAGCCACTTTGCAGTAGCAGTCTGCCGAGAAAGCTGAGTTCTTTTTCTAGGCATTATAGTGACGAAGAAAGAACGTAGGAAATGAAAACTTAACCAAACCGTAACTCGTAATCAAGAAAAAAACAAACGTAAGGTTAATAATTAGGAATCTAATTATTTTTACCTGTATTTAATCGGATATAATATATGTTAAAAGAATTACCGTAAAACGAAAATAAGGTAAACTAACTGTATGCTTAAACTAAAACCTTTTTTGGAGGGTAGCTGTTGAAGTGTCAGTACCAAATAAAAAAGCTCTTGCATATTTTTTAATTTAAAATTCAAAAACTTAACATTTAATGCTACATATTATTTAAAAATCTTCTCTATCCTCTATTGCACCCTCTCACATATTAAAAATCTTATTTATTATTACATAATTGCACTATAATTTATAAAAATCAAAATGGACTTATATACAAACTTATTTAACTGCATGGAGGAGCTGTCAACAACTTTCACAAGGCGCATGGCACAGTACGAGGAAGATTTGAAGAATGCTGGGGGTGAGTCAACCATCCATAAGAGTGTAGCTAGCTTATCTAGAGACTTCACTGAATTCAAAGGGCTTATATGGAAAACCTTGGGTGCCCTAAAGTCTCAGATGGAGTTGCTGGTGAAGGGCTTGGACCGGCATGAGATGGCATCAAGAGCCAAAGTTCTTCTTCTGCATGGCTTCTCTGAGGATGATACAGGAGACCTCACGGGCAGAGTCATTAAAGTGTTCTCGGATAAAATGAATATTACGAGTGTCTCATCTAAGGACATAGCTGTCTGCCATCGTCTGGGGAGTGACACCAGTAAACCTCGCCCACTGTTAGTGAGGTTTGAAAATCGTGCGACTCGTAGTGAAGTATGGCGTAATAAATCCAAACTTAAAGGCATTGGCCTAACATTGTCAGAGTTCCTCACTAAGCCCAGACACGATCTTTTTGTATGTGCTAGGAGGCATTATGGTGTAAGACAGTGCTGGACCTCCGATGGAAAGATAATTGTCCAGGTCACGGATAACTCTCGACATAAAATCGAGACGGCGGCTGAACTGCAACATCTTTTAAGGACATTTCCTGTTGCCGAATCGAAATCTGCTAGTACATCCACTACGGGCACAGTTTTGCATAAGAAACCACGCAAGTAGATAAAATCACGAATTCCTGTTAATACTACTGTTTTCTTTTTATTTAGATTTTATATTGTCGGTCAGTTTTACATAAATCAACTTTTGTATATTTGACTTTGACGTACCTAATTCAGCGTATTGACTAATGTGTCACTCGTTCGGAAACATCAATAATGTATGTTTGAAAACTAGTATTTTTATCAACATTGTGCATGCTAGCGAGTGCATAGAGGACTGGAGAGGAAAGATTTTTTTTTTTTTTTTTTTTGAGTTTTAATTTTAGTATTCTATTTTTTTAAATTATATTATTTTATATATATTTTATATTATAGTTATTTATTTATGTTTGTAGGTTCAGATGATAGTTTTATATCTTGTTCTTCTTCTGTTGCGTCTAGTGACAGTTTTGATAGTGCACATAGTGATGGCGACTCCGTACAGCTCTGTGACAAACTGTCCTCTATTTTTTCACCCTTTCCTCATTTTTTCAATGTTGTGCATATAAATGCTCAGAGCATTCCTGCACACTATTCTGATCTTCTAGCTTCTTTCAATGCTAAGAACGTTCACGCTATCCTTGTCTCTGAATCTTTTCTTAAGCCTGTACTCCCTTCGACCCAATATTCACTTCCTGGGTATAAGCTTGTGCGTGTTGATAGAACGGGTAAAGCATGTGGCGGGGTTGCCGTGTATCTTCGTGGAGATATCTCTTATAAAGTTGTTGACCAGTCCCCAGGTGTATACTCAAATTTTACAGAATATCTCTTTATTGAAATTGATTTTAAGCACACTAAAACACTACTAGGCGTTTATTACAGCCCTTGTAGTAATATTAATTATTTCTCCGCTTTTGAAATGCAACTTGAAAATCTATCGTCACTGTATGAACATAGAATTATCCTCGGGGACTTCAACACTTGTCTTCTCAAAAATGATTCACGCAGCCGTCAACTCTGCTCTCTTGTCTCTTCTGTAGATATGCATATTCTTCCCCTAAATGCCACACACAAGGTTCCTAATACTAAGCCTTCTCTACTTGACCTTATTCTAGTTTCTAATCTTCATAAGGTGGCTTCACATGGACAGCTGTCTGCTCCCTTTTCATACCACGACCTTCTATACCTTTCGTATAAACTGCGTCCTCCGAAACGCAAGAGTAAATTTCTAGTTCTTCGTAATTTTAAAGATATTGATCTGGAGCGTTTGGGGGGTGACATAGATGGTATTGATTGGTCATCTGTTTATGACTGCAACAACCTGGATGAGAAGGTGTCTATTTTTACAAGCACGTTGTTGGCCATCTATGATGTACATGCCCCTCTTAAAAAGGTAAGAGTTAGACACCATCCTGCGCCATGGCTTTCTCCAGCCATCAAAAATATTATGTCGAAGCGAGATAAGGCCAAGCGTAAACATGTTAAATGTCCGTCTGAGGAGAGCTGGGATCTGTACAAGAGGCTACGTAATCGCTGCAATCGTATGTGTAGGGATGCGAGACGAGACCACATTCATAATTCTATGAAAAATCTTAACACTTCTCAACAATGGCAGTTTCTTAAATCTTTGGGTATTGGTAAGGTCGTTCATGACAACCTTACCGATATGGACCTCAATGCATTGAATGCCCATTTCTCTGCGCCTCCCACTACTATTCCTTGTGATGTTAAGTCCTCTACTCTAAATTTCCTCTCTTCTCTTCCACTACCTTCAAATACTTCTTTCTCATTTCAGCCGGTCTCAGAGGTAGATGTTAAGAAACATTTGCAAACCATATCTTCTAGGGCTGTCGGTGACGATGGCCTTCAACTTCAAATGCTTCTTCCCATCCTGAATCAAATTCTTCCTATCCTTACCCACATGATAAACTACTCCTTATATTCTAACTGCTTCCCTTCATCATGGAAGAAAGCTTCTGTTAAACCTCTGCCCAAAGTATCCAATCCTGCAACGCACTCTCAATTCCGACCCATTTCGATCCTTCCCATCTTGTCCAAAGTACTCGAGAGTGTTGTTCGCGATCAACTGTCCTACTACCTCTCCTCTAATAACCTGCTAAGTCCATTCCAATCTGGCTTCCGCCGCGGCCATAGTACTGTTTCAGCTCTAGTTAAAGTAACAGACGATATAAGATTGGCCATGGAGAACAAACAACTGACAGTTCTGGTTTTATTGGACTTCAGCAGTGCCTTCAATTCGGTTGACTTTGACATCCTCTTAGGAATTCTATCATCTTTTAACGTTTCTACTTCTGCAACTGCCTGGTTTAAATCCTATCTTGAGGGACGCTCACAATCAGTTCGAATGAACGAGGCCTCCTCCGATTGGTGCAACTTAGTGGCGGGCGTTCCTCAGGGTGGCGTTCTTTCTCCTCTCCTCTTCTCTGTCTTTATAAACGCCGTCACTAAGGTCGTAACCTCAAATTATCATCTCTACGCAGACGACTTGCAGCTATATCGACATTTCAAAGCCGATGAACTAGCTAGGGCTGTAGCTGCCATCAATAATGACCTTGAGAACATTAATGCTTGGGCTAAATCTTTTGGATTGTTAGTCAACCCAAAAAAATCTCAAGCACTCATTGTCGGTGGCAGATATATGCTCGGCCTCCTGGATCATGAGTCTCTACCTCCAGTTAAGTACGAGTCTGTGGCCATTGAATATTCCAAGAGTGCAAGAAATTTAGGAGTGCACATCGACTCCAAGCTTGCCTGGGATGTTCACATTGCGGAGGTAAGCAGGAGGGTATACTGCGCATTTCAATCTCTCAAACGTCTCCAGAAACTCCTACCTCTTCAGACTAAAGTTACTCTTGCGCAATCTCTTCTACTCTCAATATTAGACTATGCTGATGTCTGCTTTCTCGATGCTTCGGAGGAACTACTGAATAAACTGGAACGCTTGCAGAATTTGGGGATTCGCTTCGTATTTGGCCTTCGTAAATACGACCATGTTAGTGAATTTCGTAAAAGACTGAACTGGCTCCCTATTCGGCAGCGCCGTAACACTCACATCCTATCTCTTCTCTACTCTATACTACAAAATCCTAATTCTCCGTCATATCTGCGGGAACGTTTTGAATATCTTGTACCTAGGGGCAAACCCTGTCGTGTTTCTTCCTCTCTTCTGCTTCATACTCCTGCACACTGTTCTAGTTGCTATGACGGATCCTTCACGGTGCAAGCTGTTCGTCTCTGGAACTCACTCCCTCATACCATTCGGAGTAGTACCAGTCTGGACATCTTCAGAAGAAGAATTAAAGAATTTTTCCTTTCTCCATAATTTAGTGTGTATATATCTAACCTACGAATATATTTATGTATGTATGTATGTGTGTGTATATATGTATTCATTTTTTATTATAAGTATTGTAGCATGTTTCTCTTTTCTTTTTGTCTTGTAAACACTTCACAGCCTTTCGTAAACTATTCTTCCTCTATTACTCAAAGGTTTGCTGGGAGAGAACTCATATTGAGTTAAGCTCGCCTTTGTACATCTTTTTTGAAATGTTATTGTTACTATCATTTTCTTGTGTGTGCAAAAAGAATAAATAAAAATAAAAAAAAAATAAATAAATAAAACCTAACCTAATAAGAATAATTATGTAGATGACAACTATTTACAGGTTATCTACAACAAAACAAAAAAAAGTGTTAATTTTTGTTAAATTATTAGAAACAAAATACTATCCTTAAAACAAACAATACTATAAAGAAAACTATGCCACCTACTTATAATTAATTATCTACAACAAAACAAAAAAAAGTGTTAATTTTTGTTAAATTATTAGAAACAAAATACTATCCTTAAAACAAACAATACTATCAAGAAAACTATGACACCTACTTGTAATTATTTATCTACATCAAAACTAAAAAAAAGTGTTAATAATTGTGAAATTATTAGAACCAAAATATTATTCCTTAAAACAAAATATAATAGTATTGAAAAAGTATTATTACACGACGATATTATATCGCAAAAACAAATAACGCTGCATACAACCGTTCAGAAGGGAGCCGACCGCGCGTCTGCGCCGCGCGGCATGGTACCTCGTAGAGCTATACCCCCCCTCCGCGTCGCCCGCAAGCAACGCCTCTCCTCGCCCGCCGGCCAGGCGCAGCGTCAGGTTTTGCACATCATGCGGCGCGTGTGAATTTTATATCGGAGTTATTTTTAAATTGTAATATCTTCTAAGATGTTCATTGAAATTAAGTAATGTCAAAGACAATTTTGTTTACAATTAAATACTCTTAATCAACAACACATTTATTTGGATAAAGATTAATATTATTATGTTGATACAACTCTAACAAATAATTGGTAATAATGCATTAATTTCGACCAAATTTGATTACCATAAAAACGGTTCTAGTGAGTTAATCTTAAAAGATAGACATACATTTTTTTAGATCATTTCAAGAGGAATAATTCTTTCATACTTATTTTTTTGGTATCTTGAACCGTTTTCGCAGCGCACGCAACGGAAGCCCTCAAATATGAATAATTTTCCCCGTTTTTTCCACATTTTTTTTTTTTTTTTTAGGTAATTAACCTTTTTTTTTTTTTTTCTAGTTATTACAAAATTTATTAAAGATAAACAAAACTAAATTAATAAATAAAAATATTTACAAGATTAAAAAAAAGGAAGGGAAAGGAAAAAGGGGTCAGGTGTCGAAGAATTCCTCCCCATCGATGTCGACTGGCAACGTACCCAAAAGGCTGGCGGCATTACCCCGTTGGATGGCAATGCCAATCCTTTGGGCAAAATACAGGCCAGCCCTTTGGTCACGCGAAGCATCGACCAGTCGCTTTGCAATTTCCGTGTAAAGCGACCGTGCGCTCGGACCCCACGAACCCAACGTTTCGACCCCAAACGGCTCAAATATATAATTGTTGGTTATATTATCATATTTGCGCCGTTTGAGGGTCTCCGCTGATGCCGCAGCAGCACAGGCGCAGCCCGTCGTACTTGGAAGATGGGAAGGCGCAAGGGCGACACCCTTGCGCCGACGGCTTTATTGAAGTGTTGATAACATCCAGATAAATTAACATTTGGGAAAGTTGGTTTAACGGCATTGATTTGGGCAACTTCATAATCACATTTATATGATTTTATGACGACGGGCAGATTTTCTTTTATTAAGTTAAATAATCTCGTGAAAGCTTTTTGTGTCATATTTAGAAGAAATGCGTATATAGGGAATACGTTTACTGTTGTTTGGTCTGAAAATAGGTCTAGATGAATTATATAAAGTTGACTAAAAGGACGTGGAGAAGTTTTGAAAGTACCGTTACCACTGTAGCTACACAATTTTGATGATTTTATCGCCGTTATTGCAATTTCAGAGCATTATAATCTTTTCTTTATCTTTGAAATGTTCAGGTATTTCCTTTGAAATATTTACGTTTTCTATTTTCTTGAAAACAAGTGCCCAAGTAGATTTTTCGTGCTGTATATAGAGTACTTTTTATCGAGGCCAATGATGGAATTTCGGTTACAGGAAAAAAAAACATTATATTCCACAAACTTTTGCACCATTCCTTCGTATATCTACTCGATAGGGTGTAAGTTAAAACATACTTCCCGCTTCATATCATTTATTAGCTCTGTAACTTTAATTTTATTCTTATCCGGTCTACAATAATGCTTAGTTTCACGTTTTATCTCACATTCATCTTTGCTTAATGTTACTGAGGCAGAACAAACATCACGATTCGTGCACTTCCATCGAGAAGTGCCGTTCTGGTTTGATCTTCCATCTTTGGTCAGCGTGTGTTTACCTCTGATTACAAGAAGTTTTCGCTTTTTTTTTATTTGTAGTAAAAAAAAAGTTTTGGAGTGATTCATTTAGAATATAAAGTGTATTAATTACATTTATTACTAGGTAATATTTACTGACTGAATAGAAATAATTTGTACTTGACATTAATTGACACTGACAATAGGAAGCACCCATATTTATCGTTATCTAAAGAGGTTTTGCACTAGGTACTTCTTATACGTCTTCAGTCATCATGTATAGTATGGTATAGGAAGATATACCATCCATTTTTAATTTGAAGTACTAAAGTATTTCAATACGATTTCAACTATAAAGCGAAATTTAAAGAAATCAATTTTCTCTGGGTGTTTAGTCCGCAACGCACCGGTTGTACTAATGGCGATGATGTCGTCTGCCTGGTTCTCTCTTCGATGGCTTCAATTTGTGACGACTAGGAGTTTCTCAATAATTAAACAACTGACGCCTGATCTGATACTTTACTTTATTTGGACTGTAATATAATTCAAAGACAGACCGACAAAATGCTTCGATACAGCTGGGGTGCGTGGAAACATGTTCGTAGGCTATGTGCCCCTACCATGTGGATATCTTCGCCTCCCCTAAATAAGGGAGGGTCGTTGGCTCGGGTTATTATCCCATTTTCGACATGTGGGCCGGGACTCCCTCTTCACGCCGCTTCGGCAGACGCTCCAGCCAGGTGAGATGAGCGGTTTCCCGTTCAAGGCCCAGCTGGGAGCGTACCAGCGACAGAAGCGGCGGCTGGCCGAAATTTAAAGAAATCAATTTTCTCTGGGTGTTTAGTCCGCAACGCACCGGTTGTACTAATGGCGATGATGTCGTCTGCCTGGTTCTCTCTTCGATGGCTTCAATTTGTGACGACTAGGAGTTTCTCAATAATTAAACAACTGACGCCTGATCTGATACTTTACTTTATTTGGACTGTAATATAATTCAAAGACAGACCGACAAAATGCTTCGATACAGCTGGGGTGCGTGGAAACATGTTCGTAGGCTATGTGCCCCTACCATGTGGATATCTTCGCCTCCCCTAAATAAGGGAGGGTCGTTGGCTCGGGTTATTATCCCATTTTCGACATGTGGGCCGGGACTCCCTCTTCACGCCGCTTCGGCAGACGCTCCAGCCAGGTGAGATGAGCGGTTTCCCGTTCAAGGCCCAGCTGGGAGCGTACCAGCGACAGAAGCGGCGGCTGGCCGGGGTCCTGGCACCACTGGGTGTTGTTCATCTTTGACCGTCTGCCTGCTCGCCCGCCCGCGCTGGCCACATAGAGCAGGTATCGTAGGGGAGTACCTGCGAATGTCGGCTGCGGAGGACGGACTCGCTGAGGACAGACGATCGGGTTATTGTACACTGTACACGTGATAGAATGTAAATATAAATATACAAGGTATAGAGATGTAAGTATTGAGGTGAGGCCGCCCACTCTGCGAACCGGCTAGGTATCGATTCGCAGAGCGCGGCGGGCCCGCAGCTGTTGCCGCGGCGGGACGTGCGCGCGCGCAGCGCGGCCGGCGCTCGGCGCGGCGGCCGTGCGCACACTGGCCTGCGATGCGGCGCGCTTGGAGGCGGGGCCGGCGGGGGCGCGCCAGACTGCGCGGCGCCACCGGCTCCGCGGGACGCTTTGTTATTATTATAGTGTGCTACTGCGGTAACACACAAGCGGCGCTTGAGGTTTACCCCGTAACAACTCCGCTAATCCTGGGAATTTAGCGTCTTATTTGGGGGTTGGAGTCAACTTATGTGGTCGTAGGCCCGTCAGCGAGTAGGTCGCGGGGCAGCTTGTGGCGGTCAGGTGGGCGAGCGTGCCACGGCGCCAGTCCGCGGATGTGGCTCCACGCGGACGTGTCGAAGCGCTCGAACATCCTCCGGGTGAGCGACTTCACGAAGTCGTCCAGGCTCTCAACTCGCAAATCTCGCTGGATCACGTCGCCTCTCACGTAGCGAGGCGCGTTCACCACCTTCCTCAGGGTGGCCGACTGCTGCTGGCGGAGTAGGGCGCGGCTCGTCTCGCTCGTGAGGGCGAACCAAGCTGGCGCTGCGTACGTGAGCTGTGAGCGCACGTACAGCTTGTAGATATTGAGCTTCACGCGGGGGGCGGGTAACGCGCGCCTTCGCGACCACACTGCTGACGTGCCTCTTCATGGAAAGCCGCCGATCCAGTGTGACGCCCAGATACGTCACGGACGGTTTCCATGGTATGGGCTCCATGTGGAGGAGGAGTGGCGGTGGGAGCTTCCTCTTGGTGGAGATGGTAATCGCCTGTGTCTTCCCCACGTTCACCGACGGTCGCCATTTTGATAGCCACTGGGGAGGTCGAGGCTTTTTTGTATTTTTGACGCGGCGTGTTTAGCGTTGAGGCTGGTCGCGGTGTACGCCGCGTCATCGGCATATAGGGCGAGTAGCGTGCCTTCTGCTACTGGGATGTCGTCGGTGTAACATGAGTACAACACAGGCGATAAGCAGCTGCCTTGCGGTACACCTGCAAGGATGGGGTGCAGCTGGGAGGTGGCGTCTTCCACCGCCACTCTGAAGGTCCGGTTTCTCAGGAACGTGGAGAACACCTGTCACCCTAGCCTGACGGCGGGGTACAAATAAAGTACTCAACTACAAAAGTTACAATTGTTTATTAAAAAAAAAAATTAATAAAAATATATTTTTTTTCTTTTTCAAAATAACTGTTTCACCATAAATTAAGATTTTAAACACTAACTAATGTCCCTAATGCTCTCAGGGGTAAGTATCGCGCACTGTAAGTCACTTTCCTTCAAATCGTTCCCGGGCCATGCACACTTATCCTGTGAGGGCCAGTTCCGATGCGCTGGTCTTCGAATGAGGGTCCGTATCGGTCTCACGGCCGGTCCTCGGCGTAGACGGGTCTGGACGAGGTCGGTCAGTGGGTGAGGACCGAGGCTGCCGGTCGAGCTCCGGGCTCTGGCTACGGTGGCGGCTGTCTACGGTTGGCGATGGGCGAGCTGGCACTCCCAACTCTGGTACTCAGCCCGAGCGAAGTTCCCGGCTTCCTGGGATGCGCCGACGAAACACATGAAGCGAGAACGGCCCCAACCCCCGACGCAGGCATAGCCCGGTACGGTGTCGGTACCATCCTCGAATTAATTTAAAAAATACGCGGAGTGGAGCGATGACCCTTACAATTCTTTAAAAACAAGAACCGAACAAAATATAGTACAACCAATTATAAGGGTTTGAACCCCTAACCAGTTTTTAGCAAGTCGGTCATCCTTCCACTACGCCATGAGTACAATTAAAATTATTACATAGAATATAAAAACATATGTGGGTGACTATAAGAACTTATGGAAAGTAAAGCTACTTTTGATAATATTATAATGGAAGGTACATTGGAAAATCATGACAAAAATAGTGTTTATGATTTTTAACTAACAATTGATTTTACTTCCATATGTCTGAGATACAGTATAATTATTATTGCGCGTTAGTGGTGTAAGTAATGGAAAGTGACGGATAACGTTCTACGACTATTTATATGGATTTTAAAACAAAAAAAAAACAAAACTATGGATGATGTCAACAAACATTTTACATACATTTATACTTGTTTATATACTAAGAAGGTGTTCTTTTGAATCACTTAGACCAATTTATTAAACAACAAGTATTTACTAGGTTACCGTTCACTATAACGGGACAAAACTCTACTGTTATGATTATTGATTTTAACTAGGCGTAGCTATGTATGACGTTAAGGAAACATTTACGAGTTGATTTGCGCAATTTTAAAGGAGACAGATTAACTTTAGTAATTATAAGTATATGCTACTACTGAAACACTTTAGGACAGCGGATTTCAACTAAAATTTACACTCAATATTTATGTAACAAAATGTTGAGGTAGACACACAGTGGTTAACTTAATCTATTGGACTTTCTTCGGAACCGGATTACAATGCTAGGTATAAAACTAGTGGAATTCTCAAATAATTTAGTTTACGTTCTTAAAAATCTACCACGTTTCTTGTCAGATCCCGACGTATCGACATATATAGATATATTCGCGATGGGAACAAAATCACTATTAGAAAATTATAAGGATGTTTTAGTACTCTAAGAAAAAGGTTAGTGAACACTTGTGGAAATG
This sequence comes from Cybosia mesomella, assembly GCA_946251805.1. Lineage (NCBI taxonomy): Eukaryota > Metazoa > Arthropoda > Insecta > Lepidoptera > Erebidae > Cybosia > Cybosia mesomella. Next base: position 12,494,369 of record OX276411.1, read on the forward strand.
AATCGAATCGACACAGACATGAAGGATAGTTTGCGACAACAATATTAAAGATATAATTTATAATTCGCTTACCGGGATTGTAATTAACTCGTGATTCCAATATAAGGCGATGTAAACACCTCCGCTAAGGTGTTAATGCTATTCTTATAAAATTGATACACCAACAGACGCGTGGGAATTCAACTCGCGTAAGACTCACTCACTCGCGACTGGGGTCAATCCTAGCGTTACGAATACTCGTGACGGCAAAAAAAAAATCCCTTTTGTTCTACTCCCCTATATTTATATAGCTTGACCCGGATCCGACTACCCTCGTCGAAGTTTCTATCGCTGTTTCGTGTTCGCGAAGGATCTCTCGCAACAGGGACGGTGCTATTTGAGTGAGCAGGTAGTCCGAGCCGACTTACGCCTCGATTCGGTCGAAGCGTGAGATGGTGTTATTTGTGAGAAGGAGACGAAGCGCGTCTGATTACGTTTATCCTATTGTCCCGGCGCAGATCCGTCTAGATGTTTCTACCTTGGGTGGATCTTCGCGGTGTTATTGCGAGCGAGCGCTTCCGCTTTGACCGTAAAAGGTGACGATTTGAACAGCGATGCGCTGCCATATATGGTTGGTTAATGGCGATTGGTGGGTTTATTCTAGAACTTCCCATACACTAATGAATGCGCCCGGCTTTCGTTTATATTTAATGTAGTCGACGAGTCTGTTTGTGCGTGTAAACGTACCCCTTTTAGTTTTAGTATATTTTTACAAGTTAAATGTATATATATATTTTTTTTTTTTTTTTATAAAGTACTGTGTGTGTTTATTTTAAATATTTGTTACCACGTAACAATACCCCCTCTCCCAGAGAAAGAATTTTACACAGTAAAATCCGCTGCGGTAAGCGCTAAAGATGAATAGAACCGTCCAGTAACTGTCTCACTTGCATACCTCCCTAACAAATACCTATCATACGACCTAGTATACTACCTATCGTAGTTGTCTGAGGAAATTCGTAATCTACAGACTACCATACAAATAGAGTACAACCTATGAAAAGATTGGACTCGAGAACAGCACTGCATGACAAGGAGCGTCTAAGGTGAAAGAGTACTGCAACGCAGAACAATTGGACGAGACGGTTCTGTGAACTACACTGGTCTTTGATGAATTTATTACAGTCACGACCCGCTGTAACGAAAAATTAGTGAAGGCTTGCTTAAAAAGTCACTACCGCTCTAAACGCGCATAACGCTAAACAACAAAACGGATCAGACCCATACAAGGGTCACGACCCGCCAAAATGCGGAACCGCAAAATAATAAAACGAATTAGGCCTATACAAGGCTCATAACCCGCTACTAAGCGCAAAACGCAAAAAAAAGCAAAACGAAACAATCTCCCAACTATCATCAACTTCCGTGTAGGCTTAATTGGATCCATCAAAGACAACGCAGACAGAGACCGAAACGCTACGACTAATATATATAGAAAATGATTTAAATTATTGTAATTAAAAGAGAGGAAAGAGAAAAAATTATATTAATATTCCGAAACTTTACGTTAAACGAGAATAGAACCCTAAACGGTTACCACTATGATAAATCTACGCACAATTGGTTAAAATAAAATTAGATGGCTAAACGAAGTAACTCGCATAATGAGTATGTCTAGTCTCTAGCGAATTTGTTACCCGCTATAACGAAGAAAGCAGCAGACGAGTAGACCTATACCAAGAAACTGTCATACCCCGCAAAAAAATATTGCAAAACGCAATAAACAACCGTGTGTAGACCTATACAGAAGTCATACAACACTAAACAAAACTTCCCATCAAACATCAAAATTCGTGTAGGCTTGTTTTAATTCGCCCAGGACAAACACGATTCTTAACTACAATACTAGACAAAATGTTACACAAAAAATTTTTTTTTTTTTTTTTTTTTTCTTTTTACGAAGGAGAGGAATGTAACTTGAAATCTTTTATGTGCCAGTTCCCTAAATTATTTCCCGACATGTCTTCGACGGTGTATACTAATGGAGAGCGCTTTGCTACTATTTTACACTTTACGAACTTCGGAGCTAGTTTTTTCGCGAAGTGAGCATCCTTGTCGCTTTGGAAGTAGCATCGCTTCCATACTATGTCTCCGATATTAAAATCTACGGTTTTCCTGCGTAGGTTGTAATGTCGCGAGCTTTTGACATGGCTATTATACAGGGATAGTTGCACCTTGTCGAATATTTCTGCCAGACAGCCGAGGTTTCCTGCGTATTCATCGCGTGGCGAGAGCACTAGATCGTTTGGGTCTACATCTGTAGAATAATGCGACCCGCATGGTACAAGTTCTCTGCCGTATACTAGGAACGCTGGTGTGAATTTGGTTACCTCGTTAACGGCACTATTCATGGCGAACTGTATTTTCGGCAAGTTCACGTCCCAAGTTCTGTGGTCGTCCTCTACGAAAGTTGATATGGAGGTGATCAGAGTCCTATTATAACGTTCCACAGTGTTCACCTGGGGCGTATATTTAGGTGTGAATTGGACTTTTGGAATTTTATAATATTCGTACAGTTTAGCCAATTCACGACTAATGAACTGCACTCCGTTGTCCTGCAGAACCACTTGTGGGATGCCATGCACAAGAAAAACACCTTCCTCTAAACACTTAGCGACATTAGCTGCCGTAGCTCTCCTAAGAGGGAATAATAAACAATATTTTGAAAAACAACAGCAAACTACTAATATGTAAGCAACCTGCTTACGGGAAACTGGTAAAGGGCCTACTAAATCGATGGAGATCATTTGAAAAGGCCTGCTACACTCCTTAGGCCTACCTAGCGGACCAAGGGTAGTATGAGTAGGAGACTTATACGCAGTACATGTGTCACAAGCTGTCACAAATTTAGCAGTATCGCCGTACATACCAGGCCAGTAATAACGCAACTTAAGTCTGTGGTAAGTTTTAAAAATTCCCATGTGTCCCGCTGTAGGATCCGAATGGTTGTTTTTAATTATCGTTTCACGATGTTCCTTAGGAACGACCTCTTTCCATTCGAATTCGGAAGTAAGTGGGCCGTTACCCTTCGAGAAACGATACAACTTCCCATTCGTCACCATGTAGTTCGGGAAACTAGTGGGCGAACTTACGCAACCGTTTAGGATGTTTAGATACCAGTCATCCTTGGTAGTGTAACTGCGATCACTTGTGGCACTAATTTCTGCTACTGGTACCGCTCTAGATAGTGCATCTGGAATAATATTATCTTTACCTTTACGGTGTTTGATAATAAAATTAAAGGCAGAAAGCCTCAGACCCCAGCGGGCGAGACGACCCGTAGGGTTGGACAAGGTTAAGAACCATTTTAAAGCTGAATGGTCGGTATAAACCGTGAAACAATGACCATTTTCTAGATAACAACGCCAGTGTTCGCGAAGATCATAATTAGGGCAGCACAAAACTGGTGCCGAGACCAAGCAGGATTTGAGCGTCGTGAAGGCCGCTTCCGCTTCCGCTGTCCATTTGAAAGGTGGAGCGCACTTTTTAGTTGATGTTAGAGAGTTCAGAGGGCCCGCAATTGTGCTAAAGTTTGGTATGAACCGTCTGTACCAAGACGCGGTCCCTAGGAACCTCTTCACATCCTTCTTCGTGGTTGGAGTTGGAAAGTTGAGGATGGCTTCCACTTTCAGCGGGTCTGTGCGGAGACCCTCCGCGTCAACCACGTAGCCCAAATACTTCAAGCTGTCCCTAAAAAGTTGACATTTTTCAAAGTTTACTGATAAATTGGCCTTTTTGAGTTTTTCCAGCACGCGCAGCAGCAAGGACACGTGTTCCTGGAACGATTCGCTTATCACTATGACGTCATCAAGGTAACAGAAGACTTTATGCTCGAACTCCGGTCCAAATAAGGCATCTACTAATCTCTGTTGCGTAGCTGGCGCATTGGTCAACCCAAAAGGCATTACATTAAAAACGAAAGTTCCACGACCCGGAACGTAAAAACTAGTCTTCTCTTTGTCCCTTTCGTCCAACGGAATTTGCCAGAAAGACTTTGACAGGTCAATTGATGACAGGAAATGAGCGTCCCTAAGGTTATCAAAAATATGTATGGTAGACTATAGGCGTCTTTTTTGGTGATCGAATTGAGTTTCCGACTGTCTAAGCATACCCGAGGTTTACCGTCTTTCTTCTCGACAACGATGACAGGGGAAGACCACGGACTCTCGCGTGGTGAAATAACGCCGAGTTTCAACATTTCGTCTACCTGCTCTGACACGATTTTTTGTTTTTCCGGCGACAACCTATACGAACGCTGCCTAATAGGAAGTGCATCTCCTGTATCTATCCTATGCGTGATTAAGGACGTTCTACCTAAGCCCATCTGTTCGAACGAGATATTTTTAAATCGATCAATTACGCTATTCGCGATTATTTTTTCCGATGGTTCTAACGCGTCATAGGATTGAAGACCTAATACGGGAGTAGAAGACGTTTTAATATTATAGAGTTTAGGGTCTGAGTTATTAATAAAATCTACGTTAGGTAAATATTTAGGACAAATATTAAATTTTTTCCAAAAATCTATGCCAAGAATTAAATATGAATCTATTTCTGGTATTACATGAACATTTAAGACTTTAATTAAATTTTCAAAAACTATTGGTAGTAAAATACTTCCAAGAGAATGATGAGACTGACCGCCCGCAGTCGTAACTGTTAATATATCAGCAGTGTTCAAAATGAAACCCGCTTTTAAAAGTTGTAAATGGGAGTTATTCCTTAAAATAGTAATAGCTGAACCCGAATCCAAAAGGCCTAAGTATTCTAAGTTAGGATAATTAGCGATTGAGACCGTAACATATGGACGAGGATCGTTAGGGGGTAATTTATTAAAGATAGGGGCCACTTTAAAAGTACGAAAAAAATTTTTTATAGTTGTCAGCCAGTTGGCCCAGTCCTCTTTGTCGAAATTTAGCTGGCTGCAACTTTCGTTAGCTAGTTTTTTGGGTTATTATTTTTAGTATTTGCCTGAAGGGCTTTAGGAGGCGGACTATATTTGTCCTTACATTTAGGGCAATCTGTAACTTTATAACCGCGTTCACCGCATCTATAACATTGGAAGGGGCTCACGAACGGTTTTTTCTTAGGGTTGCACCTAGGGCAAGTAAGAGTAGTGTGGTCCCGAAGGCCACATTTATAGCAATATTTTCTATTTGTATTTAGAGACGCTAACCTATTCATGTTACTTTTATTTTTGTTTGTCCTTATAGAAAGGTAATTAAATTCTGGTGCTAAAGAGCAACCGGGATTACACGAGGGTTCTTTAAAATCTGAATACCGCGCGTTGATTCTTTCGTAATTCCTGCAGACTTCTCGAAGTTCGACAATGGTAGAAATATTTGGGTTTGTGGCTAAGACTCCGGCGTAACACTGCCTAATGTTATGTAATATTATTTCTAATTTTTCCCTCTCTGGCACCGGTCCGGAAAGTCGCGAAAACATACCGTGCATGATCGCTAGGTATATGGTTATGCTTTCCCCTTCGCCTTGGCTTCGCGACCGAATTTCCTGCATCATCTTGTAATCAAAGTCGAAGGTATCAAAGTCCGATTTCAACAACACAAGCAATTTAGCTTAGCTGGAGGGGTTAGGGGGAATATTAGTAATTTCGGTTGCTAATATTCTTTAAACAAAAAAAAAAAAAAAAAAAAAAAAAAAAAAAAAAAAAAAAAAAAAAAACTGTCTTAGCAGCTCCGGCCATGAACCTATACCGTCTCTTACGCTTCGGAGCCAATGCAAGGCTTCTCCGGTGAAAATTTCCGGCGCTACCCGCATCATACGCTCGTCTGAAATATTACGCGCTAACTTTAGCTCCTCTAGGCGAGCGATGAAGGCGCGAACGCAAGATTTGCCGTCATATTTCGTTTTGATTATTTCCGAAAGCGAAGTCCTATCACAAACCACTTCGGTATATGGGACGGTTGGTTCCCTTTTCTCGAACGGGCTACTTGGCACGGTTAAGCTGCTTTGAACCGACGTTCCTACTACTGGTGGCTTGTTTACGAATTTGTCAAACTTAGCTTGGAGGTCACTGTACTGTGCTACGATATCTTCGAAAAGTAAAAATAAACTTTCAATTGTTGGTTTTTCGATTCTTTTTAACCGGTAGTAAGTGTGGTTAAGTAATGAGCGAGTACGCTCCAAAACGGATTTACTATCCGGATTAACATCCAAATTATCAAGGTTTGCCTTTATTTTCCCCAAGGTTGTGTTGACTTCCTTTATGTCTGTTTCAACGTCATAAGACGAGTCAAAAATCGAGTCCGCGGGGTACTCCGAAACAATTTTATTTATTTGAATTCTAAGTTCCTCCACCTTTTCCTTAGGTTCTAACCCGCGTATGGCTACTTCATACGTGAGCTCTGGTTTGGTTAAATGTAAATATTTAATAGTACGGTCCATTTTAAAAAAGTATTTAAAAAATCTAAGTTCAACTTAAAAAAAAATTAAAATTATTATCTTTATTTTCGGGACAGCTATAAGAACGTCAAGTAAATTGATTTAAATTAAAACTGAAATATATTGAAACAATACGCGACGGAATGTGACGAGAATGTGGGAAACTTACAGTAACAATTAAATTATTAAGAACAAGGTAAAACAATGTACATAACCGTTATTATCCTTTCAGAGCACTAAACAAACAAAATCGCAACCAATAAATGATTTGCAACAATAAAAAAAATGGATGCAATAATTGTACCAAAAAAATAAAGTCTCTGAAAGAAAATGTCAATTACGCACAAACACACATGCAAACTAAAAGTGTTAAAACATAAAATGTAAATACACAAAATCAGAATGCAAAAAAAAATTTGACACTAAATATTGTATTAAATAATTTTGGTAAATATGCCCAGTGTGCGATGAAAAAATTGAAAGAATAATTAAATTTTTTGGATTCGAACCACTGTGCGATACAAAATTTTGCAGAAATGATTAAAACTGTTGCAATGACACTTTTCCCACTATGTAAGACGCGCGGATTGTGTGAGTGACAGGAGATGTTATGTAGTCACCCAGCGGACCAGAAGACAATGAAACGGCTACTCGTCCCTCTTAAGGAGGAAGGAGTCGGTGGTACTGCCCCGTTCGGCCTTGTCCGCAAAAGACCTACCACCTGTTAGATAAGTACCGACACCACAAGAAAGGAAAAAAAAAATGACTTCCAGTGCTTTGCCTATGAATATTTGGGCGCCACTTTGTCACCCTAGCCTGACGGCGGGGTACAAATAAAGTACTCAACTACAAAAGTTACAATTGTTTATTAAAAAAAAAAATTAATAAAAATATATTTTTTTTCTTTTTCAAAATAACTGTTTCACCATAAATTAAGATTTTAAACACTAACTAATGTCCCTAATAACAGAAATATCGTGAAATACGTTTAATAATACACCCATGTAAGTAAAATTATTTATTTTCTCTTCACAACGCTTTGCCTGTTACAATATTTTTTTCTGGAAGCACACCATAAACCATACAGGCCCACAGACATGATAATCGCTAGCGCTGTTCTGCATTGACCATAGAGTTACATTTCTGACACCCCCCTTCAAGTTCAAGTCCTCTTTAAATTTTTAACAATTCAAATAACTTGTAACTTGCTATTTTCTACTATTTTTAACATTACAACTTGGCAACACACTAGCTTCTACTATTTCTAATATTTCAACCTGGCAACATTAAAATGTTGATCTTTCCTGTCAAGATCAAACGTCAGTGTCACACAGCTGTTCGTAAAACAAAACATAACCTCATGAAAAACTAAATTATTTCTCAAATCTTTCTTTTACAGCCTGAAGACACTGTTATTACAACAAATTACTCAAGATTCAACATTTTACAGAAATATTCGTGTTTCACATACACAAGTGGTTTCGTAAAAATATCAGACACATTTTCATTTGTGCTTACATATTTCAGTGACAAAATTTTCTTGTTTACAATATCCTTTATAAAATGGACTTTAATGTCTATATGTTTTGATCGTTTACTGTTCTCATAGCTACTTATCATATGAATTGCACTCTGATTATCGATATGCAAGATAACAGATAAGTTTTTGTCACATTTCAAGTCCTGTAACACACCTTTGATATAAATCATTTCACTCACTGTTTGTGCCGCCGCAACATACTCAGCCTCGGCTGTAGAAAGTGCAACTGTCGGCTGCTTCTTTGAAGACCAGCTGACCAGGTTCCCTCTGTAGAACACTGCTGTCCCGCTGACACTTTTTCTGTCGCTGTGATCTCCAGCCCAATCTGCGTCTGAAAATCCATCCAAACTATTACACTGATTTGGTTTATACACTAATCCTTTTTCTCTTGTTTCTTTCAGGTAACGTAGAATTCTTTTTCCAGCTTGCCACAATTGTGCTGTTGGCCGTTCAAGATATCTGCTTAGGAAACAAGTGGCAAACATAATATCTGGTCTGCTGATTACTGCCAAATACATCAACGACCCAATCATCTCACGGAATGGAACATCAATCACTTCTTGAGTTTTATCAACTTGAAAGTTTGTCATCGGTGTATTCGCTCCTTTACATTGTTGCATGTTAAATTTCAGTAAAATTTTATCTATCATTTTTGTTTGTTTTATTTCAATTGAATTCTCTTGTCTTTTAATTTCCATTCCTAGAAATACTTTTGTTTCTCCCATGTCTTTTGCTTGAAATTCCCTTTTTAGAGTTTTTATGATTTTCTCTCCATTTCCAAGTATTAGTATATCGTCGACGAATATAAGTATATATACATCCTTTCCGGTATATAAGCAAAAATCATGTAATGACTGCTTGTATCCATTTTTCACAAGCGTACTATGCAGTTTTTCATTCCATACACGGGGAGACTCTTTTAGTCCATATAATGCCTTTCTTAACTTTAAAACTTTTCCTTTTTCTTGTTTTAACCCCTCTGGATATTTTATGTAAACATCATTTTCCAATTCTCCATTCAGAAAAGCTGTTGGAATGTCTAACTGTCTCAAGGGTAAGTTTTCTTGAATAGCTTTACTCAAAAGTACTCTTATTGTCGCTACTCGTGCTACTGGAGCATACACATTTTGAATCGTTTCTTCCTGAAATCCTCTGGCCACAAGTCTGGCCTTTTTGGTACCGTCTTGCTTAGTTCGAAAAACCCATTTTGTATCAATTGCTTTGCTTCCATATGACAACTCACTACTCTCCCATGTGCCCATTTTCTTATGCGCTTCCAATTCTTTATTTATAGCCTCTGTCCATCCACTATTTACCGCTTCATTATATGTCATTGGATCTTCTGTTAATAATGCATATGCTATATCACAATCAAGATACTCATCTGTGTAGTAATCTTTGTATTTTTCTGGTACCTTTACTTGTCTCTTTGGTCGTTCACTTGTTTTCTTTTGCTCATTTTCTGTTTCTGTATTGGATGAAGTTTCTGACTGTTCACTTTCTTCCTCTGTTTGTTCATCATCCTCATTTCTCTCATTTTCAGTCTGATTTTTGTTTTCCTCAATTTGTTCTTCCTCTTGTTCATAATACTTCACTTTTACTTCTTTGTTTTTACTTTCACTATTTTCAAACTTGTAATCTTTCTCATTGAATGTGACATCTCGCGATATTATTATTTTATTTGTCACAGGGTTCCATAATTTGTAGCCAGCTCCTCCATATCCAATCATTCTCATCTCTGTCGCTCTTGGCTCTAACTTTCCACTTTTTGGCAAATTTACTGCGAATGCTTTGCTACCAAAAACTTTCAACTTACTCATGTCGTTCTTGCCAGTAAAAATTTCCACTGGAATACCACCTTTTAATGCTTTAGTGGGGCATCTGTTCAGTTGATGAGCTGCGCATTGAATTATTTCTCCCCACAGATTCTTTGGTAAATTTGTTTCTATTACCAATGCTCTGACACGATTCATTAGACTCAAATTCATTCGCTCAGCGACTCCGTTTTGCTGTGGAGTGTAGCTACAAGTAAATTCATGGTTTATTCCCTCTTCTTCACAAAATTTCTTTAAACAGAACTCACCCCCATTGTCAGTTCTCAGTCTTTTTACTGGTGTACCATTATTTTTCATTCTTCTTACATACTTCATGATATGATCTTTTGCTTCACTTTTATATTTCAATGGGTACACTTCAGTGAAATGTGAGAAGTCGTCTATTATAGTTAGATAGTACCGCTCTCCATTGTATGTTTCAGGAGATATCGGACCGCCTATGTCACAGTGTATCAACTCACCAATTCTCTTTGACCTTGGAGATTCAATTTCTTTGAATGGTTTTCTCACACTTTTCGCCTTAATACACACATCACATTTTTCAAATGACAATGGTAGTTTCAGTAATTTTAATCCACTATAGTTAAGGTGTCCAAGTCTTTGGTGCCATAAATTGTCCTCAGCACTCAAGGCTTTACCTTCTCTCTCTCTGAGCTCAAAATTTACTAGGTATAGGCTTCCATTACATTCACCTTCAATGTATACATTTCCGTTCCAGAATTTAGCTTTATTTTGGCAGAATTTTACTATAAATCCTTTACTATTTAGTCTTCTGACCGATAACAAATTCTGGGAAAGATTCTTCACAATTAGTGCTTCTATGGTTATATTTTTACCATCTTTAGTCTGTAACTTCAATTTTCCTTGTTTATTTACTTGCATAATGTTTCCGTTCGCGACTTTTATTTTTATACCTGGTATTGTCTTGATATCTTCCATATACTGCTCATACTTCTCATTAATCATATTGTAAGTAGCGCCTGAATCTATAGCCAAAGTAACTGTGTTTACTGGTTCGTTGTATGCGTTGTGTGCGCTAGCTAACAATAATGTCTCATCATGGTTGCTTTTATTGGCCGCTTGTTTTACTGATGCCATTGGACGCCTGAACTGTCCTCTACCTCTGCCTCTGGCACGGCCTCTACCTCGTCCTCTCGTAGGGCATTCACGCAGTATGTGCCCTGGCTTTTGACAGCCATAACATGTAACAGTTGATGAAAAAGCTGTACTCTGTTCACTTTTAGTGGCAGATCCATTACCATTCTTTATTTTTAACTCAGCGTCTAGCAATTTACTTTTAAGCAATTTACAATTATTGTATTTTCGTATGCCTCGGGCATTGTGAGCAGAAGATGACACACTCTATCCTGCTCTGTAAGTTTACTACCAGTTTCTTCCAGTTTGCTTATAAGCTGGTCGAAATTATTAAAATGGTCACCTAAGTCGGCATTCGCTTCACATTTTAATGTCAACAATTTCTTCCTCAAATACAGCGCTGACAAAGTGCTTTTTCTTTCATAAATTGCTTTCAATTTATCGATCATACCTCGTGCCGTCGTAATATTTCTTACATTTTCAATATATTTGTCTGCTAGCCCCTGAACAATGATATTTTTTGCCTTTGCGTTCTTCTTGGTAAATTCTGCTTTTTCTTTCTTTTCCATCACCTCTAACTCAGCTTCTGTCACGTTTATTGCTGATACACACTCTTTTTCTTCTAAGAGACATGTGATTCTAAATAACCAAGTAGAATAATTTTCCCCGGTGAATATAGGAATTTGTGCAGAATTTTTAGCGTCTGCCATCTTTTTTTATTGGCGTCTTCTAACACAGTTTATTTTTCACTGTTTTCACACTTTTACCTAAGCTATCCTGTGCCAATCTGGCTTACATGGGCTCCTGGGCCCATAACCTAACAGAAATATCGTGAAATACGTTTAATAATACACCCATGTAAGTAAAATTATTTATTTTCTCTTCACAACGCTTTGCCTGTTACAATATTTTTTTCTGGAAGCACACCATAAACCATACAGGCCCACAGACATGATAATCGCTAGCGCTGTTCTGCATTGACCATAGAGTTACATTTCTGACACCTAATGCTCTCAGGGGTAAGTATCGCGCACTGTAAGTCACTTTCCTTCAAATCGTTCCCGGGCCATGCACACTTATCCTGTGAGGGCCAGTTCCGATGCGCTGGTCTTCGAATGAGGGTCCGTATCGGTCTCACGGCCGGTCCTCGGCGTAGACGGGTCTGGACGAGGTCGGTCAGTGGGTGAGGACCGAGGCTGCCGGTCGAGCTCCGGGCTCTGGCTACGGTGGCGGCTGTCTACGGTTGGCGATGGGCGAGCTGGCACTCCCAACTCTGGTACTCAGCCCGAGCGAAGTTCCCGGCTTCCTGGGATGCGCCGACGAAACACATGAAGCGAGAACGGCCCCAACCCCCGACGCAGGCATAGCCCGGTACGGTGTCGGTACCATCCTCGAATTAATTTAAAAAATACGCGGAGTGGAGCGATGACCCTTACAATTCTTTAAAAACAAGAACCGAACAAAATATAGTACAACCAATTATAAGGGTTTGAACCCCTAACCAGTTTTTAGCAAGTCGGTCATCCTTCCACTACGCCATGAGTACAATTAAAATTATTACATAGAATATAAAAACATATGTGGGTGACTATAAGAACTTATGGAAAGTAAAGCTACTTTTGATAATATTATAATGGAAGGTACATTGGAAAATCATGACAAAAATAGTGTTTATGATTTTTAACTAACAATTGATTTTACTTCCATATGTCTGAGATACAGTATAATTATTATTGCGCGTTAGTGGTGTAAGTAATGGAAAGTGACGGATAACGTTCTACGACTATTTATATGGATTTTAAAACAAAAAAAAAAACAAAACTATGGATGATGTCAACAAACATTTTACATACATTTATACTTGTTTATATACTAAGAAGGTGTTCTTTTGAATCACTTAGACCAATTTATTAAACAACAAGTATTTACTAGGTTACCGTTCACTATAACGGGACAAAACTCTACTGTTATGATTATTGATTTTAACTAGGCGTAGCTATGTATGACGTTAAGGAAACATTTACGAGTTGATTTGCGCAGTTTTAAAGGAGACAGATTAACTTTAGTAATTATAAGTATATGCTACTACTGAAACACTTTAGGACAGCGGATTTCAACTAAAATTTACACTCAATATATATGTAACAAAATGTTGAGGTAGACACACAGTGGTTAACTTAATCTATTGGACTTTCTTCGGAACCGGATTACAATGCTAGGTATAAAACTAGTGGAATTCTCAAATAATTTAGTTTACGTTCTTCCAAAATCTACCACGTTTCTTGGCAGATCCCGACGTATCGACATATATAGATATATTCGCGATGGGAACAAAATCACTATTAGAAAATTATAAGGATGTTTTAGTACTCTAAGAAAAAGGTTAGTGAACACTTGTGGAAATGAATCGAATCGACACAGACATGAAGGATAGTTTGCGACAACAATATTAAAGATATAATTTATAATTCGCTTACCGGGATTGTAATTAACTCGTGATTCCAATATAAGGCGATGTAAACACCTCCGCTAAGGTGTTAATGCTATTCTTATAAAATTGATACACCAACAGACGCGTGGGAATTCAACTCACGTAAGACTCACTCACTCGCGACTGGGGTCAATCCTAGCGTTACGAATACTCGTGACGGCAAAAAAAAATCCCTTTTGTTCTACTCCCCTATATTTATATAGCTTGACCCGGATCCGACTACCCTCGTCGAAGTTTCTATCGCTGTTTCGTGTTCGCGAAGGATCTCTCGCAACAGGGACGGTGCTATTTGAGTGAGCAGGTAGTCCGAGCCGACTTACGCCTCGATTCGGTCGAAGCGTGAGATGGTGTTATTTGTGAGAAGGAGACGAAGCGCGTCTGATTACGTTTATCCTATTGTCCCGGCGCAGATCCGTCTAGATGTTTCTACCTTGGGTGGATCTTCGCGGTGTTATTGCGAGCGAGCGCTTCCGCTTTGACCGTAAAAGGTGACGATTTGAACAGCGATGCGCTGCCATATATGGTTGGTTAATGGCGATTGGTGGGTTTATTCTAGAACTTCCCATACACTAATGAATGCGCCCGGCTTTCGTTTATATTTAATGTAGTCGACGAGTCTGTTTGTGCGTGTAAACGTACCCCTTTTAGTTTTAGTATATTTTTACAAGTTAAATGTATATATATATATATTTTTTTTTTTTTTTATAAAGTACTGTGTGTGTTTATTTTAAATATTTGTTACCACGTAACACACCTTAACGATCCGGCGGGGCAATGCTTCGATACACTATAAATACGGACTTTTATAGGTTTTCGCAAACAAAACAATATCGCGTTTCACAATGAAACAGCGACATCTAGCGACCAACTTTACTAGGTAATATCGTCTTAAACATACCGCCCACCAAGGATATTTAGTGACGAAATGTCCTTTATCTATATCATTCTGTGTTCTACAGTTGGAATCTTATACAAATTTTTATTTTAACAATCTTACATAATATAATTTTCTGAAAATCATAAACCATGCTCCATCCCAACATAGGTTTGTTTATTCTATTAATGGAATCTAATTGCGGCTAAATTTTTGATAGAAAATGTACATTCATAATTTGTTTTAAAACTGTAATTGATAATTTGGCCTCGTAATAAATTTTTCATGGTAACACCAAAATTTGACATCTCAATTCTCAAGATTCTCTTCTCAAGTTTGGCGGTGAAAAGTTGAAAATGTGAATGTTGAAAAAACTTCACAAACTTAACTTATTGAACTAATATAATACTACAAACAGTATTGTAGAAACTGTACTTGTAACTTGTGTATACATTGAATGAAATGTTTTTCTCATCCAAGTCTCTACATAATAAATGGTAACTTGGTGAGTAGAAAACCTTTACAACTATTATTATAAAGTTTTTTGTAACTGTAGGTAGGTACTGTCAATAGATATCTTTCATCCAAAATATGCGTAATAAAATTGTTCATGCTCTAAACACTTTTCTTTTTCAGTACATACATGTATTCACTCACAAAGTATCAGTAATTTATTCGGTTTCATAATAAAGTAAAAGTCCCACAACAAAGTGGAAGTCTGGTTGCAATTTATTGGTAAGTAGCAATTTTTGTACTTATATTCCTTGAGAGAAATTTACCACAAACCAAAAATCCATATTTAGAAGTTTAACTTTTTACAGACTTAATGAAAATTACCAACTTAAACACTCAAGTGTTGAACTGGATGACTTCACTCAGGATGAATACTGGATTAAACTATAATTAAATAACACATTAGAATCTTTACTTAAAATACTTATAAAAATTGACCTTTGTAATTGATCTGGTTGGCAATGTTACTCACGGTAACCATTACAATCATCTGAGCATTCATGTGAATATGGCTTGTTGGTTACAAGTTCAAACAAGCCTCCACAGGTTAATGAATACTGAGCTAACTTGGATGGATATAGTACACATTACACTGTACTTATGACACTCGGGGTATGATAATTCCCTGTGACCTGTTCTGATCACTGCTACTCATTGATTGATTAAACTAGAGTTGACCTAATATCAAATCACTTTTATGTTTTACTAATGATGACTAGGGTTATAACTAAAACCCTGACACCTGATCTAAGTGTCCTATGATTGATTGAACTAAAATTGAACGAACATAATACTACCTTTACCCATACTATAAGAATGATGACTTGGGATATAAAAAAAACCCTGAAATGTGACCTAAGTGATATATGATTGTTTGACCTAGAATTGAACTAATACAATGCCATATAATGATGACTATTATAATGATGACTAGGGATATAATTAACCCTGACACCTGATCTAAGTGACACTTGATTGAACTAGAACTAAGCTAACATAGTGCCACCTTTACCATAATAAAGATGACTAGGGCTATCACAAGCCCAGACACCTGACCTAAGCGATACTACCGTTGACCTCAAATTAGAAGAACATAGTACCACCTTTATACCATAATAATGATGACTAGAGCTATCACAAGCCCTGACACCTGACCTAAGTGATACTACTGTTTGAACTAGAATTAAAATAACATAGTACCACCTTTATACCTTAATAATGATGACTAGGGTAAGGTACGCCTAAACCCTGAAACCTGACCTAAGTGATACTAGCCATTTCATGTGTGCTTTGTGTTTGTGTTTATTACATGTTGTATTTCTTACATACATGTCCTTTAGTTGTACTGCTCTTTGTCTCTGTAAATAATATTCAAATGTTTGACCTTTGATTCTTGTAATTGTTGTTGTCTTGTAAATCTCGTTGTTGATCTAATTTTAATCTATTCATTCATATTAATATAATTTTTATTGACCTGTGTAATACCCTAGGCTAGTACTCTGTGAGTGTGTGATCAGAGTACTAGTGGGCTCTGGTGCTATCTTAAAGCTTGTCTTAACCCTTTATAAGGCAGAGGGAACTAGGAGAGGTACAAATTTAGACTAAATGGTTATTGTAAGCTAATATGTTATAAAATGCCCTATGTATTTTCTTTTTTCGTGAAACCGATTGGAAAATTTTGGAAAATTTGGTGGCAATATAGTTGCCACTGCCTGTAAAGGACTATGAAAAATAAAATAAGGTTTATTATAATTAAACTTTTTATTTCTGTTCATGGTAAATATCAAAGCATGGTACCACACAAAGTGGAACCTTGCATCTGGAGCATTGAATTTTTGATCTTTTATTGTTTGTCTTTGTGCTACATACACGACATCGCCGATAACTTGGCAGACGTTCATGTTTATGTGTTCCAACACTGGCAAAACGAAGGTCATCGATTACAGAGCTTGTTTTCTGGTAGTTATCTGACATTTTGGGCTTCTTAGTAAGATACATTGGTTGGGTATCCAAGCTCCTTTTCCTTGAAGAAAAAATATTTATGGGTAAAGCCAAAATTTTATCACTAGTAACAGAATAGTAACGTTAATACTTTTACGTTACCGTAACGTAAAAGTAACGTAAAAGTGTTATAAGGCTGCATGCACAATGAGGGCTACCGTTTACAACATTTTATTTATTTTAGAAATAAACGAGCGTAGCCTACAAAAATGTATGTAATTTGACGTTTTGATAACCTCTCTACAGCAGCGCCTCTAGCGGCGAATTCACACGCGTTAGCCCTCATTAATGAGATTACGCAAATGGCAGGCTATTGTTATTGGTTAAAATAAAACTAAGTAGAATGTATCATTCACAGGTTTAATGAAATTAACTTTTACATAAATTTACTATCCCAAATAAACTGGATGTTAAATAAGCTAAAGGAAATTAGTTAATTTCTTTAACATTCACCTCATTTGGGAAAGTAACATACCCAATACAATCTGCATCTGCGTAAGGTAAGAACGTCACAATATCTTCTTTAGAAATAATGGATATATCATTTTCTACTAATTTAAACTTTTTTTTGTCTCCTTTCAATGATTTAAAACCTTGCACAACCAGTTTTTTTTTTAATTTGTCAACTTCTTGGATTAAGCATACGTATCGGTAAGTACGTTTTCCTTTTTTAGTGTAAAAATTCGCCAAGATATACTTCCCTACTTCTTCAACACAATCTTCTAACAATTTGCCATCATTTTTAGGTTTATTAAGCTTGAATAATCCAGTTTCTTCATCGAGTACCATTGAGACACTCTAATTTGATATTATTGATACTTTTGACTTATGTTCTTTTTTTTGTATCAAAAACGTGCTATCGCCTGAGTGTAACTTTTCTGTTTCTACTCTCTCTTCATCATCTACGTCTAGCTTTTCTACCTCCATTTTCCCTTCATAGTCTGTGTCTAGCTTTTCTTCATCATTTTCTAGCCTTTCTACCTCCATTTTCTCTTCATAGTCTGTGTCTAGCTTTTCTTCATCATTTTCTAGCCTTTCTACCTCCATTTTCTCTTCATAGTCTGTGTCTAGCTTTTCTTCATCATCTTCTAGTTTTTCTACCACCATTTTCTCTTTATAGCCTGTGTCTAGCTTTTCTATCTCATTTATCTTTTTATCGTCTACGTTTAGTTTTTCTATTTTCCTTTCTTCCAGCTTCAATTCTTTCTCTTCCATACTGTTTGGGTTAACGCTGTGTGTGTTAATTTGTATTCCTTCTGTTTCTAAATGTTCATCATCGTCTTCGTGATTCTCTTCCGGCCAAGTATTACTATCATCCGTTTCTGCGTAACTAATATTACTATCAAAACTAGTGTCACTGTCAGTGTCAAATGAGTTTTCTTTTTTGCTTTTTTTTTTTGGTAGCGTTTGTTTTTTTATTTTTCGGTTAGTTGACCGTCTTTTCCTTGAGGTTGTTGGTTGGTCACAGTTTTTAAGTAAGTTATGTATTTTTGGGTTATCACAATCACACATCCCACTCTTATTATTGCAGAAACAACTTACTTCTCGATATTTAATTATATGTTTTTGGTTTGTTATCAATTGGTGGATTTGCATCGTGTTGGGACACGGAATCAGATTTTTTACAATGTGACTATCAATTAGATGTATTGTTTCAGGTGGAATATAAAACAGTCTTATGGTTGTATCTGAAGTGGAGAGTACCTCAAAGGCTATATTTGCGTTAGGTATGTCTGTACCGTGAGCCACTTTTTCATCTAGTGTCCGTTTGATGGCCCCACCGATGCCATCAGCTGCTCCCTTTCCATGAGCAGCTTCAAAAAAGCTCCATGTAGAATGTTCAAAACCATACTCATAAATTTTGGTACTAAAGAGATAAAAATTCTTTTTTTGGCGGTATTGTGTAGTCGGGCCATCAGAGAAAAAGTGAACAACAGTTATATTGGGATACTTAGATCTCAAAAACTTTAATACTGGATCCAGATGTGCCCATATCGATTCTGGGTTGTGTAAATTGCTTGGTGAAATGGAACAAAAAGATATAGCCTTTTCAGCTTTCATATACAGGACACCAGTATGTAATGTGATTTGAGCTTTGGCCGAACCGAAATGCATCGATTGAACTTCTTCATAATGTTTGCATTGGTAATTTTCGGAGAAATCGATGTGGATAGCAGCTTCGTGGTTTTCTAAATTGGTTATGCATGTTTTGTACTCTTGGTATTGACGATATATGTTATATATATGTTTTTTGAATATCGGCATTTGATTATTGACAATTTTCACAAGATCTTGTACTGTGCCTTCCATTTCCGTTTTAGTCATTCTGTTTGTATATTTAACTTTATCATCTTTATTATACTCGTGCTTTTCTACAGTCCAAACAGGCCATTTAATTTTTTCCATCAATTTCACCCGATCCTCGTTTCCTTGAAATTTGTTTTCCGAACAAGTCGAGCACCTACTATACATACAATCCTTTGATTTAGGATCACATACTAATTCGGACACTATGGAGTTTAAATCATCGTTGTCAAGGTATCCTAAAGATTTTAGTTTTTGTACCATGAATTTCATATTAGAATGTTTCAAGCAAGCACAAGTGTCACGATTTTCTAGTTTCGGCGCAACAACATAGAATGGTCTGAACATTTTGAAAGCACTCAAAGATATTTTTCCAACCTCTTGCACATACTTTTTATGTAGGTTTTTCATTGAGTCTAGCAGGTACCTTTTTTGTTTCTTTTCCTTTTTAAAAGTTTTGCATTCCTTTTTTCCAGCAGATGCTCGACTTACGTCATCTCTTTCATAAAACGCTCTTACTTTGTGCATCAATACCGTTTTCTTGAGTTTCTTATCTCTGTATTTTCTCATATTCGTTTTTAGTCCAATAGTTGCTGTCATCTTACCTTTGAGATTATATTTCTTTAGTATGTCGTTGTTAACAATATTCTTCAATATCCTTTTTTGTTCGTTTGATTTAGATGTTACATATTCATCCTTCAAGGCTTCTTTCAACACATTTAACTCTAATATTTTTTTCTTCACTATTTCTTTGCAGGGAGTGGCAACTTCTGGTAAACTTTTATCTACAAATGTCTGTGCTTTTTTTCTTGGTGTTTCATAATTGTCTGGATTAGTACTAGTAGCAGCACTATTAATTTCTTCAATATGTTTTATGGCATTATTATATTTTTCATTCAACTCAGCAAACTTCTTCTTGTGTCTGTAAAGTTTTTTCTGCATAGCTTGTAGCTTCTTCTTTAAGATTTTTGTTTCAGAACACAATCTTTCATTCTCAATCTTAAGTCTATTATTTCTCATCCGATGTATCTGCATAATCTTTTGCCTTTTCTTTTCAAGGTTTACATTTTGGTTTGTATTCTTAGTAATATTCTTATTTTGTAGTTCTTTTGCCTTCTTTCTATCTTCTTGCCATTTCCAACGCTGTTCTTCTTTTTCTGTCTCTGTATATTTACTTCTTTTTGCTCTATAATGTTTCAAAGCTCTTTCGCAATCTTTTCTTTTCATTTCATTGTATTTATCTGGATTTTCATTTTTTAATTTCTCTCTATACTTTCTTTGTTTCTCAGCTGCTGTTAATGGCATCTGCAATAAGTATGCAGAAAATCATTATATAAATAGGTAAATTTATAAAATGCGGCAGTCTTCGGGAGAAGGGATAAGTAGTGTGGGATTGAGTTAAGCATAGATTAATAATCTATGTTATATATCTCATCAAACGAAACAAAAAAATAAATGGCTAAACTTCGGTATGTGGACCGTCGAGTTGGGCTACCGAAATTTTATGGCAGACAGGTCTTAGCTTAAGTAGACTTTCCACAAAATTTCAGACTGCGGAGCCTTGTAGTTTTTACAAAATAAATTATTAAACTTTCTATATTTTTACGTTTGTTTAGATTCATTTGAGGTTTGTTCATTGCGTTTCGTTTATGCATAACAACAGAAATCAATAAAAAAAAACTAGACCGTTATTTTATCATATTTACGTGTTTGAATATAAAAACTTTGTACAGTACTACTGTAAAAACGAAAGGCAATTTTGTTTTGTCAATCAACAAAGTGTCATCAATGTCATCATCAGTCATCGTTTGTCCGCCCTTCAGTCGAGATCGTTTTACGTACTCCTGTAGCATTGACAACGTATGACTACCATGGCGTCTTCGAAGTCCCCGGGCTCCGCCACGCCGTCAGAAGATAGTACAGTGCAAGTTTTGGACTCAAGTGAGCGGCTTGTTACGAGTGCATCTTCTGTGCCGTCCATATCGCGACTGTCGCGAGTGAGAGTCGGGGTGCTCTAAAGTCCAGATTCTTACTTTAGGGCACTCCGACTCGGATAGGTTAGGTTAGAAGGCTAATGTGGCCTTCGTGGTTATTTTTTTATAAACCACCCAGAAGTAGGAGCCCCGCGTAGCGGGGCTCCGTCGACCTTGTAGGCGCATCAATTGATTAGTTTATAAAAAAATTGTCCCATGTATAGTTTAGGGCACAAAACCACCCAGAAGTACGCCACATTATTGTAAATTCCTGCCCCTTAGAATTACCTAACCTCAAAACTTCATTTTTATTTTTCTCAAAAACTACAGGGTTCCGCAATCCCCCCTTCGCAGGGGGGGGTTCTCCCCCTACCCCCTCCCCGCACCCCTTAATTCGACGGTCCATATACCGAAGTTTAACCAAATAAATATATTAATCTTAATTAAAAATATAAAATGTTTAGCTATAGTATACTCAATCCTAACTTAAATAATGCACTGTAACAGTCAGCGTCGCGGCGTTACTGACGCAGCGACACCGACACCAACGCTGACTCTTGGATCGAAAGTTCACCTTTAAAAGTATACACCTACCTTTATAATGCTTTTACGTTACGTAACATAAACTTCTAAAAGGGGTAACGTAAGAGTAACAGAAAGGTAACAGAAAAGCAACGGAAAAGTAACAGAAAAAGCGTCTGTCTACAGCTTTACAATAATTTATAAGAAAATTGCAAGGAATTGTTAGCTGCGGCTGTGTTCGCACAAATCTTACGTTCTCAAACGTTAATCTTACATAGAAAAGTAGAAAAATAACTTGAACTTACTTTGTAAATCGCAGGTACAAGTTCAGTAGTTTTTAACACGAAAACACGCCGCCGATTCACTTGTTCTATGACAAACAAATCAAAATGGTTGACGGCTAGAATTCGGACAGCGACGGATGCTATAAGTGTTGCTAGTGTAAAAGAATTAATAACTACTACGATTCTTTCAGAAATTTTATAGAAATTTAGTAACGTAAATAGGGTAACGTAAAAGCACGAGAATCAAAGACAACACAATAAAACCTAAAAAAAATGCTAATTTACTTTGAATCTTAAAGTTTATGTAATAAAATCGACATTTCAGTAACCTCACACTAAATTATGAATCAGAAAAATAAGTAAAATGCTATAGAAATTTCACTAGGGTACTCGACATATTTGGGTAGCAAAAAAGGACATTTCTTTTTGTATGAAATTTTTTGTTGTTGTTAATTTGTCTTTAAATTTTTATAAACAAAATAAACGTATACGTTTGAAATTGATATATTACATAACTAGTAAATACATCAATGTTACAATCGGAAACAAAAACTCGTCATATTACTCAATATGTTTCTTTATTTATCATTAGACGCAAATAAAATTCTAAAAGTGTAATAAAATTTTGGCTTTACCCTTATAAGACCACGTGCCAAAGATAATCTAAACGCCAATTGTGGCATAACACTGTGGACGCGGCTGTTTGAACTGTAGAGAAGGTACGAGTTTGTTATTGCTAGGTCTATGCAAAAATAAAAAATACGAAGCCACCATTTCTTACTTCTTCTGCCGACTTCATATCGCCTCTTTGCTTCAATAATGTGTTATCTTGAAAATTGAAATTTTAGAGAAGAGTGTTTTTCAACATTCAAAAAATAATTGTGTCGAAACGAATATTTTTTTACTGTCAATCTACAATTTATTGTAAATTATTACAAATAAACTATGTAAAAACTTATCAAAATACTGATAATTTAGAAGTTAAGCAAGAAATTGGCTTTATTTGAGAAAAAGTGGAACAATGCAATTACAACTACATCATTATAACTTCTTTCTTCAAAATATTGAAAAATCAGACTGAAATTACGAATTATCACAATTTTTATTGTTCCTTACTTAATGAGAATCACATCTTACTGGAGAAATTAAAGCATTAGCTTAAAATTAAATAAAAGAATAACTATCCTTATGAACAATCAGACTTTGTTAATTGTAAGATTAAACGAACTTACCTGAAGTGAAGTTCTACCTATCTTAATTATACGTAGCTCATTGTCCGAAATTTCGTGTAGTAACGCTCATATACCAGCGCCTAAGTCACTATTTCAAAGCTAAAAAAAACAAAATTGTCAATTTCTCGTTTGACAGCTATTACGTCATTTCGTTTAAAGGTGTATGAACAACCCTTATGTAGTCTGGGATAATATTTAGTATTAGTGGGCGGGATTGGGAGTACCGTTTCGGACAAGGAGCTAATAATTAAGATAGAACTTCACTTCAGGTAAGTTCGTTTAATCTTACAATTATACTTAAGCTCCTTGTCCGAAATTTCGTGTAGCTGTTTGAAGCTAGGGTTGTGAATAAAATAAATTTTAATATTGTATAAAAATGTTTTTTTTATTAATTTATAATAGGAACATAAATCAATGCTAAGGGAGGAAACACAAAGTGTTTTTCAGTAGCAATCGAAGGTACTTAAACGATATAAACTTAAGTTTCTTATTTTAGGAACAATAAGATTAATAAGTTGTATTATTACATACATATCACCCTCAAATGGTATTTATAGAATTACAAATGACATCGCTGAAGCTAGTAGGATCTTGTTGGATAGGCCTATTGTAGTGTCTTGCAAATGTGTTAGAATTATTTGACCAGCCTGCAGTTTTCAGGATTTGGTCAATACTAATGCCGGATCTGAGTGCAGCAGACGATGACGCATGTCTCGTACTGTGCGCTGTAAAAGTCTCTGTCTATTCCTGCCTCTTTCATAGTCAATTTAATCCAACGACTTATCGTCTCTGTGGATGCAGCGTGATGAGGCTGTTATGAAAGGAAAGTCTTGAGTCTTCTTGAATTATTTATTTTTAATATATTTTATATTAACAAGCACAATTGGAGCGCAGTCAGTCCAGCCGGAATCGGGAGTCAATGTGTGTCGGGCATAGATAAAATATATAATTTTTACGGCTCTGGGCATCAGGCCATAGATATGTAACATGCCCCTTTTTTATACAAACTAAACGCATTTGACATTGACAACTGACTGACATAACAATTTGAGATTGACAACTAATTGGTTGATTGATACAATACAAATAAACATAACCTGAAACATCTTTGATATTTTTACAAAGAGAAAGGCATTTTTTAAATTATAATTTGTCATTAATATTACTTACACATATTGTCAATTGGTTGATTGATACAATACAAATAAACATAACCTGAAACATCTTTGATATTTTTACAAAGAGAAAGGCATTTTTTAAATTATAATTTGTCATTAATATTACTTACACATATTGTCATTTTACTTATTTAATTTATAAGGGTTACATTTTTAATTTCTATTGTGAATAATTAATACATATTTATCAAACATTACAAATCCAATTTTTCAATTTTCTTTAACAATCTTCCTCTAGAACTATATCTATTTTCAGGTATTTGATTTTCATTATCAATAGGAGACTTTACATTAGTATTTGGTGAGCTTTCTACAGAACTTTTCTTATATTCTGATGGAGCAGATACACTACTCGACTGACTAAGTTCTGGTAAAGACAATTGGTTTTCATTAACATACTCATTATAATCATGAATACTTGAATAGGACACATCATTGTTTACATTTATATATTCCGGAGACTGAGTCTCAACAATAGTTTCATTTTGGTCAGACTCTAAGGATTGACTATCTGATTCGACTGACATATAGGTATCTGATTCAATATTACATAATTCCTCATTACAGCTAATGGAATCGGATGGTTCATTGTAAGTATATACAAAGTAAGTACAATATTCATCATCTTGAGAATTAGGTAATGTTTTACACTTAGGTATAGGTTCTGATTGATTAACAGTTTTAGGGTCAAATGTTACTGTTTTCTTAAACTGGTTACAATGACTATGATCTTTGCGAATATGTTGAGTATTTCGCCTATAGGAAGAACCTAAACTATCTTGTATTACAAAAGACCTTGGGTGTTTTGCTTTAGAAATTATTGTACCTTTAGACCATATTATATCCCTAGGATTTTTCTTAAAATATACTTTTTCTTGTATCTCAAACTCTGAATATTGTTTACAATTTCTATCATAGTACATTTTGCTTTTGTTTAAGTTTGTATTTTTGTTTTCTAAATGTGTTGAATACTTTACAACCTTAGGTTTGAGATTATTAATGTTACTAGGTAATTTAGTTCTTAATTTTCTAGACATTAACAGCTGTGAAGGTGAACTTATCTTCCCTCTTTCGGTAGTCCTATATTGTAGTAATCCTAAATAAGGGTCTGTGCCTGATTGTTCACATTTTCTTAAAATGTTTTTAATTATTTTTACAGATATTTCTGCAAGGTCATTTCCTTTTGGATAATGCGGACTTGAAACACTATGTTCAATGCCCCACTGTTGAAGAAAGTTTTTAAATTCACTTGAATTATAAGGCGGGCCACCATCAGAAACTATTTCCATTGGTATACCATGACGGGCAAAAATAGATTTTAAATGTGTTATCACTATTGAGCTTTGACTGTTTTTCTTTAAGTTTGCAATTTCTATGTAACTTGAGTAAAAATCAACAACAAGTAAATATTTTTCACTTTTATACTCGAATAAATCAGTGGCAACCTTCTGCCATGGGAACAATGGATGTTTGTGAGACATAAGTGGTTCTTTTGTTTTGTTTACACTGTACATGGCACAAGTTTCACACTGCTTTACTTTGTTTTCTATATCATGGTTGATGTTAGGCCAATAAACTATACCTCTTGCCAAGTTTTTTGATTTTTCAATACCTAAATGACCTTCATGTAGAATATTTAGAATTTCAGTTCTCATAGAAGTAGGAATAATGACTGACTGGTTTTTAAACACTATGTCATTAATTACATGGATTTCATCTTTGATATTCCAATATGGTAAAACTAAACTATCGCAATGATTTTTAGATTGAGGCCAACCGTCTTTATAATATTGTTTTAGTTTTTGCAAACTTAAATCCATGTTTGTATGAGACAGAATTTGTTTTAATTTATCTTGAGAAATTGCTAGGTTAGACGTCAATAAATTTACATGAATTTCTACATTTTTTTCTATTTCTTTCAAGCTAATTATTTCAGGACTATTGTCAATGAATGCTGTTCGAGAAAGTGTGTCTGAAACATACATTTCTGAACCTTTAGTATAGGTTACAATCAAATGATACGCTTGTAAGGCTATCATCATTCTTTGTAGTCTAGTAGGAACATCTGATAAAGGTTTTTTAAAAAGAGTGACCAGTGGTTGATGGTCCGTCTCTACTTGAATAGGCTTTCCATATATATATTGATGGAATCTTTGACAACCAAAAACTATAGCATAAAGCTCTTTTTCAATTTGTGCATAATTTTGTTGGGCTTTATTAAGTGATTTGGATGAATAAGCTATAGGATTTGTCCCATGAAATATTACAGCACCTACGGCATTTTTTGATGCATCAACTGACATTCTTATTGGTTTATTTATGTCATAGTGCACAAGAACGGGAGATTTACAAATTAATGACTTTAATTTTGAGAACTGTTGTTCATGCTGGTCTAGCCATTGCCAAGTATTGTGTTTTTTAAGTAAGTCTCTGAGAATGCTCGTCTCTTCAGCTAAGTTAGGAATGTAAGATCCTAAATAATTAATCATACCCAGGAATCTTTGTAATTCCTTGACATTTTTCGGACTGGGAATATTGATAATTGCGTCTACTTTGGATTTATCTGGACTTATTCCATTTTTATTAAAAATGTGACCTACATAGCGGATTTCAGCTAGGTTAAATTGACATTTTGATCGATTAAATCTAATATTTACTTCTGAGGCACGTTTAAATAAGGACTCAAGTCTTTCATTATGTTCTTGCTCATTAGAACCATAAACCAAGATATCATCTACAAATATTAAAATACCTGGTAGATCACCAAACAAATCATTCATTACTTTATGAAAAATTTCACCACTAGAGTTAATACCGTACGGAAGTCTCAGAAATTTATATCTACCAAATGGTGTATTGAATGTACAGAGGTCACTGCTCTCAGAGTCCAAAGGAATGGACCAGTAACCAGAATTTGCGTCTAATTTTGAAAATACAGATGCACCAATTACTTTGGATCTAAGGTCGTCAAAAGTCGGGTAAGGATAGTGAGGTCTTTTAATGGCTACGTTTAGATTTCTAGGATCCAAACACACTCTTAATTTTCCATTGGGTTTTTCAACTAGTACAATTGAATTTACCCATTTCGTTGGTTTAGTTACTTTCTCGACTACTTTCAATTTCTCCATATTATCTAATTCAACTTTAAGTCGGTTTTGCAATGTGTATGGTATCTTACGGACAGGGCATACTTTTGGTGGTACATTTTCATCAATATGTAAATGAGCCTTATGTGGTAAACAACCTAAACCTTCAAACAAGTAAGAGTATTTGGAAACACTGTTTTGCACTGACCTTGGCTTACTCGTCTTATTATTAATTTCAAATATTCTCTTTACAATACCTATTTCCTCACAAGTCTTCCAACCAATTATTGTTTGACAATTACATTCCATAACAATGAAACATATATTTGAACAAAAACCATTTTCAAATTGACATCTCAGTATACAATAACCTAAGTTAGGCACCAATTCACCTGAAAATGTAAATATTTTATTATTGGTTCTTTTAATTGGTATGTGACTTTGTCTCATACATTTAATTTTGTTTAAAGTTTCTTTAGAAATGACATTTGTGTCAGCACCAGTGTCTATTTTGCATTTTAGGTTATAGTTATTACAACAAACATTAATTTCCCAATTATTTTTTACCTTAGTATTGCTAGAGTTGAGTGCACTGCTGATTACAAAATTATTTTCAAGATCAGATTCAGATTGGATTATACCCACATTTTTATTTTTGTTACCTGAAATAAATGTATGGTTAGGGTTTTTGAAGAAACATTGACTTGCAAAATGGTCCTTTTTCTTGCAATTACTGCATATTTTGCCTTTAGCCGGACACTTGTAAATATGGACTTGACCACAGCGACGACAAGTTTTTGAATTTAGAGATTTTGAATTTGCATTTGACGGGTTTCTCCTTTGTGCATGTGGTGTAGCGTTGTTTCTATGTTTTGAACTTGACCTGTTCTGGTGATTATTAGTATTTATGGCTTGAACAGTAATATTTTCAGACTTTTGTTGTAATTTAGTCAATCTCTCCTGTGACAACTCAATCGATTTTGCAATTCTCATGGCCAGTTCCATGGTTAGATTTTCTTCCTGCAGCAATCTCTCTTTAATTCCTTTATTGTAAATACCAATGACAAACATATCACGCATCAGGGACTCACGCAACTCTTTCAACTCACAAGAAGCAGACAGATTATTCAATATTGTGACATATTCTTCCAATGTTTCATCAGGTTTTTGTGCTCGTGTGAAAAAATTGAATCTTTCCATTGTTACATTTTTGAGAGGGTTAAATTTGTCTTCAAATTTTTGTAGTATGGTTTTGAGATTGGTAGTTTTTCTATCTAAATCAAAAGAATTATAAATGTCTAGTCCTTCCTCTCCCACAACATTGAGGAAAATAGCAATCTGTTTTTGCTCAGATGCTTTGTCAATTTCATTAGCGTCCATGAATATTTCGAATCTTTGACGCCATGTTCGCCATCTTTGCGAAGCGTTCGTTCCGTCGAATGTTAGTGGCTTAAGATTATTGGAAATGAATATTTTTGATTCTGCCATACCTTATTTGTCTCGTGTTCACTTCTGACACCATGTTATGAAAGGAAAGTCTTGAGTCTTCTTGAATTATTTATTTTTAATATATTTTATATTAACAAGCACAATTGGAGCGCAGTCAGTCCAGCCGGAATCGGGAGTCAATGTGTGTCGGGCATAGATAAAATATATAATTTTTACGGCTCTGGGCATCAGGCCATAGATATGTAACAGAGGCCTTTTATATGTTAATATTAGACTATCAATATTATTCCTTAAGGGTTTTGTCATTTCAATATAGGATCTCAGTGTGAGAACTGGACAAATTTCAGTCTTATTTTCGAACCTCTTGAGATGGAGAGTGTTTTAGTATTGCTTGAATACTTTATTTTATTTATTTAAATAACAACAACGTATTTAGTTATCCGGCATCTTTATTAAGTCCACTCGTCAAAACTGGTTCATACCATAGATACCCAAACAATATTGATTCACAGTGAGGGCCTTTTGCCAACCATAAGCACTCCACATAACATCCCCCTTCTTTAGTCTTAATGTATAAAAATCAAAATATTCATTCATTGTATTTTTTAGGTTTATGTACTGTCCTACCTGTCCTTGTTACATAAGGTTCAGGTTCTGGTTGCACTGAATAATCATACTTATCAGTAACATTACTTTCAAGAGAATCATCACTTAAATTACTACCACAAATTATTAAATAATTACTACTATCACTACTAGCAACATCAACAGTTTCATTTTCATACTGCTCATGCTCAATAACACAACTCTCATCAGATTGTTGAGACAAACTGTGAAAAGAACCTATTGAGGATTCTGTATCAGATGACAAGACTTCACAATCATTTTGCAATCTAGGTTGCTCTACATTAATTATATCTAGATTATTAGGTTCACTAGGTTCTATTGCTTAGAAGCAATAGAACCTAGTGAACTTAATAAAATACAACTGTAATAGATTACAGTTGTATTTTCATTAACTTCTGACTCCTGTATTGGTTGGTTACATAAATTATTGGTTTCATTTGGTTTGGGAATACAAAGTTCCCATATGATAGGTGTAATAGGAACAGAGATCATTACAGGCTGATGTTTATTCTGCTTCAAATCATAACTAACATTTTTATCACTGCTCTGACTAACATGTTCCTTTTTAACATTGTATATTTCAATAAGTGCCTACGATTTCTTCTATACATTACCCCATCATTTGACTCAATAATATAAGACCTAGGATAGTTCTGCAGAACTTCTTTAACTGTGCCAGGTTCCCAGCTACTAATAGGCATTTTTTTGTACAAAATAGAATCATTTTCATTTAATTCAGACAATTCTCTTGCATGCTTGTCATGGTATCTTTTATAATTTTCTTTATGCTTGTTCATTCTACTTTCTTCTCTTTCTTGATTGACTATTTTAGGTTTTAACAGTTCTGTAGAAATAGGCAAGTTATATCTTAACTTTCTGGACATAAGTAACTCAGCTGGAGATTTCATATACTCTTTTTCATTGGATCTATAATGTAATAAAGCTAAATATGGGTCTTTATTTTCTGCAAACGATTTTTGTAATATCTTTTTTACTATTTTCACTGCAGCTTCTGCCTGACCATTTGACTGAGGAAAATGTGGGCTGGAAGTTATATGTTCAATTTCCCACTCTTGACAGAAATTGACAAATTCTTTTGAATCAAAGGGAGGACCATTGTCTGTCATTAATACTAATGGACTACCATGACGAGCAAACACAGACTTGAAATGCATAATAACATGTTTTGCAGATGTACCTGAATTTAAATTGGCTAACTCAATATACTTAGAGTATTAGTCTACAATTACTAAATATCTTTTGTCTCTAAATTGTAATAGATCTGCTCCTACTTTCTCCCATGGATATGATGGGGAATCAGAAACTATAAGTGGCTCACTCGAATTTGCAGCTCTATGTTTTAAACAAACCATGCAATTTTCTACAACTTGTTCTATTTCTTTATTCATAGAAGGCCAGAATACAACTCCTCGAGCTAAATTTTTGCTTCTATTCAAACCAGCATGACTAGCATGAATTTTTTGCAACATTTCATTGCGCATGGAAGCCGGGATAACAAGACTTGTATTTTTCAAAACTATATCATCTATTACATGAATTTCTGCTCTATAATTCCAATAACATCTAACATTTATATCTGTATTATTTTTATATTGTGGCCATCCATGATAGTAATATTCAATTATTTTTTGTAGTGCAACATCTTTAAGAGTTTCTTGTTTTATTTTAAGCAATTTACTTTCTGATACAGCTAGTGAATTTATGAACATATTGGCATGAATTGTTATATCTTTATCTATACAGTGCTCTTCACTTTCTGGTAGAGCTGCCCTTGAAAGTGTATCTGAAATGTACATTTTAGTTCCAGGTACATATTTTACATTTACATCATACAGCTGCAATTTCAACATCATTCTCTGTAATCTATTAGGTACTTGACTTAGAGGCTTGTTAAACAAAGTCACTAATGGCTGGTGATCAGTTTCAACATTAATTTTTCTACCATATACATATTGATGATATTTTTGACAACCAAATAAAATTGCAAAAAGTTCCCTTTCTATCTGTGCATACCTTTTTTGACAATCAGTTAATGTTTTGGATGCATAGGCAATTGGTTGACTATTCTGTAATAATACTGCCCCTAACGCTTTACAAGAACTGTCTACACTCAATGTCATTCTTTGGTGTTGTCATAGTGACATAATACTGGTGCTGTTGTCATTTTATTTAAAGTTTCATTATGAGTTTTTTCATCTGGAGCATAAATCAATATATCATCAACATATAATATTACATTTGGAATATCTGAAAATGATTCTACTAGTATTTTACTAAAAATCTCTGTGGAACATGTCAATCCGTAAGGCAACCGCAAGTATTTGTACCTACCGTAAGGAGTGTTGAAGGTACATAGATCAGAGCTACTAGCGTCAAGTGGAATCATCCAGAAACCGGAATATGCATCTAGATGTGAAAATATTTTAGCTTTATTTAATTTATACCTGACATCTTCTATCGTAGGTAATGGAAAATGAGATCTTTGAATAGCCTCATTCAGGTTTCTGGGATCTAGACAAATTCTTAGTTTTTTATTTGCTTTTTCCACAATCACAATAGAACTAACCCATTCAGTAGGTTTGGACACAGGTTCTATTACACCCAGTCTTGTCATTCGATCCAGTTCCTCTTTCAATCTATCCTGAAGTGCAAATGGAACTTTGCGCTGAGCATCAATTTTAGGTGGCACTTCAGGACGCACTGTCAAGTGGCACTCTTGTGGCAAACAGCCTAGACCCTGAAAAACAATATCAAGTTCATTTAATATATTATTTAATTCACTTGTTTTATTTGTTGATCCCTGAGATATATTGCTAAACATACGCTTTACTAAACCTATATCAGTACATGTTTTTGCACCCAGTACAGGCTGGCATGAAATATTTACAACCATGAATTTAATATTGTGAGAACAGTTATTAATAAAACATTCCAAAATACAACTGCCTTTTACTGGTATTTTATTGCCATTGTAAGCCATTAAATTAGCAGAAACTGATTTTAATATATTTTCAGATAGTTGCAATTGACAAAACAAATCATATGAAATGCAATTCGCTTTAGCACCAGTATCAATTAAAAAATCTATTGTTTTATTTTTTATTTTCACATTACATAACCAGTCATCAGTTCTTATTACTGAAATTGATGTATTTTCATCTTCCACTTTGAAGTTTCCTATAAACAAATCTTCACTTGACATATTCTGTAACCAATTACCTGAAGCCTCACCAGATTCACCTTGTTGGACAATATTGTTGATTCTGTTATATATACCTGTTTTGCAGACCTTGGCAAAGTTTCCTACTTTTGAGCATTTATTACATTTTATTCCGTATGCCGGACACTTTACCCAATTGGAATAATGGACACTTCCACAGCGATAACATTCCTGTTGATTCTTAAATCTTGCTTGGTTTTTTCTTTGTTGTAATGCTAATACTTCATGTACTTCACCCTGCAAATATGTGTTGCTACTTTGTGACTGTTCCATGCTTCTAAATACGAGTATGGTTATGACTTGGTCTAGTTCAATGTCATTTTCTGCTAATAACTTTTGTCTGATAGACAACCTCTGTGACGACCTCTGTGGCGTAGCGGTAGTGCATTCGACTGCTAAGCCAAAGGTCGCGGGTTCGATTCCCGCTCAGTGCAAATATGTATATTTGCATTGGTCTGGGTGTTTCTATGTATAATATGTATTTATTTACAAAAAAAAAGTATTTAAGTATGTTTATCCGCATTCTAGAACCCATATGACAAGCTCTGCTTAGTTTGGGTCTAGATGGCGTTGTGTACTTTGTCGTACAATATTTATTTATTATTATTTATAGAAGTGTGACGTTTGTCCATATTGCATATAAACATGTCTCTTATTAGTGATTCTTTCAATTCTTTAAACTCACATTCACTCGCTAATTTTTTAAGTTTCGTCAGGAACATATCTAGAGTATCTTCTCCTTGGTGATGTGTGAAGAATTTGTGTCTTAGTATGGCAAGATTCCTTTTAGGAATAAAATAATTGTCAAACACTTCCAACACGGAATCATAGGTCTTCTTTTCGATGAAGGAATTATAAATTTCTAAACATTGTTCTCCCATAAAATGCAGTAGCAGTGCAATTTTACGTTCTTCTGATTCTTTATTGTAGTTCATTGCTACCATGAAATTTTGAAACACTTGTTTCCATCTTTGCCATGCATTTGCAACATCTTCACACTCAATGTTCAATAGTTGTATTATCTTACTATGAGCCATATTAGCTTCCATCTTGTACTTTCTTTTAATAGTTTTAAACACTTACAAAATTCTTTTTTCGTTTTCCGCTGCCTCCATGTTTTAGTATTGCTTGAATACTTTATTTTATTTATTTAAATAAGAACAACGTATTTAGTTATCCGACATCTTTATTAAGTCCACTCGTCAAAACTGGTTCATACCATAGATACCCAAACAATATTGATTCACAGTGAGGGCCTTTTGCCAACCATAAGCACTCCACATAACAGAGAGTTGGTTGTGGGTTACCCTGTCTGGAAGTCTTAACTATGCTAGATATAAATATTCTCACTATGTTGTTGCTAAAACTTATATTATTTAAGGTAATCAATGACAATGTCTGGACTCTATGGCCTGTGGTTAAGGCCAGTAATGTGACTACCTTTTTAGTTATCTTTTCTAGTGAAATATCAACTACCGGAAGGTTAGCCAGGTAACTTAGTACCACACCTGGATACTAAGTTACATTATACTTGGGTATGGATGGCTTTAACCTAAAGACGCCCCTCATAAACCTCTTTATTCTGTCGTCAGATGTCGGCTGACTAGTAGTGAAAGTGCAGATCTAGTCGTGTTTAGAGTGCCATAAGAAGCTCCCTTTTCAAGGCATTCGTTTAAAAATTTTAGTATGTATGGAACAGAGGCAAGATACGGATCTAATCAATCAAATATCAAAAAAATATTACAAAAGTTCCATCATAACTTTAATGAGGAATCGTACTGTCTCGTGGAATTATTTGATAAGGAGTTTAACATGACTGGCAACGCTGAAGACGGAGTCCCACGTCTTATGTATGCTTCGCTGATAGCAAGCCGGCAGCCAGGGTAAGTTTATGGTGGAGAGGGTGGCTTTCCCTGAAAGGCGAGGACAACAGATTTTTATTGGGTTGAAAAACTAACAATTCCCCAATTAATAATGGTTTTATTAAGGGGAACCACGGTTGAGATGGCCAGTAAGGAAATACTAAAATACCAGTGGCTCTGTCTATTTTTATTTTATGTATGCATTTTAATATGAGGGCGAAAGGTGGGAAGGCATAGAAAAAATGTTTTTTCCAGTTGAGTGTAAATGCATCAACTGCAAAAGCTTTTGGATCACACTTCCATGCAACAAACTTATCGCATTTATTGTTTACTCTTGATGCGAATAAGTCAATATTTGGTTGTCCAAATGTATTACCACAAAGTTCCCATTCAATATTTATTTTCCTAGATTCATAATCAGCTTCAATGTTATCCTTTGTATTAATGTAGGAAGCGAAGATCCATATATTTCTATCCTCACACCATTGCCAAATGTCTCGAGTAATGAGGTTAAGATGTGGAAACTGAATACCCCCCATTTTATTGATATAAGCTACTGCTGTTGTATTGTCTATTCTTAACAAAACCTCACAGTTATTCAAAAGCTTTGTAAAGCATTTAAGTCCTAAGAAAGCGGCCTTCAACTCAAGATAATTTATGTGGTGATGCATTTCTGATTCAGACCATGAGCCTGAGGTTTTATTAGGTCCACACACAGCACCCCAGTCAGTCAGACATGCGTCCGAGTGTATTTCCAATTCAAAGACATGTTGTTTTATTGGATTTGACCTGTCTATATTTGTACACCACCAACTTAATTCAGGAATTATGCTTTCCGGGAGAGTCATTGTTAAGTTATAATCATCATTAGATTGTAATAAGGCTAAGTATTTTTCCCTCTCTAATAACTTGGTGTATACCATGCCATATGGAATGGCCGGGCAAGCAGAGTTAAGTAGGCCTAACAATTGAGAAAATTCTCTTAAGCCGGGTTTTCACTATACGAGTATTCTAGGACCGAGTGCGCTCATACGAGCTAGATAGATAGGAGTTCACTCGGAGTTTGGTTGACACGTTACGAGTTCATCAACGTCAAAGTAGCATTTACTTTTCTCTCTTTACATCCTTGCACGTATCTGTCTGACGAAGATGACGACTGATCAGCTGCTGCGAAGTATAGAAATTGTAGCTGATATGTTAATTGCTGAAGTTCAAAATTATGAAACGCAGAAAAATCAAACCAAGCGGAAAATTTGGACTCGGAACTGGATTTTAAGACGTGAAGAATTGGGTGCTTCGAATAATTTTATTCGTGAAGTGGAAGAGGAAGATAAAACCACGTTTAGAAATCATTTAAGATTAAACAGCGAACAATTTGAGTATCTGCTAGAAAAGGTAGCACCAAAAATACAGAAAGCAGATACCCATTTGAGGAAAGCAATACCTGCTAAAGTTAAACTTCAAATAGTATTGAGATATCTAGCTACTGGTGACAGTTTTCGTACGTTAGAAAGCCACTTTCGGGTCCCAAAATGCTCCATATCTCTATTTCTACCTTCGGTATTAAATGCTATTTATGATGCATTGGAGGAGTTTATACAGGTCAGTGAAATAAACCATAACATTATTACTTACTTTTACTTTTATTTCAATTAAAGTAAGTGCTCACAATAATCAGACTTAAATACTTAATTAAATTATACTTAGGTATTAATTCTTCTATTTTATCCCACCGATGCTTTCAATTGCTTGCTCCAGTAAAGTATTATTCTGTTCCTGAACTTCATTTTCTAACATGTTGTTAGTTTCTGATACTGAAATTTCATCGCATTCATTTTGCTGTGGCATAAAGATATGTTCTGGTATTTCAATAGTATAATATTCATCACATGTAGAGCCGGTTTGCGAAGATCTTCGCAGAGAAGATCGCCTTTTCATTTTTATTAGATTTAAAATGTCGGATTGAACGTCGAGAGCATCTAGTAGTGGAAGTTGTCGAAGTTGGCTAGCTATGTTTTTGCCAAAATGATAGAATTCGTCTTCTATTTCTCTGCTATTCAGTGCCTGATCTTTAATAGCTTGAAGTGTTTCAATTGATTTAGTGATATGTTGAGGCAATGTTTTTTTCATTCTTTTATTGCTTGATGGCGCAACAAATTGGGCATTATCGGGTGTACTTGTTGAATGGATGGCTGGTATATATGGTGAAGGGTTGGCTGGTGTATCTGGTATATCTGGTGAAGGGCTTGCAGGTATATCTGGTGAAAGGCTGGCTGGTATATCAGAAGAGCATTCCGATATATTTTGTGATTTTCCTGATATGTTATTTTCATTAGAATCCACCTGTAACAAAAAAAGAAAAGCACATTTAATTTCAAACTGTTTAATTAATGTTTTTTTTAGATGCCGAGAACATCTGAAGAATGGACTGCTATTTCAAGAGGGTTTAATAACCGTTGGAATTTTCCTGGATGTTGTGGTGCACTAGATGGAAAGCATGTCAACATACAACAACCAGCTGATAGTGGAAGTGACCTTTTTAACTATAAAGGTTACTTTAGCACTGTCCTTCTAGCACTGGTAGATAGCAACTACTGTTTTACATATATTGATGTTGGCGGTCAGGGTAGATTAAACGACGCTTCAATAATCAGTAATTCAATACTAAAAAAGAAATTAGAGGAAGGATCACTGAATTTTCCTTCTTGGGGTGTCATTTTAGGAGATGAAGCATTTCCATTGAAACACTACTTATTAAAACCATATTCACGAAGATTGCCTTTGACAGCCGAAGAAAAAATTTTTAACTACCGCCTTTCTCGGGCCAGACGAATAGTTGAAAATGCCTTGGGTATGACATCAAAATTTCGAATATATCGTACTCCAATATATTTATGTCCAGATAAAGTTGATAAAATTGTCAAAGCAACTTGTGCACTACATAATTGGCTCATGAAGACAGCCTTGCACTATTACGCACCGGCTGGAACGATAGATACGGACGATAGACTTGGTATATGGAGACAAGAGTCTGGTTCAAATTATATAGCAAATCTTGAGCATCAGGGTAGTAATCATTCTTCTCATTTAGCAGAACAGCGAAGAAACAATTTTAGAAGTTACTTTATGGGAGAAGGTGCCATCCCATGGCAAAGTAGTAGAATATTTTGAAATACCTAACTATGTTCTTTTATTTTAATAAGACATCACACAACATAATAAACTATTATTAAATATTATTTATTGTTTTATTATTAAAGTAAACTTACCACATTCTGAAAACTTTTTCTGCTCTTGATTATACCAGATAGAAATCTATCTGCAATTTCAAACCACGCCAATGAGGGAACATAAATATCATCAACACCAGATCCAGTTCCTGTGGATTTTTTAATTTTTGCTTTTTCTTGCGAATATGTACTGCGGATATTATTAATTTTGATGTTCACTTCTTGAATCGTAAGTCCAGCTATGTTGAGGTTATGAATGATGCGTTGTATTGCGGCATTTCGGGCATCTTTGTTT
This sequence comes from Cybosia mesomella, assembly GCA_946251805.1. Classification (NCBI taxonomy): domain Eukaryota; kingdom Metazoa; phylum Arthropoda; class Insecta; order Lepidoptera; family Erebidae; genus Cybosia; species Cybosia mesomella. The sequence continues at coordinate 12,532,442 of OX276411.1, forward strand.
TTATACTCTGTAAGTCTCACGTTCCACAATACTTCCTCCGCTTCATAGAGTTCCACAAACCTCACAGTGTCACGTTCATTCCACTTTTTTTTAGTTGACGCCATTTTGTTTTGCTAAAATGATCCGAGTGTAATCGTAAAAATAGAACCGCACCCGAGTCTACTCTGATCGGATGCCGCTGTCCGAGTACTCTCGGATCACGTGTTTACACGCTACGAGTAACGTCCGAGTAGTCATCCGAGCGAACTCGGTCCTAGGATACTCGTATAGTGAAAACCCGGCTTTATAGAGCAGTGGCTTTTCTGTTTAAATAAATTGATTTTGTCAAGTATAGACACTTGTTTTTGTACAGGTAATGATAATGACAGTTCAGATGAATTTAAATTAAAACCTAGATATTTACATATTTTTCTAGGTGTCAAGTTGCACTTATCAAAATTAATAACAAATCCTAAATCCTAAATACCTTGCATCCTATTTCAACATTTTCCTTACATTTTTCTTTAGAGTTACCAAAAAATAAACTGTCATCTAAATAACAAGTCATTGTAACATCGCGTCTTCTGAGGTAGGTACTGTAGTACCGGGGGTTTGGGTACCACGTGTGTATAAGGCGACGAAATTATACAACTTCTTTAAAGGGAAAGTATTATTTATTTATTACCACACGCACTTCCTACTTATATTATTAGGGATTTACGCGGTTGTTTTAACTTTATATAGCGGACTGGGACGTATAACGCGGACTCGGCCCAAGGATAGGGCTTAAAGCGAGATTCTTCTCAGGATACTTTGCTCAGCTTCAGTCGGAACGGCTCCTCCAGACCCGTTCAGACTCCCACTCTCCAGGCCGCGATTGTTTTATTACCTTCCTAATTCAAAGTTTTAAAATGATACAATAGTTTTATTTAAACTCTGACACATGATGGCCAGGTCAATGAACTGTAGTGATCGAACGAGGTCGGACACTACAACCAGCTACGCCCAATGCCATGACATGTGACAGCTACATTGAAGCCCTAGGCATACTACATCTGGGACACAAAAAAAAAATTTAAGCGAATTGTCCCTTACAATGGGAATAACGAAGCAATCTTTGTAATACTTAATAATCGTTATTAAAATCTCAAATTATAGCAATTAAACTGTAATAACTACTGAAAAACACGAACAAAGAAAAATTGCTTCATTCTTGGCCAGGCAAAAAACCCAAAATAAAAGAAGCCCGGCCACAATCGGCCTCTCTGAATAAATTAGTTTGATGTCATTTGACGACACATTTTAAGGTTTGTCCTGACGGGACCTAAAGTAACAGAGTACTTTTAATACCTACCTATCTAATAACTAAAGATGACATAAAGTGATCTATCCTTACACATTATGCATATGTAATTATGACCCTTCTATATCGCCTACGAATTACTAAATTATTTTTTAAATCAACATTAAAGAGAAAGAGAACTCTACTTCATAAAGAAGAGTCTGATCATCGTCGGCGCTCATGTCCAAAACGATTTGACTCTCTTACAAAGGTTAGATCACTACTCCCAACATTAGACGAAAAAATAATTGCCTAACCCTATAACATCTCGAATACAACAAAAGAAAGTTTATTCATCTTCAACAGCGCCCCAATATGGAATGAACAGAGAAAATACCTATACAATTAATTCACATTTCATACAATACATTATTTACTAGTATACAACATATCTTCAATAAGAGTTATGGTCACGCAGATAGGCATCTGTAAAAGAAAACAATCATAGGATCCAACCTGCACATATATCTGTTTGAAATTGAACTTTAAAACGTCAATAAAGTTATATGAAACCATCGACAATTACCTTTGAACTATCACTGCACATAACATAATTAATAAAATATTCAACCTTTATTTATCTAGCCTCTTTATTAGTATCACACATAAAATACAAAAAAAAAAAAAACTAAACATGTCCACACAACACTCAACGTCAAATGAATAATAATGACATTTACACACATTTTACTTAAATAACGCATCTTCTGATACAAAGATTCTGTGATGACTGTCAAGTTGGCGTGTGTTTGGTTAGGACGTGTGCCCTTGAAAGTTTAAGTGTTTTGGTGATTATTGTGACAAATCTGTGACTTTTTCTTATTGATTGTATATATCTTAACTGGTCTAAGGTATTGTGTTGTCCTTTTATTTTATATAAGTGTTCGTATATGATTATAGCCATTGAATATGGATAAGACAAAGCCCCCAGATCCTCCCGATGATTCTTCTTCCAGAACCCCAACCTTTTGTTCCGCTCCCTTCTTTTCTAATAATCCAGTTGCAACTACCGACAAGCTAACGCAATTCGCGGAAGTGGTGTGCGGTGTCTCTGATACGCAAACACGAAAACGTCCGGTATCCGAGGAAACCCAACCGAATCGTCCAACTAAACAAATTAAGACGCAGGTTGCCCGTGAATACTACACAACAAATGACAAGGCGCCATTTATTGTCCATGTGGCCCGTAAAGAACCTCAGCCTAACTCTGGCACTACACTTCACCCGGTTTCTCTGGGTATATTTTTGGTCAACAACAATATAACCAATATAGTGAGAGACGGAGTGAAGCGAGTGGGCAGGAACCGAGTTTCTATAGAATTCTTGTCCCCTCAGGATGCTAATGCGTTTTTGGGTAATGAAGTCCTGCATACAAATAACTATGTAGCTTCATTACCTTCATTCAATATTACACGTATGGGTGTTATTAGTGGAATACCTGCTGACATGTCCGAGGAAGAAGCAGTGTCATATGTCTCGGTGCCACCAGGATGTGGAAGGATCCTCAAGCTTAGACGCATCAACCGCAAGGTTTCCAAAGAAGGTGTCACAGAATGGAAACCCACTGAGACATGTGTCATAACTTTTGATGGGCAGACACTGCCTAAAAGGGTATACTGTTGTTATACATCTCTACCAGTACAGCAGTATATTTACCCCACAATCCAATGTCGCAAGTGCTGCAGATTTGGCCACGTGGAGTCAATCTGCAGGTCCAAGCCCCGCTGCAATAAATGTGGACACGAGCATCCCACTAATGGATGTTTTGTGACTCCAGAGGAGGCTTTCTGCATCCTTTGCTCTGGCAATCACTTCGCTAATAGCAGGGATTGCCCGGAGTATGGGAGGCAGAGGGCAATAAAAACAAGTATGGCAGAAAAGTCAATTTCATATGCTGAGGCCAGTAAAACAATACCAGCTGTCTCACGGAACTATGCCAACGCTGCAAAGAGTGTACCCACCCAGTCCTAACGTAAGACCATTTTGCTAAAGCCCAGAACCCACGCCCCTCTTTCACCTTCCTACAACAAAGCTGCACACAATAATATAGTTAGTTCCCCCCAGTCTACCCAGCCAAATGGCTGTGGTTTAGCCAACCCAAATACCCAATTGTTCACCTCATTATCACCCATAATTAATTTAGCCATTCAAATTTTAAAATCTCTCATCACCCCTAATAACCCTAGTTCACCGTCCAACGTTGCTGAAAAACTTGTGTCACTGTTATTAAATTTTACAAATGGCTTTACAACTGATATTTCTACAATGGAATGTGAGGAGCATCTTCCACAAGAAGCATGACCTCATATCCCTCTTGAATAAATATAAGCCTATTGCTTGTTCTATTGCTGAGTCCTGGTTAGTACCTGGGCTCAGCTTCAATATACCGCACTTCAACATTTACAGATGCGACAGACAGGATGGATATGGAGGGTCAGCCCTCCTCGTCAACAATAGGGTAGTTCAGTTACCTGTATCCACACCTCCCTTCACAAATGATATAAACATTATAGCATGTAAGGTAGAAGGTATCACACTCATCTCCATCTATATTGCTCACCCTAATCGAAACCACATTCTTACCCTGCGGAACACACTCCAGAGCATCCAGGGGCCAGTTTTGGTTATGGGTGATTTTAACTTTCATCACTATAGATGGGGCTCTGAGCTCTGTGATCAATATGGGGAAGGTCTGGTTGAAATCTTAGATGACCTTAACCTTGTCATCTTGAATACAGGTTGCTCTACTCGCCGCTCACCTAGTCAGCGACCGAGCTGTGTAGACCTCACATTTTGCTCACCAGATCTAGCTTCACTCGCCCAATGGCATTGTACAGATCTGTCACATGGTAGTGACCACTATCCCATTATTATTTCCTTCCCAGACAAAACATTTACAGAAAAAAGTTCTCCTCCACTTTTAAAATTTAATTTAAGTAACCCAGATTGGGACAAATACTCTCTCTCCTTGGAGGATAAAGTTAACAACCTTCCAAATTTAGATTTTCAAAATTTAGACATGTCTGGTCACTATCATGTACAGAATTGCTTAGTCAACCTTATGGATGCTATCAATTCTTCTGCAGAGCTAGCATTCCCAATAAAAAACACAGTTCGGGGGAAAATTCCATCCCCACCCTGGTGGGATCAGGAATGCACCAGAGCTGTTAGGGAAAGGAAAGAAGCGGAAAGAACATACAACAGAAACATGAGCATTCAGAATCTATTACACTACAAACAAATTTGTGCAAAATGTAGGAGGCTACTTAGAAAAAAGAAACGAGCAGGGTGGGTCAAATTTTGTACTTCACTGTCGCCGTCTACTCCATCGGCGGTAGTATGGAGAAGAATCAATAGGTTCCGGCATGGTTGCACGCGCACCAACTCATTTCCTATGGGTTGTCAGACTGCTGAACTTTTCTTTGATAAAGTTGCTCCTCCTTATGTTCCTTCCATACAGGAGATTGAATATGGGCCTATTAACTTAGGAACAGATCCATATGACTCACCATTTTCACTCCGGGAACTGGATATGGTGTTCGGTCATGTCCGGGACTCAGCCCCGGGTATTGACGGAATTCCATATTCCTTCCTTACCCACTTTGGTAGGGTTACCAGACAATATTTTCTGAATATTATCAATTATTGCTACAGGAGTGGGTGGATCCCTGAGCAGTGGAAAATTCAAATTATTATCCCACTTTTGAAGCCTGGCAAACACTCTGATGACCCAAATGGCTTCAGGCCAATTGCATTATCATCGGTTCTAGCTAAAACCCTTGAGCATTTAGTGAAGAACAGATTGGAGTGGATTGTGGAGTCTAGGTCGCTACTGCCGAGTTCCCAGTTTGGGTTTAGGAAGATGCTTGGAACCATGGATAGTGTCGGGGTACTAGCCACGGATATTCGCTCTTTCTTAACGCAGGAAAAATCTGTAGTCGTGGCTTTTCTCGACATAGCCTCTGCCTATGATAATGTCCTTCTTCCCATTCTCAGGCAGAAATTGCAAGAGCTGAGTATTCCGGCGAGGATGGTACGATGCATATGTGGAATGATTATGTCCCGTTCACTGGTCTTGAGGATACAGGGGGAAGAGTTTGGGCAGCGAAGGACGTGGAAGGGGTTGCCTCAAGGCTCCGTTCTGAGTCCTTTGCTGTACAACCTATATACTGCAGATATTGGGTCATGTCTTAACAATAATTGCCAGGTCCTGCAGTACGCTGACGACTTGGCTCTATTTGTTAATGACGTTTCAATTACCAATGCAGCCACATCACTTTCTGTCTCCTTGAATTCTCTGGACCAGTGGTTACTGAAGCACGGACTAAGTCTGTCTGCATCAAAGAGCACAGTGGTTATTTTCACTAGAAAAAGAAGTATCCCGCACATCCAATTTAATATTCAGGGTCAAAATATTCCACTGAAAAAGAAGGCAAAGTTTTTGGGTGTATATTTGGATTGTAAACTATCTGGCATACACCACCTCAATTATCTTGTGCAAAGGTGCGAACGGGTCATCCCCATCTTGAAGGCACTTGCTGGAGTCTGGTGGGGCGCTCACCCATATACCATGAAGTTGCTTGCTGATTCCCTGCAATAAAGGTGCTCTGACTAGACTGGACAGGGTGCAAAGTAAGTGCCTTAGGGCCATAACTGGTTGTATGAAGTCATCACCGATTAATGCCTTGCAGGTGGAATGCGTGGAGCCCCCTTTAGCATTGAGGAGGCAATACCTAGCATCCCGTTTTATATTTCGTGTTGTTTGTATAAATACACACCCCCTTATTCGAAAATTAACCCATCTAAACTCTCTCATCTACACTAACCGTTACTGGAGGCATAAAGACATTCCCTTAATACTTAAAGCTTTTCAAAGTTCACAGAATCTAGACTCCCCTTTGTTGAGCTCTGAAAAACTTCCCATATTTAGGTATGATTTCAACGTACTCTGCTTCAGACCAAAAATCCTTTTGAATATTGGCATCTCCAAAGGGAGTACTACAGCGGGTGCAACCTTTAATGCGAAAGTAGACGCACAATGGCTTGGCTTCCAGAGGTTTTTCACTGATGTCTCAAAATTGGCACCGGATAATGATACTGGTGTTGCAGTCTATTATCAGAACTCTAGAATAGTTCTAAAGTTCAAATGTCCTCGAGAGTATTCCGTGTTTACTGGCGAGTGTGTGGCTGTTCTTGAAGCTTGCAGATATATAGAGTCGCATAACATTAATAAGGCTATCATATTAACAGATTCTTTAAGCTGTCTAAAAGCACTGGAACAGAACCCATTCAAGAGCAAACTACACAGCTCTCTCCTCTTGGAAATTAAAAAGTGCCTATTCGACTGTGACCTAAAACAAAAAATTGTTCAATTGGCATGGATCCCAAGTCATTCCGGCATAGGAGGCAATGATGTTGTGGATCTACTGGCTAAAAGTGCTGCCACAGATGCATCTGCAGACCTTAGGCACTACAATATCCAGGGGTATGATTTGTTGGGCTTGCCTAGAAGGTCACTGTTGGCTTCATGGCAGTCCCATTGGTCTGACTCTGGCAAAATGAATGGCAGACACTATTATGCAATTCAGCCAGATATTCCAACAAAGCCTTGGTTTTTTAAATATAGGAAGGTGTCAAAAACCGTTATATCTGTTGTTTGCAGACTTCGCATGGGCCATTGTTGTTCTCCAGTATTTTTGCATAAAATACGGGTACGGGACTCCAGTTTGTGTGAGTGTGGACTGGACGAAGGTTCCTTGGACCACATCTTCTTTAGTTGCCCTCGAAATAATATGCCCCCCGACCTATACAATTACCTTACAGAGCTGAACATTCCCTTACCTGTAAACTTTGATTCCCTGCTAACGCACTCCTCACCACGACTGTTGAGAACACTTATGTCATTTATCAGTGGCCATGATATCAGACTATGATCGTTTCTTGAATGTGGTTTAGTGTGGTATTTATATTATGTTAGTATATTTATGTATAATATATGTAATCGAATTTGTGAGCGTCCCGTTTTTTATGCATATATAATGTTTTGTTTCAGTGTGTTTACTAACTCCAAGAAGATTCACAACTAGTCCAATATTGCCAAACATTTTTGTTTCCCTATTTCGGTCAGCGCACAAAATCTCCATCGCACGTTTGACTTTGGCAGAATTGTCGACATTGGAATCGGCAACGCTTGCCATAAGAAAAATAGAATAGAATAGAACGCATCTTCTGTTGACAAATGGTTTTAGAAAATTGGTATGTATAATATCTTGCCATGTTGGATTATTGATTATCTCCACGACATAGTTGGTGTTTGAAATTCTCCTGACAATAATAAATGGCCCTTTGTACGGCTTACAAAGTTTCTTACTTCTTCCCGAAATACGTCTTGGACTGTATATCAGAACCAGCTGACCTGGTTGGTATACTACGAATTTCACCTTCTTGTCGTAGTAAGCTTTCTGCCTCCTTTGTGCGTTTCATATATTCACCTTTACTTGTTGCACGAGATAATTTGCACGTGCATGTCTGGACGCGTATGACTCGTTCGTAGACTCTTGATTTACTTCAAAGTTTGATTGCAGAATCGGCTCTCGTGCGAATAACAACATGTGTGGAGAACAACACCTGTAGATGTATGCTTCGTGGCCTTGTATGCAAATGTCGCCATGTTTACAAAACTGCACCCATTTCTCTGGTCCGTCGACACGTACATGGATAGCATCTGTGTTAGTGAAGCATTGAAATTCTCACAAAGGCCATTTGATGACGCCTTGAATGCTGTGGTGTGATGTAACTTGAACCCGAAGAACTCCGCTGTTTCTTTGAGTAAGTTTGATGTAAACACCGACCCTCTGTCAGTAATAATATTCTTTACACCTCCTAACCTGCATATAATCTCATCTGTAACGAATTCACATACCTCTTGGGTTGTAACCCTTTATTTTTTTTTTTTTTACGTGCGGAAACCCCTTCGGATACCCCCCCGCTGGCCAGCGGGGGTGGTTATGTCGTGTCGCGACTAAAACCGCACGGTGTCCTCCCCAAGTGCCCGTTGCCGGGCACCCCGGACGGCGAGTCGGCCAACTGCCGTCCTCAGGCCCCGATCATGGAGGTCGGTAGTCCCGGGCGTAGATGAGTCTGCGGCGTCCTCGCCGCAGACTGCGAAACTCGGGGGGCAGGGTTCTTTCCCGCTCCCTCTCCGCCGTCTCTTTCGCGCGCATTACCTGCTCGCAGAAAGAGGCGGCGGCGTGCCACTTGCTCCCGTCGGTGACCACGGCCCTCACCATGGTCTCCAACGAGAGAACGTCCACGCCAACTTGTGGAGCGCCGTGTCTTCGCCAGGATCCTCGCAGTGCTGGCACTGCGGCGTTGTCTCCCGGTGGATGCGCCACAGATACTTACCGAAACACCCGTGTCCGGTAACCATCTGGCACATCCGGTAGGAGAGGTCTCCATGGTCCCTCTCCAACCACTCCTTCATGATCGGTCTCACCGCCGCAATGGTGGATTCCCCCCACCTTGGGTGCTCAAGTCGCACCCTCCATGTCTCCATGAGTTCCTGGCGGAGCAGGGACCGCTGAGCCCTGATTTCTCGGGGCTCCGGCCTATAGCATCGCTCCAGCGCCTCCTTGCGCCACTGGTACAGCAGCGCAAGGGCTCTCGCTTCCAGGTCCCATGGAGGGGTCCCGGCTAAAAAAAAGGCCTAGCAAGCCCTGCCCTAGAATTTATCGCTAAAAGTCCAACAAAGAAAAATACCTCCAGGACAATCTGAGAGGGGGGGGCGAAAGAATTGTCCACCGGTGGATAAAACGAACGACAATGGCGAGAATACGGACTTAACATGTGCAACGTGCGGGAAAGTATGCCCGAGCGTTGGTAATGACAATTAAATCGTTTGTGATATTGTCGGAAGTTTACGCGAATATCACACATTGAAATAAAAATATTTTTAACGGATTCTATCGCGGTTTATTTGATCAAAATACAACAAGACTTCATGACACTGTGAGCTCATTCTGCGTAAATAGTAACACCAACAATTCAGCATAGTTTGGGTACTTTGAGATAACTTTCACTTCAAACTACAAGATAACAACCATCTTTAGTGTCCCCGTGACCATGACTGCTGAAAAGCAACCGAAACGTCGGGATCAATGTAAAATATAAAATAACATCAAATAAACCGCGATAGAATCCGTTAAAAATAGTTTTATTTCAATCGCGACTTTGTGTTTGCATTATAAATATCGACTTTGCAATGAACAAAGACCCCACTAGGCTCTTGGAAGTCAGTCAGGGTGCACTCAATAAAGTACTTCCAATCCAATAAAGTATTCGAATACAGGACTGAACCTGAGTACTCGATGTGAGTCCTAGAATTCGATTGTTTTTTTAGCGAATACTAAAGTATTCGAATACCAAAATAATTAAAAATGAAAAAAAAAATCCCCACTTGTTGGTCCTCAGCAGGCGGGACCCTGTCTAGTTGAAATAGAAACTTGATAGGTAGCGGGTCCCGCTTGCTCGTGATCAGCAGTCGGGTTTTTTAATATTTTTACTGCAATTTTTTTTTCAAATTTTTTAAATTTTAGTATACCAGTGTCACTCGTGATTTCAATACGAATCTATAAATACCTCATTTGTCAGAATCAGTCCACCCGTTTAGTCTCTACGAGGGAACAAAGGAACGGACATATATACATTACACATATACATACATATTCGGCAAAAACATTACCCTCCTTGCAGTCGGGTAATAAATATAGCGGTCTCCATACGGTTATCTTCACTACACCCCAGCTGGGGTGCGTGGTGTCGTGTTGACAGGCGCTGGGCCTCTGCCACGAGGATTTCTTCTCCTCCTCTCAATAGAGGAGGGTCGTTGGGCCGGGTTGTAGTCCCAAATGGTGCGTGGGCCGGAACTCCCTCTTCACGCCGCTTCGGCGGACGCCCCAGCCAGGTGAGATGACCGGCTACCCGGTCAAAGCCTAGCTGAGGGCGTACCTGCGACAGAAGCGGCGGCTGCTCGGGGTCCCGGCGCCTTGGTATGTCTTCTGTTTTGATCGTCTGCCTGCTCGCCCGCCCGCCACATAGCGCAGGTATCGCAGGGGAGTACCCGCGAATGTCGGCTGCGGAGGACGGACTCACTGAGGACAGACGATCGGTTTATATGTACACAGTTCAGGTAATAAAAATATATACAAAATATAAGAGAAGTAGATATTGAGGTGAGGCCGCCCGCTCTGCAAACCGGCTAGGTATCGATTTGTAGAGCGCGGCGGGCCCGCAGCTGTTGCCGCGGCGGGACGTGCGCGCGCGCAGCGCGGCCGGCGCTCGGCGCGACGGCTGTGCCCACACTGGCCTGCTATGCGGCGCGCTTGGAGGCGAGGCCGGCGGGGGCGCGCCAGACTGCGCGGCGCCACCGGCTCCGCGGGACGCTTTGTTTGAGTTTTGGTGTGCTACTCCGGTAGCACACAAGCGGCGCTTGAGTTTTACCCCGTAACTCCGCTAATCATGGGGGTTTCAGCGTCATATTTGGGGGGTTAGAGTCCTTACGTGGTCGTAGGCCCGTCAGCGAGTAGGTCGCGGGGCATCTTGTGGCGGTCAGGTGGGCGAGCGTGCCACGGCGCCAGTCCGCGGATGTGGCTCCACGCGGACGTGTCGGCGCGCTCGAACAATCTCCGGGTGAGCGACTTTACGAAGTCGTCCAGGCTCTCCACTCGCAGGTCGCGTTGGATAACATCGTTCCTCACGTAGCGAGGCGCGTTCACCACCTTCCGAAGGGTGGCCGACTGCTGTTGACGGAGTAGGGTGCGGCTCGCCTCGCTCGTGAGGGCGAACCACGCTGGTGCTGCGTATGTAAGCTGCGAGCGTGCATACAGCTTGTATATGCTGAGCTTGACGCGGGGTGGTAGGTTGGAGGAGAGCGCTGGACGTAGTAGCGCGCGGGTAACGCGCGCCTTCGCGACCACACTGCTGACGTGCCTCCTCATGGAGATCCGCCGATCCAGTGTGACGCCCAGATACGTCACGGACGGCTTCCATGGAATGGGCTCCATGTGAAGGAGGAGTGGCGGTGGGAGCTTCCTCTTGGTGGAGATGGTTATCGCCTGCGTCTTACCCACGTTCACCGACAAGCGCCATCTCGCGAGCCATTTGGGAAGGAGGTCTAGGCTTTTTTGCATCTTTGACGCGGCGTGTTTAGCGTTCAAGCTAGTCGCTATGTACGCCGCGTCGTCTGCGTATAAGGCGAGTTACGTGCCCTCCGCAACTGGGATGTCGTCGGTGTAGCATGAGTACAACGCAGGCGATAGGCAGCTGCCTTGCGGTACACCTGCAAGGATGGGATGCAGCGGAGAAGTGGCATCTTCCACCGCCACTCTGAAAGTCCGGTCGCTCAGGAACGTGGAGACCACCTTTACGAGCCGGCGGGGCACCTGAGACGTGGCGAGCTTATACAACAGACCGGCATGCCATACCCGGTCAAAGGCCTTTTCTATATCGAGGAATATTGCTACGGCGTGTTCGCGCTTGTTGCGCGCTGCGGTAATCCCGTGCAGTACCCTCGACAGTTGGAGCGTCGTGGAGTGGTCAGACCTGAACCCGAACTGTTCCGGTCTGGGTGTCACATAAGGTGTGAGGTGCCTCAGTAGCAGCTGCTCGAACACCTTCGAAATTGTCGGCAACAAGGTGATGGGCCGATAGCTTTCGGGCTTCAGTATGTTTTTGCCCGGTTTGGGCAGCATTACCACTCTCCCCTCCTTCCAGATATTTGGGAAGGACCCAGTGCGCACGATGCCGGTGAACAACCGGGCAAGCGCGGCGACGGTGCGGAATGGTAAGTGCTGGAGTGCGGTATTGGTGATACCGTCCACTCCAGGGGCCTTCCTCTTTTTTGTTCGGCGGATGGCGCGCTGCACCATACCGGGCGAAAAAGCTATGGGGTTCTCGTCGGAAGCTATCGGCGACTCGAAGTAGTGTCTTAGGTGTTCGTCAACAGCTGCTACGTGTTCGTGCTCGTCAGACGGGTTCGGCGTGAACTGACGCTCCTGATGGCGGGCAGTATGCCCGCCCGGTCTGCTGCATGGTATCTAGGTGCCCCGTCCTCGTGTAGGAGAAGGCGCACCGGAGCTGGGGTGTTCGTGAGCCGCCGACACAGCTTGTGTATCGACGGCCAATCGTCCCTGATGTGATCTATATGATCCTCCCAGCTCTCGGCTTGGTAGGTATAAATCTCGGCCTTCACTCTCCCTCCGAGCCGGTTGAGCTCCGCCTTCATCGTAGGGCAGCGGGTCCTTTGCCACTGCCTCCGTAGGCGCTTCTTAGCGGCCATGAGGTTCAGTATGTGATCGTTCCTGGGTGCGCGGGGACGTTCGTGCCGCTTCGAGAGCGCCCCGGATACACGCGGTTAGGCCCGCTGCCAGCTCGTCAACGTCAGCTGGGGAGCTGATGGGCCGGGTAGGCGTCGTGGTCTCCAGCGTTCCTGAGAAGAGGGTCCAGTCCGGTTTGGGACGTGGCGCTGGAGGGGTGATCTGGGTAGGCTGCTGGTCCAGGGTGACTACAACAGGTCTGTGATCCGATCCCAGCTGCTCGACTAAGACCTGTTGTGTGATCTGGCTATTCAGACGGTCGTTGAATACCGCGATGTCCAGCACGTCGGGGTCTATTAGCGGGTTGTCCGGGTACCGGGTTGGTACCTCCGGACCCATGACGTTATAGCCCTGGGCTTCGGCGTCTGCGTGTAGGCGTACACCAGCCTGGTTCGTAACGGCGGAGTTCCACGCTGGGTGTCTGCAATTTAGGTCCGCCGCTATGAGTACGGGGGCGGAGGCGGCGAGAAGCCTGTTAATGTCTTCCACATCTATTGTGGAGCCGGGTGGCCTGTAGGCTGCAAATATTCGCGTATGGGCCCCGCCCATATGCAACTCAACACCCAGCGTGTAGATAGTATTGAAGTCGGTGTTTGGAATCGGCTGGTGTACGATCCTCCGGCGGATCAGAATAGCCAGACCACGGAAGCTTTTGGGCCTGCCAGATTGCTCGGAGCGTTCGTCCCTCCTATAAACGAGGAATCCCGGGAAATTAATTTTTTCTGCAGGTCCCAGGAGGGTCTCGCTTATGAGCGCCACGTCTATCCTGTATGCCTGCAGTAGAGGGCGGAGGAGTGCGACCTTACCGCGAAGGCCGCGAGCATTCCAATGGAGTACTCTCAACCCGTATCTATCCATTGGAATGTTTAAGCATGTCTATTACGCCAGCAAGTGCGATCTGCACTACGTCGGTGGCGTCCTCTCCTTTCTGGAGGGCAGAGACTATCTTTAATAAGATGTTCACCGCGGCCTCCAAAATGAGGTTTTTCCCCGTGCCCGCCGGCTTGGCGGACGTTGCCGGCTTAGCCTGGGGGTCCACTTCTTGTGTTTGGGCCTTCGCCCTTCTTCCCCGGGAAGCGGGGGCGGCGACCGATTGAGGGACGGGTTTCGTCTCTCTGGTAAGGTCGTTACTAGGCTCCGCAATACCTAGCGCCTCTTGAGGACGGGGCCCTTTCCGGCCCCGTTTGCGCTTTCTCCGCCCTCTGCCGGAAGAGGTGGTTCCGCGCGCTGTGGGTTCATTCGCCGCCGCCATCAGCGATGCACCCTGAGACTTTTCGCCGGTGGGCTAGGCTTTTACGGGAGCCGGACGTGACTCGCTCGTCGCGGCTTCTTTTTTGAATATGGGGCAGTTTTGGTGGTTAGCGGGGTGCTCCCCCCCGCAGTTCGCACACGTGGCCGGTTCTTCACGCGGGCGCGGGCACTCTTTGGCCAGGTGGCCGCCTCCGCACCGCACGCAGGCCATCGGTCTGTGGCATTGGTGTGAAGAGTGTCTGAATTATTGGCACCGATGGCACTGCGCGGGTCTTCGTTTGCCCCGCCAGGCCTCAATTTTAACTTTCTCGGTGATCTCGTAAATCCCGGGAGCGGTCGTGGGAGTCCGCTTAAGTATAGCGAGGAGGATGCACCCCGGTCGCCCGCTTCTCGCCTGTATGTTCCGAACATACTCCGGCTCAAAGCCCAGCTCACGGAGCTCGTCTTCGACCTCTTCCGGCGTCGCGTTTCTCGGCAGTCCCCTTATGGCGACCTTCAAGCTTCTCTCCGCAGGGGGGAGTAAGAGAACCAGGCGATGTTCTCGACCTTCTCTAACTCCACTAGGTATCGCTGGATGATACGGTACTCGTCCTCCCCCTGCGGAGAGAAACGGATACCCTTCCCGAAGGGTCGCGCGTTGGCTACTCTCCTTAGCTTCTGAGCTCCTGAGCTTACGCATGTGGTAAGCCCAGTCGGGTAGGAACTCCACTATTAGCGGTGGGTAGCGCGGTTTGGGCGCGCTGATCGGTGGGGCCGGGTCCGCTAGGGATCCAGGCGCCTGCTCCGAGGTAGTGGGGGCTGCCGGCGTACGCGCTGTCGTCATGACCCTCGACGCACTCGTGCTAGCCTGCGCATAGATAACCGCGACGGGAGGCGCGTCGGTGTCGCGCCAGTTGAGATGCGGATCGCGTTGCGGTAGCGGCGGCCGTTGCGGCGCGGTCGCGCAGTGTCGCTTCTCGCTCTCCCTGTCCTTCCCGTCGGGGCTCCTCGGTTTCTTAGCCCCCCGCTGTTGCGGTAGGGACTTGTATGATTGTGTTCTTTGTAGATTTCTTTGATTTTTTGCAAAGAGGTGCACGGCCTCTTGCTGTCGAGTCCTTGGGGACGGAGTGATCCCGCGGCTCTCGCTCTCGTTCCCCGTGGGGGAAGGGTGTGTAGCTGCGCCGGTCTGGTCACTGGTGCTGGTGCTCTGTTGCCGACGTGACTTATGGAGCCCTGATAAGGCCTTTTTTGACTTTTATCCCTGTTGTTGGAGCCCTTAGAAGGGCTGTTTTCGGAGGACATGGCTGTGGTCGGTCCTGCTGCGACTGCTCAGAAGACTCTTCTGGGCGTCTGGTTCGCCCGCGGCGGTAATCCGCGCTCGGTGCGCTCGGATACGTCAAAAGTTGACGTCTCCGCGAGCACCGAGGCGTAAATACAAGTGCGGGTAGTTGCATTCCGTGCGGCTCGGTGATTTTTCGTAGTGCGGGTATCTGCGAAAATCTCCGTCGGCCCGAAGCGATCCAGCGGTCTCGGCACATCACTAGTACCTATATTTATAGCTCCCATGAAGCGTAGCCCGCCAAGTCTGCTGTATGTGAGGGTGTCTGTGTATGTGTGTGTCTCTCTCTCTCTCTGTGTCTGTTTGTGTGTCTGTGTGTGTCGGGGTGTGTCTGTGTGTGTGTAATAATGATAAACATCTGACTAAATAGATAATGAAAAACGTTTATACTCTCACCTTCAATACAGCTTAAAACTTCCTGAATGAGATTCCGTAAATGTGCATCCTTGTACGATGCTAATTTTTTCTTTGCCATTGTAATAATGCGTTCACAGTATATCTGGAATACTGAGTATAAATTTGCTTCACATTTTGGGTACAGCTTTTCAAAATCCTTAACCATTAGTAGGTAACCCGAAGGCTTCTTGAGGAAGGGGAATTAGTCAATGTAATTTTTTAGTGTTCCTTTCTGATAGTATAGGTATCTTAATCTGGCTTTAATTGTGTCTCCCCACAGAGATTCTATATTTAGCCAGGGTAAATTTTCAACATTGGCTTTTTCCAATATTGACAACTTTTCTTCGACACTATCTGCTTCTCCTGTAACAAAGACATATAATTATTAATATTTGATTGAAAATCTTCGAAAACCAGCAGTCAGGATCTACGTGACCTTGGCCTTGTACAATGTATGCATTTATTTTATGTATGCACCAGCACACGAGCAGACGCATATGCAGCAGCAACAAGCAGATGCATATAGGGCGTTTGGAAATTAGTCCACCACACAGGCCCAGTACGGATTGGCGGACTCCAAATAATCAAAAACTATGGAGTTTTTGGTTGTTATGCAGGTTTCGTCATGATGTTTACCTTCACCGTAACCTTCACTTACTCATGAAATTAATGAACATAAGCTAGAGAACTCATTGGTACATGGTCGGCCCTGGGAATCGAACACGGGACCCTTCGGTCATGAGACCGACCCACTAGTCAATTCGTCACCGACGCTCTCGAGAGATGATAATGCCTTTCTTTGTACCACATTTCATTGTCAAACTGTCACACTAGACTCGTCCTGCATATTTGATAATGTGATAGTTTAAATTATACTGTACAGAGTGTAAGACACTCACCTTCTCCTAATGCTGATAGGTCAATACCAACAGGCACGGCCTGTGAGCTAGACGAGCTTGACTCTGACTTAGAACTTCCAGCACGAGTACTTTTTGATAGTACCCCCAGATTCCTCAATCGTCTTCTTTTATTCGTGTATGTGCTGTACAAGAGACCAGAACAGTTTCTTTTGAGTTGAAAATTAGTTGCTTTGATATAAGGGGCGTAGAAAACCACTGGGGATTCTTCTACAAATATCTCAACTATTTCATGTGCCAACCTCATAAATGTTGGATTGGATATTGTTGTGTATTTGGTAGTGCACCATTCAGCGTTGATGCTTCTTTGATTTCGTAAAGGGATTGATGACAAGTAGCCAGACAAATTGAAAAAACTCGCGATCATAATCTTCCCTCCGCTTCTAGATCGCTTCACTTTGGTAGGTGTTGATTCGTTTTGAAACATCCAAACCGTCGACTGGCGTTTTGTTTCTGGATCATACTGATAAATCCACGACTCATCACCTGTAATGATGTCATAAACACGCCGAGACGCGCCTGCTTCAAACTTGTTTATCATATCACGACACCATTCCACCCGGGCCTGCTTCTGAGCATCGGTGAGATTGTGCGGCACCCAGCGTGAAACTATCCTTCTCACACGAAGATGCACGTGTAGAATCTCGTGAAGGCTTCCCGATCCAATCTGAAGAATGTGCTGAATCTCTTGATATGTGACTCGTCTATTATCTTGGATTAAATTTTTCACTGCTAGCACGTTTTCTTCCATAACAGCCGTCAAAGGGCGACCACTTCTTTCTTCATCCTCCAAAGTCAGTCGACCGCGCTTGATACCAACGTTGCGTTATACCAACGATACACGGTCGCCTTGGAAGGGCCTTCATCCATGAATGCCATTTGAACCTATCGTACGATTCGTCTGGTTTCAGGCGATACTTGAAATCGTAGAAAATCATAGCGCGAAAATGTTCCCGACGCAGATCCATTTTTCAATGAGACACAATAATTGAAATTATCTTGCAAAAAATGCAGAGAGAAATTTTGAAATTGGAACGTACTTATTTTTACTCATAAATAATCATATTTTAGAAATAGATTATAATCGACCAGTCTCTCATATATAAAAACTTTCGATAATAATCCTAACACCCCCCTTCAATCTATAATTTATTTTATAAATTTGAGATTGCAAAACAAAATAAAATTAACTTTTAATAAAATACTTACTCAAAGCAACTCTATGTAATTACAATATCAACTCTATATAATTCAACATCATGATAGTGTGACATGACAACTCTATGAAATTATTTAAATAACAGAAAACAAAATATATATATATACATGTACTTGTCCAAACACTATTTCTTATTATTACTTACTAGGACAAGTTTTAGAAAAGTTAAAATATAACTAAGTATTTTATGTAAATGTATTTTAAGATATACCTAATTGTGTTATTTATTATATATCTATGTTCAGTTTTCTTACAAGATAGGTATGTTTAATTGTATTCAAAGGTTTAGTAAAAATATCAGCAACATTTTCATTACTAGGTACATATGAAATATTAAACATGTTTTTCTGCAAACAATCTTTGATAAAATGATATTTTATGTCGATGTGTTTGGTGCGCTTGCTGTTCTCATTACATTCTATCATTTTTATTGTACTCTGATTGTCTATTAAGAGATATGAATCAATGTCTTTATAATTAAAGTCTGCAAGTATACCTTGTAAATAAAGTAGTTCCTGTGCTGCCATTGCTGCTGCAATATATTCTGCTTCAGCGGTTGAGAGTGAAACAGAAGTTTGTTTCTTCGAGAACCATGAGACCAAGTTATTTCTGTGAAATATGGCACACCCACTTACACTCTTTCTGTTCTGTTTATCTCCTGACCAATCTGCATCTGTGTTCGCTTGGCTGAAGTCCACAATGACTTAGTAGGTTTGTCCAGATACTTACTCAGGTAGGAGGTTGAAAAAGCAATATCAGATTCTATATTTAGCCAGGGTAAATTTTCAACATTGGCTTTTTCCAATATTGACAACTTTTCTTCGACACTATCTGCTTCTCCTGTAACAAAGACATATAATTATTATTATAAATATATAATTATTAATATTTAATTGAAAATCTTCGAAAACCAGCAGTCAGGATCTACGTGACCTTGGCCTTGTACAATTTATGCATTTATTTTATGTATGCACCAGCAGACGCATATGCAGCAGCAACAAGCAGATGCATATGGGGCGTTTGGAAATTAGTCCACCACACAGGCCCAGTACGGATTGGCGGACTCCAAATAATCAAAAACTATGGAGTTATTGGTTGTTATGCATGTTTCGTCATGATGTTTACCTTCACCGTAACCTTCACTTACTCATGAAATTAATGAACATAAGCTAGAGAACTCATTGGTACATGGTCGGCCCTGGGAACCGAACCCGGGACCCTTCGGTCATGAGACCGACCCACTAGCCATTTCGTCACCGACGCTCTCGAGAGATGATAATGCCTTTGTACCACATTTCATTGTCAAACTGTCACACTAGACTCGTCCTGCATATTTGATAATGTGATAGTTTAAATTATACTGTACAGAGTGTAAGACACTCACCTTCTCCTAATGCTGATAGGTCAATACCAACAGGCACGGCCTGTGAGCTAGACGAGCTTGACTCTGACTTAGAACTTCCAGCACGAGTACTTTTTGATAGTACCCCCAGATTCCTCAATCGTCTTCTTTTATTCGTGTATGTGCTGTACGAGAGACCAGAACAGTTTCTTTTGAGTTGAAAATTAGTTGCTTTGATATAAGGGGCGTAGAAAACCACTGGAGATTCTTCTACAAATATCTCAACTATTTCATGTGCCAACCTCATAAATGTTGGATTGGATATTGTTGTTTTAGGATCTTCATCCAGTAAATCTCTTATAATCAGGTTACTCAGCTCTCGGCGAAGTTCTGGTGTCAACAATTTATTCTCATGAGCTAGAATCACTCTTCCTTCATGGGTTTTCTTCAATATTTTCCGTACCTGCAGTTACATTACATATTAAATACCACATAGTATAAGACTTTCTTAGACAATAAGTAAAGGAGGGGAAAGAAAGGTGAGAATTCCACCACATTGATATATCAACCAACATGCTACAAATTTTGCTTAGTTGATGCAAACTAACGGCACACCCAACCATATACAGGCTGTTAGGGACAGTCGAGCAAAAAATGAAATTTTAGGAACACTTGCACTGTAAATTTTCCAACTGTAATTTTCTGTCTTCCATTGTAGAGAATGGACTAGCTAGTGCACTTGATATCAAACCTGCATAAAAAATGTGTGAACTGGAACAAGTATGCTAAAAATACCTTCTTATTCTTATCTACAGTAGCCTATAAATTGACAGAAAAAGATGAGTTATTCTAAAAATCCCTAGGTAGGACCAAGATCTTTGAGTTTGAACTCTGAACTCAGTATATTCTTTAACTTTTCAGTTTCTTGTTCATCGTTCTTCATTGTTAGAAAATATCAAAAAATCATCAACATATAATGCCACAATGATTTTTATACCATCACTTTTTAAATAAACATGGATCATATTTGCTGTTTTTGAATTCAAATTACACAAACAATCCCTCAATCGCTCATACCACACTAACGGCTTGGTCACGGGGATCGGCGGTGCGAATGACAATGCGGCGGGTGTGGTGACCATTCGCGCGGCATCGTTTGCAGGCCACGGGCAGTCACGCCGCCACCAATAAGGAAGTTCCGTTTGAAGTACCGTTGAAAAAAGCTGTAGGAACATCCAATTGTTGTATAGGTAAATCCTCTTGAATTGCTTCACTTAACACCATTTTAATAGTTTATCTCTGCTCATGTAAAAACAAGTGAACGAATTTGTCTGTCTCTGTACCTTTGCTGTAATACAATGCTCAATAAAACGAACGTTTTCTATTAAGAAAATATACTCTTTTAATCTTCTCCCATATATCCTAAAAGGTTATGGGCTTACGAACAACCACTGTTCTACAATAAAAGTGACACGAAATATTACAAAGTGATAGAACGGCATTCAACAAGAAAATGTCGGCCGCGGCGTCTTCCTCTACAATTTATCCACAATTACGAGCCGACAATTTCAATAATTGGTTATTTAGAGTTCAATGCATCTTAGACGACAAACAGTTACTGCATACTCTAACCTCAACGATACCGACCGACGAGACGAAGAAATCGGAATTTATAAAGGAAAATGCGAAGGCCAAAAGCATTATAGTGCACTGTGTTCCGGACAAACATTTGAATGCTATAAAAGGATGTGAAACAGCGAAAAACATGATTGATACCCTAGAAGAGCTTTTTCAGCGTAAAAGTATAGTGTCAATTATCCATCTACGAAGAAAACTACTCAATCTCAAACAATCTGATACTGAATGTCTAGAAGACTATTTTCAGCGATTCGATTCCTTAGTGCGTGAGTTGGAAGGTGCCAAGGAAACTCTAAGCGACAGGGACAAAATTGCGTGCTTGCTTACAGGATTAAATCAAAAATACGATGCAGTCATCACGGCCATAGAATGTAACAGTGATTTATCAGTTACAAATAGTGATCTGAAACTAGATTTCGTCAAAGCGCGTTTATTAGATGAGGAGCTCAAAGTAAAAGAGAAGAATAGCTTGACCACCGAATCGGCATTCATCACATGTTATTATTGCAAAAAACCAGGACACTCGGCCAATGAATGTTACCTGAAAAATAGAGGTAGAGTCGTAGATCTGTTATTTGATCTGTTTCTGTTGATAATTTGACTGTCATTGAAATCGAAATTCCATAGCACTGTTTGATAATGAAAAAAGGGACTATAGTCCCTTTGCGCGTTTGCACTTGCACAAGTCTTCACGCCCATCTCGATCTTTTACAATATTATGTAGTAAACAGGATGAAATAATAATCAGTTGACAGTGTTTCAAATTAGTTTCGTCAGGTTTGTGAAATATACGCTATTCAGTGGTTAATATACCAAGAGCACACTCAACACACGCTCAGCGCGCGATAACCTTCTTTTGAATATTTTTTGGTATTATCTAGATTATTACCTGGAAATGGACGCATCAAATAACTTTTCAGGAGATACGCTTCATCATATCAAACATTTGGTGTAAGTATTGCGGAACCAGGTAATTGTTGTAGTTGTAGAACGTTAAAATTGTTGCTTTGCAATAATTGGTTTAATTTTGAATAGTCGAATGTGCCTCCGTTCCTATGTCTTCCTCGGCCGCCAACTTCTATTGTTACAAATTTATAATTAGCATCTGCAACGCCTTGTAACACATTTTAGAACATTTTAGAATTAAGAAACGGAAACACAGAAAAAAGTTTTTTTCTGTGTTTCCGTTTCTTAATTCTAAAATGTTTGTTATCTATGGCTCCGAAACAATTTGGAAATTGCCACTTATTCAAAAAGATTGCGTTATTTGCATTAACTGCTGCATTGTTGGTTGTGGCATGTGCTGACGTTGCAATGTTATCCATATTGCTTTGAGAGTTTGATAGATACATTTTGCAATAGTACTTTTCCCCATCCGGAACGTATGAGATAGATATTGTTGCATGCACCTGTTGATAGAAACCTGAAATAAGAAATAAATAAATATAACTAATGATTTATATTTTTTACAGTTGATAATTGCAAAAAAAAAATGGAAGAACCTACGAGACAATTACCGCAAGGAATTGAAAAAATATCCTGTTGGACGATCGGGTGCTCCAGGCAGTGAAAGTTATGAGTCGTCGTGGAAATATTTCCAGGTGATGAACTTCACTAAATACGAATTAATGCCGGCAACTTATGAAGACAATTTGACACGAATAGAAGAACAGAATAATGTAGATGAAAATGTAAATAACAGGGCGACTAATGCAGATGAAGATAACAGCATAGAAAGTAGACAAGAAAGTGAAATAGACCCAAACATGGATGATGATGTAGCAAGAATATCAAAAAGAAAGCGTACTCCACGAGACCTTCGAGAACAATACTTAGAAATCGAAAGAATGAAATTAAAACTGCTTGAAAAAGAGTCAGTACGTCGTCGCAATACAGATGATGTTCAAAAATCCCAGGATTATCATTTTTTTATGTGTCTTTTGCCGGAAATTGAAAAATTACCACTTACTAACAAATTACAATTGCGTAATAAGTTTAATAATGCACTCCTGGAGGAACTAAATTCTGCTTGTTATAGTTCGCAATCCGCAACCGATAATTTAGATACACCTAACTACTCGTCATACGGATACCGCTCACAATCTTCTTATGAGATTATTGATTCAATTTATAAATTAATTTCATATATTTCGTGAATAATAATTTATAATTTTAAAGTCACTGTTATTAAAAAATTTACGACTTCTTTTCTATATTTTATGTAGATTTGATTAAAAATTGCGATAAAACGTAGAAAAGTCTTACATTTTTTAATAACAGTGTCTTAATGACCAAACGGACTATATTTACTGTACGAAACACCGGTAGTTGATAGGAAATGATAGAGTTGTGTTAATTATTGATCCTTATAATTACTAATTGATATTAATGCTAATAATTTGATACAATTAAATGCTAAATGATATTGAATGAGTATGCGTCGACCGTGATTGGGGTACAAACGTGAACTAATGATATGTGCAATGTATGTGATCGACGCGAACTGAGTATTGACCTACATTCTACATAATGCTGATGAATCTGTACGATTTGGTCCGTACATGCTCCCGGGCGGGAGAGGTAGATGATAGATATGGATACCGACTAGTGATGATTGTATTAGTGCTTGCGGATGAGATGTACTAAATCTATCGACAAGATGACACTGTTCATAATTGTTTAATCTATGTTAGTCTTGATCATAAGTGGTAAAAGTCGGTGCTGTTCTCCTCTTGTCACTCGGAATTCCCGTCACACTTTTCACTGTTGGTAGTTGGACCTTGTCGTGAACACTAACACTG
The DNA here is from genome assembly GCA_946251805.1 of Cybosia mesomella. Classification (NCBI taxonomy): domain Eukaryota; kingdom Metazoa; phylum Arthropoda; class Insecta; order Lepidoptera; family Erebidae; genus Cybosia; species Cybosia mesomella. Next base: position 12,556,017 of record OX276411.1, read on the forward strand.
ACACTAGCAGTTGTTAAGTTACTTAGGCTTAGACGAGGCGCCGTGTGCAGCCTCGCCAGCGAGGCCACCACCGCCTCCGCTGACGCCGCCGGCTGCTCCTGCCGTCGAGAGTGGGCAGGGATGCGTTTCCACATGCACGCGCCACCCACACCGATGCAGACTGCCACCAACACGTATGACACCACGTAGTGGTGCACATCGTGGTTTGAAAAGGAGGTGGTTTCGCTGCTTTCCTCCTTCATTTGCTCAATCTGTTGGCTCATCTTGCCCCTTGCCCAGTGTGAACTGCCGGTCTCGAACCTCGGTGCTTGAGCTATTGTCGCACGTATTGATGGGGATGCTCAAATTGATGACATTGTCGATCAAGGCGATATCGAAGGATATCACGTCCGGCTTAGTGTGCATTTCGTTTGTTCGTAAGTTGTGTGAGTAAAGCATGAATGAGTCGCCCTTTACTACACAATTACTACCGATTGATAATATATGCGAGTGATAAAAAGGAAAAATCTTACTTGGTGGACTGCTTACAAACCGGATGCTGACTGATTGTGACCGGATGTGATTTGAACTTTGAGTAATAAATAAGAAACTAACAATAGCCGTATTCTTTCATATTAAAAATAATGTACTTACGTCAAAGTAAAAAATAATTTCCCAGCAACTTCAATAGAGGGGTGAAAATTGGTATGATTTCTCTTCAAAACAGGAGCGATTGCACTTAGTATGTAATCAAAAGTATCAGTAGACATGCTTGTGTATTCCCAAAACTTTTGTGGATATTGGCGTAATTCATCCTACAGTCTACGGTATTCACCAAACTGATGCCTGTTTTTGTTTAAATCATGAACCCTCATTTTTATTCGTAATATATCCTGTGCAAAAAAGCTACTTCCTTCTAAACTTGAAAGTTCCAATTTAAACAAACTTATTTTAAACCCGGCGCAATAAAAACCACGTGTCACGAGGCCGCTTCAACGTGGCACACTACAGCGGCAAGGCGCAGGGTCTTTACTCCTCGCGGGGGCGCTCACCGCAGTAGCTCTAGCATAGCCTGCGGCTATAGATGACTTAAGTTATAATACTTTATTTTTACATGTATTAGAAATCCCTTCTAGGAACGACATATAAATATCTTCCGTCACATGTCCATTTATAAATGGTGTTGTTACATCTAAGTGTCTAATGTCCATTCCTATCTCAACACTAAGAACAAACAATAAACGTAGAAACAGGAAACGGAGAAAAGTGTACACATAATCCACACCAGGTTTGTGTGTGAACCCTTTTGCGACAAGTCTAGCACAATAACGCACTGTTTTGTCCACTTTCATTTTTTTATTTAACAGCCATTTACACTGCACTATGGTCCCACTCGCAGGTATGTCAACTAGCTCCCAAGCGTCGTTATCCTTAAACGACAACAGCTCATCACACATAGCTTGTCCCCATGCTATGCTTCCGGCCCCTTCAGTGCTTGATTGAAGTCGACCTCGCCTGCATCTGGCATTGTACTGAAAACACACATGGTATTGTAGCCATATCTTATCATTCATAGTTCTTAATTCTGGTGTCCAGGTCCGATTAGATCTGCTAAAGCAAGAGGTCTCCCTCGATATTCAATGCTAACCCAAGCTGTGTCATTGAGTTTATGAAGCTCAAAGAGAGACGTGGACTTCTACAGCTGTTCTTCTCTTTATCTGGGAAAAGTGACATTTCATGGGTGGTGAACAACAAGTCAGGGTTAGGGTTACCATCCGTCCGGATTAACCCGGACATGTCCGGACCTTTAGACACTGGTCCGGACTTTGTCCGGCTACTTAATTTGTCCGGATTTCTTTTAATAGATGGAATATGAGTAATAAAACTACATACTATGTAATATCAAATAAGTCTTTAATCTTTATTAACTTGTCATTTGTCTAAAAACAGAATATAAAATCTTCTTTAACAATCAACTTAAGAGATCAAACAATAAATCCTTTAATTTTTACAAACAATCAACTAGTTCAAACTTAAAATAGGTACTTTCTTTAAAAAAATCTAACTTAACGTAAATTTTTGGTAAGTATATTAATGTTTATAGTTTTCAACACTAGATACTTTACTGAGCAACTCGGGTTCATTCAAAGTTTTCTCGTAGAATTCTTCGCAACTCATATTTTAACTTTGTATTCAATCATTAGCAATGATCTAACTGAGGGTACAGTCAATCTGTTTCGCTCTTTTGTCCATTGTGCTCCCATTAGAGAAAACACTCTTTCCACATTTGCGTTTTGAGCCTGGATAGCAAAAATAAACTCGCAAATACTCAATAAAACGGGAAGTCTGGAGATTGTGAAGGTTTATAAAAATGGTAACCCATCTTTTATGGAGCATCATACTGAAAAACGCCTCGCCTTGTTTTGAACCGCTTTACATCATCAACAACAACTGCTTTGCCTTTCGTATACACAACTGAATCCACGAGCTTATCAAACTCAATCAGTTCGTTCTTTTTTAACTGGATACAGTCAAAGACTTTAAAGTCAGACCACGGTGTCGTCCATTTTTCAAGATACTGGATACAAGTTCTGTACATAATTTTCCCGTCTTCTCGAAAAGCTTCTGGATTTTCTGGGGTGCATTGTCCAAGCAATTCTCGTACCTTTAGTGTTAGAAAATTAGTATTTGTGCGAGAGTATAGAACTCTTGAGTATCACGCAGTATTCTGGCAACATCTAATATAGAATTACTTTCTGTCTCTATCTCCAGGATTCGTGGTAGAAAAATTGACATAAGTGAATGCACCATAAATAGATACACTTCACTCCATTCATTATCTAAAAACCTCTCGATTGTTATAGGGACGGCTCCAGCTGATGCAAAATATTATTTTAGCGGTTCGTACATTTGAAGAATCCTCTCTATCGCTGGAAATAAGCTCAACCACCTTGTTTTGCTATGGTAGAGTAATTTATAGTAATTAATGTCAATGTAATCACAAATTTCCTTTAGCGCTTCAGTGCGGACAGTGTACACAGAAATATAGTTAAAAAAATTCATAATTACGGATTCTAAATCTATTTTCAGAATATCCGTTCGATGTTGGACACAATTATGAAGTATATGTGCTGGGCATCCGACTCCAACTAGGTCTTCTTCTAGGAGAATTTTTAACTTAGACCATACATTTTGACCTGGTATACGGTTGACGCCACCAAAATTCACATTGGCGTTATCTTCTGTAAAAGATGCTCATTTAGCCAGTAAGTCATATTTTTGGGAGTTGTTCTAATTATTTCTGAGACGGTCTCAGCTGTTTCATTCGGTGTGCTTAGGACTTCTAGAAGTTTTGACTGAATCCCTTCTTGCCAGTCAAAGAACTGAATTAAGATCGGGAACATTTTTTCAGCACCGTGGTTACTGGCGTCTGTCGATACACCTACGTAGCTCACGTTTTTAACAGATGTTTATATATTTTGGATCACCCATGGAGCTATAACATTATTCACAAGCGCTTCAGTTTTTGTCGGAGCACACGAAATAGAACTAGCCACGTTCGAGTCGGTAAACATCACTTTTAATAAGCCTCCTGGGCAGTCCATCGAATTGTACGATTTTTGGTGTTTTACAGTATGAAATGCCAGGGTAACTTCTGCCGCTGACTGTTTAACAGCTATCGTTTTACTTTTAGGCAGAAATATTGAGTCAATTTTGAGTATATTTGGAGTGCATCTGCTCATTTTCAAGTGTTTTTCAGTTTTGATATGTTTCTCAACATGTGTTTGTGTTTGATTGAGATGTAAGAGTCACAAATTGTACACTTCGCTTCATTTAAATGTCTTCCTTCTTTTAAAACTGGGGATTTGGATTGCAGAGTGTCCGTGTATGTGCATAATCGCTTACTGGTTGAAGCCATTTTAGATTGAAAACACACGTACTAAAAATTATTTACACTCGAGTAAAAGCTACCTATCAGCAACTAACTATAAAAAGCAAGCATCGTTATATACCTATTATTATAATAATATTATTAATTGAAAAATCAAAAACCCGACTGCCCTAAAAAGACCGAAACTAGTTTGATAGCAGGCGGGACCCTTTAATTTTCTTTCGGTTTATGATTTGCAAATGGGTCCCACCTGCTATCAAACTAGTTTCGGTCTTTTTAGGGCAGTCGAGTTTTCTGATTTTTCAATTAATAATATTATTGTATAATTTTTAGTTATGATATATATAGTTTTGAATCAGCGATGTATGTTGTTAAAACATTTTGATAATGTTTTAACAACATACATTTATTACGATATCACTTTCACAGTAATTACGAATCTAACGACACCTCGCAAATTAAAATCCATCGCAGAGCGTGCCAAACATTTGAATTTGGCGCCAAAAAGCCGCCATCTTGTTTTTTTTATTTTGATATACCCAGTGTCACTCTCACAGAAAATCGAATCTAACGACACCTCTCAAGTTAAAATCCATCGAGCCGTTCAGGCTGCAAAGCGTGCCAAACAATTATACATACATACTCTCGAAAAACATAACTCTCCTTCTGGCGCAGTCGGGTAAAACCAAGTGCATGCGATCCTTCCGCTTATCGTTGTCGCATTGGTCGGCCGCTCGGCACCGCCGATGCAAGGCAAACAATCTCCGCCCGCACCCCGCATCCTAATTAAAGAAACTCTCCAGCCAGACTCGCCTACTCATGGATCAGAGACGCGAAATGAAGCTACAGAACTCGGGGATGCCCTTCGTTATCGACAGCTCAATAGACAGATATCTAAGTCTTTGACAAGCGACCTTCGCCAATTTAATACCGAGCGTATTAAAGAGGCCATTGAGCGGAACAAAGGCTCTAAAGTGTTCGGGAGAGATCTGTCTATCGGGCAAAGTCAATTGACGAGGCTGAAAACTGAGGAAGGTAGCATCATTTCGTCAACACCTGAAATCCTGAAGGAGATAGAGAGTTTCTATGGACAGTTATATTCCACGCAAACACCTGTTGTAAGCAAGGCCACAGACCCGAGAGCCAGGCTTACCCGACACTATACAGAAGATATCACGGACGTCAGCCTGCACGAGATTAGAATGGTTCTCAAGCAGCTTAAAACCAAAAAGGTGGCGGGTGATGACGGAATCACAACAGAGCTTCTGAGAGCGGCCGGAAAGCCGATACTTAAGGTCCTCCAGAAGCTTTTCAATTCAGTCATCCTCGAGGGCAAAACGCCAAAGGCATGGGGTAGAAGCGATGTGATGCTGTTTTTCAAGAACGGTGATAAGACTCTTGAAAAACTATAGACCCATCTCGCTTCTGAGCCATATCTATAAGTTGTTTTCGAGAGTCATTACGAATCGTCTCGCTCGCAGGTTTGACGACTTCCAACCACCCGAACAAGCCGGGTTCCGGAAAGGCCATATTACATAGAGTCTGGCTATCGGTTCTCTGCACTGGACTGTTTTTTAAAATCTATACATGGCAATATTTTTGAACTGTCATCACTGTCAAACGGATTGTCCCGTTTTTGTGTTTATAGTGTTTTTCAATCAATATTCTTTTGAAATTATTGAAAAATGCCGAAAGCTATCAAAGGCGTAGTTAGAAAGTTGATATTTACCATGATCGGCAAGTATCAAGACATAAAACTTGATAATGAACGAATCCAGAACGAAAAAATACATCGCTTAGACGAAATCCTTACAGCTGCTGGTAAGTATTCTTGATAGTTGGCTTGATATTTATGTCCGGGTATCATGTGTGAATACTATTTACTATTTATTTTTCTTGTATGTGTTTTAGAAGGTGACCTGGCGAGAGTCAAGACGTTAGTGAAAGAGTTAAAATGTTTTGAGGAAAAGGAAGCGTTGAACTCTGAAACGAAATATTTGGGTACACTAACTACTACTACAGACTATATATATACATACTACTATGACAGGTAGGTAAATTTATGGTTTTGTAAAATGTCTTAAAATCTTTGTACGATTATTTTCAATGTTTGCATACAAGTTTACCTTTGTTCATAGTATAGTGGAACAGTTAAATTATTGTTAGGCTTTTATATTTTTACATTCAATTACATTTTTATATTTTTCCTTTGCAGAAATATCTGTTAGAACTATTAAAACAATCAAGAAGGAGGGTTCTATAAACCAAGGAGAATGGAATACACCAGGCAAGAAATGCCCTCGTCAGGGCACGGTGTCAAATCTGGATGATTTTGATTTAACGGCTATTAGGAATAAGATTAATGAATTTTACTATGTAAAAAAACAGGTTCCTACTCTACGGAATTTACTTGTTGAACTCAGAGAGTCAATTGGCTTCACCGGCTGTCGTGAAACATTACGGCAGATATTGAAAAAAAATGGTTTCGAGTTTAAGAAAAACCAGAATGAAAGGTCTTTGCTCATAGAGAACTTTGAAATAGCTGCTTGGAGACACAGATATCTTCGAACAATTGCTGAGAAACGACAACAAGGGAAACCAATAATTTATCTTGATGAAACCTATGTTCACCAAAATTATAAGGTAAAAAAATCATGGCAAGGTCCTTCCACTAGTGGAGTGATAGACAAAATGTCGTCTGGCAAGAGACATATTATAGTACATGCTGGATCAGAAAAGAGTTTTGTGCCCAATGCACTGTTAGTATTTAGTACCAAATCAAAAACAGCTGACTATCATGATGACATGAACGCAGAAAATTTTATGAAGTGGTTAGGTGAGAAATTGATTCCAAATTTGACAGAGCCTAGTGTGATTGTGATGGACAATGCTAGTTACCATGTTACACAAAATAATAAACCACCAACAATGCAGAACTTAAAAAGTGACATACAGAAATGGCTTAGAGAAAACGACATTCCATTTGAAGAAATTTATGCTAAAGATGAATTAATGTGCCTCGTTAAAGAGAATAAGCCTGAACCCTTGTATAAAGCAGCAGAACTTCTAAAACAACATGGCCACGAAGTGCTTAAACTACCTCCATACCACTGTGATTTAAATGCTATTGAGCTCATATGGAGTTTAGCTAAACGAAAAGTGGCTAGCAAAAATATAGGAGTACCAGGGGCAGAAATGGAAAACTTAATTAAAGAGTCATTTCTTAGTGTAACGGCTGATGATTGGAAGAAATGCACAGATCACGTTATTCACGTCGAAAATGAATACAAATTAAGAGATGGAATCACAGAAACAGCACTGGAACGATTTATAATAAATGTACGTGATGATGATGACCGTAGTGACAGTTCATTTTCAGGTGTTGAATTTATAGAATCAGACTTTGATTATGAATCATAATAAAATTATAAATATTAATGACTTGTAATTTTTTTACTTGTATCCTGGACATGATCATTATTTGCATGATGAGCAAGCATGTATGTTAACTTTATGTGTAAGTTGGAAATTTATTTTTTAATAAAAGCATACTAGCAACAGAAATTACTAGTATAAAACTGCTTGTGTGGGTTCATACCGGTAGTGCAATGACTGGGGATCGAAACTGTAACCTCAACATTGTACGTCCAATGCCATAACCATTAGGCTACAGTCACCGTTAATTCATAAATACCGGAGTGCAAGTTTGGGCCGCAAACGGGACTAAACGCTATAATGATGATATATAAGCTAATTTTAAAGTTTGTGCAGCTTATTCGACTCAGTTTGTTATATAATATGTACAGGTATGATAACACGTAATAAATAAAAATGTTTAAATAACTTTAATTGAATATAAAAAATAATAGTATCAAACGCATTTCTTCAGTCTATAGTCGGTGTTGTCACCCCTTGTTTTTTTTAATTTACCGCTCTTTTCTTGTGCAAAGAACCGATGGCCAGACTCTAGTACCATAGTACCACAGACCACATTCATACGCTGCGGCAAGTTATACAGAAGACCGAAGAGTACAACTTGCCACTTTGCTTGGCGTTCGTGGACTATGAGAAAGCCTTCGATTCGATTGAGACCTGGGCGGTGCTGCAGTCTCTCCAGAGGTGCCAAATAGACTACAGGTACATCGAGGTGCTGCCGGGGTGTGTGTTGGGTAAGGGGTGTGTGTTGGGTAACCTCCTCGAGTGTCGCTCCGATTCCGATCCCGCTGCAGTCCGGGGGGAACGGAATCGGAGCGGCCGGTACACCCTGGGCGGCGGTCAATGGCTTCCCCTTCACCCCTTCATAGGGTTGGCATTGATCGTCGGCCAATACCCAACGTGGCGGGAACACATCGCTCTCCGTACTCCTCTGCTTTCAAAGGAGACAGGATGAGCGATACTGTTAGTGGTGAGATGGCCCAGGGTCAGCCGGGGTGCGAGGGATATGCTCTATGGGTAACCTTACACCCCGGCGTCTGAAGACCCGAGACGGCGTGCGGTTTTAGTCGGTGCAAGCCCGACATAACCGCCCCCGCTGGCTGGCGGGGGGGGTATCCGAAGGGATTTCCGCACGATAAAAAAAAAAAAAAAAAGGTACATCGAGGTGCTGAGGTACTTATACCAGAGCACGCCGCAACAGCGGCGGTAAGGCCCATCATGGAGGATTGGCTAGAGAGGCGACTCCGTGTCGCCTCTCGTACCGACTGATGCAGGTGATCTCCGGGAAGGGGAGCTTCGGGGACCACCTGCATTGGATCAGGAAGGAGCCAACGCCTGAGTGCCATCACTGCGACGCGAGCGAGGACTCGGGGCTGCACACGCTGGCGGTCTGCCCAGCGTGGGAGGCGCCGAGGCGTGACCTAGTGGCAGCCATCGGAGTGGGAGTCCTCTCGCTCGGCAGCATGATTGCGGCAATGGGAGCCTCAGGCGTCGGGGGTCGCTTAACGACCTCCGTCCTCCATGAGCGCAGGCCTTTAGGTGAGAGGTGAGGCCACCTGTCACCCCAGCAGAAGCAGGCCGGGACGGTGTCGCGACTAGCGCCCTCCCCTAAACCGGGGCAAGACGGGGACACCGTGGTTCCCAAATCCGAGGGGCCATCTCGCAAGTGGAGATGGCCCAGGGTCAGTCGGGGTGCGAGGGATATGTTCTATGGGCAACCTTACACCCCGGCGTCTGTAGACCCGAGACGGCGTGCGGTTTTAGTCGGTTCAAGCCCGACATTACCGCCCCCGCTGACCGGCGGGGGGGTATCCGAAGGGATTTCCGCACGAAAAAAAAAAAGGTACTTATACCAAAACGCCACCATGTCAGTCCGATTACAGAACCAGAGCTCTAATCCTATCCAACTACAGCGAGGTGTGAGACAGGGAGATGTCATCTCTCCGAAACTGTTCACAGCTACGTTGGAGGATATTTTTAAGCTTCTGGACTGGAAAGGATGCGGCATCAACATCAATGGCGAGTTCCTAACACACCTACGGTTTGCCGATGATGTAGTTCATATGGCTGAGACCTTGGAAGACCTGAACACAATGCTCGAAGATCTTAGTAATGCTTCTCAAAGAGTGGTCTTAGGATGAACATGGATAAGACGAAAATCATGTCCAATGCCCATGTTGCACCTGCTCCAGTTAATGTTGGGAACAATACACTCGAAGCTGTTGACCACTATGTTTACTTAGGACAGATGATCCAGTTAGGTAAGTCCAACTTCGAGAAAGAGATCTCTCGTCGAATCCAGCTCGGATGGGCAGCGTTCGGGAAGCTCCGGCATATATTCCCGTCCGAAATACCTCAATATCTCAAGACGAAAGTCTTTGACCAGTGTGTGTTGCCAGTTATGACAAGCGAGACGTGGTCCCTTACTATGGGTCTCATAAGAAGGCTCAAGGTCACCCAGCGAGCAATGGAGAGAGCGATGCTCGGTATTTCCTTGCGCGATCGAATCAGAAATGATGAGATCCGCAGGAGAACTAAAACAACCGACATCGCTCGAAGGATTGCATCGTTGAAGTGGCAGTGGGCGGGACACATAGCGCGGAGAACCGATGACCGCTGGGGCGGAAAGGTTCTCGAATGGCGACCGCGTACCGGACGACGTTCCGTGGGCAGGCCCCCTACAAGGTGGACCGACGATCTAGTCAAGGTCGCGGGAAGCCGCTGGATGCGGGCAGCGCGGGACCGATCGTTGTGGAGATCCTTGGGGGAGGCCTATGCCCAGCAGTGGGCGTCGTTTGGCTGACATGATGATGATGATATTATTTATTTAAATCAAGCACTTTTATTTAGATTATTTAGGGGACTTTTGCGCGGGGTTATTTATCTTTAATATACGGACTGGGGAAGGAACGCGGACTCTGCCCAGGGATAGGGATTACAGCGGAACTCTCCTCAGGATACTTTTTCACGGCTCGATCAAGGGCGGGTTTCCTTTGGTGTCCTTTGTTTCTTCCTAACTTCTAAATACAAATTTAAATTATTACAACAGTTTTATTTTTATATCGCTGACGCATGATGGCCAGGGAATTAACTGTAGTGTTCGAAGGAGTCCGAACACTACAGTACTACTACCAAGCAGTCTGGTAGTACTACGGGCCATATCTTCCCCCTAAATTACTACCAGACTGCTAGGTAGTACTACGGGAAGAACATTTTACCTGTGGTTCTACTATCATGTTTCTCTCTGTTTACCTTATTTGTTAATTTTGTTAATGTGTAATTGATATTTTATAATATTTTGTAAAAGCGTGTTAAAAGAAGCTCCTAAACTAAGTACTCTTACGTATGTTCTTTGATAAAAATATATAATATTATTATTTTATTATTTTAGTAATATATATATATATATATCTCGTGGGTATAATGGCAGAACTAAATAACTCAATATTTCAAGTTTCGAGATAATCGCGATTTACTGTTTTTTTGGCACTTTTTTTGACATCATTAACAAATGGAGAACAATTTTAATGTCGGCAATTTTATATGTTATAAGCATGTTTGCTGCCGATTCAATGCTTAATCGAACTAATTTATTTCATGAACCAAAAAAAAAATAAAAATCAAAAACCAAGTTATCCAATTTTGCCACACCAAGATGTTGCAAACATACCGTAGTTAGCTAATTCTTTATGGTAGTTATTCAGTTTTCTCACACATAAGATGGATGTGAATACATGAAATTGGGTCAACAAGTTCACTTGCGAGTTCTGAACCTAATGAAATATTTAAACATGAAAGTTAGGCATTCTTAGTGAAAGTTAATTTGTTTAATTTTATCACCTGATTATTGATCTCACATGAAATAAAAACCTGGGTTGGAAGAAGGAACATCGTTTATTTTAAAAAAAATAAACGTAAAAGTACAAAAATCAAAATCACCATAATTAGGTATGGCAATCTAATAAAATCAAATAAATTACTTATTATAAATCTTCTACTCGTAAAATCAACTAGAACAAAAAATACTTTGCTTTACATTAAAACATAATTATAATTTTAAACACAAAAAACGACCATGGTTTGACAAATCAACTTTTTGTAGGTAATAAACTATTATAAATCTTCTAAAATCAACTAAACGCAAAATAACTTACCATTACATTAAAACATAATTATTATACATTTTTAAAACAAATAACGAACATGCTTTATCAAATCAACAATTCGTATAATAGGGTGTAAAAAAATTAATCGTCATCATCTGATGAATACGCCTGTCTACTCGGATTATCATTTAATAATGGTAAATTTTCATACCAACCATGGAGCTCCTTGGGTATTATATTTTTTTTACAAAGCTGTAATAGGTCCCTCTTTTTTATTTGGTAATAGGTAGAAGTTGAGTATAAGCCCTAGGAATGTCGTCAGAACTCATAGCAGGCATTTCAGTATTTATCGTTTTTCTTGTTGATCTCCCGGGCTTAGAGAGAATATTTAATAAATTGTATACTCCATCATAGTCGTATCGGTACTTGATAAATCCTGGCAAGTCCTTTTCGAACCGTAAACATTTGATTTTCAACCAACTTACTGTGTCTCCGTTCTCTGCCACAGTCTTATTTTTTATGATGTTTGCAGCTAAGAGTTTTACATCTAGCATATCTTTATATGATAATTCTGTTACTTTATATGGTGTAACTTTCTTGTTTTGTCTTTTGGATCGTGCTTTCTGCATGATATCCTTCGATTCAATTACAGAGTATACTTCTCTGTGTCTCTTTTCTTTTTCGATGGCACTATGCATCGAGTCTAACTCCATAAAACCGTGGCCACTTTCTAAGTACTTTTGCTCGACAATTTTGATTGTTCTGTGGTTGTGCACTAAATGTAATAAAAAGGCTGCAATGTACTGGTTATGATTTTGCCCTGAACATGTATCGGAATATATAATTACGTGTGTTATAGCATCAGAGAGTGTCATAATCCATAAGTAAATAGCAGAAGCTATTTCGATGCTGCTAATTTCAGTCCATATCATGCAGTGAGCGTTATTTTGTGGCGGTTTAAACTCATATATAGACAAATTATACAAGTTTAATTTTCTGGAATAGTACAATAAACTATCTGCAGTAGATGGAATCTGTAGAAGACTTTGTAAATCCATCGTGACACACATAAGTGACTCGTCCTCTTCTGACTTTTTTTTATCAACTTCTTTAGCCCTGTATGATGCTTCTTTTCGCTCTATATGTTGACTGTACTCATTTTGAATAGTACTATTTGTTTTATCTTTTTCGTATGTGTTACACGTGGTGCACTGGTCTTTTTTCGGGTGGAAAAACGATAAATTGTATTGTGTACCGAACACTTTCCTGTGGTAATTTGACAGGTATCTTGTTGTCTTCTTTCATTTTCTCCACATACAATTCATACATTTTGGGTATCGATAAAGTGGGATTTAAATATTTTCGAGATGATTGTTTTCTGCAATAATGTGAATCAACGGTAGGGAAACTCTCAATGTGGTTTTTGATATCATTCATTTGTTCATCCGAAGTTTTATTTATAGGCCTTCGTTTGCCACGACGGTCCATGTGTAAAAAAGCGCCATTTTCATCAATATGTTTAACTGCCGTTTCTATTGGTCCCGAAGATATACATAATGTCGCCATAAAGAAGTTCTTACAGACACGCTGATAAGTAGTTTGATGTTTAAAAAATCCGTATTCTCTGCTAGAATTTCTTTGTTTCTCTATAGGTACAGACCGTTTTGTAGTCTGTACTGGTTTTATAATTATTCGTTTTAGTAAAAACTCTTTTTGTTGCCTAAAATCTTCAATAGACCAAAAGGTTTTGCATATTTTTATACGTTCTTCTTCAGTAAAGATTTCCTTGCATTTACGGCGACAATTGTAACTACATCTTGGACTTTTAGGCATTTTAGGTGCACGCATCTTTCCATCTTAACTTTTGTACGGCAAACAGTTTCTTTTTTTCCGCAGTTCTTGGTTGATCCAGAATCAGAAAATGGTTCTTCATCAGTCTGCGACAGTAATAAATCAATTCCAGAAATGGGACTAGAGCCTCTGATCGGAGAGCTATCCATGTTATTATACTCATACGATGATATATTATTGGTGTCATTTATATTACTTTTACTGCTGCACAATGATAAAGGACTAACATTAATTGGCATGGGTGCTGATTGCGGTGGTTTAATATTATTAATAATTGTTTCCGTAATGACTGATGCTGGAGCCGATTTACATGTTAAAATCTTAAATTCCTCTTGAGGAGCTAGCTTACAGATTTCACCGGAAACCAATGCTTCAGGTACTTTTTCTATTATGACATCAACAGCAAAATTGGTGTCAATATATACAATATTACTATTATTTATAGATGAAGAATGGTGATCTGTTTCATTATTATTTACCTTTTTAATGGCAGTATTTGAGCTCTGATCTAGTATTTTCTTATTTTTTACCTAAAACAATAAAAAAAACTTTCTCATTGCCTAGTAATGTCATAGAAAAAAAAAGCCGGATTAGCGTGTTTTGGGTATAAGAATACATTAAAATAATGGACCCCGGATTCCGAGGGGAGAGCCTCGGATGCGACGTGGACTGGCGCACAGATGATGATGATGACGAATAAATAAAATACTTATAGGAAAAAATATAGAAATAACTTAATACGTCTTGTTACTGCTATCAATTTGGCACTCTGTGAATAAATGTATATTATGAAGGAAGATGCTAATTGCCCTAGTAACAGACATTAATTTGAGCTCAGTTTAAAAATAAAAGAATTTAAGTCATATAAATTAACTAGGTTACGCGAGTGGCTCCGGCCACGTGATAATTCGTATCGTGTCAAAAAAAATTATGTGTTATTAAAATGTATAACCCATATTACGGTAAAGTTTCATCCAAATCCCTTCACTGGTTTTGCGTGAAAGAGTAACAAACATACCTACATCCTCACAAACTTTCGCATTTATGATATTAGTAGGATAGGATTATAGTTTTCGCGTTCCTCCTGTAAGGGAAAGATCGCGGGTTCGAGTCCCGTCTGAGGTCGATTATTTTTCGCTTTCTTAATCGATTTGAACAGTTAGAATAATAAATGCTTCAAAATTTCATTCAACTACCTTTATACTTCTCCTATAAATATTGTAATCTTCTTCTGCCTAGCGTTAATTCCCAGTCGCACCCGAAGCCTTCACTTCGGAGCCTGGGGTCCACTTTACCAGTCTTAACTGCGGATTTGGCTGGCCCTCGATATTTTCCGTGAAGCGACTGCCATCTGACCTCCACGACCCAACGGTAACATTAGGCGCTATAGAAGCATTGCAGCTAGACCGTTGTTGTTGGACTTTTTATGGGTCCAACTACCCGTAACGACTGCCATAGATGTTCGTTTGGCAACCGGGACCGACGCACGACCAGACCAGTGCCTTTATTCCGGCATACAAATATTTGCACTGAGCGGGAATCAAACCCGCGCCTCCTGCGTAGCGGCCGCGTTCACTACCGCTACGCCACCGAGGTTGTCCATTAAACATTCTAATAGAAGAAAGTAAAAGCCACCTTATTTCCTTGCAATAAGATTCATAATTGAATTATAATGTCAACATTTATAGAGTTCTTCCGTAACTCAAAATGTTTAACAACGCAATTCGCTTAGTTGTGGAAAACGTCAATAATATCTATTCCATTCTATTATTAGATTTCAATTTATCATAACCATAAACTAAAACGTAATTAAAATAACAAAAATAAGCAATAATGGTTGTATGGCTCGACTTATTGTCAGTAGGTATAGGTATTAGTTACCTACGAATAGATACACTTGAAGACTCCGACAGTAAATTGTTGATACTTTGGCATGTTGATATTAATAATCAAGCCATTATTAAAAGGACAACACCTAAGTAAATACTAAAATAATTATAAAAAGATTGTGCATTACCTACCTTTTGCGGGGGCGGTTATGACGGGCTTGCACCGACTAAAACCGCACGCCGTCTCGGGTCTTCAGACGCCGGGGTGTAAGGTTACCCATAGAGCATATCCCTCGCACCCCGGCTGACCCTGGGCCATCTCACCATGTAACGATTAAAGTTTTATGGGGTTTTTATATGAAGATACAAAAGTTTAAAGTGTGACTTATGCACTGAAGATTTAATAAAATAATGTAATGTATTTGAGACTAACTACCGGCTAGGGCGAGCAGAGATAAATAAAAAAGTCGATTACAATATATTAGGATTATAATCGGTAAGAGGGTGTTACATATATTTATATTAGGTATTGAGTAAGAGAACCTCAGGGGATGGATTCATAATAAATATTCTGCCGTGGCGTTATTCGGTCCGTTGTGCAAAGATGGTAGTATGCACTTAGCTAGTGGACACGTGGCTAGGGATGTTGCCGGCGTGCCAGGGTCTCCGCTGGTGTGCCTCGCTACCTCTATGATGGTGCGAAGCCCGGTGCGAAGACCCTGAAAATAGAAAAAGTGCGGGTCAGTTTGTCACTAAGTAATTACGTCCAAGTGACCCGCTAAAATAGCAGGTGAAGAGAATCTCCCAGCGGCAATGCAGCGTAGCTAGAAGCTATAATAAAAAAGAATATAATTAGGCAGCACAAGCTGGTGCCGCGACCTCTGACCGTAGGGGTCATCGGCCTCGTGGCACTAAATAGGTAGGCTGAAATAGCACACAGTAAAATAAAATATGTTAAGCCATGCATTTTAGCAGGCAATAAGCTGCACCGCTGGAAAGTCTTCACCTGTAGAAGAAGTAGGAAATGTTGATCTCAAAACTTACCCGGAGCCGACAGCAGTTGGCCACGGGGTCAAAGTGACCTTCCTCGGCGAAGGTTGCCAAGGCAAGGAACGATATAAAAGCCGTCAGTTGATAACTGGGCTAGTGCTGTCCAATCTCGCTCGCACAACCATAGATAATTAGTAATAAGTTATCGAAACATACTAAAATATCGATTAATTTTATTGATATAATTTTAATTGATTTATAAAAAATCCACAACGTTACAACCACTAACAGCATCGCTCATCCTGTCTCCTCTGAACTCAGACAAATAATAATCAAGTAATATTATTCAAAGGAGAATACATGTAAGTACTAAAATAATTATAAAAACATTGTACATTACCTACCTCAGACAAATCACCTTCTTGCTGACACATTTTCACCAAAAATCTACCCCTTGAATCCATGATAAAATAGTTGACGTCCTTCACATTATCTATTGGATGCACTAAAATGTGCTCAATCATGTCGGCACGCGTTCACCCTCTCCCGGACCCGACACTCCAGCTCCACCAGCCACCTTACCGATAGCTCTCATTGATGTTTACATTATTTCGCGCCAATTTGTACAACTGAATTGTACGTTAACTTTGCTTACCTGCGAATACTATAAATAGAAATATTCAATAATTTTCACCTATTGTCATTTTTTTGATTAGAATCTCTTATAAATGTATATTTTCTCGAAGGAGAAATACATAAAAATGATTATTTAAAAATGAAAGAATGCTCTAATCTGCCTGAATTAAATAACTCAAATTGTTTAGTTTTCCTTCAACATGCCTGCTTTCATTAGAATATTTTCGTTCGTGGAAGAACTAAACAACTCAATTTAGCTAATTCATTTCATACTCAAGTGATCAGAAGTCACAGTTGTTCATTTATTTATAGAGTTAGTCATTTTTTCTAATAACATTTAGTGTTCAATTAAACATATCTATTTCTTCAATTGAAACACGAAAATGGATTTATTTTTGGATTGGATTGAGATATAGGAATGTTTGTTAGACCAAAAGATGCGGCACATTTTAAAGTTCTCGAAAATGGTGAATGGTCAATTTGGCCAAAATCGGAGTTATTTAATTCTGCCATTATACCGACGATATATAATATAATTAATATAATAATAACTAAAATCAACTGAAAAACATTCTATTATAGTATAAGAATAGATTTGAGATCCTCTTTTATACTCAATTTACATTATATAGGCAAAATTAAAAATGTTGATAGGATAACCCCTTAAATAAATGGGTGGTATACCCTATATTTTTTAATAACATCACTTCGTTCTCCGTCTGTCACTCTCTCCGTCAATAACACTAATAATAATTAATTTAAACGTTAAATAAAATCGGTACATTTTAACGCGATGTTTCCAGTGGATTACCTGGTGAGATTTCACCTGTGATCAATTGCATTAATATATGCCGTATTGTAACGATAATTAGTTTTTATTGAAGGTTTGTAAATGAAGTTTACATAAAGTTAAGGTGACTAGTTATGCATGTAAGATTTAATAAAGTTTATGAATGTAATTGAGACTTACTACCGGCTAGGGCGAGCAGAGAGTTAAATAAAAGGTTGATTACAATGTATAGTATGAGATTATAATCGTGAATAGAATGTTACATAAATTTATATCTGGTATTTGAGTAAATGAACCTCAGGGGATGGATTCATAATAAATATTCTGCCGTGGCGTTGTTCGGTCCGTTGTGCAAGATGTTAGTATGCACTTAGCTAGTGGACACGTGGCTGGTGGTGATGCCGGCGTGCCAGGGTCTCCGCTGGTGTGCCTCGCTACCGCTAAGATGGTGCGAAGCCCGGTGCGAAGACCCTGGAAATAGGAAAGGTGCGGGTCAGTTTGTCACTAGGTAATTACGTCCAAGTGACCCGCTTAAATAGCAGGTGAAGAGAATCTCCCAGCGGCACTGCAGCGTAGCTAGAAGCTATAATAAAAGAAATATAAATAGGCAGCACAAGCTGGTGCCGCGACCTCTGACCGTAGGGGTCATCGGCCTCGTGGCACTAAATAGGTAGGCTGAAATAGCACACAGTAATAAAACAAAATATATTAAGCCATGCATTTTAGCAGGCAATAAGCTGCACCGCTGGAAGGTCTTCACCTGTAGAAAGAAGTAGGAAATGTTGATCTCAAAACTTACCCGGAGCCGACAGCAGTTGGCCACGGGGTCAAAGTGACCTTCCTTGGCGAAGGTTCCAAGGAAAGGGACGATATAAGAGCCGTCAGTTGATGACTGGGCTAGTGCTGTCCAATCTCGCTTGCACAACCATAGATAATTAGTAATATATTATAGAAACATACTAAAATATCGATTAATTTACGGATATTGTTTTAATTAGATTTATAAAGAATCCACAACGTTACAATACCCCCTCAATTAGTTCAGGGTTTTTGTTACCCAAAAACCCGATACTGTTCTGCTCAATACAATGCTTGACTCACGCTTACACATACATACTTTCTTACATACCTCCCCTATCATGTTCATCCATACTTTGCAGTTACCACTTAAATAATGTAGCACACGCTTCCTTCCGAAGAGAGTTTCCACGATAATAGGCGCTGGAGACTCAGACGTAAATCTAGCAAGATGGTAAACATTGAAATGTCACAGACAACAATTTCAATGGGAAGAAAAAGAGCAATAATTACCACTATATATTTTCAACTATAAAAGATAAAGTGTTATGTTTTAGTATAGGGCTTCTTTTAGATATATACATTACCGCATCTGCAATGAGGCTTATTTAACGAGTTTGCAAACCGCTCGGAAGAAGACATAACAAAGATATGCAATAAGGCTTGTTTTTGGAACTGAGTTTGCACGACCGCTCAGCATAATAATGGTATAAAACCATAAGAATCAATACCCAGATACTGGTTGAATGTCCCAGCTCCAAGAAAAGGTATCCGTTGGTTTAAAACGCCAACGGACCCACAAATGGTATAAAACCATAAAATCTCCTGGTGACTGGTTGAATATCCCAGCACCAAGGTAAGGTATCCGTTGGTTTAAAACGCCAACGGACCCAAAAACAACATCAGTTGGTTTAAAACGCCAACCGACCCACAACAACCTTTACTAGGCAAAGCCTTATAATAAAAGAAAACGAACACGAAGTTCAAAGTTCCATCTCAAAGAGAGGAGAAAAGAAGAAGAAAATATATAGTAGTGGTAGGGTAATATGATTTCAAACAATAAAGACAATTAATTTGTCAAAAAATATAATTAACAACTTTTAAAGTTATGACCAAGTCAATTTGTTATGAAAAGTGTTATTGTATAAAGAAAAATAGTTTATTATTTGACCCACGTCAGTGAGTATATATGCAAACACCAGTTGCAATTGGAACAACTAGTGTTCAAAAAAAATTTTTTAAATTTCAAAAATATTAAGAACCCACGGTTCAACAAGGTAGGTGTAGTTTCTCTAATGTTTTGTAGTCGTATGTTTGTATTTATATTTTGTGGCAAAAAGTAAAAAAAATTTTTTCAAGTTCAAAGTGACCATGAAGGCATTTTAGGGTTGATCCAACGGATCATACAAAAAATTGCAACAGGCAAAATAATTACGAAGTTGAAAAAACTAATAAGTTGAAATATATATAATAAATTATTTTGGGGCAAGTCCAAAATAAATATTATTATTTATTCACTAATGAATAAATTTTAATGTTTTGTTCAAAAAAAACAGAAACATAAAAAGGAACAGTCATCCTAAGAAAAGTATTACAACATGATAGAAAATTAACCAATAGGTTAAAAGATATTAATATTTAATATTCAGTACAAAAGTTCAAAAGTTGGTATTCATCAAAGAATAATTTTATTTTGCTTTTAAAAAAACAAGACAAATTTTTAAACAATAACTAGTAGTAATTTTATATTTTAGTATACTGGCAACCTTTTTGATTGTCAAAACCATATGACGTTTGACAACTAAGTTGAATTCAATATTTCAAACAATTTCATATCAAACTTTTGATAGAAATAAAATGTTCAAATATACGAACCAAAGATGTAATAACCATTGAAAAGTATTACATTACTTAGTAAGAAGACATAATTGACCTGTAGACCGTGTCTACCAACAGGATAGATGAGTTATTTAAGTTATAAAAGTTTTCGTTATATATGCACATATTGGGTAGGTACATGAAGTTAAAAATTTTACTGGTGAACCTTTTATAGGTACAAATATCATTACGACCATTGTAGTATTGAGATATAGGTAGTGTATTACCACAGTGCAATAATTATAAAATGCAAGTTTTAGTTACAAGTATGTGTAGGTATATACTTGTTTGCCACAATTGTGTATAATATTGTTTAAGTAATAAGCAAAGTTTATTAAATATTTACATATATTTACAACAATAGTGATTATTAGAACAAAACAAGTGTTGTTCATAGTTAAGAAATTAGGTTGCTATTTAATTAATAAATTTATTAGTTTAGGTAAGGTTCTTGTATTGTATTATGTTTGATTAAAAATGTTTTATATGAAATATATTGATTATTTTACCTATATTAAGTTATGAAAAGCTCCATTATTACACAAGTCATTTTAAAAGGACTCGGGGGAAATGGCTAATGCATTGCTGACTTTGAACGGTCAATTTATATAAGCGGTAATGATTTTAATGACTTTAAACTATACCAGACAAAACAATCCCATATGCAGAACAAAACGAGGTCTACAAATTAAAGTATTTATTATCTTTGTTGTTCTTTTCAAAGATTTTATTAGTTTTATAGAGATCTTTTATTCTTTGTATTTCTTTTCAAAGAATTATGTTTTCATCATTTTTTTTTTCAATTACATAAGCTAATTTGGATACAGAAATCCGACAATCAGCAACACTGACTACAAAACAGTTGAGTAAGTATTAAATTTAAAAGGTAAATTAACCCAAAGTTAAGTAAATATAAAAGCTATGGTGCGATGAGCGAGATTGGCAAATAAATTAAGTAAATAATTTACTTCAATATAAGGAACTCAAATCAAGGAAAATCAAGTAGTATATATGTAACCTGTCAGTGAGTAATAAACTATTTGTGTATAATACATCAAAATAGTATTAATTTATCAACATAAAGATAAATTTCAACCAGCAATAGGTTGATAATAACTTAATATATGTTATTATAATGCACATAAAAGGTAAGCAAGTATAAAAAGTATAAATTCACTGACTGGGTGTGCGAGACACCTATACAAAAATAGAATTAAAAAGTAAGTAGATACGGTTGAGATCAACAAGTCCAAGAAACAAAAGTAAATAGATCCTTACTTTACCAGTGGTATAACAGTATACAGTTAAAATGACCATAAATGGTATTAAACCAGTCTAGATGTTAAATGCAAAATAATTGAATAAGTAATGTTAATTAACCTTGTTGTTATGTTTAACACAGGTGCTTAGTTAAATGAATGAGTAATTTCACTAAAATAATGGAAATGTATGCATTATTCAGTTAATTATAAAAAAATTGAAATTAAAAATTATTTTCAACTACCTTCATTTAGTTAAAATGAAAAATAACAATAAAATTGGTGAAAAAAATCACCACACTGGTAAAATAAAGAGGAAAATAAGAAGAAATAAAGTACTTACGGACCAAACACACAATACCTACGGCAGAATAATACCTTGAAGGCGCCAATGTAACGATAATTAGTTTTTATTGAAGGTTTGTAAATGAAGTTTACATAAAGTTAAGGTGACTAGTTATGCATGTAAGATTTAATAAAGTTTATGAATGTAATTGAGACTTACTACCGGCTAGGGCGAGCAGAGTGTTAAATAAAAGGTTGATTACAATGTATAGTATGAGATTATAATCGTGAATAGAATGTTACATAAATTTATATCTGGTATTTGAGTAAATGAACCTCAGGGGATGGATTCATAATAAATATTCTGCCGTGGCGTTGTTCGGTCCGTTGTGCAAGATGTTAGTATGCACTTAGCTAGTGGACACGTGGCTGGTGGTGATGCCGGCGTGCCAGGGTCTCCGCTGGTGTGCCTCGCTACCGCTAAGATGGTGCGAAGCCCGGTGCGAAGACCCTGGAAATAGGAAAGGTGCGGGTCAGTTTGTCACTAGGTAATTACGTCCAAGTGACCCGCTTAAATAGCAGGTGAAGAGAATCTCCCAGCGGCACTGCAGCGTAGCTAGAAGCTATAATAAAAGAAATATAAATAGGCAGCACAAGCTGGTGCCGCGACCTCTGACCGTAGGGGTCATCGGCCTCGTGGCACTAAATAGGTAGGCTGAAATAGCACACAGTAATAAAACAAAATATATTAAGCCATGCATTTTAGCAGGCAATAAGCTGCACCGCTGGAAGGTCTTCACCTGTAGAAAGAAGTAGGAAATGTTGATCTCAAAACTTACCCGGAGCCGACAGCAGCTGGCCACGGGGTCAAAGTGACCTTCCTTGGCGAAGGTTCCAAGGAAAGGGACGATATAAGAGCCGTCAGTTGATGACTGGGCTAGTGCTGTCCAATCTCGCTTGCACAACCATAGATAATTAGTAATATATTATAGAAACATACTAAAATATCGATTAATTTACGGATATTGTTTTAATTAGATTTATAAAGAATCCACAACGTTACAGTATGTTATCATCATTTTTAATACCACTGTTTATTCTTTTTTTGCTTATTTTAGGTAGATTTCGATGAATTTCGTATTGGTTTCTTGACTACTGTCGAATTTAAAAAAAAAATCTTCATAGGAGGTCTAGTTATGACCCCCTGGGTCCGAAATGACCACTGGTCAAATAGTTTATATATATATACTACTCTGTGTAAAAAGTATCGGGAATATGTCAATAAAAAGACCCGCGTAAAAGAGGTCGTTCTAATTTTTTTACTGCATGTTGGTAGCACTGTACTGATTTAGCACGCAAAATTTGAGCGGGATCTGGCATTCAATTTGTTTTAAACTACACTTTTTGTTGGTCATAGTTTTGAGTCCTCGGCGATTTTTACAATGGAAAATATTGTTGAACAAAGAGTGTGCCTTAAATTTTGTGTTTCGAATGATATTTCATGTGGTGAATCACTAAAAATGTTGCGAAATACCTACGGCGAATCGTGTATATCGAAAACAAGGGCTTATGAATGGTATAAGGCTTTTAAAGAAGGCCGAGAAGTAGTAGTAGACTTGCCTCGTTCTGGTAGACCTTCAACCGCTACGACCAAAGTAAACATCGACAGAATCAAGAAGCTAGTGCTCGAAAATCGACGTATGAGTCTGAGAGAGTTGGCTAGTGAGGTGAACATATTTTTTAAGTCCGTCCACAATATTCTCATTGACATTTTAGGCATGAAACGCGTCGCCGCTCGACTAGTTCCAAAAGAGCTCAATTTTGTTCAAAAAGCGCAGTGAAAGCATGTCGCTGAAGACATGGTTTCCCGAGCTTCTACGGATCCGACCTTTATGAAACGTATAATTACTGGCGACGAGACATGGGTTTATGAGTATGACATGCAAACAAGCCAACAGGCTTCAGAATGGCGTCTCGAAAACGAGCCGAAACCCAAAAAACCACGGCAAAGTCGCTCCAAAATCAAGGTGATGCTGACAGTTTTTTTGACTACCGTGGTGTGGTTCACTCCTAATTCCTTCCAGAGGGAGAAACAGTGAATAAAGAATATTATATAGGCGTCATGAAGCGTTTGCGTGAGAGTATCCGCCGAAAACGTCCAGATTTGTGGCGACACAACTCATGGATGCTGCACCATGATAATGCACCATCACACACAGCCATTATAGTGAAAGAGTTTTTAGCGAAAAATTCAACAAAAGTTCTCGACCAAGCACCGTATTCACCTGATATGGCTCGGTCTGACTTTTTTTTATTGCCCAAGTTAAAATTACCACTTCGAGGAAAACGTTTTAAGTCGATAGAAGCCATAAAAGAAAATTCGCTGAATGAGCTAAAGGCCATACCGCAAATAGCCTATGAAAAATGTATGGAAGACTGGGTGAAGCGGTGGAGATGTTGTATTGCAAGCGATGGGGCCTACTTTGAAGGCGATAAAATAAATTTAGACGAATAATTTGTATTTTTTGTTTTATTGACAAATTCCCGATACTTAGTATACAGAATGTAAATATATATGTATATATGGTTCCACTTCCCAAAATTTGCGGCACTCTCACGGTCGCATTTTGCCCCGATCGCTTTCAAACTGCGGTCAAAAATTGCTTGGGTGTAAATAAGTTCCGTTCACGAACTTAAACTAAGGTTTAAGTTCGTGAACGGGTGGAATCCAGCCTAAGGGGACGGTAGGGCCTCACTTTTTGTGAAATCAGTTTTTCCTCAAAATTTCACGTTCCATGAAAGATATTCGAACCGTTCTAATTTTATCCCATAGTATACATGAATACCAAGAACATTTAATTATAAACCTATAAGATTAAAACTTTAACTAAAAGTGGAGGGGGGAAAAACCAAAATTTTTCGGAAAAAAAATCATAACTTCTAACCGGTGAACATTCTTGCTGTGGGAAACATTTTTAATCGATAGGCCATTTTTAAGTCTAAAATAAATGTCTGAAAAGTTTTACGCTAAAAGTTACCGTTTTCGAGAAAAAAAAATTAAACATGTTAAAAAATAATATTAATTGCTTCACGAAATCTACCTGTGCGTTCCCACTGCGGGAACGGATTTTTTTGAATTAGAATGAATCAAAATCCAACTTCTACTGACACCTTGGTTTAGAGCGTTCAGTAACCGCGTTACTGTTACTGTGTTTTTGTTTATGAGCTTATTTATTTTGGAATGGTTACCCCGGTATGCGACATCGGACCAACAATGTATTGGAACATTGTTTGTCCGTAAACGCTCAGTAGGTTGAGGTATTTATCCTTTATCCAAGTACGCTTGATATAATCTAAAAATTCCCTTAGCACCAACCCTCTAGTATTTTTTCTTTTGGCAGGAGGGGTAATGCACTACACAATGCAACAATGCGCCTTTCTGCTTTACACTTATCATTCCCGACTTGTCTTTTCTCCAAAGACACCTGTGCCAATGGTAATAACAACCTATTATCTGTACCTCAGGAAAAATAACATTAAATGCGTTAATTGTTGCGATTTCAAAATCGCAATGGTATTTTTTGGTACAAATTGGAGCAAAGTACTTTTAATTAAATCAAACATTACTTTATAAGTTGACTTTTGCTTGTTTGCCAAGAGTGCATAAATTAAAGGAACGACTTCTGTAGTTTCTGTGTTACTACCAACATCTCCAAGTATTGTAAATAATTGTCCAAAAGGAGGAGGACTAGCCTTGAATGTAGCGTCTCCGAAAAATACATATATTTCACTTTTTTTTTCTTGACATCCGGAATACAAAATAGTGATATTCTTACAATATCCATATAATATATAATATGAATATAATATTTTTCAGGAACTTGCATTCTTCTATATTGGTTAACTTACACAGTTTTTGTTACATTTGCTGCTGAATTACGCGTATGATACAAACAATGTTGTACGTTAGATAGTGGAGGTATATGAAAAACCAGGTGAACATCTTTATCCCTTAATTTGGAAACAGTTCTGTCGTACAATTGTTACATTTGCTGCTGAATTACGCGTATGATACAAACAATGTTGTACGTTAGATAGTGGAGGTATATAAAAAACCAGGTGAACATATTTATCCCTTAATTTGGAAACAGTTCTGTCGTACAATTGTGGTATCGGCTTATCACTACTAACAACTTTTTCTTTTAAATTTGATAAAGCAATATCAACCGTACTCTTTGCTTCGTTGGGCTCGCACCTGTGCTATGTCCTCTGCAATATTACTTGGCCCTTAAACGAAATATTATGTAATTAGTTTTTATCAAAGATTATAAATTAAATCCATAAGGTACTTATGTAGTTACTAAAACACTTACTTTTATTGTCAAACTTCCTGAGCACTTTGATTTCCGAAACAAAATACAACTCCATATCGAGTAACCGTTTTTTATAATCTTTTAATTTATAATAGAGAGTAGTCAACAAGAACATTGCCGCCTTTTCTTTTAATAAATGTTATTTTCGAATCATTTGCTTCACACATTTCCGTGGAGTTGATGCAACACGTTCTGTATTTAACCTTTAAGTACTAGAAATTATCTTGCTGATTAATTGAATAAATATATACTCGTAATTATAAATGAGATAAAACGCATATACGAGGTACGTATATTAATTTCTAATGTCAATGTTACTTTTTCTTACAATTTCAATGTTACTTTTTCTTACATTTAATATCAAAGAGTTCTAATTAAAAAAATAAGGTAGCGATAAATAGGTTGTTATCACCATCGGACAGGTGTCTTTCGAGAAAAATAATTCTGCGAAAACATGATAGTAGAACCACAGGTAAAATGTTCTTCCCGTAGTACTACCTTTTTTTTTTTTTTTTTTATCGTGCGGAAATCCCTTCGGATACCCCCCCGCCGGCCAGCGGGGGCGGTTATGTCGGGCTTGCACCGACTAAAACCGCACGCCGTCTCGGGTCTTCAGACGCCGGGGTGTAAGGTTACCCATAGAGCATATCCCTCGCACCCCGGCTGACCCTAGGCCATCTCACCACTAACAGCATCGCTCATCCTGTCTCCTCTGAAAGCAGAGGAGTACGGAGAGCGATGTGTTCCCGCCACGTTGGGTATTGGCCGACGATCAATGCCAACCCTATGAAGGGGTGAAGGGGAAGCCATTGACCGCCGCCCAGGGTGTACCGGCCGCTCCGATTCCGTTCCCCCCGGACTGCAGCGGGATCGGAATCGGAGCGACACTCGAGGAGGTTACCCAACACACACCCCCCCGTAGTACTACCTAGCAGTCTGGTTAACACATTCGCTGCCAATTATTCGGATCCGAGGGTATTGATGTGTCTATGATTTGCATTTAAGTACCATTAGAAATTCATCTCAGTGCCAAGCTATGTTATTTACTGATTAACTTATTTATGCACTATTATAACTTGATTTATGTAAATTTCACATCTTATTATCATTTTAATGAAAAAAACCAACACCCACGGATTCGAGTAGCCGGCACACAGGGTACTGTGTACCGACTACTCGGATCCGAGCATAGACTTTGACTATTGTTTGTACTAATTTAATTGGAAAAAGACTAATTCTCTGATTATGAAATGAATCAATAAAATGCCTTGCCCAATCGTGGTATACAGGCTTTATAAAACGACATACATAAGTAAATTATAGGAAAAGCTTTATATTTATGTTGTACTAGCTTTCCGCACGCGAACTACGCGGAATGCATTTTGAAAGAATTTTTGAAGTCGGCACAGTAGTTTTTGAGTTTATTCATTACGACATTTACCACTAATATTATAAACGCGAAAGTTTGTGCATATGTTTGTTACTCGTTCACGCAAAAACTACAGAACGGATTTTAATGTAACTGCAGTAATATAGTTTATACATCAGAATAACACACATACTATATTTTATCCCGTTATTCCAACGGGAACGGGAGCTACGCTGGTGAAACCGCGGGCGGAAAACTAATACTTAATACATATTAGTCAAGATTTAAGGGTAAAATAAAATATGGAATATTTTTATAACACTTTATTAAGAAAAAGTGCAATTAAGTAATCTAGATAAGTTATTTATTAAAGTCTCAATTAGTGATAATATTAATAGTAATCAACTAAAATATTTAACAGTGAGCAGAGCAAAAACATTCTGTGCAAAATCCTGGTGATCCATCGCATGACTTGCACTCGTAAATAGTTTGCACCCTCTTTTTATTTTTTCTGCATGTAACACATTCCTTTCTAACGAATTCAGTTGTCTCAACCACTTTATTTCCTATTTTTTTCTGTCGTTTCCTTACTTTATCTATTTTCGTTAGATCATGCTTTACTTTCAGTAATTTAGGAGGCTGGTTTGGTTTTGGTAGAAGTTTTTCTAAAATATGTAATCGAAAATCGTACACTCTCATATTTTTGGTAGAACAATATTTATTAAAAAATATATGTTAATTATTTTTTTTATTTTTTTATTTATATTTGGGAAACCAACAGCCAAGTTACAACAAAATAGGTACATATAAAAATAAGTGACAGAGAGCCAATTATAGGTCTCTACAAATAGATTCAGAATAATATCAGATGTCTGAGAACCGAGTTAAACAAAAAATAATATGTGTGAAGAATAGGTTACACCAATCATCTCTGAGAAGAAAGATATGAATATACATGTACGTTACTTAACTAAAACAAATCATGCTTCAAGAAAAAAACCAGACTGAGCATCCGTCTCACAGGTTCGATACTAACATCAAATATATCAAATTTGAATTGCCTTAAGCGATCGTTTATACTCTTACTCGCTCGCCATATAAACGAATTCTGTCTGTAGTTGGTTGCTACTATAGGGAGGTGGATAGGTTTATAGTTTCTAAAAACTCTCTGAGGAACATTAAAGCTAATTTTGGTCAGTAAATCTAGGCAATCAATAGACCCGTTTAATACTTTTAGAATTAAGGTAACATCAGCTTTCTCGCGGCGTGCGGTCAAAGGAAGAATGTGGAACATAGCGCAAAGTTTTAAATAATCATCTGATGTATATTTTATTCTCAACCGATAACATAGATACTTAATAAACTTTTTTTGTATATTTTCTATACGGGTGATATATATGTCATATCCAGGGTTCCACACTTGACTAGCATATTCAAGAATACTACGTACAAATGTACAGTAAAGTATTTTCATAGTTTTAGCCTCTTTAAAACTATTCGAGGTACGAATTACGAATCCTAGGGCCCTATATGCCTTGTTAATAATATGGTCTATGTGGTCGTTAAATAATAATTTAGAATCGTGAATCACGCCTAGGTCACGTACATTATTGCAGCGTTGGATTTTACACCCCTTTAAATAATAGTCCGAAGCTACATTGTTTGTCTTCCTACTGTATGTTACTACTGAACATTTAGATGGGTTTAAATCTAACTTATTTCGCAGTAGTCATCCAACCGCGCTAGATCATTTTGGAGTGCAACAACATCAGCAGGAGTTAATATAGACATGAAAATTTTCACATCATCTGCAAAACATAACAGATAAGAGTTAAGAAAGCACTTATCGATGTCGTTTACACAGATTAAAAACAATAAGGGCCCGAGCAGAGAACCCTGGGGCACACCACTAGGCACTATAACCCAACTGGAAATGTAATTTTCAACTACAACGGCTTGGGAACGGTTAAGTATATATGATGAAAACCACCTAAGCAAGTCCTTATGCGCATATGCTTCAGCTTTGAAATTAGCATGGTGTGGTCAATTCTATCGAAACATTTGCTATAGTCTATGTAAACGACATCGACTTGATTTGATTTACTCATAACATCAGAAATGTAATCATTTAACAAAAGAAGATTGGTAGTTGTTGAGCGTCCTCTCAAGAAACCGTGTTGAAAACTGCTAAAACTACTTTTTAATGCCGCATATAATTGATTGTATACAATTTTTTCCAGCACCTTTGCCAAAACACATAATTTTGATACGGGCCTGTAATTAGTGACTTCCGTTTTGGAACCTTTCTTGTGAATTGGGGAGATGAAGGCGGCCTTCCAGACTGAGGGTACAGTACATTCAGATAGGGATTTTTTAAATAATAACGTTACAAGCACTGAAATAGAATCGGCACATCTAACTAAAAAACTAGGTGGTATTTTGTCAGGTCCCGCCGACTTATTAATATCCAGAGATTTAAGGATTTTAATGACTTCTTACGTATCGGTGTGGATGTGAGAGATTTCCGACGAGTCACTGCACTCATAGATAGGGTTACCTGCAGAGTGCGATGAACATTGTAGGAAAGTGGAGTAAAAGTAGTCAGAGAATACATCACACACAACCTCACCCGTATTCGCTGTTATATTACCATAATTCACAGACCCTGGTATATTATTTGACTTACGACCGCGACGCTGCTAGATATAAGTCCAAAAATGTTTGGGATTATTCCTAATCGACTTTTCAACCGATGATATGTAACTACGGTAACATTCAAACTCTAATCTCCTAACCCTTTCCCTTAGCAATTTAAAAGTCTCAAGGTCAGATCTATTACCGTATTTTCGAAGCTTATCAAAAAAAAAAATGTTTTTCCTTAATACACTTTATCAATGAAGGAGTGTACCATACCGGAAAATTGCGGGTCCGATTTGATTTAATTGACGGTATATGCTTACTAATTAATTGATTTATAATAGTACAAAAATAGTCCACCGACCCCTCAGCATCCCTATTAGATAACTCACTGCCCCAGTTATTGCTTTGAATTTCTAAATTAATAGCGTCGTAATAACCTCTTTCGAATTTATATCTGATACTCGCGGCCGGTTTTAAATAAGTCATTTCTAAAGATTCTAATGTCACAATAATTGCCTTGTGATTCGGAACATTGGGCCAACACATTCTGACACAGTTACAGATTCATTTGATAATACCAAATCTAATATTCGGCTATAGCTATTTGTAATATGATTGAATTGGTTCAAACTATGAACATTTTTTATTTATTTATTATACACATACATTTCAATCCTTATTGTTATTATATGGTTCACAAAACTGTTTTAAACAGTTTGCCTGTGAACTCAGTTGAGTCTCAGTCTTAACGTATTGTTAAGTTGTTTATGATTCTATTTTATTGATTGTGATGATTTTAGGTAGATTTCGATGAGGGGTGTGTGTTGGGTAACCTCCTCGAGTGTCGCTCCGATTCCGATCCCGTTGCAGTCCGGGGGGAACGGAATCGGAGCGGCCGGTACACCCTGGGCGGCGGTCAATGGCTTCCCCTTCACCCCTTCATAGGGTTGGCATTGATCGTCGGCCAATACCCAACGTGGCGGGAACACATCGCTCTCCGTACTCCTCTGCTTTCAGAGGAGATAGGATGAGCGATGCTGTTAGTGGTGAGATGGCCCAGGGTCAGCCGGGGTGCGAGGGATATGCTCTATGGGTAACCTTACACCCCGGCGTCTGAAGACCCGAGACGGCGTGCGGTTTTAGTCGGTGCAAGCCCGACATAACCGCCCCCGCTGGCCGGCGGGGGGGTATCCGAAGGGATTTCCGCACGATAAAAAAAAAAAAAGGTAGATTTCGATGAAATCGATCTACCTATTGGTTTCTTGACTACTGTCGAATTTAAAAAAAATTCTTCATAGGAGGTCTAGTTATGACCCCCTGAGTCCGAAATGACCACTGATCAAAAAGTTTATATATATATATATATATATGTATGTATGGTTCCACTTCCCAAAATTTGCGGCACTCTGACGGTCGCATTTTTGCCCCGATCGCTTTCAAACTGCGGTCAAAAATTGCTTGGGTGTAAACTTAGTTTAAGTTCGTGAACGGGTGGAATCCGGCCTAAGGGGACGGTAGGGCCTCACTTTTTGTGAAATCAGTTTTTCCTCAAAATTTCACGGTCCATGAAAGATAGTACCTAGATCCCATAGTATACATGAATACCAACAACTTTTAATTATAAACCTATAAGATTAAAACTTTAACTAAAAGTGGAGGGGGGAAAAACCAAAATTTTTCGGGAAAAAAATCATAACTTCTAACCGGTGAACATTCTTGGTGTCGGAAGCATTTTTAATCGATAGGCCATTTTTAAGTCTAAAATAAATGTCTGAAAAGTTTTTCGCTAAAAGTTACCGTTTTTGAGAAAAAAAAATTAAACATATTAAAAAATAATATTAATTGTTTCACCAAATCTACCTGTGCGTTCCCCCTGCGGGAACGGATTTTTTTATAGTATGTTGGTATATACTTATTCATAGAAGTTTCTGTTGAAGAATATGCGAACATTTAATTCACATATTCTCCAACAGAAGCCTCTTTAGCAGCCATTTAAATTTACTTATTCTTGTCTCTTGTCTGATGTTCACAGGCAAACTGTTTAGTACATACGGAATTCGTTTACTCAAGGTTATATCGCCATAGTAATTGTTTACTCTAGGAACAACATATTTACCGGTAGTTACAGCTCGTGTACCGTGAGTGTGCGATACCAGTAATAAGTTATGCTCGCGATTGCCATGTTGATTTACTGCTAGTAAATATTTATGGCCCAGGCTGGCCGGATTTATATTATGCATGCATATTTTGAATAATTTTTGATAGTTATCTTTACAATTATTTTTTGTTTTATTGTTAACTAATAATTTTAAAAATCTAATTTGTAATGTTTCTATTTTATCGATATAGGTTTTGAATGTTAATCCATAGCAATCGAGAGCATAGTTTATAATAGATTTTAATAATGATTTGTACAGACATTTTAATGTGGTACTTGGTACTCTGAAACTTAAGTGATAAAATCTGCCCAGTAATATTCTGAGTTTCTCACAAAGATCTATATGGTGTGACCAAGAGAATGCTTGAGCAACCTTAATTCCAAGATAGGTTACGCAATTTACATTTTCAATAGGAATACACATACAGTTGCGGTGATTATTGTGATGACATGAAAAGCTATGGGTGATAAGGGAAGGAGGTATTCCACTAGGTCTTAAGTAAGGCGAGTGTATGATCATAAATTTAGTCTTATCCGTGTTTAGAACAATTCCGTTGTCATGAGACCATTGGACTACCGAATTGACTAGGCGACAAGTCTCCGCTAGGTCGGTGCCGGCGCGCAGCGTACACGCCAGCAAGCATATGCGCTGTGCTGTGCCGTAGCACACCACACAGACTGTTCACATGCATCAGATAACACACAGGACCCTGTGCCACCCCGCAACGCACCTCTGTTTCGTCACTGAGGCTCTCGCCAACCTTCACACGGTAGGCTCGCGCAGTGAGATAATCACGGAACCAGTTGTTCAATGGCTTACCCACTCCACACTCATCCATAGCTCCCATAAGTGTATCAGTTTCCAATGTATCGAACGCTTTTTTATAGTCATAAAATATTCTTAAGGCTTTCATGGCCGACGTTGCATGTAGAATATACTGCTTCCGGGCTGTTCGTTGGTCTTCGCCCCCATCCCTAGGGATGGGCGGAATCGCATTCTGGGGCATATGCCCCCTGAGCGTCACGATCCTTCTCGGTCCGCGTAATCACAGACCGGTGGTTGGGTTGGGCATTGTGCCCTTTTCCTTTTGGTGATGATGACGGCGGCGGCAAGGTGGGGGAAGCCAGCGGGGTTCTTCTCGTT
Organism: Cybosia mesomella; assembly: GCA_946251805.1. Lineage (NCBI taxonomy): Eukaryota > Metazoa > Arthropoda > Insecta > Lepidoptera > Erebidae > Cybosia > Cybosia mesomella. Next base: position 12,589,429 of record OX276411.1, read on the forward strand.
GGGTGTGGTCGGAATCGCGCTTCACGTCCCCCTGGTTAGTCTAACCGAGCCAGGTGAGATCTCCGGGTACCCGGAAAAGGCCCAGCTCCTAGTGACACGCATCCTGGGAGACAACTGATGCGATCACCGACCCCACGGACTCCTCGGGAGCGGCTGTGAGGCCGCAGATGTCGGGTGAGCGGCCCTCGACCACGAGGGCCGCTCGCTGCCCTAGCAGGTTTGCGATGCCCACGAGGACCGTACGGACGATGCTCATGGGCTCTTCGCCAGCGCGAAGAGCGATGAGCACCTCCTGCAGCACGTCGATGGCGGCCTCGATGATCGCGGCCTTGTCCGCGCTCGTGCTTGAGGCTGGAGGCTTCCTGGGTGCATCCTGCGCTTTTTCAACCGCATTTGGTGGGAGTTGACTTTTACGGGAGTAACTGCCCCTGTGGTGTTTTTCGGGATTTCGCCCTCGGCTTCGGGTTGGGAGGCCTTCTGCCTGCGATTGCGCCTCCCCCGGCGTCTCCTGCGGTTTCCCGCGGCTCCGCGGGGGGTAGGATCGTTCGCTGCAGCCATCAGCGAGCTTCCAGTTGGTTGTTCCCCTTCTGGGATGGGGTTCACCGGTGCCGGCCTCTCGGTGACAGGGGGCTGTCGGCGCGAGCTACCTCCGGTGATGGCTACTGTTCCGGCTTTCCTGTTCCGGCCCTCCCTCCGGAACACGGGACAGTTTATGTTGCTGGCGGGGTGAGGGCCAACGCAGTTGATGCAGGTGGCTGGCTCCTCCCTCGGTCGAGGGCACTGTGCCGACCTGTGCTCGCCCCCGCAGCGACCACACGCCAGAGTTCTGTGGCACGCATGGCTGCTGTGCCGGAAGCTCTGGCATCGGTGGCACTGTGCGGGCTTCCTCTTCCCTCGCCAGGCCTCGACGGTGACTCCGGGAACTCCGAGCATTTCGGTTACTACCCAGATCGCTGGGACGGTCGTGGGGGTTCTCCTCAGGACTGCATGCAAGATGCAGCCCGGTCGGTCTCCTCGAGCCCGAATATTACGGACATATTCGGGCTCGAATCCGAGGCTCGTCAGTTCTACCCCCACTTCCTCCGGGGTCGCGTCGCACGGGAGGCCTCTGATGGCCACCTTCAGGCTTCGCTCCGTAGGCATGGACTACGTGAACCACGGGACGCTCTCGTTCTTGTCTAACTCGGTTAGGTACCTTTGCACCAACCGGTATTCGTCTTCATCAGTCGGGGAGAACCGTACGCCCTTCCCGTAGGGACGGACGCTCACGGTTCTCCCGAGAAGTTTTTTCAGCTCCTTAAGATGATGAGCCCAATTCGGCAGTCTCTCGACATCGTCGTCGAGAGGGCGGGCATCTCGGCTTCTTTGTTCTCGCGGGTGCACCGCTCGGTGAGGGCTACGAGGCGGCTGGCGGCAAGGCTGCGTGAGTGGGCGGCGCTTGAGTAGCGCCGGTGTAAGACGGCGAGTTGGGCGTGGCTTGCGTATTCGGTGACGTCCGCCTATCTGGAGACGGACGCCCACGTTTTGCCAGTTCTTCTGCTTCTTCGTCCGAAGAGCGGTGGCGGCGCGCGTTTCTCAGCAGAGCGGCATCCACCTCCATGACGGCGTCCGCTTGAACTTGCGGGACCGGGGGAGCGGGGAGCTCGGCTTGGTCTTCAACGGGGGTAGGTGGCTGGAATGCGGAGGCGGCGGCGTCATCCCGTTCCGGGCTGAGGCCCGTAATACGGATGATCTTCATCTGCCGCTTCTTCTTCTGCTTCTTGACGCCCGCGTCTTTGGCAAGTCCATCCGAGCCGTATGATCATACCCTCCAACCTTCCCATGGTCCTTCCCGCCTTGCGGCATAACGGACCGAATCACGGGAGACACAGCCGGTACTTGCGTTTGCTCTTTCCCGGCTGCGCTTCTTGAGGCTCCCTACAAATTTCTTGACGCGTCACTGTTCCACTTGAAACCTCTCCCCTTTTTTGGGGCGTCACGATCACAGATACGGCGACCTTTCGCCTGGGCTCTTCCTGGGATTAAACTTATTGGGTTGCTCTTCGGTGCTGCCAGTGATGTGCGAAGACCTTGAGCCGCCTAAAACCCTCTTCGCTGTTCACCAGTTCACTGTAGTGAACTGGTCCTTCGAATTTTCGCTCCCAGTCCCGCAGCATTTCATCCCTAATGTCCAAGTACATTGGGCACTACCACAGCACGTGGTCCCCTCGTCTCGTCACCACTTCCGCAGCTGCAGAACCCTGACTCCACAAGCTTCATGCGGTGCAGGCGGCCGTTAAAGCATCCATGCCCGGTCAGGATCTGGGACACCGCATAGTCCGGTTCGACCCATCCATATGACAGCCGGAGACCGACCTCCAGAAAAAACTTAAATAGGTCCCTACCCTTATTCACAGCCGACCACTCGCTCTGCCAACGAGCAACGACCTCCTCCATGATGCGCGACTCAACAGCTCTGCGCTCCCCACCCAGGGCACCCACCGGGCGCTCCTGCGCGATTTGTCCTGCCCGTATGACCTCCAGGTCGGCCGGCAGCACACCTGCTAGCACAAGGAGAGCTGAAGTGCTGACCGACCTGTAAGCCTTCGTAAGGAGTGTTAGTGCTGGTCTCTGGGTGCGCAGTAGGGCCCTCCTTACTGTGAACGCTGAGGCACGCCTCCACCATACCGCGGCGGCATAGGTGACTGTTGTCGTGTACGTCCCAAAATATAGGACTCTAAGTGCCTTGTATTTCACCCCCCATGAGGAGGAGGAAATCCTTGACACTTTTCCGAAACAGTTCGAGGCCCTCACGCCTATAGCGTTAGCGTGCTCCAGGTATGATATATTGTCGTCAATGATGACTCCCAGGATTCGAGCCGACGACGTCACGTGCGCGATGGACGCACCGTCTGTTCGGGATACAATCGGAAGCGGGATTAGAATCAAGAGTTTGTTGGGAAATACAAAATTGTTTATTGTTCTGATCTACACTAGATATTACACTGTATAATTGTTAAGTTAAATTATTATATGTAAATGTTAAAAGAGATGTTAATGTTAGGATGTCACTGTTTAAATGTTATTTATGGAAATGTTAGAGGAATGCACCCGGTCGCGACGGTCACCGAAAGTACACTACTTAATTTTCCTAAAATGTATAATTAAGTCGCGTTGCCAGCGGGCTCACATCACGTGTTCGGTGTCAGCATTAACCGAACATCTTGCACAGGGCTGAGATGAAAGATATGGGATAATGATTCATCAACATTTTTTGTTAAAAACTACGAAAATGGAAAATGGGTACAAGATGATATACAATTTTTTACTAATCTAAATGTTAGTAGGTAATCCTTCAACTTAATCCTTAGTTCTAGGCACTAAAGTAAACACTTAAGCACGTAAACACGTGCACGAGTTTTTTATTACACTAATCACTTGTTCACACCGAATCACTAAACGCTAATTTCTTTAAAATTGGGGATGTTCCCTTATCTTTATACCTAAATTCGTTTTTCACACTTTCACTATTATGCACTCGCGCACTACTGGATGGTTCACTGTACAAACTGCAGGTAGTTGGTTGAGGCCGCGTGACCTCCGTGGCCGTCATCTCCAAAACTATGGGGTTAGCTGGCGTCGGCGCTGATGCTGCTGCAGCCTGCCACCGACAGCGCACACGGCGACACAAGCACACTGCCGCCACGATGATTGCTACACTCCATGACGCGTAAATCAAAACATAATGATGAATGTCATGGATTGATATGTCTTCAGGGAGCATGGGCTGTTTTTTCAAGTTGTTAATCTGGTCTTCCACATCTTTGAACAGTAGTTCATTTTCCGTTTGATTGATGTTTCCTTCTACTAATTTTGGTATGGTTAAATTTATGATATTGTTTATTGGAGCTATTCGAAATGTTTCTATGTTCGCTTCGATGTTCATTCTACTTTCTCGCAATTTGTGACCGATAATTGTAAAATTTTCTGTCTTTATCATACAGCTTAGTGGTTAAGGAGTCCACCCTACGATCGAGAGGTTCCGGGTTCGAATCCTGGCCATTACACTACCGACGTGAACCCACTCCAAAAACAAGCAATTTAGCTTAGCTGGAGGGGTTAGGGGGGAATATTAGTCATTTCGGTTACTAATATTCTTTTATAAAGAAAAAAAAAAAAATCGTTAGGGAGATGGATAATGTTGGCTCCTGTCAGTGTCTCCGCTGTTATTTCACCTTGACAAATTGTTCTTAGCGGACATTGATCGCAGCAAAGGTGCAGGTATTGGTTGATCGTAGTTAAGCCAATCCATTGATTTTGACAAGTTGACATGATTGTTTTGCATTGGTTGTTGTTGTCTTTGACACAAAGATCCATGTCTGATTTTAGTTTGAAGATTGGAGTTTTCAGTTGACATAAATAAGTTGTTACATCCTGCACTAAGCAATGATCCCAGTCGCCTGGAGCTATGGGGAGGTAAGAATCCTTTTCCAGATTAATGGCTATGTGGCTTTCAATCGGTATAATGCTCACCATTTTTGTTCCCATCTGTCGGGGTATCGGTATAGCATTGTATAGTTCATAAGAATCTTTATCAATTAACGGTACTCTGATTTCAAAAATCAAATATTGTTTTGATGCTTTTGTTTACCTTTAGCAAATGGTAAATATTCTGCATGTTGGTCTGTAAATTCTCAATCGGGAGAGTGAGATCTTTGTCTAATTGTCCTGAAATAATGCCCAATTCTTTCTGAAGCTGTTGCGGATCAATTAAATGTATGTTCAGGTTTCCATTGTATATGTTGGTTAAAGTATCCAACAAACTGGTTTGGATGTCTGTTAAGTGAATCAGTAAATTGTTAGCGGCTATGGCGCAAAGAGAAAATTCTACAAGAAATTCAGTCTCGTTTATCTTTTCCACCAAACTTTTAGTAACATTGTCTAGGGAGATCAAATATTTGTTAATGATTTTGTGTTGAACTTGTATGGTGGCTTCTGTTCTTTTTAATAAATTAAATTCCGCTTCCATTACTGATATCTGGTTTTTCCATAATAATGGCTTCTGTTCTTTATAATAAATTAAATTCCGCTTCCATTACTGATGTCTGGTTTTTCCATAATAACGCTAAATGTTTTTGATTGTTCCGTACGAGCGTAATGTCCTGAGTATACTGTTCTGCGAAACGGTCATCGAGTACTCCGAATAGGCAGTTCGCCAGATACCCGACACCGTTGATAAGACCGCGCCGACGTTGCGTGCGCTCGTTCGAATACTGTTGTAATAAGACTTTGTTATTATGTTCCAGTTCATTTAGTGAATGACAATAATGCTCCACCCTGCGGGCAGCCTTTGGCTATCAGAGCTGTCTGATCCTCTTCCCCAAGGCGAACTACTCTTTTGCTGAGCATGTTTGTTATCCAGTCTGATAGTACCGGTTCCGCTCCATGTTTTGTCAGGGCGGCCTTAATACTGGTGAAGCTGGTTTTGTCGAAAGCTCCTTCGATGTCAATGTACGTTCCTAGGCAGAAGCCTTTTTGTTCGATCGCTTCCTCTATCCGGCTGACTACCAGATGGAGGGCTGATTCCGTAGACTTACCGGAGCTGTATGCGTGCTGGTTTGCATGTAGGGGTAACTGTTTTAGTGCACCATCTCTCAGCTCCCTCTCGCATACGCGTTCCATGGTCTTTAGCATGAAGGAGGTCAGACTGATTGGTCGATGTGCTTTGGGATTCGTGTAATCACCCTTTCCTGGCTTCGGGATGAAAATGACTCCTACTTCCCGCCATCCTTTCGGAACGTATCTGTGTGCCAGACAGGCTTTAAAAATACGCTCCAGTCTGCTGGCGACTAGTTTGTCGCCCCACTGTAGCATTGCAGGGATGATTCGGTCGGGGCCAGCTGCCTTATAAGGGTGAAAACTACTGATGGCCCACTGGACTTTTTCCAGTGTGACCACTTTGCCAGTCTCGGGCAGTAGGTGTTATGGTTTCATCGTGCCAGTTGATTGTCGTCGTGAAGACGCATCCAGGGAAGTGGGTTTCGATGAGTACGCGTCTAGATTCTTCTGGCGATGTTGAGAGTGTGTTGTCCTGTTTTTTAAGGGCGGTCAGTGCCATCGTTTTTGTCGCTAGGACTTTCCTTACTCTGTTTGCTTGCTGGCATGATTCTAGGTTCCCACAGAATTTTCGCCATCCCTGTTTGCTTCGGTATCTAATACATTTTTTGTAGCTGGATTTGGCTGAACGATAGGCGTCCCAGTCTTCATCCGCACAAGTTTTCATAGCCCTGTTAAAAGCCCTTCTAACCTTCCTTCGCTTGCGCTCTAGCTCTGGGCCCCACCATGGCTGTTTGCCTGGGGTTTTGGAAGGTAGGGTTTCTGGGCATGCTATGTGGTAGCTGTCTATTATAGATTTGGTTAGGTGGTTTACCTGTTCCTCAATCTGTATGATGTTGTCGAGAGCCAGAGGGGAGCGCTGTTGGGCAAGTCTATTTGCCAGATGCTGCTCAAATTTGACCTTGTCGGTTTTCCTCGGGTTGCGTTTTGGCAGAGTTTGTAGTGTCCCCGCCTGTAGATCGAAGTGAATCCACCTGTGGTCTGAGTTAAGAGACGAGATTAATTCCAAGCCACACACAAATTGATCACGCAAATTGCTGTCTAACTCTTTTTCAAAGTCGCAAAATTTCGTCATCTTCTTTAATTCCGCCACATATGTCGCAATACTTTCCCCTTTTAACTGCTTTCTTTGTCTAAACTTGTACCTTTCAGCTAGAACATTCGGCTTCGGTTGAAGGTGACCTTGCATAATTTGAACTAGTTCTTCAAACGGTAGTGTCGATGGTTTTCTTGGGGTACACATGGTCACCAAGAGCTCGTAGCAAGCACTACCCATGACCGTTATCAAGGTTGGTACGCGCATCTCCACTTTCACATCATTTACCACAAAGTATTGTTCTACACGTTCAATGTACAATGTCCAATTATCGGATTCGATATCAAACGCCTCCAATTTTCCAACCGGCATCTTGTCAACAAATATTTTTTTCCGACGCGTCGCTGAGCCACTCGATTAGTACGCGTAAGTTTTATTCGTCGCCAATGTTATATATGTTCCTTAGGGATCGTATTGGGTATCTCACAATGAAACTCGGCGCAGTACATAGCAAGACTGAATTTATTGAGTACTTCTTACACAGGTACAATTGTCGTAGGAAAGAGGGTAAATCTGTTACGCACCTACCGTCGTCGTGACAGATATTATTCATACATTACAGGCTTTATTTTGTAATATGTCTAATTTACGAAAAGAGCTTACACTGCCTGGTATCAATAAATAGGTGCCGTAATCTAACACACTTCTGATAACTGCATTGTAAATTAATTTTAAATAAAGGGAAGACTACCCCACCAAACCCCCGCTAAACATCTCAAAATGTTGAGATTTTTCTCACATTTACCTAAAATGTATTCACAGTGAGCCACACCTGTAGGTTTAGAATCTAGGACCACGCCTAAATATTTAAAGTTGCTATGGACAGGAATAGAAATATTATCGTATCTTATATCAATGGGGAAAGGAAATCGCATTTTAGAAAAGAGAATAACACAACTTTTAGACGGGGATACGGTGAGTGCATTTGTTGTGAGCCAATTACTGATACTTATTAAGGAGGAATTGAGTAATTTACAATAGCTATTTATATTATCTTGGGAACAATATAATACTATATCATCCGCATACTGGAGAATCTTACAAGAACCTATGATTTTGTCTAAGTCATAGGTATATACGTTATACAGTAATGGGCTTAACGGAGAACCCTGTGGCAAGCCTTTGCGTACAGTTCTCCATTTTCTGTTCGTATACTAATATATCTTTCGGAAAAAATGCGAAGAATAAAGTTAGTGAAAATGGAGGGGATACCAAGCGTATTTAGTTTCTGAGCTAAAATATGAATTTCTACTTTGTCGTAAGCTGAATTAATGAAACAATTATTCTAGACGTGCCAGCCCATGATGGCTTCCGCTGCGTTTTCAGTAGCTAGTGTTAGATCAATAATCGTACGGCTCTTTTTGGTGACGAAGGTCAGTTCAGAGCCGGTGTTTAGTAAGGTAAGGTTAGTAGTGAAAAGATATTCAACAAGGGACTTACCTCTGTCGTTTTGAGTGCTCATGCCCCATAGCGGATGATGAGCATTGGTGTCGGCCCCAATTATGACGTCTACCCTTTCCCTTTCGCAGTGGTCCAGCAGCCGGGTGAGGTCTTGCGGGGGCAGCTCCTCCTTTTCGGGCATGTAGGCTGAGGTGAGGATGACCACCTTGTCCTCGACGTCCAGCTGTGTGTGCAGCCTTATGGCAGTGAGGTCTCTGCAACAGAACTCTGTGAGCACCTGTGTTTTTAGGTTTTTTGTGACATATATACACGATCTGGGGAGATCATGTTCGCCAGTCACAATAAGCTTACCTCCTAAGCTGGAGAGCCCCTGGATGTGGCCTCCTCTGATCCAAGGCTCTTGGATCAGAGCAATGGCCGTTTGTTGAACCTCCAGCCATTTACGCAACTGAGCCGTCCCATCCCGGCTGTGCTGGAGGTTCGCTTGGAGGACACTAATCTTCGACGAAGGGGACGCCATCACTGGTCGTTCCCTCTTCGTCCCCCCCAAGTTTGAGCTCCGCGAATAGGTCGCCCGGTTCGAAGTCGTCCCCCAGGAGGCCGGAGATTGAGGCCAAAACGTCCTCCGCCGCTTCTGCCGCCATGGGTGCGCCTTCCTGTCCGACACTGGCGGGGGCTGTTGGTGGCGCCGTTGCAGGCACCTCCCTGCTAGATTCGGGAGCGTTTGGGAGAGGATGGGACTCCTCTCTCGCAGGTAGCTGCTTGAGCTCCTGTTTGATGGGTGGCCGTGGATGGGTCCCATCCCAGAGGGACGTCGGCAAACCTGCCGGACCGACCCTGGAATTTGACGTACACCGTCCCCACTCCAAAAGCGAGACGGCGTCCGGCCTTCATAAGGGTCGGTACTTGGTCCTCTGGGACTCCGACCACCAGGAACCACGCGGCGTTTTGTTTCGTCGCGTTTAGCAAGGTCCACTTTGCGACCGCCACCTCGGGGTTCTGGAAGGACAGAACTCGCCCAATTTTGCGCGCGTCTTCTAGAAGCCCTTGTGGATCAGGGACCAGTATGCCACAACGTGCCCGCTGAGGGATCTGGATCTGGCGCTTCGCGACCAACTGGACGTTGGGCGTGAGCATCATATCGCTTACGGCACGTTGTAGCCATGTGCGTGTGTGTTCATCCGCACAACACAGTTTCAGGACCCCCTCAGCATAGAGCGGTTTGGCTCTAAACTTCGGGGGCTGAGTTTGTTTCCGAGCCAAGGCATCACCGAAAATACGGGTTTGTATCTCGGTGAGTACCTGCTCGGATACGTCCTTGCCGATACGCCCCGTGCGCGCGCATGTAATTGCGACGTCAAGAGGCATACTCGCAGCTCGGGCGTAGGTTGGCCTGGCGACTTTTTTGGTTTGGTCCACCCTTTGCCTTTTGTACTCCCCGCGAGGCGAGATCGTCTCGTTGAGAGCACGTTTGGCAGAGGACTGACCGTTCCCATTCGGTCGCTGTTTAGCCCTCTTCGCTTTGCCACTGGTAGGCGGAATATTCCGCCCACCAGCGGCGAAGCTAAGGGTACCGATCGCCTCTGTTTTCGTTGCCGAGACAGAGGGTTGTGAGGAAAAAAGCAGAGACTTGGCCGCGGTGGCCGCCATACGCCTCTCCTTCTTCGTTTTTCGGACCTTCCGTTTCTTTGGCTTGACTGGTTCGGCAGCTGCCTTGCCATCCACGCCAATCGGTTGGGTGCGTTTCCTGGTCCTGTTTGCCCCCTTTCTCTTAGGCAGTTGCCAGCCTTCCGAGAAAGCGTCCTCTGGATGGCAGGAAGCTACCGGACTGACGCTACGGGGGCCTTCCCCGGGGGGAGGTTTGTGAGACAAAGGGGTTTCCCCCTTATGTGTGTGATTACCTTCGCGGGTACCCGTAGATGGAACCACTGAGCTTCCCGTGAAGGTTGTTTCGGTGCCCGCACTGGTACCCGTAGATAAAACCACTGAACTTCCAGTTTGGGCTGAGGTTGTGTGTCTTTGTTTCGTGTGCTTGCCTCCACCGGTACCTGCAGCCGAGGCCGCTAAGCTTCCGGTTTGGGCCGAGTGTGCGCTGAGGGCGCGTGAGGTGCTTTCGCCCTCCCTGGTACCCGTAGTTTTAACCACTGAGCCGCCAGTTTGTATTATATTATAACATAGATATATTTGTACGTATATTTTATTATATATTGTTGTTATTATTTATATCACATATAAATATATATATACCGTAATGTCGTGCAGTAGTGATAGTGAAAATTATTATTCGTGCAGTAGTAACTAGTAATGCGACGATAGTTACGCTAGTGTTGGCTCCGCACGGCCCTCACTGGCTGATACACTTCAGGTGCAATTTTCCGACGTTCCCAGAAATTTCAATGTCGTTCATATTAACGCTCAGAGTATTCCTGGCCATTTCCCAGATAGGTATGCTGACAAAAATTTTGATAATAATAATATTCATGCCATACCGTAGTATCCGAGTCATGGCTTAAACCATGTCTGCCCTCCAATTCCTACTCTTTGCCCGGTTTCACCCTTATTCGAAATGATTGCACGCCTAAGACATGCGGTGGTGTGGCTATATATCTCCGTTCTTATATTCCCTACTCTGTGGTTAATATATCGTCACAGCCACCATCCCCGAATGCTGGCGAACATTTATTTTTAGAAGTCGAGCTACATCATTCAAAAATTCTCCTTGGTGTTTGTTACTCTCCTTCTTTACTTGTTAACTACTTTTCAACCTTTGAAAATCTCTTACACAGTCTCACTCCTTCTCATGGGCGATTTTAATACATGCCTATTAAAGAAAAATTCTTGCTCGTCCTCTCTTCTTTCTATTGTTAAATCTACCAACCTTTTCATTCTTCCTCTTAATGCTACTCATTTTTTTCCTCACTGTGAACGTTCGGTTCTTGACCTCATTCTTGTCTCATCTTTGAACCATGTCGCTAAACATGGCAATATCCGGCAGATGTATTCTCGTATCATCATCTTCTGTATCTCTCCTATAAAATTCGTCCTCCTAAGGCAAAATTAAGATTATTAATGCAGCGAAATTTTGGTGCCATGAATATCGATCTGCTCCGACAAGACGCGAAAGAGATCGATTGGTTACCTTTATTAATGTCAGAGTCTACAGATGAGAAGGTAAATATTCTTAATAACAATCTGATACTCTACGATATACATGCTCCTATTCGAGCTATTAAAGTGAAGCATCTTCCGGCACCTTGGCTTACAGATGACATTAAAAAACTAATTACCAAAAAAGTTGCAGCTAAGTCCAAGTACAAGATTCGCCCCTCAGATCGTTATAAGGAAAATTATTTGAGGATACGAAATCACTGCAACAAGGTGTGTAGGAATGCACAACGCCAACATGTCCATAGTTCTGTTCAAAACGGAGACCCAGCTAAAGTCTGGAAATTCCTTAGAACACTAGGGGTTGGAAAGCAGCGTCAAGAATTAACCTCAACACGTCTCGATATTAATGCCCTTAACCGGCACTTCTCCACTTCGTCTAATTTTAGCAGTACAGCTAAAATTAATACACTTAATCAGCTTTCATCGCTTCCAACTCCTGACTATTCTCCATTTGTCTTTAGTCAATTGTACGTTTGTGATGTTGAGAAGAGTATTCTATCCATCTCATCGAATGCGATTGGTGCTGATTCTATCAGCCGCAACATGGTGCTCCCCATACTGGCTGACATTCTTCCCATCATCAATCATATAATGAATCACTCCATTTCTAGAAGTATATTTCCTACTACATGGAAAGATGCTCAAGTTATCCCTTTACCCAAAAATTCTAAACCTGCTTTTTTTTACCGATCCGTCCTATCTCTATCTTACCTTTCTTGTCTAAAGTTCCTGAACGTCTCATCCAAAACCAGCTTAGTGCTTTTATTCGTGAAAATAATTTACTCAACCAGTTTCAATCCTGGTTCCGTCCGGGGCACAGTACCACGACCGCCCTTGTTAGCATTACTGATGACATTAGGTCTGGCATGGAGAAGGGAAATCTCACAATCCTCTGTTTACTGGACTGTAGCAACGCCTTTAACACTGTGGATTTCGACGTTCTTCTTGCCATACTAAGCTCTCTCAACATATCTCCATCGGCTATTGACTGGTTTCGAAGTTACCTGTCTGGTCGCCGGCAGCGCGTCCGACTGGACGATAGTTATTCATCTTGGTCTGATACCGCTGCTGGTGTGCCGCAGGGTGGCGTTTTATCTCCCTTAGTCTTTTCAATATTCATTAACTCTATTTCTAATCGACTTCTATGTTCCTACCACCTTTATGCAGATGATTTAAAAATTTACTGTCAAGTGGGCTTGGACGATTTGTCTAATGGTATTGCCATGATTAATGCAGATCTAGTCCGTCTAAGTGATTGGACTGCAAATTATGGACTCAGTATTAACCCTGGTAAGACTCAGGTTACTGTCATTGGCAGCTCCAGACTGTTAGATAGGGTGGACTGGTTAGTACTGCCCCAGGTTTATTTTGATGGCACTATTATTCCTATATGCGATACAGTCAAGAACTTGGGAATATACCTTGACAAAACCATGTCATGGTCGGCGCAGGTGCAGAATATTAGTCGCAAAGTATTCGCTACCGGAGCATCTCTAAGGAGATTACGTAATTTCCTCCCAACTGCAACTAAAATTGCACTAGCGCAATCTATACTCCTTCCTATTCTTGACTACGCTGATGTCAGCTATCTTGATCTTAATGAGGACCAACTTGATAAACTTGAGCGGCTCCAAAACTTCTGTATAAGATTCATTTTTGGCTTGCGCAATTTTGATCACATTTCCGAATTTCGTATTAAACTCAAGTGGTTGCCAATTCGCCTTCGCCGGAATACTCATATACTCTCTCTTCTCTTCAATATCTTGTTTCACCCTGCTGCTCCTCTCTATCTTAAAAATCGCTTCAAATTTATGCACGCCACTCATACGAGATACTTGAGATCTTCGGAAAATTTAACTCTGGAAATTCAGCAGCATGCCACAACCTTTTACGACAAATCCTTCACAATTCAAGCTGCACGCCTGTGGAATGCTCTGCCTGAATCTATCAGACGAGCACAGTCATTACCAACTTTCCAAGAACTCGTCAAAGAGCACTACTTAACGCTTTAAAAACAATGTTGTATTTTTCGTCATTATTTTTATCATTTATTGTGTATATATAATATATATATATATATTATTTTTATCATTTATACTCGCAAGATATAGCTATGTATTTATGTATCGCAATATTATTATAATTTATAATAGGTACACCACTATAACTATCCATTTCTAGCAATCTAGTCCATCTAAAGACCGAGCATGTTTCGGCCTGCAAAAATGAAAATTTCGATATAAAAAAAATATACATTGATAGATCTTAATTAGCCCTTTCGAACTACGCTAATTAATTTATGAGCCCGTCTTTCGTTTTCCCAGGAAAAATCAAAATATCATTTTCCTTTTTTCACCTTTTCAAATACCCGTATCTCTTTAAAATATGGTTATTTTTTATTCTACCAAGCGTACAAAAATTGCCCTTGAGCTGATTTAAATTGCCCGCGTGTCAAGTATTATAAATATTTAATAATAATCCTATAAAAATTAAAAAAACCCGTAATGGGATTTCGAAGACAATTATTTGCGCATTGCGCATGCGCGGTAGAAAAAAGGCAACACTGCTCTAGTCTAAGGGCAGCATTTATTACGACAAAATATCAAAATATAAAGTTGTTTCTCGTCGTAAGTCATGATATAAAATGAAGCTGATGATTAAAGTAATATTTCAATGTAAGTGGATTTATTATTACTGCTATTAATGTTGCTATTGTAAGTAAAGCTTCATACCTCAATTTTGTATTCATGATAAAAAGGATACCCCTTCATGGAAATACAGGTATAAGATAACTATTTATTTGAATTTAATAATTGATAATACATAACAAAAACTGCATTCTCTGTACTAATAGTTTTGTAAAATAATATAATATCTTGACTAATTACAGATTTGTGACAGTAACATGAAGATTAAAGGCATTAATGCAGCTTTCGCGCAGCTCTTCCTATATTAATAATATATAAATATATACAAATGTTTATTATCTGTAATCTATATTATGTATCAAGTATGTTTCTGTGCATTCTAGAACCCATAATACACCAAACGGTATAAGTTAAGCTAAGCTTACTTTGGGTCTAGTTTAGGCTGGGCATAATGTCTTAGAATATTTATTTATATTTAGCAATGTATAATTTGATTGGTAACATTGTTATTGTGTAATTATATGAAAAATAATAAGTACAGATATAAAAACATAAAATGTGTTCCAGTTATTTTGTTATTCCTCAATTGCCTTATCATCATGATCATCTCAGCGTTTTTTCCAGTTGCATCCGAGACTTTTACCTCCACTTGCTCCTTCTCTTGGTTTGGCTTTACCTATGGCTTTTATGGACGCGACTGCCGTCTGACCTTCTTACCCTGAGAGGAAAGCCTACAACAGAGAATTGCCTACGCACTTAAAAAAAAACACTGTTTACAAGTTTTTCATTTATTAATTACCTACTTGCCTACAAAGTATCATTAAACACAAAATGTTAATAAGTTATTCATTAATAAAATACAGAGTAATAAAAAATCACAGTAAAATTACAATATTTTCAATTATTATTTGTCTAATTTCTTCATTGCATGCAGTGTTGAAAAATCATCAAACATTCATTGTTTTTTCATTTATTAATTTCCTTCTAATTTCTCAAGTGCTTCTGCAATCCTGAAAGGAGGAAACGATTCTATTATTTTCTATTAATATTCTTATTCTATTCATATTATTTTTACATTTAAAATCTAGTAAGATTTTTTTATCATAACAAAATATTTCAAAATTAAGTAAGAGATGATTTTGTTAATTAAGAGATGTTTTGATGTGGATAAATCTAAAGGGAATTAAGACTTGCATAACATTACCTATTAAGTGTTTCAAACTTTTTCTTTTTATAGTCCTTCATTATTTCCAATGTTTGCCTCTTTGTTTCTAATTTTTCTCTCTCAATATTTATAAGCTCTTTATCTGCAGACTCTGAAAAGGGTTAATGATGTAAGATATCTATGTAATATAGTCCTATTTAATACATCTTATTAAATATGACTATATTAGGTAGGACTACTAAATAATTGAGTTAATAGAATATAATAAATAAGAGTAGGGGAGTAAAAAATAATTTAAATAATGGAAGCAAACGGGTTCTACCTCTGCTCTTATTTATTTTTCTTTTTAGTCCCTTGGGTCCAACATTGACAGTGTCCTCAGTGAGGGAGTTCTGCATCTGGAACTCGACTGCGGATTTTTCTTTAACAAGTGATGAGTCTGAGTCTCTAGATGTGTCGTCTCAGAAAGATGTTGAACATCCATTACCTGTATTATTGTATAGATTATAATGTTAGAATAAAAGTGAAATAAATTTATATTCTCAGTCTAACGGCATACAGTACTTATATACCAGGGAAGATTGCTGCCCCGACAAGTGGACAGTGAATGCCCTTAAATACAAATAACTTTGATTTCTCAATGTTATAATCAATTTGGGCTCTGTGGCCAAAATTGAGATAAGTGTATAAGTGAGTGATAAGAGATCTCAATTAAGGTAGGTACATACCACTGTTTCACATACACCTGGAATTCCGTAGACGGCTTCCGTCCCAAGTACAGCCAATACCTTTTCTAAGCGTGTCAGTGGAGCTTCAGTGCTTGGGCCTCCACCAGTACCTTTAATAACTTTCTTATTTTTTGAAGCTTTTTTTTTGTATTGGATTTCAAATCCCTCCAGGAGGTATTGCTTGCTTCCTGCAAAATAAAATAAACAGTTAAGAATCTTCCATTGCCTATCATGCAAAGAGCAATGTTTAAAAAAATAAACTCCACCTTTCAGGACTGTACTGCGAGTACGGTGAATATCACAGAGCTGCACTGGTAGATACTGCTCTTCTCGGACTCAGACTCCACGTTAGCCGGCTACGTTGCGATGGCCACATAATATTTTATGGAGGAGATTGTAATATTCTACTGTGTTGTTTCTTAATTGTGCCCTCCTGCACATTGTAGTCATTCGCCGATTGTAAACTAAAAAATAATAAGCTTACATACATTAACAACTTGTTAAAATTTACTATTTCTTGAAATATTGGAATTATTAGGGCAGTTAAGGAGACTTCACCTTAGATTATAAAAAAAGTGGAAAATACGATTTAATTTTATAGTAGGTATAACCAATTCAATAAAATAAAATTATTAAACTTATAATTCAAAATAAATACTGAGATACAAGTTAAAATTGAGGTTATATTCGACGTAAAAATAAAACAATGTTTTAATTTTCATTGTCAACTCACGTTATCATTATCCCCACAATATACCTAATGATAATAAAAATGTAGTAATAATTAAACTTACATTGAAATATTACTTTAATCATCAGCTTCATTTTTTATTATGACTTACGACGAGAAATAACTTTATATTTTGTTGTAAATGCTGCCCTTAGACTAGAGCAGTGTTGCCTTTTTTTTTACCGCGCATGCGCAATGCGCAAATCATAGCGCAAATATTTGTCTTCGAAATCCCATTATGGTTTTTTATTTTTTATAGGATTATTATTAAATATTTATAAAAATTGATACGCGGGCAATTTAAATCAGCTGAAGGGCAATTTTTCTACGCTTGGTAGAATAAAAAATAACCATATTTTAAAGAGATACGGGTATTTGAAAAGTGGCAAAAAGGGAAATGATATTTTGATTTTTCCTGGGAAAACGAAAAAGGGGCTCATAAATTAATTAACGTAGTTTGAAAGGGCTAATTAAGATCTATCTATATATTTTTTTTTATATCGACATTTTCATTTTTGCAGGCCGAAACATACAGGTTGTCTGGAAGAGATCGCAAATTGCGATAAGACCGCCCATTGTAAAAGTTTATTTTTAAGTATCTTAGTAATTTGTATCCTTTGGTTGGTGTACAATAAAGAGCATCTATCTATCTATCTATCTTAGCAGTTTTTCTTGATATCAAGGGTGCTTTCGATAATATCGACCATTCTTATCTTATAGAAAGTCTACATTCTTTAGATTTACCGGGCTATATTCTATTCTGGCTATTTACTTTTTTACACAATCGTAACATAACCTTAACAATCAATAATACACCGTTTGGATCCAGACCCACTTCGAAGGGTACCCCCCCAAGGTTCAGTGATTCTCCATTGATTTTTATTTTGAGTTTAGTTTGTTTTATTAATAGAATTCCTGACACTGCCAAAAGTTTACTGTTCGCAGACGATTTAGTTTTATATGTTAACTGTAATAATGTAACTGAAGGGGAAGTTATTATGAATAACTGTTTACAGATCTTGCACTCAATGTTAAGTAACAGTCTTAAACTGGAAGTTAACACTACTAAAAGTTCAGCTATTCTTTTTTCAAACATTGGTTTTATTGAACCCCTTGTTATATATAACAATTTGCCTATTCCAGTTCAAGCCTGTGTAAAATATGTTGCCATTAATTTATGTTACGATTTATCTTGGAAATCTCATATTGAATATATTTGTGAGAGAGCTGAGTTACACCTAAACATTTTGAAATCCTTGGTTGTAGTCAAATGGGGATCGGATCCAAAAATTCTTAAAATTATATATATTGCCACTATTCGTAGTCACTTTGACTATGGGTGTATGTATTTTGCGAATGCCAATCACCAGTTACTAAGAAAGTTTGATGTTATTCAAAACAAAGCACTTCGTATCATCACTGGAGCTATGATGTCTTCACCAATTAATTCTCTTGAAGTCGTCGTACGTCGTAGTTATCTTATTGACAAACTTTGTTTGAAGTTAGTCAGTCGGGATAATCAGGTAGTACCTAAAGTCAAAAGTCAAAAACCATTTATTCTGCATAGACCATTAATACGACACTTACAAAACGTCATAAAAAAAAATCTAATGTTTGGCAAATGGACCACCGGTTCGAAACGCGGCCCTGTCCTGAGAAGACTCCGGCAAGAAACTCAGCGGGCTGTTTTTTTTTTTGGTCTATTTACAAACATATTTACTTAACCTAAGTACAATATTTCATTTGAGTAGCATAGAGAGAGAGAGCAAACAGTTCATATCCAAGCTTGTTTGTCGTCTAAATAGTCTTGAATTTTATAGTAGCCTTTTTGGCAGAGTTTACTTTTAATTTGGCTTTTAAATTTATGAAGAGGTAGATTCTTCATTTCACTAGGAAGCTTGTTGTAGAAGCGTATACAGTTACCCTGAAAGGAATTACTAATCTTGTGGAGTCGACTATTACAAACCACAAGATTGTTTTTATGTCTAGTATTTACGTTATGTATATCACAAAGCCTTAAAAAATTGGAAATGTTTCTTCTAACATACAAAAGATTTTCAAAAATATATTGGGAAACTACAGTTAGAATGTTTATTTCTTTGAACTTTTCTCGGAGGGAGACTCTTGGGCCTAACTTATAAATTGCCCGCACCGCCCGCTTTTGCAGTACAAAGATTGTATTTAAATCTGCGGCATTACCCCAAAGGAGAATGTCGTAGCTCATAATACTATGGAAATAACTGAAATAAACTATTCTAGCGGTATCTATGTCTGTTAAAGTCCTAATCTTTTTCACAGCGTAGGAAGCAGAACTTAACCTACTAGCTATTTTTTCAATATGTGATCCCCACTGTAATTTAGCATCGACACTTAAACCTAAGAACACGGTTGATTCCACAATGCTCAACAACTGTCCATTAAGTTGTACATTGGTTTCCACCTGTGTAACATTAGGTAAGGTGAATTTAATACATTTGGTTTGTTTTCATTAAGGCAAAGATTATTTATATTAAACCAATGAACTACTCGTGAGATTGCGTTGTTCACTTCGTCATAATTATCTAATTGTCTTTTAATTTCAAATATTAAGGAAGTATCATCAGCAAACAAAACAATACTATTTTTAACCCTTACGGAAAGATAGATTCTTAGAACACTACAATATTCCAAATTTTAGCAATTTTATTACTCCTTCACCTTCAGTAATACTTAGTGAATCTATATGTTATCTAAATTACAAGTTTCAGGATGATGTCTATTGGTCATTCAAATTGCCATGCTTTGACTATAATTTCTTTGAGAATGTAATGAATTTGATTATAAATATTTCTGAGTTTGAAAACAAATATCATTTTTGGAATACCTTGCAGATAAACAGGATGAGTTATTAAGATTTACACTGACGGCTCAAAAACGAAAAACAGGACTAGTTATGCTTTTTATGATTCTTTTCTTAAAGTTGGTAAAAGGAATAGATTATTAGATACTTAATTTAAGGTGGTTTCCTTTGTAATAATCTATTTTCAATTTTTTCTGCCGAGCTACTTGCTATTGTCCAAGCAATAAAATATGTATTATACTCTGTCAATCATTATGATAAAGTTCTAATAATATCAGATTCTATGAGTGTTTTACGCGCTCTTGTCAACAAAACAATTTCAGCATCTTGTAATTATTTGTTGTATGAACTAAGATTTTTAATTAACGAGCTTCAGATAAAAAATGTTACTGTTGAACTTTGTTGAGTTCGAGGCGATTCAGGGGTTTTCGGTAATGAACTAGTTGATAAGCTAGCGAAGTATTGTGTAGATCCCACTTTCTGTACATATAAGGTTCCTTATACAGATTTAATTGATTTTTTAAAACAAAATATGTTGCTTCAATGGTCTTCATACTTGGCGGCCTCAAGACAGATAAAAGGCAAATGGCTAACCGAAATTGTGCCTGAACCAAGTACCAAGGCTTGGTTTGAGCGTTCCACAATGTATATAAGTATGTAGGCATTTTATTACTTCCATATGTAGGTTAAAGCTAGGGCACTGTAAATTTTCTGCACATCTATTTAGGTTGAAATTAATAAATAACTCTATTTGTAAATATTGCAATTACCATTTTTGTGATCTTGAACATATATTTTTTTCTTGTACAAAATTTAATCTTCAACGTTTATTACTAATAAATTATTGTTTTGAAATTTTAGCAAATGTCCCGTGTACTGTACAACAATTATTAAAAATCATCATCATCTCTATAGTAGATTTATGATTTTGTTTCATGGACAGTAGGAGAAGGTTATTGCTCTGAGGAGAATTGTAAATACATTGTTTTGGTTTTAAGTATTTTAATTTTTTGTTAGTTTTCTCTTTTGTTTTCTGTTATTTTTGTTTGTATATATATGGTATTGTCTTTGACTATGTATATTTAAAGTTTAGTATTGTACATATTATTTTTTAGTTTTAATTTGTTTTAGTTGTTAATGATTAGGCTGATGGCTTGTGCCAAAGCCCAAATAAATGGAAAAAAAAATCTTCACGTTCACGTTTGTTGTGCACTTGTGCTTGCTTGCTTAGGTTTTGAGCAAAGATTTACATTACAGTTACACACATTCTACATACACACGTTGATACACACGTTCTAGTATATGTATAATATATATAATAATCTATGGTAACACATAAGGTAAGGTGTTTGTCTTAGCGGCGCAGTATGGACGGGGGCGTTATGTGTAAAAGACTGTACAGCGACTTTTCTTGCACTTTTATTGTCCACATTGTCTGTATGTAGGTAAACCAGTGAACAAAACTATTATAACATCATGGAAAGGCGTCATCATCTGGTTTCGAGTTCAGTTCAGAGCTCGGCACAGGAAATAGTACATTCAAGAAAAATCGAATATTTCCATAGATTACGAATAAATTTGGAAACAATTCTATTGTAAACATATACAAACTCTCTAAAGAATCACGTCTTGGTTAAAACGGATGGATCTTGGAAGATTGATATAATGGCGTTTATCTGACTGAATTTGTGGCGCTTATCCGACCTACAGAGCGACTCGGCATTGGTTTAAGGTACTTAGATATTTATTTTATTTTTCATTATACATATTTATTTACCATACTTAAAACTACCATTCAGGTTACGGCAGTGTGATAGCTAGTAATTATTGTGAAATTATAATTTGAACAGCTCTGACAAGCCACTCGATTTTCAGTATGGTCAGAGAGGCCAGGTTAAGGTTAAGTTGATAAAATCTCCTGTGATAAGTATGGTGTTGTTTAAAGAATCTTGTAATAGGTTAATAATTAAGGTATTGACATAATCCATTCATATTTTTACTATAGATTAGCTTAATTTCATCACAAACAAATGGGTATGGACTTGACTGACAATAGTTAAGGATAATGATAGAGTATAGATGACCAATGATAACATGGCACTCCCGTCCAATTTCTGTCTTGTCCTATCTATGTTTGTGTTTGTAATTATTGATCCTCTTTCAATTTATAGCTATGAGATAAATGAAGTATATATATATAACTCTAGATGGACATCTATTATAGGAAATAGGTTTGTATATGTCTTTTACTCACTGTGTAAGACATCTAATCACAAAACAGTGTTAGCAGCATACCACGCATATGTATCATCTGTCTTAAACTACGGACTTATCTTATGGCGGAATTCAACAGAAGTTTTAAGGGCTTTTTATAG
This sequence comes from Cybosia mesomella, assembly GCA_946251805.1. Lineage (NCBI taxonomy): Eukaryota > Metazoa > Arthropoda > Insecta > Lepidoptera > Erebidae > Cybosia > Cybosia mesomella. The sequence goes on from OX276411.1 coordinate 12,611,174, forward strand.
CTCAAAAAAAGTGTGTAAGAGCCATTGATTACCAGCAATGGCCACCTACCACCTGGGCAATCTTGTAACCCTTCTTTAAAGAGTACCATATACTTACCTTGGCCTGTATGTACATTTTAGAAGCTGCTTAAATTGTAAAACTACGCCCACAACTGATCAAAAAAGCATAAGATCTTTATCCCAGAAATACTAGACACCTAGACAGAATCGTCTTGACAAAGATACCAAGAGCCTCAATGTTTCTCAATAATTGTACAGCAATGTGTGGCCATATTTATAATGCAGTGCCAGATGGATTAAAATATTTACCCACAAATAGGTTTTGTAGACAATTATGGCTCTAAGAAAAATCATTTTATTCTTTACAGGACTATTTTAAAAATTAAATGTATTTAATGACATTCAAATTTGTAATACCTATTGTGGAAATTATTAATGTATTTATTTTGATCATTCTGACGTGTCAAGGCAATACACTGTATAATCCTAAATACCAATTTGAGAAAAGAGCCAAAATGTCTGTTAAACAGCCTTTTTGGAATTTAAAGTTATTAAAATTATGAAAATAAATAAAATTTATATCAGTTTGTAGGTGTTTTTATTGTTCTTACAGCCATATAAAGAACTTGACAATAAAAATTAATAGTTTTCTAGGAAATTCAAAAAAGACTTGATTAAACTGACTAATATACTGCCAGTGGGGACGCCGTTTGACCAGACGGGTGATCAGCCCTTCTATGTGGGGCCATTTCACCCATTTCTCCTATAACGACTGTCATACATATTCGTATGGCAACCGGGACCGACATCTTAACGTGCTCTCCGAGGCACGACCAGACCAATGCAAATACTCATATTCATGCATACAAATATTTGCACTGAGCGGGGATCGAACCCGCGCCTCCTGCGTAGCGGCCGCTTTCAATACCGCCACACCACGGAGGCTGTCTAATGGGTCATTATCAAAATATTTGTAAGTCACGAAAGTGTTTTGTTAGGAAAAATCAAGAAATGGTAAACGTCACTAAATTGTTTAGTCAAGAAAGTGTAAAAATAAAGCAGTGTTAATATAGTCAATTTTATTAGGAATATATTGAAATATCAATGTTATTCAATTTATCTATTTATTTAGAAAACTTATGCAAAATCCTCTTAAACACTAGAATTCTTTGTTCAAATGTAATACAAATGTTTAGCATTCCTTTTTTGGTTAATATTAATTTCCATGAAGTTTTCTTCATCGAGGTCATACTTGTAGATAATAACATTGGGCTTCAGTTTGGTAAATCGCAGCCATTTATTTTCAGCCAATTCACTGTGTCTATGTCAGAATTTTTGTAGTATTTTGTACTACTTGATTGGTTAATAATTTAAAATCATAAAAGTCACTGTTAGTCAAAGTATTTACAATATATGACTTAGGTTTTATTCTAGCAGCAGAAATCAGCAAGGCCCATTCCCATGTGGTATAATTTTTTCTGTGTTTTTTAGCCCTTTCTATTGTGGCATGCATGGCATCAGCCTCGAAGTAAGAATGCCCAGATTCCATGTACTTGAGATCAGTGATGGGCAAAAAGTATTTAGATTAACAACTACAAATTACAGTTACATTGTAATTAGTAATTGTTTTATTAAGTTCTTATTAGAGTAAACACTTAATATATACGTAAAATAACTTTATTATTTTTGAGGTCTGAAATTTTACAAGCGAGGCGCCTAGCTGAATCAAAAAGTGTGAACAACACTTTTGTAGTGTTGCCATCAGTAATTAAAATACTTTGTAACAGATTACTTAAGTAACTAATTGTAATGAGTACATACTGTAATTAAATACAAAGTAATTGAATTGCAAGTTAATCTAATTACATTATAATAGATTACATGAGTAATCTGATAAAATGTAATTACACATGGGACACCTCTTAAAAAAATGCCTATTAATACAGTTTTGACAAATACGAAAATAAAACACATAATTCTAAGAAAAATATTTAATCATCTGTCAATCATTGTTTAGTTATAATCTTTTATTAGTTATAATTTTCACCATTGGCTGATAAAAAATATTAGTTTTCTGATTTATAATTTAAATTAACTTTTAATATGACTCTTTTTTCAAACATTTCGTCTGACAAACGGTTTGCTTTCGGACAATTGATCAACATTCGTTCCACAGGACGGTGCAGAAGAAGTAGAGGGGAATTAAATTTTAAAAATATTTCTTTAATTTCCTTATGATTATTTAATATTTGAAGTTCTCTGCTGTCTTCTGCCAAAAATGAGTGACTATAAGTTCAGCTTTGGATCTTGGTTCACTGCTCTGGTTGTCTGAATCCGAGCTTGAATCTATTTCAAAATAGTCATCCTCCCTCGACTTCGTTGATGGTCTTTCGCGAGATAATTGATTTGGTATTATCTTTACGACTTCTTTTACGAGTAAATTTTTCAGTATACTATATTCTGCCTGGCCAATTAATGATGTCCATTTCAATTTTTTATATTTAGGATGAGAAACGGCAGCTAAAGCAGCATTTTCAGCTTCAGGCCCCGAAATTTTCAGAAAATCTTTAAACCTTGTTTGCATACTTTTGAGGTAAGTTTCAGTCAGAGTGTTGCAATATTCATAGTCTCTTGTTTCAGTTAAATTTGTCAACTTTTTCTTCAACGCGAGTATAGTTGGCAAAAATATTCCGTAATAGGTTGCGTTTTCACCTTGAAGAATGTCAAGCGCATCAGTGACAGGTTGAGTACACGACAGGTATTCTTTTATATAGGTAAATTCAGATTCACGAAGTGAATTTTTTATGTTTAAAGCTCTGTGAAGTGTTGCAGATTTATCTTTTATGGTTGCGATCATAGAGGCTATTCCACCTTGTCTCTACTGGCCTATTTAGAGTATGACCAAGAACATTTTGTAAAGTTTCAGCCGATTTTGGCCTATTTGCAGCTTTCCATAATGTGTTACATTTTTTGATTGTTTGGTCATGCATTTTCGATAGCTCCGTTTCCTGGTTTTCTAGTATTTTGTTAGCGTCGGTGGCTCAAAGACTCAAAGCATGTGAAGCGCATCTTAGGTGTAATGGCAAACGGTTCTCTAAATGACTAATTGTTGAAGAAAGGTCATTAAGATACGTAAATTCGTCGTCTGTACTATCAGTATCGGAGTCTTCATCACAAGAATCAATAGTGTTTTGCTCCTTTGAAACATTGATACGATGTACACCGAAACTTTTAAACGCTTTCTCAAAATTGCTGCCGTTGTCTGTAACACAAGCCACAACGTTTGTGCTAGTTAAGCCATACCTTGAATTAATGTCTTGCAACAATTCGTATATGTTGTCATAACTATGAGTGCCTTTAAAACGTTGACATGCTAATGCTCTTGAGACACCCTTTAAACTATGTGAATCAATCCAGTGTGCTGTTACACCTAAAAAGCTTCTTCGACGTCCAGACCAAATGTCATCTGTCGTAGAAACGTGTTTCACTTGATTTAGTTCTTGTTTCACTAAAGTAGACTCTTCATTAAAGAATTCCGTTATCATTCTTCCAAGTGTCCGCCGGCTCATGATTCTTAGATTATTCGAACCTGTATTTAATCGACGTAAAATTTGTCGGAAGTAGGGGTCTTCAGTGCACTTTAGAGAAATCATTGAGTTGACAAAATACCTAACAATATCTCGATCGAATTCAGCTTGAGAATATGAGGGTACATTTGACGACCTTCGTGGTGATAGTTCGTTTGACGAACTGGAGGTACGAACGTTTTTCGATCTTTTAGTTTTAATATATTATTGGTATTCTTGTATGGTTTCTTGTCCATGTTTTCGTTTTAAATGTGTTTTAAAATTGGATGTACACAATCTCGAGCCTTTTATTTCTACTTTATTAGGCAGACATTTCTTGCAAATGGCGACTATTTTATCAGTTCCTGATGAATCGTGAAGTATCTCAAAGAATTTACCGTCAAGTATAGTGGGTTGCACTGCAGAAATATTGCTTGGTGACGGTAATGTCGATTGACCTGCAGACACAGATTCGTTCACTGAACTGTCATCTTCTAAAAGTAGTCTTGCACTTTCATTCATTGTACGTTACACAAATGTTGTTACATCAGTAATCACCAAAATACATACGACTTATAATCGTAAGAAAATGTTACGTGCTTACAATACGAAAGATTAGAAGTAACTGAAGGGGGCGGGTGAAGTGGCGACGCACGAGCACAATGCACATTCCCTCCCCGCTCCCCCGCACATTATACTTCCTACTTCCCGAAGACGTCGTACGGGCCGCACTTCCGATATAGGTACTGCAAGTACCTATATCGGAACTGTGCGATGCAAGCATGCGACATTTCATATTCAAAGCAATTACAATTATAATATAATTAAATACTTTAAATTAGGCTACGTTGTAATCAAATTATTTCGTAATTAAATACATTGTAATTAATTTCATAGCACATCCAAAGTAATCTAATTACAATGTAATTGAATATTAAGTAATTAAATTACATTTTAATCAAATTATTATGTAATTCAATTATTTAATAATACTTTAATACTTTAATAATACTTTATTTATTTTTTCTTCCACAAAGGTAGGCACATAAAATCCATTCATACAATATCTATTACAGTCTTAATCCTTTGTGGGAGACTGGTATCTGCACTAGGAAAACCTGTCATACAGATTACCAGGCCCCCTACAGATGAATATATGTAATGCTAGATTAGCGCAAAGAGCGTGTCCTATTCCAAGAAAAAATTCCACAATATTAACCATATAAATCACAATCGCTAAAATAAATTAAAATTGAAATCAATATCAAAATTATTCTCGAACATATTCAAAAAATAAAATACAATTAATAATAAAAGATCAAATCAAATCAAATATTAAAATTAATAAAAAAAAAATCAAAATAAATTAAAATCAGATCAAAAATATTATCAAAGTAACGTTCAATCGAAATAAATCTAATCAAATAAAGTACAATATAATAAAATTAGACCCATTAATAAAAATAAATAATAATAATAATTAAAGGTAAAACAATGAAAATCGAAATAAAATCAATAATACAAATAAAATCTAAATTTAAATCAAAAGTAAAAGTAAAAAAGTAAAAATAAATTAAAAACAAAAGGTACTTTAACATTATGCATGCGTGTGTGTGTGTATGTGTGTGTGAGTGTGTGTATGTATGTGAGCTGGTGTGCGGGTGTGTGTGTGTGATGCTCCATTACACAGGAACGACTAATAAGTCTTCAGTGGCGTCATAATCAAGGTTTAGTAGGTAAGACGTGAGTATTGCTTTGCATTTTGCCTTTGTTAATGGATATATATTTAGTATAGAATTTAACCTGTTATATAAATACGTACTCAGAAAACAATAACTACAATGAGAAAGACTGCTCCTAAACAATTCAGTTGTGCATACTCTGTTTTTGTTGCGTTTATTTTCAAATTGAGATGGATTGTAGGTCAAAGTAGCATGCTTGTGCAAGACGATTTGCACTATGAAAAGTTGTCGAACGGTAAGAACTTTGCACATAGAATAGAGCTCTGTTGTGGGATGAAAGAATGGCAACGAATAAGCAACTTTCAGTACCACTCTTTGGGCTCTTTCCAACTTCGTCATACACGTTTTTCCGGCCCCACCCCATGTTGCAATGCAGTAAGTCAGTAGGGATTGGCATAATGCAAAGTAGACAGACCTGAGCACAGCCCCATCAGCAACACGACGTAGCTTTTAAATATGAAAATGAGCTTTCTTATTCGCTTAGACAAAAGGTTGATATGTGTATGGAAGTTTAGATTTTTGTCAAGCATAATACCAAGGTATTTTATTGAATCCACTCTTTGTAGTTTGGGGCACGTGCAAGAATCTGAATGGGAAGAGTTATTGCATGTATGTGCAGTTATGTTCAACAATTGATTGCGAGTAGATGGGTGATTATTAAGTGAGAATTGTATATATTTGGTTTTGTCTGTGTTTAGTGTAAGTAAATTTTCTGTTAGCCAAGTGATAACTTTGGAAAAGCCAACCTGAGCAGAGTGGTAAACTTCCTCCCAGGTGTCCCCGTAAAAAAGGAGTGCTGTGTCGTCTGCGAAGGTGATAATCCATCCATTAAATAAGTTTAACTGACATAAGTCGTTAATAAATATCAGAAACAAGGTGGGGCCCAGTATACTTCCTTGTGGAACACCAGTATCAACCTCACAGTCGTCACTGAGCCATTCCTCCACTTTGACGCGTTGATATCTGTTTATTAAATAACTGTGGAATAATGTCAGCTGTGTGCCACGGATTCCAAGTCTCTCCATCTTCTTCAGTAGGAGTGGCACAGAGACCGTGTCAAATGCCTTTGCCAAGTCAAGAAACACCGTTAGTACTTTCTTCTTTTTATCAAGCTTAGTCACTATAGTGTCTGTTAGTTGCTGTACTGCATCGGCTGCCGATCTACCATTTCGAAATCCAAATTGGTTCTCTGATAATAGGTTTTTTTTTTCTAAGTAGTTGGTTAGTTGACTGTTAATAATTTTTTCAATGATTTTCGATAGTGAAGGTAGGATAGATATTGGGCGGTAGTTATTGACACACTCTCTGCTGCCACTCTTGTGAATTGGATGAATGAGAGACTTTTTAAGATCTTCAGGAAACACTCCTGTAGAAAAGCAAAGGTTGCATATAAATGTGATAGGTGCCACTAATACATTGGAGTGCTTCTTTAACAAGCTACTGGGAATGTTGTCACGGCCCACTGCACAGTTGGCTTTGAGTGAGGTTATTATGACTTTTAATTCATGTATGTCAGTTGGTAGAAGGACAAATGAGGAATGACAAGGTGACACCTGCTTAGAAGCATAATCAATGCCACTTGTATCAGTAAATCCTGCAGCCGTCCTAGTCAAGGACTTACCTACATTTATGAAGAACCGGTTTATATCATTAACAGATTGCGAAGGGTTATTTGCATCAATTAGATCTATAGCTGGTCTAGTATCTTTCTTAGTGTATGTGATAGCTTTAATTTTCTCCCACATCTTTTTTGTATTTCCTTTGCATTGAGCAAATTCGGCTTTATCGTGATCTTGTTTAGTTTTTTTAAGTAAATTATTACAAAAATTACGGTACCGGTTGTAGGTTACCCTGAGGACTTCATCATTAGGATGTTTTCTACATTTGAGGTGCAACCTATCCCGATTTCGCAAACAGCGCAATAAGCCAGGTGTAATCCATTGTTTTATTATACGCTTCCGTCTGGGGACAATGATGCTTCTAGAACAGCTACTTATTGCAGAAGTAAGAGTTTGTAGGAAGTAAGTCAAAGCTTCATTAGGACGTTCAAGTGTGTATATTGTATTGAAGTTTAGTTCTTTAACTTTCCTGTCAAGGGCGGCATGGTCCGTTATTCTGATTGTTTTTGTGACTTGACGTGAAGGAGGCATACCAGAGACACTAATAATGAGGCTATAGTGGTCTGTGATGGTTGTGTGTGCAACGAGGCATTTAACAGGGAGCTTTGCCTTGACCACGACATGATCAAGGCACGTTTTGTCGTGAGTGGGTGTATAGTATGCTGGCAACATACCATGGGATGCCACGATAGATAAGTCTCGGCATTTGTATGAAATGTGGGCTTAGATATATCTATGTTTATGTCACCGGTGAGAAATATGTTCCTATACGATGAAAGGGATGATAAGATATCGTTCAAAGACTCAAGAAACCTGTGTATATCTGTTTCACCTGGAGGGCGATATATACCCAGTAGAACAGTGTTGACATTAAGTACAACTATTAGGCAATTTCCACCTGCTAGTAGGGGCTCATATACGTTATAACTGTGAGTAGATTTGTAATATGCAATGACACCCTCGTTTTGCGAGTTGACATTGTGTGTGCCTGCGGATCGGTAACCACTCAGGGTTGGTATAATCGGGTTGCCGAATAGCCAACATTCAGTTAGGATGATCACATCCCAATCAATCCCGGATCTCGATATAGCCGTGCTCAGTGCAGAGATATTTCGGTTCACACTTCTTATATTTTGGACCAGTATATTTAAGGAGGAATTACTGGTATACATCAGATTACAGCACTTCTCGATGTCACATGTATCGAAGTCGGCCCCAGCCAAGTCATCCAAGTCATCATTTATGAGTATTTGAGCGTTATGGTCGAATTTTAATTGTTGATATAATTATGACTAGTATATGTCTCTGGGGTGAATATAATATAAAATATGTGCTGCATTTTTGAGACTCAATAACTTTAGAATATGCATAGGTATATAATGAACCAGAAAGTGTGCGTATGTCTATAGTATTATGAGCGTTTTTTGGTATAAAAATAATAATAAAATATTGTACGTATTCAAAAAATATACGGTATATAATATAGTTTGTTGGTATGCATTGCTTATTATGGTGTAAAAATAAATTGGAATTATAATACGATGTAAGAGTAGGTTTACGTAGTAAACCTAGGGTGGCTGGGAGTGTGTATGAGCTGTGTAAAAGTGTGTACAATTGTGTTTTTAATATATTTGTTACAGCGGTGCGATGGTATATGTGAGTTTGGTAATGTGTAAAATTGTCGGTGTGAGTACGACTCGTAAGTAGTATATTAACATGCTTTTCCGAACACAAAAACAAAGAAAGGTAAAAAATAAATAGGAAATTAATCAAAATTAAATTAATAACAAATAGTCATATTACTGCTTTTCTCAAATTATCAAGATCTTGCTCGGTGTTTATTCGAATCTGTATTGACTCGGTATTCTTTTTAAGGTAAATAATTCCATTAGCGGTCCAACAGAACAGGTATCCATGACTCTTTTGGAAAGATCTTGCCAAGTAGTACAATCTGTTAGCCTTTTGAGTAAGGCATTCGGATATAAATACTGGTTTATGCGGGTGTCGGGGGTTTATGTGAGTAGTGTTCAATTTTTCCACTTTATTCCTGGATTTATTAAATCTTTTTGTGCCCCTCATAAAACTTTCCTTGATTAGGGTGGTAGAGAAATCAACAATTATTGGTTTTATGTTATCCTTAGAATTTATTCTATAAATGTCTCTTATTCCCAACTCGTCAATATTGATACCTAACGTTTTTCCTAGTCCCACGACCATGCCACACAACTCGTCCTTTGTTTCACCGCTGGACAGAGGGATATTTCGAATTTCAATCGCCGATGAGCGGGATTTACGCTCTAGTGCTTCGACCTTGTCTTCTAGCTGCCTGATCACCCTCCGATCGTCCCTACGATCAGATTCTAGACTACTGATTTTTTGCAGGAAGTCCTCATATTTGTCGGACATCATAATAACACTCCTTTGTAATTCACTATTCTGGTCGGAAAGTTTATTAATAGTGCACTGGAGCTCATGGAAACGCTTTTCCTGGTCACGGGAAAAGGTTGAGAACATTTCCTGTATGATGTCCGAAACATCAACATCTTCAACGTCACATTTCCTCTTTTTGCGCTCCATAATGATCGGTGTAACAATATGAAGATTAGGCACCAACTCGCTATTTTGCATGGTTGAAATATTAGTAGCTATGGGAAGCGCGTCAGGCGCCTCGTCCGATGTTGACTGTGCAGGTGTAACAGGAGGTGTTCTTTTTAGAGGCATAATTATTTAATTAGGTTATTTTATTATCACAAAACTTCTTCAATATCGCAGTTTATGAAGTACAAAGAAAACTTCAAAAAATACAAAAAGTACGGCAACCACTCAGGCTCGATCCGGAAGCCAAAAGCGCAGTGGGCCGCACCTTAACCTCTCGCGCCACCCAAACAGTTAGAAAATAAACAAAAACAACCGTCTTCTATCTACTTGGCAGTACGTTCATAACAAAGTACAGGCCTTGACACTTTCGTTCAAGGTCAACTTTTTGTTTTGCACTTTCACTCAATACTAAATTTGTTAAGCAAAAACAGGTAGATTTAAACTTTATTGTTAAAACGAAATGAAATTGTTTTATTGGAATTGATAAAAACAAGATGTGTAGTGTATCCACAGAATAAAACAACGCACTAATAGTTAATTATTCACTTTACCAGTTTGTTGATCGGTTTGAAAATCACAATACAACGATTTTAATCAACTAATTCAATTTAAAATAATGGAGCACTTTGAAACACGACCTTTCGCTATCGCAGTTGCGGTGGGGGGTGAATTAGATTACATAAATAACTAGTTACGCCCATCACTGCTTGAGATCCATTGTCTCCCAAGTGGCTAATATTATTGACAGCATATGACATTGCCGCACAGATATGTTTATTTCTATTTTGGCCTCCACATGTGTCAGAAAAAGAAGAAACATGAGTCACAGTTTCAGGCAATGACTCCAAATATTTCAAAACAGGTAGGTATTTCATTGCTGCCTTTTTGACCATTACATTCGTCCCATATATAGCAGTAACCATCTCTGGAATGGTTTTCATATATTGTGAAATTATATGCATTCAATTTTCTTTTGTAATAAATAGCAGTCACCAGCAAATGGGAGAGTCAATATACTTTGCAAGTCAAATGAAACCGATCTGAATGTTACACCATGATTCTCTTCTGCGTTAATTTTGTCACTTTGTTTCATTTTCATTGATGCATTTTCTCTGGCTTTAGCACTGGCAGCACTCCACTCATCTTTCAAGGGATCTTTATTTGATGAGGCATTATATGCATTACATTTTGTACATTGATCCTTTTATGGTTGATAAAACCTCAATGCAGGATCATATGAATGAAAAATGTCCCTATAAACATAATAGGACACTGGTTGCATTTCTTTCAATTGTTCTTTATACAAACGATACATAATGCTAATATTTAAATCAGAGGCCAAATATAATTTCTTGCTGTCACGCCTGCAGTAAGGGGTATGGGTATAGCAGGGAATGAGTCAATGTGCGATTTAACCGCTGCAGTACTCTGCCGCGCTTACGAAAAACGCATTAAGTACCTTTTTGCAACATCCGAGAAAAAGGCGTTTAAAGTTTTTTTTATTATTTTACCTATATCTCCGGAACTAAGTTAGCTATTGATGTGCATCTTGGACTAAGAGGTGCAGCAGAGTGAAAGGTATACTTTCCTTTTTATAATAATGATTAAAAAGTTAACATTAAATTTATAATTTTAAAAAAGAACTTATTGTTAGCAATTATTATGGTTTTATCCTAGTGACACTAATCATGAACGCATTAAGTACACTACATAATGCAGTTTTGCTTAGCGGGTCATTATAATACCCTTTACAATAGAATGTTTTCACATAGACTAATATTAAGTGCATTAGCTATTAAATATGATTAATGAGTATATTATGTTCAGCAAATACTCTAAATTCATAAAGTTTGCAAATTAATGGGCTGATTATTTAACTCTGGTCTGAAAGAATACAATGATTGCATAAAAAGTCTTTATTTCTTCAAACACACTTAAAAATACAAAAATCACTTTAACACAGCCACGCTTATTTATCATTAGGTTGAATGTTATTTCAATGGCACATATTGAGATCAAAATCACCTTAATCATTATCAGTCTTCAATATTATTTAAAATCACAAAACAGACGTATAAAATATATACTTACTCTAAAACTATAAACATCACAGTATCGGAGGTATAACAAATTATACAACAATTCTTACAAACTAGTAAGTCAGTTAACTTTCGGTAGATAATCATAAAAATAGAATGTAAATCAACAATAAAATAATCAATCCAAACTGGGAGTGATGTTAGACACAGGTAACTCGCTCCAAAAATGTCGTCTGTGTTCAGGCATTAAGGGCACTAATTTCGATATAATTTCTCCCTTTCTTTCTTTGGTGATTCCTCGCGGTGACATTTTACTAGGAAATTCTGGGAATGTCTTGGTTTTTTTTATTTTTGCCTGAAGGAAATCTAAGGTCTTCCAATCACCAGAATAATTATCTTTAAATTTAAGTAAATATTCTCCTTTCTCGGCTTTAACAGATATTATATCCTTTAGATACACTCTGGGTTCTGTATTCTTTAATTTATGTTGGGATGACACGTCTTCATAATGAATAAAATCAGAAACTAACATACTCTTCACAATATTTTTTTTTGAATTGGAGTTGTTCACAACTTCTATGAAATCCTGGTAATCATAAATCTTCTTGTTTTTCATTGCCATTTCTACCTGATGATGGAAATGATCAGCTGACATGAATGTATGTCCCGGTTCAAAATATTTGACAGTAATCGTTTTAGTAGATATTAGCTCGCTGTTGACTATGTTAACAAGAAAACACATGAATGCCCAATTCTTGTTTTGGGCTGCACAGTTATCAGCCCAAATAAATATTTCTTTGACATCTCGTTTGTACAGGAAAAAAGCTCTAAATGTTGATATAATATCTTCTTGGCGACGGCCAGAAATTGTTTCATTCCACAGAACAGCATAAGGTACATTAAAGTCTTTCGATTTGCCAAGGGGAACAAAGCTCTCATTAAAAGCAATTATTCTTGGACAGAAAATTGCACTTTTATATTGATCCATTCGTGGTAACATTATCACCTTTTGTAAATCTACCGAGACATAAATGTTATTTTTCTCTGTTAGTGATAATTTTACATCTTTTTTGTATTCTTCCCTTGCTTTCGTATACCGCAAATTGTGCTTTTCATATTGAACACACTTTACGCAGTCTTCTTTATTACATTCGGAGCTATCTTTGTGTATCTTATATAGAGCACACTGTTCGCATTCTTCATGACCTAAGTGAGTAAATGCTATGTTCATGTCCCGAAGTGTTTTGCGATAAGTTTCAAATGATACTGTCATATCAGAGAAATTTTCTACAAAGTTTTGGTACATCATAGTAATATTAATATCACTGGGTAGGTAAAATTTATTTGGGGCATGTTCTCGACGGTAATGGGATATCATTGGATTATAGTTTTGAATGTGGGCTCTTATAATATCCTTATTTATAATTCCTGTGCGTTCGTAAGACCCCCGTTTGTCTTTTTGTTCATCAATTTCTTGATTAAGTGCTGTATAAATTCGTCTATTGTTATTGGCATGATAGCCGAGAGTGGTTAAAAAATATTTCTTACATACCTCAATTCTGGTATCATTTACTGCAAAAAAATATCGGTGTGAATGGTCTCTTTTAACTTTCCTTTCTTCACTTGAAACTTTTCTTACTTGTGGTGTTTGTGTCTCAATCATGCTTTTTATATATATTCCCCTCGATTCGTAGTTTAAATTAGTGTATCTGATATTTATAACCTGTCTTTCTTCCTCATTTATCTTGGTAGTACACTTCTTACGGCATTTTTCATCGCATGGAAGTTTTATCGAAAGTTTTGCATTATCACTATCTTTCTTTATTTGGAGTCGTTCCACCAATGAAACATTCATTTTACGCCTTTTTCGGGGTGCGCCAGATTTTGTGAAACCTTTGTCATTAGTTATCACGGGCTCTTGTTCTAAATTGTTCACAGGTTCAGTTGCTTCAGCGGTTATTTGTGAAGAGGAAATGACTGTTATTTCATCAGTAGGTTCAGTATTATCGGGCTTTGCTAGTATTGAAGATAAATCAGTTGATTTTTGATAGGTTGCCATCGATGTAGTTGGAACATTATGAATGTCAGCAAGTACAATAATTTGTGCTCCACTTGTATTGGCAGAGACTTGCTTTGTGATACACACGTTAGCTCTTGTTTTCCTTTTCACTGTTTCAGGTGCATAGTCCTTATCCAGAACACTATCGTCAGATTCGTAGTAAGGATCAGGTAAATCAGGTTCGCTATCTGGCATATTTTCGTAACACAAGAAAGAAATACGTGTATCGTGGACATTTTGTGTTCTGACATGTGATAATGATGTTGGCCCTTGATCCATAATCATTGTTGTATTAATGTCATGCACACTTGAATAGGAGTTACTATACTCATTTCTATGATCAAAAACTGCTGGAAAGTTGTTGAAATCTAGTGGATAGGACCATATTTTATTTATATCTATAGCAGTACCTGTTAATTTGTTAGGCGATATCTTTAATGTCCTTTTTTGAGACTTCGGAGTGTCTGAGGTTTTATTTGCTCTGACTGCTAATGAAGACAATTCTTTTACATCAGTATTTTGTCCTAAAGCCAAAGCTATGATGTGGTCTTTCCTGCTCATGTTTACCTGAAAATATAAAAGAAATATATATAAGTAATAGCCTGTACTGTGACTTTCAAGAAGAATTTCTTAGTTAAAACATACCGCGATCACCAAAGCAATATAATAACTACACTACCCGCGCGTATCAACGCCAACAAGCACCTAATTAGCGCTGACAAATTGGTGTAGTAGTTACTATTATATCAGCAGATACTTAAAACTACAAACTCAATAAAAGACAATATCAAGCACAAAGTTATTCTCATTAGCATATCGCCATCTCGATCATCTCAGTTTTATTCATATATGACTAAAAAACTCAATATCAAGACAAAAATAATTTTTATAATTTATAAAATGTTATTATTCTCACTTTACACTATTATATACCTACCAATTCAAATTAAATAATATTACAATAAAAACTTACCGCGAGTCTCCCGCTCTTACGCACGTGGGTCCAGCCTGCTCGTGGCTTACGCCGTGACTGGCGACACAACGCGGCGACTACGCAAGGATTTCTCCTCCCCGCCACTCTTACATACCCCCGCTTTACCATCGCAACGTACGCTTAACGCATTAACTCGACTACATAATGCTTTTAATTTATGAATCAAGAAGAGAACCCCAATTAATTTGCTTATCATTAGTGCACCATGTAAAATTGTTGCTATTATTCTTAGCACTTACTTATTTCAATACTACACAATTGCTTACAATAAACGCACTAACTGATAGTTGATGCATTTATGTCTAGCGCGATAGTTCATTGTAGAACTGAAGTCTGCACTAACTGTACATGATGCGTTTTTAGTAAGTAAAATATTATTTATAACTATGTTAATGCGTTTAAGAGTACTGAAAAAGCGGGGTTTTATTAGGAATATTGAAATGGTATGTATGGGAAAGTAATAGAGCTCGTTTTTCTGATTCCGAATATCTATATAACTCTGTTTCACAAAAAATCGTACATAATGCGTTTTTCGTAAGCGCGGCAGTTAACTGCTCGCTGATGTAGCATTGACTGGCTTCTTGCCAGCTTTCTTATCGTGACTCGAATAATTGCCTGTACTTGACACTTTCAAAGTTCTGGCAGTTTTGACAGTCTCATTGAGTGAAAAACTGTCTCATTGATGTCTCCATAAAGAAATGCGCCAGTGACGTCCATTTGGTACACTGGTTGTCTCTTCTGCATAGCTGCAGCCATCATGGCTTTGAAGGTAGTTAACTTGGCAACAGGTGAGTATGTCTGGTCATCACAGTTCTTCTGCTGGAATCCTCGGGCTACTAAGCGAGCTTTATACAAAGCCTTTCCTTCTGCCTCCTTGACTTTGAATACCCACTTGCTACTTACTATATTTTCTGCATCAGGAACTTCTGTCACCTCCTCCCATGTATTATTCTCCTCCAGTGTCTTTAACTCCTTATTTATGGCTTGTTCCCACTTACTTTTATCTGGTCTTTTCATAACTTCTTCGTAGGAAATAGGTTCATCACAGCAGTAACTCAGGAACGTGTTTTCTTCTCCTTGTACATAGTCCTTAAACCAGTTTGGTTGTTTTCTCGTCCTCCTAGGTCTTTCTGTTACCTCTTCTGACTGTCCTGAAGTTTCTGGAGTTTCCTGTGAATTTTCTTGTTCGTCTTCTACCTCTTCCTCTATATCTCCTTCTAATATTGACTGCTCATGAAAAGAATGGTTGGAGTCCTGTTCATTTTCACTTTCTATTATTTCAAGGTTCTCTGTGTCTTCATACTGGCTTTCTTCTTCTTCTGAAACTTGTTCTGTATCTTCTTGACTATCAAAGCCTATGTGATATTCCTTTTCTTGTCTTCTGTTTCTTTCTTTGTTTTCTATAGACTGTTTTATAAATACAACGTCTCTCTTGGTGTCTACTATGTTTCTTTCTGGAAAATATATTCTGTATCCCTTTGTATTTTCTCCATATCCGATGAAATAGCCAAATTCGGCTTTGCTATCAAACTTTAATCGTTTTTGATCAGGAATATGTACGGATACTTGACTACCGAAGACTTGAAGATTGTTGACATCAAAATCTTTGTGCCACCAAACTTCATATGGTGTCTTGTCCTTTACTCGACTCGGACCTGTTCTGTTGATGACGTAGACAACTAGCTGTATTAATCGCTTCTGCCCAAAGGTTCTTATTTAGGCCGCTCTCCAGTAGCATTGTTCGTGCTGACTCAACCACTGTCCTCATCTCACGATCTACAAAACCGTTTTGTTGTAGAGTATATGCCACACTTCTTTGGTGTTGTATCCCATATGACTTCAGCAAGTTTTCCATTTATTTACTAATAAATTCTTTCGCGTTATCACTTCTTATGTATTTTACTATGTGACCGGGGTTAACTTGCACTTCTTTCAAATACTGTTTTAAACATTCTATTGACTGTCCTTTATTCTTCAGAAAATACACCTTTCTATATTTAGAATAATCGTCTTTGATGAGTAGAAAGAACTTAGCCCCTCCTAGTGAAGTTTCTTCCATTGGACCTCCAATGTCAATATGTATGACATCTCCTGGTTTTGTTGCCCTATGGGTACTCGATGGGAAGGGGAACTTATGTTGTTTTCCTTTTAAACATGGTAAACAGGTTTCTTCTTCACTATTTTCAAACTTTATATCCTGTTTTATCAAGATGCTTTTCACTTGATTTATGTCTTGGTGACCTAATTTTGCATGCCATTCCCTCAGATCTGACATCACTTTTCCAACCATGGCTCTAGCGTCTTGCTGTCTGAATAACATTGTGTACATTTTACCATGTCTCTTGGCTATAGCATGCACACTGTTGTTTTTGATAAATTGACACTCAGTGGCAGTTGACTCTAGCTTGTAGCCTTTATCCAGTGCAGCACTCATAGAAAATAAGTTTGTCTTGAGGCTTGACACATACAACACACTGCTTATCAATGTTTTAATCCATTTTTCACCATCATATGCCTCAAGGTCAATGTCACCATAACCTAAAGCTTGTATTATTGTCCCATCCCCAATAACAACGTCTTTTGGCACTAACAACTTTTTATAGTTTATGAAGCTGTCCACTGCATAGCACATATGCTCAGAAGCACCACTATCTAAGAACCATTTATTGTTTACACTTTTTGATGTAAGTCCACACACTGACATGACAAATGCGTTTTGTTTTTTTTCTGTTTTTTGTTGTTTATTGTCCTTATTAAACCAACATTTTTCTTTTGTATGTCCCCGTTTTTTACAATGTTTACAAAATGGAATATTTTCAGGTTTGTCACTTTTGTTGTTTTTGGCTTTACAGTCTTTTTTGTAGTGGCCCACTTTACCACATTTAAAGCATTTTCTATTTTTAGAATCCATTTTAAACGCTGTGGAACTACTATTTTCACCTTCTTGGTATAATTTATTCCGTTGTTGTTGTATGATGAGCCTTGCTGTCAACTCCGACAGATTTTGCTTTTCAGATGGGACAGAGTCCCATGCAGAGACAAAGTGTCTGAATTTATCACCTAAAGAACTTATTATTTTTGTGACAATCATATTTTCGGCAATTTCTCCTTTTGCTTGTTTTATCTTTTCTTTATCTAGCCTTTTCCACGTGGCTAACTTTGTGTCGTCATTTTCTGGACATTTGGATGAGCCATCCACCAATTCGTAGACATTTACCGCCTTCAGTATGACTTTAACTTGGAATTTCCATGTATGCCAGTTACCGGCATTTTCCAACAACAGGCGATTGTTAGATGCCCCAAAAATATTTCCCTCGCCGTCCATTTTGTTGCACCGACGTCACTGCTTGACCGCAGAACCACACCGCCGTTTTACCACGACTGCTACACAATAATTCCTTTATTTCGCTCCGGGCAACTGGGCCCATAACCAATTCAAGTTATTATTTGCAGCGGATGGAGCGAAATAAAAAGGTTTTGAAAGCGGAATATTGCGTATTTTATTTTTAATTTATTACACAGTACAATATGGATGTTGTCGCCTTGACCGGCTTAGGGAGAGAGGGAATACATAAAACACAAATTACAAATATAAAATGTTGCCACTTTATATAACATTATTCAATAATATTTGTATATCAACTACGTATCAGCTACTCTTAACATAATTTCCGATGCAATTAGATTACCATCACAGACTCGATATTAGCATGAAAAATTACCTTGTCCGGCGGACGAGGTCGATGGCGAAAACCCGATAACTTCGATGGTGGTATCAACAATCAGGTTTTCGTTGATGTGGTCCTCCTCCAGGGTTATCACCCCTGCAGATGGGGTGAAAACCAACGAACTTGTTCTGTGAAATAACATATTCAATTGAACTTAAATGCCACTAAGATGACATAATGAAGCGTCTTTGAGTCATAGACTAAATTAACTTACGCCTGGGGTGGCGTATGTGTGTCTAGGACCCTGGATGGTCTGCTTGCATCAGGTGCTAAAAATTAGAATACTGAAATTAGATCACGCAATGAGGGTTATACAGTATTTGTTAGTCAAATTACACACTTATTCTAACTCCCACGGTTGACGTTTGCGTGGAGGCGGTACGGTGGGTGTACCCGGCGTCAGTGGGCATGCTTTCTGGAAAATATAAAAATATTTAAAACATATTATTTAAATCAAATAGGTTGTAGAGCTCAGTTAGTAGAAGTTTACAAAATATTTTTCTTGCCTTGATTTTTTGCTAGGCGGAGCATCGGGCAGTAGAAAATGCCCGACCTCCTGCTACGCATTGCCACCAGCTGCGCCCTCTTCTCCACTGACAACTTCGCCATATTTTTTTATCCAGGGCCCTCATACGTTTAATTTTTTTATGCTCCTCAGCCATTGATCTAGACAAGAGAAATAGCAACCAATGATGAAATTATTTTTACTTACGTTATCGGCTGTGATGGCCCAGCAACAGCTGATGGCCCAGCAAAAGCTGAAAGCCCAGCAACAGTTGCAGGCTGCACGACCTCTGTGGCGTAGCGGTAGTGCGTTTGACTGCTAAGTCAGAGGTTGCGGGTTCGATTCCCGCTCAGTGCAAATATGTATATTTGCATTGGTCTGGGTGTTTCTATGTATAATATGTATTTATTTACAAAAAAAAAGTATTTAAGTATGTTTATCCGCATTCTAGAACCCATATGACAAGCTCTGCTTAGTTTGGGTCTAGATGGCGTTGTGTAATTTGTCCTAGAATATTTATTTATTATTATTTATTATTACGTGGTAACTCCCTAAAATAGTTAAAATCAATGAAACTACCACTAGTCCTGATTATATTACTATTATTGAACACAGAGAACACTAAACCCAATATCGCCCAATGAAATAAACATGCAGCATAAATTGTTAGTAAGCAAGAAATAAATGCAAAATAACTAACATAGAATAATCAAGAGAACGTGCAGCACCGCGTCCACGCCCACGCCCACTTCCTCGCCCACGAGTACGGTTGCCATCACCTCGGCCGCCTCTCCTGGCGCAACCACTGTTATTCGCAGATTCCATTTTAGCTAAATATTACGAACATTTATTATAAAAAAAGCAAAACAAAGCGGAAAACCAACACAAAAGTATTAAATAATATAAAAAAAGAGAAAAATAATATTTTCTATTTTTCATATAGGTACATATCATATTAATTCATATTTCTATCATTATCATAATAATATATTCCCAATTTTTAGTTTCCTGATCTTACATTTAAATTTACTTCGACCGGTACAAAATTCTCTATGTGTGCCAAGCCTTACTTTTGCGACCAGCCATTGCCCTCTGAGCGAGGCGCAGCTGAGCCACTGCGCGTGCAAACCGCCATTTTTGCATACATCAACGAAAATTTTTAATATTTGCGAAATCTTATTGTATTTCAAGAATCTTTTGTTGAAAAACTATTTGAGGGTAAATATTCTATACCCAAAAGTAATTATTTACACATAATTAGTGACACAATTATTAAATTATTGTGATGAAACACTAGAACTGACCGTTGGCCGTTACCCTTACGCATAAAATCATGCAAAAATAGAAATAATACTTACCCTTACGTTGAAATCTGATATTACACACTTAAAACAGGATTTAATACTCACTTTTCACTGGTTTTCCTTGGTATGGTATGGTATCACGGGCTGGTATCCGCAACTCCTTCGGATACCCCCCCGCGTGCCAGCGGGGGCGGTTATGTCGGGCTTGAACCGACTAAAACCGCACGCCGTCTCGGGTCTACAGACGCCGGGGTGTAAGGTTGCCCATAGAGCATATCCCTCGCACCCCGACTGACCCTGGGCCATCTCCGGTTTCGAGATGGCCCCCTCGGGTTTGGGAACCACGGTGTCCCCGGTTTGGGGGAGGGGCGCTAGTCGCCTCACCGTCCCGGCCTGCTTCTGCTGGGGTGACAGGTGGCCTCACCCGCCACCCCCAGGCCTGCGCTCATGGAGGACGGAGGTCGTTAAGCGACCTTCGGCGCCTGAGTCGCCTGCGACGCGCGGCGAGCAAGTTGCGGGCTCGGCGAATCGGGAGAATTGTAAGTCTCTCCCGGGCGCGCTCCGCCACCTCCTTCGCGAGCATTACATGCTCGCAGAAGGAGGTAGCGGCGGCCCACGCGCTCGCGCTCCGCGCCATTGCCGCAATCATGCTGCCGAGCGAGTGGACTCCCACCCCCATGGCTACCACGAGGTCACGCCTTGGCGCCTCCCACGCCGGGCAGTCCGCCAGCGTGTGCAGCCCTGAGTCCTCGCTCGCGTCGCAGTGATGACACTCAGGCGTTGGCTCCTTCCTGATCCGATGCAGGTGGTCGCCGAAGCACCCCTTCCCGGAGATCACCTGCGTCAGTCGGTACGAGAGGCTTCCGTGTCGCCTCTCCAGCCAATCCTCCATGATGGGCCTTACCGCCGCTATTCCGGCTTGCTCTGCGCTTGGTCGCCCAAGTCGTTCCTTCCACTCCACCACGATGGCCTGGCGGAGCTGGGACTGCACGGCCTCGATTTCTCGAGGTCCCGGAGCGTACCTGTGTTTCCGAAGTACTTAACCCTGTATGTGGCAGTTGCAGGGCAGTGTAGGAGCACGTGTGGCGCTGTTTCTTCCTCTCTCATGCAGGCTCTGCAGAGAAGGCTGTCGGTGATTCCTAAAATAAAAAGGTGTTTATTGAAGGAGCCATGCCCCGTGACAGCTGTGGCCGTGCGCAGTTGCCGTTTGGTCAGTTGTCGAAGACGCCTGGTCAGTCTATTTTCAAGCACAGGGAGTGCTTCCCTCGCCTGTCTGCAAACTTCCAGATTTATCCAATAGCTGTTGTGTTGATTTCTCGTTCGTTTGTTTACTATGGTTCGTAGGTATGCAAAGGGGATCGGTATTATGGGCTCAGGTCCCATTATCACCATGTCAGATCCTCTCCTGGCAAGCTCATCTGCCGCATCATTGCCGCGCGAGCCGCTGTGGCCCTTGATCCATTGCAGGGTTATATTGTTGAAGTGGCCTATTTGGTTCAATTTAAGATGGCACTCCAGTATTAGTCCCGAGTTAATAGTGTGGCTGTTTAAAGCTTGCAGCACGGCCATGCTGTCGGAGAGCATGCGTATTGAGTGGCCTTCCACTTTCCTGGCCATTACCGCTGAAGCTGCCAGGGTAATCCCCATGCATTCAGCTTGAAATACTGTGTTATGGGTCCCCAGCGGTGTTGAGATGGATATATTAAGGTCCTCCGAGAAGACGCCAGCCCCGGTGCCTGTTCCAGTTTTTGATCCATCTGTGAAGATGCGTAATTCTGTTGGGCGTAAAGCCTCACAGCGGTGGTCCTCATGAAGTTGGATCTTGTATTTCTGGTTTTCCTTAGCAAAACAACACTTTTAAACTTTAAAAAAAACCTCGTATGCAACTGCACCAAACACCACGCGACTTTTGGTAGCGAAACACAGATTTGCATAATTTTTTTTTAAATCGATTTTGACGTATTTCGAAGTTTCATCACGTTTGAAGCATGACATAATGTGTAAATATTCGATTAGAAAGAGCGATAGTATCAATAACTAGCGTGATAGAAAGAAATAGACATAAATTTGCAGTATGGTCGCGTTCAAGCGAAATAGTCCACAGTCACTAAGTTGCATTCCACTATAAAATATACTTTTAGTGACTGCAGTCACGAAGTTGCATTTCTACGGATATGTCACAGTTCGTTTCCGATAGACTACACATAGGCGTTAGGTCTGGCTTTCCAGGTTTAATAAAATCATACTGTGCTGGACAATGTAAGGATGTTGTGATAGGTGTTGGGGTGAGTGTAGGTGTCTGGTGTGCTTTTAATAAATCTGTTATTAACCCCTTCCGGAAATTCCGGTGTGTTAATAACGGATTTTTTTAAAGTATGTATGAATTACGGACACTAACATTTAATAATCTCTTGAATTTTTTTTTGTACCAGACCCTAGTCCGCCTTCTTTCGATGGGGTACATCGCGAGCTGTTGGTCCTTGCGGTCTACTCCACCCATACACACGTTGTAATCAAGTACGACAGTCGGCTTCAGTGTATCGCCACACCTGGAAGATGCGATGCCATGGTATGTAGAAATAAAAGCCACGCGGTTTTTATCCCTCCACAACATGAGATCGACATCTCCCGAGGTGCAGCAGCCAAACACGTCACCGACTGCCATGTCTTTTTTCGTGACACTCGCTAATTCGGTTGGGACATATTGGCGGTTTGTTCGGAGCGTTCCTACACAATCAAACCCAAGGACCTTCAACTCGCGGGCTAGGGCTGGAGAGTTATAAAAAATATCCATCCATATTGTGTGTCCTTTATGCTCAAGATCATTTACAAGTCTGAGCACAAGAGCTGATACAGTACCTGAAACGGGACTATTTTCAGTTGCCGGGGTGTCATGGCCTGCGTGGACATCGAAACGCCACAAATATCCCGTCTGGGATTCGCAGACTTCGTAAGTCTTAATCCCAACTGTCGCTGCTTTGTTATGGATGAACTGGTTTATATCAAGCCAGCCCTTCCACATGGTTAAGCTCTCGTCAAGAGCTATATTTTGGGATAAATTGTACAAATCGGAGAATTTATGATTTAAATGTTCGATTACCGGTTTAATTATAAAAAGTTTGGCTTATCAACAGGGCAGGATCAAAATTATTATTATTGTTGAAATGGATACATTTCGACAGGAGCTGGAATCTGTCAAAAGACATCTCGGTCGAGAAACCAGGTGTACTGAAAATGTCTTTTGACCGATTCCAGTACTCCTCTAACCGGCTTTTCACAACTATCCCCAAAGCCGACACGATGGTATATTACTTTAATATGGTTTACTCGAGTAGTTGGTTCGATAGGCACAAAAACACACACTAAGTTCCGATCGGAACAACTAGTTGTTCAGTTTCGTTGGTCGGAGCGGACAAAGGGGGCAAAATACCTGAAAAGTTCATTTACATCTGTAGATTGCCATCGTGTTATGCGGCTATTGGGAGTGTGCCATGCTCCAACATATTTGTGAGTTGCTGGGCGTAAATGTTGGTTTCGCTTACAATTACTTCCATTATTTCACGATCCCATATTATAGCAGTAAAGGCTTCATATGGATTCGTGAAAGAAACCGTAGGGCCACTATTGCTTTGCGAGAATGGTTCACGCCTCAAATGAGGTTCAATTTGAGACATTGATAACCCTCTCCATTGAAAATCAAATTTGTCATGTGGTTCATACGTAGGTAACGCGGGCGTCGGCAATGTGGGCGTCGGCAATGCGGGCGTCGATAAAGGGCATCGAGGAGGCCACTCCCAATTTATAAACATTCTTGCCGCCCGGGGCATCAGTACCACTGGGGCAATGGAATCTTCCTCTTCTTCAGATTCTTCCTCGCTACCTGAAAGGAAAAAAGTTACTAGTTCTAGTTTCGATGGTAATAAATATTAAACTGCCGCGATTGTTGAAAAGAAGGTTGCTGTCATAATGCACTTACCATAATTAAGTATTTAATTTATTTCCCAATCACGGAGGGGCCCTCCACTGGACGAACGGAGTCTAAAAAAAAAGGGTATTTGAATGAAATCAAGTCATTATTTTATATAGTAGGTGGTATACCGAGACCAACTTACGGATGTTGACGCCTTTTATGCGGCAGAACCGTCAACGCCCGGACTTCTGAAAAATAAAACAAATATATAGTACCTAACGCATAAACGTAACAAAAAAATAAAAATACATGTAAAAATGATTGAATACTTACACAGGTTGCTTCGTTTTTGGTGTGCTTGCCACTTGCGCACACACACTTGAACTTGTACCACATTCAACATATCTACAAAAAAAATTGATTTTAAAAAAGTGTACAAAATAAAAAGGAAAGCAACTAGTTAAATCAAATACATAATTACAGGGTCGGTGAGGGCACCACATTACAAATTTCCGCAGGAAGGTTAGGCGGAGGCGGAGAAAGGGGTGTCACAGGCGATGCCGGCGCGGGTTTTTGTCCGGGATGGGTTATTATCGCCAAAGACGACCATAAAGTTTCTGATCTGGAAACAGACATTGAGATATTTGTTTTGTGTACATAAATGTTTAAAACAATCAGAATACTCACACCCTGGGGTTATCCTTTCGATCCTGGGGTTATCCTTTCGAGGGCTTACCCGGGGTGCCCGGCAACGGACACTTGGGGAGGACACCGTGCGGTTTTAGCCGAGACACGACATAACCACCCCCGCTGGCCAGCGGGGGGGTATCCGAAGGGATATCCGCACGAAAAAAAAAAGAATACTCACAGTGGGTTTCTGGGTATCTTGGCAGGGAGTACCCTGGCTTTTTTAGGTTGTATTGGCGTTTCTAAAGGCGCGTTTTCATTATGCTAGTGCTTGCATACATGTATGACGTCAGACTTGTGTGCAAGTGATTTGAATTGGAAACACGATTTTGTTCAACTTGCAGCTTGCATACAAGATGTTAGTGGTATACAAGTTAGTTCTAGTTGTACAGTGTTTATCATAGGTAGAAGACGTCCGAAGTCTGGCCCCCAAATTGAAGGGCACAGCTCTTGCTCTGGCTCGGCTGTTGCCCAACATGAGGGGGCCCGATGACTCCTGCAGGAGACTCTACGCGGGGATCGTGCGGTCCATGGCCCTGTATGGGTGCCCAATATGGGCGGAGGCCCTGAGGACCAGAACTGTGCAGATGCTGCGCGCTCCGCAGCGAGTTCTGGCCATCAGGGTCATCCGAGGGTACCGCACGATCTCCTTCGAGGCGGCGAGTCTCCTTGCCGGAACTCCGCCATGGGACCTGGAAGCGAGAGCCCTTTCGCAACTGTACCAGTGGCGAAAGGAGGCGCGGGAGCAGGGATGGAACCCCGAGCCTCGAGAAATCGAGGCCGTGCAGTCCCAGCTCCGCCAGGCCATCGTGGTGGAGTGGAAGGAACGACTTGGGCAACCAAGCGCAGGGCACGCCGCAATAGCGGCGGTAAGGCCCATCATGGAGGATTGGCTGGAGAGGCGACACGGAAGCCTCTCCTACCGACTGACGCAGGTGATCTCAGGGAAGGGGTGCTTCGGGGACCACCTGCATCGGATCAGGAGGGAGCCAACGCCTGAGTGTCATCACTGCGACGCGAGCGAGGACTCAGGGCTGCACACGCTGGCGGACTGCCCGGCGTGGGAGGCGCCGAGGCGTGACCTCGTGGCAGCCATCGGGGTGGGAGTCCTCTCGCTCGGCAGCATGATTGCGGCAATGGTGCGGAGCGCGAGCGCGTGGGCCGCCGCCGCCTCCTTCTGCGAGCATGTAATGCTCGCGAAGGAGGGGGCGGAGCGCGCCCGGGAGAGACTTAGAACTCTCCCGGTCCGCCGAGCCCGCAACTTGCTCGCCGCGCGTCGCAGGCAACTCAGGCGCCGGAGGTCGCTTAAAGACCTCCGTCCTCCATGAGCGCAGGCCTGGGGGTGGCGGGTGAGGCCACCTGGCACCCCAGCAGAAGCAGGCCGGGACGGTGGGGCGACTAGCGCCCCTCCCCCAAACCGGGGCAAGACGGGGACACCGTGGTTCCCAAACCCGAGGGGGCCATCTCGAAACCGGAGATGGCCCAGGGTCAGTCGGGGTGCGAGGGATATGCTCTATGGGCAACCTTACACCCCGGCGTCTGTAGACCCGAGACGGCGTGCGGTTTTAGTCGGTTCAAGCCCGACATAACCGCCCCCGCTGGTACGCGGGGGGGTATCCGAAGGGATTTCCGCACGAAAAAAAAAAAAAAAAAAAAAAAAGGTAGAAGACGTGCTGTGCTTGTCGCTGCATGCAGAGTTGTATACGCAATAATTATACACGTATTAAATAACAAAAAAAGCATTGTAAGGACCTACCTTAGACGATCCACGTTAATATAACGTGTCGCGTAATGTCTAAGTAAGCATTATTGTCAACGTAGTCTTAAGTATGACTTTATGTAAAATGATGAGAATAAACATACATTTCAACTGGAACTGACGTCTTATTGATACGACAATGTGACCTACTAAGAATCATAAGAACCCGCTATTATATGGCGACCCTGCCCTTGAACCCTTGAAGCCCTTGAAGAACCACCAAAGAAGAGCAAGATAATTATGAAGACTTTGTTATAGAAGAAAGAAGCTTTTATTATAGAAGAAAGAAAAAAAAATTATCATGGGAGGAAGAAACTCGAAGGATCAAGTAGTCATCGCGCAGAACGCGAACGGAGCTGCTTCGGCCACGACTACTCAATACCATGAGAAGCTAGAGATTCTAGAGACGTTGATTACCGCCATCATCATCATTTTGTCAATCACTATTCTGTACTACCTAATAAAGAAGTGCAACAGGCAGTTTACCCAAAGACTGCAGCGAGAGCTCAACAGAAACACTCTAGCTACCATTTCACGCGCGGATCTAGCGACCAGTGCTGTATGAAGACTTTCGAGCAGTCTCCAGGGTATAGCCCGGCCAACGGAGTCCAGGGTATAGCCCGGCCCAAGGAGTCCAGGGTATAGCCCGGCCCACAATTCAGCACTACATCGTTCCAGCCGTCGCGTCACCTGTAGCATAGCAGCACATCGCAGTCTGTATCAGGTTTAGTTATTGCTATATTATCTCTCTCATCCCTCAATTTTTTTATTGTCTCTATGTGTGTACCTATAGACATGACACGTAATTGAAATGTTATGAAGATAAAAGTTTATATTCTAAGCATATTTGTTGCATTGTAATGCCATTAAAAGATTTACTAAGTATTTCAAACACCTTGAAAGAAATTAAAGATTATCTAATTAAAATCGGCCCTGAACGTAGACAAAAATCTCGTACAGCGCATGAAAAGATATTATTAGCCCAAACTACTTATTGTAAATTGGAGTATATTTTGGTTGAAGTTCACGGAAAAATTGAAAATTCTGAGATAGATCCCGAAAGCTTACATATAATTAATTCATTAATTAATGACATACCTACCTACACATTTTTTATAATAAAATTTTAACTTTGAGTCAATTCGATTCTTTAGATTCGTCACCAAAAATGGCAGCGTTTGAATTAAAAACAGCTATAGCTCTTTTACCCATTATGACCGGTAAAGAACCAGACACCTTGCGGTTAATAGATGGTATACAATTATATAGTTCTATGATCTCCGATGACACCAAAAATCAATTAATAGAGTTTGTTTTGAAAACACGTTTATCCGAAAGTGCTAAATTACGTTTAAAAACTATATATGAGTCTATTAACAGCTTGATAATAGATATGCGTAAGTTTTTAGTTCAGAAAAAATCTGCTGTTGCCCTTCATTCTCAACTTGTAGGTAGCAAACAAGGGCATAGATCTATCGAACAATTTGGTAGTGATTTGGAGAAACTTTTCGTAAATTTAACTATTGCACAAGCAGACGGAGATGATTCGAAGTTCTCTACGTTACGTCCAATCAACGAAAAATTGGCGATAAAACGTTTTTCTGATGGATTACGCAATACTCGACTCAGTACGATTGTTGCATCCCGACCGTTTGACTCGTAAATAGCAAACTTTTACGAAAATGTATATATGATCAAAAAATGTTTACAACTAATTACAAACAAGGTGACTTAATTTTGATAAAAAATCAAACTGGTACAAAACTTGATAATGTTTATAATGGTCCATACGAAGTTATTGTGGACATGCCACCAAATGTAAAAGTTATGAAACATAATAAGGAATATATTATTCACAAAAATCTTACGAAGTTATTCCATACTTGATTTTATTTAATTTACCAATATTTTTTTTTATGTAAATTTATTTTTAAGGTTACTCATTTTATTTTCTTTTGTTTTATATACATTTCAATGAGTCTATGTTTAAGAACATACTTGTTACGTAGAAAAAATAAAATTGTGTCGTATAATTTTATTATTTTATATTTTATTTTTTCTCTTTCTATGTGAGGGATGTGAGGATTGAACTTTCAGGGGAGGTGTAAGGACCTACTGTAGCGGTTAGATTTGTTGTAGACCCAATGAAAGCCTGGTTAGCGATAAACTTTTGAGAATGAGCTTGTCAAGAGGCGTGCGTATCAATAGGTGACAGCAAAAAACGAACATCGGCCGAGTGCCGCAAGATAGTTTTATTAAAGTGCAGTACGTCCCCCTACAACTCCCCCGTAGTCGTCCTATAGTTCGCTGCACAACTCTCGCAAGCTAAACCACCCTCATCTTTATTCATAAAACAAAATATTAATTACATACCGACAAATTACAAACCGAATGTACGGCGACCCAGATGGGGTCGGCAGAGGTGTTTACACAGTTTTTAAATTTTACATTAAAGATAAACATGACGCGTCGCCTACACCTACCTTAGACGATCCACGTTAATATAACGTGTCGCGTAATGTCTAAGTAAGCATTATTGTCAACGTAGTCTTAAGTATGACTTTATGTAAAATGATGAGAATAAACATACATTTCAACTGGAACTGACGTCTTATTGATACGACAATGTGACCTACTAAGAATCATAAGAACCCACTATTATAGCATCGACGTCGACCAGTTCAGTGGGTTAGAAAATGGATTCACAGAAGAGATGCTTACGGTACGTCGAATAATCTGTTAACACAATTGGCTACAGAAGATCCTAAACGGTACCATATTCATCTCAGAATGAACGAAGAACTATTAATAAATTTATTGGATAAGATTTCGTCCAGAATATCTAAGCAAGACACTATTTTTAGACCCGCTCTGCCTGCAACATTGAAATTGCAAGTGACGCTTAAATATCTGGCATCGGGTACTAGTCTTGGAACATTGGAAGAATTGTATCGTGTGCCTAAATGTAGTATTTCTAAATTCCTGCCCCATGTCTGCGACGCAATTTATGAGTCACTTCAAGAATATATAAAGGTACCTAAGTAAAACAATGTATAAGATCAATGTTCAACATATTTTTATTATAATTAATCTTAACATTAAAGAGGACTGATCGGCGGCTATTTTCAATCTGTGAAACAACTTTAAACTCACGAATCACGAAATCACGAAAGTTAGTGGGTCGAAAACTCAAATCCTAATCATCGTCATCAGATTCCAATGAACCCATAGCGCGAACAGCACGACCTAATAAATCTTCTTTGCTACTGTCCGATGGTCCTGGTTCATCACGCTTACTCTCGTTGTCAATGTAATCCACTACATCAAGATTTATATCATTAGGAATAGAAATTACAAGTGCTTCTTGTTGTGCCTTTTCTTTTAAGCATTTTATTCGCTGCTCTTTTAAAACTTTCATAAGTTCTTGAGTTTCTAGAGCGTACTCTAACGGCAGTTTTTGAAGTTGAAGACTAACGTTTTGATCAAAAACATCAAATTCATTTTCCGATTCTACGCTCTTATTTATTTTTCTCAATTCTTGAAGTGCGGTATCTATGGGATCATATCTTGCATTTCGAATCGATTGTCGAAAATTGGATGAGGATTGACTCTGTGTTTGAGATGAGCTTCGAGAACCACTGGCTCTGGCTGGCGTATTTTCTCTGCTATCTGTTGAATTTTCTGATTCAACCTAAACATAATTCATTCAATAAATTTAAAAATAAATAAAATAAAACATTTCTTTAATGTTTTTTCTTTCTTTCAGTTTCCGAATACTAGTGAAGAGTGGAATGAAATTTGTAAAGGATTCGAACAACGTTGCAATTTTCCACGATGCATTGGAGCAATTGATGGAAAGCATGTCATCTTGAGATGCCCAAATGGGAGTGGTTCTTTATATTATGACTATAAAGGACATTTTAGCATAGTCTTGTTTGCATTATGCGATAGTTACTTAAACTTTCGATACATTAATGTTGGACATTATGGGAAAACATCAGACGGAACAATATTCTCTCATTCAACTCTTCAGTTAATATTAGAAAATGGTAGCTCAAATATACCGCCTAATTCAGTGGTATTAGGAGATGAAGCATTTCCACTTAAAAAATATTTAATGAAGCCACATCCTCGAACCCAAGGATTAACTAAAGAAAAGAAAATATTTAACTACCGACTGTCGAGAGCAAGACGAGTGGTTGAAAATGCGTTTGGTTTATTGGTAGCGAAGTGGAGAATTTTTGAGCGACATTTGAATAAAAGCATGCTATGCACTGCACAATTGGTTGAGACAAACTTCTAGTACATATATTACACCTAATTTTGTTGGTCGAGAAAATTCAATAACAGGACATAGTAAAGGCATGTTCAATGACGTGAATATGAGAGCATTTCAGCAATTACGCCCGGCACAACCGTCAAGCAGTCCCAAAACAGCGGTTGAAATAAGAGATGACTTTGCTAACTACTTTGCTACAGATGGTGCTGTAACATGGCAAGAAAGAATGATTTTTTTTTTATAAAAAATAAAAGAAATGATACAGTGGTGCTTTCTTCATTCCTTCTTAATTCGGTTGACGTCAGCAAAAAATTAATTGTGTTAAACCAGCTTAATTTTGGTGTGTATATGTTACTTGTTCCACTACCGGTTGTTTTGGATTTTTCGATTTTTGCTAATTCAGCAAAAAATGTGGTACGCAGTGATCGTATTTTATTTTTCACTTCTTTTACGGTCATAACAATACCATTAAGGTTCATCACTTCGATTAGTTTTCTATATGCTGATTCGCGTGCGTCTCGATTTTTGTAAAGATTGTTTTTTGGTTCCCAATTCTGAAAATACTTGCACCAATAAGCAAAAAAACTCTGATTTCTTAATTAATTCTTTATTTAAGCCTACAACGCGGAACCTCCATTTTTCACACACAGGACAGGAACCAGAGAGTATACAAAATCGAATCTACCATAGATAATATTACAGTGTGGCAAGAGCTGTGCATACAAGCACATTATCTAACACCCCCTCTCAATTTCAAGTCTCCCAAGAACATTTTACATATTGTACAAAAATTAGTAACTTGAAATTGGTACTTTTATAAGTTACAATACTGACCACACTAACAAAATGGCAACACTAATACAAAACATCAACTTCAAGATTCAAACTTAAAAATCTGACATTTGACAATGACAATCATATCAAAATAACCTCTACAAACAAAACAACTTACAAATCTCACCACAAACACAACTTAATTCTAAAGTTTTTAAATTTTTCGGCACACAAAGATTTTGTGCACACGTCTGCGATATTTTGTTCACTGCACACATAGTTCACGCACAACAACTTTTTAGATACAATGTCCTTAACAAAATGCACTTTGATATCGATGTGTTTGGATCGCTTGGTGTTCTCATAGTTACAAATCATCTTCAAAGCACTATTATTGTCCATGAACATTACTGCACTGCATTGTCCAAACTCACCAGCAAGGCCCTTTATGTACAGCAACTCGGCAGCACACATTGCAGCTGCAATATATTCCGATTCTGCGGTGGATAGGGCCACAGCAGTTTGCTTCTTCGAAAACCAGGTAATTAGGTTACTGCCATGGAAAATGACAGAGCCACTCGTACTCTTGCGATCATATTTGTCACCGGCCCAGTCGGCATCTGAAAATGCTAGAATATTATTTTCTTTGTTCTTCTTGTATGTCAGTTTCAGTGTCTTTGTTCGTTTTAAATATTTTAATATTCTTTTTGCTGCCCTCCAAATTTCCTTATTATATTTATCGAGGTATCTACTCAGAAAACTGGTCGCCAAGGTAATGTCTGGTCTTGTCATCATAGCCAAGTAGCTTAACATCCAATTAATTCTCTAAAAGGCAATTCTGTTTTTCCAGGTCTTTCTTCAGGTTGGAAGCCGGTCACCATCGGAGTTTCTGCTGGAGTACACTCATCCATTCCATACTGCTGTAACACTTTATTAATAAATCTTTCTTGTGATAATGTTAGTGTGTTTTCTTTCTTATTTATGTTGATATCTATAGCTAGAGAACTCTTTACACTTCCCATATCTTTAGCTTTAAATTCTGTTTTTAGTTTCTTTACTATTTTCTCTATATTTTCTGAATTTCCATTTAACAAGATATCGTCTACAAATAGAACCAGCCATATTTCTTCTCCAGTGTATAGACATACATCATGTTTTGATCTTATCATTCCAGACTCTTCACAAAATCTATTTATAGTCTCATTCCAGCAACGAGGTGACTCCTTTAAGCCATACAATGCTTTGTTTAATTTTAATACTTTCTTATTGTTTGACACTTTTACTCCATTTGGAACTTTTATATAAACTTCTGAGTCAAGCTGGCCATTTAAAAAAGCTGAGGGGATATCAAGTTGTCTGGTCTCCCAGTCATTTGATATAGCTTGAGATAACATCAGTCTAACTGTCGACATTTTAGCCACCGGAGAGTATAGCTCCTGACTGTATGTTTGTTGCTGAAATCCTCTTGCAACGAGGCGAGCTTTTTTACTTTTATCCTGTTTTGTACGAAAAACCCATTTTGTGTCAATCACTTGCTTTCCTTTAGGCAGGTCACACTCTGTCCATACTTTCAGGTCATTTAATGATTTTATCTCTTTTTCTATTGCTTCTTTCCAATCATCTCCTTGTCCAATTGCTTCTTCATATGTAACAGGGTCTCCTTCTGCCATTAAAGCATATGCCATATGTAGCTCATAATCATTTAGCTTGTCCGGTAGTTTAGCCTGTCTTTTAGGTCTTTTCTTTTCTTTTATTTTTTCTTCTTGAAAAGAACTTTCTTTTTCTGAACTTTCACTCATTTCCCCTCTTTGTTCACATAACTCATCTTCCTCTTGTATATTTTCAATTTCCTCTGTTTCTTCTTCTTCAATAATTATTACTTTTGGTTTATTTACCATTTTCTCGGTTTTTGACTGATATCTGTAGTCTGATTCATCGAATGTAACATCTCTTGACGTGATTATATCTTCAGTCTCTGGATTCCATAGCCTATAGCCACTTTTTCCATAGCCAACCATTCTTACTTCTGTACTTCTTGGTTCTAGTTTATTCTTTTTAGGCAAATTTAGTACCCATGCTTTACTGCCAAATACTCGTAACTTTTCTAAATCTGTCTTCCCCAAGAAAATATTTGCAGGGTTTTCTCCATTCAACACTCGTGTTGGGCTTCTATTTAAAGCATATACTGCACATCTGATTGCTTCGCCCCAAAGGTATTTTGGCAAGTTACTTTCCAGTAACAAGGCTCTAACTCTGTCCAATAGCGTCCTGTTCATACGCTCGGCGTAACCGTTTTGTTGTGGTGTATACAGGCATGTAAACTCTTGTTGTATACCTTCTTCTTTACAATATTTACTTAGTTCACCTCTGAATTCGCCTCCGTTATCTGTTCTCATTCTCAGTACATTACTGTTATTATTTTTCATTTTCCTTATGTAGTTTATTATGTAGTCTTTGGCTTCACTTTTCTTCTTTAATAAGTGAACTTCGGTGAAATGAGAATAATCATCGATGATAGTCAAGTAATATTTTTCTTCATTTATGCTCTCTGGTGATACCGGACCACCGATATCACAATGTAACAGTTCACCGACACGTCTTGATCTTGGTTTTGTAGCTGGGTAAAAGGGTTGTCTGACACCTTTTGCACTTGCACAGATATTAAATTTATTTTCAGACAGTGGTAAACCCAATATTCTCAAACCGCCATGATTCAGATGAGCTAAACGTCTGTGCCATAAATTTTCTTCTTTTTGTGCTACTAGAGCTTCGTTTTCTGACTGTATTTTAAATTGGATAGTAAATAATCTTCCATTATTTTTTCCTTTTACTACTCCTGCCTGTGTAAATATTTTTGCTGTATTATTTTCGAATGTCACTCTTATTCCTTTCTGATTTAATCTCACAACTGATAGTAAATTATGGGACAACTTGTTTAGCCACTCAATTTAGACACTCAATTGAAATGCTTTTTCCTTCAAAAGATTTTACTTTTAGAACTCCTTTTTTCTTTGCTATTATTTTCTCTCCATTGGCAATTTTTATATATATGCCTTCTATTTCTTGTAATTCTGTCATATATTTTTCATATTTTGTGCTTATCATATTATATGACGCTCCCGAGTCCAGTACAAATTCAATACTTCTTCCATCAGTTTCTGCTGTGCAGCAAGCCTGTTCGTCAGCTGCTATAAAAGATACTATTTCAATTTCAATAAAAGTTTCAAAAAAAAAAAAAAAAACATATATTTTCTCTGTCACTGTTTTCATTTTCTCCTATGTTTGCTCTGTGGAATGATCTTCTTCCTCGACTAAAGCTTCTTACTCTACCTCTGTTATTTATATTATTCTGTCCTCTGCCTCTGTTATTTATATTATTCTGTCCTCTGCCTCTGTTGGCTCTGCAATTTCTAGCCATGTGACCTATTTTGCCACAAGAAAAACATTTAATCGCAGAAAAGCTATATTCCCCTTGAGGTTGTGACTCTCTGCAGTCAGCTTTAGTCTTTAACTCGGCATCCAACAACTTGTTTTTGACATAGTCTGTAGTTAACGATACATTAGTTGTTTCTAACGCTGCAATAGTTGTTTCATAGCAATCTGGCATGGTTAGAAGCAGATGACTTACTTTGTCATGTTCGTTCAGTTTACTTCCTGTTTCTTCTAGGTTTCTGATGAGCGTGTCAAATTTATTGAAATGGTCACTTAGATCTTCACCGACATTACACTTTAATGTTAACAGTTTCTTTCTTATGTAAAGTGCAGATAACGTACTTTTTCTCTCAAATACCTTTTTTAATGATTGGATCATTTCGATTGCGCTCGGTGCGTCTCTGACGTATTCCAAATGTTTATCTTGTATTGTCGACACGATTAGATTTTTCGCCTTCGAATCCTTTCTCAAAAATTCTTTAGTGCTTCTTGTTTCTTTGTCTACTTCTTCAATTGCTTCCTTACAATCTTTCTCTTCTAAAAGACATGTTAGCCTAAAAAACCACGAACTAAAGTTGGTGCCTGTAAATTCTGGTAATGAAGCTCTGCTGGTGCCTTCCGCCATTTTCGTATTTTTGTTTTTGAGTTTCTGACTCCTATACCTATTTTTCTGTGCCAATCTGGCTGACAGGGCTTCCTGGGCCCATAACCTTCTGAAAATACTTGCACCAATAAGCAAAAAAACTCTGATTTCTTAATTAATTCTTTATTTAAGCCTACAACGCGGAACCTCCATTTTTCACACACAGGACAGGAACCAGAGAGTATACAAAATCGAATCTACCATAGATAATATTACAGTGTGGCAAGAGCTGTGCATACAAGCACATTATCTAACACCCAAAGACAATCATGTCTATGATATTCCTCAATAAACATTATTGCTCCGTATCCCATTTAGCAGTCATTTTTACAAAGTAATAAAGTCATAAACAAAGTAATCCTCTATGCACGACCGCATGTGCTTGTAACTTGCGTGCAAATGTGCCGACTTGATTATTGTGCGTACAAGTTTAAACCTAATTGCATACAAGTTGCAACTTGTTTGCAAGTTGTTTCCACTATACAATTTGCATGCAACTTGCAACTAGTATGCAAATCACTTGCATAATGGAAACGCGCCTTAATGGTTGCCCTTGAGGCAGATCATCCAGTTTACCATGGAATATATTGAAATACGAAATCAATAATAAATAAGCTTATATACACACACCTTCAAGGTATCGAACATATTTTAAAACAGCACTATGAATAAATGCACGTATTTGAACGAAATGTTCTAAACTTTTGAAGGGGGCGTAAATAATATAAATAGGAGTTAGTTAAAAAGTTTATTACGGTTCAGAAACCGAAGGCCTGTTAGAGGGACGACCACCACCACGTTGCCCACCACCTCGTTGCCCACCACGGGTTCTCACTCCTCTACGGGTTGGTATCCTCCCACGTTGCAAACCAAACCAAACCACGTTGCTTGAAATGATCAAGGTGGAAGACCTTGATCATTTCAAGCAAAACAAAGCTAACATAAACAAACATGCAAAATAAAACTTTCGAGGAATAACAATATTTTCGGCATCTACTTCGTTATTTTATAGTCGTTTCGAAACACATTCCCTGCTGCCCTAATAGTAAATATAAATGCAGCTATACTGAAAAAACACACCATTGTTGTTATTACGCACATACGTATCGAGCTATAAAGATTTCATGACGCGGGTGCTGGCAAACACGCTACGCGCGTATTCTCAAAGACGTTACAAGCAGACTGGAAAACACATATGTTGTGGGTTGCGAAGTCGTCACGCGTTTGTTTGTGTTTGACAATTAAACTTAGGTACATAGTGCAAATGAATTCTAAGAAAATAATCTAACATGTAAAAGGTACCTATAAGGTTTTATCTTTATCTTTATGATTATAATATAATAGGTATGGGCATATTATTTATCTATAAACTTGTAAATCAAGCAAGCCCAGTCTGTACCCAAGTTTACCGCCCACGGTAGATAAGATGTGATGAATAAAAAAGTATTTTAATTTAAAAGTTCATTTTAATCAACTTGAGGAGCCCTAGTGAAAGTTATCACCAGGGCTCCTCATGGTCCAGCCACTCCAACAGCCATTCACTGATGACATCGGCGAGGGGTCGCTCGGGGGTTCTTGGTGGGATTATCGGTCTGGAAAAAAGGTAGGTAACTAAATTCAAAAATCTAATGAAATCATCATAAAGTTTAAAGTCACTAGATGAATTGCTAATGATTTTGTTATATATTAATTCCTTGAATGAATCTTTAGACAAAAGGTGGTTAGCAATATATCTTTGTATTCGGTAACATCATTATTCTAGACTGAAATAATAACCAATTCCGATAAAATTAATCATTGCATTTTGTGATTGCAACCTGCACTCATATATGCAGTGCGTTCTGCGAACTTGTAAATTACCTCAAGCTTGCCTAACTAAATCCGGTGTAACAAAATAATGTAATTAAATTCTGAATGACAAGCATTATTTCAAAACTGAAGAGAACCTATATAAGTAAGGCTGCCATCGCCTAAAACTTGCCGAGCAAAACACTGGACATGGGAGTGGAATTTAGTTCCTCTACAGAGACCCCAAGTGTACATTCTGATTCTTTCACCTAAACATCAAGGTAATGACAGTGATAGATTTTCCTCCTTCTACACACTCCCCCGCTAACCTCTAAATTGTACTAGTTCAAGGATATCTCCAGACACATGGTGTCCCTATTAGGAGAGGTATTTACAATTTGTTCTCAATCTCAACAACTGTTATGGTTTTTTTAGTAGCTAATAGCTGTGTGTTTCTACTTAAATCAATAAAAATTAAAGAAAGTAAACAATTTTTTTAAATAGATGCATGAAATTATGAATGAAAATTTAAATACTTATTAGAATTCAGTTTACCTCATAATTGTGTACCCATTGGCTTGCATAATGAGGGAATGTAGCATTCCCTCAATACGTCTCAGGTTCTATGAAGGAAAGAGATAACATTTATTATCTTAGAGACAGGCTACAGTTCAGACGATCATATTACAATATTCATATTATTACCTCCAATAACTTCTGGTGGTTTTGGCCTACGTGGGACCCACAACCCACGTAGGCGTACTCGTTAGAGTTGGGCGGGGCTTCTGGGACACGGTCCGTGACCGAAACGCTCCGTGTCACACGGAGCGTTTCGTACTCGCCGTCGTCACTAATTGGAAAAAATGATCATGATTATAAATCACATTTGTTTTATTCAGTTATTTTTGTTATGAAATCTCTTACCGGTGGAAGCCCCGCTCCGAGTCAAGACCCCTCCGGCTCCAGCAAACAAGCCGATGCCACCAACGGCTGTTGGAATGGCCTTCGTTTTTTGATCTATAACATTCAGATAATGTGATTAATTTTCAAACAGATATTACTAATAAATAATAAGACCAAAAATAATTAGTGTAACTACTTACCTGACCGTTTTCCAAAGTTGATACAAGCAAGTTGAACCCGTCCGTAAAACACAACTGAACTGACAGAAAAGTATAAAGGATTCGCGGCAAAAGTCACAGCACAAACAATTAATTTTTTTTTTGGATTTTACTTACCAGGACCGCCGTCGGAAAGCCAACAACGACCAAATGATTAATTCCCACTGATCATATAAATATAAATATTCAACTTACGTATAATTTTGAAAAGTTCATTGTACAGTTTTTACCAATCACCAACCTTTTTGACCGCTATGAACTACGCGAGTTCAAACATGCGCGTGTACAGTCGAGAGGGCAATACGGTATTGTCCACTCGACTCTGTCAATAAGTTTTAGTGATAATGTTATTCGAAATAAAATCAACTTTTTCAAGGCAAACTATGTAAAGAAATTAATTAAATCTAACAGTTCCTTTTATTTTAAATAATTATTCTGCAGCCCGTGGTCTGCTCAGCTACAACAGCAATGTTTGTTTTATTTGGGCTTTTATGGGAGCGACTGGACCCCCAACCCAAAGAGGAAAACCAGCGCCAGAACCTCGTCCGTCAATTAGCAGGTGCACCAGCTTGCTCCTGAGCATGGATTGGGCCCCAAGAATTTAATAAAATAAAACCACATACAAAACAATAAAATCATAAATGAATACAATGATTGTCTGCTGTGCGCATACACAGCTCACTGGCCTACTAGTTTGTAGCATCAGCAGCGATCTCGCACGCATACCAATACAGCATACGTAGCTTTTTGCTGAAATCCCTTCGGATACTCCCCGCCGGCCAGCGGGGGTGGTTATGTCGGGTTTGAACCGACAAAATCACACGCCGTCTCGGGTCTACAGACGCCGGGGTGTAAGTTACCCATAGAGCATATCCCTCGCACCCCGACTGACCCTGGGCCATTCGCAGTGTCCTGATAACAGCAGAGGGGTACCTGGAGCGACCCCCCTTACTGTTGCAAATTCTGTATTTTTTTTTGGAAATAACTTGTAGTTTTCTAAATAAACTGGGCGCTACAGGTAACTGAATATACGAAATCCGAGGACTGGCAATTACGACCGAATTCTTATACATCTACACGCCTTATTTATTTCAACTTTTTAAATAATCGCAATCATCTACTAAGTCAACAATATAAATAATAATAGTAGAATTCTAAGTTTTAATAAAATCGATTCATAACTTTTCGCGTGGCGCAGGCAAAATTAAAGAATGTTTTTACTTACAACTTTTGTAAAATGGCCAAAAAAAGTTTCTAATAAACCTACAATGATTTTTCATACGGTTTCAAATTTATGAACAAAATTATCTACAACTACAACTGTCACTGTCTAGACCAATCGCAAGTATTAAAAAAGTTGAAATAAAAAAGGCATGAAGGAATCATCACACCTAGCGGCAAGTCTCAGGTATAAGAATTCGGTCAAAGCTGCCGGTCTTCGGATTTCGAGTACATATCTACCTGTAGTGCCTGCACTAAATAAAATGTATGAATTTGAAACTTCCTTGTAGTAGTAGTAGTAAATCGTGAACAGTTTGAATGAGGACTTTAAAGTGAAAGGTATACAAGTGATTCTAATAGAGATGAAAGTTATAGTTTCTGAAAAATAATAAAGGAACAACACCTCACACTCCCGAATATTTTGTATCCCCTATCGATCACTTCACGCCGGTCGATAGCGCTGCCTGCCCTTATACGTATATGGTTAGGTTAGGACGGCCATAGAATTATCATTAACAATTATTTTGTTTGTGTTTGATTGTTTGTATTCCAACGTTTTTAAATAAAATATTATATACCGCTTTTATTTGCTTTTTATTAGTTGATTGCGAACGTCATATATTTAAGTACCTATTTAAACCAACTGCGATTACTATGAATCAGTTTAACAGTATTTGCTAAATGTAGTAGTGTTATAGTTAAAAAAAAAACCTGATTTCGATACTCAAAATTAAGACGTGGCTTAAAAGTGTGGTGGCCGAAATTAAGAAAAAAAAGTTTTGTCTATGTTTTGTTAGAGGAACTAAGTTCGACAGTTCGTGTTCAAACTTGTTGCAATTGTAACTATAACTGCAATTATGTAAGTATTTTTATATATTGATAAAGAATTTAGTTATTTATTATTCTATTGTCAGTGTGGATATATTATTCTATTATTGTTTCAGCAAAAGAAAACAATGTGCAACGTTTTATTCCGGTAATGATTTTAATGTTATACTTAGTAGAAACTTTCGAATAATTCCTCTATTTCAACGTAAATATATTTTTTAGGGTATTGAATAGGTACCCACTGAATGCTTACAAATTACATCCACATTTTCAAACTCATAAGTATCATGAGCACACGAGGGCCCCGCTGTTACTCTGGCAAGGAAATAAATGGTGTATTTGAATCAGGATACCCACCAGGTATCTTTTGCTGCTGCATTTCAAATACCTAGTATGGCTATTTAACAATAAACTGTGTATGGGCATACTAACAAAGATTTTGGATGGTGGTTACCTACTTAAAAAAAATTGGCATTGTATGTTACCTACTGTTCCAATATAAAATGTGGGAAATGGCTGAAGCATGTAGTAAATATGCACTGTATACTAATTAAAAATGTAATGGCTTGCACATTTAGTAATCTTTTGCATTGTGTGAACTGTTTTAGATGTGTCGAGTGGCTGCGAAAAGTAGTGTAAGTTTTTACAAAATTTCATTCATAAAACTGATTTTCAACTGCAGAATAAGCAATACTAAAACGTGTCTCCTAATGAATCCTAATTGTAGTGAATGTAAATCAAGTTATCAAAAATGATTTATCTACAAATTGATTATTCACAAGACTTATTGAATTATTTTATACAACCTGTATTTCTAGTGTAGTGTGCAAAAGCTTGCAACTCTAATAATGAAATAACTTAAGTAGGAAGTAAGTTGACCCACTGTCTCTTGTAAGTTGTAGATACACTTGGGAATATAAATTGTAACCAGTTCCATCTGAAGCTTTCACCACAGAGCCCGGGCTCCGCTCACTTATTCTTTTGATTTAGCTTATACGGCTTACATAGGTTTGGTTTTATAACATATCCTGGTGATGCCCCAAAAATAGTTCTTCGTCAAGCATGAACAGCTAAAAGATTTATATTTTATTTGGCATGATGGCCCTTCCTAATATTTGTCAGTTCTACATGCATGATGATTGTGATACATACATACAGACAGACAAGGTATACTGTACTACTGGCTATGATCCTGACATACAAGGTATACTGTACTACTGGCTATGATCCTGACACACACCTTTCGTTTCTTCTACTTTCATAATAATATAATTTTATTGTCATTTTATGTGTACAGCTGCAATAAGGAGCAGCAGGAGCCGGTTGCTACGCCACCGGTGGAGGAGCTGGCGGTTACAGCACCGCCGGTGTCGCAGCAGCCGCGCCGCATCAGCCGGCACCAAGTGCGGCTTTATGAGAGGCTGCTCCTCCCCGAGCTGCGAGCGCCTGAGACACGGCAGCTGCTGGAGCCTGAGCTTCGCGCCATGCAGGAGCGTTGGCGCGCAGCTGCAGCGACGCGCGTCGTGGCGAAGGCACTCGCAGCCGAGGCGGCCACTTCAATTGAATAACGGGCCCTATACATATGGAATTATTCCATTTGTATAGGGCCCTAAAATATAAATGAACTTGTATTTAATAAATTTGTAAATATAAGTGTTTTTTTTTACTTTACACAGTGTGGGCATATTGAAATTTGCAACAATAGAAATAAAAAACAGGTTTCATATACCTACCTAAAGCGTGAATTCTTCAGAAAAGGCATAATCAAAGCAAAATCGTACACATCGACGCAAAGTGAAATCGCGTCGACACGTCGATATTGCTTTGATTAAGCCTTTTCTGTAGAATTCACGCCTAGGTACACCGGAGATCGCCCAGGGTCAGTCGGGGTGCGAGGTAGGGTAAGTGTACCAGTGAATGAAACCTTAAGGAAATTCTCAACTTTGAAACTCGTTAAAGAATACATTCTCAGTATGCCAACATTCTGACGTCTACCATAATCACCGTAAACTATTTAAGATTTAGTAAAACGATTGTTCAGTGCTGTATTTTACACAATTATCAGAATATTTGATGAAATATACGAAAATACCCTAAATCACCAGTGAATGAACGGCATTTTCCAGTGTATGAACGCAATAAAACCCAGTAAATGAACACCAATTTCGCATTTAATAAAAATCAAAAATTTAACAGTTATTAATAAAACAAATTAAATTGTTATTACTTATCTAGATATAACAATTAAATACCTAATATGTGACTATAAAATATATATATTATCTTAAAAAGAACGTAGGTATACTTAAAGTATTAAATTTTGCCTTCATAATTAGGAACCTTTCAGTCTTGAAAATCAACTTAGGTACCTACTTTAATTCTAGATTTAGAACGTAATTATTAAAGTAAAATATCTGTAAATTTCAGTCTCAAAATATTTTGTAACAAATATCATAATCATTTAAACAACATTACAAACAAAATTACTATAAAGAGATCTTTTTTCAATTACTACCTACCTAGTTAATACTCACTCTATGTCTTTAAAACTTACGTCAGTAAAAGAGAT
This sequence comes from Cybosia mesomella, assembly GCA_946251805.1. Taxonomy (NCBI): domain Eukaryota; kingdom Metazoa; phylum Arthropoda; class Insecta; order Lepidoptera; family Erebidae; genus Cybosia; species Cybosia mesomella. The sequence continues at coordinate 12,654,339 of OX276411.1, forward strand.
CAGTCCTCGTCTTGAATAGTTAGCTTCACCCAGAACACGAACAATGTCAGAAACATGTACTTTTGAAATATCTGGGACTTGGGGTTTTATAAAGCTAACTACATTTTCAACCACTTTCTTCTTTCTCAAAAAATCTATCTTACATTTTTGTTCTTCGTCGTTTATCATCAGAACTTTTCCAACAAAACAACGCTTTCTCTTCTCAGTGTTGAACTGCACAACAACGTATTTACCACAAATTAAATTTTGTGTTGGATGGTTCTCACTGGATACAGGTGTTGAAGAGTGTATTTCTATGTTGTTCTTTTGTGATTTTCTAGCAGTTTCTTTTTTTTGTTTGTGTTGTGGTTTGAACAGTGTGGTGTTTTTATTCTGCGAATCTTTCTTCTTGTTTTGAATTTCATGTCTACTTTTAATTTTTGCTTCTCTTTCTTTTTTCTTGCTTTTTATGTCTTCTTCCTTCTTTTTCTTTTCCATGTCTAGTTTTTCTAAGTGCTCTTTATATTTCCGCCCTGTTAAACCAAATGGCATAGATTCCTTCTTTATTGTTTTTTTCTTTTTTGTTTCTATTTTAGGGTAGGATAGAAAGTTTTCGATGGGAACTTTGCGTTTTCTCGACACAATCTGACTCAAAGAAGCACTGGAAACATCTAAAATATTATTACCCGATGTAACCCTCTCTTGAAAATTCGTTTCAGATATTTCAACAGCATGTCTAAAGGGAACTATCGTCGACTCATCATCGTCTATGGGATCCAAATAGAGGGACTTTTAGAGGAAACTGTCATAATCACATTTGTACTTTGTTTAGAGTCAGGTATGATTTCTTTGTTTTGACGATGAGTTTGGATAGTTGGACTATTGATATCACATGCGTCTATAGTGATTTCATCAGATATTATTTGTGAGAAGGTATCATACCATGGCAGGGGTATAGGAGGTCTAGTTGTCTCCTTTTCGATGATAAAGTCTACTATTTCGTCTGTGGTCTCAAAACGAGATAACATACCATTTCCGAATAGGATATTGTCGTCTAGAAGAATACTACAGGAATCGCAATCGCGATTTACGTCCTTTTTGTTCAGGGCAAGCATGAATTTGTGCTACTTCAGTAATAGTTAAGACGTTAGGACTTCTCGAATCAGGTGACGACGAAAGGTAAGATTGTTGGTGAACAGTTGATGATTTAGCCATTTCATCTTTAGTAGACGCATTAGATAAGTCAAGGGGAGTATCTTGTACTAATGGAATTTCCGTAACCTGACGTCGGTTCTCAAGTTTTGACTTACATTTACTCCATAAAGCATATAAATGGTGCTCATGAGCTCGATTTATATTATAAGACTGCATGAATTCATTTTTGATAATGTGTCCAATTTCGTTTTCGATCACCTTCATTGTACTTCTTAAATCGGCTTTTTGATCTTCATCGATTCTTGCAGCCATATCACTTTGTTCTTTAGCTATTTCTTGCCGTCTTGTATTGATGCACTTCGAATAATCAACAGCATTAGGATCAATAGGAAATAAGCCACAAGCTCTGAAGGCATTCTGTACAGTTTCAGCTTTTATTGATTTGTCATAAGCTTCCTTGAACTTTCTAGCAAAATTTTGTTTCGTTATTGGAGCTGTAGTGGTCTGTTTATGTTTTCGTGCAACCTTCTTCCAACTCTTCTTAAGTGGACCAAAAATACCTACGTCACAGGGCTGTAGTAAATGTGTAGCGTTTGGATGTAGACAGTACAAAAATATCTTTTTTTCAGAACAGAATTGAAACATTTTTTCATTTATATGCGATTTGTGTCCATCTAAGAACAGCAACACAGGAAATTTGGTATTGTTTTGTACCAGCCACTCATAGAATAGGACTATATAAGAAAAAAATGTTTCAGACACCATCCAGCCACTATCTGAGCGGCCTATATGCCAGGAGTTGGGAAAATTTTGAACCACTGCCGGTGGCATTCTCTTGTATGGGTAGACTACAAAAGGTGGCACATCGGTGCCATTTGCTGCAAACGTGCACAATACTGTTATGGACTCTTTTTCTTTTCCATTTGCAATCTCGTACGTATTTTTATAATTTTTTGGTCCAAGAATGAGCCCCGTTTTTGGGCATGTCATAATGCCAGTTTCGTCGGCATTAAAAATACGACTAGGATCTTCCTTTATATCCAGTAAGTTTTCTTCCACAAGAAATTGATCCAACTCCAAAAACCACTTCCTTAAGCTTTCCTCAGTAACAGCAGCTCTCGCTTTTGAAATAAGTTCGGCACTTCTTTTTGTTACGTCTTGATGTCTTTTTAAAAACAATGCAAGCCATTTTCTGCCAGGTCTATTGTCAGTGAATTTGGAATTTCGTTGGTTTGTATCTAAAAACTCTTTTACTGTGTCGTAAACTTCTTCTGGGTGCATAGGAAAACCAACTTTGGCTTTATTTAAAATCCAGCTCGCAAGTTTACGCTCTTCTTCTAACGTTAGTTCTGACATTGGTCCCATTTTTCTTTGCCATGGCACTTTATTGCTTATTTTATTGTGTAGGGTTGATTTTGGAATTTTGAAAATTTTGCTCGCTTTATTTAAACTGCTTTCACCTCTGATTATAGCATTAAGTGCTTTCTCTAAAGTCTCTTGGGTGTACTGAAATCTGGTGTATGGTTTTTTGACGGGATCCATTCTGTGGGCCTAAAACATGCAACAGCAGATTACATAAATATAGTAAAATACCTACGCAGAAATGTATTTCTAAAATGCTGTCTAGAAATCAATTAATAATGACTCTGAGAGTGACAACTTCCAGATCCATCCTCGATATCTGAGGCAAAGTGAAATCCGTTCATTCAATGGTTCAATAAAAAATGAAACACTAGTAATTGAACACGTCGGTTTTTCCATAGTCCATTCAATGGATTTTAAAAACCAATTAATGAACACCTGTGTTCCAATACTAGCCAAAAGATCTGAAATCTTTTTTGGAACGTATTTTTATAAGAATTACTTTAATACTATTAGCCGAAGTTAGTTAATTAAGAAATCTTAAAAATAATCAATGTCCCAGTAAATGAACAGCCGTTCATTCACTAGGATTTTTGAAATTTCGTGAACCAGTGCATAAACATCTGTTTTATTTAAAAGTTACTTCGAAAAATGAATAGAATTGTGTCAAAGAGTAAGCATTGATTCATATATAACCTTTATTTTAGCAAAAATCAGTGTAAAAACTTAAAACATGAATACAAATCTACGATAAGATGAGCTGTGCCTTACCTGATTCCTAAATTCCTGCTCATATAAAATATTTTTTTCACACACTCGTCCACTTTACTTGGCCACCATTTTGCAACTGAGCTGTATACGTCACCAGAATTTGTATTACCAATTTAGAAATTGTGTTGCCTATGAAATATATAAAAGTATTTATGGTAGAAATGGCCTATTTTCTTAATATAGTGATAAAAACACGTTTCGTTCATTCATTGGGGTGTGTTCATTCACTGGTACACTTACCCTATATGCTTTATGGGCAACCTTAGACCCCGGCGTCTGTAGACCCGAGACGGCGTGCGGTTTTAGTCGGTTCAAGCCCGACATAACCGCCCCCGCTGGCACGCGGGGGGTATCCGAAGGGATTTCCACACGAAAAAAAAAACAAAGGTAGGTACTTATATATTATTTAATTTTTTGATTTTTTCAACCGCTTTCCTTTCCTTCCATTCCTTCCCTTCCTTTTCTTGCTCGGTATTTCGGGCACGTCTGGAAGTATGCACGCCTTCCTCACTGGCAAGCCGTCAAATTCCAGCGTGCACTCCCCAGCGCGCACCATCAGCGACGCAATTGGCTCTGGTGACCCGGCAGCGACGGCGACGCCACCGCCATTTCTTGTGGACGCCAAAGGAGCTACGACTAGCTCTGGTGACCAGGCAGCGACGGCGACGCCACCGCCATTTCTGGTGGACGCCAAAGTAGTCACGAAGATTTCTTCCCTAGTAAAAAAATGATGTAAAAAAGCTTATAATAAAATGTTGATAAGATTTACACAATCAAAAGAGATGAAGGTATGTAAAAGAGTTTCCAAATAGCGAAAGCTTAGTAAAATCATGCTATCCTATTGTAGGAACTATCCAGTAATATTCTATCAGGTAAAATAAACAATACTTACATTATTTTTCTTCGTATCGAACAATTGTCAACGGTGCGCTCGCGCAAAGTTCAAACGACATTTTTTTTTCTTTTATCAGTCCGCACATAGTCATTAGGCCCTATTGGCTAGTCTTACCTAAATTGTTATTATTGTTATTATTAGCCAGAGTAAGATAGGGATGTCGAAAGTGAAAAAAAATATCGATATATCGATATATCGACATTTAAAAAAAAACAATATCGCCATTGATATATCGCGGAAAAAATATCGATATATCGGCAAAATTTTAAATAAATTATTGTGCTTTTAAAATAACAGTGTATTTAGCTTAGCCTAGCGCAATCATATCAATAGTAATTTTTATACAAAATGTAAATTATTTTAATGTACAAATATCTCAATAGAAACGAAGGTATTTTTATAATTATTCTTTTTTATTAGACAAAATAACAAACATATCAGACACAAAAAAGCTATCTTCTAACTTTTAATAAATCAGGCAAACCAGTATTTGTCCGGTAGTGAAAGTAAAAAAACTGCTATTTACATGTTCCGCTGTCTGCCGGCTTCTATTGTTAGGAACCGCAAGATTTACAGCAGACGCCACTCTCTGAAGGTACAGAGGAAGCCGTAGGTGTCAGGTATTATAGTGCCAGATTCGAATGAACTGGGGTATAATGTCTCGTGTCTATCCAAAACTTTATCGGGTTTTCCTTACGGCATAGATTTGGAGCATCTAGGAATTGCTTCAACTCGTCTGGCATTCTGTTACTTCGAGAGACTAGATTAGCTGCATTGTTGCTGGCTGCAGCAGCTAAGAGCTTTTCGTGTCGAGACCATAATGATTCTGACGTTGAAGAATTTTGTGTTTCAGACATTGTGTCAGTATTAAGATCAGGCGAAAGCTGTCCTCGTCGCGTGTGTTCTGCGCGTATTTCATCTGAAAGCTCAGTTATTGCTTTTGAAACGGCCAGTGCGGAACTGAAGTGAATCCTCTTGAAACGCGGATCTAAAATTGTAGCTTTTGCCAAGTATATATTTTCCTCCAGGGGCCTTAGTCGTGTAGGTTACTACACGACGGAGGATTGAGGGTTTTTCGTGTTCCAGTCCTTGCGCCAGCAAATTAGTAATTGGTATTGCTAGACTAGCACTCACATAATGATCACCGCTGATGTCTTCAGTGGCCTGCTTAAATGGTTTAAGCAGTGTTATTAGCTCTCGGATGATATTCAGCTGCGATGATGTTAGCATATCTGGCGCATTTCTCCTGCCAGATAAAATTTTAGCCACTATAGCTGACAGCTTATTAAATCTTTCTAGCATATCTAGGCACGAATTCCATCGAGTGCTGACCGACTGAATGATTGTTAACACTTCCCCTTCTTTTTTTTGAAGACTTTGTTGCTCTGCTCTTAATTCGTCCATGGCGTTGACAGATTGCTTAAAATATGTCACAATAGATTTGACTTGATTAGCAATTTCCAGAACGGGTGCATTATCTTTCGTCAATGCGGCATCTACTATTAATTGATTAGATGCGCCATACAAGGGATTCTCTTGTTGTCTCCCAAGAATTTCTTCACTGCAGATACCATATTACTGCCACCATCAGTGGTCATCGAATGGATACTTGTCTTTTCTATTGAAAACTCTTTGATAATGTCTTCAAAACATTCCCGTATGTAATCAGCTGTGTGCGCCTAGAGAAAAAAAAAGAAATTATTAACTTCACCACAAAAATGAAACACGCGCTAAGCACACGATATTTTTTGTGAATACGGTGTTAATGTTAATATTTTTATTATTTAAAAAAATATTTTGTTTATATGGTTTACTTACTTGATACATTCTTTGTGCTGTTAGCGTCACCGACTCTACCTCTGGAACAGAGTCTTCTGTGGCGTTCAAAAAATGCGCTGTCATAACTATGAAACTCCTTGTCGAGTTGGTGAGTGTTAATATATCACTTGTCAATGCTATATTTTCAGTCTCACTGAGTTTATTTTTTAAGATGGCTTTAGTAGTAGTATATCGCTGATCTGCTAAGCTGGTTACCTACAATGAATAATTAACAAATATGATAATGTTAATATAGACAATATAAAACGTAAATAAAATATTTTTGTTTAATTACCTTAGCCCGCGAGGGAAGCTTGTAGCGTGGACATATAACGCGCACGAATTTTCGCAATCCAGATTTTTCTTCGCAGGAAAAAGGCATGTTGTCTTTACAAATCATGTAAATCAACGCTTGATTTATTTCATTCGTTTTTTGACCCCCTTCTGTGATAACTGATAACAGATAAGAACAAATTTAAAATAGATTTAGAGAATAAAGAGCCATAAAAAATATCAGACTAAGGCGACATAAATTAAAAAAATACCTTCGTAGTTTGAACTTCTTTCCAATATGTCCATGAGTGTAGGTTGTTTTGTTATTTGTTTATGCTGATTTTGAACGGAAGTAGGTAATTCAGACTGAAAAAAATGTACACGATATTTTGAATTTATCGATATCGATACTTTTTGGCAACTTCACATCACTCGTTACTGATATTTATTTTAGTCCAGTTATACTTACATCATAATTTTTGGGATTGGTTTCAGACAAATCCGCTACATTTTCAACTTCGACTTCATGATGAGATAAACCAGCTGAAGAAGTTGACGGCATAGGAGAACTAGTTGTAAATGGCAGCCTTCGTTGTTGATCCAATGCGGATTTTTTTGTTTTAGGTTCCGAGTTAGGTTCCGAGTCCAAGATCGACTTGCCACCAGGAGCATTTTTAAACTCTGAGAATGCATGGTAATGCTTGTTTCGCAAATGTGCTGCTAAATTTGTTGTGTTTCCACTCGTTTTATAGTTTTTACCACACAGATTGCAGATAACGTTACCTTTAGTGGTCTTTTTAAAAAAGTTCCAAACAGCACTGCTGCTGGAAGATGACATGATTTACGTCGTGAAACATAAATTCTGATTTGGAAAACAGTAAACAATTCACGAGATAAGAGATTTAGGTTATTTTGATCACTCGCGACGCGAACCTTGAAACAAAAGAACAACTGAAGTGAAGTGTGGTGTGAAGTGAGTGACGGACGCAAAGCAACCTACAAGTCATAGACTATACAGTTATTTTTCCGTTTGTTTTGCGGCTTTGGATTTTAGCGACTTTAGAATTGGTAGCCGGCGTCGGCTGTGGAGGCACTTCCAAGCCAAGATCCATAAATAAAATAAAAATATCGTTTTTGATACAATTTTCGATATTGGATATTTTATATCGATATATCGGATAAAAATATATCGGCAAAAATATCGATTTATCGAAATAAAAATATCGATATATCGATGTATCGATATTTTTTCAACAAGCCTAGAGTATGATTTAATAACATCAAATGAGGGCTGTAACCCGTGTTGCTTTACGCACATCTATTTTTATTATTTTAGCACTTAATTAATTAATCCAAAACCGATTTTATTGAAATCTGTCGACGCATCATAATTTAATAGTATTTTTCATCACATCACTAATTAGCTACTTTTGAAAATAAGTTTTGACATTTAAAACTTGATAAATTGCTGAAAAAATGGTTGTGCTGTTGGCTATTGTTTTTGTTTTAAAGCTGGGCATTCACGGTCGCGCCGTTCGGCGTGGATCCAAATGGCTTAAGTCAAATGGATGGACGCAAAACAAGTATTACATTCACGATCACTCCAATTTTCTTTCATTTACGTGTTTCACCGGGTCGAAAGAAGTTGAACATGAGCTCTGATTCCGAAGAAGAACTTTTACTTTGTGTGGCGGTTGTTTCTCATCATATAATAACGAGAAAACCAAAAAAAAAGTGGTGCAAAGAGTGGCTGAAGAAAAGGGACACTTTCACACACATCAATTTGTTAAATGAACTATCATTGGAGCCAAGTGATTGGAGAAATTATCTGCGAATGGACGAGCCTACATATTTTAAACTACTGCAACTCGTCACCCCACTTATAACTAAACAAGACACCAATATGAGACAAGCAATAAGTCCTCATGAGAGGCTGTGTGCCACTCTTCGTTTTTTAGCATCAGGAATGAGCTATGAGGAGCTAAAGTTTCCAACTGTAATATCTCCACAACGTTTGGGAGTAATTATACCAGAAACTTGTAAAGCAATTCTCACCGTATTGAAGGATTATATGAAGGTATGTATTTTTAATATATTATTTTAATCCAGTTAAAGTTGCTAGCTATATTATTAAATAGAATTAAAAGATTGGGTTTAGAAACATGCTACCCTGCATACTAACAAGGTAGCACGTTTCTAAACCCAACCATTTTTTTTTAATTATGTTGCTTGTACATTCAAATAAGATATAGGATTCTTTTTCTTTTTAACTAAGCTAAGTTGGTTTTGCGTAGCTGGCGTAGGCTTAGGTGGCGTTGAATAAAACTCAATAAATAGAATTAATTACACATTTTTATGTATGTTATGGTAGCCCATTACAATTAATTAATGTAACATAATACGTTATTTGTTACGTAATGCTTCTATGTACTTGTTCAAAACTGCGTCGTCGTCGACTTCAGGCAGAGATATAGTATTCTCATTACTGTCGTTATATAATGTGGCCCTGTATGTAGCATGTGATTCGAGAGGCATTTGGACTGGTGATACTAGAATGTGAGATGGTTGGGTCAATGGCTGCTGGGCTGATGGCAGTTGGGTCTGTGGCAGCTGGGACTGTGGGACCTGTGAGTGTTGATACTCGGTGACAATACGTGATGAATAATTTAGGTTACCACAGTCGGCCTGAAATATAGCGTCATTTATTAATTTTTGGCAATATAAAGCCATTCTTTCATCCATCTCTCTCAATTTTTCAGCCACATGCTCTCCAAAAGCACTGTATTTTTTTTTCGATTTCGGAACATCTAGTCTGTTGGAAATTTTTGACAAAACTTCAGTAGCCGTTGTCTTTAGTTTTTTTTTTGCACTCTCATTATTTTGCTGTGACGCATTCTGGCGGATGCTTCTTTTTGAGTAGTTCGACATGTTTGTACTGGTGCTACTTTGGGAGTAGCAAGGCGAAGGTGGCTCCACACCTGTGAAGTCCTCGATATCCTAAAAAATAAGCATTTAGAATTTATAATATTATTTTTGTTGCAGGTACCTGCAACAGAAGAAGAGTGGAGAGTTATCGCAAGAGGATTCGAAGAAAGATGGCAGTTTCCTAACTGTCTCGGAGCTATTGACGGAAAACACGTCCGGATCATACCACCTGCTGGATCTGGATCCAGTTTCTTTAACTATAAAAAGTTTTTTAGTGTTGTTCTCATGGCTTGCGCTAATGCCAACTACGAAATTATTTGGTGCGAAACTGGAATGAATGGTAGAATATCAGATGGTGGAGCTATAAAAGAAACTAACTTTTATGAGAAGTTAATTAATCACGAGTGCAATATACCTAATAAGAAGAGGCCTTTGAATAGTTCTACAGCTTTACCATATGTGTTTGTTGGTGATGAAGCATTTGCTTTGAGACCTGACTTTTTAAAGCCATTCGGCAGACATGCTCTTACGCAAGAGAGAAAAATATACAACTATAGATTGTCACGAGCAAGAAGAGTAATCGAAAATGTTTTTGGAATAATGTCGAATCGTTTTAAAATTTTTAGTACTCCCATCAATTTATCTATTGATCGTATAGATCTTGTGGTCTTGACATGTTGTATTCTACACAATTTTTTAAGGAGGTTGGTCCCCCACTATTCACAAATCGATCAATTTGATATAGACGATGATGCTGTTGATGAAACCGTTCCAGTAATAAATCTGGAACCATTGGATATAACTACTGGAAACTTCAGTAACGATGCAAAGTTTGTTAGAGAGGAATTTGTACGCTATTTTAAAGGCGATGGCGCAGTAGGTTGGCAAAATGAAAAAGTAAATTAAACCTAAAATGAAAAAAGTAAATAAATCCTTACAACCCTTGCAATTTTTTTTTATTCATAACATATTTACCTCATGTTCAGGTGTCGTTTCATTTAATACTTCAGCAATACCACTAGATTTTCTCACTTCAATGTCTCTATCTGCCAAAAATAGCAATAAATCATAGTACCATAATTTAGGTATATGGACTTCATCGGTTCCGGCCCCTGATCGATAAGATGCTTTAACCTGCAACAAATATTTTATTAGTTAGGTACTTATAATCACTATTTCAATACGGCTGTCGTATCTTTGTGGGTCAATTAATTACAAACAACTTAAAAATAATAATGATAGGTAAATTGCAGTTTTGACAGTCAATAAGTAATTTCCCGTAATAAAACTATGTTTTCTATTGTAATTTATTGAATGGATGATAGTAGCTCGAAATGGTCACCTTAACAAGTTTAAAGACTTTTTAGCAGAACCCGACGTGAGTTGATCGGCCCTTGATTGAATATTTGATTTGTGTGCATATTGTTGTTTGACAGTGTGTTAAAAAAAAAGAAGTTACTTTGAATACTAAGTAGGTACATAATATAAAATAAAGCCATGATTTATAATTAGCGATTGCAGTTACTTTTTTTTTTTTTTTCATCGTGGTAAAATCATCAAATGAGACCTCCCACCCCGGGCAGGGCGGGAGGTACTGTCAGACTTGTACTGACTAAAATCCACGGTGTTCCTTCAATAGCCCTTTACGTTCCGGGGTCACGGTAATGAGATAAGTCCCGCGACCCCGGCAGGCTTCGGCCCTCTACAGGGGGCCCCGTCATCTTGCTGACGCTCTTTGAGGCGCGCGTGGAACACGACGCGCCGTCGACCCAGCTATTGCAGTTACTTAACAAAAAAACAGGTTTCAGTAATGCTGACTTGTTTATCATTTAAACCCTATAAAACTCAAAGATACTTATGTAATTTGTATAAGACATACCTTATTATGCTCCTTGTTGAATGAACTCCTCAGTGAATTAATTTTTTTGTTTACACTATCCATGTTTGCGCTAGGCTCTGTTTTTTTTATTATTTGTAATAGCTGTTCGGTGGCGTTTAACCTCTTATGTTTATTTCTATAATCTTTGTCATTCACCTTCCACAAACATTCTAGTTCCTTGTATTTATTGATAAATTCGATTATCGCCTCGCGCCCGGACGCCATTTTGGTAACACAAAACAAAAAAGTAGATACGTCTTGCACGAAACACGTCTCCATGCGGAATGAACACAAAATGGATGTCGGTTTGCGCATTCACGGGCAGCGCGGCGCGATGGCATGACGTAGTGTATCCCCACTCACGATGCGACGGCATGATGATGCGGCGTGACGCCACGGCGCGGCGCGATGGATTTTGATGCGAATGGAAATCCAGAGTTTTACATCATGCCAAAAGGATTTTCACATTCACAATCAAATTTGGACGTATATCATGCCATTTGACAAGATGGCATGACCGTGAATGCCCGACTTAACTGTTTCAGTTAACAGTTTCATCTATATGTACAGGAAAAATAACAACACAACAACAGTAAAATACGTAGTTCTTAAGAAAAAATGCTTGATCTCATTCAATAGTATCAGGAATAGTAACCTTTGTTACTTTGGGTGTTGTTGGAAATGGCATGGCTTCTAAAAAGTATGTATGGTTAATTTATCTTATTATCTTTACTCAGATGTTCTAATGTTTTTTGTATTAAATTTCAAACTAAATGTAAGTAGGTATGAATCACGTGCGTTGTAATGGTGCATTTACTTACGAATCAATGTATATTTCATCAATCAATCAGCCTATTGCAGCCTGAGCCTACTACTGGATGGACTCGAATATCTACTAATCTTATAAGTAGGTATAGTAGTAAAATTTTAGATGTATGTGGACATACATAGCTATGAACAGAATTGGTGCATGTAGCTGTATGTTTTTAAATAGGTAGGTACTTTTCAATGGGTTGCATGGCTGTGTGTGCCTAACTAATAGATTGTACATAATGCAAACTAACAAATTTGATGTCAGGGACAACAGCATACTTTCAAACTTTTCACTTAATCATTATATGTGTGCCTCTGGTTCTGGAAATGCCTATGTGAAGTATAATTTGCTCGTTCAATGCTATCTGGGTGCTATTGTTTTGATTCCATAATTTTTTTGTCAATTGTACTGAAACTGATAATGGCAAAAATAATGTATATAACCACTTGCTACTTTTGACTTAATATTTCAACAAATGTCATGTTATTTTAAAATCTCATTTATTGTTGTAGATGCAGGGACTGGCTCTTCGGGAGATTTTTGTAAGAATTATTTTTTATAATAATATGGCTTTAGAGTATAAAATAAGTATTTATATTGATTATGATGCATTATTAATTAAACTGTTCAGATTACCAGTTCACTGCCAGACTAAAACATGGTGTTTCATGACTCACGGGTTTTCCTTCTTTTATTATCTCATTCAATTTATATGACATCCACTGGATATGTAAGGCTTTCTAATCTATTTAATTAAGGTGAGCACACATACATTAGGTGAGATTAACTCAACTGGGTTGTATTTCAGCTAAGCCTTATATTGTTAATAGAAAAATAAGTGCTGCTACCACATGACACTAAAATTGAACTCTTACTTTTTTTTTTAACAGTCTGAGTCAGCCGCAACTCCTGAAGAGCCGGTGGAGGTGACTGAGGAGGCACTGTGGCTGTGCCGGCCATACCGCAGTTTATGTGTTCCGCGCGTTGCCGATCGGGTGCCGGACCGCCGCCCGCCCATGCCGCAGGGCGAAATGAAGGCCCTGCAGGAAGCGTGGCGGGCTGCTGCGGCTAAGAGAGGGATCTTAGCGGAGCACATAAAGGCACAGGCCACAGTGCCTAAATTGCGCCGGCGACGCCAAATATAAAGGGCCCCGTGCAACTTTGCTTGCACGGGGCCCCTTCACATAATGAATTTGTATATAGTTTTAGTTTTTTTTTGTTTTGTAAATACTTTTTATTTTTCTTTTTGTAAATATATTTATTGTACATAGCGTTTGTTGATTTATTTCCTTCCTAGCTGATGCCCGCGTGAAATTTTATTCCGTTCCCATAACCCATGGAAACCTTATTCGGGCATAAAAAACCTATTTGTTAATCCAAGTTCTAATATACCCCTGTACCAAATTTCAGCCAGATCCGTCCAGCCGTTAGAGCGTGATTGAGTAACAAACATCCAAACATCTTCACATACTTTCACATTTATAATATTAGTAGGATTTCTATCTCATTACTATCCCATTTTATATAGAACTAGCACCGCGCCGCGGTTTCACCCGCGTAAGTCCTGATCCCATGGGAATATCGGCATAAAAAGTAGCCTATGTTACTCACGAAGAAGTATGTTACTCGGAGCCTATTCAATACAAACAATTCTACCCTCTTTTATAATAAGTATTATTATTATAGATTGGCTCAACATGTTTTTACCTGTCTGATAAGAGCTGGACGCTTTCTGTGCTGTTTTCACTAGTCCAGTAACGTTTTATTTTATAACTAAATAATATATTAATACCCAAAAAATAAACACCTTTTTACACTTATCGATTTTGTACAGCTTTATGATTTTCGCAAAACTGCTTATGACTGATTAGAAAATAGGTAGGTAATTTGAATTGGTCCTGTAGAAAGTGACTTTGAATATTGACCGTAGGTAGTGATTGGGCTGTAAAATATAAAAGGTAGGTAATCAATAAAATATAGAGGCTTTTTTGATTATTTTATTTTAATTTCGATTTTTTTCCTACCCCTTTCCCCTTTGGGGTTGGTGACGCCGGCCTTTTAATACCGGCCGGTCGGTGAGGCGCAGCAATGACTGTCGCTGCCACAGCTGCCCGCAGCAACTCAGTCAGAGTGACCTGCGCCGCCACCGACGTACTCTCGGCATTCGCCGACGCCGCCGCCGATGTACTGGCGCCATCCGCCGCCGACGTACTCCCCATGATGGCTCCAGTGGCCATCCAGCCGCTCGGCATTGTGTCTTCATCATCCCTAATGTTAAAGTAATATAATAGTATCTAGGTACCTTTTTTTTTTTTTTTTGTTTATCGTGCGGAAATCCCTTCGGATACCCCCCCGCCGGCCAGCGGGGGCGGTTATGTCGGGCTTGCACCGACTAAAACCGCACGCCGTCTCGGGCCCTCAGACGCCGGGGTGTAAGGTTACCCATAGAGCACATCCCTCGCACCTCGACTGACCCTCGGCCATCTCACCACTAACAGCATCGCTCATCCTGTCTCCTCTGAAAGCAGAGGAGTACGGAGAGCGATGTGTTCCCGCCACGTTGGGTATTGGCCGACGATCAATGCCAACCCTATGAAGGGGTGAAGGGGAAGCCATTGACCGCCGCCCAGGGTGTAACGGCCGCTCCGATTCCGTTCCCCCCTGTAAGATGTGTTTTTATATAATTGAAACACTTCTCGTAGTTTGTGATCACTATTTATTAGTATTTTATTACAGAGGTAAGTCGTTTAACATTACCAGCGCGTGCTGCGGTCCAGAGAGTTCCTGTGATGGGAAGGGATTTAAGCAGCTTCTTTATGCGGTAGGCTTTATAGGAAAAGGCTAAATATCGCGGACATTAAAAAACCAGACTTATAGTTCGCCATCTTTATTGGAAGAAGAGTAGAGCACAGACAAATTCCTTACATAAATGCGTAGGTACCATAGAGCATATTTTTGGCTTGGACTCCCACCTATTGGCTATTTGTAACATCCTCCGAACCCCAAAGAAGTTCTACATAATTTTCTAATTCAACATTACAAACAAAAATTTCAGTAAAACAAAGTTTAACATAATTAAACACTGTCAAATTAAATTAACATGAATTTTACACACAGGTGAGAAAAAACAAATTTATGCTTAATGCATTGGTTGGGATTATTATAACACCAAGTCAAAAGCATACTTAATCTCTCAAATTATATTCAAAATGTCAAACATGTGAGTACAATTACACTACCAATAGTCGCATGAGTACATAATACTCAATATTATTAAATTTTTAAGACATATTAATACTATGCACAAAACATTAAGTATATTAAATAACATTTTCAAATTTCAATTTTAAAAATTATTATTTAACTCTATCAGTCTTAAATTAAATAAATTTAGTACCCATTCAGTCAAGCAAGTACAGAACTATGTCTCACAATAACAAACAAGTTGTAAAACACAGCATCACAATACACAAGTTAAAAAAAATAGTCATAGTTAAAAATACTTTGGTGCAAACCTTCAAGTAGTATATAATTTATACTTACTAGGTATCTTCACCTCTCGACCACAACGAGTTGTTTGTGGTGGATTGATATCAATTGAAGGACTCACTTCCACATCCTCCTCACCCAACGATCTGGTGCTTGGTGAAGCTTCTGCCACAGACTGAGTTTGATAAGGAATATTAAAATGATTAGAACTTACCTCTAACTTGTACAGTCTCTGAAATGGACGTAATTTTACGCCTGCCTGCGTTCTAACGAGGGCTGTACGATTTTCACCATCTTTCCCAATGTGTATTGCTTCTATAAGTCCTAACGGCCACTTGATGCGCTTTTCATCTGTGTTAATAAGCACTATGTCACCTACTTTTAGGTCGTCTCTTCTTTCCTGTCCTTTCTGTACCAATAAGGTTAAGTAATCTGCTCTAAATCTCGCTCTAAACTGTTCTCGTAGCTCTTGCAGATGTTTCATACGATTGTTAAGGCTGACGGTATCTATCTTATCAAAATCTGTCACCTCACTCATGGGTAATGGCTGAAGAAAATGAGCCGGTGTTAGAGGCTCCAGACTTAGAGCGTCATCGCTATTAATGTATGTGAGAGGTCTCCCATTCATGGTGGCTTCGCAGTCACACAAAATAGTTTCAAGTTCGTCATAGGTAACAGCTGACTTACCCAGGATTCGTTTCAAAAGATCTTTCATGATGCGGATAAGCCTTTCCCAGAAACCACCCCACCAGCAAGCAGTTGGTACATTCATTTTCCACTCTATTCTGCAGACAGTAGACTCTTTTTGTATCTCATTCCAGTTTAACGATGAAAGTAGGTTTCTCATACCTTGAAAATTTGTGCCACAGTCTGATATTATAAGTGTGGCCCGCCCACGTCTAGCGATGAACCTTCTTAGACTCATCATGAACGCTTCAGTAGACAGTGATCTGGTCAACTCTAAGTGGACCGCCCGGTATACTGCACAGGTAAACAGCACTATCCAGCACTTCTCACTGCCCCGAAGATAAAGAGGACCGGCCAAGTCGACGCCTGTAGTCTGAAACGGCGCAGAACTTTCTGTACGTTCGACAGGCAGTGGAGCTGTGGGAGCGCAGACAGGTTTGGACTTATATCTGTTACATATGCAACATTTATTTATTATTAACTTTACCAGACGGCGTATGCCTATGATCCAGAACCTCGTTCGAATATCAGCAATCAAATGATTAGCTCCAGCATGTTGTAGTTGGATGTGTCTCTGCCGTACCAATTTTACAACTATCTTACTTGACGCTAATAGAAGGTAAGGGGTTTTTATACTTTCAGGTAACTGTGAGAGTAATAATTTCGTCTTTACTCTTATTATCGAGTCTTTATCTACAAATTGAGTCAAATTTTTACTTTTATTTAAAAGCTCGTCTTTACTTTCCTTTTGTGTCATTTTTATCACTATTTTCTCAGCTCTAGCATATTCTTTGTATGCCAGTTCTCCTTTTAAAGAGTTCGCTCTGTAGCGAGCATTATGAGTAAATCTTAAAATCCATGCTAGGGTTCTTACTATTTTGCTATATTTAGAAAAATACTGATTTAGTTTATCGAGGATACCTTGCTTTAAACACGTGTTTGTACTACATACAGTCTTTTTAAGTTCCAGATTTGCTTCAGTGACGTCACCTTCCAGCTCTGCTTTCGGCCAGCATTCTGGACTCTGACGCAGCCATTCTGGACCTTCCCACCAGCGACAGTCCAGCAGCGCCTTCGCAGTACATCCTCTGGAGGCAATGTCAGCCCAATTGTATTGACCTGGAATGTGGAACCAATTACAAATCTGAGTGTGTTCTCTTATTTCTTTTACCCTATTCCCAATAAAATTATTCCATTCGAGTTCCCGCTTTATCCAGCATAGAGCCACTAAGGAGTCTGTCCAATAATATTCTGAGCATTGAGCTAGATCCAGATCCTTCTTGACATTCGCGAATAATCGTGAGCCTATAAGTGCAGCCAACAACTCGAGTCTAGGAATAGTAATTTTCTTTGGTGGCGCTACTTTAGATTTAGCAGCTATCATTTGAACCGTTACTTTACCCTTTTTCTCAGCTCTCAATAAAACACAAGCTCCATACCCATCTTTGCATGCGTCGCAAAACATGTGGAGACTAAGTTTGCAGTCATCTAAAAAGTCCTCTGTTAGTCGCCGTGGAATCTTGCAATCATTTAGGTAAGTGACATACTGATACCAACCCTTAAACTGTGCAAGTAAGTCAGCGGGCTGTTCTTGATCCCAGCCTAACTTCCTGCTCCAGGTCTCCTGTAGGATAAGCTTAGGCGGTAGCATTACAGGTGCAGTTAAACCAATAGGGTCAAATACCTTTTGTGTGTTAGATAATAAAAGCCTCTTTGTGACCTTTTTCAGCTGTTCCAGGCAGGGCAAAGATTTTACATTGCAGTATAAGTAGTCCAATTTAGTGTTCCAAAGCATACCTAAAACTAAAATTTCTTCTTGAAGGGTCTCATTGATTCCTAACGGAGCTACTACCCACTGTGTCAGTTCAAACTTAGCCTTATTCATTATTAACTTGGCTTCAGACATAAACCGTTGAATCTCCTCTGTGGAGTCTAAACTCACCAAACAATTATCAACATAAAAGGACTTATCTAGTAGTGCTGCAGTGTGTGGGTAATTACCCAAAATCTCCTGCTGCAAGTGATAGTGCATAGTGGCTGATAAAAGGAATGGACTGGAGGTCAACCCAAACACCACTCTGCAGTGTCTATATGTTACAATATCTGAGAAGTTATTGTTGTCCCACCACAAAAATCTTAAATGGTCCCTGTCTGTCGGTGTTACAGAAATCTGCAAAAATGCTCGACTAATGTCTGCTGTTACTCCTATTGCTCTTTTTCTAAACCCAGCTATCAATTTTGGAATTTTCTCGATGAAATTAACACCCTTATCAAGACAGGGGTTCAATGATTTGCCATTTCTATCACGCGCTGATGCGTCAAAGACAGGTCGAACTTTGGTAGTTAAACTGGAATTTTTCATAACTGGTCTGTGAGGTAGATAGTGACAAATATCTTTGTTTAAATCTGGGTCTTTCACCCTTTCAATTATACCTAAATTACACCAGTCTTTAACAATTCCATGATAAATATCAAGTGTTAGTTGAAAGTAACTTTTTTGTAGTTGAATCCAGTCTTTGTTTAGCTAAATCATAGTTGTTTAAAATATCATCTTTGCGTCCTACCTTGTAAGGGAGTTGAACTTCATAGCGTCCATCTTCGTTTACTCGGATGGTTTCTTTAAATGCAGCGAGTGCTTCTGCTTCAAGCTCTTTTTTGTTCTTGACATCTGTCGGATCATTTATGCCCAGCGACTCCAGAGACCAGTACCCTGTTAAATCATTCTGATTAGAAAGGCACAAGGTGGTTACAGATAAACTATTCATATTACTACCAACCTGTTTTCCTTGCAGAGTCCAGCCAAGTCGAGTTTTAATGGCAACCAATCCATCCTCCAGATTAATAATTGTACCTGTCAACAAATAACCTGAAAAATCTGCACCAATTAATAAGCCTACTTCTGAATCAGTTTGCTCCCCCTCAGTTAAAGAAATGTGATGCTGGTTTAACAACTCTACCAATTTGTCATTGTTCTGAATTTTTGGTACATTTTTACATATACAATAATGGCTTAAGGCCATGATATCCATAGTAAAATCATCAGAAACACTTTTTAACTTCAAATTATAAATATTATGGTTCTTAGAACTAATTTCTACCCCTCCAAATAGATAATGAGTTAACTTTTCAGTCTTCGTCACTGGAATATTCAATTGCTTCACTATATCTTCTTTAATATATGAGCACTGTGATCCATTATCAAACAAGGCTCTCACTATAATGCTCCTGTCTTCATGTACGATTCTCACAGCAGCAGTTTGAAGGAGGGTTGTACCAGTCATCGGTGAGGAGAAACTTTGGACCGCAGACTTTGATTCTTTATTATGGTTCGATGCAATACCGGTTCCCGGACATAACACAGGTGAATGTCGTTGACCACAAACATAGCACTTAATAAAAAATTTGCATACTTTAGCATGATGGCCAGCTCTAAGACACAAAGCACATGCTCTTTTCTTTTTCAAATGTTCTCTTCTATCATCTAAAGTCATCTTGGGTAGCTTGAAACACTCCACACTTGAATGTTGATCCTTGTCACACCATATACATGCAAAGGTGGTCTTTGTCTTCTTACTTTGTACTGTAAGACAAGCAGCAGTAGGTGATGGTTGTACTGTTTTGTTTGGTTGATTTTCTAATGAACTAAAAGAAGATTTAGCCATGTTGACTCGCTGTTCACTCTCCACCTCCTTTTGGATAAACTGCAACAAGTTTTTGAGCTCTCCTTCCATATTAGTGGAGTGTGATGCCATACGTTCGTGAGCTTTTAAGATGTCTTCTGGTAAAGTTGATTCCACCATAGGTAGGATAAAAGTAGCATATTTATCCTGTGTAACTCCAAGTGATTCGAGAGCTCTCAGTTGGGCATTTAAACGATCGTATAAGGCTGTTATAGGCATTGATTCTTTTGATGTAATGATAGACAATAACTCCCTCACATATACTTGAATGAGCAGCTCATCTCTAGCATATCTCTCTTTTAAGTGTGTAAGGCATTCAGTATAGTTTGATGGTTGATAACTTTCCACAATTGATTTTACTTCAAGTGATGACATACATTGTAACAAATAATAGTACTTATCTTCCACAGACATGTTGGCATCTTTGTCAATATTCTTGAACTGTGCATAAAATGGCAGCCAATTTTTTAAGTTGCCGTCGAATTTCTTTAATTCAATTTTGGGTAATTTTAACGAGCAACTTTTTGCTTCAGTAGCCTTTAAACCAATCGATTTGATTACGGACTCTGACCGAAACTGTAATAAAAGCCATCGACTTCTATATTTATCACAGTCTTGTTCTTCCTTTTCTAATTCATTTTCATCAAATTTCGGATTTTCCAAAATCAAGTTTTTGATTGTCGTATCAAGATCCGTTAAATTTACAATGAGCTCCTCGCACCTTCTTACCTCGGCTTTTATTTGGAAATCATCGACCGAGTAGGGGGCTAACGTAGCTTTGTTGAGTGTGGCTTCTAAAGTATTGCACGCTTTGGTAAAAAATCGTCTCGCGACGGTGCGCTCTTTATCCTTGCCTTCCATTATTTCTCTTGTCCTTCAATCTGTCACGGTCGCCAAATGTGATGGGAAGGGATTTAAGCAGCTTCTTTATGCGGTAGGCTTTATAGGAAAAGGCTAAATATCGCGGACATTAAAAAACCAGACTTATAGTTCGCCATCTTTATTGGAAGAAGAGTAGAGCACAGACAAATTCCTTACATAAATGCGTAGGTACCATAGAGCATATTTTTGGCTTGGACTCCCACCTATTGGCTATTTGTAACAGTTCCAGATCCGGCCTACCATAGAGTCATAATCATAACTATATTAGTGTTGCTACATAATAATACTCCTCATCCCTTTTCTTTTCTTAAAAAATAATTAATCCTTACAATATTCATGCAAATAATTTGGTTCCTTAACAATTCGACCACTTCTAGTTTTTTTATTTTCTACAGCAATATTGTCAAAATTAAATGTAACATTTTTCTTTGTTTTACTATTTACTATGTCATTGTTAGCTTCACGATCAGCCTGTTCATCCAAACCATCAACAAAGTTATCCACATCACAATTAACATATTCGAAATTTAAATTATCATTATTTTCCACAATGTCATTTATATTATCTTTGTGACAATTATTTAAGTCTTTATCTCTAAAGGCTAAGTTGTCACTACAGTCATCATCAGTTACATTAACATTCGTTACATTATCATAACATCTTTCATTTAATGTATTATACATTCTAGATCCTCGTCATCATAATCATATGTATTTTTTACATTAAATTTTCTATATTTTGAACCTCTAAATATATTATATCTGTTTCTCAGAACTTTCTGCCCATTTTCCAATAATACTACATAGGATCTATCTTTATCCCCTTCTTTTACAATTTTACCTGGGATTAACTTATTTTTATTTCTATCTCTAATATAAACATTTTGTCCATTATAGAATGTCATTCCTTTACCCTTAAATTTTTTATTATGATACATTTTATAACTAATATTTTTCTTTTGTATATAGTTTTTTATTTTTTTATACTTTGTTTCATAACCATGTCTATTCACAGGTAACAAAGAAGCTACTTGTCTACCAATCATCATCTCATTTGGCGATTTTAACTCATTATCAATAGGCATATTCCTGTATTCTAACATAGCTAAATCTATATTCTTATTTTCTAATAAACATTTTTTTAACATCTTTTTAACTGTTTGAATGTGACGCTCAACCATCCCATTAGACCTAGCATAATAAGGTGTTGATGTCTTATGTTTAAACCCAAATTGCTGACAGAAATGTACAAATATTGAACTTCTGTATTGAGCTCCGTCATCTGTATATAATAATTCAGGGATTCCCCATCTAGAGAATGATGTTTGTAAAGCTTTTATATGCTCCTCAGCTGATTGATTTTTTAATTCACTTAACTCTATATACTTAGTAAGATAATCTAATAAAAATATTTTATTATTAAAGAAAAACATATCAGCTCCTATTGTACTCCATGGTTTATCAGGAACTTCTCTTAATTTTAATGGTTCAAAACTATGACTTTTTTGATACTGTAAACAGATGTCACAATTTTTAATTATATCTTCTATTTCTTTATACATATGTGGCCAATATAACAATCCTTTTATTCTATTTTTACACTTTTCATAGCCCATGTGATTGTAATGAATTTGCTTTAACATGTCAGAACGTAATGATTTTGGTACTAACAAAGCTGAATCCTTGAATATTAGACCATTAGCTACATATAAACTTTCTTTAATAGAATGATAAAACTTTAATTGAAATGGAATATCTGAATATTTGGGCCACTCATTTTGAATATAATTAATAAGCAATACCAAGTTTTCATCTTTAGCCGTTTCTTTTTGAAATATTTTTATTTTTTGCTCACTAATATTTAAATTTTCTATAATCATACAGACATGCATTTCTATCTTTTCATCAATATCCTGATTACATATGTTATCTTGTACATATGCCCTAGATAATGCATCAGCCACTAAGAGTTCTTTAGAGTCCTTTTCATGAAAGAAGTCCCGCAGACGCAGCGCTGTAGTCGCGCGACATAATGTTGCCAGGCTTAAGAAAATCTTTTACCATACTTTTAATTTTATTAACAACCTACAAAAATTATTCTCAGAATATTTAATATAATATTAAAGTTCTATACAATTATAATTATTATGAAATGGAATGCAAGCAAGGTAAGCAGGTATTTCGTACCCTTTCTGTTCGGGTCAGGTTATTGTTGCATTTAGAAATTACTGTCATGTCAAATTTATAATGTCGTATTGTTTACCAACGAAAAATGAAATGAAGGTGTACATCATCATCATCATCATCTCAGCTGCATATAGTCCACTGCTGCACACAGGCCTCTCATGGATTAACGGAACGACCGATCTAAGGCAGCCTGTCTCCAGTGCTTCTCGGCACACCACGTTTGTCCGCACGCGGTCGCTACTTTAGGTATATATATATATAATAAAACAAGAAAATTCTTCAAACTTTTATTGAATAATTGTGATCATCGGCCATACTAACGTCACTGTCGGAAGAGTGAATGTATTCAGAATCAGACTCTGTTTCACTATCACTAGCCGTAGAAATGATAAATCGATCCATTTCTTCATCTATAACACCGTCATTTTTTATATATTCCTCCTCTAAATGTTCTACATGCTTGCACTGAGCGGCCCAATCTTCCGCTGTAATACTTTCAAAAGCCTCTTCCGTTATTTTTACGATTTCCTTAGGATCTTGGGCCACGTTTTTATCCGCCACCCGTCTTTTCACAAGGCTCCACATTTTTTCGATCGGATTGAGATCGCAGTGATAAGGCGGCAACTTTAGGACTACGAAGTAAGTTGATGAATTATTGAAATCACACAATCACGAGATTGTGTGATTTCAATAATTCATCAACAACATATGTTGGAGGTCCTTTGTTTTGTTTGACTAGGTCAAACAATACAGCCTTTGTCCACGTGTTTTCAAAATAAATTCCCGTTTCTTGCAGCCATTCTTGCATACTACTTTTTAAGCTCGACATTGTTGGTGCCTTGTTTATTTGAGTACAATGGTAAGGAGCATTGTCCATTACTATGAGAGATCTTTCAGGTAGGTTCGGAATCAATTTTTCATTCAACCATTTCAAAAAATTTGTAGCGTTCATGTCGTCGTGGTAATCTGAAGATTTGGATTGTGACTTAAACATCAATAATGCACCACTTATGAATCCATTTTCTGTTCCCGCATGAGCGATTATCCAACGACTTCCCGATGAGTCTGAGACATACATACCTGGCTCCTCCTCACTCTGCCAACAACTTTTAGTGTGATACGTATTATGTATATAGGTCTCGTCTAAATATACAACCGGTTTTTTTTCTATGGTGCGATTTCTTCGCATCCTTTCCAAATATCTGGTACGCCATGCAGTGATATCATAGCGTTCCATAAGCAGTTTACGTTTTGATTGGCATCGTTTATATTTGAAACCTATGCTGTGTAATATTCTGTGCAATGTTACAATGCTTCCCTGATGATTTATATCTTCTCTCAAAGCTGCGCGTAATTTATCCAATGTGGGCAATTCTTTCCTCACAACATAAAAAAAGTGAATTTTTTGTCTTATGGCGCACAAATCGAACCCATCCAAGTCGATTTTTTTGGGATGCGGGCGACTCTTTCCCGGGGTGACGATTTTCGTTGAAGTACTAGCCGCTTTTTTTCCTTCTTTTGTGATTCTTGACACCGTTTTCTCCGACACGCCTGCAATCATATTATACATGAATTAGCATAATTTGCACTTTTATTATAATTTAAGATCTTGTGTAATTATACTATTTTTACAAGTTAAGCTTAATATAATAATAATAAATAAATATTCCACAACATTATCTTGTAATGGAATCACAGTGGAATCTAGAATACGGATAAACATACTTGTATACTTTTCTTGTACACATCATATATAGAAACACCCAGACTAATGCATAGCGTAGTGGTAATTAATGTATAATTAATATTCTAATATTCTAGGACAATTTACACCTACTATAGAACCACCCAGACCAATGCAAATATTCATATTCATGCACACAAATATTTGTACTGAGTGGGAATCGAACCCGCGCGTCCTGCATAGCAGTCACGTGCACTACCACCACGCTACAGAGGTCGTCGTTACTTCATAGTTAAAATTAAAATATTATTGTCTCATAAATAAAAATACTAAACCAAATATTCCCATCTTAACGGCAAAAAATCTTCATATAGCAACCCTAAAAAGTACCTGTCATGGCGGCAACTCTCTTGCGAACATTGTTTACTGGTATCAAAACACCTTGATTCTGATGCTCCGCTTCACAGAATTCCTTCACCTTCAATATAATTTCTCGACCCGCACTTTTTACAACTTTTGGCATCGTAAACAATCCTATTAGCGCGCTTAATCCAATTAAAAACACAACAATATCTACCACAATACACACCCTTGATAACATCGACAATCGACAACATGGCTGATCTGTCAAATTTAGTTCCACAAATCACCGTGGGACTTCTTTTATGAAAAGGACTCTACCAGGTTTATATTTAATATCTAAGTCATAACCTTGTATGCGCATTCTTAATTTTTGCAGTCTTAAAGGAGTTTCATTCATAGATTTTTTAAATATCTGTTCAAGTGGTTTATGATCCGTTTCTACTGTAATTCGTTTGCCATATATGTATTGATGGAACTTTTCACATGCATATACAATCGCTAATAATTCCTTTTCAATTTGTGCCCATGATTTCTGCGACTCAGTTAATGCTTTAGAAGCATAAGCTACTGGTGCATTATGTTGCAACAAAACTGCTCCTAACCCTGTACTACTACTATCAACCGACAATGTAATAGGACTATTCATCTCAAAAAAGACTAACACCGGTTCTGTAGTTAAGATTTGTTTCAATTTATTGAAATCTTCCTTTTGTTTTTTACCCCAAACAAATACAGAATCTTTTTTCACTAATTCTCTTAATGAATTTGTAATATGTTAGGTATAAATTTAGATACATAAGTTATGATTCCTAAAAATGTTTGTAACTCTTTTTTACTTGTGGGCTCCTTCATATTAACAATAGCTCTAATTTTCTCTGTATCTGGTCTAATACATGTGCTACTCAATATATGACCTACATATTTGACCTCAGTTACCCCAAACTGACACTTATCTTTGTTGAATTTTACCCCTGCTTGTTTAGCCCTGTTCAAAACTTGTTTTAATCTCTTATCATGGGATTCTTTAGATTCTCCCCATATTAACAATTCGTCAACATATTGTTCAACCCCTTTAATGTCACAAAATATGTCATGAAAACATTTACTAAAAACTTCAGCTGCCGAGTTTAAACCGAAGGGTAATCTTTTATAACAATACCTTCCATATTCACCAGCATTAAATGTTGTATACAATTGACTCTTTTCTGATAATTTAATAATGTAAAATCCTTTAGAGGCATCTAGCACCGAAAAATACTTAGCATTAGGCATTCTAGCGACTAATTCCTCAAAAGTGCTCATTTTAAATCTCTCTCTGATTATACATTTCTTCAAATTCTGTGGATCTAAACAAAGTCTGATAGAACCATCGTTTTTCTTTGCCACAACCATAGAGTTAACCCATTCTGTAGGCTCATTTACTTTTCTAATGACACCTACCTTCACTAATTTATCTAATTCACTTTTAATTTGATTTTGTAATTTAAATGGAATTTTTCTAGGTCTTTCTACAATAGGTACACAATTTTCCTTTAATTTAATATCATATTCATATTTTAACTCACCTGACCTTTCTTGATAATTTGATTTTCTGCCACTGGATAATCCTCTCGCACCATAACTTGCTTGACCTGGAGTTCTACTACGACCCCTGGCTTTTGGCTCTTGTTTACTTGCTGATGGGCGACTGCATGTTCCTTTGTTTACTGCACCTACTTTATTTGACAATTCATTATTTAAATTTTCCATTTGACTTTGAGCCACTTGTGCGGCTTTACATATACTCATGCACTTGTCAAGTGTCAAGTCCGGTATTCTTAGTAATTTTTCTCTGATATTACCATCAGTAATTCCAAGTACTATTTGATCTTTTATAAGACTATCCTTTAGGTTTCCAAAGTTACAATCTAAACTGAGAGATTTTAGTGCTGTATGATATTCTTCGTATTGTTCATCTGATCTTTGTTTTCTTGAGAAGAATAAATATCTGTTATATGTTTCATTTGTGGGTGGACTACAATGTTTCTCCAGACGTATGAGTACCTCATTGTATGATATGCTTGCCTTGTCCTCGAAACTATTATATATTAGCAGGCCTTCTTCACCGATGCAGTGTAATAATAGAGCTTTTTTCTGTTCATCATTTAGACGTGTATCTGCTCCACTGGCGAGAAAATATAGGTCAAACCGCTGTTTCCAGTTTTCGAAACTTCTCTTTTTCGATTTTGACCCAACCCAAGATAATGGCGGCGGCGGTTGTAGTTGCTCCATTTCTTAACTCTTTTTTTTTTTTCTTTGTTCAATGTCGATTTATAGTTAGTCCTCAGCGCCATGTAAGATGTGTTTTTATATAATTGAAACACTTCTCGTAGTTTGTGATCACTATTTATTAGTATTTTATTACAGAGGTAAGTCGTTTAACATTACCAGCGCGTGCTGCGGTCCAGAGAGTTCCAGATCCGGCCTACCATAGAGTCATAATCATAACTATATTAGTGTTGCTACATAATAATACTCCTCACACCCCCGGACTGCAGCGGGATCGGAATCGGAGCGACACTCGAGGAGGTTACCCAACACACACCCCAGTGTCTAGGTACCTATTGTACTATATGCCTTAATTATTTGATATGTTACTTACATGTCCATTATAATGCGAAATTTCAGGTAGGTAATCAAAACTCTTTCGAATTTGACGTATTTCGAACTGTCATCCATCAAGGTTGAAGTTTGACTTATTGCGTCAGTAATCAAATAGAAAGAGCGCAAGTATGAATAACTAGCGGATTAAAAAGAAATAGACGTTTCCACCAGTGTGTCGCATAAACAGAGAAATTGGGACCACAGTCCCTAAGTTACAACCGACCGAAAAATAGTAAGTTACCTGAGCTAGTGGCCTCCGACAACTAAGTAAAAGTTAATTGAAATGTTATATTAATGTTTCTAGCCTGCACAAAAAGTTATTTCTTGATATTAAAATATGTGGACCCAGAAGGGGTGAAAGCGCCCACTCCCCGCGCTATACTGTGAATACCGACCCGGACTGTGTATTCTCCACCACTCAAATAAAAGAAGTCATAAAATATATAATGAATGAATATATCTCCAAATTTTTTGAGGATATATTCATATGTAATAATTAGTATCTACCTAAAATCTAGTAATAAAATAATTAACAATCAATAAAATCAACAAGCTTCTAAAATAACTCTGGAAAACAGGATCTGTAAATAAATTATTAAATAAATCAACAAGCATGCAGTAAAAAAATTACTAGATTTTAGAAAACCCTATGGTTTTGAAAATTATTTCTTGAAATTAAAATATGTGGACCCAGAAGGGATGAAAGCGCCCACTCCCCGCGCTATACTGTGAATACCTACACCGAACTGTGTATTCTCCGCCACTCAAATAAAAGAAGTCATAAAATATATATTGAATGAATATATCTCCAAATTTTTTGAGGATATATTCATATGTAATAATTAGTATCTAAAATCTAGTAATAAAATAACCAACAATCAATAAAATCAACAAGCTTCTAAAATTATACTGGAAAACAGGATCTGTAAATTTAAACCGAATTAGTAATCAACATAATATTTAAAAATAAAATATAGTAGTAAGAAAAAAAAATTCAGCCACTTATTCACAGTTACCCAGGTTAGTACCTGTGAAAATCACGAAAACATTTCAAACATAATCCAGGCTGTTTGATACAAAGGGGGCAATAAAATAAGGTAGCTTTTCGAATATTTCTAGTATGTAAGCAATGCTTGCAATCTTTTCGTTTTGTTTTGCCTTTAGCGTTTTTAGGTAACTCTACGGGTAAATGAACATCATCTCCTGTGGTTAATTTTATTTTATTACCAACGGATGATGAAGATTGCATTGTATTTCTAGAATTAGTCTGTCTGTTAGTTGTGTTATCAAGTTGTAATAACTGTTTAACTATATGGAGACGAAAATCTAAAAAGGTTATAGCTTTGCCATTGTCTCCGATTGCATTAATTTGTCTTTTAAACATCATAAAAGCATTCAGAAGCATGACTTGCATGACATGTATAATTATTTTTTTATACCATCTGGTTGACTTCGTAATACTAGGATAATATGACAGCATCTGATCTTTTCTATCAACGCCTTTCATATATTTGTTATATTCTACAATGACTTTCGGTTTGGAAACAACCTGGCCACGCCTTTTTCTAAAATCAACGAAATTAGGCTCATGTTCGGTTGAAATCATTAAAACGTTCCTTTTGTCCCTGTAGTTTGTAACACAGACGCCCCTGGCACTATACCTCGTGAGATAAGTACCTCTAGCGACCCTAGCTCTGGTGATGGCTGGATTTTTTTTTCTATTGGCCCTTAATGTTCCCGTCAGATATGTACGCTTTTGAAGTAATCGTTCTGCTAGTTGAACGCTGCTATAGAAATTATCTGTGTACAGAGAGTGCCCTGCATTCAGATAATCTTCCATCAACATCATAACAACTTTATCAGCATGGTGTAGGGGGTATGTGTAAGGAGATGACTAAGACTCGCGATAACAATTTTACAAACATTTATTTATAATTGAAAAGAAAAATAAAGTAACAAAAATAAAACGCTTCTAACTAAAAAAAAATAACAATAGATGGTTCCTAGGAACGTTAATCAACTATACCTATCAGTCTATCGTCCTAACTACAATAAACCCTACTCTCGTCTCGCCGTGCACTATTCAATAATCATGCGGTTCGCTAACGAAAGCCAACACAATAACAAAACAATACACGACAGGACGCGAATCCACTTTCGACAAGGGGCGAGGCGAGGGGCGACCGACCTAGGTCGATGCAGCCGTTAGCACTCGTTCCGTGCCGAACGCAGACTGCCGAAGCTAACTACGGCGGGGTATTTATAGTCGCGCGGTCCTTGACGGTCGGCGGGCGCGGCGAGTAGTGGGGGCCTCGTCCGATCGTCCGGCCGGCGCGGGCGCTGGCGGGTCCCGCGGTGGTTGTCGCGTTACAGGCTCCCCCTCTGGTCCCGAAGACGCCTCGACGAGGAGACCAGTTGCTACTTCTGGGGTTGGCTGCTGCTTCCGTGGCCTGCCGCGTCTGCGCAAAGGTCTCTCTGGATTAGGTGTACTAAGAGCTGAGCCTTGATAGGGGCTCAGCGCTGAAGAATGATAAATACCCAATGGAATGTTACGATCTTCAGGCAGGGCCACTTCATAAGAGCAAGGCCCGTGCTGTCGCAGGATGATGTAGGGCCCATCGCGACGTGGAGCCAGCTTCGCTGAGTGATAGCGAGCTGCGTTGCTCTGGACATTTGAGGCCACCATAACGAGATCGCCGGGCTGAAGGGCAGGAGCAGCGCGGCGATGCTCGTCCACGAACTTCTTTCTTGACTCTTCCTTCCGTTCTTGAACTTCCCTTGTCTTCTTAAATGTTTCTGCTAATAGAATGAGTTTAGGGGTTATTTCGGGAATAAAATTTTCAGATAAGGCTATTTGTCGAATATCGTGCTTAACATCATCATATGTCCTCAATTCTCTACCAAATGTTAGATATGCAGGAGTATATCCCGTACTCAGGCAGTATGCAGTGTTCATGGCATATCTTATACTTGGAATTCGCTCAGCCCAAGAGCGGTGGTCAGTTTCAACCAAGATTCCTAGTTGGGTTTTTAAATCGCGATTTCTTCTTTCGACTGGATTTGTTTCTGGATGGTAAACAGGAGTGAAAGCATGGTGGATATCTAGACAATAAGCAAGTTTTTGCATTATTGCGCTAACAAATTGTGATCCATTATCACTTATTAATCTTCTCGGGACTCCATAGCGCAAAAATATTTCATTTAATAAAACAGATGCGCAGGCTTCCGCTGTTGCTTGCTCCAAGGCAAATAGCTCAACCCATCGTGTGGCGACGTCTTCTACAATAAATATCCAAGATTTATTGTCGTGAGTCTGAGGTAAAGGTCCGAACAAATCGAAGGACAAAGTTTCAAATCTTTGAGACATTGATGTCGTCTGTAATAATCCTGCTGGCTTCAGGTTAGTTGGTTTATAACGCTGACACTTGATACAGTCTTTGACATAGCTCTCAATGTCTTTTCGCATCCCCTTCCAAAAATATCTAGCAGCAATGCGGCGAAATGTTTTGTCGTATCCATAATGTCCTGCAGATGGTTCATCATGGTAGTATTTAAGGATAGTTTTCCTTTCATGCTGAGGTATAACTAGTTGGGCGTTCTGATTATCACTATCTGGAACGTAACGGTACAGCATTCCGCAGTTCATAATATATCCTTTGTTCGACCAGTAAACACCGTCTTCATTTTGAACAGGTCTCTCCAAGGTATCAACTATCTTCTTCAACTCATCATCTTTTAACTGTTCCTGTCTTATTTCAGATCCTGAGCTACGAGGTAAGTCTATTGAAACTACGCCTACTTCATTTTTCTCTTCATTTGTCTTGGTTATAGGTCTTGAAAGATTGTCAGCGATTACATTAGTTTTGCCTGGTATGTACTTAATCATTAGATTATACGGCTGGAGTTGTAAAGCCCATCTGGCAAGACGTCCTGTTGGAGACTTAATTGACATTAGCCACTTCAGAGCCTGATGGTCAGTGGCAATTACTACCGATGATCCTTCTATGTATCCTCTGAATTTGGATACTGCCCATATAACTGCCAATGCCTCTCGCTCAGTTGTAGAATAGTTGCGTTCCGCTTTAGTCAATAGCCGACTGGCGTATTCTACGGGGTGTTCATCAGCACCCTCCCCCTGCACCAAAACAGCTCCGATCGCATAATCGCTAGCATCTGTTTTGATAGTATACGGCTTGTCGATGTCGGCTTGTCGTAAAATAGGGGCACTGGTGAGTCGTGATTTGAGATTAAGAAAAGCTTTTTCTTGCTGCAATCCCCACTCCCATGCTGCATCTTTCTTCGTCAGACGAGTTAAGGGTTCCGTAATTTTGGCAAAATTTGGCACGAAGCGTCGGTACCATGAACAAGTCTGGAGAAACGATTGAACTTGTCGTAAGTTTTTAGGGGCTGGGATATCTAATATCGCAGATATCTTATCTGGATCTGTGCATAGACCTGCTTTGGTTATGATGTGTCCCAGATAAGCAATGCGTTCCTCACAGAAGCGACATTTTTCTTTGTTGACAATCACATTATTTTCCCGCAGAAGTCGAAACAGCTTGTCTAGGTCTTGCAAGTGCTGCTCAAATGTTGGAGAAAACAAAATAAGGTCATCTAAATATGCCAGTAGCTTTACCCCATCCAATTGCAGCTTCAATCTATCGATGAACCTTTGGAATGTTGCTGGCGCATTACGCAAACCAAATGGCATTCGGTTGAACTGATAGAGTCCAAATGGCGTAACAAAAGCCGTTTTCTCCTGATCCCCATCACGAACTTTGATCTGCCAGTAGCCTGCTCTCAGATCCAAGGATGACATAAAGGGCGTCGGTTTGGCTTCATGCAGCAAATCATCTATTCTCGGCAAAGGATATGCATCAGGTACAGTTATACTATTCAGCTGGCGGTAATCGATGCAGACCCTTACATCACCATTTTTCTTAGGGACCATCACAACTGGTGCTGCCCAAGGAGAGGTGGAAGGCGTGATAACACCTTCATCCAACATATGTTGAACTTCCGCCAATAAAACTCCTTTCCGCTGTGGAGACATCCTATACGGCGGAACAGCTATTGCTTTGTGGTTTCCAGTATCTATAGCGTGTTCTACTAGGATAGCTGGTTCTCCATTACCCACGAATACAGCAGCGTTGCGTTCTAGTACGTCTGCAAGCTGTGCGTCATCAATAACGCTATCTATAGTAGCATCTGTCAATCCGAGCATTGCTATGTCAATGTTGGGACCAAATAACGCCCCGCTGCGTGGAGACAAAGTGATCTCAGCATTATTGATGTTGGACTGTGCATCTCGGAACAATGAGCCAACAAATCGCGGTGAATAGCCGCTGAGTGTGGACGTTTTTCCCGAGGGCGAGGAGGGAGGAGTGTTAAAATCTATGAGTGGCGGTGGTCCATAGGAGTCCGCCATTTTGCGTTCCTCTGGTGGGTTTAAAAGTGGAGATGGAGTCATGAACATCGGACTAAGCATTGGTTCCAGAGCCGTCGATTTAACAAGCTTAGCAACAATTGACTCAGCATCCTCGGGCTCCGTCTGCACCATGGATACTGGTGCGCCTTCTTCATCCTCATTCATCAACTCAAACTTCCTGCCAGGGTCATCCAAGAAGTGAAATAGAAGTTGCGGCAAGTTAAGTACCAAACCTGCGTCCTGAATAAAGTCTACTCCTAGGAGTGTCCTGTTATCGTGTGATTCAGGCAGCACGATGAAGTTAGTGGGGATTATCCGACCACACAACGAAACGGGTACTTGAGCAGTCTGGACTTGTTGCCTACGTCGAAGCCCATCTGCCAGAGTTATTATCGCCCTTTCTTCCTTAAATTGGATGCCTTGCTTTTGTAGCACGCGATGCAGTGAAGTGGACGCGACACTTAACCTCGCTCCAGTGTCAATGTGGGCCTTTCCTTTAGTATCACCAATAGCTATATTTACAATTGGCCTAAGCCGCGAAGCTGATGCGATAGAGGGACTCAGCGAATAAAATCCCACCTCGACCGCTCCGATTTTACTTTTGTTGCACTTCGGGCATTTGCTCCTTACTACGCCAGGCTCACCGCATCCGTAACAAGTAATCTTCGGTCCCAGGATCGGCTTCTTGTCGGATTTACTCGTTGCTGGTTGTACTGAGGTAGTGGGTGCCGTAGGTGCCCTTTTGTTTTCTGCTACCTTTCTTCGGCACTCATTTTCAAGATGGCCATAGGCTCTGCAGAAGGTACACCGGGGTCTCTTTATTGTAGCCTGTCGATCAGTCATTACTTCCTCTACTTGTCGAGTCTTCATTAAAAGGTCGTCAAAAGATGCGACGGTATCTCGGGGTATTCTGTCCCTAATACTGACGTGGAGAGACGTATACAATAAGTCCAAGCTTTGTGAAGTGGTCAGGGCCGGCTTTGGTAGTTCGGCAAACAACGCTCGCTTTTTGGCAACGAATAATTCTGTGCCAGTTGGGGTTTCCTGTTTTTCGGTCACGATCTCCTCATATATTTTATAGGCTGGTCTCTTTGGTGCAAATGTAGATCTTATAAGTGTGACAACGCTATTCCAAGTGGTGACGCTCTCTTTGACACCCAGCCACCAGATCGCTGCGTCTTTGACCAATAGCAGTGTAAGCCCCTCAATAGCATTTTCATCCGTAACCGCTTCTATTTTCTTGAAGGTACTTATTGTTGATAGGAATGCCTCAACTATTGTTGCATCTCGAGTCCCATCGTAACGAGCCGTGCAGGCAGCAAAACTACCTGTCTTCTGAGCAATGACAGTATTTCTATTCGCCAAGACCCCTATCAGATCACGAAATTGATCATCAGTAAAGCTGACGTTCGCCATTTCTTTATTTCTGCGGCTACGTCTAGGTAAAATACGATATAAATCAATTTTGTACTAGAATCTACCTACGGTGATTAGTTGAAACAAAAAGTTAGGTACCGGCTCCTGGTCTTTAATAGAATTAATATAAAAAAATGACACTAGCTCCTGGTCTATGTAAAAAAAATATGACAGTAAAAGGCTTAAACTATTGCCTGCTAAAAACTGGAGGATACCTACTTAAAAAGGTTTATTACTAAAAATAAATTACTAATGCGAGCACGAAAAAAAACCTAATAGTAAGTGCTCCACGTTGGGATGCCACTTGTAGGGGGTATGTGTAAGGAGATGACTAAGACTCGCGATAACAATTTTACAAACATTTATTTATAATTGAAAAGAAAAATAAAGTAACAAAAATAAAACGCTTCTAACTAAAAAAAAATAACAATAGATGGTTTCTAGGAACGTTAATCAACTATACCTATCAGTCTATCGTCCTAACTACAATAAACCCTACTCTCGTCTCGCCGTGCACTATTCAATAATCATGCGGTTCGCTAACGAAAGCCAACACAATAACAAAACAATACACGACAGGACGCGAATCCACTTTCGACAAGGGGCGAGGCGAGGGGCGACCGACCTAGGTCGATGCAGCCGTTAGCACTCGTTCCGTGCCGAACGCAGACTGCCGAAGCTAACTACGGCGGGGTATTTATAGTCGCGCGGTCCTTGACGGTCGGCGGGCGCGGCGAGTAGTGGGGGCCTCGTCCGATCGTCCGGCCGGCGCGGGCGCTGGCGGGTCCCGCGGTGGTTGTCGCGTTACAATGGCCTTTTCCCCTTAGTTCGGGGTAATTTGCACCGTTATACATGTGCATTTTTGCGTAATACCATTAGTATCAGTGAGAACATACATTTTAACTCCATACTTATGGCGCTTGTTTTTTATATACTTTCTGATGCTTAAACGACCTCGCCAAAGTATTACACTTTCATCAATGGTCAAATTTTTAGGTGGGCTAACTAGTGATTTCATGAGAGCGTTAAAAAAGCATAATATAGGTTGTTCGAATCGGTTAGGATCAGTGTTACTGTACGA
The DNA here is from genome assembly GCA_946251805.1 of Cybosia mesomella. Taxonomy (NCBI): domain Eukaryota; kingdom Metazoa; phylum Arthropoda; class Insecta; order Lepidoptera; family Erebidae; genus Cybosia; species Cybosia mesomella. The sequence goes on from OX276411.1 coordinate 12,689,750, forward strand.
ATTTGAATCGTCATTATAAGTTAAATTACGAAGTAATATTAAAAAACGGTCCCGGGACATAAATCTTCCAAATGATAAATTAAACAAAATATCCGTATTCCAATAATCATTGAGCCTGTTCAACCGTATATGTCCCATATGAAATATTAACGCCAAGAAAACACGGACTTCGCTTTCATTCGTATTTTTTAAGTTTTGGGCTCTACTATTAGGGAGGTTATTTTCTAGCATCATACGTAATCCATGAGTATTAATACTACTAACTAAAATGGCCATAAATGTGTAATTAAAAAATAAATTTAAATAATCAATAGGAAACTCAGCTGGACCAATGTTAAAGTGTCCGACGCTGTTGAAGGCCAATGTCTGGAGATGGCCTGTCTCAGTCCACTCATCAGTTTCAACTTGGCGGCCACGACCTCCTTCGGAATTCTGTTCCTCCTCTTCCTCGGAAGAAGCCGAAGAAGTGGAGATACTTCCTTCAGAGATGTTTCCCTCCCTATAAGTACGTACAATTTTATGTACCTTCAGGCAAAATGTGCTTATTTTTTCAAGTGTTTGATATTGGTTCTTTAATATTTTAACACAAATGGACCCTACGTCAGGAAATCATTTACTCACGTAAACACAACAGGCCACAATAATATAACATTATTAGAATAATTTACTCACGAATCATCTCCAAACATATCTGCAAGTTGGGACGTAATTTCGTCAGATGAGTAGGCGGACATGGTACTATCCACAACAGACTGTTACACGAACACGACACGATGTAAACTCGTTGAACTACAAAAGTAGACTGACGCTCCAACTTTGGTTAACAATATACACAATTTACTGAAACCATTTTGTACGCGATAAGCTACTGATGTTTCTTACTCATTGTTCTTATTTGCACAATAGACTTTTTAAAAATTAAATTTTAGGGATTACTCGCATTGTTTGTTGCTATTGTTTCACCACCTGCGTGCTTATCTTAAAATATTTTAGAGATTATCTTCAAAGGCGGCCGGCAACACAATTGAAATATATTTTTATTGTTTAGACACCTGCATATTGTAATATTTTAGTTACATATTGTCTTCAAAGTTGTCCAAAACACAAATAAATAAAATATAGTCTATAGATATGAAAGCTTCTAATTGTTGTAAATTGACAAAGGCGCCGACTTTGTCAATTTACAACAATTGGAAGCTTTCAAATCTCTATATTTTATTTATAAAACTACGCAACCGCATTGCTGGTGGCACCATACTGTTTATAAGTGATGTTTGTTTTGTTATAAAATGAGTTTTAGAAGAGAACAATAACTATAGTGACTACAATGATGTGCGAATCATAAAATAGGTACCTATACCTAATTATTATAATTTCCATATCTAAATTAGGTATATGGTTTAAATAGACGTATGACTTAGGACTCCCTAACATTACGTCATCCGCATCATCGCCATAAACGTGCCATATTTGCACCAGGTTAATCAACGTTGATGTTTACCAATAGATCTTTAGCTTGGGTAAGTAGAAAAACAATATACCTACACGTCTTAATAGGTATGAGTAGGTATACCTAGGTATCGAAACCAACGGTGTAGGTACCTACACCAAACCGAGCGTCGTAGGTACGAAAGACGCCGAGTCGTATGATCGTATCACCGTTGACATAAAAACAAAGATTTCTTTTTCGTCACCTTTTGATCTTTGTCATAAATTCTTTGGTCGATTGTAATACAATTAGGTACATTTTCGAGAGCCACTTGCGCTTGGGGCCTCTGAATAAAAAAAAACCACATAATATGATGTGGGTTTTCGTACTGAGGGTGTGGCCGGAGGGATGAGAAGTTGAAATCACAGGGTATGTGTGAGTAACGCACAGCTGTAGCATTTATAAGAAAACACGCTTGGCGCATATTAACGGATCGTCGCACGGAGCCTCCGAGGAAGAACGCCTGCAAGCCTACTACCTCGGACTTCGCCGCTCGGACCCGCACTCGCGCGCTGACTGCCGGTGCATACGGTCGCGTCTGTATTCGACGCAGCCGTAGTCACCGGACGTGTCGCGCGCGCCCACGCCCAGCCCAACGTTTCGTTGTCGGGTCGCTGCTGCGCTCCTGCTTTCTTCAGCCAGCCATGAAGAAGACGCCTTCTTCAAAGCAGCCTCCACGGGTTCGGAGTCCCCCCCGGGACCCCCGACCCCCACCAAAAAGCCCTCCTAAGGGCTCCACCGCCTCTAAGGGACCGGTATCCGGCCCCAAGGAGACGCCGACTCCGCCGCGCGCGCTCGCCAGTGCGCCGACCGCAGGCGCATCGAGGACGTCCGCTCCCCCCCGCGCGCCGCCGGGCGGGTTGAGCGCATCTCGCGCTGCGCCAGCGAAGGCGCCCGCGCCGCGTGCGAGCCCGAGCTCCGCTCCGCAACCGCCGCCGCGCGCTTCGCCCGCCTCGACTCCGCCGTCCGTGACGGCGTCGACGTCGAAGGCGATCCGGACGCCGGTAGCGAGGTACCAGGCCGCGGCTTCCCCGCGCCAAGATGCCCGCGAGTCCCCAGCCTCGCGCGCGTGGGCTTACGCGCCCTCCTTTGATGACATGGAGAGCTCATTCGCCTCCATTGAGTCCTTCCAAGACTCACCCAGAACTCCCGCAGCCGCAGCCCAGGTCACCCCGGACCTGCGTCTTTCCGTCAGGCGTCGCTCCAAGCCGGAGCTGACGCCGATGGAAACCGTCCCATCGGCCCCCGGACCTGCGCGTCGCCCGCGCAGCCCCGACTCCGCCGAAAAAGAAGATACCAAGCGCCACAAGGCGCGTAACTCGAGCGCAGCCGCGCCTCAAGGAGACCCCGCCGCCGCCGAAGCTGCAACCGCAGCGCCCGCAGATGGTCGAGGCAGGAGGTACCCCCCGGTAATCGTGGAGGAGCTGCCTAACTTCGCCCGACATCTGCGGGAGTTGAAAGCCCAACTGGGAAGACCGGCCAACGCGCGCCCTTACGGGAAAGGGCTGCGCTTCATTCCCACGGACGGAGAAGAATACCGCCTACTGCAGGCCTACTTCTCCATATTGGAGAGCCAGGAAGGAGTGGCCTGGCACACTTATTCTCCCCCCTCAGATCGAGGAGTCAAGGTGGCCATCAGAGGGCTGCCGACGAACGCCACACCAGAGGAGATAGCAGAGGACTTTCGCGAGCTGGGATTCGACCCCGAATACACACGAGCTATTCGGGGTCGCGGCGGACGACCTGGATGCATCTTCCTGGTGGTGCTGAAGAAGACCCGAGGTGTCATCCCGGACATCTTCGATGTAAACGAGCTCCTCGGCATGACCGGGGTGAAAATTGAAGCCTGGCGCGGGAAGCGGAAGCCCGCGCAATGTCACCGCTGCCAGCAGTTCCGCCACAGCAGCCACCACTGCCACCGCATGCAGGCCTGCGTGCAGTGTGGCGGTGAGCATGCTGCGCGGGACTGCCCCCGGCCGCGGGAACAACCCGCCACCTGCGCGAACTGCAGTGGCGATCACCCCGCCAACCACTTCCGGTGCCCCGTCTTCCGACGTGAGGCCCGGAACAGGAAGGCGGGCACAGCCGCCGTCACCAGCGGGCCGCACAGCCGGCCAGCGCCGGTGAACCCACAGCCTCTCGGGGAGAGGCAAGGCTTATATGAAGTTCAAAAGTCTTATCCATATTTTATGAACTGGCAGCCATTTTGTGAGTTAAAACCTATATCTGTGGCGAGTCCCAGAATAGGACTTTATGTTGTTATATTATTTTTGAGGCTGGAATTTTAGCATTTACCACGTAAATACACGCATTTTGTAATAATCACATTGCAGTTTATTATATTAGTGATCTGCAGTGCTATTCTCTAAGGACCACAGCCTTGCGCGCAGCATTTTTGATTGATGATGAAATCTAAATCTAAATCTAAATCTAAATCATAAATTAAAATCAAAATTAAAATAAAATAAAATATAAATCCAAAGCAGCATTTTGCGAGCTCGTCGACGAGCGCAGCGCTGCGCGCAAGGCTGTGGTCCTTAGAGAATAGCACTGCTGATTACACATATTCGTGTCGGTTTTAATAATAATAATAATAATAATAAAATCTTTATTTCGGACCAAGGGAGTCCATATAGTGTTAGTAACAAAAACAATCTTATCCTATTGTTAGTAAATACACATCACAGAACACAAAGTAGGTATTGTTGCGACACCAGGACACTGTCTACGTCACAGTATGCACTCGTACCCAGTGCCCCAGCATCGGACTGTCCCACTTATCTGATAATGCGCTCAGGATACTGTGGGAGCTCTCTCGCGTCCTACGGAGAACAGACGCGCATCGCTTTCGGATGATGGCATTAAAACCATCAACCCTCGCCTCCGCGAACATCCCAGATGCACTGCAGTAGCGTGGTAGCCCCAACAATACCCTGAACGCATTATTATACTGAACGCGCAAAGCGCAGAAAGCCTTTTGTGTATAACTAACCCACAGACTGCAGGTGTAAAATGACTGACAGTATGCTCGAAACAGTGTCACTTTAGACTGCTTTGAACACCTTGCAAATCTGCGGGCCAGCATATTACATCGGACTGCCAACGCTCTGCGCTCTCTCTCGATATCGAGATTGTCGCTCAGATCATCAGTGACCCAGTGACCCAAGTACTTGACCTTAGTGACTCTTGTTAGAGGAGTATGGCACAGCGAGACGGGTGGCACGTTCGAGTAACATTTGGTGCCCGCCTTAAAGACTAGTAACTCACTCTTTTTAGCACTATACCTGAGTCCATGGGCCACCGCATAACCCTCACAGACCTGCAACAACCGCCTTAGTGCGCTGATCGAAGGGCTTAGCAGCACCATATCATCTGCGTAGCTGATATTGTTGACGCATATCCCGTCTATGTGACAACCAATGTTGGCGCTGCTAAGCTCAACGATCAACTGATTAATGTACAGATTGAATAGGCGTGGAGAGGATATACCCCCCTGCCTCACCCCGCATTCCAACCTGTACATACGAGAGAATGAGCCAGCCCATTTAACATAATTCGTCTGGTTATTGTACCAGTACTTAAGCAGAGATATGACTTCATTTTCCACAGTACTTTGTTTGTAAAGCTTCTCCCATAGGATGTCATAAGACACCAGGTCGAATGCCTTGGCCAAGTCAAGGAAGCAAGCGTTGACTGGTGTCTTCCTGTCCACATAGTATTGAACAATCTGCTTCAGACACAATATAGCACTTTCCGTAGAGAGCCCTGGTCTAAAGCCAAATTGTGCATCATGTATACTTACACGTGTAGCCATATGTGAATCAAGCAGACTGTCCAGCACCTTAGCTGTTATGGTGGCGAGGGAAATGGGTCTATAGTTAGCGGGATCAGAAGTATTACCTGTTTTATTTTTGACAATCGGCACGACTATTGTTCGCATTAAATCATTCGGCAAATGAGAATGACTCATACATAAGGTCAAAAACATAGCCAACACTCTCGGTAGATGAACACCTGCGTACCGCAAATGCTCCACGCTGAGGTGATCGTGACCCGGAGACTTCCCTCTAACCATGTTTTTAATTACGGTCGCAACCTCTTTCGCACAAAATTTAACCTTAAGCTCCGGAGTGATCCTCACAGCGCTAAGCATCAACGGTGACGCATGCACCGCTGGCGTAGGCGGTGGTTCCACTTTGAAGTGGTCCATAAACATATTTGCTATAGACGTGGGATCGCATTCACCCCCCACGCTAACCGGAAGGCGCGGCCTGGGGCTCAACTTGTTAGTGTTTTTCCAGAATTTTGAGAAATTTTTAGACTTGTGGTTTTCTGCTAGTATATCCATTTTGATTTGTGTTTGATTATTGCGACACCACTTCAATTTAGATTTAAATACTTTTCGAGCTTCACGCATTTTGTCATAAATATTTCCCATAATCGGATGCCCGTGTAAATTCCAGATTTTAAACGCGAGCCGAGCCTCATCGTGTGCAGATCTAACATGTTTGTTCCACCCCAATATTGGTTTATAATTCTTCATTCTAACAATACTAGCACTACGCTCAGCGGCTTCTGTCAGTATACAAATAATTTTTCTATACAGGTTATCTAAGATTAATTTATGATTCGAATCTCCACAAACCGTATCCGCACATACCCTCAGTTCGGGAGGAAAATCTATACCACGAAAAGATGTGTTACATAGTTTTTCATAGATATCTATTTGCCCCAAATCACGTTCGCCCCAGATCACCTTATTACAGCCTAGATTCGGTAGAATAATACTTGGTTCACTTAGTTTTATGTTACATTGTACCTGTATAGGCATATGATCGGACCAATAACTATCGTACAATACCTCTGCACCAATGAGTGTACGCCAGGCGGCCTCCGTCACAACACAGTGATCGAGCCAGGTACGACTTCCATGCACTTGGCACACGAAAGTATATGAGTCACTCGGTAGAAGCTCCGTGTCCGCACAAGACCAACACTGTTCCTCACAGAAAGATTGCAACTCCGAATAAAACAGCTTACCCCTATGGGCATTAAAGTCACCTAACATAAAAACTGTTTCAATATTATTACTATCTATTATAGCGTTCATTTCACTTAAGCAATCAGTAAACTCAACTAAATTTTGGCTACAATTAGTAGGCATGTACACCGAAAATACAAGCATATATCTATCATGTAATCGTACTTTTATGCATGTGAGACGATCACTGTTGCACTGAATAACAGTCACTGATGAAAACAGACTCCTTCTCCAAAGCAATGCCACTCCACCGTAGGGCCTACCCTTAAGTATGCCGGCAGATGTATCCATCGCTGACGTTCCCGTACACGCGAAATCATTATGTATACTGTCAAGAAATGTTAAGTCGTGTGGCATTAGCCATGTTTCTTGCAATGCTATAATGTCAGCTGATACACATAGTCGTCGTATACAATCCACTGACGTCATTACTCCTTTACAATTAAAACTCACAAATTTTAACGATCTATCCATTGCTATTTAATCGCCAGTTCACCTTTCATACATTGCTTTTCATCAGTCACGGCTTTGTTAAAGTAAACAAAACGACGGAAAGAAATACCCTCCGGCCACAAACTATCATTTAAAAATATTGCAAGTTTATGTTGTGGTACAAGAATTTTATACGCGTTATAATTTCGCTGCTTTAACATTTTAATTTTCTTAAGTGTTACCAATGTTTGCGTCTTTGACACGATGTAATCAGTGATATCACCTTCTGAGGCCTGCTTATCAACATTTGTAATGAAGTGCGGGATTTTAATTTCAGCCGCTCTAAATTTCTCATTTGGTTCCAGCGCGGCTTTACCTCGGCTTCCTGCAAAACGATATTTCGTTTTCTTTCCCTGTACAAGGACCCACTCATTACTTGTATCTTTATCACTACGATTTTGCGTGTGATTATTATCGCTTCCGCTTGGCGCTTGTGACACGGGGCACGACAAAGTTTGTACCACAGCCGGGGTGGGGACCTCCGTGTGAGAAGAAACCTGTCGTGCGAGCGGGACAGATTCCTCATGAGCGGGTGATAAAGATATTGGCGGTACGATCACCTCATTATCGGCGTTCGATGTCCTTTCGGAGGTGTCTAAAAAGTGAGGTAGGCCCATTGGCCCACTGTCTAAACAGAAACTATTTTTTGTAAGTCCACCGCCTCTTTTGGTGTTAATGTTTTGTGTACCGGTCGGTGAACAATGTTTGAATTGAGATAGTTCTTTTTTAAAATCGTTTAATTTCTCAGTAGTTACATAGCATTCTTTCACTTCGCGTATCTCTTTCTGTAGTACCAATAGATCTTTTAAGAGTCTAGTTGCATCAATGTGGTCGAATGTAACCGGTGGTAACTTTTGCAATTCCCGTGCAACGAAAACCGGTACTGCTTCAGGATCCGTCTCTTTCAGCAACGCTATAACATCATGGAGATCTCTTTGTGATTTCCCATCCCGCTTTCGAGTGATTTTGCGCCTCGTCGTGGAGATTGAGTCAAACAAGAGAGCCTTCGCCGTTTCAATGTCCTCGACGGAGAAAGCTGTTTTGCATATCCTCACCAAGCTTTCCTCGTCCATTACGTCCATTTTATTTTGGACGAAGGCTAAAACTTCACTTATAACTATATTACAGCTATTGCACTTAATTACTTGTGACGTCATTTTCCTATGAAACGTAGGTTAAACGACACAACCGCACAGTGTGTAATACCGCACGAGACTATCAATCTTCTCAATCACTTTCAATCCTATAATTATAATTTGACCAAGCAAAATCCATCTACCAATTCGTAAAATGACTTGCCCATCGCTTCAAAGCTTGTTTTTGACTTAAAATGTAATTAATAGGCCCATGTTAGTAAGTAAACTGAAATATTACTTACTGTTCCATCGTCTTTTTTTTTTGCAAAAACACACAAATTTTAGAAAATATTGCACGAACTAGCAAGTAATGCGCGACCTATGACTGAGCAGGTCACAGATTAAACTAAAAAAAACCATTTTTTTCGCACTACAGACGTGTAACGTTGCATGTCAGAGGGAAATGTCGTTCATTCTTATACGATTTTTAACGTGTGTGAAAGAGGAAGAATCGTCTTTACTCGTTAAAATAAGCCGCGAAATGAATATCTGCAGGTCGCGCCACAGACAAGCACTTTTTAAAAAGTCCCATAATGGGATCCTCCACAGACGAGGGGTTAAGGAATGTAGTATTTTCTCTGTAATAAACTTTTGTTTGTCATGATCACATGAGAACATGTATCTTTCACAGGTGATCCAAAACCTGCATTATATTTAGTGTTAAACACTTTCTAAAAAATGATTCTTTTACCTTCAATTCCGGTGTTTCATTTTGTCCATCACCTAAATAAACTTAAAATTTAAATTATAGTGTCTTCCACAGTAAATGTGTCATTTATGTGGCCATTGTCCGTACTTTCATTTCGCTTATTTACACTAGGCCACCGTTTGGCGCAACGGTGCAACTGATGACCGATATCACTTTGGTTGTTTATCTCACTCACGTTTATCACTGCACTATTATTTGGTCTATTGTCCAAATTCGGACGCGGGGAGGCTCCTGGGGGCTCCCGTCGATGCTGCAAACTTGTTGTATGGTGTATAGCATCAATGTCCTTGACATACTGGTCAGCAAAACGTGAATCCAATACACCGAACAGGTCGTTCGCCAGATATCCGACACCATTTATTAACCCGCGCCTCCGCCGCGCTGTCTGCGACGGTACGCTCCACCGTCTAGCGGGAACATTAAAGTGCTGCGTTAGCAGGAGTTCATTGTAGTACTCGAATTCCTGGTAATCGTGCCGGGCTTGTTGTACTATCATATTACAATGAGTCGGTATGCTGATAATTGAGCATTGTTTTGATTAATAATTCGTGATCTTGTTATAGGTTTTTACACCTGTCCAATACGGTTCCATGTCATAGGACATAACTAAAGTCCATTTGTCTCTAATTAATTGCACCTTTGTTACGGGATCGAAATGTAAGGACATGTTGTTTGGTAGTTGTTTGATGGTGTGTAAGCTGTTAGTTGGCAGGATCAACATTAGAACGCATAAAAACACGGTGAATGCTGTTCCCGTCCCTGTTCTGGTTATATTTGTTTTTTGTTTTCTGTAGACTTGACGGTACTGGTTTCAGTCGTAATGGGTGGTGGTTTCTGGATTGTTTCACTATTTTGGTTCAAGGGTAATAGTGACAATTTTACGATTGGACGTTTTATTTCGCCGTTTTTGGTTTTTAAAGTAACTGTTCTGGTCAGCCCATCTGTTCCCGGATGAGTATCAATGACACGACCCATAGCCCATTTTCCTGGTGGTACGTTTTCATCATGAATCACCACTAAGTCTCCGAGACAAATGTTTTTTGTGTGCTCCATCCATTTGTTTCTGGAAGAAAGTTGCACTAGGTATTCAGTTTTCCACCTTTTCCATATATCTCTGAACAATTTGGTTGTTAAATGCCACCTGGTTCTAACATCTTGTGCGGTTTCTATAGTGGTTATTCCCGGCCTTGCTGCCAAAAAATGGGCGGGTGTGAGAAAATCTAGGTCGTCAGCTTGCTCTGATAAGGCACAAAGGGGTCGCGAATTGAGGCATGCTTCTATCCTAGCTAATAATGTGATGTACTCTTCAAATGTTAATTTTTGTACACCTACGACTCTTTTTAGATGGTGTTTGAGACTTCGCACTGCGCGTTCCCACAGACCTCCCGCGTTGGGCCACTTTGGTGCGTTGAAATGCCATTCAATACCTAATTCTGCTGTCTCAGTTAGGAAACCTTCACTGAATACCTGTTGAAGGCTGTTGTACTCTTCCTGTATCATTCTGTTTGCCCCAACAAAATTTGTGCCGTTGTCACTGTACATGTGTCGGGGGCACCCTCTTCTGGCTGCCAACCGGGTTAGGGCTGCTAAAAAGGCCGAACTGCTCAAATCTGATACGAGCTCTACGTGGACGGCTTTTGTAACCATACATATAAAAACAGCTATGTAGCCCTTTGTAGTTTTAATACCTCGTCCTTTGTTTGCCTTTACTTCTACGAAACCCGTGTAGTCCACGCCGCAATGATAAAATGCGTGTCCGGGATTTACTCTAGGTTCAGGTAAATCTCCCATAAGCTGGTGCTGCTTAATTGGGTTTTGCTTTCTGCACACGACACATCGCCTAATAAACTTTTTGGTAGCCATATATCCACCGATGATCCAGTACTGTTGTCTTAGATTTGCTAATGTAAGACGGGATCCTCCGTGGAAGGTTAATCTATGGGCTTGGTCTATAATTAATGTGGTTATCAAATGGTTGTGGGGTAAGATGATAGGATGTTTCATATCAAGACTTATGTGAGCGTTTGTCAACCTTCCGCCCACACGTAGTATTCCGTGTTTGTCAATGATCGGGTTCAAAGTTAAAATTTTGCTCTTTGTTTGGACTCTACCATGTTTATTTAAATATTCTAACTCGTCCGCAAATTCTGTTTGCTGAATGGTTTTGATTATCAGCAGTTTTGCGACACGCAGCTCGTGTATTTCTAGGTAGGGTCGATGAACTTGCTTCTTATAGGTAGGCAGTCGTAATATCCATGCGTAAATTCTGATGGTTTTCGAAATACTACTGAACTTATTTAGTAGATAGTTAACAATTTCGTTGGTCATCACATTTTGTTTGTGTTTAACAACTGCCATGTTGGTTAATTTTAAGATAGCTGACTTGACCTCTAAATTGGTTTCGTATTTAGAAAGGCAGCTTCCTTGTTTAGTGTGTGATGATAGCCAAGGTGGTCCTTGCCACCACAGGTTATGGTTTATGAGTTGCTTGACAGTCACGCCACGACTTGCGCAATCAGCTGGATTGTCTGAGGTCTTCACAAAAAGCCAACGTTCTGCCGGTATGGTTTTCGTGATTGATGCTACTCGATTGGTTACAAATGGTTTCCACCGTGCTGGATCTCCGTGTATCCAACCCAATACTGCTGTTGAATCTGTCCAGCAGTACACATCTTTGTGGTAATCTGATAAGCAACTTTGTACTTTTAGCATCAACTGAGCTAACAGATGAGCGCCCATTAGCTCTAACCTAGGAATAGACACGGCCTTGTTCAATGGGGCTAGCCTTGCTTTTCCCGCTACTAGTGTTATGGTTGTGTGTTTGGGTTTCACGATCTTACAGTAAATTACACATGCGTATGCTTTATTTGAGGCATCGCAGAATCCGTGCAACTCTATTTTTTCGTTATGGCCCATTCCTAGCCATCTGTTGACTTTTATGTCGTTTATCTCTGTAAATTCTTTTCTTAATTTGCACCATTGTGATTTTATTTCTTCTGGTAGTTCTTCGTCCCATTTCAGCTTTGATAACCAGACATTTTGAAACAATAGTTTCATGGTAGTGCTCAGAGGGGTTAGCCATCCTAATGGGTCGAATAGTTTAGAGATGTTTGAAAGAAGCGATCTTTTAGTAATTTTGGTTGTCGAATTGGCGTCCAGCTTTGATGTAAATATAAAATGATCATTTTTTGGGTTCCAGCCTAGACCAAGGGTTTTGGTGGAATCACTCTGCTTGAATTCATAAGTCGACTGATTGCACTGCTCCTTTTCTAAGTCGGTTAGAAGCTCGGCTTTGTTGGCAGTCCATTTTTGAAGGTTAAAACCACCCAACCGCAATAGTTTTATGAGGTCGGATTTTAATTGACTAGCCGCCTTCATGGTGTGTCGTCCTCCGCAATAGTCATCCATATAAAAGTTTCCTTCCAACTCCTTTGCCGCTTCGGGAAAAGTGTTTCGTTCATCAGATGCCAATTGTTTTAAACACATCATTGCCAAAAATCCTGCTGGTTTGGTACCATAAGTAAGCGTGACGAGTTGATATGGTTGAATCCGTTGATTTAGACCTCGCCATAGTATTTTTTGGTAGGCCTGATCCTCCTCGTTCACCCGTATCATTCTGTACATTTTTTCAATGTCAGCAGTGTATACGTATTGAAACTGTCTCCATTTTAGGATAAGCTCTTGAAGATCTTTCTGTATATTAGGACCTCTGTATAACACGTCGTTCGAACTGTATCCTGATGATGATTTTGCTGACGCGTTAAATACTACCCTTAGCTTAGTGGTAGTTGATTCAGCTCGAGTGACTGCATGATGTGGCAAGAAGCACTCGATTGCTTGGTTATCGCTCGAAGGAATCATATGATTCAACTGTAGATATTCGTTCATAAATTGTTGGTAGCCTTTTTTCAATTCTCCGTTTTTCTCTAACTTCTTCTCAAGATTTCTATACTGGGCTAACGCTTGTGGTTTTGTAAGCCCCAGCTTCTCTTTGAGTGATGGTTTGAATGGTAAGCGGACTTCATATGTGCCGGTGTCAAGCCTAGTTGTGGTTTTGTGGAAATACTCCAGACACTCATGATCATCCGTAGACATTTCTATTTTTTGGTTTATGTCTTCGTTCTCCCAAAACTTCAGTAATTTCTCAGTGTTATGGAGGATAACGTTGCAGTGGTAGTGTGGTCTGATAGATCCGCATAAGAGCCAACCCAACTGTGTTTGTTGTGCTATTGGTTGCCTGTCGTTGTCTCCCCTCAAGATACCTCCTAATATTATTTTACTGTAGACGTCAGCTCCTAGGAGTAGTTCTACTGATCTGCTGGTATAAAATTCTGGATCAGCTAAATTTATTCCCTGTATGTGACTCCAAGTCAATGGTTTCTGGAAGGTTTTGTTGGGCAATTGTTTCAAAAGATTGTTCATGATAATAACATTCGTATTAACGGAAAAGTCGCTGTGTATAGAATGTATGGTTAATTCTAACTGGCCTTTTGTGTTGTTTCCTTTCTCCCCTACGCCGAATATTTGGCCCTTAAAATTAGAACGTTTTAATCCTAATGTTTGGGCCGCCTTTTCGTTTATTAGTGATATCTGTGAACCCTGGTCGACTAAAGCCCGCAAGGTATGTAGAGTTCCATCAATTCCCACGACCTTAACTACAGCGGTCGCTAGTAGAACATCAGACAGGTCATCCCGTGAAGCGTTCGATGACCTAGATTGTTGTTTCTTAGTTGCTACGCTGTTTGTTTCTGCTGATGTAGATGGACCTTGAGCGTCAATGGCCTCGTGTAATAAAGTGTTATGCGGACCTAAGCATTTACGACATCGTTTCTTCGATACACATGGTTTATTGAAGAGGCAAATTAAGCAATTTTTACAATAATTTAATTGCTCTACTTTATTTAATTTTTGCTCATCCGTCGTTTGTAGAAATTCAGAACAATGCCATAATCCGTGGTTAGCATTGCACAGTCCACAGGTTAATGAACGTGAAATGTGGTATGCGTTTGTGTTCGGATTCGTCTGTTCTTTTTTAGGTGATTGTTGGTTGTTGCCATGTGAATTTTTCTTATAGCTTTGATGGGGATAACTTGTTGTTTTTGAGGCTTGAGGCGTTACGGTTTTCTGGTTTGTAGGTTCCTGTTTACGGTGAGATGCTTCTAAGGCTGTGAATTTTCTTTCTAAATATTCCAGAAATTCCTGTAAGGACGGTAATTCTCTGGGATTTTTGATTGAAGATATGTATTCTGCGTGGGAATCATTGTCTAGTTTTTGCGATAAGAGATGCACTAGAAGTGGGTCCCACGTTGAGATATCCACCCCTAAGATTTGTATGGCATGTAGCGTTTCGTTGGTAACGTCATGCAGCCTTTTTATCGATTTTAACATTAGTGTATATTGCTGCTGCCCCGGTACGTTGGGCAATTCGAGCATCCTACGAATGTGGGACGTGAATATTGACTTTTTGTTGTCGTATCGATGGGTTAAAATCTCCCAACAGACTCGATAATTGTCGGAACTAATTTGTAGATGGTGTATTAGACGATCGGCCTCTCCAGCCACCTTACTCTTCAAAAATTGCATTTTTTGTGCGTTAGACATAGATGGATTTTTGTCGATGGCCTCAGTGAATAGATCTTTAACCGAGACCCACTGGTTATAGGTTACGTTAAATATAGGTATGCTTATTTGAGGGGTAGACTGTTCACGGTGTTTTACGGACCACATTTTCATATGTATGTTGTTCGTCAACTCATTGTATGTGGCCTCGTGTCTGCTAAATTCACTTTGGTACCGGAAATCATCACCACCGTCTTCACCCTCGATCTCCCAGTGGAGTTGGTCAACCTGTCCCCAGCGGTTGTCCAATGACTTTAGAGCACTTTGGAATTGCCACTTGTTTTCCAAACTGTCTATGTCTATATTACTGACAGTTCTCATAAAGGCCTTAAAGTTGATGGACTGTTTTTTCATTAATTGTTCCTGCCTTTGCGACCCTGTCGGTGTATGGTAGAATGCCTCTTGTCGCGGGGACCTCTCGCGACGAGGCAGTGTCTCTGGTTGGTGTTGCTCCGTTTCCGCATCTGGTTTGCGCAGTTCGGAGCGTGGTTGTTCCCTTGTGTGGACACCTGGTGCCGGGATTGCTCGCTCTGGATCCACTTGACGAGGGCTGACACCTAGCAGCTGCTTTTTGTGCAATTGTTCTATAGTGTCTTCAATCCTTTCTTTAATATTCTTATATACTTCCTGGGCTGTCTCGAAACAACTCTTTTTAAAATATACGTGGTCGAATTCCGCAAACTCACACATTTTACGGTGGTTGCTTTGGTACTCTCCCCAGTAAGCTTCCAACATTTCCGCTTTCCGCTTGTAATTGTCGATGGTCTTCCTGTCAGAGCCATCTTTCTTGATATTTGTCAAGAATTTGGTCAGAACTTCATAGAGCTCGGTTTGGTTGATGAATACGGCGTCGGAATTCATGTTTAGAAATTGGTTCAGAAGAGAAGTAAACGGTAGTGGTTAGGAATAATAATGGTTTGATCTGACCTGGTTTGCTGTGTCTGGTCTGGTACTGCGACCACAGTTGGCAAGCTTGTACAAACCGCTGTGATCCCCTCGCTTGTCTGGTGCAGGCACTGTATCACTTTATAGCCACTGGTTGTTTTATCGAAGGACCATGAAAAGAATTGGGGTCGCCTTGTATTATGGTTGACTCTACACAACTCCAACTCTTGGATTGTTTGATATATAATGGTATAAAAGGTATTGGTAAAACAAGAATAAGTTTAAGGAAAGTATTTATAATCACTCACTAATAGTTTACACTAAAATGGTTTATGTTATAATTAACTTATATTAATTAAGATAATGATTCTAATGGTTTGGAATTAATGGTTAATGGTTTTGGTTGCGAGTACGCGGTAACTCCGTGAGGGCTTTGGACACGAACTGGCTACACATTAGCCAAATCGAACAAATATGCATAATTGCAAGCGATGCAATTATACGCATTTGTCGAGTGTTTGATTTACTCGAACAAATATTATCTGTATTATTTCATCGACTCTGTCTATGTTAGCTGTGGTCAACCCTATCGGCTGTGGCACATTATCTATGAACTCCCACCAAGTCGCTTCTTTCAGCCGACGTTATAAATTACGGTGCAGCGGTTTTGCGAGCCCCTAATTTTCTGCATCGCTTCCACAAGTGCATAGCTCTGGTACTGAGCCGTTGGTGAGAATTTTACAATTTATACATTACGTGTGCTAATCATTTTTATTACAGAGTGCTCATTAGTGTTGGAGGGTGACGTGGTACCAATGGCCCACCAGGGATATTCCCCGTGGCCTCTTCATCTTCACCAATGGTGCCACGTCAGGTTCCCACTGCTATGCTAAGCTACTCCAGGCATCGCCTCGTTTTTTACGTGAACGAGGCCTGCCAACATTATCCATGTATTGGAATTATATAGAATGTTATCATGCCACATTACACCTCTGTAGTCTTGGCAAAGTTTTATAATTGGGATGCTGCTTTTTACGTGAGCAGTATCTATTTGTTTTAATTGTGTAGCTTATACGCAAGGCATGCTTTCCCTTTTCACGCTTGTCAAAAGGACAATAACCTGTGCGGGCCACGCGGTCAGTGACCGCATGGTGAACAATCCTTCAGTGTCATCTATGTTTCTGTGCATCTGTTCCTGCTGCTTGCAAAGGCTGTGACCTGCCTGCTTTCGCAATAATGACCATAAGCATCACGTGCCTGGGGAAGCTTGTCACCTTTCTTACGCCTTCGGTATGCCCGGCCTGCACTAGCAGTATGTATTCACATACTGAAAGCTTTGCCTTCTCTTTTCAGGTCCGCCGAGCGAGTCACGCAGCGGTTGGTGCCAGCGCGACACGCCGGGCGGATACTACAGGCAGAGCTAAGTGCAGACTCCTGGCTGCCGCGGGCCGTCTTTCACGTCTTCACATCTCTTAACTTCACTTCCTTAACTTCAATCTTATTGAACTATGCGTACTCACCCTTGAGATTACATACAGTTGATAACATTTAATATATGAAAGGTAAAACTAGTCTCATGTTTGATTTGCTATAACCTTATAAACCAACTACTAACTTCTAATAACTTGTAACTTATAATCAACCTTAAAATTCAACTATCCCTGTTACAAACACCATTAGGGGACCATAACCCCGATCCAACGCCCCCCCTCTATTAAGAGGGGGAGAATATCACCACTTGCAGGGGGCCAACGCCCCGAGACAAGTGTCCACGTACCCCAGCTGGGGTGCTGGGGTGTGATGGAGTCAGGACACACTGAGACAGTATCAAAATGGACGTCGAACTACTGCTGTATGTGCGTAGGAAAAATAAGTTCAAGAAAAGAAAGAACCAGTGGTGGGTTCGTCCTTATTTAGCAGATCGATGTAAGAAAGGACAATTCGTTAACATATACGACGATCTAAAAAGATATCCGGATAAGTTTTTCAGCTATGTGAGGATGTCCGTGAGGTCCTTTGATGTGTTACTGACTTTGTGTGGAAATGATTTGTTGAAACAAGACACAATGTTAAGAAAATCAGTCAGTCCTGAAGAAAAGTTGTTTGTAACATTAAGGTAAGTTAAAACAAACTATGAACATTTTTAAAGTAAGTTTTATTAAAAAAGGTAGACAAACAAGCCATGAACATTTAAGGGCTATACAGATCCATAAGTGGTTCTGAGTCATGTGAATCTTGTGTGTCGCTTGGAGAACTTGCATATATCATTGTATTCATAGAATTAAATGGAGAATGAGGACTGTTTGTTTAATAGTTTCATTCTGATAATTCGTGTTTGTCCTATAACTTGGTCCAGGATATTCAGTAGTAATCACTTGCCGTTGCGTCGAATAACCAGGATGATAGTTCTCGGGACTCACCATCCTACCACCTGGATTAATTTCTGAAGTGCGCCGAAAAGAACGATCAGCATAATCAAACGTCTTGTTACAAGAAAAACCTGACGCGTCGTTCAACAAAGTTAGAATTTTTATTTTGGTAGCCATTTTAACATGAGGAAGTAGATTTTTTAATGTGGTCAACAATGAAAGCAGAAATAGACGATCTTCGTCAACCTCAGCTGTCTCGCGTAGTCTCTGCTCTGTTGTCTCACGGCGTCTTTGCTCAATTGAATTATTTAATGCTTGAACAAAGGGATCATCGTCTACTGTTAGTGCTTTTGTTTAGGTCGCTCGCCTACTTCAGTGCTCTCCAAATTGTCTTCTTCTACACCTTCTCTGATAGCTACTACTTTTTGTAGAAACTGTAACTGCTTAAAATATATGTATTCGCTTTTTCAGTTAGTGGCTCCAGAACCAGACTTTACATTTTTTTGGCGTTTGACTTCCCGCGCGTTGCATGATCTGATGCTTTTCCATCTTTTTTGGAAGACTAACCCTGAAAATTGAATTATATATATAGTACTTTTTTTAATTACAGGTACCTCGCAAGTGGCGGGACGGTGGGGCGACTAACGCCCCTCCCCCAAACCGGGGGGACACCGTGGTTCCCAAACCCGAGGGGGCCATCTCGAAACCGGAGATGGCCCAGGGTCAGTCGGGGTGCGAGGGATATGCTCTATGGGCAACCTTACACCCCGGCGTCTGCAGACCCAAGACGGCGTGCGTTTTTAGTCCCTTCAAGCCCGACATAACCGCCCCCGCTGGCCGGCGGGGGGGTATCCGAGGGGATTTCCGCACGAAAAAAAAAAAAAGGTACCTAGCAAGTGGATGTACGATGAGGGAATTGCATTATAACTTTCGTCTAGGACAAACAACATTATGCACAATAATAAGAAGTGTGTGCCGTGATTTGGGATAAGTTGCAAACATGTATATCACTTCCGGCTACTGCAAATGACTGGATGAGAATAGCAGATGGTTTCAAAAAATATGCCAACTTTCCACACTGTATCGGTAGTATCGATGGAAAGCACATTAGACTGATTCAACCTGCTGATTCTAGTTCGATGTATTATAATTATAAACACTTTTTTCATTGGTGTTGATGGCTGTATGTGATGCCAATTATAATTTCATTTATATAGACGTCGGTGGCTTTTTTTTTTTTTCGTGCGGTTCTGCATCTCCGGTTTCGAGATGGCCCCCTCGGGTTTGGGAACCACGGTGTCCCCGTCTTGCCCCGATTTGGGGGAGGGGCGCTAGTCGCCCCACCGTCCCGGCCTGCTTCTGCTGGGGTGACAGGCGGCCTCACCTGCCACCCCCAGGCCTGCGCTCATGGAGGACGGAGGTCGTTGAGCGACCTCCGGTGCCTGAGTCGCCTGCGACGCGCGGCGAGCATGTTGCAGGCTCGGCGGGCCGGGAGAGTTCTGAGCCTCTCCCGGGCGCGCTCCGCCATCTCCTTCGCGAGCATCACATGCTCGCAGGAGGTGGCGGCGGCCCACGCGCTCGCGCTCCGCACCTTTGCCGCAATCATGCTGCCGAGCGAGAGGACTCCCACCCCGATGGCTGCCACGAGGTCACGCCTCGGCGCCTCCCACGCCGGGCAGTCCGCCAGCGTGTGCAGCCCTGAGACCTCGCTCGCGTCACAGTGATGACATTCAGGCGTTGGCTCCTTCCTGATCCGATGCAGGTGGTCCCCGAAGCACCCCTTCCTGGAGATCACCTGCGTCAGTCGGTACGAGAGGCTTCCGTGTCGCCTCTCTAGCCAATCCTCCATGATGGGCCTTACCGTCCATGATGGGCCCTACCTAGACGTCGGTGCCTATGGGAAAAGTAGCGATTCAGCAATTTTCCAAGAAACTGAATTGTATAAGAAACTCATAAGTAATACTTTAGATATCCCAGAGCCCCTCCAAATTTCAGAAAATATTCCAACCCTATTCCCTTACGTATTTATAGGCGATGAAGCATTCGGGTTGAGCACAAATATTATGCATCCATATGGAGGAAATAACCTCCGTGCCAAGAAGAAAATTTCTAACTACAGACTTTCGAGAGCTCGCCGTTACATCGAGTGCACATTCGGCATCTTAACAAATAGATGGAGAATTTTCTACAGACCATTAAATGTTCACACAGAATTAGCAAAATCCATTGTGAAAACATGTTGTGTGCTACACAATTTTGTACGTTCTAGAGATGGATATTCATATGATGATACTCTGACAATAACGGGGTTTCAAACTACAACCCAGCAAAGTTTCGCTAGAGGAGGACGTGCCCCTAGCGGCCAAGCTGAGGGAGTCGCTGGACGCGGAAGCCGTCCGCGTCACCAGACCCAATAAATGCGCAGGTTTGCGCATTTCGGGTCTGGATGATGCGGCCACGACGGAGGAACTTATCTCCGCCGTCGTGGAGGCGGGCGGCTGCCCCCGGGATCAGGTGAGAGCTGGAGAAATCCGCTTCAGCTCCACCGGTCACGGCACGGCAGTCGTCAACTGCCCCGTCGCAGCGGCGCAGAAAATTGCGGACGAACGGAGCCTCCTCATTGGGGGCTTCCTAAAGGCGCGGGTGCAACTCCTGCAGCCTCGCGAGACCAGGTGCTTCAGGTGCCTGGCCGTGGGGCATGTGGGAGTGCAGTGCACAGCGGGAGACACCGTCGGGGATCGGTGCTTCCGCTGCAGTCAGCCCGGTCACAAGGCCAGTGCCTGTGATGCTCCGCCGCGCTGCTACAAGTGCGTAGCAGAGGGTAAAGCGGCGGAACACCGGGCGGACAGCCGTACCTGCGCCGCCTCGAGGCCAAAGCCCCGTTCGTCCACAACGGGTAGCAGGGGTGCCACTCAAGAGCGGCCACATTCGCGGCGGGATGCGGAGATGGACGTCCATTAATGGACACACCAATCCGCATCCTGCAGGTGAACATAAACCACTGCACCGGTGCTCAGGATCTTCTGTACCAGAGCATCGTGGAGTGGTCTATCAATGTGGTCGTGGTCGCTGAGCCGTACTGGGTCCACCCCGGAAGCCCGGTGGACCTGGACGGCGTAGCGACCGTCTTCGGGGGTTCCGCCGCGGACACCTCGCGCCTTGCAGTCATTGCAAGGGGCCGAGGCTGTGTCGCGGCGGACTTTGAGGGTTTGGCTGTCGTGGCCGTCTACTTCTCGCCAAGCCTTGACCAGTATGAGCTTGGACTGGACATCGTTCTCGCTGCGTGCCGTCCTCGCCCTGTTTTGGTCCTGGGAGACTTCAACGCCTGGTCTCTGGCTTGGGGCTCCCGGGAAACCAATGCCAAGGGGCGAGTTCTGGAGGACTGGGCCAACACCCGTGGCCTTGAGGTCCTCAACCGGGGGAGTGTCGCCACCTGGGAGCGGCGGGGGCTCAGTTCGGTCGTGGATGTTGCATTCGCGACCCCTGCTCTTGCCCGCCGTGTCCAGGGTTGGCGCGTGGTGGAGGAGGAGGAGACGTCGTCCGACCATAGGTACATTCGGTTCAACGTCTCCCCGCCACCTAACCTACCGCCGACTATAGCAAACCCCCCGGATCCACGTTGGGCGCTCAGACGCCTGGATCGGGAGGCTCTCTTGGAGGCATCCATTGTGCAGGCCTGGATTCCGTCACCGGCCAGGCCTGCCGATGTCGACGCAGAGGCTGAATGGTTCAGGAGAGCCATGTCGCAAATCTGCGATGCGGCGATGCCTAGGGTTAAGCCCGGCCCGGCAAAGAAACAGGTGTACTGGTGGTCAGCGGAGATCGCACAGCTGCGAGCAGCGTGCGTGACCGCTCGCCGCCCGTACACCAGGTTTCGCCGGAGGCGTCGCCGCCCATACGATGCGGCAGCCCGAGAGGCGGAGCTATATGAGGCGTACAAGGGGGCCAAGAGGACCCTCCAGGTAGCAATTAAGCAGGCCAAACGGCGGGCCCGCGAAGAGCTGCTGGAGTCTCTGGAGCGGAACCCATGGGGGCGCCCTTACCTTGCGGTCAGGGGCAAAATCCGCCCAAGGGCGCCCCTACTGACCCAGAGCCTCCAGCCGGAACGGCTGGAGGGGATACTGGGCTCCTTGTTCCCAGCGAGAGCGGAGGCGCATGTTCCTCCGCGTATGGCTCCGCCTCAGGCGCCTGACGCTGATAATAGCGAGAGCGATGTGCCCGAAGTCAGGGAGAGTGAACTGGGGGTAGCAGTGCTCCGGCTTAAAGCCCGGAAATGCACTGCCCCCGGACCCGACGGCATTCCAGGCCGAGCATGGGTCCTGGCCCTTGAAGCTCTTTGAGCGTATTATTGCAGAGCGCCTCGTCGAGCATCTCACGGACGTGGGGCCAGATCTGTCGGATAATCAGTTCGGTTTCCGCCGGGGGCGCTCCACCGTGGAAGCGATCATGCGCGTTAGGCGCCTGGCGGAGGAAGTAGTCTCGCGGGGTGGGGTGGTGGTAGCGGTGTCTCTGGACATCGCCAACGCCTTCAACACCCTACCCTGGAGCTGCGTTAGGGAGGCGCTCGCGTATCACGGAGTGCCTCCTTACCTCCGCCGCATTGTCGAGGCATACTTATCCGAGAGGGCCATAGTTTACCCGAGCTGGCTAGGGCCAGGGCGGCGAGAAGTGTCGTGCGGTGTTCCACAGGGGTCGGTCCTAGGGCCACTCCTGTGGAACATCGGATACGACTGGGTGCTGCGCGGTACGTTGCTTGAGGGTGTCAGCATAGTGTGTTATGCTGACGATACCCTCGTTATGGCGCGGGGAGCAACGTACCGAAGCGCGGCACTAAAGGCCACGGCAGGGGTTGCTCAAGTCGTGGGTCGAATACGGCGGCTGGGACTCGAGGTGGCTCTCCACAAATCCGAGGCTATGTGTTTTCACGGGCCTCGGAGGGGGCCACCTGCGGGAACCAGCATAACCGTAGGGGGCGTAAGCATCGGCATCGAGCCCACAATGAAGTACCTTGGGCTCGTACTCGATAGCCGATGGGACTTCGGACCACATCTCCGAAGTCTGGTCCCGAAACTGAGGGGGGCTGCGGCCGCGCTATCGCGGCTGATGCCCAATGTTAAGGGACCCAACGCCCCCACTAGGAGACTGTACCTAGGGATCGTTCGAAGCATGGCCCTGTACGGGGCCCCCGTATGGGCGGAGACTCTGGCGGCCCGCAACGGGGCTGTTCTAAACAGCCCGTTAAAGGCGATGGCCGTCAGAGTCATCAGGGGGTATCGCACGATCTCCGTCGAGGCGGCATGTCTCCTAGCCGGGATCCCTCCATGGGACCTGGAAGCAAGAGCCCTTGCGCTGCTGTACCAGTGGCGCAAGGAGGCGCTGGAGCGGGGCCATAGGCCGGAGCCCCGAGAAATCAGGGCTCAGCGGTCCCTGCTCCGCCAGGAACTCATGGAGACATGGAGGGTGCGACTTGAGCATCCAAGGTAGGGGGAATCCACCATTGCGGCGGTGAGACCGATTATGAAGGAGTGGTTGGAGAGGGACCATGGGGACCTCTCCTACCGCATGTGCCAGATATTTACCGGACACGGGTGTTTCGGTAAGTATCTATGGCGCATCCACCGGGAGACAACGCCGCAGTGCCAGCACTGCGAGGATCCTGGCGAAGACACGGCGCTCCACACGTTGGTGGAGTGCTCTGCGTGGGCGAGTCAACGCCGGGATCTCGTTGCGGTCCTGGGCGTGGACGTTCTCTCGTTGGAGACCATGGTGAGGGCCGTGGTCTACGACGGGAGCGTGTGGCACGCCGCCGCCTCTTTCTGCGAGCAGGTAATGCTCGCGAAAGAGACGGCGGAGAGGGAGCGGGAGAGAACCCTGCCCCTCGAGTTCCGCAGTCTGCGGCGTGGTCGCCGTAGACTCATCTACGCCCGGGACTACCGACCTCCATGATCGGGGCCTGAGGACGGCAGTGGGCCGACTCGCCGTCCTTACAGAAGCAGGCCGTGGTTAAGGCGTGTCGTGTGTCCTACACACGCCTGCCAACTCACCGACGCGGGATAAAACCCGACTCCACCAGGTGAGGCCGCGGTGGCGGCCAAAGTCCGCCGGCAACCCTGGGGTTATCCTTTCGAGGGCTTACCCGGGGTGCCCGGCAACGGACACTTGGGGAGGACACCGTGCGGTTTTAGTCGAGACACGACATAACCGGGTATCCGAAGGGATTTCCGCACGTAAAAAAAAAAAAAAAAAGAGGAGGACGTGCTGCTACTACAACTCGAGATAATTTTACACATTATTTTGTAAACGAAAACCCACTTCCATGGCAAAATAATTATATACATTAATAAATACATCAAAACTTCACTCGCAACGAGCTTTTGGCTGTTCATGTTTCACCTGAATCATCATGAACATAAGGATAATAATTTATTAATAAAGAAGTGTGTTGTTTACTTACGTCGGTCATTCTCACGAAATGGTGTTCTTCGTATAATTTCTGTCACGATTTTTATTTTTTACTAAATTCTATAAACTAGTAATTTAATTGAAAGAACACGTTATTCTTTACGAATTGGTATATTGGGCACTGCATTTACACACTTAGTTTTTTATTTATGGAGTGATATATTTCTGAGGGTGACGGAAATTAGGTATGCGGTGACAGAAATTAGAAAATAAACAATAAGTCATAATTTCTTTTATTTACGTAATAAAAATACAAATAAACATAAAATTAATCAAGTTACAAATTACGTTAGCTGCGATCGGAGGAGCGAAAAAAAACCAAATTGAAACTTATAATTTTAATTTAATTTAAAATAAAACTCTTACAATTTAATTAATTCTAATTAGCCTAAATTCCTATTCGAAGTATGAATATAGAATGATGAATTTAATTAGTGAATAAATTAGGAAGACAATATTTCGTGCGTCATAAGATGTACAAAAGTGCATAGCAAGCTTGCCGTTTCCGTCGCGCGATGTTTATAGCGGAATAACCAATATACGTCATTCGAGTGCTGCGTCGGCGATTTCCCTTAGGTAGCGACGCGTAACATCTCCACCCGCAGATCAGCGACTATTTTAGAACCTTGAGAGAAAATGTCGCTGGGACTGGTTCTTTGGCCATCTGTTCCTTTTCTTTTTTCTCCGGTTCTGCGTAGCCTGGGTCCTCGATGTTGGACGGTGTATGCGTCTTATGGGTCCACCAATATCGGTAACTCAATACTGCTATGCCGAGTATTCCAACACCACATAGTCCCACATAAAAAGGTATGGTAAGTTAAGTTGTACCGGTTTACTCATCATAATTTGGTTCTGAATGCTGTGTAGTCCTCTCAGGTCAACGGAGCTCAGCTGGATATGTGTAGATAGGTTGTCCTGTTTCTGAACATCATAGGGTATATTCATCAATTTCAGAGGCTGACCTTGTATTTCATCATTTTCGTTGATAATGGTGAGTTCTTTGGTGCGCAGGTAACAGCCGACAGGGATGGTAGCCGGGTAGCTTCCTTGTAGTGAGTCGAATTCTTCTCGGTCGCAGGCTAATTGGACTTTCGTTGGTTGAGGGAATGATAGGACGTAGTGTTGGTCGTCGAGTTTCTCGCGTGCTTCTTTAGTCAGGAACACCTTTGTGAACTGGCAGGAGTCCTTGAGGGCTTGACTTATGATAAGCTCCTGGATACAGTCAGACTTAGTGCGGAGTTGATGACTTATTTCCTTTTCACAGAGGTACCAGTTGTTGAACTTCGAGCATTCAGCTTCTATGTACACATATGACTTGTCATTGGTTGCTATAAAAGGATAGGTAGGGATAAGAGCTTGGTGGTTTCTATTGGGTACTATAGATAATCTGTATAAATTATATATGTCTTTTGAAAGTATAGGAAAACTGAAAACTATAACTATTTGCTTTTCATTAAAATATGAACCTGGCTTTATTATGTTATAATATTCTCTTAATTCCAACCTTAATAGCTCATCTTTACTATATACTGCTTCTAATCTATTTAACATTGACTTAAGTGTATCTATATCTATCATCGAATGATGCGTGCTAGATGCACGAATAAATGCTAACATGTTCTCTATCCTAGTTAATTCTAATCTTAAATCTTCTACATTTTCACCTATAAAAATATGAACCTGGCTTTATTATGTTATAATATTCTCTTAATTCCAACCTTAATAGCTCATCTTTACTATATACTGCTTCTAATCTATTTAACATTGACTTAAGTGTATCTATATCTATCATCGAATGATGCGTGCTAGATGCACGAATAAATGCTAACATGTTCTCTATCCTAGTTAATTCTAATCTTAAATCTTCTACATTTTCACCTATAATCAATAGGAGTTGACCAAACTTCGTGTAATTTGTTAAAGTTTCTGTCCTATTTGCAATAGCTGACAAGGACTCTAATGAATTATTAATTTTTGTTTGATTTTCGACTAACTGGAGCAATACTTTACTGTGCCTATTCATCCATTCTTTGTTGAGACTAATATGATCATTAAAATCATGAACTAACTTGTCTTGGTTATTTTGTAAAATTTTAATGGCGCTATTATATTTTAATGCATCTGTATAGTCCAAATTTCCTGTAATACTCTTAATTATTGAACCAAAGCCGTCTACTAGACCTCTTTTAACACGATCGGGTTCTAACGATTTTAACTGAGCTGATACTTTGCCAATTTTTATAGTAAGATAATCAATTTGGAATTCAAATAATGCATAAATATCGTTACTAAGTCGACTTCTGTAATCTGAAAGCTGATTTTCTAAGGTTACAACTTGATCCTCAATGTCTTTTAAATTAATATATTGTAGGAAAGTATGATGGGTAGGGTAATATTCCTGGTCCATCGGCCAAACTCTTAAGTTTTATCTCCTTTGCCCGCATCTCCCGAACGATTAATAATAGTAGGATCCTGTAACAATTTAGGATTTTTAGGGCCTCTTTTCAATCTTGCTTTAGCTACGGGTCCACGCCTTTTAGACGTATAAATGTGAATCGGCAAATCGGCTAAAACTGTATCTTGCGTATATCGGGGAGCGGTTTTTTGACGACTCGCAGCAGGATTTTTTATAAATACTTGCTGCTGTGGAACATATTCCTGTTCAGGCTCGCGAGTTTTATTTCTATTTTCTATCAAGGCGGTTCGGTTAGCAAGAGATGACTCATTCACGATTTGATAAACTTGTTTCATTTGGGATTTATGATTCTGAATGTATTGTTGTAGCAACTGCTGCGTAAGATCTAGATCTAAGACGTCTCTAGTGTCAAAATGTCCTGTCAGTAAGTCGAATGGTCTACATTTTGTAAAGCTATGTATAGAACTGTTATATCCAATAATAGCATATGGCATGAGGTTAATGGTAGGCTCGTCTTTGTGCTGTAGTTTGAGAATTCTAATGTGTTCAAGTAAAGTTGAGTGAAAGCGTTCAATATGGCCGTTGTCGTTAGGCGAGTGTTGTAAGACTTTATGGTGATTAATCTTGTGGAGACGTGTGAATTCAGAGAAAAGCTGGTTGGTGAATTCTGTGCCGTTATCAGTTATTAATGTTAGGGGTACACCATGGTGGGTGCAGAATTGCAATAGGGATTGGAGTATGCTAATTCCTGTGCCATCTCTAAGGTGATATGCCTGTCCATACTTGGTGAATACATCTATGAAGGTGACATATTGTTCACTGTGGACAGTGAATAAGTCCATATGAACTATCTCGAATGGTTTCGTTGCGGGCGGTACGATATTAAACTGTTGTCTAATCGGTCGTCTGTCATACTTGGCTTGTCCACAGATAATACATTCGTTAATAAATTTTGTTATGTGGTCCTTCATTTTTGGCCAGTAATATTTCCTAGACAAGGCTAAATAACATTCGGTAATTCCGCGATGATTCGTTTTACCTTCATGATGATGTTGAATAATCTCTTGTTGACGGAGATATTCTCTGACGTTTTCGAGCTCAATTTTGGTGAGTACGAGGTTCATAGACGAACTTTTAAATTTATCCTGAATAACGGGTATAATTGAGTACATGGCAAGAGGTGGATTTATTATAAGTGCGGTTTTAACCTTTGGGTTAACGTATTCTTTAACGGCATTAACGACGTCGTTTTCTAAATTTGATGATGAAATTTGAATGGCTATACGTGTGTGAGTTTCGAATGGCTTAGACACTGTTGGTTTACGTTTAACGTCGTCGACGATAGTGAAACATATCTGACGGTGGAATTTGTTTAGTGGTTCGTCAGTGATTGGAACTTCTAGTACGGGGTGTTCCAAACTAGTGTGAACAGTTGCGGTAGATGAGTTTGCAGAAGGTGGGTTTTCCGTAGGACTTGGCATGATAGAAAAGATCTCCTCTATTAAGGAATTCGTTTCTTCATTATGAATCTCCACCCGAGACAGGGCATCGGCATTCGTGTTTTGTTTGCCTTTCTTGTAGATAACATCGAAATCATATTCGCAAAGTTTTAGCCTCCATCTCGTTAATCGCGAGTTGGGTTCCTTGAGATTCATCATCCACTGCAAAGGCTTATGGTCTGTTAGGACCTTGAATAAGGTCCTAACAGACCATATAAATAAGACCAAATAAATAAGGCCTAAAGTATTTGGTTGCCCAAACTATAGCAAGAAGCTCCTTCTCTATTGTGCTATAGTTCAATTCGCTATCATTCAGAGTACGCGATGCGTAGCATACTGGCTTATCACACCCAACCGTACCTTGGGATAAAACGGCGCCAATGGCTACGTTCGAGGCATCGGTTGTTAAAATAAAATCCTTACTAAAATCGGGGTATTGTAATATTGGGTCATTTGTAAGGAGAGTTTTACATTTCTCAAAGCTATTTACATATTCGGAATCTAAAACTATCTTTCTACCTTTTTTTAAACACGAAGTAAGGGGCTTAGTTATTTTGGCAAAGTCTGGGATGAATTTACGATAATAGCCTACAAGACCTAAAAATTGTTTAATTTCTTTGGGGGTTTTTGGAATAGGGTATTTTTCTATGGCAACAATCTTATCTGGGTTTGGTTTTATACCTTTTCTGGTTATAATGTGTCCGAGATACGAAGTTTCAAGCTTAAGAAACTCGGATTTGTCCATTTGGATCTTAAAGTTGGATTCTCGCAATCTTTGAAATACCTTTTCAAGGTTAATCATATGTTCAGCTAATGAGGTGGAAAATATGATGATGTCATCAAGATATACGAGACATATTTCATTTTGGAGACCTCTAAGGACATTGTCCATAACCCTTTGGAATGTGGAAGGGGAGTTCTTAAGTCCCATTGGCATTCTGAGGAATTCAAAATGGCCATGTTCGACGTTGAATGCTGTTTTTTGTATATCTTGGGGGTCCATCTCGACCTGGTATAATCCACTAGCTAAATCTAGGGTCGTGAAGTACTGACACCTGCCCAGTTTATCAAGGACATCGTTAATATTGGGGATAGGGTACTTATCATTGATGGTTTTCTCGTTAAGTTTTCTAAAATCGACTACTAATCGCCACTTTTGCTTGCCAGAAGCATCTAACTTCTTAGGAACTATCCAGATAGGAGAGCTTCAAGCAGAATCTGAAGGTCTTATTATTCCCTGGTTCAGCATTTTCGATATTTGGTCCCTAACTTCCTGGCGATGAACAAACGGGTATCTATAGCTTTTAGTGTATATGGGGACTTCGTCTGTGGTTTTAATACGGTGTTTAACTTGATTGGTAAACGTTAAGCCTTCACCGTCTAGGTGAAATACATCGGCATACTTAGAGCAGAGGGCCACAAGGTTGGCTTTCTCTTCTTGGTTCAAATGATCTGTACGTAAGCGTGATATAACGTCTTTAGTACGAGATCTATTGATTTCCTCAAGATGTGTGCATTCTGCATGAAATAAACTAGCGCTCGCAGGTCGGTCAAGTGAAACAATTATGTCATTAGAACTCGGATTTTCTATTTCTATGTAACCCCGACGATTAGTCACATTTGTAATGCATTCGCGTATAATGCAATTGCATATAGTCTGTTCGCTCACATAGGCTGCGCCGTCCGGGGCATCAATCGGAATTTTAACTAATTTCGATGATTGTGCTGGTATAATGTCTTCATAAAGGTTTACGTTGCAAGAATTATACATATGAATAGGACTAGATGATGATCGCGTAATTAATTTCTGATCTTTTAAATCTATCTTAGACTCGAATTTGGTAAGCAAATCTAAACCTATTAACCCGTCGAAATAATCATGGAAGCGATAAATAAATAATTTAATAGTCTCTGGACCGTTAAACTCTGCAAAGCACGGTAAGGTTATAGAGTAATTGTTTCTAGAAACTGCGTGAACGTTAGTTACCTCGAAGGGGTCATAATTAATTGGAAAATCGGAAAAATACTTTTCTACTGCTTCTGGGCTTATAAAAGACTGATTCGCGCCAGTATCTATCAAAAGTTTCAAAGGTGGGTTAGAAATTAATATATATGGTAATTGTCGCTGAGTTTGCAGGTTTAATTCTATTTTGGCCTTTTTACATAGTGTCCCTCCCGAAAATCCTGACTATGGTGACTCGTGCTAGGCTGTGGTTCAAATTCGCGCTCTGAATTGTTATCACTATTGTAGGTCGGTTCATTATTATAATCGCACTCTAATGTAGTGTATGAATCATAGTCATAGTAATTGTTATCCTTATTATAATCCTCTGGTTCGTAACAGTACTCTGTTGGGTAATACGACTCCTCGTATGACGCGCATTCGTTCATGTTCATTTCGCGATTTTTAAAGTAATTATTGGGTGGCGGGTTCCCTGACTTGTACCAGTTATGACCAGATAACATTGGTTTAGGAGTAAAATGTTGGACACCGCTCATTGGTTTCGGACCCTGATTTTGAGGCGGCATGTTCCTAGGTGGTAAACGAAAGACATTACTTTGGGGGTTATAAGATTGTGGTAGGGCACGGAACACTTGTTGAGTTCGCGAAGGCATACGATATTGTGGATGCTGGTTTACATTAGGGTTGAACTTAAAGGGTTGTGGAGGTTGGCTAGGCCTCATTCCTACAGGAGCAGGCCAATTTGGTATTGGTCCCGGAAAATGTGGGGTCCGTGGAATAATGGGATGGCTGTGAGGATTGGACTGACTAGGGGTTTTATGGCTACTAGAGGGTTTCTGAAAATCATTACGTTCCTGCAAATAAATCACATTTAATTCCTCCTGAACATATTCGAGAGCCTTTTCTATAGTATCGGGCCGCATGCACCTGATACGGGACCCTAATGGTTCTTTTAAACCTTTTACAAAAGCCTGCATAGTAACTTTTTTATATAATGTACGTTTCGCTTCGATTGTAGTCGCAATTGATTCATGTAATGTTACATAAGTGATTATCGTACTGAATAAAGTTTGGCAATGCTCATAAAATTCCTGAGGGGTTCTATTTCCCTGCGTAGCTAAAGAGAGGTCCCTATATAAAGCTGTTTCGTCTCTCTGGTCAGAAAAGTTGTTAATAAGTGCTGTCCTAATACCTAGCCAGCTGTCGGGTATCCCGTTCGAGTTTATTGTACAAGCGGCGGATCCCTTAATCTTATTTAAAATGCCATTAATTAAACATAAATTCATGAATTCGTTACCTGGGGTGGCACTAACATACTGGTTAACAATTTGGTCACAAATACTTATAAATCTAGTTAAAATATTCGGATTTCCATCGAACTCCGGTACCATCCGAAGGGTTTTGTAGATAGTATCCGGGTCATGTGCCATCTTAAGGATATTAATTGAGCTAAAACTACCTAAATCTCTATTTAAATCTATAGTATTTCTGCGAGCCGTACGCGATGTCGGCTCACTGAGCTTAAGTTTTTCCGGATGAAAAATCTTGGAAAAGGATTACACACTTAGGGACAAAGAAAGGAAGCAACACTAGAGCAATTCAAGTGTACTTACATTTTTTTTTTTTATTCATATCTGGTTTCTCTCGTGAATCAATGTCTGGATTCCTCCTCTGGAACTGCAGCTGGACCGTAGATTCGGATAACTCGAAGATGGAGCTTGATAGCTACCCGGGCGACTCGCGTACGCGGATATCGATATTAGAGATCCCTAAGCTCGCGAACCGGCCCGCGAATTATCCTACCGACTGTGCCAATTACGTTAGCTGCGATCGGAGGAGCGAAAAAAAACCAAATTGAAACTTATAATTTTAATTTAATTTAAAATAAAACTGTTACAATTTAATTAATTCTAATTAGCCTAAATTCCTATTCGAAGTATGAATATAGAATGATGAATTTAATTAGTGAATAAATTAGGAAGACAATATTTCGTGCGTCATAAGATGTACAAAAGTGCATAGCAAGCTTGCCGTTTCCGTCGCGCGATGTTTATAGCGGAATAACCAATATACGTCATTCGAGTGCTGCGTCGGCGATTTCCCTTAGGTAGCGACGCGTAACATACATGTAATCGTTATGATATAAATTAATAAAATAAAAAAAAAACAATACACCTCTAGAAAAATAATAAACGTTAAGAAACAATCCGTAAAGATTTACAAAATTACAATTAGGTAACATTTTCATACTCATAATTAACCTACTAGTAAAACTGTAAGTACTTAGCTCTATACATTTTTAAAAAATCTGTCTTAATCAGTCACATACGTTTCAAAAGATAATACTCGTAGAACTTACTTAACAATAATATTTTTATTTACTTATTAATAATTATATTAAGTAATATCAAAATGCAAACTTTTTTTGGAAACAGGAACTAATTCATTAAATTCTTAAATCATTGCTATCATCAGATTCATAGGAGGATTGTCGAGTAATACTTAAATCAACTGGTGAAACTGGTGCCCAAAAACTATCATTGCTTGGCAATTCTAATTCACAATCAGATGAACTGAGTGCAGTTTTTTCTACAGATACTGGTTTATGCGGAGTTTTAAAGTACTTTTCTGTTGGTTTTCTGTTAGCTGGCTGTATTATAATGTTTGATAATATTTTTGGTTTTCTTGAATTCCTAGTCGGCATTAAATTGGCGATTTCTATATTAGTTGAAGTATTAGGCTGAGGAATAATCATATCCGCTCAGCCGGCTCACCCCGCGTCATAAAAACACTTAATGGCGCTCGCATGACGTCAGCGCACCCGCACGTGTAGCCGGCCGGGGCCAAACAATTTTTTTGTTATCGTTTGAAGTGCTGTGCGACAGCGAAGTGTTATTTTTTGTAATGGATACGAGTCATTCTTTCAATTCTGATAAGAATCTTTGTGTATAATTATCGTTTGCTTTATTATAAGCGACTGTAATCAGAGACGATAGTTAAAAACATTAATATGCCAACTTTAGGTGTTTATTTCAATATGTAACTTGATAAACTAGTGTATTTTATCATTTTAAATAGTCTATAGGTTCTAACTACATACAACAAAATTTTTAAAAAGATGTGTATAGTACAAAAATATTTATTTACAAGCTTATGACTAAGACGAATAATATTCAAATATTAATTATTATATTAAATAATATTTTTTTTTAATCGAATCGACTAGTGGTGTGCTGTGTGTTAATTTTTTTGGACGAAGTGATGTGTATTTAGTCGATTAGAATGACGAAAACCGATACTAATTCACGTGTTAAAAAGAAATAAACATATTATTACGATGTGCAGTGCAATTACGGGACTGGCATTCCACAGAATGCTTTGTCCGCTGAGCGGTACGGGACTGGCATTCCACAGAATGCTTTGTCCGCTGAGCGGATATTCTCTTTTTCATCCGTTATCTCGTAAAAGCCAATATGTTGTCGGTGTGTACATTGTACTGGTTGTACAAGACAGTCGCTTAAATCGCAACTTAATCTGCGCATCGCTAAAGTATTTGGTTTTTCACAGCTCCAAATCACCTGATGCACCTTCATGGTGCCTTTAAATTCGCGCATGTTTAATGGAAATAGTAAGTCTTTTTGTAGAATATCCGATTCACTGATAACTTCCAGGAGTATTCCTCGTATGTTGGTTTTTAAATGGTTTATCAGTGACTGAATATCCACTATATCATTCCCTTGGGCGACAAGTCTATCTGCAGTTCGTTTAATAACAACACCTACTCCATCAGGTGCACCCTTACCATGACCACTTTCAGTGTAGTTCCAGCTCACAAATTTTAAGGTTGGGTAGTCTCTATGTAACTCTGAAATTACATAGAACATCTTCTTGTTTCGGTATTGGCCTGTAGGTGAATCGGAAATGAAATGTATTACACGAACGTGAGGTACTTCGGTTTGAATATGTTTTAATATTGGTATGAGATGCTCCCATACTGCAACAGCATCATGTCTTAATGATTCGCTGACTGTGCAAAATGACTGAGTAGTAACCGTATTATTCTTTTTGTAATAAATTACTACAGTATGAATCGTTATTTGCCGTCTACTACCTGCAAAGTGAAAAGATTGAATTTCAATGGCATACTTTGTATTATAGTTTTCACTATAATCGACATGCACTATGGTCTCGTCATCTTTCAAGTTTGCTTTCAGTCGTTTTATAAATCTGTTTTGCGTAGTGACATTGGTGCAGTGAGTCAAAAAAGGAGGTAACATTTTCTGAAATGTATCAATGACAATTTTCGGCGAAGCTACAATTTTTTCTTTAATTATTTAATTGGTAATTCTTTCCTTGCCGTCTTTTAAATATGTTTGTTTTTTTGATATCCAATGTAAATAGTATATTTCTTTAGAATTATCAAACTTCTTGACAATTACTGTCTTGTTAACACATTTCTCGCATCTTCTTGCTAAACATTCTTCATTCACGGGATCACAGCATATGGAACACAAAATTTTATGTGTGGAACTTTCATTTATTAGACCAAATCTGTTAAGAGCCGTCACCATCAGATCCATGTTCGAGTGAGTCTTGCACATGCATGTTTCTCGAGCCTTTACATCGGGAACTAAAATCCAGAATGGTCGCATTTTACAAAAAGTTGAGTAGCTAATTTTGTAGGAAACTGAATTTATGAATTTCGTATGTAAAGGAGAATGACCACGACAATATGGACCACGGTACAGGGTTGCGTCAATTCCAAAGTTGTTTTAGATGGTTTATAAATTAACCAAACAACCATTTACAATTGCCATTTTGGAATCAAAACCCGCATTTCCAAGTTTTTTTAGAAAACGTAACTTAACCTCAAAATAGAAATATCCGTCGTGTATAGAGGTAAGTTTATAGGTCGTAGCAGATTAATTACCATATCTGATGGGATAGACTTAAATAAATCAGCACTTTGCCTTTATATTTCCTGTTAAAACAGTTACAAATACAAAAAAAAGGAGAGCTGTAAAAAAAACAACAGAATTCAAAGAGATCTTTAATTTAATCCAGTGACACTGGTAGCACTTTAAACATGTAGGTAGGTATATAATCAATCATAGTTTTTTACCACTTACAGTAAGTAGGTAGGTAAGTACCTATACATATAGAAACAGCGAATGACTTCATTCATCATTTTCATTAAAAAAATCATCTAAATAAGATGCTGGAGCAGTGATATCATTGTATCGAGCCCAACTCAAAAACCACACCACTGTCATTATGTGAGCACAGCAGCCAACAGTTCGCTTACCAACAAGGCAGTTGCAACAATAACCTACTATGGCTTGTAATGTATTTGCTACAGCATCGTCTCTGCTTATTAATAAATACGTGTAATATGTACGACTGTTCACATGCCTGGATTTAATCCTACCTCTTAACAAATAATTATTTAGGCCTAAAATCAGAGGAATATCCTCATCAATTTCAGTATTCACTTCCACTGAATATATTCCAGACTGACGAACATGTTCCCCGAAGTAAGATCTGGCCTGTTTTAATTGATATGTACCTAGAGCAAACCGCTTAAGGTCAGTAATTGTGAGTCGTGGGAATCTATCCAAATGGGGATGATTGCCATCAATTGTTTGGAAGCTAGCTCTCCTTCTGTTAAGATTTTCTTGTGCTACATATGTTGCCAGATGGTTTACTAGAAAAAGTCTACTTTTAGCTATTGTAACATATTCCAAAGCCTCCGGTGGGTCATCTATGGCAACATGAAACTTATTTAATAAGGCACAACAAATCCTAAAATCATCATTGAGGTGCATAGCAGCTCTATTATTGAATACATGACGGAATAGTCTATAGTCTCTTTTTATCCTACCATTGACTATTTCTACAACCCAGAGACACATGGTTACTAGACGAGACCGATTTGCCTGCTGGGTTGTTAATTGGTGTTCATTTTCGAGGAGAGACTCTGGCATGTGGGTGACAAAACCGTGTTCTTGGAGTTCATTTATAACATCTCGAAATCCTCTATCAAGAAGAAAAATATCACCTCTTCTAAAAAATGAGCTTATACAAGATCCCTCATTATTTAAGTTTAAACTTGTGATTGTAGCATCATTAAGAGTGGCTTTGTATGGACCAAGACATTCCACAATGTGGCCATCGCAACACACAATCAAAAATGGTTTAACTAGGTTGTCTAGTTTTTGTAAACTGTAGGTTTGTTTCTGAAACAAATAATTTGAACTACTTTGCACAAAAACATAGGTAGCATCACATATAACTATTGCAGGTTTAACATCTGGTGGCAAATCAGGATTACTAAACAGTCCTTCTGGTATAATCTTATTTCGAGAAGCAACATCTTGTACAGTAAGATGATTAAACCCTAAGTGCAAGGGGACAAAATCACTCATTAAACAATTTCTTGCTTTTGACATCCACCGTTCTAAAGTGGTTCGAGGTTTATTAAAAATAGTAGCCAACCTTGCATTACTGTCACCAGTTCTTACCTTAACTAAATATATGCACAAGGCTATAGAAGCATTTGGTACCTGTTCTGTTAGATTTGGGATACCGTTAAGTAAATCATAAAACTGGTCAGCATTGAATCCAAGCCAATAATGACATAAATATGGAGGCATCATCCTAATATTTGAAAAATCAAATCTGTTATTAGCTGCTCGCTGCATCATAGTCATAATATTATCAAATTGACTACCAGTAAAATCCCTCAATTGGGAGGTTAATTCATTCCAAGAACCGTGATCCAAGTGGTGACGACAAACACGTGCACCAGATGGTACATAGAATTTATAATGATACAATAATAAATCTTTTATAGCACATGGTACAAGTAGACGTTCATTTTCAAAACAATTAACGAATATGCAGTGGCCAGATGTGTTTGCAGCACGTCTATATAAAGATGATGTGATTTTTGGTGTCACTAATTGAACTGCTACTGGTCTTGAAGATGGAAGAGGAGGTGGCTCAGGAATATTGAAATCATCACTTGACACAGCATGTGCTACAGTAGGACGATTTGATTCATGCTGCTGTTGCCTCTGTACTTCTCTCGTAGCTGATCTCCAACATGCAGCACATACTCTTTCCATTCTGGAAACCTAAAAAAAATAAGGTGCTTAAATATTTTTTCTGTTAGCCCAAGTAGAGCTCCATATTCTCAATAACATACTAATAAATATTTACCAAGTGCAGTGGAACCAGTCTCATTAAAATGTTTCTTTCTTGTCGATCATGTCGCACAGGGTATGTTCTTGGTGCTCGTAAAATAGAATTTCCACAAGGAAAGCAGATTCTTCTATGTCCAAGAGACGGCAAAGGCATCCTTCGCTCATTGTGTTAACTCGATTTTGAAGCAGTCCAAAACACTCGGAACAAATAATACTTCCTGGAGACCGCTCCAATCAAAAGAATATATTTGAAATGAAATATAAAAAAGGTAATTAGAATATAGTATAATAGAATGAGCAAAGGAATGTCGAAATCACTGACTTCAAGCCCAACTGAATGGGCCGCACAACATAATTATATTTTGTGCTTACAGCACGGAGTGCTTCCAATTTCAGCATTGTGACATTGGTTTTATGCTATCATTTGTCTATAGTTTTTAATATGTGATTTATGAGAAGCAAAAATTAAAATATAAAAACGAGAGAATGACTGGGTAGGTTGTCTGAGTAACTGTCTGAGAAATCAAGAAATAGACTGATAGGTATGAAAACGTCAATACAATAGAATGTGCTTACCTGAGTAGGAGTTATCCATGACTGTAACACATTGATCATCTGAGTAGTAGCTTGTTCCAAAGAATACCTGCGTTGGTTTCTTAGGATTGCAAAAAAACAGTTGATACACCGGTTTCGCCGGTCGATTGTTCTTGTCGTCGGTACCTCTCGCGAAGTGGTCGACATTTTCAGTAGTCGCTAAGTAGTACAGTACAGTACAACAAAATACGAATCACACACAAACTTCAAACAAAGTGAAAACTTCCTGGCGTAAAAACGTCCTGGCGTAAGATTCACAATTTCACATTAAAGTTAGCGACAGTGATTGAAAACAAGAAATAAACAAATAGTTACAATGAATATCACAATTACTGTGGAGAGTAGGACTCGATCAACACAAAAAAAACTGTAATATTTATAACGCAATTTCAATTTCGCAATGAATGTTTGAGACATCAACACCAATGTTGCCATTTTAGATTTTAAATGAAAATTGATTACTCGAACAAATACACTCGATACATAATTATTTCAAATGACTGATTTAGTTGTATAATCATTCATTTATTAAAAAGGTTCGATTTATATCAAACCGAAGCAAGATAATTAAAAAAAAATCTATGCAATCATTCATATTATGTATCGTTAGCAACAAAGTGAAATTGCTTTAAAAAGTTTTGAAAGCAAAATAATACGACTACTGTGTGTGTGAAATACTAATTATTTCACACCACAGTAGTATCATCTCGCTTTATTATTTATATAAAACCCCGCGATTTACCTTTCCAATCGTATCCATAAAAAATCGATTAGAGTTGTCAATATATTTACTTATTTTGATTATGGCAAAACTTTAACGTAAGAATAGCCGGCAGTAGGTAATTCATAACTTTTTAGTTTACAAAATAAACCCCTATACAAAATTGTCATTCTAATTGCAGAATGACTTCAAAAATAAAGAAAATAATTGTAATATAATTTTTATCTTGATGCATGAGAAAAACCAGTACCGTTGATGGGCATGATCCTTTTGTAATGATTCTGTTAAGAATCGTTTTTGTTTCTTAATTTTAAATTTAGTTATATATTCTTTCTTTCCAGGGCAAATACGACTATTTTCATCTTCTTCTAAAAATATTTCAACGTCATGTTTAACATTCTTAACCCTCTCTTCTGTTATAACATTAACTGTAGTCGGTATATGCTTAATATTTTCTTTGACTTTATTTTCCTCCTTCTGGATTGCTTTTTTTTTCAATCTATATAATTTTTTTCTATACTTTTCGTTCAATGTTTTCAATTTATTTATTTTACTGTTTAAAATGTCTATTTGTTTCTTACTTTTATATCTTAATCGTCTTATAGCTATCTTACTATTAGGAGATCGTATTTTTGGTTTTGGTACTAAAATGATACTTTCGGAACAAGATGTAGCAATTGAGTTTTCTGAACAATTTCTGTGAAGAGTATGCGGTGAAGATGGTGATGAATATATTGACGATAAATCGTCACTATAATAATAATAATAATTTATTTTCCAAACAAAAAACTTATTTTCTAAGATAGAATTTCACTTAGCTAATATACAGCTCATTACCACAATCAATAAAACAACTGTGTCTGAACTAGATAATCTAATATCTGTGCTTCAGACAACAGCCTCCATCATAATACAAGTAAATAAAGCTAATATAGGGTTGTAAGCCAAAAATATGTCAAAGATCTCATAAATTTTAGATAATGAATACAAAATAATAAAAAAAAAAAAGAAGAATCCTTACTATTATTAGATAAATCAGATAGTTTCTTTTTACCTATCTTTAATTTAATTTAATTTAATCATCAGTCATATAATTTTATTACAAAAAAAAGTAAATAATGATATTAATACATAGAACATTCTTAATTAATTAATAACACATAACAGTATTGTGAGAAATAGGATTGTGTAGTGTAGAGTAAGCCTCCTCGTGTGTGGTATGTTAGTGTATGTGTGTATGTAGGAGGTTGAGTGAGATTATTTTGGTACCTCTAGTAATTTTTCGGTTTCTTCATAATTGAGTCCAATAATAAATTCAAACAGTTTCATCTTGCATTCTCTAGAATTTAAACTTTGTATGTCAATAATTTTACTAATTTTATTATATAGATATGGGCCTAGGAAGGGAAAATATTTATATGCAAATTGGTGTTTAAATGTAGGCCTATTTGAAAAAACTATGTCTTTGCGTCGCTTAGAGTTCAAGGCGCATTTATCAAAAGTGAAGCTTGAGTGTTGTTTCATTATAGTGAGCAATATGAACAATTGACGAACTGAAAGGACTTCGCACTGCTGATAAAGTATACAGGTAGGAAATAAGTAAGGTCGAAAAGTGCTTACTTTGAGAATAGCTCTTTGAGCCACCTCAAGAGGTTTAATATTTGATTTTGGTACTCCTCCCCACACCGTAATGCAATACCCCACTATTGATTGCCCGAGTGCCAAATAAACCTCTTTAATTAATTTGGAATCTGCTAAATCTCTTAAATTTTTAAATACATAAATTAGCCGTCTTAAACGCGTAGTAATCAAGTTTATATGGTCCTGAAAAGAAAGATTATTATCAATCATAATGCCCAAATACTTAACCACCTTAGTAGCAGTGAGAGAAGGATTTCATGGTTACAGCAGACATGAGCGAGCAGGGAGCATGACAGAGCTGGTGAGATATTATTACGCATGGAAAAAGGTATGTAGACAGTTTTTTCTGCGTTAAGTGTCAGTTTATTGTCCTGTAACCAGTGGCAAACGGTATTAAAACCCGCCTGGGCATATTTATAAGCATCCTCCCAGTTTTCGGCAGAAAACAAGAGAACTGTGTCATCCGCGAAATAATTTTTCCGTCTGATAAGATAAGGCCACAAAGAACATTCAAATAAATCAGAAATAGAGTTGGCCCCAGTATGCTGCCCTGCGGGACACCATATGTGACAGGTAAGTCATCACTAATAACATTATCAATTTTGGTGCACTGGTAGCGATTAGAGAGGTAATCTTTAATTAATTTCAGCTGATTTCCACGAATACCTATCCTGTCGAGTTTATCAATCAGCAGTGGCACGGAGACCATGTCAAAGGCCTTGGCAAGGTCCAAAAATATGCCTATTGTTCTTTTACCCTCGTCAATATTCTTTATTACATAGTTAGTAAGTTCGTGGACCGCATCACTAGTTGATCTTCCTGTTTTGAAGCCAAACTGATTTTCTGAGAGAAGGTTATTTTTTTCCAAATAATTTGTCATTCTACTACTAATGATGCGTTCCAAGAGCTTTGAGACAGATGGAAGGATGGAAATTGGTCTATAATTATTGATATGATGTTTATCGCCGGATTTATGGATAGGAAGTACAACAGATTTCTTTAGCACTGTGGGAAAAATACCCTCGTGCAGGCAAAGGTTAAAAATATATGTCAGTATTGGAACTAGAGTGTGTCTTTTTTCTTTTAGAAGGTAATTAGAATTAGGGATGGAATCCCATCCTATAGAGCATGAGTTTTTAAGATCTAGGATCAGGCGGTCCACTTCTGCCTCATCAGTGTCTTATAGGACAAGAGACTGCAGTGACCTACTTGAGGGCATTGCGAAATCACTGATATGTTGGTGATTTCCACAAGTAATAGTTGTTTCAGCCAGGGTTTTACCAACTGTAACGAAGAACTTATTTACGGCGTCGACTGATTTTTTGGGGCAGGCCCTATTTATTAAATCAGTAGCTGTACTTTTTATTTTTGATGTGTTTGTGATATTTTTAATAGCGCTCCATATTTTTTTACTGTTTTTTCCAGCTGTCTTTATTAGGTCAGTCTCATAGGTTATTTTAAGTTTTTTAATTAACTTATTGCAGGAATTCCTGTATCGTTTATAGGTTAATGCATGCAATTCATTATCAGGGTATTTTTTTGCTACTTTATGGAGTTTATCCCTATGCCTCATGCACCGTAATAATCCAGGTGTCACCCACGGTTTAATAATTTTTACAGATATGCAGAGTATGCGCTGGTAAGAGACCATGAAAGGAGCAAAGAGTTAAATATTCTGTTTGTGCCTTAAAAAATGTATCAGGACAGATATTTATATTGATGTCGCCAATGATGGAAATATTCTTGAATGTACTCGTAGACAGATCCTCCAAAATATTGTTCAGAGTTTGCAGGAAGTTGTCTATGTTTTTGTATGAAGGAGATCTATACACTGCCACTATAGCAGTTTCCTTGCCAATTTTTATTATGAGGCAATTTGAGTCCTGACAATGGGGTTCTTCTATAATTACATTTAAATTAGTTTTAGAGTAGACGGTCACACCGTCATTTTGCAAAACGAGAGAATCCTTAGATGCATAAGATCTATATCCATCCATAACCGGTAAGAATGGACACGAAGATAAACGGCACTCGGTCAGGATAATAATATCACATTCAAACTTTAGCCTACTCAACACAGCAACCAGGTCACTGAAATGCGCTGAAAGACTACATATATTCTGTGTAATGACAGTGAGGCAATTCGTAGGTTGGGTTATTATGTTTTGGCAGTCGTCAACATCACAGACCAATGACTCAGAGACCGACATCTGATCTATATCTAAGGCTACTTCATCCATTTAGGGAAATGGTATATTGCACATGATCATGCAAAATAAACTCGATTCGATTTATAGCTGAACTTAAGACAACATCATAACAATAGCATAATAAACTAAATCTACTAAACTATCTTCTTGTAATCCTTGTATTGGTGTCCGTGTCTTTGTTCTAGACAATCCCAGTACTGACTTCTGTTTTAGTTGACGTGAGGTGTTGGAGCAAGAAGCCTGAGGTGGCTTTTCAGAATCTGCGTCACTACTATTGTTCAGTAGCTTCTGACTGTTAGCTGAGCTAGATCTAAATAATTCATTTTTATTTTTGACCGATCGAAGATTGTATTTCGGCCTTGGACTGTATTTGGGTTTATGAGGCGCTGGAGATGAAGCTAGCGGATCATTAGCTTCAATGGGGCTTAGATCATTAAGTGATTTTGTCTCAGTGGTGTTAAAACTGACTTCTTCTATGGTTTCCAAAACTTTGACTGCTTTCTGTCTCTTATAATAAGCCTTAAAATTCCTTCTATTGCGTTTTCTTATTTCGTTTTTACGCGCAGGTGTTTCTTAATTAATTGGCAAAATCTTACCTTCATCCTTCTTCTTGTAATATCTTAGACGATCTTTTTCTTTGTATGCCGCGTATAAAGCAAGATCATTCCTGATCTTTTCTCTTCTCCGTTGCTGTCTAAGTTTTTGTTGCTCCAAAATCTCCTCTCTGCTCCTCTTCGGTTTACCCATAATACCTGAAAATAATTGAGTTTATTGTTCAAAAACATACATTTAGAATTATAATTTTATTCGGCGGGTATTTAGCTACCTACGAACAATTAAGATATGATAGAAACAATGATTACAGGGAGTTTTATAATTTCGGTCACTTTTAGCGTGACGGAAATGTGTGACGGAAATTATGAAAAATGGTTTTTTTTTAATTTAAAAAATAATTAGAACATAATTTTGATAACTATTTCTTTTCATACATAAAATATACATAATTACCTAAGAATTGTTTGATTGATAGTTATTTCGAGCAAGAAGTCATTAATTAAATGAGCGAACAGAA
The DNA here is from genome assembly GCA_946251805.1 of Cybosia mesomella. Taxonomy (NCBI): domain Eukaryota; kingdom Metazoa; phylum Arthropoda; class Insecta; order Lepidoptera; family Erebidae; genus Cybosia; species Cybosia mesomella. Next base: position 12,733,273 of record OX276411.1, read on the forward strand.
ATTAGAAGACTTGTAAACCATGCGAAGGGAAATTAGGTACTGTGGTACCGGGGGTATGGGTAGCACGCGTGTGTGAAGTGACGAAATTATACGGCTTTAAGGGGAAAAGATATTATTTATTTATTAACCACTCGCACTTCCTACTTATATTATTAGGGATTTACGCGGTTGTTTTAACTTTAAATAGCGGACTGGGACGTATAACGCGGTCTCGGCCCAAGGATAGGGCTTAAAGCGGGGCTCTTCCCAGGATACTTTTCTCAGCTTCAATCGGAACGGCTCCACTAGGCCCGTTTAGATCCCGAATGTCCAGGCTGCGATTGTTTTATATCGTTCCTAAATCAAATTGTTTAAAAGGTACAATAGTTTTATTTAAACTCTGACATATGATGGCCAGGTAAACGAACCGTAGTGTTTGAACGAGGTCCGAACACTACATCCAGCTACGCCCAAGGCCTCATGTGACAGTTACAGCGAAGCCCTAGGTCTACTACATCTGGGACACAAAAAAAAATTAAGCTAATTGTCCCTTACAATGGGAATGACGAAGCAATCTTTGTAATAATTAGTAAACGATAGTAGAATCTCAAATTATAGCAATTAAACTGTAATAAATACTGAAAAACACGAACAAAGAAAAATTGCTTCATTCTTGGCCAGGCAAAAAACCAGAATAAAAGAAGCCTGGCCACAATTAGCCTCTTCAAAGAAAAGTTTGGTGTCATTTGACGACACATTTTAAGGTTTGCCCTGAAGGGACTTAGTAACAGAGTACTTTTAAGACCTACCTAACTAAAAACGAAAGATGACATAAAGTGATCTATCCTTACACATTATGCATGTGAAGCAGTCACTATGTCGCCTACACATTACTAAATTATTTTTAAATCAACATTAAAGAGAAAGAACATTACTCCATAATGAAGAGTCTGATCGAAAACTAACTTTCAACCATCGTCGGCGCTCATGACCAGAACGATTTGACTCTCTTACAAAGTTTAGATCACAACTCTCAACATCAGACTAAAAAATAATTGCCTAACTCTAACGCTAGAACATCACGAACATAACAAAACAAATCTATTTATCAGGAAAACTGCTTTCGTTGTAACGCTGATCTGCAGTCACAGACCCGGTATGCTCCATGCTCATTACATTTCTCTCTCGAGGCCGGAAAAACTGCCGGCTCGAAGTTGGAGTATTTCTTCTGTTAGATCCCGAAGAATTCGGGTTACTGGGGAAAACATTAGTGTTAGCAATGTTCCGAGGTCTTAGGTTGTATCTCGTAGTGCGGAAATTGTCCCCTTCATCCCGTGGACTCGACGATGACGGAGCTTGACGTGCATCGTAAGATGTCGTGTCTCCTCTATTCCCGTAGCGGTTATGGAATCCGACTTGACGGTTATATCCTTGTGGAGGGTTCGTAGGTAAATTCTGTGTTCTACCCCCCTGCACGTCGGGTTGTACTTCCGTTAATTGCAACAGCGCGTCGCGGAGTTCTTTTTTATCGCTGTACACCCTTGCCGCTAAAATATTTCGAAATCTTGGCGACATAGACTTCAGAAATCTACTTATTATCTTTTTATCATCGGTAACCTTAGCTTTACTAGCCAAGTTGCACAATCTGTACCAATAGGTGACCAAGTTCTCCTCTTTGGGTTGATACGCTGAATAGAACAACTCTAAATCATCGCCATGGGAAGGAAACTCTTCTTCTAACAGTGAGCACACTTGTTCGAAAGTTAACTCTTCGTTAAAAATCGACTTGTAAAAGTGTAACGCTGCGCCCTCGAGGTAGGCAGCTAATATTGTGGCTTTGTCAGCCAACATAAATTTATTTATGGCGAATACGACATTGAAGTCTCTCAAAAAACTTTGGAATGAGACACCGTCAGTGCCACCAAATTTCTTTGATTCAGCCATCTTAATGGTAGTAATACAATATATATAATAAATTCAAATTTGTTATCTGTTTAAGGCGTCGATCTACATTTGCACGACGTCTTCCTTCTCAAGGTACGGGGTCGGTCAATCCACTGCCAACTGCAGAATATTGGCGTTTCCACCTCCTGTGGAAACCGGCGTTCCTCCACCGAATTCTATGGAAACCAGCGCCTCCACCAAAGTTGTGGTACCGGGGGTATGGGTACCACGCGTGTATGAAGTGACGAAATTATACGACTTTAAGGGGAAAAGATATTTTTTTTTTATTAACCACTCGCACTTCCTACTTATATTATTAGGGATTTACGCGGTTGTTTTAACTTTAAATAGCGGACTGGGACGTATAACGCGGTCTCGGCCCAAGAATAGGGCTTAAAGCGGGGCTCTTCCCAGGATACTTTTCTCAGCTTCAATCGGAACGGCTCCACTAGGCCCGTTCAGATCCCGAATGTCCAGGCCGCGATTGTTTTATATCGTTCCTAAATCAAATTGTTTAAAAGATACAATAGTTTTATTTAAACTCTGACACATGATGGCCAGGTAAACGAACCGTAGTGTTTGAACGAGGTCCGAACACTACAGTACTTACCTCACTGAGACGCCCGGAGAACATGTAGTACGCGTGCAGTTCGCTGGATGTCTGTGGCACTACTAACGCTTGCCGTACATGCGATAGGGATGGGTACAATTTACTTAGCTAGGGTTGTCTTCACGAATTTTTAGTGGGTGACAGAAATTAGGTACAATGAAAGGACAAACATATTTTACGTCGTAACTAAATAAATAGCCATGTTAACATAATTATATTTTTAGTATAGCTAGATTAATCTGTCTAATTTATAAATAAAGGGTAATAAATGTATAAATCAAAGCTTGTCTTGCACTTTTTAGGCTCAGAAAGTATTATTCTGGGTTCTGGACAGTGAACGGAAATTAGGAGAATACATCAAAAACAATTATTCTGAGGTATTTTTATACCAAAGTAGATGTATATAATATCATTCTTTATTAGAAAATTGCCAAAACTAGCCCCCAGAAAAAGAATTAATCCCAAAATTTCATAAATTAAGTAGATAATTGAATGGACGTTCGAAAATCTCACTCCCTGAGAATGACCCACCAAAGCTCTTTTTTTGTTCAACAGTTTGCTCCTGTCCTCCAAACAAATCTACAACTTCCTCCCAACATTTATTTTTCAAATCTTTATCGGAATAATCTGATGACGAATTATCCCAAATTGATGGTCTACTTAGAATTTCGATAATAAACCTTTCTGTATCGAAATTATCCATCGTATGCAATTAACAAACAGTTAAAATATTAAAATACGCAATTAAAATCAAACGAAACACACACACGTGTTCCATGCACGACACTGGCGGCCGGACTGGCGGCCGAGTGATTGAGATAGAGTGAGACTGCATACAGCGCCATAGTAATTTAGTGGTGGCGCGACCAGCGTGGCGGCACCAAATTGGTTGCACAACCAAACAGGCACCAGGTGAGTAACGCTCTATAGAGCTGTATACATTTTGTTGGTCGCGGCGACTGATTGCGCCGCCATGGTGTCCCGGTGAAATATAGCCCTAAGGGGACAATACGAAAATGTATGTAAATGATTTTTATTATCACCTAAATCAAATTTATTACCGAATTTAGATGGTCTTCTATTGCTTTTTTCTAGCAATAATATGTGCTAATTATTCAAAATTGACGTAAAATTATAAAACCTTTCGGTAGTTAATACAGACAGTACTTGTTAAAACTTATTGGTGGAGGACTTTAATTAGCAGGGTGAAGTACATATATTTTGAAAATGACCCTAATATTAATTTGTTAAGCTTGTGTAAGGTATGAGACTCTAAATAATAATACAGTGTTTTGCCTTAATAATCCTAAGAATTTATCATTAGATATAATAATGTACTATTGAATACAGTTTTCTGCAGAAACCGTTTAGTTAAGATTGAGTAAGTGAAACCTGTTCTAGCAGGGGTAGTGGATTAAATAAAACAATTAAAAAGTTATTTAAATTATTTACTTTAATATGGTTAATGAACCATAAGACCTTTGACATTATATTTATTTTCACCTAAAACATTAATATACTACTAAGGCTAATAAGTCTCTTATTTTCATAGCCACAATTTGAGATCAACATATAAAATAAAAAAAGTTATAAAATTAACAAAACCTTAAAATACAACATTAATATTAAAATGAAATGAAAAAAAATGAAAAAATGAAAAATATTTATTACTGCAAAATGTTACATAGGTACACAATTTTATAACAGAACAAATACAGTGACTGACCAGATTTTGTGTAATATGTATTGTTATGATGGAATGAGAAACACTCTGCAGAGAGCTAATTTAAAAACTAGATCTATCTGTGGTTTCCTCACTAGGCAAGCCTGTATCGAGGAAACCTATTAAATACATAATTGTTTTATCCCGTAATTGTGTGTCTCACCTCAGAGAACAATCAATTTTATTAGATTATTATCTACATGGATAGGCATAATTAAAGTTACATATATCAACATTAGAACCTGCATATGCACTTACATACTAACATGTTATCATTAGAAGATCTTCGGTAGCGTCATAATTTAATGTCCTTAGCCACTTATATATAATATTCTTAGCCTCATTTACAGACCTATTTTTAATATTACAATGTCTGACGACTCTGTTGTATACATTAACACGAGCAAACTGACCAACACGTTGCGCAAACGTGGTATTTACTGATGGGATGGCAAGTCTGTAAACCCTTCGTTTTGCAAGTGATTCAAATTCGCTTGATGAAATGGCTGACTTATGCACAGATAGCGAGGTTTTTAGTATATACAGTTGGCGCACGCTGAGAACTCCAGCCTCCTTGTAAACATCTGCAGTAGGGTACCTAAAAGGTTTTTTCAGCATAACCTTTAGCACTGACCGTTGAGCCCTCTCGGCCTGAATCAAAAAAGTTTTAGCCGTGCTACCCCAGCACGTAATACAATAGATTATCAGTGACTGGCACAGTGCATAGTACACTGACTTTAGTGTATCCATACATGTAACGTCACGCAGGCTTCGCATAATATTAATAACTTTACGAATTCGGGCCGATAGGGTGACAATGTGTGCCTTGAACGATAGGTTTTCATCTAAATGTACGCCGAGATATTTAATTACGTTTATACGTGTTAGTATTTCACAGGTACAAGAAGATTCATCACAGAATCCATTGTGAATTTTTATATTCATTGCAGTGCTTGGAGCTGAGGCAGCAGTCTTGTGAAAACATAAGTATATAGTCTTCTTGGTATTTAATGTAAGAAGGTTTTGTTGCAACCACTGTGAGATTTGTGACATTCCCTTTTCAGCCGACGAACACACTGCAGGCCACGTGGGTCCGTGAAAAATTATAGCAGTGTCATCTGCATAACAGAGCATGTCAGCATTGTTGATTGGGACGTCATGAATATCGTTTATGTACAGGAGAAACAGTGTTGGGCCGAGTATGCTCCCTTGTGGCACGCCAAAATGGATGTATTGGGGTTCACTTATTATCTGACCAATCCCTACACACTGTCTCCGTTCCATTAAATAAGTTTTAAACCAATTTAAGGCAACTCCTCTGACTCCCGTGGCCTCCAACTTTTTTAAAAGTATAGAAACGGAGACAGTGTCAAAGGCCTTCGCCAGATCCAAGAACACACCAACACAACACTGCTTCTTATCTAGGTGTGAAGACACCAGTGTAGTTAGTTGCGTAACAGCATCTTCAGTACTCTTGTTTTTTCGGAAACCGAACTGTTTAGGGGAAATCAAGTTACGAGGCTCCAAAAAGCCCAAGAGTCGTTTGTTTACCACTTTCTCAAGTATTTTAGAAAAGGCTCCTAGAAGAGAAATTGGTCTATAATTATTGAGAATGTCTCTCGGACCATTTTTATGTATTGGACAAACCAAGGCAGTTTTCCACTCCCGTGGGAAGATTCCCTGTGAGAGACTAAGGTTTAGTACGTGTGTAAGTGGATATATAATTTCATCCTTAATGTGTTTAATGAGAGAGTTACTGAGACCGTCAATGCCCGGGGCTTTATCATTTTGCAAGCTAATAATTATCCCTTCGATTTCTGTGTAGTCGGTAGGGCTAATGAAGAATGAATCAACAGGGGAATGTTTGAGACGGATATTTTGTGCAAGCTCGTCTTCATGTTTGTTGATCCTAGACAGTATCTGATCGGCCAGTGTTTTTCCTACTGTGGAAAAATGGTTGTTTGTTGAGTCTATAGATTTTTGGGCATTTGAAGTGCCTTGTAATGTGAGAAGTTCGACAGGGTCTTTATTAATTTTAGTCAAGTTGCAAATGTTTCTTATTGATCGCCAAAGTTTTTTCGGATTATTTCTGCTGTCTTCTAGTTGTTTGTTTTCGTAGTCTAATTTTAGTTTTCTTAATAACTTGACAAAGAAATTCTGATAACGTGTGTAGCTTTTATTGAGGATTAAATTGTCAGGGTCATTTCTAGCTCGCAGGTGTAGTCTATCGCGATGACGCATACATCGCATCAGTCCCGGAGTTATCCAAGGCTTCAGTGTATGTTTTGACCGACTCAATTTCACATCTTTCGTGTGTTTACTAACAATGCCTAGCAATATCTTAGTAAAAGTTTCATTTGCTTGGTCAACTTCAGTAATATTGCATACAGTCGACCAGTCGATTGATGCGAGGTCATATTTAATGGCATCGTAATCTCTTTTTTTGATAAAGCGGCTCGGTCGGGCAGGTTTTGATCCGTTAACGCATAGGCCAATTAAGACTGGATAATGGTCTGTAATATCAGTTTGACATACAATGCCAACCATTTTATTGCAGCTACCCATATTTTTGGCATAAATATGATCAAGACATGACGACTCCCTAGTGGGCTGGGTTATAGCTGGAAGGAAGCCATTTTCAGCCATAAAACATTGATATTCCAAGCTTTGAGGATTGCTGAAAGTGTCCAATATATTTATATTTATGTCACCGGTAATTACTAGTGGACGATCAACCATTTCATCGAAATAGTTTATTTTTTTTTATTATTATTTTTTATTAGCATGAGTATTTATGGACAGGTACATCAAAAAACACCTTTTATAAAAATTAAATCAGAAATGAAAACAGTTCTTCCAAAACCTAACAAATTTCTAGTAATAAAACAATTTTGTTTACTGTTATGTTACCTTTCATTAAAAACATAATATATTGTCACATGTTTGACATTATCTTTTACTCATATATAAATCTAATCATACAAAAATGTAAACAGCAAAATAATATTTCACATTTACTCGTATGTTTAGAAAAACACCTCTAGCAAAAAAATTAATTGAGATAAAATTAGTTCTCTTTAAAAAGCTTAAAAATGTTAGTAACAAAACTAAAAACAATTTACAGAAAAATTACCTTTTTTTGTAAATTGACATACTTGTATAATCAACTTTAAATTATGATTTAAAGTATTAAATATCGCTGTCAATATGTTCAGATAGATCAGGAGCTTCGCTAACTATAAGATTTTCATAGAAATCACGTCGTGATCTGGGCATAGCAGTACATAATGTTATTAGATCTGCTTTTTTTAGAGTGGCGATTCCTCTTGGCGATGTCTCTTTAGGTGTTATAAACATAACATTAATTCCATTTTTCAACATTTCATCCAATTCTTTCTTCACTTTCTTTTTTAGAAAATGAATTTCATTAAAATCTCTGTCATAATCATTTTTAGCATACATGGCAAGCTGTCCTCGTCTGAATTCGATAATTTTTAAACTATGCAAGTTATACCCATGTGGGTAGGCAACTTTAGAGTCATTATCAAAACATGTCATATGATCATGAGTTATCAATTCAACATGCCAGTTATTTCGGGAAGCTCTCGTCGCTGTAACAAAATCATTAAGATCATTCAATTCACCAGAAGAAGTAAATTTCTTAGTTATGGCTGCGTGAACTGCATCTGCAGCCATAAAAGTATATCCCACTTCGAAATTTACGAGAGTTAATTTGTCTATTTCAGTCTTTTCATCATTAACTTCTCTTACTAAAGCCGACATCAGTGTTTTATTTTTGTTCTGCGAGTTGCAGTTGTCGAGGAATAAATATACGTGTTTGGTATCCCTGTTAAATTTCCGCAAGACATGGACATATGTATTGGCAATGTTATATGCTTTGCGGCCACTCTCTCCTTCATGCCACACGACACAAACAGCGTCCATGTTTTTACCAGGAGGGACGAATGATTCATTAAAAAGGATTAATTTTCTGGAAAAGAAAGAATCTTTGGTATACAGTAAAGGCATGCAAGTAACTTTTTGCATGTCTACAGTATAAACGAAGCTTTCACCATTGGAATTCTTGCATTCATCTTGAATTAATTTCATATATTTTCGACAGGCCCGCTTGTTTTCCAAATGTTTTCCTAAATCTTGGCATAATTACAATTGCAAGGTAGTCGCCGGGTTTTGTTGTCCATTTCGTGATTTTTGCATTTGGTGCATATATCTTGTGCTATTTCAGCTATTGATAAATTGAGAGATTTTATCTTTGAATAAAAATGAGACCAGCTACAAACTTTCAATCCTTTTGCAGCATAGTATTCTTTAAATACTTTATACAACATAGAAAAGTTTAAACCAGTGGGTAAATACCTTCTGTTGGGGGCGTAATTCAAATTGTAGTCCGATTGAACTGGGTTGTATTTCATTATATAGTCAGTCATTTCAGAATCATATGTCGAAGGGAATGCATTTCCTGGTCTACGTTTTCCTCTTAAATCTGGAGCAGCACTAACTTTTGGATGTTTATTTCTTGACATATAATTGTTCTTAAAACTGATTGCACTGCTGCGTCATTTTTGTAGCCTAAAGTTCCCAGGAAAAACTTTTTACATACTTGTATATCTCCAATCTTCCATACAAGAGTTTTATTTCATCTACCACCAGCTCTAGCTACTTGTTTGGTGAGTACTCTCTCCACATTCCTAGATAGAAAATCACGACGACGTTTTCTATCGAGGCTCCAAAATTGATCCCAGATTTCTATTCTTCTGTCTTGCGGAATCTTCTCAATACAAGTTTTTTTTGCAAGAACATGGAGCTACTATTGGATGCTTTGCCCTTTGCGCTTCCAAAATATCACTCTATCTTTTTCTTGTCTGTACTTCCTTCCCATGAGTGTTTTCTTTATTATTTACATCTGGGCCATTATTTTTTTCCAGGGCCCAAATTGACTAACTATGACGCAAAAATAATTTTAAAACAAATTAGTTATTCTTTAATTTTTTAGGTTAATTTAGTTTTAATAATATTTAAAGTAAACAGTACAGGCATTAACAGCGATGTTTTAGGTAGATTTCGATGAAATCGATCTACCTATTGGTTTCTTGACTACTGTCGAATTTAAAAAAAAATTCTTCATAGGAGGTCTAGTTATGACCCCCTGAGTCCGAAATAACCACTGGTCAAAAAGTTTATATATATATATATATATATATATATATATATATATATATATATATATATGTATGTATGGTTCCACTTCCCAAAATTTGCGGCACTCTCACGGTCGCATTTTTGCCCCGATCGCTTTCAAACTGCGGTCAAAAATTGCTTGCGTGTAAACTTAGTTTAAGTTCGTGAACGGGTGGAATCCGTCTTTAGGGGACGGTAGGGCCTCACTTTTTGTGAAATTAGTTTTTCCTCAAAATTTCACGTTCCATGATAGATATTCGAACCGTTCTAATTTTATCCCATAGTATACATGAATACCAACAACTTTTAACTATAAACCTATAAGATTAAAACGTTAACTAAAAGTGGAGGGGGGAAAAACCAAAACTTTTCGGAAAAAAAATCATAACTTCTAACCGGTGAACATTCTTGCTGTAGGAAACATTTTTAATCGATAGGCCATTTTTAAGTCTGAAATAAATGTTTGAAAAGTTTTTCGCTAAGTTACCGTTTTCGAGAAAAAAAATTAAACATGTTAATAAAATAATATTAATTGCTTCACGAAATCTATCTGTGCGTTCCCCCTGCGGGAACGGATTTTTTTTACTATTTATTGTTTTGTTTGATATTAATACAAGGATAGGAGTAGAAAAGACCAACTGTGTTACTTATCAGTTTTATTGTAGGAACTTTTACCTCAATTTTAAAACCTATTAGACATAAATTTAGACAAGAATTACAATAATCTTATAATGTAAAATCACAATCATCTCAGTCTAATATCTTATTTTCTAATTAAGTTTACCAATGCGTTTACGTTATTTTAATTTAAACTACTGTAATTTCTCAAAATATGCCTTAATAATAGCAATTTAAGCTCAATCTTCATAGTATAGGTTGAAAAATGGGAGATAAACAAAACAATATAAAATTTGTGGTGGTTCAAAATTATATTAAAAGCTTTATAGCTCTTACTAGTTGGATAAGTAACACGGTGGTAATCTTATCACAGCACTAGGTGTTTTTTTTTCTCGCTTTAACTAATAGAAACGCTCTCAAAACAATAATATAGTAATTATTTGAAATAAAATAAAACTTCTCCTAAATATCAAAAACAAAACAATATCCTCTCAAATTAACATATTTAAACATAAAATCTTTGTCTCATCATGAGTCTTATTTCTCAAATATATTTAATGGAACATCAAATTCGTAATATACACATTTACCCTTCCTAATAAATTAATCGGTGGGCGCACCAGCGGTTAGTTTAGGGTTAGGAACTGTCTCGACAATATTTTCATATGGTTCGTACGAAACATCCCTTTCAACAAGCTTGAATATTTTCCCCGAATCGTCAACTGCTTTTAAAAACATAACTTTAATCTCTCCCTCGTCGTCGACATTGCTTTGGGCAACACCCAGATAAAAGTACAATTTGTCTTTGTCTGAAGAAACTTTAACAATAATGTAAACACCGGAAAATATTTTAGACGGATGCACATTTTCTTTTTCAATCAAGTTTCTTTCATATGTATTAGAAACTGTAGCTTCTTGTTGTATTTTAAGCTGTGAAAGAAGTTCATCATCTGAACTCGAAATTGGAGAATAAACCGATTCGTAATAAGATTTCTTAGGGTTGCCCACAATATTAGATATGTCAGTTAATACTTCAATTTCGCTCATTCCAGAAAGAGACGGCTTAGAAACTAAGCCGTCTCTTTCTGGAATTACATCAAAGGGAATTTCTAAATCATTCCTTCCTTTAGGCGGGCTAACGGGGCTGGTAGAAACAGGAATTGGCTGATATGTTTGAGGTGAAAAGCAAGCGCAAAAGCCCCTTTGGCAGAAGCAACTAAGATCACGATACTGTAATAAACCAGGAGTGTCTGAGAAAACTTGATGGACCTGCATTGTACCGCGGAGAGGAATTATGCCTTGGGGAACAGCCTGCTCTACCTTTTAAATGTCGTCGTTAGTGATGTAATACAACTGAATCTTGCTAGAGGATTTCAAAGTGTGAAAGAAAGTCTCCGCGTCAGGAATATCTAAGCCAGTAGCTACTTTTTGGTCAGCTGTGCGTCTTAGATAGCCACCGACACCATCAGCCGCACCCTTACGTTATGCGATCAAAGCTATAATCTTCAAACGTTTTCGACCAGATAAAATAAAAATTTACCTTTTGTCTGTATTGCGTAGCTGGACCGTCGGAAAAGACATGAATTGTTTTTATATGTGGATGAATAACCTTTAATGTGCTGATAACTGGATGGAGATGAGCCCAAATGGATGCAGGATTATGAGAGTTATTCGGTGATACACTGCAAAAAGAAGTAACTTGTGCCTTGTCTGCTTCCTGTGGTTTTATATACAAAACACCTGTATGCAATAGTAGATTGTATAACAAGGGAGCAAAATAGTATTTTTACGGCGAGGGCGCACTTTGAACCACGAGTCTAGCGAAGGTTTCTAGCCCCAAGCTTTAGCGAGGGGTTCTAACGTAGAAACCTGAGCACAGCGAGGGGTTCAAAGTATATCGCCCGAGGGAAAAATAATTTGCTCCTCGAGTTATATACTCTACTTTTCATCACCTTTCTATGAGAAAATAAATAAGAGACTGTGTTATGGAATAATGAATAAATTTAATTAAACAAAGACGTGAATATACGTATAAAAACAATTACAAATTTATATTTATATTTGATACGCTAGCGCAATTTTGAAAATTTATTGTCACTGTTTTATTTGGGATCGATATTGTTGTCGATTCATTTACATTTTGAGTATTTGTTATCTTAGTATCTGACTGGTGCTCAAGAAAAGGTACAGAATCCTTTGATGTAGAAGGACGTGGCGACAATGGAATAGGTGAATTATCTTTAGGTCTTAATTTAATATTTTCTACAACGCGGGTGCTAGTTTTTTCTTTATTTTGAATTGAGTCTTCTATGTAACCTTCAGCTACAGAGCTGGACTTCCATCCTCCATGCCGCTTTAAAACAGTGAGATCCGCTCCAGAATCTGCCAAAAGTGTAGCAGACGTTCGGCGAAAACAATGACCAATGTATGACTTGCAATCGGGCAACTTCAAGTATGCAGCTATTTCTAAGGGCATTAAAGACATTCTATTTTTTCCTATTACTTGTTTAAAACACTTTCCACTTTGATATCTAATAAAAAATCTATTTGATGTTGTTTGAGAAGGACGTAGGCTCTGATATTGTTCAACTATTCGTTTATACTGGCCACGAATAACGAATGACCGATCAATTTTTGTTTTAGTATCAGTTAAGTTGACTAAAAGTAATTCATCTGAATGTTTTTTGATATCATCAATTGTTAGTTTTATAAGTTCGTTACTACGACATGCTCCATGTATGCCAAATATTAAAGCCACCTGTAACAAAACAGAAAGGAAATTAGACAAGTAGGTACAATACGTACACGTTTTGAAACACTCTGTTTATAGATTACAATGAAAAAACTAAATGAAACATACTTTTGTTGCGAGAAATTCCTTATCAGGCGCATCATTTAAAAAGGTCTCGACGTTTTGATGAGAAAATACTTTTGATTTCTTTGGTTTGTGTCCTTCGGATAATCTCTTCAAGTAAGTTAGTAACTTTGAGTAATTATCAATTTTTATATTTTTGTTGGTATTTACAGTTGACTTAAGCATTGAGTATATACTCCATAGGGTAGAAGGTTGCTTAGTTTTGGCCAATTCTTGAAAATAGGCCAAGAATACATTTTCTGAAAACGTTTTCGCACCTTTTTTATTTTTCCATATAATGAAATTTTCAAAGGCCCTTAAATATTTCGCCTGGGATTTCGTAGGTAATAGGTTTTGTACAATGTTGTTTGCTTCTGAAGTTATTGCTTCAGGTGTTAACTCATTGTCACTGTCATAAGTTGACGTGGAACTCATATTTTATTGCAAAATAAGCAAATCAACTCAAATAAAATATGTACTTAATTACAAGAACAGAGACGTAATCCGAATGCCTTAGTTTTTTTTTATTAGCACGGGTGCCCGCACCGCGCAGCCTCGTTGGCTGGCCATACCAGCCAGCAATTCATATAATTTGCGTTCGTTCTATGAACGATATACGTTCCAAATTCAAATCACTTTTCCGCCCGATAAAAAGCTCGAAGAGAAAAGTGCTACTTTGCTCCCACTTATAGAGGAACAAAGTGACACTTTTCGAATATAAGGGATGAAAAGTAATTCCGTGATCCACCAAAATGATGATGCTGGATTTCTTCAAAATATTTTCCATTATAATTTTCACTAAAATCTACATGCAGGAGAGCTTCGTCATTTTTAAGATCATCTATTGCGAGCCGGTAACTTCTGTATTGAATTTTAATATTATAAATATGTTTTTTCAATACTTGTATTGCCAATTTAATTTTTTTTATCAATTCTGCGACAGGACTTGTTATAATTTCCTTAATGTTTTTTGTGATTTTGACTTTCTTACCCGATTTATCAATAATTTCAGATCGTCGAACCCACTGTTGGTATTTTATTATTCGGGACTGATTGTCTGTATTGAAGGATATTTCATTCGTGTTGCAGGATTCGCACTCACCTGTCATGCTGTAGCAGGGGTAGTTAAATTTAAGGTAGATTATAAGTTACAAGTTATTAGATGTTAATTGTTGGTTTGATATAAGGTTATAGCAAATTAAACATGAGACTAGTTTTACCTCTCATATATTAAATATTATTATAAGTGGTCTCAAGGGTGAGTACACATAGATACAGTTAAGATTTGAAGTTAAAGAATTAAAAGAAGAGAAAGAAAGAAAGAAAGAAAGAAAGAAAAATTGATTTTTATTGCGGATAAAACACATGCACATATTAGGATTAAGGAAACACCTTAATAAGAAAAAAACAAGAGATAACAACAATACACAAGTCCACACAACAATATTACACATAAAAAATATATATAAAAGTCTAAAATAACGGTGGACCTACAGCTACTCAGACGGCGACCATGTTGTAACACCAAAAAGGTTCGGGGTTTTGCGGCAAGGATATTTTTATTTCTTATCTGTGGTCGCCGCCTGAGCAGATAACGCGGCGTGTGACATGCACGTGACAAAATTGACATTAGTGACATTGTCAACGTGTCATGTCCTATCCTACGTGGCACATAGAAATTATTATAAAAATGCTTGGTACATCACACATGGTCTCACTTAGCACGTGTATCATTGTATTACAATTAAAAGAAAATGTACAATGTGTCCGCAATAAGGGCCAGACACTCAGCATAAACTGAGGTGGGTATTAGCCACCACAGAACTGATTTTCAGTGTAAGCCCTTAAGTGCCACCTGACGTCGTCTAGCAATATCGCCTCATATTCTCATCAACAGTATAGTAACAAAGGTAATTTCTTAAATATTTTAGACATAACATAGATATCGTTTTGTATTAACTACATATTTCCACACAACATTCATGTATGCATGTATGATGAGATGTGAGGACGTGAGGACGTGAGGAGATGTGAGGACGTGAAGAACGACCCGCGGCAGCCAGGAATCTGCACTTAGCTTGGGACCCGGCGTGTCGCGCTGGCACCAACCGCTGCGTGACTCGCTCGGCAGACCTGAAAAGAGAAGGCAAAGCTTTCAGTATGTGAATACATACTGCTAGTGCAGGCCGGGCATACCGAAGGCGTAAGAAAGGTGACAAGCTTCCCCAGGCACGTGATGCTTAGGGTCATTATTGCAAAGCAGGCAGGTCACAGCCTTTGTAAGCAGCAGGAACAGATGCACAGAAACATAGATGACACTGAAGAATTGTTCACCACGCGGTCACTGACCGCGTGGCCCGCACAGGTTATTGTCCTTTTGACAAGCGTGAAAAGGGAAAGCATGCCTTGCGTATAAGCTACACAATTAAAACACATAGATACTGCTCACGTAAAAAGCAGCATCCCAATTAAAAAACATTTGCCACGACTACAGAGGTGTAATGTGGCATGATAACATTCTATATAATTCCAATACATGGATAAATGTTGGCAAGCCTCGTTCACGTAAAAAACGAGGCGATGCCTGGAGTAGCTTAACATAGCAGCGGGAACCTGACGTGGCACCATTGGTGAAGATGAAGAGGCCACGGGGAATATCCCTGGTGGGCCATTGGTACCACGTCACCCTCCAACACTAATGAGCACTCTGTAATAAAAATGATTAGCACACATAATGTATAAATTGTAAAATTCTCACCAACGGCTCAGTACCAGAGCTATGCACTTGTGGAAGCGATGCAGAAAATTAGGGGCTCGCAAAACCGCTGCACTGTCATTTATAACGTCGGCTGAAAGAAGCGACTTGGTGGGAGTTCATAGATAATATGCCACAGCCGATAGAGTTGACCACAGCTAACCATAGACAGAGTCGATGAAATAATACAGATAATATTAGTAGACTATGAATCGATATCAACTAAGGAATCGACTACATATTCCACCAATAGCATTAAAAGAACAATGTACATTGTTACAATGCATAGTCGGTTATCAGTAGCACACACAGTTTTCTCAACAATTTGAGTCATGTTTGACTCTGCTATAATTTTGTTGCAGTAAAGAGCATTTCGCATATATTGTGTATTGGTATGCGTTTTACATTGACATGTATCTCTGCCATCAACTGCTCGTTTCCCAGCAGTGATCCTAGAAACATCATCACGATAAAAAAATTGACGAATCTTTTTTATCAGAGTAGCTTGTCTAGGTGTGGTCTGCCTATTTTTTAACTTATTGATACCGAGAGTTTCTTGAACAATGGAGGTTTTCAGCCTGGAATCTTTTATGACATGTTCGTCAAAAATACGCCGGATAGCTAAACGGTCTTTAAGTTTCTTTATTCTGGAGTAATGGTTTTTAATAGCGTTAGACAAAGCCATATATTTTTTATCTCCGTCCTCTGACTTTTTCCTTTTTGTCTTTCGTATCTTTTCTTGTACTTGTTACATTTTCTTTTCAATTTCTCGTTTTCTTTCTCCAATTTCTTATTTTGTCTGTTTAATGCAGATCTGTCTCGTCTTACTTATCTTCTTCCTCTTGACCTTGGAGAAACCGGAGTTCCTGATCGTGGTGTTGAAGGCGGTGTATTATCTAGAATAACTTGCACTCTTTTCTGACATTCTCGACGTTTCTTGTTTGCCACCTTCCATTTACGCTTTGCAGATCTATGTTCTCTCTCTGTCATATCCTTTACAAGTTTTTTAGTAGCATGATATCTCTGAAGATGTTTTCTTTTAGCCTCAGCATTTTTCACAGGGTCCTGTTTCAATTTTTCCCTGTAACGCCGTTGTTTTTCTGCCGGTGTTAACGCCATTTTATTGAAAATAATATACTGTAACAAAATAACCCAATAATTGATTAAATGAACTGAACAATAGATAAATACGCTTTGAAAACTGTTTACTTTGCAACTGCGTTACTGCACCTGCAACTGCGTTACTTCTCGTGGTAACGCAGTGTAGTGGTAACGCAGTTGTAAAAATTACGTGTATTAACATTTGGGTCATATGATAATAAATACCTAATCATTTTTGAGTGTATGCAAATATTTACTTATTCTATTACAAAACGCAATAAAAAAACAATCAAATATCTAAAAAACTCACCGTTTGTCGTCGGTAACTCAGCGGCCGCACAATAAACACACGCGCTTCTCCGGACGACTCGAGCTCGACTGACGCGGCCAGCGTCAAGGCCACGAACACCCGCCTCACCCCGCCAGCAATTCACATTAAATCAAACGAACTTAGTCGAAAATACACGAAAAACTCGAATTTAAGGCTCACTTTTGCTTGGTAACACAGAGTACTTACGTTTTCTAACTTCAACAGGGACAAGACAAGAAATATTTCGTAAATAAAACACGGTTAAAGAAAAGATAAACTTATTAGCCTGTTAATAAAGTTCATACTTACCTTAATTTCCGTAGAAATTTTAATTTAATAGTGCCGTGAAGGGTTTTAATGTAATGTCAATGTATTTGAAGCGAGTTGCTTGCTGGGACAGCCGGATTTTGTATGAGATACGACCAAGAAAAGCGACTGAGTTACCGTCATTTACGTCAAATTATAACGTTTTTCACTAATATTTGTGTCTTCTTAGAGGGATATTATTATTACGTTTCTACCAATAGTGAAATTATTTTAGTAATCATAGTTTTTTTTTAATGTAATAGGCACTGTTCTTGAGAGACCGATTATGGGCCCTGGAAAAAAATAATGGCCCATCTGTGCTCTGATTGCCTTCTTGATATTGTTGTATACCTTCAGATTCAAAATCAATGCTAACATTTTGTAAGCCTACATAATCGCAAGGTACTGTGGAGTCTGGGGTTTGATTTCACAGCTTCTTGTCGATAACTAGTGATAATTAAATTATAACGCAAGGATGTTTATATTATTATTGAGATATTTATTCATAAACTAGCTGACCCGGCAGACTTCGTACTGCCTCAATCGATAGCACCTTTTAAACCTTCTCTGGACCTCCACAAATAATTCAAGACCAAAATTAGCCAAATCGGTCCAGCCGTTCTCGAGTTTTAGCGAGACTAACGAACAGCAATTCATTTTTATACATAAGAAAGAAGATATAACTCTATTCAACGTATTTTAGGGGCTTTATGCGAGATTGTTTATATTTACTGAATGAACTTCAGAGGGTCGCGAGCTCTGCTTAGAGTTTGAGCCTAATCCACTTTTTACTTCTTGATATTCTCTTCGTACGTTTCCCTGGTCACCCGCTGACTCGAACTATCCGCCAAGCATTTGTTCTTTCCTAAGCTCTGATTTCAAATTCAATTATACAGTTTTATTTTAATATCCCTGACGCATGATGGCCGGGCAACTAACTATAGTGTTCGAAGGAGCCCGAACACTACAGTACCAACTCCGTATTAACTTCTTTTTTATTTACATCTGGGTTCTGGTTGCCTTCTTGATATCCCAACCCAATATCCAATAACCCAATTATCTTGGCAATTATTTGATAATATTTTGTCAATAGAGTTCTTTACTGCATTAATATCGCACTCATTTTCTGTTTCCTTAACTAAAAAATCCACTGACTGATGACTATATGAACTGGTCGTCAATTGTTGTATACCTTCGGTTTCAAAATCAACGCTAACATTTTGTAAGCCTTCATAAGCGCAAGGTACCAACTCCGTATAAATTTTTGAACCAATATCTTATGACAAACATTCATTCAGCTGTGTTTCACTCATAGAAATAATTGGACTGATATTTCTGGAAATAATTTCCGATGAAGGTACATCTTGAAAATCACTTATAGACCCCGCAGTTATTTCTTGAATCACATTTGAAGCTGTTATCGCCGACGAACTTGAATTGTGATAGTTGCTGTTAGTTAGAGATAGATTAATTAATAACTTGTTACGTGAACCACTCAAAATTGATTTTATATTGCAACTAAACACCCTCATTATTTAACGTAATGCATGTACAAATAAGTGCGAACTGATCTTAATCAAAACAAATACACGTGACCGGCGAAGACGGCCGCAGCGCTTGCGGTCCTGCTCTAACAACGTATGCGTGAGATGAGTAAGAGCGATAGCGAATTTTGTTAATTTTTGCGCTACATAATTAGGTAATTGTAATCCTTTAAAACGGTACTTGTACCAAAATTTTATTTAAAAAAAAAACAAAAGTTGGGTTTTATTTCTTGCCCTTTATTTCAATATGACTTTTATAATGTTGGGCCACTGTTGCACTGAACAGCTCAATTCACAATGCTGACCTGTCAATATATTACACTGTATACTAGAATACAGTGTTTCTCCTTAACAACGCTTATTCGGCGTATTTTAGGGTCTACTTTAAGTGATACTATTATATTTTGTGTTACGACCTTTATTTATGAAGATATTCAATATTAAAAAACCATGTATGTTTCAAAAAATGTACATTCATCAAACCATAAAACTATTTTTTTAAACATTGTTTTGCCTTAATAGTATCGCATGTTCGATACATGCAATGCAAGGGAATGAGCGACGTTGTCAAGGCAAAACACCGATTATTTATTTATTGTTAATATTTATTTATTGTTTTTTATTATTAACTTTTAGGTACATCTAACTGTTTTATGACATTTCTTATTACAGGAAAAGACGAGATTTACGAAAGTAAATGGTATGCATTTAAGGTGCTAGGATTCTTGAATGATCGTTTCACACCTCGAAAAGGACTTGAGGCTGGAGATGCGAATGAACAGGTGGGTAGATTTTTACTATCTCAGTTTTACGCATACATGTGTTGCCATGGTATTTTACCTTCATTTAAAAAATAATGAGCAAGTTCTTCACGATTTTCTTTAAAATTTGCCGCTGAACGGCGAGCAATGGCGTATAACGGACGAAACGATGTGCCTTCCGCTTCACTTCGCCAAGTTCCTGGTATAACTTCACCAATCTCTGTGTTTTCATTATCAAAAGAGCCTTGGGGTGTGTATACCGAACATGAGGAAGAACGCCTTAGAAAGTTGTGCAGAAGCACTAGGGTCATTACGATCGTTTCAACTTTTTCTGGCTGCAGTAATATTGGTTTTCTTAGTACTCTAAAAACGCTAGCCAGAATCCCAAATGCATTTTCGACCACTCTTCGGCCTCTTGACAGCCGATAGTTAAAAATTCTTTCTTTAGATCCTTTCGGATGGGTGCCCGCGTATGGTTTCATTAGATTTTCTCCCAAAGGAAATACCGTACCGCTCGTAGCAGGTTTGCGAACCACGTACACACTATGTTTTTGGTAACAGTAACGGTTACAGTTACGTGCAACGTTACGCGATCAGAAATGAGTACGTTGTAAACATCGGCTCACTGCAAACCGCACGCGTACCAATCGTAGCAGGTTTGCGAACAACGTACATACCATGTTTTTTGGTTACAGTAAATGCAACAGTTACAGTTACAGCTCGCTATGAGTACCCGGCTTAAGTGTTGTAACGAGATTGCTCTGGGAACGTATTTCAAATCTTCAGCAATGTCACTGTAGTTAGAAGGCTGAGTACTCGGTCTCTCAGCAGTGTCATTTTGGTTAGACACATTTGAGTTCATCGATGGATCGATTACAGTAATTCTGTGTTCATTTATAGGTACATCCAATACTCGCTGTGTTTGGTTGTGAATAGACGTTGAACTGCTTAAGGAGTGTTTAAAATTTAAAACTGTTTGTAATAATATTCAAGTCGCTGGGCAGATATTTACGCTCTTGAGTCGAAGATCGACAGTAATGCGACTCTATGAATTTAAATTTCATTATGAACTGCCGCACCGAATCCCTTAGACTCCTAAATTTGTTTTCTTTATGGTTACATCCTCTGTTTTCTATACCACATCGTCCCGTATGTAATGATATTTTTCTAAATGATAGTTTGATTTAAAGATTGTTGGTAATTTGCAGTTTTAAAATAGCAACACTACACACGCTGGTCGCCATCTTGTGACAACGTGGTGGGGTTGCTTATTGGCAGAGACTGCTGAGCAGTCAGTCAGGGAGTCAGTTCGTTTGGAGCATCGGTTGTGGACGGTTGTGTCCTCAAGTACAGTACAACAGTACAACAGTACAACAGTACAACAGTACAACAGTACAGTACAAATTCATTATTAGAATTTAAAATCTTGTAATTAGTGGTGAAATCTTTCATTGACCTCTTGTTTTTGCTATGACGTCTCCTTTTAACT
Organism: Cybosia mesomella; assembly: GCA_946251805.1. Taxonomy (NCBI): domain Eukaryota; kingdom Metazoa; phylum Arthropoda; class Insecta; order Lepidoptera; family Erebidae; genus Cybosia; species Cybosia mesomella. The sequence goes on from OX276411.1 coordinate 12,754,466, forward strand.
TTTTTTGTTTGCAGAACTTGAGTATCAATGCATCCTGGTTTTTTGTTTCATTTGTAGCATAAAACATTTTGTGGAATGTTAAAAGATCGTTCATTGTGACCGTGTTACATTGATATGGTAAATTAGCACCATGCTTGCACTCGGATCGGTAAGTCGTTTAAGGTGTATCTGTAAAAGAGGAGAAGAAACTGGTAAAGCGAAGCAAAAAATGCGGATGAAGAAAAGATTACAGTAACTTGTAGATCTATTTTTCTCTTTCAATTAGTATTACTATTATCTCGAAAAGAAAAAAAAGGGCCATCCCTCCAGTAGGACACATAAAGGTTGATGAATAAATAAATAAATAATGTACACACGCAGTGCTCCTAGCTTGGTGAAACCATTAAGGCTCGAGCAGACCGGATGTGTATGCATGACTACGACGTAACTACGTCGTAGTCACGCGCGTAATTACGGCGTAACTGGATGTCACGCCGGGTTACGCATACGTCTACGTTCGCTTAAGTAAAGCTATACACAACGCAGGCCTATTGCGTGCCCGGCTGCGGCAGCCATATTTGATTTTACTGTTTTTGACGTTTATGTTGTGAACGATGTCTGACGAAGATTGGGTATATGGACCTAGTAGTTCATCTGACGAGGAAGAAGCAATATTACTAATATTACTGTGCAAAAAGAAAATGGGTCCATGATATAAATGAAAGAAGAGAAACACATAGTGAATATCATAACCTTTGCCGTGAACTCGAATCGTATGATTTCAGACAGCAGATCAGACTGCCCTCTCGAACAGTCTCTATGATGAGTTGGTGGGTACCGAGCCTGATCTGATTTGTCTTGAGCCATCCATCACCACAGACCTGATAGATATCTCAACACCAGATATTCCTGTTAAATTATTAGATACAACCTGTGACGACCAACACATATTAAAGTCATCAATAAGATTAGTTAATACTAGCAGGAATAAGTTAAAAAAATATATAAAACTAAATAAATTTATTTGCAAATCACAAAAACACATAAAAAAACTTAAAATAGGTGTCAACAAATATCGTAGGTTGAGTAAATCGAATTTACAACTAAGACAATTAATAGGAATAAGTAGAAAAGAATTAGATATCCAATCTGACCAATATGAAACTGATATTCATCAATTGCAGACTGAAATTAGGCATTTAAATGACTCATTAGACTCAATTACCTTAAAATATAAAATTTCTCAAAAAGAAATTGGGGAATACATTGAGGCTTTGAATAGCCTGGTGGAGACTTGTAACAGCAATGAACAAAGGTTCTACTCGCTTGAAAAATTATACAGTCAAACATCAGACTGTGAAAAGTCATTGCCAAGTTCTTCATTGTCGATAACTCCCCAGCCTGAGTTAACTTCTCCAACAGTTGACTATGTGGGCAATATGTGTGACAATATCAACATAAAATCTAACAGGCCTTCCTGTGCTCACCCTGAAACGAAAATAACACAAGCTTCAAAGGTTGTCATATATTGTGATGAAATTGGTAGAAGTCTAGGTTATCACTTGGCCGAACATCTGGGTAAATCGGTCACAACTCATTCATTTCCTGGGGCGTCATACTCTCAAATCATCGATAAAGTATTAACTGGTATACATTGCCCACAATCAACATTAGTGTTACTTATAGGTAGAAGAGAAAATGCAAATATTCAATCTGTCATAAAGTTTCATGAACAACTATCAAACTTGCAAGTAAAGCAAGTAATACTATGTGCATTCCCTTACAGTAAAGCTTTCACACATAAGGAGAATGAAATTAGATATAATTTGAATAGAAAATTGCATACCTTGACTACATATTGTAGGAATATACAATTATTTGACTGTAATATTGTATTACAAATCTATATCTTGACATTGGATAGTTATTTACTATCAAATTTTTTACGACGACAGATAGCTATGTGTTTAGCTAACTTTTTATTATGCGAAGCTAAATTTTTAGCTAATAAGCAAATAAATATTATTATAAATTCTGACACAATGGATAGCGGTATCCAAAAAAAAACTAAATTACTTGACAACAGATAAAAAATCTAGCGATATTTTTTACGGTATATCCGAAATTAACGGATATGGGCACGAGGCTTTTGGAGCTATTGAGCCGTCTTTGAGTAATATTGATAAAAAAAGCGGCCCCGTTAATGTCCAAATCTAATTCAAATTGTAAAAATAAAGCATTTAACCTGGTGCACCAAAATGTCGAAGGTCTGACAAATGGTAAAGAATTGGAATTGGAGTTGCACATGACCTTGAATGATATTGATATTTTTTGTGTAACTGAACATTGGTTGACAGACCATCAGGTCATCTTCAACTTCAAAAATCACCAGGTGGCTAGCTCGTTCAGTAGAAAAAATTGCAAACGTGGAGGCACCTTAATTATTATTAATAAGAACATTAAATTTAAAGAGCGTAAAGACCTAGTAAGCCTCTCTATTGAGCGAGTTATTGAGATAGCTGGTATTGAGTTTGAGCACTTCATTGTATTAAGCGTGTACAGTCCCCCGGACGCGCCTTATGCAAGATTTGAAGAAACGATGGAAGAAGCGCTTTTTAAATGCCGTTGCTCTAAAAAGTCAATAATAGTTTGTGGAGACTTTAATGTTAATATATTAGATAACACTTTAGCGCCAGTAGAGAAAAACAAAATGTTGAATCTGTTCAAGTCCTTCAATCTTGGTAATGTATTTTTGGAACCTACTCGAATAACTGCCACAAGTGCAACATGTATTGATAATATTTTCACGGACATTAAACCTATTAACAAATGTATTGTGGATGCTGTACACTCGGATCATCGTGGCCAATTTATAAAATGCTACAGAAATTATTATGAAGTAAGAAGAAAAGAAATTAAATTTGTACCGATAAACCAATATCGTTTAGATGCTTTCAAGGAAAATATAGTTAATAAACTACCTGATTTGCCCTTGTACACTAGTGTAGATAAGTCTTATGCAGACTTAATTAACCTGATCAATACTGAGTTTGGGAGAATTTTTACCCCAAAGACATTATCGATTGGCAGCCGTCCTGTTTTCAGTGACTGGGCAACACCAGGGATTTATAATAGCAGGAGGAGATTGTATGAATTATATTCTGAAAAATCATACAATTTCAACCCTGATTTTCAGAATTATGTCAAAAACTATTCTAAAACATTTAAGCGAGCCTGTTCCTTTGCTAAATCAAACTTTATAAAAAACAAAATATCAAATTCTGTTAATAAAATTAAGACTACCTGGAACATTATAAATTCCGAATGTGGTAAATCTCCAGCAGTTGTAAGAGATTACCATTTAAAAATAGACGGTCGCCATGTCACGGAGGATCTGGAAGTTGCGACAGAGTTTGAACACTTTTTTTCAAATATATCTGTAGCCACTACCCGAACTCTTCAGTCGTCTTCCACTTCCGCTGAGTCATTGCTTATGGAATCAATTACAAAATGTGAGGACGCTTTCAGATTCTCAGTTGTTGATAGCAAGGACATCACAAAATCGTTTAAATCCAGTGATATTAAAAAGACCGCGGACCTATGGGGATTATCAGTCAAAACTGTTTCAAGCATCATTGATGTCATTGCTCCCCATCTAGCAACTGTGTTTAATGACTGCGTCAGTTGCGGTATATTTCCTGATTTAATGAAACACAGTAAAGTCATACCTTTGTTCAAGGCAGGCAGCGCCTCAGATCCCTCGAATTTCAGACCCATCTCTGTGTTGCCAACCTTGAGTAAAGTATTTGAGAAATTAATTCTAGACCAAATGCTAACCCATTTTAATAAATATAAATTATTTCATGATAAACAGTTTGGGTTTACTAAAGGACGATCAACGACGGATGCTGGTATAGAGTTATTGAAATGTATTTACGAGGCCTGGGAAGATAAGCAGGATGCATTAGGTGTTTTCTGCGATCTATCCAGAGCCTTCGATTGCGTCCACCATGATACATTGGTCAGGAAATTAAATTATTACGGAATAAGGAACAAGGCTCTCGACCTTTTGACTTCTTATTTAAACAATAGAATTCAGAAGGTCGATGTGAACGGTACACGTTCGGTAGGATCTTTGGTTTCGATGGGCGTTCCACAGGGTTCGATACTTGGACCATTTTTATTTTTAATTTATATAAATGACCTCCCTTACTACGTAAGGGATAAAAATAGTATTGTTTCGTTTGCTGATGATACTTCCTTGATATTTAAAATTAAAAGACAATTAGATAATTATGACGAAGTGAACAAAGCAATCTCACGAGTGGTTCATTGGTTTAATATAAATAATATTTGCCTTAATGAAAAAAAAACCAAATGTATTAAATTCACCTTACCTAATGTTACACAGGTGGAAACCAATGTACAACTTAATGGACAGTTGTTGAGCCTTGTGGAATCAACCGTGTTCTTAGGTTTAAGTATCGATGCTAAATTACAGTGGGGATCACATATCGAAAAAATAGCTAGTAGGTTAAGTTCTGCTACCTACGCTGTGAAAAAGATTAGGACTTTTACAGACATAGATACCGCTAGAATAGTTTATTTCAGTTATTTCCATAGTATTATGAGCTATGGCATTCTCCTTTGGGGTAATGCCGCAGATTTAAATACAATCTTTGTACTGCAAAAGCGGGCGGTGCGGGCAATTTATAAGTTGGGCCCAAGAGTCTCCCTCCGAGAAAAGTTCAAAGAAATAAACATTCTAACTGTAGTTTCCCAATATATTTTTGAAAATCTTTTGTATGTTAGAAGAAACATTTCCAATTTTTTAAGGCTTTGTGATATACATAACGTAAATACTAGACATAAAAACAATCTTGTGGTTTGTAATAGTCGACTCCACAAGATTAGTAATTCCTTTCAGGGTAACTGTATACGCTTCTACAACAAGCTTCCTAGTGAAATGAAGAATCTACCTCTTCATAAATTTAAAAGCCAAATTAAAAGTAAACTCTGCCAAAAAGGCTACTATAAAATTCAAGACTATTTAGACGATAAACAAGCTTGGATATGAACTGTTTGCTCTCTCTCTATGCTACTCAAATGGAATATTGTACTTAGGTTAAGTAAATATGTTTGTAAATAGACCAAAAAAAAAACAGCCCGCTGAGTTTCTTGCCGGAGTCTTCTCAGGACAGGGCCGCGTTTCGAACCGGTGGTCCATTTGCCAAACATTAGATTATTTTTTTTTTTATGACGTTTTGTAAGTGCCGTATTAATGGTCTATGCAGAATAAATGGTTTTTGACTTTGACTTTGACTTTGACTTGTATTTCCAAATGTCAAGGAGTTCTTTTGAAGAATTGCATGATTTTGTGAAACCACATATATTTAAACTGGACACCAACTACAGGAAGGCGATTGCAATAAGAGAAAGACTAGCAATTTTTTTCAGGTAACTTTTACATTTTAAAATCAAATAACAAATTGTCAGATAAAACCAAAAAAGAAACAAAAAATATGATCATTTGCACAACCCTTAAACAAATAGGTATCTTAATTGTCTTGTTTTTCAATGGAATGAAAATAATCAACAACAAAAAAAACTTTAAAATTAGAATTATAAACGGGATATTTCCCATGTTTAGTATCTTTTTCGAGAATCCGATATTTCGGCACTGTTACAAGTACCATGATCACGGATGTACTATGTAAACATGGTAAATATCCCGTTTATAATTCTAATTTTAATGTAAATGACCATGTCAATCTAAAATCATATATAACAAAAAAAACTGTTCATTTAAACAATCTTTAAACAAATAGGTATCTATAAAGATGCATTGTTTTTCAATGGAATGATAATAATTTACTTCTTCATTAAGAAATGAAAGTACCTTTTTTTTTTTTTTTTATCGTGCGGAAATCCCTTCGGATACCCCCCCGCGTGCCAGCGGGGGCGGTTATGTCGGGCTTGAACCGACTAAAACCGCACGCCGTCTCGGGTCTACAGACGCCGGGGTGTAAGGTTGCCCATAGAGCATATCCCTCGCACCAAGAAATGTGTAGCGATAGCATAAAATATAATATTTTGTCTCACGAATGGCGCCGACCGCCGCCCGCGCCGCTGCGCCGAGAACGTCCGAACGCTCCGTCGTGCGCGCTCGGTTTTCCCCGCCTCGCCAATCGAGAACGCATACCGACGCCGTGAGGCCGCGCGCACGCTGACTCGCGCCGCCGACAATTGTATACGTACCGCGCAAACTTTATGTGTTTTATCTATTCCTGTGTAAATCTCTGTTTCCTTCCTGTCTTTGCTAATGTACTATGCTTCATATTGTATCTTTCTACTCGTAAACTTCTTTGTGGCCTTATAGACATTACAGTGCTTGTTAAAACATATTATTGACTTAGTTATTACTATTCCTCACTTACGCCTCATTAAGCTCGCTATAGTGGTGACCCCGTGAACACTTAATAACAGTGCGTATTATATTATAGTGAGCGTGTGTATAGACAAGCGATATGCCGAATAAGCAACCTTCGGACGGGTCGGAGGAGTTGTGTCGTGTCGGTGTGAAAATGCCGTCATTTTGGCCAAATGAACCGAGTTTGTGGTTTGCACAGTTAGAATCGCAGTTCGCACTAGCGAATATAACAACCGACATCACCAAATTTAACTACGTCCTTGCGAACTTAGACTTTAAATATGTGTGTGAAGTGAAAGACATTATTTCTAAACCACCGCCGGACAATAAATATGAAAAAATTAAGACGGAATTAATATGTCGTCTGTCGGCTTCTCAAGAACAGCGGGTGCGACAGCTGTTGACGCACGAAGAACTGGGAGACCGTAAGCCGTCACAGTTCCTGCGGCACCTGCGGGACTTGGCGGGCTCCGAAGTGCCTGACGACTTCATCCGATCGCTGTGGACGAGTCGGTTACCAAGTCACGTACAGGCTATCATAGCGGCTCAAGCAGAACTACCCCTTGACACCGTAGCTCAGATAGTGGATAAGATCCACGAGATCGCGCTTCAACCCCAGGTAGCCACAGCATCTACTGCAGTGCCTACATCGACAGCTACGATCCAGAACTCGACAGCTGCTCTCGACATCCTGACGCAGCGTATCGATGATCTCACACAGCAGGTTGCAGCGCTGACATCCAGCTCGCGCTCGCGTTCAAGGTCACGAGCGTACTCTCCGCATTGGCGTCGTCGGTCCCGGAGCCGCTCAAGTGCTGGCTCGGGGCATTGCTGGTACCATCGACGGTTCGGAACCAAGTCAACAAAGTGTAGGGAGCCGTGTACATTTCGTGAGGGAAACGGACGCAGCAGTCAGTGAAAACGGCCGCGCGTGACTGCAATAGTGTATCTGGTGGCCGTGTTTTCGTTATAGACCGTAAGAGTAAAGTGCAATACTTAGTGGACACGGGTTCAGACTTATGCGTATACCCCTATAAATATGTTCGAGATAGACAATGCGTGAAAACTGACTATGAACTTTTCGCGGCTAACGGTTCAATGATTAAAACTTTCGGCTGGTTAACATTATCGTTAGACTTTGGTCTCAGACGTGCGTTTGTGTGGCGTTTCATCATAGCTGACGTTACAAAACCAATAATAGGCATAGACTTTTTATCACACTTTAACCTGTTAGTGGATGCTAGACACCATCGCTTAATCGATAATGTGACTTCGCTAGTTGCTTTCGCTAGACCTGCACCTGCCTCACCCACTTTGTGCCAAATAAAATCTGTTACAGGTACTACTCGCTACCATAACTTACTCGCACAGTTTCCGGATATCACCCGTCCGGCTGGCGACCTATCAACGCGTGTTATTAAACACAACACGGTGCACTACATCCGGACTACTCCAGGACCGCCCGTGTTTAGCAGACCACGCAGATTGGCACCGGATCGACTCCGCATCGCAACCAAGGAGTTCGAAGACATGGTAAGAGCAGGTATCGCTAGGAGGTCAGACAGCCCATGGTCATCGCCGCTACACCTGGTAGCAAAGAAAAACAACGAGTGGCGACCGTGTGGTGATTATCGAGCATTAAATTCACGCACCATACCTGACCGATACCCGGTTCGCCACATTGCGGATTTTTCACACAACCTTTTCGGATGTACGGTCTTCAGCAAGCTAGATTTGATTCGCGCTTATCACCAAATCCCCGTTTATCCCCCCGATATCCCAAAGACAGCGATAACAACCCCGTTTGGCTTGTTTGAGCTACCATTTATGAGTTTTGGCCTCCGTAACGCTGCTCAATCATTTCAGAGATTCATGGACGAGATATTGAGAGACCTGGACTTCTGTTATCCGTATATTGATGACATCCTGGTGGCTTCCCAGGACGAATCCTGCCACCTGGAACACCTAAAACAGGTATTCCAGCGCCTGGAGGAACACGGAGTTGTGATAAACTCTTCAAAGTGCGTGTTCGGTAAGTCTCAAGTGGAATTCCTTGGATACGTCGTGTCTGCAGCAGGTACAAAGCCAGTACCACAGAAAGTTGAGGCGATCCAGAACTTCCCGCTGCCCAAAACCATCAAGGAGCTCCGCAGATTCCTGGGTATGCTGAATTTTTATAGACGTTTCATGCCAAGAGCTGCAAATAGTCAGGCGCCCCTACATAAGCTACTTTCCGGTCCAGCTGTAAAACCTAACAACCCCATAACCTGGACGCCAGAAGTAGAGGAGGCATTCTCAAAATGCAAAGCAAATTTAGCCCAAGCCACTCTGCTAGCTCACCCAAATCCAGCAGCTCAATTAGCTATTTTCACAGACGCTTCGGACACCTCAATCGGTGCCGTAATTCAGCAGTACGTAAACTCGGGATGGCAACCGCTTGGATTTTACTCTAAAAAGCTAAGTATGTCTCAGAGAAAATACAGTCCATTTGACAGAGAGTTACTAGCGATCTACGAAGCTGTTAAATATTTTAAATATATGGTCGAAGGTAAGACTTTCACCATATTTACGGACCATAAACCGATCATACCAGCTTTCAAAAAGGCCTCTGAGAATTGTTCACCACGACAGTTCCGTTATTTCGATTACGTGTCACAATTTACCACGGACATACGACACATCGCAGGAGAAGACAACGTAGTAGCCGACGCTCTTTCTCGCGTAGAAGCTATCTCGGCAGCGATAGATTTTTGTTCCCTAGCTCGCTCGCAGGAACAAGATGAGGAACTTCAGACACTACTAAAGAACGAACGATCTTCACTGGACCTACAGAAAATAACCGTTTCTGGCGCCAGCAGGACGTTATACTGCGACGTATCCGGCCCATCACCACGTCTTTACCTGACAGCACCGTTCCGTCGACAAGCTTTTGACAGCATTCACGGACTAAGTCATCCTGGAGCAAAGGCTACGGTAAGGCTGATGACACGAAATTACATATGGCCCAACATCAAAAAAGACTGCAGCAGCTGGACACGTAGCTGTCTCTCATGCCAGCGTTCGAAAGTTTCTCGACACACACGATCGCCGGTACATGACTTTATTCCTCCATCGGACAGATTTAGTCATGTACACATAGACCTCATAGGCCCCTTGCCAGTATCACACGACTACAAATACTGCCTTACCGCAGTGGACAGATTCACTCGTTGGCCAGAAGTGATGCCACTACATGACATCAAAGCGGACACAGTGGCTAACGCCTTTATCACCGGTTGGATATCTCGCTTTGGATGCCCCGAGAAAATAACAACGGATCGAGGTAAACAGTTCGAGGCACATTTATTTAAAGAACTATCGAGACTAATGGGCATCAATCACCTGCAGACGACAGCATACCACCCAGCTGCAAATGGAATGGTAGAAAGATTTCATAGGCAACTCAAGGCGGCTATAACTTGCCACGCCAATGATGACTGGTACGAAGTCCTACCGCTTGTTCTACTAGGAATACGCACTGCATGGAAGGAAGACATCGGCTCATCATCAGCTGAGATGGTATACGGAAAGACATTACGCTTGCCAGGATCATTCTTCCAAAACACTCCTAAAGAAGTCGTAGACCACACAGAGTTCTTGTCTCGGTTACGTGCTAACATACGTATACTAAAGCCTACGCCGGTATGCCATCATGGGTCCGCTCCAGTTTTCGTCAGCAAGGACCTGTCGTCTTCACCGCAAGTTTTTCTCCGTCATGATGCCTTACGAAAACCCTTACAAGCGCCGTATACTGGACCGTTCAAAGTCATAGAACGAGGAGAAAAGTTTTATAAGCTTGACGTTAGAGGCAAGCCGACAAATGTCTCCATAGACCGACTGAAGCCAGCATACCAGTTGAGCGAGTCTGTACCAGAAGAAACAGTGAGGAGGGAATGTCCTGACCCGAAACTTTATCGAACGCGAAGCGGACGTCTAGTTCGCTTTTCCAAACTTCTTTCGACCTTTACGGTCTCCGGGGGGGCTGGTGTAGCGATAGCATAAAATATAATATTTTGTCTCACGAATGGCGCCGACCGCCGCCCGCGCCGCTGCGCCGAGAACGTCCGAACGCTCCGTCGTGCGCGCTCGGTTTTCCCCGCCTCGCCAGTCGAGAACGCATACCGACGCCGTGAGGCCGCGCGCACGCTGACTCGCGCCGCCGACAATTGTATACGTACCGCGCAAACTTTATGTGTTTTATCTATTCCTGTGTAAATCTCTGTTTCCTTCCTGTCTTTGCTAATGTACTATGCTTCATATTGTATCTTTCTACTCGTAAACTTCTTTGTGGCCTTATAGACATTACAGTGCTTGTTAAAACATATTATTGACTTAGTTATTACTATTCCTCACTTACGCCTCATTAAGCTCGCTATAAATGAAAGTACCTAATGAAAATAATATTTAATGTTTAATTTGAATATGCTTCCTATTCTGAATCATGATACTAATTATGATTGTTGGAATCGTCAAAACTATTGCGACTCATTCGAATTGTGATTCGTTAGATCTATGGCTAGAAAGACGTCGTCGTCTTCAGGTGGTTCATGGGAAGTTCCTTACGCTATCAACACAGGTTGCATCGGTTGTTGCTCTTCTGTTATGAAAATGTTTTCAGTAGATTCATCAGACATTACAGAATAAGCAGGTGATAGGTACATTCGCGACGATGGTTGTTAGCCCAGCCGGTCGTTTGGTTTCTTCCTTCATTTGTTGTTATTTTCAAATTCGTCCAATTCAGCATCAGCAAACACTTTTGCTAATGCTACTTTTATTTTACCTTGATTCCGCACTGATAATTTTTTTTAACATTGAGCATAGCTCATGAACAAGTGGTTAGCGTCATCCCATTCTCTTTTCTTTTTATTTTGAAGATAATCAAGGACTCTATCGGCGTTGTCTACCAAGTTGCAGCTGTTAGTCTTTTTTTTCGTTGTACGTAACTATGGCGACGGTGATGGCTGTAAACTAGTGGGTGGTGGCTGCTGCAATTGTGTTTAAGAAGGTAAATCAAGTGTTTCTACCGAACTACCGAGATGGTCAGAAAGGAGTCGCCCTTTCTGACCATCTCGGTTTTCGTTTCGCATTGGACGAAGCACGGTATCTCAAATCATTGAAGAGGTAGCAAAAGCCATTTGGGAAACGTGTTCTGATGTATCTGAAAAATAAATAACAATAATATTAGTAAATAAAAATAAAAAAGTACAAAAGCAAATGCTTAGAGATCATTGAGAGACGGATATATACGACATAAAAAAACAATCAGAGGGCAAACTGGTTCAAGCAGGAAATATTCAAATTTCACATGGAGTTCGCAGATGTCATTTTTGGACAGCACTCTCGAATTAAGACCTACAAGCACTAACATAACACCACCGCAACCAGGTTTCGATGCGCCACTGTCACCATCATCCTTACCAAGACAGTCATTGCCTGTACTAATGTCGTGAGGGGCCTTACCCGCAACCTGGACCATCGAGGCTGTATCCTGAACCCGAAGTTGATGACTCTTCACAATCACTATTAGAAACACTTGATTTACCTTCTTAAACACAATTGCAGCAGCCACCACCCACTAGTTTACAGCCATCACCGTCGCCAGAGTTACGTACAACGAAAAAAAAGACTAACAGCTGCAACTTGGTAGACAACGCCGATAGAGTCCTTGATTATCTTCAAAATAAAAAGAAAAGAGAATGGGATGACGCTAACCACTTGTTCATGAGCTATGCTCAATGTTAAAAAAAATTATCAGTGCGGAATCAAGGTAAAATAAAAGTAGCATTAGCAAAAGTGTTTGCTGATGCTGAATTGGACGAATTTGAAAATAACAACAAATGAAGGAAGAAACCAAACGACCGGCTGGGCTAACAACCATCGTCGCGAATGTACCTATCACCTGCTTATTCTGTAATGTCTGATGAATCTACTGAAAACATTTTCATAACAGAAGAGCAACAACCGATGCAACCTGTGTTGATAGCGTAAGGAACTTCCCATGAACCACCTGAAGACGAGGACGTCTTTCTAGCCATAGATCTAACGAATCACAATTCGAATGAGTCGCAATAGTTTTGACGATTCCAACAATCATAATTAGTATCATGATTCAGAATAGGAAGCATATTCAAATTAAACATTAAATATTATTTTCATTAGGTACTTTCATTTCTTGGTGCGAGGGATATGCTCTATGGGCAACCTTACACCCCGGCGTCTGTAGACCCGAGACGGCGTGCGGTTTTAGTCGGTTCAAGCCCGACATAACCGCCCCCGCTGGCACGCGGGGGGGTATCCGAAGGGATTTCCGCACGATAAAAAAAAAAAAAAAAGGTACTTTCATTTCTTAATGAAGAAGTAAATTATTATCATTCCATTGAAAAACAATGCATCTTTATAGATACCTATTTGTTTAAAGATTGTTTAAATGAACAGTTTTTTTTGTTATATATGATTTTAGATTGACATGGTCATTTACATTAAAATTAGAATTATAAACGGGATATTTACCATGTTTACATAGTACATCCGTGATCATGGTACTTGTAACAGTGCCGAAATATCGGATTCTCGAAAAAGATACTAAACATGGGAAATATCCCGTTTATAATTCTAATTTTAAAGTTTTTTTTGTTGTTGATTATTTTCATTCCATTGAAAAACAAGACAATTAAGATACCTATTTGTTTAAGGGTTGTGCAAATGATCATATTTTTTGTTTCTTTTTTGGTTTTATCTGACAATTTGTTATTTGATTTTAAAATGTAAAAGTTACCTGAAAAAAATTGCTAGTCTTTCTCTTATTGCAATCGCCTTCCTGTAGTTGGTGTCCAGTTTAAATATATGTGGTTTCACAAAATCATGCAATTCTTCAAAAGAACTCCTTGACATTTGGAAATACAAGTCAAAGTCAAAGTCAAAGTCAAAAACCATTTATTCTGCATAGACCATTAATACGGCACTTACAAAACGTCATAAAAAAATAAATAATCTAATGTTTGGCAAATGGACCACCGGTTCGAAACGCGGCCCTGTCCTGAGAAGACTCCGGCAAGAAACTCAGCGGGCTGTTTTTTTTTTGGTCTATTTACAAACATATTTACTTAACCTAAGTACAATATTCCATTTGAGTAGCATAGAGAGAGAGCAAACAGTTCATATCCAAGCTTGTTTATCGTCTAAATAGTCTTGAATTTTATAGTAGCCTTTTTGGCAGAGTTTACTTTTAATTTGGCTTTTAAATTTATGAAGAGGTAGATTCTTCATTTCACTAGGAAGCTTGTTGTAGAAGCGTATACAGTTACCCTGAAAGGAATTACTAATCTTGTGGAGTCTACTATTACAAACCACAAGATTGTTTTTATGTCTAGTATTTACGTTATGTATATCACAAAGCCTTAAAAAATTGGAAATGTTTCTTCTAACATACAAAAGATTTTCAAAAATATATTGGGAAACTACAGTTAGAATGTTTATTTCTTTGAACTTTTCTCGGAGGGAGACTCTTGGGCCCAACTTATAAATTGCCCGCACCGCCCGCTTTTGCAGTACAAAGATTGTATTTAAATCTGCGGCATTACCCCAAAGGAGAATGCCATAGCTCATAATACTATGGAAATAACTGAAATAAACTATTCTAGCGGTATCTATGTCTGTAAAAGTCCTAATCTTTTTCACAGCGTAGGTAGCAGAACTTAACCTACTAGCTATTTTTTCGATATGTGATCCCCACTGTAATTTACTACTTTTATTTTACCTTGATTCCGCACTGATAATTTTTTTTAACATTGAGCATAGCTCATGAACAAGTGGTTAGCGTCATCCCATTCTCTTTTCTTTTTCTTTTGAAGATAATCAAGGACTCTCGGCGTTGTCTACCAAGTTGCAGCTGTTAGTCTTTTTTTTTCGTTGTACGTAACTCTGGCGACGGTGATGGCTGTAAACTAGTGGGTGGTGGCTGCTGCAATTGTGTTTAAGAAGGTAAATCAAGTGTTTCTAATAGTGATTGTAAAGAGTCATCAACTTCGGGTTCAGGATACAGCCTCGATGGTTCAGGTTGCGGGTAAGGCCCCTCACGACATTAGTACAGGCAATGACTGTCTTGGTAAGGATGATGGTGACAGTGGCGCATCGAAACCTGGTTGCGGTGGTGTTATGTTAGTGCTTGTAGGTCTTAATTCGAGAGTGCTGTCCAAAAATGACATCTGCGAACTCCATGTGAAATTTGAATATTTCCTGCTTGAACCAGTTTGCCCTCTGATTGTTTTTTTATGTCGTATATATCCGTCTCTCAATGATCTCTAAGCATTTGCTTTTGTACTTTTTTATTTTTATTTACTAATATTATTGTTATTTATTTTTCAGATACATCAGAACACGTTTCCCAAATGGCTTTTGCTACCTCTTCAATGATTTGAGATACCGTGCTTCGTCCAATGCGAAACGAAAACCGAGATGGTCAGAAAGGGCGACTCCTTTCTGACCATCTCGGTTGGCGGTCTGGCGACGGTGATGGCTGTAAACTAGTGGGTGGTGGCTGCTGCAATTGTGTTTAAGAAGGTAAATCAAGTGTTTCTAATAGTGATTGTGAAGAGTCATCAACTTCGGGTTCAGGATACAGCCTCGATGGTCCAGGTTGCGGGTAAGGCCCCTCACGACATTAGTACAGGCAATGACTGTCTTGGTAAGGATGATGGTGACAGTGGCGCATCGAAACCTGGTTGCGGTGGTGTTATGTTAGTGCTTGTAGGTCTTAATTCGAGAGTGCTGTCCAAAAATGACATCTGCGAACTCCATGTGAAATTTGAATATTTCCTGCTTGAACCAGTTTGCCCTCTGATTGTTTTTTTATGTCGTATATATCCGTCTCTCAATGATCTCTAAGCATTTGCTTTTGTACTTTTTTATTTTTATTTACTAATATTATTGTTATTTATTTTTCAGATACATCAGAACACGTTTCCCAAATGGCTTTTGCTACCTCTTCAATGATTTGAGATACCGTGCTTCGTCCAATGCGAAACGAAAACCGAGATGGTCAGAAAGGATCCTTTCTGACCATCTCGGTTTTCGTTTCGCATTGGACGAAGCACGGTATCTCAAATCATTGAAGAGGTAGCAAAAGCCATTTGGGAAACAATACCCACAGTTAATCAACATAATTTTTTAGGAGTTATAATAGATAAACAATTGTCATTTGAACCACATATCAAATACATTTTATCCAATGCCATTCGCGGTTTGAACATTATCAAATGTTTAGCTCGAGTGACATGGGGTGCAGATCCATTGACCCTATGTTTATTATATAAATCAATTGTAAGAAGCCATTTTGATTATAGTTGTGTAGCTTATATAGACTGTAAATATGTAAAAAAAATATTTATTTACCAAATTATAAATTAGTTAGTTCATTTTCACATCGTACAAAGGAGCGCGGAGGTGCCTGTATTTTGGTAAGTAGAGAGTATGAATGCAGTGATATTCAAATATGTCATGCCATCGCTGCAGAAAAAACTTTTGAATGTTGTGGTGTCGACATACCATGCTTACAGACCATAGTTATATGTGTTTATAGAATACCTAACGCTGATATATCTATATTTTTCACAAAACTATGCAATAGGACGGCAGAACCCACTCGTCGGCAGTCGCGCCCATAAAAGCCATAGTAGCCCAGTGTTAGGTGCAATCGGCATCGTTATCAACCGTCGGAAAAGAAAATAATATTCAAAACGACAGCTCATGAGACGCGGTCGATTTGAATTTTTTTAGGCGGCAGCTATTTAACTGTCAAAAACAGCGTTTCATTCACTCTTATGCCGCGCCGGCATCGATTATCAATGGGGCGGTACAAAATGGCCGTCGACCTTGACCAGCGCAACATTTCGACGGCTGTGATATCGACGACACTTGCGCGGTAGGCCCACAGAAAGAAGTCATGCATAGATCATATACTTAGTAATATACAACATGCAATAGGAAGGGTTCACGAATTAAATTTGTCTGATCATAATACGGCCCAGACGTTGACTTTTCCAGATATGTCAAAAAACCCTTCACCCTTTCACTTTTACAATATGAGACGAGATTATATATTAAAAAATTCAAAGACTGCCTTTCTAGCCTCTTATGGTCCGATGTAGTAACCGAGTCGGACTGTAACTCCACCTTTGAGGTATTCCAAGAAAACTTTTTATTGTTTTATGACTTATGTTTCCCCATTAACAAAGTCAAAATTAGATCTCTAAACGCTGCCCCTAAATGGATGACGAAAGGTATTAGAAAATCCACAATTACTAAACGAAAGTTAAGATATCTGTATTACAGAGGAAAAGCGATGAAAAAAAAACACACCTGTTACAGTATTCAAATCTCCTTAAGAAATGTATCATCGATTCAAAAAGGCAAATAAACAAAAAAATTATTCTTAATGCTAAAAATAAATGCAAAGCATCTTGGGCTATAATTGGCAATAAAATGGACAACTTAGAGACTTCTGCAACTAACATTAAATTTTATTACTTGTGAAAATCAAACCATAAGTAATGCTACTGATATTGCAAGTAAGTTTAACGATTTTTTTATCCCAACAACCAAGAAAATTGATTGTAATCCTGATTATTCACATTTAAATATTAACAGTTCTACCATCTTTCTAATGCCTTGTACCGAAATGGATATTGTTATGGCCATTAAGTCATTAAATAACACTAATGCCGTCGGGTATGACTCTATATCTACAAAAATAATAAAATGTTGCTCCGCAGAACTAGCGCCAGTATTATGTGACAGTTATGGCATACAAGGAAAAGCTTTGCAGTGGCTAGAGAGTTACCTAAGTGACCGTCAGCAATGTGTTGAAATTACTAGGCTGAATGAAGATCTGTTATTAACATCCTCTAGATCCTTATTAAAACATAATGGATTTGGAGTTCCGCAGGGTAGTGTACTCGGTCCTTTACTGTTCTTAATTTATATTAATGACATTCCTAAAGTGATAAGCCACAAATGTACTCTCTTTGCGGATGATATCTGTGTCATCGTACCAGATGAAAACACCATATCCATTAATGAGAATAGATATACCATCTATGAAAGATCCTTAAATGCAGCGGTTGCAAATGTAACAGACTGGCTGAACAGAAACAATTTAGAAGCTAATATTAACAAAACCAAATATGTACAGTTTCGGCATTACAATGCTAACAAACCTGACCTGTTGATAGAACACCAGGGTCTTGAAATACAAGAAACTGATGCAACCAAGTTCCTTGGCATTACTGTTGATGAACATTGCAACTGGAAAAGCCACATTAAAACTGTAAAAACTCGTCTTAATAGATTTGCATTTGCCCTCAGAAAACTAACCAAAGTCACAAATCAAAGAACGACACTTCTTGCGTATCATGGCTATGTTGCGTCCATACTACGATACGGTCTCTTGCTGTGGTGAAACTCTGTAGATATACAGCTAGTATTTATTGTACAAAAAAAGTGTATACGCGCCATTTGTGGCGCTGGACCTATGCAGTCATGTAGGCCTATGTTCAAGGAACTTAAATTGTTAACCTTAACATCCATGTATATTCTCGAGGCTGGCATATTTGTGAAAAACCATCCGGCACCCAACAAAATTGGTTGTTCCAAACGTGAGAACTACGTTATTTCAAAAAAACTGTGGATACATGGTTGTTAAGGTCTATAACAACATCCCTAAAGATATAAGAGAACTGCCTTACCTAAAATTTAAGAATAGATTAAGGCAATATTTAATTGAAAAATCATTTTACTCAGTCGAGGAATTTATGGGGTGTTGTAATAATAATAAATGAAACAATTTCCTTTAATTAGAATCATTCATAGTGCATAATTTATTATTAATATTGACATTAATTTTAACTACTTCAAAATTGAAATAAAACTATTTTTAACGGATTCTATAGCGGTTTATTACTGCTTTTCAGCAGCCATGGTCACGGGTAGTCACGGGAGTCTACCCGTGACCATGGCTGCTGAAAAGCAACCGAAACGTCGGGTTCAATGTAAAATATAAAATAACATCAAATAAACTGCGATAGAATCCGTTAAAAATAGTTTTATTTAAATGTGTGACATTCGCGTAAACTTCCGACAATATCATACTTCAAAATTATTTTTTCTATCTTTTCTTTCATATTGACATAAGATTCCACTTATTATTATTATTATTATCATTGATTAATTTACTGACATAGGTACCAATATTATTCTGAACGCTGACATTATTATAATAATTATATAAATGACATCGTATCATATATAAAAGACATCGTTGTATCAGTCTATATTTTAACTGTCTACTTAATATTGTGTAAAATAATTGCATGTATTCTGTTTTATTTAATTGTTGTATTTGTATTTAATTTTACATTTGCATGCTGGTAAAACGGCGAAACGTGCTGGACAATAATTTAAATGTATCTAACATCTATGTACTTAACCATGTGTCCGGGCTAAATAATAAGTACACAGTTCCTTGTAGCACCTATAATATATTACAATACGCAATTACATTGAGTTGATGACAATAAAGGCGAGTCACTATTAGTTTGCGCTAGCGCGACGTGCCGCACGCTACCCTCTAGTTAGGTTTATATCCGACTGATCGGTCGGGCCGCGATGAGCGAGCGAACGCGGCGCGGACGCGCCTCCGCCCCGCTCCCCTCGTGTGTGGCGCGGGCGCTACACGCTCCGGCGTGTACATACTCCGCGGCGTTGAAAGGCTCAAGATAGCCTTTTAAGTACTATTTGATGTCTGACTGAAGCAGGCACATCTTTGCTACGGCTCTTCTTACTGTGCCTTTTGTGGTGTGCACGTCGGCCACTCTGCTGACACCATCACGTCCGGGGTATAGTTTGATTATACGACCCATACGCCAGTGGAGCGGCATGACGTTGTCCTCCTTCAAAATCACGAGGTCATCTATTTGCAACGGTGTTCGGTCTTGCTGCCATTTGTGACGGTTTTGAAGTTCGGCCATATATTCCAGGCGCCATCTCTTCCAGAACTGCTGTCGGATCTGTTCTATGCGCTGATACCTGTTGGGTCTTGTAAGGTTCATAGGCAAGCTAGGTACTGATACTAATGGTCGACCAATCAGAAAGTGCCCCGGGGTTAATGGATTTAGGTCGGTAGGGTCGGAAGAGAGAGGAGAAATCGGGCGAGAATTTAGGATGGCCTCTATCTGTGTGAAGAGCGTAGCCAACTCTTCAAAGGTGAGGGACGCATTGCCAGCCACGTTTTTTAATAAGGATTTGGCGGATTTTACGCCAGCCTCCCAAATCCCACCAAAGTGTGGTGAATAGGCGGGACAGAACATGAATTTAATCTCTTCAGCAGCTGCGTAGTCCGAGACTGATTGACGGCTGGAACGTATAACCCTGCCCAGCTCATTATTGGCTCCTACAAATTTTTTACCGTTATCGCAATGGATTGTACTTGGCTTACCTCGGCGCGATACAAACCTGCGTAAACACAAAATAAAAGCTTCCGTGGTTAGGTCGGTTACTACCTCTAAATGTAACGCCTTGGTAGCAAGACACACAAACACGCACAGGTATGCCTTTGTGACACGGCTGCCTCTCCCCTTTTTTGACAAAATCATAAAGGGACCAGCGAAATCCATCCCACAGGAATTAAATGGAAAATCTGTACTGACTCTAGCACTAGGCAAATTTCCCATAATAGGCTGAACCGTTTGTCCTCTGAAGCGGGTACAAACAACGCACTGTTTGGTTACGGAGCGAGCTAAATTTCTGCCACCAAGTGGCCAGAATTTTTCACGTACAGTGGCGAGCAATAATTGGGGTCCTGAATGAAATAGCTTTAAATGTTCATATCTAAAAATTAATTTTGTAAAATGATGTTTGGCGTCCAAAATTATTGGATGCCTTTTATCATAATGTAAATCAGCTTGATTTAGTCTACCGCCTACTCTAATTATACCATCCTCATCAATAAACGGATTTAAAGAGAGAAGCTTACTCTTATGATTTAACTGCTTACCATTTTTAATACTAATCATGTCTTTAGAAAAAGACTCGGACTAACTAAACCGTACTAATAAGATTAATGAATGTTTGAGCTCATCAGCATTTAGTGGTCCTTCGACCTTAGATTTTTTTTTGTTACAATTGTTAAGGAAACGCAATACGTACGCATATATTCTTTTTAATCTTAGAAAATTCGAATAATTTTGAAATTGAATAAATGAATCTATAACACTATCTTCGACATTTAACAATACCTTGATCTCGGGTAAGTTATTAAGTGTTGTTGTGTGTTTTTGAGTAGGCCAATCAGAATAATCTTTCTTTAGAAACTCAGGTCCCTCCCACCACAAGGATGATGAGTGCAGTTGCTGCGGGTCAATACCTCTAGAAGCAAGGTCTGCAGGGTTGTCCTTGGTCGGGACATGTTTCCACTGGAAATCACGAGTAATCTCATTTATTTTATTTACTCTGTTGCGCACAAACGTTTGTAAAACCTTGGTTTGCGTCTTAAGCCAACCGAGTACAACAGTGTAGTCCGTCCACATAAATTTACTATGTACCTGACATGGTACCGAATCTAATACCTTGACACTCAACTGAGCTCCAGTCAATGCAGCGCATAATTCCAGACGAGGAATGGTTAAAGTTTTAATAGGTACAACTCTTGTTTTCGCACAAAGTAACTTAACTGTAACGTTTTGCTTATCATCTAATGACCGCGTATAGACACAAGCACCGTAGGCTTGCTGGGATGCGTCTACAAAACAATGAATTTCAATATGCTTAATTTCTACACTATTACTAAAAACATAACGAGGTAAAACAATATCTGATATAAGATGTATATAATTAATAAAATTAAACCATCTTTTAATATAAGGCTCCGGTACTGGGTCATCCCAGTCCTATTTAGCATTCCATAATTCCTGGAGTAGTATTTTGGCCTTAATAATACAACAACCTACTAAACCTAGTGGGTCAAAGAGCTTACAAGTGGTCGAGATAATTGTTCTTTTAGTAACCTTGGATGTGGCTTCAATGCTATTAGGGAACTGTAAATTATCTGTCTGAGGTGACCATTTTAAACCCAACACATTAGCTTCTTCGTGAAAATCTAGGCAGTTTGATGTATTTGCGTCGTCACAAATAATGTTTGGACAGATGGTACGAAACTTTCGCAACGGAAAGCAAGCCATGGTTAACGTCTTAGTGACACCTTCATAGATATGCCGAAGCTCATCCTCTTTCGAGGCGCCAGTGTTGAGATCATCAATATAAAAATCATTTTTGATGACTCTAGCAATAACCTTGTCTTCACACTGACTAGCCAGCTCAGCAAGACATCTGGTGCTCAAAAATGGAGCAGAAGCCATACCATAAGTTAAGGTTTCAAGTTGCAAGATCTTAATAGGCGGATCGACCCTATCTCGATCGCCAGAAGTTAGAGTGCTAGCAATTTCACCTTTGTCCCTCCATAAACCCAGCTGTAAATGACGCTGCGATTCATCCAGGGCAATTTGTCGATACATTTTCTCTATATCGGCTGTTAGTACAAACTTACGTGCTCGAAAACGAATGAGAATGGAAAACAAGTCACTTTGTACTACAGGACCAATTGCCTGGATGTCGTTAAGGGATTTACCGGAACTTGTTTTAACAGAAGCGTCGAACACTACCCTAAGCTTAGTGGTTTCATGCTCTTCCCTTATGACGCAGTGATGAGGCAAGAAGCACCCGAAAGCTGGTCTTTCAATTTCCTTTAAATGGCCTAAAGTAGCATATTCGTGCAAGAAGCCAGCATATCGTTGACCAACGTTCTCATTGTTATTTAACTTTTTTTCTAAATTTAAGAAGCGTCTCATTGCAATAGGGAATGAGTTACCAAGTGCCTGCTCAGGAAGCTCTTTCAGCGGCATCATAACTGAAAAGCGCCCATTAGGTAAGCGACGAGTATTTTTAACGAAATGAGATTCGCAAAATTGTTCATCTATGGAAAGATTATTACATTCTGAAGGCAATTCTTCGACCTCCCAGAACCTTTTGAGAGAGTTATTAATGTCTTGAAGTGACGTAGACTCATGTTTTACAAAATTACAATGGTTATTTACAGGGAGCTGAGATAAATCCCCTGTCGGGCCAGCTACAAGCCAACCAAATCTACTGTCTTGTAAAGTGGGTCTGTTTGGACCTAAACTTATTTTATTGTTACCTATAATATCAAAGAAATGGTCTGCACCTATCAAAATATCTATCTCAGACGGTTCGTGAAACGAAGGATCAGCTAAAACAATGCTATCTGGTAGCTGTAACCTCTCAACATCTATACGAACGCTGGGTAAATAGCCTGTAATTTTTTGTAACACTAAACAATTAACTTGCACATTAAACAAGTTAATTCGAGATTTTATCATGATGCTGCATGCTTCTGTAACTTTACATGGTGCGTTATTAATGCCTGATATATTAAAAGAATTCCCCTTTTTTGATTGCAACCCCAGTCTATCTTTCAGAGTTTTAGTTATAAAGGACGACTGACTGCCAGTATCCAGCAAAGCACGAGCGAGGTAAGTACTATTTGTTGTTGTATTTACAACTTCAATTTGTGCAGTGCATAAGAGGACTTGACCTGACGAAACGGCTGATAATGACACTGTGGCGTTACTATTTGATGATTCACTTGAGTCAGCAGTATTATCTGTATCCTTATGCAGCATAGTATTATGTTTATCTTTGCAAATGCGACACGAACCCCTTAAACGGCACTTAGTGTTGCTATGACCAGCTCTCAGACAATTAGTACACAATTTGTGTTGTGAAACTTCTTTAAACTTATCATTAAGACTCAAAGACTTAAACTTATGACATTGATGGACAAAATGTGGTTTACTACAAATAAGACATGAATTTCTGTTAGATTCAACAACCGTAGTAAAAGACTTTACTGATGTATTATGAGACTTATTACTTGTGTTCGAATTCTTGTTATCATTTCGATTATAGTTCGCTGTTTCAAGAACGACAGCTCTATTTTCTAAAAATTCCTTGAACTCAGTAAGAGAGGGCAGGTGCGAGAGACATCCCTTATACTCCTCCCACTTGCTGCTAGTCCTAGGATCTAACTTAGCAGACATTAAAAAAATAACTAATGGGTCCCAGCCAGCAGTGGAAATGTCTAACGTGTTCAGCGAATTAAGGGTTTTAAGAACTTGATCTATTAAATATCTTATGGCTTTAAAGGATTCCTTTTGGATAGGATTTATATTAACCAATGCATGTAAATGATTATTTATGAGAATGTTTTTATTATTATACCTGTCACATAAGGCCTTCCATGCATATTCGTAATTCTTGGCAGTAAAATCTATAGATCTGATAACCGTACTAGCACTACCACTAATAGAATTCCTTAAGTAATGGAACTTATTTATCGGTGCTATTGACGCATTGTCATTAATCAAAGATTGGAATGTGTCCCTAAACTCTAGCCATTTTAGATAGTTTCCATCAAAAGTAGGCAAATTTATTGTGGGCAACTTAATTGAACTGTTGGTACAGCAACTAGATCCATTAGAGCCCCTATCATCATTATTTCGTGGCGACAGTGCCTCAATAAGTTCTTGGGCGAGAGCAATTTGAGAATAAAATAATGACTCGGTAGTCTCCCTTTCCAATAACTGCTCATCCATATTATAACAGAGCTCTTCTATCTCTACTTGTACATTATCATATTTTACCATTAAATCTTGAATTTGAGACAGTCTTAATGACATTTCTTTAATTTCTAAGCTAGTAGCGGTTTCACTTTCCTTATATTGTAGCAAGTATTTTTGAAATACGGTTAAACGGCTACGTATACTCCCACGTTTACGTATTAACGATTTTAATTCATCCATATTTGATCGAATAGGGCTCTTATCTCTTGACTCACTATCTGACATTTTACTAAACACTTAGGTGACTTACCTACCAGAAATGAGCCAGGCAAGACTATAAATAACTTGTGCAATCAAACCGGTATACAATCCAGCCGTCAACAGCACAAACCACGCCGCTGCCGCCGAGCACGCCAACAGCACGAGCAGCGTACACCGGAACGCAGCTGACCGCACCGCCGCCGAGCCCGCCAACAGCTACTGGAGGCCGCCAGGCGCGCCACAGGCACACGAACGGTGTGAAGGCCGGCGAGCGACGTCGCTGAAATTGTTCGGCAATAGGCGTTTCAGTATCACGGTTATATAATTATGGCAACAGGGATATGAAGCTAGATAAGTGGTTAAATAGGCTATTAACTTAGAGGGATGAGGATGATATATTAGTATTTTAGGCGTACCGTTAGGTACAACGGAAGGTGCTCACGGTTTAGTGCGGCAAACGTTGAACAATAGGCAAGATAGTAGGTATATAGGCTACCTAAAATTGGACTTTTTTAAGCACGTGCAGGCAAGCTAACCACACCTCTTAAAACAGAAAACAGCGTGCTCGCAGGCAAAATGGCGTATTATAAAACAAGAGTAAATAGGTGCTCTGTGCAGCCTGGTGCAGGATTATATAGGTTAAAGAGGTACGCGTATTCGCTAGATACCTTTCCTTACAGCTTAAAGCAGCTAGGCATCCACACACAAACAGAGGTTGGAGAGAATAGGACAAGGTAGGAACGGGCTTACTTCCTTTATGATCGCCAACGTAGTAGTCGCCGGCAGCAAAGTTCGTTCACCACGTCCACTTGTAGGCAGGTCCTGATTCTCGCACGTAGTCCACGCCACGTAGTTGAGATGTGCCACACCAGTTTGGGTGTACACGCCACGTAGTTAGTTGCAGATGTTATTTCTCCAGCGGAGCTCTCCGTCCCGGGCGTCTCGATGTTGGCGTCGCGATGTTCTCCATGAAAAACGGCGTTCACGGGCCGCGATGAGTCGATGACGCAATACGAAGACGGTTTTCACTAGGTTGAGGCTCGACAATTTACAACACGGTCGCCATATGTCGGGGCTAAATAATACACAGTTCCTTGTAGCACCTATAATATATTACAATACGCAATTACATTGAGTTGATGACAATAAAGGCGAGTCACTATTAGTTTGCGCTAGCGCGACGTGCCGCACGCTACCCTCTAGTTAGGTTTATATCCGACTGATCGGTCGGGCCGCGATGCGCCGAACGCGGTCCAGAATAAGGCAATGAGACTAATATCTGGGGCAATTTGCTCAACTCCCATTAGAGCTATGGAAGTGGAAACTGTAATAATGCCATTAGTACTCCGACGATTATTACTAGTTCAAAGATATTGTACAAAACTATTAGCTTCTGATAATCAACAGATAATTCAAAGAATATTACCTTTTGCAATGACTCCAAATCAGCCTTTAACTACAGGCAGTGACTTGCTGCTTGGTAAATTTCCCAAATTGCCACATATACTTTCAGACCTGCAACAAGTCAATTACAGCACCAAAATGTTTGGCCTATTTACTCTATATAGTTTAATATCTTAATATTTAAAACTAATACTATTGAAGTTACAATTAATAACAATGTGGCAGGCATATATAGAAGATAATGGGCATTATTACAGACTGTATACAGATGGCAGCAAAAGTGATCTACATGTCCGTAGCTCAGTATATGATCTCCAAATTAACTTTTCTCACTTAACTGGACACTATTTGTAGTATTTTCACTACTGAAGCATATGCAATTGTTGAAGCTCTCAAACGAATTAGCTCTGTAAATACATGTAAATATTTCTTAATTTTAACAGATTCATTAAGTGATGTGCAAAGCATTGTAAATAGTAATATAGACTTTAAATGCAATTATTTAATATATAGAATTAAGGAAATTGTATACAACTTTAAAGAAAGAGGCATTGAAGTCTGTGGATACCGTCGCATAAAGGCATTAACGAAATGGTAGATAAAATTGCATATGAAGGGATTAATCCACTAGATGTAAAGTATATAACTACTGTACCCTTTACAGACTGTTACTCCAAAATAAGGAAAGATATCTATGTGTTGTGGAATAGTTTTTGGGACAAAGATAAGGAGAGTAAAGGTAGATGGTACGCTTCGATTCAAAAGACATACCTTCGAAGCTTCGAATTTATCAAGACTATTAATCGCCTCAGATTTGGACATGCACGAACCCCAGCCCATTTATCAAGACAGGGTGTAGTTCAAGATAATCGTTGTAAACACTGTAACTCCAATGCTGTTGGTGATATAAACCACATGATTTTTAACTGTCAAAAATATAACCTACAAAGACTAATAATGGCAAGTGACATATGTGAAATTAAAATGCGTGAATGTGTTAATAGTGATAACAGTGATTCAGACGAAACCTCCCGCCATTTAATATTCTTAAAAAATAAAGACTTATATGGACCTATATACAAATACATTAAAAATACATTTCAACAAATTTAGTAGAAAAATAAAAGTGACGAACTTATTTTAATCTCAAAATAAAGATTTGGCTAAAAGGTCTTAGAAACCAGGCCATAAAATGGAAAAAAGAAAAAAAAATCTATTGACCTTGGCACCCCACGGTTTTAGAATAAAATTTTTTTTTTTTAATTTACACTATTATTCATTTATATTTATTGAAATTTTTAACACTATTCTTAACTTAAATTTATTAAAACTTTCTATTTTTGTTAGTTCGGTTTTCTATAAAAAGCGTGTTTTTTAGTTTTTTTAAACTATTATTTATTTTAAAAAGTTTATATTATGAGAAAAGATCTGTCTTCCCAATCTATTTGTTTAGGCGGAAGTGCCATCCTTCTCGGGCGTTCGTAGTCCTGTGGCGCTCATGAGAGCAACACCACACATTTGAACATAATTTCGTCATCCACTGTTTTTCGAAATATGACACAGAATTTTCTGTTACGGTATCGTTCAAAGTCTCATTCAAAATAAACAACCAAGCTTAAAAATAATATTGGTAGCCACCACGTACTAACTTTTTTTTGCGTTTTTCTCCTACGTTAACAAAATTGAAATAGCCGACTACCGCACTTGAAGAAGTCATAGTTATTTAGTTTAAGTCACAGGTTTATAATTATGCAACGAAATTCACACGAAGTCCTATGTGATTGTATTTATAAAGATCTGAAATTGATAATTTTATTGACTTTATCTATTTGATTTATTACGCAAGGAGTTTCCTATTAATTAGGTGAATAGAATATAGGTTACTTCATAGATTAAATGAATTGCTATAATATAAATATAATTTCACAATCATGCCTAACTGTACTTTCTTCTCTAAAAAAACATAATTCGTACTATTTATAATTAGGAAAATGAAGCATTCGGAAAATTAAGAATTGGTAAAATTAAGAATTTTCATAAAGAAGAATTCGTCCCGATAATAATTTGTAAAATTACACACGTGGAAAATTATTAAGAATTAGGAACCAATCGCCGACTCGAAAAAGACCAAATTATATTAAATTTACTGATTATTCCCAGTAGTTCCATGAAGCCAGTTCCACATGGAACTTTTGCAACCTTACAATATACGATTTTTGTCCCATTTGTTCCATGTAATTTTATACTACTTTTACCGCTGACATTATTTAATTAAAAAACTTTTAATTTTAAATTGTTTTATTTTTATAAAAATAAATGAAAGTCTGGAAAAACAACTAAACGTCAGAAAAACAAATGACTGCTTCAGAAAATAATGTAAGTAAACAAAATTAAGAATGAAAATAAGAAAATGGGAGACGGGGCGTAAACCTTTGTTACTGGAGAAAACAAAAGAAAATCTACGCAAGTTATTTATTTTACTTCCAAATGTCTAACGTAACTGTTCTGAAAAATAATCAACACATATTTCTCCTGTTACTAACTTCATTTGCAAATTATGAATGTAAATATCTTTATTAATCGTATTTTTCTTTTTTTTGCTTGGGGTCATATTATTTTGCAACTATATAGCTCGCACGTCGCACAGTGTTTTAGAAGAACCATTTTTCGGACATCGCATTTTTCTTGCAAAACCCTATAAATATGATCATTATAATGCAAGATTTCGTGTCCCCATTTCGCTAGCACGTCTAGTTTTCGAGAAAAAAAATGATAATTTTTTCATCCGGATATTATTACAAAATAATATTACTCCTAAACTAACCATGATACTTATTAACCATGTTCAGTTCATTGAAAGCACACCCGATAAGGCCCCTTTGGGCACCAAAATAAAAGTCGTAGCTTTGTTAGATACAGATTTATACGCTTTTTATGATTTTTAGTTTTTTTTTCACTTTTCTCGAAAACTCCACCGTTTTGGGAAAGTTATTTATACTAAAAATATTATAATTATATTGCCAGCCCACCATGTAAATTTCATATCCCAATTCCATCTAATCTAGAAGATATATGTCAAATTAATTATTTTTGCTAGGTTTGCCACTTTTCTAACCGGATGTAATGTTACTGTAAGTATGTATTATTTTTAAAGGTTATGTAATTAAAACGAACAGAATAATGTACGCTATCTGTTGATGTCTCCTATCGAGTGGCGTAGTTACTATGTTTCTATGGTCGCTTGATTTGCTTGTTACTATTTTTGTATGACATTTACTCGTATATGCCAAACGTATTGCAAAACAAGTTTACGTGGTATACTAATGATATTTAATTATTAGTTTAGGCACATATATTATTAATCCCTAACTATAAGATACATACAGTATACCATCACGCCTTTACCCCCGAGGTAAAGGTGAAGAAGGCAAATGTGAATAAATACCCACATTTCAGCCGATATTTTATTTAAACATTGGCGATATTGTAATAATAAATTAAATTAAAACTGAACTTTGCCAAGAAGCCTAATTCAAGAATATTTAGACGATAAACAAGCTTGAATATGAACTGTTTGCTCTTTCACTACTTTGACATTGTACGACACCATATGGGCATAGAGTGGGTTTGCTCCGCCAACACAACATAATTACTATAAGATACCTGTATCATATTTCAGTTCACCTTCACTTTACAAAATATTTTCATTAGTAAGCACCACACATTCGTCTTTGTCATAACTTTCATTTTCTTTAGTGCTTCCATTTGTAAGTTCTTCCAGTGAGTTTGGGGTTTGAGCTTTTAACAATGCAATTGCTTCTGCAGATAAGGGAATTTTACACTGTTTTTTTTGTCGTTGGAGCAGGTGTGCATGTGAAATTATAGGATCAGATGACTCTAACGCCCCATTAAATAAATCTGTCATCGTTTTCACCCTATCCATTTTTCGGCAGTGATGCTCACGATCACTTCTCCAGAATTTATTTCTATATTCCGATGCCTGTTCGGAGAGCATTCCAATTGGGAGCGATGTTGAATTAATTATTGCGGCACCATGCACTAATAACTTGTGCAAAGTGAATGTCATAGGGTGCCAGTCATAATTTTGTACATATTTGTATGCGATTCGTTTACAAAATTCGCCAAATTTATCACTGTCTGTATAAACCACTAGATATGACAGTTAAAACGACATGTAAATCATCGAGCAGCCATTCATCGAAGTCTAAAATTTCTGATATTATTATATTATTATTATTCGCGCAGTTTTCCCATCATTTGTGGTACCGGAATTAGGCCGCACAATATCTACCAGTAAGCCAAACTTCACCCTGACCTGTTGTTGAATGGTTTTTTTCGGTCTTCTACCAGGCCTTTCTCTACAGATTTGTGAGATATTCTCCATTTTTTCACTACTTTTTTTATAAAAAGGTGCAAGAGGAACTCAAGCACACGGATCCACGCATGCAGTGGACTGACACCATGTTTAAAAGCTGCAATATTAACCGGTTGCTCTAACGATAGGTCAATGTTATTGAACTGCGTCGCAGTTAAACAACAATATGGGCAACGCATTTGAGACGAAGTATTTAAAATGGTATTTAATACCTTGCCATCAATAGCAGCTAAATGTAATCCCCAAGAGACCGTTATGTCCGTTTGAGGATTCGGCTGACAGCAGTAATAGATTACTTATTTGCTCTTTCCTTTTTGATTTTTCCGAAATTATCAGTTCTGCCGTTTCCTTTCTATATTGCACGCATACACTGGTCTACAGTATCTATAAGACTGTGGGGACGGATTTTTCCAATGTATTACATTATTGAATGTTCTTAAAACTAATGGAATAAACGTTGTGAGTAGTGTATTATTGGGGCTTCTGCTTCACTCACCTCGCTTCGCTCGGTTCGCAATGCAGATCGCCCCAATAACACTACTAACATGATCTGCGATCCATCCGATGTATTGGAAGTTCACGATTGTATTATAAAGTCTTCTAGCATTTTTATATACTGGTTAAGTAAATAAGACTATTCTCGATTCTAAATAATTAGAATATTAGATAATATAAACGAGCGAACAACGTAAGACCTTTATAGCGAATAGCAGAGAATCTATCATTTTGTGTATGGGTAGGTATTAATATAGCGCTATATTGCTCATAGTTTATGATTTTCACAATATGAAGTCCGCATAATCTCTGCTCTACTATAACTATCCCCACTTGATCTCCAATTTTTTAGCTCATGTTAAGAATCCAGCTAGTTTAGATTATGTTGCAATGAATTTGAGGGTATTCACGTCGTTGCTTATTTAGCAAATGAAACGATATATGGTTAACAAAAATATTGTATTGTGGAGTCCCGGGGTCGGACTGTAACTAGAGGAACCAATGAATAAACTAAGATTTGTGAACAAGGTGATTTATTAGAGTGTATGACCGACACGCAGCCCAAAAACCCGAGACTGGGTCTTCGTTGCAATTCAATACAATATTTGCTTACTTAGCATGTACAGTACAGCTGTGTCCTCACAGTACGTAAAGCTGTGTCCCCACAGTATTCCCCCCTTTAAAATTTTTTACATTACAAAGGTAAAAATATTATTATTTAGTTAGCTATTTCATAATACACAACAACTATCTTAATTATAAATTTCCTACCAAAATCTTCCCAACCAAAACCAAAACCCTATTCGGTTATGATACATTTACAATTTGTCCTGAAAAAATTATGGTCACCCTATCATTACATTTATTTTGCAATGCATTGTTCGTTGCACTTTTATACAGTTAGTCAAAAAAATGTGCTGATGCTCGCATTTGATGAAATACACAGTCGTATGAACTAAAATTTTTTATTTTTTTATTTTAGACCTGCGATCAGTCGCCTAGACATTAATCAAGTGTGTTGCAAGAGATTGATGTTTGGAGAGATAGAGCCACTGCTCCATTTCTCCTTAGTAAATAATAATCTATGTTACATTGTGTACTACTTTTGTAGCAAAATGTTATTATAGTTTCACTGGATTTCCATATTATATATGACAATTAATTTCACAATATTAATAAAATTTAAAAGAACATTATTTTCATGCTATCACTGAGTTCACATTACCCAAGATTATACTTTTAGCACATTAAGGCCTCTTTTCCACGGCACGGTTATTCAACCGTACGGCGTGTTAGCCGTACGTTTGAAAAAACGTGCGAGCTTGTACATGGCACGGCAAAATCACCAGGCGAGACATTGGCCAGGTACGGGCTAGTAGCGTTTTTATCTGGGGCTGTGTAGGACGTGCTGCGTCATGAATTTTCTTACGAAAAAAAGATTATCGTTGCTTATTACATACATAGGAAACAGAAAATAGAAAAAAAAGGGAAAGACGGTTTTGGATACATCCGATTTTAGAAAAAAGGGAGGAATATGGCGCATTTCATACACATGTCAAGAATCAACTGAGGGAAGATGAAGACAAGTTTTACAATTATTTTAGAATGCAGAGAACTACATTCGATTTCGATTCAACTTGCTTCAAAAATTATCCCAGAAACTAAAACATCAAGATACTATCATGCGACAGAGTATATCGCCCGCAGAAAGATTGGCTGTAACTCTGAGGTAAGTACAAAATCAAATGACATACTTTAGTTTAAAATTATTTATTGCCCACAAACAAAATTGTACTGAATATGAATTATTACTTTAAGAACATGTAAATACAAAAATACACTACGCTGAATATGCTACTGGAATGCGTTACTAAAATCGAATTCGTCTTCAATAGAACCTTGAGAGTCTGCCGAGGTACTTTCCGCATTTACACTGTGTGCAGATAATTGCGATTCGGATCGGTAGTGTATTGGCTCCATACCAGAACCGTGTCCAAAGCCCGATCTAGCAGCTGTAGAATATCCATATGTTGACGATTGCGTATTTGAGGATGCTGCACCACTTTGATATCCTTGATGGCCTTGATCCCATTGGTTTGTTGCTGTAGGTATATACTGAGTACACTGTCTTTGTTGAATCATTTTAATTAATGAAATTACTTGAAATTGAAAGTCTATCATATTTTCATCATTGAACTTGTCAACTGTTTCAGCAATTCCTCGAAAAAAGTTCATACTACGGCTTTTCTCTCTCTCATCTCGTTCTGTTGAATCCATAAATTTCATGAACCTAATGTCAACTTCACTTAGTTCATTTTTATTCTTTTTTATTTTTTTAACCCTCTGTGTCTCACTCCTTTCACTGTTTCCCAATCTTGATTGATTCGGATCTGCACTATCATTATTGAGGCTAGAATCATAAACATGTTCAGTCATGTTAGAATCGGTCTTGCGAAGCTCAACAATTTTTTTTAGGAACATCATTTCATCATAAAACATGTATTTTCTTTTTTTTTTTTGCTCCAGAGCCAGACTTACATTCGTTAATTTTTTTGTCATATTTTATCCAACTATCTTTCATATTTGTCCACTTCTTCATCACCATTTGCCCTGAAAATAAATAATATATTAATACCAGAGTAGTTTTTCAGATGAGAGTAATTTTTATCTATACTAATGAGGTTTTAGTATTTAAACCGTTTTGTTTTATATTTCAGGTATCTAGCAACCTTTACTGACCTACACTACAGCTATAGAATTGGAATAAAAACCATAAGTTGCATCGTACGTGAAGTATGCCACTACATTTGGTTAGAACTCTATAAAGAATATATGAAAATGCCATCTCAAGAAGACTGGCTACAAATTGCTAGCAATTTTACGAATCTTCCAACTTTCCGCTGTGCTTAGGGGCGGTCGATGGAAAACACATCAGACTTATTAAGCCAATCGACAGTGGCTCGATGTTTTTAAATTACAAACCTTTTTTTTTCTATAGTTTTGATGGCAGTAGTAGATAGCGATTACAACTTTATATTTGTTGACGTTGGCGCCTACGGGAAGGAGTGTGATTCCAGTGTTTTTAAAGAAACACCATTTTGGAAAAATTTAACAAACAAAAATTAAACCTACCCAATGCAACACGTTTGCCTGGAACTGATTACGATTTGCCATTTGTGTTCGTTGGAGACGAAGCCTTTGCTTTGCATTACCACTTACTTCGTCCATTTGGAGGTCATCATCTTGATCAATTAAAACGAACTTTTAACTATAGACTCACAAGAGCACGAAGATTTGTTGAATGTGCGTTTGGAATTTTATATAATAAATGGCGCATTTTTCACCGGCCAATGAATGTGTCCATCGATTTGGCAGTTGATATTGTGAAAACCAGTTGTGTTTTGCAAAATTTTATACATAAGCAGGAAAACTTTCAGTTTTATAATGCGAGTGAACTTGAGTCCACCCTTGATTCAGAATCGGAACTAACACAGTTACCTATGACGAATGCAGTTCGCGGAAGTTTGGCGGCTAAAGCGGCGTCCACACTATGCCGCGGTTGGCTGTTGGCAATGCCGGGTTGGCAAAATCAACGCGGCAAAGCCGATTTTGGCTTGCCGTCTACACCTAGGCATTCGTTCGCATTCAGTCGCAAAATGTCTGCTGAGGAGGATGTACTAGTTGCTTTAGGTGCGTTTATAATTATCGTTGAAAACAGCGAAAAACTGCGTAAACGGCGCAAACAACGGTTTTGGGTGCGTCCAAGCCTTCAAAGTAGAAGAAAATACGGAACTAGTGAGTTAATGAAGGATTTGTTATTGGATGATGCAGACGAATTAAATCTCGAGTACAGATCTGGATGTGGTTTCAAAAACTTTTTTCGAATGAAAAGTAGTGACTTTGAAGGTCTTCTAAATAAGATAGCTCATATCATCCAGAAACAAGACACACCCTTCAGAAGTGCTATTCCTCCACATGAACGCCTTGCAGTTACTCTGCGGTTTTTAGCAACGGGAGACTCTTACCACTCATTAAGTTACACATTCAAGATTTCAAAGCAAAGAATATCAGTCATCATCCCGATTGTTTGTGAAGCAATTGTCAGCATTTTACAGGATTACATCAAGGTAAGAAAAAATAGTCTATTACAAATAAAACTTTTATTGGTCGACATGTGTCTCAAGTTTATTAGAACAAAACATTCTCTATTACAAATGAAACATTTACTCGGTTAAAATGTGTCTTAAGTTTATTACAACAAAAAATGAACAAAAGTCTAACTCAAATTTAAATTTTGAAGAGATGAGGTGGGAACTACAGGTGCATCAATATATTGTCAAGAGAGTCATTGTCCGTTACCGTATGGATTGAAGACGTGGGACTCGTGGCTGATTGTGGAGAGGTTGCTTGTGTTTGTCCATGAAAAGACGGCTGCTCAAAATATGGGTTTGGATTTGGTGGCATCGGGGCAGGAATCGGTTGTTGTACGTAGTTCGGTATTGGGTAGAAAGGCTGTGAGTAATTTCCGCTGAATGGGTTGCCATAGTCGTACTTGCCCATTTCAGCTTCAAACAGAATATTGCTAATAAGGTGTTTTACAATTTTCTGAGCATTTGACGATAGATTTTAATACGCAGTCCTACTAGCTCTCCAAAACTCTTGAACTGATCCAAACCTGATGTATGCCGTCCTTGGATACCTCTCATAATTGACAGAGCTTCTTCTGTAGCTGATGTCTTTTGTTTCTTTTGTGGGCCTCCGCTTGGCAGTTTCTTTGGCAAACTTTTATTTTCATTGTCACCTCTTTTAGGTGTGTCTTTACTTGTTCCAGCAACTTGGTCCTGGTCGACAAACTGGGTTTTTTTTGCAGAATCTTCATCATCATTTGTATGCTCGTCCTAAAACAAAAGAAAAAATTAATGATTGAATATTGCATTAATGATTGAATATATATAATTTTGTTTCAAATGCCACAAAATGAAGCAGAGTGGAAAGTTATTTCAAAAGAGTTCAATGATAAGTGGAATTTCCCAAATTGTGTTCCTCAAAAAAAGAATTCCAAGGAAAGAGTGTTCAACTATCGGTTAAGTAGAGCACGTAGAGTGTCTGAAAATGCGTTTGGCATAATATCCTCTGTGTACCGCATACTACGAAGACCTATGCTATTACAACCAGAGCGGGCTAAGATGGTGGTGTTGGCAGTACTTTATCTGCACAACTACTTGAGGAAAAGTAACTCCAAATCAGTGTACAATCCCCCCGGAACATTCGACTCTGAGTGCTCAACCACAGGTGAGATCAATCCAGGAACTTGGAGACAATGCCCTACAAATCAAGCTTTGGTCAACATTCCTCGAACTTCAAGAAGAAGCACTGATGAGGCACAAGTCACACGTTACACACGTCCGGCGCCGTCGACACACTCCCATAGAATGCCAATAATGCCATACAACACTGATGAAAATCACGCCGTGCGTAGACGCGGCGCGCCGAGAGGCAGTCACGGCGCACACGGCCGCGGCGCCGTACCGTGGCGCCACCGTGCGCGTCTACAAGCTTTCATAGTAATCCATACAACACTGATGACCGTGCCTACACACGGCGAATTAACCGTAGATTTTCACGGCGAAAAACCATGTGTGTACAAGAGGCCTAATCATATATATTGTTCGTTAATGGTTGCGACATTAGGTGCGCGACCTTCTTCAATTTTCGACACCAGGTTTTCGACAAATTTGTTTCTCAAATATCCACTGCATTTTCTTAACATCAAGTAGAATAAGATACAAAGTGCAATAGCAATTGTCACAAAAATTAATATTCCATTTTCGACCTTTCGTTGTAGTTCAGTTATTGCTATATTATCTGATCCGTTTTGCGAAATGATCACTTAGGCGTTTTTAGATTGTTGTTTACCCATATTTACCAAAATAGTCATTTACTTTAGCTACGAGATGCTATCTACTGTACTACACTATTATTAATGCCTCGTACCAGCAGATGCTTTGAAAAATGAAGCAGATTGCCATTACTCATCTGTTCTACTTAAAAATGTACAGTCAAGTCGATTTTCACTATTCCAATATTGTTATTACTGTTGACTTGTTTGTCAACGTAATGTATTCGTTATGAAAAGAATTTGTTTAAATATTTTTACATATTACAGACATTAAATTTTTTTCACAATATTCACAAAAAAAAATAATTAATAAATCTATATAAAATATTCATGAGTTTTATATATTTATAACAAATTATAATATAATCGTTGTCTATTGACAAGTACAGTCGCAAATCATTCCTAGTATTACAGTTTTACGTCAGAAATCGGACAGGTTGCTTAACGATTCTTCCACAGCGTGTGGTGCGTTAAGAGATTCGCGATTTGGAACTTCAGTATCTGTTCGAGTATTAATATCTGTATTTTCACTAAAACAATATGCTGGTTTCAATCTGTCAATAGATATGTTAACATTACGACCTAATACCTTTTTTTTTTCTTTTTTTATCGTGCGGAAATCCCTTCGGATACCCCCCGCCGGCCAGCGGGGGCGGTTATGTCGGGCTTGCACCGACTAAAACCGCACGCCGTCTCGGGTCTTCAGACGCCGGGGTGTAAGGTTACCCATAGAGCATATCCCTCGCACCCCGGCTGTCCCTGGGCCATCTCACCACTAACAGCATCGCTCATCCTGTCTCCTCTGAAAGCAGAGGAGTACGGAGAGCGATGTGTTCCCGCCACGTTGGGTATTGGCCGACGATCAATGCCAACCCTATGAAGGGGTGAAGGGGGAAGCCATTGACCGCCGCCCAGGGTGTACCGGCCGCTCCGATTCCGTTCCCGCCGGACTGCAGCGGGATCGGAATCGGAGCGACACTCGAGGAGGTTACCCAACACACACCCCTACGACCTAATACCTGAATTTTGTATACCTTATTTTTTTTATCCAACACACGAAATGGACCGTCGTACGTTGGCTGTAAAGGCTTACGAATCGCGTCATGTCTGACAAATACATATTCACAAGTTTCTAAGTCTGGATGAACAAATATTTTTAAGTTGCTATTATGATTAAACATAGATTTTTGAAAATTCTGTATCGTTTTTCTTAATTGGTCTACGTATTCACAAGCCTCATCAATTTTTGTCTGCTTTACGCTATCATAAAAATCTGCGGGAAGACGTAGAGTAGTTCCGTATGTCATTTCCGCTGCGCTTATACCGTTCTTACTCCTCGCTGCAGTTCTGAGACCTAATAGTACAGTTGGTAACTCTTGTACCCATGAGTGTGCTACTGTATTACATAAGCGAGCGGTTAATGCTGCTTTCAGACATCTATGCCAACGTTCTACTATACCGTTGCTTTGCGGTCTATAAGGAGTAGTCCGTATTTTATCTATCCCTAGTAATTTCATTAAGGATGAAAATAGTTGACTTTCAAATTGGCGTCCTTGATCACTGGTCAGCCTTTTTGGGCAACCAAAACGGGATATCCAACCTTCGTATATGACTTTAGCTACCGTTTCCGCGGTCATGTCTATCGTAGGAAAACATTCAGGCCAACGTGTGCCTCTGTCTATCATAGTGACACAATATCTAAACCCTTCTTCCGAAGTCCGTAAAGGTCCAATTATATCGACATGAATTTGTTCAAATCTGTCACATGGTGGAAAAGAGCTTAATGCAGATGTGGTATGCCGGCTAACCTTAGCACGTTGACATTCTATACATCTTTTTGCCCATTGTCCTACATCGCGATTCATGCTAGGCCAATAAAAACGATCCTACACTAATTTACGTGAAGTTCTTATACCGGGATGGCTTAAATTATGAATAGAGTTAAAAAGCAATGCGTCTAAAACTCTCAGTTAAATACGGTCTAACCTTATCATTAGTAATGTTACAGTATATATATTTTTGTCAACCGGGAATCAAGATCTTCTTAAGTCTAACCTTATCATCGTTAGTGTTTGTTAGTCCTAAAATATAAGTATCGACTTCTTGCGCGTGGGCGAGCTTCTCGTAATTAATAACTGTGGGACATTCTACGGTCGCTACGCGGGATAAGGTGTCAGCAACAATGTTATCTTTGCCGTTGATGTGTCTTATGTCGGTTGTGAATTCACTGATATAAACTAATTGACGTGTTCTCCTAGGCGTTTCATTTTCGTTGTTACCTTTTGAGTATGCGAAAGCTAAAGGCTTGTGGTCAGAATATACAATCAATTGCCGTCCTTCTACCATATATTTATAATGCCGAATTGCTAAATAGATTGCCAATAATTCGCGATCGTACGTGCTGTATTTGCGCTCAGTTTTTGACAAACTTTGGGAAAAATAGCCTAACGGTGTCCACGTGTTGTTTATAAATTGCTGTAATACTGCACCAACACACGTGTCCGAGGCGTCCATTAATGCTATCTCTGCATCCGGTACTGGGTGGGCAAGCGTCGCTGCATTGCGCAAGCTCAACTTACAATTCTCGAAAGCTTGGTCAGCGTTCGAGTCCCAGACTATAGGTGTCTTATCTTTCTTTTTCGAGTTATGTATATAACTATTTAAAATTGACTGTGAAATAGTTGCATTAGGAATATGTGAACGATAAAAGTTTACCATGCCCAAAAATCGTCTTAATTACTCGATGGTTTGTTGTTTCGGAAAGTTTACTATCGCTTCCACTTTGTCATCCAAAGGACAAATTCCTTCTGATGTGACATGATGACCATGACCCTACAAAGTCTATTTCCGGTTTACCGAAAGAGCATTTAGCTATATTAATGGTTATGCC
The DNA here is from genome assembly GCA_946251805.1 of Cybosia mesomella. NCBI lineage: Eukaryota > Metazoa > Arthropoda > Insecta > Lepidoptera > Erebidae > Cybosia > Cybosia mesomella. The sequence continues at coordinate 12,793,946 of OX276411.1, forward strand.
ATATTTACTAAATTGCTGAAATAATGCTTCAAGGTGTTTCCGATGACTTATATCGTCTACACTTGCAATGATTACGTCATCAACGAAACTGAATATGCTGTCCCTACAATCGTCATCTAAGCCTTGCAATATTGTATGTTGCATGAATCTGGAAAAAGTCACCGATGTATTCCGCAAACCCATGGACATTCGAGGAAATTCCCATAGCCCAAAACTTGTTATTATTGCAGTCTTTTCAACGTCGTCCGGATGCACAGGAATACAAAAATATGCTTTTTTAATATCTATCTTAGAAAACACTTTCTTACCTGCCAGATTGTAGGTGAAATCCGTCATTCGAGGGATTGGGTACCTGTCTGGCTTCGTCACCGCGTTCAACTTCCTGTAGTCACCGCATGGACGTATCTCTCCGTTCTTTTTGGGAACGACGTGCAGAGGACTGGCCCATGGACTTTTGGATGGTCTGCATATGCCGAGTTCCTGCATCATACAAAATTCATCCCTAACCTTCCTATACCTATCCGGTGCTAGTGGTCTAGCCCGAGCATATACTGGAGGTCCAAATGTCTCAATGTAATGATTGAATGATAAATTCCATAACTTGGTACTTCCTTATAGGATACAAGTTTTGTAAGGTCTTTATATTTACACAATAAATCATGATAAGGATGATTATCATTCACAGATTTCACAGTAGGTTGATATGATTTCACAATAGAGGCTATAGAATTCATCTTAGTTAAACTATCAATTAACTTACGTGAGGCCAAGTCCACTACAATACCGTGATGCGCCAAAAAATCTGCACCTAATATCGGTTGTGTAATGTCCGCTATCACAAATGACCACGTACCTATACGGTCTACGTAAATTTATATTCAATTTCAGCGTTTTAAGTCCGAATGTTCGAATTTCTGTACCATTTGCCGCATACAGTTTGTAATCGCTATCACCACACATATTCCGCTTCACCTTAGATACAGATATAACAGAGACGTTTGCACCAGTGTCCACCAAAAATCGCATACCACTATTACAGTTAGTAATGCACAGACCATTTGCAGGTGAAACTGCGCAGACATCCGTCGCTGTCTGCACGAATCCTAGTTTTTTTCTTGTGCCTTAGGTTTGTATGCACACGGTTTCAAACATTTAGTGGCTTTTTCCTTATAGCGAAAATGGTAAAAACATTGCCAATTGGGATTGCTCCTCTTCCTAGACTGCGATTTTCCGCCGCAATTTCCGTCATGCGCTGATCTCGACCTTGATCTCGACCTTTCCAAATTTTGTAAGCGTTTCGTCAACTGATTGATTTGATCGCGTAGGTCATTCTTCTCACTTGTACTAGAGTTAGAGACTTCTGCTATTTCGTCAGCACGCGTGGATTCTATGATCTTATCTGCCATTTCTGCAAGTTTCTCCATATTATTCACCTCACTAGCTGTCAAAATGGCCCGTACTGCTGATGGTAGATGTCCTACCCAGAGCATACGTATTGTTTCCTCGTTGAACTTATTTCTCGCCAGTTCTCGCATTTTTCTAAGAAGCTGGGAAGGCTTTTGGTCACCTAATTCCTGCTCCTTTAGAAGTTTCTGCACCTGACGCATCTCGGATTCTTCATATACAGCTAATAACCTCTCCTTAAGCGTTCTGTATTTGTTAACGGCAGGCGGATCCAACACAATATCGCTCACTTGTCCTATGTTTTCCTTGCTCAATTTTGCTATCGTGAGATTGTATTTAGGCTCGTCGGATAATTTTTGATTAGCCAAAACTGCTTCATATTGCACAAACCATAAACGTGGTGCATATCTCCAAAATTCTGGAATTCTCGACGACACCGTAATTTGAGCCATTGTGTTTCCCTCTTGCTCACTCTTAACGCTTGATGTTCCTTCAGTGGCTGAGTTGTTGAGAGCCATATTTTTCTTCTTTCACTTTCTTGATAATAACACAGATAATATTCTAGTATACCGGTCCAAAATGTGTTCACTTTGATGGTTCGGGGTCACCAATGTGGAGTCGGATAGGGTCGGACTGTAACTAGAGGAACCAATGAATAAACTAAGATTTGTGAACAAGGTGATTTATTAGAGTGTATGACCGACACGCAGCCCGACAAGCCCGAGACTGGGTCTTCGTTGCAATTCAATACAATATTTGCTTACTTAGCATGTACAGTACAGCTGTGTCCTCACAGTACGTAAAGCTGTGTCCCCACAGTATTGTATAAAGTGTATTTATTTTATTGTATTAAATGTTATTATGGATATATGTGTTTTCTAAGCCCCATTTATTTAAACATATACCATTTTTTTAAGCAATAATTGAATTGTGATAAATACAACTATACACATCAAGGGAATGTTCGTAATTGTCATGTAAACTTGACAAACTAGGACAACCTTCATCTTCTAAATTGTATACAATATCACTATTTAGCATATTTTTCAACCATATCATCTTTTCAACACCTTTGACATAAATACGAGATCTATGTCTCAGAATATCCTGAATCAAATTCTGATGATCTGAGTAGGGCACAATTCCCTCACGCCAGTATATTTAACGATTACGCTCTATCCAACTTACTTGCCTTCTTTCATATATTGTCAAATTGTAAAATGGAAACGGTACTTTTATTAGAAACACCAGTATTTTTTTATCACACATAATGGCAATTTCTTTTATTATAAATTCATTTGCTTCTGTTTTGAAACCTTGAACATGGCAGTCATGATAATCGGCGTACTATGTTACTCAGAGGCTTGTATGCCACAAGTCTGTTTGTTCCCACTTGTTCTACTGAACAGTTCTACGGTAGAACAACAGGGACTATTTTTTCTCACTAGTTGTACGATATTAGATGGAACAAAAGAGTAGAACTAGTGGGAGGCTCTATTCCCACTTGTTCTACCAGTTCCATCGGGTAGAATTCATGGGAGATTTTGTTCTCACTAGTACTACGATATTAAGGTTTGTTCTTACTAGTTCGATTCATTAGTTCGATCTCTGAACTATTGAGAATTTTTTTCTCATTAGTTCGATTTTCGAACTACTGAAACTTTAACCGTGCGCCCCGACACGGACAGATATAGGTTAGAAGGGTTATTGCAGAGGTCTCGCAGAGACCTCCGCAATAACCCTTCGTGTTAGGTCACTTGTGATAATGTACGTAGAAATAGGAGCCCCGCGTAGCCGGGCTCCGTCGAAATCATTAACTAATAATCGAACAAATGAGACCCGATGGAACTGGTAGAACAAGTGGGAATATCGTATAACTAGTGAGAAAAAATAGTCCCTTTTGTTCTACCGTAGAACTGTTCAGTAGAACAAGTAGGAACAAACGCACAAGTCGATCATTAATAATTAAACAATATGCGGTTGTGTTATCTGGTATTAACGCTGAACATTCAAATTCAAACCGTACATCAACTGGACCTGTTTTTAGACTGTCGTTTTGCCTTGAACAATCTAAGATGAAAAGCGGTGCCTTTTCTTTAAAACCCTTTAGATCGAGCAAGGAGTCGACTGGGCTGTTGTAATACGACTGGCGAAATTTCACATACATATCGTATAATATACTAAATTTATTTTCAGAAAACTTTAAGCCTAAAGGTTCATACGTATAATATTCCGAATTCAAAAATAGTGTTATGTTTGTTACCTCACAATGATCGAAAAGTGAACTATCTGCTGATTTATTACTCTTTCTATTGGTTTGTAAGCAGAAAATTAAGTATCTGGGTTTTTTAATTGTGATGCAGTTTTAACTGACCAAGAATGCTTTGTACTTTTCAGCAGCAAGGGGTACTCATAACCGTAACTCACCCAATTTCTAAATGCCATTTGAATAGGTTTATCTCTTTCTAGTTTGTCAGTCTGTTTTAAAAGTGTCAATCGTTTTCGATTTGATACTTTTATATGAGGTACCTTCCATTGTGGGGTGCGACTGGTTGGATCACCTCCAAGTTTGGTGCACCCTGGGCAACGTGGGCGATGACGCATCATTGATTGCTCCTCTGGAGTAGCTGGCGTCGACGTCAACGGCCCTTTTCAGGGCCAGCTGACCCTATTGCACGAGAGGGTCGGGGTATGGTGGGCCTGCAAGGCCCGCGGGGGGGGGTCGCTCCAGGTACCCCTCTGCTGTTATCAGAGGGGACACTGCGAATGGCCCAGGGTCAGTCGGAGTGCGAGGGATATGCTCTATGGGTAACCTTACACCCCGGCGTCTGTAGACCCGAGACGGCCTGCGGTTTTAGTCGGTTCAAGCCCGACATAACCGCCCCCGCTGGTCGGCGGGGGGGGGGGTATCCGAAGGGATTACCGAATTCTGCAAATACCAAGGGATTCTGCAAATCCTAAAATTTTATTTAACGGTATAAAAGCGCTAAAATGGCCATCGCTTTGAAATCCACCTAAGTTCCAGCCCCATACGGCGGCAACTTTATTTTCCACTTTATTTAATGATTTTATTGTTGATGTTATACCCGAACGATCTATTTCAATACCATTCATTTCGTATCTGATGTCTTGAAACAAATACATAACAAAATTATTAGTGAATGCAACACTATTCTTAAGCGGTTTCCCATCTTTACCGAAGAGTTTCGCCTCGCCTTCGATGTAAATTGAACTGGCTGATGGTAGTGCATATATATCTTGCTGGTGTATGGGAATTCTGATTTCATCATTTTCTCTGAAACTATTGTTGTATGGATTGTAAGAATGGATTTGATAACTTTCAATCGAAGTATCGAAGCGAGGTAATTCAGCAACGTGTAGTATATTCATAGTGTGAAACTTAAGGCTTTAAGAAAATCTTTATTCGACTTCGTCAAGTTTTTAAATTTTTCTTACGTCTTTGCTTCTTGAATGTTCTATGAGAAGTAAGACGCTTTATATTGACTATGGGGTTTTTATAATACAAAATCATTTTGTTTTGGTTTCTCTTCAAAGTTTATATTTCCAGAGATGGTAACCGTTATAGACATGCTTACATACTGAACTAGTTTGAAAGGTCCGGTTTATTTTATTCTTCGATCGCGCCAAAAATTGTCCAAAAAGTTCAAACATAGATGCCCGTAATTAAAAGGATGTTCTCGTTGTATATTATCATAATTATAATTTACTTTAGAACCTGTGTATCTTATAAATTCCTTCGGGGGTTTTGTAAGGCAGGGTGTTGGGAGACGAAATGAAACGTGTGAGGTCAGATTGTATACTGTTTATATTTGGGATAAATCATAGAATATATACTAGGTTACAAGTATGTAGGATAATAAGTATCTAAGTACATACTACATCACACCTTCTCCTTTAATTAAAAAATAAAAATTACACATTTTATTATTTTTATTTATAGTAAATACAATAGGTTAAACCTGCGCAGGTCTGTTATAGAATTAAAGTAAGTACAATAATTAAGTATAAAAAACAATAATTCAATTTATTATGTGTAAAGTGTATAAAATGCGTAAAAAATACAAGTATATGACACAATTGGAAAAAAAAAATTGATTACAAATTAAGACATAAAATTAAGAAAACTTATTACTTACAAACTTTTGTATAGTTTGTTCGATTTTTATGAGTTACATATTCTTTTCCGTCCTTCATTATTTTAACATTACAATCCAAGTCATTAATTACAACATAGGGCCCTGTATATATAGGATCCATTTTACTATCCGATATATTTTTTAACAATAACAAATCACCTGTTTTATAGTAAACTGGCTTTATATTTCTATCATAATTAAGTTTTCTATTAACTTTACTTGTAATTAAATTACTATGTGCATCCCTCTGAGCTAATTGTAACCGATATTTTAGTTCAAGGGCATAGTTGTCATGAGCATATAAAGGATCCACGATGTTTCCTTGTAAATTAGTTGGCAACACACAACGCTTTCCGAACACTAACTCATGCGGGGTATACTTGATCTCCGTATGTACTGTATTATTATAGGAAAAATACCAGTATGGCAACCAAGTACTCCATGCATTCACCTGATTCTCACAATTTATCCTTAGATATGCACCCATTGTTTTGTGATTGTTTTCCAATGCTCCTATGCTTTCATGGTGATAGGCTGTGGATGAAATTTGATTTATTTTTAAGAGTTGACATATCTTCTTCATAGTACTGGATATAAACTCAGACCCTCGATCGGTCGCTATTTCTCTAGGTATGCCAAATCTTAAAATAAAATAATCAACGAAAGCACGAGCTACACTTACCGTATCCTTATTGATTAGTGGATATGCCTCTGTAAATTTTGATAATTCGCATTGTAAAGTCAAAATGTATTTAAAATTATACATGTCCCGTGGAAGCGGACCTACTATATCTAGATATATTTTTTCTAGAGCTGAATTTGCTGTTGTCGTAATTTGCATTGGTTGCTTGGTGTGTAATGAATATTTTTGCTTTTTACATTTTTCACATTTAGAGGCATACTCAGCGACATCCTTGTCTAAACTAGGCCAAAAGTAATATTTTTTAATATTATTCGTCATCCGCCTAATACCCGCGTGGCCACTAGTGGGCAATAGGTGAAAGTCATTTAATATTACTCGCCTATTTTCTAAATTATTTATCCTTTGGGCGTTACTTACTATACATATGCGTGGTCCGGACCACTTCTCGTAACTTTTCACCTCATTTATAAGCCCACTAATAAATTCTTTATTCAATTCATTTTTTAATATGCATATATGGATATAAAAAAATATTATATTATATATATGGTATATATATATGGGTTCGATTCCTGCTTAGTGCAAATATTTGTATGCATGAATATGTCTATTTGCATTGGTCTGGGTGTTTCTTTGTATAATATGTATGTATTTACAAAAAAAAAAGTATATAAGTATATTTATCCGCATTCTGTAACCCATAACACAAGCTAGTTAAACTATGCTTACTTTGGGTCTAGAAAGTGCTGTGTAGAATGTCGTAGAATATTTATTTATATTTATTTATTATTTATATTTCATTTATCGATAACTTTTTACATAAACATAAAAAATCTCTCACCAATTCGGCTCGCGTAATCGGAGATCGAGATATTGTTTGTAAATAAATTATAGATTTACTGGGCAAATACATATAATTTTTATATTTTTCCACTAACACGCCATTTTTTAATATATTGTTTACTTGCTTCTTAGTGATCAGTGAAAGCTCGGTAATATTCGTCGGTTTTTAATTATATCCACAACTCTCGGTTGATCATGCCTCGAGTATATGTCTACATTATCCGCCAAAGAAGTATTACCGCTCTCGCTATCGCTCCTATTCAACTGTCGAACTTGTGCTCTAGTCATTACACTAATTATTCGCTCATTCATTGACTTCAACTCTTCAGACGTAATAATTATTCGCGAAAGGGCATCTGCTACCGAATTCGATTGACCTTTTAAATACTCAATCTTAAAATTATATTCCTCTAACTGCAGTCTAAATTTTAATAATGATGGATCACGCATGGAAAATAAATAAACAAGAGCTCGATGATCGGTCTGAACCGTAAACCGTCTTCCATATAAATAAGGGCGAAAATACTTAATGCTCCAAACGATTGCTAAAAGTTCCTTCTCAATAGTGGGGTAATTTATTTCCGCCTTATTTAAAACACGACTAGCATACGCCACTGGCCGACCATCTCCATTACATAACACCGAACCGATTGCTTTACCCGAAGCATCAGTTTGTAGGATAAATTCATTGCTAACTGAAAAATCAGGATATTGGAGAACTGGAGGATTCACCAAGGCTGATTTTAACATTTGAAAGGAATACTCACACTCCTTCGTCCACTCATACTTAACGTTTTTACAACACAATTTATTTAAAGGAAATGCATAATCACTAAAATTTTTGATGAACTTTCTATAGTAGTTAGCAAATGCTACAAAATGCTTTAATTCATCTGCATTTTGTGGCCTTGGATAACTTTGTACTTTGTTAATTTTTTCTGGATCTGGTGAAATCCCTGCTCTAGAAACGATATGCCCTAAATAAAGAACCTCTTTTCTTAAAAATGAACACTTGGCGGGATTCAGTTTTAATTTAATTTTTCGTAATCTAGCTAAAACATCCATTAAATTTTGACAGGCTGTATTTAAATTTCTACCCATGACCACTAAATCGTCCTGGTATACTAAACATTTATCGTAATTAAGGCCAGACATTGCTATAGTCATCATTCTGCTAAAACTATTGGGACTAGACTTCAATCCCATCGGCATTCTAGTCATCTGATACTGATTTTTGTCGGTAGTGAAGGCCGTATATGGTCTACTACTTTTATTTAAAGATACCTGATAAAACCCTTGATACAAATCTAGGTGGGTAAAATACATTGCACCTGACAATGAGTCTAGTATTTCTGTGATATTTGGTAGTGGGAACTTATCATCTTTAATGTTATTGTTTAACTTTCGATAATCAATAACGACACGCCATTTTTTATTGTTTGATCCATCGAGTTTTTTGGGAACTAGTAGCAATGGGCTGGACCATGCGCTTTTGGAAGGTTCAATTATACCGTCAGATAACATATTTTTTATTTGTTTATCTAATTCCGGCTTTTGAGCGTAGGGCAGACGGTAAGGCCTAGTGTAAATAGGACTTGTATGGGGTTTCAAATCAATGGTCTGTTCGTATATCGGGGTTGAGGTTAATTTATCCCCGGGTAAGTGAAAAATGTCTGGGAATTTACCGCAAATATTTTCGATAGACGTTTTTTCCTCAGTACTCAATTCCTTCAAGCTTAGCAAAGAAAGTAAAGTTTTAACCCTATCTGAATTAATTATAGCTTTATTAAATTGACAGATATTAAATTCATCTAATTTGCTAGTATTCACTTGAAAATAATTTAGTTTTACATCTGTATCGCGAGTATTTAATATACGAATAGGCATTTTCCCGTTTATTGATTTTTTTTTATGCAACTAGCTAAAAAAACGCCTTCACATAATTGTTGATTAAACACAACACACTCTTCGCTCAGATCTGTTTCAACATTATGTATAGACTCGCTACGCGCAGGTATGGTCAAAAAGCTATCACAACTTTGTTATATATTCTCAAACGATAAGGTTATTAACTCAGACTTATTAGTTACTAACTGCAACGTGTTTAATTTAAAATAGCTCTGTAATATGTTAAAAAATCTTGACCCACAATACCGTCATTCGCGCATGATAAATCCTTAAATACTATAAATTTATGGGGGAAACTATAATTCTTATAATTAAGAGTTAAAAACACATAACTCTGCGAGTATAAACATCCGCCAATACCTTTAATACTAACTTTCTGTATATGGTAAGGAATCTGCAAACGCTCTAAGGCGACGGTTACACGTAAGGTATTTACTGTGATCCGTCAATATAGTATTTGTTGATGGATTTCAGTTTTTACTGATGGATTAATACACTAGCCTACACGTTCAATATTTATTACGTCAGTATTGTGTCCGGTCTCCTGCTGTTTAAACGTCTAAAATGGCCACAGAGCTGAAAAATAAAGGTTGCGTGGCTATTATTTTAGCACTTAGTTTAAATAAAAAGGTCAAGCGAATGCGATGGGCAAAAAATTGGTTACAACAAAGGGAAAGGTACACACATTTGAATTTAATGGCTGAAATTAAATTACATGGTGAAATGGATGATTACGAGAATTATTTTCGAATACCTGAACCCTGCTTTGAAGAACTTCTGACAATAGTAACACCTTTTTTAACCAAACAAGATACCGTGATGAGAAAATCTATTACCCCGAGAGAAAAATTAGCTTTAACTTTGCATTACCTGGCAACGGGACGGAACTTTAAAGATATAAGGTTTTCGGCTATAATGTCACCGGCTTCAATATGCCAGGCAGTCATGGATACTTGCGAAACATTGATATATGTTCTTCGAGACTATATAAAGGTAAGTCAATAAAAATCTTATTGAAAAAGTAATATTTTTTTATTTATTAACCTAAAACTTACATAGCAAAACAAGTAACTTACTAACTATAAATTTATAGGGTTCCGTACCTCATTTGACAAAAACGGAACCCTCATAGGATCACTTTGTTCTCATCTGTCTGTCTGTCCGTCTGTCAAGAAATTCAAATCAAAACTTAAGAGGTACTTTCAGTTGTCCTAGGATTATGAAATTTGGCATTTTCGTAATATACCTATTCGTTTGTACGGAACCCTCGGAACAGGAGTCAAACTTGCACTTGTCCGGTTTTTAAGTAGGTCTGAAAGACTTGAATAGTGAACCAATTGTGTAACTATTTTGTGTGTCATGTGCATCTTCGTTTACAATCAAATATTGGTTTTGTTGCTGTTGGGTATTGATATTTTGTGTTGCATTATGTAGCGTAACAGTGTCATCATGTTGAGATTCTGATATATTATGCAGTGTGATAGTATCATCATGTTGAGATCTAGAAATAATCAACTGTGATGGAACACCACTTAAAACTGTTGATGGTACAATATTATGATGGTTTGATGCTATGTTTACCATGTTAGATGCCGATAATGATTGGAAAGAGTAACCTGGTGATGGGGTTTGAGTATCACCAATAGGCGATGGTGAGGGCGAATTAATCTGAATTGAGTTTCTTCCTAAATTTCCCAGTTCAGCTTCAAACAAAATATCATTAATGAACTTTTCAGCATACATTCTTTGTGTTACACTTAATTTATCCAATTTCTGAGTCCAATACAAAGCTGTTGGATTTAATGTTTGTGTATTACTTGATAAGTTCACAGATTGAGATAAAAATGAACAAGCTTTGTCCAAAAGTTCATTTTGTTTGGATATTGGCCCCATTTTCCTTTGTTTTATTGGTGGTTGTGGGACATTGAGAGAAGTAAAAGCTCTTGAACTTGGTTCCTCTTTACCACTTTCTTGAAGATCTTGTTGCGATTCTTGTGATACAACAGATGTGCTCTGAAAAAAAGTTATTTAATTTATTATCTGATTTTACAGATACCTGCTACTACAGAAGAATGGAAAACCATTGCTGATGACTTTGCAACATTACATCATTTTTACAACTGTATTGGAGCACTTGATGGAAAACATATAAAAATTAAACATCCTCATTACTCGGGTTCTCTATATTACAATTACAAAGAATATTTTAGTATAGTTCTCATGGGTTTAGTAAATGCTAAAAAACAATTCATTATGATTGACATCGGAACCAACGGGCGAGTATCAGATGGTGGAGTCTTATTCTACACAAAATTCTGGGAACTTTTTGAGCAAAACTATTTAAACTTGCCACCACCATCATCATTACCAAATACCACCACTTTATTCCCATATATAATTGTAGCTGATGAAGCTTTTGCGTTAAAGCCCAATTTAATGAAACCATATCCACTAAAGTCGGCTACCACAGAGCAACAAATATTTAACAAACGATTGTCCAGGGCTCGAAGCACAGTTGAATGCGCTTTTGGAATGTTATCAAGTAAATTTGGAGTTTTTCAAAAAGCCATCAGTGTTAGTCCTGAGAAGGCTACGAAGATTACAGCAGCATGCTGTTATTTGCACAATTATTTAATTGAAAAAGTTTCACAGATCTATCAAACACCAATTTCTGATAGTCAGAACTTACAGCTGCAAGGTTTTCAGGGAACAACAAATCGAAATGCAAACAGAAACGCAAAAACTATAAGAGATAATTTTTGTGATTATTATAACAATGAAGGCCTTTTGAGATATTAATAAACATGACAAATATGTATGAAATACTTGGTTTCATTGCACTTTTTGTTTAGTTGGGCATAAATAAAGCTTCCAAGAAAGTGATAACATTTTTGTCCTAATTTAATTTTAGTGTTAGCCACTTCCCATCTGTAGGTGCGTTGAGATTTGCAGGTATGTAAAGCCGTTTTATGGAATTTGCTAGCGCATGCCAAAATAAAAAGCTGTCGAACACGCAGCTGTTTTGAGTCCCGGTATAGCTCATCAGTTGGGTACCTGAAAGGTTTTTTGTGGGCTACCTTGAGTAGAAGCCTTTGTGCACGTTCCAACTTTATTAAATAAGTGCTGCAGGCTGCACCCTGTAACGCTCCCCCCTTACGGTGTCCGAAAGCACTTGAACCGCCCACTGATGAGACGATGGACCTGAATGCAGCAACTGATTACAGTGCTGAAGGCACTGAGAGTGTCGTTACTATTATATCCTCCAAGTTTAGGAAGATACTATTAAAAGTTTGGCTTTATTGTGATCGTCAAGTATTTATAAGTATGGAGCCCTTTATACGTTGTGTTTAAGCATTGTAGTAACTCATAGTCCTTTATTTGGTACATTGAGACAAGACAAGAGTACATGGTATTGAGAACACTGATTTCAATCTAATTCCTATAATCATTATTCTATCCAGCAATAAAATTAAATGTTCCTATACAACTACATTGAATCCCTGAACCTAATATGATTTAAGATTTTGATTTTAGAAGCTACCTAGTCTCTATAGTGATAATTAGTGATATTTATAAAATTCTGAATACTAAGTTCATTCCTAAGTGATCCTAGATATAGACATTTTAAGTTTTGTGTACCTTTAAATGCAAGCTAGTTCAATTTCACAGTATGATATATAAGCATTTAGTTTAGGTAAAGTAAAGATATAACACACATAATATGGAGTTGTCTTACCATAACTGGACCCTGCAAAGGAAATGTATATAGTTTTCTTATATACAATTTGAGTTATTTAGACAAAGATATAGTAAATATTGGTGGTCAAGTAAATAAAATGTGTGATTAAATACATATGTGGTTAATAATTAGTTACCTTGAGATAACCTACATAGTAGATTATCGCAGAGTAGCCGGAAAAATGAAATGAAGCATCTGTTGATATGTGTAGACTGCTAGGATGGGGTAATTTTATAGGTAATAGGGAATCCTATGACCGGTTCCATTGCTGGAACCGGGGAGGCCGCATCCGCCAAAACCCCAGGCCCCCAACGAGCAACCAATCCTCTCCAGGCTGAAGGCATACTACTTTTAAGTTATGCACAACCTTGGTGCTTTACAAAATAAAAATAGTACCGAATTGGGAATGAGTGCCCATAGGTTAGATGAAAATATATCCAGTCTAACGAATGTATAGCTCGAATCATTGCTGTAGTGTATTCATACACAGGCAGTAATTGGGTAACCCCTTGGGCAGTTCATCTAGAACACGGCCAATGAGTTACTAGCGCTGATATGGGTACCAGCTGTAAACAGACATGGTAATATATGTGGTAAGGTTTCGCGAGCTTGTGGCAACTGTCCACGTTTCAGGGTCAAGTGATACCGCGACCAAACGCTTTCAAGACACAATGCGAGCTTGTGGCAACTGTCCACGTTTCAGGGTCAAGCGATACCGCGACCAAACGCTTTCAAGACACAATGCCAGCTTGTGGCAACTGTCCACGTTTCAGGGTGAAGCGATACTGCGACCAAACGCTTTCAAGACACAATGCGAGCTTGTGGCAACTGTCCACGTTTCAGGGTCAAGCGATACCGCGACCAAACGCTTTCAAGACACAATGCGAGCTTGTGGCAACTGTCCACGTTTCAGGGTCAAGCGATACTGCGACCAAACGCTTTCAAGACACAATGTGAGCTTGTGGCAACTGTCCACGTTTCAGGGTCAAGCGATACAGCGACCAAACGCTTTCAAGACACAAGTATTTTCCCCACACCGATAAAGACATAATAATAAGTAGGTAGGTAAGTATGATAGCATGCATTGCGAGGGCTTAGCCTAGCATGACATATCACAATGAAACGAGCTCACATCCGTCAAACAGGATACGTAGATCAAATTGAACATCGATCCTGCAAATAATTTGTTTTAAATGTCTGAATTAAATCAGGCACTCACAAGGACTGGATAAAGACAAAGGAATTGTCAAGAGTTAAATGAAACTGCTTTAAAAGACATAACAATCATTTACTCAAGTAATTACCGTACCTTTTGAGCTTCTCATCTTTACAATGAAAGTGAGGTCTGTATTTGATAGGAATAATAGTCCAGCAGATGGCTGTATGTATATACAATACGACACAAAGTGGACTGTCTGATCTTGTCCTATCACCAGTTGAGAAACCGTATGATACTACAAGATGAGCTCAGTAGGGTTGAGCTAGCTAAGGGGCATTAGTTCGTCACTAAACCTCCCCTCAGACCGAACCAATATCAGCAATGAACTGAGTCAGGGTATGATTATGTTACCTTACTTGATTAAGCAAGGTTTCACAACACACATCGACAATCCATTACTAGCTATTGTTGCGTACAGTACTGTTGTCTCGGCAGACTAGGCAAGTAAGGGGACGCTACATTCCATCCACTAGAATAAACATTTAGTTTGTCTAGCACATAGAATGCGATATCCAACGCTGAACGGGCTCTGCCCTATTGGGGTTCCCTATAATAAAACAACAGTCGAATACAGCCATCCTCTGGACTCATCCCAGACAGACTGTTGAATTTCAGTAGAACCATCGTAAAAAAATAAGATAGCTCAATTTTTCAAACCTTTACCTCATTTCAAGCAAACTCAAGAACTTGGGAGGCTCTTAAGCGTGCCTAGAACTACATATGTCGTGTACACAAGGGTATTGTGTAGTGTGCGGGATAAGTGTAATGATGAGTGTATAAAGTAATATTTTATAAGTTAGTTTAACAAGTCATATGACCCATTAATCACACTTTGAATATTAAATGCCATTACAGATACAGGCTAAGAATCTACAATAGACATCCCAGGCTTATAGAACCTAGCCATCTAGATTTTGGTAAGGTAACATTAAAAGAAAATGTTAGTAGCAACTTGCTTACATACCTATAGGTTAACGGCAATAAAAGTTTTGTAATCTATTCAGGTGACCTAGATTTTAATGATTATGGAAAGAACGCACAGGACATACAATAAATTTATAAATCATAGTACAAATAATGTCTGTCAACATTCCATAGGGACATGTGATCAGACGCAAAAGAAGAAAGCCACAACATAGATACAGTTCAAGTTAATAAGTTGTTCACTTCTCACCAACCCGCTGCTGGAGCGTCTCTTATACTCACAATTTCTGCTACCACCTTCACACCAAACCACACCCCACCTATATCGGGAGACACGCCCTAATCTAGCTACGAAATTACCCTTAACCCACCTACATTCAACCCAGTGGCAAGCAAATGGAATAATCTCTACAAGGTTTGCCCTAAAATTTAGGATTCTAAACTAGATTTATAGCTTAGTACATACTGCATGAACCCAGTCACCTCATCCCAGATAGAGAGCCTCGAGTACTCTAAACCCAGCATGAATCGACAGAGAACGCTATCATAGCATAGCCACAGTCTGATCCCTGACTTGACTTGGCCAAAGTCAACCCAGTTCACATACCATGACCACACCAGATATATAAATCTTAGGTTTTAAAGGAAAATTTATATTCTATTTTATTTTTCTACCTCCAACCCACAAAAGTAAATTATCATGAATACAATTTATGAAACCTAAATACATAAGTATTAGAGTTAACGGGATATTTACCATGTGGTATATACCACATGGTAAATATCCCGTTAACTCTAATACTTATGTTAGTGACCATGATAGTTTAAAAACCTAAATACAGTCAACATTTTAAGAATTAGAAGAACAGAAACTAAGATAACTCACCACGCAGGCTACAAGGCTTTCTAAAATTCGGATGAACTTTTCAGTAACTTAGGTTCTCGACGAATTCTTGAAGACTCATCCCAATCTTCCCCGGTACGCTCCTTTTATTACCTCTTACTACCCCCCTCTCCTATAATCACGCCACTACACGTCATCTCTTCTGAGTTGCCATAAAACAATATGTTTTTAAGCCACTACCAACTATCGACTATTTGAAATTAATAACGGAAGCTATCAGCCTAAACAATTAAATTCACTTCAACTATTCCTACTCTTTAAATTGTCTTGTCACCAAATTAACATCAGATTATACCAAAATTATATTAAAAGTTAATAAAAGAAATCATTAAGTCTTGAATTGTCCTTATACCTAATTTTTATTTTGCTTTTCGGCCAACAATGTATGAGCAGTGAGAAGGGTATTTTAATGTTAATCTGCAACGTCTGAAGCCGTTCTGAACAGCAAGCCCCCATCCTCAGACCGCCAATGCAATCTCGATGGTTGGACCGTCACAACCCCAGGATGAAATGCAATAGCTTAAAACAGATTTACATAACGCATTGTACACCATGTAGACGGTTCCACTGTCTGCTACGGCTCTAAGCTTTTTGAACACAAACTAAAGTTTTCTTAGGCGGTTACTCATCATTTGTATATGCTTTGTCCAAGACAGTAATTCATCGATAGAGACACCCAGATACTTTATCTCTTTAACCTGTTCTAAAGTCGGGCAGTTACAGGAACATTGTTGGTAGTAATTATCGCTGCAAGTGTGTAGTTGGATACAGAGAGGATAAAGAGGGGCTGAACGGCCAGAAACTCTAAAAGCCATTTTTTTGGTTTTCGAAACGTTAAGCGTGAGTAGATTTCTTTGTAGCCAGGTTGCAACGTCGCGTAGGCCTTTATTTGCGGCATTTGAAACTGCATCCCACTTACGCGCATGAAAAACTATGGCAGTGTCGTCCGCAAATGTAAATA
This sequence comes from Cybosia mesomella, assembly GCA_946251805.1. Lineage (NCBI taxonomy): Eukaryota > Metazoa > Arthropoda > Insecta > Lepidoptera > Erebidae > Cybosia > Cybosia mesomella. Next base: position 12,810,648 of record OX276411.1, read on the forward strand.
TTTTTGCTTGAGCAATTTCAAGTTGGCACAGGTCATTTATATAAGCTAGAAATAACATTGGACCCAGCACGCTTCCTTGAGGAACTCCATAGGCTACTTCTTCGTATTGCACGTGTACTTCCTTGTAACATAACAAATCGTTTTACAGTCGGTAGGTTGGTACTTAAAAGAAACGTCAAACTCGCCAGGTCTCATGTTAAGTCGGCCGTCGAGTATACCTACCTTACCTACCACTACCTACTTATCTATATAATAAAACTAGCAGCGCCGTTCCCGTGGGAATTCCGGGATAAAATATAGCCTATGTTCATCAGGGATAATGTAGGATTCTAATGGTAAAAGATTTTTTTAAATCGGTCCAGTAGTTTCGGAGCCTATTCAGGACATACTGTTTAGGGATTTTCAATTATATTTTAATTAAAAGAATATTGCTCAGGAGCACCTCTAGCAGACTTTATTTTAAGAGAGTGAAAGATACAGTGTTGCCAACTTACTACACAAATTTTTTTATTTTTTTATTAAGGTTCGTTTCACGAACATATTCCAGAGGCCAGAGACGAAGGCCAGAAATTAATCTAATTAAATTTAAATACAAATATCGTGCCTAACTTAGTTACTTAAAGCTAGAGTACTTATAAACAAGAGATTTCTTAGAATTGGTGTACAATGTCTAGTTTTTTTTTTTTTGACAATTAAAAGAGACAACAAGTATCTAGGTATATAACCCACATGAACATATAAATAGAGATATGAATATAACAGTGAAATAATAACATGAATGACAATGTTTATTTTAAATGATTCTAATAAATTCCCGAGAGGCGAGAACTTGAGAATTAGACTGAATAAGGCTTTTAATTGTTTACATGTTTACCTAACAATTTCAATATATTTCTTACAGTTTTATTCCAAGACGAGTATTTTTTAAGAATTTCAGGTATATTGCCTGTAGTGGTAACATTCAATCCAACACCCTGCTGCTAATTTAAATTAAGATCTCGCTCACACATAAGGTGATTGCAGGTGACCACGACTTCTGGTATGTAACCTGGTGGTAAATGTGTAGGTACACCATTCCACCATAATGCATTACATTTTAGTTCTTCAGGATTGCAACCTCGAGATAAGCAGTCTGCAGGATTGAGTGCTCCATCCACATGATGCCATTGACAATTTTCTGTTAATGAATGAATTAAACTAATTCTATTAGTTACAAAAGCAGGTAAACTTTTGTCAGACTCTAGCCAACATAAAACAACTTGTGAGTCAGTAAAAAGATCTTTTTTCTTGAATTGTATGTGTGAGTACACAGAATTAACTCTGGAATAAAGTTTGGCTAACATAACAGCTGCATTTAATTCTAATTTAGGAATAGTAAGCTTATTTTTAATAGGTGCTATTTTAGACTTAGAACATAATAAGGTAGTTTTAGTTTCATTACTGTGAGTTACCTTTACATAAATACAGCAACCATAAGCTGTTTGAGATGCATCACAATAGCCTAACAATTCTACATATTGAGCATTAAAAATATAATTTTTTCTGCTTATATTAATCTGTTCCATGGAAACTAATTGGTTATAAAATTTATTCCACAACTTCAAGAATTGATCTGGTAATTGATCATCCCATCCAAGGTTCAGTCTCCACAACTTTTGCAAAAATTCTTTTGCCCTAACTGTTAAGGGTCCTGCCAAACCTAGGGGATCAAAAAAGGAACCTATGACACTTAAGATGGTGCGCTTGTCCCATGAGTCTACTGTTTTGTTTGGAAAACTTACTTTTAGAACATCAGTTTTAATGTCAAATGATAACCCCAATGCTTTCATTAATAAATTCTCTTTACAAAGTTCATGCTCCTCAAAATGCTGTTTACTTACAGGTATGCCTTTAAGTAGCTGAGAATCATTGGCTGCCCATTTGTGAAGATGAAAGTTGCCTTGTTGTAACAAAGAAATGAATTGATCTCTCACCTCAAAAGCGCCTGAAATTGTTTGACCTCCAAATAGCGCATCGTCGACATACATACTATTACGGATTACCCATGCAGCTTTAGGGAACTCCTCAACATATCTTGATGCTAGTTCCTCCAGGCATCTGGTAGCCAAATAGCTGGAGCTCCGGAGTCCATATGTAACAGTCTGCAGTTCAAGAATAATTCTTTTATTACTTTTGTCCCTCCATATAATATTTTGTAATTTTCTATGAGAAGGATGAATTAAAATAGCTCTATACATATGCCTTATGTCAGACAAAAGAACATATTCATATGATCTAAATAATATTAATATATCAAAAAGATCTTTTTGTACTTTAGGTCCATTTAACAGAACTTCATTTAAACTATTATGACTTGAGTCTGCTTTAGTATTTCCATTAAATACTACTCTTATTTTACTAGTTTTCCTGTCGTTTTTTATTACAGGTAAATGTTGCATAAAATATCCATTTTCTATATTAGAAGAAGTAATAGGCAGGATTTTAGCATGACCTAATTTAATGTATTCATCTAGAAAAGCAACATATTTGTTTTTTAAGTTTTTGTTTTTATCTAGTCTCTTTTCTAAATAAAGAAATGTTTTTTCAGCTACAGGAAATGTTTTAACTAATTTTAATTCTGTGTAAGGTGTTTTGAGGGGCAGGGACACTTGAAACTTGTTGTCTGAAAATTGTACCGAATTTTTAAATTCGACTTCACAGGTGTCCTGCTTTGATATAGCCTCCATTTTGGTTTCAGGGACCTGTTCGGTTTCCCAAAACATTGTTAGGAGGCGATCAACCTGGTTATCCTTACAAGAAGCAAATGCATGCATTGAAATAGCTAAATTACTATTTAAAGGTTCATTTACCTCACCTGAAATAATTGACCCAAATTCAGTATTAATTAAATAAAGATTATTTTTAATTGGGATTTTAATGGGTAACATTATTTTGAAAATAACATCAGCTGATAATAAAAATGATATTTCACCTGAAATATTATATTCATTGTCTGCTAGATCAGCAGATTCAGGTAAAATGGCATTCTGAATGTTTATCTTGTGCTGAGGTAAGTTTGGTGAAATGTGGTCAATGACAGAACAGTTGACCTTACATTTAAAATTATTTTTAAGCGATATAAAATCGACACTAACAGATTTATTTGTAGTTTTGGTACACTGACCTAAAGCCATTACACTTATGTTATTATCAGTGGTTTTTAGTTGCAAAAATTTCACAATATCAGATTTAATAAAGAAATTTGACTGCCACTGTCGACAATGCCCCTAGCAATAATATGTGACATTCCGTCTTGGCTGAGAATTTTTGCCTTTATAGTGGGCAGTAATACTGTGCTATTGCTGACATTGTTATGCAAGGATGCTTTAGGAGCATTTTCCTCATGCAATAATGAGTTATGTTCTTTGCTGCTACAAGATTTGCATTTAAAATGAAAATGGCATTTGTTTTTGTGATGATTTAAGCCCCGTATTCATGGTAAACATTTGTTTAGCAACAGTTGCTAAACATTGTTGGTGAGCGGCGAGAATGTTGCTAGCAACTATGTTTAAATCAATACAGGTTGTCCACACGCCAGTCTGCGTTAAAATGTTGCCCGAGGAGGTAGTGTTGTTGTGTTCTCTGTATCAGATGTATAGAATCTCTAATAAAAAAAAGAGAAAAAGATGGTGGATTCGAAATTATCTTTTGCAAAGAGAAAATTTGATGAGTGACCTCAGAATGACAGATGGATCATTTTGTAACTTTACGAGAATGTCGAAAAGTGATTTCGAACATCTTCTAGAAATGATTGGTCCATCAATAGCCAAAAGGGAAACAAATATTCGTCAGCCAGTTTCACCTCAAACGAGGCTGGCTATTACATTACGGTATCTTGCAACTGGAGATTCATACAGTTCTCTTTCATACACATTCAGAGTATCAAAACAATTGATTAGCAAAATTATACCAGATGTATGTCAAGAACTAATTAACTCACTAGCAGGATATGTCAAGGTACAAGAACACTATTTGTGTAATCAAGTATTTTATTAATTAAAAAACACAAAAAAAACAGTGTATGCTATTGCGTTGATTCATCACTGAGATAGTTAACTAAGTTTAGTATAGCCGAATCTTCTGTTTCGTCTCGTAATGCATCTAGTCTATTTGTTTCGTGTCTCTCAATTTCCCTTATTTCAGTTTCCTGAACATTATTTGGTGTTGATGATGGATGAGAAGATGCCGTTTGATATCCATATGTATTATATCGTCCCATTTTTAATTCATACAGTATATTATTAATATGGTACTTTGCCTGTGTCACGGCTTGGTCATCTTTAACACTTCTTAATTCAGCAGCAATATATTCACCATATATATCAAATGGATCCTTCTTCTCCCTTTCATCCATCTTTTTTTTAGCACTTTTCAAAACCTCTAATATTTCATTTGATTCATCTGTCTTATTTCTTTTCCTCGAAGATGTAGATGTTGTAGCATTCGGCCTTGGTGATTGAGATGGCTCTGACTCCATACCACTTTCAAGTGCATTGTTTTCATCTACCTGTAAATTATTATCTTATTATATATTTATTTCTTTTTTAGGTTCCAAGTTCGGAACAAGAATGGAAACAAATAAGTCGTGAATTCGAAATACGATGGAATTTTCCACATTGCATTGGGGCCATTGATGGGAAACACGTTATGATTGTGGCGCCAAATAATTCTGGAAGTGAATACTACAATTATAAAAATCAGTTCAGCATGGTACTTATGGCAATTGCAGATGGCAATTACAACTTTATTTACGCAAATTATGGAGCTAAGGGTCGGTCGTCCGACAGTGGAATATTTCAAGAAACACCGTTTTATAATGCATTGTTAGAAAACTCACTTAAACTGCCACGGCCTGAACCAATAACACAAGGCGGAACAGAAATGCCGTATGTAATTGTAGGTGACAGTGCTTTCGCGCTAACGGAGAACATCATGAAACCGTATCCTGGCATTCATGAACGTGGGAACAAAAAGCGTATATTCAATTACAGACTATCAAGAGCTAGGAGGATTATAGAAAATGTTTTTGGCATTTTATGTGTGGTGTTCCGTGTATTCACTAAACCTATTCCGTTAAAACCAGCCAATTGTGAACTCGTGGTAATTGCTTGTGTATATTTACATAACTTCTTAAGACGTAACTCAGTTTCCAGATCCATATATACACCTCCACAAACTTTTGATTTTGAAGACTCTGAAGGTAACCTATTAGAAGGTTCTTGGCGAAGGGAACTAAGTTCGTTTCCTATGATTGATTTGCAAAGACGGGGCAGGCCTGCATCACAATCAGCTCTTTGTATTAGAGAACAGTTTGCCGATTACTTTATAACTCCAGAGGGAAGAGTTCCATGGCAAAATAATGTAGCGTAATTGTAATAATTTTACAGACAATAGTATAAAACAATTATATACAAAAACAACTTACTGTTTTATTCATAGTATCCGTTTCACCAGAAGTAGTTGCACCACATAACAAAAATTCCAATGGCTCGTAATAAATCCATTTACATTTTTCTATTGCGCCGCTGCCTGTAGTTTTTTTTGCCGACATTTTTTTTTTCTCTCTAGTAAATTGAGTACGCAGTACATGTATTTTAGTTTCTACGTCTTTTTTGGGTATATTTAGGACTTGAGAAATTTCTTCGAATGCATCGTTCTTTTTGTTTCTATCTTTGTATTGTTTTATAGAACAATCCCATAATAATGGTTTTGATTGAAATAATTCTATTAATTGCATTATTTTATCATTGCTCCACACTACTGCCATGTTTATAAACTGTTGCAAACTCGTCCACACACGTCAACAATTGTCGCTAAACTGATGTTTACGCTTGTCGGGCGAGAGCTTGTCAACATGATGCTGTCAACTCTGCAACACGCAGTGTTGCCAGCAACATGTTGACAGCAACTCCGCAACACGTTGATTCAACTTTGTTGCTCAACAAATGTTTCCCATGAATACGGGGCTTTAGGCAAATTTTGCATAAATTATTTGTTGAAACAAATGCTATTCGGTCCTGAGGTGATAATTCTTCAAATTTTTTACATTGAAACAATTTATGAGATTTATTATCACAAAATTTACAAGAATATGTCTGTTTGCTTGCTAGATTTGTTACTTTAGTCTTTTTAGAATAAGAATCCGACTTACCATCACTCCTATGGCTCTCCTCATAGCTGCTGGCCCGTCTCTCAACAAACTTGAAGAACTGGTCCAACGTCGGCAGCTCATTGCCTGTTCTTAAAGCATGGAAGTCTCTACGAGAGAATGGATCTAGTTTGCGCAAAAGAATGGGTAATAGCACCATATCCCATCTATCTGTGGGTTGTCCTACAGCAGACAGAGCACCTATATGCTGGCGAGCAAGTGTTATTAACCCTCTTAAGGTACTGGCATTACCCTTAACAATAGGTTCAAAGTCTAATATTGCTTGCATCTGATGATTAATGAATATTTTATTTACATAAATTAATTACTATTAATTAGTATAAAAACAATATCTGTATACCTATATACAAAGCTGGAGGTTTAGGCGTCAAAAAAATTCCTCCCCATCGACGTCAACTGGGAGGGTGGCCAGAAGGCTGGCGGCATTGCCACGTTGAATGGCAATGCCAATCCTTTGTGCGAGGAATGAACCAGCCCTCTGGTCACGGGTAGCGTCTATAAGCCGTTTTGAAATTTCTTTAAATAAAAGACGGGCACTTGGACCCCAAGATCCCAGTGTCTCAACCCAAAACGGCTCAAATATGTAATTACCTGTTAAATTACTATATTTGCGCCGTTTAAGGGTCTCTGCTGAAGCAGCGGCAGCGCAGGCGCAGTCCGCAGTCCCTGGAAGATGTGAAGGCGCAAGGGTGTCAGCACATGTCGCATCCCACACCAAATGCCTTCCCATCTTCCAAGGCACCAACGACATCCCATCCGGCCTCTTGCCATCGTCGCGCGTCCAACCAGTAGATTCTAGTACGGCTGGAACACCGGCGGTGACAAGAGCCCGACGGATAATGTCATTGATGTACGCGTACCGCGAAAGCCGTCCCGCGCTCCTGCTGCATGAGAGGCCATGGTGTCCAAGGCTACCCACTTCTTCTCCACAGCGACAACGATGCGGAGAAACGCAAGGAGCACCCAAACGAAGGCAAGCAGCGATACGGAAGGTGTTATCGTCCAACATGGTACCAATGTTGGGCGATGGTAGGGCTTGAAGCCAGACACCGGATTCCCATTCCCCCACAGCCAAAAGGCGAGCACGCTCCGCAACATTGGTAGAAGTAGAAATGAGATGTTTTCTTACCATGTTGCAGAGCGGCACGTCCCATTGCCTCTGGGAAGATGGGTTACCTGGCAAATCAGCGTTTGGGCAAAACATTTTCCAAGCATTTAAAGCTTCGGCCTTGCCTGGCACTTCCGAATTAGTTAGGCTAGGGGTTAGGATTCTTCTAACTAATTCATCCGTGCCATGCACCGAAGATAGAAATGCTGGTAGACTTACGTCAGTAATTTTGCGAACGCCGAGCCCGCCTAGACGCACAGGCATGGATGCCTGAAGCCAGACACGGTCGTTCATATCCACATTTAGAATTTTGCATAGTGTGTTTTGAATCACGCTATCCATTTTACCTAAAAGAGCCAAATATTTAAAAAGTTGAGTTGATCGGAGAACATGTGTAAATTTAGGAACGAAAAGACAATACCTATTCAAAAACCTATTATCAAATCTATTTTTTAACAAATCCAAAGCTTTACTATATGATTCATTAACTAAGGGCAAATGTTCTATAATAGACAAGGGTTCATTTTTGACATATTTTCTTAAATAGTACAGTTTTTGAACAGGATCTAATTTTTCCTTATTGTGAATTACCGCAGTAAATAATTCAATAAACGTTACATACTTCGTAAAGTCTAGACCATCAAACACTGGTATGTCTATTTGTGGTAGTTTCATCACGGCTTGGCTTGATGTTTCTGCTATGGATGACGTGAGCGATTGTTGTTTCAGCAGCTTTTTCAACTTAGCCATCACTGTTAAACACCTGTTCACCTGTCTTCTAAATCGTCTTCGCAGAAATCATCTTCTGAGGTTTGCTGGAACGCCATCTTAAGTTGGAGCGTGATGTCACTTGCGGCTTCCAATACGCCTTCAAGCTGCGTCAGACGCAGCTCAATTGCCTCTTTGTCTAAAGGTCCTATCTGTTGGTCAATCAGGAAGTTTTCGGCTTTTGTTAGTTTTCCTTTGTACTGTGCCATCTGTGCTTTTAATCTTTTCTTGTTTAATTCTGCAGGTTCTTCGTCCATTATGGAGCTTTTCCTTCGTCCACCACCCATGTTTCTATGTGTTTTATTTGACCAGTCGAATGTAGGTCACGAAATGTAAACAAACTTAATTGATTGGAAACAGATCGGAAACGTCAAATCTCGTTCGATAGCGTCACTTGCCTTCCTGTCAATGTCAAAAGAAAGGGTATGACGTATGACTCGATTGCTCGACAACCGGCGTGAAGTTTGCTTTTTGGAGAAAAAAAATGGCGGATTCAAATAAGGAATGCTTGGTATGCAATAAACTCGATGAACTGCAAAATCCTCCGAAACAAACTCAGAATACCGAAATATGATGGTATTTTGTCGGAGCGGTCGAATTTCGTCACTTTCTACGATCAGCGGGCCGTATTTCCGTATGACGACTGCTATGACGCCATGCGGCCGAGCCGCATAAACACACGCGCCGGGCGAAAAAATCACAACAATTACGCAGCACATAAGATTTTTGAGCACTCACAGTAATCCTTGACAATAATATTCGTTTCGGCACCAAAATGTTTAGGGATTTTCAATTATATTTTAATTAAAAGAATATTGCTCAGGAGCACTTGTAGCAGACTTTATTTTAAGAGAGTGAAAGATACAGTGTTGCCAACTTACTACACAATTTTTTTTATTTTTTATTAAGGTTCGTTTCACGAACACATCATCATCATCATCATCATCAACCTATTCTAGTCCACTGCTGGACATAGATCTCCCCTAATGAGCGAATTACGTTAGCTGGAGCCGGAGGATGCAAAAAAAACCAATTTAATTTAAACTAATTTATTAAAATAATGAAATTACAAATTATAGCTTAAAAGTATGTAGGTGATAATTGGTCGATGGGTGTACCAAGAATGCCTGAAAACGTGGAATCGTGGAAGGCATCGCCGATGTCCGGTCCCACGGTTGCGAAATGCTGCGTCGGCAACACGTGTAAGTCGTTGCGATGTGCAATATCGAGGTCACGCTGTCCACAGTCCATGTGTAATACCGAATCGTAATATCAGCAATCCTTATGTTACACCGCTGCGTAACATCTCCCCCCGTAGAACAGCAACTATTTGTTAACTGTTGTTAAAAATGTTGCTGTGAGATGACTGGGGTCCATCTTGATTCCAGCTGGATGAATATTTCTTCTTGGTTCCGTTTCAGCATAAATGCGATCTTGATCTGCGTTCATTTCTATAGACGTAGGGTTGATTTTCTTATCCTTGTTTCCCATCCAATGCCGGTATGTAAGAGCAATGGCAAGTGCACCTGCACTGAATAGTAATAGGTATACAGGTATGGTAGTGTGGTAAAGGCTTCCATCTGATATCTTGTTAAGTCTTACTGGAGGCTGTACTGAGACTTTCTTGTAACTCTCGTGGAGGTTCTCGAGGTTGATTGAATTGAGCTGTATCAATGATTCGTCAGTTTTTGATGTAGTGTTCTGGTCCCATAGTGATCGTATTCTAAGTACCTGTCCCTTAATTCGGTTGTCAATGTTAGCGATCGTGAATTCGGTGGTTCTCATCAGGCAACCTTGCGGTATTGTAGCCAAATAACTTCCTTGAAGTGTTCTGAATTCTTCCTGTCCACATGACGTCTGTACTTTTGCGGGTATCGGGAAGCTTAGTGTATAATGTTGTTCGTCAAGTTGCTCCAGAGCTTGCTTGTGTAGAGTGACTGGCGTTAATGTACAGGAGTTGAGATGCTGTTGAGTTATGAGTTGCTGCACGCAGTCCGGCTTCTCTTTTATCTTGAAACCAACTTTCTCTTCGCAGAGGTACCATGAGTTAAGCTTCGGACATTCTGTCTCTATGTACATAGAATATGATTCATGAATTGCTATATAAGGTGAGGTAGGAATAAGGGCCATATTATTTTTGTTAGGGATTATGGACAACTTGTATAGGATGTAGGTTCTAGGTAAGGCAATCGGCACCTTTATAACTATAATTATTTTCTTATCAATATAATACGATCCTAATTTTAAAATGTTATAGTACTCTCGAAGATCGATATCAATAATTTCGTTTTTTGAGTATAATAACCCTAATTTGCTTATCATATTTCTAAGGTTACCTAGACTAATCATAGAATGGGTAGTGCTGGAAGCACGCATAAAAGCTACCATAAGTTCTATTTTATTTAGCTCATCCGATAATGTCTCTATATTATCGGTTAAAATAAGTAAGTGTTGTGCCAAATGGGCATACGTTACTAGGTCTGCCTGTTTGGATGCGTCTTGTTTTATGATTTGGTTAAGTTTATTAGCAATAATGTTCTGGTTGTCTACTATACTTTTTAATACGTTAGAATGCTCTAACATCCATTCATTAGTCAAGCTTATATGTCGGTTAAGTTCCGTTTCCAGCTTATTGTCGTTATCTTCTAAAACTTGGATGGCGTTATTATATTTGATCGCATCTGTGTAGTCTAAGTTTCCCGAGATACTTTTTATAACTGATCCTAATCCATCAATGAGCCCTCGTTTAACACGACTAGGTTTAAAGCTGTCTAATTGTATAGATATCTTTTCAAGTTTGTCCCCAAGGTAACTCATGTGGGGCTCAAAGAGTGACAATGTTTTATTGTTAACTAGTGGCCTAAATTCAATTAATTGCGATTTGACTAAATCAATCTTTGACTGAATATCCTCTAAATCAATGTGTAGAAGGAAGGAATGATAATGAGACACGATTTTTGTAGGTCCCAATTTGAAAGGGAGTAATCCGGGTCCATCTTCTAGGGGCTCAAGTAATATGTCCTCCGCTTGGACCAGGTGTAGCAATATCATCAGTGGTATTCTGCAACAATTATTTCGTGTTAGGTGTTCGTTTCAAACGTGATTTGGCAACGGGACCACGTTTCTTTTTCGTGTAAATATGAATGGGCAGGTCAGCTAATACTGTGTCATGTGTGTAACGTGGTGCGAGTTTCTGTCTGTTAGCTAATGGGTTCTTAACGAATACCTGTTGGTCTGGCTCGTATTCCTTTTCAGGCTCCCTATCTTTATTCCTATTTTCAATAAGTTCTGTGCGGTTATGCAGGGATGTTTCATTGATGGCCTCGTATAACCTAGACATTTTATCTCGGTGTTCCTGGACATATTGTTGTAGCAAGTGCACAGATAAGTCTATATCTAGGGGGTCACGAGGGTCCGTATGACCGGTAACTACTTCAAGTGGTCTACATTTTGTGAAGCTGTGTATGCTGCTGTTGTATGCTAATATAGCGTATGTCATTAGGTTAACAATCGCTTCACTACGGTGTTGTAATTTTAGAATTCTCAAGTGTTCTAGTAAAGTGGAGTGTAAGCGCTCCACTATCCCATTATCGTTGGGAGTATGGGCCAAAGTTTTATGATGTTGAATCTTATGGACGCGCGTGAATTCAGTGAATAGTTGATTAGTGAATTCGGGTCCCTGGTCCGTGACTATTGACACTGGAATGCCGTGATGGGAGCAAAACTTTAAAAAGGCTTGTACTACACTAACTGCTGTGCCATCTCTAAGATGGTATGCCTGAGCGTATTTAGAGAAAGCATCAATGATAGTCAGGTATTTCTCATTTTGGGCCGTAAACAAGTCTAGATGAACTACATCAAACGGTTTTGCAGGTGGTGGTACTATGCAGAATTTTTGTTTTATAGGATTTCGATCATATTTGGCTTGCCCGCATATATTGCATTCGTTTATATATTTTGAGATTTGGTCTTTCATTTTTGGCCAATAGTATCTATGGGATAAGGCTAGGTAACACTCAGTTATACCGCGGTGATTAGTTTTACCTTCGTGGTATTTCTGAATGATCTCTTGCTGTCTGAGGTATTCCTTTACGTTTTCTACTTCAGTTTTAGTCAAAACAAGATTCATGGCGGAGCTTTTGAACTTTTCCTGGATTATTGGAACTATTTTATACATAGCTAATGAGGGGTGTATTATAATGCCAGTCTTAACTTTCGGGTTTGCGAATTCTTTAATTGCGTTTACTACATCCTCCTCTAAATTCGATTCGGAGAGTTGAATGGAGGTACGGGTGTGAGTCTCAAATGGCTTGGAGACTGCTGGGCGTTTTTTCATGTCACCTACTACTGTAAAACAAATTTGCCTGTTAAATTTGTTCAGAGGGTCATCTGAAATTGGTATTTCTAATATTGGACTTTCGGCACTAGTGTGAGCTGTGAGAGTGGATGAGCCCACTACAGAAGGTGGCTTTTCGGATACGTTAACTATGATAGAGCTTGTTTCTTCATTATTAATTTCGATTCGCGACAGAGCATCGGCATTTGTGTTACTTTTACCCTGCTTATAAACTACTGAATAATTATATTCACTGAGCCTGAGTCTCCAACGATTTAGTCTCGAGCCAGGTTCTTTGAGGCTCATGATCCATTGAAGCGGTTTATGATCTGTTATAATCTTGAATTTACGTCCGAATAAATATGGCCGAAAATATTTGGTTGCCCAAACTATAGCTAAAAGCTCCTTTTCTATCGTGCTATAATTGATCTCGCTTGTGTTTAGCGTACGCGAAGCATAGGCTATTGGTTTGTCTGAACCTATAGGCCCCTGTGAAAGTACGGCTCCTATGGCCAGGTTTGATGCGTCTGTTGTGAGTAGGAAATCTTTATTAAAATCGGGATATTGTAAAATCGGATCGTTGGTGAGTAGTGTTTTACATTTTTCAAAGCAATTTATATAGTTGGTATCGTCGCAAGTTATTTTTGAGCCTTTCTTCAAACATTGGGTCATTGGTTTCGTGATTTTGGCGAAATCGGGAATGAATTTCCTATAATACCCAAGTAACCCTAAAAATCTTTTAATTTCCGTGGCTGTTTTGGGAAGTGGGAATCTCTGGATAGCTGAAATTTTATCGGGATTCGGCTTGATGCCATCTATACTGATTATATGTCCGAGATACGCTGTTTCCAATTTTAAGAATTCCGACTTATCCATTTGTATTTTAAAGTTCGAATCTCTGAGTCTTTTAAAAACCTTTTCCAAATTTATTATGTGCTCCTGTAAACTAGTGCTAAATACGATGATGTCATCTAAATATACTAGACAAATAGAGTTTTGGAGGTCCCTAAGCACATTGTCCATAACTCTTTGAAAAGTTGATGGTGAATTTTTAAGTCCCATTGGCATGCGCAAGAACTCAAAATGGCCATGTTCTACGTTAAATGCAGTTTTCGGGATGTCGTTTGGGTTCAGTTCGACCTGATAAAAGCCACTGGCAAGGTCGAGGGTTGTGAAATATTGGCAGTTCCCTAATTTATCTAACACATCTGTTATATTTGGGATAGGGTATTTGTCATCGATGGTTTTTTCGTTCAGTTTCCTGAAATCCACTACAATTCGCCATTTGGCTTTACCGGATGCATCAGGTTTTTTTGGGACTACCCAAATGGGTGAGCTCCAAGCCGATTCTGAAGGTCGGATGATTCCTTGTTCTAACATTTTTAAGATTTGACTGCGTACTTCTTCGCGGTGCACGAATGGGTATCTATAAGTTTTGGTATAAACTGGTACCTCATCTGAAGTACGTATGCTGTGTTTTATTTTATTAGTAAAGGTAAGTGGTTCTCCCTCTATATAAAATATATCGGCATATTGCGAAACCAAGGACTTCAGATTAGCGCACTCTTCTTCATTTAGATGATCAGTGCGTAACCGAGATAATACTTCCTCTACCCGGGATTGGGGTGATTGGTGAGTACATTCTAAATTATATGTTTCCGCCTTAATAGGTTGGTCCATGGAAAAAATTAAGTCATTACTAGTTGGATTGAAAATTTCTAGATAACCTCGATTATTTTTGACACTCGTAATACACTCGTTTATGCAACAATTTGAAATTATCTGATCAGGAATTAAAGCATCACCATCTTGTATATTAACTGGGACTCTGACTAACTTTGAGGAATTTGCTGGGATAATATCTTCATATAAATTGCTATTACGTGAATTGTACATAACTATTGGGTTGACTGCAGCTTTTGTAATTAATTTATTATTTTTAAGATCAATATTTGACTCCCATTTGTTTAACAAATCTAACCCGATAAGACCATCAAAGTAATCGTGAAACTTGTAAATATAGAATGTTAAATCATTATTGTCGTTTATTTCCTGAAAACAAGGTAAACTAATGGAGTAGTCATTACGGCTGGTTGCATGCACATTTGTAACCTCAAAAGGGTCATAGTTCCATGGTAAATGTGGATAGAACCTCTGAACAGTTTCGGGGCTAATAAACGATTGGTTTGCTCCTGTGTCGATTAATAATTTTAATGGTGGGTTCGAAATAACTATATATGGTAGATAACGTTGGGTTTGTAAATTGACCTCTATTTTGATGTGTTTGTAGTCCGACTCATCTGAAAATTTTCCTGGTTAGAAGACGCTGACTCCTCAGTAGATGTCTCTTCAAATGTCGCCTGACTTACCTCTGGGGGCGAGCCTAACTGCTGGTTCATATATGCATTCAAAGCGTCATAGTAAAAATAGTCGGGCTGTTCAAAGAAGTTACACTGATACCCGTCGAAATTATTATCACAATAAGGTTCAAACATATATGGATATTCAAAGCATTCGTTGAAATTCATTTCTCTTGTCTTAAAATAATTGGAAGGTGGTGGGTTCCCTTGCCTATTCCAATCGTTACCCCGGAATGGCATTTGTCTCGGTACGAAATGAGATATACCGCTCATGGGCTTTGGTGTATTATTAGTGTTCGGCCCTTTAAATTGATTATTACCAAATGAATTATTTTGTTGATTATAGTTAAAAGGGCGTGCCCCGAATATCTGTTGTGTACGTGATGGACCTTGCTGTTGGAACCGTTGTGGCTGGTCGAAGCCTGGTCTCCACGTTTGCGGTAGACGTTGCAACGGGTGTGGCATGGCTATATTTGGTCGAGACGGACCGGGCATATTAAAATTAAATGGCCTCTGCATGGGCATGGGAATGGGCGGCATGACAGCATTGAATAATTTGCTCTGATCAGTCGGTGCCTGAGGCTGTGGCTTTTTAGCCGGTGTATGCTCATTTCGCTGTTGTAAGTAGAGTGTGTTCATCTCCTCATGAACAAACTCAAGTGCTTTTTCGATCGTGTCCGGCCGCATGCATCTAATACGTGAGCCTAAGGGGTCACGAAGGCCCCGTAAGTATGATTGCAAAGTTAGCTTTTTATAAAGGGAACGTTTCGAATCAATTGTACTTTGGACGGTTTCATGTAGTGATACATAGGTCATAATAGTAGCAAACAGAGTTTGGCACTTTTCGTAGAATTCCTGTGGTGTGCACGAGCCTTGAGTTAATAGAGCCATGTCGTTGTAAAGCGAGGTCTCATCGCGTTGGTCAGAGAAATTGTTAACTAAAGAACTACGTATGCCATCCCAAGTTTCTGGTACGCCGTTGGTGTTAATTAACCGGGCCGCGGGTCCAGTGACCTTGTTAAGAATCCCGTTTAAAAGAGCCAAGTTTGTTAATTCGCGCCCTGGTTCAGCTGATACATAGGCCTGTACTAGCTGGTCGCACAGTTTAATGAATCTAGTGAGAACATTAGGGTTCCCGTCAAATTCGGGAACTATGCGTAAGGCCTTGTAAATTTCGTCCAATGCCGACATTCTTATAGTTGTTTCTCTATTTCCTAATTGCCTAAATGAATCTAATAATAATGATCTGGACGATCTATCTAACCTAGGGGTCCTCGATTGCCTGGGATGGAAAATCTTGGGGGTTTCTTTTTTTTAATGATCAACACTTAAGGATAAGGATGAGCAACTCAAGAACTATTCTAAAGTACTCACATGAACATATTTGGTCCCTCTGCGGTATCGATGTCTGGATACTCCTCCCGACGACAGCTTCTGAAGATCCGGATACTCGTACGGTGCTTGATAGTCACCCGGGTGACTCGCGAGTCGCGATCCTAAGGTCGACCCTATGAATTTACTCTCGCGAACCGGCCCGCGAGTATCCTACCGACTGCGCCAATTACGTTAGCTGGAGCCGGAGGATGCAAAAAAAACCAATTTAATTTAAACTAATTTATTAAAATAATGAAATTACAAATTATAGCTTAAAAGTATGTAGGTGATAATTGGTCGATGGGTGTACCAAGAATGCCTGAAAACGTGGAATCGTGGAAGGCATCGCCGATGTCCGGTCCCACGGTTGCGAAATGCTGCGTCGGCAACACGTGTAAGTCGTTGCGATGTGCAATATCGAGGTCACGCTGTCCACAGTCCATGTGTAATACCGAATCGTAATATCAGCAATCCTTATGTTACACCGCTGCGTAACAAGCGCCATAGCGAACACATACAAACAAACAAACAAACAAATCTTTCCTCTTTATAATATTAGTGTGATGAAACAAATAAACCAAAGATACTGACCTGTGTTGCTTGCTGAGTAATTGGCTGTTCTGTCTTGTTTATAAAGTGTAATAGATGGAAAACCCATGACTTTGGTTTATAAACAACATCGCTACTGGCTCCTGAACGTTTTGAGGTTAGTATTTTTTTGAGTTCCTTCCGGTAATTTGAGCGTAAAATGTTAATTTTTTTTTGACATCATCAATCGTGGCATCACTTTTAATTTTTTTGTAAATTTCCAGTAATTTTTTTTTTATTAAATTTTTGTAATATTTTGAAGAACTATCCCATATCTCTGGCAATACTTCTAAATTTAGGATAAATTCTTTTATAACTTCCTGATCTTTAGTAAGTTTCGAGAGGGTGCGGGGCGGCGACAACGACGACGGTGCGTCCGCCGTCTGTGGCGGTGGATCAAGATCCAAAAAGTCGTCCTCCTCCATTGCTAGCGTAACGCGTACTGACGTGATAAATATTGACGCGAGGCTACACGATCAATATTTATCATAATCCGACGGATCATCAGTCCAGAATCAAGAAATCTAGAAATCCATGAATTAATAATGACATACATCAATACATTAGGTTACATGTTAATTAAATACCACGATACGTCATTATTTACTGATGGATCACAGTAAATACC
The DNA here is from genome assembly GCA_946251805.1 of Cybosia mesomella. Taxonomy (NCBI): domain Eukaryota; kingdom Metazoa; phylum Arthropoda; class Insecta; order Lepidoptera; family Erebidae; genus Cybosia; species Cybosia mesomella. Next base: position 12,828,018 of record OX276411.1, read on the forward strand.
TTACGTGTAACCGTCGCCTAAACACTCCAACTTTATTCCAGATATAGATGCGCCTATACAATACCAATTAACCAACTATGTTTACAATACCTAATGTTAAAGAACACTTTGTTTAAACTATTCTTGTATGACATAATGACATCATTAGGCACGAAAAAGATGATTAAGTGACTCATCATGCGAAGCGCTCGAAGCCTCTTGGTTATCACTTGTTATGGCATTGATATGCCTCGGTAATTGGAAACCTCGGCGATGGTCACCACCTCGCCTATTCGTAGCTCTAAAACGATTATTAACATTTTTACGATTATTATTATTATTATAGTAACGTACCTGTGACTGCTGACCTTGATGCTGGTGTACGTAGGAACCCTGTGACTGATCCCTTGTATTGAAATTACGATGACCTCGGTATCCTCGGTGTGCCCGTCTTGCCGAATTATTGTATCTATACATACCCATAATTTCCGAAGAACCGCTCTGGAATGGCGCCTCTTCGTCCTGAGCCGCCTGGATGGCCTCCGTCAAAAAAGAAAAGTTACGCGCGACAATGACCGTGCTTAGTCGACGATCACGTAACCCATCAGAAAATCGTTTAATTGCTAACTTCTCGTTTAATGGCTTTAATACGCTGTAACTATTTGAGTTGCCATCGGATTGCGAGATAGTTAAATCAACAAAAAGTTCCGAAATTTCTTTGCCAAAATCAGTTATACTTTTACTATTCTGCCTACGGTACTGCAATTTTGATTGGATAGCAGTGTAACTTTTTTTCGGTAACAATAACTTACGCATATCCTTTATAAGCTCATTGACACTTTCGTAACTTGGTAATAATAATAATTTGGCATGCTGCGGCAGTCTACTTTTGAGGACAAATTGTATTAATTTCGTTTTACACGCAGGGTTTTCTAACACAGAATCATAATATTCTATACTCTCGATGAGTTGTTTTGTGTTATCAATCTTATCAGTCATAATCGGTAAAAGTTGTAGCGCTGTCTTTAAATCAAACGTACTAGCCATGATATTGGATGAGAGGTTACTCTCTTCTTGTACACTACACAATGAAAGAGTTTCTAAAAATAATTTATCAAATTCTTCACAAATCTTAGTAATTAATGTAATTTCTTCGTTCGAAAATGTTTCTAAAGAAGATCTGTATATTTTTTTAAAAAACTTATTGTACTTTAATAAAACAATATTCGCCTCCTTCTTTTTGACTTCTAAAATATTACCTACTCGACGAGAGGGGCCTATTTTTATTAAGTATGTTCTTATGGCTTTCAGCTCTAATAATATTATATGTAACTCCTCAGCCATAACATATTAGCTGTAATGACGATTAATAATAATTTTATAGATAATTTTTATAACATTACAGTAGATACTATTATTTGATACATACTTATTATGGAATACACAAAGTATCGGTTATAGGAATAGAAATAATAAAAAAAACTGTATCAAAATAACAGCCAGACAGCAGACTATATCTTGTTATACATTTATACGGTTATAATTATATCTAGTACTTACGCTATACACGAGTATAATAGGTATATTGTTCAAGGTGTCCGTGATAAATTGATTACATCATCGCTTGAACTTGTCTGTGAGCCTGTGGCTGTATCATGTTGCATCGCCGCCGTGAGGATTGGGAATCGAATGTACTCTCTGCTAAACGCCTATGACATCGACCTTGGCAGCTTTTGGTAGGGCACCTCCAAGTGTCTGGTGTGTCTTAAAAATGCTGGCGTAACGCCTTAAAGACATTTCATTCATATGCCGTTGTATCTTCTTCTTATGGCAATGGTTATACAGCTTGTATAATACGAGTATAATAAGTATGCCAATCGCCAAAATCGTGCAAATTATCTCCAAAATTGTGTTTGTGTGTTCCTGTAGCTGTTCTGTTCGGGCTGTATTGGAACCCACTCCAGTGTTTTGGGCAAGCACTACTTCTTCTTTTGATTCAGAACCACCCATTGTTATATAATAATTCACCAAAGTACGGTTTAACAACACTTAGACGCGTATAACGCGATGTACGCCTTAAAACTCTTTGTTCCATTGTAAAAAAAACCACTGTAACATTCCACTTAGCCAATATTGTTTGAAATATCTAGTCCGTATATGGAATACGCTCGCGGGCAGTACCCGACTCCTGTGTCACGGTCGCCATGTAAGGCAGGGTGTTGGGAGACGAAATGAAACGTGTGAGGTCCGATTGTATACTGTTTATATTTGGGATAAATCATAGAATATATACTAGGTTACAAGTATGTAGGATAATAAGTATCTAAGTACATACTACATCACAGTTTAAGATTACCATAACTGTCAAAATATTTTAGAGCCAGGGTTTTTAGAACTATCTAAATTCATAATTCCACATTCTTTTTTAAAGAGTCGTTTTGGGAGCTGATCTCTCATAAAGACACCTCCAAATTAGGGAATGTTATTTCCATATTTTTTCGAATATCTAAGTTAGTTAACGCTCGATTGGGTAGCCGATACTTTAGTTTTTTTGTTTCGATACATAAATTCTTAGCCCATCTTTATGCGGCTTAAGATGTAAGCCCTTTCCAATGCAAAGTGCTTCCGTTTTTTTTCATTATGCCTTTTCAATTCAATAAAACGCTTTTTGGCTATCTTGAATTCAATTTTAGCAATACCAGCTGCACCGCGTGCTAAGGCGGTACTAAACTGGCAGTACTCTGCCAATTTTTGGTATTGGAATAATACGAGGTAGTTTTATAGATGAATTATCAACTAATTCTCTAGCAGCAGCCATAGCTAATTCTAATGCCGTTTTCTTGCATTTTGGTTTTAATTTTTGGATATGTTTTTTTGTTTTAGTAATAACATTTGTTAACTTATTTTTTACCACCTGGCTACCAGATGTTGTTTTTCTTGAAGACTTTTTTTACAGTTTCTTTTTAAGCCTGCACCTGTTTTAATTTTTGTTGACACAGCTTTGCTTACTAGATGGGCTGCAAATTTTTCACCAACACTCGCATGAGAGGTTGCTGAGCGCTTATTCGCCATTTGTAACAATATTAAATCTGCTTTATGTCTGTCTCTTAAATTTGATGATCTATGATAGGCACTGTCATGCGCTTTACAATATTCGTCTAATTTATTAACACCTTTTTCTCCGCGTTTATTTCTTTTAATTAGTTTTGTACCGGGACCACAATAATTGTATCCTGGTAAATGTAATTCAAATGGTAAATTATTTATAAGCCAATTAAGAAGACCTCTTTCTCCAGTACACATCATAAGACTGATTAATTATGGGTTGAATACTGAATAAATATGTTTTATTACAATATATTTGATTTATCAATCCAGTAATTTTCAGCAGAGGGCAAACCTAGCCATTTTATTAAAACCTTGTTTCATTTCCTTTTAAGAACCTTTTCGACTAAGTACATATCAGGGTGTTTCGTCTTTTGAAGTTATTGCGCATAAAATGCTCCTAAAATGGGTTGACCTTTAATTGTGTCTTCAATTAAATAAGTAATTGGACTTGAATTTTGTATTTTCCTAACTCTGAATATTTCTGTTGACCATTTAGGCGTATATCCTTTTTCAAATGTTCCTTTGTACTTACTGATACGCACATAATCATCTACTTTGAATTTACTCTTTACATTTCCTTTTTTTACCAACATTACATATCTTTGTAATATGCGTTTTTTTGTTAATATTATCAGCATTTTGCTGGAATTTCATCAATAGTAGAGCATTGCCCAAGCATTGTTTTTCACGTTCACATTATAGAATCCGATTTATAAGCAAATTAGTTTGTGCAACAAAAAGCGGAAGGCAATTCTTCCGCTTTATAAAATTAGTTTAGATTTGGTTTTTACTAATACATAGAAACGTCAATCAGAAAATACATAAAATAGCATAAGACTAAATATATTTGTCAAAATCAATCAGATAGATTAGCGGGGGGACGAGAGTCGACAGTGAGAGAAGAAATAATAAAACACAAAAAAAAAAATGGATTAGATGTCTGCGACTAAACAATTGTGTCGCTAATTTGACTTTCATTAGATTTGTTTTAAAATGAATGTGTTCAGCGCGTAACTTTTGGCCAGGTGAAAATTCTCTTTTTCTTGGAGCTCCTGTAATAATTTTACGTAATCCCATCGTATAGTGTTGCCGTTCTCATCTTGGAATTCTTGATATTTTTTAAAAGTATTTTTGATCAATTTGAGCATATGCACGGGATCAAGAAATACGAAAACATGAGCACCTGTCACAGGATGTTTAAAACTCGTCTTTAGCTGCTCTTTTTGTAATTTGCATCCTAATGGCTTTGCCATTGCCAAGTTTGCTGGACAGCCGTCGAAGGTCATTGACTGTAATTTTGTTTTCGTGGCACAGCTCAAGAGCAGTATATACCAGGTTAGCTTTTTGTACACCACTGGTTTTATTAACTAGGAAGTAACTGATTGGTACTTTGAAACTTCCGTTGACTGGGACTACTAAAAACACTAGTGCTTCTGTACATTCATTATTGCAGTCAGTATCCAGTTGATTACCAAAATCCACGTAGCCGAATGAAAGTTGACTTGATGGTTCATATTCTACTTTGCTTTTATTTTCATCTCGTCGAATACAAGGGTACATATCAACTCTTCTTTGGATGATTCTGCTCTGGCTTTCAAGGTGTTGAAAGCCTCTTTCGTGAAACCCGGTCTACCCTCCGCCGTCTGGTACCATGTTGTTAATGTTCGCAGGGAAGGTAAACAAGTATTGAATGTATTTCTTACATATTTGTAAGCTTTTGATGAATAAAAATTCAATATGAGAGCGAAAGTTCTCAATTCAGGCGAATATTTCTTTTTAATAATTTGCCCGTTTTCCATTTCAGATATTGACGATGAATGATTTCTTGATTAAGTACTCCAATTTTTTTTTAAATGTCGGCGTCTTCGGCTTTAATAAGATTTTTCTTTGCTAATTCCTTTATAATAACTTTTAAAGATGCTATTCTTTTTTATAGTAACGGACTTTGTCCCGTAATACCTTAATTGTTTTATTTTTACGCTTAACTTGACTTGTTAACTGTAAAACACGCCAAAAGATGTTTTTTGGTCGGAGAATGAAACTTTGAAGGAGTTTCGGGATCTATAGCTTTTCGTTTAGTTGCCCTTGGTGTAGTTGGAAACGACTCTTTTTGAGAAGACGATGACGGTATCGGACTTGCATTTTCTGGAACTGATATGCTACTCTGCGAAGAAAACAATAAAGTACCTATATTGAGTCTGTAAATAAATAATAGATTTGATAATAAAGTTGGCTGGGCAATAAACTATGCATCATATCTTACCACTACAGGCAAATTTAGTGTAGGAATTGCGGTATCAAACAAGCGGCGGCGACTTTTTGATGTAGAAAAACAATCTTCTGTAAAATGTGTGGAGCGTACGACGCTATAGTTACTTGGAAACCAGTTTTCCCTTTTTACACAATCTATCCATAGTTTTTTAAGATTCATGTCCGCAATTCGCCATAGGAGACAGGCAACTTGCCGTTAATCCATTTCCATCCACAGTGAGTACATGGAGTAATGCGTAGAATCAATAGTTAGTACCTACCCATAATTAAGATCTAATGTACAATTATTAAATGATTGCAGAGCCAAAACATTGTCCAAGATGTAATGATAGAGAGCTTAGATGAAGTAGGAACACCCGAGGCATTTGTGCATGTGTTAGTTGGCTGCTTCTCCAAAAAATAAAAAAGTAGTGGCTTTAGGAGGTAGGTATTCCTATATTAATACCAATCATGAAAAAAAGATTTCATGATCGGTATATGTTATATATGATACTGATCAATGATTTATTTTTCAGATACAACACCCATTACTTCATCACAACCCAATCAAAAGCAGCCTCGGACTTCTCGAACACCGCTCTTAGATAAACAAAAATAACTTTTTACCAATATTGAGCGGCAGAGAGTTGAGGCAGAAACTGCAACAGCAGCAAGTTTTGCCCAACTTATAGAACAAGTATCAACTTTACAAAGGTCTGTCAATAATATGGCTGCAGCCATAAGAGAGAGTGGCCAAATAATTGGAAGTGCCCTCAATAGAGTTGGGAGTGCGCTTAACAATATAGCAAATGCTTTGCAAGTTAGGCAATAATTTATTTATAACTTTATTCAGGCAATAATTAGAAATAATTATAATAGTATAAGTTGTCTTTTTCATTGCTTTAATTATAGGTACTTAAAATAATTATAGATGTAAGATTAAATAAAAACTTATATACATTATAACTCATATACATAGATACTTGTTTTATTTACTTTTATAACATTTTCTAATATTAAAGCTTACCTATATCATGATGGTTTCTTTGTTTGATAGAATGTCATATCACAATGTAGAGCCAAGAATATCAAGTGAAACAACTTAGTAATTTTTAAGACTGTATTGAATTGTTATCAATTATTGTAATTATATTTTCATAACACTTGTTTTATGAAGGGCACAGAATTAACCATAAAATAAGCAATTCACAAAATTGCAAGAAACATAAGACATACAATATTAATATTTATTATTATAGAAAAGTAGCTGCTATTGTAAGAAAATGACAAAGAGCATGCTAGCCTAAAACAAGAAAAATGCATCTTAATGGGGTGTTAATTCCAGACGAAACTGTTGTGTGTTGCTCCTCCAATATGGTCTGCATCACATATCTGTAAAAATAAAATAAGTTAAACTGAATAGGTTCCTTTTTGAAATCCTTAATGTGATAAAAACAAAAAATATATTATTACTTACAATTAAAACATTTCTAGAATGATAGCCTTTCCTATAACGACCTCTGTGGTGTAGCGGTAGTGCATTCGACTGCTAAGTCAGAGGTCGCGGGTTCAATTCCCGCTCAGTGCAAATATGTATATTTGCATTGGTCTGGGTGTTTCTATGTATAATATGTATTTATTTACAAAAAAAAAGTATTTAATTATGTTTATCCGCATTCTAGAACCCATATGACAAGCTCTGCTTAGTTTGGGTCTAGATGGCGTTGTGTACTTTGTCCTACAATATTTATTTATTTATTTATTTTATTGTAGAAGCGTTCCTCATTTCGTGATGGCTTTATTAGTGCCATCAATGCATCCTACAACGCAGGGAATTTTAAATTTTTCAAAAACAATAAATATTTATGATATAACACCATAATAACAGAACTGACTGACTGATTCATCACAGCAGAGTCTCTAAGGCTACTAATTTTGGTAGTTCAACCCTTGTTTAGTGGATGCCTATGATTCAAAAATGTTGACGGTATCTACTAAGGAAGGATTTTCTACATTTCACCCCTAAGTGGGTAAAATTGAGATTGCAAGTTTCTATGAAACTGACAGCTTTAAAGTTAGAGTTGTGAAATTCTGTATTTTAAATGAAGACACTTGATAGGCAAAGAACTACACTATTGCAACATAAGAAAGATTTTATTTTCATACTGAATAGTCATTTTTCTCTGTAGTCTGTATGTCGCAGAGAAATCTATTGTTAATCACACTGTATTATTATCATTATTACTATTGGTTTTTTAAATAAATAATCTAGATTACAATAAAAGATTTGAAAAAGTCAATTGAATAACAGTATTCATTGCATAAAAACATATACCTTCTCTTAATTACATCTCGGTCCTGGCGAGTTTATGGAAACTGCAGCCACTTACTCAAGATAACATCAGAATTAAGAGCATCCGTAACTTCTCTTAGTGCCTTCGAAACTGATTGCTGAGACATCATTGTTCCTTGTGTTCCACTCACTAACCGTTGGTAACTCCCGTGGCATAGAAAGAAAGGGCCACTAAAATCTAAAATTAAGACGCTTACAATAAAAACAAGACGACGACGCACATAAAAAATAAGTAATCAATTGTAATGAAAACGATACAAACCTTGTACTTTTTTGAAATATCACTACGGCGAGTAGGTCGAGCCATGAGAGGTTCTAAATCGTTTAATAAAACGTCGAAAAGTTCCTTATTCACTCTGTAATTCTGTCTAAACTCATCGTCACCCATGGCAAAGGCGTCGTCGGCATATCGCGCAATTCTTCGCAAATTACGCCTTTATCTTACATCTAACTAGTGAGCATTATCCAAAATACTAAAAATAAGTCCTAAACGAGCCATATTTCACTACAAAACCTTTAAAAATAATTGTAAAAACTAATGACGATTCCTAGAAAGTTATATTTTTGTAACTGTGGAACTTCGATCTCAAACTCGATGCGAAACTCGAAATGTCATCGTCAAAATCACGTCAAGAGTACCAAAAAGGTGCATTCATTCGACTTTACTCGATTTCATTTACTTCCAACAGTTGCCACCAAATTCCATTCTAATCCTGCGCTAGTGTTGCAGTCGGGAGTACCAAATGCCCGATTTCGATTTCAATTTCGTGAAACCGAGCGTCGAGAGTAAGCCTGCAGTTTGGCTTTAGATCAGGAAGCCTCTCTTGTTGACGAGATAGTGGAGTGCCTGGACGGTAAAGAAAAATGCTTAGGCATTTTCCTAGACCTCAAAAAGGCTTTTGATACCGTCTCTGTCCCACACCTACTGCAAAAAATGGAGAATTTGGGTATTCGTGGATATGCCTGTCGTATATTTGAGGATTATCTCTCGGACAGACTGCAGTGTGTGAAGGTGGATTCTTTTGTGAGTGATAGCGCACCCCTACACTTTGGTGTTCCTCAGGGTTCGGTGTTGGGCCCGAAACTTTTCTTCCTCTATATAAATTCCTTATGCAACCTTTCGCTTCCAAAATGCTTAGTCTTAGCCTATGCAGATGATACTGCATTACTAATGCGTGGTAAAAACTGGCCTGAAGTATTTGATAGGGCTGAGTTGGCTCTTAGGATAGTAATGCAATGGCTTTCAACTAATCTCCTAATACTGAATCTTAATAAAACTACCTATCTAACGTTCTCTCTCACACATTCTACACAACCAACATGAGACAAATTCACACAAAAAGCACATTCCTGCGGTCCACATGATTCATCCACACCATGTCATTGTCCTGATGTAGTTAGATCTACTCACATCAAGTACCTTGGTGTATATATTGACAACCATATCACCTGAAACATCATCTACAATGCCTTACAGGTCGAGTACGTAAAATGATGTATATATTTAAAAGGATACGCCACTCTACAGACGACAGTGCTAAAAAAGTTATATACAGTGCGCTTTGTCAGTCCATTTTAAGCTATTGCATATCAGTCTGGGGAGGAGCACCAAAACGCACTTATTACCACTAGAACAGTGGTAGTAAGAGCACAGAGAGCTGTACTTAAGGTAATGACATCCAAGCCCTTTAGACATCCCACTATCCAACTGTATAAAGAGTGTCAGATTCTTACCGTGAGACAGCTCTTTGTCCTTGAAACCGTCATTAGAAAACATGTCTAAGTTACAATCCCCATAAGGAGAAAAAGCGCCGCTCTTATAAGATCTGTCCAACGCCGAAATTTAGAACCGCGCATGCTGAAAGACATTTTAATGTTCTGGGTGGACATCTTTATAATGTAGCAAACAGAAATTTCAATATTTATCCACTTCTCAGATACCAATGTAGAAGGGTGGTCTCGACATGGCTCATGAAAATGTCGTATACGGTAACTGAGGACATGTTAAAACTATCAGTAATATAATTAAAAAAGAAAACTACACACAGAAATACGTTCCCACACACACAAACACACACACACACACACACACAGGCACACACAACACATACTATACTCACCTGTCCACATACCTACATCCTATGCTCAAGTTATCTTAAATCTATGATGAGGTACTTATATGCATGTACAAATGAAGGCTCATGAACACCATAAAATTGTGTCCGGATGTGAAATGAATGAATTGAATTGAAATGAAGCGGCGGGAGCCCTGGTACCCTAAACACAAGTTTAATCTTATCTTGGGTGCCAGATGTCATCAAACAAAACAGTCAACTGTATACAATGTACTGTAATTGTGTTCATAAGGATGTAACTTTTGAAATAAATAAATATTATTATTATTATTATATTTATTTTACAATTTATATTCATTGTTTATATTCATTCGTTGGTGGCTAAACTCCTCCTTATATATCAAACAATCCAAGAGTTGGAGTTGTGTAGAGTCAACCATAATACAAGGCAAACCCCACTCTTTTCAAGCAGTATCCCCAACATTGGACCTTCGTCGCCGGATATATAGAACCAGAAGATCATCAGCATTGTATCGACTGTATCGTTTCAAACAAACACAACGACGTTAAAGGATATAGAGGTAGCGACTGGGTGGATAACGGATTGGTTTCGAAGTGTATTAATACCGTGTTTTGCATTACAGTTTCGCGAGTTCTTCACTCTCGGTGATACTGGTAAGTACCTCTTTCTTTCTGTTTCTACATAGCCGCCAAAATGGGAGTAGAATTAGATATGCGTGACTTGATCAAAAAAAGAGGAAATTTGCACGGTAGATTTACTCTTTTTGGTAAATATGTAAATCCCCTTAATAAATCCTTGTTAGATGAAGAAAAAATAGTAGAATTACAATTACGCGTAGACAATATTGAACAGGTTTTTAGTGAGTTCCTAGGTGTGCAATCGCAGATTGAGGACTTTACCGACGACGAGACAGCGTTGTTGGCTCAGTTACAGCTTAGGGAAACTATAGAATCTCAATATTACTCGTTAATGTCTAAAGCAAAATGTCTCTGTAAACCTCAAGTTACGTCCGCAATAGTTTCGTCTAACACAAATAATGTTATAAAGTTACCCACTATTTCATTACCCTCTTTCGACGGCTCATTTGAAAACTGGCTAGAATATCGTGATACATTTATTTCCTTGATTCATAATGCAAAAGAAATTAATCCTATACAAAAATACCATTATTTACGTTCCTCGTTAAAAGGCAGTGCTTTGCAGGTGATTAAATCGTTAGAATTTAGTACCGACAACTACCAGGTTGCTTGGGATCTGCTAATCAATAGATACGATAATAATAGGTTATTAATTAACAATCATGTTAAATCTTTGTTCTCTTTACAAACAATAACAAAAGAATCTCCCACTCAACTAAGAAAGTTAATTGATTCGGTATTAAAAAACTTAAGATCTTTAAAAATTATGGGTGAACCCACAGAACATTGGGACACATTGATTATATATTTGATTGTAGCTAAATTAGATCCAAATACATGCAAGGAGTGGGAGACTAAAAAGAGTTCCATTTGTAACGGCTCCAAAGTAACTTTAGATGACATCATACAGTTTTTAAAGGACCGTGCAGACGTTTTGGATATGGTGCAAGCTCAAGGTCACAAACAATCTAGTGAACCATTAAAAAGCTCAACAGGTAGCAGATCTCAATCTCCTCAGCAAATGCGTTCTTTCGTTTCACACAAACAACCGCCTCGTACAGTTACAACGAAACCATCGCGCGCACCCAATTGCATTATGTGCAACGGCAATCACGCGTTATACGCGTGCATAAGATTTTTAAATCTACCTGTACAAGATAGGATACAATTCGTTTCTAATAAAACAAACATTTTATGTGCTAATTGTTTGCGTTGCGGTCATTCTGTTGAAGAATGTCAGTATGGGTCATGTAAGCATAAACATAATAGCCTTATACACATAGATAACACAAGTTGTAATTCGCTTCATTTTAGTTCGGCGCTCACGCACACTGACACAAATGCTAGTGAAGCGGTGGATAGTGTGCGTGCGAACACATCTTCATTATTCATACATTCTACTCGCACAAAGCAAGCCGTGCAGTCTATACCATTAGAACAGGTGTTGCTTTCAACCGCACTCGTTGAGATTTGTAATAATAACACATACACCATTGCGCGCGCCCTTCTCGATAGTGGTAGCCAGCGATGTTTTATTACAGATACACTTTGTAAAAAATTACGTTTAACAACTATACAGTCCGCGCTCACCATCACTGGCATAGGTAGCAGTGTTCTGCGATCAGAACAATCCTGTGACCTCCTTGTACGTTCGAGGGTTAGTAGTTTTAGTACACGTTTACATTGTTCAGTTTTACCTAAGATTACTTACAATTTGCCAAACACTCACATTGATGTCAATTCGTTACAAATTCCGCAGAACGTTACACTCGCAGATCCAGGTTATCACATCCCATCAGACATTGATATGCTGCTAGGAGCTGACGTGTTTTGGAGTTTATTACAAGAGGGTCGGATGCGTTTGTCCAATGGGCCTTACTTGCAAAATACTCATTTAGGGTGGATTATTTCGGGTACGTTATGCCATAGTAAACAGTCCACAAATAAGTACACTAATAATATGGTTTGCTGTTCATTGTCAAGTTCGTTAGATGACCAGTTAAAACGTTTTTGGGAGTTAGAAGAAGTTGATAACAGCAAATCAACAAACAATATTCTCATAGCGGATGATAGGCTGTGCGAGGAACATTTTACCTCCACCACCACCCGCGATAAAGACGGCAGATTCTTAGTAAGAATGCCGTTACGAGAATCAGCTGATTCGCTCGGTGATTCTTATGAGTTAGCAAAGAATATGTTTTATCATTAGAGCGAAGGTTAGATCGTTCGCCCGAGTTAAAGCGTATGTACTCCGACTTTTTACAAGAATATTTATCGTTGGGACACATGACGCGCATTGACTCGTATACATCACCGTATTATTTTTTACCGCATCATTGCGTACAACGCGAAAGTACTACTACAAAACTTCGAGTAGCATTTGACGCAGGTGCACAAACGTCTACCGGTAAGTCGTTGAATGATATACAGTTTATAGGCCCTCCGCTGTTAAATGACTTATTAGGTATTCTTTTACGCTTTCGACAGTTCGCATTTGTCGCTTGCGCAGACGTGGAGAAAATGTTTCGTCAAATTATTCTCCAGTCTGATCAGCGACAACTGCAACAAATCATGTGGCGAGTAAATAAAAGCGATCCAATAGGGTTGTATCAATTAAATACCGTCACTTATGGCACGGCGTCCGCGCCATACCTCACCATGAGATATTTACGGCAGTTAGCACTAGAGTGCGGTGATGAACAAATTACTTCTATAATATTAAATTCATTTTATTGCGACGATTTAATATATTCTCATAATAATAAGCAGGAATTATTGTCATTGTGTGAGAATATTAGTAACGTTTTGAAATCAGGTTGCCTTCCGTTGAGAAAGTGGTCTTTTAATTTTGATGTTAGAACGGAGGACAGTTTTACGAAGTCGTTATCACTCGATAAAGCTGTGCAATGTAAAACACTCGGTTTAGGTTGGTGTAACAGTAGTGACGAGTTACATTTTATGTCTAATTCAAATATTTATATTGATGTTACACAACTCACTAAACGAAAAATACTTTCAATTATATCGCAGGTCTACGACCCACTAGGGTTACTAGCACCAAATATTATTATGAATAAAATTCTTATGCAGAGCCTTTGGCTGCGGAAGGTCGGCTGGGATGTTCCAGTTGCGATTGATTTATCATGTTCGTTTAATAAAACATTAACTTCATTACAACATTTGCATGAAATACGTGTTCCACGCCATGTAACTACGCAATACGCAAAACACTTACATCTACACATATTCACTGACGCCTCACAACACGCATACGGCGCTTGTGTTTACATACGCAGCGTCTGCGAGCGATCTAATGAAGTTACTGTTATTGTGCGCGAAAACTAAGGTTGCCCCTTTAAAACCAATTAGCATACCGCGTCTTGAGCTGTGCGGTGCACTAATAGGCGCGCGACTTTATCATAAAATTATGAAGTCTATAAACTTAGCGTTTGAAAAGGTTTTGTTTTGGACCGATTCCACAATCGTTTTGGGTTGGCTGCGTACTCATCCGATTTCATTAAAGACTTTCGTCCAAAATAGAGTGGTTGAAATTATTGACTTGACCAATGGTTGCATTTGGTCACACGTACAAGGCGTGTGCAACCCAGCTGATTTGTTGTCGCGTGGAGTGAACTTACCGGAGTTAATTCATATGGAGTTATGGTGGTCTGGTCCAAGGTTCATTCTCGACGGCAATTATAATGAATGTAATTCAGATATTTCTTTAGATAATTTACCTGAACTTAAATCCCATAATGTAACTGCGCTACATGCGTCATGTAATGTCTTTCCTTTTGAAAGGTTTTCATCCTTTATGCGAATGATACGATCAGCTGCGTACATATTGCGGTTTATTCACAACACACGTCATAAAACCGAACGAAAACTTGGTTCGTTGTCTGTGGATGAAATACGTAATTCAACTATTTTACTCGCACGGTTGTCTCAAGTCGAGTCATTCCCATTAGAATATAATTCAATTTTAAGTAAATCAATGAATATTAAATTTTCACGTAACATGTCCGGACTAAACTTATTTTTTTGTAAGAATTCATTAATTCGGGTTGGAGGTAGATTGGGTAACTCTAATGAGTTTAATTATGATAAAAAACACCCTATACTACTTTGTAGTAAACATAAATTCACGTTACTTTTATTTCAATATAAACATAAATATTTATGTCACGCTGGCCCTCAATTATTATTGTCGAGCATTCGTGAGGAATGGTGGCCCCTTCGCTGTAGAAATCTAGCTCGGTCTATTGTTAATAAATGTATTCGGTGCGTTAGGTTAAAGGGAAGGACGTTCAGCCCAGTCATGGGAAACCTACCACCTGAGCGACTGATACCCGGCTTTCCATTCATGCACACTGGCACTGATTACTGTGGTCCAGTATATATTTTGAGTCGTCAAGGGAGGGCTCAACACTAGTAAAATGTTATATTTGTATCTTCGTTTGTTTCGCCACTAGAGCAATAACAGAGCAGATAACGGAAAGAACTACGTCGGTGCGGCTCACGAATTGGGTAATTTTCTTATAAAAACTCTGCCTCGATCGTAGAAAAGGTTGCGTTAGATGGGATCAAATTTAAATTTATACCTCCTTACTCTCCTCATTTTGGCGGCTTGTGGGAGGCAGGAGTGAGGTCCAGCAAGTATCATTTGTGACGCGTTGTAGGGAACTCTAATCTCACTTTCGAAGAGTTTTATACGGTATTGGTACAGGTCGAGGCCGTCCTGAACTCCCGACCGCTAACCCCTCTTTCTGCAGATGCAAACGACCTGCAAGCGCTGACACCTGCACATTTTTTAATTGGTCGTCCAATCACCGCACCAGCCTGCGATGACATCACCGATGTGGTCACCACTCGCTTGCCACGCTACGACCGCATCGAACAAATGCGTCAACACTTTTGGCAACGATGGTCGAAGGAGTTCATCAGCGAGCTGCAGACGCGAACGAAATGGAAGGTCAACAAGAGTGACATAGCAATCAATCAACTTGTGCTCATTAAGGACGACAACTTGCCTCCATTGAAGTGGCGTCTCGGACGAATACTACAAGTGTATACAGGGAAGGACGGAATCACACGCGTTCCCAAGATCCGTACAGCGTCTGGAGAAGTGCAGCGTTCATTCTCCAAAATGTGTCCGCTGCCTCTTGAAATGCTTGCTGACTCTGCTGGAACCCGAGAGCTTCCAGGGCCCGGAGTATATTGACGCTTCAACTAGCGACGTAGGGACAGGAGGGGGGACGGACCGCGGAACGCCGGCGGGTCGGTAGCAGAACGCACTCACCGATAACCACGGCCTGAGTACAACGTTCTACCTTCAAATTGTATTACATTATTATATTATAATTGATTCATTAAATTTCATTTCGACCGGATTTGGAGTACAATCATTCCGCTACCAGCAGTATCCCCAACACTACTATTAGTTTAATTTAGTCTGTGTGAGAGAAGAAAAATAAAGTTATTATTATTATTAAAAACAAATTGTCTGTCCGTTTGTGTATAGGTATGTCTGTTTGTAGGTATTTATACATTTATAATGTATGTAGCGTAACGGCGATGAAGATCATGTGCGTTACGCTAACAATAAAATTGTGATGAGAAATAATTGGGATTACCTGGAAAGCGGAGCCAGCAGATACATTGGACCTTTTAGAGTAAGGGCCGTATTTGTCTGGTTATTTGGTTATTGTTGCATTGGATTCAGAAAAGAAAGCACTGTTTTATACTTGCATCAATATTTAATGGTTACATAAGACAATAATGCATGCAGAACACAATAAACATATTGTTCCTAAAATTATGAGCTATTTATAGTTATGTGTTATAAATAGTAAAAGGTATGAGCGGATGACTCTGGATGTGCTACACACAGTCGCCCCCGACTGTGGGAGTAAATCCGAATATCAACCGACTGTCTGATACAAAAAATTACAATACTATGTTTGTGCAACGGCACTACACCAATATCAATAAATGTTGCCGTTAGAAGTACTTGTTGCACGGAGACGAAACGCGCTAGGCTGGCCCTACGATTCTATAGCAATCTTAGGGTCAGTAAACTACCACCAGCCCAGCGAAATTTCACCTGATGCCGCTATGTGCATCAAGACTGCGACGTTTAAGTTTGAATGTAAAAGTTGCTTGACTCAGAAGGAGGTCGGCAATTTGCGTGTGCCATTCGTAGGTGGCGACGTTAAAAACAAAGATAATTAATGAGGCCGATGTTTGACATCGGTTACCAGCAATCCATTATTCGGAACCAGGGTCTTATTGGGCGCAGGGGGGTGCTATCGGCACCTCTCTGCTGATCGTGTCAGGCGTCAGGGTGGAAGAGACCCAGGCACTGAACCGGTAGGAAAAAACCCGCTGTGTAGACAAGACAAACACGATGACATTAGAACACGATATTTGCACAACGTATTAATACTCGCGATTCACGATAATTATTGATAAAATCATAAATACCTTTTATCGCGGGTCTTGTTATAATATTTGTAAGCACCTGGCGGCACCTCCAATTTAGAAAACGACCAGAAATGATTTTCCTTCATCATCGTTCCCCTCCAGACTTTTAATGTCAAATCGCGGTCCAACAGTATGGCACAAACACGTATTTCCGCCTCAATATGGAATTGTCGCTACTGATTTTTTCATTTCACGACACGCAAACATTCTAGAAGGTTCTATGAACTTTCCTCTTGTCAAACAAATACAAACGCGTATTTAAAGGTGACTATTTCACATTTTCATTTCTTTCACGCAACCAGAATTGAGAATAAGTTTATTGGCCAAATATTACGCTCCGCCGGAATTAATCTCTTGTTCAAATATTGCAAATCGAAATTCGCCTACTGCGTGGAACGTGACGTTTAACCATCGCCAAACGCTACTCGAATCATCGATTACAGACCATCGCTTAATTAGGACCAAGTGAATTATTTAATCCGAACGCGGTTATTACAATAATAAATAACTATATAATTAAAAACTATATATTTATTACTAGCTATTTATTTACTATTAGCAATTTATTTATATCTTTTTTTTTTTTTTTTTTATCGTGCGGAAATCCCTTCGGATACCCCCCGCCGGCCAGCGGGGGCGGTTATGTCGGGCTTGCACCGACTAAAACCGCACACCGTCTCGGGTCTTCAGACGCCGGGGTGTAAGGTTACCCATAGAGCATATCCCTCGCACCCCGGCTGACCCTGGGCCATCTCACCACCAACAGCATCGCTCATCCTGTCTCCTCTGAAAGCAGAGGAGTACGGAGAGCGATGTGTTCCCGCCACGTTGGGTATTGGCTATCAATGCCAACCCTATGAAGGGGTGAAGGGGAAGCCATTGACCGCCGCCCAGGGTGTACCGGCCGCTCCGATTCCGTTCCCCCCGGACTGCAGCGGGATCGGAATCGGAGCGACACTCGAGGAGGTTACCCAACACACACCCCAATTTATTTATATCTAAAAGTAAATATGCATCAAAATGTTTGTACCAAGCCATCGATTAATAATCTGTGGCAAATGAATGTCAGAAACGTCAGAGTGACCTACCAACAATGAAAATGTAAATAGTTTTTAATAGGATCGAGATTAAATCTACAATTAAAGTAATTGTGTAATTATCCTTTATTATGTAAGTAAATCGAGTGCAAGGAATGCAAACAATGTACAAATGGAATGTGAAAACTCCAATATGCAGTGTGGAACTGCCAAAATAAGGTGCGTATAGTAGCAAGTGCTACATGTATTTAGGGTTACTGGTTAAGTCGACCTATTTACTTTAAGGGATTATAGTTGCCATACATATCATTTCTGATAGATTTCACTATTAAATACCATATCCCAAACCTAACTGTTTTCAGGAAATTGAACTTTTAGATTTTTTATAAAATTTCCGAAATTTTGCCTAATACATTTTTTTTAAAACTTAAGTACCTATACTCTTCTTTTTTGCATTTTTTACGGTTTTTGTGTAGTTGATAAACTGTTTTATAATTTATATTACTAAAATTGTACATAGTCCCCTTAACAAAAATGAAGAACAACATCCACACATCACAACGTTTGAAAATAAGAATGAATTTAGGTTCTTCTTCTCGCCGACATCCCCTTCTGATTCTATCTCTTTGCCATGGCACAGATCCTTCATTAGTAGTAAAATATTCTTTAATTTTTTCGCGAACGTCGAAGGCATTGTACGTAAAATTACCACTTACCCGCGGCAAATTTTCCCAAACTCCTTCTAATGCTATAGTTTCTTGGATAGGATGTTGTTCATTGATAAAATTGAAAAAATTAACTGAATCGTGTCTTAGAAAATTATGGAAACAACAAGGTAGTACATTTTTTGGACAAAGCGATATTGTGCGATAGTAAATTCTGAATTTTTGGCATAATATACCAAATGCATTTTCTGAAACACGACATGCGCGGCTAGGGCGATAGTTAAAAATCTTTTTTGATTTATCATCCAAATGAGTACCAGGATAGGGTCTCATGAGGTACGGTTTTAATGGAAAGGCTTCGTCACCCACTATGACATAGGGTACTGGATTGTCTATCGCCGTCTCTGATAATGGTTTTGGGGAAGGTACATTCAGGTTGTTACTTTCTAGCTTTTTGCATAATTCAGAACGGGAAAATATACCACCATCACTGTTTTTCC
This sequence comes from Cybosia mesomella, assembly GCA_946251805.1. NCBI lineage: Eukaryota > Metazoa > Arthropoda > Insecta > Lepidoptera > Erebidae > Cybosia > Cybosia mesomella. The sequence goes on from OX276411.1 coordinate 12,847,128, forward strand.
CAAGTTCACCCACAGATACTATTATAAATTTGTAGTATGCGTCCACTAAAGCCATCAGTACGATTGAATTTTTTTTTTATAATTATAATACAATGAAATGGAAATGGTGGCCACTACTTTTTGGACTTTACCTCAGCTTACCATCAGGCGGGGTACAGTCAATTGGACGGACTAAATATAAAAAAAAAAAAAAAACAATGATCCACTTTTATCAGAAGCTTGTATTTTTATATGCTTTCCATCCAGTGCTCCAAGGCAATTAGGAAAGTTCCACTTGTTTTGAAAGTTTTCGGCAATTTCTTTCCACATTTCTTCATTTGGCTCAGGCATAACTAATTTTGATAACACCTCCCAAATAACTGCACAGGTTGTATGGACGATTTCTTGAACAGTTGAGTAGTCAAGACGAAAACGTTCACCGATTGATTTAAAAGAATCCCCAGTTGCCAAAAATCTGAAATTAAATGCAGTTTCTTAATAATAATTTTTTGTTATTTTTAGCTAAAATTTGCAAAGAAAGATGGAAATCATTGCGAGATGGATACAACAGAAGCCTCAAAAGACAAAAGACCAAAAGTGGAGATGGCGCAATAGCGTCAAAACCATGGCGCTACGAAAAACAAATGGCATTTCTTAGACCATACTTTCAAGCAAGACCCACGAAAGGCGGTCTGGAAAAAATTTCGACCGAAGATAATTCAAACTCGCCTATTCCCGAGGAAAATTTAAGTTCTACACCAGCATCGACTACATCAGCAATGTTTGACAAGATAAGAAAAAGAAAAGTCGGAAAGGATGTACAAGCGAAGTCTAATGTTGCTAATGTTCTTGAAAAATATTTAGCGAACCAAGAAAATAAGAATGCAAGGGCACATATCAATACTCCCATTCATTCATTTTTTATAGCGATGGCTGATACAGTAGTAACTTTCCCGCCTGATATGCAGTTAAAAGTAAAAAACCAAATATATTCGGCCGTTTCGCAGGCTGAATTTGATTTACAATACCATCAGCCCCAACAAAATCTGCATCAAAATGTTTCTAGACTAGAAAACCAATGCTTTGATTCCGATACTCGGTCAACTCCTTCTAGATCTAGATATTAGAGTTCCGAATCTGAGGTGGGTTACCAGTTAAGCCCACTTCCTCCCCAAACGCCAGATCATTACGCAACCCAAAGCACTGCGACAGAAACACCTTCTATTTCAGCAAGGGCTAAAGAATGTGCAACTGAAACATCGCAAAGTATTCCTAACATTCTTAAACGGCAATACAATATTACTCCAGATGGTTTGATGGTACAAGATTTGTAATTCGTTTAATGTATGTTTAAATTAAAAATAAATACTTACCTAATTGTAACCGTAAGTCTTTCTTCTGCACCAATTGACTTTCTAAAACAAGTATCCTGATGTGTTATATGTGGTTTCAGCCAGTGCAATAGTTCATAAAATTTCGTCTTCGACATATAAATAGTTGTATTCTCCCTCTTTGAAAAAATGAAAATATATTTATTTCTGTAACAAAAAGGTACTTTTAACAATATTTTTGTCGTTGTGACCTTCTATTAAGTGAAATACACCTGTATCAGAAGGCCACGCTCATCCATAACACTGTAAATGCTGTACCAAGTAGATTACCTCATGCTTAGGTATATTAAATATAGAAAGGGTTAGTTGATAATTTTTATTCTTAAATACTAAGTGTTAGTTTTACAAATCATGTGTATGTTGTGTAGATGAGTGTGAGTGCGAATAGACTTAGAAATGACGCGAGCTGCAATGTGCGATAGGTGCTGTGAAGCGACGCGCAGCGTCGCTCAAATGCGTTCCAACCTTTAAGATGAAGTGGGAACACGCGCATCGCGTTTGTGAGGGGGTGAGGTATGAAGTGCGGCGGGAGCATACGCGGGGCAACCATCTTCCTCCCGCGCTTTATGTTCGCGGACCATAAGGGTCACCGTACACTTGACCGGCTATCGGTATTGTCTTTTACGAATACCAATTTTTTTTTTCATCAGTATGATGAGTTGACGTGAAATTGAGGGTCAACGTACATTTAAACCGGGTATCGGTAATATCGGTATTATGTATCGATACCAATTTATTTTTCTACTGGGACCAAATATTTGTGTGGACCACAGATATTTGTTTCTGGTCTTTAACACACGTTTCTATATGTATTATAAGTATGTAATTTAAAAAAGAAAAGTAATTCTTACTTTTTTTTGAAATGAAATCAAATAGACCATCTTCACACTATAATAAAATATGTTGTGTCCGATTAGAAATGTCTGATCAGATATTTCTTATAATGTGAATGCATCCAGGAAAATTCTTGTCTTTCGCAAGTCGTCGAAAGTCAGTTGATTGCCACAAGTTTTAGGTTCAATTTCATACAAACCAATGTAGGTACAGTGGACTAAAAAATCTAAGTTATTTATTTATTTTAATGCTTTTATTTCATTTTTTTCTAAAACGCAAAAATAAAATGACACTTATTAGATCTATTGAAAAAGTTTTATATTTATAAAATAATAGTTAGTGATTTGCAGTAGATTTTTGACCCTTACTTCTTTCCCGTAGTAAATGTAAATGACGGTAGTTGCATTTAAATACAAATTCATGCTCCATTTCTTTTAATTGTTTCAAAAAATAGCCGATGTCCACTATTCTTCAGCCACTAATTTCCTCAAAGTTCGATGTATCTTCAGGAAGATGACAAGTTCACAGTCAATATTATCTATGGACCTGAAAGGTAAAAATGCATATTACAAATCTCTCAATGATTATTTAATTACTATCTTGTATGTACTAATAACTATGTATGTACTAATAACTATACAAGGAATTCAGTGCAGGGTGCGACTGAAATAAATTGAGCTGAGCGAGCAGGACTCTTACTTGAAAATAAGACATCTTACTACGGTCGCGCGCTTAGCTAAGGCCGCGCACTTATGAAACAGTTTTTCGGTGATTATTCCTCAATGGTACATCGGCCATAAACCATCTTGCTTCAAAACACTCCTCAGTGTCCACACTAGCACCGTAGTAAATTGGGTCAAGATCGCGCGAGTGGATAATGGTATAAAAGGTATTGGTAAAACAAGAGTAAGTTTAAGGAAAGTATTTATATTGACTCACTAGTAGTTTACACTAAAATGGTTTATGTTATAATTAACTTATATTAATTAAGATAATGATTCTAATGGTTTGGAATTAATGGTTAATGGTTTTGGTTGCGAGTACGCGGTAGCTCCGTGAGGGCTTTGGACACGAACTGGCTACACATTAGCCAAATCGAACAAATATGCATAATTGCAAGCGATGCAATTATACGCATTTGTCGAGTGTTTGATTTACTCGAACATATTCCCGACAGCAAGATGAGTACGGGATGATAAGCGATGGTGCATGAAGTGATATGATGATTACAATGTAAACTAAGAATTTCTTTAAATGGTAGAGTTCATAAATATTGATTAACATGTAAGATATTAACAAAAACTTAAAATTTAAATTATAGTGTCTTCCACAGTAAATGTGTCATTTAAGTGGCCATTGTCCGTACTTTCATTTCGCTTATTTACACTAGGCCACCGTTTGGCGCAACGGTGCAACTGATGACCGATATCACTTTGGTTGTTTATCTCACTCACGTTTATCACTGCACTATTATTTGGTCTATTGTCCAAATTCGGACGCGGGGAGGCTCCTGGGGGCACCCGTCGATGCTGCAAACTTGTTATATGGTGTATAGCATCAATGTCCTTGACATACTGGTCAGCAAAACGTGAATCCAATACACCGAACAGGTCATTCGCTAGATATCCGACACCATTTATTAACCCGCGCCTCCGCCGCGCTGTCTGCGACGGTACGCTCCACCGTCTAGCGGGAACATTAAAGTGCTGCGTTAGCAGGAGTTCATTGTAGTACTCGAATTCCTGGTAATCGTGCCGGGCTTGTTGTACTATCATATTACAATGAGTCGGTATGCTGATAATTGAGCATTGTTTTGATTAATAATTCGTGATCTTGTTATAGGTTTTTACACCTGTCCAATACGGTTCCATGTCATAGTACATAACTAAAGTCCATTTTTTCTCTAATTAATTGCACCTTTTTGTTACGGGATCGAAATATAAGGACATGTTGTTTGGTAGTTGTTTGATGGTGTGTAAGCTGTTAGTTGGCAGGATCAGCATTAGAACGCATAAAAACACGGTGAATGCTGTTCCCGTCCTTGTTCTGGTTATATTTGTTTTTTGTTTTCTGTAGACTTGACGGTACTGGTTTCAGTCGTAATGGGTGGTGGTTTCTGGATTGTTTCACTATTTTGGTTCAAGGGTAATAGTGACAATTTTACGATTGGACGTTTTATTTCGCCGTTTTTGGTTTTTAAAGTAACTGTTCTGGTCAGCCCATCTGTTTCCGGATGAGTATCAATGACACGACCCATAGCCCATTTTCCTGGTGGTACGTTTTCATCATGAATCACCACTAAGTCTCCGAGACAAATGTTTTTTGTGCGCTCCATCCATTTGTTTCTGGAAGAAAGTTGCACTAGGTATTCAGTTTTCCACCTTTTCCATATATCGCTGAACAATTTGGTTGTTAAATGCCACCTGGTTCTAGCATCTTGTGCGGTTTCTATAGTGGTTATTCCCGGCCTTCCTGCCAAAAAATGGGCAGGTGTGAGAAAATCGAGGTCATCAGCTTGCTCTGATAAGGCACAAAGGGGTCGCGAATTGAGGCATGCTTCTATCCTAGCTAATAATGTGATGTACTCTTCAAATGTTAATTTTTGTACACCTCCGACTCTTTTTAGATGGTGTTTGAGACTTCGCACTGCGCGTTCCCACAGACCTCCCGCGTTGGGCCACTTTGGTGCGTTGAAATGCCATTCAATACCTAATTCTGCTGTCTCAGTTAGGAAACCTTCACTGAATACCTGTTGAAGGCTGTTGTACTCTTCCTGTATCATTCTGTTTGCCCCAACAAAATTTGTACCGTTGTCACTGTACATGTGTCGGGGGCACCCTCTTCTGGCTGCCAACCGGGTTAGGGCTGCTAAAAAGGCCGAACTGCTCAAATCTGATACGAGCTCTAGGTGGACGGCTTTTGTAACCATACATATAAAAACAGCTATGTAGCCCTTTGTAGTTTTAATACCTCGTCCGTTGTTTGCCTTTACTTCTACGAAACCCGTGTAGTCCACGCCGCAATGATAAAATGCGTGTCCGGGATTTACTCTAGGTTCAGGTAAATCTCCCATAAGCTGGTGCTGCTTAATAGGGTTTTGTTTTCTGCACACGACACATCGTCTAATAAACTTTTTGGTAGCCATATATCCACCGATGATCCAGTACTGTTGTCTTAGATTTGCTAATGTAAGACGGGATCCTCCGTGGAAGGTTAATCTATGGGCTTGGTCTATAATTAATGTGGTTATCAAATGGTTGTGGGGTAAGATGATAGGATGTTTCATATCAAGACTTATGTGAGCGTTTGTCAACCTTCCGCCCACACGTAGTATTCCTCGTTTGTCAATGATCGGGTTCAAAGTTAAAATTTTGCTCTTTGTTTGTACTCTACCATGTTTATTTGAATACTGTCCGCCAGATCTGGCCCCACGTTCGTGAGATGCTCGACGAGGCGCTCTGCAATAATCCGCTCAAAGAGCGCTTGCACACCTCTCTCGTCCGCCGGCCGCCCCGCCTTCCGGATAAGGACCAGTTTCCCCGTCTTCCAAGCCTTTGGAAACTGGCCCCTTTCGAGGCATGCGCTAAAGAGCGCCACCAGTCGAGGCCCTAGTTCCTCCAGGGCCAGGACCCATGCTCGGCCTGGAATGCCGTCGGGTCCGGTGGCAATGCATTTCCGGGCTTTAAGCCGGAGCACTGCTACCCCCAGTTCACTCTCCCTGACTTCGGGCACATCGCTCTCGCTATTATCAGCGTCAGGCGCCTGAGGCGGAGCCATACGCGGAGGGACATGCTCCTCCGCTCTCGCTGGGAACAAGGAGCCCAGTATCCCCTCCAGCCGCTCCGGCTGGAGGCTCTGGGTCAGTAGGGGCGCCCTTGGGCGGATTTTGCCCCTGACCGCAAGGTAAGGACACCCCCATGGGTTCTGCTCCAGAGACTCCAGCAGCTCTTCGCGGGCCCGCCGTTTGGCCTGCTTTATGGCTTCCTGGAGGGTCCTCTTGGTCCCCTTGTACGCCTCATACAGCTCCGCCTCTCGGGCTGCCGCATCATCTGGTCGGCGACGCCTCCGGCGAAACCTGGTGTACTGGCGGCGAGCGGTCACGCACGCTGCTCGCAGCTGTGCGATCTCCGCTGACCACCAATACACCTGTTTCTTGGCCGGGCCGGGCTTAACCCTAGGCATTGCCGCATCGCAGATATGCGACATGGCTCTCCTGAACCATTCCGCCTCTGCGTCGACATCGGCAGGCCTGGCCGGTGACGGAATCCAGGCCTGCACTATGGATGCCTCCAGGAGAGCCTCGCGATCCAGGCGTCTGAGCGCCCAACGTGGATCCGGGGGATTCGCGATTGTCGGCGGCAGGTTAGTTGGAGGGGAGACGTTGAACCGAATGTACTTATGGTCGGAATCCGTCTCTTCCTCCTCCACCACGCGCCGACCCTGGACGCGGCGGGCGAGAGCAGGGGTCGCGAACGCGACATCCACGACCGAACTGAGCCCCCGCCGCTCCCAGGTGGCGATATTCCCCCGGTTGAGGACCTCTAGACCACGGGTGTTGGCCCAGTCCTCCAGTACTCGCCCCTTGTCATTGGTTTCCCGGGAGCCCCAGGCCTGAGACCAGGAGTTGAAGTCTCCCAGGACCAAGACAGGACGAGGACGGCACGCAGCGAGAACAATTTCCAGTTCAGCGAGCCGTAGCTCGTACTGGTCAAGGCTTGGCGAGAAGTAGACGACCACGACAGCCAAGCCCTCATAGTCCGCCGCGACACAGCCTCTGCACCTTGCAATGAGTGCAAGGGTCCGCGGCGGACCCCCCGATGACGGTCGCTACGCCGTCCAGGTCCACCGGGCTTCCGGGGTGGACCCAGTACGGCTCAGCGACCACGACCACATTGATAGACCACTCCACGATGCTCTGGTACAGAAGATCCTGAGCACCGGTGCAGTGGTTTATGTTCGCCTGCAGGATGCGGATTGGTGTGTCCATTAATGGACGACCATCTCCGCATCCCGCCGCGAATGTGACCGCTCTTGAGCGGCACCCCCGCTACCCGTTGCGGACGAACGGGGCTTTGGCCTCGAGGCGGCGCAGGTTCGGCTGTCCGCCCGGTGCTCCGCCGGTTTGCCCTCCGCTACGCATTTGTAGCAGCGCGGCGGAGCATCACAAGCACTGGCCTTGTGCCCGGGCTGACTGCATCGGAAGCACCGATCCCCCACGGTCTCTCCCGCTGTGCACTGCACTCTCACATGCCCCACGGCCAGGCACCTGAAGCACCTGGCCTCGCGGGGCTGCAGGAGTTGCACCCGCGCCTTTAGGAAGCCCCCAACAAGGAGGCTCCGTTCGTCCGCAATTTTCTGCGCCGCTGCGACGGGGCAGTTGACGACTGCCGTGCCGTGACCGGTGGAGCTGAAGCGGATTTCTCCAGCTCTCACCTGATCACGGGGGCAGCCGCCCGCCTCCACGACGGCGGAGATGACTTCCTCCGTCGTGGCCGCGTCATCCAGACCCGAAATGCGCAAACCTGCGCATTTGTTGGGTCTGGTGACGCGGACGGCTTCGGTATCCAGCGACTCCCTCAGCTTGGCCGCTAGGGCGTCGGCTTTGGGGCCGCTGGTGGCGCCGGAGACCTCGAGGAGGCGAGCTCCGGTGCGAGTTGTTTTGCACCGGAGCCCCCCCTCTATCTCGAGGGCCTTGAGGTCCACTGCGGCTTTAACCTGCCTCAGGACCTAGGCGTACACCACGCCCTTCTCCACACCCTCCGTCGTCACCGTCAGGACGACGGCAGTGGAGCGTGGGGCGCGGAGCCTCTTCGGCGCCTTCGCCGCAGCGGCTTTTGCCGCCTTCTTAGCCGCCTTTTTGGCGGCTTTTTTCGCCTTTTTGGCGGCTCCCGCTACCACCCATTCCTCCCCCCTGGAGGAACGCTCGGGTGCAGCGGGAGTGGCGGGTATGGCGGGGGTGTGGGTGCCGCGCTTTTTCCCCTTCCCATTTGGCGTTGGGGCCACTGGGGCCGGGCCTACCACCAGCAGCAGCTGCGAAAGACGCAGGCCGTGCCAGTGGGGGACGGTAAGCCCGGTCCTCCAGAACACCGAACCGCCTCTCGATAGCCGCCAAGAGCTGCACCACACTAGGCGCAGGCTCTGGCGGCGGATTGGGCGCCGGCCTAGGCGCTGATTTTGGCGCCGGCTTAGGTGCCGACTTTGGCGCCGGCTTTTGCGCTGCATTTGGCGCCGACGTTGACGTAGGCGCCCCCCCTGGCGGCGGAAGAGCCCTCGGGTGGTCCACCACCTCCTGGGCTCTTGGGGCCTTCTGGGCCTCCGGGGATCCCCTGACCATCTGGGTCAGTTGCCTGACTTCCTCCCGGAGGACCCGCTGTTGCTCCAAGGAGTTTGCTAGCTCAGTTTCCAGGCTTGTGACCCGGGCCCTGAGCTTCGCCTCCTCCTCGGAGACGCTCCTACCGAGAAGCTCCTCCAGCGCCGTCCTGGCGACGGCGACGTTTTCCGCCACCGTCTTCTTTTTACCCGCCACATTTTTGGACCCCTTAATGGTGTCCGTAATGCGGGCAAGCGCTGCGAGGAGTTCCCTCGCCGCGGCGACGCCTTGGTCCCTGCCACTGGGTAGTGGAGGGACGTGCACCGGCGGCTTCAGCGTTCTGGTCGCCGCGGTGGCCAATATTTTGGCCGGCCGATCATCCTCACTCGAGGAGACCGTCCGTTGTCCGGAGCTTCTGCTCCGGTCAAGGGACGGTCCACCCGAGCGAGGCCGCTTACGTCGGAGACCCTCCTCGGTCTCCATACGGCTGGAAACTGACTCGATGTCAGTACCCGCCGTCGACGCCGCAGACACAATGTCTGCGTCCGTTTCCCCACCTGTCGGTAACGGAGTAGCGGGTCTGGTGAAGACGGCCTTGACAGACCGCGAGTGACGCCCCCGGCTCACCTCCTCTTCACCCCCCGCTACCTCCGCTCCATCGTCTCGGATGCCGTTGTCCGCGCCAAGGTCGTCGTTATTTGTATCGTCCGGTTTTTGTGTTTTATTTGACTTGATAGTGTTCATTACATATCCCACGAGTATGGGGGAAAGATGGTCCATCCAGGCGGAGCCCCCTGCACCTGGATAAGCCTATATACTATGGAGGTCGGCTGGTATCCATAGGTTTTGACGACTTCGCTGTCGGGTGTTATAGACTTTTCCTTGTCGTGGGCCGACCAATAAAGGCAAGCCCTCCGGTCGGCAAGTTCACAGCGTACCCTTCTGGAGCCACTAGTCAGGTCGTTGCTGATCACCTGCCGATTACGGAACGCGAGAGGATGGCTAGTCCTCTCTCACCGGCGGCGGCACAAGTGCCCGTCGGTCCCTGCGTGAGCAGTGGGCCAACCCGCCCCTGGATCCCCCAGGACCCTACGGTGGCCTCCACCACTAACAGCGTCGCTCATCCTGTCTCCTCAGAAAGCAGAGGAGTACGGAGAGCGATGTGTTCCCGCCACGTTGGGTATTGGCCGACGGTCAATGCCAATTCCATGAAGGGGAAGCCATTGACCGCCGCCCAGGGTGTACCGGCCGCTCCGATTCCGTTCCGTTCCGTTCGTCTTAACAAATAATAATGTAATAAACTACAAAGGATTTTTATTAAGGAATAACATATTAGTGAAAGAAGTGCTAAGGAATGGTCTAAGGAAAAATGTGGTTGTGCTGCCGAGAGAACTACTGAAGACAACTCTCGAAGAACTGCACGACCATCCATGGTCTGGAGGTCACTTCGGAATCGCGAAGACGTTGTCGAAGTTCCGCGAATAGGTTCTTCTTTCCCAAAGCTGGAAAAGAAATTGAGAAATATATTAGAAGTTGCCTAGTGTGTCAACAAAGAAAGAAATTTAGACAGCGAGCTCCTTTACATCCGATGACCACGGAAGGTTTATTAGAAAGAGTGGGGATGGACATTCTCGGACCATTTACGAAGTCTAATAAAGGAAATAAATATATTTTAGTAGCTGTTGAATATATGTCCAAATATGTTATTTGTAAACCTTTACCCAGGGTTACAGCCCAAGAGGTGTGTGAGTTCGTTACAGATGAGATTATATGCAGATTAGGAGGTGTAAAGAATATTATTACTGACAGAGGGTCGGTGTTTACATCAAACTTACTCAAAGAAACAGCGGACTTCTTCGGGTTCAAATTACATCACACCACAGCATTCAAGGCGTCATCAAATGTCCTTTGTGAGAAGTCATTATATTTATTTGACGTTGAGTGTTGTGTGGACATGATTAGGTTTTTTTTGTATTTTATGTGCGATACTAATAAAGAGGCTAAATAAATAAAGGTTGAATATTTTAATAATTAGGTTATGTGCAGTGGTAGTTCAAAGGTAATTATCGATGGTTTCATATAACTTTATTGACGTTTTAAAGTTCAAATTCAAGCAAATATATGTGCAAGTTCGATCCTATGATTGTTTTCTTTTACAGATGCCTATCTGCGTGACCATAACTCTTATTAACCCTTTCGGACCGGCTCTTAAACTTCGAAGAAATTTGTAATTATGAACTTGAATCTTGGGTAATTTGAGACCGCAGATTACGAATCTGCAATAATTTTCCAAATTTTCCTCCGCCATCTTGGAAAATTCATATACGAACAATTGTATCATCGTGGGCCCTTTATTTCCTACGTACAATTGTGGGGGTCACAATTGTATCAAACCGGGCCCATCATTTCTTGCGTACGAACGTGCGTGTCACAGTTGTATCAAATCGGGCCTAACACCTGCTTTTTTCCGTTTTTCGGAATAGGGACTATGAATGAAATAAACATGAAAATTACAAATATTTATTACCAATCACAGCCACAACTTGGTTCTAGTTGAACGTTAGTAATAATCAACAATTAATGCTTTTAATGAGATCAAGATTAACATAAAAAGAGATCAATTTTCTCAAAGTTTAACAATCAATATTAATTAAATTCAGTCTTTATTGTGAAAATCAAAAAAGCAATTTCGGTCTTTGTTAAGGCACAAGTAAATATCACACTTTGAGCAACGACAACGACTACGACTAGTGCAGCCAGGAGCACGACAGCAACGAGGCTGCTTCAGGGTGTCGAAGACCGGCCAGTGGTTAAAACCGTCGTACTGTCGGTCGATTGTGGGAAGTGACTTCACTCTGTATTTAGAAGAAGAAGGCATATCAGCAAATTCCAAATCTTCCCTTGGTCTCTTTCTCGATGGGCCATTCAGCAGGTGGTCACTAATAGACAACCGGAATGACAGTAGATCCATAATCTCTTTAGATCGCCGCTTATTTGCTTTGCTGACTGCACGATATTCGAACCAAGAATTTACAATGGCCAAATCAAACATGTGTATGATTACCTTCACCGGCCACTTCCTAGTTTTACGCCATGTACGATAAACTTCCATCATCTGGTCGCATATATCTACACCGCCCATGAAAGAATTATAATTTTTGACAATAGCTGGACTTCGATGTACCTTTTCCTCTTTTTATCCCATCTTGATACCTGGGTTCGCGGCTCTGCTCCAAAAGCAGTTGAGGTCATGAGTACTCCTCTATTATCTTTCCATTTTACGACGCTCAAGGTGTTTTCCCTGTTGACAACCTCCTCATCTTCTCCTCTAGCCATCCTATTATCTTTCTTGAATTCGAATAGTGTTTTCTTCTTCGTATTAAATCTATTGGCCATCAAGTTCCTGTTCCTTCTAATTTTCTTTTAACTAACTCTTTCATCAACGGCAGTGAGGAAAAATACCTATCAAAATAAAGAAAACTGCCTTCTGGGAGTGTATTGGCCAAGCGTTATACAACAGTAGCACCAACTCCAAAATTCGCCGAATCAGGTAAGTTGGTAGTAGAGCCTTGATAAATTTCGAAGTCTAGAACTTGGCCCTTGTAGGTAGTTAGCACGAAATTCTTTAATCCTGCTGGACGAGGTTTGTTTTTTACGACTACCTTTAAATCGCACCGACCTTCAAAAGGTATCATTTGTTTATCAATTGAATAGTTACCAGCATCTCTTGGCAACTGCAGGCATCTGTTTCGGACGGCATCGATAACAGGCTGCACCCTCCATAACCTATTTTTGGCTTGTTCCTCAGTCTGATTCACCGCTGTCACGTCTACACAATGCAAGTTTGTCCTGAGAAGGAAAAACCGTTCCCTAGACATAGCATTTGCAATCGGGTCATACCTATATTTTTCGCTCCAAATCATCTTTAGTCTTGGGAATTTTATACACCCAACAATGGCGTGTATTCCGAAAAACTTCTTTATATCCAGTAAAGAACAAATAGGTTTCATTTGTATACCGGTATTAGCCATATAATATTGATTTGTGGTCAAATCCATCTGTTCCATGAGCTCGACAGTGAAATAGCGCTCAAAATATTCGTATGGAGTTTCAATATCACCTGGCTCACGAACAGCATCTTCTGGAAAGGGTTTTCCGTTGAAGGGCTTCTTCTGCCATCCTGCTAGCATACTCAGAGGTATGTTTTCGTCATCAGTTTCTTCACCTTCATCAGAAGAAGACGAACTTGAACAGTCGGGAATTTCTTCAGTAAAGTTATCAAAATCGATTTCGTCGTTATCATCACCTTCGTCCCCAGAATCAATGAGCATATTTGCGATAGTAGCATCGTTTAGAACCGGAAACATGGTGCGGAAACTGTAAAAATCGAATAATCATTAGACACTTATAATACGGCTGAGGTAATGTACGGCCCACCTCGATACAATTGTGACAATAAAGTTCGTTAAGCCGTTACGTCAAAACATTTGCTTGCCAACAGTCACTGTTGTCATAAGAACATCCTATATTTAACTAATTTTCTAATTAAAAACTCGTATATTACTACACTTACAATATAAAACAATAGTAGGTACTTACTTTCGCCAAGTCGGGGAGAGCAATCAGTCACAAAGTGTACAGGTTGAAACCTGCTCGCCGACTGCGCGACGGAAAAAAATTGCGCGGGAATTGAAAGTTCGCTTCCCGCACAAACGTACGATACATGGCCCGTCCACTGCTAACGTAAAACGAATGAGCTATTCGCGATTTTATAACCCGCACAATTGTATAAGAGTGGTCCGAAAGGGTTAGAGATGTGATGTATACAATTAATAATGGGTTGTGTAGCACATATGATTAATATTGCATTTTTTCTGTTCATTCCATATTGGTGCGCTGTCGAAGATGAATAAACTTTTTTTTGTTATATTCGTGATGTTAGCGTAGGAGTTAGGCAATTATTTTTTCGTCTAGTGTTGGGAGTGGGGATCTAAACTTTGTAAGAGAGTCAAATCGTTTTGGACATGGGTGCCGGTGATGGTTGAAAGTTGGTTTTTTGACCAGACTTCTCTTTATGGAGTAAAGTTCTCTTTCTCTTTAATGTTGATTAAAAAATAATTTATTAATTCGTAGGCGATGTAAGAGGTTTATAATTACATATGCATAATGTGTAAGGATAAGTCACTTTATATCATCTTTTGTTTTTAGTTTGGTAGGTCTTAAAAGTACTCTGTACTTTAGGTCCAATCAGGACAAACCTTAAAATGTGTCGTCAAGTGACATCAAATTTGTCTATTTAGAGAGGCCGATTGTGACCAGGCTTCTTTTATTCTGGTTTTTTGCCTGGCCAAGAATGAAGCAATTTTTCTTTGTTCGTGTTTTTCAGTATTTATTACAGTTTAATTGCTATAATTTGAGATTTTAATAACGATTATTAAGTATTACAAAGATTGCTTCGTTATTCCCATTGTAAGGGACAATTCGCTTAAATTTTTTTTTTGTGTCCCAGATTTAGTATACCTAGGGCTTCAAAGTAGCACATCGTTCGATCACTACAGTTCATTGACCTGGCCATCATGTGTCAGAGTTTAAATAAAACTATTGTATCAGTTTAAATATTTTAAATGAGGAACGGAATAAAACAATCGCGGCCTAGTCAGTTGGAGTCTGGACGGATCTAGAGGAGCCCTTCCGACTGAAGCTTTGCAAAGTATCCCCTATAAGTAAGCCCTATCCTTGGGCCGAGTCCGCGTTATACTTCCCAGTCCGCTATTTAAAGTTAAAACAACCCCGCGTAAACCCCTGATGATATAAGTAGGAAGTGCGCGTGGTGATAAATAAATAATATTTTTCCCTTCAAAGAAGTCGTATAATTTCGTCGCATTATACACTCGTGGTACTCAAACCCCCGAGTACCACAATACATACAAAGGCCCAGCGAAAGTTTTCTACCACTAGCCAACTATGTTTAGGAGTTTTTTTAGTGTAGGGATTCCGTTGCTTTCATAACCAAATCCCAACGATGTTTCTATTGTAGGGCTTTCGTGGCTTTTGTTACCGTGGGCCAACGTGTGAATATGGTTGTAGGTTTTATGTTAGTACTGTTATGTAGGGCCGATGTAATATTTACAATATGGGCCCAACTGCTGTTTCTTTTTGTAGGGCCATCTCAATTATACGATTTAGGGCCTACATAGGAATGTAGATGTAGGGTATGCGTTACTTTAGTCATGTAGGGCCGATGTAAGATTTATACATTGGCCCAACTGCTATGGTTTTGTAGGCCCATCCCACTTTTTAAGATGAAGGGCCTGCGTGTGAATGTAGATGTAGGGCACATGTTACTTTTGTCATGTAGGGCCGATGTAAGATTTACACATTGGCCCAACTGCTATATGGTTTTGTAGGCCCATCCCACTTTTTAAGATGAAGGGCCTGCGTGTAAATGTAGATGTAGGGCACATGTTACTTTTGTCATGTAGGGCCGATGTAAGATTTACACATTGGCCCAACTGCTATATGTTTTTGTAGGCCCATCCCACTTTTTAAGATGAAGGGCCTGCGTGTAAATGTAGATGTAGGGCACATGTTACTTTTGTCAAGTAGAGCCGATGTAAGATTTACACATTGGCCCAACTGCTATATGTTTTTGTAGGCCCATCCCACTTTTTAAGATGAAGGGCCTCCGTGTGAATGTAGATGTAGGGTACGTGTTACTTTTGTCATGTAGGGTCAATGTTAAGCCTTCCAACAATGGCCCAACTGCTATTTCGTTTTGGAGGCCCACCTCCCTTTTTACCATACGAGGGCCTACGTTTAAATATAGATGTAGGGCACATGTAACTTTTAGCATATAGAGCCGATGTAACATATACAACACGGGCCCAACTGCTATTTCGTTTGGTAAGCCCACCTCACTTTTGTGGTGGGCGTACAAAACGAAAAAGCAGTTGAACTTAGGTTAAACCTTACATCGGCACAATAGTTACACATAATCTACATATACATCACGCAGGTCCTCTTCAGCGTAAAGTTTGGAGAGTCCACAAAAGTGAATAGCAATTGGGTCTATGTTGTAAATGTAACATCAGCCCCACGTGACAAAAGTAATACCGACCTTACATCTAAATTTACAATACATCGACCTATATAAAAGTAACAATATACATTGCCCTACATAATAGTAAAAATACACAGAATGACCATTCAATGGGCCAGTCTAGGAAATTTCGAAACTAAGACTTTAAAATCTGAGAATGTATAATGCGTTTCTAAAATAGACGCAACAGCTTCTCGGAACATTTTTTTCTATATCCTATACTGGCCTTTTTGGGTTGATAACCCAATATATATCCTACAACTACATTCCGTATACAAAGTCAAATCTATAGAGAGCTGGCACCGAAAGTCCATGTAACTAATGCAATGAATTAGTTTTATGCATATTCCACGACCACTCTTATGAATTATACCATACATATGCTATTCCACATCAATGTTTACATTAAAAAAAAACAACATAGTAAGAAAAATAAAGATTTATTAAAGTTACGTTAGAACAGGGCTAAAATAATTACATGAACCAGTATTCTTACAAATTAATTATATTACAGTTATTATGAAAACCCTTTTTTTTTTTTTTTTTTTTTTACGTGCGGAAATCCCTTCGGATACCCCCCCGCTGGCCAGCGGGGGTGGTTATGTCGTGTCTCGACTAAAACCGCACGGTGTCCTCCCCAAGTGTCCGTTGCCGGGCACCCCGGGTAAGCCCTCGAAAGGATAACCCCAGGGTTGCCGGCGGACTTTGGCCGCCACTGCGGCCTCGCCTGGTGGGGTCGGGTTTTATCCCGCTTCGGTGAGTTGGCAGGCGTGTGTAGGGCACACACGACACGCCTCCGCCACGGCCTGCTTCTGTAAGGACGGCGAGTCGGCCAACTGCCGTCCTCAGGCCCCGATCATGGAGGTCGGTAGTCCCGGGCGTAGATGAGTCTGCGGCGTCCTCGCCGCAGACTGCGAAACTCGGGGGGCAGGGTTCTTTCCCGCTCCCTCTCCGCCGTCTCTTTCGCGCGCATTACCTGCTCGCAGAAAGAGGCGGCGGCGTGCCACTTGCTCCCGTCGGAGACCACGGCCCTCACCATGATCTCCAACGAGAGAACGTCCACGCCCAGGACCGCAACGAGATCCCGGCGTTGACTCGCCCACGCAGGGCACTCCACCAACGTGTGGAGCGCCGTGTCTTCGCCAGGATCCTCGCAGTGCTGGCACTGCGGCGTTGTCTCCCGGTGGATGCGCCACAGATACTTACCGAAACACCCGGCACATCCGGTAGGAGAGGTCCACATGGTCCCTCTCCAACCACTCCTTCATGATCGGTCTCACCGCCGCAATGGTGGATTCCCCCCACCTTGGGTGCTCAAGTCGCACCCTCCATGTCTCCATGAGTTCCTGGCGGAGCAGGGACCGCTGAGCCCTGATTTCTCGGGGCTCCGGCCTATGGCCCCGCTCCAGCGCCTCCTTGCGCCACTGGTACAGCAGCGCAAGGGCTCTCGCTTCCAGGTCCCATGTAGGGGTCCCAGCTAGGAGACATGCCGCCTCGACGGAGATCGTGCGATACCCCCTGATGACTCTGACGGCCATCGCCTTTAACGGGCTGTTAAGAACAGCCACGTTGCGGGCCGCCAGTCTCCGCCCATACGGGGGCCCCGTATAGGGCCATGCTTCGCACGATCCCCAGGTACAGTCTCCTAGTGGGGGCGTTGGGTCCCTTAACGTTGGGCATCAGCCGCGATAGCGCGGCCGCAGCCCCCCTCAGTTTCGGGACCAGACTTCGGAGATGAGGTCCAAAGTCCCATCGGCTATCGAGTACGAGCCCAAGGTACTTCATCGTGGGCTCGATGCCGATGCTTACGCCCCCTACGGTTATGCCGGTTCCCGCAGGTGGCCCCCTCCGAGGCCCGTGAAAACACATAGCCTCGGATTTATGGAGAGCCACCTCAAGTCCCAGCCGCCGTATTCGACCCACGACTTGAGCAACCCCTGCCGTGGCCTTCAGTGCCGCGCTTCGGTACGTTGCTCCCCGCGCCATAACGAGGGTGTCGTCAGCATAGCACACTATGCTGACACCCTCGAGCAACGTACCGCGCAGCACCCAGTCGTATCCGATGTTCCACAGGAGTGGCCCTAGGACCGACCCCTGCGGAACACCGCACGACACTTCTCGCCGCCCTGGCCCTAGCCAGCTCGGGTAAACTATGGCCCTCTCGGATAGGTATGCCTCGACAATGCGGCGGAGGTAAGGAGGCACTCCGTGATACGCGAGCGCCTCCCTAACGCAGCTCCAGGGTAGGGTGTTGAAGGCGTTGGCGATGTCAAGAGACACCGCCACCACCACCCCACCCCGCGAGACTACTTCCTCCGCCAGGCGCCTAACGCGCATGATCGCTTCCACGGTGGAGCGCCCCCGGCGGAAACCGAACTGGTTGTCCGCCAGATCTGGCCCCACGTTCGTGAGATGCTCGACGAGGCGCTCTGCAATAATCCGCTCAAAGAGCTTGCACACCTCGTCGAGCAACACGATCGGCCGGTAACCGGATGGCTGGTCCGCCGGCCGCCCCGCCTTCCGGATAAGGACCAGTTTCCCCGTCTTCCAAGCCTTTGGAAACTGGCCCCTTTCGAGGCATGCGCTAAAGAGCGCCACCAGTCGAGGCCCTAGTTCCTCAAGGGCCAGGACCCATGCTCGGCCTGGAATGCCGTCGGGTCCGGGGGCAGTGCATTTCCGGGCTTTAAGCCGGAGCACTGCTACCCCCAGTTCACTCTCCCTGACTTCGGGCACATCGCTCTCGCTATTATCAGCGTCAGGCGCCTGAGGCGGAGCCATACGCGGAGGGACATGCTCCTCCGCTCTCGCAGGGAACAAGGAGCCCAGTATCCCCTCCAGCCGCTCCGGCTGGAGGCTCTGGGTCAGTAGGGGCGCCCTTGGGCGGATTTTGCCCCTGACCGCAAGGTAAGGACGCCCCCATGGGTTCTGCTCCAGAGACTCCAGCAGCTCTTCGCGGGCCCGCCGTTTGGCCTGCTTTATGGCTTCCTGGAGGGTCCTCTTGGCCCCCTTGTACGCCTCATACAGCTCCGCCTCTCGGGCTGCCGCATCGTCTGGGCGGCGACGCCTCCGGCGAAACCTGGTGTACTGGCGGCGAGCGGTCACGCACGCTGCTCGCAGCTGTGCGAGCTCCGCTGACCACCAGTACACCTGTTTCTTTGCCGGGCCGGGCTTAACCCTAGGCATCGCCGCATCACAGATATGCGACATGGCTCTCCTGAACCATTCCGCCTCTGCGTCGACATCGGCAGGCCTGGCCAGTGACGGGATCCAGGCCTGCACTATTGATGCCTCCAGGAGAGCCTCCCGATCCAGGCGTCTGAGCGCCCAACGTGGATCCGGGGGATTCGCGATTGTCGGCGGCAGGTTAGTTGGAGGGGAGACGTTGAACCGAATATACTTATGGTCAGAATCCGTCTCCTCCTCCTCCACCACGCGCCAACCCTGGACGATTATGAAAACCCTAAATAAACCACTTTCTGATCTGAAGCCTGTAGAACTTGCAGACAAGCTTGGAGATGCATCTTTAAATAAAAAGAATCAAACAATGTCAAACGTCAATTTATTACCTCTCTAAGTGGGACTCTCTATTGGAAATAGTTTTTCTTGTTTTTTTTTTAGTCTAAGCAATTAAGTAAACGTACAGTCAGCATCTAGAGTATCTTCCTACACGAAGGCCGCCAAAATATGTGACACGCTCTTATTTGTAGAGCCATAGGAGCGTGTCACATATCTTTGCGGCCTTCGTGTAGGAAGACACTATTGATGCTGACTGTACCCGAAAATTCGCACATGACCAAATTGTGTCTAATCTAAAGGATCCAAAGTTTTGTTTGGTTTTGCCATAGTCTTGATATTATTATTTTAACACAAACGGGACTTAATCGCGCCCACTTAATTTTATTATTTTCTGACGTTTCGAGCGTGTCGTGACGCTCGTGGTCACAGGCAGACTCTTGAAAGCGCGTAACGACACGCTCAAAACGTCAAGAAAATAATAAAATTAAGTGGGCGCGATTAAGTCCCATTTTGTCAAAATAATGAGTGAAACTCACAAGTTTAAATCAGTCTTGATATTAACTAAAATGTGTCAAAACGAAGCCTCAAATCTTCATCAATACCTACGCAAAAAACTCAATTTAATATTTTTGTGCTGTTCGACGAGCGACAGTACGTGACACACTCCACGACACACCGTCGCCGATAGCTGGCCCAGGCGGTCGCAGACCGTCACCGACAGTGTATGTACAGCGTACTTGTCGTTCGTCTGTTAGAGCCCAAAGTCAAAATTGTGCCCCAATTACATTACATGTCTCTTGGCTGAATTGTGTCTAATCTAAACAATCCAAAGTTTTTGTTTGGTGTTGCTATTGTCTTGATATTAACTAAAATACGTCACGCACCTTTACGTACGCGTTCGGAAGGTGTACATTATGTGCTAAATGAGTTCATAAGAACAGAAGTTCGAATCATTATAAATGATCGGTATCGTACAGTCAGCAGCAGAAGTAGTTTATTAGCGGGGGAGGCGTTTAAAATGATCTTGGCACGACTTCTTGTTAATAGAAATAAGTGCGCGTTCTGCGTGTGAAGGTCATTATATTGATGTACATTATGTGCTAAATGAGTCCATAAGAACAGCTGGAGTACCCCCACGTAATAGGGGCGGGAAAAAATGGTAATAGTATCCTTCCCATCTGTGCCGGCGGCGACAAATGGGAATGAACATATTCCCATTCGTCCTTGGAGGGCATAGGTGGGAAGGATGCATTTTCATTTGTTACCGCCTCTGTCACGTGAAACGGGGATAAATGGGAACACACCATTAACATTTGTGTGGAAAGTGTATGTACCGTGAGTTTCCCGAACAAGTTATCGCGTTCAACCCCGTCGAATATTAGTGTGTAATAGAACCGACTTCGCCGCAAAAACACATTAAAAATGACTAACAAGTGCTCAACGTCTAATGATGGAGTGCCATGGTTACAAAAGGAATGCATATCAATGTACCGTCATCACTACCAAAAATGGGCATCAGCAAACATTTTTTGTGTATGTCAGAAACACAATTTTTTTTTTTGCCATTGACCTTGTATATTCCTAATTCACCGCTTTGAACAGGTTTAGTGTAAAACATTTCTTTGTGCAAGAAACAATCGCAAATCAATTTAGAATTATTCGTGTCAGCAATTTTTTCAATAAATTTAACCATCACAACATCCCCTCCGAATGTAACAAAACAAGAATCTCTAGAAGAAGTACTTATTGTAAAACCATTGTAACCAATTTTGGTTATATGACCATTTACTTCTTTAACACTGCAACCCGTTTGATTGAGATCGACATTGGTACATTTTGCTTCTCCAAGTCTTTTAGCAATTTGTTCTAATGTTATGCTATGAGAACGAACTAGTGACTTTAACCTTGACATAAAATTTTCAAACGGAAAGGCTGAAAAGCGATCTTATTGACCAAAGTTATATGCATCGTCCGCTAAATGTAGCAAATTGTGTACATTATATACAACAAATTCTTTGCAGTAAAGTTGTGAGGAATGACGAACAAAACAATGCAGCAGTTCTTTAGCATATTGTCTCCAATGGTCATATTTACAAAATTCACTGCATAATATGTACATTGCAGTATGTAAAACAAGAAAATGTTCATATAAGCTTACAGGTAAGATATTACGTAGAACAACAGGGCCTATATATAAGATGAAGGCTCTAAACTCAGTAGCTTTCCAATATTTGAATAAACTATTGGTCTAGGTCTTCTAGAAAATTCTGTGGGATAATGATTACGAATAATTTTAAGCCTTTGCGATATTTCGTTTATCTTTCGAATATTTAATTTACACGTTTTTGGGCCTTTCACTAGAAAGCTTCTTATGATTTTCTTAACGACACCCAAACAAACCAAATGCATAAAATCCAACGGCACCTGAGTTACTAAGCCCAAATCGAGTTCCATGAGAATTCTTTTAGACAACTGGTGATCGTCATATTCCTCGTTAATAAATCCACACAGTTCTTCCAAGATACACACCTTCTTGTTCGCATTTTTCGCAAGCATGAAAAGAATTTTGAGACTTGATACATTTAAAAAAGCTCTTGTTGGTGCATCCGCCACAATACAGCTTATTCGAAAACAAATCATTTTACCATTAATAATGATTCCATTATTCTCTAAATGCTAACATTCGTCAACAAAAGGTCGTAATTAATCGTTACAGTTATTTGGTTTCGTGTCACCATAATACAGCCCCACAATAAATGGCTCCTTATTTATGGACTGGTCTAAATTGCATAAAATTGGCAAAAAAGAATTACTGGTACTTGAATGTAAAGGTAACCCATCGACATTCAGTGTAATAGATATTAATGAAGTATTTTCAGGTAGAGATAATTTTATTTGCATTAAAGGGTAAGTTTCTAATGTTAAACCTGAAGATGCCTTTTCAATTAATTGAGTTTCAAGTTCAAAATAGACAAAGGAACCTCCAGAGCACTGAACAACATTGATATTTTTTGGAGTTTGCAATAAAGTTCTGGCATCTCCAGGCAAACTCGGATGATGTGGCTGTAATTGTTTCAATAAATCATTTAAAGCGGAATGCGTAATATTATGATTTTTGGACCAGGTTACGAGAAAAATAGACATATTGTTATGTTTGATTTGAACTGATGCGGCACTTTCGGCATTTTCGTTAGAAGAACTGTTAAGCAAATCACAACAAGATGATACTTCTATACATGGACTCGGAATTATATCATTGGGTACAGATCTTAACTGGTTACTATCAATATTACACATTGAATCAGCATTATGAAATTCATGTCTTATTTGTGATATTGTGGCGGAAATTACTGTCCGCTTAGTTCTTTTCGAGACTTGTGGTGTGACCGGGTCTTCTCTTCTCTCTGCCTCCATCGCGATCCTTTGTGAACCGGAACCAATTGCTGATGCAAGTGTTGATTTCGGCATCAGTTGCTAGCTCGGATATCTTGTGGCGACGGACTGTTCCTTCACACAAACCAACAATTTAAAATAAAACATCGTAATGTCATTTATTTTGAAGAGGTTATTCATTCGTTACTTCAATTATTGAAGATTTTTTATTAGATATTATATTTTTCTGTGGTTTCAGTGGTTCTTTAAGTAGGTATTTATATAAATACATTTTAAGTAACAAATCCTGAGAAAAGTCGGATAATGTCTTTAAGAAGTGTTTGTTTACATGGTAAGACAAGTAAGGATGAATCCTGTTTATCATTATTATTTACCTTTGATTACATTTACCACGTTGAGATTCTTCAAGGCATTCTTATTATTTTTACCGGTCCAATTGCAAATCAGGGCCAGCTTGTTGGTAAATACTTTTTCAAGTATTCTTCTAATGATTGCAGATGTTTTGTGACCCCCAACAAAACTTAAGTAGTTTTCCTGCAAATGCAACTTAATTAGTTTCTAATCTAAAATTAACAGTATTACAGTAACAGATAAACAAACGATTGAACATCCGTGAACACCATATCCTCACCTATTTTCTTACATATTTTCGAATTTACGTCTTACCTACACATTTGTGGCAAAACTAGTGTTCAAACTGTGTAAATAATAATGTTCAAAATGAGCTTCACACGCAGAACACGCACTTATTTATGTTAAAAATAAATCGTGCCAAGATCAAATTCTTCTCTCTGGACTCATTTAGCACATAAAGTACATCTTTTCGGAACGCGTGCGGTAAAGGTGCGTGATTACCGAACACGCACGGGAAGTATTTTTTTGATTCACTATTCCACTTGTTGGGAATTAAAGGAAATACATTACACGTAAATAACTATAAGTATCAATAACTTACTAGAAGCTTGCCATTTTCCGCAGTCATAAGCGCTCTCTCTAATGCCTGCAACGACTGTAAATCATTACACGGTATTATTATTTCATCTGGGAGTGTAGAAGCCGGTGTATTTGTCGGTGCAGACCGAAGTCTTGCAAGAATTTAGTTTTGCGTTAGTTGCAATTCTTTTAATCCATTTTCAATGCGTGCCAGGTCACAAGAAATCACATCTGAATCAAAGAAAATATTAAGGAAACACAAAAAATATGTGCATCACACCATAATAATAGAAATGTAATAAATTTTACCTAAAGGTCCCGACGCCTGATTTCCGTGTTCTTACAACGTAAGGAGGTCAGTGTTGGTCAGGTTTGAATGTTACGCTTGGTTTTGAGAAGCTTGTTTTGTTGTTGAGAAAAACCGGACATAGATCAAAAGCCGTGATAACATCGGGCATCAGCTAGCGTATAGGTATGTATTTTCCTTGGAAAATCCACCAATATTAACCCATATTCATGAATCCCTGTTACAAGCTAGTTAAGGTATATGCTTACTTTGCACCTTCATAGCGCTGAATACTAATTCTTTATTATCATCAAACTAATAACATGTTTTATAAATATCAGTTCGCAGAGACGAGCGCGTCCCACGCTGGGCCTACGACATTGAAAGCAGACGTATTGCTGCTGAAGAGCGCCTTGCAGCTGCCGTGGAGACACTGGCAGGAATGGTGCCACTATTAAGTCATATTAGAGATGATATCCGGAAAATCGCACGGGATAAGTAATTATTTAGATAATTATTTAGTTCTTTATCCTGTATGATTATTCATATTATACGGATATTATCTCCAATACCCCTTTTTAGGGCTGGTATTATTATTGTATATATGGTAAATATTGTTATATAGTTATAAAAAAATATGTAGATGTAGCTTCAGAACTGTATTTTTGCCAGTATTATAATGATTACCTTGCATCCGACTTTGACTCACTACTATAATCCTTACACATTCTCCACCTACCACTGTGGCAAACATCTTAACCATCTTAACTCAAATGGTCTCCTGAGCATTTGTTGGGCATTGAGAAACCATTGCCACCATACCTAATTCCTATCTCAATCCATCTGTTGCGTTAGGTCGCCTGGCAATGGAATTGCACTTGATCATATTTATTTGAGATGCAGTATGGCTGGTGTACTAGTGACGTAAGATAAGTAAGTCGCGCCGAGCGCCGGCCGTGCTACGTGCGCGCACGTCCCGCCGCGACAACAGCAGCGGGCCCGCCGCGCTCTGCAAATCGATACCTAGCCGGTTTGCAGCGCGGGGGGCCTCACCACATGCCCCAGTACTATATACATGTATAAATATTTAATTTTATCAGATCTCCCATATATATCCCTAGTAGCATGCTCGGTTGCCCAACGGTAGCCAACGGTTGGCTAAGCGTTGGGAGATAGTAAAAGCGCTTTCAACAATACCCCATCGTTGGCCCAACGTCTGTTTATTGTTGAGTTCATAACTGAAAATTACCACAAAAAATGTACTCTGGTCCAACAAAGGGATTTAGTTGGGGCCCCAACCGAAAATTCATACGAAACATCAACTAAGGCCCTACTACAGTTTTTGGTGGGGTTCCCAACAAAAAAAAATAATTTAGGCCCAACAGCATTTATTAGTTAGAAATGCCAACCGAAAATCTATACAACACCTCAATTACCACATATCTGGAGCAATGGAAGTACTCTGTAGTTCGGCCTATTCCTAAAACTGGATGCACAAATACTTTTAAGGATCTCCGGTCTATAAGTGTGCTCCCTTGCTTATCGAAAGTGTTGGAAAGGGTGGTGCACATGCAGGTCATGGAGTACCTTGAACAAAATAGTATTCTCCCAGATAAGCAGTCGGGTTTTAGAAAGGGGCCGGGCACAGCTATGGGCTTGTGTGACGTGGTGGGGAACATTTTGGAGGCTAGGGACCGCGGAGAGGGAACAGTTCTAGTACTACTGGACTACTCCCGTGCTTTTGATGCCCTGGATACGTCACTGCTACTGTCCAAGTTGACCTATTATGGATTTACCTCAGATACTGTGAAGTGGTTCCATAGTTACCTTACTAACCGCTCACAGTATGTTGAGATACGGAAAGAGGATGGTACAGTCATGTCATCATCCCCCCTTAATGTGACAAGAGGGGTGCCGCAGGGATCCATCTTGGGTCCACTTTTGTTTATTTTATATACTGCAGACATCACGGGTTCCTTCCAACACTGTCAGTTTCATATGTACGCAGATGATACACAATTATATTCATCATTTAAACCTAGTGACACGCTTGAAGCTGTATCTAAAATAAATGAGGACCTGCAAAGGGTAATTACTTGTTCAAAAGAACATTCACTGATATTAAATCCCTTAAAGTCAAAATTTATGATACTGGGTAGTGAGTGACAAATTCAGTCTATCTTGCAACATGACCCTTTTATAGTCATAAATGGTCAGAGAGTTACAAGGGTTGAAGAGGCTACTAGCCTTGGTCTTATGATTGACCCTCAGCTACGGTTGGAGGGACACATAAATAAGATTGTGAGGAATTATTTTTATAGGCTTAAAGTTCTCTACAATATACGTGCCTACATAGGTATGTCATTAAGAAAGCAACTAGTGGACAGTCTCATACTATCTAGATTTAATTATTGTGACACAGTATATGGCCCATGTTTACTAGCGAAAACTAATAATCTTATACAACGCATACAAAATGCCTGTGCCCGATATTGTTTTGACATACCAAGACGCCAACATGTGACACCTTATATTAATAGTCATAACATATTGAAGATGGAGGCCAGGAGAAGGCTACATCTAGCCACCATGCTATTTGACTTGTTGGGAAGCAAAAAAACCTCATTACTTATATGAAAAAATATGTTTAAGACAAACCCACTACCCTTACCCTGTCAGGTCTGCAACCAGTACAATATCGGTGCCAAGGCATAGAACTAGAGCTTTCCGAGGTTGCCTAAAATATGCAGCAATGCGAATCTGGAATGATCTGCCTCCACCTCTTAGGGACCTAAAATTCAAACACAGTTTTAAAGTCAAGTACAAAGCATTACTATTACAACATCAAAAGTGCATTAGCACATATCCTTTCTTTTTACTAGGATGTTTTGGCCCATCAACTGGATCACTCCAGAGTCGCATTTCACGGCACTTGACGGCATTGTCTGTGCATGCATGTCTTTGTTCTGGGTTCGAACTGTACTGTTTGGGTGTGCGGAGCCTCTGATGGGACGTATGAGTTATGATTGTTATATGTATAAATGTATACCTAAAGGAAATGTTAAATATTGACAAAATTATTTAATTTTTTATTGTTGGAATGTTGTAAAATTACTTACTCTTTTAGCGTGCGGTATTCTTCTTGATACTTAGGTTACTTGTAGGGAATTATGTTTGTTTTTGACTTATATACGGAGCGATATTGCCTGACGACGTCAGGTGGCACACATGGGGTGACGCTGAAAATCAGTACTTGGGTGGTAGATACCCACCTTAGTGTATGCTGAGTGTCAATCCCTTATTGCGGACATGGCTTACATAATGTTAATACTGTTTCTATTTTAATATTGATTGATTTAATATCCATTTAACACGTGTTATAAATTGCCACGTAATAAGACACGTTGTCGAGTTGTCAATGCTGCCATGCTTGACAATTTTGTCATACGTAAAATGTCATACGTATGCTCAGGTGGCGGCTACCACAGATAAATAATATATTTATAGCGCCTCTTGGTCAAGGTTGTACGAGCATTCGCCGCCAGAGTAGCTCTGTTTTTATTTTTATTTTGCTATTTTGTCTTTTGTATTTGTACCTTTTTTTTTTTTATCGTGCGGAAATCCCTTCGGATACCCCCCCGCCGGCCAGCGGGGGCGGTTATGTCGGGCTTGCACCGACCAAAACCGCACGCCGTCTCGGGTCTTCAGACGCCGGGGTGCAAGGTTACCCATAGAGCATATCCCTCGCACCCCGGCTGACCCTGGGCCATCTCACCACTAACAGCATCGCTCATCCTGTCTCCTCTGAAAGCAGAGGAGTACGGAGAGCGATGTGTTCCCGCCACGTTGGGTATTGGCCGACGATCAATGCCAACCCTATGAAGGGGTGAAGGGGAAGCCATTGACCGCCGCCCAGGGTGTACCGGCCGCTCCGATTCCGTTCCCCCCGGACTGCAGCGGGATCGGAATCGGAGCGACACTCGAGGAGGTTACCCAACACACACCCCTTTGTATTTGTACCTAATCCGCAATAAAACACTTTTCTTTCTTTCTTTCTTATACAGTAAATCAACTTAGGCCCAACCATAATGATTTATGGAGTCTTCAACGGAATATTTACACAAAAAAATAAACATCTGCCCAACAAAATTAAATGGTAAGGTTGTTTAACCGAAAATCTATACAGTAAATCAACTTAGGCCCAACCGTAGCGGTTATGAGTTTTCCAACACAAATTCCATACAACTAACCATCATTGGCCCAACAATGTTAAACGGTTAGGATTTTCAACGGAAAATCCACACAAAAAGTCAACCAAGGCCCTACGGTAATGAGTTATGGAGTCTCCAACGGAATATTTACACAAAAAATCAACATCTGCCCAACAACAGTAAATGGTAAGGTTGTCAACCGAAAATCTATACAGTAAATCAACTTAGGGCCAACCGTAGCGGTTATGAGTTTTCCAACAGAAATTCCATACAAATAACCATCATTAGCCCAACAACGTTAAACGGTTAGGATTTTCAACCGAAGATCCACAAATGGTCTATGTCCGGTTTTTCTCAACAACAAAACACAAAACAAGCTTCTCAAAAACAAGCGTAACATTCAAACCTGACCAACACTCCACAATAAAAAAGAAACTTGCACTCAATGTGGGTCGAACCCGCGACTTCTCACGTAGCAGTCAACTCTATACCGCTACGTCTCAGAGGTACTGCATAATAGTAACTTTGCCTTTGTGACCGCGTCCTCCCGAGGGCAGGTAGAGTAGCGCGCTCGGTGGGCCCTAAAAATAAAAAGCATTTTTAACATCGATTCTCTTAGTTATTTTTATATTTGGCTTTCAATTGTTAGATTTGGCAGCCACTTAACTAGTCAGATGTATAGTTAACCAATAACAAAGCACACCCCTTGACATTTCTTTGTATATCACTTAGGTGGCAGACAAGCACACGGCCCATCTCATGGAAAGTGGTTATCGTAGCCTATGGACGTTTGCAACACCAGGGGCGTCACACTCGTGCTGCCGACCATGTAGAGGGGCTGAGGGGGTTAGGACGGGGGATAACATCATGACCTACTCCTGCCAATGAGGTCGTCGACATGTTTTATTTCTTCAAAAACTAGCACATCCTGTGGAAATATTTCGAAGCCACAGGAGCTGACCTATCTTCAAGTTAAAACCATAATAGTTATGTATTACGCCTGCTGGTTAATGCACGAGGCTCAGACGGAGGCTTTCCTCTTAGGCGGCAGTCGATTAAGTCAAATCAAGATATAAAGTAGAAAATACAAGGTTCTTATGTAACCGCAACTAATGCTGTGATGAAGATGAGTAATGTGTTAAAATATATGAACTTACTATCTTCTCTGGAAGACACATTAGCTCATCAGGCATTTCTGACTGGATTCCAGTGGCGGTGCTTACTGGAGGCGGCGTATCAGACGCTACTGGAGATGGCAAATCTTCAAGCCATTCCACATCCATTGCAGGTTTTGGATTTGGGCTTAAAGGTTGAGGAATGGTCGTGGGAATAGGATCAGCAGAGGTGGAGGGTAGATGTAGGAGGATGGGATGTGACATGACCTGGGATTTCCATCTCAGCTGCAGTAGCGGCATCAGCAAATGATGATACACTCTGTGAAAATAATATCCTAATAAATAATTAAATTTGAGGATTGGGTGCTACAGCAAACATTGGGGTAGGCCTATGTTCAGTAGTGGACTGCAATAGGATAGTATCGATGATTGGTGAAATAACCTATTTAACTCATAATCATTCTACCAGACAATTTGAGATTCTTAGAAAAAAATGGAACCAAATTGCTTGTATTGTATTGTTTATGTTCAAAAGAATTGTTCGCCATATGCATAGAGTTCATCCTCACACATTAAGACCGATTAATGTCAAGAGGGGGATCGCAGGTTTCAACTTGGTCGTCAATGTAATGATAGGTGGGTTTTCATCAAAAGGTAATATTCTACTCTCCTCAGAAGTTTGTTCTTCTTCTCCGAGGGCATCTTCAAGATCTTGTTGAATTTCCAGTGCAGATCAGTAATAGTTTACTTCATCTTCGGGTTCAGAGTCTGATGATTCTAAGTCATCTTCAGATTGATCCCAATTTTGTAAGAAATCATTAATGTCTTCATCCGATAAACCAGCCATACTGTAAATTAAAAATACAATGTATTCTTGACACATACATAACAAACGGACACAATAAAATGAAGAAGTACTACCTACAATCATTATTTCGATCGTTTTTACACAACACAACAATTCAAACCTTATTGATACCACTAAATATTACGTTTATGCTGTATAACATAAACAACATAACATAACTTCACGCCTGTATGTAGCAGAGGTGTTTTACACACCCACGATTCGCCAGTTATGTTAAGGTCCCAATGTAATAGGGGGCGAGCCTATTGCCACCTACCGGGCACATTATTAATAGCGAGCGATAATTAACATTTATTAATGCACACATAACTACGAAAATTCAGAGGAGTGTGCCCGGGGCGACTGGGAAGAACTTTTCAAGGGAAGCAAAAAACGAAAAAAAACTAAGATCTATCACAACTTTTTTAATTTTAGACTTATTATCATACAGAATAGTGCAAAATGTTGGTGTTTTAATGTATTTTAAACCAAAACACTCACAATCAGAATAGACTGTGTAATTTAAAAGTTAGCATGGAGTTACGACCTAAAAATTATAAAAAAGTGGTGGATATGCCCTATAAAATTAAATGTTTGTATTGTAACAAGGGCGTAACTACATTTATGTTACTTTACTGAAGTTAGATAAGGTCTTAAAATAACTACGCTAACTAAATTTAATACGCTAAATAATTAATTGCCTACTACTAATCTTACTTATAAATTTGAAAGTTTGTGAGGATGTTGTATAAATGTGTGTTACTCTATCACGTCATAACTGCTGAACAGATCTGCATGAATTTAATTTAAAAAAAAAACAATTTCTAAGTATTATAATTTTTCATCATTTTCATTTACTTCGTCTTCTTCGTCTGTTTCATTCAAAGTATCTTCAGTCTGTTTGCTATGGGGCAATTGGAGGAATTCAGAATGATACGGTCTAGGTATTACTCCAATATCGCAAAGATGTTTTAAATCTTTAAATTTAGCGACCGAAATCGGCAGTCGGCTATTGTAAAGTTTCCGCAGTACAAAATTAAATTCTTGATGCTGACTTTCTTCATTATCGTTTATTTCTTTCAAACAACTACCCTTTCCTTTACCTTTTCCCTTGCCTGTGCCTTTACCCATTACTGTTCTTTTTCCCTTTCCCTTTCCTTTTATTTTCTGCTCATTTTCAGGTTCATTGAACAGTGTTACGTGTGCTACAAGGCTATTTTCATCAGTGGAGTATTTAATTTCGACTTGGTGTGCATTACGTTTTTTAAATGTTGCAATTCGAATATTTTTAAATTTTATTTTTTGGAGAGTTCCTTTTGTAAAAGTTTTAGATGCGAGCTCTTCCCAGCTAATGAAATCACTGTTATCCATGACTACAACTTCGTAAGGTCCGGGTCGTTTTCGAGCTGACGAAATGTAAGGAGCCCATTGAGAGGGACTCCAGACCGTCATTTTCTGAACCTCGTGGCATGAACCTTGTGGCATGAACGGAATCAACGGGCATGTAGGTATGCCCTGGCAACAAGTAATTTATCTGTATCGTCTGTATATTCTTTGATGTCTTCAGAAAAAAATTAATAACCGCCAAAACGACTTTATTTTTGTTTTGACCCGGACAAGAATCACAGTATAGAATCAAATGGGATACATTATTTCTGTTATCAACTTCCTGAAAATACTTGTACAAACAAGATGCTATATCTTGACTGCCACGTTTCGCATCACATTCTCCCCAAATATAGCAGTATACATTTTGAGTTCCACTTTCATAACATGTAAAATTGAATACTGCGTATTTTCTGGCGTATCCTAAAAGCATGCTATCACCGTGTGGTGTGGTCAAAACCTTTTGTAGGTCGAAGCTAGTGGTAAGCGTATCATTTTCAGGCCTTTTAAAATTTTGATGCATAATAAATCTTTGATATGTAGATTTTTTTTCACGGAGATGAGCTTCTAGGTTTTCTTTATCTTCTTCGCTCATAATATCATTGCGCTCAGTTCTTGTACATAACAAGCATTTGTCCTTCTTTGGTACATGGAAGCTAATATTATATTCATCGTTAAAAATTTTCTTAAACACCGACTCACCTACAGCTACTTTTTCGTTTTTCTCACATTCTTTTCTATAAATCCTGTACAAATTCGTAACATTTTTCAGATCTTGTGGGAGATAGACTTTTTTAGATTTTTTTCGACAATAATGCGAAGGTATCGCGGGAAGTTTTTCAATAAAGGACTTTGCGTATTCTTTAGCTTCAGGGGCATATTTATCAGGCTTTGTACGTGTTCTTAAATCGGTTTGAGACATTCCTTCTTTGGAATGTGACAAGTTGTACAGTAAATATTTTTGAGTCACATCCAACGTTTTAAGAATAAACTTTTGGCAGACTTTTTGATGGTCTTCTCCATTGTTGATGAAATATTCATAAGTTATGCTTCTCCTACTCATTGGAGAATCTGTTCTTTTCCTCGAAACAGGTATTATACGACTACTATTTACTAGCCAGTCCCTTCGTCTTTGTGGATCCAAGCTCCAGAAAAAATTAAATAGGGATTCTCTTCTGTTTTCAGTTATTTCATAGCACCCTCTTTTACACTTTTCAGCTGCACATGGATTTGGCCCCATAGATTTTTCTTTAACAATATCACCTTTTTCATTCTTATAAGCTTTTTCCGTATCTTTTAATATTTTTCTTTCTTTACGTTTGTTGATTTTTTTTTCTTTTTTCCTCTTATCACTCGCGTTCTCTTTATTAATCACTATATTTTTATTTAGTTTCTTCTTTTTCTTTTTAGGAGGTTCACTATAAGACTCAGATTCGTTGCAAGTCCAATCATCTGAACTGCCTGCAGAAAAATCAAGTTCTTCTCCTTCTGGTAGAAAGTCCATACATGACTTTTTAAATGATGAAATTGGGCGTGTTCGTTTGTTTCGGATCTTTGGACTTTCTTGTGTAATATCTATAGTCTTTTTGCACGTGTTAGAAGGTCCAGGTTGAATCTCTTCATGTGATGGAGAAGATTGCTTAACATTGAGCAGCGTATTTAAAGATGATGTTTCAACAGACGGCTCAGCATTGGAAGTTTTTGGTTGTGCTATGCAAGTATCTATATGTGGGGAACCGGGTTCCAAATCCGATGACTGATCATTGATAGGTGACTTTAGGTTATATTTGGATTGAGCAGGGTAGAAACATGCAGGTATAGAGTTAAGATCCAGTGTTGTGGAACAGCGTGAAGTTTCAGGTGGTTCCGTAAAGATAATAATATTATCTGCAGGTAGAAGATTGTTATCCAAAGATTTGACAGGTGGCAGAGAATTCAACGATATGGCGACGGAGTCTTCATTGAACTTGTTGAGCTCAGAATTATTTGTCTTGCAAGTATTATTGCTAGGTTTTATTATTTCAATAGATATGATGTTTATTTTATTGTCATTCCTCGGATTATTTTTGAATGGGCTATTAGGTGGTATTAAGTATTACTCCAAAAAACGACGTATTTGATAAGGGCAAAGAAATAGTCGATGTATTTATATCACTATCGCTACTCGCGTTAATAGTAATATTTGTTTTTTTTTACGATACTTTTCGATACATTGATTGGTTCAGCTTCGGTGTCACTATTTTCGATTACGTCATTGCTCTGATTCGAACTGCTGTCTTGATTAAAACTTGTACAACCGCTGTTCAGTTGATGTTGTTCTGAATGAGATCTGCAAACAATAATTAAAGTTTGAGTTGGGAAAAGGGTAAGAGAATGATGATGATGATGAATAATAATTGTAATAAAATCTTTTAAAACAGTAGAATACACATTTTAAGGTTTTAGTAAATTAACGTAAAATTGTAAAACAATAATAAATGTATACATATAAAATCACTGGTCCCGACTGACTGATTGACTGACTGATTCATCAACGCAGAGCCTGAGCCGAACGGCTGGACCAACAAACTTCCTATCCCAAATAAGAAAGTGTGTATGTTTCTTCGGTTTTATATTTTTCACGTGCACCCCGTTTCTTAACCAGCATACCTCGCGTGCCTTTAAAATAATGAAATTCAAACCAGAGTAAGTACCTAGTATTCACGTCGCTAACAAATAGGTATAGATACCTACATACGTACAACATACGCGCAAAAAACAACCTCTAGCTAGGTACCTACAACATCAGATTACAAGTATTATAATCATTGAATATGAGGAGCCCTAGGAGACTTAACATAGTCGTAAAAGCCTATCCAACCTATCAATCAAGAAAAATAATGGATTCAATAGGACTTAAAAGCCTGTACCTACCTGTACCTACTTGCAAAACGTTTTATTTTAGGGCGTAAAATTCACCACTATATCGAGTAATTAGTGAAAGGTAAATATCATACCCTTAGAACTTCAATTTACAATTAATTGTGAGTTAGTGCATCCAAACTAAGAAGGAGAGAGTTGGTACATCCGCCAACTCACAATAGTCACAAATTAAAGATGGTTTTTTTAGGTACTTACATCGATTCACCTTGGCAAATTATTTTAATGCTACCACCAAAAAAGTGATAAGTACACGATAAAAACAAAAAGAAGTTATAATTTATCAATGTTGCCAGTATATTTTTTTATTTA
Organism: Cybosia mesomella; assembly: GCA_946251805.1. Classification (NCBI taxonomy): domain Eukaryota; kingdom Metazoa; phylum Arthropoda; class Insecta; order Lepidoptera; family Erebidae; genus Cybosia; species Cybosia mesomella. The sequence goes on from OX276411.1 coordinate 12,881,659, forward strand.
TACAGATCAATAATTGAAATAAAACTATTTTTAACGGATTGTATCGCGGTTTATGTAACATTCGTGTAAACTTCCGACAATATCAAATCAATAATTATTACGTATAGGTAAAATTAAGAACATATATTTATTGATTAGGATAACATACATTTTAATATTATGTTGTTTAAAAACTACATTGCTCCTCAAAGGGTTAAAAGTCCATTACGCATGAATAATGAAAATAGGTGGAGGTCAAAAGTTCTCGACGAAATTAACTATTTAAGTCAAGTTAAAATGATGGACAATACTTTAATTGTTAAATCCCGCCGCAAAGTGGGTTTCTTAGGCTTCTATAATGCCGTAATTTCTGTTATGAATATTTTTGATACTTACGTGAAGTCCGACAGACCTGACTTAAAGTACGTCCTGACTTATAAAATGAGCCAGGATCATTTAGAATTATTTTTTGTGCCATTCGTAGCCGTGGTGGTTGGTGTCCAAACCCAACAGCTGCTCAATTTGTCAATGCATATAAACAGTAATACATCACGAAATAAATACCTCCACGGGCAACGTACAAGGCAATGATATATCAATACTAACTACTTCTAGTACGAAGCGTGCTAAAATAGATAAATCTTAATGTTGATGTTTTTCCCAATGCAGAAAATCTGCGTACTGCAAAAAAATACCGCCGTGACGAAGATGACCTACCGTCGTTACAAACAGAGTTAAGTGAAATTTTTCACGTTTTTTGGGCAATACCTGGCTCTGAAATTAATGAGACTTCGAAACAATGAATTGGCTATATTGCAGGCTTTGTAATTCGGTCCACTAAAAAAAAACTGTTTAATAGCCTGTGAAGCTGTACCACATGATTCTGTATTAAATAGGAGAAACAGGGTGGCACTTATTGTCCAAAAGCAAAGAGGCGGCTTAACTGTGCCCTCTGCGAGTGTAGTAGGGGAAATACGTACAAAATGACGTACAGTTTTGATTTTGGGACATAACTCTTTGTTATTAAATCACGGCACATTAATATTGTACACCAGTAATCTTTGGTTTCATACCTATGAAATTATAATAGATATTTAAAAGATAAACAAACTAGAAAAAATGAAAAAAATACTGACTTCCACGAAAATCCATTTTGTCCATAGCATATGCACAAAATGATATATCATATATGGAATAAATGACATACATGTCAACATTATGAAATTAGAGGCAAAGCTCGCAAATGAATCGCTTGGTTCGTTTAGGAACGTCCGCGCAAGAAGCGTGGGCCCAATGCGAACAACTTAAACACCGCAACCAGTCTTCTCCAGGTCTTGACCGGGAAAAAAGATCGTTGCAATATATGCAAGCGCAATCCTCTTCCTCATCTTGAGCATTGTTTGGCAAATTTTCTTCTTCACTGTCTTCTTCGAATAAGGTTTTGGTAACGTTTCGTTTCTTCTTCTCTGGAGGAGCTTTAGGCTCATTTTTTGACTTGATTGCGTTCATATTTGGAGTAGAAGTCAAAATCAAAGCGGTTTGTTGTTTCGTAGGCTTACGTTTCCCTTGGCCACTTATGTAACGTCCTTTTGGGACAGAAGATAAATCCACAATAGGAACTGCTAGAGTACAGGATGAAGGACGTTCTTTATTAGCAACAGATGGGCGATTTTGATAAGAAGCAGATAGAATAATGTCTTGACTAGTGTTTGCTGTTGACTTGTCAGCTTGTTTCGTAGTGTCAGTGTTTTGAACTGTATCATTTTTATCAGGTGTTACGGCATGGACTATTTGCTGATGTAGAGTTTGTGTAGATTCAGAAGCTTGAAGATCGTTAGTTATGGGAAGTAAAATTGAATCGTCTAACTGCTGTGTAGAGGGTCCAGCTATGGGAACTGAACTCGGAGCTATTTCTGATGACATTGCACATTTGAGGTGTCTTCCAGTGGTATGTTTGTAGTCTCCGCAGGTGCGTACATATAATCGGGAAATATTTCAGGGTTTAGAGGCCAAATACCAGTGCTTTTAAATCCGTTACAACCACTTTGCACTGTAGCTGCTTTACCATAAGCTTCCTTGAACAGGCCAGCAATCTGAAACAGTGTAACGACACGTCCTGGATGTTGTTTTAGCCATTTGGATGTCTCTTGGTTAAAATAAGTCTTTAAGGGCGCGAAAAATGAGACATCCAAAGCCTGCATGCGATGAGTGCAATGTGGAGGTAGACAAAAAATAATAATGCCGTTTTGTTTCGCATATTCTAGAGTCTCAATCCCTTTGTGACTTGCATGCCCGTCGACAATCAATATAACTTTTTCGTCAGTGGATGATTTAACAAAACTTTGGAAATGCTTAAGCCATTTGAGAAATAAATCTGTTGTCATCCATCTTGATTGTTGAGCTACACCTCTAGTGCCAGGAGGTGCTTCATCGACCAGTTCCTTTTTCATATTTTTCCTCGAAAATATCATCATCGGTGGAACGAACGTATCAACAGCATTTACACAACAAACAACAGTGGTATTGGTTCGACGTTCTGCGCTAGTTATTACGCCAACTTGCTTCCTGCCAGTGGTAGCCAATATCTTTTGGGGCCTTTGAACAGTAGACAGGCTTGAATCGTCAGCATTATAAATTCGATGTGGTCCAATGTTTTCAGATTCCATCAGATTTCAATATATCTTAAAAATCTTTTTGACTTGTGGCCGATTGAAAGCTTAAGCACGAGCGGCTGAAGTAGCTTCTGTTTTTCGTAAAGAAATATCTTTAATTCGTTTTAAAAATCCTTCTAACCATTCCTGTCCAGCTTTCTGTTTCTGTGGGTTAAACCTATGAGCGAAACCATTTCTTTCAGCCATCTCAAAAGCTAATTCTTGAACAGAAGCTCGCGTCAGTCCAAACAAACGAGAAGCAAGTAATTTTAAATGCTCAACAAATTTTCTTTCCACATCAAGTGGAAAAGTAGCTTTCCAAGATCCTAAACCCTTTGAACTAGACTCCAAAGTTTTGTTACTATTCGAAGCATGTCTTCTGAGAGTTGCTTGTGGCACTCCAAATGTTTTAGACGCCAAAATCCAGCCCATTTTGTTACTGAGGACTGCTTCTATAGCTTTACGCATTGATTCCTCACTCCAGGATTGGCGTTCAGTCTTGCGCTTATAATTACGCGGCATTTTGGTATAAGTATCTGTAAAGGAATTAACAGCATTGAATAAATTGTAACAGCCAGTAGTAATGATAGTTTTACGAGTCAGCCTTCACTGGCTGCAACTATTGAAGCCCAATTTACTGACGTACCCAAGAATTTTAATGTAGTCCATATAAATGCACAGATTATTCCGGCACATTTCCCGGATATGCTGACTAGTTTTGACTGTAAAAATATCCATGCTATTCTTATTTCTGAATCTTTCCTTAAGCCTTGTCTACCTACAATTTCTTACTCTCTGCCTGATTTCAATTTAATTAGAAACGATCGCATTGGTGCTGCTTGTGGAGGTGTTGCTATTTACCTACGTAATAATATTCCTTTCCGTATTATAGATTCATCTCCACAGCCACCACCATCAAACGCCGGTCAAACCTCTTCCTAGAGGTAGAACTCTTTCACACCAAATTATTACCTGGTGTTTATTATTGTCCGTCATCTAGAATAAATTTTTTCTCCTCTTTTGAAAACCTATTGGAACGCTATTGTCCCAGTTACAGTCAGACTATTATTATGGGAGATTTTAACACTTGCCTTATAAAACAAGACTCTCGCTCTTCATCTTTCCTTAGTACTGTTCAATCTTGTAATTTGTCAATTCAACCTTCCAATACCACGCATCACTTTCCGGATTGTGCCCCATCTCTTCTAGATCTTATTCTTGTTTCTTCGACTAATTTAGTCGCTAAGCACGGCCAGTGCTCTGCCGATGCATTTTCTTACCACGATTTACTTTTTCTGTCATATAAACTTCGCCCTCCTAAACCAAAACGTAAAATTCTTATGCAACGCAATTTTGGTGGTATGGATCTTGATAAACTTCGTAAGGATGCCAGTGAAATAGATTGGATTTCACTACTACAAGCCGAGTCTGTTAATGACAAAGTCAGGATACTCAATGGGAAGCTCATTGAACTATACGACAGGCATGCGCCTGTGCGTGCAGTGAGAGTTAGGCACTTACCTTCACCATGGCTCACAGCCGAGATAAAAAGTATGCTGTCAAAAAAAGCAGCTGCTAAATGTAGGTTCAAGACCCGGCCTACTCCTGGTAATCGCGAAAAATATGTTACTATTCGAAATCTCTGCAGTAAGGTGTGTAGAAAAGCACAACGCCAATATATTCATAACTCGATTGAGAACGCAGACCCAGCAAAGGTCTGGAAATTCCTCAGAACACTGGGTATTGGAAAGGCAGGTCAGGATTCTATTCCCAAAAAAATTGACATCGATTTACATAATCAACATTTCTCATCGTCGTCTACATGTGATCGGACTCACAAAGACAATACTTTGCAATATCTTTCATCGCTTCCAACACCTGACTACTCACCGTTCTTGTTTAATCAACTAACTGCTTGTGTAAGAGTAAAGAGTGTATAATGTCAGTAAGCTCCAATGCAGTCGGCAGTGACTGTGTAAGTCGGAACATGGTATAACCAATTCTGGAACAAATACTGCCCATAATTTGCCATGTACTAAATCATTCCCTTTCTTGTAGCATGTTTCCTAGAACGCTTAGTTCACAATCAATTAACTTCATACCTTACAAGAAACAATCTCTTGAATCCACTTCAGTCAGGATTCCGTCCTGGACACAGCACGGTCAGCACATTAATCAAGGTTACTGACGACATCAGGCTGGGCATGGAGAAGGGAAATCTTACGGTACTCTCCTTACTCGATTTCAGCAATGCATTTAATACTGTAGATTTTCATATCCTTCTTGGCATACTGCGCTCTATTAATATATCTCCAACAGTGATTGATTGGTTTCATAGTTACCTATTTGGGCGCCGACAGCGTGTGCGCGTTGAAAATTCCTTTTCCACTCTGCGTAATATATCTGTCGGTGTGCCTCAGGGTGGCGTGCTATCTCCATTGGTTTTCACAATTTTCATAAATTCTATCTCTAAGTCTCTTCCTACCACCTTTATGTAGACGATCTTCAAATATATACACAGGCTCCTTTACAAGAATTGGCGACAGCCTTTAACACTATTAACACCGACTTGACGAGGATATGTACTTGGAGCAAGCGGTATAGGTTGGAAGTGAACCCCTCTAAGACACAAGTCATAGTTGTTGAGAGCTCCAGGATGCTGCCTCAAGTTAATTGGTTACAGTTGCCAGATATTGTTTATAATGGTATTCCACTGGAAATATGCCAAAGTGTGAAAAACTTAGGGATATTCATCGACAGCACACTATATTGGGGTCCTCAAATCCGTGAAGTTAGTTGCAAATTGATTGCATCAGCGGGGTCCATGCGCAGACTGCGTAACTTTCTATCCACGACCACTAAAATTGCGCTTGCAGAATCTCTTCTCCTTCCTCTTCTTGACTATGTCGATGTCACCTATCTCGACGTCACCGAGGAGCAACTCGATAAGCTTGAGCGCCTTCAAAACTTTTGCATTAGATTTATATTTGGTCTACGCAAATATGATCACGAATCAGAGTTTCGCAAATTGCTCAAGTGGCTCCCAATTCGACTTCGACGGAATGCTCATATTCTTTCGTTGCTTTATTGTATTCTCTTTAATCCCAATACTCCCACTTATTTAAAAGAACGTTTCGTGTTCCTCAATGACACACATTTAAGATCCTTGAGGTCGTCAGAATCATTGGTATTGGCAGTACCTAGGCATTCTACGATTTTTTATGATAAATCGTTTACTGTACAGGCGGTACGGTTATGGAATGCACTGCCATTATCAATTAGACGGGCACAATCATTGGCCATCTTCAAAAGGATGGTGAAAGAACACTACCTGGGCCCATAGTCTCTCCCATTCCTTGTTCGGGTTATGTGCTGTCTTAACTTTCGTGCGAGGTATTAAAATATTATATTTAGGTTTAGTATGTATGTAAATTTAGTATGTATATGTGAATGATTTATATTATGCACGATTATATACAGGTGTCGTATTTATGTATCATTGTAGGTTTATTTGTAGGTATATGTACCTACTACATTGCAATACGTGTTTGTAATCCAATCTATTATATTATATGACTACGTTAGTTCTCTTTTCTTTTCTGTTACACCAATAACTACCCAATGTACGAGTTAGCTCATTTAGGATTCATGTCTATCCAAAAGTTGCCTGTAAGATATTGCTTTTAGCGATAAGGCCGCCATTTGTACATATGTTAATTAAGTTTACGTTACATGCTTATTCTGATTGGTGTACAATAAAGTTTAGATAGATAGATAGATATAAACTTTATTGTACACCAATCAGAATATACATATATGGAAACTTAAACAATACATGTACAAATGGCGGCCTTATCGCTAAAAGCAATTTATATCTATCTATCTAAATAATTAGCTCATTGAATTGTTACGGACAAAACGACATACATATGTCATTTTGTCTGTTACCTATGTATGTCATTTTTTCCCTATAGCGTTATAACTAATCAAAATTTAATAATAAATGCAAAGTGAAGATTATTTACGGAAAAAGTTATTTAAATGCAACAATGATTACTTAAAGGATACCTTACCAAAGTTTGTCGTCGGCCATGACACCTGAACGAAAGACTGGCGTGAGAACACGATTTGACAGGTTGGTATGAGCCGGGAGCGTCACGTGATATAGTTGTCTATGGCGGGCTAGAAGCAGCAGAATTTGAAATATGATGCCTGTTTAATTAAAATTTTTCTCAAGATTTAGATCGGAAATAGAGAACATCTAGAACGGGACTTGAAACCCGCAACCAGTCCCTTACAGGGGGAATGCTCTGACCAGCTGAGCTATCTAGACACGTCCCAGATATTCGAAATTCTCCGATATATTATATCTCGACATCAGATGCATTAGGTCGGATGTGCAAAAATCCAACTTTTCAGGAGAGCCAAAACAAAATTGACGAATTCATCGGTTCATATTTTATTAAACTATTAGTATTTGAATAAGTTTTTTTTTTTATTTGGCAGACAATTGCACCTTTCATTTTTAATGACAGGCATCACTATATCTCTTAAAATAAATTAATAAAAAAATTTTTTGTTTAATCGTTGTCAACCGACCTTATGCCTGAAATATTATGGATTTATAATTCAAACTGCAACCATATGTCTAGATCCAAACTTATGCTTGCAATTTCAGGTGTTAAATGTAAGCTTTATATTGACATATAGTTTTATGATCTTCAATTTATAACAATTAACTGAAATCTGATCTGTGGATGATACTTTATGTTTCTAAAATACTTTTACTCATTTCCTTTCAAGCAAAAGGTCGGAAGCCATTATATAATTAATATTTTGCAATAAAACATAGGTTTTAAGAAAACATAAAATTTAATGTGTCGCTACATTATTACAAAAACAAAGGGTCGGAACTTCCAATAACTAAAAAAAAAGTTTTGCAGACACACTGTTAAGTTTTAACGGAATTAAAAATTAATTAATAATTTTAGCTAGTACCCTAGTCAGTCTCAGGAAATTCAGGCTGATTGGCATCATGTTTCAGATTCCTGTAATAATCGTGAAATTCTGCGGGTACCCATTCCAAAAGGGTAATTAAATCTTTATATTTTGCAGAGGATATTGGTTTCCCTTCTTCTCGCACATTGGGTAAGTCATCGGGAAACCGGACGCCTTTAGACAAATTGCGTACCAAGGATATTTCAGAAAATTCTGCTGAAAAACTGGTTTTGTAAAACAGCATCCCGAGGGCGAAGATCGAGCGGAATAGGCAGGCTCGAAAACTTCGCCAAAAAGAAAAACGGGCCAGCGCAAGGAGTGACGGTGCTGCCCCCCCGGAGACCCAAGGCGAAACTGGACGTGACAAGCGGTGAGGTTCTGGCTCCCAACACGGGGGTGGGACCAACATCCGTGAGTGCGGAAAGCGTAGCCAAGGGGGGGGAGTTGTCACCGCCACGACGGAAGCTGAGCCCAAAGCTGGTACCTCGCGGCAAACCGAACCCGGCGGACTGACATCCAAGGCGAAAGCTGAGGAAAGACGTCAACCGGCGGAGGCAGCCAAGAGGGAAGGCAAAATAACCAGGGCAGAGCGTGCGGTACATGCCGCTGGCGCCACCGCCCCCAGGACACATGAGGCGCCTGGGGGCGGGGACGGCAGGGGTGGGGGTCCCGCAGGCCCAGCCCTACCTAACAAGAGGGGACTAGACGCGGGCCATTCCACAAGGCCGCAGGGGAGGTCCAGAAAGACGAAACGGAATCGTCTAGACGACACCATATCCCCGAGAGGTGACACCAAGCGCGTCAAGGTCGTAACCTCGCAAGTTAGCGGACCAGGAACGTCGTACGCAGATGCAACCAAAGCGGAGCTGCGTATGGCGATCCGACTGACACCTGCGGGGTTTTTAACCCCGGATCAGGCCAGACTGGTCGAGAGGCAAATCCTTGCCCGTATGGACAACATACTGGTACAGGCTCTCGACCAGAAGACAGTGATCCCCTTCCTCCCTGCCTTCAAAGGCAGGCCACTCTACGGGGACGGAGTCCTCAAACTCTGGTGCGAGGACAAGGAATCCGTGGCGTGGCTAAGGGAAGCAGCGGGATTACTAGAATCCCCTTTACCAGGCACCACACTGGAAGCAGTGAGGGCATGCGACCTGGTAACAAGGACGAAATGCGGGATTCTTCTCGAAAACGAGTTCCCGACCGACGTCCGACTGGTCCAGGCCAGACTCATGGCGCAGAATCGTGGCCTTAGCACTGAGGACTGGATCCTATATGATCTGGATCGTCAGGCTAGGGGCACGTTTCTAACGTTGGGGGTCCCAAAGCCGCAACTCGACCAGCTCAAGGAGAAAGGTCGGGCACTACATTACGGGACGGGGCAATGCTACCTCCTCGTCCTGGAAAAAGAAAATCCACGGCCACCAACGGAGGAGCGAACGTACAATGACCAGGTAGCTACTCCAGGAGGTGGTATGGACACGGGTGAAACCGAGGCAGACCCCACTGTAACCGCCTCGACAAAAACACCGAGCTCCAATATGGACCAGGGCTACCACATGAGGGACCCTGACCCAGAAATAGTTAGCTCGGACGAGGACTTGGTGAGTAGTATACAACATCTTCTCTCACCAAAGTCCGATAGCCTATAGGGCTATACAAACTAACCTCCAGCACAAACAAATCGCAACGGCTACCCTCCGAAGAGTGCTGGAGGTTAACCAGGAGACCATCGGCCTAATCCAGGAGCCGTGGATTAGGGGACACACTATATGTGGTCTCAACAACATCGGAGGTAATATATTTTTCAATAACACTGTCCGTAACCCTCGCACATGCATATACTTACCATGTAATTTAAATGCTACTTTACTCGATCAGTTTAGCACAAGAGACCTGACAGCTATAAGACTGGATCCACAAACCACCAGGAACTCTGGGACGACCGTAACCACAGTACTAGCCTCGGCGTATTTCCCGGGCGAGGAATCCATTCCTCCGAAAGAGCTGGCCGACCTGGTACAACACTGCGAGACAGCTGGCTTAGAACTCATCGTGTCAGCAGATGCAAAAGCACACCACACCCTGTGGGGCAGCGAATCATGTAACAATAGAGGTAAGGATCTTGTATCATATCTTTTTACCACTAATTTAAATATTCTAAACAGGGGAACGCAGCCAACCTTTGTGACCTCACGTAGTCAAACCTTAATAGACATAACTCTAGCAACGACGGGGGCAATGGAGATGATCACCGACTGACGAGTCTCCGACGAACCATCCTTCGCTGACCATAGGCGAATATGCTACAATATAACAGCAACTGCGAAACAGATAATTCCGTATAGAAACCCAAGGAAAACCAACATAGACAAATACACGACCGAGCTGGAAGTACTTTTGTCTAACGTAACTACAAAAGATATGCGTAGACACAGGGCAAACATTGACGACAATGTGGACCTACTAACAAAAAGCATAATCACAAGCTACGAGAAGGCATGCGAGCCTATCACGCCTCACCCGAACCGTGACCGCAAGGGGTCCTGGTGTCCCACCAGGACCCCGGAGCTAGACAGGCTGAAACATAGGATGAGGAAACTCTTCAACAGGGCCATGAACACTAGGTGCGAACTAGACTGGGTAGAATACAAGCAAGCCCAGGAAATATACAAAAAACGAATAAGATTCCGCAAGAGCGAGTCCTGGCAAAGATTCTGCTCAAGCATGGAAACCTGTAGTGCAGCAAACAGAGTGCGGAAAATTATAACGAACAGCGTAACTAGAACAATAGGATCACTGAAAAGGAGTGACAACACCTATACCAACACAGATAAAGAAACCTGTGAAGTACTACTGGAAGCACACTTTCCAGAGTGCACCCTGACGGACGACACCGCCTGGGAAGACAACACAGAAGAGACCACAACAGAACAAGACTGGAACACAGCCCACAAAATCATATCAAATGATAAGACTAGATGGGCCATAGCCAGTTTCTTACCCTATAAAGCAGCTGGCCTAGATGGAATATTCCCCGCACTGTTACAATGGGGAGGGAAGCTAATAAACTCCCAACTAACGGAAGTATTTACCGCATGTATAGCACACAGATACATGCCCAAACAATGGAGAGAGGTAAAAGTGATCTTCCTGCCGAAACCGGGGAGAACAGACTACACAGATCCAAAAGCGTACAGACCCATCAGTCTGACATCCTTCATGCAGAAAACGCTGGAGAGGATGTGTGATAGACATATAAGAGACACCCACTTGCGAAGCAAACCATTACATCGGAATCAACATGCCTATAGTACGAGTAAGTCTACAGATTCCGCACTACACAGCGTAGTCACCGTAATCGAAAGATCCTTGTCCACGAAGGAACAGACCCTAGGGGTGTTCATCGACATAGAAGGCGCTTTCGACAAGACGGGCTTCAGGAGCATAAGCAATGCTTTGACCAAATATGGGGTGGAACCAACGCTATGCGAATGGATACACAACATGCTCAAACAAAGGGCCATACGATTCACAGTGAACACTACGACACGTGCTAGAGTAGCCAAAGGCTGTCCACAAGGAGGGGTGCTGTCACCTCTCCTTTGGAACGTGGTGGTGGATGACCTGATAAGACGGCTGAACAACAGATACTTCCCAACGATAGGGTATGCGGACGACCTAACCATTCTAGTTAGTGGGAAGTTTGAGAACACTCTATGCCTTCTAATGCAAAACGCCCTAAAAATAGTGGAAGCGTGGTGCACAGAACACCAACTGTCTGTGAACCCTAAGAAAACCGAAATGGTACTGTTCACGAACAAAAGGAAACTAATAAACCTGAGACCACCAAAATTATTTGGCACAACACTACAGTTCGCAACTGAGGTCAAGTATCTAGGACTGACACTAGACAGCAAACTAAACTGGACACATGGAACAAAAGACAAACAAAGCCTGTATTACCATGTGGCAATGTAAACGCATGCTGGGGAAGAGATGGGGCATACAACCTAGAATTATGCTCTGGCTTTATAAAACGGTAATCAGACCAACAATAACATACGGTTGCATAGCATGGTGGCAAAGAACAAAGTTGATTACCGCACAAAACCAGCTACAATGTCTACAAAGAATGGCATGCTTGGCCACCACAGGCTGCATGTCCACAACGCCTACAGCCGCCCTTGAAGTGATGCTGGACCTCCCACCACTCCACCTATTCATACAGCAAGAGGCAGCCATTACAGCCATTAGATTGAATAAACTCTCCCTATGGACACACAACACGAGGGTGCCGCACACCAACGCGGTGGAAGAGGCCAAAAACGACCAACCACTCCTACCTCCAACCACCCCTGCGACACTATACCAAAACTATTCGTCTTTGACAAACGGTACAGAATAGAACTTAAGGAAAAAAGAACAGATTCATCCGGCACAAAGGAGGTGAGGATATACACGGACGGATCTAAAATGAAAACAGGGACAGGTGCGGGCACCTATTCCGCTGACTTAAATATTAATATATCAACAGCACTGGGCATGCACAACACAATTTTCCAAGCGGAATGCGTTGGTATAATCCAGGGCGCAGACGCGGTGTCTGCAAGAAAGATAGAGAATCAAGGCATTCGAATCCTAACGGACAGCACTGCAGTACTACACGCTCTACGCAGCAACACAATAAAATCAGGACTAGTCCTGGAGTGCCACAAGAAATTGGAGGGTATATGTGAGTCAAACGAGATTACACTCCAATGGATCAAAGGACACAGCGGTTCCCTAGGCAACGACGCGGCCGATGAACTGGCCAGAAGGGGAGCCGAAATAGAGACCTACAGGGTGGAACCCGTAATACCAATATCGGCAAACCAGCAAAGATGCTGGTTGAGACACAGAACAAGGAAACTACACGCCAAAATGTGGGCGAAGACGAAGGAATGTCGCCAATCGAGAGAGGCAATGCCATCTCTAGACAGACGACTCTCTAAAAAACTGCTGCGCTTAAATAGGGCGGACCTACGGTTTGTAGTAGGGACCATAACAGGGCACAGTAATCTTAACAAACATTTGTATGTTATAGGTCTAACGGACAGTCCATTGTGCCGGGCGTGCATGAGGACTGACGAAACACCGGCCCATGTTGTTATGAACTGCAGCGAGGTCGCGGAACAACGGGCACAACACCTGGGAACACCAAGCACACTGCGAGAGGCCTGCAGCAGACCCGGCAGCCTGGCCGCTTTTTGGAAGGAGCTTGGATGGTTGGAGTAGGGCAGTGGATACACTAACCACATCACGCAAAAAGGCCCAACTATAAGGGACCACATGCGGAAAATGAGCCCGCGTAAAGAAGAAGAAGAAGAAGAACAGCATCCCCGGCTGTTCTTGCTTTAGTTGAAACCAAAAACATTCTGAGATTTTGAACTCCTCGCCATTTTTGTTCCTTTTTCGTGTCACTAAAGGCCCATTCTTTTTATATAAAGTGGTGAAATCTTTGAAATGCTGCAGTTCCATATCAAATACTTCAAAATGTTTTTTTCCTCCACATGTCCGTATAAATTGCGACCAATCCCTGGGAATGGCAATCTCCATTGTCTTCAACAGCTTTTTCTTTCTTTCTATTTGCGAATGAATTTGGTCAACTTCCATATGAGTGTGACCTTTTAGCATAAATTTGTGATTCACGACCTTTAGGTTAGGAAATTCGTGCAGCAGCCAAATATATGCCATCACTATCATCAAATTTATATTTTGGCCAGCGCAATTATCTTACCAAAATATCAATTCTTCAACACTTTCAAGATTTGTTTTGTTTTCTTTTGCCCAACGAATGAGACAGGATGCTATTTCATTGCCTCCTCTCCCGCCTATATTTTCGGACCATATCACATTTGTAGCAACATTACACGTTGCGTCATATATCGTTAAGTTCAATGTCCAAAGTTTTCGCAAATAGAATGATTTGGTATTGGTTAAATTTGGTGTCGCCAAACACTTTTGTAAATCAAACATCAACACTCTTTTCTTTCCCAAACAGTTTTGTGCCTCTTCTTTATCAATTTTTTTCAAATTATACCTTTCATCAGCAGCTTCTTGGTGTAATTTCTGTTCCATTTCAATTTCATTTTTTTATGTTTCTTCTACAGCGTCTTTTAATTTTCTTTTATAAGCATCGCAATCGTCACACGTGTCTACTGAGGGTAGTTTGAAGCTAAGGTTGAATTTCGTGTTGAAAATATTTCGGTATAACCATTCTTTGGCGATAAGGTTGTCAGGTGTTCCTTCTGCTATCATAAATTCTTTGTAGTGGTGGTACATGGTCGCGATATTTAAGTCCGGACCTAAATAATTCTTCCCGCTCTTTTGCCGTGAATAATGGCTCTCATAGGTTGGATAGGATTTAATATGATATATTACAATTTTATTAGGTTCAAGTGTTTTATTTCCTGGTACGTGTTTTCCCCTCTGATCTCCAAGCGTTAAACCTCCATCCATTTTTTTTCCTATACTCAATTTGACAAACTTTTCTCCAATTGAGAGTGTATTCAAAAACATAATCTTGCATACCTTTTCAGTGCAACCGTCTACAGTAAACTTATAAGTATAGGAGAACTTCCTCCTGTCTACCTCTATGTCACCACTGGTTTTCATGTTTCGCTTTAAGTGTTTTGTTACGTTGCTAACAATAAATTGTCGACGCTGGTCCCAACTACGACATTTTTTCCAAAATTGGTCGAAGATTAGTATTCTTTTTTCGTAAGATATCTTCATATAACATTCAGATTTACACGTACACGGAGGCTTTAACATACGGCCATCGACGTTAGGTTTCTTCTTAGCCACTACTGAGCGATATGGAGATCCCTTCAATCTCGCAAATTTGGTTGCATTCCGATTCGGAATGCAACCACATTTCATTGGATCAACATTTTTTTTCTTTAGTTTTTGTGTTCCTGATGTTTCTTGTACTAGGTTCAAGTACACAACTCCATGTAAGTCAACAACCATCGTTGGGTATTTATCTGATGCTGAGATCGGTGGCATATTAACATATTTGTCATTATTTTTATGGCAAACTAAAGCTTTTGAACTGTCTGGATTTGGAGACAAACATATTGTTTTGTGAGTGCGTGGCGTATCGGAATCATCACTTAATTCACCAGTTTCAAAAATGTGAATCAGTGGTATTTCTAAACGTGGCCTTTTCTTGGGAGGCGTATAAAAACATTCGTAAAAATCAGGAATTGTATCAGGGTTTTTGTCACTGTAGACCTGTACACCTAAATCTTCTATTGTTATTAAATCAGAAGTATTCTCAGGATTTACTGAAGATTTAGTTGTACTTTCTGTATTAACAACATTAGAACACTTTTCCGATGAGAAAGAATTTTTTACTTGATCTTGGGAAATCTGTAAGGGTGTCAAATTAGGAGAGTTACTTATTTCGCTACAACTTGAGTCATCATCTTTATCAGGTTCATAATCCTTATCGCTGTCATCACTGCCGTAATCTTTAATGTCTTCTTCGCCATCTGAAAAAATAATTTTACTGTTATTAAAATTATTATACATAAATTTTAATAGAAAATACTAATCGTTAACAATTTTGGGAAGAATGTCGTAGTTGGGACCAATTTAATTTGGGTCGCATGGATGTGAAAATGATCAAAAGTTTATGAAATGTTTGCCTACCGTCAATATCAACGTCATGGGATATCTTCGAAAAGCACGCGGTATTGTTAAGTCCTTCCTCATGAGATAGTTCATCTGAAAAGAAGAAATATTTGATTATGGCAGTAATGACAGCGTTTGCCATCCCATGCCTTTGCCATCCCGTCCCGTCCCTGTCCCATCCCGTCCCTGTCCCCCAATGTTCTTGTGTTTGTGTTCAAACACAAACACACACACAAACACAAACACAAACACAAACACACACACACAAACACAAACACACACACACACAAACAAACAAACACAAAAAAACACAAACACACACACAAACAAACAAACACAAACACACACACACACACACGAAACTTATAACACCCCTCTTTTCAGCCCGCGACAACAAAAAGTGGCCCAACGACGGCATGCCGGCACCATGGCAAAAGATGAGATACCTACCATACCTACATACCACATGGTATGTAGGTATGGTATGTAATATTACATACAAAAAACACTTACACTTTGTGACATCGGATGGTAATCGTTCACGACCCTGAAGAACTTTTTCGCGTACTTTAGAAAGTCGTCGTCGTCTTTCAAATAATTCCTCGTACATCGGCACTGTGTTCTGCAAGAATAATACAAGTTTAGTATGTAAGTATATTCTGGTAAGTACTCACTATTATAAATAAATAAATAAAATAAAATAAAATTCGTTTATTTCAGACATAAAATCCATAACAATAATCAATTAATTAGGTACATACTCCACACACACATATGCATAATAAAATAATAGATAGATACATTCATCGTGCACTGCTATAACAGAGGTGTCTGTTACAGCCGCCCGATGTAGGTACAGTCAGTGCGACCGGCAATCATGGCTAGGACTACATTGAGCTAGCCCTCACCCTGCGCACCCAGGACGCGCACCGCTTGCGCATGTTGGTGTGGAAACAATCAATTCGCGCATCCGCAAACATGCCCGAGGCACTGCAATTGCGAGGGAGGCCCAACACAGCCCTAAAAGCGTTGTTATGCTATGTTTTATTCACGGAATATTCTAGGATAAGAATAAACTACTACACACCTAGGTACCTAGATGCATTTTTATTTACTTACTTTATTGTTTTCCTCCATGACTGCTCATTGCATTAATTAAACACGAAACACAATAATAAAAATATCTCACTATTTGCAATATACACAACCACAACTTTTTCAGATAACTAATCAAACGAATTAAGAAAAATAAAAGCAAGTAACCCCGTCCCGTGTTGATTTGTTATGAATTTTTTTGTAATTATGTGACCGGCCGGTCGGTGCAAGCGGCCGGCACGTGCTTCACTATCGGTCTCTGTCACTCTAGCGGCAATGAGCTATAATGCTGTCGCACGCCATTTGCCGATCCGCCCCGTGTCTCAAAAACGACGACGATGCGGTACGGGAATATCCGAACTATCTCAACTACCGACCAAGCACGACAAAGTATTTAACTTTAAATTTGGAGGCATAAGGTTAGAATTCCATAAATGTACACAAAATCTTATGAAAGTTGTTGTTATTACAGCAAGACAGTCTCAATATAGGTATTTAAACTATCATGGTCAGTAACATAAGTAACATAACATGGTAAATATCCCGTTAACTCTAATACTTAAGACAGTCTCATATTGACATGCGAATTTATGCCTCAATAGTGCTAGATAACATTATTTCAAGCATAATGCCATTTGTAATGATACGTAACTGTATTTGAATAAAATTTTTAGATGCATAAGTGCGTATCTGCTGATAAGCCTAGCGTGAGGGGTCGCACAGTTTTGAGGCATAATAGTTTAAGTTAAAATACAGCTACTTAAAATAATAATAATTCGGTGCATAAAAGTGTAAGTAAAGATAAAAGTTTATGCCTCTCAGGCAATTCAAAAAGTCCGTTTAACCGACTTTATGCAAGCGTGTAACTCGTCAATAAAAAGAGATAGGAATACCAGGGTTAGTTTGGTAGAAAGAGAAACAAAAACGTGTTATCCCTATATTAAAAAGTCATTTTGGGCGGATCTATACATCAGACCTAATGCCTCTCATGTCGAGATATACTCTTAAAAATGTATATAATATAACATAACATAACATAACATAAACTCACGCCTATATCCCCGAAGGGGTAGGCAGAGGTGCTAGCACCCACGTTTCGCCAGTTTATGTTTTAGGTCCCAATGTAATAGGTGGCGAGCCTATTGCCATTAACCGGGCACTTATAAACCTGCGATAAATACACACATAACTTCGAAAAGCATCGAAAAGTCATTGGTGTGTGCCATGGTAATACCTGGGATCGAACCCGAGACCTCGTCTCAGCAGCCCTTTACCCATACCACTAGGCTACCGCGGTTAATATCTATATATATATATATATCCGATATATTATATACGTCTCATATCGGATATAAATTCGCGTTAGATCGAATCCATAGCTGTGATATATCTTGAGAATCGGATCTCTCTCCGATATATTATATACGTCTAATATCGGATATAAAGTCGCGTTAGATCGAATCCATAGCTGTGATATATCTTTATTTAAATCAAACGACGCAAGAAAAAGTTCTTGACAAACACGTACCTTTTTTTTATTTATTGTGCCGAAATCCCTTCGGATACCCCCCGCCTGTTAGCGGGGGTGGTTATGTCGGGCGTGAACCGACTAAAACCGCACGCCGTTTCGGGTCTACAGACGCCGGGGTGTAAGGTTACCCATAGAGCATATCCCTCGCACTCCGACTGACCCTGGGCCATTCGCAGGGTCCCCTCTGATAACAGCAGAGGGGTACCTGGAGCGACCCCCGCGGACCTTGCAGGCCTGCCATACCACGACCCCCTCGTGCAATGGGGTCAGCTGGCCCTGAAAAGGGCCGTTTGGTCAGACTCTTGGCCGTTGACGTTGACGCCAACTACTCCAGAGGAGCAATCAATCATGCGTCATCGCCCACGTTGCCCAGGGTGTACCAAACTTGGAGGTGATCCAACCAGTCGCACCTCTACAAACACGTACCTTTACATCGTTCATGCCAGGCAAATAGCAATCAAATCCAACACATTTTTTTTGTGCATCAGTAGATGTTTTTCTTCGATGTATGATGTTTCGTGCTTGAATGAGTCCATTTAAGTAAGACTTTTTTGCTTCCCATGGGGGTAATTGCCAAAAATATCGAAAAATATCGGTCCGTGTTTCATAATTAATAGCAGCACAGGAATAGCATCTGTCCGTTTTTTTCGCAGCTCCATGTCGACAAGGTTTATCTCTCATTTGTCTACTTGGTTTTGACACTTCTTCTAATATGGTATTCTCGTCGACTTTAGTAACTTTATGGCCTGAATAATTCTTCCCTAAAAGCCTCAATTCCTGATTCTTCTTTCTCTTTCTTTTCTCCCCCAGAACCACTTCATCTTCCTGAATGGTATTGGAAATATTTTCTTTTTGAATGATATGTTCAAAAAAACCAGTTTGATCGTTCAAGGAAAACATTACATCAGACTAATCCGGTGTGGTACTACTGCATGACTTAGAGTTATTTTGTACTTCTAAGCAGAATTAGAATAGAATAGAATATGCTTTATTGTACACCAGTAATACGTAGATAATAACATAACTAATGAAATACAATGGGCGGTCTTATCGCGGACTGCGATCTCTTACAGACAACCTTCTGATGGACTGGTAATTTTGGAGTAACAGGCAACATGTGGTGTACTTACAATTTAAATACTTACATCATACCTCATAATATATAAATTCTATTACATATAATGTACATACAATATATAAATCATATTAGTACTTATCTAAAAAGTCTATACATACAAATGCGAAAAATCTAAAATCTTCAACATAATGAATGTTACAGTGACAAGTAGTGCTCCTTCACCAGTGTTTTAAATGTCTGAAGAGTTTGTGCACGTCTTATTGTTTCTGGCAGCGCATTCCACAGGCGCACTGCTTCGATGGTAAAAGATTTATCAAAGAACCTTGTGGAATGTCTAGGCATACACAATTTCAAATTTTCCGATGATCTCAAGTACCTCGTGTGCGTGTCATGCAAATATGTAAAGCGTTTTTGAGATAGTTAGGGGAGTCAGTATCAATTGGTCCTATAATGGCTGTTGTGGTTACTACACTTTGATTGATTCCTGACAACACCTCTTCAGGCGCTCTCGGTGAGCCCATCAAGCTCATCAATGAGGATATCGGGGAAGGTAGTTTAACACTTCTGAAGATATCGAAGAAAGTAGTCATTTCTTCTTTGGGGGTAAAGGTGACAAACCCTTCATCATATAGCTCGTGTTCTACGTCTGGATCCTCCGCAAAGGTCATCGTGTACTGCGGTAAGTTCAGGATCATTCCCGCATCTTGAATAGAGCCAATACCTAAAAGTGTTCGGTTGTCCTTTGATTCTGGTAGTACCACAAAGGACGTTATCACCACCTTATCCTGAATTTGCACAGATACTTTGATCGTATACACCCTTTGGTTCCTCTTTATCCCGTCTGCCAGCGTAACGTTTGCCGTTTCTTCGCCTAATTTCAAGCTGATATCTCGCAGCTGACAGAATAGACTATACGCAGCCACACTCAGCTTGGCTCCAGTATCAATTGTTGCATTACCCTTTATGCCGAGTATGTTGATGAACATAATTGGTCTCTACTTTCATGTCTGCCTGGATATCCATAGCACAGAAACCTAGTTCGCCTGGTGCGTCTGGTGGTGATTGGCACCGTCCCGAGCAAGTTGTGCACTTTGCCCTGACTACTCCTGGAGCACCACAACCGTAGCAGGAGAATTTTGGTTGAGAAGGGGATGGCCTCTGGTTAACAGCCTACTTTTTCACCACAGCCTCTACTGTCGCTGCTGCAGGTGGTGCGGGATGGCCTATTTGCTTTAGCCTTTTTCTGCATTCAGTGAATGTATGACCATTCAGCCCGCAGAACGTGCATCGCATCTTCTTGGTTGATTTTGGCTGATTGAGTTCATGCTTAGAGTTTATACGCTTTTCTTGTAATATATTTTCGATCCCCCGTGCTACTTCCAGCAACTGATCGAAGGTGGTTATAGAAATATGCCCTATATGTGACCTTATGTTAATATGCAGAAGTCTGAAGATCATGTCTATCTGCTGACGTTCCGTATGTTTTGGGGGTGGCAGCATAGAGAACAGCATCCTCTTCTTTGCCACAAATCGCTCTGTGGGCAGGTCCGGTTATTGTTCTTCACCCATTATTTCTCTATATATTACGTAGGCTGGTTTCTTGGGAGCGATAGCATTACGAAGTCGCTCCAGGTCAAGACACTGTCTTTGATTTCCTGATTGAACGTGGTGGCAACGTTGATGGTTCTCCGTGCAGCAGCAATGGAATGGCCGCCACTGCATCGCTATCTGCCACCCTTTCAACAGTCCTGTAAGTGGAGGCTGCCGAAATAAACGCCTCCAGGTGTTCCATGTCACCGGTACCATCGTAGGTGTGCGTGCACCCTGCCATAAAGCCTAGCGTGTGGGACCCATCGCAGCCGAGGTTAGTGAAATGATGAGTTGGGCCAGTTGTGCATCGTTAAAGGTTGCCATTTCCTCTTTACCCTCAACGTCGGCAGTGTCAAGATTTTCCACCGGATACGTGGTTATTTTTCCTGATCTTCTAACGTAAGTAGTCGCCAGTGTAGAAAAAAAAACTCTTCTCAACTTCATTACAAATTTATATTTTTGGATGCAGGTAGTTATAACAGGGGTGTGTGTTGGGTAAGGGGTGTGTGTTGGGTAACCTCCTCGAGTGTCGCTCCGATTCCGATCCCGCTGCAGTCCGGGGGGAACGGAATCGGAGCGGCCGGTACACCATGGGCGGCGGTCAATGGCTTCCCCTTCACCCCTTCATAGAGTTGGCATTGATCGTCGGCCAATACCCAACGTGGTGGGAACACATCGCTCTCCGTACTCCTCTGCTTTCAGAGGAGACAGGATGAGCGATGCTGTTAGTGGTGAGATGGCCCAGGGTCAGCCGGGGTGCGAGGGATATGCTCTATGGGTAACCTTACACCCCGGCGTCTGAAGCCCCGAGACGGCGTGCGGTTTTAGTCGGTGCAAGCCCGACATAACCGCCCCCGCTGGCCGGCGGGGGGGTATCCGAAGGGATTTCCGCACGATAAAAAAAAAAAAGGTAGTTATAACAGATACAAATACATGTGGGTAAGTTAAAAAATCATGTAAGTAGTGCACGGTCCAATCGGCGTTCGAGAAGACAAAGCGCCTCTGTACACATGCGGTAGTCCCTATTATGGCGAATGGTCCGGCTAGTTCCAGAGATGTGGAAGCTTCGCCGTACGCAACAACACTGCTCTTGGCAATTAGTCTTCACTGCGATCCCGCAAGGGGCGCGTGGAATCCGGCACTGGGATGCTTCTCTTCTCCGAGGCTTCTATCGCGGTGCCTAAACAGGCACCGGTCCTGGTAGCGGGGGTTTTAATCCCCTTTGGCTTGTGACGCCGGTAGGTCGCTAGACTTCATGCCACCCGGCTGTCGACCTGAGCCGGGTGAGATCACTGGTTACCCAGTGAAAGCCCAGCTCCGAGTGACCAGCGATGGAGCGGCGGCTTTCCTGCGGCCTCCGGCATCCGTGCGTCTTCTTTTCACCGGCCTTCACCTCGCCTGATGGTAAGCTGAAGGTAAAGTCTCAGGAAAGAGGGTCACCATTACATATACACGTACCATGTTGACAATGGTGGCACTCAGCTTGACGGCCTCATCAGAAGAGGATTGTCGTCGCAGCACCGCGTGACACCCACCGGTCCCACTAGTGCTGCGACCACAATCCCCCTGCCCGGCTTTGCACTTGCTGACCCCTGAACGCAATCAAACCGAAATTGGATTACTATGGAGGGTTTTTCGCAATCGTGTACCCACCCGGCCGAATTTTGTGACAAATTTGTATCATCAAATTTCTACCACCAGTAAACTCCAGAAAACAAGCAACTTAAAGAAGAGGAGAAAAAATATGTCCAAAAACGTATTCAAGAAGTGATTGGTTTGCACATTGATAAACCACGTCAAGGTTGCGGTAATAGCAATGACGGAAATACGGCAAGGAGGTTTTTACAAAATTACCACTGCTCTGCAGAGATCTCCGGAATTGATGAAGAATATTAATCAAGAGATTATATGTAATTCTTCAAACTATGTCATCGGGATTCCCTATAAACACAGATAAATTCGGCCAGTATACATTGATAACCGCGCAATTATATGTAAGTAAACAAAACTGGTCTTCGGTCCATAAAGTACTTATACATGGTGCTAAAATAATAGAGCATTATGCAGTTTTGCCTATTGACAATTCTTTGAAGATGCCCAGGAAGCCCGAAATAAAGATTCCAAGAAATATAGGTTACATCTCGCTAGGAAGTGTTCCAGATCAGCATCAAACGAAGACGTTCTGCATATTTTGTTATATACATCCGATCTTTATATATCTAGCTTAAATAAACCAAGTTTTCTAATATCCAAAAAATTGTTTCACGAAGCTAAAGAATTGTTGTAAATAGAAAGTGATGAATAGGCGTGATGAATAAGCGCTAAAAAAATTTTCTCATGTTTAATAATAATAATTTATTTTAAAACTTATTTTAAGCAAAAGTATAACTTTTATTGCTATTTTAATATAACTGTATAATTTTTTGTATGAAATATCGTATAACTTTATCTTTGTCATTTTTTTACGAATAATATATTATTTTTAAAATGAAGATGTTCGATTTCTTTTAATGCATTGATATTCACAAATACGTGAAAAAAAATTCAAGGAGAAAAATAACAAAACAACAGAGTTATCGATTTTTGAGATGGAAAATACAGTTTGGTCCCATAGTGCGCCGCTACGATAAGGTGCTTATCATCATACGTGAAGCAATGAGTCTGGCAGTAGCTAGAGCCCAAAAAGGATTGACTACATCCATAACATCCAGGAACAAATCTTACTCAATCTTAGATACTGCCCCAGATTGGACTCTCCTAATCGACACGTATGAAAAGCAGTATAAAATTCCGGAGGATATTGGGGTTTCGTCATCTAGACCTGACATATTCCTTTATTCTAAGAGGTTAAAACATGTGGTTCTTGTGGAACTTACTGTACCGTCGGAAACAAATATACCGAAGGACCACACAATAAAGAAAAATAAATACTATGATCTCACAAACGAATTAATCAAAAACGGTTACGTGGTTAATTTGTATGCAGTGGAAGTGGGAGCGAGAGGTATACCAGCAAAATCTCTCTATAACCTACTTAAAGATCTAGGCCTATCGAGAGCTACAATAAGCTCATTACTAGGACGAATGTTTATATCGGCACTAGTAGGTTCGTATCAAATTTGGTTAGGCAGGGAGGGGAACTTGGGTAGTGAAGGTGAGTGTTGATGTACAGTCAGAGCTCATAAGTGCATTAGCACAACAAGGCTCAAAATGCTGTGGTGTGCGGCCGCCAAGCGCCGGGCCGGTTTTGCGTTTACATATGTGTGTGTGTGTAATGTTTCAATGCAACACGACGCGACGCGTCATAGCGTAGACTAGAACAACAAAATATGAGTAGTTCGTGCTAGACAAAGATAACGATATAATAATATGTTCGTTTTCATAACTGTATTATTCTTTACAACTGCTGTGAGTCATTAGATACTAATACAGTAATTTACCAACCTAGTAAATTAACTGATAGCTAAGTGGCTGAAGCAAGCTACTATTGATTCACAGTGATTAGAGATATTTGTGGTTCGATTCCAGCTTATAACGATTTTTTATATTTATGACAAAAATATAATTTTAAATATTGATATAGTAATTTTGTATGAAGTTGGCATTAGTTATAATTTATGTGATTAATTATGGGGTTATGAAAAGAAATGATACAAAATGTTTGATTCGTAACTAAATATATTTCATTTTTACTATCTACCTATACTCATTGTAAATTTTATTGAGGTTTATAGCTTAAGTATTCGTTTTCTCAAGGAAAAGAGGATTGAAACTTAACCTCAATCTTACAATCTTAAATTAACTTGTCCTATAGCCAGCACGTCCCCTTTTCACCAAATGCACAAAAACTACTTCTTACTTAACTGGGTTATTGAATATATTTTTTGTAATACATGGAAAGATCATTTTTTTTTTTTTTACGTGCGGAAATCCCTTCGGATACCCCCCCGCCGGCCAGCGGGGGTGGTTATGTCGTGTCTCGACTAAAACCGCACGGTGTCCTCCCCAAGTGTCCGTTGCCGGGCACCCCGGGTAAGCCCTCGAAAGGATAACCTCAGGGAGAAATGGAAAGATCATTAAGTATAGTTTACTTACTTGTAAGTTATGTAACAAAAGTGTTCTTTTTATACAGATTTAATATTTAGAACAACAAGATTACTTTTTTCCAAATACCCAATTAAGTATAATTAGTATGGTAGGCGGACAAAATATTAATAATTTAAATATTAAGAATTAAGAAGTGGAAGTGGGTAGTTGGTTAAAAGTGCACTTTTCGTCTCTTGATATTTAATTGATTTAAAAATAGTATTATCTGTTTTTACACTAATTAAATGATTGGATTAGTCAGTTAACTCAACGTACCTGCCAGTCTAGCGTTTTCTCCATAAACTAAACACTAAATAGCAACACAGAAAGACGATGGAGAGCTCCTTACTCGATAAACAAAAATATTTTGAAGAGCGAATGGCAAGATTTGAGGCAGACCTGCAGAAGAAGTCCTCAGCAAGTACTGGGAGCCTGGCTGATGAGTTTGGTGCATTTAAAACATTCGTGTTACAGGCGCTTAAGTCGTTCTCACAACACCTTGATACAGTTGCACGGGAGGTAGATAATCTGGAGACACGTAGCCGCCGAAAGATTCTACTCTTACATGGCATTGCAGAGACGACAGGTGAGGAAGCGGTTGAAGCTGTTACTAAGGTCGTACAAAAACACCTCAAAATCGACCCTTTTACATCTAAAGATGTCAAACGGTGCCAAAGAATGGGACGGCAAACATCTAGTCAGCAGCCCAGACCGATCCTTGTTAAACTCCAGAGTGTAGCAGTAAGGGACAGCATTTGGTTCTCGAAGACGAAGCTGAAAGGTACGGGTATTACTTTTTCTGAGTTTTTGACTAAGTCACGGCACAGAGCTTTCCTGGCTGCTCGGGATAAGTTCGGAGTTCACAAATGCTGGACGAGGAAAGGTTCCGTGTATGTTCTTGGTTCGGATGGAAACCGGCACCGCATCGTATCCATTGGTGACATCGCAAACATATAGTGCCCAGATCTCGAAGACACTGCTACAGTCAAAACCATTTCTACAAGATCCAAGCGTGCAGCACAAAAGAAATAAAGTTTCTATGTCATTCGTACTTGGTCGGGTAACTAGTGTTGATGTCTGTACTACTTTTGAACTATTCATACTATTTTATCAACATTTAATCACTACCTTCGTTAAAGAAAACTAGAAATTGCATAATAGTAACAGTATTTTGACTTTTGACTATGAAAGGACATGACATTACATACAAACAAATACACGACAAATGACAATCAGCGTTCCATGTTACTCACAATGTAATCAATATTAGCATGTCTTTTTGTCAGAAAACTAGTCTTTTAAGTCTTAAATAATAGTGTAATCTGTCATATCGATACTTCTCATTGTTAAATAAATAATATTGATATGATCTTCATGTTATAGTACGTTACAAATTGTTGCCCGGTATAGGTATTTGTGTGTACCGCTGTGATATTTGTGTATGTTGTAAATTTTTAAATTACGTTTAACACGCAACTGGCGGGTGGATACTGTATATTGGTATTTAGAGTCTTTATTTAGGGTACTTATACTGATATACACATTATAATATATAGATACATATATATACATATATATATATATATTATTTCAATTTATTGCATATGCTAGACTGTTTTCTATTCTAATTATTTCTAGCATTATATCCTCTACGTTATTAGTTATTATACTTAAAGTCTGAGCAAATTTTGTAAATCTCACTAAATTATAATCTCTAAGGGCATCTCTTTCTAACAGTAATTCTAGAGATGCATTGATTATCGCGTGATTTGAAGCTAATTGTTCCAAAACAGTGTTATGTTGAGTCATCCATTCTTTACACAAACTAATATGGTTGTTGACTTCGGAGACCATCTTAAGGTCGTTTTCCTGCAAATTTCTAATGGCTTCATCGTATCTTAGGGCATCTTGATGATCTAGGTTGCCAGTAACACTTTTTATTACTGACCCTAAGCTATCTATCAAACCTCTTTTAACTCTTATGGGTTCCAGTGATCTTATTCGACTTAGTACCTTGTTTAATTTGGTGGTAAGGTAATCGATTTGGTATTCATAAATAGTATAAGATCCTGCGTTAAGTTTAACTCTAAACATTTTAAGTTGAGTTTGTACGGACTCTATTTGGTCTTCGATATCTGTCAGTTGAATGAATTGTATAAAGGAATGGTAATGTGTCGTTAATCTGGTCGGTCCTAGTTTGTATGGTAAAAGTCCTGGTCCATCAGCTAAAGTCTCAAGTCTTATTTCTTGGGGATGCGTCGCCGGTATTATCAGTAGTAGCAGACTCCTGTAACAATTGGTTCCCTTTAGGTAGTCTTTTTAGTCGCGATTTAGCAACAGGGCCACGTTTTTTCGAGGTATAAATATAAATTGGTAAATCAGCTAGAACTACGTCTTGTGTGAAGCGTGGGGCAACTTTCTGGCGACTGGCGAGGGGGTTTCTTATAAAGACTTGTTGCTGGGGTGAGTACTCTGTCTCAGGCTCACGGGTTTTATTCCTATTTTCGATTAGGGCTGTACGATTTGCAAGAGAGGATTCATTTATTATATCATATACCTGTTTCATCTGTTGTCTATGATTCTGCGCGTATTGCTGTAAGATGTGTTCAGTAAAGTCAACGTCGATTGGGTCTCTGGGGTCAAAATGTCCATTCAATAAGTCAAACGGCCTACACTTGGTAAAACTGTGTATAGAGCTATTGTATGCTATTAGGGCGTATGGAACGAGATTAACTACTGGTTCACTTTTATGCTGTAACTTAAGAATTCTAATATGTTCCAATAATGTCGAGTGAAAGCATTCTATGTTACCATTATCGTTTGGACTATGGGGTAAGGTTTTATGATGAACTATTTTATGAACACGCGTTATCTCTGAGAACAATTGGTTTGTAAATTCGGGGCCATTGTCAGTAATAATAGTCATGGGCAGCCCATGATGAGTACAAAATTTTAATAATGATTGGATTATACTTATGGCTGTGCCGTCTCGCAAGTGATAAGCTTGACCATATTTCGTGAAAACGTCTATAAAGGTTGCGTATTTCTCCGATTCTACTGTGAAAAGGTCCATGTGAATAATTTCCAGTGGTTTTGTAGCTGGTGGTACTATATTAAAATGTGGTCTGATTGGATTTCTATCGTATTTAGCCTGTCCACATATGGTACATTCGTTAATGAATTTGGTAATCTGTTCCTTCATTTTGGGCCAGTAATACTTTCGCGAAAGGGCTAAATAGCATTCGTTTATACCACGGTGGTTTGTTTTACCATCGTGATAATGCTTAATGATTTCCTGCTGTCTCAGATACTCTTTAACGTTTTCTAATTCTGTCTTAGTTAATACTAGTTTAAGGGCAGAGCTTATAAATTTATCTTGTATAATAGGTACTATGGAATACATGCCTAAAGGTGGGTTTATTAGTATGGCGGTCTTAACCTTTGGGTTAACGTATTCTTTGATAGCATTAATAACGTCTGATTCTAAATTTGTTTCAGAAATCTGGATTGCTGTTCTTGTGTGTCCTTCGAAGGGTTTGGTCACTATGGGTCTTCGTTTTATGTCACCAACTATTGTAAGGTGAATCTGTCTATGAAATTTATTAAGGGGCTCGTCAGTGATAGGGACTTCTAAAATGGGATGTTCGTTACTGGTATGTACAGTGTCAGTCGAGGAGTTAGTCTGGTCAGCTGGTACGTTTAATGGATTAAAGTCTTCTATAACGGGATCTTCACTATTAATAACTATAGAGTCAGTCAGAGAGTTGGCACGTTGGATTGATGGTTCTGAGGGGTGATTTATCATTGAACTTAAGTCGTTGATGCTATTAATTACCGAAGTAATCTCGTCAATCTCGTTATTGTGTATTTCTACTCGTGATTCTGCATTGGTGTTAAATTTTCCTTTCTTATAAATTACAGTAAAGTCGTATTCGCTGAGTTTAAGTCTCCATCTCGTCAGTCGTGAGTTTGGCTCTTTTAAGTTCATCATCCATTGTAATGGTTTGTGGTCAGTCAGTATCTTGAATTTCCTACCAAATAGATATGGCCTAAAGTACTTGGTAGCCCACACTATGGCTAGCAATTCCTTTTCTATTGTGCTGTAATTTAGTTCGCTTTCATTTAATGTACGAGAAGCGTAACAGACTGGTTTATCAGAACCTATGGGTCCTTGCGATAAAACTGCTCCTATAGCGACATTCGAAGCGTCTGTGGTAAGATTGAACTCTCTATTAAAATCGGGGTACTGTAGAATGGGATCATTAGTTAATAACGTTTTGCATTTATTGAAGGAATTCACATAGTCGGGGCTATGGATTACTTTGTTACCTTTCTTGAGACAATGGGTAAGGGGTTTCGTGATGCGTGCGAAGTCTGGGATAAATTTTCGGTAATAACCGAGAAGACCTAAAAATTGTTTGATCTCCTTGGGGGTGTTCGGAATGGGATACTTTTGAATGGCTGAAATTTTGTCGGGATTAGGCTTAATACCGTCTCTACTGATTATGTGACCAAGATAAGCGGTCTCTAACTTCAAGAACTCTGATTTATCCATCTGGATTTTGAAGTTGGATTCTTTAAGCCTTTGGAAAACTCTTTCCAGGTTTTCTAGGTGTTCCTGGAGTGAGGAGCTGAAGACAATGATGTCATCCAGGTATACTAAACAAATGCTATTCTGGAGACCTCTGAGGACATTATCCATGACCCTCTGGAACGTAGAAGGGGAATTTTTTAATCCCATCGGCATTCGAGTATACTCAAAATGTCCATGCTCCACGTTGAATGCGGTCTTAGATATATCCTGGGGATCCATTTCCACCTGGTAGAACCCGCTTGCTAGATCTAAGGTTGTAAAGTATTGGCAACTACCTAACTTGTCCAGAACATCTGTGATATTTGGTATGGGGTATTTGTCATCTATAGTCTTTTCGTTCAATTTACGAAAGTCAACTACGAGACGCCACTTCTGTTTTCCAGAAGCATCCATTTTCTTGGGTACAACCCAAATAGGTGAGCTCCATGCAGAGTCAGAAGGTCTAATTATACCCTGCTGTAACATTTTTGTAATTTGGTCTCTGACTTCCTGTCTGTGAACGAAAGGGTAACGATAGCTTTTGGTGTATACAGGTACTTCGTCGGTTGTACGAATTCTATGTTTGATCTTATTAGTAAAAGTCAACGGTTCGCCATCTATATAGAATACATCTGCGTAGCGGCTACAGAGTGTTAAAAGGTTAGCCTTTTCTTCTTCGTTGAGATGGTCGGTACGCAAACGCGATAGCACATCATTTACGCGGTTTGAATTCTCAGTTGGCGTGCAATTAAAGTTGAATACATCTGCACTAGCGGGCTGATCTAAAGAGAATATACTGTCGTTAGAAGTTGGGTTTTCTATTTCTACATAACCTCGACCGTTAGTTACAGTAGTAAGGCATTCGTGTAAAATACAGTTACAAAAATTTTGTTCCTTAATGAAAACATCGCCTTCGGGGGCATTTATGGGTACCTTGATTATCTTGGAAGTCTTGGCTGGAATAATGTCTTCGAATAAATTTACATTCCGGGAGTTATATAATTTAATCGGATTTGTTGCATTACGTGTAATTAGTTGGAAGTCTTTTAGATTTATATTAGCTTCCAATTTAGATAATATATCTAAACCTATTAATCCATCAAAATAATCGTGAAAACGGTATACGAATAACTTAATACCATCACTCTCGTTAAATTCCGTAAAACTTGGTAAAAATATAGAATAATCACTTCTGCTAACACCATGTATATTTGTTACTTCGAAAGGGTCATAATTAAGGGGATATTGCGAGAAAAATTCTTGTACGGCCTCGGGGCTTATAAATGACTGGTTAGCGCCAGTATCTATCAAAAACTTTAAAGGGGGAAAGCCAATTTCTATGTAGGGTAATTGTCTCTGGGTTTGCAAGTTAATATCTATCCTGACTCCTTTGACTTCGGGCTCGACCGAAAATCCTTAGTTAGACCAGTGTGGCTGGGCCCAGGTTGCGGTTCTATCTCTTGAACCATTTGATTGGTATCATAAGTCGGTTCATTATAAGTCATGTCAGTGTTATAGTCGTAGTTGTAAGAGTTATTATAGTCATTAAAGTCTGTATAATATTCGTATTCGGGTGCACAGTAATACTCGTCCGAATAATAGACATTATCGGGCAACAGATATTCGTTGACGTTAACTTCACGGGTCTTAAAGTAATTAGTAGATGGTGGGTTACCAGATTTTCGCCAATCGTGACTTGACGACATCGGTAATGGCCTAGGGGTAAAATGCTGGACACCACTCATGGGTTTCACACCAGCACCACCGGCTTGTAGCGGGGCGTTATTCTTAGGTGGTAACCGGAACAAATTGCTCTGTGGGTGGTAATTGGTTGGTTGTGCCCGGAACATCTGTTGTGTTCTTGTAGGGAATCGGTTTTGCTGAGGGTGGAATTTAAACGCTGGATTTGGATTTTGATAAGGCCGTTGTGCCATAGGGGCTGGCCAGTTACTAACGGGGTGACGCGGTACACTTGGCGTACTTAACGGTATATTGGAGGGCGTAACAGACTTAGGGGCGCTATGTGTCTTTGAGCTATCATTGCGCTGCTGCAGGTACATAAAGTTTAACTCTTCCTGCACGTATTCAAGAGCTTTTTCAATCGAATCTGGGCGCATGCATCGTATACGCGATCCCAAGGGTTCCTTTAAACCACGTACAATAGCCTGCATAGCTACTTTCTTATAAAGGGCTCGTTTAGCGTCTATAGTCGTCTGTAATGTCTCGTGTAATGTCACGTATGTCATTATTGTACTAAATAAAGTCTGACACTGATCATAGAACTCTTGTGGGGATCTATTGTCCTGTCTAGCTAAAGAGAGATCGTTGTACAACGCGGTCTCATCCCTCTGGTCGGAAAAGTTATTGATAAGGGCGGCTCTGATGCCTGCCCAGGTCTCTGGTATGCCGTTCGCATTGATAGTCGAAGCGGCAGACCCTGTAATTTTATTTAATATGCCATTTAACAAGCAAAGATTTGAAAGCTCGCTGCCTGGCTCAGGGCTAGCATATTGGGTTACGATTCTATCACAAATATTAATGAATCTCGTTAACACATTATGGTTACCGTCGAACTCCGGTACCAGGCGTAAGGCCTTAAAAATAACATCGGGGTCGTAAGGCATATTTGGTTCAAATAAAAAGCTTAAATTAAGATCAAAATCACTATCTAAATGTCTAGACCTATCTGCTAGTTGCCGGCGAGCCTGACGTGATGCAGGATCCCGGGTATACGATTTTTCGGGGCGAAAAATTTTGGAAATACTTAGGATAAGACGGGAAGCAACACGAGAAAGATTTAAGTGTACTTACATAAGATATAACATCTCTGGTTCTTCTTCGTGAATCGAAGTCTGGATTCTTCACTCGGCGCTGCAGCTCAGTAGATTCCGGATTCTCGTACCGTGGCTTGATAGCCGCCCGGGCGACTCGCGAACGCGAATTATCGATATTAGATAGTCCTAAGTGCTCGCGAACCGGCCCGCGAGAATCCTACCGACTGCGCCAATTATGAGTTCTGCAGCCAAAGTATTGAAAAAAAAACCAAAGTTACTTATAATTAATTTAATTGAATGAAAAATTACAATATTATAAAGTAATGAAACCTATTCGATGCTAGAATTAGGAATGCACATAATTTTAATAAAACACATGACATCGATTCGCGGCGTCAGCAATCGACGCTCGAACGGTCGTCATCGGCGCGGTGGCGTGATCGCTGCGTCGGCGATTCCGTCGTCGTTGCTATGTCCCTTGATCGTCGTGTGTTTGCGGCGTCAGCGGTCTGCTTTAGGGATCCGTACTTAACACGCTGCTGAAGATAAATAGATTTGTTTTGTTATGTTCGTGATGTTCTAGCGTAGGAGTTAGGCAATTATTTTTTTGTCCAATATTGAGAGTTGTGATCTAAACTTTGTAAGAGAGTCAAATCGTTCTGGACATAAGCGCCGACGATGATTGAAAGTTAGTTTTCGATCAGACTTTTCTTTATAGAGTGAGTTCTTTCTCTTTGATGTTGATTTAAAAATAATTTAGTAATGTGTAGGCGACATAATAATAATAATAATTGCAACACTGGTCGCGTACTGTCAAAATATTTTTCTCAGAATACATTTTCTGTAAATAATTTAATTTTATACCTATTTTACATTGTCATCTAGTTATTTTGTGAAGCTAAATAAATTAACTAAATTATTAAAAATGAATCCTACCTCCATCAATTACACCATTTTCAGAGAAATCAACAAACACAGAACTTTAAATTTATGACATACGTCAATCTAGACGAACAGAAAGCTATGAAATAATATGTTGACACGCGGAAAATTCAAGCAACTCAGTCAAATAGCACAATTAACACCGACGGACTCGTCGTGCAGCTCCGCCCCGCAGCCTCAGGTGACCCTTCCATCGACAACTGCTGAGCCGTCGACCTCCGACAGTAGCGACGAGTATTTCTCTCCGCCGACGTCGCCAACACCTGTGCGTCGGCCGGGGAGAGGCCGGCCACCGATGTGCCTAGGACCCCGAAGACAACCGTCCTCGAACAGGGCCCCCGCCGCCGGTGATGATGTGCGCCGCATGAAATGGTCTTCTTCAATAAATGAAAGCGTCATGCGGGCATATTATATGGCTACAGAGCTAGGAACCAACCTCACTGCATACCGTGGTCGTTTACTGTCTCTGTTCCAGGAACTAGAACCGACTGTCAACGTATCAGCGCAACGATTATCGGACCAGGTGCGGGCTATTCAACGTTGTAATATGTTGGATGGTACCGTACTTGAGAGGCTATACTCTGACGTGCAGAATAGTCTTACTATCCCCACTTCATTGAATGCTGTATCTCCGGTGGAGTCTAGCGTAACCGCGAGTGTAAACCCGCCACAGCTCGATCACACTAATGAGGGTGTGGAAAGTGAGACTATATCCGTAAGTACCCAGTATAATGAACGATTAAGGAGCACTTTGGGGGATGCGATGCTAGAATATCGATCTATGATACCAAGCAAAAGACCTCGCTTACCCCATTTGCCCATGCATAAAAGGAATATAGCGCTGGTTTGTGCCCTAGATTCGCTATTACCTGAGTATTTAGAAAATAGCGAAGACCTTAGTGATACACATTCGATTTTGTACTGTGCGGCCGTCGCAGCATGTCGAGTAGCTGGTGTAAAATTTATTGTAAATAAAACTGCTACTCGACCCAAACCTGCTGTGCCTGCCTGGCAGTACAGGATTGAACGTCGTATTGCTGAGGCTAGGACACTCATCGGTAAGCTAACCTGCTTCAGATCAGGCAATACCCGCCCGAGGGTGATGCGCTTTGTGACACAGGCATTCTTGGGGACTAACGTTAGTCCTCAACAATACGCTTCATGTGTCACAGAGCGCATTGACTTTCTGAAGCAGAAAGTTTATGCATGGGCAAATCGGATACGACGCTACAAAAAGCGCGTAGATAGGTATAATCAGAATCGCATTTTCCAAAAGGATGAGCGGTGGGTTTATCGGAAATGGGAACAACCCGAGTCAGGTGTAAATGATGGTACTCAGCCGGATGCTGATGCTACGAATACTTTCTGGGGTAGCATCTGGTCGACGCCAGTCATACATTCAGAAGGTGATTGGATGAGAGAGGTTGAACGAGCATGTGAGAATTTACAGATTATGGAGCCAATTATCATTTTACCTGAAGATGTTGCAATTGCAGTCCGTTCGTTATCGAACTGGAAGTCAGCAGGACCGGACGGACTGCACAACTTTTGGTTGAAGTGGCTCCGTAACTCACATGCTCGTTTAGCAACTCAATTCCAATCATGCCTAAACTCGGGTTCCCTCCCTAATTTCCTAACAACTGGAGTAACCCACCTACTCTATAAGTCTGGTAGTGCTACGGACCCCAGAAACTATAGGCCTATTACCTGCCTACCGACGGTCTATAAACTCCTAACTTCCATTCTGAGAGTCAAAATTACTGCACATTTAGAAAAAAATTCGATCATCTCCATCTCTCAGAATGGATGTAGGAGCGGGGCCCGTGGCACTAAAGAGCTCCTTCTAGTTGATATGGCCATTAGCCAACAGGTGCGTCGTAACCGTAAAAATCTGGCGACATGTTGGATAGATTATAAAAAGGCTTATGATTCTGTTCCACATACATGGCTTCTGAGGGTGCTAGAGTTGTATAAAGTTGATACAACTCTATCTACCTTCTTGAGGTCATGTATGGGGCAATGGACCACGGTTCTTCGCTATCCAGGATGTTGCCAGACAAACGATGCACCGATAAGAATCGAGAGGGGTATATTTCAGGGCGATAGTCTGAGTCCCCTGTGGTTCTGTCTAGCACTGAATCCTCTTAGTACAATATTGGAGAATTCAGGGCTAGGCTATCGGTTGCGGAGAGAGGGTCGAGCTATATCCCACCTCCTATACATGGATGACCTCAAACTTTTTGCTACCAATAATCTACAATTGATGGAGCTATTAAAGATGACTGAAAACTTTAGTAGCTCTATCAAGATGGAATTTGGTTTAGACAAGTGTGCGGTCATGCATGTGGAAAGAGGTGGTATAGTGGAATCCGAAGGCGTGATACTTTCGGATTCCATTAAACTTAAATCTCTATCTACAACCGAAACCTACAAATATCTAGGTATGTCACAGGCATTAGGAATCTCCGAGTCTGGCATGAAGCAGGCATTGCAGGAGCGCTTCTTTGGCCGCCTGAAAAAAGTTCTGAAAAGCTTTCTATCGGGTGGCAACAAGGTGCGTGCCTGCAATGGTTGGGTCATGCCAGTCCTAATGTACTCCTTTGGCATACTTAGATGGACTCAGACCGAACTGGATGCCCTAGATAGAAGAGTTCGTTCGCTGATGACCACATTTCGGATGCACCACCCACGATCATCTGTAATGAGGTTGTATATCCCACGGAAACTGGGGGGTCGTGGCTTTCTAAATGCTAAGACCCTTCATAACCGCGAGATATACAACCTTAGAGAATATTTCCTTCAAACAAATACAGATATGCACCGTGATGTGATCGCATCGGATTATGGCTTAACACCTCTTGCGTTGGCTAGAGAGAACTGGCGCAAACCTGTCGTACTAAGTATTAATGATCGTATGGATGTATGGAAGAGCAAAGAGTTGCATGGACGTTTCTGTCGGGCTCTCCATGGGCCTGATATAGATTTACCAGCATCTGTGTCTTGGCTACGCTTCGGTGACCTATTTGGGGAAACCGAAGGTTTTGTCTTTGCAATTATGGACGAAGTAGTGATGACGAATAACTATCGGAAGTATATTCTAAAGGATGGTACGGTTGACATATGTCGGGCGTGCCACCGTCCCGGAGAATCCCTTAGACATATAATTTCTGGTTGTTCTCGTCTTGCCAACGGCGAGTATTTGCATAGACATAACCAAGTAGCCAGGATTGTCCATCAACAGCTTGCTCTAAAGTATAACCTATTAGAATCAGAGGTACCGTACTATAGGTATGTGCCCGACGCAGTTCTCGAAAATGGGCACATCACGTTGTACTGGGATCGATCTATCATCACTGACAGGACTATTGTAGCTAATAAACCTGATATAGTGTTGATAGATCGATCAGAGCGCCGCGCAATAATTATCGATATCACCATTCCACATGACGACAATCTTGTAAAAGCCGAAAAAGAAAAACAAATGAAATATTTGGATTTGGCTCACGAGGTTGTCGGCATGTGGAGTGTTGATTCGGCAATTATTGTCCCGATAGTTGTTTCGGTTCACGGACTGATTGCCAAGAGCCTCGATCAACATCTCAAGAGGCTCGCGTTAGGCAGTTGGGTCAAGGGCTTGATGCAGAAGGCAGTGCTCCTCGACACGGCACGTATCGTGAGGAGATTCCTCTCTCTGGAGCCCTAACCACCGGTAGCTTGGTCTCTGTATCCGATGCCGGTGGGCCACTATTTTTTATATTTTTAAATATATTTGTCTTTTTTTTGTATAGAATGTATTTAAAAATATAATGTAATATGTATTTAAGTGTAATAAAGAGAATAATAATAATAATCTTTATTGACAAAAATATACATTTAACATGTGTGAGAATCCCTGGCTCCCGAGCTAGTTTCGAAAAACTGTATTACAGGAGCCAGTGTTTTCCCCTTATTATATAGGAACAGAGATAATGTCAACAAAATAAATAAAATTACAAGCAGTCAAATCAAAAAAGTAATAAAACAGAAAACTAAACTAATTAGGAGAAGTAATACAATAATAATTTAAATAATCATTCTAACGCATGCAAGGTATGGAAGGTATTGGTACATAAACGTCTGCGTGTGTTTGAGTGTGTATTTGTGTGTGAGAGAGTGTGCGTGTGTTTGAGGGTGAGTGCGTGTGGTGTGTATGTTGGTGTCCATGTGAATAGGTATAAGAGTGTATGTGTATGTGCGTGTGATTACTTGTTCGTTGCCCTTACGCGCGTGTACGTGTTTGGCGCATCAGTAGTTTGGCAGTTTGCTATAGACTATTTTTTAACAGATTTTCAGTACCTTCGTAGTCCAAGCCCTTCAGCCACGTACCCAAAGTGTTTTTAAATTCATTATTAGATTGGGTATTGGTTTCGTGGGTTTTCAACAATGCATTGTAGATTCCTGGGGCCAAAATGTCGAAATGTTTTTGGGCAAAGCAAGTGCGCACACGAGGTACTGGACAACGCAGGACTCTTTTTGATGTATCGAGTACGGTTGGCACGGAATATTTGTGGTATCTTTTTAAAATTTCAAAGATATACATCTTTCTAACCGAAAGTACCTCAGCCTCTTCATATACCTTTGTTGTGGGATGCCTAAAGGGTAAGAACATAAGGACCTTCAGTACTGCACGTTGAGCCCTTTCCGCATCGATCAGGTTTGATTTTCCAACACCCCCCCAGGCGCATATGCAGTAACGAATCAAAGACCCACACAGCGCCATGTAGGTTTGGATAAGGAGATACTGGCTCGCTACCATACGTAGGTTCTTAAATATATATATCATTTTCCTTATCCGCCCCACCAGTGCATATATATGAGTATCCCATGTAAGTTTCTCGTCCAGTATGACACCTAGATATTTAATGTCTCTTACACGGTGTAGTGATGCGCAGTCACAGTTCGACCAGTTGTTTTTACGGTTGCATGGGTAAGTATGGATTTTTAGTGTACTGTCGACTTCAGCATTGGTTCTGTCCAATATACTGAAACAGATGTATTTCGTCTTGTCAGTATTAAGCGAAAGGAGACTATTTTGCAACCACTTTGTTACGGTTGCCAAACCTATCTCAGCTAGAACAAGCACTTGGTCCCAGGTACTACCGTGAAACAGCAGGACTGTGTCATCAGCGTACATAATAATATCAAGCCCAGGCAGCACAACACCACAAAGGTCGTTAATATAAATTAGAAACAGTGTTGCCGCAAGTGTGCTGCCCTGCGGGACGCCGTAGCAGCATTCCGCGCTTTCACTTTCCTGTTTCCCGATCCGTACTTTCTGAGACCTACCAGACAGGTAATTTTTGAACCAATCCAGTGCCAGCCCCCTGATACCAACATTCTCAAGTCTCGTGAATAGAATAGGAAAGGATACCGTGTCAAAGGCTTTTTGTAGATCTAGGAAGACTCCCAGACACCTCTCACCTTTGTCTAAATACGATGTCAAGGCCGTTGTGAGTGAGAGAACAGCGTCCTCGGTACATTTACCCCTTCTGAAGCCATATTGGTTATCGTGTAGTAGATCGTTGGACTCCAGGTATCCGATCAATCTCTTATTAATAATCTTCTCTAGAATTTTTGATAATGCTGATAACAGTGAGATGGGCCTGTAGTTGGTTGGCTTATTTTTATCGCCAGACTTAAATATTGGGCAAACCACAGCTCTTTTAAAGGAATCCGGAAAGACACCTGTTTCAATGCTTAAATTGCACAGAAATGCAATAGCTGCCGCTAGCGATTGAATATTTTGTTTCAGGATATTGACAGGTATATTGTCCCATCCTGGCGCGCTGTTTGATTTTAGTCCCAATATTACACCCCTTACCTCGATAGGGTCAGTTGGTGTTATTGATATTGAATGCAATGGTGAACTTGATGTCTTCGCATTGGCGGCCAAAACACTTTCGCAAGTTTCCGTCTGTTCCAATATACGGGCAGCCAAACTACCACCTATAGATGTAAAATAGTGGTTGACCCCATTAAGAGATTCTCCGGGCGAAATACCTGGGGTAAGAAGCTCTTCTGCGTTATTCTTACCTTGCCCAAAATTGCATACATCTCTTATTATCTTCCACGTCTCTTTCATATTGCCTTTATTGTCATTCAGTTTTTGTCTGTAGTAGTCAATTTTAAGATTTTTAATAATTTTATTGCATGAGTTTCTATAATTAATATATTCTTGTTTTAATATAATATCATGTGAGGATTTAGTAACTTTTTTGTGTAATTTGTCTCGTTTTCTAATACATTTGATAACTCCGTACGTAATCCAAGGTTTTAGAGGTTGATAGCGTTTCGAGATGTTTTTGACATTCGTGTTATTGCTTATCACTGCAGAAATCCTGGATGAGAGCATGTCTGCAGCAAACCTGGGGTCACCCATGCTGTACAAAGTGCCCCAGTTTTCTCTACCGAGTATTTCGTGTATCGCCTCGTAGTTAACAGTTACCTTCTGTTGAATCAAATTTTTCTTTTTAATTTTGGTATTATTAATACAGAGTAGTATTGGACAATGGTCAGTCAACGGTTGCTCAAAAACAATAGTCTTCCAACTTCTACAGCTTTTTACCATAAAGTGATCCAGACAGCTATTTTTTCAGGTCAGCCTAGTGATCCCCTGTCTAAGCCCGTATGTAGCCAGCATATTAAGGTAGTTATGGGGGGAGTCCGCAATATTTTCTGGTATAGTGTTTATATTTATGTCGCCTGTCAAGATTACAGTTTGACTCGAAATATTACGTAGAACCTGTTCCAGTGAAATGATATAAGTGTTCGTGTTTTTAAAGCAGGGAGGCCGATACGAGCAAACAATAGTGTATTCGGTACCTATAGATATTGTTAGGCAGTTTCCCTCTAAGAATAAAGGTTCACTAGATACTACATCAAGTCCCACGTGAGCATATACAACCACACCATCATTTTGGTTCAGCGTGTTCCGGGTCCAGTACATATTGTAGTTGTTGATGTTGGGTGGGATGTGGTCTTCATCAGTCCAGCATTCTGTCAATACAATTAGGTCGATATGTGTATTCAAGGTAGATATGAACGCAAGCATTAAGTCAGAGTTACAATTTACACTCCTTATGTTTAAGGTCAAAATGGTTAGGCAATCATTATTGTGAGGATCATGGTTGAGAACCTGAGGGCAACGCTTTGAGTCACTTAAAGAATAACATTCAACGTGCTCTGAGTCCTCAATCTCATTTGT
Source organism: Cybosia mesomella (assembly GCA_946251805.1). Lineage (NCBI taxonomy): Eukaryota > Metazoa > Arthropoda > Insecta > Lepidoptera > Erebidae > Cybosia > Cybosia mesomella. The sequence goes on from OX276411.1 coordinate 12,921,879, forward strand.
AATAAATTCATTATTATTATTATCGAATTTTAGTTGCAATAGTTGAGAGGCACAGGATAGTAGTCATAAAAATTATATCACATGGATGTGGCACAGTCACCATTAGACAGATGAAGGCATATAGAGATCCCATCTTCAGACAATCAGTAACAAAACGGTCGTGGAAACATTATGTGGCAAGGCTGCACACTCTGAGCATTGGGATTGGTAAGTTAGAAAGAGGTCGTGACTGCAGTGTGTGTGTAAAGAGGTAGTACCGCAGTGAGATTGTGTATTTAAGTATTGTTGTGTCCGAATGTTTATATAGGGCGTTTTGTTAGTCAAGTGAGAGTATAACTGAGTCTGTTTATTTGCAAGTAGTGGAGTGTAAGTATGGTATTTGATATATTTTGTATAGTAGATTAGAGATACATATATCATATTATTTTTATTCAGATTATGCTTTATGTAGACATTAGATAGAATGACTATAAATTCAACTGGAGTAAATGATTTAACATCAGAATAAACAAACAAATAGTAAATATTGGTGAAAATACATGCATAGCAAAAGGATTTTGGATTATATATTACTGTAGTGTGTTCGACAGGGGCTAGTCATTTGATTTCTTTGAATTTATCAAGATCAGACTCATCATCGATTCTTCTAGCAGCTTCACCTTCTTTCTTGCGGATATAGATGTTCCCGTGTGAAGACCAGCAATAGGCGTAGTTGTTTAGTTTGGAGAATTCACGCGCTTGGAAAAATATTTTTTTTGCTTTCGAGGTAAGGCATTCGGCTAAATAAATAGGCGAGTTGCCATCAATTTGAATGTGCGAAGTATTAAGTTTGTTGTGAGAGTTGCTCCTATTGAAGGTTTAAATAACTTTATGTCATCTTTCGGTGTTAGTTAGGTAGGTCTTAAAAGTACTGTGTTACTAAGTCTCTTCAGGGCAAACATTAAAATGTGTCGTCAAATGACACCAAACTTTTCTTTGATGAGGCTGATTGTGGCCAGGCTTCTTTTAACCTGGGTTTTTTGCCTGGCTAAGAATGAAGCAATTTTTCTTTGTTCGTGTTTTTCAGTATTTATTACAGTTTAATTGCTATAATTTGAGATTCTACTATCGTTTACTAATTATTACAAAGATTGCTTCGTTATTCCCATTGTGAGGGACAATTCGCATAATTTTTTTTTTGTGTCCCAGATTTAGAATGCCTAGGGATCAGGCTGTCACATGTATGACCATTAAGGGCGTAGCTGATGTGGTGTCTGAACCTCATTTCACACCACGATACGGTTACCTGACCATCATGTGTCAGAGTTTAAAAATAATTACTTATTTTGATTTAAATAGAGCGTAGGGAAGAAAAAACAATTGCTGCGTGGAGCTGCATTCGGCTGTGCGGCTGACAGCGGGCGACTAGACGCGCCGCCCGGGTCCGCCGGCCGAAGAGAAGATATAAATGTATTAAATTTAGGCTCAGTCCTTGAGCGGAGTTCGCGATTCCCTAGTTCGCATAAAGATAAATATATACGCGTAAAAACCTCCCTAAACTCGATATAGGAAACTTTGTTGAAATAGTAAATGCTCATATAAATTTCTTCCTCTGTGTTTATCTTATTATCAACACGAGGTATTGTGGCGTCCAACCCCCGGACGCTACAGTACAGATGTATTTTTCCAGGTCCTGCTTCCGGAGCCTCAAGCTACGCTGCAAGAACCTGTATCACAGTATGCTAAGCATTCAGCAACTCAACCACGCTTCATAAATACACAGTATGGGCATGTCATTGCTGGGGCGCTGCCTCACAATGCAATTTCTAATACAAGTAAGGTCTCTTTGTTATGTTTACAATGTGACTCAAATCTTAATGACAATTTGCAACAATTTTGGAAAACAGAAAGCATCCCAGAAGCCTTTTGCGAAGGCATGTCTGAGCATGAGCAGTGTGAAAGCATTTTTCAGGATACAACTGTCTATAAAAACAATGAATTTCAGGTTGACTTGCCTTTAAAAGCTCCCTTGAGTGAAGTCAATGATGTGCTTGGATCCTCATTCGATCTAGCATATTACACGTTTCTAAACCTCGAGAAAAGGCTTCAAAAGAATTTAAATTTGCTTACAGATTATGACAAGTTCATCAATGAATATGTGGACCTAAAGCATGCACACTACATTGATTTCAACTTACTGGATCTTGACGATGACCCTCTTTATTTTATGCCCCATTTTTCTGTAATAAATGAGGCTAGTAAAAGTACACGTACCAACTAAAACCGCACGCCGTCTTGGGTCTACAGACGCCGGGGTGTAAGGTTGCCCATAGAGCATATCCCTCGCACCCCGACTGACCCTGGGCCATCTCCACTTGCGAGATGGCCCCCTCAGATTTGGGAACCACGGTGTCCCCGTCTTGCCCCGGTTTAGGGGAGGGGCGCTAGTCGCCCCACCGTCCACCAGGGTGGTATTTGACTGTTCCATGCTTACTAACCAAAAAGTTGCTCTGAATGACATTTTGCTGAATGGGGCCCCGCAACAAAAAGAGCTGTTTGACATAATGCTTTTGTTCCGCTTGGGCTAATATATCTTCTCCACAGACATAAGACGTATGTTTCGCTGTATCAAAATTAACCCGTTGCATGCCAAATTGCAAAATATTCTGTGGAGAAGCAATCCTAATGACCCGTTAAAATGTATACAGGTAGATTGAGTAACTTATGGCCAGAAAAGCTCCACATTCCTAAGTACGCGCTGTTTACAAGAGCTTTCAAATAGGTATGGGCAGCAATACCCATTGGCAGCTTACATATTAAAAAATTGCACCTATGTAGATGACGCGTGTTTTTCACACTCCGATTTAAATGTTATTTTGGAAGCGCGTCTCCAATTATGTGAGTTGTTGAGCAAGGGTAGCTTCTACACGCATAAATGGGCATCAAATGACCAGCGAGTGTTAGATGGCATTCCTAATGATAGGCAGCATTTTGAGAACTTAGATTTGCAAAAGGATTTATATTTAAAGACATTAGGTCTAAAACTTAATATGCAAGATGATTGTTTTGTTTTCCCTTGCCAAGGGCAGCCAACGCGCGACCCTTCGGAAAGGGCATCCGTTTCTCTCCGCAGGGGGAGGACGAGTACCGTACAATCCAGCGATACCTGGTGGAGTTAGAGAAGGTTGCGAACATCGCCTGGTTCTCTTACTCCCCCCCTGCGGAGAGAAGCTTGAAGGTCGCCATAAGGGAACTGCCGAGCAACGCGACGCCGGAAGAGGTGGAAGACGAGCTCCGTGAGCTGGGCTTTGAGCCGGAGTATGTTCGCAACATACAGGCGAGAATCGGGCGACCGGGGTGCATCCTCCTCGCAATACTTAAGCGGACTCCCACGACCGCTCCCGGGATCTACGAGATCACCGAGATGCTCGGTATCCCGGGAGTGAAAATAGAGGCCTGGCGGGGCAAACGAAGACCCGCGCAGTGCCATCGGTGCCAAAAATTCCGCCACTCGTCACATCAGTGCCACAGACCGATGGCCTGCGTGCGGTGCGAAGGCGGCCACCTGGCCAAAGAGTGCCCGCGCCCGCGTGAAGAACCGGCCACGTGCGCGAACTGCGGGGGGGAGCACCCCGCAAATCATCAAAACTGTCCGATTTTCAAAAAAGAAGCCCGCAACAGGAAGGCGGGCACGGTCGCCGCGACGAGCGAGTCACGCCCGGCTCCCGTAAAAGCCCAGCCCACCGGCGAAAAGTCACAGGGTGCATCGCTGATGGCGGCGGCGAATGAACCCACAGCGCGCGGAACCACCTCTTCCGGCAGAGGGCGGAGAAAGCGCAAACAGGGCCGGAAAGGACAGGCATTTCGGAGAAAGAACCCTTAATGCCTTATTTAAGCAAGTGGCCCAGTCGGGACAGGCATTTCGGAGAAAGAACCCTTAATGCCTTATTTAAGTGGCCCAGTCAGTTTTTTATATACTATACTAAAATGTATACTTTACTAAAAGTATTTCCTTACTTTTCCGGGACGGGAAATTTATCAGGAAAGGCCGACTATTAGAATTGTTTAGTAAATTATACAGAAATAGTAACTAAATGGATATCTAATTGTAATAACTGCTAATTCCTCTTATATGTGATATTTAATATTAATCATTTGAACAATATTATAAGTAATATAATATAACGTGGGTAGTTGTAGAATCGTAACATCGAAAAAGTGTATAAAAGTAGAATCATTTCCAATGTAAGGCAGTCGATTCTTGACGGTCGAACAGTGAACACTAATGTGGAAGTAGAACAATATATTGTATTAAAAGTGTAATAAAGTGATAAGTATTACTAGAAGTGTCTTATTCCCTGAACTCCTTCAATTGGAATTAGCAATAGGGTTGGCAAAAATCAAATTCTGAATAAAGAAAGTACCTACCTAACCTATGTAATAAATATAGATTAATATTATTATTTTATGAATGATGTTAATTTATTACACTTTTAAAAATATTTGATTTTGCTTTTTCTTCATTCTGATTGCATAAAAAATATAGCGCAAGTATTTCTGGTTTATAAAATTTCATATGGTCTTTAATTTTTCAGGATGCCTCGCAACTACATAGCTAAACCAGGCTCTAAACGCTATAAAAAATACGACATACTTATAATAAAACAAGCCCTAGACGAGCTTTCATCGAGCAATAATAGTTTGAGTGCTGTAGCGCAAAAATATAACATAGACAAATCAGTGCTATGCCGTCATAAAAACCGTGAAATGAAACCTCACGGTAGGCCAACGGCATTAACTATAGAAGAAGAGCTCCACATTGTAGAGAATTTGAATATTTGTGGTGATTGGGGCTACCCTTTAGATACAACCGATCTTCGGTACATAATAAAAATGTATTTACTCTTTAAACATAAAACACCCTATATTCAAAAATAACTTCCCGGGCATCGATTATATCAATGGGTTTTTGAAGACACATGCCAATAAAATATCCCAACGAATATGCCAAAACATTAAAAGGTCTAGGGCGGCAGTCTCTTCAGAGGTAATTAAACAATATTTCAGCGAACTAGGTACGTCCCTACAGGATTTTCCAATCCAAAATATTATTAATTACGATGACACAAATCTCACCGATGACCCTGGTCGCAAGAAAGTACTGGTAAGACGAGAATGTAAGTACCCGGAACGGGTAGTGAAATATACCAGTAGGAGACATTTTACTACAAAAAATTATAGCTGAACAATCTAAAGATGACATTTGTAATAAGTTGAAAGAATATACTTTGTCTGGCTGGCCGGATAAATGCAAAATACCTCTTCGGTTGAAGGATTATTATCAATACAGAGGTAATTTTTGTTTTTGAAAAATGTTTACTGTTTAATCTAAGAATTGTAATACCAGGTAGTATGCAAAAGCAAATATTAACCAAAGTAGGGGGAGTGGGGGAGGATTGATACAGGTGGAGGATCGATACAGATGAAATAAAAAGCACGCGTAACGCACTACGTAGTTCCGAGTGTGACCAAAAGATGGCTCTTGTAGTTGGCTAAAACATATGAATGGCGCCATTGTATCGGCCGCCATGTTTCTTTTTTATTCGATCTTCGTGTTTTGACAAGTCGAAAGTGTTTGTTTTGGCGCTTGGAAAAAAATACGGAAATAGTGCATTTTTACGGATTTGAACTTTTGAACTAGGTAAGTGTTATTTCTTACCCGCATAGGTGTATTTTAACTGAATCTAAGAACTTTTTCTGCTAGATATGCTTGGTTTTCAACACGAATATATTATACTACTTAGGTTGTTTGTGGGGAGCATTGATACAGATAACCAAGAGGAGGATTGATACACTGTATCAATCCTCTCCGTGATATGTGTCTTGATAGGACAATAAATTTATACCTTCTTTTTGCTTTTTTTCAGCATGAGCTTTACTCAAAATGCCCCGTATTTATAAAAAAAGTGACGGATAGGCCCGATGTATCGGAGGAAAATATGATGTTGTCCGTAGAAAGTGTTCTGAGTAAAGAATTATCGATAAGAAAGTCTGCAGAAAAATTTGATGTAAAACCTGCGACACTCCAGCATAGACTAGAAAAGAAAAAGAAAGAAAATGAATTACCAAGCGTTGCAAAACGAACGTTTGAAAATAAGTTCACAAATAAACAAGTTTTTGCAACAGATGAAGAGAAAGAGTTGGAGAAATATATAAAAAAGCAGCGCAATACAGTATGGTTTGACTTTGAACGCAGTAAGAAAACTGGCGTACGATTACGCTTGCGCTCTACCGCATTGTAAGTACCCAGAAAAATGGGATGAAGATAAACTCGCTGGCATTGAATGGTTAAAGGGATTTCGAAAACGCCATCCTAGCATAAGTCTCAGAAAACCTGAGAATACCAGCGCCGCAAGAGCGTCGGCATTCAACAGGCATACGGTTGATGAATTTTTTAATAATTATGAGTCTCTTATGAGAAGATTTTCATTCACTCCGGAAAGAATCTATAATTTAGATGAAAGTGGTGTAACTACTGTGCAAAAAACCCCAAAAGTTCTTGCAGAAAAGCAAGCAAGTAGGTCAAATAGTATTAGCAGAACGAGGACAACTGGTGACCTTTTGTGCAATTGTTTCCGCTATTGGCTCTTGCATTCCTCTTGCGTTCGTATTCCCAAGAGTTCACTATAAAGACCACTTTCTTAATGGCGCACCTGAAGGTTCTATTGGATTGGCAACGAAAAGCGGATGGATGACATCAGAAGCATTTCTGAAAGTCTTAGAACATGTTAAAAACCACAGTGGTTGTGCTCGAGAGCAACCAATTCTACTGCTACTAGATAACCATGAATCACATGCATCAATCAATGCTTTTCGTTTTTGCAAAGAAAACGGTATTGTTCTGTTATCGTTTCCACCACATACATCGCACCGTTTGCAGCCTCTAGACATATACATATTCGGACCATTCAAATCAAAGTTGTCAGTGGTGTTTAATAACTGGCACCTGAACCACCCAGGGCGCACCCTCACGATCTATGATCTACCGGCTTTAATCAAAACAGCTTACTTTGAAGCATTTTCGATGAGAAATATCACAAGCGGCTTCAGCAAGCCTGGTATTTGGCCACTTGATAGGTTGGCTTTTTCCGATGCAGACTTCAGCGCGGCGTATGTGACAGATCGCCCCGAAACCTCTGTCATCACCGCAACGCAACCACATCCACTTTGCTCCCCTCCAGATTCCGCTGAAGAAACCACCCCTTTGAACACTACCATACCACCAGCAACTTTGGAATCACAACCATATCACTCTACACCAGAACCCCTTGAAAAAACAACTACTTTGGGCATCACAATACCAGAAGCACCAGAAACTATGGAGTCATATCGACTTCACTCCACTATAGAGCCCGCTCAAAAAACAACGCTTCTAGCTACGGCTTCTGGATCACGTGTTCTGTTCCAAGATACGAGTATTTTATCACCAGAAATCATTAGACCGTTCCCAAAGGCGCCTGGACGAAAACAAACTGGTCGAGGAAGATAGGGCAAGTCACGAATTTATACAGATACGCCAGAGAAAGAAAGATTGGAATTAATGGAAGATGAAAAAAGAAAGAAGCGAGCTAAAGTATTTTTGAAGAAAACAAAACGACTTAAGAAAAATGAGAGAGTAGTTGAATCATCTTCAGAAGATGAAGACATTATCAGTCAACACTCAGATAGTGATATCTATGAAATAGAATCTGATTTGGAGTCTGTTCAGGAAGTAAATAATGAACAGAAGGAAGAGCTGTCTGCTTTTGACATAGAAACTGAGGATTTCTTGCTGATCAAATTAGGACAAAAGAGATGTGTTCATTATGTTGCAAGAGTATTAGACAAGACTTCAATGACAGAGTATGAAGTATCTTACTTGCGAAAACGTCAAGGCTTCGGGAGAATCATGTTTACGTGTCCGAAAGAACCGTATATGGCTTTAGCAAGTTTTACAGACGTCGTGCTAAAGCTTACTCCGCAAGATAAAAGTGTGACCATAATGCGATCTCATTTGTATAGTTTTGAGGAGAATCTATCCTCTTTTAACATAGAGTGAGTGAGGGATTTGCTAAATAGCATACCTAATTATAAACAGTTTTCCAACATTTTATTAAACGTACTGACTAATATAGGCCCTCAGGATTTCACAGGAGACGGACGAGACGAATGGTTATTCGCGCGTAATATTCCCGCGGTTGTTACGATGTCCGACAATAATTTACTCAACAATGCATCAGAGTGTGTGTGAGTTTTTATTTAAGTTAATTTTTTCCTAACAAGGAAAAGACGACCTACTATTAATAGTAGAAGTATCAACATCCCAAATATGGTTAAGTCGACAAATACTGAACAGATAAAAAATATGGAGATTGTTTGAGAAGAAAATAGTGCTGGAATGCCATCAGAAACCCTCAAGTAAATTTGAATTCAATGATTATGTTATAAGTTTGGATAATAGACCTTATTCTATGACTAACAACTAACTAACATTTACCTTTAAAAAAATAGATGGTAGCAATAGACGTATCGTCGGTGATACTGCAATACCGCGTAACTAACAATAGACAATACCGCGTAACTTAGGTGTAGCAAAGTTTACAGGAGCACAAAAAAACTAAATAAATTATCCTGTATTACCGCGGTAGCCTAGTGGTATGGGTAAAGGACTGCTGAGACGAGGTCTCAGGTTCGATCCCAGGTATTACCATGGCACACACCAATGACTTTTCGATGCTTTTCGAAGTTATGTGTGTATTTATCGCAGGTTTATAAGTGCCCGGTTAATGGCAATAGGCTCGCCACCTATTACATTGGGACCTAAAACATAAACTGGCGAAACGTGGGTGCTAGCACCTCTGCCTACCCCTTCGGGGATATAGGCGTGAGTTTATGTTATGTTATTTATCAAATACGTGTCTGAACTTTAAACTAATAAAAATATATTATTATTCAACTTATATCATAATATCTTGTTAATACACTTACGCTGTTTTTCATTCCATGAGATACATTTTATTTGTGCTCTTTTAGCATTTACGCGGAATTAAAGGGAGAATAAAACAGAAAAATGTCATAGAAGAAGTCATATTTATTTAAGTAATCACATTCTAATTATTATAAATTTGGTATGTAATGTTGTTATTTAAATTAATTAAATTATCTTACTACAAACATAACAAAATAAGAGCTTACAAATAAAATAATAATTTAAGCCATTTCAATAATCAGTCAAAAAATAAATGAAATATTTGTGTATCAAAACATAATAATAAAATAATAGGAACATCAAAGTCATTATGAATTTTTATACGTTATAACTAATGTACTATTTTTTTATACGGTAAGTTATCATAAAACTGATGACAATCACTAGGAATGACACTTTTTAGTTGCTGCAAGTGCAAATACTTGCTTTCTAATATTGGCAGTCTAGACGAGAACAGCAATGGAAGACTATTATTTGTAAGTGTTAAGACATTTCGTGGTCTCCGTGGCAATGGGGTTAAGTCATCTTTGAAATGTTTTTTATACTGAATAGTCCCATCAGGATTATACTTTAATACTCGCAGGTCCACCACACAATCATCACCAGCACTACGGCCAGGTCGTATGGAGTCACACCCTTCATATTCTTTAATCCCATAGTCCTTGAAAAAAGATGGATCCGGTTGAATGACTCGGTATGGAGATGGTTTTTGTCTGGCTTGTTTAGTTACTGTTGCGTACTGCGATGACAAAAATATTTCTATGTTTTTTAACTTTCTCTCAATAACAGAATGGACAGAATCCACCTCCATCTGTGTGTGTCCCTTTTCGAGGTATTTTTGTGTTATTGTAATATTTTCATCCATTGCTAATCTTAGTAATGCATTTGAAACGATACTATTTCTATTTTGCGATGTGCAACCATCTGTCCATATTACAACATCTTTTGAATCTTCATCTAACAGATATGTTACGTAATTCACAAAAAAAGAAGCGTAGGCGGTAGCTTTTAAGTCACAGGTGGTTTCATCGAACCAATAGCATGTCACTTCGTCTGTTCCAATGTTGTAGACGGTAAAATTGTGCACTGCTAACTTGGTCTTGAAATAAAGTGCACTAGCGGTCAAATAAGGACACAGTTTTACAGCTTGTAAATCCGCAGTTACAACGTGAATGGTTCCATTTTTAGCGGCTCCCTTATCCGTGTTCTTTTCTTCTCGCGCTATATTCTTAAGGTCAATATGACGCTGATACACGTCGTCTGCAATATTGCCTACCTTATGTGCGCAGCACAAGTCGCAAGCGTCCTTATTAGGTTGGAATAAACCAATATTTTCTTCAGATAAAACATCCCAAAAAGGTTCCTTGAAGCAATAGGTTTAGATGATGATGCAAATGCTACGTATGAATTATGTAACGAAGAGGAATAGGCCGAGATTGAGCGAAGATGTATATTTGGAATAATAGGCAGCGTCAATACAGTTGTTGTTTATTCAGCGTCTTACAGCGAACTGAGCTCAAATGATTGTACATCGTGTATTTATAACCGCGTACAATGATACCCACTCAAAAAATATATGTCTCGATACATTGTTATTCAATTTAGCACTTAATCAATTATTAATGACTAATCAGAAATTAACTTTTAAAACAATAATCTGAAATCTATATAACTTAATTAAATACTAATTATAAGGAATGCAGAATTAGACTGACAGTGATGTCACTACTTCCCCTAGTCTCTTCACGTTTGTAACACTCGGCCATCCTGCATACGCCGTGTCTCACGGCGATCGTTCCATCTCTGGTCGTCGTCATTTTTTTTGGAACTGAAATAATAAAAATATCACGCAGTTTATGCCCTTATAAAATTAAAATCCTAAAATGTTGTTCGATACAAATTTTTTTGGACACTAGGCAGCCAAGTATATGCACACATATATGATATACTCCTTCAGCTTTATGTAGGTACCTAAGTATAATGATCTTTCTAGACTACGGATAATCACCATATTACTGTTATACACAGATGTAAACCGTTCATAGTTTAGTAGATACACTCAGTAGGGTAAACATATTTAAGTGTTCATGTAGTTTGTTGTATCACACAGCTTTGTTGTATCTTTCTTTGTTATCTTTTGTTGTATCACAATACAATTTATATTTGTTTAATTTCTTATGTACCATAATATCATATGGTTATGTTTTGGGTTCACATAGATCTAGAATACCGTACCATACCGCTAAGTAAAATAGATAGATTATGTACAGCTAGAATACCTACATGTTAAATTGATATTCCTTTCAATATATATCACATATTTTAACGTCGTTTCACATAGATCTATACACAGTATCACACAGCTTTATAGTATAATTGATGTTATATTTATGTTTCTTGTCATGTATCACGTATATTTGTAAATACGTCTCACACAGATCTGGACTGCACCATCACACAGCCTTGTGGAATAGATGTATTATATGTCTTGTTATGTATCAAGGATACTTTTTAACGTTGTTTCAAATAGATCTAGACTACAGTATCACACAGCCTTATATAATTATTTGTGTATTATTTAAACAGTTAAACCTGCTAACAGCCCCATCTATGTACATGTTTGAGTGTTGCAACTTCGTTAAAGGTCATAAATATTTATTTAAAACATGTGAAGACCACTATAAGTTCAATACACGTTATCCTGGTCGACTGTTAATACCTTCGATAGAAACGGAGCAATATACGAGAAGCTGATATCCAATGACCATCAAATTTTTAATATATTACCAAATTACATGAAAGATCTGCCTGTAAATATTTTCTGCAGAAACTTAGCTGGTTGAAAGACATGTGTTTCTACAGTGTCCAGGAACATCTAGAGATGTCATTATTATGATAGCAAATAATGCAAATAACTCAGACATGATGAACATACAGTTGATAATTAATAATAACATTGATATATTTATCGACATTTTCCTTTCATTTTGACATTATCTATTTAGTATTATTGACATTTTTTATTTTGTTTGAAGAATTGTGTTAATTTGTTTATTCATTTTAAAAATGTAATATCTCTGCATGTAGTCTCACATGCCAGCAATGGCGAATATGAGGATGCGATTTAATGTCATCTACCACCAATATGTAACCATATTCTTTGATGTTCATATTATTATTATTCTTGTAAATTTACTATTGAAGTCTCTTACTTCGTTGATATTAAATTAGGACCTTTATCACACAGCCATCCTATTTATATAGCATCACACAGCTGTCTTTCATTTATATAGACTTGATCACACAGCTGTCCTTATTCATATAGACTTGATCACATAGCCGTCTTCATTTATATGGACTTGATCACAAAGCCGTCCTCATTTATATGGACTTGATCACAAAGCCGTCCTCATTTATATGGACTTGATCACAAAGCCATCCTTATTTATATAGCCTCGATCACACAGCCCTCATTTATATCGACTTGATCACACAGCCGTCCTTATTTATATGGACTTGATCACACAGTCGTCCTATTTATATGGACTTGATCACACAGCCGTCCTTTTTATATGGACTTGATCACACAGCCGTCCTATTTATATGGACTTGATCACACAGCCGTCCCCTTTTAGCTATCCACTATAGACTTTGTTTTTGTTATTCTAATCCGACTTCTAATGTCTAATGTATTTTGTACAATTTTATTATTCTGCTATTCTATCAATCTTAATTTGATTTTGATTTGAATGATTTTTTAAACTTAACATGCAACGTATGATCTACTTACATTGGTTAATAATGATCTATTCTATTACTTCTGCAAGACAATCAGTCAATGATGTGCATATTTGTAATTGGTGTAGCACATGCCATATTTCCATTGTAACTAGATAATGTTGGTGCTGACAATATTGGTGCTGACACTGTTGGTGTTTACGCTGTTAATATGCTTTAATACATGAATGAAATAAATAGACTTAGTCTCACAGCCATTTCATTATGATATAGGTTATGCAGTTGTCCTGACTCCTGACTGACCAATACTCATAGCACAGTTACTTGTTATCATTATGTCCTCTGTACATTAAAAAATAAGGGTTAGGTTCATATCGACTGTGTAGTAAATGGTCTTTACTAGTAAATTGTCTGGATTGTAGAATGACTCGGGTAGCAAAACGTCTTGATTGCTAATTGCCTGACTCTGAATAGCAAAATGGTTTAGATTCATATGGACTTAATTGTAAATGGTCTTAAACAGTACATTGTCTAAATTGTAGAATGACTTGAGTAGCAAAACGTCCTGATTGTCCTGACTGAAGATACCCAGTGATATAATGTTAATTAATACAAGTAGCGCCATCTATGAGACATTGAGGTGAAACTTTGTCTATTGTCTGTGTATGAATGACTTGAATAAAACAGTCTGTTAGAAACCAAAGTCGTTGGTTTCTAACAATAATAAGAAGTTTTATTAACAATAATAAGAACTTACCGATCAACTGCGTATTATTATTAAAAAACTTTCATTTTCCGAAGAGCCACACAAAAACAATAGGTCTTCTTGTTATGATCGAGAGAATACGCGGTATTGATAAAATTTTTATGACAGCTGCGCTCACGCGGTTTTAACTAGTTGTGATTGGTATTCACATGTGGTTCGTAAAATCAGCCTCGATAGCTCATTGCCACCAAATCTAATATTTGATACTTTTGTACTTCCGCGGTATTATCCACTGTTAGTTACGCGGTATTGCAGTATCAACGACGGTATGTAAATCATTTTTCCTCACTACTTTAGGTTATTTAAAAAACAATGACAGAATACTCCACCCTAAACTGATCGATCCTACAATAGATAAAAGAGGCACGCACCAGAAAACACCTGCTTTGACCGTGAATTATTAAAACAGCACGTTGAATCTTTTGGCCCAACAGAACCTCACTACAGACGTGAACACGCCAAAGGGCCTTTGCGAAGATACCCAGTGACATTGAACCGATTGACTATTCCGAGTATGCGTCACCAATTGTACCTTTTTTTTTAAAATTAATAATTAGTTGTTCCGGTACACAAGATTAGTTTTTGGCTTGGCACCGGCACCAGCTATATTATCTCGCGTTATGGAGGGCGTTTTATCAGGTATTGACGGAGTTTTATGTATGTTGGACGATATTTTAATTACGGGTCCTAATAGGGAAGTACACTTTCAGAAATTACATGATGTTTTGCGGCGCTTGCAGGACGCGGATCTCACGCTTCAAAAAGTAAGTGTAGTTTTATTGAGGATGAAGTCGAATATTTGGGGTATATAGTTGATAAAAAGGGGTTGAAAAAGTCACCCCAGAAGGTAACGGCTATTTTAAATGCCCCTATACCCCAAAACGTGGCTAAATTACAATCGTTTTTGGGCCTAGTAAATTACTATCGCAATTTTGTGCCTAATGCATCATCCATTCTTAGTCCACTGTATAGCCTACTGCAAAAAAATACAAAATGGCATTGGAATTCAGTGGGCCTACCGCCCAAGTGTCGTCGATATCACAGCCGTCGAAATGTTGCGTTGGTCAAGGTCGACGGCCATTTTGTACCGCCCCATTGATAATCGATGCCGGCGCTGCGTAAGAATTAATGAAACGCTGTTTTTGACAGTTAAATAGCTGCCGCCTAAAAAAATTCAAATCGACGGCGTCGCTTTGAAGTGTCATTTCATTACGGCACCTCATGAGCTGTCGTTTTGAATATTATTTTCTTTTCCGACGGTTGATTACGATGCCGATTGCACCTAACACTGGGCTACTATGGCTTTTATGGGGGCGAGTGGGTTCTGCCCTCTTATTGTACCTAACACTGGGCTACTATGGCTTTTATAGGGGTGACTGCCGACGAGTGGGTTCTGCCCTCCTATTGCACCTAACACTAGGCTACTATGGCTTTTATGGGGGCGACTGCCGACGAGTGGATTCTGTCCTCCTATTGCACCTAACACTGGGCTACTACGGCTTTTATGGGGGCGACTGGGTTCTGCCCTCCTATTGCACCTAACACTGGGCTACTATGGCTTTTATGGGGGTGACTGCCGACGAATGGGTTCTGCCTTCCTATTGCACCTAACACTGGGCTACTATGGCTTTTATGGGGGCGACTGGGTTCTGCTCTCCTATTGCACCTAACACTGGGCTACTATGGCTTTTATGGGGGCGACTGCCGAAGAGTGAGTTCTGCTCTCCTATTGCACCTAAACACTGGGCTACTGTGGCTTTTATGGGGGCGACTGGTGTGACGGTCCAACCATCGAGATTGCATTGGCGGTCTGAGGATGGGGGCTTGCTGTTCAGAACGGCTTCAGACGTTGCAGATTAACATTAAAATACCCTTCTCACTGCTTATACATTATTGGCCCAAAAGTAAAATAAAAATTATAAGGACATGTTTTCTAGGTTCAATATGTAAACTGTAAAAGACTGTAAAAGAGAACAAGGATTTGAGCTCAAATATTAGCAAAATAATTGATTAATGTGAGGCTACTTTTAACATAGAATCAAACAAATTATAGTTGAAACAATGAATTAAGACAAAAGTTCATAACAAACCCAGTATGTAGTTATTTTCCATATGTGTATATACATATTTTGTAGTCAGAACACAGTAAAGGAAATGCACATAAATATTAGCAAAACATTCAACACGGGGAAAATAGAGTGAATGAAACAATGATATTGACAGATTAGTCAGCATCGCGACCTTTAATAATAATAAATAATTAATTAATTAAATATTATCACACATAATTGAAAATCTGAATATCCAGCTGTCATTATAAACTGCTGTCGATTTTATATACAGAATAGGAATAACTAAGTCATTGGCTTAATGCGGAGAACGCATTAAGCATTAGTAAATATTAATTTATGTTACTCAATAAATGTTAGTTTCCTGTAGGTTCGTTTTAAATGGAGTATATTAATTAGGAATGTTTGTTGTAATCCAGTGATAGATAATTATAGCAATGATTGACAATACTATCAGAAGTTGTAGGCATCTCCGTAAAACGTTCAAATTTTCAATGTTTGCTTTTGAGATTTCACGGTGGCTCAGTAGTTGAGAGGCCGAATTGCAGATTTTGGGTCGTGGGTTCGAACCCGAGCGGGAGCATTGTTGCTTTTTGTGATTTGTTTCATCGTGGTGACAGTTCAAGACTTAATGATTTCTTTTATTAACTTTTAATATAATTTTGGTATAATCTCATGTTAATTTGGTTACAAGACAATTTAAAGAGTAGGAATAGTTGAAGTGAATTTATTTGTTTAGGCTGATAGCTTCCGTTATTAATTTCAAATAGTCGATAGTTGGTAGTGGGGTTGAAACATATTGTTTTATAGCAACTCAGAAGAGATGACGTGTAGTGGCGTGATTATAGGAAAGGGGGTACTAAGAGGTAATAAAAGGAGCGTACCGGAGAATATCGGGAGGAGTCTTCAAGAATTCGTCGCGAACTATAAGTTGCTGAAAAGTTCATCGTAATTTCTATCCGAATTTTAGAAAGCCTTGTAGCCTGCGTTTAAATCTGGTGGTGAGTTATCATAGTTTCTGTTCTTCTTATTCTTAAAATGTTGACTGTATTTAGGTTTCATAAATTGTATTCATGATAATTTACTTTTGTGGGTTGGAGGTAGCAAAATAAAATAGAATATAAATTTTCCTTTGAAACCTAAGATTTATATATCTAGTGTGGTCGTAGTATGTGATCACATGTCCCTATGGAATGTTGACAGACATTATTTGTACTATGATATACAAATTTATTGTATGTCCTGTGCGTTCTTTTCATAATCATTAAAATCTAGGTCACATGAATAGATTACAAAACATTTTTATTCCCGTTAACCTATATGTAAGCAATTTGCTACTAACATTTTCTTTTAATGCTACCTTATCTAAATCTAGATGGCTAGTTCCTATAATCCTGGGATGTCTATTGTAGATTCTTAGCCTGTATCTGTAATGGCATTTAATATTCAAAGTGTGATTAATGGGTCATATGACTTTGTTAAACTAACTTATAAAATATTACTTTATACACTCATCATTACACTCATCCTGCACACCACACAATACCCTTGTGTACACGCAATATGTAGTTCTAGGCACGCTTAAGAGCCTCCCAAGTTCTTAAGTTTGCTTGGAATGAGGTAAAGGTTTGAGAAATTGAGCTATCTTATTTTTTACGATGGTTCTACTGAAATTCAACAGTCTGTCTGGGATGAGTCCAGAGGATGGCTGTATTCGACCGTTGTTTTATTATAGGGAACCCCAATTGGGTAGAGCCCGTTCAGCGCTGGATACCGCATTCTTTGTGCTAGACAAACTAAATGTTTATTCTAGTGGATGGAATGTAGCTTCCCCTTTACTTGCCTAGTCTTCCGAGACAACAGTACTGTTCGCAACAATAGCTAGTAATGGATTATCGATGTGTGTTGTGAGACCTTGCTTAATCAAGTAAGGTAACATAATCATACTCTGACTCAGTTCATTGCTAAAATTGGTTCGGTCTGAGGGGAGGTTTAGTGACGACTGATGCCCCTTAGCTAGCTCAACCCTACTGAGCTTATCTTGTAGTATCATACGGTTTCTCAACTGGTGATAGGACAAGATCAGACAGTCCACCTTGTGTTGTATTGTGTATACATACAGCCATCTGCTAGACTATTATTCCTATCAAATACAGACCTCACTTTCATTGTAAAGATGAGAAGCTCAAAAGGTACGGTAATTACTTGAGTAAATGATTGTTATGTCTTGCAAAGCAGTTTCATTTAACTCTTGACAATTCCTTTGTCTTTATCCAGTCCTTGTGAGTGCCTGATTTAATTCAGACATTTAAAACCAATTATTTACAGGATCGATGTTCAATTTGATCTATGTATCCTGTTTGACGGATGTGAGCTCGTTTCATTGTAAGTGATATGTCATGCTAGGCTAAGCCCTCGCAATGCATGCTATCATACTTACCTACCTACTTATTATTATGTCTTTATCGGTGTGGGGAAAATACTTGTGTCTTGAAAGCGTTTGGTCGCGGTATCACTTGACCCTGAAACGTGGACAGTTGCCACAAGCTCGCATTGTGTCTTGAAAGCGTTTGGTCGCGGTATCGCTTGACCCTGAAACGTGGACAGTTTCCACAAGTTCGCATTGTGTCTTGAAAGCGTTTGGTCGCGGTATCGCTTGACCCTGAAACGTGGACAGTTGCCACAAGCTCGCATTGTGTCTTGAAAGCGTTTGGTCGCGGTACCGCTTGACCCTGAAACGTGGACAGTTGCCACAAGCTCGCGAAGACCTTACCATATATATTACCATGTCTGTTTACAGCTGGTACCCATAACAGCGCTAGTAACTCATTGGTTGTGTTCTAGATGAACTGCCCAAGGGATTACCCAATTACTGCCTGTGTATGAATACACTACAGCAATGATTCGAGCTATACATTCGTTAGACTGGATATATTTCCATCTAACCAACTAGTTGAAATTGGGCACTCATTCCCAATTCGGTACTATTTTTATTTCGTAAAGAAAGTTCGGAAGTCGTTTGTGCATAACTTAAAAGTAGTATGCCTTCAGCACTGGAGAGGATTGGTTGCTCGTTAGGGGCCTGGGGTTTTGGCGGAGGCGGCCTCCCCGGTTCCAGCAATGGAACCGTTCATAGGATTCCTTATTACCTATAAAAATACCCCATCCTAGCAGTCTACACATATCAACAGACGCTTCATTTCATTTTTTCCGGCTACTCTGAGATAATCTACTATGTAGGTTATCTCAAGGTAACTAATTATTAACCACATATGTATTTAATCACACATTTTATTTACTTGACCACCAATATTTACTATCTCTTTGTCTAAATAACTCAAATTGTATATAAGAAAACTATATACATTTCCTTTGAAAGGTCCAGTTATGGTGAGACAACTCCATATTGTGTGTGTTATATCTTCACTTCTACCTAAACTAAATGCTTGTATATCATACTGTGAAATTGAACTAACTTGCATTTAAAGGTACACAAAACTTAATATGTCTATATCTAGGATCACTTAGGAATGAACTTAATATTCAGAATTTTATAAATATCACTAATTATCACTATAGAGACTAGGTAGCTTCTAAAATCAAAATCTTAAATCATATTAGGTTCAGGGATTCAATGTAGTTGTATAGGAACATTATTTAATTTTATTGCTAGATAGAATAATCGTTATAGGAATTAGATTGAAATCAGTGCTCTCAATACCATGTACTCTTGTCTTGTCTCAATGTACCAAATAAAGGACTATGAGTTGCTACAATGCTTAAACACAACGTATAAAGGGTTCCATACTTATAAATATTTAGACGATCACAATAAAGCCAACCTTTTAATAGTATCTTCCTAAACTTGGAGGATATAATAGTAACGGATACTCTCAGTGCCTTCAGCACTGTAGTCAGTTGCTGTATTCAGGTCCATCGTCTCATCAGTGGGCGGTTCAAATACTTTCGGACACTTTAAGGTAGGATATAGGCCTTGAGCGGTACAACTATCAACATTAAATGCGTATCAACGAATCATAATTTCGAGTTCCACACTGACGTCATCATTATGCAAAATCTTATTAAGCATCTGCCAAGCTATTCCTTCCCTAAGCCAAATTGGTCGTATCTAGATCATATTACTTTAGCAGATCCTGAATTCAACGTCAGCCGTCCAGTTGATATTCTGTTTGGAGCTGATATCTATTCGTTAATTCTATTAGAAGGGATCTGCAGGGGTGATCATAGTAAGTTACCTCTTGCGCAAAACACGCGTTTAGGATGGATCCTAACTGGGTGCGCTAGGACTTTGCAATGTAATGTCACCTTAAACAATATAGAAGAAATTCAGCGATTTTGGGAGATCGAGGACATTCAGTATTACAAGAGTACTACTACTCGCCGAGAGGACGTTCGATACGAGGTGCGGTTACCCTTAAAATCCAATTATGAAAACAATTTAGGTGTATCAAAAAACAAAGCAGTTGCCCAATTGAAATCTTTAGAAAAAAGGTTTTCGAAAAATCTGTTGATGCAAGATAGCTACAAATAATTTATCAATGAATATCAAGCAATGGGACACATGATTCCTGCTCCAGCATCAAGGAAAACGCAGCCTGCTTTCTATCTCACGCATCACGGTGTAGAAAAAGCTGAATCTACCACAACTAAGTTCAGAGTCGTATTCAACGGTTCTATCAAATCATCAACGGGATACAGCTTGAATGACGTTATGAAATGTGGGCACAACCTTCAGCAAGATCTGCAGTCGCTAATAATTAAATGGCGTCAATATCAATTCGCTTTTACTGCAGATATTGAAAAGATGTTTCGTCAGATTTGGATAAGTCATCAAGATCAAACCCTCCAAAGGATCATCTGGCGAGACTCTGAGCATGAATCTATCAAAGATTGGCAGCTGACGACTGTCACTTATGGCACTAAAGCGGCTCCTTTCTTAGCAATGATGACCTTACGACAGTTGGCATCAGCATCAGCATCCGAAGTCCTGGAAACTTCATTTTACATGGATGATGTGGTACATGGTGCTCGTCAACTTGAAGATGCAAAACAATTACGCATCGACCTTATCAACTTATTAAAGTCAGGTGGGTTTAACCTAAGGAAGAGGAAATCTAACGTGCCAGACCTATCAGACGCTAAGCAAGAGGATTGTAAGCAAGAAAGCTTCGACTTCAAGCAACTAGACACATCTAAAACTTTGGGTCTGAGCTGGGATCACCAGCAGGATGTCTTCACATTTAGTTCAAAAATTGAATCGTCCGCCGAACGGCAAACCAAACGATCACTATTATCTGATATCTCTAAATTATTTGATCCGCTCGGCTGGCTGGCACCTATATCAACAAAACTGAACATCATTTTCCAAACCGTTTGGTTGTCCACCATAGGTTGGGATGACCCTCTTCCCAATAATATTTTATCTGAATGGATTACTATCAAGAACGATATCAAAAACATAAATAAACTGCAAGTACCTAGGTGGATATCAAAAAAGGCACGCGACATCATCGAATTACATGGCTTTTGTGACTCATCGATCAAAGCTTACGCGTGCGTTATTTATTGTAGAGTCAAACGCGACGATCAAACTATTATCACTCTTTTAGTTGGAAAAACCAGACTTGTACCGAAGTCTAAAAATATCACTCTTCCGCGATTAGAGTTAAGCGCAGCTCATCTCCTTTCAAAGTTGTTACTCAAAGTGTTTGAGTAACAAGTGCTTGAGTAGCTATGAAATCAAAATCTACGGGTGGTCTGACTCTATGATCGTCCTTGGCTGGCTCAAGGGAGATCCATCAAAGTGGAAGACGTTCGTATCAAACAGGGTACGTGACATAACTAACACAATGCCCTCAGGATGTTGGCGTTATGTTAAATCGGAGGAGAATCCAGCGGATTGTGCCAGCCGCGGATTGACTGCCTCTCAATTGATCAATCATAACTTGTGGTGGCAAGGGCCGTCTTGGTTAACTGAATTTGATGGACCAGACATAAGGCCAGAATATAGTACGGACCTAGAGATGAAAAGGGTACGTCAAGCTAATATTACCACCGAGCAAGATCTAAATATCAATATTATTTATCAGCTTCTATCAAAACACAGCAATATCAATAAAGTAATTCGGATTATATCATGGATGTTTAGATTAATTGAAAAGCAAGACAAAAAGCAAGGCTATTTATCATTATCCGAACTAAACCGATACGAAAATCTCATTATCAAGCACATCCAACAAATTGAATTTTCTCAAGAGATACTAAGTATCAAAAAGAACGGTCACGTGCAGACTAAAAGTAAGCTATCACAACTTGTTCCCTACTTGGACGAAAACGGAATCCTACGAGTTAAAGGACGTCTACGCAACTCTAACTTACCTCATGATATGAAGCATCCTATTATCGTACCAGGCTCCAGCCGCTTTGCAGAGCTGCTTATTGATTAAGCGCATTATGCATCTTATCACGGTGGGGCTCGCCTTACGTCAGCCTTTTTAAGAAAAAAATATTGGCTTGTAGGAGGAATCAAAATCGTGAAGAAACAACTTCGTGCATATGTCACGTGCAGACGCCATGACCCTGTCAAACACGAACAGATCATGGGCAATTTACCAGCTGCTCGAACAGTCCCCACTAGACTTATTTATCATTGCGGCGTCGATTATACTGGATTTGTTGACGTCAAATCAAACAAGGTTCGTGGAATAAAGACTTCAAAAGGCTACATCGCAGTTTTCGTTTGCATGGTGACCAAAGCGGTGCATCTCGAGTTAGTGACTGACCTTAGCTCCTCAGCATTCCTAGTCGCTTTACGGAGAATGGCGTCTCGGAGAGGAGCGCCTTGCCACCTATAAAGTGACAATGGTACTAACTTTGTTGGCGCCAACAAGATCCTCAATAGTGAATATCTGGATCTCGAGGCTACCTTAGACACTAACTTTTATTCATCTATCACAGATTTGAAAATTCAATGGCACTTCAATGCACCTGGATGGCCGAGTGCAGGTGGCTTATGGGAGGCGGCTGTAAAGAGCCTTAAATATCATCTAAAAAGAGTCATCGGTGATCAAAAACTGACGTTTGAGGAATATTCTACTCTGTTAGCTGAAGTGGAAGCGTGTTTGAACACACGACCTCTATGCCCTCTTACGGAAGACCCCGATGAACTGGAATATCTAACGCCGGCCCACTTCCTTGCTAGTGGTCCGACCAACACTATTGTAGAGACCGAGAGACACCAACGAACAAGATGTCAACTCACTCAAAAAATCTTCCAAGACATTTGTAAAAAATGGCAACAAGAATACCTTAGTCAACTATCTGCGCGTTGCAAATGGCGCACTCCAAAGGAAAATCTACAGATAAACGACGTCGTCATCATTCACGACGCGAATCTGCCTTCAGGGAAGTGGGCTCTCGGGAGAGTTATAGCTTTGCATCCGGGCAAGGATAACTACGTGCGCGTAGTGACTTTAAAAACTAAAAGCGGTACAATCAAGCGACCAATCACCAAAATTTCAAAGTTGCCAGCTCGAGAAACTGAGAGAGTCGACCAAAACAAGTTTCAACAGAAACAAGAAAATGTCTCCTCAGTTACTATCAAGCGCTCAGCTAAACATAGCCTATCTAGCTATATGGTTATGCTATTCACACTGCTTTTTATGATGACAACGGCTGTGGAAGGCCAGTATCAAATGTCAACCCTGAATATCAGTCAAGGCCTTTTCTTCGATCACATTTCAACCATACGTCTGGAACGAGATCATTGGAACCTAATTATCTACTACGACATGGCTCCTTATTGGCAAAGCACTGAACTACTAAGTAAATATAGTAGTCATTTAGACGGCGTTTGCAACGATCAAACAAAGAATAGGATAAGTCAGTGTGAAGTACTCTTATTACAATTATATCACGTGTAACAATGCACATTGTACTTTTAAGAATATTAGTGGAATATGTAGTCGATTCCTTAGTTGATATCGATTCATAGTCTACTAATATTATCTGTATTCTTTCATCGACTCTGTCTATGTTAGCTGTGGTCAACCCTATCGGCTGTGGCTCATTATCTATGAACTCCCACCAAGTCGCTTCTTTCAGCCGACGTTATAAATTACGGTGCAGTGGTTTTGCGAGCCCTAATTTTCTGCATCGCTACCACCAGTGCATAGCTCTGGTACTGAGCCGTTGGTCCGCCGAGCGAGTCACGCAGCGGTAGATGCCAGCGCGACACGCCGGGCAGAGCTAAGTGCAGACTCCTAGCTACCGCGGGCCGTCCTTCCGTCCTCCACGTCTTTCACGTCTTCACATCTCTTAACTTCACTTCCTTAACTTCAATCTTAATAAAAATTATGCGTACTCACGCTTGAGATCACATACAATTTATAACATTTAATATATGAAAGGTAAAACTAGTCTCATGTTTGATTTGCTATAACCTTATAAACCAACTACTAACTTCTATTAACTTGTAACTTATAATAAACCTTAAATTCAACTATCCCTGTTACAAATGGCGCCCAATAATCGTTTTTTTTACAGTTTTTAAAGTGAAGGACGGTCCGTGAGTATTAATTTTTAATTGTTTTTATGGACTTACCAGTGGTTAAACATTGCTTAACTTAGTACAACAATATTTAAATGTTGTAGTTCTTGAGAATTTAAGTGTCTTTACTTTTAGCACTTATTATTTTGCTAATGCTTATAGCATTAGACCAGTATTAGTACTACTGGGATTTATAATCCTTAAGGCTTTAACTTTCAAGCCATAAGGGAGTGACAATTGTTACTGTTTCTTTATTTTACTTTTATTACCACTGGTAAGCCAATAAAATTCTATTATATTCTTGTGTACTGTGTGTAAATTGTAATTCTCAACCTCATTATGTCCGCGTATACCATTAAGTTCCTCTCACTACAAAAAGCCGAGCTTCAATATGAAGTGGCTGTTCGAGGTAGTACTAGCTCTGAATCAGTAGTTGAGCTCAGAAAACAAATAGCCAAATTAGCTCCACTATATCCTCCGGAGGATATCTTAACATCTCACCTCGAACCAGCCGATGATCTCAGAGGTATTTCTGATTCTATATCTAAAGCAGACGTAAGTCTTAAAACTTTAAAAGGTGGTATCGACAGGAACTTATTGGCCCGTACTGAAACATTACTCAACCATATATACCATAGACTTAATAGGGTTGACCACACACTGCCAGACATTGACAAGTTGTTTCAAACTTGTATGTCTAGTTTCCAGTCTCAATACAAGGAATTGTTATCATTAAAGGGTAGAGAAATTAAAAATACCAGTGTAACTACTGTTCATTCAGATCAAGTGCCATTGACTCCAGTTAATGACATGAGTGAAAGGAAAGTTTACTCTGAGCTTTCCAAATTAAAGTATTCTGGAAAGACTTGTGTTCGTGCTTTTATACAAAAGGTTGACAAATTCATTATTAGTCGCTCTATTCCTCAAGATAAGTTGGTCACTTTTGCTTATGAGATTTTTACTGATGATGCTCTTCATTGGTTCAGATGTATTAGCTCGAAGGTTGAGACTTGGTCTGATATAGCTGAACTGTTGAAACAGGATTTCAGCATTTCTGATTATGACTATAGATTAATGTCAGAAATTAGATTGCGTACACAGGGAGAATTGGAAAACATAACCATTTATATTTCAATCATGCATGGTATGTTCTCTCGGTTAGACAAACCATTAACCGAGGAAGACAAATTAGAAATCCTATTACATAATATCCAACCCTGTTATGCTAGTACTCTTGCTTCTTCTGCTGGCATTACAGACATATCCAGTCTGCAGAGGATTTGTAAAAATTTCGAAAATATTCAGTCTAGGCTTCAGCAATTCCATGAACCTCCTAGAAAAACTTCAGAAACCTTGGCCCCTGAATTTGCTTATACTAAACAGTCTAGCTCTAAACAAAATTTTAAAGATATTATAAATGGGATAAATTTCCTAGCAAACCTAATTTCAATAGACAACCAGTTCATAGCACTAATAGCATTGAAAATTCACCTAACAATGATACAAATAATAGTACAGAAGTACAGGTTAGTGCGGTCGATCAAATACCCAGTGGTCCCAAATTTAGTTGCCCACGTTGCAGAACCAACTCCCATCTTCTAACAAAATGTACCAAAACCTTCATGGTATGTTTTAGATGTGGTAAGAAAGGTTACCGTGTGCCTGAGTGTCCTGTTTGTAACAATTCAAAAAACTAAGTCACTCAGATTGTAGAAGCTCTAATTTTGATAGGCTGGACTGGGAAAACTGGCTATCTTTTGTTACAAAATTTTCTCAATTTAACAAAGTTTCTACAGTCGGCAGAAAAACTAATATTGGTTACTCTCCGTATGTTTCTGTATCTATTGCAGGCACAGGTAATTAGGTAAAACAAATAACGCTGAACAGGCCTCCCTTATGTTGACTTCGGTCAGTACAATAATATCAACTACCTGCGGACTCGAAGTAACAATTTGTTCAATTTGTGCAAAATTTAATATGAGTGACCTTATATTTACATGTAAAGTTGTTATTAATTGTTTTTGTTTAGGCAATGACGTTATATTGTCATTCCATACATTGAAAGTCGCCTCGTGTACATTATTAGTTTTGCTATCCATCGAGGGCTAGTTTAGATAGGTAGGCTGGGTAGGTAATCGGTTAATTTATATATAAATAAGTAAACGAAACAAACTCACGGTTTGTTTCTACTTAATTGCTGAACCAATTTCGAAATTCTGATCGGATAACGTTTATTCTGTCTGATTCATCTTTACGTATCAAAACATTTCCGCGTTTGCACCACACAAACTTCACCAGGTTGGTAAGATTCAGGTCCGTCTTTGCACGTCATAGGAGATGAGCAGTAGCCGAGGTAAGTGCCTCCCTTAGGTATATCCTCGAGTTACCCTGTCTCCCAATGTCTTGTTCGGTTATGGTTTTTGTCTTCGCAGTTTCTAACCACACATCTCTTTGGTCGTCTTTTAGGATCATGACAAGAGTCCCTGCATTCCTCTTTTGTCCTTCGGTGGACTTGCTTTGTTTTCTATATACTTTAGTGACAGTTTTTATTTCAGTTCCAATTTTGTTACAATTTTTTTGTGTTATCTCTATAAGGTTTTCATTGTCCTGTTTCATAATGCCACATACTTCTAGTTGATTGTTCATATCTTTTTGGTCTAATGTGTTTATTTTCTGTTCTAAAAAATCCGATTTGTTCTTAATGTGTATATTTGTTATTTAAATCTTTGTACTGCCTATTCATGATTTTAATAGTTTCTTCGTAGCTATTAATTACGTCTTGGAATTCATCAAATTTATCTGAGAAGAACTGTAAGCTTCTCTTCATCTCCTCCTGTATAGTTTCCCGTATTTGGCGTCTTATTTCCTGCATCATGCTTCCCGGCGTTGCCTGACCTAATGCTTCGGAGTCCGTGTTATCATCCTCGTCATCTGGGAGGATGGCCGATATGCGCCTTTGTTTGGTTTGACTAGCGCACCAACGGAGCTAGAGGACAACAAATAGCGCGACAGGCGACAGGCGTCGCCCCGGTACACCGGACATCGATAGGTATTCTCTTTCTAACGCACGCGATAGGTCTGCTGCGCTGCTCTTGCGCTTGGCCCTGTGCGAAGTGCGTACCCCGAACGGCGAACTTCACTACGTGTCGCCCGTGAACAAAAAACGACGCCATGCGCTTGTGAAAACCGTGAAACATCTTATTACTACTGCAAATACATCACGAATCAATCTAAATATCTAATATAATAAAGATACATAACATTATTAAAGTGTACGTGCAATATAATTCATTCTACAAAGAAAATGGAGCTCAATAAACTGAAGATCCAAAGAGGTGCTATAAAAGGAAAATTAACTAGAATCGTTAACTTCGTCGATGGCTACATTCAAGACCGTTATACCATTCGCGATCTTGAGGTCAGGAAAATGGAACTCGGTTCCATGATTCAGCGTTTTGAAGACATACAGTTGGAAATCGACCTAGCGGACATGGATCCCGAACATCAGCCAGCACATCAATTGGAACAAGAAACCTTTGAAGAACGATACTACAGCACAATGGCTAAAATCGAGGAATTGACAAGTAATCCACTACAGCAATCAGCAAATCTTTCCATGGAACATAATTCAACAATTATGCATGATAGAAAGCCACGTGTCAAGTTACCGCAACTTGAACTACCGAGGTTCGACGGCGACATTAGACAATGGTCAACCTTCAAAAACATATTTTACGCATCAGTGGACAACGCGGACCTACCAGTGGTGAATAAAATGCAATATTTGATATATATACTATATTAACACAAATTGAGAGTATTCTTAACTCAAGACCTTTATATCCAATAACAGACTTACCTGATGATATAATTTGTTCAACTCCAGCTCATTTCATTATAGGTACAGCTTTGACTGACCTACCTGAACCTAATGTATTAGACCTAAACGAATCTAGACTTAATATCTATCAGAAAATTATTCAAATAAAACAAAAATTCTGGAAACAATTTTATTGTAGTTACTTGTCGGAATTGCAATCTAGAAATAAATGGTTACAGGTACAAAATAATTTAGAGACTGGTGACCTTATTATGATTAAAGATGAGAATACTCCACCCACCTTTTGGCCCTTAGGCAGAGTTATTTCTACCAATAAAAATAAAACTGATGGTTTAGTTAGATCAGCAGTTATTCGCACTTCTAAGGGTGAATATGCTAGACCTATTCATAAATTAATTTTACTACCTAGGAAGATAACCTAGTAAATGTTCTATCTAGTTATATAGTCTATAAAGTTCTTATCTAGTTGGTTTACCTAATTCTTTGTACGTTAAAACTTTAGCTTTTGTAAAATTTCAGTTTATTACATTTTAATGATTGTATAAACTTAATACTCTTAATATAACCTATGTACCTAAGTATGTAGCTTAACTTAAATAAGGCGCGAGAATGTTTAGTATTCATACTACTAAATTGTTGTCTCATTCTTACATCATCTATCTCGCTCTCTTCCGTTCGTGACTCTAACAGCACGCGTAGCTCACACATTGTTTAATTCGTGTATAAGTGTAAACCTAATTTACAAACGCTATAACCTTAAGAAAACAGTGTAACAACCATACGTCGTCAGTTGGACAATATAGTGTTAGTGAAGCAGCTCGTGGTTTTATTACAATACCCAACAGTTGTGATAAGTATAATATTCTATAACTAATTATCTCAATTACGTATCCCATTATAATGAGGCGCGCAAAACGTTTGTCAGTGTGTTTAGAAGAACAAAAGGCTGCATTTCAGGACTTTAAACACTTATTTGTAAGTGTGAAAAAAATACCTTTGAGTGAAAATAATGTTTTAAGAGACATAAGCAAGAATTTGTCGTTTCGTATGTCACCCAAAGCCTTATCGGCCAAGTGACATTGGTGCTAATTCTGTTGTAAATGTTACTAAACTAATTTTTCTCTAAGATTTTCTAATTTTAGTTTAGAGATCCCAATTATTCTATTCTGTTGTTCCGTTGAATTAAATTTAGACATAATTATGACAGCACTAAATTCGACCTAGACATTACTAAAATTATTCCGGAGAGTGTTTACATTATATAAATCTTAAGGCTTTCACGGCCGGCGTTGCAGGTAGAATATACTGCTTCCGGGCTGTTTGGCCGTGGTCCATCGGAAACTTGTGTTCCAGACGTTTCGTCGATCACTGCGGTCGACATCTTCAGCGGTACACGTCGGGACGCCGTCGAGTGCGGAGAACCTTCCTCGGCGGCGAACTCGGTGCGACTGATGTAAAGGCCCGAGTCACTGGCGTATTTATAGGTGCAATGGGAGGGGCTAAACCACGTGATCGCTCCTGATTGGTTGAGAGCTGCGCAACCGATGCGCTCGATACTGATTGGTCGAGGCTAAGCATGGGGGATACCGGGGATGGTGGCGGCTTCGTCATGTTTGAATTGTGATGACGCGCGGCTCTCAGTGCTGGATACCAATCTTTTTGGAGATGAAAACCTTCGTTTTTTCTATTAAAATTATTGGGATGCTTGAATATTTCGATGGCTTCTCGACATAGCCGTGGGAAGAATTGTGAAGTGGTGGCTAGAACCTTCGTGTTCTGAAATTTGATGGTATGATTACCATCCTCCTGGGTGTGTTCCGCAACCGCCGACTTGTCGACGCCGCCGACTTGTTCATGTTCTGAAAGGCGGGTCTTGACGCTTCTTTGAGTAGTGCCCACGTATACCGAGCCACACGAGCAGGGGATTCGGTAAACTCCAGCCGAAGATAGTGGGTCACGAGGGTCCTTGACTGAACGGTGAAGATTACGTAACTGCGTCGTGGGCTTGAAAATAGGCTTAATGTTGTAAGCTTCTAGCAGTCTCCCGATACGATCCGTTGTACCATAAATGTATGGCAAAAAGGCCTTCCCTAGAGGGGCAGGTTTCTCCTCATCCTGGTTCGTAAGAGAAGATTTCCTCGGATGAAGAGCTCTTCGTATCTCCCGGGCAGAAAATCCATTGGCTTGGAAGGCCGAGTCCAGGTGGCGTAACTCGTTTTTAAGGTGTTGGGGCTCACAGATGCTCTTAGCTCGGTGGACCAGGGTCTTGATGACTGACATTTTCTGTCTGGGATGGTGGTTGGAGTCCTTGTGTAAGTAACGGTCTGTGTGTGTAGGCTTTCGGTAGACCCGGTGACCAAGGCTGCCATCCTCTTTTTTGGATACCAGGACATCGAGGAATGGCAGGTCTCCGTTCTTCTCTACCTCCATGGTGAACTGGATGTTCGGATGGATGCTGTTCAGGTGATTCAGGAACTTAGTCAGCTCCGTGTCTCCATGACTCCAAACCACAAAGGTATCGTCCACGTAGCGGAACCAGACCTTAGGCTTCTTGGGCGCTCGTTCAAGAGCGGCTTCTTCGAAGAATTCCATATAGAAGTTCGCAACTACAGGACTGATGGGGTTTCCCATGGCTAAACCCTCCACTTGTTCATAGAACGTGTTGTTCCACTGGAAGTATGAAGTCGTCAACACGAACTCGAACAACTCTGCGATGTCCTTAGAGAACAGCGGTCGGATACGTGACATAGCTTCCATGACTGGAACTTTCGTGAACAGAGAGACGACATCGAAACTGACCAGACGATCATCCGGGTGTAGTTTGAGATTCTCAAGTTTCTCCACGAAGTGGCGCGAGTCCTTGATTTATGACGAGGAGGATCCAACATGTTGTTGAAGCAGTCCGGTGAGATACTTCGAGACTGGATGAGTGGGTGAGCCAATAGCGCTCACGATGGGCCGGAGCGGTACTGAAGGCTTATGGATCTTTGGCCTAGGTGGCAGAGCTTCAGACTTCTTGATAATACGCTGCGTTTCTTCTGGAATAGACGAACTCTTGATCAGGTTGTTTACCTGTCTCAAGATTCTTGCCGTTGGGTCCTTTGGAATCTCCTTATAGGTGGCCGGGTCGAGAAGATCTTTGATCTTGGTCTCATAATCCTTGGTGTTGAGGACTGCTGTGGCATTACCCTTGTCAGCTTTTAGGATAACAATATCCTTATTAGCCCTTAGGTTCTTTAAGGCTTTCCGCTCTTTCTCCGTGATATTGCTCCTCGGTGGCTTGGCTTTCTGTAGAATTCTGGAGGACTCTTGGCGGACCCTCTCAGTCTCACATAAAAATTAGGAATGAATGATAAAGAGCAAAAAAAAAAGAAAATATTATATTTGAATTTTTTCAGCTTTTTAAATGCCTATAAATGTTTGTTTACTCATTATGTACGACAGTTAGCAAATAAGAGATTATTTTTCTCATTATAAAACCAATAAATACAGTTTAACGAGATTTGTACACATGGCAACCAATTCCTAAGTTCTTTATTATAAATTGTTATAATCTGTGCTATGGTCAATCTATGCAGCTGAGTTTGTTAACTTTCATTGACTTTCATACTTTGATTGTTTCTCGATTGTTAACATAATAAATAATAATAAATAAATAAATAATTCTACGACATTCTACACAGGGCTTTCTAGAAGCATAGTTTCACTAGCTTGTGTTATGCGTTCTAGAATACGGATAAACATACTTATATACTTTTTTTTTTGTAAATACATACATATTATACATAGAAACACCCAGACCAATGCAAATAGACATATTCATGCATACAAATATTTGCACTGAGCGGGAATCGAACCCGCAACCCCTGTCGTAGCAGTCAAATGCACTACCGCTACGCCACAGAGGCCGTCACAACATGTTTTGGAATGAAACCTTCGTCCAGTCGTAAGTCGTCCAAAGCTTTTAATAGGTGAAGAGCTCCAGCTCTAGGGAGCCTAAAAAGTTTTTGGAACTTTTCCTCTGCCATCTCAAAAGGATTGGTATGGTCTCTTAATTGTTCCAAGCGTACTCTTTCTTGATAGTTTCTAAAAATAATGTTTTATTTATTTATTGATATACTTATGCGGAAGAAAGTAATGATATTTTGACGTAGCACTAGGTACATACCTTTCGGCTGAAATAGCAAGAGCTAAAATCACGAAATCGTTATTCATTTTTAGATTATGATCGCAGGTAGATTGTTAAATAAAAAACCTTTTATAATTTTCCTACCAACGAATCTGAAGGACATATAAATTAAGTAAATAAAACGCACTCTACTTCAAAGCACTAACATGCACTTATAGTAATCATGTATTTAGATGACCTCTAATATTAGTTTGACGTTTCTAATTTTAGGTCGTTTTTGAATCTAAAATCTAACAACAGATAACAAATGAGCGAATTCGGACTAAGTTGAGTAACTAAACTAATTTTGATTCTGTCAAACTAAAATATGTTTAGTCCTACGTTTTCAGAATGCGAAACGTCGTTTGATAGGACTAAACTAAATTTTAGTGATTGTTAGTCTAGTTAAGAGAGTTTTGCAACAACAGAATTAGCACCAATGCCTTGATTTTTTTAGTGATAAAGCGCATAATGATAGTTACGTTTCAAACAACGAGGAATCCATTAACATTGAGGATGATGCAAGCTCTAGTAGTAGTGATAGTCAGATTATTGTGGAGTCATTTTTCAACTTAAAAGTGAATCGTGGCATAATATGAAACCTATATTAGTGACTGGCAGAAGAAATGATGTAAATAAACCTGGAGTGACATACAAAAGGAGGAAAAGGATGCCTAAATCAAAGTGGACAATTTACTTCTCTGAATGGATTTGGCGTTACACGACTAATCGTTGTGTTTGGATTTTTAAAAATAGCTCTGTGACTGATGATTATCATACGAAATGTACTGGCAAATGTAAGGAATGCAACGATAAAATTAATATTACTACTACAGGGAATAGTAATAGTATCATAGTCACGTGTTTATTCGAAAGTAGTAATACAAATTTAATTCATAGATCAAAAATAAAAATGTCTTCCCACAAAACAAAAGAATTAGCTTCACAAATGCAAAATAAATATCCAATAGTTGTGAGAAACAAACTAATTAATTCTTCTATGGATATTCATGAACAATGTGAACCACCTTTTGTGCCGACTTTAAAATCGTTGCAAAATATAAGAAACAAATTCGAAGGTACAAAACGTTACAATAAAATAGCAGTGTTGGCCTTATGGATTATGTCGTTTACAAAACCGTGGGTGAACATCATCAGAACGATTTCCTTGCAACCGTTTTTTATACATTACTGGACCGAACTTCAGTTAAAATTCTATAAAAACATTTCAAAGAATACTTATGCCGTTTTAAGTATAGACGCAACCGTTTTCAAGAAACTTAATCCTCCTTATCCTACAGATGCTTATGAAAGTAAATACCTACTTGTTTTTGTATGTTGTGATGCTAAAGGTTAATGATAAGTCTGTGCCACTTGCTCAAATGATTTCTGCGTCACAAACTATGGATAATATTTGTCATTGGCTGAAGACATGGATCAGTAAAATGAAAACACCTAACGAGGTAATTTGCGATGATTCAGCCGCCATAATCAGAGCTGTTGAAATAAAAAATAAATGGAAAAGTCTTCGTGATCAGTATAGGAAAGAATTTTAAAAAAAGCCTCTTAGGCGATCTGGCGCTTCAAGAGAAGAGACTGAATGGGTTCCTCAGTGGAAATTTTTTAACATCACGAATTTCCTTCATGATGAAATTATGCCAGAACATGGCTCTGGTAACTTAAATTTGCCACTAGAAGAAAATACATCTCAAGATAATATGTCGGCATATACTGAGTCACCATCACTCTCGGTCTCTCAGGACAGTTTATTAGCTAATGATAATGAGAACAACTTGCTAATCCCTGAAAGTGCCCATTCATCAAGACCTCGAATTGCTGAACACAGACAACAAATGCTGAGATTGGAAGAAGAGAAAATTTCTTTAATTAAATCACGCATTGAACAATCCAAAAAGGATGATCAATTTGGAGCCGATGAAGATTGTTTTTGATGAGCATTCTACCATCAATGAAAAGACTGCCAACTTTAATAAGTTTTCGTCGTTTTCGTCATAAAATTTCAGCAGTTATGTTGGAGATGTCATCTTACAATGAGTACGATAACATGTTCAACAACAATAATTACTCTACGCCTCAGTCACAACCACAATACTTTACTTCTAATTCAGCCAATGTGCCTTCTCCGTCAACTATGCATACATTGCGTGAACGACGCCTAGTGCAGGGTCTTGCATTCCTGCATAAGTTAACGAATGGTAGGTTGGACTGCAGCGAATTGGTTTCGCGTATCAGTCTTCAGGTACCCCGTAAAATGCGAAGATATCCAATTTCCAATGTGTACCACTTACCAACCTTCAAATCGAACATCGGGGCTAGTTCTCCTCTGCACCGGCTGTGCAAAGAACTTAATACAATATCCAAGTCCACACCTGACATCGACATATACCATGATTCCAAAAATAGATTTAAAAATAAAATATTTAGTACCTTTCGAGCCTCCAATAATAACAATATAGTCACCACCAAATTAAAGTAGATAGCATACCTACTCAGTATAATAAGTAAATAGTGGTAGGTATGTAATTCATTTTACTTATTTCTGCTAGGCTCAGTCTGTATGATATGTTATTTTGTCTATTTAATTCTCTGTGCTAATATAGGTTTTCGCTTTCCTGGATGTGAAGATCAGTGTTCGAAAAGACGGTTCATGTAGCCACTCTGTGTACAGGAAACCCACTCACACTGACCGCTATCTACATGCCGACTCACATCATCATCCGCGCCAATTGAACTCGGTGGTGACGTCGCTTACTGACCGCGCATATAACCTATGTGACCAGGAACATATAGACAAGGAGTTGAACCACATAAGCGGCGTTCTAAAGAAGAATGGGTACAATGGACGGATCAGACCACCCAGACGCTCGAACAAGCTCCCTGACTATAAGGTGGAAAGACATCCAGCTTTTTTACCCTACATCAAAGGAGTGACAGATAAGGTCGCTAACATCCTGAAGAAGGTTTCCGTCAAAACTATCTTCACTCCTTTTAAAAAGCTGTCACAATATCTACGCACACCCAAGGATAGTTTTCCACTGGACAGGCCGGGAGTGTACAAGATTGACTGTAGCTGCGGCAGTTCTTATATAGGACAAACCAAAAGAACGGTCACGTGCCGAATCAAAGAACACATCAGGGCAGTCAAAAACAATGAACCGCAAAAATCTGCAATCGCTGAACACCTATTGGACATTCTTAGAACCACATGGTAAATATCCCGTTAACTCTAATACTTAAATATAGGTTTTTTTTTTCTTTTCTTCAATGTTACGCAATTACGCATGCTGGTTATCCGTAATTGGCAAATGTATCAGCCACATTACTCGCTAAACATGTATTATATATCAATTTGTAATGCATTTGCTGTGGATAAACCTATTAAATAAATAAATAAATAAATAAACATCATCTCAACCCCAATACTTTCTTCAAATTCAGCCAATGTGCCTTCTCCGTCAACATCATCTCAACCCCAATATTTCACTTCTGATTCGATTAGGTCAATTTCAACAATTGCATCACCACAACAAGTACCACCAGAAAATGAAAACCAGGAAGAAGAAAATAAAAAATCCGTTCCCGCAGGGGGAACGCACAGGTAGATTTCGTGAAGTAATAATATTATTTTATATAGAGAACTACGGACTTTAAACAGTTTAATTTTTTTTTCTCGAAAACGGTAACTTTTTTTTTCAGACATTTATTTTAGACTTAAAAATGGCCTATCGATTAACAATGTTTCCGACACCAAGAATGTTCACCGGTTAGAAGTTATGATTTTTTTCCCGAAAAATTTTGGTTTTTCCCCCCTCCACATTTAGTTAAAGTTTTAATCTTATAGGTTTATAATTAAAAGTTGTTGGTATTCATGTATACTATGGGATACAATTAGAACGGTTCGAATATCTTTCATGGAACGTGAAATTTTGAGGAAAAACTGATTTCACAAAAAGTGAGGCCCTACCGTCCCCTTAGGGCGGATTCCACCCGTTCACGAACTTAAACTAAGTTTACACCCAAGCAATTTTTGACAGCAGTTTGAAAGCGATCGGGGCAAAAATGCGACCGTGAGAGTGCCGCAAATTTTGGGAAGTGGAACCATACATACATATATATATATAAACTTTTTGACCAGTGGTCATTTCGGACTCAGGGGGTCATAACTAGACCTCCTATGAAGAATTTTTTTAAAAATTCGACAGTAGTCAAGAAACCAATAGGTAGATCGATTTCATCGAAATCTACCTTTTTTTTTTTTTTTTTATCGTGCGGAAATTCCTTCGGATACCCCCGCGCGTGCCAGCGGGGGCGGTTATGTCGGGCTTGAACCGACTTAAACCGCACGCCATCTCGGGTCTACAGACGCCGGGGTGTAAGGTTGCCCATAGAGCATATCCCTCGCACCCCGACTGACCCTGGGCCATCTCCGGTTTCGAGATGGCCCTCTCGGGTTTGAAAACCACGGTGTCCCCGTCTTGCCCCCGTTTGGAGGAGGGGCGCTAGTCGCCCCACCGTCCCGGCCTGCTTCTGCTGGGGTGACAGGTGGCCTCACCCGCCACCCCCAGGCCTGCGCTCATGGAGGACGGAGGTCGTTAAGCGACCTCCGGCGCCTGAGTTGCCTGCGACGCGCGGCGAGCAAGTTGCGGGCTCGGCGGACCGGGAGAGTTCTAAGTCTCTCCCGGGCGCGCTCCGCCACCTCCTTCGCGAGCTTTACATGCTCGCAGAAGGAGGCGGCGGCGGCCCACGCGCTCGCGCTCCGCACCAAATAATTAAGATACCAGATAAAACATACCTTTTTTTTTTTCGTGCGGAAATCCCTTCGGATACCCCCCGCCGGCCAGCGGGGGCGGTTATGTCGGGCTTGAACCGACTAAAACCGCACGCCGTCTCGGGTCTGCAGACACCGGGGTGTAAGGTTGCCCATAGAGCATATCCCTCGCACCCCGACTGACCACCTCCGGTTTCGAGATGGCCCCCTCGGGTTTGGGAACCACGGTGTCGCCGTCTTGCCCCGGTTTGGGGGAGGGGCGCTAGTCGCCCCACCGTCCCGGCCTGCTTCTGCTGGGGTGACAGGCGGCCTCACCTGCCACCCCCAGGCCTGCTCTCATGGAGGACGGAGGTCGTTGAGCGACCTCCGGCGCCTGAGTCGCCTGCGACGCGCGGCGAGCATGTTGCGGGCTCGGCGGGCCGGGAGAGTTCTGAACCTCTCCCGGGCGCGCTCCGCACCATTGCCGCAAAACATACCTGTAGATAGAAGGTAGAAAGATACCTGAGACCATGCCTGTACCCCAAAACTACAACGAATATATTTATTTTTTTTTTTTTTCGGACCTCGAGCCGCGCTCGTGGTCGGTCGTGTTTGTAGTGTCTCCGTAAAAAATAAATATCAAAATTAAATTGTATAAAGTGAATCATCGTACGAGGAGTGAGTCATAGCTGTAGCCGCGCCCCTATTGGTGGTGAGTTGAAGAACACGGTGCAGCGCAGATTACCTTATATGGCTTGATCGAGACCCTGCTTGTTATTATTTAAAAGCGTAAACACAAACACAGGACCACTAATTGAACAACATTTCATATGTCACGATAGCTGAACAGAATAAGGAGCCGCTTTGTGTTTTGTTGTCACCCGGATCGATTCCAAGTTTTGTTTATCACTTTTTGTGATTTTTGTTTTGATTTTTATTGTATCTTTTGAAGAACTTATCACCAATTTTCAGTAATTATAATACCAAAAGTACAACGCTCACCTCCTAAGACGTCTGTTGCTGTTAGTCAACGGGTAATATCATCACCCGATGTCTCTAAGGATATTGATTTGGAAACTACGAGCAGTAAATCAAAACGAAATAAGCGCACTCGGCCAGATTTTAGGAACAACATACATACATAATTGAACTGGAAAAAAGAGTATCAGACTTACAACAATGCTCACGCAGCTCGAGCTGGCTGGCTGGCTAGCGACAAGGAAACCACCGAAGATCTAACCGCCTTGGTGCTGCAAACATGTAACGTACTGCAGGTCTCAGCAAAGTCAACGGATTTACGTGACATTTACCGAGTACCGGGGAAGAAGGGCACAAATAGACCCATAGTTGCAGAGATGGTGACCATTCCCCTAAGAAACGAAGTATTGAAAGCAGCCCGGACATTCAATAAGTTACGTTCACCGGCCGAAAAATTGAATACAAGACTTATAGGTATCAAGGGGGATCTTATGCCTGTGTATGTGTCTATGCCCAGTAGTCAGAGACAACTGTTTTACGAGGCCCGTAAATTTGCCAGGGCGCAAGACTACAAGTTCTGCTGGTCGCAGAATAATAAGATTTTTCTTCGTAAACGGGAAGGAATGGAGTCAACTTGCGTTACATCCGTACAGTACCTTAATAATCTTACTCGTATTAATCAATAAGTATGATAATTGCATGTTAAGTTTAGGAATGTTTTTTTTTATTTATGATACTACTTTAAACTCATTTCACTTATGTTTTGTACACAACCTTCACTAAACACAACCAAAATGAACCAGTTAACAACTACTGCACATTAAATGAATATTATAAGATGTATATTCAAAACAAACACAAAAACATCATACATTATTTTGCATTTCCATATTACATAATCTGTTTCCAACCATATTTACATCGTACACTATCAAACTTTTTTGTTCACAATAAAACTCAAGCCCATATTGATTACACAAAATTGTATATCACACTCATACACAAACAAACAAAACAATATTTAAGCCTGTTGTGTAATTTTTGTACAGCTCGTATTCAGTTATCCATTCATAGTCCCGTTATGGTGCAAACATGTCTCACTTTCAAATTTCACTTTTTTTATCGCCCCCTGTACCCGACTACCAAAGATGGGTAATGTTTTCTGAGATAACAAATAACAAAAATGACTAATATAAATGAGCTAAATTTAGACCTTGACTCCTTCGGTGCCTCATTTTCATATATCTGTCCACCCGATCAATGTGCTCAAATGTTAGACACACAAAATAAACAATCATTAAAGGTTATACATATGAACATTCGCAGCATTTATAAGAATTTTGAAGGTTTTCAAACGTTACTGGCGGGAATAAAAATAAACTATGACGTCATTTTTCTATCCGAGTGCTGGCTGGAGCAAGGCCATGCCCTCCCAAGTCTAGATGGATACACTATATTTTACTCAAAAATAATAAAAAATCAAAATGATGGGCTAGTCCTTTATGTTAGAAATGGCATCAAGTGTTCAGTGAACGAACCCAAATTCGTTGACGGGAGCTGTCTAGTCTGTAAACTAAACTCTAATACAGTGTTTGTAGGCATATACCGGTCACCATCCTATGAAAAAATTGACAATTTCCTAAATAGTCTTGATATGGTTCTGAAATAACTGAACACACGCAAATATAATTTTAGCGGGGGATATTAATATTGACATCAAGGTCGGCAACAATAATATCCAAAAAGCTAACGAATATCTAACCTTAGTCGCTACGCACTGCCTTTTACCAACGCATTTGTATCCTACTAGGGCAGACAAATGTTATGACCATATCTTGCTCAAAAGCAACATCAAAGCCACAACAATAGTAGTGGAAACGTGTGTAACAGACCATTTTGCCGTGACCCTATATCTAAACCTTGATAAATACCATCATAAACCTAGCGCTTTTACTACATCGGTAAATTACACAGCGATAAATAGTGCTATTGAAAGTGCTGACTTTGGGCAGGTATTATCATCCCAGGACGCAAATCAAGCATGCAATGCATTAATCAACATCCTCTCACCAATAATTAAACTTAATACCAGACTTCTTAAAGTTTCTAATAGATGTCGTATATTGAAACCTTGGATTACAGAGGGTTTGCTGCGCTGTATGCGTAACCGAGATCAGATGCACAGCAGACTCCGTAGGGCTCCGGAAAATATCACTCTTAAAACTACATACGTAAGGTATCGAAATTTTTGTAATGGACTGCTGCGTAGACTTCGGGTAGCGTATGAGCAATCTGAATTCACTAAGGCGAAAAACAATCCCAAGGCAACTTGGGATACTATCCGTAGAATTACAAACACGCAATCTGAAAAAAAATTGCATCGGAATTGCTTGAAATCGGTAATAGTCCCGCGCAATCAGTCAATTATGTAAACTCATTCTTCGCCGGGATTGGAGAGAGCTTGGCTACCAAATTAACATCATTTAGACTCACCAACAGTAATCCCGTAGCATTTAAAGAGAACTCACCACCAGCTAACTCGTTAGCCATATTACCTGTTGATGACTCGGAGATAGACCGTATTATAGTTCATCTACGTGAAAATTGTGCAGCAGGATGGGATGCAATCTCTGCTAAAATATTAAAAGCTTCACGTGCTACTTTGGTGCCATTAATTACCTATATCTGCAACCTGTCAATAGGTACTGGCGTTTTTCCCTCAGCTCTGAAAAAAGCAGTTGTTACTCCCGTGTACAAGAGTGGAGACAGGGACAGTGTGAACAACTACAGGCCAATTTCGGTACTTTCTACGCTCTCTAAAGTTCTGGAAAGAGTCTTAAATAATAGCTTAGTTAATTTCTTACAACACAAAAATATTCTCGCGAACAACCAGTTTGGCTTCCGCTCGGGAGTGTCTACAGATGATGCTATGATAAGTCTAACTAACTCTATTGTTAAAAACATAGACAATAGACGTAAATGTATCGGGATATTCCTAGATTTATCAAAGGCGTTCGATGCTGTCTCTGTGCCTATTCTTGTATCTAAGCTGGAAAAAGTAGGAGTGAGAGGAATTGCTTTAGACATTTTCAGAAACTACTTGACTGGGCGTACACAATGTGAAAAGATAGGTGACTATGTTAGTGATGACGAATCGCTCTCATATGGCGTACCACAGGGTAGTATCTTGGGGCCTACACTCTTCCAAATATATGTGAATCACCTCTGCCAGTTACAACTACCTAACTGTGATGTGATAGCATATGCCGATGACACTGCGCTTATAATATCTGGTGCCAATTGGTTAGAGACTAAAAGCTCCGCTGAAAGTGGGCTAAAAACTGTAATAGAGTGGCTCCACACAAATCTCCTTACAGTCAACCTCGAAAAAACCAAATACATAGCATTTTCAAACTTAGCGTCTCATAGTCCTTCACAGAATTTCTCCTTAAAAGCACACACCTGTCACTTTTTCCCTCTCGGAGATAATTGTTCATGCCTAACTCTCGATAGAACCTCTGAAATTAGGTATCTAGGTGTTTTAATAGATCAACGTTTATCTTGGAAAGCGCACATAGTGTCGCTTACTTCTAGAATAAGAAAGCAGATCTACATTTTCAAAAAACTACGTCATACTGCTAATAAAGACACGCTAAAGTTGATTTATTTTGCGCTCTGTCAATCTGTACTCTCATACAGTATTGTGGTGTGGGGAGGAGCGTGGGGAGGAGCATCAAACTTCATTTCTAGAACTCGAAAAAGCCCAAAGAGCAGTTTTAAAGGTGATGACTTCGAAACCATTTAGATACCCAACTACTGATCTTTACAATGAGTGCCAAGTTCTTACAGTGAGGCAACTTTATGTACTTCGTACAGTTCTAAAAACACATAAGACATATCGACCTGATCTTTCGCAAAATAAACGCAGAAAACGTTCAGTGTGTAATGTAGTAACGCATAATACAACTTCTGCGAGCCGCCAATACTACGTATTAAACGCACGTCTTTACAATAAAGTTCACAAAAGTATAGACATTTACTCATTACATCACAATAACATAAAAATTAGAGTAACGGAGTGGCTGAAAACACTTGATTATACTTGCACCGAAGCCCTTCTAAAAAGCTTGCTTTTATCCCACTAATGGCTCCCCTATAGTTATACCACCTTTAGTTTATAATATAAACACATTACATATACACACGCCGCACACCATAACACTCAACACACGTGCTTACACACACACACAGACACACACACACACACATACACAAACAGACACACGTGCCCCATACACGCACAGTCATTCTAAACCAACAAAATATCACCCTAAGCATTTT
Organism: Cybosia mesomella; assembly: GCA_946251805.1. Classification (NCBI taxonomy): domain Eukaryota; kingdom Metazoa; phylum Arthropoda; class Insecta; order Lepidoptera; family Erebidae; genus Cybosia; species Cybosia mesomella. The sequence continues at coordinate 12,964,124 of OX276411.1, forward strand.
TAATTAATTAATTTATGTACTTCTGATACATCAGACTATTATGGAAAGGCTTTAAACCTATGCCTCCAACTACTACCAGTGTTATGTACCTCTGAGGGTACACTGACACCCAAAATACAGGTTATTGCCTAGTTTGGGTGGCAGTGGTTCAATTAACTGTGACGATAGTTACACTGCCAGTCTGTATATTATGTAAATTTAAGGAAAATGTTTTTGTACCTTGAATTCTGTCTTTCTGTACAATGTCATTTCATTATTACTGGTGTTGAAATAAATTATTATTATTATTATTATTATAATTGCATCATCCAGATCAAACCAGTATTTAGAACCTGATTTCAACCGATAATCAACAGTGAGAGACGGAGATCTCAGTAGTTTTTTTATAAACTAAATATTTCATTATTGACATTTTATACGCCTAAGTAAGTTGTAGCTACTGTTCATGCAGGCGCTTTATTATTTCAATCTTGAGGTACAATTATTTCTGTTTTCAAATAATACTTGGACAAGTGAAGCAGGAAAATTGTTATTATGCGTTCTATAAATATATTTTCTTAGATTTCAGTATTACTATTACTCACTTGGAGTCTAAGAAATATTTATTCGCTATTCGCATCAAAAAACAAACTACCTACGTAATAATTATAAAACTACCTACATAATATAATATATTTGTAATGGACAGTAATGAAAGTCGATCTCTTAACGAACTAAGTTTATGTTGTTGTTTTATTAAAGAACGATTATCAGGTTAACGATATTCAGATTTCGAAGTGCATATTTTTGTGTTGGTTAAAAAATAATAGTTAAATATGAAAAGAGGAAAAAAGGTGCAGTTTCCTTGGAGAATCAAAAGAAAGTTTTTTTTATATATGTGAGTGCCTTCAAGAACCACAACTACACTCAAGTGACCAAATTTTCTCCAGAATTAGTCAGGATTTAAATTTTTTAATGAATCCTAAGTCTTTATTTGTCCTTAAAAAGACACTATGACTATTTTTTTGATAAAGAGGGCGATTCTGTAACAAAAGAAGATCAAGAACTTATTGAAGAAATTGAAACGGACGACTCCAGCTCGAATTCTGATATTAAAGATGAAACGTTGAACCACGAGTACATCACATTTCATTTAGATATTTACGCCTGGGAAAAAAAACAACCTGTTATTAAAAGAAGTAGCTTTAATTTAACTTCTTCAAAATATAGAAATAAGTGATCCTTACCAAAACATGTATGGGCTGAAATTTTAAGAGAAGAATTATGGAAGGCTGTGAAGAAGCCATGTTCTTTGATTTTTAGAACCGTTTCTATAAAAGGACATGAATTTATTAAATTCAATGGTACCTTCATGGAATGCAAAGCGAATATTGAAATTTTCTTAATTTGGCCTACAGAAAAAATTGTTACATGTAGGTGTACTTTAAGTAATGTTGATAATACATTCAATCATAAGCTTACGAGAAAACTTAAAATGTCACCCTTGAAACGCTCTAAACGCTCTGGCACTCAGCTCAAAACTAAAAACAGAATCCGCACTATCTGTTCATCGGTCTCTTGCTGATTCTATGATGGAAGTCGATGATGGTGAACCTACACATTTGCCCAAATTAGGAACTTTGCGCCAAATAAAACACCAAACTAAAAATGCTTCCTTTTACGACCCAACAATATATTTATGGCTTATGGTGCAAAGCCCACCTTATAACGATTTGATTAGATATATATCATTACATCCTTATTTTGTAATTTACTACTGGCTGTCAGCTCAAGAATTGTGTTACAAGAAATACATTGCAGAACACAGAGTCATAATGAGTTTAGATGCCACGGGCCGCATTTTGTAAGAATTTGGGCCTTACCTGACTTGAAAATTACGAACATCTTTTTTTATATGTGTGTGTTGTTCAAACCTTTGATGATAAGAGTAATTTGCCTATATTACTAATGGTATCGGACAGTCAGACAATGGATACGTTTGCAAAATGGCTTAAAACGTGGTCTGGAAAAAATACACCACCACATGAAGTGGTATGTGATGATTCATCTGCGTTAATCGGAGCATCTGTAAAAGCGTTTACTCAATGAAGGAATACCTTGATGAATCATTTCAGTTATTGAATAAACCTAATAATAATCATAATCATCGTTTATTTGTGGAACATAAGTTATTTACAGATCTTATTTTAGAATGTCCTCTATATTCTACCACATTGTGTGTTGTACAAATATTTTAATTTAATTCTATGTCAATTAATGCAATGGCAACGAAATAGTAGTATCAAAGATGTCAAACAATTAAATAAGTTATGTCAATGACAGCAGTAAAAACAAAATAAAAAGAAAATAAAATAAAAAGAAAATTAAGTCAGAAATTGACGGCCTCTGTGGCGTAGCGGTAGTGCATTCGACTGCTACGACAGGAGGCGCGGGTTCGATTCCCGCTCAGTGCAAATATTTGCATGCATGAATATGTCTATTTGCATTGGTCTGGGTGTTTCTATGTATAATATGTATGTATTTACAAAAAAAAAAGTATATAAGTATGTTTATCCGCATTCTGGATCCCATAACACAAGCTAGTTAAACTATGCTTACTTTGGGACTAGAAAGCGCTGTGTAGAATGTCGTAGAATATTTATTTATTTATTATTTAATTGTTTTTTTTTTTTATTTTACCAGAATACATAGTTACAATTAAAGCATAACTTAAAGTATCACTAAGGCTACCGGAGCCTGTGAGCGATACACGTGATTCCCACTTCAGTACACAGACATAGAAGGATGAATTAAATATACAATCATCGTAAACAAAATACCTACACAGTACATACAATCAAGTAGGCAAAAGTCGTACCCTCCAATAGAACTGTAGGAATTCTTACCTAAAATTCTGCTAAAAAATAGGATTTGAGTTTATATTTAATATTCCTCACATTAATTTTCTCTCGCATGGAGGTAGGCAAAGAATTGATAAGGCGCGGTACAAGGAATGTACTTGTCCGTTCGCCGTAGCAATTCCTTGCCCTCACAGTAGCAAGTTTTTTTTGTGCCACTCGTCGTGTATACACAGGATGCTCTATTTTGTATTGTATATTTTTATTAAAGTATTTTTCGTTAAGGATATTAAAGTTTACTTTTTCGTGTATTGGAAGGGTTTTGCAAAGTTTAAAGAGTTTGGACTCCTCAGTGCATTGGTATCTAAGCTTGGGTGGCACGATTAATTTTAATATTCTGAGCTGCAAGTTATAGATGGAGTCAAGGTAAGTTTTGTAGGTTCTACCATAACTTGACAGACCATAGCTAATGACGGCGTCAGCAAACGCATTGTACAGTAGGAGCCGAGTTTTAAAGGGCATGCGATTTTTTATAATATGCATTATAGCTAATATCACGCGTAGCTTGTCACAGTCGCGACCTACATAGGGACCCCAGTTAAATTTGCTGTCGATTATCAAGCCCAGATATGTATGTGGGTCTACTTGTTCGATACTTGAACAAGGTGTTGTATCACAGATTGATAAGTGATTATTAGCGTAATTGTGTAGACAAATGTGGGAATGAGCTATTAGTTGGTGTTCGCAGCGCTGGCATTTCAGGTGAGGTGATTTTATGTGTATTAATTTGGTTTTTTGAGCATTAAGTACGAGTCCCATATCATGACACAACATATTGAGCCTATCAAAGTCGTGCTGCATGAGTGACATGACTTTTCCAAGATTTTTTCTGGCAATGAGCAGGCAAGTGTCATCAGCAAATTGGTAGGACTTGCAATGGTCAAATACTGAGTTCATGTCATTGACATAAGCTAAGAAGTGCAGCGGACCACAGACGGAACCTTGAGCTGTTCCATGGGCCACGCAGTGCGTGTCACTGAGTTCGTCTGCGATTTGGACACGGTACGTCCTGTCCCTAAGATAACTAGCACACCAGTTGTACAGAGGCCCTCTCAGGCCAGAGTCTTCTAGTTTTATTGGTAGTTTGTTATGATCTAGAGTATCGAAAGCTCGGGAAAAATCAAATAAGGCGAGCACGTGATTTTGGTCATTGAGGGCTGAGTTGACATGGTCTGTGAAGTCAGCCAAGAGTGATGTAGTGCTTTTGTTAGGTTGAAAACCGTACTGTGACTCATTTATAATAGAATTTCTTTTATAGAAGTCGTGAATCTGATTGCATATAAATTTCTCAACAATCTTGTCAATTGAGGATAACAGTGTTAAAGGTCGATAGTTATTTTCGTTATGTCGTTCCCCCCTTATATACACCGACCTTACACAACCCATTTTAAGGACATCTGGATACCGGCCTGTCTTGACACTAAGATTGATCAAATTAGCAATAGTGGAAGCTATTTTGTTACTTATATTTTGTATATCCAGTACCCTTATTTTATCAAGACCAGGGGCTTTTCTACTATTCAATGACTTTATGAGTTTTTGGATATTTTCCGGCGTTGCCTTATGAAATCGGATGCTGAGGTTGGTGCATCTTCTAGGATGATTAGTAAGGAGGAGTGCCTTGCAATCTGATATGATAGATTTCACGCAAATTTATTTGATATTTCTAATGGCGTCAGATTCTGAGAGCTGAATGAATCCAGGATAAACCTATCAATGGATTGCTGTACTCTACCACACATTGAGTTAACTACATTCCAAAGCTTTTTTGGGTTATGGTAATTTGCTATAATTTGTTATTTATTATGTTTATTCCTATACCACTCTAATGTTTTGTGTGTTTTATTTCTTAGTCTATTGTATTTTAAATTTAGGACCGTATTATGTGGATCCTTTCTCCACTTCCTGTAGCATTCATCTCTCAGTTCGCAAAGTTTTACTAGGTTTGTATTCATCCATGGTAATTGACTTCTGATTTTAGTTTTTATATTAATACTGCGTTTCGACTTTTCTAAAGAACGTGTAAAAGCATTTTTGATGAGTTCAAGAATGGATTCCACAGTAGTATAATTAGATGTATCACCCCAACTGAAGCTATTTAACTCACTATACATTTTTTTTTTGTCATTAATAAGTTTTGTAATAGGCGCGTCCTGTACCACACGCCGGCCACACGGTCCGCCACTGCCAGTGAGACAAATGCAAGTAGTGCGGTGGTCAGCCAGAACTGTGTCGATTGCCGCCGTGTACGGTATTAGCGTGTGCGCTCGCGTAAATATGTGGTCAATACATGACTTTGTTATTTTATCATTTCTTTTTTCTATACGAGTGCAATCAGTAATACCACACGCTAGGCCGCACCCAGACAGCATGTCCATATACAACGTTTTGGCGGATGTGTGCAATTTGAGATCTATGTTCATGTCGCCTATGACCACCGTGGTTGTGCCAGTAGGGAATGCACCCAGCGTGTTATGTAACTCCTTTATAAATAGTAGTTTATTTGTGGAGGGTGGTCTATATACTGCGCATATAGCTATAGTGTCATTGTGAGACGTCTTTAGTATGCCTCTCAAGATATTCGAAAGTATGAGTTCTTTGTATTTTCAGTGTAAATTTCAAATTATTTTTAATGAATATTATTATACCTCCTCCTCTTTTGTGTGTGCGGAGCTGTGAGTACATTCGATAATTGGGAATGGAGAATAATTGCGAAATTTCATTTGAGATTCCTACTTCCGTCAACACAATGCAATCAATGGACTGAGTAGCGTAATCAATAATTTGCAATAATTTTGGAAAGTTTTTGAGCATCGATCTTATATTCACGTGAAGGCATGACAAGTGGATGTTTTTCGTAGGTATACAATTAAAGAATGAGTTTATATTGACACAATTGAACAATTCTTGGGAAATAGGTAATTCTTTATCCAATTGATTGAATTTTAATGAACAAAATTTGGACACATAATTACAATAATTTTACTAAACGTTTGAAATGCGAGGGTTTAAAAGTTTATCTATGTCGTGGGTAGACCGGACTATTTCGACGTTTTTACTATTGTCAGCTTTTTTAGCGTACAGCTTTCCCGCCTTACACCACACGTACTTGTAAGGACCGGTTGGTGCCTTCAGCCGTTGTTTAGCTTGATACAGCAGAGTTTTCATATTTCTGGTCAGGGATTCTCTTACGAAAATTTTTTCAGCGGCTCTTTCTATAGGTACCAAAGGCAAAACATCACCTACCGTGAGATCTTTCGATTTTGCAGCGGATAACCATTTTTCCCGAGCGACTTTGGTGTTGAGCTCAACTATGAGGTATCCGGATCTCTCCGTTCGTCCTGTAACCTGGCGCGCGTCGTGTATAGTATTGCTACTAACCTCCAGTTTGTCTGCTACTTTTTTCGTTGTATTTAAGGCTTCAGAGTTCGGAACATGCGGCAGAAGTTTTTTTGTTCACCGTCTTCAATTCTTTGTTCCAATGCGGATAGGCGCAGCTCGAGATTCTTTTTGGCATTCGTTAGTTCAATGTTCTTATTCTCTAGTTGTTTTATTTTATTGTTTTGTTTTCTCAGCATCTCTTCCATGTTTGTTACCTGGTCGCCGATAAATTCTAGGGATTGTTGAAAGCCCTCAAGTTCGTCTTTGATCATTTTCTTAATTTCATCAGCTAGGTTCTTCATGAGCTTACTTATATCAGTTGGAGTTAGACCAGTGGCTTCTTCAGCTTCTTCTTCCGGGATAAAGAAAGAGGTGCGCCGGCTTGTGTTTTGTAGACAGTCATTACAACACCATTCCAATTCTTCAGATGCACGTAGAGCGGTCAGCTGTTTCGACGATAGTTTGGCGCATTCAACTGTAGCATGAACGACCTTTTCACACCTACTGCACTCTAGACCCGGACACTTTTTAGTGATATTGCTTCTGCATTTAACACACTTTTTTAGAACCATAATAATATATATGATGATAGGGGGTAGGTATTTGATAACCTCCTCGAGTGTCACTCCGATTCCGATCCCGCTGCAGTCCGGGGGGAACGGAATCGGAGCGGCCGGTACACCCTGGGCGGCGGTCAATGGCTTCCCCTTCACCCCATCATAGGCTTGGCATTGATCGTCGGCCAATACCCAACGTGGCGGGAACACATCGCTCTCCGTACTCCTCTGCTTTCAGAGGAGACAGGATGAGCGATGCTGTTAGTGGTGAGATGGCCCAGGGTCAGTCGAGGTGCGAGGGATATGCTCTATGGGTAACCTTACACCCCGGCTTCTGAAGACCCGAGACGGCGTGCGGTTTTAGTCGGTGCAAGCCCGACATAACCGCCGGGTATCCGAAGGGATTTCCGCACGATAAAAAAAAAGGTATTTGATAACATAAGTATTCGGAACCACTGCACTTATTAGATTGGTTAACATTCTAAAAAATTATATTAATTAAATGTCCTTGTCACTGAGATAATCATCAATTGAGTAGTATGCTTTATCGAGCAAGAATGTTTGAACTTCTTTTTTAAACATTTGCAAGTTTTCGGTAGATTTTATGGCTTTAGGTAGTTTGTTGTAGATCTTAGGTGTCATCACAAATATACTTTTATGTAGTAGGGCCGTTTTGGCTGGCACAAGGCATAACTTGTCGGATCTACGACTGCTGGTTATAACTGAGAATTTCTCCCAGTTCAGCTTGACAAACATAACTGTTTCAAGGATATACAAACATGGCATCGTCAGTATCCTCAGACTAGTGAAGTATGGTTTACATGTTTCAGTGGTTTTAATCTTGCATATGGCTCTAATGCATCGTTTTTGTGCTTTGAATACTAGATCATTACCGGTTGCATTACCCCAAAACATGATTCCATACCTCAAGGTGGAAGCGACTAATCCAAAATATGCAGTTAACACTGCGTCTTTGTTCACAGTTTTGCCTAACATGTACAGCGCATATGCGTGCTGATGTACTTTATTGGTCACCATTTCAATCTGTGCGTTCCATTGTAGAGTGCTTTCAATTTGTAGGCCCAAAAATCTTGTTACTTTAATGTCATTCATTTTTATATCGTTATATTTTATATCTACATTTGTCCTGTTTACTCTTTGACTAAAATCCATTATATTAGTTTTATTCAAGTTAATTGCTGCTTCTGAATTTAGAGTGTTCGTCACTCAAGTTCTAAAAAACTTGCAGCTGCAAGTTGAGGCCTTAGCAGTGTTTGTCTCCAACCAATCAATCAGAGAAGCAATATTTTTATTGATTACTGAATTATTGGTATCAGAAATGTAGCTATCGAATACGACCGTACTGTCGTCGGCATACAAAATCATTGGAAATGATGTGGCCGATGGGAAATCATTAATATAAATGATAAACAAAAGTGGTCCAAGTATACTTCCCTGTGGCACTCCGTAGCTTATTGTTCTAGCGTCTGACTTGTAGGAAATCTCAGTCATGGTCATATTTTACATATTTTATTTATTACCGTAATTTGTTGACGGTTTATGAGGTACGATTTTAGTAGATTGGACAAATTTCCTCGAATACCGTACGCATTTAATTTCTCAATTAAAATTTTCCACATAATCGAATGCTTTTGCCATGTCCATATATAATGCTTGAACTGGCTGTCTTTTATCCATTCTAAAGATAATTGTGTTTAAAAAGTCATATATTTCTTTTCAAAGTAGTTGCTGAGACTATTATGAATAACTTTTTCGAATATCTTAGAAAATACTGGCACCAGAGCTATTGGCCTATAGGAAGTCATATTTTCTTTATTATCTTTTTTCTAAAGAGGTTTAATTATTGAGAGCTTCAATTTATCCGGAAAAATACCGTGTGCAATACTTTTGTTGACAAGATTGCTTAGTACGGGAGCAATGATTCTAGAAACACTTTTCACAATCTTGGTACTAATGCCGTCATATCCTGTACTGGCTGTGTTTTTTAGTTTCATAATTATTTGATATATCTCTTGTGGTATTGTAGGCTGCATGAACATTGATGATATAGTATTTGGAAGGCAAGATTTACGGCTATTTATGGTGGTAGAAGGGTAACTGTCTGCATAAAAATTATTAAAAGCTTGCGCAATCGCGGTTGGATGGGTTAAATATTTTGGTCAGTTGATTTGATACGTTCAATGCTGTCGTTTGGGAAATTGATTTTTGTTTCTATTTATTATTTGCCAGGTGGCTTTACATTTGTTTTGTGCAAGGTGAAAGGAGTTAGTATTTCGTAACCGTTGTGTATATTGTATTATCTTTTTGAGTCTGCTACATAGTGCTTTAAAGTTGCTTTTATTTTCTTTAGTCGGACGTTGTCTATATTTCCAAAGTATATGACGCTTTCTCTTACAACAAGTTCTAATACCACGAGTTATCCATTTGGATTTTACTTTGACTGATTTTTTTACTCTGACATTTGGAAAACACAGATTATAGAACAATGAGAATGTTTCGTGGAATAAGTTAAAAGCAATATTTGGATCTGTCTCCTCATATACATCAGTAAATTTGAGGCATTTCAAGTACTCAATAAATTTTTCCATATTTTCTTTGCAAAAGTTACGTCGATATACAAACCAGTGGTCATATCTACAAGTTTTGGTTACACGACATTGTAATAGCTGAGCTGTGTTGTCTGAAACAGCTAGTTCCAAAACCTTACCGTCTTTTGGGCACGTTACCACAGGAGGCATGCGATGCGGAGGAATTCCACGATGCATTTTAGGTTTAAGTTTCTTTTAATTATTTATTTTATTTTAGTTTTATTTAGTTTAGTTATAAAATTTGTAACCACATTTGTACATTTACCTTCATATCTATATAATTAAAAATAAAAAACCTTACTTTTACTTCCACATATATTATGGAAGATGTTGTCAATACACTTGCCGCTGGATGGCCGTGTTGATGTATTTATAGCACATTTTAAATTAAATCCGTCTAGTAACTGTATAAATTGACGTGAAAACGTAGTTTTTTTCAATATGTCAACGTTAAAATCTCCGCAGACGATGACTTTTTATTATTATTAAATTAAATCAAATTTAGTATGTTGTCGAAACTATTTAGAAAAATATGAAACTTATTTCTAGCGTCTCTATTTTGCGGGTTCCTATATATACATACAACTATAATATTATGGTCAGTAAGCTCGATTCCACAGCATTCAACAACATTGGATACACTAAAATTTACAATATTATCAATAACTTTGTATTTCATTCCAGTTTTGACCATTATACAGGAACCACCATCTCTAGATTTCCTAGTAAAATATGTGGCTAGTTTAAAATTAGGAATATACAATAAGTTTACGTCTGATACCATCATATTGTGCTCGCAAAAACATAGAATATCAACATCCATACCTTTCCTACATGAATCCTCTAAACACACTGTAAACATGTTAGATTTACTTATAAGACCATCGATATTTTGATGCAATATAATGATGCTATTTATACACGAAAAAGCTGGTTTGATGTTGAGTTGTCTTCTGCGGGTGTATTTTCATACTGATTTTCGATTAATGGTAATTCACGGAATAAGAATGTATCTATGTCAATTAAAATATTATCTTGAATCCTCCTATATAAATCTCGCATTCCGTTTCTATTTATTTTGCCAGTGTTATATGAAAACATGTCATGTGTCAGTGTTAAATTACTGTCAAAGAAGTATCCGTAGTCATTTTTTTTGTATGTCCGAAGATAACAGACCATTAAACATATCCACCCTGTAATTATACATTAGAGCGCCTTTTATATAGGTGGGTGCACAGATAATTTTGTTGGTGTGTATAATGCTTTGTAGGGAATGTTTTAAGGTATTGCAATTGCAAGTCTTCGCAGTGTTATATTAGACTGGATACAAACCGTTTCACGAAGATATTATACAATTTGAGTCGTTTCAAAAATGTAGACCCACGTATAAAGTATTTTTATGTTAATTGCTTGAAAGCTAAAGACATTTATAATGTAGACGAAACTGGCATAACAACTGTGCAAAAGCCCAATCGAATTGTTGCCAGAAAAAGAAGCAGATAAGTAGGTGCATTAACATCTGCGGAACGTGGAACTCTCGTCACAATTACTGTGGCAGCTAACGCAATTGTCAATCTAATTCCACCCATGTTTACGTTTCCTAGAGTCCGATTTCAAGCTCACTTTTTGAGAGATGGTCCTGTCGGCAGTGTCGGTACGGCAAATAAGTCAGGTTGGGTGCAAGAAGAAGACTTCTTCGTGTTTCTAAAACACTTTCAAAACCACTCCAATACTTCTTCAGATCACAAAGTGCTGCTTCTTCTAGATAATTATTCATCACACGTATCCATTCAATGTATTGATTATTGTCGCGATAATGGTGTCGTCATGTTATCTTACCCTCCACACTGTAGTCACAAGCTGCAGCCATTAGACCGTTCTGTATATGGACCATTTAAGAAAGCAGTTAATACGGCTTGCGATGGTTGGATGCGAACAAATCCAGGAAAGACCATGACTATATACAACATTCCAAGCATCGTCACAACTGCGCTGCCCCGGGCTATGACACTATCTAATATTCAAGCTGGTTTCAGAAACACTAGAATTTGTCCATTTAACAGAGAAATATTCACCGATCTAGATTTCGCACCCTCACATGAAACGGATAGACCAGACCCAAATGCCCTTCAAAGTGGTGAGAATACAACAGCAGCTCGAGATGAAACATCACAGCCTGGTACTAATGCTGGAACCGAACTTCTAATGCTTGCACCACAGCCCAGTTCCTCACTCATGGCTCCTCTTGAAATTCCTAATCTCTCAAGCCCACCGACTGTTACACAACCATATTGTACTGCAGAACCCCAAGCCTTTGTTGCGTCTATAGTGACTATGCCTGAAATTCAGCCAGACCTCATAAGACCGCTGACTCCACAGATAGAACTCGCCATAGGACTTAAAGTCCTTAGTGCATCTTCTTCAAGGATCACAGTCAGATCCGGGTTGTGGACCAGTCCCCTCTTGTGCAGTGCTCCCGGTGTTTGGCGTACGGCCACACCAGGAGGTACTGCACGGAGGAGACCGACACCTGCAGTCATTGTGGGGGTCCTCATGTGAAGGCAAAGTGTGAGCTGTGGACGCTGGGCGTCACGCCGACGTGCAAAAACTGCACCAGGGCGAAAAAGTGGTAGCATACTGCTAAGGTGGAAACGAAGACCTTGGTATACCATGTTCCAGGCCAACGTCATGAAAAAGAAACGGATGAGCTCATGATGGAGGCTTCCAAACGCAGGATTGCAGCAGCCTTAATCCAGGAAGCCTACGTCGGTGCGGCTCGAAGTATGAGGAATTACGCTGGCGTCCGGATCTTCCAAAATAATGCCTCAGGGGAAGGTACCGTCAAAGCGGCGATCGCCGTATTTGACGGTAGCTTAGATGTTGTGCAGTACCCCCATCTCACCACCGACAACAGCGTGGTGGTGGGGCTCTCAACCAGGGCATGAAGGATCACGCTAGTGTCCTACTACTTCGAGCCGGACCGCCCAATAGGTCCTTATATTCGCGGCTTAAAAACCGTAGCCGAGACACCTGGATTGGGGGTGAAAATAATGGGGGAGGGGCGCAAATGCCTGGAACACATGGTGGGGTAGTGTGGCGGTGAACAAACGAGGAGAAGATTTATCCACATACTTAACGTGGGTGACACCCCGACTTTTGATACTGTCAGAGGTGGCCAACGTTTCCACAGTCGTGTGGACGTAACCATCTGCTCGGGTAACGCGCTAGACCTGGTGGTTACCTGGAAGGTGGAGGTGAACCTCACGAGTTCGGACCACAACGGAATCACTTTTGGAATCAGACTTCGAAGATCACAAGGCACGGACATCAAACGCACAACAAGGCTGTTTAACACAAAAAAAGCCAACTGGGATCGGTTCCACAGTGAACTCAATAAGCTGAATTCCGAAAACAGCCTAACGGTGACAGAAGTAGAAGACATCAGAGACAAGGCAAAACTCGATGAGACCGTAACAATATACACGGCAATGGTAACAAAAGCCTGTACTACTTCAATGCCTACCGAAAGTGCTGACCAAAAGATAAGGATTCCGTGGTGGTCCGAGGAACTCGCCAAACTGAAGAAGGAGGTCACCACCAGGAGGCGTAGGATTAAGAACGCAGCACCGGCCTAACGTGATAGAGTCGTGGGTGATTACCTACAGAGTAAGGAGAGGTATGAAACGGAGGCCAAGAAAGCTCAGATCGCCAGCTGGAAGGAGTTTTGCTGCAAGCAGGATAAGGAAGGAATGTGGGAGGGGATTTAAAGGGTGATTGGTAGAACTGCCAAGAGAGCGGAGGACGTACCCCTGGAACTGAATGGCGCGTCCTTGAACGCGGAACAGTCCGTGAAGCTACTTGCCGACGTGTTTTATCCGGAAGACTTGGAGGAGGAGGACACAGCAGAACAGGCCCGCTTGAGGGAAAGAGCGAGAAGGGTGACCGAGGAGCCGTGCGCCGAGCAGCAGGACCCCCGTTCACTCTCTTCGAGCTTGAAATGGCGGCCAAATCCTTCAACTCCAAGAAGGCACCAGGGGCCGACGGCTTCACGGCTGATATCTGCAGACATTGCTTACAGAAGAAGGCGAAAATTGGCACAAGTGCAGATGACATACTCCGAAGTAAAAGACGTAGAAGTACCTAGTGTCTTTAATGACTTCATTCTGGCAGATTACAATGATAGTATTTTAGTTTTCGCTCTTGAAGGAGCAAGAGAAATATTAAAAGTCGGTAAGTTGTTTTTGAGTGATGGCACCTTCAAAAGCTGCCCTAAGCCATTTACTCAATTATACGTTTTTTTTGTGACCTGGGTAGCACTGAAAATACAAATAATTTGATACCAGTGGTGTGTGCGCTACTTCCGAATAAATTAAAAGAAACGTACATAATTCTGTTAGAACTTATCAAGTCACAGATCCCAGAATGGGAACCAACAAAATTCATTACGGATTATGAACAAGCGGTTATTAGCGCCATAAACTGTCTTTCCGCAAATTGACCACCACGGTTGCTATTTTCATTTTCAAAACAAATTGAAGAAAAAAGTGCGGCAATTATTAATCAATAATTGCTGCGCTTTTTTCTTCAATTTGTTTTGTTTTGTTAAAGAAAAAGAAGAAAAATACCAACGTGAATTTAAATAAAATTGTTGGTTTATGCACTGTTCTTCCCATTTTGCCAGAACAAAAAATTGAAGAAGGGTGGAATTATATTGTAAAAGAAAGCAAACTTTTAGGAAAGGCCAAAAACCTTGATCAGTTTTTAATGTATATTGACAAATTTTGGATGCCAAAAAGAGCAATGTGGTCCAATTTCGGAGAGAGACAGAACGACAAAGTCATGCGAAGGATGGAATGGACAATTCAATAAGAGTTTTGTAAGGGAAACCAACGACAATCAGTCATTTCTTGAAAAGACTAATGGAGGACGCTTCTTTTAATTCTTTTTTTTTATATCACTAATGTGGCAGACAAGCACACGGCCCACCTGATGGGAAGCAGTTACCGCGGCCTATGGACGTGTGCAACAGCAGTGGCGTCACACTCGCGCTGCCGACCCTATAAAGGAAAGGTGATGGGAAAGGAGTTTGGGAGGGGATGGGAAAGGAGTTTGGGCTCCGGCACTCTCACTCACCAAACAGAACGCAACAGTTCAAATACTGTTACTTGGCGTCGATATTCTGTGAGAGGGTGGTGCTTCCCCGGTCGAGTCGGCCCATTCATGCAACGGCCAAAATGACTGTTGCTTGACTCTACCACTCTAGTAACCTCTGTAGTAAATTCTGTTAAAGCTTTAACAACTGAGCCGCACAGAAGGCGTTCACAAGCCGTTATTGACCGCAACACATATATCCATGATGTGCAAATGAAGCTTGTGAACGGCGATATAGGCATTGAATTATCCTTAGAAAAATTGCGACGATGATGTTTGGAAATAGTGTATCCAAGAATATTGTTCCTTATTTCATACATTTATAGTTTTTAATATTAGTCTTTAACTTAGTCATTGGTGGTGATTCTGTTGTTTAACAAACTTAACTAAACTATCTCTAAATTTTTCCAATTTTAGACAAGAGATTTCAATATTGGCATTCTGCTGTTTCATCGAACTAAAAGTAGAAAATCCAAGTCATCACTAAGATTGAGTTTGACAAGCACTAAATTGACGTCTCTTGACATAATCTTACTTAATTTTAGTGATTTTTAGTCTAGTTTAATGAAGTTTGTAGCAAGAGAATCGGCACCATTGTATGTATTAATGGTACGGTAATTATATTGCCAGTAGTACCATCAATGGTACTTCAGCGGTAAACACGGGATGGAATATATCGTATTTTTTTTAATGGTACTAGTAACGTATAAGTGATCAATGGTACTTCAGCGAGTAAACACGGGATGGAATATATTGTATTTTTTTTAATGGTACCAGTAACGTATAAGTGTGTCAGTAGTGCCATCAATGGCACTGATCAATGGTACTACTGACATAAAGGGGAAAAGGTGGCACAGTTCTGATACAGTCAGGTTATCAGTTCTACAAACAAAAAACATATTCCAATGGAAGTGAAATTTGGCAATGTAGCCAGTCTAAACAAAAATTCTGTAAAAAGTGTCCAGTATCGGTTACTGTGCAGGTAAGTGTTACGACATTATCCATCGTTCGTTAGCATCAATTATACCTACTTACCGACACAACTTTTACTTTACAAGGTGGTTCTTATTTATTTTCTAGAATGATCTATTACTCAAAACTGTTAAACATGTATGTGAAACCAATCATTTGAAGAATGAAATTGATGCTCGTATATACGCAGCAATAGTAGAGGCTGAACAGTCAGATATACCTATACCAAAAATTTACAAAATCATGACTGCTCCTTTTCGAGACCGCGGAATCAACTTCGTCGAAAAAGTACCGGAACTCAAAAGCATTAAAACAAGCTTATACAACTCTAGGTACAATGCTATTGGTGCGGAAAAGATAATGTTTAAGGAATTAGAAAAAGTGTCTATCCCAGGAAAATTCAACGATTTTATTTTAGGAGATTACATAACAAATGATTCAAGAATTATCGTATTCTGTACAGAGCACGGAAGAAAGCTTCTTGAAAGTTTATCAGAATTTTTATTGACGCCACTTTTAAAAGTTGTCCTAAACCTTTTAGCCAGTTTCTTATCATTCACGGAGATCTTTGTGATTCCCCACAGGAAACAAATACAGTGCCTTTAATTTTTACGTTCATGCCTGACAAAAAACAGCAGAGTTATGTCACTGTTTTGGAAATGGTTAAGTCACAGATTCCCAAATGGAAGCCGCAATGTCGCATGCGGCTCCACTCGCGTTAATGTCGGTTCTCGCGACAAAAATAGCATACATTATCCAAGGTCCAGCCTATATCTATAAAAATATAGCCAATGTTACTCCGTATTCTATCAGTGAAAGAATTTTCTAATCGGTCCAGTAGTTTTTGAGCCTATTCGTTACAAACAAACAAAAAATCTTATACTTAATATTAAAATAATTAATATTAAGTAATTACTAATTAATAACATTTAACTGCCCCTTCGACCGGAATCTTTGTTGAGAGTGGACGTGTTTCAATTTATTAAATAAAAACTAAAAAGTGTGCATTTGAATTCAAGCTCTGAGGCCGAAGTTATAAGAGCTTAATCAATTAAGAACCATTACGCTACTACTGCAGTGCTGATAGTCACGCCCCAGTGCAAGAAAGAGATAGTGTTCATAATTGCTCTCCTGCTCAAGCTAAGTGGCAATTGCGGAGCGACGAAGCGACGCGCGCGCATCCTTCTCGATACATATACTTTCATCCGTATTTGCGGTGAGTTAAGCCCAATTTACACTATACCTACACACTATGCCTCGCGTGCAGCAAAGTCCGCTAGCAACCCTCGAAATAAATACAAATATAAACCAAGTCGCATCAGACTCGGACATCCCATTGTCATTCTCTAGTAGCCCGACGGATAAGGATATAATTACTACGCGCTATGCCTCAAGCAAAGGCAAGCGCCCTCGCCCGGAATCTTCGCCATCTGAAAGTTTCCATGACTTCAAGTGTGAAATGATACAAATGCTAACATCATGGAAAAATGAACAGGAAACTCACTTTTTAAAATTCATAAATGAACAAAATACAACTTTGTCAAGATTAGTATGTGAAATAGCAGAATTAAAACTTCAAAATATTAATATTCAGAAGTCAAGCCAGGAAATTGAAAAGAACGTATTCTTTATTAATGCCCAGTTTGACGATATGAAAATTCAAATTGAGTAATTGCAAAGAGAAAAACAAGAATATAGGGATAGTATTCAAATCTTACAGGCCCAAATGAAAGATTTACAACAATTATGTAGGACCGCCACGGTCCAAATCAGGAATGTCCCGCCAATTAAGGCCAATGAGACTCCGTTAGATTTATCTGATATTGTCACCAAAATTGGAACGACGATCAGTATGAATATAAATGCGACTCATATACGTGACACATATCGGCCTCCAGGAAAACCGGGTGCTACTAGACCGATAATCAGCGAATTCACAACTGTTCAGATGAAACACCAATTTCTTGGACTAGCGAAGGAGTTTAACAAAAAAAACCCTGCGGAAAACCGTTTGAACTGCCAGAAAATTGGTCTGACAAGTGACCATCGCCCAATTTATATAGCGGAGTACTTACCATCTAGCACTAGAAAGCTCTTCTTCGCCGCACGGGAATTCGCCAAGCTTAACAACTTCAAATTTTGTTGGACTGCTAATGGAAATGTTTTCGTAAGGAAAACTGAAGGGGCCAAATATGTACTAATTAAATCGGAGCATAATCTGCGTGATTTAGCAATGTCACAATGACTATTACTCGTATTATTAACTAAGATAATCTTTAGTTTTAATTTGATCGTATATTATATAACTCTCACCATTTTACTCAAACACACACTCCATTTCACTTTATCCTCTGTACTTGAGCGTAATGTATATTATTTTGGGGATATTTACTACATATAAATTATTATTGAGACTAAATTATTATTATAATTTATTTAGCGTCGAAGTCGTCGCCATAAACTTCTATTATTTATCAATGCTATTTAACCAAAGACTGTATGAACGCGGTCTCCTCTTTGTACCGAATTATTTGTTTATGTATCAATAAAGATTTGGACTCACTTACTGTATCTAAATCATATAAATGCAAACCGGAGGAATGTTCTCAATATATTAAAAGTGAGTCCGTAGGGTTGAAAATTTTACACCTGAACATTCGAAGCATTGGTAAAAACTATGTTCAAATTCCACCTCTTATGGATACTATTGGCGTTCAATGTGACGTGATTGTGCTGATTGAGTGTTGAATTAGTAAGATCGCACATCTACCGGTTTTGGATGGGTATACTTCTTATTATACTAGAAATAACTATATACAAAATGACGGGTATGCTATATACATTAAATCATCTATTACAGGTATTGTGACTGAAACGGAGTTTGTAAATGCTAACTGTCTGATGTGTCATATTGACAATGTCTCCATAGTTGTTATCTACCGCTCCCCGTCTTACAAAAATATAACCAAGTTTATTGAAAGTTTGGATAGGCTACTGAAATCGCTTGCACAGCAAAATCTGATCTTAATTGGGGATATCAACATAAATATTTAACACGGAAATACAGATGATAAATCTGATGTCTATTTAAATTTGTCCGGGCTAAATAATACACAGTTCCTTGTAGCACCTATAATATATTATAATGCGCAATTACATTGAGTTGAGATAATATTATATGAAATACAATAAAGGCGAGTCACTAGTCGTTTGCGCTACCGGCGCGACGTGCCGCACGCTACTCCCCTAGTTAGGATTATATCCGACTGCCCGGTCGGGCCGCGATGAGCGAACGTGTGTACATACTCCGCGGCGTTGAAAGGCTCAAGATAGCCTAAGTACTAGTTGATGTCTGACTGAAGCAGGCACATCTTTGCTACGGCTCTTCTTACTGTGCCTTTTGAGGTGTGCACGTCGGCCACTCTGCTGACGCCATCACGTCCGGGGTATAGTTTGATTATACGACCCATACGCCAGTGGAGCGGCATGACGTTATCCTCCTTTAAAATCACGAGGTCATCTATTTGCAACGGTGTTCGGTCTTGCTGCCATTTGTGACGATTTTGAAGTTCGGCCATATATTCCAGGCGCCATCTCTTCCAGAACTGCTGCCGGATCTGTTCTATGCGCTGATACCTGTTGGGTCTTGTAAGGTTCATAGGCAAGCTAGGTACTGATACTAATGGTCGACCAATCAGAAAGTGCCCTGGGGTTAATGGATTTAGGTCGGTAGGGTCGGAAGAGAGAGGAGAAATCGGGCGAGAATTTAGGATGGCCTCTATCTGTGTGAAGAGCGTAGCCAACTCTTCAAAGGTGAGGGACGCATTGCCAGCCACGCGTTTTAATAAGGATTTGGCGGATTTAACGCCAGCCTCCCAAATTCCACCAAAGTGTGGTGAATAGGCGGGACAGAACATGAATTTAATCTCTTCAGCAGCTGCGTAGTCTGAGACTGATTGACGGCTGGAACGTATAACCCTGCCCAGCTCATTATTGGCTCCTACAAATTTACTAACCTGCGTAAACACAAAATAAAAGCGTCCGCAAGACACACACACACGCACAGGTATGCCTTTGTGACACGGCTGCCTCTCCCCTTTTTTGACAAAATCATAAAGGGACCAGCGAAATCCATCCCACAGGAATTAAATGGAAAATCTGTACTGACTCTAGCACTAGGCAAATTTCCCATAATAGGCTGAACCGTTTGTCCTCTGAAGCGGGTACAAACAACGCACTGTTTGGTTACGGAGCGAGCTAAATTTCTGCCACCAAGTGGCGTACAGTGGCGAGCAATAATTGGGGTCCTGAATGAAATAGCTTTAAATGTTCATATCTAAAAATTAATTTTGTAGAATGATGTTTGGCGTCCAAAATTATTGGATGCCTTTTATCATAATGTAAATCAGCTTGATTTAGTCTACCGCCTACTCTAATTATACCATCCTCATCAATAAACGGATTTAAAGAGAGAAGCTTACTCTTATGATTTAACTGCTTACCATTTTTAATACTAATCATGTCTTTAGAAAAAGACTCGGACTGACTAAACCGTACTAATAAAATTAATGAATGTTTGAGCTCATCAGCATTTAGTGGTCCTTCGACCTTAGATTTATTTTTGTTACAATTGTTAAGGAAACGCAATACGTACGCATATATTCTTTTTAATCTTAGAAAATTCGAATAATTTTGAAATTGAATAAATTAATCTATAACACCATCTTCGACATTTAACAATACCTTGATCTCGGGTAAGTTATTAAGTGTTGTTGTGTGTGTTTGAGTAGGCCAATCAGAATAATCTTTCTTTAGAAACGCAGGTCCCTCCCACCACAAGGATGATGAGTGCAGTTGCTGCGGGTCAATACCTCTAGAAGCAAGGTCTGCAGGGTTGTCCTTGGTCGGGACATGTTTCCACTGGAAATCACGAGTAATCTCATTTATTTTATTTACTCTGTTGCGCACAAACGTTTGTAAAACCTTGGTTTGCGTCTTAAGCCAACCGAGTACAACAGTGGAGTCCGTCCACATAAATTTACTATGTACCTGACATGGTACCGAATCTAATACCTTGTCACACAACTGAGCTCCAGTCAATTCAGCGCATAATTCCAGACGAGGAATGGTTAAAGTTTTAATAGGTGCAACTCTTGTTTTCGCACAAAGTAACTTAACTGTAACGTTCTGCTTATCATCTAATGACCGCGTATAGACACAAGCACCGTAGGCTTGCTGGGATGCGTCAACAAAACAATGAATTTCAATATGCTTAATTTCTACACTATTACTAAAAACATAACGAGGTAAAACAATATCTGATATAAGATGTATATAATTAATTAAATTAAACCATCTTTTAATATTAGGCTCCGGTACTGGGTCATCCCAGTCTAATTTAGCATTCCATAATTCCTGGAGTAGTATTTTGGCCTTAATAATACAACAACCTACTAAACCTAGTGGGTTAAAGAGCTTACAAGTGGTCGAGATAATTGTTCTTTTAGTAACCTTGGATGTGGCTTCAATGCTATTAGGGAACTGTAAATTATCTGTCTGAGGTGACCATTTTAAACCCAACACATTAGCTTCTTCGTGAAATTTTAGGCAGTTTGATGTATTTGCGTCGTCTCAAATAATGTTTGGACAGTTGGTACGAAACTTTCGCAACGGAAAGCAAGCCATGGTTAACGTCTTAGTGACACCTTCATAGATATGCCGAAACTCATCCTCTGTCGAGCCGCCAGTGTTGAGATCATCAATATAAAAATCATTTTTGATGACTCTAGCAATAACATTGTCTTCACACTGACTAGCCAGCTCAGCAAGACATCTGGTGCTCAAAAATGGAGCAGAAGTCATACCATAAGTTAAGGTTTCAAGTTGCAAGATCTTAATAGGCCGGTCGACCCTATCTCGATCGCCAGAAGTTAGAGTGCTAGCAATTTCACCTTTGTCCCTCCATAAAACCAGCTGTAAATGACGCTGTGATTCATCCAGGGCAATTTGTCGATACATTTTCTCTATATTGGCTGTTAGTACAAACTTACGTGCTCGAAAACGAATGAGAATGGAAAACAAGTCACTTTGTACTACAGGACCAATTTCCTGAATGTCGTTAAGGGATTTACCGGAACTTGTTTTAACAGAAGCGTCGAACACTACCCTAAGCTTAGTGGTTTCATGCTCTTCCCTTATGACGCCGTGATGAGGCAAGAAGCATCCGAAAGCTGGTCTTTCAATTTCCTTTAAATGGCCTAAAGTAGCATATTCGTGCAAGAAGCTAGCATATCGTTGACTAACATTCTCATTGTTATTTAACTTTTTTTCTAAATTTAAGAAGCGTCTCATTGCAATAGGGAATGAGTTACCAAGTGCCTGCTCAGGAAGCTCTTTCAGCGGCATCATAACTGAAAAGCGCCCATTAGGTAAGCGACGAGTATTTTTAACGAAATGAGATTCGCAAAATTGTTCATCTATAGAAAGATTATTACATTCTTAAGGCAATTCTTCGACCTCCCAGAACCTTTTGAGAGAGTTATTAATGTCTTGAAGTGACGTAGACTCATGTTTTACAATATTACAATGTTTATTTACAGGGAGCTGAGATAAATCCCCTGTCGGGCCAGCTACAAGCCAACCAAATCTACTGTCTTGTAAAGTGGGTCTGTTTGGACCTAAACTTATTTTATT
This sequence comes from Cybosia mesomella, assembly GCA_946251805.1. Taxonomy (NCBI): domain Eukaryota; kingdom Metazoa; phylum Arthropoda; class Insecta; order Lepidoptera; family Erebidae; genus Cybosia; species Cybosia mesomella. Next base: position 12,986,384 of record OX276411.1, read on the forward strand.
GTTACCTATAATATCAAAGAAATGGTCTGCACCTATCAAAATTTCTATCTCAGACGGTTCGTGATACGAAGGATCAGCTAAAACAATGCTATCTGGTAGCTGTAACCTCTCAACATCTATACGAACGCCGGGTAAATAGCCTGTAATTTTTTGTACCACTAAACAACTAACTTGCACATTAAACAAGTTAATTCGAGATTTTATCATGATGCTGCATGCTTCTGTAACTTTACATGGTGCGTTATTAATGCCTGATATATTAAAATAATTCCCCTTTTTTGATTGCAACCCCAGTCTATCTTTCAGAGTTTTAGTTATAAAGGACGACTGACGGCCAGTATCCAGCAAAGCACGAGCGAGGTAAGTACTATTTGTTGTTGTATTTACAACTTCAATTTGTGCAGTGCATAAGAGGACTTGACCTGACGAAACGGCTGATAATGACACTGTGGCGTTACTATTTGATGATTCACTTGAGTCAGCAGTATTATCTGTATTTTTATGCAGCATAGTATTATGTTTATCTTTGCAAATGCGAGACGAACCCTTTAAACGGCACTTAGTGTTGCTATGACCAGCTCTCAGACTATTAGTACACAATTTGTGTTGTGAAACTTCTTTAAACTTATCATTAAGACTCAAAGACTTAAACTTATGACATTGATGGACAAAATGTGGTTTACTACAAAAAGACATGAATTACTGTTTCAAGAACGACAGCTCTATTTTCTAAAAATTCCTTGAACTCAGTAAGAGAGGGCAGGTGCGAGAGACGTCCCTTATACTCCTCCCACTTGCTGCTAGTCCTAGGATCTAACTTAGCAGACATTAAAAAAATAACTAATGGGTCCCAGCCAGCAGTGGAAATGTCTAACGTATTCAGCGAATTAAGGGTTTTAAGAACTTGATCTATTAAATATCTTATGGCTTTAAAGGATTCCTTCTGGATAGGATTTATATTAACCAATGCATGTAAATGATTATTTATGAGAATATTTTTATTATTATACCTGTCACATAAGGCCTTCCATGCATATTTGTAATTCTTGGCAGTAAACTCTATAGATCTGATAACCGTACTAGCACCACCACTAATAGAATTCCTTAAGTAATGGAACTTATTTATCGGTGCTATTGACGCATTGTCATTAATCAAAGATTGGAACGTGTCCCTAAACTCTAGCCATGTTAGATAGTTTCCATCAAAAGTAGGCAAATTTATTGTGGGCAACTTAATTGAACTGTTGGTACAGCAACTAGATCCATTAGAGCCCCTATCATCATTTTGTGGCGACAGTGCCTCAATAAGTTCTTGGGCGAGAGCGATTTGAGAATAAAATAATGACTCGGTAGTCTCCCTTTCCAATAACTGCTCATCCATATTATAACAGAGCTCTTCTATCACTACTTGTACATTATCATATTTTACCATTAAATCTTGAATTTGAGACAGTCTTAATGAAATTTCTTTAATTTCTAAGCTAGTAGCGGTTTCACTTTCCTTATATTGTAGCAAGTATTTTTGAAATACGGTTAAACGGCTAAGTATACCCCCACGTTTACGTATTAACGATTTTAATTCATCCATATTCGATCGAATAGGGCTCTTATCTCTTGACTCACTATCTGACATTTTACTAAACACTTAGGTGACTTACCTACCAGAAATGAGCCAGACAAGACCATAAATAACTTGTGCAATCAAACCGGTATACAATCCAGCCGTCAACAGCACAAACCACGCCGCTGCCGCCGAGCACGCCAACAGCACGAGCAGCGTACACCGGAACGCAGCTGACCGCACCACCGCCGTGCCCGCCAACAGCTACTGAAGGCCGCCAGGCGCGCCACAGGCACAGTGTGAAGACACGGTGTGAAGGCCGGCGAGCGACGTCGCTGAAATTTTTCGGCAATACGCGTTTCAGTATCACGGTTATATAATTATGGCAACAGGGATATGAAGCTAGATAAGTGGTTAAATAGGCTATTAACTTAGAGGGATGAGGATGATATATTAGTATTTTAGGCGTACCGTTAGGTACAACGGAAGGTGCTCACGGTTTAGTGCAGCAAACGTTGAACAATAGGCAAGATGGTAGGTATATAGGCTACCTATAATTGGCCTTTTTTAAGCACGTGCTTAGGGCAAGCTAACCACACCTCTTAAAACAGAAAACAGCGTGCTCGCAGGCAAAATGGCGTATTATAAAACAAGAGAAAATAGGTGCTCTGTGCAGCCTGGTGCAGGATTATATAGGTAAAAGAGGTACGCGTATTCGCTAGATACCTTTCCCTACAGCTTAAAGCAGCTAGGCATCCACACACAAACAGAGGTTGGAGAGAATAGGACAAGGTAGGAACGGGCTTACTTCCTTTATGATAGCCAACGTAGTAGTCGCCGGCAGCAAAGTTCGTTCACCACGTCCACTTGTAGGCAGGATTCTCGCACGTAGTCCACGCCACGTAGTTGAGATGTGCCACACCACGTAGTTAGTTGCAGATGTTATTTCTCCAGCGGAGCTCTCCGTCCCGGGCGTCTCGATGTTGGCATCGCGATGTTCTCCTTGAAAAAATGGCGTTCACGGGCCGCGATGAGTCGATGACGCAATACGAAGACGGTTTTCACTAGGTTGAGGCTCGACAATTTACAACACGGCCGCCATATGTCCGGGCTAAATAATACACAGTTCCTTTTAGCACCTATAATATATTATAATACGCAATTACATTGAGTTGAGATAATATTATATGAAATACAATAAAGGCGAGTCACTAGTCGTTTGCGCTACCGGCGCGACGTGCCGCACGCTACTCCCCTAGTTAGGATTATATCCGACTGCCCGGTCGGGCCGCGATGAGCGAACGCGGCGCGGGCGCGCCTCCTCCGCCCCGCTTCCCTCGTGTGTGGCGCGGGCGCTACACGCTCCGGCGTGTACAAATTATAAGGAAGCAAAAAATCTTGGATTCCGTACTCATTATCAATAGACATATTTGCGAAGCCCATTTCTACAAACGCCAAATCATCGAAGAGCCATTTAACCCAAGGGTCATTTGATCTATGGGCCATTTCATCGAAAAAACACATGCTCGACCTCCCATATCACCAACAGCACATTTCTTCGAGTGTTACATGTTCGAATGTCAAATTTACAGAACTCATAATTAATAAAATGTTTATAAATAGTCCTATAATTTTTTTTTATTCAACAGACTTATTTTCTTATTTCTGAACGCATACTTACGTCAAAGAATTGTTAAACCACCTCCTTTCTACATTATTTCCTTGTCAAGTTGCTTATCATTTGAATTCTATTTACGAACCAAACTAGGTTTCAATAAATAATTCGTATGTTGTAATTATGCCTAATTACGTAGTGATTGAAAATACTACAAAAGGTAAAGACTTATTAATACACGACGGATTTAGATTTTAAATAAAGTAAAGTAAATTCTATTAGAACTGTGCGTTAAAATATACTCATCAATGTACAAGTACGCTTGCTACGGAAAAAGATGATACAGGAAAACATTATATTGCTAAGGAAATGAAGGATCATAGTCATGCACCTAATGCAAGTAAAATAGAATGCTTCAAATTTATTAATAAGCTAAAAACAGAGGCTGCATCGAGCAGGGAGTTTCCCACCCAAATAATAAACAAAAATTTACTAGACGTACCAAGCAGCAGTGCCTGCTCTTTACCAAGCAAAATGCATGTAGAAAGGTAATTAAACGTATTCGTTCTAAGGACATTCCTAAAGAACCAACAACGTTGGCTAAAATAAACTTCCCAGAATCCATAAAAATGGTGCAGTTGAACAATTTTTGGTTCGCGATTTTAAATATGGCAACGATCAGCGTTTATTAATATTTTGTACTGAAGACAACATTAAACTTCTCAGTAAAACTTTTTTCTGGATAATGGACATTCCAGACGTGTTTGATTTTATTCAAACACCTGTATTCGATCCACGGCACAGTCGGCATGGAAAATTGTCGTAAAATTATTCCACTTGTTTATTGCTTAATAACGGACAAGTCAGAAGAGGGTTATATTTCTTTTTTAAACAGCTTAAATATTGTGCTTCTGAAGTAGAATTGGAATTAAGTCCCAATTATATTATCACTGATTTTGAAATCGCTACTCTGAATGCCGTGCGAACTGAATTCCCAGAAACAACCCATAAAGGTAGTTTATTCCACCTCGGCCAGTCTATGGAGACATATTCAGAAATGCGGACTATTATCACGTTATGGGAAAGATAGCCAGTTTTTATTGAAACTGCGACAAATTATCGCTCTTGCGTACTTACCTCCAGACGAAATACCTACCGCGTTTAAAATTTTAAAAGAACAGATTTTACCTTCAGGAGCGGAACCAATTACTACCTGGTTTGAAACATATTATGTATTGGGAAAAACAAAATCACATCTAGATGGAACGAAAATGACAATTTCAAGATCTCAGCCAACATTCCCACTACTGTTATGGTATTCATGGAAATACAGAATGCCGATTGCCACGAACTCAGAACAACGTAGAAGCGTGGCACCGCCGCTGGGACAGTTTACTGAACAATCGAAAACTTGCGACTTTACGCGACCATACGTGAACTAATAAAAGAACAAATATCAACTAATCATACAATTATGAAGGCAAGAGCGTTCGTCGAAGAGGTAACGCCAAAAAAGAGAGGCAGAAGAATGGAAAATTCTCTTGCAGCCATTCTGAGAAACAGAGAAAGTATGGATGTCATGGAATTTTTGAAAGCAATTGCTAATAACATAAATATTGTCCAAGATTTACATAGTAATATGTTATATGTAAGTTGCATCAAGCTCGATAGATGGCGTTATACCACAAATTTAAATCGCGCTATGGTTTTGTTACAACAGCCACTATATATACCGAGTCTAAATTTATGTATGAGGAGGATCGTCGCACGGAGCCTCCGAGGAAGAACGCCTGCAAGCCTACTACCTCGGACTTCGCCGCTCGGACCCGCACTCGCGCGCTGACTGCCGGTGCATACGGTCGCGTCTGTATTCGACGCAGCCGTAGTCACCGGACGTGTCGCGCGCGCCCACGCCCACGCCCAGCCCAACGTTTCGTTGTCGGGTCGCGGCCGCGCTCCTGCTTTCCTCAGCCAGCCATGAAGAAGACGCCTTCTTCAAAGCTGCCTCCTCGGGTTCGGAGTCCCCCCCGGGACCCCCGACCCCCACCAAAAAGCCCTTCTAAGGGCTCCACCACCGCCTCCAAGGGACCGGTATCCGGCCCCAAGGAGACGCCGACTCCGCCGCGCGCGTTCGCCAGTGCGCCGACCGCAGGCGCATCGAGGACGTCCGCTCCCCCCCGCGCGCCGCCGGGCGGGTTGAGCGCATCTCGCGCTGCGCCAGCGAAGGCGCCCGCACCGCGTGCGAGCCCGAGCTTCGCTCCGAAACCGCCGCCGCGCGCTTCGCCCGCCTCGACTCCGCCGTCCGCGACGGCGTCGACGTCGAAGACGCCGGTAGCGAAGTTCCAGGCCGCGGCTTCCCCGCGCCAAGATGCCCGCGAGTCCCCAGCCTCGCGCGCGTGGGCTTACGCGCCCTCCTTTGATGAGATGGAAAGCTCACTCGCCTCCATTGAGTCCTTCCAGGACTCACCCAGAACTCCCGCAGCCGCAGCCCCGGACACCCCGGACCTGCGTCTTTCCGTCAGGCGTCGCTCCAAGCCGGAGCTGACGCCGATGGAAATCGTCCCATCGGCCCCCGGACCTGCGCGTCGCCCGCGCAGCCCAGACTCCGCCGAAAAAGAAGTCAAGCGCCACAAGGCGCGTTACTCGAGCGCCGCCGCGTCTCAAGGAGACGCCGCCCCCGCCGCCGCCGAAGCTGCAACCGCAGCGCCCGCAGCTAGCCGGCCGAGGGAAAAAAGGTACCCCCCAATTATAGTGGAGGAGCTGCCGCACTTCGCCCGGCATCTGCGGGAACTGAAGGCCCAGTTGGGAAGGCCGGCCAACGTGCTCCCGTACGGGAACGGGCTGCGCTTTATCCCGACAGATGCAGAGGAATACCGCCTACTTCAGGCATACTTCACGGTGCTGGAGAGCCAGGAAGGAGTCGCCTGGCACTCGTACTCCCCCCCCTCGGATAGAGGAGTAAAGGTGGCTATCAGAGGGCTGCCTGTGAACGCCACGCCGGATGAAATAGCGGCCGACCTTCGCGAGCTGGGATTCGACCCCGAATACATTCGTGCTATTCGGGGTCGCGGCGGACGACCCGGCTGCATTTACCTGGTGGTGCTCAAGAGGACCCGAGGTGTCATCCCGGAAGTTTACGACATTCGTGAACTTCTCGGGATGCCCGGAATAAAAATTGAAGCCTGGCGCGGGAAGCGGAAGCCCTCGCAATGTCACCGCTGCCAGCAGTTCCGCCACAGCAGCCACCACTGCCACCGCATGCAGGCCTGCGTGCGGTGTGGCGGTGAGCATGCTGCGCGGGACTGCCACTTCCGGTGCCCCGTCTTCCGACGTGAGGCCCGGAACAGGAAGGCGGGCACAGCCGCCGTCACCAGCGGGCCGCACAGCCGGCCAGCGCCGGTGAACCCACAGCCTCTCGGGGAGAGGCAAGGCGCATCACTCATGGCTGAGGCAAACGCGCCCTCTTGCCGGGGGGAAAAACCCGCAGCCTCTTCAAGAAGACGCCGCAGAAGAGGGGGCCGTAGGTCCCGCAAAGCGCAGCCCGCGACTGAGGAGGAAGCCGCCACGCCGGCACCCTCGTCGCGATACACGCCGTCCATCCCACCGGAGCCCGCCCTGGAGCTGGTGGAGGCGGCGTGCCAGACCGACTCGACTCCCAGGAGGGAGAAACGAACCCAGACCTTCAGGTCAGCAGACTCCCCAGCGGCCACTCCCACCGCTATTCTAGTGGAAGCGGAGGCGCTCGTCGCTGAGGCGATGCATGCCGTCGAGTCCCAAGAGACTCAAATGATGCTGAAGACCATCCTCGCATCCATCGGCCTAGTGGCGGCTCGCTTCATGGGCGACCGCCACTAGCAAAAAGAAGACGCACGGACGCCGGAGGTCGCAGGAAAGCCGCCGCCTCGCCGCTGGTCACTCGGAGCTGGGCCTTCACTGGGTAACCAGTGATCTCACCCGGCTCGGGTCGACCGCTGGGCGGCGTGAAGTCTAGCGGCCTGCCGGCGTCACCAGCCACAGGGGAATACCTCCGCCCACATGCCCGGCGCCTTTTCAGGCGTCGCGAAAGAAGCCTCGGGGAAGGGAAAATCCCAATAGCCGACTCCACGCGCCCCCTGCGGGGTCGCTGGGACTCTGTATGTATGAGGATGAGAAAAAGCACTAGCGGGTCATTTGTATTAATACTTAGCTTTTCCATTCCGATCGGAACCCTATCTATGGTCCTATTCGAGCCGGAATGTTGAGATTTTTTAGGCGTATTTTTTGGTAGTTACCTAGGGGAATAGGTACTACCCAACTCCTTGCCTACGCGATACGAACAAAGCACTTCGTATAGTGCAAGGGAAGCGCCGCCAGGTGGCGCTAGTGATATTGTTCCTAAGAAGTTGTGTCAACTGAAGAGACAACCTAAGGTCGTGCAGAGGAGGAGTAATCGTCAGTGCCGAGTCGGAATTCAAAGCAGCCTGTGACCACCACCAGAGGGCGCTGTATGTTAAGTGAACAGCAGTTGCAGCGTATAATACGGTTTGTGATACTGAGTGCTAGAAAAAACGTGAGTACATTTTGAACCTTATTTCTTAGAAGATTTAAACGTGAAAAATTTGTTTGCAAGATTACATCAAAGATTAACTTCAAAAATTATAGTGAAGATTTAGTGCAGTTTGAACTTTATTGTTTAGAATAAGTAAACTTAGTGTAATTATAAGTGGTGTTAGGACTTGTATTAGTTTTAAACAAAAGTCTGTTGACACGAGGAATCCACGCCGGATTTTAGAGCGATAGAGGTTAAAAGTTGAAACACTTAAAAAATGTATGTAATATTTGGACTTAACCTATTACAGTTCTAAACACTTAGAACATTTTGCAAGTGTTTAGACTTTACTAATTAACTTTGTAATACTTTGGAGTTTATTCAACAGTTGATAAAATATTAAACTTTTTACAACTGAATTTTAAAACTTCCTAAAATTATTGAATTGAACTAATACAAAATGGAGGCTGTTGAAGGTTATTTAAGATTACAAGATGATATTATGGAAAAGATGAATAAAGCCAAATGTAATCATAAAAAAAGTCCCAAACAGCGAATTACTATTTCATATTTATAAACTAAGTTAGAAACGTTAAATGAACAATTTGAAACACTTAATTCTAATCATAATCACATTATAAAAAGTGTAACTAAGGCAGATCTGCAAGGTTCTGATTATTATAAGAAAAATAAGTATGATGTTGCCGAAGAACTTTATATAGATTTTAAATGTTTGTTAAAGGATTCGTTAACGGAAATTCAAAGTACTTCAACTAGTTCAAATGTAAATGATAGTCCTAGTTGCCAAGAAGCAAAGACAGTAAGTAAAGTAAAGTTACCAGAAATAAAAATTCCTTCGTTTTCTGGGAATTATGCTGACTGGAGTACTTTTAAAGATTTGTTCATAGGTTTAGTTCATGAAAACACGAATATAGATAACGCACAAAAATTCTATTATTTGAAAGGGCACGTAACCGGGGAAGCAGAACAATTAGTCAGAAATATAAAAGTGACATCTGATAATTATAAAATTGCATGGGAAAAGTTGAATGGCACTTATTTAACAACAAAAGGTTTTTGGTAAATAATATATTAAAACGCCTATTAAATCAAAAGTCTTTATTAAATGAATCTGCAATTGAAATTAAATTATTGTTAAACACAACCACAGAATGTTTAGATTCGATTAAAAACCTAGGTGTAAACATTGCGTCATGGGATATTCTGATTATGTACATAATTAGTCAAAGATTAGATAAAGAAACCCGGAAGGCGTGGGAGTTAAAGGTGTCGGCAGAGAGTAATGAAAAGCTTCCCACTTTTACTGAATTTGCAGACTATCTTAGAAGTCGCTTTCGAGGGCTTGAAAGTTTAGAAAGTACGCCTGAGGGGCGTAAAAAGGACAGAACTACTACTACTACTACTGCTTTGGTAAAAGCAAAGTCGAAAGATGGGACATATAGCATGGTCAGAGCTCTGCTTGATCAGGGGTCGCAAGGATCCTTTATTACCGAATCCATGGTTCAGTATTTAGGTTTAAATAAAGTTGCGACTAATAACACTAATCTAGGTGTTGGGGGTGACACATGTGTCACATCAAGATACACAGTCACAATAAATGTGAGGTCAAGGAAAAATCCGAGCCATCAACTTACCGTTAATGCCTACGTACTCAAATCGGTAACAACTCTTCTCTCAGTTACTAAAGTAGCTAAGGTAGAATGGGTTGACTTGACCGAAGATGACTTAGCTGACCCAGAGTACTACAAGCCTAACAAAATTGATATTTTGTTGGGTGCTGAGGTGTACAGTCAGATCATCCACGCAGGCATTAAACGCAATGTTAACGGAACCCTGTTAGCACAAGAAACAGATTTGGGGTGGATTTTATCGGGTGTGTCGGCTATAGATCCTTCGCCCGCGGTTTCTTCACACAATATAACGGTCATGCATTCTTGTCTACAAACAGACGACTTGTTACGGAGGTTCTGGGAGCTTGAAAAGGAACCATCTGAATCAAAAAGTCTGCTCACAGAGGATGAAATTAAGTGTGAAGAATTATTCTCTACAACTACAGTACGCAACGATCACGGTCGATATGTTGTTCGGTTGCCGCTTCGTGATAGAGGCATGCTTGATCGGTTTGGTGAGTCTAAGTGTATAGCTGAAAAAAGATTCAAGGGGTTAGAAATAAAAATCATAAATTAAAACTAGACTATGGGAAAGTTATTAATGAATATTTAACGTTGAATCATATGGTAGAGGTAAATAACAATGAAAGTGATTCCGTCCAAAACTCAGCTATATACTTACCTCATCACGCCGTAGTAAGGGAGGATAAAGCAAAAACCAAGGTGCGAGTAGTGTTCGATGCGTCCTGTAAGGGAAAAAATGGCTTATCATTAAATGATATGTTATTGGTTGGGCCAAAGTTGCAGGCGGATCTCCGTCACATAATAATGCGTTGGAGAATGAATAATATATGTCTGGTTGCTGACATTGAAAAAATGTATCGGCAGGTGTTAGTTGATCGGAGAGATTCGATACTCCAGCGCATACTGTGGAGAAATAACTCATACGAAGAATTAAAAGAATATGAACTTACCACTGTTACTTTTGGGACAGCTTCGGCTCCCTATTTGGCAGTTCGGTCTCTTCATCAGGTAGCTCACGATGAATGTCAGAATGATCCATTGGTAGCGGCAAGCATTCTGAATGATTTTTATATGGACGATTACATGTCTGGAGCTGAAAATACAAATCTAGCTTATGAACTTTATCAGAAAATTAATACAACCCTTTTAAAGGGGGATTTAAGTTAAATAAATGGAATAGTAACAGTTACGAGCTATTAGATAAAATAAATAAAGGTATAAAGGTTAAGGACGAGGAACTAAAATTAAATGAAGATAATATAACTAAAATTCTCGGACTTACCTGGGATGCTCGTAGCGACGTTTTCAAATATTTTGTAGAGCTGCCTCTCCCCGCTGCACCTGTAACTAAAAGAAAAATTATATCCGATATTTCTAGACTTTTCGACCCATTGGGCTGGCTAGCACCTAGCATAATTATAGCAAAAGTCTTGATACAAAAACTGTGGTTAGCCGGTGTAAGCTGGGATGAAGAAGTGCCAAGCAATTTGTACAAAGAATGGATGAACTATCGTAAGAACTTACCTTTGCTGGTAAATGTTAAAATTCCAAGATGGTACAATACGAACTCCAAAAACAGTATACAACTGCATGGGTTCTCTGACGCTTCGAAAATAGCCTATGCCGCTGTGGTCTATGTTAGGGTTGTAGATATGCAGGGTAACATACATGTGGCATTGGTTACCTCAAAAACGAAGGTATCGCCCATAAAGCAGGTATCAATACCCAGATTGGAGTTGTGTGGAGCCGTACTGTTAGCCAAATTAATGTTAGAAGTAGCCAAGGTTCTGAAGATAGAAACAGATAATTTACGTGCTTGGACTGACTCCGAAGTGGTACTATCTTGGCTTAACAGCCACCCCAGTCGTTGGAAGACCTTTGTCGCCAATCGCGTAGCGGACATATTAAACACTCTGGATACCCAATTTTGGTCACACGTTCCATCAAAGCAAAATCCAGCTGATTGCGCCTCACGAGGGGTAGCTCCAGGAGAATTGTGTGAAACATCCATATGGTTTAATGGGCCGGAGTTCTTACGCGCACCGGTGATTAATTATAAAAAACCAAAGCATTTGGAAACTCAATTGGAAGCTGTAAAAGTTCACACTGGCATCCTCGACAATTCGTTTTGGAACCGATTTTCATCGCTTCAGAAATTGTTGCGCATAATAGCATATTGTAGAAGGTTTTTAAAATATAAAAGGTCTCAAGTCATTAAAAATAGTAACAAGGAATGCACTTTATCAACGATAGAACTTACTGACGCGATGAAGATCTGTATTAAGAGGTGTCAAGAAGAACATTTTACAGATGAGATCAATGAATTGGAAACGTCCGGGTCTAAATTAAACAATAGGGGTAGGTTTAAATCATTAAATTTATTTTTAGACTCTGAGAGAGTAGTACGTGTAGGGGGGCGCCTGGAAATGGCACAGTTGAAGTATGACCGCAAGCACCCAATTCTAATTCCGAAAGATTCTTTTTTAACTAAATTATTAATAACAGATGCACATTTCAAAACTATGCACGGGGGACCTCAAGCTATGATCACATACTTGAAGTCGAGATACTGGGTTGTGGGAATTAAATCTCTTGTTAAGGAATATTATAGAAAATGCGTCGTATGCATCAGATATTCCCACAAAACCAGAAATCAATTAATGGGCCAACTTCCCTCTCCACGTGTGACGCCTAATAAGGCTTTTTTCAACAGTGGAGTGGATTATGCTGGTCCAATTAATATTAGGATGTCACCCGGTCGCGGAAATAAGGCATATTAAGGCTATATAGCTTTATTCATTTGTATGTCGACGCGAGCCATTCATTTGGAGGCGGTCAGTGACATGACGTCAAAGGGCTTTTTGGCTGCGTTTAAAAGATTCGTGGCCCGACGTGGTCACTGCGCTCGCCTCTATAGCGATAATGGCACCAATTTTGTTGGAGCTGCCCGAGAACTAGCCGAGCTGTTCGACGAAGAAAGGTCAAGCTTTATACCTGAATTATCCAAGTGTCTTGCTAATAATGGCACGCAGTGGACGTTTATTACACCTCACGCACCTAATCAAGGAGGTTTATGGGAATCAGGTATAAAGTCTACGAAACATCACCTTAAACGGGTGGTCGGGAACGCAACGTTGACTTTTGAGGAGCTGTCAACAGTTTTAGCTCAAATTGAGGCTTGTCTCAACTCGAGGCCTCTCTTATTGTGAGGATCAGCGAGAGCTAGAAGTATTGACTCCAGGCCACTTTTTGGTTGGGGAACCATTAGTTATAGTGCCTGATACAAATTATGAAGAGTCGAACATATCCACTCTTCGACGTTGGCAAGTCACTCAAAAAATGACACAAGAGTTCTGGCGACGTTGGTCGCAGGATTATCTGAATCAGTTCCTGCAACGGCGAAAATGGACTTACCTGACTCCGGAACCTGCTCTCGGTGATGTCGTCTTAATTAAGGAGGACGATTTACCTCCAGGCAGATGGTTGCTTGGACAGGTAGAATGTAAACATCCCGGGCCTGACGGTATCACACGCGTGGTTACTCTTAGAACCAAGACTTCCACTATAAAGAGACCTGTCTCTAAAATATGTGTTCTACCAGTAGCACATTAGCTGAAGTGTTTGTTGGTTTTTACAGTGTTTTCAGGTTACTAAAATTCTTATATTTTAGCCATAAATTAAATGGTGTAAACTGGCTAAGTAGTATTTATATTGTATTGTAGTAATAATACATGTTAGTAATTAAGGCAAGATATTTCATTTTCATTATATATTTATTGCGTACGATTGTGTTGTACGCAAAATAGTTGTGGTCATTAACCTTTCACCAAGGGCTATAATTAAGGACATTTTGCAGCTTGTCCTTGGCGGGCGGTATGTCCAAGATTTACATAGTAATATGTTATATGTAAGTTGCATCAAGCTCGATAGATGGCGTTGTACCACAAATTTAAATCGCGCTATGGTTTTGTTACAACAGCCACTATATATACCGAGTCTAAATTTATGTATGAGGATGAGAAAAAGCACTAGCGGGTCATTTGTATTAATAATTAGCAAGTGAATTAAAGTAATTGTGGTTTAATATCATCAATCTAGTGTTTTATTGAATCACTCACAGGCGCCTTTTCCATTCCGATCGGAACCCTATCTAATATATAAAATCTATTGTATTTTTTTAGGTTTTAAGGTTTTTTTTTATTTTAAGCTGATTAAAAGCACTATATAATTATTTTAATTTAACTTTAAGCATAATAATTTATATTAGCCATTATAAAATAAAACTTGTTGATTTAAAAAATATTTTTATTTGACCTTCGAACATGTAGCACTCGAAGAAATGTGCTGTTGGTGGGTGTTTTTGTATTATAAAACAAGACCTGAAGCTCGGTCCTTATCGTCGATATACAGGACATGCTCTAAATCAATCTTTACGATAAAAGAGGGTGGATCGATCAAAGCGCCTTCTGTCGCGATACGCAGGTGAAATGCAGAAGGAATATCCTCTTTACCGATGAAAAAAATTTCACCATTGAAGAACACTACAATAAGCAAAATGATAGTCTACGCTCACAGTTCTAAGGAAGCTGCTCAAGTGGTCGGAAAGGTACAACGTGGTCATCATCCTGCGTCAGTGATGGTTTGGTGGGGCGTGTCTTATCAAAGCTACATTTTCGTGAAAAAGGATTGAAAACTTCAGCCAAAGTGTATCAAGATACTGTCTTGGATCATGTTGCGAGACCTCTCAGCAATACACTTTTTAAAAATATACCGTGGACTTTCCAGCAGGACTCTGCTCCTGGTCACAAGGCACGAACTACCCAAGCCTGGCTAGAAACCAACATTCCGGACTTTATAAGCAAAAATATTAATTACACACGAAGCAGCCAATGCAAATTACGACAACAGCAAATTCAGCTCTAGAAAAAATATATTTAGATATAGTAGGTCCGCTTCCACAGGACATGTATAATTATAAATACATTTTGACCTTACAATGCGAATTTATGGTGTATGGTGTAGGTATGTTAGAATAGTCCCTTATATTAAGTAGTAAGTATGTTTTGTAGAACAGTAATAAATCACTCGTTGTCTGAAGCAGTCGTTCTTATTTACCAACCTTCATATCGACCCTGCCATCCGACACCTAGCGCACCTGCATCCGGCCACCTGCGCAAAATGCAAGCGCAGCGCATTCTTGCAACAGTGAGTGAGTGCTAAGTACAAGTCCGAACGTTAAATAATTGAAATATGCAATTTATACTCGCGTGTTTTGTGATCCGGTGTGTCTTTTGCGATTATTTGAACAAGTTTTGGCAATGGGGAAACAACAGTCCAAAGAGCTGGTGATAGCCCAAAACGGGGCAGGTAACTCTGCATCTACCAACGAAGAATACTTGCGGCATGCGAGTACCACCAACTCTATTTTGTGGCGACAATCTGCATATTATTGGTGTATCATTATTACTGTAATAATGTTAATTCTATTAATTTCAATGTTTTTCAAACATCGCGCAGTTTAACCAACTGCGCGATGTTTGAAAAACATTTTTTGATTGTTGATTGATTGTTGTTAGGCAAGAGATATTAGAAGGTTTAAATGTTCCATTTCACGTGAAGCGTATTAAAATAAACGGTATAGGCGGTCAGGTATATTGTGATGGTTTTGTGTTTTTATAATTGTGTCATTATGTTATTATAATTTTGAATTTCGGCATAAGTTTTATGTCTTTAAAAACTTTAGTTGTAAGACTGATGGTATTTTAGGACTTTTTAAGATTTTTTAAGTAGATTCAATTGTATACTAGACTTTGAGAAAAATGTAATTACAATTAACGACGATATGCCATTTAATATACCCTTACAAATGGGGCGACTCGGTAAAAATATTTATATGACAATACCGGCCCGATGTTAAGTTACTTACTTCGTACAAACACATTTACAAGATGAGTGTATAGTTAGGCCTAAACAGTTAAGTGAGGGCGTATTTTTGGCGTCCGTCGTAGTGAAACCAAAGCATGGTAAAATCCCATTAAATTTTTTTAATACTAGAGAGACTGACGTTTGTTTAAGTTATTTTACCCCTGACATCGTACACCTTTTAAGCCTTGGGTGTATGGAGGGGCCTCACCAAGATCTGCGGGGGGAGAGGGGTTGGGAGGGCAGACGGTAATCGCTTCTACAAAAGCCAAAACAACCAAACACAAATATGAAAAGACGCTAATTAATGGGATTGTTACGCATCTGATAAGTGCCTGGTCTCACTGATCAACACCGTCTCCTTGTCATGGAGCTCCCTGTGAAGCCTAAAGAGAAACACGTCGAGCACTGCCAGCGCCGGACCAGGTGGTGGCTGCTTGATGAAATCACGTCTCAGGTGTTCACTTCGGCTATCAGTGACAAGTGTGCCGATGCTGTAAGCAAACCTGTTCTGGAAAACTAGGTCAAGATTTAGACAGCCAGATTTAGATAGATAGATAGATATAAACTTTATTGTACACCAATCAGAATAAGCATATATCGTAAACTTAATTAGCATATGTACAAATGGCGGCCTTATCGCTAAAAGCAATATCTTACAGGCAACCTTTAGTTGTCAATTAATGTTTGTTAATATTAATGTTATTTTGTTTACAGGTTTACACAAGAGTGTACCATCAGTTCTCACCACATCATTGAAATCCTCTAGACTGCAAGAGAAAAATTTGAAGCGGGAAGTATACAGACTTAGGAAGAATGCCAAGTCCTATAAAATCAGGCTTAATAATGCTTTAAAACTTAATGACAGTATTGCTTTCAAAAGACTTACCTAAAATATAACGTCCTCTACGAAATTATTCACTGAGATGCAATTTCGTGAAACAATTAGGAAGCCCAAAGGACGGCGCTTCAAATTACAGGAAAAAGTCCTCGCCCTTTCTCTCTTTAAAAAAAGTCCTAAGGGATATTCATTACTGTCAAAGATATTTACGCTGCCGTCCAAAACTGCTTTGAAGAGATTATTAGGGCACATAAAACTCACAACAGGCATTAACGAAATTGTGTTTGAAAAAATACGAAAAACTGTCAAAGAATTACCTGAAGAAGATAGACTGTGCACTTTAATTTTCGACGAAATGTCTTTGACACCCCAAATTCATTATGATGCGACGAGAGATGACTTAAAAGGGTTCACTGACAACAATGAAAATATTATTGCAGATCACGCTCTAGTTTTCATAGTGAAAGGAATAAAATTGCATTTCAAATAGCCTGTTGCATACTTTTTTACCAATTCATTGCAGAAACATGAATTAAAGGAGCACATCTTCAATGTACTAAGAGCTATTCAACAAACTGGACTAATTATATTGTGCACTGTGTGCGATCAAAGCACAGTAAACGTCAGTGCAATAAATGAGTTAGTGGGTGAGACACGCCATGAATATCTCAGGCAGGGTAAGGAATGGCGGTATGATTATTTTGAGGTAAATAAAAAGAAAATCATACCTCTCTACGATGTTCCTCATTTATTAAAAGGCCTACGTAATAAATTATTAACCAAAAAAATGGTTTATACGGACTATGAAGATGGAAATAAAATAAAATCGGTTCAGTGGGAATATCTACAAATGCTTTACGCAGCAGACCAAAGTTTTGGGGAACTGCGATGCCTACAAAAAAACACCGAAGTGCACAAATTTTTAGCCACAGTGTTGCTGTTACAACAGAGCATTTGACTGCAAGGGGTAAACTTCCAGAAGAATGTCGTATGCTTATTCCCATATATCTTATGTTAGATAATCTATTTGACACATTAAATTTCTCAACACACCATATACCTAATGGAAAAAATTATAAGGGTCCTATCAGAAAAAATACTCCTCACCATCAGTTCTGGCAAAAGGCCAAAAGAACTTTAAAATCTTTAAAATTCGTTGCAATAAAACACGTTGGCGGTAAGGTTCGAACAATTGAGGTAAATACACCATCTGTAAACAATTTTGTAAAAACAATTGAAGGCCTAGAAATATTATGGAAAGTATTATCTGAGAAGTACCTATTAAGCCGGATCCCCACTTGAGCAGCCGCGGGGCGAGCGGCCGCCTCAACTCGCGGCAGCTCCAGTGGAGACGCTGCCGCGGGTCGAGGCGTGCCGCGTCTTGAGCCAAACGAGGCGGCCTCGTGACGAGCCATTTTGTGTCGGTAAACGTCGGTGCTCAAAGGCGCCTCAGTGTGAGCCACGCGAACAGTGGAGACGGACGTTGTACGCTCACTTCGCGGCAAAATTGACAATAATAAATGCATTGAGTTAATTAAAGAATATCAAAGCCACAGGCTTCTATGGGATCCGACGTTACCGCATCATTATAATAAGGCCTTTAAGGAAGATTCCTGGAAAATTATAAGTAAGAAAATAGGAATATCTGTAACGGAAGTGAAAAAGAAGATGACGGCACTTTGTGGTTCTTTTCGGAGGGAAAAATCCCGACACAAACAAAGCCTCATCACGGGATCAGGTAAATATATTTTTGTTGTAATATTTCAATTTCTTAAGTGACGAAATCTGCATTCCGGATCGTACCGGCTCATTGGGGATTGAGAATCTGATATTATTATTCCCTTCGTCTGTGGCGCAGCCATGGCATGGCCCGTGTACAGATTGACATTTCTGTGAACGCGCCATGCTGTGGCGTCATTGTCCGCGCGCTCTAAATGTAGCTATAGTTGACGAAAACTATGTCTATCTTGCTTTAAGTTGTATAAAGTGTGTAGATAAATGAAAAAGACGGCGTATAGGCACATTTAACGACTCTGAAAGTATTTTAGTAGAAATATACAAGCATTCCAATGTTGGTGTCTCTTTGTTCAGTCAGTGTAGCGCGAGCCGGGTGCGCGTAATAACGAAATTGTGTGTATTTTCCGTGTTTTTGTGTGTTTTTGTGCTATCATATCATGAATGGGTATGTAATAAACATTTTTTAATGCATAGACTATGTATTCAATACAGAGTTTTGGCAGAAATAGGTATTGCTTGACCCCATGAATTATTGGCGGGAAAAATTTTTTTTTCTTAATAAAATGAATTTTATAAAAATATTTAATAAAAAAACTGACCTAATGCATTTTTATAACGTTAGCTTATTTCATAACGATAACTACATAAGTTTCTTTATATAGCGTTCATACAAAATATTAGAGATATGGTCATTTTAAATGATCGATACCCCAGACGCCACTCTGAGGTGGCGGCCATTTTGCACACGCGCCACTGACGTGACAGTTAGCGCAAAATGGCCCCCACAGTTGAACGGAGTCCAGTCACTGAACATATTTTAGTTTCGATGAATAACAATAAACATTTTAGTTCAATATAGGGTTGCCATCCGTCTGGGTTTCCCCGGATTTGTCCTAGTTTAGAGGGCATCCGGGGAGCGTCCGGGGAAGGTTTCATGTGTAGACTAAAGAGTTCTGTTACCTAAAGTATTAATTATATTAAATTACAACAGGAAGGGGTATGCACATATCTATTTAAAATGCAATTTCATGTTTAAATTATTTATTGTTACTGCTTATACCTATACCTACCTTATAATTTTTTCCAGGCCGTAACGAAATTTATATTTCAAAATAGTTCGCTTACTTCCACTTTTTAGCGGACAAATTCACTCCCCGTGAAACTACGTCTACCGACAAGTCGACAACGGACACAATGCAGAAAGAACCATCAACAGCTGCTGCAACTGATACTTATGTAAATATTTATTATGTCCTTTTTTTTTTTAAACATTACTTTTTGGTTTATTATATCATCAATATCTACATTGCCATGGTATTTCTCCATTGGTAACAAAGTGTGTAGCCAAGTGTGAACGAATTGATTTGGCGTCATTTGCAGACCTTCGTGGAATTGCGCGTAAAGGTAAGAACGAGGTCCCAACTTCTTCATGTCTCCAAGACCCATTTGCAAAATTCCCATCAACTTCAGAATCTAAACTTCCTGCTGGTGTATAAATATTTATGCGCATTTTTCTTAAAAAATTATGCAAATAAACAGTAGCCAATACCACTTTGGTAGCAATATTTGGTTCCAATAACATTGGCTTTCTTAACACTCTAAATACAGAACTCATAATACCAAAAGTATTTTCTACCACGCGCCGTGCTCTAGATAGACGGTAATTAAATACTCTTTCTGGGGAGCCATTATCTGGAGTCCCCTCAAATGGTTTCATTGTATAATTATTTAAGGCAAATGCCTTGTCAGCTAATATAACATAAGGTACTTCAGTTAAATATGGTACCTGTAATATACTAGGTGCTGGCAACTTTAATTCCTTATTTTCCAATTTCGAATATAATGTAGAGTTTCTGAAGACTCCACCATCAGATATGCGTCCTTGACAACCAACATCTACATACAAAAAATTGTAATGAGCATCTACCAATCCTAGCAATACGATGCTAGGAAAATCCTTATAATTTATATATTCTCCATGACTATTCAGCGGTGATTGGAGAACAACATGTTTCCCATCAAGGGCACCAATGCAATGAGGAAAATGCCAATAATTATCAAAATCTTCTGATATTTTTAACCATTCTTCTTCTGACGATGGTATCTGAAAATTCAAATGAATTTAAATATACTACCACTAGATTCACATTTACAATAATTATGGTCTGAGGTGGTTGTCATGTGATCAATGCATGAATGTATGAATAGAGTATAAAGATGTTTTGTGAGAAAAAAAAAAAAAGATGACATCAGCGGTAGTAATGGTTCCCTAATAATTTAATTTATTTCAATTACAGAATAAAGAAACAGTTGAAATAAATGAAACACTACCTGAAACATCTTCCGAAAACTTAACATTGTCCCTCGATGATCAACGACAGTTGCCGTCTACAACTCCGAGAGCAAATAAAAGAAAGGAGACAGATATTTTGGAAAATAACATTGATCTTGATAAAGCTATAGAGGTGTTAAATTATACTGATGATACCTACGATACTTTCGGTAAACATGTTGCAGCAAAACTTAGAAAATATGACGCTCTAACATCAGCACACGTAGAAAAGAGTATAATGGACATCATTTTTCAAGCAGATGTGGGTTTGTTGCCTGGCACACGACAAGGATACTACACTCAGGAATACGGGCAAAACCAAACTTCTGCGCCACCACAAAATGCTGTTGGGAGTTTTGAAGAATCTCCTACACATATTTGTAACTTATAATTATTTACTATAAATAAAGGATAATTTGAAAAACATACCTGAACATATTCATTTAGCACTTCTACCAAGCCATCACATGTTTCGCGAACAATTTTAGAAATAGATTGCTTTGATACTCTAAAAAGGTATTGTAAACTAACAAATGAATCACCAGTTGCCAAATATCTTAATGTTATCGCAAGTCTTTCTCTAGTCGTTATGGCTTTGCGGAACGACGTGTCTTTTTTTCCAATTATTGGATGAAGTTTCATACATAGACCATCAAATGTCTCAGAATTCATTCTAATAAAATTTTGTATAGTATCTTCTACTCCTTCAAAAGTCATATCTGACAATATTTCTTTGAAATGATCATTTCGCTGCCGATATAATTCCTTGATCCACCATTGACGTTTGACTTTCTGTCCTTTTTTCTTTTTGTAGTGATTAATTATCACTAAAGCTGCAGCGATTTTGCGTGCGTCACCCATGGTAGCTAGTAAGAAACTAGATAAATTCGTTGCTCGGCTTGAGGCACGCTGCCGAGTTGCTGATTAATGTGGCTCAAGTGGAGATGCATGAAGTTTCCGCGGCGCGCGGCATGCTCAGATTGAGGCAGCTCGCCCCACGGCTGCTCAAGTGGGGATCCGCCTTTAGATACAATGCTTACTAGACATTTTATTCAGGATCCAGTTGAAAACTTCTTCGGGAACATTCGGAGTTTAGGGGCAAGAAATAATGCACCAAATTGTTTAAACTTTGAAGGTGCATTCAAGACTTTATTACTAAACAATTATAACTCGCCTCATTCAATAAACGCTAATTGCGAAGAAGACTAATAAATGTCTACAAACATTAGATTTTTTTATGAATGAAATGCGTGATGCTCCAAATGTTCCCGTAGGAGACATAGTTATAAATGAAGAATTACTAAACATAAATGAAAATTGGATTACTGATGTTGGTCAAAGAAGTTATGTTTGCGGCTGGGTCCTGCGCAGGGCTTTGCAAAAAATATCCAAATCTTGCAAACATTGTAAATTGCACTTAATAGGAAATGTGCATAATAATCAAAATTCCTATATTAATGCAAAAGAAACAAGAAATATTTATGTTATCCCTCTGAAAAATTGGAGCAGTATTTCCATGACCTTCAATTAATAGCTGGCGGGTTTTTAAAAAAAAGTAGTGTTCCAAAAAATAATTTGAAATATACAATATTATCATATGCTAATTTATTTATAGAATCCCCATTTACATGTGAAATACATAAAAATGAGTTAAAACCTTATTTTAACCAACAAATAGTTAATGATATTTTTTACAGTTGGTGTAGATTCATAAATAGAAATACTATCTGGAAAATTACAATATGTTGGAGATGATCAAATAAAATTAAATGCACAAATTTATTATAATAAACAAACATTTGAAGTGTAAAAATAAATAAATGTATGCTATATCCAAGTGTTTTATTGATGATCCACAAAAATAACTAGAACGTATATGCATCGAAACACTGAATAACTTTTTTTAATAACCATACCTGCACATTTCATGTATCCTGTTCATCGGATTAAATGCACAATCATGGGATTGTGCATTTAATCCGATTAACAGGATACATGAAATGCGCAGGTATGGCTATACCGTAATCGTATATAGGTATGTATATAGCTATGTAGGTAGACGTCCTTCACAATAGTACCGGGGCAGACCGCTAGAGCGTATTTAGGTGGCAAAAAATCATTTAGAAAGGCGCTCTAGTTCCGTAGTAAGTATTACTCTATGGCTTGACTGGAGTGCACCGCTCGTTGCCCGCCCCTGCGCCGCTGACGCGCCGCTGTTTTCGAGGGTCGGTCGCAAGATTCGAGGCAGAGGCCTAAGTGAGGGTAGGGAAGGATCGAGGAGCAGAATTAAAGATTAGACTCATCTCTCAAAATGCAACTGTGATATTTTGCTCCTTTTCTATTTTCTGTAGGTAAGTAGGTACCTTCTTTTTTAAAACCGCACGCCGTCACGGGTTTGCAGACGCCGGGGTGTAAGGTTGCCCATAGAGCATATTCCTCGCACCCCGACTGACCCTGGGCCATCTCCGGTTTCGAGATAGCCCCCACGGGTTTGGGAACCACGGTGTCCCCGTCTTGCCCCGGTTTGGGGGAGGAGCGCTAGTCGCCCCTCCGTCCCGGCCTGCTTCTGCTGGGGTCGTTGAGCGACCTCCGGCGCCTGAGTCACCTGCGACGCGCGGCGAGCATGTTGCGGGCTCGGCGGGCCGGGAGAGTTCTGAACCTCTCCAGGGCGCGCTCCGCCATCTCCTTCGCGAGCATCACATGCTCGCAGAAGGAGGTGGCGGCGGCCCACGCGCTCGCGCTCCGCACCATTGCCGCAATCATGCTGCCGAGCAACAGGACTCCCACCCCGATGGCTGCCACGAGGTCACGCCTCGGCGCCTCCCACGCCGGGCAGTCCGCCAGCGTGTGCAGCCCTGAGTCCTCACTCGCGTCACAGTGATGACACTCAGGCGTTGGCTCCTTCCTGATCCGATGCAGGTGGTCCCCGAAGCATCCCTTTCCGGAGATCACCATAAGAAGTAAGTAGGTACCTATAGTCAAAAATATATTTTCTTTACCACCTTTAGATTAATGTCAGTTGCATTGCATATCATAAAACTATAAGGTTCTATTCTATTCTATTTTTTGATTGTGGCGCACAGGGCCGATGTCAACCATTCCGCCAAAGTCAAACGTGCGCTGGAGATACGTGTTTTAATTTATGAGTTACAATAAACAATTTGACTAGTTCTATTGGACTCGTTGTGAATCTTCTTGGCATTAGTACACTGAAACAAACACAACATAGACCCATTACACCACAGACATCACAAAATAACAACAAGAAGCATATAATAAGAACATGCATACATATACACATCAATTTTAGCATAAAGGCATTACTAGAGCCTGATTTTATTACGACGGATAAATGACATCAAGATTATGAACAGTTGTGGGGAAAAGTAAGTTAAAAGGGAGGCAAAGTTGATAGGGAGAGGAATTTTCAACTTCGATAGTTAGCTGTACAGGTCAGGAGGTAGATTGTTTTGAGGACAACAGAAGAAGATATGGTCTAAGGTACCCTCATCAAGACCACACTCACATAAAGACGAGTCTCGCACATGGATTTTTTCTAAAAACACTGGAGAACAACAATGACCCAAGCGGAGTCGGCTACAGATACAACAGTTTTAGAGACCTTTTTGCAGTGGTAATACCAAGGTTTTGGTGTTATGTTTGGTTGAATTGCAAAATAAAATTTGCCCGTTTTCTTATTAGGATCTGACCATTGTAGCTGCCATGAAGACTGCATTAGCTTTTGGGGGAGACAAAGCAGGTCGTAACCCTGGTACCTAAAGTGTCTGAGGTCAGAAGATGGTGCAGATATAGCATCTTTGGCTAGCATATCGACAACCTCGTTGCCCCTGATGCCAGAATGGCTTGGAATCCATACTAGCTGTACTGTTTTTTGGCTCATGTCATAGTTGAATAAGTGTTTTTTAATGTCCAAGAGAAGAAAGCTGTGTAATTTGCTCCTGTAGGGGTTCTGTTCTAGGGCCTTAAGACAGCTTAGTGAATCAGTGAAAATTACAGCCTTATTGATATTATGCGTATCTATAAATATACAGCCTCTAGAATAGCTACACATTCACCTGTGAAGACAGAGGACTGTCTAGTGCATTTGAATTTCAGAACGATTCTGGAGTTTTGGTAGTATACCGCAGCACCAGTTTCATTCTCCTGTGATAATTTGGAAGCATCAGTGAAGAATGTAATAATAAAAAAAATTAAAATATATATAATATTGGGTTTATATATATATGTAAACTGGTCACAAAATTTAAAGTGATCTCCTATAAAAAAATTACAATAAAGTGAAGATAATTCGGGCGCCTTGGAGATACACAGTGCCTACACAGATAGTCAACGGAGGATTGCAGACTTTTAATCTTCCGGAGGTGAACTAAATAAAACCACTATACTGAGGTTAAGGGTTTTATTTTAAGCGCTCCAGTGTACAAATCATGTTGAATTATTAAATTAAGTTTTCACATATTTTTTGCAACTAAAATTTAATTACTTATGTCACTTGTCACCAATGCAATTTTTTAAGAAATTAATGGTTCAAATTAAGTTAAGTTAAATGGATTGAGCTCACGGCATCCCTCGGCGCGTACGTGAACTTTCACGCATACCAGCTAAGCCAAAGATAGCTCACACATTCTGCTAATGTTTCAAGCGTAGCCCATGTGGCACAATATTCCAAAAAGTTACGGCTTCACAAGTGAAGGCATAATTATAAGTAGAACAGAAAAACAAAGGAAAGGCAAAAGGCTAAGAGCTAAAAGCTAAAGGCTAAAAGGCGGTTCCATGGGAAACCTGTAACAAAATTATGTCATTAGAATAAGTTTCTAACAAAAGGTCCCTAAACAAAGAAATATGTGCGACTTACCGCCTTAATAGGTTGATATAATATCAGTGTCTGGTAGGATCACTGTATATTGGTTTAAAAATGCTGAAACAATAAAATTTTGACGATTATTTTCCAATAAGAAATGTGACGGACGCCATCAAAGCAAATCTTATAAGAAATATTAACTTACCAAAAATATGACGTAATCTTTGCTTCCGATCATATTGGAGACACAATTAAAGGTTCCACATTAAAAAATCATCTCTTATTTTCGAGATGTTTAAAGATAAATTCAAGTTACAAAATTATCGACCATCCTGCTTGATTGTAAGGAAGAAAGGTAACGTCAAAAACTTCAAACGTCAAAGTTCCCCTCCACGTTACGTTCAGAAACTTATTAAATTTCGTCTAAAAACGAGTAAAAACAACCGATGTAACGAGGTTCAAAAACGCTACGTTACATTACATCCCTCCCCAAAAAAAGAAAAAGGAACATCCTTTTTATTTTGAAGAAAACAATGAGAGTTAAAGACAAAATCCAAAAACCTCAAAAGAAAATATAATGTCTTGCAACATTTAGCAAAAAAAGTAAGTCAAAAATGTTAAGCATCATTCAAAATTGGAATTGTAGGAACAATCCAAGAAAAAGGTAAGTGAGAGAATGTGAAAGCATTCTCAAAAGTGAATAATTAAGTTTGGAAAGTAATTTCCAAATATAAATGCAAATAAAGGACAATTATTATCCAACTCAATGGAATAACCAAAACCAAAACTAAACTCAGAAAAGAGTGTGAATAAATCCCAACACCAAAAGTATAGTGAAAATAAATCTTTCAATAAAACAAATCTAACTCAATGCTATTCCAGATATCGATTAGGAAACCAACGCCATCGAATCTAATCCTTGATCTTAACCAGCCTTCAAGCATAAATACAAAAGTGCGGTTGGGCTCCTACGCCACCGACTCTATACCAGCAAATCCTGAAACAAATATGAAACAAAGAGGATATCGGTTGAGCACCAACGCTGCCGAATCTGAAACAAAATTGGTAAAAACAATGAAGTTTTCCCATTATCGGTTAGGTTAAAAGCCGCCGACTTCAAATTTAAACTCCAACTTATAAACGTCAAAATAAAATTATCATAAAGAGGTGATAATAATATATTTATAAGCGTTGTGATCGGCATAACACCA
Organism: Cybosia mesomella; assembly: GCA_946251805.1. Taxonomy (NCBI): domain Eukaryota; kingdom Metazoa; phylum Arthropoda; class Insecta; order Lepidoptera; family Erebidae; genus Cybosia; species Cybosia mesomella. Next base: position 13,012,608 of record OX276411.1, read on the forward strand.
CCGACTTTCCGAGCACAAGCAAAATATAAAGAAAATATGACAATTGTGACCAGTACAACACCACTGACTTTCTGAGCACAACCGCATAAAAAAATATGACATTTGCGACCGGCTCAACACCACCGACATCCCGTGCGCAAAGCATAAAAGAAATGTAACAATGTGTATAGAACACATTTGTACAAAAAAGAAAGACGACAATTGCGACCGGTACAACACCGCCAGCTTTCCGTGCGCAATGCGTAAAAAGGTGTGACGTATGTGTATGAAACACAATAGCACAAAAGGTCAAAGTCAAGTAAAACCAAAGTTTCCCAAAAATGGTATAACAAGGTATAATGCAAATGCATAAAGATGCGTCAAATCCGAGAATCTTAATATTAAGAATATGATTCAGAACTACACAAAAAACTAAGTTCAAGAAACTTAAATTTCCATTCCCAAAGTGAGTGGAAATAAGTCAAGTGAATTTAACAAACAAAATGAATATTAAATTTCGCTCCAAAACTAGAGTAGAAACAAAATTCCTAAATTTGTACAAAATATACAGTATACAGGAAACAAATATATACAGGAAAATAATCCTATAATACAAAGAAAAAATCTATACTATTATATAGAGTTATAACCAAAAACAAAAACTGACCTCCACGCGGGTGGAACCGCGCGCATCAGCTAGTAAAATATAAGATCTTTTGACGTGGAACAATTTGTTAATATGGAGTAGAAAATTACCAGAAACTAGACCTAAAATGACCTAAGTTATTTTTGGAATGAATCTAAAATTGAAATTAATAAATTGATGTGAAGTTCCTAGCATACATCTCCTTTCAAAACCCTAAAGCCTTTCAAACATCTCCTTTTAATAGGGTTAGACTTCAAACAAAGTACCAAAGACAAGGATAGATTTTGACAAAATCAATAACAATTTTTAATATTTAATTATATCTTTAATGTGATAACGACCAGTATAGTTTTTGTTTAGGTCTATAAAAACATACACATTAGAGGAAACTTTATCTATTATTTCACACTTAACAAACTTAGGTGCTAACTTAGCCGAAAAAAATGCAGGAGCATTAGACTGCACAAAACTTCTCCTCCACACTATATCTCCCACCTCAAAAAAAATGACCTTTCTCCCTTCATTATAATAACGCGCATTACGCTTATAAGCTTTAAGCAATGAAGCTTGAACTTTAATAAAAATATCACTAAGTGATTTAAGTGAAAAAGCAAAAGAAGTCCTATCAACAACATCCAGTTGATCAAGGTTATCAAAAGAATTACTAAAACGGTGCAATGAAGCATCAAAAATAAGTTCTCTACCAAACATGAGAAAATTAGGAGTGAAATCGGTAGCTAGATTTACACTATTATTCAAAGCTAATTGAACATGAGGCAAATATTTTGACCAAGCTCTATGATCATCTTTAACAAAACAAGAAATACATGTTTCGACTGTTTTGTGGTATTTCTCTACAGGATTATTTTGGGGTGTATATAAAGTATTATAAAATATTTTATTAATATTATAACTATTCAGGAAATCTATGAACTGCTTCGCTGTAAATTGGCTTCCATTATCACAAATAAGAATTTTAGGCGTTCCGAACCTAAGAAATATTTCTTTTTCAAGAATCCTACAAATTACTTTAGTAGTAGCACTAGTCATAGGGAATATCCAACAATATTTTGTTAAACATCTACAATTGAAAGTATATATTTATGTCCAGAATAAGCTTTTGGAAGAATTCCAATGATATCAATCGAAAGCATTAACATTGGTTTATCATGATTAGTAGAAGATTTATAAGCCTTACAAATATCACAAGAAGAAATGTATTTTTGAACGTCAATAAACATTCCTTTCCAAAAATAATGTACTTTTAATTTATTTAAAGTTTTATGAATTCCTAAATGTCCTGAATTAACATCATCATGATTAGATTTAATTGTGTCTAAGATGTGTTCTTTAGGTATGACAATTTTCCAATTTAAACGATTATTAGGATTATATTTATCTTTACAAAATCTGTACAAAGTATCACTTTCAACTTTAAAATTTTGATATTTTCTAGGAAACTTTTGGCAATTAACAAATATTTTTCTATACCAAGGATCAGCAATATTCTCATCTGGCAAAACATTAATAGCAGAAATTTCTATTCTAGATAAACAGTCTGGAACTAAATGTAAAGAACCTTTTTTATATTTAACATCAAAAGTAAATTGAGAAATTCTAGCAGCCCAACGTGCAAGACGACCACTAGGATTATTAAGTTTAAGAAGCCAAGTTAAACTAGCATGATCAGTGATGACTGTAAATTTCATTCCTTCAATATAAGGTCTGAAATGTTCAATAGAATCCAATATTTATTTATTTATTTATTTATTTATTTAATAAGGTTCACCAACAATTGTTTACAAAAAAACTTACACTAAATTTATGCAAAGATTCAGATCATAATGCAACAATCACTTATAGGTAAACACCGCTTATGAATAATCACAATATAAATGATAGTAAGTTTACATTACTTGTACAAAAATACACTCTGACTAATTTAAACAGAAAAGTGTCTAGAGAAAATGCAGTATTTCAAAGCCGAACAAAACGAAATCAAACGCATACCAAACCATCACTCAAAATCAGCCAAACTCATGATAATCGACTTGACTTTACCCAAGGAATCAAAGTGAAGATCAATTTGATCACTGCAACTGTTAATCGTCTTGCACAGCCTTGCACATGGGGAATTAGCACCCAGTACTGTTCGTCTAAGTGGGGAATGGAGTGGTGTAATGGCAAAGCGAGGAAGTCTGGAGGGTACACGCAACCGGAATAGAGCAAGCAGATGGGGACAGTCAATTTTCGAACCGATAACCTTACAGGCGAATATTACCTCATTAAGAAGTCTGCGACCAGCCAAGGTTTTCAAATGGAAATACTTCAATCGGTTTTTATATGAACGTATTTTTTTGACCAAACCATTGGCAAACGCAAGATGCCATACAAAGCGTTTCTGAATACGTTCAATACGCAGTGAGTGCGTGGCATAGTGTGGCCGCCATACTACACAGTTATACTCCAGAATACTACGTATAAGGCTGTTGTAAAGTAATATCTTCGTTTTGTTATTTCGAAACACTTTGCAATTCCTTAAAACGAATCCCAACATTCTTGAAGCCTTCTTGACTTTGTTGTCATAATGAGGTATAAAAGTTAATTTTCTGTCATATATCACACCCAAGTCACGAATATGATCCACTTCATCAATTTTGTCATTTTTAATAAAATAATTACATGTTGCCAAATTAATCTTTCGTGAGAATTTCACATGGAAGCATTTTTTAGAATTTAGATGTATTCCGTTATCTTCACACCAGACAATAAGTCTATCAATGTCATCTTGCAGAAGTACGGAGTCGTCTTTTGATTCTATTACTCTTGTAAATTTTAAGTCATCAGCAAACATGAAAACATCGGAGTTATAAAAGCAGCTCGGGATATCATTGATGAAGTAATTAAATAAAACTGGTCCCAAATGTGATCCTTGGGGAACACCGGAAGTAATTTTTTGCAAACCAGATTCGTAACCGTTAACCACAACATAGAAATGCCTATCCCGAAGATATGAGCTCAGCCACTCTAGCAGAGAACCAGTGATGCCGTACGCACGCAGTTTGAAAATGAGTATACTGTGAGAGACCCGATCAAATGCTTTGCTAAAATCCGTGTAAATCACATCAGCCTGATGACCAGAATCTATGGCTTTAATCAATAGTTCCGTGAAGGGAACTAAATTCATTTCTGTAGATCTACGTGCCACGAATCCATGCTGATGATCGCTTAAATACAGCTTTAAATGATTTTGAACGGACGGACATATTAATGATTCGAAAACTTTAGCAAAGACTGACAAAATCGAAATAGGCCTATAATTAGATATGACTGCCCTATTCTCGGTTTTATGAACCGGAACCAACTTTGCCACCTTCCACCTCGTAGGGAATTCTCCAGAAGCCAGGGATTTATTAAATATTAATGAAAGCGAAATTCATCCTCCAATAATCCCATATATTTGTTATAGCATTCAGTAGACAACCTATCACAGCGTTTGCCAATATCCTTTAGATCCATTCCATCTAGGGGGTTTCTATATTTTTTGTAGCGCATCCTAATCTTGTTCTTTAATTTTAACATTTTAATTAGTCTATTATTAAACCATGCGGGGTATTTATTACTCTTATGGTTGCGGAATGGAATAAATTGTCTAATAATTGTACCAATAGTCTCGTAAAATAAACCTAACATTTCATTAATATCATCTTTTCCACTAAGTAATTCATCCCAGTTAATATTCCTCAGCGATTTACAAATAGATTGATAATCTCCTCTTTGAAAATTAGGCCTAAAATTATTATTATTATAAGGAAGACTCGATTCAATGTTCAATGGAATAACAATATCTAAAGGGGGATGCAGGTCACTAACTTTGCTTATTGGGTTCACAGATTGGCTTACACTAGTAGATGCATTTGTAGAAAGCACAAGGTCTAGAATGCGACCAGTAGAATTTGTAACATCATTACACTGTATAAACCCGTTGACATTTACAAAATCAACCAAAATTGCATTTATACAGGACAGTGTAAGATCATTAGTTGATTTTGTTACTACTTTCCAGTCAATAGAACTTAAATTGAAGTCACCCACTACACACACCAGAGAGTCAGGAATTGACAGCAACTCTCTCTCAGTTGTGCTATAATTACGTTCACATTTATTAAGTGACCTAGAATAATAAGCTACAGGATGTGGATCTCCATTATCATCATCTTGGCTCAGGACACTACCAATTCCAACAGAACTAGCATCGCAATGTAAAAAGAATGGTTTTTCAAAATTTGGACAGTGTAAAACGGGTGCAGAAATTAATGCAAGTTTTAAATTATTAAAAGCAAGTTCAGCTTCTTCATTCCAGGTAAGAAATTTTTTAGAATTCTTGCTTCCTGCCGTTAATTTTGTTAGTGGCGAAGCAATATCAGCAAACTTTTCAATGAATCTGAGTAATAAGAACATAACCCAAGAAAACTTCTTAATTGTCTAACGTTTTCTGGGCGGGGAAAATTTTCAATGGACTCTAATTTAGCAGGGTCTGTATGTAAACCGCTACTATCAACAATATAACCAAGGTAACGAAGTCTGTCTTTACAAAAATTACACTTTTTTAAATTAATAGTTAATCCAGCATCTTTAAGAATTTTATAAATTTTATTTAAGTAATCTATATGATCAGAAAAGCTAGAATTTACTAAGATGAGATCGTCCAAGAAACAGAAGGCTACATTATCAAATTCTGGTCCAAATAATCTATCCACGAGCCTCTGCAACTCCGCCGGAGCGTTAGTCAGACCGTACACCATTCGGGTGAAATGAAATAAACCTTTTCCAGGAACGACGAAAGCAGTCTTCTCACGAGAAGATTCTTCTAAAGCTATTTGCAAAAATGCCTTAGATAAATCAATTGTAGTTATATAATTAGCACCCCGAAGGTTATCTAAAATTCTTGAAGGGTAAGGCAAAGGGTAAGAATCTTTAATAGTTACTGAATTTAATCGTCTAGAATCCAAACATAATCTTGTTCCACCATCGCGTTTTTCAACGGCTAACACTGGAGAACACCAAGGAGATTTAGAAGGTTCAATAATATTTTCCTTCAATAAAATTTCTACTACTACTACTACTTCATAAAGTTCTTTTTGTTTAGCAGGACTAAGTGGCCAATAACGTTGCTTAAAAGGTTCACCAGTAACATTAATTTTGTGTTGAACTAAATGAGTAAGACCTAAGCCTCTCTTTTCATAAGAAATATCTTCAAAAAGTGAAATAATTTTATTAAGCTTTTGTTTCTCTGAAGGAGAAAGTTCAGAAGCAGATGTAACCGCGTTTACACAAGTTGTGGATTCATGTTCAAAAGTAATTTTATTCCATAAGTCTTTAGCAAGATCAAACTTCAACCAAAAGTCGAATCCCAAAATAATTGAAGGTTTAAAAGAAGGTATTATCAAAAAATCAACATTTTTAGTTAAATTATCACAAGTGATGGGTAAAACCATAGTTCCAATAACATTGTGTGGAGAACCATCAGCAGTAACAGCATTACCTTTATGAGGTTTAAATTTATAACCTAATTGCAAAAATGTCTGATGAATATTAGAACCGAGCACACAACTACAAGCTCCACTATCTAACAACCCAGAGTAAATTTTATTATTAATATTAAACTTTAAATAAGGTCTAGTGTCTTTATGTAACAGCCGCGGTAGCCTAGTGGTATGGGTAAAGGACTGCTGAGACAAGGTCTCGGGTTCGATCCCAGGTATTACCATGGCACACACCAATGACTTTTCGATGCTTTTCGAAGTTATGTGTGTATTTATCGCAGGTTTATAAGTGCCCGGTTAATGGCAATAGGCTCGCCACCTATTACATTGGGACCTAAAACATAAACTGGCGAAACGTGGGTGCGAGCACCTCTGCCTACCCCTTCGGGGATAAAGGCGTGAGTTTATGTTATGTTATGTTATGTTATGTTATGTCTTTATGTTTAACCAACAAAACAGGGGCCGCCTTGATATTACTAAAGAAAACTTTCAAATAATCTAACCATTCACTAAATTCTTTCCTACAAGTGGCATCATCCGGGGCATTGCTTAATTTTTTCAACATCGAGTCACCTGAGGTTTTATCAAAAACTAGGGCTCGATGGGGCCTGACAAGTTTTTTGACTGAGCAGTATTACAAACTTCGCAATTCCTCGTAGTGACACCAACTTTGTGACACTTAAAACCAATTATACCAGGAAATTTAGGGCAATTTTTATAAGAATGTCCAGAGGACTTACATTTTAAACAAACTAATTCGTCTGATTTAACCACACTAATTTGAGCAGGTTTTTCTTTTTTAATAATTCTGTACTCACTCAAATTCTTTCTTGAAACCAAATTCTCTAATTCTCTGCTGAGGTTAATAAATTGGTCAATCGTAGAAATAGTTCTACCAAACACAAAAGGTGTGTAAATATTTAACATATTATGTTTAATAATAGTTATGAGAGTAGAATCAAAAATAGGCATAGACAAACGGCTTGCCATATCCATTATATCTGTAATAAAATCTGGTAATGACTCGGTTATCTTTTGTTTACGGGTACGGAGTTCATGTTCCAAATGATAGTCATATTCAATTCTATCGAAACGTTTCAACAACGCAGCCTTCAAATCCTGCCAAGAAGCAATACGAATACGTACACTACGGAACCATTTAAGTGCAGTGCCTGACAAAAGGTCTGAAAAGGAGCTAACTAAAAAATGTTTATTAAAATTTTTAAACAAGAAATACTCTTCCACTTGAGTAATAAATTCCCTAACACACAATCTACCATCATACAAAAGCTTACTTCGTTTTAAATCGGGTAATTTCGTGACGGAAGGCAAGTTCTTCTTCAGATTCTCATTCAATAAAACATTCATCATATTGAACGATGATGCAGCCCTTGGACTATAATCACCGGCTCCCCGACTATTCGAAAATGGATCAACAACTTCAGTCAGATCAGCCAAGACATGAGGCAACTCGTGAGTAGATGTACCAACTGGAACGGCATTGTCAATACACTCAAACAAGGGTGGAACCTGTATTTCCTTATCCATGTTTCAGGATATGAATACTAATAAAAGGTGTATAAAATACAATAAAACTTTCCAATGAATGCAGTTATAAAAGTTTCAAAGTTGACTTATTGTTATGATTGAGAAATGCTAAACTCAAAAGTAGGTCAAACAAAGTCAATGAATGGAATGTTATAGTTTTGTAGCAAAAGGTAATTAGGTAAAATGCCTACAAAGATAAAAAAAGTGCATTAGTGATTCACAAAATTGAATTGTTTATGTTCACTTAAAGTAAACAGCTAATATTCTAATATTACTATGTTTTCACAAATTAGTTTAAAAGTTATGAACATTTAATTATATATTACTATGTTGATAATTTTACTTGTATTCAACTAAGGTTATACAATATAAAGTAATGACAGCAGTAACAGTGAATGTTATACAAATTGAAGTATTCACCTGTAAATGAGAGATACAAACAATAGTACTAACCTGTAGTATAATTAGTTTTGCAGAATGAGCAAACAATAAATATTTACTGAAATACAGTTATACAGTAATAAACATGAAGAAAACACTGTTCTATACATGTTAAAGTCAACAATGCAAAGGTGACAAGGAATTAAAGATAGATGGAAGTCGCTCCCGTAAAAGCCAATCAAGTCAAATTATGGAAACAAAAGTAAGTTTGTACACTGTCAAGTTCCTGTTCGTGAGCGACAATTGTAATAATAAAAAAATTGAAAATATATATAATATTGGGTTTATATAAACTGGTCACAAAATTTAAAGTGATCTCCTATAAAAAAATTACAATAAAGTGAAGATAATTCGGGCTCCTTGGAGATACACAGTGCCTACACAGATAGTCAACGGAGGATTGCAGACTTTTAATCTTCCGGAGGTGAACTAAATAAAACCACTATACTGAGGTTAAGGGTTTTATTTTAAGCGCTCCAGTGTACAAATCATGTTGAATTATTAAATTAAGTTTTCACATATTTTTTTAAACTAAAATTAAATTACTTATGTCACTTGTCACCAATGCATTTTTTTAAGAAATTAATGGTTCAAATTAAGTTAAGTTAAATGGATTGAGCTCACGGCATCCCTCGGCGCGTACGTGAACTTTCACGCATACCAGCTAAGCCAAAGATAGCTCACACATTCTGCTAATGTTTCAAGCGTAGCCCATGTGGCACAATATTCCAAAAAGTTACGGCTTCACAAGTGAAGGCATAATTATAAGTAGAACAGAAAAACGAAGGAAAGGCAAAAGGCTAAGAGCTAAAAGCTAAAGGCTAAAAGGCGGTTCCATGGGAAACCTGTAACAAAATTATGTCATTAGAATAAGTTTCTAACAAAAGGTCCCTAAACAAAGAAATATGTGCGACTTACCGCCTTAATAGGTTGATATAATATCAGTGTCTGGTAGGATCACTGTATATTGGTTTAAAAATGCTGAAACAATAAAATTTTGACGATTATTTTCCAATAAGAAATGTGACGGACGCCATCAAAGCAAATCTTATAAGAAATATTAACTTACCAAAAATATGACGTAATCTTTGCTTACGATCATATTGGAGACACAATTAAAGGTCCCACATTAAAAAATCATCTCTTATTTTCGAGATGTTTAAAGATAAATTCAAGTTACAAAATTATCGACCATCCTGCTTGATTGTAGGGAAGAAAGGTAACGTCAAAAACTTCAAACGTCAAAGTTCCCCTCCACGTTCCGTTCAGAAACTTATTAAATTTCGTCTAAAAACGAGTAAAAACAACCGATGTAACGAGGTTCAAAAACGCTACGTTACAAGAATCTATGAGAGTCGTGCCATTGTGTGTTTAATAATGCATTGAATGTAGCATCCGCTGAAGTGCTTCCCTTGGAGATGCCAACATTTAAATATATATTTGGTTTGAAGCACAGTACCTCAAATGCATAGTCAAACAGGGGAAGTCTAGCAGAATTCACTACTGGGCATTCTAAGTTTTGGATGGATTGAAAGGTCTTTAGTATTAATGGGATATCTTTATGTCTCCAATAATGAGCTGATGTGGTAAGGGAGTTTAAATTGTGCAATTTTTGGATAAGGGGATGGGTGTTTCTAACTGTTATAGCATATATAAACCTGGATGCTAGGTATTGTCTCCTTAAGCTTAGAGGCGGTTCAGCACATTCAACCTGCAAAGCATTAACTGGGGAAGATTTCATGCAGCCGGATTTGATTCGAAGGCATTTGGCTTGTACCCTATCTAGCCTTGTCAGTGCACCTTTGTTGCAGGGAGCTATTACAAATGTACCATAGTCCATAATACTGCGTACAAGGGCGTTATAGACAATCTTCATAGTGTATGGATGGGCCCCCCACCAAACACCAGCCAGAGACTTCAAAATTGGAATGACCCGTTCACACCTACTGACCAAGTAATTAAGGTGGTGAATACCTGATAGCTTGCTGTCCAAATATACACCCAAGAACTTTGCCCTCGTATCCACTGGGATATTTTGTCCATGAATGTTTATTTGGACTTGTGGAATATTTCTTTTCCTGGTGAAAATAACCACAGAGCTCTTTGGTGCCGATAAACTCAGTCCTCGATCTAGTAACCACTGGTTTAGAGAGCCCAGGGAACCAGCAAGGGATGAGGCTGCGTCAGTTATGGACTGATCACTAACATATATAGCCAAGTCGTCAGCATATTGGAGTATCTGACAGTTGTTGTTTAGGCATGTACCTATATCCTTTGTGTACAAGTTGTGAAGCAAAGGGCTCAGAACGGAGCCTTGTGGCAAACCTTTCCATGTCCTTCGCTGCCCAAACTCTTCTCCCTGCACTCTCAAAACCAGTGAGCGAGATCTGATCATTTCACATATGCACTGGACCATCCTCGCCGGGATTCTCAGCTCTTGCAGTTTTTGCCTGAGAATGGGAAGAAGGACGTTATCATACGCGGCAGATATATCGAGGAATGATACAACGACTGATTCATTCTGAGATAGTGAGATACGAATATCTGTGGTTAGTATCGAAACGCTATCCATAGTACTGAGGCCCTTTCTAAAGCCAAATTGTGAACTTGGGAGCATGTCTCCAGATTCCACGATCCACTCCAACCGGTTCTTAAGTAGATGTTCGAAGACCTTTACTAGAACAGACGATAGTGCAATTGGTCTGTAGCCTTTCGGGTCATCAGTGCTTTTACCTGGCTTTAGAATTGGAATGATGGCTTGTAACTTCCACTGTTCAGGGATCCAGCCAGTTTTGTAGCAGTAGTTAATGATGTTTAAGAAGTATTTTTTAGCATTGTACTTAAAATGTGTTATGAACTCATAACTGGTACTGGTACTCTATCAAGACCAGGGGCTGAATCCCGGACATGACCGAGCACCATATCTAGTTCCCGAATCGAGAAAGGTGCATCAAGTGGTTCTTCTATTGTTGAGTTCACAGGACAATATTCACTCTCTTGAATAGACGGCACATAAGGAGGAGCTATTATGTCAAAGAACAGTTCAGCAGGTTCACGAGTGATAGGTGATGAGATGGAAGGGGAGCAACCTGATCTGAATCTGTTTATGTTTCTCCACACCACTGACGATGGGGTAGACGGAGACAGTCGGAGACGGAGTTGTGTGTTGGGTAACCTCCTCGAGTGTCGCTCCGATTCCGATCCCGCTGCAGTCCCGGGGGAACGGAATCGGAGCGGCCGGTACACCCTGGGCGGCGGTCAATGGCTTCCCCTTCATAGGGTCGGCATTGATCGTCGGCCAATACCCAACGTGGCGGGAACACATCGCTCTCCGTACTCCTCTGCTTTCAGAGGAGACAGGATGAGCGATGCTGTTAGTGGTGAGATGGCCCAGGGTCAGCCGGGGTGCGAGGGATATGCTCTATGGGTAACCTTACACCCCGGCGTCTGAAGACCCGAGACGGCGTGCGGTTTTAGTCGGTGCAAGCCCGACATAACCGCCCCCGCTGCCCGGCGGGGGGGTATCCGAAGGGATTTCCGCACGATAAAAAAAAAAAAAAAAAAAAAAAAAAAAAAGGGTAGACGGAGACAATGATGTACAGAATCTAGCCCATCCTGCTCTTTTTTTTGTCGCAGTAGCCTTTTACATTTTGCATTGGTGTGTTGGTAGTGTAATAAATTGTCTGTGCTCATATTTCTGTTATATTGTTTTTCTGCTTCCTTTCTTGCTCGGACGGCTCTGGTGCACTCCTGGTCCCACCATGGTGGTGATGAAATTTTGCCTCTGGCAGATTTTTTTATGGCAAAAGTTGCCTCTGCACATGAGTTGATAGCTCCCATAAGGTTACCCAAACAATTCTGTACATGGCAGTGTCCAGATGAGTCTAGATTATCGGAATCGGGACTAGGGAGGGTGTTAATCCTGTCCTCCAATAATAGTGAGTATTTGTCCCAGTCTGGATTTGACAAATAAAATTTTAAAAGGGGGGGTGAACTTTTTTCCAAAAAATGCCTGTATGAGACGGAGGTGATTATGGGATAGTGGTCACTACCATGTGACAGGTCTGGGCAGTACCATTGGGCCGATGTAGCTAGGTCGATCGAGCAAAATGTGAGGTCAATACAACTTTTGCGTTGTCCAGGGACTGGTAGGCGTGTAGGCCAGCCACTATTCAAAACCACAAAGTTAAGTTCATCTAGGAGCTCTACCAAGCCCACCCCAAAAGCACTACAGCGCTCAGAACCCCATCTGTAGTGGTGGCCATTGAAGTCACCCATTACAAGGACCGACCCATTGGTATTGCGGAGTGTTTTTCAATGTTGGTAAGAGGTTTGTATGAGGGTCGGGAATATATATAGATAGAATTGTAATACCTTCTACCTTGCGTGCCACAATGTTTATTTCCCTTGTGAAGGGTACACACAGGTACCTGTATCCATCCCGATACAGGTACCTGTGTGGCTCTATTATTGATAAGTGACTAGACCACAAACTAAACCAAGAAGAATGGTCAAATAGGTCAGAAAATGCAATTGCTATACCTGAAACTATAGAAAATGAATCTCTTCAAATCGATCCTAGCGTCGCTGTGATGGAATCTGAAAATCCTACTCAAACTTTAGAAAGTCCTACTGAAAAAGGAAAAAAAAGATCAAGACAAGAAAACAAATGGAACAAAAATATGGCAAAAAAATTAAGAAATAGTGGACAATCTTACAAATCACTAAAATCACATAAAGACATTCCAAAATGAAGACTGAAACCTCCCTGTAAAGAAAACTGTAGATTTAAATGCCAAACAAACGTAACGTAAATTCAACGGGAACAACTATTGAAAGAGTACTGGGGTTTGGATGAAATTGAAAGGCAATGGTCTTTTATAATTCAGTCCATGGAAGAAGTGACACCACCGCAACGATATGTCAAAATCAATCCTGACGATACAAAAGCACCAAAGCGAGGTAATAACAATGCTTCCTTTTTCACAATATCTGGGGCTAAGATAAGAGTTTGTAAAACTTTTTTAAAAACACTCTTGACATCAACAGACCCATAGAAACTGCTATAAAGAAAAAGAATAAAAATACTAATATTTCTTTGATTAAAGACAATCATGGACGTCATAATAATCATACCCATCTCGACGAAACAATTAAAACTTGTGTCAAAGCTTTCATGGAAGCCATACCAAAAATAGAGTCTCATTACCTCAGAGCGAACTCTAAATGATACTACATCGATGGATGCAAAACAATTTCGGATATACACCGAGACTATGTTGAACATTGTAAGGCCCAAAACGTTGCCTACGCAAATTATATAATGTTCTGTCGCATTTTTACTCAAGAGTTCAACATATCTTTTTTCGTTCCAAAAAAAGATGCGTGCGAACTCTGTGAAGCATTATGCGCGAATGTAATACTCGCGCGATTGATGCGTCTGGTGGTTGACGCCTATTCCGATCGTTGCAAAATATCCAATATTTTTGCTTTCACTGACAGTACAGTAGCGCTGGCGTGGATTCATTCCTGTCCCACTCGATGGCAGACTTTCGTCGCTAATAGGATAACTAACATTCATAATGAGTTAAATCCTCGACACTTCCATCATATTAGTGGAAAGGATAATCCAGCTGATTGCCTCTCCAGAGGACTCACTCCCTCTCAGTTGATCGAGCATCCTCTGTGGTTTAGTGGACCGCCGTTCGTCAACTTGCCTGTCCATGAATGGCCAGTGCGTCGATTTGATTCCGCAGCTGTGATAGACGCAATACCGGAAGTAAAGGTTAACGTTCTAGCAACTGTAGCTGCTGCTCCTCCGTCTCTCGTGCTCTATGACTTAGCTACTAGAGTGTCTTCTTGGTCTAGATTGCTCCGAATAGTAATCTATGTTCTTCGGTTCGTCAAGAAATTACCGAAAAAGTTCGAAGTGTCTCATCTAGATGTGGCAGAAGAGTACGTAGTGAGATTTGCAAAGAATTCACTTTGCCAGCGAAATGAATAATGCTGAAGCGGGTAATAAATTACCTCCCGCATTTATTAAACTCAATGCCTTTATAAAGGACGGTTTGCTTAGAGTAGGTGGTCGATTGGTTCACTCGAACTTGGATTACGATAGTTGTCATCCATTACTACTCCCTCGTAAAGATCATATTGTCGACTTAATCATTGATCATTACCACCAGAAATACCTACATACCGGTCCTCAATTATTAATGTCTTTGCTGAGACAACGGTTCTGGATATTATCTGGAACATAGTGCGTAAATGCGTGCAGCTATGCAATATATGTTTCAAGGTCAATCCGCGAAACACGACTCCCTTCATGGGTGACCTGCCGGCTTGTAGGTCTCAAGAAGCCAAGGCGTTCTGCCATACTGGCATGAACTACGCTGGACCTTTGCAGATAGTGCCTTATCGTCGCCGTGGAGTGCGCAGAATGAAAGCGTTCCTATGTTTGTTCGTGTGTCTCGTTACTAAGGCCGTTCATCTCGAATTAGCAACGGATTTAAGTACTGACGCGTTTCTTAACGCACTGTAAAGATTTATATCGCGACGTGGTCCCGTAGCGGTTATTTATTCGGACAACGGAACTAATTTTGTCGGAGCGAAATCGTATCTCGATGAAGTGTTTACAATAATCGAATCCGAGCAATATAAGGATAAATTCTCAAACGTTACGCGAGAGAATCAAATTGAAATTAAATTTTTCCCGCCTTTAAGTCCACATTTCAACGGTGTGTCGGAGGCTAATGTAAAGAGCGTTAAAAATCATCTCAAAAGAATTATAGGAAATCATCTACTAGCTTTCGAGGAGATCACGACGGATATAACTCAAGTTGAGGCATTGTTAAATTCCCGTCCTCTCTCGGTTTTGAGCAGTGATCCTGCCGAACCTCTTGCATTGACACCCGCGCATTTTTTGGTTATGACGCCCTTGAAAACTCTTCCCTCAGAAGATTTAACCAATGTCCGTGGCACTCTTCTTCAACGCAAACGTGTAATCGATCACTTAGTGTAATCATTTTGGAAAAGGTGGAAGGTAGAATACCTAAATACATTACAAGTCCGTAGTAAATGGCTGACTCAAACGGAACCCATTCTGGAAGGGTACTGTTGTCTTGTTAAAATCCGACAACAGCGCTTGTCTAGACTGGCCTTTAGGAGTCGTAGTATGTACCTATCCCGGAAAGGATAACATTGTTCGTACGGTAGACGTACGCACTAAGTCTGGTCCGCGTCCGTTGGTGAAGGTGTTTCCATTGCCTAGCCAATAAGTCAAATTAAATGTTTAACTTAATAACTTAATAAAATAAAACATACAGTCCACAATAATTTCGAATGTTAAGATTATAGAATAGTAGGTATATGTAGGTAAACTAAATCCGTTAATGCCTTTTGCATATATAGATATGAATAGCCTAGTGCTCGTTGTGACTGGACGTGTTACAATTTAATTTAAAATTATTAATTAGTGTGATTGTGTAAAAGTTACCTTGTGCGTACAGACATAAAGTCTTAAAGTAAAGTCCGCGCACTTAGCATATAAGACATTATAAGTATTGGAATATCCGTGCGACAGTCGGCGCTTGCGCCCTCCTCCCGCATTCCTCAAGAGTGAAGAGAACGGTTGCTATTTTTCGACTGGCTTGCACCCGTGCGAAATACTCATATGCAAACGACAATGAGCGTACAGAAAACACCGCCGCAAGATACATTAACAAGCGCCAGCGAGAGTTGCGGCGGATCCATGCCAAACATACCAACTCTCGGTGACGATCAACCTTACATAATGAATACGACTATAAAGAGGAGTTGGCCAGTTTTCGGGCCGATATTATGAGGTACCTCGAGGGATTTGGAAGAAAACAAATGGAGCAACTGAATCATATAAGTGAGGAAATGTCTGAAATTAAAAACGAAATTAGAACTTTAAAATTAACCAGTGAAAACCTCACATTGCATTTGGACCAAATAAATACAGAAATAAAAAATCTAAAAACTGCTGAGAACACAACAAAGAACAAAATTAATAATATGGAAATAGAAATAAAGCAATTAAGAAACCAATCCGCTGAAATGTCATCGTCATAAAAACCGCCACACTTTAGTCACGAAGATCTCATCCTAGAACTAAAAGATCGTTGCGCTCGAGAAAAAAACATCGTGATTGTGGGTATACCCGAAAAAAATGATAAAAGCTATAGTGCAAGGAAATCGTATGATGAAGACCAAGTAATGAGATTAACAACATCATTATATGAATCGTGTACTAAACCAACAAAGGTGATAAGACTGGGGCAATATATGCCGAACAAAAATCGCTCAATAAAAGCTTGTTTTGATAATGTCGAAACCCCTAGATACCTGTTGCAGAACAAAACTAAATTACCCGAAAATATTAGTATGTATGGCTATCAAACTCTGTGGCGAACAGGCCTCACGTGACGCTCTATCTGGTCATGAAACGCAGATCTAAATGCCAGCGATCAGCTTATGTCCGCCTTAGGTACATTTAAAGGGACTGGCCGTCAGTATGCACACTCTTTCCCTGCCATGCAGTGGAGGTGTGGACTGTATCTTTCGAACGAGGTCAGGGAAAGTAGAATTACTCGTCCCTGTAAGCGCTCTCTAAGCGAAACGATAAACCGACCGCGAACGGTACGGTTCCGAATTGGATTGAACAGGAACACCAGTAAATAAGACACAGAATTCGGTTGAATAATCTGGCTTTAATAATGGCCCATCCATTCAGTGCAAAGTCTGAGAGTTAACTCGAAGACTATTGCTGGCGACTCGGCTAAGATGTCGCAATCGTTCGAATGTCGTGCCAGCTTAGCTACTCTCAGACTTTACCATAACGAGAGCCGTCAAAACACAAACAAATTACATGGAATTTTTACACTGATTTTCGTTATCTATTTTACAGTTTTTTACTTCTATTTTATAAACTATGTACAAGAATTATATAATCTAAAAGCAACAAGATGGGTAGGGCGGTCACCCTTCCCATGGTAAGGGCTTTTTATATAATATTGTCTATTGTTTAATAATTACAGCGGTTTACAAATGAAATTATGAGTGGCTGGGCTCTATCATGTGACATTTTCGGTTGATTGTATAAAAACTATATATTGTACAGTATTAAATGGATTGCTATATGGTAGCCACTCATCGACTCTATATGGTGAATAAACTTTATTTTATACACAACAGCTCTTTTATGGCTGATTTACTAAAATTATGATACAATGATTTTACATAATAAATTCTTATAAATTACTAACAAAAAAGGTGCTGCGACCGTCTCATGCGTACGGTGGCTATATTAATTTAATGTCTAATGATCATTTACTGTTTGTTTGTCACAAATCACTTGTTTTACGATTTAGTCACTAATTTTTAATTTCATCTTTACGATTCACAAAATCACTTTCACTTCACTGAGTGTCTGTCGCGAACATCTCTCCCGCCGTGCAGCAGAGTGAGGCGCGGCCGCTTGTGATGCTGCATTCCTCGGTGAGCGACATCACTTAGGCAGTGGCACGATCTTCTTAGTAGGGCGCTTGAGCACGCCCCCGGCTGTGCGCACTTCAACGGTCCGGACTTGACCGTCGGCGCCTGGGTAGACGGCGGTGACTCGGCCCCTTGGCCAAGTGTTGCGGGGCAGCTGACCGTCGGCGATCAAGACAGGATCGCCGACCTCGATGCGAGGGCCCGACCCGTGGGGCTCCCGCCGGTGTTGCAGCTCGGGTAGGTACTCGCGCACCCATCTGCGCCAGAACATGTCGGCGAGCGCCTGAGCGCGTCGCCACTGTTTTTTGTGGTCGATGTCGGTGACGTCAAACTCACCGAATGGTGAAAGTCGGGAGGAACCACCGAGTAAGATGTGGTTCGGAGTTATAGCCTCGTCGTCTTTGGGGCTCACGGAGACGTGGGTGAGGGGGCGGCTATTTACTGTGTATTCCACCTCACACAGCAAACTGGAGAGCACCTCTTCATGGGGATGGCGCTCGTGTAGGACCGTAGTGAGTGCGGTATTTACGCAGCGTACTAGACGCTCCCAGACACCCCCCATAAAGGGAGCAGCGGGGGTGATGAAGCGCCACACGATGCCTCGATGAGCGGCTTCGCGAGACAGAGCCTAGCGCATCTCGCGGTCGGCACCATGCATGTTGGTGCCATTGTCCGAGTAGATCTCAGCAGGGCAGCCTCGGCGCGCGGCGAACCTCCGCAAAGCTAGGATTGCGGAGTCTGCGCTCAGGCTGGCGGCGACCTCCAGGTGGACTGCCCGGGAGGTCAGGCAGGTGAACAGCGCCACATAGCGCTTTTGGTGTTGCCTGCCAATAGTGACACTGAGCGGCCCGAAGTAATCGAGCCCAGTGTAGGTGAAAGGCCTGCGGTGGTGCGCAAGGCGTGTCTTCGGATGGTCACCAGTAGCTGGCTCAGGTGGCTGCGCCTTCCTGATGCGGCACTGCAAACATAGGTGAAGGACCGACCTGGTCGTCGGCCGTAGGCGTAGTACCCAATAGTGTCGGCGTACCTCATTAATAACGGTTTCAGTACCACTATGATGCAGTTTTCGATGCGTCCACTTGTAGGCCACCTGTCGAGTCTGAGGTCTTCGGAGTGCGTCTATGAACTGTAGCACCCGGGCGGTGGTGCGTAACTCGAACTCGGCCTTTCTGTGATTCATGCGGTACTCATCTGGCGCTCCCTCCCGCCGGTTACCTCTCCATAGGTATCTTAGTGCGTCCCAATCTTCTGGACGCACCTGCACCTGCATAAACATCTCGGTGATGTCAGCTGAAACGGCGATTTGGTGGCGACGGAAGCGCATCATGACACCTGGGAGTGACTGTAATAAGTCCGGGCCTGTTAATAGGAAGTCGTTGAGAGACTTTCCTCTTGATTTGGCGGCAGCTAGGGTTGTGATTCGATCTGTTCGGTGTATTTCGATTTTAAATCTGGATTACGATCTAATTTTCGTTCTATTGAAGTTAGTCTGTTAACAGCGTTATTATAACTGTCTGGCATAACGTCGTCGTTCTTCTTCCATAGAAGAGCGGTCTGTATGCGGCCATCGGTTAGTTGAACGGTATTGTTTTCTAAAATGTTCGCAGCTAACTGTTCCGGATCGGATTTCGGGCGACGCGGGTTAATTAAAAGCGATTCTATTGCGAAATATTCTTATAAAAGATGGTCAATGCTGTCATCAACGGTTGAGACTTGATTAATAAAATGTATACTGTGACCTAAGGCTCGGCTGTGGCTTCCATGCAGCGCCCATCCCAGTGCTGTGAGCGAGGCGACTGGCTGTTGGCGAGGTCCCCTCTTGGTGTGGCTAGATATTAAAAGGTGCCAGTTGTCTTGGCCTATTAGTACCTTTGGGGTTCCTCCGGTGTAGACGAGCTGATCCTTAATGTTTGCCAGATGCTCGCAGTCTTCGATGTCCGTCTCGCTGATGGTCTGTGACGAGAGTTGCAGCTTGGGCACGGTTCTCACCGTCAACGGGATGCTGGTACCATCGGGGTTGCCTATATAGACTTCGACTCTTCGTGAGTCCGGTAGATCGATCGCTGTATCCCCAATGGCCTTAATGGTAAACGGTTCAGTCTTACCTCGGGCTCCCAGCTCGGCTGCTACATCTTTATCTATGAGGGATATGGTAGATCCATCATCAAGGAGAGCGTACGTCAATATCTCTCCCGCCGGTCCGGAGAGTTTAACTGGTGCTATCTTTAAAAAGGCTTGTTTACTTGAACGGATAAATGAACTAGCGACTGTCTCCTCTTGAGGTTTCTGTTTACTATTATGAAGTAATCTGTGGTGAGAGGCCGGACAGTTGTCTATACCACACTTCCTGATCTGACATCTATGATCGCTATGGCGGAATTTAAGACAACGAAAACATAGTTTGTGTTTGTTTGCCAAGTCCCATTTCTTATCGGAGTTACCTTTGTTGAAGGTTTCACAGTTCGATGCGTAGTGCCCCTCAGAGTCGCATATCCTACACTTACGTGTGATCTTATCTCCGGTCTGTCTCTCAGTGGCCGTAAAGGCTCTCTGAGGGACACGACGATTCGGCTGGTTATCTCGGTTATCTCTATTATCTCTGATAGTCTCGGCTGGTGCGAAGGCACTACAATAACGGGCATACTCAGTTACGTACTCGCTGAATGAAGCTAGATCAGGAGTAGAATTATATTTTTCAGTAAACGTGCGATACCATTGAACACGGAGTGAATTAGGAAGTTTATCTGTGAGTATTCGTAATAATTCGGCATTCATTAGATAATGATTTTTCTTTAAGGCCTGAAGAGTGACGACGCTACTCCTTATACGACTGGCAAACATACAGATGTCCTTAGGGGCTTCGGTACATCGCGGCAAAGCTCTTAATTTATCAGTTTCAGATTGAGCGATGGAGTCAGGTCGTCCGAATTGGAGCTCTAGTTCTCGAATAATATGCTCCGGCTGTGCATTAGCTATAAGTTCGGAACTAACAATTTCTAGAGCTCTGCCTTTAAGGCTTCGTCTGAGTCTAGCTGTATTCTCGATATCATTAAAATACATCTTAGTGGTGTCATATATTGCTTTAAATGACAGCCATTCGGTATGCGAACCGCCAAACACTGGTAAAGTCATTATTACCTTCGATGCCGATGGATACGAGGACGTAAATGAAGCCTCCATCGGTTTTCTATCAGCGAGCGCAGCTATAGCAGATGTTAATTCGGTAATAAACGGTTTTAAATAATTATCATTTGACTGTACGGTAAATTCGGCTGTGCCCCCAACCCGGGGCACGTTAGGAGTCTCTTTCTGAGTGTCAATATAAGCGGTTGTACCCCCAACCCGGGGTACCAAAGGTTCACCTGTGCCCCCAACCCGGGGCACGTTAGGAGTCTCTTTCTGAGTCTCAATATAAGCGGTTGTACCCCCAACCCGGGGTACCAAAGGTGCCTCCTTTTGGAGTTCGTTAAATTCTAAATTAGGAACTGTGCCCCCGTCCCGGGGCACGATGGGAACCTCTGTCTGAGGCTCATGTTAATTGCAACATTACATCTAGCACAGTTAATTCCACCTCTGCAGTTTTTCTTCTAAAAATCCCATTTATCCAATACACTCTGCATTCGGTGCCAAGCTGAAGGAAATTCAACGCATTTACGATCAGGTGAGGAACCATTTGAACGATGCCCACCAGCGTAATGAAAAATATTACAACTTCAGAAAGAAGCATGTAGAGCTGCAAGTGGGACGAATAGTATACAAGCGAACATTCTACCTGTCGAATAAAGCAAAGAACTTTACCGCTAAATTAGCCCCTAAGTTCCTGAATTGTGTGGTGACCGCTAAGCGATCCCCTTTGGTGTATAGATTGTCAGATTTGGAAGGTAAGGACCTGGGCGAGTCCCATATTAAGGACATTCTGGAGTATAGGGAAGAAGATCAGCCAACCCTCTCTCCTGTACCTACCATTAGTAATATTTCGACAACATGGCACTAGGTGTTTGCTTGCAAAGCTAGTGCTATGTGAGGTCGAAACGTTATGACGTTTCGACCTCACATCGAGCTATGGCTGACGATAGTCATCTCTGTGTATGAGCGTGTCCATTGATAGTGGCGCGTTATCGAATCGTCCGTACACCGTATCAAGTAATCCTTCCTCATCATCTGCTCAATACTCTACCACTATTATCATGCCTTAGAAGTGTTGGGGCTACTACAGTGAGTGAAGGAAGCATTCGTTTTCTTTGTAAGGTGCCTCAACTCTGGTTACTTCACCTAATCAGTGCAAGAGTCGGTGCTTAGTAAGGTGTATAGATGGATTGTCTCTTAGGTTGTTAATGATTTTGTTCTCTTAGAATTAAGGTACTTTTTTTGTTTTGACATTCTTTCTTAATAATCTCAATTTGTTTCTTTATGGTGTATTCCCTGCATATCGTGCCCGCAGGAAATACTATTAAAAGGGGGGGTGGTTGTAACATTAGATAATACTAAAATTGTAATTAGAGTTAGCGCCATCTGTGAGACACAGTAGCAACTGTTGCGAATGGTTCAATGTGCCTAACTGTGGTCATTACGACGTAGTTCGGCTAATCACCGTGAGCAGGCGTGAGATGTATCATCCTCGAAGGTTATCGACTTTTCTAGTATGTATACATCTGGCCGGTCATTCTAGTAGTCTCCAGAAATAAATGGGTATATAAAAGTCGTCGCAGTGGCCCTAAGATTAATTTTTTGCTTGATAATCGACGAGAGGTCACTCGTAGTGTCAATACTCCATATATATTGTGCTATCGAATTTAGTTTTTGGAAGTTTCGAGGTTATACTGTGTTTGTGTACCCAGGAGAAAACTCGTTTGGTCGAGTTAACATCTCGAGATAGTTCGGTGTACTTAGCATTGGCTCTGAGGCGAGCAATACCCGAGGTCTTGGCTGACAAACAACGGGAAGCAGATCGTAAGGGCCGCTCCGGGACTTGCAGCGCCGCAGCACAGCCACTGGTGCCCCGCAGAGCCTCTGAGCAAAAAGGTCAAGCAATCCATATTGTTACTTAGTTTTATCACTGCTGACCGGCGCTAGGCTTATGAGTAGAAAGATCACGGATTCGATATTATTACTAAGCTGTACCACTACTGACCGGCACTAGGCTGATAAACAAAGAGGTCTCGCAGTCTGTAATAGTATTAAATCTTACCAAGTGCTGACTGGCACCTGGTGAGGACCACTTCCGAGACTCGCTCTTGTGTACCAGGTTCAATTGAATATCTGTATAAGTGTACCTGTACCTGTGTCTTCTATTTAGTATCCTTCTGTGTAACCTATTACTATATTTCTGTCTGTATCTTTTCTCTTTCTCTGTTTCTAAATATATGTATGTACATTTGATTCACGAGTTTCATTGGAGATCAGCTGACCTATACATAACCTTAGAACCTCTCTGACAAGGCGCCCTGGGATTAGAGTCTCATCTGCTCACCTGGTCTAGCCGGTGAGTAACCTGATTAAGAAAAAAGGTTATAGTTGAAACTCTGAGATACAGTGTTTTTGATAACCAAAGAAACTGGAGACGTCGCGGTTCGTAGTAGGTGCAAGATACGCGGGGGGCAGGCGGGCGAGAGCTCGCGGTTAGTGGTCACGAATCATTGCTATTGCTTGGACGCGTGGATAGTGTTTTGATCGACAGCGCGTGCGCTACGTTCTGTTTACGTTCGTTTTGATAAGTTTGTGTAATTGTGTAAGAAGAATAACAATGAGTGGATACCGTAAAAGACTATATTGGTGAAATGATCACAAAGCAATATACAACATCATAACAACTCATCATGTACCACTATGGCTTCAGAGCTTAACAGTGTGTTAAATGAAAAAGAGAATATCAACGGCAGTAATAAGGAGCGTCCTGGTATCAATAAATCATACGATTGTGATAACATTGAATTTGATTGTTCCATGTATGTATTAGATTCACATAATATCAGCCCCTTGATACCCCTTAGTGAATCTCAAATAAATGAATGTATTGCTGATAATCTCGGCGACGACGTCAACTACGCTGATTTATTACCAGTATCTGCTTCTAGTACCATTCAAGAGTTACCTAAGGATTTAAGTAGCCAAACCTGCCCAAAGAGTCTATCATTGCAATATTCGGATACTGAACCAATAATTAATGTGGACACGGTTTCCTCTTCTATTTCTAACGCAGAGTGCCCCGACACCTCAAGTGCTGTATTGCCATCTGAAACGCCAGAAGAATCTAATTCTCTACCGGCCAAAAGAAGTCGAGATTCTAAAGTTATTTTGGCAAATCAAAAAAAAGCATCCCATGAGATCTCCCTGCCGAAACTGCAAAAAAAATTGTTCCGTTAAAATCTCGGAAACGGACAGAGAGATCATCCACAATCAGTTCTGGAGTATGGATAGACAGAGACGACAAGATTTCTTGTCAAGGCAGGTGCACAAAATGCCACGGCAAGTAAAACTGCTGGCCCCAACTCAAGGAGATACCATACTTTAACATGGACTCTTAATGAGTTCAAAATTTGTTAAACTTTTTTTTAAATACCTTAGGATTCAGTAACGATTAAGCAGTCCAGGCTGTTCTAAAGCAAAACAACTTAACTCAAAATAAAAAACCGAAAATTAGTGCTGCTCCTGATCCTAGAGGTCGTCACACACCTTATAATGCTTTTCCTGCGGAGTACGAAGACGAAATAATTTTTATTATATTAAAATATAACCCTACGCCATCACACTATAATACAAATCATCAACGACGTATATAAGGGGGAGTTTTGGGGGTCCGGACCCCCCCCCCCTCCCATTTATATTCATCTTACTTGTCCATCAGAAAAAAATTACATGCACCGCGCCTATTGTAGAAAACAATAGTTGCTTAGTCCGCCGCAGTGCGGGGAGCGGGGGAATGGGCACTGCCTCCGCCGCCGCCGCCCGCGCTTAGCCGTCTGTTTTCCTGACAACGAGTCAGTATCCAGTCGAATGGAGACCGAGGAGGGTTTCCAACGTAAGCGGCCTCGCTCGGGTGGACCGTCCCTTGACCGAAGCAGAAGCTCCGGGCAACGGACGGTCTCCTCGAGCGAGGACGATCGGCCGACCAAAATATTGGCCACCGCGGCGGCCAGAACGTGGAAACAGCCGATTCACGTCCCTCCACTACCCAGTGGCAGGGACCAAGGCGTCCCCGCGGCGAGGGAACTCCTCGCAGCACTTGCCCGCATAACGGACACCATAAAAGGGTCCAAAAATGTGTCCAACAAGAAGAAGACGGTGGCGGAAAACGTCGCCGTCGCCAGGACGGCGCTGGAGGAGGTACTTGGTAGGAGCGTGTCCGAGGAGGAGGCGAAGCTCAGGGCCCGGGTCACAAGCCTGGAAGCTGAGCTCACCAACTCCTTGGAGCAACAGCGGGTCCTCCGGGAGGAGGTCAGTCAACTGACCCAGATGGTTAGGGGATCCCCGGAGGCCCAGAAGGCCCCAAGAGCCCAGGAGATGGCGGACCACCCGAGGGCTCTTGCGTTGCCAGGGGGGGCGTCTAAGTCGGCGCCAAATTCAGCGCCAAAGCCGGCGCCAAAGTCGGCACCTAAGCCGGCGCCGAAAACAGCGCCTAGGCCGGCGCCCAATCCGCCGCCTGAGCCTGCGCCTAGTGTGGTGCAGCTCTTGGCGGCCATCGAGAGTCGGCTCGGCGTTTTGGAGGACCGGGCTTACCGTCCCCCACTGGCACGGACGGCGTCTTTCGCGGCTGCTGTCAGTGGTAAGCCCGGCCCCGCCGCCCCAGTGGCCCCAACGCCACAAGGGAAGGAGAAGAAGCGCGGCACCCCCGCCCCCGCCACAACCGCCGCTCCCGCTGCACCCGAGCGTTTCTCCAGAGGGGAGGAATGGGTGGTAGCGGGAGCCACCAAAAAGGCGAAGAAAGCCGCCAAAAAGGCGGCTAAGAAGGCGGCAAAAGTCGCTGCGGCGAAGGCGCCGAAGACGCTCCACTGCCGTCGTCCTGACGGTGACGACGGAGGGTGTGGAGAAGGGCGTGGGGTACGCCCAGGTCCTGAGGCAGGTTTAAGCCTCAGTGGACCTCAAGGCCTCAGGGGGGGCTCCGGTGCAAAACAACTTGCACCGGAGCTCGCCTCCTCGAGGTCTCCGGCGCTCAGAATCTTCTGTACCAGAGCATCGTGGAGTGGTCTATCAATGTGGTCGTGGTCGCTGAGCCATACTGGGTCCACCCCGGAAGCCCGGTGGACCTGGACGGCGTAGCGACCGTCTTCGAGGGGTCCGCCGCGGACACCTCGCGCCTTGCACTCACTGCAAGGTGCAGAGGCTGTGTCGCGGCGGACTATGAGGGCTTGGCTGTCGTGGCCGTCTACTTCTCGCCAAGCCTTGACCAGTACGAGCTTGAGCTAAGGCTCGCTGAACTGGACATTGTTCTCGCTGCGTGCCGTCCTCGTCCTGTCTTGGTCCTGGGAGACTTCAACTCCTGGTCTCAGGCCTGGGGCTCCCGGGAAACCAATGACAAGGGGCGAGTACTGGAGGACTGGGCCAACACCCGTGGTCTAGAGGTCCTCAACCGGGGGAGTGTCGCCACCTGGGAGCGGCGGGGGCTCAGTTCGGTCGTGGATGTCGCATTCGCGACCCCTGCTCTCGCCCGCCGCGTCCAGGGTTGGCGCGTGGTGGAGGAGGAGGAGACGGATTCCGACCATAAGTATATTCGGTTCAACGTCTCCCCTCCAACTAACCTGCCGCCGACAATCGCGAATCCCCCGGATCCACGTTGGGCGCTCAGACGCCTGGATCGGGAGGCTCTCCTGGAGGCATCAATAGTGCAGGCCTGGATTCCGTCACTGGCCAGGCCTGCCGATGTCGACGCAGAGGCGGAATGGTTCAGGAGAGCCATGTCGCATATCTGTGATGCGGCGATGCCTAGGGTTAAGCCCGGCCCGGCAAAGAAACAGGTGTACTGGTGGTCAGCGGAGCTCGCACAGCTGCGAGCAGCGTGCGTGACCGCTCGCCGCCAGTACACCAGGTTTCGCCGGAGGCGTCGCCGCCCAGACGATGCGGCAGCCCGAGAGGCGGAGCTGTATGAGGCGTACAAGGGGGCCAAGCTGCTGGAGTCTCTGGAGCAGAACCCATGGGGGCGTCCTTACCTTGCGGTTAGGGGCAAAATCCGCCCAAGGGCGCCCCTACTGACCCAGAGCCTGGAGGGGATACTGGGCTCCTTGTTCCCAGCGAGAGCGGAGGAACATGTCCCTCCGCGTATGGCTCCGCCTCAGGCGCCTGACGCTGATAATAGCGAGAGCGATGTGCCCGAAGTCAGGGAGAGTGAACTGGGGGTAGCAGTGCTCCGGCTTAAAGCCCGGAAATGCACTGCCCCCGGACCCGACGGCATTCCAGGCCGAGCATGGGTCCTGGCCCTGGAGGAACTAGGGCCTCGACTGGTGGCGCTCTTTAGCGCATGCCTCGAAAGGGGCCAGTTTCCAAAGGCTTGGAAGACGGGGAAACTGGTCCTTATCCGGAAG
This sequence comes from Cybosia mesomella, assembly GCA_946251805.1. Classification (NCBI taxonomy): domain Eukaryota; kingdom Metazoa; phylum Arthropoda; class Insecta; order Lepidoptera; family Erebidae; genus Cybosia; species Cybosia mesomella. Next base: position 13,039,799 of record OX276411.1, read on the forward strand.
GCGGGGCGGCCGGCGGACCAGCCATCCGGTTACCGGCCGATCGTGTTGCTCGACGAGGTGTGCAAGCTCTTTGAGCGGATTATTGCAGAGCGCCTCGTCGAGCATCTCACGAACGTGGGACCAGATCTGGCGGACAACCAGTTTGGTTTCCGCCGGGGGCGCTCCACCGTGGAAGCGATCATGCGCGTTAGGCGCCTGGCGGAGGAAGTAGTCTCGCGGGGTGGGGTGGTGGTGGCGGTGTCACTCGACATCGCTAACGTCTTCAACACCCTACCCTGGAGCTGCGTTAGGGAGGCGCTCGCGTATCACGGAGTGCCTCCTTACCTCCGCCGCATTGTCGAGGCATACCTATCTGAGAGGGCCATAGTTTACCCGAGCTGGCTAGGGCCAGGGCGGCGAGAAGTGTCGTGCGGTGTTCCGCAGGGGTCGGTCCTAGGGCCACTCCTGTGGAACATCGGATACGACTGGGTGCTGCGCGGTTCGTTGCTCGAGGGTGTCAGCATAACACGTTCACGTAACGTGTTATGCTGACGACACCCTCGTTATGGCGCGGGGAGCAACGCACCGAAGCGAGGCACTAAAGGCCACGGCAGGGGTAGCTCAAGTCGTGGGTCGAATACGGCGGCTGGGACTCGAGGTGGCTCTCAACAAATCCGAGGCTATGTGTTTCCGCGGGCCTCGGAGGGGGCCACCTGCGGGAACCAGCATAACCGTAGGGGGTGTAAGCATCGGCATCGAGCCCACGATGAAGTACCTTGGGCTCGTACTCGATAGCCGATGGGACTTCGGACCTCATCTCCGAAGTCTGGTCCCGAAACTGAGGGGGGCTGCGGCCGCGCTATCGCGGCTGATGCCCAACGTTAAGGGACCCAACGCCCCCACTAGGAGACTGTACCTGGGGATCGTGCGAAGCATGGCCCTGTACGGGGCCCCAGTATGGGCGGAGACTCTGGCGGCCCGCAACATATTAAACAGCCCGTTAAAAGCGATGGCCGTCAGAGTCATCAGGAGGTATCGCACGATCTCCGTCGAGGCGGCATGTCCCCTAGCCGGGACCCCTCCATGGGACCTGGAAGCGAGAGCCCTTGCGCTGCTGTATCAGTGGCGCAAGGAGGCGCTGGAGCGGGGCCATAGGCCGGAGCCCCGAGAAATCAGGGCTCAGCGGTCCCTGCTCCGCCAGGAACTCATGGAGACATGGAGGGTGCGACTTGAGCACCCAAGGTGGGGGGAATCCACCATTGCGGCGGTGAGACCGACCATGCAGGAGTGGTTGGAGAGGGACCATGGGGACCTCTCCTACCGGATGTGCCAGATGGTTACCGGACACGGGTGTTTCGGTAAGTATCTGTGGCGCATCCACCGGGAGACAACGCCGCAGTGCCAGCACTGCGAGGATCCTGGCGAAGACACGGCGCTCCACACGTTGGTGGAGTGCCCTGCGTGGGCGAGTCAACGCCGGGATCTCGTTGCGGTCCTGGGCGTGGACGTTCTCTCGTTGGAGACCATGGTGAGGGCCGTGGTCTCCGACGGGAGCAAGTGGCATGCCGCCGCCTCTTACTGCGAGCAGGTAATGCGCGCGAAAGAGACGGCGGAGAGGGAGCGGGAGAGAACCCTGCCCCCCGAGTTTCGCAGTCTGCGGCGAGGACGCCGCAGACTCATCTACGCCCGGGACTATCGACCTCCATGATCGGGGCCTGAGGACGGCAGTTGGCGGACTCGCCGTCCTTACAGAAGCAGGCCGTGGCGGAGGCGTGTCGTGTGTGCCCTACACACGCCTGCCAACTCACCGAAGCGGGATAAAACCCGACCCCACCAGGCGAGGCTGCGGTGGCGGCCAAAGTCCGCCGGCAACCCTGGGGTTATCCTTTCGACGGCTTACCCGGGGTGCCCGGCAACGGACACTTGGGGAGGACACCGTGCGGTTTTAGTCGAGACACGACATAACCACCCCCGCTGGCCAGCGGGGGGGTATCCGAAGAGATTTCCGCACGTAAAATTAAAAAAAAAGCCGTCTGTTTTGTCTCTTCGCGTTGCGCGGTTGCGCAATCGTTATACTACAGAAAAACTGTGTCGCTTTTAAAAAGTATGAAGCGAACAAATCAAGTATCTCTTTTGAGTTTTTTTTCTAAGAAAGATCGACCAAAGCCCAACCAACGAACTTTTGTCAAAAGACAATGTGGAATCCTGTCATATTGAAGAAGTAGAAATAAATAGAGCGTGGCCATCCACAGATACTGATGACGATGAAGTGAAGAAAGGTAAGTCTCTTATTTATTTTATTATGAAGGAACCCAGTTACTAGAATTTAATAGACGCTCTAAAAATTTTTATGCTGCTCTTATTTTTATTCCCAGATAATTTTTGTAAACAAATTGTTATTGAAATAGTGAAATTACCATTTTAATAATTTCAGTGTATATGCGAAATATACCTAAGTGTCATAAAATCATTTCACCTTTTAACAGAAAGAAATACAATTATATTTAACAACCAGCTGGCCCACGACTTTGTTCGCGTAGACTTAATTTTTAGTTGAAAATTCTTATTCTTTACATAACTTTTTAGTTTAGGAACCGATTGGAATGAAACATAAACTAAAATGTTACGGGAAGCTTGCCACAACACACTGAAAACCGCTTATAAATCGATAAAGCTGTTTTTGAGATTAGCGTGGTCAAACGCAAAGACAAACAGACAATTTTTTTTTAAACTATTTCATTGGACTCAGTAACATAATTATTGTGCGGAAAATCAGGAATTAAGAAAAAAACAACTGGGCGAGTTTTGATGATTACTGTGTAATCTTTAATCGTAGACTGGACTTACAAATTAATTTTGTGCTTAAAACAAGTAGGTACCTACTTAACTCGGTCAATCTAATCAGGTAGATAGCTCCGTTAATAGGAAGTGTTTTGTTGCGGTGACAGATTGATCAGGCGCTTGAACAATTATAGTGCGTATAAATTGTTTTTTTTTTTTTTTGTAAATATTTATGTAGGTACTTACAGAAATTGGGGTGTGTGTTGGGTAACCTCCTCGAGTGTCGCTCCGATTCCGATCCCGCTGCAGTCCGGGGGGAACGGAATCGGAGCGGCCGGTACACCCTGGGCGGCGGTCAATGGCTTCCCCTTCACCCCTTCATAGGGTTGGCATTGATCGTCGGCCAATACCCAACGTGGCGGGAACACATCGCTCTCCGTACTCCTCTGCTTTCAGAGGAGACAGGATGAGCGATGCTGTTAGTGGTGAGATGGCCCAGGGTCAGCCGGGGTGCGAGGGATATGCTCTATGGGTAACCTTACACGCCGGCGTCTGAAGACCCGAGACGGCGTGCGGTTTTAGTCGGTGCAAGCCCGACAAAACCACCCCCGCTGGCCGGCGGGGGGTACCCGAAGGAATTTCCGCACGATAAAAAAAAAAAAAAAAAAAAGGTATAACTATTGATACGAATACTTTTCACTAATGTGTATTAACATATCAATAAGAATTTAATAAATAACAAATAAGCACTCACAAAATCGTACTATCAAGAATGCCAATCATAACTCAAAGTTAAGTGATTAATTTATTATTACCTACTGCAATATCAATCAAATAAATTAATAAAGCACCTATATATGCTTACTATATCGTAATAATAACAATATAAATTTATTTAACTGCAAAAAAACTATTACATTCAGCAACTATTAAGTTCACTAACGACGGTATTCAAAAGCCCTAACGGCAAACAGTACAATTAAGTAGATAATACAATAATAAGTAACTTACTGACCTTGTAAATCCTTAACTAACGTATTATATTACCTATACGAGTGTTGGGTAACGATACCATAAGATTAGCACAGCAACTTCCAAAGAAATTAGAGACACACCCAAACCACCGGCTATGACCACTTTCAAGGGTAATCGGCGAATTGATTTCTTCAATTAATTTTATTGATATTCTGTGCACGACACAAATAAACTATAGACACATGTGCCAGTGACACGTAGATTAAGTAAGCGTGAATATAACGAATAAATTATGAAAATGTTAGATTTACGTAAAATAAAACGTAATTATGTAATAACTTTGATATTAAGCTAAGATAAATAGCTTACTACTGTTAGGAGTTAGTTTTCTGAGTAATTAAGTATGTTAGAGCCAAATTTAATAAAGAAAGTACATTCCCCGAAAAGCATAATTGCAAATATAATTACGTAAATGCATTACTCAGAATCTAACATAACTTCGTATAAATAGGAAATACGACTTTGTATATTAGTATGTAAGTTTAATTACACCCCGCGACTGCCTCCCACGCCGTAAGAAGCGAATATGCGCTCCCCCGGCTGGTGCCATTTTATTATATAGTAGCTCGCGGGAGGCAAGGCCCATATATAAGCCTGAGGGGTCAATCCGCCCGTCATTCAGTAACCCGACGTCGCACGGTACAGATGTAAGTACCTATCGTCGTGCAAGTCTTATTGCTACCAATGTACATATATGCTATGTGATTGATATGTAAGACATAAGTTCTATAAATAAATGGAAATGCGGAGGTGAGGTAATTTGGATCGCGGGCCAGCACTACAAAAGACTATAAAAGCAGGGACCATTTGGTAGGAAATTAATGGACATGGAGCAACAAGTAGACAACAAGAGTCTCTCAAGGAACTAGGAAGCTCAACAGGAAGTAGTAGATCAAGAGTAGTGCTGGGCCAAGTACATCCGATGCCTCACTGACGTCAATGAAGTCCACCCATCCAAGTGTTTCATTCTTCGACTCAACATCCATCAAATACAGTCCACTGAAGGCGACCGCGAAGTAGTGGCAGTCTATTTGGAACCTTATCAGGTCATAGTCTGTTACGAACCACGGTCCTTAACATTGGTCCTTCGGAGCCGAATAAAGTCCACGGTTCTTCGAAGATCCAGGTCAACTTCAAGTAAACTGCCAGCCGTAGACGTTTCATCGTTCTTCAACTAAGGGAGAAGTGACAGTCTATTTGGAACCTTATCAGGTCATAGTCTGTCACGAACGTCTATGGCCCATTGGAACCGGGTCGAAGGGTAGGAATAAAGTCCACGATCCGTCGGAATTCCAGGTAAGTATAAACTTGAAGAAAGAAGAATGGTTCTCACCAGGGATGGAGGGAAGCGTCGTCAGGAAGAGGAACCGGCATCAGCATCAGCACCAGTACCAAGATCAGTACTACACCCTGCGGCCACGGAAGAGGCCAGAAGTTATGCGGACAGTGGTGCGTCGGAAGCCACAGTCAGCACCGAGCAGACCACGTCCAGCACAACTGTGACTACTGAAGAATCAGGGACGACAGAAAAAGGATCGCCCCACTCCCGCGCTGTTGTATATGGAGAGCCTAGCTCACAGCGCACCATGCGGCCTTTGGACACGAGGTCACGCCGCTCCACCAGTTTAAGAAAGAAGAAGGAACTGGAGGTCAAACAACGCTTGGCAGAACTGAAGCTCAAGCAAATACAAGCCGAAGCAGAGATAGAACAGATCCGTCTACAGCGGCTACTGCAGGACGAGAGCAGCGACGACGGGTCTGAGGAAGATCTGGCATCGGTACGTATTAACACGTGGCTACAGAAGGATGACGCTGCGGCACCCAACCTGAAGGAAAAGGGGCAAGACATCGAGGAAAACACTCAGACCTGCCAAGATAGGGGTCAACTAGTGGAGAAGTGTCAAACCCAGGAAAAATCAGAAGGAAGTGCCCCAGTGAAGAACTCCGTGATCGATGTAGCTACGCTCACCGCGGCCCTATCCCAGGCTATGAGATGCAACAGGGAGCCGCCCAAGTATATACGAGAACTACCGATCTTCAGCGGCAGCAGCACAGAATGGCTCGCCTTCAAGACTGCGTATGAAGAATCGGGTATATACTTCACGAAGAACGAAAATATCGCAAGAATAAGGAAAAGTTTACGTGGACTCGCACAAGAAGCAGTTGAGTGCCTAATGCTGAGTCAACCTGACCCCGAGGTGATCATAAGGGCCCTCGAGAGAAGATTTGGTAGACCAGAAGCACTCATCCACGTCGAGATGGAGAAGCTCAAGACTCTTAACAAAGTGACCGATAACGCCAAGGACATCTGTATCTTCGCTGGGAAGATAGCAAACATCGTGGGAACCATAGAAGCCTTGAGGAAGCCGCACTACCTACACAGTCCAGAGATGTGCAGAAGTATCATCGAGAAACTCACACCTATACTCAGAAACAAGTGGTACGACTTCGCTGCAAAGAAGAAAGAAGATATACCAGAACTGAAGAAGATATCTGTGTTCCTGTCAGAAGAGGCAGACAAGTGCAGCTCCTACGCGCTCCCAGAGGTGAACCACACAGAAGACAACAGAAGAGCCGGTTATCGTCCTCAAAGAAGCAGAAGAGTTGAACAGACGCTCACCATCAACAAGAAGACATCAGAAGAGAGATGTCCACAGTGTAGCAGGGATCATAAGTTACCTGACTGCAAGCAGTTCATCGCCCTAGACAACACCGTGAGATGGGAAACAGCCAAGAAGAACAGAGTCTGTTTTCGCTGTCTTCGAAGTAACCACCGATGCGCCACATGCAGAGCACCAGCCTGTGGGAAGAACGGGTGCCAGATAATGCATCACCGACTACTGCATCGCGATATGCCGCCAAGAGACCGTGAAGAACAGAAGGAAGACATCACGACCTCAACGGCAGAAGTAGCCACAGCAGCAGTTCCCCGCAGTCAGCGCAAGGCCTACCTCAAGATGGCACCAGTAACACTAAGAGGACCAAGCGGTAGCGTCAATACCTACGCCTTATTGGACGAAGGAAGCACGATCACGCTGATAGATGAGACCATAGCCGACGTCATCGGGGCAGACGGACCAACCAAGGAGATCTGCATCCAAGGTGTAAATAGTGAAATGAAGCACGAAAGCAAGACAGTGAGTTTATTCATCAAAGGGAAGTGCGCCGATGAAGAGTACGACTTAACCGCCCGCACCATGAACCGACTCCGCTTCTCACCCGATACAGTGTATGAAGAGCATCTCAACGGCTGCGAACATCTAGAGGATATACGTGACAAGATAACGTACGAGAAGGCTTCACCCAAAGTGTTACTAGGACAAGACAACTGGCATCTCATCGTAACCCGTCAGCTGCGCACCGGAAGCCGTAACCAGCCTGTGGCGTCGCTCACTCAGCTGGGATGGGTGCTTCACGGATGCAGCAGTTCAGTGACTGCAACAGTGTCATTCTGCGGTAAGTTACAACAGCGCGATAAGGACTCCATTGAAGATGAAGTGAAGAATTACTTCAAGTTGGAATCACTGGGCATCGAACCCCGACGCCCGAGAGAAGATCCCGAACTACGAGCCATGCAGATTCTTGAAGAAAAGAGCCGGCGGCTACCAGATGGAAGATATGAGACCGGACTGCTGTGGAAAGAAGAAAATGCGGACATACCAAATAATTACAAGGAAGCTGAGAAGCGTCTGCTTACGCTCGAACGAAGACTCGATAGGGATGAAGATTTGAAACAGAAATATGAAGAAAGAATGGAAAACCTATTCAAGTCAGGCTATGCAGAACCAGCTCCTATGCCACCGCAGAAGGGAAGGACGTGGTACCTACCTCACTTTCCGGTCATCAACCCCGCCAAGCCGCACAAGCCACCTCGACTGGTACACGACGCAGCCGCCAAGAGCACCGGAGTATGTTTGAACGATATGCTCCACTCCGGTCCTGATCTGCTGCAGTCCCTACCAGGTGTGATCATGAGATTCCGCCAATACCCGTACGCTGTAAGTGCCGACATCAAAGAAATGTTCATGCAAGTGAAGATAAGGACAGAAGATCGAGATGCGCTGCGCTTTCTGTGGAGAGGACGACGCCGTGAAGGTCAACCCGAAGAGTATCGTATGACGTCAGTAATCTTCGGAGCCACCTCGTCGCCGTGTACAGCGCTGTACATCAAGAACAGGAACAGAAAATTACTACATGGATGACTACTTGCAGAGCTTCCCTACGGTCACAGCGGCACGAGAGACCACGCGAACAGTCGACATGATACACAAAAAAGCAGGCTTCGTGTTGAACGGTTGGACTTCGAACGAAAAAACAATCATAGAAGATTTATCACTGCCCCGAGACAGCAGTGCTACAGTGGAACTCGGCGGCCAAGAGACAGAAAAAACCTTGGGTCTAACATGGCACGTCAACGAAGATCATCTTGGCTTTAACGCGAGCAACTTGAAGATCCCGCGCGAAGTGAAAACAAACACGCGACCTCCAACGAAGCGAGAGGCCTTGAGTGTGATAATGGCCTTATTCGATCCGCTCGGCCTTATTGCACCAATAATAACTCCCGGTAAACGTATTTTTCAGGACACATGGCGCTATAAGGCGCAATGGGACGACCCACTCCCAGCTGAGCTACGGGAACGATGGAACAAATGGTTCGCCCAGCTCAACAACATACACCTGCTGAGAATACCCCGCTGCTACGATCACCTGACGACATCAGTCGCCTCACGCCAACTGCACACTTTCGTCGATGCGAGTGAAGAAGCCTACGCTGCAGCTGTGTACTGGCGTACGCAACACACCGACGGGTCAGTAACCGTGTCATTAGCAGCCGCAAAGAGCAGAGTGACCCCGCTGAAGCCCATCTCCATGCCGAGACTCGAGCTTCAAGCTGCACTACTGGGAGCGCGCCTGGCTCAAACCACCCTGGAAGAACACGACTACGAGTCGACAGAGAAGACCTATTGGAGCGACTCGCGAACCGCACTCACATGGATAAGGTCGGAGCCGCGTGCATACAAGTCATTCGTTGCACATCGCCTCGCCGAGATAGAAGACACCACGAAGAAAAATGAATGGCGTTGGGTGCCTACTCGACTCAACGTGGCAGACGACGCAACTCGGGAAACCCCCGACAACTTCCGGGCCGAACACAGATGGTACAACGGCCCCGATTTCCTGCGCCTGCCAGCAACCGAGTGGCCCACAGAAGAAAAGGTCATTCGTCACGACACGGGCGAAGAAAGACAAGCGTGTCACACATCGCAAGATGTCGAGCAGCCCAGCACAAGTCAACTACTGCGTATAGAGAAGTACTCAAAATGGATGCGACTCATACGAACGACTGCACGAGTACTCCAGTTCATCGATTTGTGCCGGCCGAATAAGTGTAAAACGTCAGCTGCTCGAAAGCGAACTCGTAAGATAGAGAAAGCTAATCCCGATTGGCGCACGAAGAAAGCCATACCAGTGCATAATAAGAATAACACAGTGATACGCGATAAACAGTGCTACATAAACATACCAGGTGAGTACTTGAACCGCGCCGAACACCTGTGTGTAAACGCCAGTCAACGAGATAGTTTCGCGAGTGAAATAGTACGTATGACAAAAGGTCAATCAACTCCTCGCGACAACCGACTGAACCATGTAAGCGTGTACCTGGACTCACACGGCACTATGCGCGTGAGAGGACGCATATCAGCTGCGAAGGAGCTGGGAGAAGACGTATCGGACCCGGTGGTGCTCGACGGCAAACACCCGTACACACGCCTCTACATCAAACATGTTCATGAGAAGCTACGGCATGGTGGCACCGAGATCACGGTCAATGAACTCCGGCAGCGGTTATGGATTACCAAGATACGTCCCGCAGTGAAAAATGAAATAAAGAAGTGTGTATTGTGTCGCATAAGAAAGGCGAAACCAGCGTCACCGGTCACAGGCAACTTACCAGCCGCCCGGTTAGCTCACAACACACGTCCCTTCACGTTCACCGGTCTAGACTACTTCGGACCCATAGAAGTTACAGTCGCACGCCATCGAGAGAAGAGATATGGAGCCTTATTTACGTGTATGACCCCTCGAGCTATACATGTAGAGGTCGTTCACTCCTTAAGCGCCGACTCAGCCGTTTCCGCCCTAAGAAGATTCATCGCCAGACGTGGTTGTCCCAAAGAAATATGGAGTGACAACGCTACGTGCTTCAAGGCAGCGGAAAAGGAGCTAGCAGAGGCCGCACTCGACGCGCTCGAAAAAGAAACTACGAGTCAACACATCGTGTGGAAGTACATACCCCCTTCCACACCCTTCATGGGGGGGGCATGGGAGCGAATGGTGAAAGCAGTGAAAGAAGTGCTTCGTGTCACCATGATGGAAAAGCATCCCAGCGACGAGATCCTGTTAACCTTATTAGCAGAGGTCGAGAATATCGTCAACTCACGACCCCTCACACATGTTTCGGTTGATCCTAACGATCCCGAGGCCCTCACGCCGAACCACATCCTCATCGGGCCCAACTGCCATGTGCCACCACCAGGGCACTTCTCTGCAGACGACGTGACTGCTCGCCAACAATGGAAGCGAGCTCAAGCCCTAGCTGACATCTTCTGGAGGAGGTGGGTGAAGGAGTACCTTCCCCTATTGCAACACCGGCGGGAGCCCACTAGTACCGGCGTCGCCCCGAAGGTCGGGGACGTCGTCATCATCTGTGATTCTAATCTGCCGCGCAACACCTGGCCGCGAGGACGCGTCAGCCGGGTGTTCCCAGGAGCCGACGGCGAGGTACGAGTCGTGGATGTCACCATCAGCAGCGGACACGTGCTGAGGAGGCCTACGAAGAAGATCGTCGTGCTACCAACGGAGCTCGCAGACGAACCAGGGTCAGCGACGGCGGGAGAATGTGCACGACACAAATAAACTATAGACACATGTGCCAGTGACACGTAGATTAAGTAAGCGTGAATATAACGAATAAATTATGAAAATGTTAGATTTACGTAAAATAAAACGTAATTATGTAATAACTTTGATATTAAGCTAAGATAAATAGCTTACTACTGTTAGGAGTTAGTTTTCTGAGTAATTAAGTATGTTAGAGCCAAATTTAATAAAGAAAGTACATTCCCCGAAAAGCATAATTGCAAATATAATTACGTAAATGCATTACTCAGAATCTAACATAACTTCGTATAAATAGGAAATACGACTTTGTATATTAGTATGTAAGTTTAATTACACCCCGCGACTGCCTCCCACGCCGTAAGAAGCGAATATGCGCTCCCCCGGCTGGTGCCATTTTATTATATAGTAGCTCGCGGGAGGCAAGGCCCATATATAAGCCTGAGGGGTCAATCCGCCCGTCATTCAGTAACCCGACGTCGCACGGTACAGATGTAAGTACCTATCGTCGTGCAAGTCTTATTGCTACCAATGTACATATATGCTATGTGATTGATATGTAAGACATAAGTTCTATAAATAAATGGAAATGCGGAGGTGAGGTAATTTGGATCGCGGGCCAGCACTACAAAAGACTATAAAAGCAGGGACCATTTGGTAGGAAATTAATGGACATGGAGCAACAAGTAGACAACAAGAGTCTCTCAAGGAACTAGGAAGCTCAACAGGAAGTAGTAGATCAAGAGTAGTGCTGGGCCAAGTACATCCGATGCCTCACTGACGTCAATGAAGTCCACCCATCCAAGTGTTTCATTCTTCGACTCAACATCCATCAAATACAGTCCACTGAAGGCGACCGCGAAGTAGTGGCAGTCTATTTGGAACCTTATCAGGTCATAGTCTGTTACGAACCACGGTCCTTAACATATTCCTTAATCCTCCACAAATTCTTCGCTAGTTCAATATCCGGGACGAATGGACCATCATGTGCGGAAAATTAGGAATTAAGAAAAAACAACTGGGCGAGTTTTGATGATTACTGTGTAATCTTTAATCGTAGACTGGACTTACAAATTAATTTTGTGCTTAAAACATTAGGTACCTACTTAACTGGGGTGCTTGGTTGGGGACCTCCACGCGGTGCACCCTGGGCAACGGAGACGGCAGCGCCTCTCTCCTAGGGTGAGAGAGACGCTGCCGCCTACGGCCAACTCCGACCGAGGCGAGGACGGCCCTGTTGAGGGCTGTTCGGAAGCTTTCCACGTGTCCCTCTGATTAGCAGAGGGCACAGTGGAGAGCAAGTAAGGGGGCCATCTCGAAACCGGAGATGGCCCAGGGTCAGCCGGGGTGCGAGGGATATGCTCTATGGGTAACCTTACACCCCGGCGTCTTAAGACCCGAGACGGCGTGCGGTTTTAGTCGGTGCAAGCCCGACATAAACGCCCCCGCTGGAGACCCCCCGCTCTCCAGCGGGGGCGGTATCCGAAGGGATTTCCGCACGAAAAAAAAAAAAAAAAAAAAAAAAAAAGGTACCTACTTAACTCGGTCAATCTAATCAGGTAGATAGCTCCGTTAATAGGAAGTGTTTTGTTGCGGTGACAGATTGATCAGGCGCTTGAACAATTATAGTGCGCATATTTTTTTTTTTTTTTGTAAATATTTATGTAGGTACTTACAGAAATTGGGGTGTGTGTTGGGTAACCTCCTCGAGTGTCGCTCCGATTCCGATCCCGCTGCAGTCTGGGGGGAACGGAATCGGAGCGGCCGGTACACCCTGGGCGGCGGTCAATGGCTTCCCCTTCACCCCTTCATAGGGTTGGCATTGATCGTCGGCCAATACCCAACGTGGCGGGAACACATCGCTCTCCGTACTCCTCTGCTTTCAGAGGAGACAGGATGAGCGATGCTGTTAGTGGTGAGATGGCCCAGGATCAGCCGGGGTGCGAGGGATATGCTCTATGGGTAACCTTACACCCCGGCGTCTGAAGACCCGAGACGGCGTGCGGTTTTAGTCGGTGCAAGCCCGACATAACCGCCCCCGCTGGCCGGCGGGGGGGTATCCGAAGGGATTTCCGCACGATAATAAAAAAAAAAAAGGTACTTACAGAAACGGCTCGCTTACGATTTAATTATAGTATGGATTAGCGTCACTATTTTTTTTATTAAATACGTTCTTACAATTAAATATGACGAAAAAGCCGTTTGAACATGGGTATGTGCTGTTGTTTTGTTTTAGTCAAATATTTCTTTGTTACAGCCAGGATGGATTTGTGTTCGGCTACGTCCGCAGCCACAGCTAGGACGTAGCCGAACACAAAAGATTTGCAGAAATGGTTCCCGTTATACGCGAAACACTTGGGTCACTTCAAGATACTGCTAGTAGCGACGTCGCTACTCAAGCATACCATCTTCAAACCGCTATGGATAACAGCCAGTTTATTGTTTCTTTAGTTATACTGAGAAAAGTTTTTTCATATACAGCAAACCTTGACAAAGCAATGCAGAAAGTCAATGTCGATTTGACCAATATTTGCGAATATACAAAAACTGTAAAAACGACTTTAATAAATGTTCGGAACGAAAGTCAGTTCGCAATCCTTTTTGAGCAAGCACAGCAGATGAGTTCAAGCGATATAGTTGTGCCAAGAATAACTGGAAGGCAAACCCTGCGCAATAATATTGCAGCAGAAACTGCCGAAATATACTACCGACGAAATGTGTTTTACCCTTTCATTGATCATTATTACAGAACTCGACGCTCGTTGTAAACCACATGAATCGACGATCAAAGGAATTCAAATGCTTCTACCTGAAAAAAACCAGTAATGACTAAAGGATAAAAGAAAATCTTAAAAAGATTGCACAAACATTTCTGGGTGGGGAAAATGAAGGCACAATATTTCTTAGTGAATTTGAGATATGGCACAATCACTGGAAATCTGTAGCACAAAAACCTACAACTGTGATCGACGCTATCGATAACTGCGATGATCAGTTTTTCCCTTTAATAAAAAAGCTTCTCATTATTTTAGCCACACTCCCAGTGTCCATTGCAACCCCTGAAAGATCTTTCTCTACCTTAAAGAGGTTAAAAACTTACCTAAGAAATAAAATGGGCGATGAAAGACTTACTGGTCTGGCTTTAATGAGCGTATACCGAGATCTGGCAGTGCAACTTGATTCCGAAGAAATTATTAATCAGCAATAAAACGTAAAAGACTAAATTTATTACTTTAAAGTTTCAACTTTCTTTCTTTTGAATAAATATATATCGCAATACATACATTATATATCGAGGGTATAGTGTTCAAACCCAATAAGTGTCGAAAAATAAAAAATCGTTTTATTAGTACATCTTAATGCATTTTTGACGCTCTTTCCAGTGGTCTAATCCAATAAGCGGAATTCGCAGTAAAAAGAAAAATACTTAAGGTAATAACCCAATAAAGTGACCACGTTTAGCCAAGACTTAAAAACTGGTACCCTCTAAAGCGTGTTATCTAGTTACATAATATTTTTATTTCACGCTTAAACCACATAAAGCTTATTATTGGTATTGAGTGTTCAATAATTTTAACTAAAATTATCTAACAGTTTAGAGGCAATAATCACTATTTGTATTTATCGGGTTTTATCTTTAAATACGTAGATAAAAAACAAACAAAACCAAAAGTTCTAAGTTACTGTTCGATTATGTTTCAAAAGTAACAAGTTATGTTTAGTTATATGGTATTAGCTCTCTTCGTCAACTAACTTTCTTCACACTTTGTTCGAAGAAAAACCCAATAAATCATATTCATCATATCGTCGTCGCGTCGTCCGCGCGTATTGTTGTTGAAATTCTTCTATTTAGTGCAATAATACTCTAAGATTTACTACGCTAATGCTACGATGGGTGACCGAGGAAGAAAATTAGTGCAACTAGCTTGCATTAAGCCGTTGATATCAGGTAAATTCTCACTTTATAGATATTTTTTCTTAAGTAATGAAGAATGAAAGTAACCTAACCAAGTTGTATCGTTCAATTCTTATACTAAACCTTGATTAAGCACTTTAGCTATAGTTGCAAGGCAGTCAGCCTATTATAATAGCTAATTAATTGTGTTATAAGTAGTATTATTAATTTGGTAAGTCATACCAGCCAAAGTAACGAGACCGGCGCGGCGTCGAGCGAATTGCGCCGCTGTTTCATTCGATGCGCTGTGAGTGAGCGGGAGAGCAATAATAATCGCTCGCGGTTCACGAATTTCTATTATCAAATACGGTGCACTGTCGGCGGACTTCCGAATTATGCGGTTTTACCACTAACAACTTTTACCGTTTTAAAACGGATTCTACAGTAATAAAATAATGTCTTTATCTGTTTTTTTTTTACTAATTAACTTATTTTTCTCTTATAATTATTTATTATTACAGCACTTAATGTTGGTTTTAGATATTTCCGATGACGGTATCATGAAAGTGGAACTGCCTTTGGAAAATTGAAATCCTGCAAGTACATTACAAGATGCCTGTGGTAAGTTTTACGTGAAGTTTCATACCATGTATTGTCTGACTTATTTGTTATTTTTATTAAATAATTAGGTTTAAGTTGTTTTTTACTTACATTCTTACAGAATAAACAATTTATAATGAATGTTATTTTGTTTTTAGATGGTACAAATTCCAATTTGGAAAAGGGCAGCGCTAATTTGAATAATCTAGATCCAGCCAGTAATGTACACGATACTCATGGTACGTAGCTATGTACATCTCAAATGATGTTATTACTTTATCTACTATAACTGTTCGATATTTTGTGTTGATTATACTCATTAAATTAATTTTAGATATAGCTGTGCCTTTGATGTCACCAAACGATGTTGATGTAATTTCAAATAGTTCATCAGATCTGAACCTTACACAAATGGATACTGTTTTAAAGATGAAGGATCTTCTCGAGGATAACTTCTTGAATACAGGTACTTATATTTTTTCCAATTCTATCTTACTTTATCCGTGTAGTATGTGGGCGGCTCTAGACAGGGCATTGTGGCGATCCTTTGGAGAGGCCTATGTCCTGCAGTGGGCGGCGCTTAGGTGACACGATTGTCTATTAAGGTACAATTAACCTTTGAGTCTGTGTTATCAAACTATAATAGCATTTTTACATTTTTTTATTATTTACGCAGGTCAATCTCCTGAGGCAACTGCGTCTACAAGTCAGATGATTTGTTGTTATGCGTCAGATGAATCAAGTGAGAAAGAAAACCTATTTGGCAGCGACTTTTCAGATAAAGATCCTACTTACGTGCCAGATTCAGATGAAAATATTCAAAACGATAGTGGTTCTGACTGTATTGTGAAAATTCCTGAGGAATGTCAAAACGATACATGCAAAGAATTCGTCACGTTGATTCTTGAAAATCTTTTGGATAGAGTTTGGTTATCCGTCAAACCCATAACAAGACGAAAAAGAGCTCAACCAAGAGAGTGGAAACGAAACATTAGTAAGGCGAGAAAAGCCGAGGGATTATCTTACATAACAAAAGGTGTTGCTAGATCGGCCAAAGTGCCAAAGCCCATTCAATGTGATAAATGCATATTTAAATGTACTCAAAAGTTTTCTCCTGACGAACGAAACGTTTTGTGTCGTAATTATTACAATATGAACTTCGTATCACAAAAAAATTTTATTCTCTCATGCCTAAAGATTCAGCCTGTGAAAACTAGGAAACTACAGAAAACATCAAATAAAAAGGATCGCACAGTCAGCAAAAAATACTTTTTCAGAAAGAACAACGAACAAATTCAAGTCTGCCTTAATTTTTTTAAAGCGACTTTATGTATTAGTATGGATGTTATAACTGACGCTGTGATTAAAGCTGATTATTTCGGGGTTTACAATAGCGATGATCAACGTGGCAAAAAAGAACCACCTAATAAAACAAGCCCTGAAGACGTTGCATTTGTCCAACAACATATTGAATCTTTTCCTGTGATGGAGTCCCATTACTGCCGTAAAGATAGCAAAAAGAAATTGGCTAAAGAATTTGGCTCCAGACGTAAAATCTATTAATAATATGTATAGATTGTATCAGGACATTTACAGAGAATCCGAAAGGGTAGCAGTTTCAGCATTTAAGTACCGTGAAATATTTAATGATAAATTTAATTTGAGTTTTTTTCATCCAAAAAAAGACTTATGTAACATTTGTTCAAAATACGAAAAAGCTGACTCGAAAGAAAATATAGAAGAAGAGTATCGGGAGCATTTACAGCGTAAAAAAATATGTCAAGCAGAAAAAGATGCTGACAAAATTCGGGCTAATACAGATGAGTAATTTATGTCTGTTACTATGGATTTACAAGCTGTGTTGCAAATACCAAGTGGAGGGGAAAGTATATTATACTATATGAGGAAGTTAGTATTGTATAATTTTACTATTTACGAAGCAAAATTTCCAAATAATGCATACTGCCTCTGTTGGAGTGAACTAAATGGTAAAAAAGGGAGTTCTGAAATAGGTACGTGCCTCTATTACTTTTTATCGAAAGAATTATCCCAATCCATCAAAGAAATAAGTATTTTTTCTGACACCTGTAGCGGACAAAACAGGAATCAGTACATCTCAGCACTTCTGCTCTGGACAGTTCAAAAAATCGATCATTTAGATATAATCGAACAGAAATTCTTAGAAAGTGGCCACACTCACATGGAAGTGGATTCCATGCACGCTGCTATTGAATCAGCGTCTAAAAGCAAAACAATAAGTAGCGTAAGTGAGTGGAAAAACGTTTTTAAAGCAGCTAGAAAGAAGAGGGCCAAAACTATTATGAAAGAGGATGTGAAGGAAACAATAGAGATTGATAATTATAAAGTGAGAGAATTTAAATTTAATGACATGTTAGACTTGAAAAATCTTAGCGCTGCAATAATTAGAAACAAAAATAAAGATAACTTCAAGGAAACGGTTAACTGGCTTAAAATAAAAAGGATTAAATATGTTAAAGGAGACTTAAAAATATATTTTAATTATGACATGTCCGAGAACTTTCGTAGCATTGATGTCTGTAAAATGGCCGTTAATACACCACAAACTAGAGCTAAAAGAAATTCAAACCCGCCTTCAGTTAATGTTCAATTACCAAACGAAATAGAGCACTTATATTCCACTCAATTACCAATTAGCCTTGCTAAAAAAAAGGATCTCCTCAATATGTGCGAAAAACTTATCATACCAGAGGAACTTCATGCATGGATACGTGGTATGAAGACGTACACGAAACCTACAGCTTTCGAAAGTGACGAAGAGTGATTTATCTCGTTTTTTGTTTTATTATTCTTTAAATAAACCATTTATTAAAGTACATAATATGTTTAATTTCTCTAGATCTAAAACCCAATAAGTCGGTGCCCTTTGTAACTTATATTTTTATTATGACAAAATCGACTACCTCAGAAACTCAAAAATACTGTTTTACACTAATTCAACGTATCCACTTTTACCACAAATACTCATTATAACGACATTATTTGAATAACATAGGTATTTTTGTCCTTAAAACTTAAATATTGAATATCTCAAAAGTGTCAATTTCGTACTTATTGGGTTTGAGCACTATACCCTCGATATAAGTTTTTATTTAAAGGCACCTACTTAGAGTAACCTAAGTTAAATATTATAGTTTACCCGCGACTATACTTGCGTGTTATAGTCGCAGGCAATATTTAATTTGTAAATGATAGATTTAATTGCCGTTAGAGCTGTTTTTTTTTTACTTTAGGGACCCTCCCCCCCTCCCCCTTGTCAAAGCTATAGCAACGTCCGTGTGAATCATGCGCCAAACAGAAGATATCTTCCAGAAGGTGTGAGTTTTACAGGCATTTACAAAGAATTTCAACTATACTGCTTAGAGAAAAATTTGAAAGTTTGTAGTTGGGCACATTTTCACCATATTATCAAACATCTTAATCTTTCTACAGCAGAACCAGCTCAAGACATTTGCACAAAATGTAGAAACCATGAGTTAAAACATAAAATATTACCTCTACCGTGTAATTGTAATGACTGTATAGACTTAGGTAAACATCTCGAAAACAAAAGAAATTCAAGAAGAGATTTGAAGTTAATAGAAAAAAAGTGTGAAAATTCTGAAGGACATGCTATATTCTGTAGATATGCAAAAAGCACCCATAGCCCAGTGGCGGACGTAAAGGACTGCTGAGACGAGGTCTCGAGTTCGATCCCCAGTCGCCCCGGGCACACACCTCTGACTTTTCGTAGTTATGTGTGCATTAATAAATGTTAATTATCGCTCGCTTAATAATGTGCCCGGTAGATGTCAATAGGCTCGCCCCCTATTACATTGGGACCTTAACATAACTGGCGAATCGTGGGTGTGTAATACACCTCTGCCTACCCCTTCGGGGATACAGGCGTGAAGTTATGTATGTATGTATGTATGTAAAAAGCTATTTGTATGCCACTGTTGACTACAAAAGAATACTTCTTCTCAAGAAAACTCGTACTTTTCAATTAATCTTTTGTGCCCCCAAAAAAACAAACAAGCTGTCTGTGCAGTTTGGCATGAGGGAGAAAGTGGTAGAAAAGCTCATAATATTGCTTCTACATACACTCATTTTCTCAGAAAATATTGCAGAGACTTAAAGTCTGTAGATCTATATATAGCATTTGTAGATTATGCCAAGGCACTTGACTGCATATCACACAAAGCCTAATGGGACGCTCTACATAAACAAGGTGTACATCACAAATATATTACCCTACTAAAAACAATATACAGAAAAAGCAAGGCAGTTGTCAGGTTAGAAAGAAAAGGCAGTCCATTCAACATAGATAGAGGTGTTCGAAAAGGTGACCCCATATCACCTAACCTATTTACTGCACTGCTGGAGGACATTTTTCGAAGACTTGATTGGGAGAACTTTGGAGTGTCGAGCGAGAGATTGAGTCATCTAAAGTTTGATGATATTATCATATTCAGCAATAATTATAATGAGTTGGAAGTGATGCTACAAAGTCTCAACCTAGAGAGCAAGAAATGTGGACTACAAATGAACGCAAGTAAAACATGCATTATGACAAACGCAGATAGAAGACCCATTAATGTAGCTCAGTACACTATAAGTTATGTTGATACATATCTGGGACAAAATATAAGCTTCGAAAACCAAACAATGAAAGAAGTAGAGAGACGAGTCAAAATGGCTTGGGGCAAATATTGGGCTCTAAAACACATATTTAAATCCGAAATACCCATAAGACTGAAAAAGAAAGCCTTTGACAATACAATCTTACCTGTATTATTATATGGATGTCAATGTTGGTCGCTCACAAAGGAAGTAATACGAAAGCTTCAAGTGTCTCAAAGGAAAATGGAAAGGAGCATGCTGGGACTAAAACTAATTCAAAGAGTGCGCAACACAGAAATACGAGACAGAACTAAGGTAAAAGATGCCGCTGAATTAGCTTGTCGATATAAATGGAAATGGGCAGGCCATGTAGCACGAGCTACTGACGGTCACTGGAGTGAGCGAGTGCTTCACTGGTGGCCCCGAGAAGACAGGCGACGTCGAGGCCGTCCAAGACGTCGTTGGATCGCTGTCGCTGACTCGTATGATGTCATCGCTGACATCATACGAGTGGCAAAAGGAACCTGGACAAGACTAGCTGCCGATAGAACGGAATGGCATGAGTTGGAGGAGGCCTTTGTCCGAAGCTGGATTCCCCAATAAAATAAAATATTAGATAGTAATTAAAATTCATAACATTACCTATAGTTTAAGTGAAATAATTGTGCTGAGTGAGACGAAGTCGAGCGAAAGCTCCTCATACCAGACTTACGGATTTTCTTTGTCACAGGTCTCCTCCTAAACTACTAATCCAATCAGAACCACATTTGGCATGATTAAAGAGGTCAATCAGAGGAAGGTTTATGGACATATTTTGAAAAATTAATGCTACCACAGAGGAAATATCACCATAAAAAAAATCCAGATGGAATTACATAATAACCGCTCGAGACAGTGTGACCAAACTTTACACGCTCAGAAAGCATGTCCAGAGTTGTGACTTTCAAAAAGAATTTTCAAAATCGGACTTGCCACGGAGGAATGATCACTGTTCAACATTTTCAAAATCTGATTCACGATGTCTCACTCAGCTCAACATTGCAAGCAGCGATTCGCCTTGCAGACCTAGTTAAGTTAGTTTAGAAAAATGTTATGTAAGTAAATAACCTTTGTTAATTGGAAAATAAAAGGCTTTATTATTATTATCATTTTAAAGTCTGTAACATTTTTCTTAGATAACTGTAATGCGCAAAACAAAAACAAAATACTACTGTCTGCTTTGATAAGAGTAGTTAATGACAAAATGACAAATTTGGACAAAATTACTCTGGAATACTTTGAGCCAGGACACACTTTTATGGCCGCAGATGCTGTACATGCTGCAATTACAAAGAAATTGAAATCTAAGGGCCAAGTCTACGATATAGATAATTTTATATTCAATATAAAAAGTTCACGAAAAAACATACAAGTCGATTTATTAGGTCACAAACAAATGATCATACTTAGTAATGATTCCAAAGCAGCATTCCCCAAAAACTCACAAAGGGTGTAACTGATCTATTGGGAGAGATACCTAAAGAGAGTGAACCTAGAGGTATTAGCGAAACAAAAAAAAGAGAGTTATTAGCACTGTGCAAATCAATGCCTCAGACAAGAACAATTTTTTATGAAAATCTTGTCTCGGAATCACCCGATCTTGACGAACACATTGACACTGATTTAATATAGTAGGTAAACCTATGACCTCAAAGTAATTAATAGACTGATTAATTTTTATTTAAGGTTGATATCATTACTAAATTGTTCCATATTTTATTTGCGTTCTTAGTTTATGACTTAATTAATGTTAAGTTGATTTGCTGTTTTAAATAAGATTGTATTCGAAGAGATCGATGATGACGTTTTAAAAATAATTCATTCCTGAGTTGAGCTTTTGTTAATTCCGTTTGGTTCTCATTTCACTAAATATTTGATTTATATTTTAATTTCTCGTGTCAATGTGACTAGATTGATACCTATTTTTTAAATTGTTTCATTGATCCATTTGATTTGATTTGAAGAGATAATTATTTGATTTGAAAGATTTCATTACTTACCTACTTGAGCTTTTAATTTTTTTAATTTTTAATTTAATAATTTTTTTTTTATATAAATTGAGTTTTATTGTCTTTGACCTATACAAAATTGAACACGCAAAATACACGATGGTATTGTTAATGTTCTTTCAGAAGCCTTATTAATACCTATTATTGCTAAAGTATTTGAAAATACAGTATTTTTGTATGATCCATTAGCTCTTTCCTCATAAAACCAAAACACTGTAACTAAATATACAGTGTTTTGCTCAAACAATTGGAAACATTTCTTCAAGTTTTATAGAGACAATACACATTTACTAATTTAATTTTAATTGTATGGATAGTATGGTTACAAAATGTACATGGCTAGATAAAACGTAAACATACCTTAATTTGGTAACTAGCACAAACTATGATGTTATAATAATATTACTAAAACATACCAAAAACCAAAAAAAAGATTTAAAAGCCCTTTTCACGAAATAGGTATTTCTGAGATACAGTGTTTTGGATTCACACGTCAGAACTGGTAGCATCAGTAGGTTATTCAATCCAATTGAATGAATTGTTGGAAGATTGATTTATTTAGATGTGATATAACATAAAACTAAATATTGATCATACCTCATTGATTGTCTGACTGTAAATTGATTAATAATACTTAAATTATAATAAGTTTTGAGTCGACCTGTGTGTTAATTCCATGAGTGGTTTTACAATACTACCTATAAATCATTAATGATTTGATAATGCAAGGATTATATTTATTGTACAGTTAAGTATACATCTTGTATGCTTACCTATTATGACTATTCTGTGTACTTACTACAGTTTAATATTATTTTCACAAGAAGACTTAGTACGTTGTTATTTTCTTCATTAGTATTGGTTGTGTATAGCAATATAATTTCACTTTCATGCCTGGTAAAATGGTTAGTACACACCTTAAAAATACCTGTAAACATACTTTGTATTGTAGTGATAGAAATCGAAACATTTTCCGCAGGAATACATGCATTATTACATAATCATTGAATTTTATTCCATTTATTTACACAATAGAGTTGTTGTTGACAACGTTCATAGACTTACAACTGTCAAGTTTTCAAACATCTAGACACAGACTATCTAGACGTCAAATCTGGTCAAATCTAAACCATAGACTTAGATTAAGAGAACAGACGGGGACCTACGTTCCATTTTTATGAATGAACGTTTGCCGACGGTTACTATGCTAGGGATGTACCTTCTATTATCGTAACATTTGTCGATATCTTTCTATACTATCTGTTAAAGTGTACTAACCATAACTTTAAAACTAAAACCCGACTACTGCAAAATCACAAATCTCTAGAATGTATTGTTTTATTACAGTAAATGGTATACGACCACGGCTATTCTTGATATTTTCTTGTATAGGTAATACTTTTATAGCGTGATTTGCAGTAGTCAAATTTTAGTTTTATTCTTAATTTTTATTTATATTATTTTGGTGCAAGCAACACCCAATAATGTAGACATATTTGAAATGTGCTAATTGAGCCCTTTAATTTGATACCAATCACGGTCTATTTATCTCAAGTTTTTTTTTTCATTAGAGTCAGTGACACGTCATATAGCCTATAACCAGCGGATGATCAAGACGCTTCTAATAATACCACAATTGTCCAGTTCTAATACGTAGTTGAAGAGCTATGAGGGAACAAACGAAAATACACACATACATACAACAAACATAGCCTGTCAAAATCATAACCCTCCTTTGGCTTCGCCGTAGTCGGGTAAAAAGAGAGCGGAATAATGCTAGCTGCTCATGATATTATGATAAATGATAATGATAATTTTATGGTTTATATGAGGTATAGTGACAATAAAATAAATGAATAATTTTATATATTATTTGGAAATGAATAATAACATATTCATAGGTTTATACCTATAAATAATATTTTATTATACATATCTAAATAATATTAATTTATTTAAATTATTTATTAGAAATGAATAATAAAATATTATTTAGAGATATAACCCTATAAATAATATTTTTTATTCATTTCTAAATAATATTAATTTATTTAAAAATAATAACCTCATGTTGAATAACCCCACTGGGGGTTTTTGTAATGCCAATGGGAAGACCAAAGGCTTATCCTGCTTCGTCTTCTGTATTAATGGCACAGAAACAGGTGCAGTCGCAGCCTGAAACTTTGCGGTCAAGGTCGTCAGCACGAGTGTGAGTGTGTGACTCTCCTGGTGTTGCACATTCATAGGCCACGGTTATCACTCTCCATCAGGTGGACTGTGTACTTGTCGGGCACCTGAGTAGTATATAAAAAAATAGAAGACGTTACAATATTGTCAATTCATATTTCCTGGAAAGAGTATTATTTTTATAAAAAAGAGTATTTTCGTCGTCAAATCATTTATTGGAGTACATCACTATTATACTTGTTGTAGTATGGTCTAGAAAAAATCATCAATGGCTGTCGCAAACCATTCATGATGTTGGCGCAAATCATTCATAAATGTTGGCACCGTCGCCCGCCACGTTTCAAATTCAAATTCAAAGTCAAATTCTCATACTCATTTTCCCAAGTGAGCAATAACTTAAATTTTTTGTCTCTTTTTTGCAGACACAACTGTATATTAGAAAAAAAGAGACAAAGTGATATATCAAGGTTCAATTCATGTTTGCCTCACATTTGTATAACCAAAATTTCTATATGTGGAACGGGCCTATCTTTATTCTTCCTATATCTATAATCAAAACTCACGGGAGCATAGACCAAATCAGTCTGTTAATCTGCGTTCCAGGACAACTTTTTATACGCATTATACGCTTTTATGAACTTTTCTCGTTCACATAGTATATATATATAATAATCTATGACATTGACGTCCTCTACACCTACCACCAGGCGATAACAAACAAATCTCAAACAAGTAAGCTTCAAATAACGGTCAAGTGTTTACTAGAGTCTGGCTATCGGTTCTCTGCACTGGACTGTTTTTTAAAATCTATACATGGCAATATTTTTGAACTGTCATGAGTGTCATGTCACTGTCAAACGGATTGTCCCGTTTTTGTGTTTATAGTGTTTTTCAATCAATATTCTTTTGAAATTATTGAAAAATGCCGAAAGCTATCAAAGGCGTAGTTAGAAAGTTGATATTTACCATGATCGGCAAGTATCAAGACATAAAACTTGATAATGAACGAATCCAGAACGAAAAAATACATCGCTTAGACGAAATCCTTACAGCTGCTGGTAAGTATTCTTGATAGTTGGCTTGATATTTATGTCCGGGTATCATGTGTGAATACTATTTATTTTTCTTGTATGTGTTTTAGAAGGTGACCTGGCGAGAGTCAAGACGTTAGTGAAAGAGTTAAAATGTTTTGAGGAAAAGGAAGCGTTGAACTCTGAAACGAAATATTTGGATACAATTGCTACTATGACAGGTAGGTAAATTTATGGTTTTGTAAAATGTCTTAAAATCTTTGTACGATTATTTTCAATGTTTGCATACAAGTTTACCTTTGTTCATAGTATAGTGGAACAGTTAAATTATTGTTAGGCTTTTATATTTTTTACATTCAATTACATTTTTATATTTTTCCTTTGCAGAAATATCTGTTAGAACTATTAAAACAATCAAGAAGGAGGGTTCTATAAACCAAGGAGAATGGAATACACCCGGCAAGAAACGCCCTCGTCAGGGCACGGTGTCAAATCTGGATGATTTTGATTTAACGGCTATTAGGAATAAGATTAATGAATTTTACTGTGTAAAAAAACAGGTTCCTACTCTACGGAATTTACTTGTTGAACTCAGAGAGTCAATTGGCTTCACCGGCTGTCGTGAAACATTATGGCAGATATTGAAAAAAAATGGTTTCGAGTTTAAGAAAAACCAGAATGAAAGGTCTCATAGAGAACTTTGAAATAGCTGCTTGGAGACACAGATATCTTCGAACAATTGCTGAGAAACGACAACAAGGGAAACCAATAATTTATCTTGATGAAACCTATGTTCACCAAAATTATAAGGTAAAAAAATCATGGCAAGGTCCTCCCACTAGTGGAGTGATAGACAAAATGTCGTCTGGCAAGAGACATATTATAGTACATGCTGGATCAGAAAAGGGTTTTGTGCCCAATGCACTGTTAGTATTTAGTACCAAATCAAAAACAGCTGACTATCATGATGACATGAACGCAGAAAATTTTATGAAGTGGTTAGGTGAGAAATTGATTCCAAATTTGACAGAGCCTAGTGTGATTGTGAGGGACAATGCTAGTTACCATGTTACACAAATAAATAAACCACCAACAATGCAGAACTTAAAAAGTGACATACAGAAATGGCTTAGAGAAAACGACATTCCATTTGAAGAAATTTATACTAAAGATGAATTAATGTGCCTCGTTAAAGAGAATAAGCCTGAACCCTTGTATAAAGCAGAAGAACTTCTAAAACAACATGGCCACGAAGTGCTTAAACTACCTCCATACCACTGTGATTTAAATGCTATTGAGCTCATATGGAGTTTAGCTAAACGAAAAATGGCTAGCAAAAATATAGGAGTACCAGGGGCAGAAATGGAAAACTTAATTAAAGAGTCATTTCTTAGTGTAACGGCTGATGATTGGAAGAAATGCACAGATCACGTTATTCACGTCGAAAATTAATACAAATTAAGAGATGGAATCACAGAAACAGCACTGGAACGATTTATAATAAATGTACGTGATGATGATGACGATAGTGACAGTTCATTTTCAGGTGTTGAATTTATAGAATCAGACTTTGATTATGAATCATAATAAAATTATAAATATTAATGACTTGTAATTTTTTTTCTTGTATCCTGGACATGATCATTATTTGCATGATGAGCAAGCATGTATGTTAACTTTATGTGTAAGTTGGAAATTTATTTTTTAATAAAAGCATACTAGCAACAGAAATTACTAGTATAAAACTGCTTGTGTGGGTTCATACCGGTAGTGCAATGACTGGGGATCGAAACTGTAACCTCAACATTGTACGTCCAATGCCATAACCATTAGGCTACAGTCACCGTTAATTCATAAATACCGGAGTGCAAGTTTGGGCCGCAAACGGGACTAAACGCGATAATGATGATATCTAAGCTAATTTTAAAGTTTGTGCAGCTTATCCGACTCAGTTTGTTATATAATATGTACAGGGATGATAACACGTAATAAATAAAAATGTATAAAATAACTTTAATTGAATATAAAAAATAATAGTATCAAACGCATTTCTTCAGTCTATAGTCGGTGTTGTCACCCCTTGTTTTTTTGAATTTACCGCTCTTTTCTTGTGCAAAGAACCGATGGCCAGACTCTAGCAGCGTTTTACCTAAAAATAAAACGCTTATTAAATACTTACCTTATTTGAAGCTTACATTAAATTTCTGCCTGGTGTTTTCGAAGCAATGCTGCAAACAAGCCTCCGACATCTATTCGGAGCTCGGGCTATTTAGTAATCTGTGGCTCCTCTAAGTATATTGTTCTGTGGGCTCGGGGCTCTGCCCGGTGCATGGAATATTAGTTCCATGGCCTGGTGGTGTCGCGGAGCACCGCGATTACCCAACAATCGGTGAGTCATGTATCAACTATGTTTACCTTAAAATTGTGGTATATATATTTCTTACTGACAACACTAACCTCTATAGTCGTTGGCTAGGACAATGACACAAAAAGATGGAGGTAGGTAGAACGAGCGCGGCGAAATTCACCGCGCGAGAGCCAGAATGACGTTGGAGTTCAAGTAAGATCAAGATCACCGGTTCTGTGAGTGCTTATAATTATTATATTAAACACAATGGTTGGTTGTAGGACTCGACAACCAACAATTGCCCGACCAAGGCATCAATACCAATAGTAACACTGTAGTTGTTACTAAGACAAGCAAAGTCAGAGACTCGTACGAAACTGATGTGAGGCAAGTCGCAAGACAACAGGGGAAGCTATGGAGGCTCCTCGGCCCCATTAAGGACCACTCAATATCCCAAGTAGGGGATCGTATCCAGGCGAGAACACGTAGTGATTGTTGCTCGCTCCACAGCACTTGGGTTGTGGCGATCCCTGTGATGTAATAAGCTCGTGCCGACGAGGCTTGACCGTAGCCGTGCCGCCAGCCACGGCTCACTTGGAATAGTATACAATACGGGCTCGTAGTTTCTCTGCGCCAATAATAAACCAGTGACCCTTGTCAGAAAGGTCAAAGAATCAATATTGAGTCCTAAAACCAAATCATATCTATATGCCGATACTCGGTCAACAAGCTATTTTGTCGTCTATTACATCTTCATTCCACAACGTGGCGACAGGTGGTAGTGCAATGTGTGCGAAAGAGATAAAGGTATACAGGATAGCTAGTGAGGGTGAAAAAGATGGAAAACATCGGGGTTGCCATCTCAAACAAGTAAGCTTCAATAAGGTAAGGTAAGTATTTAATAAGCATTTTATTTTCATGTAAAACGCTGCTATTATTTTAAATTTCTCTGGCATCCCGGACTGGAATATTTCTGATTCTGAATGCATAACGCGCTTAACGCTATATATTTGCATAGAGCAACACACACATCCAGCAATTCAGATTTATGTATTCTTTTTTATAGCTAAGTTGATATCTTTTTTAAGGTGGAGCATAAAAGAGTGTTCTTACGTTAATTTCAGTTTATATTATTATGTAGTATGAATGATTATGTAGATTTTCAGTAAACTTAAAACCTCCAAAATACTTTTTTCTGTATGTGGGGAATTAGTGGGGAATCGGAATAATTTTCTCCCTGAATTTGGTGAATTTCACTTTTGTTTTTGGGGAATAAGGTAGGTAATAGAAGTTGGCTTGGCAAAACGCTGTTCTTTTCAACCAAGTGTTATATATATTAGGTATATTATATACATTTTATTTACTCTGTGATTTCAAATGTCAAGTTCAGCGTTGCAAAACCTACTGATTTTTCGGTAGATCTCCCGAATTTGACGTTCATTTACCAAAATACCGATTTCAGGTCAATATCTACCGATTTTTTTCCTACTTGTTACACTAACCACGTTTATTGCAAAATGAATATATGAAGATGAATAATGAATATATGGTGACACTGCGATATGGGGAGTTTCCCGGGTTGGTTAATGTATGTAAGCATTCGTACTGCCGGGGATCCCCTCACACACAACTTGGGAAATCCGATTAGAATGCTGTTGTATGCTGTAAATTGAATTTTATTTCAGTATCAAGGCTGATTTTACTTTGTAGGCTCAATTTTGGGAATCCCAGACAAGTAAAGTTCCGTATATTGTCTCACAAAATCTCGCCCAATTTTACCTTTATGTTTTGACTTGCATTGTGAACCGCGTCCGTGATAGTCATCAAGTTTAAAACTGATCATTATAGATATGTCGGATAGTAGTACCGACGATTCGGGCACTGGTCCGTCGACCAGTACAGGAGTTAACGCAAAAAGTATTTCAGAAATATAAAAAAGAGTGGAAGTTAAGGCCTGAATTCTCTGGGTGGTTGCCTTGTCTCCGAGTGCCGCTACGATCGGACGATCTGCGAGGTTTCAGAAGTTTCCGGGAGTTCTACTCCAATGAGGTTCTACTCAAGGTATAAATCCTACCACCTGGTAAGATCATCGATCTTGTGATCTACAATTCTGTTCTATATTTGAATTTTAATCTGATTCAGTTTCGTAACGTCAATAGGTGTTGTTCCAGTTGAAACGTTGTCAGCGCGTCGTGAAGAGTCCTAAAATTCTCAAGAGTCCGAAGAAGTGCGCGTGTAATCAAGTTTTCTTAAAGTAACACGAATCGTTATAATCGCGAGTGTGAAGTGTATTTGTTTACACGTTGGAGACGTAACGTGTTTGTTTACACGTTGGTAGACGTAACGTGAAGTGTTTGTTTACACGTTGGAGACGTAACGTGTTTGTCTGCACGTCGGAGGCCGAAAGCGCTCTGCGTGGGATAAACAAGCTGAGTATAGTTTACTATTGGATCTAATGTTTGGTTCCAGCTGACGAAGCTGACCAGCTGATTTTCCTGGATTTTCATGCTGGCTCAGAAAGGTTCTGGAGCAGGGTACGATGTGCCCACTCCGCGACAAGGAGCGTGACCTGATTCTGTCACGCACTGGTCTATAGGCCACATTCATAACTTCTCGAGAAGCGTGGTACGGCAACTGGGTCCGGACCACGTCGCGGAGGTATTGTGTGATTGTTATTCTCGTATGAGACATTGAACCGTCAGTACATTTGATACAATGTCAGAAAGGACATTGGTTGTTTACCCAAAATGTGTCTAATTGAGACGTCTGCGAGATCCTAAAACCATTGCTCAGCTTATTCCTTCTTGGAATAACAGATATCCTTTTGTCTACAGGTAAAGTTGGAGAGATTCGACAGGAACAGCTGTAATCGCGTGCTCGCCCGTATTCCCCATTTGGTGAGCCAGATTTAAGTTATAACATTGAATCCTACTTGCTTCGCGACATGGTATAGATACCTAGTTGCTCGCGACACCGAGTTTAAAACCTAATTGTGCATTGTGTAAAAGTTGCAATAAAGAAATAAATATATTTTCGGGATATGATGCTCCCAAAAAACAAGCTGTTTCTAAAATTCATCGAAGAAGT
Source organism: Cybosia mesomella (assembly GCA_946251805.1). Taxonomy (NCBI): domain Eukaryota; kingdom Metazoa; phylum Arthropoda; class Insecta; order Lepidoptera; family Erebidae; genus Cybosia; species Cybosia mesomella. The sequence continues at coordinate 13,070,330 of OX276411.1, forward strand.
GTGAAAAGTCTGGCAGTTCAACCGAAAATGACTGCCTATGTTAGCAAAGAAGTTACTCAGTTTAAACAATAAGTAAAAGAAGGTAAGTTTTATTTTGTTTAGATACTTAACTAAAAAGCCGCGGTAGCCTAGTGGTATGAGTAATGGACTGCTGAGACGAGGTCTCGGGTTCGATCCCAGGTTTTACCATGGCACACACCAATGACCTTTCGATGCTTTTCGAAGTTATGTGTGTATTTATCGCAGGCTTATAAGTGCCCGGTTGATGGCAATAGGCTCGCCACCTATTACATTGGGACCTAAACATAAACTGGCGAAATGTGGGTGCGCTAGCACCTCTGCCTTACCCCTTCGGGGATATAGGCGTGAGTTTATGTTATGTTATGTTTAACTGCTCGATTGCACCATTTGTGTTAACAAAACCTACGACGTCTTACTCCTGAGCGAAAGAATGTCCTGGGTTTGATTCTCAGTTGAAGCATTCATTATTGTTATGCTAAGATGTACTTGATGTCGGTACAATAATTGCTCGTTATTAATGGCTTTTTATATATAATATACATACTTATATCATTCCTGTTTTATTTATTTTCAGGTGAAATACGGATCACTGGATTTGTAGCTGAGCATAATCTGCCTTACGCTATAACTGATCATCTTTCTACATTGATTTTAAAAATTTTCCCGGACTCAAAAATCGCAGAGAGCCTGAAATGCTCACGACCTAGAGTGCAAGCTATTGTGGAAACTGTAATTGGTGAAGAAAGCTTCGCAGAACTTTGTGAAGATTTGCGTAAAGCAAAATTCGCATTGATTATTGACGAATCAACAGCCCTTTCAACGACAAAACATCTTTGCTTAGTTGCTAGGTACGTTAAAAGAAACCAAGTAAATGATTGTTTTCTGGCTCTTATTCCTCTTTCTTCAACATAGTTTTTGACAGCATACGATTGTTTTCATAGAAAACAACATCTCTTATAAAGAAAAATTAATCGGGTTTGCTTCCGATGATGCAAATTTCATTACATACAGGTCTAGACATTCCGTTATGGTTTCATTAAAATCGGAAATACCAAACTTGTTTGTTATGAAATGTATCTGTCATTCCTTTCATTTATGTGCATCATATGCTTGTGAAAAATTGCCTCGATTTGAAGAAGATTTAATCCGCTATATATATAATTACTTTTCATCCAGCCCAAAACGTACAGCAGATTATAAAGAATTCCAAATTTTTTGCCAATTAAAAATGCACAAAATATTGCATCCTTGCTAAACTAGATAGTTATCAGTACATGCCGCTGTAGCCAGAATTAAAACTATATATATATCTATCTATAACTATATATATATATATATATAGAGTCTGGCTAATGAAAGTAGGCCCTGGAATTATTTGCGAACTTTTTATATAGCAACTCTGTATGAACGTCAACGTCAATTTGACAAGGTTGTCGTTCGGTATCTCTGTTTACAAATTGTATGCGTTTGTGTAAATTGTGATTCTAATTACGGCTTAAAATGAACAAATCTATCAAAAGTGGTGTACGAAATATGTTGTTTTGCATGATTGGCAAGTTCAACGAAATACAACAACAGCGTGATGCCGCGTTTAAACAAAAACAAGATTGTCTACGTGTGGTGTTGAATTTCATAGGTTAGTAGACAATATTATTTTGATACTTTAAACACCTACCTATCCAGTCGTCCTAATAAAATTTTGATTTATAATTTACGTATCCTTCCAAATAAGTTAACTACGCTTCTCTATGTATTGAATAAAACTAATTATATTCATTCGTATATCGCATCAGTCAACCAATAATTCATTTTAATAACATCACCTATGTTTTACGTATACTCATAATGAATTTTAATTTTAAAACGATTACCTTTCTTTAACAGAGAATCTGCAAGATGTCGAAGGAGTTAATGAAATAGTAAGAACTATTGAAAATCTCACTGAATTAGAGCAGAAAGATAGGATAATAACCCAGAATCAGTACTTAGAAGAAATAGCTTCAATGACTGGTAAGTTTTTACTATACACTGATGTTTTGAAATTATGCCGAAAAAAACCTTTGCATTTTTACTTACTAATACCAAGAATTAATTACATATTTCGTATTTCTTCTTTGCAGAAGTGAGTGTCAGAACACTAAAAAGAGTAAAAAGGGAAGGTGCAGTAAATGAAGGTGTCTGGAGTACCCCGGGGAAGAAACGTCCACGGAAACCTACTGTGTCTAACCTAGATAACTTTGACATAGATGCTATGCGTAACAAGATAAACGAATTTTATATAGTTAAAAAACAAGTTCCTACACTGAGGACACTGTTGGTGGAGTTAAAAGAAAGTATTGATTTTAACGGATGCAGAGAAACTCTGCGCCGCTTGTTATTAGCCAATGGCTATCAATTTAAAAAGAATAAAAATGAGCGTTCTGTATTAATAGAACGCTATGACATATCTGCTTGGAGACATCGATTTTTAAGAACTATAGCAGGAAAACGTGCAGAAGGCAAGCCAATCATTTATGTAGATGAGACTTATGTCCATAGAAACTACAAGCCTAAGAAGTCATGGCAAGGTCCTTCAACTAGTGGTGCAATTGAAAATGTTTCGACCGGGAAAAGGTACATTATAGTTCATGCAGGATCAGAGAAAGGCCCCGTACCAAACTCTTTCTTAGTGTTTAGTACTAAATCAAAAAATGCTGATTATCACCATGACATGAATGCTGAAAATTTTAATAAATGGCTTAAAGAAAAACTTATACCAAATTTGGAAGAACCAAGTGTAATTATAATGGATAATGCTAGTTACCATTCGGTAATTATAAATAAGGTTCCTAACACACAAACGCGTAAAAGTAATATAAGAGAATGGCTTCGTGATAATGGAATTCAATATGAGGACTACCACACGAAAGCAGAGCTGTTGTGTATTGTAAAACGAAATACGCCTGATCCAAAATATGAAGCTGATGAAATTTTAAATCAATGTGGTCATGAGGTGTTGAGACTTCCACCCTACCATTGTGATCTAAATGCGATTGAGCTTGTGTGGAGTTTGGCAAAACGTAAAGTGGCTAGCAAAAATATTGCAGTTACTACAGCTGCATTAGAAGAGATAATTAAAGATTCATTTGAAAACGTAAGTTCTCAGGATTGGAAGAAAATGACTGATCATGTGATACATATTGAAAATAAATATAAAGAACGTGATAAAATAACAGAAGAAAATTTAGAAAGTTTTATTATAAATGTTAGAGACAGCGAAACTAGTGACAGTGATGAATCTTTTGGCATTGAAATGTTAGAATCTGATTTTGATTATGATGAATAAAACTAAGTTATTATGTGTGGAATATTATCGTATTTTATTTCCCTATTTATTTTCGGATTCTGCCCATATTTACCTCATATACCAACACCTATATATTCCCTAACATAATTTTCTTAATCAGTCTATATATATGATATTTTTAATAATGAATTGCCAGGTATCAAAGTAGGTTATTCCAATTCTCATAGTATGATTTTAGTGTTGTCATGCATGTATTTTTTAAATTTGCCGCCAATATTCTGGGGCCAGCTTTCGTTAGCCAGACTCTATATATAATATCCCGATTTAAAACTATATTGCAACAAACATTTTAACGAAGTTGAGTGATCCGGTATCTCTGTTGTTTTTACAATTTTTGGATTTTGTCTTACCAATTTTTAACAGTTTGAGTAAAGAAATGCAAGCAGAAAGGGATAGGATACATACTTTGTATTCTCATATTTGAGCATCCTTAAAAACTTTGTTTGAGTGTTTTTTTAAAAAGGCCTTATGTAAATAATACTAACATCGAAGATATTAACTTCAAAAATCCTAATAATTTTTTGGACTTTAATGATATGTATTTTGGAGCCAATGTTATGGCTACGTTACTCAGTGAAAAAACATATTTATTTGAAACAAGATGCCTTGATTTCTATATTGAAGCTTCAGATCAAATTATTCAAAGATTTCCCCTTAAAAACAACCCACTAAAGGAATTAAATATTTTAGCCCCAGAACATGTAAAAAAGGAATCCATCCATCTCTGAGCCCACGTTGCAGAGCATTTCGTAATATCATTGATGCCAAAGACTATCAGATTATAGACACGGAGTGGCGTCTGCTCAGGAATACCTAAGAAATTAATAAATTTCAGGATTAAGACGAGCCAGAAATATTTTGGGACCATGTGGCCCAAATGAAAACGGTAATAGGATGCCTATGTTCGAAAAGGTTACTTCACTTGTATTTACCATTTTACCTTTACCCCATTCATCAGCAAATGTGAAAATTTTCTCCGCAGTAAATTTGATAAAAACTAAAATCCGAAACCGCCTTTCAACGAAGGCTATAGTAGGGCTTTTGCATAAAAAAAGGTTTATAGGTGATACAAACATACATACATACATACATGTACTCACGCCTTTTTCCCTCCGGGGTAGGCAGAGACAACTGCTTCTGTCCTTACACACAAAAAATACAAATATTTGATACAAATTGTTTCGATTTAGACATACCAAATACCATGTTTCATAAAATTTCCGCACAAAAATGGTACAATAAACAATTTATAATATGTGTATGTTAATTTTGTTAACTCTTACATTAGTAAAAAAATCTACTGAAATTGACCGATTTTTGTCTTGCAACCCTACCGAATTCGTCATACTGAGTTTTGCAACACTGGTCAAGTCAAGTTTTAACTGTTTCAAGGTTTTCAATCCAAGGAGCCAGTTTCCAGTTCTATGGTCTTCAGTCTCTTCAGCGATTTATATTCTCTTTGGGTCTTCAATCTTCACTTTTGATTAAAGTTATTTCGCGTCGCGTTACTTTCTAGTATATATATAATAATCTATGCGCGTTACTATCATCATCGGTACATAACCTTTATTGCCCATCGGGTCTTTCCATCTAGCGATGCGTGCGATTTGAGCAAAGATTTACACATAAGGTGTCTTAGCTGCGTATTAAAGTTTGCGTTATGTGTAAAAGACTGTACAGCGGCTTTACTTAGACTTTTCTACATTGTCTGTATGTAGGTATACCAGTGAACAAAACTATTTTAACATCATGGAAAGGTCGTCATCATCTCACATCTGGTTTCCAGTTCAGTTCAGAGCTCGGCACAGGAAATAGTACATTCAAGAAAAATCGAATATTTCCATAGATTACCAATAAATTTGGAAACAATTCTATTGTTAAACATATACTATAAAGAATCACATCTTGGGTTAAAACGGATGGATCTTGGAAGATTCCTATAATCGCCTCTATGAATTTATGAGGCCTATCCGACCAGAGTGACTCGACATCGGTATAAGGTACTTAGATTTTTTATATTTATCATTTTATTTATTTGCCATACTTAAAACTACTAGTACAGGTAACAGGTACGGCAGTGTGTTAACTAGTAATTATTGTAAGATCATAATTTGAAACAGCTCTGACAAGCCACTCAATTTTCAGTATGGTCAGAAGCCAGGTTAAGGTTAAGTAGTTAAAATCTCCTGTGTTAAGTATGGTATTGTTTAAGAAACTTGTAGTAGGTTATTAAGTAAGGCATTGACATAAGTAATCCATTCATATTTTACTTTATATATAACAATAAATAAAAATGAAATTTAATTTATAATAAAAATTAAATTAAATTAATAAATATAACATGGCACTCCCGTCCAATTTCTTTCTTGTCCTATCTATGTTTGTGTTTGTAATTATTGATCCTCTTACAATTTATGTACAAAGCGCATGACTCTTTCATACAAATTTCCAAACAACATCATCTGTTGTAATTTATTGACACCAAATCTGTAGAGAAACTTATCTATGGGTCATTGTCAAATTTTGCCTAAATAATAAATAAAATTACTCAAATGTGACTTTTAGTTACATCGATGCTCATTAAAACAATTGCTCTTTTTGCTGTTACAGTTGGCCGCGATCTTAACAATTGATTTGCTTTTTATTCAAGATTTTGTGAGTTAGGGTGTAAAAAATACAATAATGTTATTATAACGTTTTTATTATGAAATTAAACTAAGCTGTCCCAAATATTTTGGCATTAATGTTAATTACAGTCTTTTGTCTTATAATCACAATTATGATCACAAGTATTTTTTTAAAGTTTAACTATTATTTATTAAATTCCAAACAACTATGTTACTTCTTGAATTTTATTAATATTAAATTCTATCTAATCACTCTGAATATGTATATATATTAACTGGTAACAATAACATATGACTGAATAAGTAGGTAACAAACTAACATTTTGTTAAATTATCATATTATATTAATTAGCTTTCATAAAAATCTTTATATCCTTGGGACAGAAAAGTAACAGAGTTGTAACACAGTAACATAGTTGTTCATTGTTATATCTTACTTGAATAAATTGCACTCTGTTGAGCTTGTGATCTTAATAATGTGAATGTAAGCTTCAATATTAATAACAATAAACTTTGTGACTAGTATTTACCTATCTATAATTTAACTTTATAAAAAAATATAAAATAATCTTGGCAGGGTTACTGGAAAATGTAAGTTACTCATTTTTCAAATATGTCTAAAGCCTTATTAAAATGGTACCGTAAAACGGGGGGAATAGGAACAATTTCAAACTTCCAGGCCGATTTTCTCATTGGTTTTTAATCCAATTACAAACCGTACCATAGTTAGTAAGATTCCGGTGACTAAGATTATAGATTCCCATAGGCTTTTACTACATATATGCGCTAGTTTTTATAAAAAAGCTCAAAATGTGGTGAATTCCTATTCTCCCCGCAGTTGGGGTCAATGGGAATACGATTGGGGAGAATCGGAAAAATGACAAGGGCTGGCACAAATAGATGGGTATGATAGTAAGGTACCTACAAGGTAGGTGCCTACCTATTATTATGTGGTTAAAATTGGTTATGTAAATTATGTAATATATGGTTTTTTGAGTAAAAAAAACTTTAGTAGTTGTGTATGTTTATTCTAGTTAAAAAATCAAAAACAGGTAAATCTAAACAAAATTAAATTCTTATGTATTTGGGATCGGAAAGAAACAAAAAATATAGTCTAATTAACCACTATGAAAACAAAAAGTAGGTAAACATCAAACCTTGCAGCAGTTATCTTGGCTTCAGGCACTAAGAGTATGAGATCTATTTACTAACTATGAGATCTTTTCAGATTTCTTACCATAAAAAACAAATTTATAGAAAATAATAAATGTTTAACAGTCATAATATAAATATTTAAGTCTTCAATCTAATCTAAGTTAGCGTTTAAATCTGTTTTCTCCAAATCAGTCACTTTTTAAAATACTCATTATTTCTTCTTCATTAACGTAATAATTTTTTGTACAGGTTGAATATCGTCGTTTGGTTGACGATGTGCAAGCAGTGTCTTTTGATAAAGGCTGTGAATTTCTTCTCTTTTTTGTGCCAGACAGAGGCAGTGGTAATTTTAACTTAATATTGGAAATAATGTTAATTTTCTTTTTCTCTGTTTTTATTTCGCTCGGTGTTGGAAATTCATATGTTGCTAAAACTTCTTCTTGGTACCCTAGTTCTAGATCTTCACCAAGAATGACTGGCATAGATTCCAGGTTATTGTAATCAAAATTAATATCCTCAATATTTTTCTGGTTAGTGGAATTTATTTCTTCATAGTTATTGTTTTCATTGCGCTCTAGTATAACAGCCGCAGTATTGTCCGCGCATTCTGTCGTCATATTTTCTTTTCCTAGTTTAATTAGTTTTGCCGAGTTTTTCTGATTGTTCAAAATTGTATTATCTTTGATATTTATCGTATTATTATTATAAACATTCTGTTGATTGAGCTTTTCCTGTGGACTTTTCTGTAGTGGATAAATTGTGTCGCAGCCTGAAAAGTTCAATCTTTCATCTTTATCAATAGTTTGCAGCATTTGAATCTCATTTTGATTATTTTCTGAGGGCATCTTCTTAGTCTTCTTACCTACACCTTTCCCTTTTGGTTTTGGTTTGGAAGTAGATGGTATCAAATGCTGCTTTTTGGTGGTATCTTTTAAGGTTTTCTCACTGTTTTTATCTACGGCTTCTTGTTCGTTCACACTTCTCCCTGCGACAACTTCAATTTTTTTCTTTCGTTTAGGCTCTGTAATATTCATCGTTCCGAACCTCATCTCTTTTAATAGTCTTACGAACGTTTCGTCTACAGCGTCTTTTTCGTCTTCGGTAGATCTTTTTTCGGTTGGCAGTTTCGATAGAACCGGAGTCGAGTCTAAAGGTACAAGCCCAGTTTTCCTAAACCCAGCTCTGATATTACTTTCAGAATTCGTCGATATGCTGTCAACTAAGAGCTTAAGCAGCCGTGGAAAACATCCTTTTGGTACGGATTTCATGTCCCTACCGTCGGTTTTTTTCCACTGTTCGAGAACCTGTCGCCATGCTGTCTTTAATGGTTTAAAAAATGCAACATCCAATGGCTGCGTTAGGTGGGTTGAGTTAGCGGGGAGGAAGACAAAATCAATATTTTTCTCTTTACAGAGCTGAACTGCTTTTAAAGATAAATGAGAAGATAAATTGTCCCCCACGAGTACTTTTTTGCCTTCTTTCTTTTCCAAATATGGTACGGCCAAGGTCTCAAGCCAGTCTGTAAAACAATCTCCATCAAACCACCCTGAAGCAGATCTATTATACCGAGTTCCTTCAGGTCCATTTTTGACCCATGTGTCGTATAAGTGACTTGCTTTGTAGACCACATATGGAGGCAACAGCTCTCCATCAGCAGAAGCAGCCATCATCAATGAGATACAGCCCTTAGAGTGATTAACTACCCTTTCAGGGTATTTACATCCCCGTCTAACGATGACCTTTTTGCGCCCCGGGTCATCCGCTAAGTTTGTCTCGTCATAGTTGACGATGTTAGAAGGCGGCACATTGGCGAGAGACTTTTCTAATTCGGAAAAATAATTTACAATGACTTCAGGGCTTACTGCTGCACGAGCTCGTTTTATATTTTGACAAATTCTTCGGGAAATAGTATCTTGGTGTCGTTTTAAAAATCCGTTCACATAATCAATCCCAGGATAATTATTTTTAAATCTTCTGTTTGTAATTCCTTGGGTATCCAGATATATCTTAACAATATATCGAAGATCAGTTGAGTCTAAAGGGTAACCCCAATCAGCACAAATATTCAAATTCTGGACTATGTATTCCTCTATTTCATTAGAAAGAGCAGCTTGACCACCTTGAGGTTTGACGTGACTATGTTTGTGACGAAATAGAACAGTTTTTGAAATGTTATATTTTTTTGATATTGTTGAAAAAGTTGCTGCTGAATGATCGAGTTCTGCAAGAGCTTGTTGAATTATAAGTTCATCATATTTCTTATATGTTTTGCTACCTGGCTTAGGTTTATACGTTCTGGGCATGATGAAATCCTGAAAAATGTGCTATATGATATTATCAATAATCAAGTACCTACTATACTATTTTATTGAATTTATAAAAAAGATGAATTTACGACGGTACATTTAAAAATATCAATTTTTAAAGAATTTAAAAAAGATTTTAATCCAATTTAAACGACTGAAAACCGGCAAAATTGTTTGTGCCAACCCTAAAAGCGAAATCCTATACTCCCCTCACTAGTTTCGATTCACCTCTTTCTTGTTCCAAAAAACCCCTATTCCGTTCCGATTATCCCCTTTAGCGACTCCTTTACACCCCTTGCATGTTCCTATTCACCTCAAAAATACGAAAATACATAGGTTTTTTTACAAATCCTTAAACACCAGTTTTTAAGTAGTATGTGTACTTACTTTTTATGTTTTAAGGTCCGGTAATCAATGATAAGTAACTCTAAATCAAGTCCACTTGCAAAATTAAGGTTAAACCAACACTACGACAAAGTTTTTGGAGCCAAAAATTCACCGGTTTGAGAACTTCACTTTGACAGTGTTTTTATTTTTTAATTTGAAGCTTTGGCTACAAAGTGTTGCCAGAAAATAGTCGAAAATATAGTCTACTAAAATGGTAGAAAACAAGTCTTGGTAGAAATTGTGTAGATACAGCTGTAAAAACGCCAACAACAAAAAGTGGTTTGCATTCCTATTGCCCTCGCCATTCCTATACCCCCCGTTTTACGGTACTATATTCTTTTACCTTTACGGACTTTTTTAGTTTCTGGAACAATAGCAAGTAAATTATCAAAAGAATTTGCCTTTTGATAAATCAGACTCAACAAATTTGAATTTTGTTGCATCTTGGTGAAGTTAAAATTATGTTTTTCTACTTCAGATACGGCTTTACCCAGATATACGTAATCCTGTTTTAAGGTGGAAATTTTAACCAAGACACAAACACCTAGTTTTACTTTATTGACATGAATATTTTCCTTCTCAATCAAAGCGTCTTCATTTTGTTTTGATGTGGTTGTTCTGACTTAATTAGTTCTGAATAAATGCTAGAAGGGTTTTCTTTCAATGATTAGTGGAGCATCATCATCGGAATCTGAGCTGTAGACCATGTTGTAAAATACTTTTGGTTGCTTTTGACAAAGATTGCTAATATCAGACAGATAATTGTTGCAAGTTGAAGGAGTCGATTATTCCACTGCAGTTTTTTGTTTTTTCAATGGAACATAGTGCTTAAGGTTCATGTAAGAGCAAAAGCCGCGCTGACAAGAACTACTTAAATTTCTATATTTTAGTAGTCCAGCGTCTTCAGTGAAAACTTGATGAACTTTCATGGTACCTAATAATGGCACAATATGCTCCGGAATAACAGCTGGGTTATGTGACAGGTTTCCAGATGCTGAACAAAACAATGCTACATCTATCTTATTATCTGCACCGAGTCTATAGATTACTCCAGTATGCAAGGATACTTGATTTCAGGAGCCTCCAAAATGATGAGATTGTACCTCTTCAAAACATTTACAACTATAATTTTCGCTGAAGTCAAGTGCAATTTCATTTATGGCCAAGCCATCTATGCGTCTTATTTTATCTTTTTGTACTGTGTCTTAATGTAATATACATGCCTTTTAAATTCTTTAAGTGTAATTTCAAACTGATCTATCAAAGCCTTTTCTGTATTCTCAATCTCCTGTTTTACGCTTTTTGTAATTTTGAATTTCTTGCCAGACTTCTCTATTACTTCAATCTTAGTTAACCATTGTGGATATTTTATTATTATTTCTTCTTTGGATGTATCATAAACAGAGTTACAACAATGGTTTGATAAGATTTAATTCGAATTTACATACTCTTAGTGGTTTTCTTACATCACTGAAATCGTCAGGGTTAGGTTAGGTTAGAACTGTGACCACAACAAGTGACCACAACAGATAAACAACACAAATAACATGAAAAAAATAATGAAAACCCCTTACATTCGCAAAAAAATATGTTCTGTGGACTTTTAACGCCATCTAGTACAACACAAACGATTGTCGCACTAGAGTAATGTCGACCTGCAATGTGTCGCACTAGCGTGCATTCGAACTATGGTGAGTCGCAGTACAGTTTTGTCACACAATCGTTAATCGCACTTCCATTTGTCACTCACATAAAATGGCCTACATCGTGTAAAAGTTTTGTAACTACACCTCAAGGTAGGATTGACACATTTAAAAGATTGATAAGATAACATAACTTCACGCCTATATCCTTGAAGGGGTAGGCCGACACACCCACGATTCGCCAGTTATGTTAAGGTCCCAATGTAATAGGGGGTGAGCCTATTGCCATCTACCGGGCACATTAGTAAGCGAGCTATAATTAACTTTATTAATGCACACATGACTACGAAAAGTCAGAGGTGTGTGCCCGGGGCAACCGGGGATCGAACTCGAGACCTCGTCTCAGCAGTCCGTTACGTACGCCACTGGCTATCGTCGCTTGATTAAAAAGATTGATAAGGTTCTTCATATTATCAAGTAAGTAGCGCTTCTGCATTTTATTTCCCTTTAGAGAAACGGTTTCCTTTTTTCCAGCAGTCGCTCTTGATTTATGTCATCACATTTATAAAAAATCCTTCATTTTGGTACTCAAAACTTTTTTCTCAAGCATAGGTTGTTTTTTTTCGGGATCCCTCTTGGCATGAAATTTTAAGGCAGAATATAGTTTGGCATAACGTTTTCGCATAACTTTCATTAGCATAATAATACTACTGCATAATAATCCTTTGGAATAAGGCAAATGTTAGCATAACTATCATTTAGTATAATATATTTTGCCATAAGGAGTTGCATAAATTGTAAAGGAATAATGTTTATTCGTCTAGTAATGTGGGTGCTAGCACCTCTGCCTACCCCTTCGGGGATATAGGCGTGAGTTTATGTTTATGTTTAGTAATTATGAGCCAGAAATACAAAAGATAAAAAAAATATATATACATATATATATTACATAGTACCAAACGATCGATATAAGTACGCCGACTTGGAGCCGCTTTACCACTTCGTGCCGGTAGCGGTGGAGACCCTGGGGTGTTGGAGCGGGCAGGCCAAAGGCCTCGTAAGGGAAATAGGGAAAAAACTTATAGAGACGACTGGTGACTCCCGTTCCGGATCGTTCCTGGTGCAGAGGCTGGCCATCGCAATCCAGCGTGGAAACGCGGCGAGTGTGATGGACACTTTTGCGCCGGGAGCGATCAGGGGCGGGTTATTTGATTAATATAATTAAGTGTATATAATATTGACATGCCATGCATATAATTGTAATAATAAACAGATTGAACAATAAAAAAAATATAATTATAGAAATACGTAGTATTATGTATTTGTACAAGTAATAAACAAATAGGGACAAATCTCACTCATATCATTAAAATACATAAAGAACAATAATCAAACTCAGTATAAATTAAATACCTACATAAAAAACGTTAATAAAATCTACCCATAAATAAAAACTTAAATTACTAATATCACTAATTAAATGCAGGGTAAAAATTATCGATAAATACAGATATTAGTATTCAATGTGTTGCATCACTAATCCTAAAGCGAGGAGGTGAGGTTTGAAAACCGGGACGAGGAACCACGCGTTGTGTTGACCTGCCAGCGCGTCCCGCGCAACCCCCGTTCACCTCTTAAGTAATTACTAAAAAATCTGTGTTTTAATAGCAAATAGGACTTATCGATGAAAAGAAATATCATTACTCTACTTACCAGGCCACTCAGAAAGTATTGCGAAAAAAAGTTTTTATATATGAGAGACTGGTCAGTTATAATCTGTTTCTAAAATATGATTATTTATGAGTGAAAATAAGTGCGTTCCAAATTCAAAATTTCTCTCTGCATTTTTTGCAAGATAATTTCAATTATTGTGTCTCATTGAAAAATGGATCTGCGTCGGGAACATTTTCGCGCTATGATTTTCTACGATTTCAAGTGTCGCCTGAAACCAGACGAATCGTACGATAGACTTCAAATGGCATTCATGGATGAAGGCCCTTCCAAGGCGACCGTGTATCGTTGGTATAACGAATTCAAGCGCGGTCGACTGACTTTGGAGGATGAAGAAAGAAGTGGTCGCCCTTTGACGGCTGTTACGGAAGAAAACGTGCTAGCAGTGAAAAATTTAATCCAAGAGAATAGACGAGTCACATATCAAGAGATTCAGCACATTCTTCAGATTGGATCGATAAGCCTTCACGAGATTCTACACGTGCATCTTCGTGTGAGAAGGATAGTTTCACGCTGGGTGCCGCACAATCTCACCGATGCTCAGAAGCAGGCCCGGGTGGAATGGTGTCGTGATATGATAAACAAGTTTGAAGCAGGCGCGTCTCGGCGTGTTTATGACATCATTACAGGTGATGATTCGTGGATTTATCAGTATGATCCAGAAACAAAACGCCAGTCGACGGTTTGGGTGTTTCAAAACGAATCAACACCTACCAAAGTGAAGCGATCTAGAAGCGGAGGGAAGATTTTGATCGCGAGTTTTTTCAATTTGTCTGGCTACTTGTTATGAATCCCTTTACGAAATCAAAGAAGCATCAACGCTGAATGGTACACTACCAAATGCTTGGCAGAAGTTTTCTCTGTAATGAGCTACAAGCGACCGAACACAGGGCTCCGCGGGATACTACTCCACCATGACAACGCGCCCGCACACACCGCGCTTAAAACGAGGGACTTCCTGGACAGCGCTCCGGTTAAACTCCTAGGTCACCCTCCTTACAGCCCTGACCTTGCACCGTGCGACTTCTTTTTATTCCCGAAAATAAAAAATCAGCTCAAAGGGATACAATTTTCGTCGCCGGAAGATGCGCTGTCAACGTTTGAGCAGGCTGTAAACAGGAAACTGCGGCGGATTTAAAAAAGTGTTTTGAAAACTGGTTCAAACGCATGAAACTTTGTATAGAGGCTGGTGGAGAGTACTTTGAAAAGATTTAATAAAAAAATATTTACCTATAGAACACTTTTTTTTATTTTCGCAAAACTTTCTGAGTGTCCCACGTATTTTGCTTCCTTGAACATTTCTGCACTTGGGTACTGCACATTTAACCATGATTACTACAAATCTGAATAAATAGCAGCGAGAGAAACAATCAGTGATGCGCACTATGAGTGACTGATGGCGGCATCGTTGCAATTTTTCGTCCGTTCATACCGGTGCTTACAGATCATACTCGCATAGGCGTGCTCTATAGTTAATTTGTACTCTAAGATTGGTGTCTTATTTCTTGTGAAATTTTTGTAGCAAAAACATAAAATCTCGGATGATGTTTACCAACGAAGTGAGCAAATCTGTTATGCCAAGCCTCTGCATTATTCTTGGTTCGCGGTATATTTTCTGAGGATAGTTGGTGGGTACTCCAGACTTTTGGGGGAAATGGTGGTGGTGAATGTGTATTTCCCCACACATAATTTTGTTCGAACACGTAGCTATAGTTTCTGTAACAACATAAAATAAAATATATAAATTTACGAATAACTATTTTGGGAAATTACACAATCAGTGCTATGTTAATAATTTACCTGCTTCTGAAGATATGTTTTTTTTCTCCACTCATCAAAATATATGGGTATATCTTCTTAAGGTAAAAATGCCAAGGCATATAAACATTTAATTTCCGTAGCGAAGGCCATATTCATTCCATATAGACTTTGTTAGCCCTTTTTTAGGACCTGGCGGTATATAATATGGGGTCCGTAACTTAATTTCGAGAGACATATTTTAGATTATTGAAATATTGACTGAAAGTTACGGACCTTATAATTTGCCCGAGGTGAAAATTACAACCTTTAATGATTGCGTTTTCAAAAATGTTCCTGGCACATGTGTGCTGTTTTTTCGAAATCCATTAAAATAAATCGAGGTGATAAATGTAAGTTATTTGCATCACAATACTCTATAATTGTTGTTAATAATAAGTTATACGTATGTTTATCCTTGTTTGTACATAGCGCACGCAACCATGTATAGTATAAAGTTGATAGAAATTTTTTGGAACAACTTTGAATGTTCCATCCATAATTATATATTTAGACTGGTACAACAGATTCAAAAGTTTCATTGCTGTAAATATGATAATTCTTCGGTTTATGTCATACTTTTGTCAATTACTATTATTTGTTTTTTTTTCTTGCGATTCATCGATTGCTTGGAGAAAGTATTCTTGATTTAATTCAAACGTTATATCTTGTGGTTCATTGATTGTGTTTTTGATGTTTTTCTTTGTCTATATATAGTTTGTTTTAAACTAGAATTACTTGGCATTAGAGCCAAAACAGAAGGTGTCGTTGTACATTCGTTGTCAGCAATGATTTGTATTGTATACTGTATGTATATTGTATTTGTATTTTTTGTACAAATTAGATAGGGCGTCTTCTTTCAATTTATTGATAGCATTTTGACTCTGAAAAAAAAAAAAAATAGGTGTTAAGCACTTACATTATTTATTATAATTTGGGAATTACTCGATTGGAATAGGTTAAGGTGCGGCGAGGGCGGCCCTTGGGCCACCCATGAGCCGCGAACATGTTTGTTTTTGTATGAATTATAATCAACGTAAACAGTAAAAATGCAAAACTTACCTGTACTCGATAAGCATTAGGTTCATGGTTGTGATTTGGTCTCCGTTTAGATATCAATTCGTGTTTTTGCTCGTCACTTAATTCTGAAATTACGCGAGCGTTACATTTGTAATTCACGTTGCGACGTAATTCACACACCCAATAAAACTTGTCGTTATATTCTCTATTTTTCGTATATGAAACCGTTTATATTGATTTTAACACCTCCTTTTGTGCTTTGGAACGTAGAAACCTTATTTTCCATTTTATTAATTGTATAAATAGCAAGTTGTACGCACAAGGTGTAAATTGCAAACAGTAAACACCGTCACTAAATAGTTAGTGATACCTTCAAAAATGGAACATAATAAAATAATCAGTCTACCGCCGTGTAAAATGCCTGCGTTATATATTGGAGCAACAATAATCAATAAGGTGAAATAGTGTCAATTACACTCTAAAAAAAATTTTGTTCCTCCAAACAAGATTTTGGTTATTGTGACCAAGTATCTTGACTCCATACGAGCCTGTCAAGACGTTAGATACATCAAATAAGATGGTTTTGATTACTTTTACTATTGCTACTTTACTAAGATAACTAAGATCTTATTTAATATTATTATGATAAATTACTATTCCAACCAACTGAAGATAAAACAACCAACTAAGATCTTGATTAATATTAATATTAAACATGACTGTACTAATTCGTCCTAGTAAATTCAACTACAACATACGAACATGAAATATGACTGAATTAAATAAATAGCCCTAATAAGTTGAACTAAGACCTTAATTAATATTAACATGAAACATAGTTATGTTTCATGTTAATATTAATTAATTAATTACGAGTTAGTTAGTACAGTTGTACTAACTAACTCGTCCTAGTAAATTCAACTAAGACTTTGGTTCATACGAACATGAAATATGACTGAATTAAATAAAATACCCCTAATAAGTTGAACTAAGATCTTGATTAATATTAACATGAAATATATCTGTACAAACTAATTCGTCCAAGTAAATTCAACTAAGATCTTGGTTTATACGAACATGAAATATGCCTGAATTAAATAAACCACCCTAATAAGTTGAACTAAGATCTTGATTAATATTAACATTCAAACATAACTGTACTATCGAATTCGTCCTAGTAAATTCAACTAAGACCTTGGTCAATTTTATCATAAAAATATACTGTACCATCTAATTCACCCTAGTAAGTTCAGTTAGGGTCTTGGTAAGTTTAACCAAATATGTTTATTTGAATCAACTGTGGAATGTGTACCTACACACTACTAGTAGGTAACATTTGTTAAAACAACTAAGTTAGTTTGTTCGAATGTACTAAGACCTACTTTGTCCCATTACCTAAGATCAATTTTCTTTCTGTTTTAGCTTTCTGAGAACGCCCATTCTAATCCTATGGGTCTGTATAGGCTAAATCGGTATCGGTCCCGGGGTGATGCATCGCATCGCGCTGGCATTATTTTTTCATCTAATTTCACTCAACAATTACACTGGAATACGGTGTTATCCTAATGATATATCATAAAATCCGCGATTAAAGTAAGATGTATCAATCAAGACCACCATCCCACGTGCGTAGTGTTCGAGTTTTAGGTAAATGATTAATAAATAAGTGCCAGCGCGCTGTGTCGTCTTACCCGGACGTAGACTAGTTTAGCCAAATACCATGGGAAAGACTAGTCGCTACTAAAAAGCTAGAACAGAAAGAATCTTAGATAATAATAGTAAGATAAAAATATATTTTAGTGCATTAGGAAAAACTTAACTCAGTTGCAGAAAAACCTAGAACAGACAGAAATTTGTATTATTAATGTTGTATATGATAATTATGTCATTAAGATGTTACGTTATGTTATTAATCACGGGTATAAGTTATCCTACAAAATTATTCTCATTTATAACTTATCATTAGCATGTGTAGAGTATTGTTACATAGTGTAGATAAAATAAAACAAAAATTAGCATAGTAAGAATTTATTATTTTCAAATTGTACAGCGCAACGTCCTATATTTTTTGCCACTGCTTAAAATATTAATGTTATTATTATTATTTCTCTCTACTGGCGATTACGCAGTTTCCGCCAACGACTTAGCACATGGATTTGAATTCGAGTTTCGACTTGGTGGTAAGTATGCGATTGATGTACCCGCGGAATAAAACTTTGTGAATGTACAAGAGGTGTATAAAAAATACAATAAATGCCGAAAGTGTTGCTTGCAGCTCGATGGAGTACCTGAGTCAAAGCACAAAACACAGGTTAGTGGTTATAGCAGACAGACACAATTCTACAGGTTAATATTATTTGAGTTAATATAGTTACATATCAAATATATAAGGGGAGAATTAGTATAGGTCAGCAGGGAGTTAAAGTTGATGGGCCGAGGGATACGGTTGGTGGGTAGGATATCATATAGAGAACCATTCCTTCTTGGGCACTCAAAGAAAATATGATCGGTAGTGTGTTCATCCAAACCACAATCACAGAGAGAGCTGTCCCTGACCCTGATCTTCGCGAGAAATACATTGGTGCAGACATGACCTAGACGTAGACGACAGATTACCGATGTAGCTCTCTTACTGGCTTCCCGGAATTGGTAAAACCAGGGTTTAATTGGGATGTCAGGCTGAATGGAGGCGTAGTGCCTTCCCTTCACACTGCTGGGTTTCTCCCAGAGGGCAGTCCATTTTGAAACCAAACAGGGTCTGGCAAGTAAGAGGAGGTCGTGAGCATAGACTATATTGGTCGAGAGTACCATTGTTTACTGCTTCCCTGGCAAGGGAGTCCACAAAAGTGTTACCTGCTATGCCAGCATGACCTGGGATCCATACCAATGTAACCTAGAGTCCCTTAGATTGACACCTGAACAATGCCTGCTTTATTAAAAGAATTAAGGGGAATTTTGTTTTACTGGTGAATTGATTAGCCAGAATGGCCATTAAGCAGCTCTTGGAATCAGTAAATATTACTGCCTTATTTATACTATGGGATTCAATATACAGTAATGCCGCCAGTATAGCTATCGATTCACCAGTAAAAATAGAATTAATATTTGGTGATTTATATGACAGTATAATTTTGTATCTCGGAATCCAAACGGCAGATCCCACGCAAGTGGGGTCAGATACTTTAGAAGAATACGTGTAAATAGCTATCCAGTCCTGCCAATGTCGGCTGATTAATCTAACTCCTTATTACCGTCCACAGAATCCTTACTGATACCGCAGTATAAGACAACATTAGGGTTGTAGACAATAGCCTCATATGGAGTTTCAAACAGGGGGTTAGTTTTACACTGAAAATAAGGAAAAGGGAGGCGAACATAATTAATAAAGCTATTAAATAAACATGGATGGCTTTTATGTGTCCAATATCCACCTGAAGAAATATATTCGGATAATTTATGTAATTTGGGCACCAGAGGATGAAAGGATGTTCTACAAGTAAGTCGCACATTCTGTAATAAAATACTTATGACGTAGAGTAAGCTGACATAATCACATATTCACACACATTCCGCAGTTTAATTGTTATAGCATATTATTTAGTACAATAAAGACATTCAACCTAATAAGTTGTCTCTCTCACTAACACTCCAGCAAAGTTGTACTCACAGCAAATTATCAATACAGCATCAGTTAGCAATCTATCAGTTATCAGTAAATGTTTGGGAAACAAACCCTACATTTTGTGGTCCTTCGAGTATTTTGGTGAAGTGTACCTGTGACCTCCAATGATATCATCGATTTGCTCGGCCTCCCAGAAGCGGGAATCACCGAGTAGATCGATACAGCGGGCTACAACGTTGGAGTGTCACAGCACAGCACCATTTAGCAGCGACCGAAGATCAAGCAGTCTTCTGACTCGTATATCAATCGAAGAGCAGCAGCATATCAAAAGCAGTATCAAATATCAATTATTAAGATTGTATTAAGCAGTTATATCATATAATAACATAACTTCATCAATTTAAGAGCGAGTGAACTACAATATCACCCTTCGGTTATCTAGTTTCGAATATAGTTTTATCAACCAAACAAAATGAGTATGTATCAAGAGCAAGTTAGAATTTATCAAGAAATCGCCAAGATCAGAACAAACTTCAAGAAGGACAGCGCCTCTCGGAAGACTTTCGAATATTATAAAACACGCATAGCAAATTTAGACTCTTTATGGGAGGAGTTTAAATACAATCATGATCGAATGTATACAGAGGAGAGCAGAACTCACGAATATTTTAGTGAGAAGTGGTTTGAGAAGACTCAAGAGAGCTATAAGGAAGTGAGAACCCTATTATGGCAAAACTATCAAGAACTTCTGGATTCACTTCAAAAGCAAGGTGGCAGTGCTACTGCAATGCAGCCTTCGACTTCAACAGCAAAAGGCGATCAATAAGAAGAATATCAGCATGACCGTCAAGGTCGCAGCGATCAAGCTCTTGGCGGAAATATCAGCAGTGCCAGCAATCAGGCGGGTGCTTCTAGAGAGCATCAGATCATCGTAAGCACGGGAACCAATAGCAATTATGATGAACTTCTCCGAAAATAGCAAG
The DNA here is from genome assembly GCA_946251805.1 of Cybosia mesomella. Classification (NCBI taxonomy): domain Eukaryota; kingdom Metazoa; phylum Arthropoda; class Insecta; order Lepidoptera; family Erebidae; genus Cybosia; species Cybosia mesomella. The sequence goes on from OX276411.1 coordinate 13,090,968, forward strand.
TTAATATCAAAGTTCTGAACAGAACAATGGAGAACGTCGATGTGGAAGAAATATCAGAGAAGTGGGAGTTCGAGGACGCTCTCAAATGTCTTCAGACTCGATGGGATGCTGTAGACAAGCTCCACTGGGAAATGGATACAATAGCCGTGCCAGATGAGAAATACGCCTCACTTTTCTTCAAATTTGAAAGGCGTTACATCGAGCTGAAAAGATCACTGAACAAGAAGAAGGGGTCAGTCTCGCATAGGGAAAAATCTACTCCAAAGCTCGACATCCCGACATTCGCTGGAAACTACAACCAATGGATGTCGTTCAAGGACTTGTTCGATGAAGCTATACACTTCAACCCCTCGTTATCAAATGCTCAGAGGATGCAATTTCTTCGAAGCAAGCTTCGAGGCGAAGCAGAAAGGCTGATACAACATCTGCCAATCAGTACAAGCAACTATGAGGTTTGTTGGGATATTCTCAATAAAAGATATCACAACAAGAAGTTGATCTTTACTTCGCATATATCATTACTACTTGGGATGCCTATCATGTCTTCACTATCAGCTTCGCAGATCAAAAAACTTCATGACGTTACACAAGAAACCTTGAATGCTATCAAGAATCTAGGAGTGGACATCAGTACTTGGGACCCTATCCTGGTACATCTGCTCTCGCAGAAATTGGATACTGAAACATTCACCGATTACATGGAATCGCTAAGTGATTCGCGAGAACTTCCAGTTTTGAAAGATTTCCTTCAGTATCTAGAAAACAAGTTCACAGCATTAGAATCAGCACGCCGCAAACAGGATGTGGGAGGTGCGAAGTACCGGTACCAATCTGACAGTCAGCAAGTAACATCATCGATTAAGAACCGATATCAAGCAGACAAACAACAATCAGGAGAAAAGTATCAAAAACCATATCATTTCAAGCAATCATTTCCAACATATCAAGCTCGATTGCCGTTCAATAGCAACAAATATTCAAGCCAAATATGCAACAAAAATCATGGAATTTTCCATTGTCCACAATTCTTGGAAATGTCGAACGTTGCTAAGTGCAAATCAATTGCACAACACAACCTCTGCAAAAATTGTCTCTATTCGCACAATGGAAAAACATGTACATCAAACAAACGGTGCCGCATATGCCAGAAGGATCATAATACAATATTAAATGAAGCAATTACAACAAATACGAAATATGCGGACGGAAAGAAACATGACACATCTGCTCGCGATGAATGCGCAGGCAACGCGCATGTGACAAGAAAAATAGACACATGCGAAGTTTTACTCGCTACGGCGTTGATAAAGGTGCAAGCAGGAGATGGCTCATACCAAATCATGCGCGCTCTCATAGACCAGGGATCTCAAGCATGTATCATCACTGAGCGAGGAGCACAATCGTTAGAACTACCACGGCAGAAGTGCAAAGGCGTTATCACTGGGGTGGGCCAGAAAGAAAGTCAATGTAAAGGATCCCTTACTTTGAACTGTATGTCGACAGACGAAAATTACGCATTTTCGACAGATATGTACATCATGAGCAACCTTATCAAGAATTTGCCAAGCAAAACTATATCAAAACCAAATTGGGACTTCCTGGCCAGCATACAACTAGCAGATCCCGAATTTAACATTAGCCGGTCGGTTGACATTTTATTGGGAGCTGAAATATATTCAAACATAATACAAAGCGGCATGTGTCGCTCAGAGCAAATGTCGATAGTCACACAACAAACGCGGCTTGGCTGGATATTATGCGGCGCAGTGACGTCATCATTGCAATGTAACGTCATCCAGAACAACATAGAACAGATAGAACGTTTCTGGCAGATAGAAGATATATCAGACGCATCGAATTTATCTTCAGAAGACCAACGCTGCATAGACTTTTATCAAGCAACTACAGAAAGAAAAGCAGACGGCAAGTACGTGGTAAGACTGCCACTCAAACCAGATTATGAAGATCAACTCGGCAAGTCGAAACAAAAGGCAGTCGCCCAATTTTTACATTTGGAGCAAAAATTAATTAAGCAGCCTGCAATTTCATACGAATATTATTCTTTTATGGAACAATATCTTGCTCTCGGACATATGAAACCATCTTACGAATCAGAAAAAATTGAGTGCTACCTACCACACCACTGCGTCATGCGAGCCGAGTCGGCAACAAAATCGCTTCGTGTCGTATTTAATGCATCGGCACCGACGTCTAGTAAAGCAAGTTTGAATGACGTCATGTTACGAGGCCCTAATTTACAGAAGGACCTCCTATCACTAATTCTAAAATGGCGCCAATACAAGATAGCCTTTACAGCCGACATTGAGAAGATGTTCAGGGCTATTTGGGTGAACGAAAAGGATCAACAGCTTCAAAAAATAATTTGGCGATTCAACTCTCAAGACCCTCTTCAAGAATACCAATTAAAAACCGTCACATATGGCACAAAATCCGCTCCGTTTTTGGCCATGATGACGTTGAAGCAGTTAGCAAAAGACGAACGCAGAAAATACCCGGAAGCAGCTTGAGGACTCATTTTTCATGGACGATTTAATACATGGTGCCCATTCTACAGCTTCGGCCTTGAAAATGAAGCAACATTTAGTAGAGTTGCTGAAAGCCGGGGGGTTCAAATTACGCAAGTGGTCATCGAACGCCCCTGAGCTACTACGATCAGATCAAAAATATCAAGAAAATTTCGAATTCAAAACAGAACGAAATCAAATGGCCCTGGGCCTACGATGGAGCCCTTCTGAAGACATATTTTCGTTTCAAGCCACGTTCAACAACAAAGAAGCAGTGAAGACTACAAAGCGAGTCTTGTTATCCGAAATTTCAAAATTGTTTGACCCTTTAGGGTGGCTTTCTCCGATCACTATAAAATTGAACATGCTTTTTCAAGAAGTCTGGCAAAGAAATATTCAATGGGATGAAGAAATACCTAAAGATCTACAATCACAGTGGTCAAAAATCAAAGAAGATATTCATCAAAATATCAACAATATCAAATTATCAAGATGGCTTTACATAGAGCCGACAAAGAAGATCGAGTTACATGGCTATTGTGACGCTTCAGCTAAGGCGTATGCGTGCTCAATTTATTGCAAAACAAAACACAACAATAAAACACAAATAAATTTAGTGGTAGCCAAAACTCGACTCGTCCCGAAAAACAAGAAGGTCACACTGCCGAAATTGGAACTATGCGGAGCTAGTCTGTTATCAACTTTGATGGCTCGTGTACTAAAATGCTTATCAGGATACGACATGATAGTTTTTGGCTGGTGTGACTCCACAATCGTCTTGGGATGGATACAGGGCGGTCCCGACATTTGTCGGGACCGCCCTGTATAAGCCTTTCGTCTCCAAGCGCGTAGCTGATATAAGCAAAACTATCCCACCCAGCAACTGGCGTTATGTGAAATCGACTGACAACCCAGCCGACTGTGCTAGTAGAGGGATAACAGCTTCTCAACTGCAAAATCATTCTCTGTGGTGGCAAGGACCGTTGTGGTTAACAAACTATCAGTCTGAGAGAGATCAAACACCTCCCACGTACGAAACACGAGAAGAAATGAAAATTCTGAAACAAGTAAATACAACACAGATTGACGGCAGTATTCTCGAAAGTTTATTAAACAAACACAGTGACTTTCGGAAGTTAATCAGGGTGCTCTCATGGGTGCGACGAATTATCGTTCCTAAGCAAGAAAGAAAACCGTTCATGACTCTATGTGAAATCAAGCAAACAACAGTTCTAGTTTGCAAACATGTACAGCAGATAGAATTTGCGGACGAAATAAGCAAGTTACGACAGAAGGCTAACATAAGTTCAAAAAGTAAGATTCTCTGCCTCAACCCTTTCTTGACAAGCAATGGATTGCTCCGGGTGGGTGGCCGACTGCGAAACGCGAACTTACATCCTGAAATGAAAAATCCAATTATATTACCCCATAGCAGTCGACTAACAGATCTGATCATTGACTACGCACACAAGCTCACATTCCATGGAGGTGCGCGTCTTACACTATCATTTTTGAGACAGAGATATTGGATAGTCGGAGGAGTACGCGCTGTCAAAAAACGTCTACGTAGCTGCGTGATTTGTAGAAAGCATAACCCTAGCATGAATAAGCAACTGATGGGCGATCTCCCAACATCAAGAACAAACCCTTCTCGGCCTTTTTATCACACTGGAGTGGACTTCACAGGCCATGTTGAAGTCAAAGCAAACAAAGGCCGCGGAGTGAGAATAACGAAAGGTTACGTAGCAGTGTTTGTGTGCATGGTTACCAAAGCTGTGCACCTCGAGGTGGTCTCAGACATGACTTCATCATCCTTTCTAGCAGCCTTAAGAAGAATGTCCTCACGCAGAGGAGCACCAGGCCATGTGTACTGTGACAATGGTACAAACTTCGTGGGGGCAAACAAAATCCTTCAACAAGAGCACATAAACTTACAGGAAATCACAGACGCAAATTTTTACAAGGAAACAGCTGAGATGGAAATCCAGTTTCACTTCAATGCGCCCGCTTGGCCCAGCGCCGGTGGTCTCTGGGAAGCAGCTGTCAAAAGCTTGAAACGTCACCTCAGGATAGCACTCGGCGGACAGAAGTTTACTTATGAGGAACTGACAACATTGCTCAGTCAAATAGAAGCATGCCTCAATTCAAGGCCGTTATGTCCTTTGAATGAGGACCCAGAAGATTTCAACTACCTTATACCTTCTCATTTCCTAGCAAGCGGGCCGATACTTACTATCATTGAAACCGAAAGAGATCTGAGAACACGATGGGAATATACACAAAGAGTGTTCCGAGAAATATGGAAGAGATGGAGAAACGAATACCTAACTCAGTTATCGCAACGAGCAAAATGGAAAACGGCCCAAGACAATATCAAAATCAACGATTTAGCAATGATACACGATGCCAATTTACCCCCAGGAAAATGGGCCATGGGGCGAGTGATTGAGGTACACCCCGGCAAAGATGGACAAGTACGGGTGGTCACTCTTAAAACCAAGAATGGTTATATAAAACGTCCAATTATCAAATTATCAGTTTTACCTATCGAGGCGGCCGCAAGTACAATCAGCAACTATAGCAAGATGCAACCTGAGCCATATGTACCTGATAGACAACATACACCGAACAAACAGTTATCAGTTACGTAAAAAACTAAAGAAAAATCGAGCAAGCTTACATTTACATCAGTCGCTTTGACACTATTGTATTTCATGTGCATTTTATCTCCATCGCAAGCAGCCTTCAAAATTACGTCATTCAAGAAAAATCAGTCACTATATTTGGATCCTATATCAAATGTGCAGTTGATCCGTGACAAATGGACCCTTGTGGTTTATTATGATATGTGTCCATACTGGGAAGGCGTACAGGTATACGATAAGATAACAAAACATTTAAATAGTGAATGTCTAAAAATAGAAAACAATGACTGTAACATGATCATCTCACAATTGAAGCACGAATATAATGAGCTACAATACTATAACAACATTCTACTAACGCAGCAGTTTAGTGGGCATTCCCCTCACGCTAGACAGCGTCGCGGGCTTATCAATGGAATTGGATACATAGCAAACAGCCTTTTCGGTGTGTTGGATGAACGATTCGCTGAACAATATGCCAAGGATATTACGCAGATGAGACAGAACCAAGCACATCTGGTGAATTTGTGGATGAACCAAACATCTTTGATTGAAGCAGAATTCAATTTAATACAAAGAACAGCTGAGATTATGCAAAAACATCATAAACATATCAACAAGCAATTGAAATCACTCAAACAAGAAAATGAGGCTCTACAAGTTGGATTTAATCATTTAGCAACAATACAAGACTACGTTATCATCCTTATCAGCAAGCAATTTGATACATAGTTTGAAATCTACCCAGGAAAACTTATTAGATGCACTGACGGATATTTATCATGGACAATTTCAACTGCATTTATTAACGCCAGACCAGCTTATCCATGAACTGAATATTATATCAGGACAAGTCTCGAGTGAAGTTAAACTACCCATTGGTGACTTACAAAGGGACGTGAGGAAGATATACAAGCTTATCAAAGTCAAGGCTAGAATGACGAGAGAATTCTTACTATTTGAAGTTACATTTCCTCTAGTGAGCAGAGAAAAATTTAAGTTATACCGAGCAATACCTGTCCCGCAACAAACGGACGACAACATGGTCACCGTAGTTCCGGTAGCAGATTACATTTCTATAAACATTGGGAGCGATACATACTTAACGATGACGTATGATGAATTGTCATTGTGTATAATTCACGACGACACTTACATGTGTACTGTAGTGTTCGGACCTCGTCCCACACACTACGGTTCGTTACCTGGCCATCATGTGTCAGAGTTTAAATAAAACTATTGTATCAATTTAAAATTTGAATGAGGAACGATATAAAACAATCGCTGCGTGGACATTCGGGATCTGAACGGGCCGAGTGGAGCCGTTCCGATTGAAGCTGAGAAAAGTATCCTGGGAAGAAACCCGCTTTAAGCCCTATCCCTGGGCCGAGACCGCGATATACGTCCCAGTTCGCTATTTAAAGTTAAAACAACCGCGTAAATCCCTAATAATATAAGTAGGAAGTGCGAGTGATTAAAAAATAAATAATATTTTTCCCTCTTAAGTTGTTATTCTTACATCACTTCATACACGCGTGGTACCCAACCCCCTGGGTACCACAGCTGTTGGAGGAGGCGCCGGTTTCCATAGAATTTGGTGGAGGAACGCCGGTTTCCACAGGAGGTGGAAACGCCATCGTTCTGCAGTTGGCAGTGGATTGATCGACCCCGTACCTTGAGAAGGAAGACGTCGTGCAATATTGGATCGACGCCTTAAACAGATAACAAATTTGAATTTAATACCCGCTGGTGCGCTCAACCGATTAATTTAATACGTCCCTGCGCTCATCATCAGATCAGATGACGTCATTCCGCGGCCGCGCGGGTCGAGTTACGAAACAAAAAATAATTTATGGCTTTACAAGTGATAAGAGACGCTGAAGTGTTATTTTTTGTTAAGATTATGAGTCATTCTTTCAATTCTAATAAGAATCTTATAACAATTCTTATAAGAATTTATTATATGTGACTGTAAACATTGACGATAGTTGAAACTGTTACTATGTCAACTTTAAGTGTGTTTATTTCAAAAAGTAAATCGATAACCTATGTATTTTATAATTTTAAATTGTCTACAGGTTCCTACTACATAGGAGTATATAAAAAAAAGCATATGTAATAGTACAAAAATATTTATTTACAGGCCTATGACTAGGACGAAACATTTGCTGGCGGCGAACAATTTTTCGGCAAAATTAAATGATTTATTTTATTTTTATCGACCTACGTAATCTAAAAATATGTTAACCCCTGAAAGCTTAATTCATATTGTAACAGAAAACGTAAACATTATTACGATAGGTATTTCTTTTCCAAAAAAATAAGGGATTCAATGTAGGTAATACCACTTTCGTAACAACACATGGTACCTTACTTGTTTTTATTTGTTCAGTAAAGTTTGAGTAAAGGAAATAAATCATACGTATCTATTTTCTACAATAAACGCTCTTTAAAATGATATATCACACTTGTTGTACATTATTCTGTATATTTTTACAATTGCGATTGTAAAATAAACAAACGAATAAATCTGGGGGGGGGGGGTACTGCGTATTGCATACATGGGGGCCATTTTTTTTTGCTGTTTTTTCACACGATCATGAATGTAAATTGTAATCCTGACTACAATTTAGTAGTATTTTGCAAAATCTTTATTGAAAACTATTTTGGATTATATATTCGATGCCACAATGATTAATTTTTACACAGAATTAATGCTACAATTAAATAAATTGACGTGACATTTTGACTATTTCCAGTAACCGTAACAGACATGAACAATAAAGTCACACAAAAACAGAATTATACTTACGTTTAGGTTAAATCCTTTTATCACACACTTCAATTATGTTTTATTATACACTAAAAACAAGTTTTTATTGCAAAATAACAATAATAAATCACAAAAACCATTTAAATTCGTAGAGCACTCCACACGCGTAATGTCTTGTTTACGCTACCCATAGACCATCAACTTCAAACATATTTTTTAAATCGAAACAGCTAGTGTCGGACCGTGAAATATTTTTTAAGGAAGCTCCAACTAATATTTAGTCGAGTTAAAACGCGTATATCGCTATTATTTCAACGGTTAAAAATTGATAAATAATAGGGACTGGAGTCCCGCGTACCCCCACTACCGGATCATAAAAAGGGACTACAGTCCCTTTGAGCGCATCAGTTTTGAACAAAGGGACTAGAGTCCCTTGGAGCGCACCTCTATATTGTATTACTACCATTAAGATGGCCGAATCAAAGAAATTTGGTGGCACTGACGGTGTCTCATTCCAAAGTTTTTTGAGAGACTTCAATGTCGTATTCGCCGTAAATAAATTTATGTTGGCTGACAAAGCCACAATATTAGCTGCCTACCTCGAGGGCGCAGCGTTACACTTTTACAAGTCGATTTTTAACGAAGAGTTAACTTTCGAACAAGTGTGCTCACTGTTAGAAGAAGAGTTTCCTTCCCATGGCGATGATTTAGAGTTGTTCTATTCAGCGTATCAAGCCAAAGAGGAGTACTTGGTTACCTATTGGTACAGATTGTGTAACTTGGCTACTAAAGCGAAGGTTACCGATGATAAAAAGATAATAAGTAGATTTCTGAAGTCAATGTCGCCAAGATTTCGAAATATTTTAGCGGCAAGGGTGTACAGCGATAAAAAAGAACTCCGCGACGCGCTGTTGCAATTATCGGAAGTACAACCCGACGTGCAGGGGGATAGAATACAGAATTTACCTACGAACCCTCCACAAGGATATAACCGTCAAGTCGGATTCCATAACCGCTACGGGAATAGAGGAGACACGACATCTTACGATGCACGTCAAGCTCCGTCATCGTCGAGTCCACGGGATGAAGGGGACAATTTCCGCACTCCGAGATACAACTTAAGACCTCGGAACATTGCTAACACTAATATTTTCCCCAGTAACCCGAATTCTTCGGGATCTAACAGAAGAGATACTCCAACTTCGAGCCGACAGTTTTTCCGGCCTCGAGAGAGAAATGTAATGAGCATGGAGCATATCGAGTCTGCGAGTGCAGATCAACGTCACAACGGAAGCAATTTTTCTGGTCAGTTGTCGCCATTTATTAAAGTTACAATTAATAATTCTGACATCGAAGCATTACTGGATACTGGAGCTACGGTAAATGCTATGAGCAAAGCTTTAGCTAGAAGCTTGAATCTACAAATAAAACCGTCAACGTCGTTGACGCACATCAGAAGCATAACTGGTTCTTCGGCAACTATCTGCGGTGAAGTCAACGTGAACATGATTTTAGCGAACATTTTAGTTAGAGTGAATTTCATTGTATTAAATAACATTGAATTAGATTTAGTCTTAGGTCAATCGTTCATGTTTGCTAATGCTGTATCAATTGATTTCAGAAAGAACTGTTTATGGATTAAGGGCTTCAAAGTAAATTGGACACGCAGATATGATGATAAAACCGTGAGTAAGGCTTCAAAGTGCACATCGTTAAATATTATAAACACAAATAATATGTTATTTAATTATAAAGCAATAAATGAAACCATTGATTATTTCCCTAATCGTAGTTTTAATAATGAAATATTTAAGTCTGAAGAATCCAAGCAATTAATGGATGGGGGCATCCCAGCGAACAAAAGGAATCGTTTGGTGCAAGCAGTACGAGACTGCGAGAATGGAGCCACGTTCGAAAACGGTAGCACGGGCGGATGCGGATTGTCAGATGATATTCCTGTGCATACAGCTCCGTACAGGTCAGCTACGGAACGATCAGACTTGGTGAAGGATCGAATACAAGATGTGGATTTCGACGTCGTACATCGTTCCGGCAAGAGCAATATTGTTGCTGATTACCCAAGTCGTTATCCTTTAAAGATAGAGGTTGATGATATAAACACACCAGTATCGGATGATATAGAGATGCATAACATCAGCACCGATACAGTGGTAGTAAAACAGTGCGCAGATCTTTTCTGTAGATCACTAAGGAATGGCTTAACAAATAATGATGCAACAAACTACAAAGGATTTTTATTAAAGAAAAATGTTGTGCTGCCGAGAGAACTACTGATGACAACTCTCGAGGAACTGCATGATCATCCATGGTCGGGAGGTCACTTCGGAATCGCGAAGACGTTGTCGAGGTTCCGCAATGGGTTTTTCGTGCCCAAAGCTGTAAACATGGTGTCACTTGCATATAATGCCACGAAGCATACAGGTATGTCTCCACACATGTTCGCAAGAGAGCCGATTCTGCAATCAAACTTCGAAGTAAATCAAGAGTCTACGAACGAGTCATATGCGTCCAGACATGCACGTGCAAATTATCTCGTGCAACGAGCAAAGGTGAATATAAGAAACGCACAAAGGAGGCAGAAAGCTTACTACGACAAGAAGGTGAAATTCGTGGTATACCGACCAGGTCAGCTGGTTCTGATATACAGTCCAAGACGTATTTCGGGAAGGAGTAAGAAACTTTGTAAGCCGTACAAAGGGCCGTTTATTATTATCAGGAGAATTTCAAACACCAACTATGTCGTGGGGAAAATGGATAACTCATCATGGCAGGATATTGTACATACCAATTTTCTAAAACCATTTGTCAACAGAAGATGCGTTATTTAAGTAAAATATGTGTAAATGTCATTATATTTATTTGACGTTGAATGTCGTGTGGACATGAGTATTTTTTTGTATATTTTGTGTGATACTAATAAAGAGGCTAGATAAATAAAGGTTGAATATTTTATTAATTGTTATGTGCAATGATAGTTCAAAGGTAATTATCGATGGTTTCATATAACTTTATTGACGTTTTAAAGTTCAATTTCAAACAGATCTATGTGCAAGTTGGATCCTATGATTGTTTCTTTTACAGATGCCTATCTGCGTGACCATAACTCTTATTTAAGATATGTTGTATAATAGGAGATAATGTATTGTGTGTAACATTTTATTCATAATATGCGTTCTCTGTTTATTTCATATTGCTGCGCTGCTGAAGATAAATAGATTTGTTTGATTATATTCGGGATGTTATAGCGTAGGAGTTAGGCAATTATTTTTTTTGTCTGATATTAAGAGTTGTGATCTGAGCTTTGTAAGAGAGTCAAATCGTTTTAATCGGTTCAAGCGCCGACGATGGTTGAAAGTTAGTTTTCAATAAGACTCTTCTTTATAGAGTGAGTTCTTTCTCTTTGATGTTGATTTAAAAAATAATTTAGTAATGTGTAGGCGACATAAATAATTTTATGTCATCTTTCGATTTTAGTTAGGTAGGTCTTAAAAGTACTGTGCTACTAAGTCCCTTCAGGGCAAACATTAAAATGTGTCGTCAAATGACACCAAACTTTTCTTTGATGAGGCTGATTATGGCCAGGCTTCTTTTAACCTGGGTTTTTTGCCTGGCCAAGAATGAAGCAATTTTTCTTTGTTCGTGTTTTTCAGTATTTATTACAGTTTAATTGCTATAATTTGAAATTCTACTATCGTTTACTAATTATTACAAAGATTGCTTCGTTATTCCCATTGTAAGGGACAATTCGCATAACTTTTTTTTTTCTGTCCCAGATTTAGTTTATCTAGGGTTCGATGTAACTGTCACATGGCCTTGGGCGTAGCTGATGTAGTGTTCGGACCTCGTCCCACACACTACGGTTCGTTACCTGGCCATCATGTGTCAGAGTTTAAATAAAACTATTGTATCAATTTAAAATTTGAATGAGGAACGATATAAAACAATCGCTGCCTGGACATTCGGGATCTGAACGGGCCGAGTGGAGCCGTTCCGATTGAAGCTGAGAAAAGTATCCTGGGAAGAAACCCGCTTTAAGCCCTATCCCTGGGCCGAGACCGCGATATACGTCCCGGTTCGCTATTTAAAGTTAAAACAACCGCGTAAATCCCTAATAATATAAGTAGGAAGTGCGAGTGATTAAAAAATAAATAATATTTTTCCCTCTTAAGTTGTTATTCTTACATCACTTCATACACGCGTGGTACCCAACCCCCTGGGTACCACAGTACTCAGCAGAAACCTGTCTACCGACTGGTAAATACCAACAACCTTTGTGAATTGGATTTGAAGACGAAACATTGCAAGGTTCAAAGGACACTGTGCCAAAACAAATGGGAACCTTTATCAATACCAACTCAGTTCCTGTATTTTTGCTGCAACTCATACACCGTGACAATTATTTGTGAAGAAGACGTGACGATAAGGCACCTCAGCATGGGAGGAATCATCTCACTGGCCCCGAATTGTATCATAAAAGGAGAAGATTTCAGCTTGGCATCACATAGAAGCTATGGAAACCAACTGAATATTAGCACTTCAGTGTTTGTACCCCGAATTGATCACAGCAACCATATGATCAACATATCACTACCAAATACAGACCTAAACGACACAGATTCCAGCGAGCTCAGTTCAATCATAGATCACCTGAAACAACAAATCAGAGATATCAAGGCCAGTACTACACAACAAGACTACGAGCTATCGACACATGACATACACCAATATACGGGAATTTCAATTTTATTGGTCGCTGTTCTCGTCTTGGGCGGTATGTTCCTGTGGAAACAAAAATACTGTCGAAGACGAGGACGACAGATTATCATCACCCCAGACATCGAACTGCAATACACGGAAGCCAGCGTCACAGAACGAATCAGGCCGCATAACAGCATCAGAGTGAAGCGAGAGGATCATCGAAGCGAAGACAACCTACAGCCAACCCTCAGCAGCAGCAGCAGCGTGAACAAGGCGTCTTCACCGATTAATTTTAAGCGTTCCGATTTGCAATTTTGATCACTATTTTCATAACAAATGTTTAATATTTTCAAGTATTCTTTATTTTGTGTACCTTCTCTTTCTAATTTCTCTCGGTAGGGAATATGTACAAGTAAGTCGCACATTCTGTAATAAAATACTTATGACGTAGAGTAAGCTGACATAATCACATATTCACACACATTCCGCAGTTTAATTGTTATAACATATTATTTAGTACAATAAAGACATTCAACCTAATAAGTTGTCTCTCTCACTAACACTCCAGCAAAGTTGTACTCACAGCAAATTATCAATAGGTACAGCATCAGTTAGCAATCTATCAGTTATCAGTAAATGTTTGGGAAACAAACCCTACAGATGTTGGGAGGATTTATATAGGTACCTATCAGAGAGGTACTGCCTTCTTAGAAATAGAGGGGGGTCAACACACTCCAATTGTAAGGCATTTATTGGCGAGGATCTCATAGCGCATGCTTTTGGCCTGGATCTTATCTAACAAGCTTAAGGCTGCCTTGTTGCATGGCTCCAAGAGAAAGCAACCATAGTCCAAATGGCTACGGATAAGCGCATTGTATACCATTTTTTGACAATAAGGGTGGGCACCCCACCAGACTCCAGACACAGCCCTTAAAATATTAATATTTTTTTCACATTTCTGAGTAATGTAGTTAATGTGATCTACCCCAGATAGCTTTGTATCCAAAACCATTCCTAAAAACTTAACTGAGTTTCTTACAGGGAAATTTTGATCATCAAGAGAGATTAAACAATCAGGAATAGATCTACGGCGGCTGAAAACTACTACAGAGCTTTTGGGTACCGAAAGTGATAGACCATGGTCAGTAAGCCAGTTAGAAAGATAGAAGATTGCTGAGTTTAATCTGGACACAGCATCTGTCATATGATCCGCTGCCACATATAGAGCAAGATCATCAGCGTACTGAAGAATGTTGCAGAAGGGAGTGACTGAGACATCTAAATCAGCAGTATAGATGCTATAGAGGAGGGGACTTAAGACAGAGCCCTGCGGAAGACCTCTCCAAATTATTCTGGGAGAAAGGATTGAATTTTGTACTCTAAGACTAATGGTTCTCCCAGACAGGTAATTGGAAATAAAATTAACTATCTTCTCTGGGACACTCAGATTGAGCAGTTTTTGCCTGAGCACAGGAAGTAGAACATTGTCATATGCAGATGCTATGTCCAAGAATACACCCACACAATACTGATTTTGGGACAAAGCTATTCTAGCATCAGTGGTAAATATGCTGAGATTATCCATTGTCCCTAGGCCCCTACGGAATCCAAACTGAGTTTTTGAGAGTAAACCCTGGCTTTCCACCATCCACTCTAAACGATTTTTAATTAAGTGCTCTAAATTTTTTTTCGACATGGTACAAGAGAGCGCAATAGGGCGGTAGCTGGAAGAATCATCGCTACGTTTACCTTGTTTTAGGATCGGAATTATAATTTGAGACTTCCACTCTTCTGGGGGGAAACCAGAGCAAAAAATGAGATTAAGTAAATTTAGAAAAAAAAATTGGGTGAATGAATTGCTCTTGAAAAGGAATGAGTAAGGGATGCCATCCACACCAGGAGAAGAATCCTTAAGGGACCCCAGGACAGTCGAAAGCTCTTCGAAGGAAAAAGAAGAATCTAAAGGGTGTGAAGACAGCTAGAGGGAAAGAAGTTTGAAGACTCGGCAGCAGTGGGAGCTGTTGGGGGAGCAAGTTTTTGCTCAAATTTCTGTAGCCATCGAGAGGGGTCATTTGAGGTAATGTTGTTGTTGGTTGTAGAACACCTGAACCTTCTAACATCTCTCCATACACGCGATGCAGGGGTACGAGGGGCTAATGCTTCACAAAACTTGCGCCAGCCATCCTTTTTCTTTTGTGACAGAAGTCTAACCGTCTCTGCAGCTACTTTTTGATAGTTTAAATAATTTGCAGTTGTCATGTTATGTTTATATACTCTTTCAGCGTCCCTTCTCATTCGGCAGGCAGCTGAGCAGTCCTGATCCCACCAAGGAGGAGAGGGGATGTTGTTCCTGGGGGCCCTTTTAACGGGAATTGCCTTATCGGCGGAGTTCAGAAGAGCTTGTTTAAAAAGGGAGTAAACAGTATCAATGTTACCAGAGTTAGGAATAGGCAACAAAGAAACCTCCTGGTCAAGAGAATTAGCGTACAATTCCCAATCGGCTTTTGACAAATTATATTTGAGTAACGGATTAAAAGGTGGTGACTCCCTGTGGCTGGCTAGAGAGGAGACAATTATGGGGTAGTGATCACTCTGATGTGAGTCACTTGAAATCTGCCAAGTCAGGCATGAGGCAAGGGAAGCGGAA
The DNA here is from genome assembly GCA_946251805.1 of Cybosia mesomella. Taxonomy (NCBI): domain Eukaryota; kingdom Metazoa; phylum Arthropoda; class Insecta; order Lepidoptera; family Erebidae; genus Cybosia; species Cybosia mesomella. The sequence goes on from OX276411.1 coordinate 13,106,277, forward strand.
CAGATGGTTAAGTCCACAGCACTCGGTCCCCTTTGGGTTAAGGAGGGCCTGCGAGTGGCAGAGCCATAATTTAAGATACAGAGATTCAAGGAATCTAGAATATCAATGAACAAGGGCGCTAACTCATCACAGTCTTGTGATCCCCATGAAGTATGATGTATGTTGAAGTCACCTAGAATTACCTGAGGGGAATCTATAGAACGTAAAATGTTGTTTAACTCAGCTAGTATAGAGGTATTTGGATAGGGGATATAAATAGAGAGATAAGTAATGTTTGCTGCTGTAACAGCGGCAATGTTCCAGCCATCACTGTGTGGAGGTAAAGACAAGGAGTTGAAAGTAGTTAATCTGGAGACCAAAATGGCAGCTCCAGCATATCTGTCCCCCCTGTCATCCCGGAGACAGGCATACCCAGACATCCTGAAATGGGAGCCTGGTTTAAGCCAAGTCTCCTGGATGGCAAGAATGAGAGGCTTGTGTATGTTAATTAAATAAATTAAATGACTTTTTTTGCTTCTAATGCTCCTACAATTCCATTGAAGGAGAGGTGGGAATGTTACTGGTGAAATTTAACAGCTGAGTGAGTTTTGTTTTATACTTTTCAGGTAGCTCAGTGTCATCAAAACGGGTGAGCATGCTGATGAGGGTGGAGAGCAACAGATCCAGAAAGTTGTCATTGCAATCAACATTAATTTGTGGACCAGGGAGAGCAGCACCATTTGAAAGAGAAGAGGGAGGAGATTCAGTAATGAGGTCATGGGCCTGCCTGTCATAGCCAGGGCCAGAAGCAGGGGAACTCTGCCTTCGGGGCATGAATATAGTTTTTCTATATGATACCTGAGGCCCTTGAGACCCCGGACAGAAGACAAGGAAGACAGCTGAGTATCAAGGTGAGAATTCATTGGTTCAGATGATCTAGTTGTGTCGGCGAAAGACTTTCTCACTTGGGGGAACCTAGCCGATGCCTCCATGCACGAAATGCTCTCCTGAGACATGATAATTGTGCACGACACAAATAGACCATAGACACATGTGCCAGTGTCACGTAGATTAAGTAAGCGTGAATATAATGAATAAATTATGAAAATGTTAGATTTACGTAAAATAAAACGTAATTATGTAATAACTTTGATATTAAGCTAAGATAAATAGCTTACTACTGTTAGGAGTTAGTTTTCTGAGTAATTAAGTATGTTAGAGCCAAATTTAATAAAGAAAGTACATTCCCCGAAAAGCGTAATTGCAAATATAATTACGTAAATGCATTACTCAGAATCTAACATAACTTCGTATAAATAGGAAATACGACTTTGTATATTAGTATGTAAGTTTAATTACACCCCGCGACTGCCTCCCACGCCGTAAGAAGCGAATATGCGCTCCCCCGGCTGGTGCCATTTTATTATATAGTAGCTCGCGGGAGGCAAGGCCCATATATAAGCCTGAGGGGTCAATCCGCCCGTCATTCAGTAACCCGACGTCGCACGGTACAGATGTAAGTACCTATCGTCGTGCAAGTCTTATCTCTGCCTATGTACATATATGCTATGTAATTAATATGTAAAACATAAGTTTTATAAATAAATGGAAATGCGGAGGTGAGGTAATTTGGATCGCAGGCCAGCACTACAAAAGACTATAAAAGCAGGGACTATTTGGTAGGAAATGATTGGGTATTGGGCAACAAGTAGACAACAAGAGTCTCTCAAGGAACAAGGAAGCTCAACAGGAAGTAGTAGATCAAGAGTAGTGCTGGGCCAAGTACATCCGATGCCTCACTGACGTCAATGAAGTCCACCCATCCAAGTGTTTCATTCTTCGACTCAACATCCAACAAATACAGTCCACTGAAGGCGACCGCGAAGTAGTGGCAGTCTATTTGGAACCTTATCAGGTCATAGTCTGTTACGAACCACGGTCCTTAACAATAATTTTTATCGACTTCTGCCTGGAATGCTCCGGACAGGAAGGGTCTTTGGCTGTGTGGGGCCCTAAACAAAACATGCAGGTGGGGGATTTTGAATCACATGAAATACCCTCATGAGCCTGGGAACAAATAAAACATCGTGGGGCAGATCTACATTGTGTGGAAGTGTGACCATACCGGCAACATTTCCAACATTGTATGAGGGGAAGTATATAATTCTCTACCGGGAGAGAATTGTAGAAACAATAGACGTGAGGGGGCAGTTTTTGTCCTGAGAAGGTGATCACTACAGTTTGAGTGGGTACATATGTGGAGGTGTTGTTCTCACCTGTGACTCTTCTATTGAGTCTTCTTGCTTTCATTACAGACCCGTATCCTGATGGGACCTCAATGGACAGGACCACTTCTTCTAGGGTCCAATCTACCGGGATCTGCCTAATTATGCCCATTCGGGAGGAAGCGAAAGATGGGATCAAGCAATTGTACTTGGCCCTTGTCAAAGATGGATGAGAAATAAAGCTGTTGGCGTCAGAAGCATTTTTGAATTCCACAGACAATCTATTACGACCCACCCGTTTAACACTGCCTTCAATTATGTTGGTAATTTTATTGACATGCAAGAAATGTCCAAACTTAATAGATCGTAACACTGTTCCAGCAGAGGCATCATCAACATCCCTTGTTACGTGGACTAAAAACGGGCCAGAGTCCGACTCTAAGTACCTGGAAACCTTGTCTTGAAAATCGGGATGAATGTAAGTACTTTGAATGGACGGAGTCGCTTGGGAGGGGATAGTGATTGTTTTTTTGGCGGGGACAGCGTCTTCCCGTGAGGTTTGGATGACACGCTTCTTGGCTGTGGCGACTGTAGGAACATTTACATTATCTATCGTAACACGAGTAGTACCGGGGAGTGGCGTGCTCGGCCGTCCGCCGGGGACGCTTCCCCCTCCTGGGTCTGGTGGATGGTTATCCATAATAATAAATAATAAATCATTTATTCACGTTTAGTTTGCTTACAATTAATGATGAACTTAACTAAATAGTAACAACATCCGTATTTTAAACACAAACTGTAGTTCAACTCTGGTACCCATGATAAGATTTAACTTGTGTTATGGGTACCATGGTTCTCACGAAGTAGTGACATCTTAACGAAATTAGTATTCGCTCATTAAGGACAGGATCAAAACAATAAAAAAATAAAAATAAAATAAAAATAAAAACATCAACAAAATTTAGAACACAAACATATCAGTAATAAAAATAAAAATAATTATCTCAGAACAATATAAGAAAAGAGAGGAACAGGCATAGACTTATTAGCCTCATAATAATGGGTAAGTATGACTAATGGGTAAATGTAGGTAGGCTGCCTAGTATTTTATAAGATTAATATGGGTAATGTGTGTATGTATATGTATGTATGATATATATAATAATATGTAGGTATGTATTATAATAATAACAGTTTCAGTGTATATTATGTGTATGTAAATTGTATATGAGTATAAATTTCGTATCTAATTTCATAATATAGATATAGTGAGTAGGTCCTCTGTCTCTGTGTAGTTCTTAGTCTGTAGCCATCTACTAACAACTATTTTAAGCCTGTGCTTGCAAAGTGGGTAAATATTGCACGATTTATTTATTAAATTATAAAGTCGGCAGCTAATGACTCGAAAATGTTTACTCGCAAGAGTAGTTCTATAAACTTGTACCGGACACACCTGATGAGATCTACGTCTGTTCAATATGGTTTCATCATAGTTCAGCGTCATATGCTTTCTTAGAACCGTTTGAAGCACAAAGATCTGTCGAACGGTTAGCACCTGGCATTCCGCATAAAGCTTGTAGGTTGGATGTATACATAACCTTCAAAACAGCTCTTTGCGCCCGTTCCAACGGCAGAAAATGGGATTTTGCTGCACCTCCCCATACTGTTATGCAGTAGCCTATGATGGATTGGCACAACGCAAAGTAAACGGTTTTAAGAATATTGAAATGAGCAGAGAATCTTAATTTTTTAAAGACGTATATTAATTTACGAACACGCAAGGTAAGTTTGGCCAAGTGTGGCTGCCAGGTTATCTGATTATCGATGATGATACCCAAATGTTTAGTTGTACTCGATCTAGATATATTTGGGCAGTTACATTGCATATTAGTAGGATCTCCAATGCAAGAGTGAGCTTTGAGGTGGTAAGTGTCTGACGGTGGTTGACCATATGAATTTAATGAAAAGGTAAGATATACTGTTTTAAAAAAAGTATATAAGTATGTTTATCCGCATTCTGGAACCCATAACACAAGCTAGTTAAACTATGCTTACTATGGGTCTGGAGAGCGCTATGTAGAATGTCGTAGAATATTTATTCATATTTATTTATTTATTTATTTATTTGCTTAGATTTAAAGTAGCAAGATTAGCAGAAAGCCAATTCATTACAGTAGAAAGGGCGTGTTCAGCGGATGCATAAGTATGAGGCCAGTTATTACCATGAACGACTAAAGCTGTGTCATCAGCGTAAGTGAAAATTGAACAATAGGGAATCGAAAGCTTACAGAGGGAGTTGATATAAACCAAAAAGAGAGTGGGCCCTAGTATAGAACCCTGAGGTACGCCGTAAGTAACAGAAACTTCATCACTAACATATGAGTCGATTTTGATACTCTGAACTCTATTGGAAAGATAATCTCTGAAGATTTCCAGAGCGTGACCACGAATACCCATTTTCTCCAATTTTATTAGCAGGTGCGGAACAGAGACGGTGTCAAATGCCTTAGTCAGATCCAAGAAAATGCCAATACATTTTTGTTTTATGTCCAGTTTATCCACAATATGATCCACTAAGGAAGCCACTGCGTCCTCGGTGGATTTTTTGTTTCTAAAGCCAAACTGGTTAGATGCCAAGGAGTAATTGATCTCCAAAATATTAACTAGGCGAGAGTTTAGAATTTTTTCAAGAACCTTAGATAGTGCTGGCAGCACTGATATGGGCCTGTAATTGTTGACATCGTCTCTGGATCCTCCCTTGAAGATGGGGTGAACAATAGCCTTTTTAAATATGTTAGGGAATTTGGCTGTTTTGATAGCTACATTACAGACATGTGTAATAGGCAGAATCAATGTGTTACTACATTTCTGCAAAAGATCAACACCAATGCCATCCCAACCACTCGCCGCGTCTCTACGGAGGCTCAAAATAACATTTGACACTTCAGATATATCAGTTGGGAGAAGTGTGAGAGAGTATAGCGGTGGGTTGTCATGTATGTCTGTCGTGGGAGGAATATTGTTTTTTGTGTATTTCTCTGCGAGTTTTTTGCCTATGTTGGCAAAATAATGATTCACTACGTTCACCGATGACTTATTATCATGGGCCATTTTCAAGAGTTCAAGAGGTGGGTTCACTGCACCGTCTGTGTTGATAATTTTTTTAATGACCTTCCACGTAGCCTTAGCGTTGTTTTTAGCTTTGCAAAATTCATCTTTTTCATATGCTATTTTTAGATTTTTCAGTAATTTGTTACAGAAGTTGCGATACCTTAAAAATGTGACCTTAAGAGTGTAGTTATAAGGTTCATTCTTTACTTTACGGCTCATATTGTCTCTGTTACGGATACACCTCAGCAAACCTGGTGTAATCCAGGGCTTTATCAGTCGATTTTTCAAAGGGGAATGCTTTATTTTGGAATGGCGTTCAATTACTTTACCTATCGTGGTCACTAGTAATTCTGCTGCCTGGTTGGCATCTGCTATACTTAACACACGGCTAAAGTCAGTCTCTGATATGGCTGTGTAAACTGAAGGATAGTCAACTTGCACTCGTGTTAATTTACGTTCAGAGTACATACTTTGGTTTTCAAGGTTGAGCCAGATGGGGGTGTGATCAGTGATGGAGGAATCGACCACTAAAGTAGTACTGTTGAGGTCTGATTTTAGAAAAACATGATCGAGGCAACGACCATCACGGGTTGGTATCATATGCGTAGGTAATAGACCATGAAAAGCGAGCAGTGTTATATATTCCTCAGCTTCTGGGTCTGTATTGAGGGGTGATATGTGAATATTAATATCTCCCATTAAAACAATATTACGTACTGTAGATAACTATTTAGAAATGTATCAGTTTTGGAATAGCTAGGCGATCTATACATAGCAATCACTGCCACATTACGAGATGGTAGTTTGCAAATTAGGCAGTTGGTCTCTTCGACCCCCGGTTCGATGACACAGTGCGTAAGGTTAGCTTTAACATAAATCACTATACCAGCATTTTGATTGTAGTTATTTTCTGTTTTATAGCTTATGTACCCTTCCAATATAGGTAGTATAGGCGTTTTACTGAGCCAGCACTCTGTCAGAATAATAACTTCCGGCAGTGATTGTATTGGTGACAGGAGAAGGCGTAATTCATCTATGTGTCTATTTATACTCCGTATGTTTAAATGTAATATTTTAGTAGTAGACTTGCACGTCTTGTCTAAAATAGTGACACCATGTTCTGGTTTGCAAAATAGTGCCTGTTGTATACCTATCGTGTCCAGCTCTTCAGCCACAGTATTTACATCCAACATTGATATAAAAGATAAAAAACACATCGATTGACACTCGAGACTGAGCAATAAGATTCACTGAGAACTTAAATTTATAATATAACACGTTACAGTTGGTAGGCAAGCGGTTTATTTGACATAAATTACCACTATAATTCCCTAGTAGAACAGATATATGGACTTGCCAACTCAAAGTACAGTAACCAACTTCATCAATATTTAAGGGAACATATACAGTTTGTTCCGTCGCCAATATACCAGCATATTCCATGAGGCAATCTACGTCTTAAACAAAGTAACTTACCGTAAATACAAACACAAAGCACAATTAGACAACAAAGAAGTACTTAAATATTCCAGCAACTCAATATTTTCAAGAAAAAATATTTTTGGAAAGGACGAACACTTGTAGCAATCACGCGTTCAAACGTCAAAATAAACAATATTAATGTTACAAGGTATCGGAGATTCGAATGATTTCAATTTGACAGCCTTTCGTTCATTGTTTGTTTCCTTAACTTCATAACAATAGAAATGGTTATCAAATTCCAATGTTACTAAAATAATTCCTATCATGATAAGATTTTGTGAATCATACAAATAAACTTTCTGTACTTGAAAAAATACAGGCTGACAATCGCCTGACCTTGTACTATATACTAAGATAGTGCCGGGTACATAGCGAGTTGAAGTAACAGTAGCCCAAGACACTTTGACTAAGGGCTTATTTTGACATAATTCCAAATTGGAGCAAAGAAATTGTTTTTCATCTAAAGTTGTATCTACAACAGGGCCAGTATGGAGGATATCTTCTAATTTACCTTTCATAAAAATTTCGTTTAAATGTAGCTGATGTTTCTTACTTAGAGTTAACGTAACATTTTTTTTATTAAATGGAACATTTGCAGCCATTTTAGATGTTCTATGTTTTGCCTCAAATCGCATACACCATAAAAATACAATGGGACCATACCTTTCAAGAGCAGAGTGATAGTTAATTAAATTATGAAACTTTGGTTTTAAAAATTCTTTGGTGAGTGACATATACAAAGCATTAAAGTCTGCTATCGTTAATTGTAATAATTCTTCAGTCCCCTTTGCAAAAGCTGTAGATAAAACAAGTTCCAAAAGGGCTCTTAATTTCTTATATAATTCCCATGTTTCGTCATCCCTAGGTACGAATTCTCCTACTAATAACCCAAAATATCTCAAAAATGTAAGCATTTCTGACGCTGACATTCGTACGTTGCCATGAAGTAAATGTTCCATAGTCAAAGTAAAAGGTTGGTTCCTGAAGTCAGGTCCATAAGCAAAAACGTGAATTCTGTCATTAAGCAAACTCAATGTGAATAATTTAAGTCGTCTTATATATTGAAGTAAAATAAATTGCATGACATATTTAGCAACGGCTTCTAATATATCGTGCATGCAATCAACGCCTATTTGATTGAACAAATCAAAATTTTTGACATCAAGCCAAATGCACTTTTCTTTGATACCAGTCGCTGACGGATTATTCAGTAATACGTTTGATTCATATTGTGTAAAATTACGTAATAATTCTTTGTTTTCATAACATTGCGTTTTTAAAACCTCTTATTTCACTTTACACGTTCTGCAAGGAAAATTTGCGGAAAAACTCTCCAGGAAACCGGTTATAGCATGAATGCCCAGATTATCACCCAGGATCAAGCCTAGTTCAAAATAAACTACACCGGTAAAGTTAGGTAACTCAAAGTCTAAACCATGTTCACTAAGATAATTCTATTCATTTATCACACAGCGAAAGATAACTTTATTCCCGAATTGAACTCTGTCTGAGGAGTGAAAAAGAAGAACCAGGAATATATTGCTAAGTGTGGATAATCGGCAAGGTGGTAGGCAAGGAATAGATGCATAAACGGCCCCTAATTTGTGCTGTCCTGATCTAGATCCTAAAGCATTTCCGGTTTCATAATCGTCGAAAAATATGAAAATGGGTATTACAATTTTACCTACATTGGACTTTATTCTATTTCGCCAAAACGATCCTTGTATAAAATTTTCTATAGCTGCATTCATGTCATGATCACGTGTAAAACGGTTCATATAATTTATAGTATCAGCTAATACATTTTCAAGTGAAAAAAAAGATTTCAAAACTTTACGAAGTGGAATGAAATGTTCTTCACAGGTGATCGGTACGAGGCGGTTAATACCCATTCGTTTAACCTTTTCCAATCTCTCGCCAATAACAATTGATTCTGGTTTTATGTAAGTTTGTTTTTAAGAAAATAATTAATTCGCTTGTGTTCAGTGTCAAATGCACTCCAGGCATTTGTCAATAATGGTTCAATTGAATCTATAACAGTTTTAAGATTACTAGGTAAAATTATACTATCTGCAGATAAGTTTTGAAGGCGTTGCTTCACGGCCAACAGTAAACTTTCTGTAATGAAATTATGAAAGCCATCAATTATTTTTTGAATAATATTTCTCGGTAGTGATTGATTAGCGTATAAACTGGCTATAAAAATCGACAGTGGGGTTTCTAGTGGTTCTAAATTACTTGAAAATTCAGAATGTTGTTGTGGTTGACAAATAACATCATGAGATAGAGTAGGTGATAGTATAGGTGAAACATCAGTCGCTGTATGATTAGACTGCACATTAATATTTGCTTGACTGGAGTTTCCTGAAGAATGTTCCCGCAAAATATGTCTCCTAAACGAATTAATTAATTGGAATTGACGATTACAGTCGTCTTGTATACACTTGAATACACTAAGTTCCTTTGAAGTGTGTATTAATTGAAAATGTGACCTTAGTTGTTTGAAATCAAACAATTCTTTATGACATATAAAACAAGTTAACATTGTGTTGTAAAATGTAGGTATCTACTTAACACTTAAACCATTTTATAACATTTCACAAACTTACTATTAACGATTATGTTACATACTTGGCAACACTTATGATATGAAAATATATTTTAATTTTAACAACAATATATTTTTCACAATGAAACCTTATTTTTCTCTCTTTTATTTGACGTATTTATACATTGCAATCAGTGAGTAGGGACTCTGTAGCAGTAGATCCTTTGTCAAACGCGGATGACATTTTATAAAGGCCTTTTTGTATGAAGTACCACACAGGGTATGTGTCGATACCGTACTCTAAATTTAAGGCCCATACTATTTTGTAGCATGTATCAACTGCGTGTGTTAGATTTTAGAACTTTCAAGCTAAAAATACCTAAGATATTTATATTAAGAATAAGTAAGTAACTACACTTTATGAGCTTTAAGTATACATTAGGAGATAATTATTGACACTGCACTGAAGTAATGTAACTGAATGTAAAACAATGAAGAAGTTATTCCATAGTAGGTAATAAGGAATATATTTAAATAAGACACACGACCAATGGTTACAGATAAATCATGTTTAATCAAACACCTTGACAATACAAAATATATACTACATACACTGGTTATATTACTGGCACAATTATAATCTCAGACTTATTGAAGAACAATATAAAAGAAATACTTAACTTATACACTGTTGTTCAGTATCGTAGCTGCTGAGCAAAAAGAGACCAAGCTCCGTATGGGAGCTGCTTTTATAGACTACTTTGGTCGTTATTCAAATAACTACCCACTATTATTTATTATCTTAAATTATTTCTAGAATATCAAAATAGCCTCCAAATGTTGCCAATACTAATAAATAACAAACACATATATTGGTCTTTGTAATTGTTTAAGAGAACAAGGTACATATTCATATTTATATATTATTATTTATTACATTACATAGTTATCACGTGCATTATAGACTGTCTTTCATAAATTACTGATTTGTTTTCTCAAGTGACTCACCTACTACTATTATATATGGCTGGGATGGCAATGCTTTTTTTTAAGTGTTGCTAAGCGGTGTTCAATGGCCTGACTAATTTCTGCTTTATAAAGCTTTCATTTCACGTGCTTTATAAAGCCTTCCCGTACTTCTGCTTTACTTGGCTTCCTTCTGAGCTGCGCTTCTTTTGTTTAACCGTGGCAGTATTTAACAAAAATGGTATAGTGAGAAATCCGGATAAATTCAATATTTCTTCGTTCGACGCTGAAAAAAATAGAGGCAAGTTAGAAATTACTTTATAATTGAGAGTCCGACTCGCGCACCTACATTACTACTGACTAGGACAAAATAAATTAGTTTTTGAATACCTAAATATTTTCCTATACATAGATATTCGTCACGTTCAATTATTATTCTCCAATTGTAAATATAAGTTTGTAACCGCTATAAAAAAATAGGAACCTATGTGTTAATAAAATCATAATTTTTGGACATTTTTTTTTCTATTTGTGCTGTGAGACCTTGCTTCTAGCTAAATTTAATGATATTACTTACAAGAGTCCATATTTTTTACTCTGATAAGCTAGCGTTTGACCATATATGCTGCTGCATAAATGGCCGTAATTTAGAGTATTGCATTGATTTAAAAGGTTAAATATACATATATATATATAAATAAATCACAGACGATTTCCTGCGTCTTTTTATGTTTGACACTTATTGCGCCCTCCAGTTCTTGTACGATTTCAAAGTGTCTGACAGTGAATATTGTTATTTTATTTGCTTATTATGAACGTAGTCGTAAGGATATTACATTTAAACATGATATGCTGATATTCGATTTTGAACAATTCTCGGTCACTTTGGACGTCCAGTCATACTGGTACTTATATGGCACACTGTATTTTGTCGTATATATCTCGTTCATAGTATTATTCTTAGGACGACCGTTTACAATGGTAATCAAGTGGTGCACGTATATTGTCGTATATATCTCGCGCGGTGTACTTTCTTTCTACGTCCGTTCTTAACGGTAATCATGTGGCACACTGTATATTTTCGTTGATATATTCCATAATTTCTCCCTTTCTTTGGGCGTCCGTTTATAACTGTAACCTTGTGACACACTGTATATTATTTTTGTACATTGTACTCACTTTTAACTTCCATTTTTGCTTTATAACTTTATTTATTCTCGTTTTATTTCTTCAAAGCATGGACAGCTAAATTAACTTAAAAACAAGATTAATTGTAAACCACTGCGTGTTTTTTCAATTTAATATTTGGTTAGTCTATGAGATCACGCAGTAGACCGGTAATACGCACGCACATAATAAAATGTGCTATAATTTATTTTCTATAATTTCTTACCAACACCTACATCTAGCATTCATAGACCTCGAAAAGGCATTTGACCGCGTGTCACGTAAACAATACGTGCTAGGTGGAGCGGCAGGACATGAGAGTAGGTAAGTACATGTAGGTAGCAGAAGTATCTAGAGATTGCCTTTGTATAGGTACTTGGTGGAGTGGCAGGACATGAGAGTAAGTACATGTAGGTAGCAGAAGTATCTAGAGATTGCTTTTGTATTGGTACTAGGTGGAGCGGCAGGACATGAGAGTAGGTAAGTACATGTAGGCAGCAGTAGCATCTAGAGATTGCTTTTGTATAGGTACTTGGTGGAGTGGCAGGACATGAGAGTAAGTACATATAAGTAGCAGAAGTATCTAGAGAATACTTTTGTATAGGTACTTGGTGGAGCTACAGGACATGAGAGTAGGTAAGTACATGTAGGTAGCAGAAGTATCTAGAGATTGCTTTTGTATAGGTACTAAGTGGAGCGGCAGGACATGAGAGTAAGTACATGTAAGTAGCAGAAGTATCTAGAGATTGCTTTTGTATAGGTACTAGGTGGAGTGGCAGGACATGAGAGTAAGTACATGTAGGTAGCAGAAGTATCTAGAGATTGCTTTAGAAATAAGAACTAGGTGGCAGATGAATCTGTCACATAGAGCTTATTGAGACTTCCTCAGACAGGACATAAATATCATGTGTTTTTACAGGAAACTGACTCCATCTTCACATCCAGTAGGATCTAAACAAAGGGGGGGAGGGCGTTTGGTAGGCGTGATCCTATAATAATATTAATAGGTATATACTTAATTATATTTTTACGAAATAAAACAATATTTAATTAATTTTGTATTATTATTTTTCAAATTGAAACGAACGACAAAAACACACAAAGTAATAAATCAGTCCAAGTTACGCTAACGGTAACGTAAAATCACTCTTTAATTCGTATTCCTTAGATTAAACTAACTATAGCGAGCGCAGTCACGACGTGGGGAACAAGTCAGCGAACGTAGTATGTGACTCCGCTGTCATGCTCACCCGTGTGGACTGCGCTCAATGTCTCGCTCATACTCTTGCAGACAGCTTGCTACTCTGTAGCTTTGTACTGTACTAACATAATTCTTCCAATTAATATACCTTTACACTCTATAGGTACACTAAACATACATTGTAACCAAATATTTTTATAATATAATTAGGTACCTTAATACAAACAAAATTAAGTTCTGGGTCAATTCTATCAGGTCATATTCTACCTATTTCTTCGATTATGTATTCTGCACAAAAACTTTTATTTTCAGCCAATCTTTGTTCATTAAAAGTTCTGGGTTCTGATCCTTTAATTCTTCGCATTCCTTTCGTTTTGGTGGTTTTTTATTTTTGATATGACGTTTGAAGAATGTAGTAACTACTTTCTTTTGAGCATCACTCCATGGCACTAAAGTTCTCTTTTTTCCTTTTTTAATATTTAGTGATTCTGCGAATGGAATTTGGGGGTCAGTCTGATTCTGGATTCTGGACGATCCTGGCTGCGGTTCATCATGTGGAGACTGTCTTGACACTGACAGGTCTGGTAAGTCATAATCTAATACATCTTCGTTTACAACGTTTTCTCCTTACAATTCTTCATTCAAGTCCAATTCTATGTCGTTTAAATTTTTTCCTTTGTATAAATCAGCTTTTCCGTCTTCCATCAGAAGCAAAAATTTCGATATCTTTGCAGTTTGGTAAACATCATCTGGCAGCCTGTACGATTTTCTGTGTACTTCATTTGTGTGACCCATAAACGTAGCCAGCAGCTCCATATCATTATCTGACATGCTTAGTACTTGTGACAACGTCGCCTAATGTTTCCTCAGCCTTGTGGATGAAATAGCCTTAGGGTTTTTTGCGCCTGATTGCTTCGATAATCTGTCCAAGACCTTGTATCCATAGATGGAATTTTCGAAACCTGGGTTCCCGAATAGAAATTTGTTAGATGTTGAAACAAACTTGTCCCTTACGGAAAGCAAGGTTTCGATGTCTTTTTGAACCTCTTCGGTGAACAGTACGGGAACTCCACGGCCACGTTTTCCTCTTATTACAACTCTTTTAATTTTTTTGACTAGTATCTGTTCTGAAACCGTGAGAGCCCGGTCGAACTCTTCATACTTTTCGTTATTTTGCATAGTGTCATTTTCCAAGTAGTCATGTAGGTATAATCGCTGCAACTCTCCTGGCCGACGTCGATTCAGTAACAAAACTCTACAATATACTGTTTCCAATAGTTCTATGTATGTTGCTATGGTATATGATCCTTCATTGATATTTTTAACAGCTTGGTCAGATTTATTTTTTAGATATGCTTTCAATAGTTTCAAATCATTAGCTAGCGGTATTATAGTAATTTTGTTCCATTTCTTTTTATTTAGGTCGGTCGCAGCCTGGCTGGAAATATCAAATTTCCAATTGGAGTCTATTAGCTGAATCAATGTTTTTAGGCCTGCTTCTACTTCAGCTGTGTGGACTTCAGTATAGGGGCGTTGCTTCTTCAATGCCATCATTATTGCCAGATTACAGCACTGCTTAATACTGGTAGCAACATTCATGGCATATGTTGGCGAGTCAAATCTGTCTTTCTCCGAGTCAAATTTACCAACAATTTTAGTAGCTGCCACGAAATCATCATAGTGTTCCGGTTTAAGTGCGTCAAAGAAATTGTTAATTGTTGGTTTACCTTTCTTTAGTTCAATCAATAGCTTTGCCATTTCTCGCATTTTTCGTGATACAACATTCACGAAGTGCTTGTCCCTGTGAGTCTTTAAGTATTGCGAGCCATATGCACAGATCAACATGTCAGACTTCGCAACAAGTGATATCTTGTCGGCTCTCATTCTAGGAAATACTGTTGTTTTCAGTTTCTCATCTACTTTCAAATTTCGCAGCAACAAATTTTGTGCTTCTGATTGGACATTTTTATGGGACTTTCCACTGCATTTCTTCATGTGTTTCCATAACAATTTTTTTGAGTAAAAGCCTAAGCAATCAGTGCAAGGTAAATAATCTGTATGTTTTTGTTTTCTCATCGGTTTTATAACATTTACCGAATTTTGAATATAGTTACCTTTTTTCCTGAGTTCTGTAATTTTGGTTTTTCTTTCGATGCTATTTTTGGGGTAAGAAACAATTCTCTGTACCTCTGGTTCGTACATATGTTGTCTTAACAAATGTCTTGCAAAATTCGGAACTAGGTTTTCACAGTAAAAACAAAAATCTCTGCCTCGAATTACTTTATGGAACACTTTTTTGGGCTTTAGGTTTTCTTTTTGGGTCTGGGTAGTGTTAGGGTCTTCCTCAAAATAACTATCCATTGTTACATCGTGTACTGAAGAAGCAGTACAGATCTCATTTTCAGGTACTGAAGGAACAGTTATGATCTTATTTTCAGGTACTGAAAGAACTATCACATTTTCAGGTGCAGGTTTCATTAAGTTCTTTGCAACGGAGATAACTTCGCGACAGGGAGAGTTGCTAACACAGCTGAGGTCACTTTCTTCATCGTTTTGCAGATAATACGTGAACGAAGTATCCTGAATGCGTTTGTCCAATATTGCTGGTGACGAATATTTCCTGTAGTCTGGAACTTCTGACTGTAACGATAGAGCGTTATCCTCTAGGTCGACTGGTTTCAAAGATTCACGGCAGTCCAGGGAATATTCATCTTCCGAACTAGTCTGCAAAAGAATATTCAGTTGTCAAAAAACAATAAAAAAAATTAAAAGATCATTTCCAGACCTAAAGTAACTTACATTCTAGAAATCTATTCGGGAAAACGGTGCATGCTGTAGCTACTTGGTATCATTTTCACAAGAAATGTGAAATGTGAGGGAACATTAGAGTAAATACCAGGTATTTCGTATGTATAAGTATGTAGCTTCATCGACGTATCTTGAGATTGCTTTTGTATAGGTACTTGATGGAGCGGCAGGACATGAGAGTAAGTACATGTAGGTAGCAGAAGTATCTAGATATTGCTTTTGTATAGGTACTTGGTGGAGCGGCAGGACATGAGAGTAAGTACATGTAGGTAGCAGAAGTATCTAGAGATTGCTTTTGTATACGTACTTGGTGGAGTGGCAGGACATGAGAGTAAGTACATGTAGGTAGCAGAAGTATCTAGAGATAGCTTTTGTATAGGTACTAGGTGGAGTGGCAGGACATGAGAGTAAGTACATGTAGGTAGCAGAAGTATCTAGAGATTGCTTTTGTATAGGTACTAGGTGGAGTGGCAGGACATGAGAGTAAGTACATGTAGGTAGCAGAAGTATCTAGAGATTGCTTTTGTATAGGTACTAGATGGAGTGGCAGGACATGAGAGTAAGTACATGTAGGTAGCAGAAGTATCTAGAGATTGCTTTTGTATAGGTACTAGATGGAGCGGCAGGACATGAGAGTAAGTACATTTAGGTAGCAGAAGTATCTAGAGATTGCTTTTGTATAGGTACTAGATGGAGCGGCAGGACATGAGAGTAAGTACATTTAGGTAGCAGAAGTATCTAGAGATTGCTTTTGTATAGGTACTTTAGGTACTAGGTAAGTGGGGTGTGTGTTGGGTAACCTCCTCGAGTGTCGCTCCGATTCCGATCCCGCTGCAGTCCGGGGGGAACAGAATCGGAGCGGCCGGTACACCCTGGGCGGCGGTCAATGGCTTCCCCTTCACAGGGTTGGCACTGATCGTCGGCCAATACCCAACGTGGCGGGAACACATCGCTCTCCGTACTCCTCTGCTTTCAGAGGAGACAGGATGAGCGATGCTGTTAGTGGTGAGATGGCCCAGGGTCTCTATGGGTAACCTTACACCCCGGCGTCTGAAGACCCGAGACGGCGTGCGGTTTTAGTCGGTGCAAGCCCGACATAACCGCCGGCGGCGGGGTATCCGAAGAGATTTCCGCACGAAAAAAAAAAAAAAAAAAAAAGTTAGGTACTAGGTAATGTAAGCTTAATCATAATTACCGCATGATTTACACACATAATATCAATGTACTAGTATAATTATGAAATGATTTATTATGACATATCCGTTTATTTTGTGTTATGCATTTACAATTTAGTTTATAATTAAAATATAATTCTATTAAATTAATCCATAATATTTTGAGCTAAAAATACTCAAGCCAGATTTAAATCATAATGTTTGTTTTGAATGTTAAAATAAGTGCACTTCCGCCTCAACCATTTGTGACGTTTCCGCCACGAGACTACGTTTGAGACGAAAGTGGAGAGGTTGTCATTCGTTTACTGACCGCCGAAGCGACAACAAGTGTCATCGAATTAGTGTAACGATAAAACCTACCGCCATTGTGAAATTGTGAGCAATAAAATCATAGTACAAAAATCAATTGGTGTTTGAAGTGTGGTAATCCCAATAGTTCAGAAGTGGGATTCGTTAAGGATACATAAAATTTCCTTTAACTACGCCTACAGAAACGTAAGTACACGTGTATATTTTTTCTATAATGTTGTAGGTACTAAAGAGTGTGTATTAGTATCGTTTTTTTTTTCTTGCTACGTAACGCGGTTAATAATAATCTAAACGTAAATATGAATTTCTCCTGGTGTGATAAATTAATTTAAAGCTTCAATTTCAATTTTTTTAACAATACGAATTGAACAAGTGTAGACTTACTTTAATATAACTACGAGTACCTACCTACATTGAAAAAAAATTGTTGGTTAAATATTTTCACCTGACGGTGGATACGTTTGATATTACACTAGTCTAGAGGTATCATCATTGACATTTGCACATTGATGCGTGCATACTATAATATCATTATATAAGGTTAACTTTTGTACGAAACATGTATACATATTTGAACTATAACCGAGATCATTATCAATTATGAAATGAATTAATTTACAATGAACTTATTTTTATTGATTTCCTTGTCAATCATCAACCATTATTTAAATTTATAACATTTCATCACGCTAAATAAGCACAGCAACCTGGACTGCATTTAACTTCTATGTAATACATATTGTATACCTGTCTTGCAAATGAATAAACGATTTGATTTAATGATTTACGAAGGATAGAGGCCTTATAATACTTATAGTAAACGTTGTATTCATGCAACGTCTTAACAGTTCAAGTTTTTCTATTCTTGTGAATAAGCAGTGCTAAGCTTTTATGTTTTAAGTTTCAGTAACATGGATGGGACAGATACCCTAGGTGAAGGGTTTGATGATAATGTCCGAGGTCAAGGACTGGTCGACATGGAAACCCGAGGTCAAGGGTCCATGGATGACAACATCCGAGGTCAAGGATTGGATGATATTGAAACCCGAGATCAAGGGTCCATGGATGGTTATGTCCGAGGTAAAGGACAAGTGGATGCTGAAGCCCGATGTCAAGGGCATATTGATCATAGAGTTCGTGGTCAAGGACTCGTGACTGAAGAAACCCGAGGTCAAGGGTCACAAAGAGGTCGTATTCGAGAGCAAGGGTTAAGAGCAAACGAAACTCGAGGTCGAGGGTTTCGTTTGGCTGCATCTCAAGAATGGATAAATGACGACGGTAGAGATCAAGAAGCGGGAACATCCCGGGAACGCGTAAGTCGTAAACGTTACTTCCGGAACAGTAGCCAACGACGGAGGAACCTAGTATCTGACGATTCCGATGACGATAGGATGGGTTTAACGCAATCAAACGGCGTACGACGCATCTCAAAACGACGGATGAATCGGCGAAATAAGTATCTTGCCACGTCCTCCGAATCGTCAGGTGAGTCCGACAAAGCTCATTCAAAATCCAAACGCCCAAAAGCTTACAAAGATCGTCTGATCTTTGTAAGCTTTTGGGCGTTTGCTATTTTAGATAAAGTACTATCAATTGTGAGAGATGTGAAAAGTTCAGATAAGCATAAGTTATCTTTCGACAAAAATGTTATACCAGAGTTTGATCCCATGACTAAAGAGGAGACTATACTGATTTGGATTATAAAAGTAGAAGAATGTGCCGAAATATATGGTTGGGATGAGAGAGAGATAATCCACTACTCTCTCCCAAAACTTTCTGGGATTGCGAAATCATGGTATCAAGGTCTCCCTACCCTTTTACATACTTGGTCTGAGTGGAAAAAGAAATTGATAGAATCTTTTCCATCTCGAGAAGACTATGCTGAACTTCTCACTGAAATGCTTGGCAAACGAGTTCGTTATGGAGAGTCGTTGGAGCACTATTATTATGCGAAGATTAATCTCTTAAACAGATGTAGACTTACGGGCAGGCAAGCGGTTGATTGTATACTTCATGGCATAGACGATCGTGCAATCAGAGTAGGAGCGCAAGCCGCTCAGTTCTCTGAGCCAGAACAAGTGCTCAAATATTTTAGGACGGTCAAAGTAGGGAACCCTCGGGATGTAAATGATAACTTCAGACGTAATAGGACCGATAAGAACGCTGGGGCTAGTAGCTCAAACAACAAACCACTTGATGTTAAGTCAGGCGTTAGCAATTCTAATATAAGGTATTTTAACTGTAACCAACAAGGTCATCCCAGCTTTAAATGTGATAAACCTCTGATTAAGTGTTCGAACTGTGACAAATTAGGACACCAAGCTGTCAATTGCTACAGGACCAAAACTAAAGTATCATTGCCCAACGGTACCTCGGATAAAAATGAGAAACAGGTTTCGGAACTTAGTGTGAATAACGACAGTAATGATAAGTACATAATGAACATACAAGTTAACGGTCGAAATTTCGAATGTCATTTGGATCTCGGCAGCCAGTGTTCATTGATAAGACAAACTGGTGCAGAATTACTAAACACCAATATTGTAAAGAATATAGAGTTACCCATACTACGAGGCATTGGTGAAAATTTTATCCGGCCTCTTGGTATGATAATAGCGACAGTACAGGTGCAAGGGATTGTAGAATCCGTAAATTTATATGTTGTAGAGGATTATGTACTTAGACATTCCGTGCTACTGGGTCATTCTTTCTCAGAAAAGCCATATTTAACCATAACAAAGACCCCCGATACAATAATTTTCCAAAAAGCACCTCACAATGAAAAGATCCACCTCATGTCGTGTGACAATGTCGCGATTCCGATTGGTGGGTTGCGCGCTATACCAGTGGTAAATAACACTCTCAGTGATGGCACGGTATATGTTGATGGCTCCATTAGAGGGCCAAAGGGACAAGAATATTATCTCCTACCGGGTGAATATATTGTCAAAAATAATATCTGTGCTCTTCTCATTCATAATATATCCAACTCGGTTATCAATATAAACAAGGATCTGCTTCTCACTAGAGCCACATATATTAGCAAAATGTTATATGCGAACGAAGTTACAGTTAGCACAACTGAAGTCGATGATTCTATAAACTGTAACCCAAATCTCTCCGCAGAGGAGCGTCTTTCACTTCAGGAAGTGCTAATCGAGTACAAGGATTGTTCTCTAGCAGTCTCAAAGACTTAGGATTTACAAACGCTACTGAAATGATAATCGACTTAGAAGATTCGGAACCCGTTGTTTATAGACCATATCGCTTGGCATATTCGGAGAGATTACAGGTCAGGGATATGGTTCAAGAAATGCTTGAAAATGGTATAGCCAGGGAATCGTCTTCGCCTTATGCAAGTCCAATTGTTCTGGTAAAGAAAAAGACTGGTGAAAAAAGGTTATGTGTCAATTATCGCGCTTTAAATCGCAAGACAAAAAAGGATCACTATCCTTTACCACGCATCGAGGATCAATTGGACTTGCTGTCAGGTAATTTCTTATTTACATCACTGGATTTAGCATCAGGGTATTACCAGATCCCCATAGAAGAAAAATCCCGCCACAAGACTGCGTTCGTAACCCCTGACGGACAGTTCGAATATAATAGGATGCCATTTGGGCTCGTAAATGCACCTTCGGTTTTCCAAAGAGCAATTAATAAGATCCTTGCTGAAGCCAAAATTAAATATGCTTTAATATACATGGATGATATTCTGGTGCCATCCAAAATTTTTGAAGAGGGCTTAACTAGACTAAAAGAAGTACTTGAGTTGATAAAAAGGGGTGGGCTGACTTTAAAAATGAGCAAATGTAACTTTTTCTTCGACAAAATAGATTTTCTCGGTTTTGAGGTAAGCGCGAATGGTATTCGACCAGGTGTAAGGAAAACTGAAGCCGTTTCGAATTTTCCAAAGCCCAAAAACCAACATGAATTACGACAATTTTTAGGATTATCTGGGTTTTTTAGGCGGTTTATCAAAAATTATGCCATAATAGCCGCACCGTTAACTGGGTTGTTGAGAAAAGAGCAAGAATGGGCCTGGGACAGTGAACGCGAAAAATCATTTGCTTTGTTAAAAGACCTGTTATCGTCACGACCACTCCTCTCTTTATATGACCCGTTGGCCCAAACTCAACTCCACACTGATGCTAGTAAACACGGCTTGGCTGGTATCTTACTACAGTTTAACCAAAATGGTGTATTGCAACCTGTGTCGTATTTCAGTCGGAAGACCACGGCGGACGAACAAAAATATCACTCCTTTGAACTGGAAACTCTGGCTGTCATAGCATCACTCAACCGATTTAGAGTTTACCTTTTAGGAATCAATTTCACTATACATACTGACTGCAACGCCATTAGGTCAACGCTTACAAAACGAGACTTAGTCCCTCGTATTGCAAGGTGGTGGATTCAACTACAAGAGTTTGACTGTTCGATAGAATATAGGCCGGGCGCGAAGATGTCGCATGTCGATGCACTAAGCCGCAATCCAGTAGATGATAGTCAATCGGATAAATCTCATATTCTCGATGTCTTATCAATCGAATCGGAACAAGATTGGATCACCACTGTCCAATCAGCGGACGAGGAGATAGCCAGGATAAAGGACATCCTCAACAATCCTGATGCACAAACTGTAGTTGATGTCCATAAAGACTTCAAGCTTAAAAACGGTCGCGTATATCGTATAGTAGGTGACGATATAAGATGGTTTGTCCCTAAAGGAGCGCGCTGGCAAATTCTGAAACGAAATCATGACGATGTCGGTCATTACGGCTACGAAAAGACATTAGAACGTATTAGGCAGCATTATTGGTTCAGTAAAATGAGACGTTTCGTTAAAAAGTATGTTTCGGCATGTCTAGAGTGTGCTCATCATAAGGCACCAGGGGGTAAACGCGAAGGTGGTTTGCACCCTATAGAGAAATCAAAGGTACCATTTCATACAATTCACGCGGACCACTTGGGTCCTTTTATCAGGAGCAAACTTGGCAATTGTTATCTGTTGGTCATAATTGATAGTTTCACTAAATTCATAAACATTACTGCCGTTAAAAACACAAAAACTCTTACAACTATAAAAGTGTTAAAGGACCATATCAGCTTCTTCGGGGTTCCAACACGCCTCATTACAGATCGCGGCTCTAGCTTCACCAGTAAGGCGTTCAAAGATTTCACCACAATATACGGCATTAAACATGTATTAAATGCTGTTGCAACCCCAAGGGCAAACGGCCAGGTTGAAAGGTTCAATCGATCCATAACTGAGGCGCTGGCCACGTCCAATCACGGTAAAGACGAAAAGAGTTGGGACGAATGCATTAACGATATACAGATAGGTTTAAATACCGCTATGCACAAAACGACTCAAAAATCGCCGTCCGAACTGTTATTTGGCTTTAATATTAACCATAGATCACAAGGAATATTAAGCGCAATAGTAAACGACACAATTAACGTAATATCTTCAGACGCATTGAGTACTGTTAGGGATGAGGCTTCCAAACGTATTGAAGTACAACAACAAAAAGATACTCAGCGTTACAATAGCCATAGAAAGCGATGTAAGACATACAAGGTAGGGGATCTAGTACGAATAGAGAGGCAAGTGCCTCATGACGGTCAGCCCCAAAAGCTTGCCGTTAAGTATCAAGGGCCCTATCGCATACTGAAAGTGCTCCAACATGATAGATTTATTGTTGAGGATACCCCCTTGTCGCGTAAAAATGGTCGCCGCTACGAAGGTGTCGTAGCAATAGACAAGATGCAACCTTAGATGAGTTTTGATCGGAACTTTGACAGTAGCTCTAGTGATGACAATAACGACGTCGACGGTGTTATAAATGATAGTGAAGTTGAAATGGAGGAGAATGAAGATTTAAATAATAATTAATTCAATAAGGTTATGTAATTAATCTATTATGATTTATTAGTGTATACTTTTTAGGAATAATACAATGTTATTATTAATATTCAGGTCTTCGAATTTTTTTTTTTCCTAAATGTAATATTTAATTGATTTTATGTGACTCCTTTATTGCGAAGGGACTCGCAACAAGTAGGATGGCCGAGCTGTAAGCTTAATCATAATTACCGCATGATTTACACACATAATATCAATGTACTAGTATAATTATGAAATGATTTATTATGACATATCCGTTTATTTTGTGTTATGCATTTACAATTTAGTTTATAATTAAAATATAATTCTATTAAATTAATCCATAATATTTTGAGCTAAAAATACTCAAGCCAGATTTAAATCATAATGTTTGTTTTGAATGTTAAAATAAGTGCACTTCCGCCTCAACCATTTGTGACGTTTCCGCCACGAGACTACGTTTGAGACGAAAGTGGAGAGGTTGTCATTCGTTTACTGACCGCCGAAGCGACAACAAGTGTCATCGAATTAGTGTAACGATAAAACCTACCGCCATTGTGAAATTGTGAGCAATAAAATCATAGTACAAAAATCAATTGGTGTTTGAAGTGTGGTAATCCCAATAGTAAGTATTAGGCGGAGCGGCAAGACACCCGCATGGGTACAAAATGTTTGTGTATGAATGTTATGTATGTACTTACAACATAATTTGGAGGTGGAGTGTAGTTCGATTCTGTTCCAGAAAAGTCTTCACCAAAATCAGATATATCCTATAAAAATATATAATTATATTTGTCCTATATAAAACAAACTAGATTTATAACTTTTTTTAAAGATTACTAGTATTGTGTTGTTAGACACAATACTAGCAGTCTTGTTAACCCCTCTAGATACGCTAACAATGTGCTTGTGTAAGGAGTGGGTTTACGTTCGTAGTGTAATGAGTAAGATTCGAACCCGGGACCTCTCGATCACAAATCCGACACCATAGCCATTGCGCTACGACCGCTTTGTAATTTAAAATGTAAAACACCTCCAACACACATTAATCACGAAGAAATAATGCAATTTTATTTGATAACTATGTACTTAAGTAGATCTTTTAAACCTAGTTTTTAATTAACTGTACAACATGTAACAGAATTGTGTAGGCAGTCAAATTATAAGGGGTTGTTTCTGTTAAGGACGTCACTTTCAACAACTGTCAATACGTCAAACCGTTTTTCTCAGAGCAACTTTATTTTTACTACGTGTTGTGCCGGGCGATCAGCTGATTTGTTGATTCAAATTTACAAACATAAATACCTAATTAAAAACCTTATCTCCTTATAATGGACTCCAATAATGTCCTATCGAGGGGCATAGGCCTTTAATCGAGTAATATTATGTATTAGTTAAAACAATGTTAATAAATATCTTACCTCCGGGTCCAGGTCCAGGTTATAATTATTGCGAGTTTCATTGTTTTTATCTGTAAACAAAGCAAATAAGATTAATGAATTATGTTCAGTGACAGACTGACAGATAAACGGACTGCGGATAGCAATCTTTAAGAAGGTAGGAAAGTAGAAAACCCGAAGAACTAGAAAGAGAGTGCTTTGATATGCTTGCTTAAAAGACGAATTATTTCGTAAGTAGATAGGTACCTACCTGTAATCACCGCCGCTGTGTCTATGCGATTTCCTACCTACTAACCTACATAGGTAGGTCCTTACTAAAACGCAACCCAAGACGAATGACTAGGTAGTTCTAATACCTACACCTACTAATAATAATATTATTATAACATCACGGCGATTGCGCGCAAATTTTACCCACATTTTGCCATTTATTCAATACTTTAATACTTTGAAAATGTACTTACCTATTGCCAATTGTAAAATCCTAGTACTTCTCTTCATTTTCTCCAAATACACAATCACTTTCACTGCGGCGTCGTTACGGCATCTGGCCGGTCAAAGAATGAGTTGATATTCAAAACAAAAACATTCAACCACGTGCTTCCCGCCCTCTCACCCCGCGCACCGATCGAGACCTTGAGCCGCTTCTTACCTCTGCCGATTAGTCTCTTTTTGCGGACGCAATTAAATCCATCATTTATATTGATAAAAACTTTTAAAATATTTGCAATATACGGTATCACTATAAGCGGTGAAATGAACGGTGATAAAATGGTGTATAAGTACGGCGCGATGATATACGCCGCTCAGAGCGACCTCGCGGTGTGTGCGACAGGTCGCTGAACTAAATTATGCGCCGGATTTCACTCCCAAGTCAAAATTACGTCCATGCCAAATTTTTGCCCAGGCTCTCTGACCTTAATATGGCGTCCACAGAAAAAAAATCAAGGTTTTCAGTTTGATTTGAAGTACGGAACCCTAAAAAGAACTTGGGTAGTTTAGGAAATGGAATAATTTTACAATATAAAAACAAACACTTTCACAGTTCTGCACTAAGTTCAAAGACCTGTATTGCGGTTCTCGGAAATATTCACATCATACACACAATTACATACAGAACTAGAAACACAAATTTCGCTTAGGGAGAAAATGTATGTTCCCACCAGGAGTCGAACCTGGTACCCGCAGCAGCGTATAGAGGGCAGGCATTTACGGCAGTGGCAGCGGCAGTTCGATTTAAGAGTAAGGATTATATCACACCTATTAATCGATAGTTCATCAATGGTTTGTTGTATACTACGAGCACCTAACCCAATAGAGAAGTAATACGTGCGAATTTAAAAGAAAACATTTTTGTCAACTAAGTGCGGTGCCGGGGGAGTTGTGATCGCTCCGAAGTACTCCGAAGTATTCCGAACACGACCGCTAGGGCGTGCGCTGTCATGACTTTATGCTTTCTATCGATATCGATAATTGTTTTTTAATTTTTATAATACTTTCTTTCAGTATCAGTAACTCATAGAATAATAACACAATAACACATAGAAGCCGAGTCTGCGTCTGCAAGGTGAGGCAATTCATACTAAGCCATAAGGGCTTATCTGCATTACTGTGTACGTTAGTGCTCAAGGTCACTACGTACAGAGAACAGCTCCCGAAATTTTTATTCTAAACGACGGTTTTTGCAGTGAATGGGTGTCACAGTACATCTTAGAAGCACAAGTAACATTGTACCATTACATTTCACATTTAAGTAGTGCATTTAAATGTATATTTTTACGTAAAACATTAAAATTGAAAAATAAATAACACATGAGGCACTACGGGTAGATTGAAATGAGAATAAAAAAGATTTTCACATTTTTTTATTATATTTATTTTACAAAGTGCTGTTATTGATTTTTAAAATGAATTAATTTTGTATATATTCTCCTAACTGCACGTTTCCCTTCAGATTTTTGATTTTTAAATATAAATGTCATCCTCGTGACAATATATTTCTTTATTACACTTTTCGTTAAATCAATAATATGATTGGTTTCTTCGGCGTAAAATTGATGATATGTGTACTCCGGGAATAATTGTTCTTCTGTAAAGCTACTAAGAGCTTTATGGGTTAACCATTCAGCGGTGATTTTTCCTTTAGAGTCACTATTGATAAAATCTTTCCTAATTACGGACTCGCAACGCCGACATATTTTAATGACCATTTGTGAGGGATAAATTAATCCTCCATTATCTTTGTAGAATATGAGACTCTTTATTTTCGTCTAATGACACTAAAGCCTTTATACAGGTATTGCATCTTATTTTTTTTATTAATGCACTACTAACGTAGCCAGCAACATATTCTATCACATGTTCCGAAAACTGTGAGAGCTCGACAGACTCGAGGGCTTTCTCAATATCTTCTTGACTTTCAGAAACTCCGAAATCATCATTATTTTCTGCCTGATTTGGCGTAGTCATATTTATTTTAGCTATCGCAGATGTGCAGTTTAAGATAGATATTTTTTCTAATGGTATACAATTACCCGTGGATGTTTCCATTAATTCTGTGTGGATCAAATTTTTTTATATATCGCCTCGAACAAACGTGGAGTCGGGTTATCATTCGAACCACCGTGTGATCTTATTCCGGCAAATAGAAGTTCAATATGGTCCTGTGATATTTTATGCAAGGGCAAAAATGTAATAGGACTCTTTGCGTCACATATCAAATCCTGAAACATTCCTTTAGTGCTATCTATTGCGACACAAAAACCGATAAATCCAGTAAAACGCGGAGAATCGATCAATTTAACCGTTTTGATTTGGTTTCGTGATCTGATATTTGTACTGGCTGACAGCCAAAAATTTTTACATTCGTCCAACTTTTCAAATATCTTGACATGGTTGTCTTCGTTCAAAGCACGTTTATAACCATAGCCATGAACATTGGAATCAAGAATATCGAAAAGATCATTCATTAGTAGCACCATTCGAGCTGTAGCCTTGACCCCTTGAAATTCGGGTAATCTTAGCGACGTTTCACAAAAATTTAAAGCAGTAGCCACACTGCGGCTAAATAGTTGACTTGCCAATTTTACCTTCATTATATCCGTTTTAAAATGTATATGCTTCGCACGCAATTTATTCGCTAGGTGAAAATGCTCTTTATCTTGAATTTCTTGTAAATGTTGAATATACTCCCATTTTAAACTATTTCCATTTTCATCCTTGAATTCTCTATATTGTTCGAAAGCGTTTCGAACCAATTTCAACATGTGTACAGGATCCAAGAAAATGAATACGTCAGCTTCAGTAACCGGGTGCTTAAATGAAGTTTTCATATTATCTGCGGTAAGATTACAGCCTAGCCGTTTGGCCATTGCTAAATTAACAGTACAACCATCAAATGTAAGTGCTTTGACTGTTATTTTGGACTCATGGCACAAATCAATTGCTTGTAGCACTATATTTTGTTTTTGTTCTGCATTGGTTTTGTCAACTAAGAAATACCCAATAGGTACCTTAAAACGACCATTAATCGGGACAACTAATAACACTAAAGCTTCTGTGCATAAGTTGTTGCAATCAGTATCTAACTCTCCACCAAAATCGACATATCCAAAGGTGCGTTGATTGGATGGGACAAACTCGACTTTACTTTTAATCTTGATTTCATCAAACACAAGTGTAGCAATCAAATTAGTGGAAATCATTTCAGCTCTGTGCTTTAACGCGATGAGTGATTCTTTGGTAAATCCTGGCTTCCCTTCTATAGTTTGATACCACTTAGATAATGTTCGCAATCAAGGCAGACACGTGTCAAAAGTTCTCCTAACATATTTATATGCTTTAGCCGAATAAAATGCAAGAGTCATTGCGAATGACCGAAGTTCAGGAGAATATTTTTTTCTCAAAACGTGGCCTGATTTTGTTTTCATTATCTGTCGTTTTACTAGTTCTTTATTGCACACGCCAATTTGATTTAAAATGTTGGCATTTGCTGTGGTAACAAAATTTTTGGATTCAAGTTCTTTAATTATTATCTTCAAAGAGGCAACTTTTTTTTTTAAATATCAGTTTTTTTCTCAAATTTTTTAATTGTTTGTTTTTATGATTAAGTTTTTCAGATATCTGTAAAATCTGTCTGCATAGTCTTTTTTTAACTGGCGAATTATATTGAGAAGGTGTCTCTTCTTTTATTCGATGTTGGTGTAGTAAGTCCCGCTGGCTGAATTTCTTAACAGTTAACTTTTATTATTATTTTTATTATTAACAGTTAACTTTTGCGCACTTTGATTATCATTGAAAATATCAATAGTATACAATTTTTGTGTTATTTCATACAACAAATTTCTTAAATAAATTGCTTCTTTGCAAGCTTCTGTTATTGCCATATACTCGGCTTCACTACTAGACAGCGCAACAGTTTTCTGTTTCTTTGTTTCCCATGATATTACACAACCTGATAATGTAAAACAAATTCCAGTGTATGATCAATTACATTACCTCCCCAATCAGCATCTACAAAACCTTCTAATATTGAATTTCCTTCAGTTGAATACTTCAAATATAACTTCTAGTACACTTCAAATGTCTCAATAATCGCTTTACATAGGAACAATGCTCTTTGGAATAGCAGTTATTAAATTGACTTAAAAAGGCTACTGTAAACACAATATCAGGTCTTGTCAATACAGCCAAATACATTAAACTTCCTATGATTTGCTGATATGGAAACTTATTTATACAATGTTCATTATTAGATATATTTAATTTCACCTCCATTGGAGTCTGTATAGGTTTGCATTCACTCATATTAAATTTATACAACAGCTGATCAATATAATCTTTTTGACTTAATGTCACGGTTTGCTCTGATTTATTGAAATTTACATTTACACCAAGACACTTCTTTATTTCTCCTAAGTCTTTAATTTTGAACTGACTAGCTAACATTTGCTTCAAATTACTTGTCTCAGCAATATCATTTGAAAAAATAAAGAAATCATCTACAAACAATGTAACAATGGTTTTCAATTTACCTTGCATTTTTGTATACATACATGGTTCTATTTTCGATCGAGTATAATTCATACGTAATAAACACTCATCTACTTTCTTATTCCATGCTCTTGAGGACTGTTTTAGCCCATAAATGGCCTTTTTTAATTTAAGTACCTGACCATTCTTAGTTTTTTCGGAAAAACCTTTTGGTATCTGCATATAAATAGTTTCCTCAAGAGTACCGTTCAAGAAAGCAGTTGTTACATCTAGATGTGTAGTATTCAAATATAGTTTTACTGACAGTGCAAAAAGTAACCTCAAAGTTGTATGTCTCACTACGGGAGAAAATGTCTCTGTAAAGTCCACACCTTCAATTTGCGAAAAACCTTTAGCTACTAATCGCGCACGAAAACGAACTTTATTCTCACTGTCATACTTCTTACGGAGTACCCACTTGCTCTGTACAACTCTAACATCTTTCGGAGCGTCACTCAACTCCCACGCATCATTGTCTTTAAAACACTGTAACTCTTCTTGCATTGCGGACTGCCACTGCTCCCTCTCTGGTCCATTCAATGCATCATGCACCGACAAGCCTGCTGCATCATCATATGTCTCACCATCTACACACAGGTTTGAAAACCCAAATCTCTCTGGTGCCTTCCTTGTCCGTCTAGGCCGTTCTTGTGGGCTATTCGCTTCAACCTCTTCCAGTGTGCTGTCTGCATCCTCGTAGTTGCTTTGAACATACGTCTCATCATTAGACTGAAAAATGTTTAAAAAACTATCAGAATCATTTTGACTGGACGTTGACATACTGTTTTCGGGCGAACTCTGGATAGATATTGATTCTTCTGGTTGTTCAGGATCATCGGATTCCTTTCTATCCCCCACTGAATCAACATTCTGAACTTGCACTTCAATGAGACGTTCAGGATTTGATTCCTTCTCTATGATGATCACGTCTCTACTCGTCGTTACAGTCCTTGTTTTTGGATTATATACTCTGTATCCTTTTATATTTTCTGGATATCCAATGAGAATACATTTGGTCGACTTCTTGTGCCATTTCTTTCTTTTTTCTTTTGCAACATGGACCATTACAGTGCTGCCGAAGATTTTTAAATGACTTATGTCAGGTTTTGAGCCAGTCCACAGCTCATATGGAGTTCTATTGTTTAATGCTGCTGCCACAATTCGATTCTGCAGGTATACTGCCGTATTTGTGGCTTCACCCCAGAACTCTTTACCTAAACCTGCATCAAATAGTAGACATCTTGCCTTTTCTACTATTGTACGGTTGAATCGTTCACACAATCCATTTTGTTTTGGGGTGTACGGATTGGTCTTCTGATGTTTCACACCATAACTATTCAGGTAATCTTCAAATTCTTTACTACAATATTCCAGCCCATTGTCACTTCTTAATACTTTGATTGTTCTTTTTGTTTCATTTTCCACTTGAGCTTTAAAAATCTTGAAATACTTCAAAGCCTCATTCTTGTGTTTCAGAAAATAAACAAATGTCATCCGACAGTGATCGTCAACAAACAACAAGAAATATCTGGATCCACCTATAGACTGATTCTCCATAGGTCCACAGATATCTGTATGGACAATATCTAGTAAATTACTGCTTCTCTGACCTGTGCTCTTGAAAGGTAACCGGCACTGTTTTTCTTCACAACAAGTCGAACAAGAAGATTTGCTAATGTCAACTTTTTCATCAAGTTCATACCTTTCACGGCGTTCTTCATCTGATTCAAATAATCTTTATTTACGTGTCCTAATCTGCGATGCCATGTTACTCCTGACACAACTGATGCTGCTAAACCAACTTGTTTTTGCAGATTAACCTTATACACACCGTTGACCAACGCTGCTGTTGCTATCAATTCATTATTTTTATTGTATACTGAGCAACCACTTTTGTTAAAAGAGATTCTGTTGCCATTCATTATCAATTGGCTTACTGATAACAAGTTTGTTGTCAGACTTGGTACACATAATACGTTGCGTACATCAATGTCGTAATCATGTTTTTCTGTTGTAGTTGTAATTTTCACATCTCCAGAACACAAAACTGACACCGTCTCACTGTTAGCAACCACAATTTCTCTGTTTTGTTCATACTGTGCATTCATAACCCAATTTTCTTTAGCTGTGAGGTGTACACTTGCGCCCGAGTCGATATACCATTCATCTTTGTTGAAATTTCCACTTAAAAACACTGCGCTAAAAGCATTTGACTGCATTCTCTCCTTATTTTTCTGATTTGACGAGTAATTTTCGTTTTTACACTGACTTTTGTAGTGACCGACTTGTTTACAGCGATAGCATTTTATCTGTTTTTTATTTGACGTGCTATCGACATTGCTATTTCTGGCCATAGACAAACTAGTGTTGCTTTTCTTTTTTGATTGAATAGCGAACGCACCGCTAACTTCACTCTCGTCATGACTTGACAAATCCATATCCAACAATTTGGTTTTGATGGAATCTGCCGTTATAGGAATGCCGGAATGCTCTATTGCCATGATCATAGGGGAAAAACGATCAGGCAATCCAGCTAATAGCAATGATCCTGTCCATAAATCGTTGATTTCAAAACCTGTTCCGCTGAGTTTCTGTGCTGTATCAATAATCTGCGTCACATACGACGTCATCGAACTGCAATTCTCTCGGCGAATCGAAATCAAATTCCTTAATAGACTTATCCTTCGCGAAAATCCACTGTCATCGAATAATTGTTTCAGCTTGTCCCATAATTCTTTGGTTGATTTAACATTTTTCACATGGACGTATAACGACGGGTCGATCGTCATAATCAATTTCGCCTTGGTTTTTTCGTCATCTGCGGCCTTAATCTCTTGATTTAATTGTGGCTTCACACAATGTTTCATGCCTTCAAGAATTAAGTAATTCTCCGCTGCGAAACACCATTGGCTGTAGTTATCGCGCCCTGTAAGCTTCGGCACACTCACAAGATAGTTCGCGGTCATTGTTGCGATTCACTTTTCTCGTACACTGCGGTAATACGGCGAAATAATAACAGTCTGTCACTATATAGTTTTTTTTTTTTTTTTTTTTTTTTTATATTTATGCAGAATAAACAATTGATTATCGCGAAATTTTGAGCGTAAGGCCCATAACCTATAATAAAACAACGGTTCTTTCAATGGCGGTTAAACGACTGACTTTTATTTTCCAAAGTAAACAGTAGTACACATTGTAGACACTAGATGGCAGTACGAGTCTCATATTTTAGATATTAACATTTCAACAAGCATGTTAGATATATTGTCAACACCTACGAACGACGGCACTATAGATGGAATCGAATACCATTCATATAAGCCATATGTAACTACTTTTAACTGGAATGATGAGATTCGTATACCAATTAACCAACAAGATCTATACGTAGGTACTTCCATGAGTACCTTATATTTAGAAGGAACAGTGATTCTAAAGAAAGGAGATGGAAACAGAGCCACAGCCATCCAATTTACGAATAACTGCTTACTTTACTTCTTTCAAGATATTCGATACGAACTGAACGGAATCGAAATCGATAAAATTAAAAATGCGGGAATCACTACCACCATGAAATCATTATTAACTATGAATGAAAGTGATGCGAAGATGTCTAAGGCTTGGGGTTGGGATATTGATGGTTTAAAAAATATAGATGGAGGAAATTTTTCGGCCTCTATTCCTCTGAATACTATTTTAGGATTTGCTGAAGACTATAAAAAAGTTTTAATAAACTGCAAACACGAATTAATCTTGTTACGAAGCAATACAAATCTCAACTCCTTAAAACTAAATACAGGTGAAGTTGTAGAAGACATAATAATTAAACAAATTATATGGCGTGTTCCGCATATAAAAGTTTCTGATAAAGCAAAGCTTCATTTTCTTAAAGTTTTAGATAAAGATAGATCTTTGCAATTAGCGTTTAGAAATTGGAATCTGTATGAATATCCTCTGTTACCTAAAACTACAAAACACACATGGTCTGTTAAAACTTCGTCTCAAATTGAAAAGCCTAGATATGTAATTATAGGTAAACAAACAGGAAAAATAATTCAAATGCTGATATGTCTCGCTTTGATCATTGCAACTTACGTGAGGTTAAAGTCTATCTCAATTCTACATATTATCCTTATGAAAACTTAAATGCAAGCTTTTCTAACAACAAAATAGGTTTATTATATGAGCAATATGTTAAATTTCAACAGTCTTACTATGGACGTCGTCCAGAACCATTAATGTCTCCTAAAGAATTTAAAGACATCGCTCCCCTATTTGTTATTGATTGCTGTAGGCAAGTAGATAACTTAAAAGCAGGTCCTGTGGTTGATGTACGTGTTGAAATTGAAAGTGAGCAAGACATACCTGATCAGACTTCAGGGTACTGCCTTATTCTCAACGACTGTATCGTGGAATATAAACCACTAAGCAATATTGTTAAGAAAATATCATGAATCAGAATACCATTATTGTTGATTTACAAGGATTTAAAGACAAAAATAATAATTTCATCATAAAGGAGTTAGCTTTAGCTACAGATTATTATACTCAAACTTTTCTGATTAAACCACCATATTCATTTAATTATTTATCGCAAGAAGAAAAAAACAAACGAGATGGTTAGAACGTAATCGGGGTCTATATTGGAGCGAAGGCTACATAGACTATAGAGAATTTAAACGTATCATCATACCTCATTTAGCAAATAAAACTATAATTGTAAAAGGTTTGGAAAAAAAAAGTGGGTGATGGAATTATGTTCCAATTGTAATCCTGTTAATATAGAAGAAAAGGGATCCTGTAATTTGCTGACCTTAAATAACATCTATTGTAAAAATATGAACTTTAATTGTGTTAATCATAAGAAGCATTGCGCTTTAGCCAATGTTATTTATATAAAAAAAATGGTATACGGATAATCATAACAAATTTTACTGATTGATATTTCAATAAAACAAAGTTTTAATCACTCAATGATTTTTATTTTTCTATAAATACATCTAATATACATTAATTAATCTTTATTACGATATATAACTATACTATATTACTATATATATTTAACAACATTATGTGTATGTGTGTGTGTATGTGTGTGTGTGAGTGTGTGCACGAGTGCGGATTTGGATGTGGTTGCATGTGAATGTATTTCTATTCACCATGTAAATGTAATAAGCTTTCTGTAGTTTTGTAGTCAAGGTTTTGCAGCCATTTCTTGACTTTAAAGTTACATCTGTTCTTAGTCAGTGAATAAATAGATAGTACTCTGTTTATTTTGTTGTAAAGATTGCTACCTTGATAGTAATAAAAGCGATGTGAAAAACTTGTTTGATTTATTTTTTTCACAGACCCTATCCTGCCTACGCACATTGTCAGTGTTGTCAGCATCATACTTTATTATACAATGTTTTTTGACTACAGTGTTTAGAATAAACAGCTGACGTACCGTAAGTACCTTTGTATGTTTGTAGAGTTCGATGGTGGGGTGAAAAAAAGGCAGAAAGTTACTTACTTTCAGTATTACTCTTTGAGCTCTTTCGATTTTGAGATAGTGAGTTTTTGTAGCACCCCCCCCCCCCCCCCAAGTGGTAATACAGTATGATAGCTGTGATTGACATAAGGCCAAGTATACGGAGTTGATCAGTTGCCTATCCGCTACGTGTCGTAAATTCTTAAAAATTGCTATGAGTTTATGGATCCTAGCAGTCAACATATCAATATGGCAGTGAAAGTTTAATTTCTCGTCTATCATAATACCCAAATATTTAATAGTGGACGTTTTTGGAGCCTGGGACATGAGCAGCAGGAGGTATTTAGATTGCCACACGAATGGGATATTAGTTCGTAGTCTGTGTCAACCTTTGGTTTTTTTAAGGAAAATTGTATATATTTTGTTTTGTCCACATTAAGTGTCAGCGCGTTATCATTGAGCCATTCGGTAACCATGTTAAATCCTTTTTGGGCATTGAGAAATACTTCGTCCCAGGTTTCACCGCTAAATAGCAGGGCTGTATCGTCAGCGAACGTTACGATCTTAGCTTCAGGGAGCTCCAGCTAGCAAAGGTCATTAATATAAGCGAGAAATAGTGTTGGGCCTAATATGCTCCCTTGTGGAATTCCATAATTTACGGGGACTTCATCACTTGTTAAATTATTTATTTTAACACATTGTTTCCGGTTTGTTCAGTAGTTCTCAAAGAGTTTCAACTGGTGACCCCTGATTCCAAGACACTCCAACTTCCCGATCAGAATTTGGACAGAGACTGTGTCAAATGCTTTCGCAAGGTCCAGGAAAATAGCAACAGTTTTCTTTCTATTGTCAATGTTGGATACAACATAATTTGTTAGTTCATGCACTGCATAAAGTGGATATTAGACCTAAGCCAAATTGTGCCTGGGATAATAGATTACTCTTTTCTAAGAATCTTACTAATCTTTTATTAATAATTCTTTCCAAAATTTTTGACAACGATGGTAGGATTGAACTGGGCCTGTAGTTATTGACACAGCCCCTGTCACCAGCCTTGTGAATCGGATGTATCCTAGATTTCTTAAAAGCCACTGGGAAATCTCCTGTAGCTATACATAAGTTACAAATATATGTTATATGTGGAGTTAACAAGTCCTTATTTGCCTTTATGATATCTGCCGGAATCATGTCCAAGTCAACTGCACTATCACCTTTAAGATTTGATATGACTGTACCTATTTCTTCGTCATCCGTAGGTAGAATGACAAATGAATTGGGATTTGATTTTAATGGCGTATGTTTTGGTTGCGAAATTCTTTTTGTTATATTTTCAGCCAATGTTTTTCCTATATTTACAAAAAAATTGTTAACCTCATTAATGGCTTGGAGTGGATTTCTCCCGGTCATTAACTCGACTGCATTCTCCTCTGTTTTAGTGGTGTAGGTTATGTCCTTTATTTCTTTCCATAGCTTCTTGTTATCTCCCTTTACCTTCTGGAGCCGTTCCTTTTCGTAATTACTTTTTAATTTTTTTAATAATGAACAGCAGAAGTTCCTGTACCTTTTATAAATTAGTTATAATGTGGCATGTAATGTGCATGTGGCAATTGGCATCTTGTTTTGTTTTTTTGTATAAGTTATCCCTGTTTCTAATACATTTTAGGATACCTGGTGTTAGCCATGGTTTCAGAATTCTTGTTCGTTTAGATGGTTTAATTTCTTTTGAATTCGAGGTTATTAGTGTGCGAATTGACTTCATAAAATAATCCACAGCATCATCCACACATGTAGTCATGTACTGAAATCTGTATTTTTTATGTCATTTGAAAACCCAAGATAATCAATACGATTGTAAACCTTAGTGGGTTTATGTTTAGGAGTAGTGGCTGTGTAAAGAACAACAGCATTGTGGTCAGTAACATTTGTCTGGAGTACCAGACAATGAGCGGGTAACCTCGTCTTTAATAAGATATGATCGAGACATGTTTTGTAATGTGTTGGGTATGTATAACCGGGGAGAATGCCATGATAAGCTAGCATATTCATGTATAGTTCCGAATACACATCAATGTTGTTTTCAGTAATGTCTATATTTATATCACCCAGCACTGCAATATTCTGAGTTTTTGAGTAATTGTTAAGAAGCTTATTGAGGGATGCGATCAAAATATTTACATTTTTGTAACCTGGAGCGCGATAAATTGCCAAAATTACGGTGTTATTATTAG
This sequence comes from Cybosia mesomella, assembly GCA_946251805.1. Classification (NCBI taxonomy): domain Eukaryota; kingdom Metazoa; phylum Arthropoda; class Insecta; order Lepidoptera; family Erebidae; genus Cybosia; species Cybosia mesomella. Next base: position 13,143,267 of record OX276411.1, read on the forward strand.
GTTTTAGGACCAGGCAATTGGCTTCTAATAAATTGGGTTCTTCAAATTGGACCGACAGGTCCTGTCTATAGTAAACGACAACACCTTCGTTTTGGGTGAGATTATTTGTAGTCGCGAAGTGATTGAAGCCGTCCATAGTTGGAATGTTATAGTTAGAGTGTAGCCGACACTCAGTTAACACTATATAGTCCCAGCACACCTTACTACTAGCGATTATGGGTTGTAGCCCATCAATGTTACAGTTAATACTTCTTATGTTCTGGTGTAATAGTTTAGTGGTGTAATAGTAGACTTTTGACTTTGACTTCATATATCGATTAGGGTCAGGCAAAAAAGAACTACATTGCTCCGTGTTGCAAATTGTTGATTTGGCTACATCATAATCATCAATCTCATTTTTTATATTCTTTAAAGTATTGAATTTTGTATAAAAGAGCCTACAGTCGGAATTAAGAAATAAGGCAATCTGTCAGTACACTTTAACATAATTAGAATCAGACCCTGGCTATTATTGGATATATTTTTGTATTTAAAGTGCAATGCATTTTTTTGACGAACCAATGATATGTAGTTGCAACTAAGCGTAGTGTTTGCGAGTACACTATCATGACTATCTTGTAAGAATGATCCATGTGAAAATAGGTGTGAGTATGATTGGTGTGTAATGTTAGTTGTAATTGTTATGTATATTTTGTAGTGTGTTTGTATTTTACTAATAAATTTCAAAAAATCTGTGTTAATTATTACGAATACAGCATATTGATTAAATAAGCAAACAGTTAAACATGCGATTAACTGATAGCCCATGAAATGGACTATGATAAAAAAGTAACAAGTAATAATAATTGATTTTCCTAGTCACATACTCTTTTTAAGTTTCTCCAAGTCGTCTGCGTTATCGATTCGTATGCGTGGTTCGTCAACTTTGCGTCTTAGAAACACTTTACCGTATGAAGTCCATGCACCCTCGTAGTTGTGGTTTTTTGCGAATACTCTTGCTAAGTAGTGGAGATGTTTAACCTTCTTCGTTAAGGATTCCGCTACGTATATAGCCTTTACCGGACCACTTGTTTGCAAAATTGTGGTATTAAGTCGAAGGTCTAGACTCTTATCCGTATTGTAAGTTTTTACCGCTTTAATAAGGTTTTCTTTTTTGAGTGTTGAATTCAGATTAACTATAATCGGACTATCTGTTTTATCTTGCAGTTTCATCCTAAAAACGTCATGGATATCCGTTTCCAGGATTGGGATGTTGACGACTGATCCAATTCGTTTTGTTATTTCAATTAACCGTTGTTTATTTTCTGACTCTATTTTAGGTATGTTTCGTAACTCTATTGAGCTAGAAAGTGAGTTCTTTTCTAATTGTTCAACTTTTGCTTCTAATGTTTTCTGACTCTATTTTAGGTATGTTTCGTAACTCTATTGAGCTAGAAAGTGAGTTCTTTTCTAATTGTTCAACTTTTGCTTCTAATGTTTGTATATAATTTTTTTATTTCTTATTTTCTAGTTTCAGATTTTTTATTGTGCTCAAGATATCGTCGTAGTTGTCGGATAGGTGCTGCATTGAGGCTTTTATTTCTTTGTTGTGATCCAATATAACGTCTATGGCTGATTTCAGGGTTTCAAATTTCTTAGTCTGCTGGTCTTTCATATCTTCAATTATTTTCCTCAATTCACACATGGTTGTGGTGTCACTATCGGTTTGGTCTACTAGTTTTCGTTTTGTTCTTCTGGTACTCTTTGTGTCAATTTTTAATTGATCTTGTAAAATATGGAGTGTTGAATCTGATCCGTGATGTTTAGGCGTTACACTTTTTGTTGGAGTACTTTTAGTGGACATATTAGCTGGTTAAAACCGTATAAATATTTAAAATTTTTACTAAACTGACACTATTCTTGGACCACACACTATTAATTTTCCGCTGATCGCTGCCGCCTATGAATTATGGCAAGCGATATCCGATGAAGTTTGACAGTACACTGTGAGGTTCGCAGCGAAGCTTAGACGTAATGTCGTCTCACCTGTTGCTGTCTTTCTCCCACTATCACTCTGCGTATCTTAATGCATTCTGCGCGCCTAGTACCTCGAACGATTAAAAACTGGTATTTTTGCCGAAAAATTAATTATATTATATAACTAGCTGACCCGGCAGACTTCGTACGGCCTCAATCGATGACAAACCTTTTAAACCTTCTCTGGACCTCCACAAATAATTCAAGACCAAAATTAGCCAAATTGGCCGTTCTCGAGTTTTAGCGAGACTAACGAACAGCAATTCATTTTTATATATAAGATTTTCGATTAAAAACTTGTGTAATGAACACGTCTGTACACTTTCGTGATCCGGGGGGAAGATGGTAAACATGTACGAATTGAAGCACCATTCCACAGTGGCTGATTACTTTAACTTTAAAGAATACTTTAGTATTGTTTTAATGGCACTTGTGGACTCAGATTATAATATCCTTTATGCTAATGTTGGATGCCAAGGTCGGATATCAGATGGCGGAGTTTTTTCAAGTTTGTATTGAATATGGGTGTATTGAATAATATAGAAACGTTGAATGTGCCAGAAGATATTGAGCTGCCTGGGAGACCGTGCCGGACACCGTACGTGATTATTACTGATATCGCATTTCCTTTGACAGAAAGATTTCTAAAACCATATCTATCTTTAGGCAGAAAGGGATCTAAAGTTAGGATTTTCAATTATCGCTTGAGTCGAGCCCGTTGCCTTCGAAAACCATTTAAATTACAACCCAAGAAAGTAACAAAAGTTGTGATGGCATTAATACATTTACACAATTTTCTCAGAAGAAATAAAGATTCTAGGCGTTTATACCAACAGTACGCGTTTCAAGGTAACAGAAGAAATGATACAAATGACGTGGAATTAAACATCGAAGAGTCTGAAGAAACTAGTGCAGAAAATGCAAATACTGAACCAATAATGCTGTACAATTTTTCGCCCGGTGAAATTGTAAGGGATGAATTTGCAGAGTATTTCTGTATAAATCAAGGAAAAGTTCCTTGGCAAAATAACCATTAATATATCGCACCCTCAGTGGAAATAAATTCAGTTATTAAAAGTTATTTAGAATTTAGTTGATTTTAGCCAAAAAAATACGCTTTTTATATTGATTTAAATAAAAATAATTATAATACCAAATATTTTTCATTATACTTGCTCATAATGATGCTCTAATCTCACCGAAATGAGACATATACCTAATGATACCTATTACCAAACTGTGGTTTTTTTTTATTATTTTCCCACGAGTGTGTGTCATTACACGTTTTTTTATTTTATTGGTTGAGTTGCATTGTTATTAAAAAAACTTAGAAACAGAGATCGTGTTCAATAGAACAAATAAATTAATATACCTACCTATTGCTTGTTCTTTTCATGCAACTTCGTATTTTAATAGAAAATTTCATCTTGTACGTGTATAATAAATTAATAAACCAAACTTTAACTGAAATATAACTTTTGTTTTCGTTCTTTTTAAAACTATAAGTAAATTCACCATTTTTTTACACAGAAAAAAAAGAAATCTCATTCTGTTTAGTCTGTAACCAGTGTTTTTTTATTATTGCCACCAGCCGCAAGTACCAATAAGTATCGCAATTCGTTTTTACTGGTGAAATTATAGTTATTTATCAATTAAAATGTCTCCAAGTATGTATTAGTTATGAAGAAAACGATTTATGTACCTACTACACCGCCCGATATATACCTACACATATACTTTACAACGTCCGATATATGATGTGATTAATGTGAAGTCCTTAACGTTATGGAATGTTTACTATCTGTAACCTGCAAGGGTAAGTATCTATTTTAGCATTATGATTATTCACAAGTATAATGAAAAACGTCGTATGATACACGTGTGTATTGTTGATCCCCGTCTTCGGCTCTCTTTAGACCCTCGCCTGGCGGCTCGGGTCTCAATATCGCCTCAGCGATAATCACCAACTTTACACACTTGTACCATAATCTACTATACATATTACTTTTTTCCTTCGTACTGAAAAATCAACATTTTCCGGCTTACACCTTTTTCCACTGAGGGTACGATATATCAACATTCAACATACCTACACTCGAATATTGTTGGTACTCGAATATTATAACATATACACACAGATACCCTTACGTAGACAGAAAAAGCCATAAGTATAATAAGGATAAGGATGTTTCTGTTTTCATAAAAACTAATAATATAATTATAAATTGAGAGACAAAAAAATATAATGAATTAGGTGAAAGAATTATTTAAGAACTTAAAAAAGGACAATAACAGGAAAAAAATAATATCTACATATATACGTTTACGATACTTCAAACGTACCTACACTGAATAAACAAAAAATTAATGGTATCTATTTTACTGAACCTCTTATTTTAAACAATGGAAACTTCCTTATTTTGTAGACCACTTACCATTTGTGAATCCATAGAGTTTTGACGTTTATTTCTGCATGATAAAAATAATAATGATTTGTAGGCAAACCATTTCAAAATAAATGATGCATTGGCGCCTGATCCACTCCTTTTGCTGTCTTGTTCTTTCTTTTTTTCTAAAGAGAAAAAAAACAACACATTGACATTGTTGTCATTTTTAACAATAATAGGCAAAGAATCCATATTAAATACTGAAAAATATATTACTGGTGTAATGAATAAGTACTTGACAATGACATTGCGTTGGCAGTAGTGATAGATAGTTTATAATAGAATTTCTCAAGTGCCAGTACTTCAAAATGAAGTAGGTACTATTACATTGAGAGGAGACTTCTTGATAAAGTAGAACGGAAAACTTTTTACTCTTGCTGACATGTCTATTGCCGAATTATGCGAATTATGAATTTACCAGCCGGGTATTGTTAATCATTAGACTTCGTTGTCAAGGAATACTTATACCCTCAAGCGGGGTAAAGGAAAACTTGACTTAACTTCGTTGGCCGTCTGTCTGTCAGGACCATTTTTTCAAGAATGCGTGAAGGTACTTATTAAGTTAGTTTTATAACATATTATTTTTGCCTATTGAGCGATTTTACAACGGAATATCAAAACCTAGGTGACCGTCTGAATGGCCGGTCAACAGCCATATTTAACGTTGAAATAGTGTCACGCCCTAAGGTTATTGTGTTCATTTTGCTATTTGCTCATTTTGCGTGTCGTGCTCATTTTACGTTTTGCTCATTTTGCGAGATGCACATATTGCGAGTTGAACATTTTGCGATTTGCACATTTTGCGAGTTGCACATTTTGCGTTGCTAGTTGCACATATTGCGTGTAGTGCTTATTTTGCGTTTTGCACATTATGCTATGAAGGGCTATATAATAACGAAACGTGTACTTTTTGTGCGTGTCAAAGTTACCAGCCGCACATGGGTAACTTTGACACTGGTGGAGCCAGTCATAGAAAACCGATATAACTTAATTTTTAAAGCTTCGGGGTAACTTCAATATGTATTTTTTAAGATACAAGATCTACCGTCGAGTAAATAAAACCATAAAATGATATATGTGGGTACTATATTTATTGCAGGAATATTAAGTTAGGAAAGTGTGTGACACATTTCTTCAATTTTACAATCAATCCAAAAAACATTAATCTTAATCATAAAATGAGTTTTACTAAAATGAAAATTATAATCAACAACGTCTTGCTAATTTTTATTCACCCCATTCCATGTAGAGTAAATCGTCATTGATGTGGTAAATACCACATGATTTTAGTTGAATTTTGCTCATATCGACTATTGAAATTATATTATCACATCTTATTTTCACAGTCTCCCTCTTATCTCGCCACTTCCAGCCACCATTCACATTCTTACTCATACAAACGATGATATAAAATGGATAAACCATAGAAACATTTTTCACAGTAAACAGAGACCCTTCATTTCTAAATATAACTTGAGTTCCTGGCAAGATATCTGAAAAAGACGTGGTGGGGCTTTTAGTGTTCTCTGCTATTTCTTCATTTTCTATTCGGGATTGCAAATCACCATCAAAACCAAACAAATCTTCTATGGCGACATCTCCCACTATGATATAGAGGGAGATGTCGCCATAGAAAGTCACTTTAGGCGTCGCTTCTAATGGTTCGTCGGAAGCCGACTGGACATCTTCGTGCGCAGACATATCAATTTGTGTTAAACAATTGTTTTCTAAAAAAATTTGGTTCGATGTTGACGGTGTAGGGATATTTTGGTCAGTATTATCTTTGTTCAGGGTTTTTTTTTTTTTTATTTTTCGATCCTTGAGGGCGACCTCGTTTTGGAGCTTTATTTGGTTCGGTGGAATCACTAGACTTTTTTGCCTAAGCTTCAGCTTTTTTTTAATAATATAATTCAACCTCTTCTAATGAAACGCTTTTACCAACTCTTATGGGCATTTGAAATTTCCTCTGATTTTTTATGTCTAGATCTGTGTTTCGTAATTCGGCTAAATAACTTCTGAAACTCTCACCTAAAGATTCTCTGGCACTCTCGGCGTTTATCGGAGTTTTGGCATATTCAGGAAGTCTGTTCAACACCTGTTGTCTGTCCAATGGGTAGATTCCAGTGGCTTTGAAACCCGCCAAAACATTCTTTGCTGTCTGCTGGGCTCCCAATTCTAAAGCCCTTTTTACTAGAGCAGTAAAGCAATTTTTGGGAAGTGAAATTGCGTTTTTGCCTCTTGCAGTATGCCGCCAATCAAATAAAACAGTTCGCCAATTTGCCTTTAAGGGGCTAAAGTAGCCAACGTCGAGTGGCTGGAGATGTGTGGAATTAGGTACTAGGCAAATAAATCCTATGTTATTATCTTTACACAACCTTAAAGTATTCACTGAGATGTGTGAACTTAAGTTGTCACAGATAAGAAAGAAAGAAAAAGAAAGAAAACACGTTTAATAAACAAACCACAACGCACATTACAATCATTCATCAACTTAAATCTATGGGCACGAAAAATTATTTTTAAAACTTACAACACAGAATATAAATATAGTGACGTAAATGACGTCTGTGACACTCGACATTGACGTATCACAACACAAACGCCCGAACGTCATTTAGATACTAAGTATACGTGGCAAATCGTAACACGTGCTTTCCTTTTCTCGACTGCCCTTATGCATTTTACAATAAAATTATACCATGTACGCTGTGTTTGCAAATAGGCATGGACACAAAATCATTCCAAATTCGCATTGCAGCATATTTAAGGCAACCTCGGAATGCTGTCGTCCTATGCTTTGGTACAGATATTGTGTTCGTCCCAGCCCTGATTGAGTAACTATAATGATTCTGACGCCAACTAATTTTCTCATACAGATAGGTTTATTAGACCAAATAATAAGCTAGCCAAATGTAACTTTCTCCTTGCCTCCATTTTTTATATGTTATGTACATTCAAATACGGTGTTACATGTTGGCGTCTTGGTATTTTAAAACAATATCGAGCACATGCATTTTGCATTCTCTGTATTAAGTTTTTAGTTCTTGCTAGTAGACATGGCCCATAAACTATGTCACAATAATTAAACTTAGACAGTACGAGACTGTCCACTAGCTGCCCTCTCAGTGTTACACTTAAATAGTCACGAATATTATATAGAACCTTCAGTCTATAAAAACAGTTTTTCACAATTTTGTTTATATGCCCCTCAAACCGCAACCCTGGATCCACTGTGAGACCCAGATTTGTGGCTTCCTCAACTCTGGTAATTCTTTGCCCATTCATAATTACTGCTGGATCATATTTTAAAATAGATTGAATCTGTAACTTACTACCTAGTACCATGAATTTTGATTTAAGGGGATTTAGAATCAACGAGGGTTCTTTTGACCACTGAGCTACTCGCTGAAGGTCCTCATTGATTTTTGATATGGCTGTAACTGTGTCACTAGGTTTGAAGTGCAAGTACAATTGTGTATCATCTGCATACATGTGGAACTTGCAGTGCTGAAAGGAATCCACAATATCCGCTGTGTATAAAATGAACAACAGAGGTCCTAAGATTGAGCCCTGAGGTACTCCTCTTGTCACTGGGAGGGGGGACGATGATATCACTGTACCATCTTCTTTATGTATTTCAACATATTGTGTTCGATTTGAGAGGTAACTATGAAACCACCTAATTGTCTGAGGTGTAAAACCGTAATAAGCTAGCCTCGATAATAATAGGGATGTGTCCAGTGCATCAAAAGCACGGGAGAAGTCTAGAAGGACAAGTGTTGTTCCCTCTCCACGATCCCTAGCCTCCAAAATATTTCCCACTACATCACATAGAGCTGTAGCTGTTCCTCGTCCCTTCCTGAAGCCTGATTGTTTATCAGGGAGAATGCCATTTAGTTCAAGGTATTTCATGACCTGTGCATGCACAACCTTTTCCATCACCTTTGATAAGCAAGGAAGTATACTGATTGGTCGAAGGTCTTTAACAGAATTTTGGGGACTACTTTTTGGAATAGGCCGTACCAAGGAGCATTTCCACAGTTCTGGATATTTATTTGTAGTTATTGATGTATTGATTATTTCTGTAATAATGTTCAAAGAGTTTGGCAGGGTGAGTGTCAACATTTGTATATTAATTTGGTCAATTCCCTGTGCACTGGTCTTAATACTATTTAAAATTTTCAGAACTGTCCCTTGGTCCACTGGCTCATGTCCAAAACCTACTGTTGGGTTGTATCTGTAATATTCATAAAATGTCAACTTTGAAAGGCACACCGCACACTCCCTCGGCACATCCAAGAAAGCTTTATTTAATGTGTGAGGGTTGCCAAAATGTACTGGCAGACAAGGATCCTTAAGTGAGGGCAGTATCTGTTGCTTTAAATTTTTCCATAATATCTTGGGGTTATGTACATTATCATTTATATTTTTTGTAAAATAAGCAGACTTTTCATTATGCAATGCCACAACAGCTTGATTTTTAAGCCCCATATAGTACTGTTTTTTTTACTCTGATCCAACTCTGAAACATAAGCCTTGCTCTGTTACGCAGGCTGAAAAGCAATTTAACATATTCTGTTATCCAAGGTGTACATTTGGCCCTAAATAGTTTTTGTTTCTCAGGTGCATGAATGTCAAATAAACCTAAGACCCATGTGGACAGTCCCGCCACCATATGATCAACCTCACCCTGTGCTACCATTAAAATGGAATCCCATGGGATGGTCTCCAGGTCAGTACTAAAAAAATCCATCAAGATATCCCCATAAGGCCTATATATAATCCACCTAGGTTTTTCCTTATGCCTAGCAATAGTTGACTGACAAGTGACCAATGCGTGCCTGCCTAGCTCTGGGATATGAGTAGCCAGGACATTCTGAACACGCATGTCTGTACATATGACATCTATCAGACTACTCCTGTCATCAACAAAATGAGTTGGTGACCTGACCATCTGATGCAAGTTGGTTTAGTGTAGGAATTGCTGTAGTTTTTTAGTGTCAGTATCACAAGCCTTCAACATGTTGATGTTTAAATCTCCCAAGAGAATCAGATGGTCATAAGGAGCCAATGCACACATACTAGCCGTCAAACTGTCCAGAAACCTATCCACATTCAGCCACGGTGGTCTGTATGCGGTACCTATCAGGATTGTCTTGCCCATACTGTTTAAAGGTATCCAGTACTCTTCCACTTGCGGAGTAATGGGGTGACTTCTGGTCCTTGCACTCACTCCAGTCTTCAAATAGAATCCCACGCCCCCTCCCCTGCCATTCTTTATTCATGTAGATCTTGGGATATGTCTCAGCTTATAGCCTGGAACTGTAGGTGCTTTCCATACTTCCCCTGGCCTTAGCCAGGTCTCATTGATGGCCATGATATCAACAGAATGTTGTTTCATGGCTATTAAAAATTCATCCTGCTTAGTTCCCAGTGAGCCTGCATTAAGTAGACCAAACTTCAAATGCTTACTATGAATCATTTATATATATATATATAGATATATCTGATCCTGATATTTAATAAACACATATTCAAACTCAGATTCAAAGATATGAAGCCAAATTATTTGCATTATGCAGGTCTCACTTATGTATAATAGTTTCAATCTATAGATTCCTACAGCCTCTCAGTTTTTTATATTAATTTGTTGACCCAACCAATTTGTGACACATATCACAGTATCCAGTTCAAACACTGTCCATACCAAATGTAAAAGATCTGTAACTCCTAAGACAGCCAATGTACAGTCCATCACAGGTCCATCACAAATACAATAATACAGAGAAACCATGCTATGTGTGCCTCTACTATTCATATAAACAAAAAGTACCCATATCAAACTTAAACACAAGTGACACATTGTCACCCCAAGAATATCCAACATATAACCCAAAAAAAACCACAGCAGCAACAATTTAGTAGCCTGCTCATTACAAGTACAATCATTATCTACATAAAACATACTATGTGTGCCTCTGCTATCTTTATATAATATTGTGCAATCATAATACTCCAAGTTGGTGAAAACCAAATGACTGTAACCTGTTACATGTACATAAGCTTTATAAAAATTGAGATTTATTCCTTCTATGTGTTTATTTTTCCTAGTAAAAAAGTAATCAAACAAAGATATTTCATCATAGATAAAATATAAATAGTACACAGTTAACATATAGAACAACAGCTTTGACTTATCCTTTAACTTTTTTGACCGCATCACTACCAAAAACCCCGTCCAGATCAGCCTCTGACCGAATAGTGTGGGTATGGCCACCATCAGCTTCCTTAGTTAGTATTCTGCCCCGCCTTGTCCATGTGAACTTCCAGCCCAAGTGTGTGGCAGTTTGTCGAGTGACATAAAAGAGATGCCTGTTTGACCTGGTCAGCCTTTCGTTAAGGTAGAAGCGTCGCGGGGGCGCATCGAAGCCAGGCATATCAGCTGACGTGGCACCTCGCCTTACCCTGGCATTATGCAGTAGCTCATCACGCAATCCGCGACGCGCCAACCGAATCACTATGCGCCTGCCCCCACCCGCCCCCGCGCCGCCGGACTCCCTAGAGCGCTCCACCCTAGGGCCCACTCGCTCGGCAAACACTATGTCATTTTTGTCCAGTGTGACCCCTATCTTCCTCGCGACTAGCTCCACCGTGCGGACTACATTCTCTCCAGTGCAGCTTCGAGATCTCCACATCAGAGAGCAGCAGGTCTTGCTCCCTGTCATTGAGCTCTAATTTTAATTTGGTAACTGTTTGTTCCAGATCATGTGGTTGTTGTTGTTGTTGGTCCTGATGGTTCTCAACTAGCACTAGGCGTGTTTCCAGGGAGTCCACCTTATTTTTACATGCTGCAACTGACTGACGAAGATCAGCCACTTCAAGCCGAAACTCCCTCAGCTCTGCCTTGAGGTCATCCCTCATTGACCGAATCTCTGTCCTCAATAACTGCACTTCATGTTCAATATTAAACGGAGACGAAGAGTTCGTCCCCAGCTGCCTGGCTCGCTCCCTGACGGAGTCCTCTGAACCGCCAGCTGACAGAGAAGTGTCACGTTGGCCGGGAAGAGTATCCACATCATCATCGACGTTCATAGTGTTGGGTTGCGTGATGTCTTTATTGACGAATCTTATTTATGCATTTACAGCATGATGGACCCCCCTTCATGGAGACAAATTTGCCACAAGCCGCGCATTTGCCAGCCATAATGTTATTGATTATTGTCCAGTTATTATTAAATCAATACACAGTTTGTTAAAACTTTTTACCGGTAATACTTCCTACTGGACAACAGATGGCATTGTAGTCAATATAGGGCAAAGTCCCTTTTCAGCCTGTACTAGCTATAACTTTTGAAAGTTTTACTGAAAAATATGATCAACATACACTGGCCCATACACAGAGACATGAAAACAATAATAGTACTGTACTATTTCACTATTAGTGCAATATTTTTCCCTTCTTTCTTTGAAACCATTGGCAAAAAGTGTGTGCTAAACCAATCATCGAAGCACTCCAGATCAATCCAACCGCTTTCGGTTACAGTCATTCGCGAACCAGGTGGTGCCCCAATAAGCCAATCTGACCATGTATTTTTGGCCTTAAATATAAAATATGGAGGTATTACTTCACCTGCAGCATTAGCACAGAACACAGATGTATAACACGATTTAGTAGAATTTCGTATTACTTCAGAGTTACGATTCTGACGCCTAAAAAGAAGTTTTTGCCTTTTCGGGTCATCGTGAAATCCTGTCTCGTCGAAATTGTATATGTTTTCTGGTGGAACATTTTCCAATTCAATTTGCAGATTATCGAAAAATTCATTAATTTTTTCTTCGTTAACTTGCGCTCGGCTTCTACTGATATTATGCCCAAATGTTGTTTTTAGGTCTCGGTGTCTTTTGAGGTACAGCTGACCCCATTCCCATCTAGGACGATTAGTAGTAAAGATCTTTACTTTCCTATTAGTTGCATTTGCAGTACGGCGCGTGCAGTCGTCCCGTTCTGACGCGTGTGATTGTATCGAGTGTAGGATGACGTCCTCTAAAGTGTTAAAATGTGCATCATGCAATATTGTGATAAACGAGGTGCTTTCTTTTGTCAGCAATAAAATAGACGTTATGGATGAGACTAGTATCAGTCAGATATGTGTTAGTGCTTTTTCCGACAACGACCTGGTGGAAGCAAAAAACTTGTTATTCGAGTCAGTGCCGAGACAGAAACGTAATATCACCAGGAAGCGCAGTGGGAAGTCTCTTCGGGTCATAGACGACATCATCTGTCTTTTGAAGGAATCGGACCCTGACAAACTCCCTATTTTTGTTGCAAAAGAGCTTCAAAAACTACCCCCAGTTCTGTTTGATCATGTGGATGTGACGAAAATCTTGAAGGATCTAGTTAGGTTGAAAGGAGATGTGGACCTGATTAAAGACCTATGCCACGACACAGCACTTGCATCTCCTCACCCAAGATTTGGAAAATCTGAAAACCTCAATAGTAAACAATTTTGAGGGTAAATCTAATGAGAATCCGAGACGGGGCGCCTGTATGAGGAATAGCTTTTGTTATAACAGTGGTCCCATGGGAATGACACCAATATCCCCTGAATGTTCAAAAAAAAGTCGATAACAATATACCGCGATCACCAACAGTGATGCACCAGGAACTTAAAGACCTGGCAGGGGAATTTGAAAAACCTAACTTATCGGAAAGTGGTGCGTCATGTACAATATCACCTGCAAATGACATCAGTACCAACAATATTGAGAAAGTGGTCGCAATTTATAATGCGCCTACGATAGTAAACAAACTGCAGGCAACGAATACTAGCCATTTATGCAGCGAAACCGGTTTGATGACTCATCCTTCGCCGACGCCGGCCGCATCTGAGCCGCGACACACAGACGCTACGGATGGAGGTGCGAGAGAAATACAGCAACATAAATCTTTTGCACAAGTCGCTAAAAATGGTGTATGGAAAACTGTGCCTCCGAGTGCCAAGTGGATTAAGGAGCAGAAGGACAGATTGCGAAATAGGTTCAAAGGTAACAGAGGGAAGGCGACGTTGGATCCTGCGGTTAAGTTTAAGGCAGTGGAATCGAAAACACCACTTTATGTTTATAACGTGTCGAAGGACGTGACCGTGAGTGACATCATGAACTACATAAGTGATAAAACGGATATTAGTGTCACTGTTGACAAAGTCGACATGAAATCATTAAGACCCTATAGTGCCTTCAAGGTTTGTGTGCCAACGGATAAACTAGAATTATTTATGCGGGACAACTTTTGGCCCGAGGGTATAGCGTATAGAAAATTTATTTACTTTCGGAAGAGCGAAGTGAATAAGGAACAGACTTTGAATAACAACAACAAACATGATTAGTTTTACAAAATTAGTAACTTTTAATTGCAAGAACGTGAAGAGATCCGTGGATTGTGTGAGGAAATTATGTAAGTCAGCTGACATAATAGCACTACAAGAGACTTGGCTACTGCCACATGACATTCCGTTCCTGAGCACTATTGATAATGACTTCGCTTTTACGGGTAAATCAGCGCTTGACATGTCGGCGGGGCTACTCCACGGCAGACCTTACGGCGGGGTGGCTCTGCTCTGGAGGAAATCGTTGTTACCTACAGTCTCCGTTGTAAGGTGTGATAGTGTGCGGTTGTCTGCGATTAAGGTTACTTTAAGTGATCGTTCCTGGCTTATTTTTTCAGTGTACATGCCAACGGACTCTAGTGATAACCTAAGCGAATTTACACAGTGCATAGGTGAAATTACAGCGGTAATTGAGAGTCAAAATGTGGAATGTGTATATGTGTTAGGAGACTTCAATGCGCATCCCGGTGAGTCATTCTTTACGGAACTAATAAATTTTTGTAGTGAACAGTTGTGGTCTTATTTGGATTCTGAGCTATTACCGGCGGACACTTATACCTGTATCAGTGAGGTACACGGGTGTAGGCGTTGGCTAGACCACTGCGTGGTGTCGAGTGCGGCCCAGTTATCTATTGTAAAGATGTCGGTGCTGTATGATACTTATTGGTCTGACCATTTTCCTCTCTACTTGGAGTGTAACTTCGGGTTAGTACCTCCCAAGATATATTTACCGAGTGGTACTTGTGATAATTTAAGATGGGGCGAGAGGGATGAGAGTCAGATCAATAGTTATCATGAGTTATGTAACGATAGGTTAAAAATAATCGATTTTGATTTTATTTTTTGACGTTTTGGTAATACACTTCCATAGAATCGAATTTTGTTTGAAGAACCATTAATGTTAGTCTTAAAATTTGCTCTTTATTTGTCTTTATGCAGCAAGGCCAAGCTGCCGGTGTCTCGAATATGCACGGCCTGACTACCTTCTTTTTTTCTGATATAAATTCGCCCATCTCGAACCCAAACGAATTTATAGGCTAATTCCTTGGCTTTTAGTCTTGATAGAGCGTGCAGATGTTTGTTTGCAGGGCTCAGATGCTCAGAAACATAAATAGGTTCCCGCTTACCACCAATGCCCAAGTGTTGGGTTGATAACTTATTATCCCGATGATCAGCGTTATATTTAGCGGTCGCAGCTAAAAACTTGTCACGCAGTGCCCGGTTTTGGAGTTTGATAACTACCGACCTAGGACGATTCGTTTCTTTATTCAGCTTGGCAACCCTTGTAGCATTCAACACCTCTCCTGCCTGAAGTGGACATTTAATTGTATTGCTAAGCTGGTTGAACACATTCATAAGGTTCTCAGTTTGGTGTTCTGGTATACCATTTACTTCTAAATTACACTCCCGCATGTGCTGTTCAACACAGTTAAGTCGTGCACTTAGGTCTCTGACCGTTACTTGAAGCTGTGTATTTTCATTTTCCAATTTACCTATTGCTGCCACCTTTTCATTTAGGCCAAGTTTCATCTCTTCGTATTTGACATTATAGAAGTCGAGAGCCTTCTCAAAACAAGCCAATTTATCATGAATGCTCTGTAGATGTTGTGTCACTAAGTCACCGACTACCGTTTTAAAAACAGATTGAATTTCGCTTCGGATAAGCTCACGTAATGAGTCATCTGGCATACGGCAACCTGAGTTAGAATTATTGTCTGGATTAATGTTTTTATTACGAAGGGTAATATTGCTTACCTCAGATTCAGGGAGGCTGCTAGGTCTAATCGGTGTGTCCGTATTTCCAGTTTTGGGTTCAGCACTCAGGCAGGTAGGACACTTCCACATCTGCTTGTGATCGATTGTCATTGAGCTTAGACGTTTCGTGGAAATATTCGAACATTCTAAGTCATAAACCGAAGAGCACTCACTGCATTTCATATAATCTTTGTTTTTGATGATCGTTTGACAGCCAGCACATTTGATTTTGCAACCTGCCATTTTGTAGGATTAGTCCAAAGGACCGATATCCAGACAATTATGATTTTTTATGCTTACTTATAGCCAACTCCGCAAACGCAATCTTCAGAACGAGAATATCATCTCATCCGTATTTTTAGGATGGAAACATCAGCGGTCAGCTGTCAGATAAAAGTCATAATTTTTCAAACAAGTTTGTTGTTATGTTGCGTGCGTGTGAGTGTATCTTTACACAACAGAAACAGCTGTCCAACAGCTGTTTAACAGCTGATTGTGTGTGTGTGAGTGAGAATCACGATGAGTTCCCGTTTTGGAATGAACTGTATTTCTAAAACTCACAGTTTTTCGCAGGTATAGTTCTTGATACACACTTTATATGTTATGTTTACAACACTATTTACTTTCAACACTATTTAATCGCAATTTAAACTTATTATTTAATTATGAATTACGGAGACTATTATTAGACAAGTGTTTCTTAGCAGTGTTGCCAAGCTATGATAAAAAGATATTAGACAACATGTATGACAATATAATTGATATACTTAAATATGCTGCAGACTGTACCTATGTGTCTAATAAAAAGGCCAGGTTTAAATATGTAACCGGTTGGAACAAATATGTGCGTGAGGCGCACGTGGAGGCTCGGCTTTGTTTTCAAACCTGGATGCTAAATGGCAAACCTAGAACTGGCTTAACCTTCGACCGTATGTGTGCTTCCAGAAATATTTTTAAGTCTAAATTGAAATGGTGTCAAAACAACCAGCAACAGATCAAAATTGACATTATTGCTCAACATCATTCTAAGAAAAACTTCGGTGATTTCTGGAAGCAAACAAACAGGTTGAATCCCAGGGTGGGATTGCCAGTGAGCGTGGGTGGTGTCCATCAATCGAGTGAAATTGCGGACGTCTTTAGGAAGCATTTCAATGTTAGGTCACCACTGGGCTCCGTCTCTCGGGTGCCCGATGCTGGGTCGGGCCTCTCGGACCGAAATGTGTCGTTTACAGCAAAAGACGTGAAAACTCTTATTAAAAATATGGTAAAAGGAAAATCTCCAGGGTTGGACGGCCTTAGCGTCGAGCACTTGAAGTATGCAGGAGTACATCTGCCCAGGGTGCTCGCCATGTTTTTTTAACCTATGTATAGGACACTCCTACTTACCGGATAAGCTCATGCAGACAGTGGTTGTACCTATAATAAAGAATAAAACTGGCGATCCATCTGACCTGTCTAACTATAGACCGATTTCCCTGGCTTCTGTCATTGCAAAGGTGCTGGACGGTCTGCTTGGCCAACAATTAGATAAGCACATAAATCTTAATGACGCGCAGTTTGGCTTTCGCTCTGGATTATCCACAGAGAGTGCTATATATTGTCTCAAGGAGACCGTTCAGTATTATACTGCTAGGAAGACACCAGTATTTGCATGTTACCTTGATCTTTCAAAGGCCTTCGACCTAGTATCTTATGGGCTACTATGGGAAAAGTTGAAAATGGAAACAACCTTGCCTTCTGAAATTATATCCTTGTTTAAGTACTGGTACAATAATCAAAACAACCAAGTGAAATGGAGGGATAACTTTTCTGAGCAGTATAAGCTAGAATGTGGAGTGAGGCTGGGAGGCTTGACCTCACCTAAGTTATTTAGTGTGTACATGAATAGGCTGATCGAGGAACTTAGCAGCACCAAAGTTGGCTGCCATGTTGACGGCGTTTGTATAAATAACATCAGCTATGCAGACGATATGGTGCTGCTGAGCCCATCGATAGGTGCCTTGAAAAAACTTTTAAAAATGTGTGAAGCGTACGCCGGGTCCCACGGCCTCAAATACAATGCGCATAAGAGTGAGTTTATGGTGTTCAGAGCGGGTTCTAAAACCTACACTGATCTGCCCGAAGTCTCACTTTGTGGCTCGCCTTTAAGCCGCGTTGATAGGTTCAAGTATTTGGGGTATTGGGTTTCCGAGGACCTCAAAGATAACCTAGATATTGAGCGCGAGCGTAGGTCGTTGACTGTCCGGTGTAACATGCTCGCCCGCAGGTTCGCACATTGTACTAAACATGTGAAGGTGACGCTGTTTAAAGCATATTGCCAATCCTTTTACACGTGCGGCTTGTGGGTGGGTTTTACGCGTCGGGCATGCGATGACCTGCGTGTTCAATATAATAACGCATTCAGGATGCTGATGGGGAAGCCGAGGCACTGCAGCGCCTCCAGGATGTTTGCAGAGGAGCGAGTCAACGACTTCGCAACTATAATAAGAAAGCGTTGTGCTTCCTTATTGTATCGCACGAGGAGCAACACCAACAGCATCCTGGTGGCGTTATCTAACCGGTGGGACTCCCCCCTTTTTAAAAGGTGGATGGTGCTCCACACCGAAATTAATAAAGAAATTAAATTAAGAAATGATGTACCTTACTAACAATAGTATGTAAGTGTAAATTGTACTGAACTAACTTCTATGGACTTTATCCGAAATAAAATTTATTATTACTTCCTTTATTTAACTTTAAATACTTATCAATTATACTTTTAAATACATTCTATATATATAAAAAAAACAAATATATTTAAAAATATAAAAAACAGTGCTCCACCGGTATCGGGTACAGGGACCAAGCTACCGGTGGTTAGGGCTCCAGAGAAAGGAACTTCCTCACGATGCGCGCCGTATCAAGAAGCACAGCCTTCTGCATCTGGCCCTTGACCCAACCGTCTAACCCGAGCCTCTTCAGGTGTTGGTCGAGGCTCTTTGCTATTAAACCGTTCACTGACACAACTATCGGCACAATGATTGCTGAGTCAACACTCCACATGTCAACAATCTCGTGGGCCAAGTCCAAGTACTTAACTTGTTTATCCTTCTCAGCTTTCACGAGATTCTCGTCATGAGGAATGGTAACATCAGCAATCAAAGCTCGGCGTTCAGATCGGTCTATCACCACAATGTCAGGCTTGTTGGCTACAACAGTCCTATCAGTGATGATAGATCGATCTCAGTACAATGTGATATGACTATTTTCTAGAACCGGCTCAGGAACATACCTATAGTACGGCACTTCAACTTCCACAAGGTTGTATTTCAGAGCAAGTCGCTGGTGGATTATCCTGGCTACTTGATTATGTCTGTGCAAGTACTCGCCGTTAGCAAGACGAGAACAGCCGGAAGTAATATGCCTGAGGGATTCACCAGGCTGGTGACATGCTCGACAGATGTCAATTGTGCCATCCCTCATTATATACTTCCGGTAGTTATTCGTCTTGATAACTTCGTCCGCAATCGCACAGACAAAACCTTCAGTTTCCCCAAAAAGGTCACCGAAACGTAGCCAGGACACGGATGCCAGTAGGTCTACTTCGGGCCTGTGGAGGGCCCGATAGAATCTACCGTGTAGCTCCTTACTCTGCCATACCTCCCTTCGGCTGTCAGTGCCGACTACTATAGGTCTGCGCCAGTTCTCCTTAGCCAAACCGAGCGGGGTGAGCCCGGTATCTACGTTGACTACATCACGGTGCATATCCACGTTCGACTTAAGAAAATAATCTCTGAGATTGCACACCTCGCGATTATGAAGGGTCTTTGCATTTAAAAATCCCCGACCCCCACATTTCCGCGGGATGTACAATCTCATGACTGACGACCGCGGATGATGCATTCGAAATGCAGTCAACTGAGTCCGGACTTTCCTATCAATGGCATCGAGTTCAGTCTGAGTCCACTTGAGTATGCCAAAGGAGTACATCAAGAGTGGCATGACCCAACTATTACAGGCACGAACCTTGTTACCACCTGACAAAAGACTGTTAAGTACCTTTTTCAGGCGGCCAAAGAAACGTTCCTGTAGCATTTGTTTCATCCCGGTCTCATTGATGCATAACGCCTGTGACATACCCAAGTATTTATAGGTCTCAGTTACGATCTCAGGTTAGTGGAATCAGAGAGCTGTATACCCTGCGACTCCACCACCCGCCCTCGCTTTACATGAATGACTGCGCATTTTTCCACACCAAACCCCATTTTAATAGAATTACTGAAATTTTCGGTAATCTTCAGTAAAGCTATTAATTGAGGATTAGTGTGAGCAAACAACTTCAAATCGTCCATGTAAAGCAGGTGGGATACCATCTGACCCTCTCTTCGTAACCTATAACCTAACCCTGAATTCACTAGTAAAGTACTAAGTGGGTTCAGGGCTAAGCAGAACCATAGGGGACTCAGACTGTCCCCTTGAAAAATACCCCGCTCTATTGTTATCGGCTCGCCATCACCCAAAGCCCGACGACACCCTGGATAGAAAAGAACAGTCCTCCATTGCCCCATACATGTCCTTAAAAAGGTACATAGAGTTGCATTCACTTTATACAACTCCAGCACCCTCAAAAGCCATGTATGTGGCACGGAATCGAACGCTTTCTTGTAATCTATCCAGCATGCTGCCAGATCCTTAGTACGACGGCGAGCTTGTTGGCTAATAGCCATATCAATGAGGAGGAGCTCCTTAGTACCCCGGGCCCCATTCCTACATCCATTCTGAGAGGCACACATAATAGAATTATTATTTATATGATTGTTAATTTTAGCTCTCAGATTGGATGTAAGAAGTTTATAAACCGTTGGCAGACATGTAATCGGTCTATAATTATTGGGCTCCAGAGTACTACCTGTTTTATGGAGCAGGTGGGTAACCCCGGTTGTCATAAAAGCTGGTAGCGTCCCAGATTCTACAGCAGATTGAAACTGTGAAGCCAAAAGAGCGTGCGAACTCCGTAGCCATTTAAGCCAGAAATTGTGCAATCCGTCCGGTCCCGGGTGTAGTGGCGGTTGGTGTTTCACGTAAATGTTCCAGGTGGATTGCAATCAAACACTGGCCACTATCAATTAATCCACAATTTATTGTTAAAAGCACAAGCAGAAAGTTGACAGTATAAGATGGTAAGTAGAAGGAAGAACAGAAGGTAAGAAGACTTAATAATTCTTTAGCGAGCAACGTAAACAGGCGGGAAGCGCGAGCGGAGAGCGACGTGGATTCAGCGTCGTAGCCATGAGCAGACTGGTGCGGAGAAGGCGGCCGCGCCGCGCCACCGGTGCTTGCGCGGGCGCCTATTGTTCTCTTATCGCAGGTAGGATTATGCAGCTTTTACTCTTCACGACGCGGATCCGGGAATTCGTCGTGTTGATGTCGTCGGGCATCAGGCAGCTACAAGGTAAGTATTATGTGTGTAATGTAGGCGTGTAGTGTATTATATTTGTATTTATATTATAGATATATATGTAATATATTGTGT
This sequence comes from Cybosia mesomella, assembly GCA_946251805.1. Lineage (NCBI taxonomy): Eukaryota > Metazoa > Arthropoda > Insecta > Lepidoptera > Erebidae > Cybosia > Cybosia mesomella. The sequence goes on from OX276411.1 coordinate 13,164,383, forward strand.
AATTGTTTTGTATTGATAAATGAAATAATATGATAATTGTACTTATATAATAATGTTATACACATACATAGATAGGTGGCTCCGCCACATTACTCCCCCCCAGAGACCATCTTAGGATGGGCGATAATAATTAGGGAATCTTATCGTTCTCCCAGAACGTGTTCTATATGGAACGTTCTCATCTGTTTTCTTTTCAGATTCTCCTTCTTTCTTTTCAGGTATTATTTCTACAGGTGTTGAGACAGAAGGGCTGTCACTGGTAAGTACTGTAGCGTCCGGGGGTTGGACGCCACAATACCTCGTGTTGGTAATAAGATAAACACAGAGGAAGAAATTTATATGAGCATTTATTATTTTAACAAAGCTTCCTATAACGAGTTTAGGGAGGTTTTTACGCGTATATTATTATTTTAATGCGAACTAGGGAATCGCGAACTCCGCTCAAGGACTGAGCCTAAATTTATTACTGTTATATCTTCTTTTCGGCCGGCGGACCCGGGCGGCGCGTCTAGTCGCCCGCTGTCAGCCGCACAGCCGAATGCAGCTCCACGCAGCAATTGTTTTTCTTCCCTACGCTCTATTTAATTCAAATAAGTAATTATTTTTAAACTCTGACACATGATGGCCAAGTAACGAACCGTAGTGTGTGGGACGAGGTCCGAACACTACAGCAGCTACGCCCTTAATGGTCATTCATGTGACAGTTACATCGAACCCTAGATAAACTAAATCTGGGACACAAAAAAAAAAAATTATGCGAATTGTCCCTTACAATGGGAATAACGAAGCAATCTTTGTAATAATTAGTAAACGATAGTAGAATTTCAAATTATAGCAATTAAACTGTAATAAATACTGAAAACCACGAACAAAGAAAAATTGCTTCATTCTTGGTCAGGCAAAAAACCCAGGTTAAAAGAAACCTGACCACAATCAGCCTCATCAAAGAAAAGTTATTGGTATCACTTGCCGATACATTTTAAGGTTTGCCCTGAAAGGACTTAGTAACACAGTACTTTTAAGACCTACCTAACTAAAAAGAAAGATGACATAACTTGATCTGTCCTTACACATTATGCATGTGAAGCAGAGACTATGTCGCCTACACATTACTAAATTATTTTTAAAACAACATTAACGAGAAAGAACTTACTCTATAAAGAAAAGTCTGATCGAAAACTAACTTTCAATCATCGTCGGCGCTTATGTCCAGAACGATTTGACTCTCTTACAAAGTTTAGATCACAACTCTCAATATTGTACAAAAAATAATTGCCTAACTCCTACGCTAGAACATCACGAACATAAAAAACAAAACAAATCTATTTATCTTCCGCAGCGCAGCAATATGAAATAAACAGAGAACACATATTAATAATAAAATACTACTAGTTACTAGTTACGCTAGTACGTAATGCGGTTTTAGTCGGTTCAAGATAACACGTTATTCACTACGTGAATTATAATTCTACTAAGACTTATAGTCCTTATTGGCCCTATTGACCCGCAAGCAACTATCAATGCTCTTGAAACATTCTGGAACAAGCCACCATCATAGCCATCTTCTCGTTGAGCACATAATATCACATAAAAGCACATAAAAGCAAAATAAACAACGATACTGATAAATGCGTCGCTCCAATTGTCGCACGACGTCTTTCTTCAAACGGTACGGGATCGATCCATTCACTGCCAACTGCAGAATGTTGGCGTTTCCGACTTCTGCGGAAACTAGCGCTTCACCAGCTGTAGCAACCACTAGCTCCTGTGGAAACCAGCACCTCTACCAGTTGTATGGAAACCGGCGTTCCTCCACACCAATTGTAGCTGTAGCAACCACCAGCTGTATGGAAACCGGCGTTCCTCCACCAGTTGTAGCTGTAGCAACCACCAGCTGTATGGAAACCGGCGTTCCTCCACCAGTTGTAGCGTCCGGGGGTTGGACGCCACAATACCTCGTGTTGGTAATAAGATAAACACAGAGGAAGAAATTTATATGAGCATTTATTATTTTAACAAAGCTTCCTATAACGAGTTTAGGGAGGTTTTTACGCGTATATTATTATTTTAATGCGAACTAGGGAATCGCGAACTCCGCTCAAGGACTGAGCCTAAATTTATTACTGTTATATCTTCTCTTCGGCCGGCGGACCCGGGCGGCGCGTCTAGTCGCCCGCTGTCAGCCGCACAGCCGAATGCAGCTCCACGCAGCAATTGTTTTTCTTCCCTACGCTCTATTTAATTCAAATAAGTAATTATTTTTAAACTCTGACACATGATGGCCAAGTAACGAACCGTAGTGTGTGGGACGAGGTCCGAACACTACAGTACGTAGGCTGGTTTCAGTCTATCTATGGTCACGTTTTGCTCCTTCCCTCTTACCATAATTTTAAACGTTTTTTCTTTTCTTTCCAGCACTTCATGCGGTCCAGAATAAGCTGGTTGCAGGGCTCCTTTTACAGTGTCGTCTCGAAGGTAAACGTGTGTTGCGGTAGATAAATCTTTGTTAATAAAGATTTTTCTGTTGCAGTGACGTGATGCTGGTACTGGTCGAAGTTCTGACATCATCGCTCGAAGACGTGCGGTAAAATCAGTCAAGTCAGTGGTTGTTACTGAGCAAGGGTTGAAGAATTCTCCCGGGAGCCTCAATGCTTCACCATAGAGAAGCTCTGCAGGAGACGCGTTGAGGTCCTCTTTGTGCGCGCTTCTTATCCCAAGTAATACCAGCGGAAGTACTTCTGTCCAGTTCTTGGTTTCGTGGCATTTTATTGCAGATTTTACTTGCCGGTGAATCCGCTCGATGAGGCCGTTGGATTGCGGATGGTACGCCGTAGTACGCTTATGTTGGAATCCTGCCATTTCAGAAAGGTACTTAAATAAGGCCGATTCAAATTGTCCACCGCGATCTGTGATTATTTCAGTTGGGCAACCGAAACGTGATATCCAGCCGGAGATTAGCGCCTTCGCAACTGTTTCAGCCGATATGTCTGGGATTGGTATCACCTCAGGCCATCGTGTGAACCTATCAATTGCAGTGAGGCAATACCGCTGTCCATCTGATGGTGGTAAGGGTCCAATCAGGTCTATGTGGACACACTGTAGTCTTGCGCGAGGAAGTCTGTATACGCCGAGTGGTGAAGATGTGTGTCGTGTGATTTTGACTCTTTGGCATGCGTTGCACATCCTGGTCCATTCTCGGACGTCCTTCTGTATACCGGGCCACACGTATCGTTGCGATATTAATTTTGCCGTAGCGTTTCTTCCTGGATGACTAAGCGAGTGAAGGGTTTCGAATACTTTTCTTCTGAGGTCACTTGTCACGAAGGGTCTGCTGATCTGCGTGCTGATATCACAATACAGAGTCTTGTCTGTACCTGGTATGGCAACTTGGGTAAGTTGCAGTGAGGTTCCACCTTTCAGTAGTTCTTTCAGTTCTGGATCGGACTTCTGGAATTTGGCTAGTGTGACCAGCTCGATTGGTTTGGCTATCTCACTGATCCTGGACAGAGTGTCAGCTACTACGTTTTCTTTCCCGGAGATGTGTTGGATATCTGTAGTAAACTGAGCGATGTAGTCCAGATGCCGGAACTGACGCGGTGAGCATTTCTCTTTTCGCTGATGGAAGGCGAAGCAGAGGGGCTTGTGGTCAGTGAACACGAGTGAAATGCCGCGCCTCCAACATGTGACGGAAGTACCTGATGGACTCATAAATGGCAAGGAGTTCCCTGTCATACGGTGAGTACTTCTGTTGTGTCGGACTCAACTTGTGGGAGTAGAATGCGAGGGGTTGCCATTCACCGTTCTTTAGCTGCTGCAGAGCTGCGCCGATAGCGATGTCTGAGGCGTCTGTCACGAGGCTTAGTTTTGATGACTGACAGACTGATGCCTTTCGAAGAGACAGTGTATCCCAGGAACGTCACCTCCTCAGCCCCGAACGTGCACTTTGCGGGGTTTATCACCATGCCGTACTCCTGTAGTCTCGTGAAGACTTGACGCAAGTGCTCCATGTATTTTTCTTCGTTCATTGAGAAGATGAGAAAATCATCGAGGAAGCAGTACACGAAGTCGAGCCCCCTTGTCATTTCATCTACAAAACGTTGGAACGTCTGGCCTGCGTTCCTTAAGCCAAAGGTCATGAAGGGGAACTCATACATGCCGTACGGGGTTGTAATAGCGGTTTTCGGGATATCTTCGGGGCATACTGGGATCTGATTGTACGCCTTCACCAAATCCAGGGTTGAAAAGATGTTACAACCAGCGACATTATGGGTAAAATCCTGAATGTGTCGGATGGGGTACCGATCCGGTATGGTACGGGCATTCAGCATCCTGTAGTCGCCGCATGGTCTCCACTGGTTATCTTTTTTGGGTGCGAGATGAAGTGGCGAGGCCCATGGGCTATCTGAGGGTCTTGCAATTCCATTTTGGAGCATCAACTCGAACTCTTGCTTCGCGATCTTCAACTTGTCAGGTGCCAGTCGCCTTGGATTACAAGAGACCGGCGGGCCAGGAGTGGTCTTGATGTGGTGCTCAATATTGTGGCGTGGAGTCTTGGGTGGTCCTGAAGGATGCGTTATATCCGGAAATTGCCGTAGAAGTTCCATGTACTTGGAATTACCTGTTGTAGTCTTCACTGATGCTATATGGTCTGATGATGGAGCTGAAATAGCATTAGTAGACAGCGTGGTTGTTGAATCTAACAACCGACGGTTGCGGCAGTCAACAATCAAGCTATAATGACACAGCATGTCGACTCCAATGATTGCTTTGCTGACATCAGCCACGATGAAGCGCCATGTGAAGTCGCGCCGGAGACCGATGTTCAACTTGAGGGTCGTGAACCCGTAGGTACTTATTGGTGGTCCCGTTGGCCGCGTAGAGGGTATACGGGGTCTGTGGTCGGCGCTGCCTACTAGCTGAGCGTGGGAAAACACAGAGGTCGCTGCCTGTGTCGACCAAAAACTGCATCTTCGTAGAACGGTCAGTAACGAATAGGCGACCGGTACTAGGGCAATCATCTGTCGCCATTAACGACCGCCCATGGAGTTTCCCTTATAATCGCAGGGCTTCTGGCATTTGCGCGCGTGCTCACCAAATTTATGGTGGTAATAGCAAACAGGAAATTTCCTGTAGCTTGACTGTCAGCGCGTGCTGTGGCTGTGGTTTCTATGATAATTGTTCCTGTGACGTGAACGCGGTCTTCTTCCGTTGCCTGCTGAGATGGCTTCTACTCTAGAGGTAAGCTGCGCCATTTGATGTGTCATTTGTTCAAGTCTAGCTTCGAGGGTAGAACTCGAAGTACCAACAGCAGCTACTTGCGGTGTAGATGGCACGAGTTCATGAACCTTGTCAGCCAGTTTGGCAAGATTTTCCAGTGAGGTGTCTGTTTGCGACGCAATGACTGTCTGTAGGTTGACCGGCAAACGATTAGTCCATATCGACTGCACAAAATCTTCAGGGACGTTGGGGCCTGCCAAATTTTGCAAATATCGCAAGAATTGTGACGGGCGGCGATCTCCCAGCTCCTCGTGGTCCAGTAATTGTTTCAGTTCCTTTTCCTTTGATTTAGTTAGCCTTTCGATCAATTTAGTCTTAAGCGTCGTGTACTTATCTTTAGCTGGTGGTTTGGTCAGCACATCTTTAACTTCAAGCGCATAACGAGGTTCCAGTTGGGACATGACGTAGTAAAACTTGGTGTCCTCATCCTTAATGCCCGATATAGCAAAGTTTCCTTCTAATTGCAAGAACCAAATAGATGGTTCTTCGGGCCAAAATGGTGGTGGGCGAACACCGACACGATCTAAGTCGGAAGGTGTAAATGGCTTTTTACTCTTATCGACGTCATAAAATTGATCATCATCGTCGCGATCTTTTTTAAAAGCCATTCTTTTAAAAGTAATTCACGCTTGCTTACTTGTTGTCCAAATGTAGATCGGGGTCACCAGTTGTAGTGGCGGTTGGTGTTTCACGTAAATGTTCCAGGTGGATTGCAATCAAACACTGGCCACTATCAATTAATCCACAATTTATTGTTAAAAGCACAAGCAGAAAGTTGACAGTATAAGATGGTAAGTAGAAGGAAGAACAGAAGGTAAGAAGACTTAATAAATCTTTAGCGAGCAACGTAAACAGGCGGGAAGCGCGAGCGGAGAGCGACGTGGATTCAGCGTCGTAGCCATGAGCAGACTGGTGCGGAGAAGGCGGCCGCGCCGCGCCACCGGTGCTTGCGCGGGCGCCTATTGTTCTCTTATCGCAGGTAGGATTATGCAGCTTTTACTCTTCACGACGCGGATCCGGGAATTCGTCGTGTTGATGTCGTCGGGCATCAGGCAGCTACAAGGTAAGTATTATGTGTGTAATGTAGGCGTGTAGTGTATTATATTTGTATTTATATTATAGATATATATGTAATATATTGTGTAATTGTTTTGTATTGATAAATGAAATAATATGATAATTGTACTTATATAATAATGTTATACACATACATAGATAGGTGGCTCCGCCACACCGGGGATTTCCAATTAGACAGCGGACGGACCGCACAATCTACATCAATGGCATCGATATATATATCTTTCATTTCAGGAATGGACTCGCACGCTCTCTCTACCTCACACATCCAATCACCTTCAATGTGACTGACGGGCACCGACCAGATGCTGCGCCAAAACGCATTTGTGGCTGCAGCCTCCGGCCGTCGCACGTCGTCCACACTTTCATCTGGTTGCTCCCAGCTTCTATATACCCACCTCTGGTCTCTTCGGAACATGCGATTAACGGTAAATCGATCAACGCGTTTTCTGTATCTGCGAATACGGTTTGCCCATGCACAGACTTTCTGCTTCAGGAAATCAATCCGCTCTGTGATCCGAGACGTATATTCTTGGGGACTGATACCAGTTCCCGCAAACGCTCGGGTCACATAGCGCATCACTCTCGGGCGAGTATTACCTGACCTGAAGCAGATTAGCTTACCGATGAGCACCCTTGCCTCAGCCACACGTCGCTCAATCCTGCATTGCCATGCTGGTATGGTAGACTTAGGTCGTATTATTACTATTATTATTATTTAAATATCGTTGTATTACAAACGTAACATCATGAAGCCCTACAGTCAGCCCGTTATCAGACAAAACCTTAATATGATCTTTGATTATAATTTCTTCCTGCTTAGTTAAAGCAGTGTCGGCCTTCCAACTTCTTCCACGTGTTTATTTCGGATTTTGTTCTTTATTGTATTACTTGGTATTTTGTAAGATTTGCTGGCCGAATACGCACTTAATTCGCCAGATTTCACCTTTTCTAGACATTCTTCCAAAATAGCTTTTGTGTAATTAGAATTGGTGCCATACTTACGAGTGCCAGGTTCTGTGAATTTCTTCTTCCTAGGCATTGCGCAAAGTAAGTACCGTTAATCTGGAAATAAATGTAAAATATGTAAGAATGCGTTCATATATAAAATACATATGAACATAAAGTATAAAAAGCACTTAGTTATGTTCAAATACCGATAATATAAACAAGAAAGAGGAAAAGATCATTACAAATACCTATGTCAAAGTTACCCAAGATATTCATCATTCAATTTGAAAACAACAGGGTAACTTTGCTTGTGTCAAAGTTATCCGGATATTGGTCAAATTATGACCAGTAATAATTATATTAATGATTGTGAGAAATGGGACGTAACAACTTTAAAAATATTTCTAAACACAAAACTACAAATATCAATTGGTTTATAAAACATTTTACATACCTTGTGAACACAATATTTCCCGAAAAACAGAAAAAGTTAACAACCAGTATCTGGAACTAAACTTTGGCGCTCTACGATTTGTCAAGTTTTTGACATTACCACAGACTAACAGATACTTTTTTAACGGTGCATTTACGAAGCATGTTTCTGTAATTTATCTAAGAAAAAACACGAGAACTTATTGATACTGTCTTCTCAATTGGTTTATAAATAATTTGCCAATTGAACTGCATTTACCGGGCTACACTTATTGCGGTCCTGGAACAAAATTGATAAAACGACTTGAGCGTGGTGATAAAGGTATAAATAAATTAGACGAATATTGTAAAGAACACGATATTGCCTATCACAATTCATCGAGTTTGAAGGATCGACATAAAGCTGATTTGATTTTGTATAAAATGGCAAAAAAGCGTGCATTTGCTTCTGATTCAGGCGTAGGAGAAACAATCGCGGCACATCTAGTTAGCAATGTCATGTCAAAGAAAATTAAAACTGGCTCTGGTCTTGAAGCTGCAAAACAAAAATCTCGAACAAAAAAATCGAATAGGTTAAAAATATCATTACTATTACGAAGAATCGTATGAAGAAAATAAAACCAAAATGTAAGAAAGTTGCAATAGAAGTAGCTATGGCTGCTGCAAGAGAATTAACTGGTGATTCATCCATTAAATTGCCTCGTATAATTCCAATACCAAAAAGCGGTGGAGTTTTACCATTGATTCCTATTTTTGCGGGATTATCGGCAGCAGGAACATTAGCAGGCGGTGCAAGTGCTATTGTTAAAACTATAAATGAAATTAAAATGGCTAAAAAGCTGTATGATGAATCAAAGAGACATAAGAAAAAAATGGAAGCTCTTAGCATCGGAAAAGGACTACATCTTAAGCCGCATAAAAATGGGCTCGGTATTTTTGTCTCAAAAGAAAAAAACTAAAGAATCGGCTACCTAAACGAGCTTTAACTAACCTCGATATTTTGAAGTACGGAAATGATATTCCCTTTTTTAGTGGAGTCTTCATGAGAGATGAGCTCCCTAAACGTCCTTTTCTAAAAGAATGTGGAGTTATTAATTTAGATACTTCAAAAAATCCTGGTACGCATTGGGTAGCCTATGCAAAGTGTAATGATAATATTGAATACTTTGACAGTTATGGAGATCTTAAGCCTCCAAAAGAATTTATAAAGTACTTGGGTACCAACGCTCGCTATAACTATGAAAACATACAAGGGAATCATCCTTTTAATTGCGGGCATCTTTGTCTAAACTTTTTGAAAAAGTTTTGGTATAGTCGAGGAATAAAAAAAAAGTATTTCCAGAAGTGTTCAGTATGAGAGTATGTCTACAACAGTGACGATCTCTGGCAGTAAATCTGAATTAGAGTCCTATTTTAAGCCACCTCTGACTTTTTCTGGAAGATATGAATGTGGTTTGCTATACTTCTCAGTGTTGAACTGTAAGGATAATTTACCATTTAATACTGAAACTCCAACTGTAGTTAGAATTGAATGCGATTTAATATACGGTTCTTACTCTAACGGATTGCAAACTCATATTATTCACGAATTTGTAACAAACAGAGCTGTCAGCAATCATTATATTGAAAGACCACGCAACGTTATTTACTTTCCAATAAACAAGAATCAAATCAAAAAACAGTCACACCGAGTTCGCCGCCGAGGAAGGTTCTCCGCACTCGACGGCATCCCGACGTGAACCACTGAAGATGTCGACCGCAGTGATCGACGAAACGTCTGGAATACAAGTTTTCGATGGACCACGGCCAAACAGCCCGGAAGCAGTATATTCTACATGCAACGCCGGCCGTGAAAGCCTTAAGATTTATAAACAAGAATATAGTTACCTCTTTATCTGTTAAGATTGTGGATCAGTTTGGTCACACAATTAACATTAAAGAAGGTGACATTCAACTACGTTTTCACTTAAGAGAAATAAAATGATTTCATTTAATAAAAACGCTCCTGTAAAAAAAAAACGACTTATTCCGTTTACAACCACTAAAGTACACAGACGTAAGAAAAAAGTATTAAAGTTGAGTAAAACCAATAAAGATTTTCTTAAAGCAATTGGTTTTAAAATAAGAATATACTACAGATTAATGACTTACCCTACTTTGATACTTCCATCGGAAGTTATGAAGTCCATTCCTATAATCCCTATAATAACAGCTTTAGAGAAAATGATGAAATCAGAATTCTTATACATCAGCAAGACATTTACGTGCTACCATCAGCCAGCTCAATTTACATCGAAGGTTCTGCTAAGCTCTTTGGAAAAGATGGAAAACAGATTGCAAAAAATGTGTCATTTACTAATAATTCTATTATGTTCCTTTTCCAAGATATCAGATACGAAATAAACGGAATCGAAATAGATCGAATAAGAAATTCCGGAATAACATCAACTATTAAGTCTTACGTTTCTTTAAGTGAAGCCGAAAGTAAAATTGCAGCCGTGTGGGGCTGGGATCTAGATGGGTTTAAAAATGGCGGAAATGTCAGTGCAGTTAAACCACTAAATAAGATTTTAGGGTTCGCAGAAGATTACAACAAAATTAAAATAAATTGTAAACATGAACTTATTTTAAATAGAAGTAATTCGAACAAAAACAGTGTTATACTTAATGATGATATTGCGAAGTTTCAAATAGACATAGAAAGGGTGCAATGGAGAATACCTCATGTAAAAGTATCTGATCGAGAACGACTGATACTTTTAAAACATTTAGAAAGAGATAAGGCTGTTCAAATGGCATTTAGAAATTGGGATTTGTATGAGTATCCTTTACTACCTAAAACTACAAAGCATTCATGGTCAGTTAAAACTGCCTTACAAATGGAAAAGCCTAGATATGTAATTTTCTGCTTACAAACTAATAGAAAAAATTATAAATTGATTTTGATCATTGTGAAGTAACTAAGGTGACCCTATTCTTGAATTCACAATATTATCCATATGATCTCTGCCTACCCCTGTGGGAAACAGGCGTGATTTTATGTATGTATGTATGTATCCATATGAACCTTTATACTTAAAGTTTTCTGAGGACAAATACAGTATATTATATGAAATGTATGCAAAATTTCGCCAGTCGTATTACAACTGTCCAATAGACCCGTTGCTCAATCTACAGGACTTCAAAGACAATGCTCCTCTATTTGTTTTGGACTGTTCAAGGCAAAACGACAGTTTAAAAACTGGCCCAGTAGATGTCCGGCTAGAGATCGAATGTTCGCAAGCAATACCAGATAATACTGCTGCATATTGTTTAATTATAAACGATCGGCTTATGGAATACAAACCTCTGAGCAACATAGTACGCAGGTTATGATGAATGCCATTGTTGACGGCTTCAAAGTCTTCAAAGGCTTCAAAACAGAAGCTAATGAGTTTATATTTAAAAAAATTGCTATATGGTGTAACAAAAAAATACAAGTGTTTTTAATTAAAGCACCATTTCCATTTTATGATTTGACAAAATCAGAAAGACGGCAAGTCAGTTGGATTGAGCGTAATAGAAAAATATGCTGGGGTGAAGGATTTATACCTTATTCAAATTATCAATATTTAATTTTAGATATTTTACGAGATAAATGTGTTTACACTAAAGGTTTAGAAAAAGTGTCATGGTTGAAACGTATTTTAAATAATGATAATGTAATTAATTCAGAAGATAAGTTCTGTCCTAGTTTGCTGAATTTATATGATAATTATAAATATTCTGAAGATTTGTTCACCTGTGTTTATCATGATTCAGGATGTGCTTTGAAAAATGTACTATGTTTAAGAAAATGGTGCATTGACGATAAACTTTTTTAATGTTTAAATACACATGTTTTAATTTACTGCGTTATTCGTCGAATGATAGGACTGCGTACTACCCCATAGCAGGCCTTTTAACCCTGAAAAATAAATTATCCCATCATAAAAAGTAATGTTCTCATAATAACATACATAATTATGGATTTATATAAATAAACAATATAATAAAATATGACTTTGAATATTGGAGATCGAGTCCAGATAATTATAGTTGAGACAAGAATATGTGGTCTACATATTGCAAAAATTATAAACTGTGGGCTACTTTCCCACTTCTTTCCATCATTCTGTAAATACTCATTTTCCACATCAAATAATAATTATTTACATATTCAAATAAAATATCTATTTACACATATCATACAGTATCCATTTACATATATTACATTTTATTTCATCATTATAAATAACATCCATCATCGTAGGTATCAGGTGGTCGATATCGATATTGCTTCGATACGATATTTTCCCTCGCACTAGCAAGCAACATCATCTCATTGCCGTTGCCATGGTTACATTTTTTGCAATTGATTGTCAAGTCAAGAATTCCCAAGTCGCAGAGCATTATAATATTTTATTGTTTAATTTAGTTTTTACACCCTGACCTTCATCAGCTATATTATCCTGTGTTAAAATTCTCCTTGTCTGCTCCTTCTAAATTTATAATGTTTCTAAATTTATAATATATGTTTGTGTTTAAGTGAATGATTGTACCTACGTTGTGGACATTGAATATTATAGAAACTTATACCTACGCACGTAAGTGGTTTTGACTAATCCAATTCCCAACATTCCAACATTCCCTTCTACCGCCATAGTAACAACCATAATAAAAATGTAATATATGTAAATGGATACTGTATGATATGTGTAAATAGATATTTTATTTGAATATGTAAATAATTATTATTTGATGTGGAAAATGAGTATTTACAGAATGATGGAAAGAAGTGGGAAAGTAGCCCACAAAACCATGTACAGTACAGTGCTGTTTTTATACCTTGCTATAGAAAAAATGGTAAAGGCTTTCAAATTCGCTTTGAAGGGCTAACGTTATAGGCTCAAATAATAAGAATCTCCAATAATCTAGTTGACTTCCAACTAAATACTATACTAAAATATAATAATATAAAAAAATGCTAATTGAACGTTAATAATCACGCAAAAAAATAATATTGGGGCTTCTTCTGATGCAGAAGCCTCAATAATTTTTTGCGTGATGCAGAAGCCCCAATATTTTTTTGCGTGATGCAGAAGCCCCAATAACTACCTATTGGTGCTGCCTTCAGTTGCCTGTGGTGCCTTTCTAATTTCCCGTTGCTACACGGGTGATAAGGCGTGGTTCTAATCCTCTGTACCCCCAATAGTTTGAGCAAGCTATTGAATAATTCACTCTCAAATTTTCCACCCTGATCACTGGTGAGTCGCGTAGGACTGCCAAATCGGCAGATCCATGTCTCGTAAATCGCTTTTGCTACTGTTTCGGCCGTTATATCCGCTGTCGGTATGGCCTCTGGCCAATTCGTAAACCTGTCTATTATGGTTACACAATACCTGTTACCTCTTTGTGTTGTACTCAAGGGCCCGACGATGTCAACGTGGATGTGCTCGAAACGCTCGCTCGGCCCGAACTCTCCTGCACCTGAAATTACATGACGATTCACTTTACTTTTTTGACACTGGATGCAGCTTTTAGCCCACTCTCTCACGTCTCGGTTCATTTCCGGCCAGAAATACCTAGAGGCTACCATATTTAAAGTAGTTCTAATGCCAGGGTGGCTTAAACTATGTACCGCGTCGAAAACCGTTCTCCTGAAACTTTTAGGTATGTAGGGTCTGATCTTCCCTGTTGATACCTCACAATATACCATTGTGTTACTGTTAGGCACATTCCTCTTACTAAGCTGTATGTGTGACTTAATGTTATTCTTTAGCAAGTCGGTAATCTGAGTATCCCTTTCCTGTTGAGTGGCCAATTCTTGGTAATCGACAACCGTCGGGCAAACTATTTCCTCGACGCGCGATAAGGCGTCCGCCACCGCGTTGTCGTTACCGCTGACGTGCTGAATGTCGTTGGTATACTCACTTATGTACATTAACCTTCCTATACCCGCGTCAAATACAATAACACATATACCCGCGTCGGTCTCCGGGACCGTATCGGTCATCATTCTAACTTTTACTAAATAAATAGCTATCATTATAATCACACTAAAATGTAATTTATGATTAAAAAGGACTTTTACACAATCAATATAAACGAAATTGATAGCAATATTAATGTTTATTACTGACTAACAGCCTTTTTATTACAGCCTTTGAAAAACAGTACTTATTCTTATAAACTACATAAATTGCAACAAAAAATATCTCTTCTGAAATCAAACAAAAAAAAAACACTTAAATCTTGAAAATAACTAAATAAACAATAAAAGGCTATAGATTAATTTTCCTCTGATGGTCCACTATAGCAGTCAGAGCACACCATAATTGCATGTTCCATACAAAAATATTTCTTGCAAGTAGTGCAGTTATACCTCGTCTTGCGATTTTTTTTGGAGCTGCAATAATAGCAACGACCCGTTTTGTGTAGAATATACTGCTTCCGGGCTGTTTGGCTGTGGTCCACTCGACGGCGTCCCGACGTGTACCACTGAAGATGTCGACCGCAGTGATCTACGAAACGTTTGGAATACAAGTTTCCGATGGACCACGGCCAAACAGCCCGGAAGCAGTATATTCTACATGCAACGCCGGCCGTGAAAGCCTTAAGATTTATAAACGACCCGTTTTATTATTATTTGTAGTTGCTGTGGACTCTGGACCATCTAATGTACAAATTTCAGCAAGTCTTTGTCTTATGAGTCTTGGTAAATGTGTGTTTGTACTGCGTCGCCTCGGATTTCAATGAATTCTTTGGGCAACTCTTTTTTATTTTTTCGAATAGTGCCGATTATTGTCAACCTATACTCTTGCTCCAGTTTATCAATCAAGGGCAGACTTGTTAAAAAATTATCACATGTAATGTTACGGCCAGTATTGTGAATAATATCACTAAGGCGTAAACCCAAAGCCAACGATGAGTTATCCTACGAATATGGGCCTTCAGGCTGTTTTCCGACGTAAACTTACAAGTTGAATGTATAAAACATTTTAGCATCTGTCAGTGCATACATTTTTATACCGTATTTGTTGGGTTTAGACGGAATATATTGTCTGAAGCCGCAAAGACCTCTGAATGCCTCCAGTTTCTCATCGATCGTGACAAACTGCGATGCACTGTAATATTTTTTGAATGATGCTACAATCTCATCAAACAAGTCACTAATGGGAGCAAATTTGTCTACAGAGATCCGCGCATCCCGTGTATCTTTGTCGTCGAATCTTAGAAACCGCAAAAGCAAAAGGAAACGGTTCCAACTCATAGTTAGACGAAAGATCTCTGGTGATGAGCCATCAGTCTTGAATAAATCTTTGGCATTCAATCTACTATTGCGTCTAACACCAGCAAAGAGTAAAAGACCTAGAAAGGCTTGAATTTCAATCTCATCAGTCGGAGTACAATCTCTTTCTCTATCAAACTGAGGTAATATGCGTTGTAATTGTTGATTGGTGTATTTTGTAATCTGGCTTAAAACATTTTGGGAGAAAAATAAATTCCATATCTCACCTGGTTCCTTCAAATTTTTAGCCTCGCCTTTTACACCTGGTAATTGAGTAACAATGTTTCTAGCACGTCTTCTTACTGTCATTGACGGAGCAGTTTTATTCCATCTTGTTTGATTATCTTTGCCGAGATAGTAGTCACTAAAAGTTCTTCGATCCTCTACTTCGCTGTCAGAATCTCCCTCTTGTTCAGTATCGCTTCTTTCAGCCTCTATTTCCACATGATCCTCGAAATCACTGTCGATTTCGTCATCGTAGTTAGAATCTGAATCATTCTCCTCTAAAATCAGTCTTATTCGCTCTTCGTCCATTTTGAGATAATAATTTAACCTGAAAGTAGTTTGAAAGTATATTATAAAATAGTAATCGAATAATAATATAAGAAATCATTGAAATTATAGGACTAATGAAACACAGCACTTACCTTAAACTGTAACGGCTATACCCGCGTCGGTCTCCCGGACCAGCCGGTGTCGTGTACTGTCACACGTGTTACCCGCGCAAGCGCTCGCGCCACACTAAACAGACGCCGGCGACGATTCACGCAGCTAGCAGTGAGCCCAATGTGCTAACATTTTCCGTAATGTGCTAACATTTTCCGTTAATAAGAAAAAGACGCAAACTTAAACTGTCGGTCTGACAGACCAATACGCGGGTATAGGAAGGTTAACTGACGGATACGTCTAGGTGTTTCTTTGTCGGAATTAACCTTTGTTAACGCATGAATAAGGGGCTTGTGTTCCGTATATACTGTCAATTGCCTGCCCTCAATCATGCCCCTAAAATGCATGATAGACATGTATATGGCAAGCAATTCTCTGTCGTACGTACTATATTTTTGTTGCGTGTCTGACAATTTCTTGGAAAAATACCCTAACGGTTGCCATTTCCCTTCAATTTTCTGTTCCAACACGGCGCCTACGCATGTGTTGGACGCGTCCGTCATCAGTACGTCTGGAGCTGGGTGAGCGAGTGTTGCAGCGCTTTGTAAGAGTTGAAATAAACAATGACTTGCAGTATTAAATCTTTATTTTAGAATAATATCGTTCGACGCACAACTTCACTTTTTCACAGAGAGAAAGAGAGAGAGAGAGAGAGACAAAAAAGGAAATAGAGAATATCTATTTTAACTATCACAGACTAACACTTATCATTATAAGGAAATTTTTATTGTTGCCAACACCCACCCTCAATAAAAATTCCATTTAAGTTGTAGGTGCTTAAGATACCTATACATAAGAAATCTACATGCATAAGATACCTATAAAAGAAACCTTTTTGTTACTGTCCATTTTAACCCTACATAACTAAACTATATTCATTGTTACATAGTTACTAAACATTCGTCGGGCGGACTACGCAATAAAAAACGTGAAAATTATCTAAAATATTTATCAAAAATAGGAACTGGTTACATGGCACTTAAGTTTAGTTAATTAGGAACTAATTAAAAAAAAAACAATATAAATAACTATTCTGAACAGTTACTACACATATCGATATTGTGAGATCCACAAATTGCATTTTTGCACTTCATGCATCGATGCTTCGTCATTCTACGAGCTTTGGAAGGACATAAAAAACAAATTTTGCGCACATTGGTCACAGTATGGACAGGAGTTTCAGGGTTGGAAGACTCGCCAAGAATATCATTTATCATGACCTTGATGTCACGCCTCAAAGTTGGCGTTTGTAATCGCTCCCGTAGCCAAGGCTCCATCAGTTGATCTCCGATCTTCATTACAAAATCGCGCCGGGATGACGGTTTTTTTTATTTCTTATGATGTTGGAGATATAAACGGCATAGGCATTAATTGTAGCCAAGTTTAACATATTATAGAAGATGCATAACGGCCATCTTTTAGTTTTTCGATTAACACAAATATTCGAGCACATTTGATCAACCGTGTCTACTGCACCCTTTGTAGTGTTATAGAAGTGAATTATCTCGGGTTTTCCAGTTGTGTCTTCGATGTTTGGTTGATCATGAATAGTGGACAAAAGAAAAACCACTTTGTTTGATTTGGCTTTGTAGGAAACTAATGTCTTGTCGCCGTCGTAACAAAACATCGAAGTACCGATAGCACGGGACTTGCAATTTTTCAGTTTTTCAGGGATTTCGCGTTTATTACTCCTCAGAGTCCCCACTAATGTCAAATTATAAGGTGCCTGTAATAGCTCGTCAGCCAAGGATACAGAGGTGAACCAGTTGTCCATGGTAATGTTGCGATTGGTGCCGTATAAAGTAGATGTTATGTTCTTTATGAAGAATGTAGCCAATGGTTGTTTATTTGTATCCGTTCCTTGTCCCAGATATGGCATGGCATTTATTACGTATTTACTGTTAACATCAGCGGCCATAACAAGTTTTATCCCATACTTGTTCGGTTTGTTGGGAATATACATTCTAAATGGGCATCTTCCACGAAACCCAACCAGTTGTTCATATACAGTACATGTTCAATGTATGATCCTGGAGTATACCATTTTTGAAAGTTATCAATTAGATTCTGCCACACTTCACGTATGTGTGTAAATTTATCAGTTTTTCTTCTGTCATCTCTTGTTTGCTTTTCGTCAAAACGAAGGCATTTTATCAGAAAATTAAATCTTTCTGCGCTCATACAAGCTTTGAATATTGTGCCTGATCGTTGCGTATTGAATAGCATACGAGTAGGCAAATGGTTGCTTTTCATAGCTGCGGAATTTAATAATAAACCAAGCAGAGCCTTTATTTCTAACAAATTGGTAAGTGAGACAGTATAAGAATCATGTTTATATTTATTCTTTTGAATAAGTATCTCCGCGTTTGTGAATGTCACAACGCGTTGTATCATATCATCAGTAATGAAGAGATGAAATAAATCTATTGGTTCCTCTAATTCTCTTGCCTGTCCTTTTGGACCTGGTATAAAATGTATGATGTTCCGTCTCAACGTACGGGTAGAAGCTGACCTAGGTACAGACGACCACTTATGTTTGTTTTTCCCATAAAGGAATCGAGCGGTTGTTTGAAGTACTCGTTAATTACCCTGGATTGAGGTTGGAAGAACTGGTTGAGAAGAATTCGGGTCATGAATATCCCCATCAGAAGAGTCATCAGAGTCTATAATTTGAGTTCTTTGTCTCTTACTTGGTTGTACATTGTCATGATCTGAAGATTCACTTGAAAAATCGGAATCACTGCCAGTGTCGTGATGTATTTCTTCCTCCACATTATCTTCTGTCTCCGATGCTGAACTATTCGTCCCCTCCTCACAGTCATCTGCCATTTCTTCTTCCAGCCATTGATGTATCTGTTCGTCTTGGTTTCTCAAATCCATCTAGAAAAAGAGGTATAAATCATGTCAAACATATTGTATATAAATTAGTTGCAATATAGAAAACTTTCATAAAACAAACTTTTTATAGCATTTATCACTTTATTATAATATAATATAATAATTAAAATCTAAACTAAAAAGAAATATTTAATTTATTGTGTGTATAAATTAAAAAATATTAATAAAGCGAAATAAAGGAGCGTCGTCGCGTAGACGAATGTTTAGTTATGTAGGGTTAAGAAAGTAATTTTCTTTTACAACTTTACTTTGTTACTGTTTTAACAACAAAAAATGAATCTTCCTGAACAGAAAATAATATTTAATTTAATTTTATTTCATAATTTTATATTATTTAATAAATAATTTTTGATTGCAAGATTAATTAAAGTAATTCCCTCCCTCAATCAAAAAAGTATTTACTCAACACTTACATTTGTGCTTAACAATAAGAAATTTAAACATATTAAAAATAGAGATACAAATTGTTTCATTTCAGACCCATCAAATCTGAATTTTTCAAAAGACTGACGAGATAATGGCTTCGTAAGAATATCAGCCAGTTGGTCGCTTGTATGAACATACTGAATGCTAATTATTCCTTGGCTTATCTTTTCTTTTATGAAATGGTACTTCATATCAAGATGTTTAATACGTTTTAACTGTGCATACGAGCCACTCGCTTTAATGGTGGACTGATTGTCCTCATGTATGATGACATTAACATTTTCAACAATTTTTTGTTCCAATAATAGATTTCTCAACCAACAGGCCTCGGAGATGCAGTGACTGAGTGCCACATACTCTGCCTCACACGAGGACAGGGCGACTGTAGCTTGTTTTTTTGATGTCCATGACACCAAATTGCCATATATCTGAAAACAGAAGCCGGAAGTAGACTTCCTATCTATTGGGTTACTCCCCAGTCTGCATCAGCGAAACCAGTTAACAAATTGTCACTATTATTTTGATGGTACACCAATTTCAAGTTTAGAGTACCTTTTATGTACCTTTTTTTTTTTTTTTTTTTTTATCGTGCGGAAATCCCTTCGGATACCCCCCCGCCGGCCAGCGGGGGCGGTTATGTCGGGCTTGCACCGACTAAAACCGCACGCCGTCTCGGGTCTTCAGACGCCGGGGTGTAAGGTTACCCATAGAGCATATCCCTCGCACCCCGGCTGACCCTGGGCCATCTCACCACTAACAGCATCGCTCATCCTGTCTCCTCTGAAAGCAGAGGAGTACGGAGAGCGATGTGTTCCCGCCACGTTGGGTATTGGCCGACGATCAATGCCAACCCTATGAAGGGGAGAAGGGGAAGCCATTGACCGCCGCCCAGGGTGTACCGGCCGCTCCGATTCCGTTCCCCCCGGACTGCAGCGGGATCGGAATCGGAGCGACACTCGAGGAGGTTACCCAACACACACCCCACCTTTTATGTACCTCAATATAAAATCGTTAAAAATCGCCTAATAATCACAACGCAATAATTCCAACGAATTTTAAATGTACTTTAAAGGTTTCATAAATTGGCATTTAAAGAAAATTATTTTTTTCAATAGCTTAAGAAATAGTGTCGGTTAGTAATAATTTTATCAAAATCACAAACAGGTAAAAGTTACTTACCGACATCGAAATTTCATAATCAAATAAGTAAAGTTAGCTAAATCCCATTACTTTATGATTGTGTTTAAAGTAAAATGACGCATCCAGGGGTAATGCACGTTGGTCCTTTAGGTAAAATTATTTGAATAGAAAACAGAAACACTTTTCTGCTAGGCAATATTAGTTATATTCCAAATTAAATACAGTTAGTTTGTAATTTTTTAACCAATTAACAATGAATATAGGTTTCAGTAAACAAAATCAAAGACTTTCTTTGATTTTATCTTGATCTTTCTTGATCTTTCAAGTCATATTATAGATAATTTATTTACTTATGATAGTTTAAGGCAAAGTAAAAATGAACTAAAATAAAAAATGCATTTTAATTATTAAAGATATTTATTTCAAACATCTTTGAAATCAGCCCTTTTTAGCAGTCTTATAATACTACTGTCTGAATGAATTCAAAATAGAACTACAAACAAACATATTTTTTTTCAAAAACTCTTTTCAAGGAACATAGCTATAAATCACACAATTACTTATAAAAAGATAAAAAATTTAAAAACAAGTCTCAAAAATAACAAAAATGTTTCTGAAATCAAACAACATAAGAGAAAATATTAAACAATGAAATTAAGATCTAGTTCCCACAATTTTGAGTTTAGTTATATTTGGCATATTAGGTAAGCTTATCAATAACTTTATAACAAGACATAACATAATGGCACATAGAAAATATTAATACTTTGTACTTTTTTATCACAATATTAAACATAACTTAACCCTGTGTAGTTACTAAGCTAAATACGAGGGTCAAACTGAAAGTTCTTAGAACTGGCCACTTATAAACAATATAATAAAAAAATAATTCTAAAATTTGAAAATAGAACTCTTTGCCAATATTACTGAGTATATATTTCATTCATTTATCATTTGTTTTACGATTTGGCGGCAAATTGAAAATTGTCTGTGTCACGTTAACATGAATTTAACACGAGAAAATTTTCGTGCAATGATTTTTTATGACTTTCGATGTCATTTAAGTCAACAAGAAAGTTATGATAGACTACGATTGGCCTTTCACGATGAAGCCCCATCTCGTGCGACTATTTACAACTGGTTTAATGAGTTTAAACGTGGTCGCACTAATCTCACTGATGATTTACGTGAGGGACGGCCTTCTACGGCGACGACTGAAAATAACATCTGTGTTGTGCGGCGTATGATAGAGACTGACAAAAGAGTGACCTATCAGCAGATTCGGACAAGCTTAGGCATCGGTATGAGTCAAGTGCACAAAATCCTCCACGAACATTTAGCGGTCAGGAAGCTTTGCGCCCGGTGGATACCTCATAATTTGACTGAGGCTCAAAAACTCCATCGTGTGGATTGGTGCCGTAAAATGATTGAAAGATTTAACGGAGGTGACTCTAATGCTGTGTTCGACATACTAACAGGTGACGAAAGCTGGATTTACTGTTATGATCCTGAAACCAAAAGACAATCTGCTCAGTGGGTGTTTCCTTTCGAGGAGTTGCCAACTAAAGTGAAGAGAGATCGAAGTGCGGGAAAAAAAATGGTGGCCTCGTTCTTTGGAAGGATAGGTCATTTCGTAACAATTGTGTTAGAGGATCAAAGAACAGTTTCTGCAGAATGGTACACTACCAATTGTTTGCCACTTGTCTTGGAAAAAGTTCGAGAGAAACGACCTCGCAGTAGGATCCTCCTTCACCACGACAACGCCTCGTCGCACACCGCCAAGCGAACGATCGACTATTTGGCGACATCAAACGTTGAATTACTGGGTCACCCGCCGTATAGCCCCGACCTCGCGCCTTGTGATTTTTATTTATTTCCAAAAATTAAAGAAAAACTTAAAGGAAAGCGGTTTATGAATGCTGAAGAAGCGGTGGCTGCGTATCGCGATGCCATTGAAGAGACCCCTAAGGACGAGTGGGCAAAGTGCTTTTCCCAGTGGTTCCATCGCATGCAGCGGTGTATTGACGTGAATGGACAATATTTTGAAAAGATATAATAAAACTAATAACTGGCTAATGTAATCAGTTTTTGATTTTCTAAGAACTTTCAGTTTGACCCTCGTAGATGTAGAATACGAACTTAATAACTATTATGGACAAAAATGAGATCCATCAATTTTAAAATCACATACATAAAAAAATAAGTAGTAGTAAAAATATATTAATTTTTTTTGTACTAATGACCAAAGTAAATCAAGCTTAAAATATTTAAGCACCACCAGTCGCTTCGTCTTCGATGTCTGATTCAGGCAAAACATCTTTTGCGGATGCAGACCAAGGTAAATCAGTAAATTCTTTTTGAAATTGAGCAGGTATAACTTTGTCCTTGCATAATTTAACAAGGTCATTGTATTTGGCTTTTGCTATTGGCAGACGTGAATGGTAGCATGACATTAGAGGTACCCTAGTCTTAGATTGGATATCAACCACGCTCGACTCAGATGATTCCTTCATGGAATATTTGACAGATACTTTTGAAAGATTACTTTTTTTGAATGTTACTATTCTAATCTTACTTATTTTACCTGTAAGGTTACCTTTAAAATACTTTTCAGCAACAGAATCCCACTTATAAAAATCTTCAAAGGTCAGTTTTTCAACCTCGTAGGGGAAGGGGTCCTTTCGAGCAGTGGTAAAAACAGTATACCATTGAGATGGTGCATAAATAATTGTTTTCTTCAGATTTGCTTCAATAACAGCATGAACACTGTCGACCGGCATATATGTATGACCAGTAAGTAAATAATTTATCTGTATGTTTTCTAAATTTTTACATTGCTGTATAGTGGCGTGTATCATTGCCAACACCACTCGATTCCGGTTTTGCCCGGGGCAGCAGTCACAATACAGTAGTAAATTTTTTACATTATTCGTTTCGTCAACCGATAGTATGTATATATGCAGAACACTAGATATTTCATTCGCACCTCTTTTGCCATCACTTTCATCCCAGTAATAGCAAAATACTTTACGTGTCCCATTTTCGTAAAAGCACAAGTTATACACAGCCAATTTGCGAGAGTAATATAATAGCATTGACTGACCATGTGGGGTGTTTAGAACCTTCTCTAAATCAAAACTTACACATAGAGTGTTAGGGTCATTTTTGTGAATATTTTTATGAGCAGTAAACCTATTGTAGCTTTCATTTTTCTCAGTTTCATGGTCAGCTTTTTCTTTAACCTTTGCTGCATCTGACATATCTATTTGTTCAAATTTTAAACATTTTAAACATTTGTCTTTCTTGGGTACATGAAACCCTATATTAAAATCATCAGAAAATATTTTCCGGAATACTCTTTCGCTAACAAAATCTACGCCATTATCTTCAGATCGTTTTTTGTAAGTAATGTAAAGATTAGCAATGTTTTTGTATTCCCGTGTTAAGTAGACTCTAGTAGAATCATGTCGGCAATAATGCGACGGTACAGCGGGTAAACTTTTGATAAAATTTTCACCATTTCTATTGTCGTTGGTTTGGTTTTATTAGGCGGTACGTGTTTGCCACGTAAATCATCTTTAGCGCAGCCCCAACTAGAGTTCTTGACAGTATGATAAATAGTTTTCGACGAAATATTAAGCGTAGCTGATAAAAATTGTAAACACACTGATCTCTTACCCTCTCCTTCATTAATATGATACTTAAAACTTACCGAACGTGTCCCCGAATCAACTCGCTTACGTTTTATCTCTTCTTTCTGTGTTATGCTTACTAACCAGTCTCTTCGACGATCTGCCGAGAGTCCCCAAAAATGATCAAATACCTTCTGTCGTTTTTCAGTATCAACGTGAACGTGTCCCCGAATCAACTCGCTTACGTTTTATCTCTTCTTTCTGTGTTATGCTTACTAACCAGTCTCTTCGACGATCTGCCGAGAGTCCCCAAAAATGATCAAATACCTTCTGTCGTTTTTCAGTATCAATGTTCTCACATTTATTTCCACATTTTTTCCAAAACACGGATTAGGTTGAATAGATTTAGATTCTTTTATTTTGCCGTCACTTCGCATATATTCCTGTCCAGCATTTATTTTTTGCGACCGTTCCTTTCTTAAGTTTTTTCTTTTGTTTCTCAAGCCTTTTTCTCCAACTGTTTCTTCATTAATGTCATCCAAAATTGTATTTTGCTTTTTAGATTTAGTTTTTTTCAACTGTTTAGATTTTTTAGGTTTTGCTTCTTCATCGTCATTAGAAGATGACGTAGATTCTAACCATTCATCTGATATTGCTGTGTCCTCACAATTGATAAAGGTTGAGTAATCTTCATCTGATAAATAATCAATGTACATTTTAGCAGTTTTACACTTACGTTTACGACCTTTCTGAGAATTTATAGTTTTTGATCCACTAGGTTGAGACCATCCCACAAGGATAGAATTTGTAGAATTGGCATTTACTTGGGTGTTACTTGCGCTGCATGTTTCTTGTGTAGTCAGTTCTTCAGTGTTTTTAACTGTTTGTTCTTGAGCGTCGCTTGTATTGGATGTATCCGGTATAGTCAATTCAAAATCATTATTTGTAAGTATTTCATCTGGTTCTTTTTCTGATCTTTTTCTGGCTGACGATCCAGCGACAATTTCATTAATGAATGTTTGACTATAATTGTGGTGCTGTTGATTATCATTTGTTGAGCCAGTTAATTCCATGTTATTGCCAGCAGCAAGAGTCTCAGAAGTACTTGTAAGAGAAGTCAATGGAGGACCTTCATCTAAAAGTGTCTCATCCTGAAATAAAAACAGTGGTATAGGTACCTATAGTTCAAAACAAATTTATCAATTTTTTATTTACAAATTGGATAAAGTAAGGATATACGTTTATATTTACGTTACGTTTCACTAGATTATGTTATATAACAGGAAGTGAGCCTCTTATCACACACTGAACACAAATTCGAACTTCTGACAGATACTGAGCAATTTTTGACAGAAAAACCCAACAGGTCTTATCATACGACCCGGGAATCTAACCCGAGACCTCGGCGTACTTATTCATGCCCAATGGTGTTAGCCACCGAGGCAGTTGCCTAAAAATTGTGATAATACGCAGCACGCAATTAAAATAGAACATTAACCTACATAACAAATAATTATAATTTAATCGATTCTATTACTAATTCGTAACAAAAATAACAACTACCTAGGTACGTTATTTTTAATAAATTAAAACATACCGGTACAATAAACGTAAGTCTTCTGCGAACTTGTTCCAATTGATGTATGGTTCTATTTTTAGTACGAGTGTTTTCTCTATATGTTGGTCCCTGAAAAATAAATTTGATAAGTAGTAGTAAATTCTTTAGCCTAATATAGTGCAGAGTTGAGTACTTTGCCTGATGTAAAGACGGTCTTTGTAGGGCGGAGGTACTTTCCAGGCGGGTGGCTCAGTTTGAGCGAGTAAACTCGCTGTGCCCTACCTGCTTACAGTTGAGAGAATAATGAAGTATTTAACTAAGCAGATACATTACCAAGGTTAAATCCCTGCTATCCACACCCGCGTTGCACATAGCTTGGTTAATGATGTTTTGTACTCGTGTATTGCGATTCATTATGTTACTAAAACAATAAATTTTAATCAATAATATATACGTGTTAATAATATATTTTAAACATTAAGTCATAAAATATTATTAATTAAAGAACTCACCGATTAATCATCTCAAGCTACAAGTCACTACGCGACGAAGTAGGTACCTACTATGTGCAATGCGCGAGCACGCGGGTCACCCATGCGACAGTTCGATGAACACTAATCGATATTTTATTGACCAACAGCCACTAAAAATCTTGTTACGACGCGTATAAGCGACAATATAAAATAAATGCAACAGGAATAAACACGTTTTTATACTAATTTCATATCAGAAATAGTTAATCAAATGACAAAAATAGTAAAAAAACGGCAGGTAAAATATTACCAAACGACAAAATTATATTCATTTTAGGCAGGACAGATACTACTATATAAGGTTTTTAAGTGCGTTGCGTTTAGGAAAAAAGTACAAAATGAAAATTAGTACATAATTACGGTAAGGTAAAAAGTCTTTAATTGATTATACGCGAGTGATAAATCTAGTTTTGTAAAATACCTACTACCACTTAATTGAGTAAGTAAATCCTCTATTTTTGGCACGGGATATTTATCAACCCTCAACATACGATTCAACGTGACTTTATAATCAGCACATAAGCGTAAAGAACCATCCGGCTTGTGTACAATTACCAGTGGTGTGGCCCAGTCGGAGGTGTCAACCGGCTCGATGATGCCGGCGCTCTGCATGGCCTCCAGCTCGTTGTCGACGCGCGCGCGGAGCGCGTACGGCAACGGGCGGGCGCGGCAGAACACCGGTACGGCGCCCTCGCGCAAATGTAGTGTAGCCCGACCGCCCGTGAAGCACCCCAAACTGCCATCAAATAGCTCACTGTACCTAGACAAAATATTACATAACATTTTATTATTTTGTTCAACACTTAATGGTGAATAAAATAAAAAAATAACCAAGCAAAATTTCTTAAGCAATATTCATACCGTAGACAGTGGAAGGCAAAAAATACTTAATGTATAAACACGTTAATTTGAGACAAAGCAGAAATTACTAAGTTTAAAAAGTTAAATACGAATACTCTACCAAGTGAAAGTTATTCATAAATTGGTAAAATTCTTGTCACTTAGTCGCCGAAATCAGTGGAAATGTGACTTTTTTTAAATTACCAAGCGACAACAAAAGTCATTCTAGCCGTGCGAGAGTGGGATCAATCGACGCAATTTTTTTTTCTCATTTCAGTGATATATATAACTCAATATCGCCCAAAATGTCGCTTGGTAAGTTTTGCCTTTCATGCGTCGAAATCAATTTTACCTTCTTTATTCCGCTTAACCTTGAAGACCCATTTGGTGTCAACAATGAGAACCTCCATTTCTGGCTTCTTTACGATGGTCCATGTGTTGTTCTCAGCAAGGGCTGCCATTTCTGCCTTCATGGCCTTTTCCCATTTTGCTGCATGTGGTGACGATTTAGCCTCCTTCAGAGACGTAGGTTCCTCAGGATCGATGGCGAGAAAACAAGTGTCATAATCTTCAAACCGTTTAGGTGGCTGCCTGTTTCGTTTTGGTTTTTCTACACACATGTTATCACAGTCTTATCCCTTTTCTTAGAGTTGTGTAGGAATTTATTTAGATGCGCGTGGTGACTGGCAGCCTTTGGTAAATGCGACCTGTAGAAGTTTACCATCCCTAAGAATCGCCGGAGGTCTTCAACCGTTTCCGGTTTCTTGTAGTCTGCAATCGCCTTTACTTTGTCAGGTAACGGGCTTATACCTTTGCTTGTTACTGTGTGACCTAGAAACTCAACTGTACTTTGACCGTATCGACATTTGGACACGTTTATTGTTATACATATTTCGCTGAATCTCTGAAATACTTGCCGTACGTGTTCTTTGTTCACAGCGTCGTTTTCTGATGCAATGATGATGCCATCTTTATAACAGAACAATGATCTGTGCACGTGTCGATTGCCCTGTACAATGGAAACATTCTCTATCGCATTGAGCCGTCTGTAATCGCCACACGGCCGTATCTTGCCGTCCTTTTTCGGGACGACGTGTAACGGGCTGGCCCACTGACTGCTAGACGGCTCACACGGCTCCCCATATCTTGCATAATACGGAATTCGTCTCTCACCTGATTGTATTTGTCCGGCGGTAGCGGCCTCGCCCGAGCGTAGACCGGCGGTCCTGGTGTCTCGATGTGATGGTAGACGTTGCTCTCCGGCGCGTTCTTGAAGTTGACCGGCTTGGTGATCTCAGGAAACTGCTCCAGTAACTCTCTATACGGATTATCTGCCTGAATAGTGGTTATGGACGGTTCGTTATGCCTACTGATGGTACCTTTTTTTTTTTTTTTTCGTGCGGAAATCCCTTCGGTTGGATCCGCCGGTCAGCGGGGGCGGTTATGTCGGGCTTGAACCGACTAAAACCGCACGCCGTCTCGGGTCTACAGACGCGGGGGTGTAAGGTTGCCCATAGAGCATATCCCTCGCACCCCGACTGACCCTGGGCCATCTCCACTACTGATGGTACCTATTGCGTGTAACGTCGTCACTTGGTCTACCAAACGCTTGTTGTGTAAATCTACTACTAACCTAACCTAACCTATGTGTTTTTAGGAAATCAGCATTCCTAAAAATCAGCTACGACAGGGGGCGCCCCCTTTTCGATTCCCGCTCAGTGCAAATATTTGTATGCATGAATATTTCTATTTGCATTGGTCTGGGTGTTTCTATGTATAATATGTATGTATTTAAAAAAAAAAAGTATATAAGTATGTTTATCCTAATTCTGGAAACCATAACACAAGCTAGTTAAACTATGCTTACTTTGGGTCTAGAAAGCGCTGTGTAGGACGTCAGAGAATATTATTTCTTTTTTTTTATTTCCTTACTATATTCATAGACTAAACAAAAAGTTAAAAAGTACTTTATGACTATACCCATCAGCTTCTAAAGAAATTACGTAAACTATCTATGAAAGCTCTTTAGTAGTGAACTTTACACGAGTCCCGCCTTCGCACGAGCGCAATAAGCGGTAAAAAAATCTTCGTATGAAGTTAGTAATTGCTTTTTAGTGCTACAAAATCGACACCTTTTATAGGTGTCCATTTCTTCAGGCCAGTGAACGCCTACGTTCATGAGACGAATTTCGTCGGGGACACCGAAATTTCCCTTTTTTATTTTTAAAGACAACTGGTCGGTTTTTCTTTTTTGTAAAATTATCGACTAATTGCCGGGGGGTGGTTATGTCGTGTCTCGACTGAAACCGCACGGTGTCCTCCCCAAGTGTCCGTTGCCCGGCACCCCGGGTAAGCCTTCGAAAGAAAGAACGCTTTCAATACCTTCATGACTCTCATTCTAGGGTCCTGAGATCGTCAGAGAATCTGAGACTGAAAATGCCTGGGCATTCCACGAGATTCATGGATAAGTCTTTTACTGTCCAAGCTGTCCGGTTATGGAATGCCTTACCCGTAACGATAAGAAGCGCGCAATCTCTGCCCGTCTTCAAAAAATTAGTGACCGCCTACTATTTACGGGAATAGTCATTATTTATGTCTCTTAGTCTTCCTGTCTCCTTTATTCATGTCTGTGCTGTGTTTCTATTATGTTATGTATATATTATGTACCTAATAGTAGGTATTGTATCATTGTAAATTATATGTGCTGCTATCTTCACGTAGCAGATCACTTGGCAGCAGATCAAAAAAAAAGGTGAGTTCCTTTCGCATGCAGCTGAGTTCTATAGTTCCTGATAGTTTTTAGAAATAGTTCTGGCGTTTCTACCCCAAAAAATGTCAATTAACAAAATGATCTGCTAACTTCCCGTAGTAGATCACTTTGCAGCAAATCAAAAAAAAGGTGAGTTCCTTTCGCATGCAGCTTAGTTCTATACTTCCTGATAGTTTTTAGAAATAGTTCTGGCGTATTTACCCCAAAAATTGTCAATTAAAGAAATGATCTGCTAACTTCCCGTAGTAGATCACTTTGCAGCAGATCAAAAAAAAGGTGAGTTCCTTTCGCATGCAGCTGCGTTCTTTAGCTCCTGATAGTTTTTAGAAATAGTACTGGCGTTTTTACCCCAAAAATTGTCAATTAACAAAATGATCTGCTAACATCCCGTAGTAGATCACTTTGCAGCAGATTAAAAAACAGGTGTGTTGCTTTCGCATGCAGCTGAGTTCTATAGTTCCTGATAGTTTTTAGAAATAGTTCTGGCGTTTTTACCCCAAAAAATGTCAATTAAAGAAATGATCTGCTAACTTCCCGTAGTAGATCAGTTTGCAGCAGATAAAAAAAAGGTGAGTTTCTTTCGCATGCAGCTGCGTTCTATAGTTCCTGATAGTTTTTAGAAATAGTTCTGGCGTATTTACCTCAAAAAATGTCAATTATCAAAATGATCTGCTAACTTCCCGTAGCAGATCACTTTGCAGCAGATCAAAAAAAAGGTGAGTTCCTTTCGCATGCAGCTGAGTTCTATACTTCCTGATAGTTTTTAGAAATAGTTCTGGCGTTTTTACCCCAAAAAATGTCAATTAAAAAAATGATCTGCTAACTTCACGTAGCAGATCACTTTGCAGCAGATCAAAAAAAAGGTGAGTTCCTTTCGCATGCAGCTGAGTTCTATAGTTCCTGATAGTTTTTAGAAATAGTTCTGGCGTTTTTACCCCAAAAAATGTCAATTAAAGAAATGATCTGCTAACTTCCCGTAGTAGATCAGTTTGCAGCAGATCAAAAAAAGGTGAGTTTCTTTCGCATGCAGCTGCGTTCTATAGTTCCTGATAGTTTTTAGAAATAGTTCTGGCGTATTTACCCCAAAAAATGTCAATTAGCAAAATGATCTGCTAACTTCACGTAGCAGATCACTTTGCAGCAGATCAAAAAAAGGTGAGTTTCTTTCACATGCAGCTGCGTTCTATACTTCCTGATAGTTTTTAGAAATAGTTCTGGCGTATTTACCCCAAAAATTGTCAATTAAAGAAATGATCTGCTAACTTCCCGTAGTAGATCACTTTGCAGCAGATCAAAATAAAGGTGAGTTCCTTTCGCATGCAGCTGAGTTCTATACTTCCTGATAGTTTTTAGAAATAGTTCTGGCGTTTTTACCCCAAAAAATGTCAATAAAAAAAATGATCTGCTAACTTCACGTAGCAGATCACTTTGCAGCAGATCAAAAAAAAGGTGAGTTCCTTTCGCATGCAGCTGAGTTCTATAGTTCCTGATGGTTTTTAGAAATAGTTCTGGCGTTTTTACCCCAAAAATTGTCAATTAAAGAAATGATCTGCTAACTTCCCGTAGTAGATCACTTTGCAGCAGATCAAAAAAAAAGGTGAGTCCCTTTCGCATGCAGCTGAGTTCTATACTTCCTGATAGTTTTTAGAAATAGTTCTGGCGTTTTTACCCCAAAAAATGTTAATTAAAAAAATGATCTGCTAACTTCACGTAGCAGATCACTTTGCAGCAGATCAAAAAAAAAAGGTGAGTTCCTTTCGCATGCAGCTGAGTTCTATAGTTCCTTATTGTTTTATGAAATAGTTCTGGCGTTTTTACCCCAAAAATTGTCAATTAAAGAAATGATCTGCTAACTTCCCGTAGTAGATCACTTTGCAGCAGATCAAAAAAAAGGTGAGTTCCTTTCGCATGCAGCTGCGTTCTTTAGCTCCTGATAGTTTTGAAAAATAGTACTGGCGTTTTTACCCCAAAAATTGTCAATTAACAAAATGATCTGCTAACTTCCCGTAGCAGATCACTTTGCAGCAGATCAAAAAAGGTGAGTTCCTTTCGCATGCAGCTGAGTTCTATACTTCCTGATAGTTTTAAGGAATAGTTCTGGCGTTTTTACCCCAAAAAATGTCAATTAAAGAAATAATCTGCTAACTTCCCGTAGTAGATCACTTTGCAGCAGATCAATTCTATAGTTCCTGATAGTTTTTAGATGCATGAAGAACGTAAAACTTATTGAAGTTTTGGTGCATTAGCTAGATGTATTTCTAACGTGTTAAACTGAAATTTCGTAACGAATATTAATGTTAATGTACCTGCTAGCTTCCCGTAGTGGATCACTTTGCAGCAGAGCAAAAACAGAAAGCAAATTTATTGCACGTCTGACTATTTATAAACTGTGTTGCAACAAACGATAGCTTGAATTTTAATCGAGCAACGCCATCTAGTTGCAACGGAGGAACTAAATTCAATGACATCTAGACAGGCATTGACACCAATGACGTCAACATGCCGGGAGCTATACGCAGAATATTTTACTAAAACCATTATTTCACCTTTTTAATTTTTAAAAGTAGTGTAAATATGGTGTAACACACAACATAGTGCAACACAGCTTATATTAATAGTCAGACGTGCGTGAGCTATACGCAGAATATTTGACTAAAACCATTATTTCACCTTTTAAATTTTTAAAAGTAGTTTAAACTTGAATTTAGTTCCACCGTTGCAACTAGATGGCGTTGCTCGATTAAAATTCAAGCTATCGTTTGTTGCAACACAGTTTATAAATAGACAGACGTGCGATCTTTCTCTGGTGAAATGGTAGTTTAGTTTCTTCTATCCTTCTATTATTCGCAACATCCCTGGCACTCCTGGCAGAGACAAATACGTAAAATAAGCAAAGATAAAATTAGTAAAAATGCCGTACGACAAAGATGCTCTACGCGAAATTTTGTTGGATGCCGCTTATCTTACGATCGACGATAAAGGGTCTGTTCTTCCCCCTTCTAACAAAATATATCAATTCATTTCTAAAAAGATGGCGGAAAAAGGCTCATCAATCACGCCCAAGCACGTGCATACGATAATTAATAATAATCGTGGTGGGTTCAAAGACCTGATCTTGCAAGTTTTCAATATTCAAGAGCAAGCGGTCAGCATTTGCGAGAATGATGGCGACTACAGTGCCGAAAATCGTGTAGATTGCAGTTCTGATACTCTAACGAGTTCAACTTCGGTCAAGGTCATCTTGTTAATTTCTCAAGAGAAATGGCAATCGATTGCACCCCAAAAAAAAATATATGGCAAACGAATATATTGGAAATTGCGGCCAGGATGGGCAGACGTGGTGGCTGAGGCTATATGGATTCAACACCATCTTGACTGCGTTTTTGTTTTCAAGAATCACAGTATTTTTTTGGGTGCAATTGCTAAATTCTTTTTGATAATCGAAGGATTTTGCCATGAATGCGACGCAAAGATTCATTGCACGCTTTTAAAAGAGCCATCGAAAGACTGCGACGTTATTCTCGAATGCAATGTTGAGGGTATCAGAGCAGCATCTCATTCCGGTACAAAAAGAAGGCAATTAAGAGGTATTCGTCGTCGTGAGGTGGCCGACTTCCTCATAGATGGTGGTAAGGACGCGGTGACATGGCGACGCAAGGAAGCTGCCCGCATAAAAAAATTCGGTGATAAAAATCCCCCAATCTGGCCAACTAATGAAGTTGTCTTTGAAGTTGACTTTTAAAGAAATACGGATTGCAGTTTGCAAACCCTGCAATGAATTTGCTTAAAAGCGCCGAACATGGAAAGCTTGTCGGTTGTATACAGTCCATCGGGTTGCATAAATTTAATTGCATATATTGGCTTCCCGAACAACTTCAAATTTATGTTTCCCGTGTCCGCAATGATCCTAATGCCACATTAACAATCGACGCAACTGGCGGCATCGCGAAACGCAACGAATCACGAAAGCAGCATATCTTCTTGTACCAGTGCGTACTCGTAACGCGGGAAGGCAGCGTACCAACCTTCCAAATGATTTCAGCAGATCAACGATCGATAATAGTCAATTCGTTCTTCAGCCATATCCTCGCTACGAACGCTCCGATTCCACCGATTGTGGTTACAGATTTCGGCTGGTCCCTGCTAATTGCAGTTGCACAAGTATTTGCCGGCTGTAAAAGTTTAAACGACTACTTACAGAGGTGCTACAACGCAATTACAGTTGGAGAAACGTCATTGCCATCAACGTTTATGCGTTTAGACGTTTGTCACCTCATGTCCATGGTTACGCGATGGCCCAGCTTGAAAGGCAAGGACAAAAATTTGGTACGACGATTTTATAAGAGGTGTATCGGAAAAGCCCTCCAAATTTCGAATCTGGAAGATCTCACCTACTTCGTCGAATCGGTCGTTATTGTTGCTCTCAGCAAATGTATCGGTTCCGAACCGAGTGGCAAAGGTTTACCATCAGTGAATCGCCTGAATTTTCTGAACAGCAAGATCAAGGGTATTCAACTCAGTAGCGATGATGATACTGAACCTGACGATCAAAGCGACGAAGAAGCTCGTAACATGAACATCGGAGTGAATGAAATTGACGCGGAAGAGAATGCCGCGGAATGTGAATCCGAAATAACAGGATGGAAATCTTGGCGCGATAACTTATATGATGCAGCCGTGATAATCGCTGATCAATCATCTGATGGTGACACTATTAACGCGTGTTATAACCCTGATTTTGCGAAAAGGTTGAAGAGGTACCTCCTCCCATATGTACCTTTATGGACGGCAATAATGGTACCAGTTTTTGGAAGGGGCTCAGTGACCGCCACCTCCGCTGCTGTTGAAGCCGAAATTGGAGATACCAAAAATCGTGACTTCAGGGGTGAACTTCCAATGCGATTTGACCGATTTGTTATTGAACATCTTGAAAAGCTTAATAACAAAATCAAAGAGCGCTGCACGGCATCGGACGTTGCAACCGTGAACGCGGATTCCAAGTTAAAAGCTCTGGTAAGCACGGATCTTGACGGATCTTCAAAAGTTTACTCTCGTTCCAAGGTCGAAGATGATCAAAATAGCATGGAAGTCGACGACCCTGGACACTCAACGATTGAGTTTGACGAAATTTCGTTCGCCATGAAATTGCAAAATAATGTATGCAGTACCCCGGATGTAAAATCAAAGAACAGACTGGCCAGTTTCAGACAGGAAGAAACTTTGCCGCTCCAATCCACAGGGATATTAACCGACCACACAAATGCTGTTGCCGATTCTACGAAATCCTTGGACAATGCAACGTACGGAATAGTGCTGTCATCACGGGACGAAAATATTCCAGCAGATAATGATTATAATGTTCAGGAAGAATGGAGAGGCTTGGTAAAAAACACTAAAAAGAGGGATTTGGAGGATAATTCACAGAAAAAAAACGTGCCAAGCACACATGTTTGGATGATTGTCCCGAGTGGGATTTTATCAAACATTCCATGACGCCTAACATACCAATTCTTTTAAACGGCAATATAACTGGATCAGTTCGTTTAGACGGTGCTCATTATAATGTGACGTCAACGTGTGCGTTTAATTCTATTTTCCAGGGAATCCTTAGCGGTCTATTGTCAAACAAAATTTATTGCGATAAGTTGCAATCATCTGACTGCCCAGTAGTTAATCTGGCACAAAGCGTCAGTGACAAAAAAAATATTTCAAAAGACCACTACGTTCAACGAGCAAAAATATTGACTGCGATTCCAATTTTTAAAGGATCTGTCGCAGCATACACGCGAAATATTAAACGTTTAGATGTTGAGTGCAATGCTGCTCACTTAGCGCAGTATCTTTTAGAAAAGGAGCCCAGCTACATATGCCGGGTGGAATGTACCTGTGGCTATAAAAACGAAAACTATCAGGAGCTATAGAACTCAGCTGCATGCGA
Source organism: Cybosia mesomella (assembly GCA_946251805.1). Classification (NCBI taxonomy): domain Eukaryota; kingdom Metazoa; phylum Arthropoda; class Insecta; order Lepidoptera; family Erebidae; genus Cybosia; species Cybosia mesomella. The sequence goes on from OX276411.1 coordinate 13,199,830, forward strand.
AAGGAACTCACCTTTTTTTGATCTGCTGCAAAGTGATCTGCTACGTGAAGTTAGCAGATCATTTTTTTAATTGACATTTTTTTAACTACTATTTCTAAAAACTATCAGGAAGTATAGAACTCAGCTGCATGCGAAAGGAACTCACCTTTTTTTTTATCTGCTGCAAAGTCATCTACTACGGGAAGTTAGCAGATCATTTTGTTAATTGTCATTTTTTGGGGTACAAATGCCAGAACTATTTCTAAAAACAATCAGGAACTATAGAACTCAGCTGCCTGCGAAAGGAACACACCTTTTTTTTGATCTGCTGCAAAGTGATCTGCTACGGGAAGTTAGCAGATCATTTTGTTAATTGACATTTTTTGGGGTAAATACGCCAGAACTATTTCTAAAAACTATCAGGAACTATAGAACTCAGCTGCATGCGAAAGGAACTCACCTTTTTTTTTATCTGCTGCAAAGTCATCTACTACGGGAAGTTAGCAGATCATTTTGTTAATTGTCATTTTTTGGGGTACAAATGCCAGAACTATTTCTAAAAACAATCAGGAACTATAGAACTCAGCTGCCTGCGAAAGGAACACACCTTTTTTTTGATCTGCTGCAAAGTGATCTGCTACGGGAAGTTAGCAGATCATTTTGTTAATTGACATTTTTTGGGGTAAATACGCCAGAACTATTTCTAAAAACTATCAGGAACTATAGAACTCAGCTGCATGCAAAAGCAACACACCTGTTTTTTAATCTGCTGCAAAGTGATCTACTACGGGAAGTTAGCAGATCATTTCTTCAAATTACATTTTTTGGGGTAAAAACGCCAGAACTATTTCTAAAAACTATCAGGAAGTATAGAACTAAGCTGCATGCGAAAGGAACTCACCTTTTTTTTGATTTGCTGCAAAGTGATCTACTACGGGAAGTTAGCAGATCATTTCTTTAATTGACAATTTTTGGGGTAAAAACGCCAGAACTATTTCTAAAAACCATCAGGAACTATAGAACTCAGCTGCATGCGAAAGGAACTCACCTTTTTTTTTGATCTGCTGCAAAGTGATCTGCTACGTGAAGTTAGCAGATAATTTTTTTAATTGACATTTTTTGGGGTAAAAACGCCAGAACTATTTCTAAAAACTATCAGGGAGTATAGAACTCAGCTGCATGCGAAAGGAACTCACCTTTTTTTTGATCTGCTGCAAAGTGATCTACTACGGGAAGTTAGCAGATCATTTTGTTAATTGACATTTTTTGGCGTAAAAACGCCAGAACTATTTCTAAAAACAATCAGGAACTATAGAACTCAGCTGCATGCGAAAGGAACTCACCTTTTTTTTTGATCTGCTGCAAAGTGATCTGCTACGGGAAGTTAGCAGATCATTTTGTTAATTGACATTTTTTGGGGAAAATACGCCAGAACTATTTCTAAAAACTATCAGGAACTATAGAACTCAGCTTCATGCGATAGGAACTCACCTTTTGATTGATCTGCTGCAGTGATCTGCTACGTGAAGTTAGCAGATCATTTTGCTAATTGACATTTTTTGGGGTAAATACGCCAGAACTATTTCTAAAAACTATCAGGAACTATAGAACGCAGCTGCATGCGAAAGGAACTCACCATTTTTGATCTGCTGCAAACTGATCTACTACGGGAAGTTAGCAGATCATTTCTTTAATTGACATTTTTTGGGGTAAAAACGAAAGAACTATTTCTAAAAACTATCAGGAACTATAGAACTCAGCTGCATGTGAAAGGAACTCACCTTTTTTTGATCTGCTGCAAAGTGATCTGCTACGGGAAGTTAGCAGATCATTATGTTAATTGACATTTTTTGGGGTTAATACGCCAGAACTATTTCTAAAAACTATCAGGAACTATAGAACTCAGCTGCATGCGAAAGGAACTCACCTTTTTTTTGATCTGCTGCAAAGTGATCTACTACGGGAAGTTAGCGGATCATTTCTTTAATTGACATTTTTTGGGGTAAAAACGCCAGAACTATTTCTAAAAACTATCAGGAAGTATAGAACTCAGCTGCATGTGAAAGGAACTCACCTTTTTTGATCTGCTGCAAAGTGATCTGCTACGGGAAGTTAGCAGATCATTTCTTTAAATTACATTTTTTGGGGTAAAAACGCCAGAACTATTTCTAAAAACTATCAGGAAGTATAGAACTCAGCTGCATGCGAAAGGAACACACCTTTTTTTTTGATCTGCTGCAAAGTGATCTGCTACGTGAAGATAGCAGATCATTTTTTTAATTGACATTTTTTGGCGTAAAAACGCCAGAACTATTTCTAAAAACTATCAGGAAATATAGAACTCAGCTGCATGCGAAAGAAAATCACCTTTTTTTTTATTTGCTGCAAAGTGATCTACTACGGGAAGTTAGCAGATTATTTTGTTAATTGACATTTTTTGGCGTAAAAACGCCAGAACTATTTCTAAAAACAATCAGGAACTATAGAACTCAGCTGCATGTGAAAGGAACTCACCTTTTTTTTTGATCTGCTGCAAAGTGATCTGCTACGGGAAGTTAGCAGATCATTCTGTTAATTGACATTTTTTGGGGTAAATACGCCAGAGCTTTTTTTAAAAACTATCAGGAACTATAGAACTCAGCTGCATGCGAAAGGAACACACCTTTTTTTGATCTGCTGCAAAGTGATCTACTACGGGAAGTTAGCAGATCATTTCTTTAATTGACATTTTTTGGGGTAAAAACGCCAGAACTATTTCTAAAAACTATCAGGAAGTATAGAACTCAGCTGCATGCGAAAGGAACTCACCTTTTTTTTTTGATCTGCTGCAAAGTAATCTACTACGGGAAGTTAGCAGATCATTTCTTTAATTGACATTTTTTGGGGTAAAAACGCCAGAACTATTTCTTAAAACTATCAGGAAGTATAGAACTCAGCTGCATGCGAAAGGAACTCACCTTTTTTGATCTGCTGCAAAGTGATCTGCTACGGGAAGTTAGCAGATCATTTTGTTAATTGACAATTTTTGGGGTAAAAACGCCAGTACTATTTCTAAAAACTATCAGGAGCTATAGAACGCAGCTGCATGCGAAAGGAACTCACCTTTTTTTTGATCTGCTGCAAAGTGATCTACTACGGGAAGTTAGCGGATCATTTCTTTAATTGACATTTTTTGGGGTAAAAACGCCAGAACTATTTCTAAAAACAATCAGGAACTATAGAACTCAGCTGCATGCGAAAGGAACTCACCTTTTTTTTTGATCTGCTGCAAAGTGATCTGCTACGGGAAGTTAGCAGATCATTTTGTTAATTGACATTTTTTGGGGTAAATACGCCAGAACTATTTCTAAAAACTATCAGGAACTATAGAACTCAGCTGCATGCGAAAGGAACACACCTTTTTTTTTGATCGGCTGCAAAGTGATCTGCTACGGGAAGTTAGCAGATCATTTTGTTAATTGACAATTTTTGGGGTAATAACGCCAGTACTATTTCTAAAAACTATCAGGAAGTATAGAAATCAGCTTCATGCGATAGGAACTCACCTTTTGATTGATCTGCTGCAAAGTGATCTGCTACGTGAAGTTAGCAGATCATTTTGCTAATTGACATTTTTTGGGGTAAATACGCCAGAACTATTTCTAAAAACTATCAGGAACTATAGAACGCAGCTGCATGCGATAGGAACTCACCATTTTTGATCTGCTGCAAACTGATCTGCTACGGGAAGTTAGCAGATCATTTCTTTAATTGACAATTTTTGGGGTGAAAACGCCAGAACTATTTCTAAAAACCATCAGGAACTATAGAACTCAGCTGCATGCGAAAGGAACTCACCTTTTTTTTTGATCTGCTGCAAAGTGATCTGCTACGGGAAGTTAGCAGATCATTTTGTTAATTGACATTTTTTGGGGTAAATACGCCAGAACTATTTCTAAAAACTATCAGGAACTATAGAACTCAGCTGCATGCGAAAGGAACTCACCTTTTTTTGATTTGCTGCAAAGTGATCTACTACGGGAAGTTAGCAGATTATTTTGTAAATTGACATTTTTTGGGGTAAATACGCCAGAACTATTTCTAAAAACTATCAGGAACTATAGAACTCAGCTGCATGCGAAAGGAACTCACCTTATTTTTGATCTGCTGCAAAGTGATCTGCTACGTGAAGTTAGCAGATCATTTTTTAATTGACATTTTTTGGGGTAAAAACGCCAGAACTATTTCTAAAAACTATCAGGAAGTATAGAACTCAGCTGCATGCGAAAGGAACTCACCTTTTTTTTGATCTGCTGCAAAGTGATCTACTACGGGAAGTTAGCAGATCATTTTGTTAATTGACATTTTTTGGGGTAAATACGCCAGAACTATTTCAAAAAACTATCAGGAACTATAGAACTAAGCTGCATGCGAAAGCGACACACCTGTTTTTTAATCTGCTGCAAAGTGATCTACTACGGGAAGTTAGCAGATCATTTCTTTAAATTACATTTTTTGGGGTAAAAACGCCAGAACTATTTCTAAAAACTATCAGGAAGTATAGAACTCAGCTGCATGCGAAAGGAACACACCTTTTTTTTTTTGATCTGCTGAAAAGTGATCTACTACGGGAAGTTAGCAGATCATTTCTTTAATTGACATTTTTTGGCGTAAAAACGCCAGAACTATTTCTAAAAACTATCAGGAAGTATAGAACTAAGCTGCATGCGAAAGGAACTCACTTTTTTTTTATTTGCTGCAAAGTGATCTACTACGGGAAGTTAGCAGATCATTTTGTTAATTGACATTTTTTGGGGTAGAAACGCCAGAACTATTTCTAAAAACTATCAGGAACTATAGAACTCAGCTGCATGCGAAAGGAACTCACCTTTTTTTTTGATCTGCTGCAAAGTGATCTGCTACGTGAAGATAGCAGATCATTTTTTTAATTGAAATTTTTTGGCGTAAAAACGCCAGTACTATTTCTAAAAACTATCAGGAAATATAGAACTCAGCTGCATGCGAAAGAAAATCACCTTTTTTTTGATTTGCTGCAAAGTGATCTACTACGGGAAGTTAGCAGATTATTTTGTTAATTATCATTTTTTGGCGTAAAAACGCCAGAACTATTTCTAAAAACAATGAGGAACTATAGAACTCAGCTGCATGTGAAAGGAACTCACCTTTTTTTTTTGATCTGCTGCAAAGTGATCTGCTACGGGAAGTTAGCAGATCATTCTGTTAATTGACATTTTTTGGGGTAAATACGCCAGAACTTTTTTTAAAAACTATCAGGAACTATAGAACTCAGCTGCATGCGAAAGGAATACACCTTTTTTTGATCTGCTGCAAAGTGATCTACTACGGGAAGTTAGCAGATCATTTCTTTAATTGTCATTTTTTGGGGTAAAAACGCCAGAACTATTTCTAAAAACTATCAGGAAGTATAGAACTCAGCTGCATGTGAAAGGAACTCACCTTTTTTTTGATCTGCTGCAAAGTGATCTGCTACGGGAAGTTAGCAGATCATTTTGTTAATTGACATTTTTTGGGGTAAATACGCCAGAAATATTTCTAAAAACTATCAGGAACTATAGAACTCAGCTGCATGCGAAAGGAACACACCTTTTTTTTTGATCTGCTGCAAAGTGATCTACTACGGGAAGTTAGCGGATCATTTCTTTAATTGACATTTTTTGGGGTAAAAACGCCAGAACTATTTCTAAAAACTATCAGGAAGTATAGAACTCAGCTGCATGTGAAAGGAACTCACCTTTTTTGATCTGCTGCAAAGTGATCTGCTACGGGAAGTTAGCAGATCATTTCTTTAAATTACATTTTTTGGGGTAAAAACGCCAGAACTATTTCTAAAAACTATCAGGAAGTATAGAACTCAGCTGCATGCGAAAGGAACACACCTTTTTTTTTGATCTGCTGCAAAGTGATCTGCTACGTGAAGATAGCAGATCATTTTTTTAATTGACATTTTTTGGCGTAAAAACGCCAGAACTATTTCTAAAAACTATCAGGAAATATAGAACTCAGCTGCATGCGAAAGAAAATCACCTTTTTTTTTATTTGCTGCAAAGTGATCTACTACGGGAAGTTAGCAGATTATTTTGTTAATTGACATTTTTTGGCGTAAAAACGCCAGAACTATTTCTAAAAACAATCAGGAACTATAGAACTCAGCTGCATGTGAAAGGAACTCACCTTTTTTTTTGATCTGCTGCAAAGTGATCTGCTACGGGAAGTTAGCAGATCATTCTGTTAATTGACATTTTTTGGGGTAAATACGCCAGAGCTTTTTTTAAAAACTATCAGGAACTATAGAACTCAGCTGCATGCGAAAGGAACACACCTTTTTTTGATCTGCTGCAAAGTGATCTACTACGGGAAGTTAGCAGATCATTTCTTTAATTGACATTTTTTGGGGTAAAAACGCCAGAACTATTTCTAAAAACTATCAGGAAGTATAGAACTCAGCTGCATGCGAAAGGAACTCACCTTTTTTTTTTGATCTGCTGCAAAGTAATCTACTACGGGAAGTTAGCAGATCATTTCTTTAATTGACATTTTTTGGGGTAAAAACGCCAGAACTATTTCTTAAAACTATCAGGAAGTATAGAACTCAGCTGCATGCGAAAGGAACTCACCTTTTTTGATCTGCTGCAAAGTGATCTGCTACGGGAAGTTAGCAGATCATTTTGTTAATTGACAATTTTTGGGGTAAAAACGCCAGTACTATTTCTAAAAACTATCAGGAGCTATAGAACGCAGCTGCATGCGAAAGGAACTCACCTTTTTTTTGATCTGCTGCAAAGTGATCTACTACGGGAAGTTAGCGGATCATTTCTTTAATTGACATTTTTTGGGGTAAAAACGCCAGAACTATTTCTAAAAACAATCAGGAACTATAGAACTCAGCTGCATGCGAAAGGAACTCACCTTTTTTTTTGATCTGCTGCAAAGTGATCTGCTACGGGAAGTTAGCAGATCATTTTGTTAATTGACATTTTTTGGGGTAAATACGCCAGAACTATTTCTAAAAACTATCAGGAACTATAGAACTCAGCTGCATGCGAAAGGAACACACCTTTTTTTTTGATCGGCTGCAAAGTGATCTGCTACGGGAAGTTAGCAGATCATTTTGTTAATTGACAATTTTTGGGGTAATAACGCCAGTACTATTTCTAAAAACTATCAGGAAGTATAGAAATCAGCTTCATGCGATAGGAACTCACCTTTTGATTGATCTGCTGCAAAGTGATCTGCTACGTGAAGTTAGCAGATCATTTTGCTAATTGACATTTTTTGGGGTAAATACGCCAGAACTATTTCTAAAAACTATCAGGAACTATAGAACGCAGCTGCATGCGATAGGAACTCACCATTTTTGATCTGCTGCAAACTGATCTGCTACGGGAAGTTAGCAGATCATTTCTTTAATTGACAATTTTTGGGGTGAAAACGCCAGAACTATTTCTAAAAACCATCAGGAACTATAGAACTCAGCTGCATGCGAAAGGAACTCACCTTTTTTTTTGATCTGCTGCAAAGTGATCTGCTACGGGAAGTTAGCAGATCATTTTGTTAATTGACATTTTTTGGGGTAAATACGCCAGAACTATTTCTAAAAACTATCAGGAACTATAGAACTCAGCTGCATGCGAAAGGAACTCACCTTTTTTTGATTTGCTGCAAAGTGATCTACTACGGGAAGTTAGCAGATTATTTTGTAAATTGACATTTTTTGGGGTAAATACGCCAGAACTATTTCTAAAAACTATCAGGAACTATAGAACTCAGCTGCATGCGAAAGGAACTCACCTTATTTTTGATCTGCTGCAAAGTGATCTGCTACGTGAAGTTAGCAGATCATTTTTTAATTGACATTTTTTGGGGTAAAAACGCCAGAACTATTTCTAAAAACTATCAGGAAGTATAGAACTCAGCTGCATGCGAAAGGAACTCACCTTTTTTTTGATCTGCTGCAAAGTGATCTACTACGGGAAGTTAGCAGATCATTTTGTTAATTGACATTTTTTGGGGTAAATACGCCAGAACTATTTCAAAAAACTATCAGGAACTATAGAACTAAGCTGCATGCGAAAGCGACACACCTGTTTTTTAATCTGCTGCAAAGTGATCTACTACGGGAAGTTAGCAGATCATTTCTTTAAATTACATTTTTTGGGGTAAAAACGCCAGAACTATTTCTAAAAACTATCAGGAAGTATAGAACTCAGCTGCATGCGAAAGGAACACACCTTTTTTTTTTTGATCTGCTGAAAAGTGATCTACTACGGGAAGTTAGCAGATCATTTCTTTAATTGACATTTTTTGGCGTAAAAACGCCAGAACTATTTCTAAAAACTATCAGGAAGTATAGAACTAAGCTGCATGCGAAAGGAACTCACTTTTTTTTTATTTGCTGCAAAGTGATCTACTACGGGAAGTTAGCAGATCATTTTGTTAATTGACATTTTTTGGGGTAGAAACGCCAGAACTATTTCTAAAAACTATCAGGAACTATAGAACTCAGCTGCATGCGAAAGGAACTCACCTTTTTTTTTGATCTGCTGCAAAGTGATCTGCTACGTGAAGATAGCAGATCATTTTTTTAATTGAAATTTTTTGGCGTAAAAACGCCAGTACTATTTCTAAAAACTATCAGGAAATATAGAACTCAGCTGCATGCGAAAGAAAATCACCTTTTTTTTGATTTGCTGCAAAGTGATCTACTACGGGAAGTTAGCAGATTATTTTGTTAATTATCATTTTTTGGCGTAAAAACGCCAGAACTATTTCTAAAAACAATGAGGAACTATAGAACTCAGCTGCATGTGAAAGGAACTCACCTTTTTTTTTTGATCTGCTGCAAAGTGATCTGCTACGGGAAGTTAGCAGATCATTCTGTTAATTGACATTTTTTGGGGTAAATACGCCAGAACTTTTTTTAAAAACTATCAGGAACTATAGAACTCAGCTGCATGCGAAAGGAATACACCTTTTTTTGATCTGCTGCAAAGTGATCTACTACGGGAAGTTAGCAGATCATTTCTTTAATTGTCATTTTTTGGGGTAAAAACGCCAGAACTATTTCTAAAAACTATCAGGAAGTATAGAACTCAGCTGCATGTGAAAGGAACTCACCTTTTTTTTGATCTGCTGCAAAGTGATCTGCTACGGGAAGTTAGCAGATCATTTTGTTAATTGACATTTTTTGGGGTAAATACGCCAGAAATATTTCTAAAAACTATCAGGAACTATAGAACTCAGCTGCATGCGAAAGGAACACACCTTTTTTTTTGATCTGCTGCAAAGTGATCTACTACGGGAAGTTAGCAGATCATTTCTTTAATTGACATTTTTTGGCGTAAAAACGCCAGAACTATTTCTAAAAACTATCAGGAAGTATAGAACTCAGCTGCATGCGAAAGGAACTCACCTTTTTTTTGATCTGCTGCAAAGTGATCTACTACGGGAAGTTAGCAGATCATTTCTTTAATTGACATTTTTTGGGGTAAAAACGCCAGAACTATTTCTAAAAACTATCAGGAAGTATAGAACTCAGCTGCATGTGAAAGGAACTCACCTTTTTTTTGATCTGCTGCAAAGTGATCTGCTACGGGAAGTTAGCAGATCATTTTGTTAATTGACATTTTTTGGGGTAAATACGCCAGAAATATTTCTAAAAACTATCAGGAACTATAGAACTCAGCTGCATGCGAAAGGAACACACCTTTTTTTTGATCTGCTGCAAAGTGATCTGCTACGTGAAGTTAGCAGATCATTTTTTAATTGACATTTTTTGGGGTAAAAACGCCAGAACTATTTCTAAAAACTATCAGGAACTATAGAACTCAGCTGCATGCGAAAGGAACTCACTTTTTTTTTTGATCTGCTGGACAATGATCTGCTAAGTTCACACACATAACTTACAAGTGGTACTTTTAGAATGAATATTATTTTATAATCATGATAGTAACTAGATATTTCAAAGGTATTCATTAAAGTGTAGATATTTTCTAGAGATAGACTTAACGGAAATTGGTAATGATCAGCTACAAATCTATAATTTTGGACAGGTTCTGTCAATAATTGTCTTGGGGTTATAATAGAAGGGTATAAAATATTAGTTTTGCTGAACATAATTGCATTTATTATGTCTTCTAACTTGAAAGACAATGTCAACAGGGTGCTTTCCAGAATGTTAATAATCTCGTTAAATTTTGATTTTAGTAGCAAATTGTCAGAAACCATTGATAGGTTTCGTTGAGACAGAGCGAGGGTGTCAATAGCGCTATTTAACTGTTGTTCGTTGATACTGATTTTATTCATGGTATCTCTTAAGGCCGAAAAGGTTGAGTTTGTAACCAGGATATTTTGTTTAACCAATTTTGATAATGTATTTTGGTCTTTTTCTATGATTTGAATAGCGTTACTGTACTGAATCGCACCGTTTTCGTCCATAGTGCCAAATATGTGTTTAAATACTGTGCCGACACCACCAATCCAGGCTGATCTCCTGGTTTTTGATTGGATTAAATGGGATATAGAATCATAGTCTCGTATAATATCATTGTACCTGATTGATAATGGCTGAAGTATATTTAGACATTCAATATCAGAATACAGAGCATTTTGTTTACAGAAGAACTTGGAGCTGCCTATCACACCGTTTAAGTTTTTAATGTGTGGTTGTATAAAAGAAATATCTATAGGAATTAAAACACTAAGGTGACCGTTAACTATTTTAAGTGACCCGACAGGATCAAAATATATACCGGAAGTATTTGTTGAAGTTTCGATGAAGGTTTCCTGAGCAGAAGACAGTGAACTGTAATCAATAATTAAAAGTGATTTTACCTAACTATTACCATTATTTAAGTAATGAATCTAAAAGTAATTAGTATAACTTAACATTAAAGGTGTGTTACATAGTGTATGTATTTTGTATGTGTGTGTGTGTGAGTGTGTTTTGTTATTTTAACTGATACTTAGCTAAACAATGATTTAGTACTAAAAGACGAGTTTTATTAATGTTATTCTAATTATTAATACTACCATGATATTTAATCAAACTTGTTACTATTTGTAAGTATGGTGTTTAATTAAATTTATTACTATTTATATGTTATTTAATCTGAAAAGTTAGTTTCTAAGTAAACTTAAATTTTAGACATTTTTAATTAAGAGTCGCGACGACGGGCTAGTTTTACTTCGTCAAAGTGATGAATGGCGTGTCGTCTGTTTATCAAGAGCGTTAGGCTATTTCTGCCATTAATTTTAATAACTTTGTAAGGACCTTTCCAAATCGGAGATAGAGCCTTTCGCAGGCGGAGATGATTTTTTAGGTATACGTAGTCACCAGTATTGTAACTCACAGGGCGACTATGAGTGTCATAGTAAGTTTTTGAGGTTACTTTAGACTTATTTATATGCTCGAAAGCTTTATCACGTGTAATTTTAAGGCGGTGTTGTAACATCCTAACATAGTCTGAGTAAGTAGCACCTGAAGTTGGTTCGTAGATAGAGTTAGGTAAGATGGGTTTGTGACCGAAAATCAACTCATAAGGGGTATAATTGGTTGTAGAATGGATGGTTGTGTTATATGCTAACATGGCTGTATACACATATCGTGGCCAATTGTCTTGGTTTTCTGACACATAAGATTTCAGATATTCTTTGAGCGTAGAGTGACTCCGTTCTAAAGATCCTTGGGTTTGAGGGTGGTAAGGAGAGGACCACAGTTGCTTTATTTTTAAAAATTTACACGTCTCTTTAAAAGTCTCTGCTGTAAAGTTTGTACCTTGGTCAGTAAGGATGGTTTTAGGGATGCCAAATAGGGAAATAAATTGAATTAGGCATTCGCTGGTCTCTTCTGCGGTAGTACTGCGAATAGGATATGCTGCGGAGTACTTGGTTAGGTCGTCTTGAAGGGTAAGAATATACTTAATCTTGGCTGTACCGGATTCAGGGATAGGACCAACTATGTCAATAGACAATCTCTCAAACGGAGCTGTAGAGGTAGTGGTTATCTGCATCGGTGCACGATTAATTCTTCTTAGTGCTTTATTGGTTTGACAGGAAGTGCAATTTTTTACATAGGTTTCTATTTCGCTACGCATGTTTTTCCAATAGTATTGTTCGCGGATTTTATTAAACATTCTGTTGGAACCAAGGTGTTCAGCTATAGGAATATCGTGATTTTCACGTAGGATTTTTTGCACTTCGGAAGGACTTGTATAGTATATTTTATCACGGTAAATATGAATTTCAATGCCAGTGTTGTGAAATAAACGTGCTAGGATATTATAAATTTTTATTATATATGCTTATTTTATCGACATGTTCGGTTCCAGATATTAGGTGGTTTCGAAGATGTTTCAAAGATTCAAAGATGTCACTATATGAGCAAGAGTCAAAGTGGTGTACTTTCGTAAATAGGAAGTAATAGATTTTATCGTTTTGAGGAAAGGGTTTGTACGAGAGTAGCGTTCTTTCGGAATTGGTGAATGAATCTGAATCGGATGAATTTGATAGAATTTCTTGCGCATAAGGGATTGATTCATCGAGATCAAGAGATGTAGGTACTATTAGAATCTTGTTTTGGCTCTTTAATAAACGATCACTATACTTGATTATCACTGTATTATATTTTACAGTTCCAGGAGTTTTTATAAATTTACTGTAAGTATCGTCAAGGTCAGGCAAGTTCGGGGTAGAAGGATTTATTCTAGGACTTGGGGTTTGGCTACTTGTGGAAGGTCGTCAAGGTTCGTCTAGAATCTCAACATTTGGATCAGAAGTAAGAGGTATGGAAGAGTTGGATTTGAATCATCGGGTAATGGATCTGGGGGAACAGTGAGATCTGGTAAGTCTTCTGGGCTTGGAAGATTCAAGGGACTGAAGTCATTCACTTCTGCATTGAAAGGGCTAATATCTAACGGGCCAAGATCGATAAGCTCTGATTCAGGTAAGTCTTCAGGATTTATTGGATAAACTGGATTTACAGGATAGCGCGAGAGAGCGTCGGCTGCTGAGTTTAGTTTTCCTTTGCGGAATAAAATTTCATACTCGAATTCTTGAAGTTGGAGACGCCAACGTTGTAATTTACTGCTTGGGTCGGTGATCTGTTAAAATAAGAAACTTGCGACCAAACAGGTACGGTCTAAAGGTTTTACAACCCCAAACTATAGCTAACAGCTCCTTCTCGGTTGTGCTATAATTGTACTCGCATTTGTTAAGGGTTCTAGATGCGTATGCTACAGGATGGTCCTTTCCAACAGGGCCTTGGGACAGGATAGCGGATATTGCGTTGGATGCATCACAAGTGAGATTAAAAGTTTTTGTAAAATCTGGATAGATAAGGACTGGGGCAGTGACGAGCTTTTCTTTAAGCTGTTCGAATGCTAGTTGTTGCTCATTTGTCCAGGCGAAAGGAACGTCCTCTTTTAAGAGACTTGTAAGAGGTTTGGACAGTTTAGAAAATTCTGGAATAAAGCGTCTATAATAAGGATATGAGACCTAGGAAGGATTTAATGTCTTTGGGACATTTAGGGATTTGAAATTGTTGGACGGATTTGATTTTATTAGGATCAGGTTTTAAACCGTTTTCGGTGATGACATGCTCTAAATAACCGACTTCCTTTCGTAGGAATTCGCATTTGTCAGGCTGTAATATAAGGTTAAAGGAACGGAGCCTTTGGAAGACTGCAGTCAGGTTCTGGATGTGACTAGAAAGGTCATGGGAGTAGGAGACGATATCGTCTAAGTACACAAAACAACGGTGTCCTTGGAGACTAGTCAGGCCTTTTAAGGCCAAAAGGCATTCTCATAAATTGAAAATGGCCTTGGAGTACGCTAAATGCGGTTTTGCAGGCATCTTGTGGGGCCATTTTGATCTTGTGAAACCCTGAAGCAAGGTCAAGGGTTGAAAAGTATTTAGAATTACCTAACTGATCAAGGATTTCAACAATATTAGGAATAGGGTATGTTTCACCAATTGTATTGTCGTTCAGTTTCCGATAGTCAATTACAATACGTTTATATAGTCAATTATATATAATAGTCAATCGTTTATATAATAGTCAATTATAATACATTTCTTTTGGCCTGAAGCATCAATCTTTTTGGGAACAATCCATATAGGTGAAGACCATGGGGATAAGGATGGTTGAATTATTTTTTGTTCAAGCATCTTGTTAATTTGGGTATTAATTTCTTGTTTGTGTACTTCTGGAAAACGGTATGATTTAACATTAATAGGTTGGTCAGATGATGTTCAGATTTCATGTTGGATAGCGTCAGTTGATGTCAGGGAGTCCCCAGGTAAATGAAAGATATCTGAGTATCGAGAGCATAGATCGTATAAAGCTTTGCATTCCTCTGAATTCAAATGTGAAACGCGGAGAAGTTTAAGAACTTCATTAGTTCTATCCAAACATGTTCTGCCAGTATCATCGGGCTGATAGGTTTCATAATCAACTGGGTCTAGGGTGAGTTGAAGGTTAGAGTTTAAGTTAACAGGCATTTCAGACGTATTAAGGACTGTAAGATTCACCCGATTATTATTTTTTACTTTAACTAGACAGTTGGCAATAAATAATGTTTCATTTATATGTTGGTCAAGGATAATGCCCTCTTTTAATTTCGGATTGCGGACTGAACACTCTACGAACATTTCGGAACGGGGTGGAATTTGGTAAGTAGGGTCAGTAAAGTTTAGTTTAATTTTATTTTTATCTAAGTTAAGGATTTGTCTATTATAATCAACGGAACACTGGAATTTGGTAAGTAAATCATTTCCTATTATATCATCATAGGGTAGATGACTTTGTTCTATGATATGGAATGTAAAACTGATGGATTCTCTTCCGAATATAAGATTCATGTCAAAGTCACCGAGAGTGGACATGGTCTCCTCGCGGCTGTTTATCCCTTTTAATTTAATTACATTACCTTTAAGTTTCAGATGCTCATATGACTGAATTGAAGAGTTTTGGACTAGACATATGGAAGAGCCAGTGTCGACGAGAAGCCTGAGCGGTTTACTGGACACAGATGTTTGAACTAAAACATTGGGTAAGGATGTCTTACTTGGAATGCATGATACTTCATAAACTTTCTCGTGATTAGGATTTATTTGCTCTATTTTATTGGGCTTAGGATGAGGATTGGAGACACTTATTTGGGGCTGGTTACCCGTGTGGTCCTTGGATAATGGAATACGGACACATGCTTGGGGCTGGTTACCCTTGTGGTCCTTGGGTATTGAGGTACGGACACTTGTTTGGGGCTGGTTACCCTTATGGTCCTTGGGCTTTGAAATACGGACACTTGCTTGGGGCTGGCTACCCTTGTGGTCCTTGTAGATTGGAGTACGGACACTTGCTTGGGGCTGGCTACCCTTGTGGTCCTTGTAGATTGGAGTACGGACACTTGCTTGGGGCTGGTTACCCTTGTGGTCCTTGTAGATTGGAGTACGGACACTTGCTTGGGGCTGGTTACCCTTGTGGTCCTTGTAGATTGGAGTACGGACACTTGCTTGGGGCTGGTTACCCTTGTGGTCCTTGTAGATTGGAGTACGGACACTTGCTTGGGGCTGGCTACCCTTGTGGTCCTTGTAGATTGGAGTACGGACACTTGCTTGGGGCTGGTTACCCTTGTGGTCCTTGTAGATTGGAGTACGGACACTTGCTTGGGGCTGGTTACCCTTGTGGTCCTTGTAGATTGGAGTACGGACACTTGCTTGGGGCTGGCTACCCTTGTGGTCCTTGTAGATTGGAGTACGGACACTTGCTTGGGGCTGGTTACCCTTGTGGTCCTTGTAGATTGGAGTACGGACACTTGCTTGGGGCTGGCTACCCTTGTGGTCCTTGTAGATTGGAGTACGGACACTTGCTTGGGGCTGGCTACCCTTGTGGTCCTTGTAGATTGGAGTACGGACACTTGCTTGGGGCTGGTTACCCTTGTGGTCCTTGTAGATTGGAGTACGGACACTTGCTTGGGGCTGGCTACCCTTGTGGTCCTTGTAGATTGGAGTACGGACACTTGCTTGGGGCTGGTTACCCTTGTGGTCCTTGTAGATTGGAGTACGGACACTTGCTTGGGGCTGGCTACCCTTGTGGTCCTTGTAGATTGGAGTACGGACACTTGCTTGGGGCTGGTTACCCTTGTGGTCCTTGTAGATTGGAGTACGGACACTTGCTTGGGGCTGGCTACCCTTGTGGTCCTTGTAGATTGGAGTACGGACACTTGCTTGGGGCTGGCTACCCTTGTGGTCCTTGTAGATTGGAGTACGGACACTTGCTTGGGGCTGGCTACCCTTGTGGTCCTTGTAGATTGGAGTACGGACACTTGCTTGGGGCTGGTTACCCTTGTGGTCCTTGTAGATTGGAGTACGGACACTTGCTTGGGGCTGGTTACCCTTGTGGTCCTTGTAGATTGGAGTACGGACACTTGCTTGGGGCTGGCTACCCTTGTGGTCCTTGTAGATTGGAGTACGGACACTTGCTTGGGGCTGGTTACCCTTGTGGTCCTTGTAGATTGGAGTACGGACACTTGCTTGGGGCTGGTTATCCTTGTGGTCCTTGGGTGTCGAAGAGGTGTCGTTATTTATCAAGGTTACAGCTAGTGGTCGTGATTTGGGCCCCACGAGACACCTCCGTGGACCCATTACTCGTTTAAATGATCGTCATCACATTGGAGGTTAGCACCGCTAGTTGACGGATACGGCTCAGAATCATCATCATCATCTACTGCACAGTTGATCCTAGCGGGTTTGGGTTTTAAGTGGTCTTGGGTTGAACGTTGTTGGAATTGGGAGTTTTGGGCAACCTTGAACCTATTGTTATTGTACTCACGTTTGCGGCATGTTTCGAGTGTATGCCCTGGGGTTTTACAATACCGACAAAATATGTTTAGGATATTCCGGTCATATTCCTTTTGTATATAAGGTTTAGAATAAGTAACCAGAGCAGGGGGCCTTAACGAGAATCCTGGCCTTGGCGTTGAGAATTCGAGGAACTATGGTTACGTTTAGTAAATAAATTTAATATATTTTCTTCAGACACCGCTATATTGATGGCTTCGTTAAGTGTGGCCCGGTTTTTACCCCTAGTCATGTTTGAAATGTCGGGTTTAAGGACCAATAAGAATGTATTAAGGGCCAAGTCTTCCATAGCCGCGGTACGGCCGGGTAGTTATGATTTCTTTTTATTCGACAGAGTTACTTCCGTTAATAATTTTGAAAGACAGGTTTCTAGGCGTAAAGTAAATTGGTTAACTGGTTCATTACTGGATTGTCGGCATTCGTGTAATTCCATCAGTAGGTGCGCGTAATGTTTTTTCTCGCCAAACGGGGTTTTGAGAAAAGCACTTAATTGGGCCCAATTGTCAAACTCTTTAATGGAACATGCTACTTCAGCTTTGCCCACTAGCTGCGATAGAATGTATTTAAATAAAATCGGTTTCTGGGTGTCGGAAGCTAAGTTGTGTGCATTGTCACAGTTAGTTAAAAAGGAATTTAGTTTCTCGCGTGTACCATCAAAAGATTTTATAAATTGCAATTTCAATGGAGTTGATTTTTTCCGATTTTACAGCTGTCTCTGGGTTGGTCATTTTGTGTGCCTGTATAAAAAGGGAACAAACAAAATACGCAAATAAAATTAGTAAAAGTTTAAAGTACGCCTCTGCTCACCCCTCCGGGAAAACACAGGTGTATGATTATTTAAAATTTTGAATATGCTTCGGTGTAATAGACGGCTATCAAGTTATTATGCAGTACCTGGGTGGTGATGGTTACAACGGATGCGATAAGGCGCTGAGCTAATTCTTAGAATTATCTTATACAAACAATAAAACTTATGACAAAGTAGTTGTGACAATTGATCAATGTTTAAATGTAGAGAACTTATTTCACTGGAAATTCACTTGATGTTTTAGAAAGTACACTTTATTAGCACTTTTTAATAAAATATATTTTGAATGACTTACAGGAACACGCAGACAATATACGGGAACATGATCACCTTTCAGGGACACGTAACTGGTGATATTCGATGTTTTATTTTCAGGGTTTTCCTTTCCAAGACGATCTGGATACTAGTAAGTATATTTTATGTATTTAATTTTTTTTACAGGAACGAGATATTTTTCAGGGTTACACAGTTTACACTTTTCAGAGCACCAAGGATATGCACAAAGTTTCTTTTGAGGGATTTTGAAATTTCTGAAAACACTCACTGATATTGGTAAGTATTTTAATTATTTTTTTTCAGTAATGATATAGAGTTCTCAAGGCTATACGATGTTCACTTTTCGAAGTACACAGGATACACTGGATTATTTGCACTTGATAGAACTTAATGTTTCACTTACAGGATTTTGTATTTTGTATATAATAAGGATGTGAGTTCGGATTTGCACTTTGACACTCGCGTAAAAGTCACGTAATTTTTCAATGACGAGTCCGGACGGAGACGTACCAGGGATACTTTCACCGTCGGTATCCCACCGCTGCCACCAAATTGTTAGAAGGTCAGGGCCGGAGGCCTTTTTAAAAAAAGAAATTATTTGGAACTGAAATTATTTAATGGACTCAAATTGGTAGGCAAGTGTCACGCGCGGATATTAGCCTCGAACTGTGGAACTTTTGTAGGGAAAAGACTGAAGCGGGCAGAAGTGCTGAGTAGGTGATAGGGTCTCGGATGGTCAGCTCTATTGTATACATAGGATGTATATGTCCCCAGGTATAATTGCCGAGCTAACTTCAGTCGAAAATCTCGATGTGAACTATTTGTGACCACATGTTTACAATTGTATGTGATATATGCATTTATTATAGCAGAGTCAAACATGAATATGAACAGCCTCATCCAAAATTTACGCGACTTTCTATCTATAGGATAAGAAGAACGAAAATGATCAAAATGATCGACCCCGCCCATAGTAAGAGTGTACGATGCGATTGCTTTCGGGCAAAGCATTTCTTGTTTTGAACCATATGTTTGGGTTCTTTTTACATAGACTGTATTTCGTGGATGATGAGCTGTTGTAAGTACACTTACGTCTTTAGTATCATGCCATTTTATGGCTGTAAGTCGCCCAGGCGAAATAGACGCAAATTGTTGTTTATCGAAACGTAAATGTTTCGGTTGCGATTTTTTTAGTATGGTAGGAAGGTCTTTTCTATCACACCTTACTGTCCCCACGGCGTAAATATCCTTTTTTGTACAGATCATCCATGAGATCGCAACTTGTGAAGAAGTTGTCAAATGCCACTAACGTATTAGGAGGAAGCTCATTGCATAGTCCCATGACTACATTGTAACCTAACCCTTGTTCAACACTACCACCTTTACCCGTATAGATTTGGAACTGGTACATATATCCTGTAACCGAGTCACATCTTGCCCACAGTTTAAACCCCCTCTTTATCGGCTTTTTTGGCATGTATTGTTTTAGGCAACTGCGTCCTTTAAACTTGACCATGCATTCATCTATGGATTGTCTGCTAGAATTATCCATGGCATTTTTAAAATCCTTATTCAGTTCTGTTATTAATGGCCGCAATTTATACAATCTGTCAAAATTTGGCGAACCTCTAGGTGTTTCCATCGTGTTATCATTAATATGTAGATTTTCGGTTATCTTTTTGAATCTCTTAATCGGAAAGACTAGAAATTTTCTGATTGTTGTAAAATGGATCGTTAGACCAGTACAATTGCATGTCTGGCAGTGGTTTGAGTCCCATCATTATCAGGATTCCTAAATATGCGCGAATTTCTTCATCAGTAACTGGACTCCAGTTTTTGTTATTTTTTTTCTGTGCGTATCTGTTTGTTTGTTCAGTTATGATCCCAATAACATAATCCGAAAAAAAAAATTAAAAAATTACAAGCGGCTGTGTTTTATGCGTATATTAATTACGCGGTTCTGCTTTTTTATCAAATGGTGGAACTGAATGAGGTTCATCTATGACTTGCCAGTCGCGTGGCGTAGAGCGATTCCGGCGAGAAACTAAAGGTGGTTCTGGAAAAGGTGGTGGTTCTGTAGTGATCATAGCAGTGAGATCCAGGGCAGCAATAAGGGAGCCACTTTGGTCACTCAGTGGTAGATCTTGTTGTATTGCGCGCAAAAGAGAAGATGTTGAACTATGTCGAGTTGATATAGCAGCAACTGTATCAACTCGACACATCACACTGTCTAGACCAGGGGCATCAGAAGAGCAAGGGTCAGATACGCCAGCAGCTGTTCATACACTGTCTTTAAGATCAACGTTGCATACTCGTTTTGGTGAAAGATTAGATATAAGAGACTGTTTCTGTTACGGTATCGTTCAAAGCCTCATTCAAAATAAACAACCAAGCTTGAAAATAATATTGATAGCCACCACGTACTAACTTTTATTTGCATTTTTCTCCTACGTTAACAAAATTTAAATAGACGACTACTGCACTTGAAGAAGTCATAGTTTTTTAGTTTAAATCACAGGTTTATAATTATGCAACGAAATTCACACGAAGTCCTATGTGATTGTAATTATAAAGATCTTAAATTGATAATTTTATTGACTGATCTATTTGATTTATTACGCAAGGAGTTTCTTAGTAATTAGGTAAATAGAATAGAGCTTCCTTCATAGATCAAATTAATTGCTATAATATAAATATAATTTCACAATTATGCCTAACTACTTTCTTCTGTAAAAAAACAGAATTCGTACTTTTTATAACTAGGAAAATGAAGCATTCGGAAAATTAAGAATTTTCTTAAAGAAGAATAATTTGTAAAATTACACACGTGGAAAATTAAGAATTAGGAACCAATCGCCGACTCGATTCAAGTGACTTCTTCTCCAAAACCAATGTTTTCTTTTGTTTAGGTGGTATAAAGCTATCAATTATGCTCCATACAGTAGTTCTTCTTCAAGTAAAAGAAGATACTTTTTTTGTAATAATAGCGACATCGTCTACCTTTCGTGTCAGAGTGCGTACTGAGCACTCAACACACCGCACATCTCTTCTCGCCTAGCACACAGCACGCCGCCCACCTCTCCGCTTTGGCGGAGTCCCCCGAGCTGAAAAATATCTCTTGGACAGCACGCAGCACACTGCACACATCGCCGCTTTGGTGGAGTCCAAGAGCTGATGCAGCGTTTTTTGGCGCAGCCGACAGTAATAGAAATAGTGGGACAATCAGTCTGAATCAGGCCCAGTATTTCTATCAATAGAAATACATAATAGAAATAGTGGGATACACCAAAAACATCGCACATCGATATCTTAATCCGCAAACCAGCTAACTCCATTTTTCTCAAAAAAATATTATGATACCGTATAATATTATTTTTCCAACCATAACTCCGCGTAGTCTAGAAAAAACAGTAACTCCATTTGAAGCCTATTTTCTTCGTAAATTGTTGTACGAAAACGTAATCGTATCGAAAACTCCGATCGTTTCGGAACGCGCCAATTTTACAGCTAACTCCATTCAAACGGCCATTTTGTTCGACGATTCAGCTCTAGTATGTTGTAGCTGCAGATTATTTTTATAAATTGATATAAAAACAGAGTGTAAGGTTGTAAACGAGTGCAAAACAATATTATTAGGATTCAAGGTAAGTTGTAATCAAAAAAAAAACAAAGGTAAGTTGTAAATTTTGTGTAATTTATGATTTTATTTTTCTGTTTGGAGTTGGCCGATTTGCCTTGTGATTTTGGTGAATGTGGTGGGAGTTAGCTTATCTTACCTACTTCATTTTATTTCGCAATAATGCACGTTGCACTCTTTTTTTCTTGTGTGTGAACCTTTTTGTTCTTGTTTCATGTACTTATTACTTTAGATGGCGGCCCAAAAATCACGTTTGCAAAAAATATTTAACATTATGCAAAAAGAAAGCACAGTTGAACTAGATAACGCAGACTCTGCTTTGTTTGTAAATAATCAGTTTCCTACAGCCTATGATGAATATCCTTTTGCTTTAGCTGCTTCTTCTTCTAACAACAACATTTCTGAATTATGTTACGCGCTTGAAGTACCAACTAAGACTTTAAACTTACCTGCGGACCAGATCCTTGCACTCAACATTACAGATACTTATAGCATTGTGGATGGAGTTATTTCCTTCAACATCTTCAAATTATATACACGAAAGTACTTTAATACCTCAAACCCCCAGTACACCTATCCCAGATACACACAAACTCGTTGATTACAGTGACACTGAATCTGAAGCAGATGAACCAAAAATAAAAAGAAAAACGATGTCAGGTAAAGAAAGAAGATTGGGCGGAAGAAATTAACAAGAAGAACAGAGAAAATGGAAAAAAATACTTAGGTAAGAAAAAAATTGAAGGTAAATGGAAAAAAGATATTAAGAGACCCAATAGGATCATGAAACCTCGGTTCTCATGTGAGAATAGAAGAGGAATGATTCAGTGTCACCTCTTATTGGAAGAGGACAGACAAAAGATATTTGATAAGTTTTGGGCTATGTCTTGGGATGAAAAACGGGTGTACATTGAAAATGTAGTAAAAGCTATTCCCACTAACAGACAGAGGGACAGAAAAAAACCCTGATGAACCAAAACGATCGTACAGTTTTGTATATTACTTGAAAAAAAGGAGATGAGCCGATTAGAGTTTGTAAAATTAGGTAAATCATGTATCTGTAGTTGGAAGAAGCAAGCTATAACCACAACTGATGAAACAAAGACAACACAACCTAAAAAGACGCCTTTTAATACTGAACTTCAAACAATCCAACATTTTCTGGACGAGTTACCGAAAATGCCTTCGAATTATTGTAGGAAAAGGACAAGTCAGATTTATTTACAGCCAGACATTGAGAGCAAACGGCAACTCTACAATCTCTATAAACAATACTGCTTGGATAACAATACTAACTCACTATCGATAGCTACATTTTCCAACGCCCTAGCAGTCCAAAAAATATCTTTGTTTAAACCCAAAAGAGACTTATGTGAAATCTTCAATGGATACAAGCTAAAAAATATAGGGAAAGAAGAATACGATATTCATATTGCCAAGAAAGAGGAAGCTAGAACAGAGAAAGATTTTGATAAAGAGCAGAAAGACTTTGTATTTAGTGTGGATCTGCAAGCGGTGTTGATGGCACCTCGTTCCAATGTGTCATCGCACTACTACAAAACTAAGTTGTGTATACACAACTTATGTGTATACGATATGAAAACTAGTGAAGGCTATTGTTTTCTTTGGAACGAGACCGAGGGTGGTCTTAATTCCGATGAGTTCTCCACCATTATAGCCATATTTTTTATAGAAACTGTTATACCCAAAATGGGTAATAATAATCGGGAAATAATTTTATTCTCCGATGGTTGTTGTTACCAAAATAGGAATACTGTCTTAGCGAATGCCCGTTCTAATGTAGAAATGTTGTACAATGTGACAATCACACAAAAATATTTGGAAGTAGGCCATACGCAGATCGATAGCATGCACGCAATGATTGAAAAGAAATTAAAAAATCAAACCATCAATGTACCAGCTGATTATATAACTATCTGTCAAAAGCGGAGAAGACAAAAGCTTATCATGTGAAATACTTAACCCACACGTACTTCAAAAATTTTAAAGATCTCAATTTCTACAAGTCAATAAGACCGGGAAAACTAAAAGGAGACCCAAAAGTAAGCATTTATTTTTAACAAAAATGATATAAGACAATTTCGTAATATTAACGACGAACTATGCCAAACCAAGTTCCTGATCAAATTATGCCTACCATGTTATTGTTAAAGTGGGTAGATGGGTGACATGTGGGGTAGAACTTTATGTGCATTTTACCTACTTATCGTTTTATGAATAATAGTAGTTTATGCAACTGTCATATAAGAAGGGGTATTAAAATACGAGAGTCTGTTTATCGCATGAGGCGAAGCCGAATGCGATAATATGTTGACTCGAGGGTTATATGCAGTTTCATACACTACTTTATCTTCACTCATAGGAAAAATTGAAATTAAATAAAGTAGGTACCTACCTACTTTGTTTAATTTCAATTTTTTAACCTTACAAGGGCGCCATTTTTTTCACAGTTCGAACTGCGCATGCGTGCGCCTTATTCAGCCTAAACCTTAGACTAGTTTAATGAATAAAAAAAGATAGCGATACTATAATGAGTTTTACGATACAGTTGGCGGTACTATAATAAGTTTTATTTTACATTTTATGTATATGCGTTTATAAAGTGCGTATGTATAGAATCGTCTTTGAATTCGTAATTCGAATTTTTCGATTTTAGTGTAGATAAACCTATTTTCGTTTCACCTAATTACTTCTATTCGTTTTTCAGGTGACCGATATAAGGTCTCTAAAGTATGATCCGGCTGGCCAAGTGTTCTATAAGCTTCGATTTCACGATAAATTCACAATACCTAATCAGCGACGAAATAAGGCCATAGACAAAACTCCTTTTGAAAACATACCACAGCTACATAATGAACGCAGAAAAATAACAAAAAAAAGTATTTAGATTTGCAACAGCAAAAAAATACGATGCCCGAAGACTACCGAAACTTTTATGACAACTTATATTTTGAAGATTAATCATACCTAGACCTATTATATATTGTGTCAAACTATGCCATTGATATTATTTAAATAAAAATTGTTTTAAAGTAAATTATTTTTTTACGTACCCAATGCAGTAAAATCAGGTAACTACAGTTTGCTCTAGTTTCGGTGTTTAGCAAATGGGCCAACTCCAAAAAAACGCTTTAACTTGTCAATGGAGAGTTATTAAGTAATAATCAGTCAGTCGGTAAACTGTGAGCCGAACGTACGCCTGCACACCACACATTTGTATCGCAAATTGCCGTTTCTCAAACTTTTCTTTCGTTAGTTCCTCTTTAATTAGTTCATCATGTTCACTTGTCATCACTGTGAAGCAGAGGTCCGAGATGGCGTACAGTGTACTCTGTGCCTGAATCGGTTTGATTTTCCGTGTGCCGGAATTACGGAGGCCGGATACCGTAAGCTTGGCGACAGAAAAGCCACCTGGAAGTGTAGCGCTTGCAAAGCTGGACTGGCGAGCCCAATTAACCTGCCTGCAAAGCTGCCACCCGGTAAGGTTGCACAAGGAGACCTCGATAATATCTACCAAGAGCTTCGTAAGCTCACAGATCAATTAGCACCGTTACCTATGTTAATTGAAACCGTGAAGACAATTCAGACTGATATCTCCGACCTCAAAACTATGAGGAAGGAAATGTCCGAGGTACAGAATTCTTTAACCGTAGGTTCACGGTTCAGTTGAGGAGCTTACTAGTAAGCTGACGGAAGTTGATAGGCAGATTGAATCCCTGCAAGAAACGAAGGAAAGCCTCTCAAGATTTGAACATCGGCTAGAGAGAATGCAAATGGCCATGGGTGAAAATGAACAGAGACTGCGGTTGAATAATGTTGAGATAAAGGGTGTTCCAGTATCTGCGTCTGAAAACCTCTACACTATTGTGGCCAAAATTGGTAGCAGAATTAACTGTGTGGTCACAAAGGATCATATCAATTATATCGCTCGTGTTCCTCAGCGCAACCATAAGGATGCCAAGAACATAATAATGTCTCTGCACAACCGGTACTTGAGAGATGATTTCGTAGCCGCCGCCAAAAAAATTAAGTCACTATCAGTAACGGACTTGGGTATGAACGGTGACAGCAGAATCTTTATAAATGACCACTTAACTCTCGAAAATAAACAGCTACTGAATAAAGTCAAAAGTCTTGGTAAAGAGAAGAATTTTTCGTACATATGGGTCAAGAACTGCAAAATACTAGTGAAAAAAAACTCAACTTCTCCCACATATGTGATCAAATCAGAATTAGATTTAAAAAAGATAACATAGTTATAAATCATATTATTATATGCTTTCTAAACTTCATAACAAGTTTGAGAACCACCGCTGGCATGTATTTATATTTCTGTTCACTTAATCCTTTTGTTCGCTTATCGCAAAGAATCCGTCCGGCTACCTGCACTAATTGTTATTTCCGCATAGTGTTCTATATCCTAATTATTAAGGTCGCTTTTTGCTTTTTATCGTCAATGGTTGAAACATCTGTGTCACCCACATTTTATATATATATTTTATTTAGAACTGATTGCAACTTTTGGTTTCAATGTTATGTACATTATGCACTGAATAGTGGAATGGTATACTCCTATTATCTTGGCCACTTAATAATACGTGTTATAAGCAATCGTTTGTTCGTTTTCATACATGCAGATTTCCGTACTATATACAATATAACGCTATACTTGTTGCCGAAAGCTTATTTAGCCTCCACATCGTTTCCTTTATCTTATATGCTAAACTTATTGCTTTAGACCCTTTTTACAAAAATGCTAATTATTTTTTTATATCAAAACTTTCGTGGCTTGCGCAATAAAACTGCAGACCTTCTAGTACATGTATTAGTAAACCAGTATGATATGATATACATAAATGAACCACATAGAATACGTGTTATAGGCATACATTTGTTTGTTTTTACACACAATAACAATACGCTTTGTTTGTTGCCGACAGCTTGTTTTGATGCCATATATATCGTTTCCTTTATTTTATATGCTAAAGTTATTGCTATGTACCCTTTTTACAAAAATGCCAATTAAAATTTACTATCAGAACGTTCGTGGCCTACGGACTAAAACTACAAACTTTCTAAGAAATGTATTATTAAACCAGTACGATGTGATATGCATAAGTGAGTCATGGTTTAACGATGACTTTGACAGTAATGAGTTGTTCGATGATCGTTATATTGTTTGGAGGCGGGACAGGGATTACTTGAGGAGAAATCAGAAGCTGGGTGGTGGTGTTATCATTGCTGTTCGACGCGAGTTCGCCTCGGAGGAGCGTGATATCTGGTCTTCATCCGCTGAAGATATGTGGGTAACAGTCACCCTCAATCGATCTAGGCCTAAAGGAGTATGTAGGCTGCACATCTGTACAGTCTATCTCTGTAAACAGAATCAAGGGAACTCATTTACTACCCAACTGACTGCTTTTTATAATAATTTATTAGACATTATACTAAATAATATAACCGACACTTTCTAGGAACTAGGACCAGACATGCAGGCTGCGACGACGCCATCGTAAGAGAGGGAGAGAGAGATTGTGTCGGTGTCTACATCGAAAGAGTAGAATACATTTAGAGCATCGGTGCCTATATGGTGCAATAAAATGGCGACTTTTCTATCATCCTTTTCGTTTTCTAAGTTATTAGCACGTAGATAATTTGAAGCGCGTCAACCATTTTTTAAATTGTAGTGGCAAATTGTTTCCAGTCACGTCGAGTGGCTCCAAATATGATGTAATACTACTTTTGGCTATATTGGCATTTTTGGTTTCTGCCTTGTTCTCCTCGTGTTCGCCGGCCATTATAATGTAAAATTTTCGACTTACTGTAAGTATTTCTTCTTAATTTCTTCTGACACCATGTCGTGTTATATGAAGGTTCGATGATTGAGACACTGGGGCTTCGTAATCATAGCTTTATTATTATAATTATAATCTAGGAACTAGGACCAGACATGCAGGCTGTGACGACGCCATCGTAAGAGAGGGAGTTGCCAGCCTATCCATTCACTATTTGTCTACATGACATTAGAGTTAGACATTAGTCTTTTGGGATACTTAACTGTCGTGTTATATGAAGGTTCGATGATTGAGACACTGGGGCTTCGTAATCATAGCTTTATTATTATAATTATAATCTAGGAACTAGGACCAGACATGCAGGCTGCGACGACGCCATCGTAAGAGAGGGAGTTGCCAGCCTATCCATTCACTATTTGTCTACATGACATTAGAGTTAGACATTAGTCTTTTGGGATACTTAACATCTCCCCTTTTTTTTAAAAAAAAATATTTAAAGACGATAATAAAAATTATAGGATATCTCACCTCTAATAAAATAAATACGTCGTGTATCCGAACGTAGTGTTGATTGACAAGTGACAGAAACGTCATTCTGACAAGATAAGATAGGAAAAAAGGCGGGAACCTTTGAACGGAAAGGACGCGAGATTTTTAATTTAAATAAAAAAAAAAGTGGTTAATTGTATTAATAAACAGAAAAGTATAGTAAAAGTATATCTAATCTATTTCTTGCTTCGCAATGGGAAAGCGGAAAAAACACAAACTGGATGGAGATCCGCTTCCACAAGAATCGGACTCCGACGAGTCCACCGCTTCACAAGCGGCGGATAGATATAAGGTCTATAAAACTGAAAATTATTCCCGCCAATATCCAGAGGATGGCGGGAATTTTGAATATTTAGTAATTTATGAAAGTCTAGATATGAAACCAATAGGCGACCGGGACCTGATGGCGCTCGGTTCAATAATAAAGCGATACAACAAAGGAGTGAAAAGATTTAAGCGTCTAAACAGGTATAAAATAGCAGCAATTTTTGAAAGGCCAGGGTTAGCTAACATAGCTCTTAACAACATCAAAGCCCACAAAGAACTAAATGTCAAAGCTACCATACCAGCTACCTTGACGGAAATAACTGGGGTCATTCGCGGTGTGCCCACGTATATGTCAAATTATAATATATATTCTGCCATTTCCAGCTCTAAAGATGTCGTATCCGTGCGCCGTCTGATGCGTCGCGGACTTGACGAAGGATCGAATCCGGTTCTACTACCCACCCAAACGGTAGCCATCACCTTTTCCTGTCCTTCCCTTCCTGACAGTGTTGATATAAATAGCTGGTTCTTTGAGGTAAGCCCTTACATACCACCAGTAAGTCAATGCCTACGTTGCTTACGTTACGGACACATAGGCAAGTTCTGCAAAAACGCCCAAAGATGCTCCATCTGCGGTGAGAATCATCACTTCAAGCAATGCACTAAAACAGAGAAAGAAGCCATGTGCATACACTGCAACGGTAATCATATAGCCATATCATCAATATGCCCTAAAAAAAAGGAGGAAATACAAAAAAATAATGATAAATATAAAAAAAAGCCAACATATGCTGATATTTCTAATAAAAAACAATTCCCAGATTTACAAAAAGGCACAAATGACTTTAACATTAAGAAAATATTACAATCAGATCATATAGTCAACTTACTTATTGCAACTTTAGTCAAATTAAACTGCCACAAACCCACAGATGATAATCCTATTACCTCTCAAGTTATTAAATCCTTACTGATAGATACACTGAATTCCAGTAAAAATACATCAACTTCACCCTTAGAGCAACACGGAGGTCGGTTTGCCGAAGGCCCGCGTTGCTCTAAGACTCCACCTCAAAATGGATAGAGTCAACATAGTCCAATGGAACTCCCAAAGTCTGCTTTGTCATAGACATGTTCTTGCACAATATTTGTATGCCAACGACATACATATAGCTCTTATCTCCGAGACCTGGTTAAAAAGTACAAAAATAATTACAATTAAAGGATATAGAATTGAAAGATTAGATATAGGTTCAAAACACAATGGTGTAGCCATATTAATTAGAAATTACATAGGTTATACCAAATTGCACACTTATTATGATAATTCACTACAAAACATAGCTATTAGAATTCAAATCAATAATGAGTCTTTATCAATTGTAAGTTTCTATAGCCCAACTTCTGCTAACCCTTCTAATTTTGATTATATGCACCTTGATCAGCTGATCAAGTCCATACCAGGACCTATACTGATTGCTGGAGACTTCAATGCTCACCATACCATTTGGGGCTGTCACACAACTAACATTCGTGGCACAACATTGTTAGATGTAATCAATGACAATAATTTATGTTTATTAAATGACGGTTCACTTACAACCGTTGGTTCTCATACTTGGCGACCAAATGCTTTGGATCTAACTATTGCATCACCCTCCATAGCCTTAAGATGCAATTGGAATGTTCATGATGACCCATTATGTAGTTATCACCTGCCTGTTAACACAACTCTCATATGTAATCCTGTAAACACAAATCATTTTAACATAAGCAGTAATTATAATAGACCTAATTACAATGGGGTTGATTGGAAGAAGTTTAAAACCGTGGTAAGCTCTAAAGTACATAATACTTGTTTTGATACATCTGATCCAATAACTTGTTATGAAACTTTAAATAAAATACTGATAGACAGTGTAGCTCAGGTTAATTCTTTTAAAAGCACCAATACAGTTACTCTTGGTAGGTCAAAGAAAAAACTAAGTCTTCCATGGTGGAATCAAGTTTGTGCACAGGCTGTTGATACATGTAAACAAGCATATATTTCATTCAAAAGAGATCCTTCACTAGAAAACTACTTGGAATTTAAGAAACTACAAGCTGCAAAAAAACTCACCATTAATAAAGAAAGACAAGTAGCTTGGATGTCTCTCTGTGATACATTCAATAGACAAACCCCACTCTCTGTTATTTGGACTAATATAAGAAAATTCAATAAAAGCTACAGTTATGTAAATAGTACTACAAATTGTTCAAATAATTGGATACAAGATTTCTTGAATAAATACACTTCCAACAGTCACTTACAGCAAGACATAGATCTCCCAAATAACAACTCACCTCATGATCTTTTCTTTATGAAGCCTTTTACTATCACAGAATTTACTAATGCAGTAAAGTCACGTAAGGATACCACTTTTGGTATAGACCACATATCTTATAAAATGTTTAAGAACTTAGATAGTTTTAGCCTGAAAGTAGTTTTAGAAGTATATAACTCACTATGGGAAAATATAGTAATTCCCGTATCATGGAAGGTAGATTGTTTAGTACCCATTTTTAAGCCAGGTAAAGATTGTAATAGTCCTGAATCATATAGACCAATAGCTCTGACATCATGTGCAGCTAAATTATTTGAACAATTAATAAAACAACGGTTAGAATATTTCACTGAAACAAATAATTTATTACCCTATAATCAATTTGGATTTAGAAAAGGTCGATCAGCTGTAGAAAGTCTAAATCATTTACATTTAGATATTTACAATGCACTTGCTCATAACAAATTTCTAGTCAGTATTTTCTTTGACATAACTGGTGCATTTAATAACATAGATCACAACATCCTTATTAGTGAATTATTATCGCTAGGACTACCTACCAATCTACTGAAATGGATATTTCACTTTTTAAATAACAGACAGCTATATGTTAAACATCAAAATAACTTAATTGGCCCACAACCATCTTACAAAGGTGTGTGTCAAGGTGGCATATTAAGTCCTCTCCTTTTTATTTTATATATACATAAACTTAACACTATTTTAGGAACTGATGTTCATAATTTACAATATGCAGATGATTTAACAGTCTACTGTTCTGGATCAGATATGCAAGCAGTAGAACATAAGTTAAATAATGCTTTAATTCAATTGCACAATTATTTTACTTACCTTAAACTAGATGTAAATCCCGACAAAACAAAGGTAGTAGTGTTCAGTAGAACAAGACAATTATTTACAAATATTCTATAATGGGCATAAACTCCCTGTTGATGATAATATTAAGTTTTTGGGTGTTGTATTTTCAAAAAACCTTTCATGGCAGAAACATGTCAATGGCATAGCAGACAAAGCTTCAAGAGCTACAAACATTTTACGATCACTATCTGGAACATCTTGGGGAGCTGACCCTAAATCACTATTAATGCTATACAAATCTATAGTTCGTTCACATTTTGAATATAGCTTCTACAATTATGGTGCCAACACAGCACTACTGAATAAACTTGAAAAAATTCAAAACAAAAATCTTCGCATAATTACAGGTGCCATGAAAACTACTCCCATTATTTCAATGCAAGTAGAGTGCAATATTCCTCCTTTACCAATTAGGTTTACATATATTAAACAGAAATTTATATTAAAGCTTCATTCCATAACTGGGCATCCTCTTTTGAATAAAATTATTAATTTCCCACACATTATATCATCTTTATCTTCTAAAAGCCCATATATTCTAGATAACTTCCATGAAATAACAGCATATATCTGTGAAAAAAATGTACATTCTAGTGTAAACTGGGCATGTTACGATGGTTTATATGAAAGCAAATATCTGTCAATGAATATTATAATAGACTCTGATCTGCAAACAAAACAAGATGTTGATATGAAATTATCATGCTGGACTGAACATCAATTTATTTATACTGACGGATCTAAGACAGATAACAGTGTATCTGCTGCATTTTATTATGAAAACGTTAAGTATGGTAAGGGATTTCGATTACCAAATAATATGAGCATATTCTCTGCAGAAGCCACCGCAATTTTATGGGCATTGAAATTTATTCAAAGTGATATTATGTGCTCCAATAAGTTTAAATTTGTAATTGTGTCCGATAGTAAATCAGTACTGGAAGCCTTAATGAACTATAGTGGTAAAAACACACTATTTGCTGTATGAAATCAAAGAAATACTCTATAAATTATCAAATTCAAGAACAACGGAAATTATTTTCGTTTGGACACCAGCACACGTAGGAGTGACAGGTAATGAGAATGCTGATTACCTTGCCAGATTAACAAATACTTACTGTGACTATGGCAACACTATCGCCATAAAAGTCCCATGGCAAGATCTGATTCCGGAGCTACATAAGAAGTGTGTAAACGTTTGGGCAGAAAACAGAAACATAGCTGTACAGACAAAAGGAGTATGGTATGCTGGTATAAATAAGCAAGTGGGCTCTAAACCCTGGTTTAACAACGGTAAAATCTACATGAAAAGAGAATTTTACATACAAATTAACCGTCTGACATTTGGTCATTGTAGATTCAAGTCTCATCTACACCGTATGAAAATAATTTCTTCCCCCATATGTCAAAATTGTACTCAGCAGCTGGATGAAACACTAGAACACATATTTTATACCTGCCAGACATTCAACATTCAACGCTTACTACTTATAGACCACCTAATAGAAAAACATCATAATGTCCCGCCTTCACTCCAAGACATTCTGGCTTGCCCTGAGAACTTTATCCCAATTTATAACTTTATAAAATCCACTATTGGAGATTTATAAACCCGGACTTGACAACTTAATACCTTTATATCGATTCTTGAAGATAAATACAGATCTGGCAACTATTGCCTAACTCAAAAGAAAATGCAAGAAACTGACTAAAGAAGATAGACGATGAAGAAGAAAAATATTGGAAACGAAAAATAGAAGACTAGGCATACATTGCCTTGAATGACTACTTAAATTTTAAAAGAAATAACTGAAGAATTGGCTGTATGGTCAGTTGGCCCTTGCCTGTCCGAACGGACAAACCCAAAAAACAACAACAACAACAAGATAAGATAGCCTTTACAGAATTTCAATGGAATGTAAACAAACAATTTAAGTGTACAATAATCACATAAATGAATTAGGAATAAGTACTTCTCGCCCAATCTACAAATAAATTAATCATCCTCAAACCCATATCGTTTGGGTGGCATACGTTTACGTCGTAGGTTGTGAGGTGGTTCAACCAGAGGAGTGTTATTTTTGGGAACATTTTCATTACTAATAGGACTATTTGGAGTTTGAGCGACTGGTGACTGTCTAAAAACTAAATGTTGACGATTTCTACGAAAAGAACCATTTGGGCTCTCTATAACATAGCTACGAGGCTCTGGGCCAACTTGCTTTACAATACCCGGTGTCCACATGCACTGAGGTTGTTTTTTAAACAAGACAGCATCACCCTCATGCAGTGGTTTCAAGTTTTTACAATGCTTATTATAATACAATTTAGTTTTATCTAACTGATTTTGTATTTTATTTTCTAAATCCTTATAATTAACAAGTCTTGGTTTCAAATCTTTGTCTAGGACAGGCAATTTTGTTCTTAATTTCCTAGAAAAACATAACTGAGCTGGTGAACATAGATTTTCTTTTGGAGTATTTCTATATTGCAAGAGTGCGAGATAAGGATCTGTCTTATCTACTGAACATTTTTTCAGCATATTTTTAATAGTTGCTATAGATCTTTCTACTAAACCATTTGAACGGCTTAAGTAAGGACTAGAGGTTATATGGCTTATGTCCCACTCTTTGCAAAAATCAGTGAAATCTGAGCTATTAAATGGGGGACCGTTGTCAGAAATTAAAGTGTGTGGAATACCATGCCTTGCAAATATTGACTTCAAATGTGAAATTACAGTTTTACTATTGGAACAATTATTATGTAATAATGCAAGTTCCACAAATTTCGAAAAATAATCAGTGACAATAAGGTATTTTTGACCATTTAATTCAAATAAGTCTGTTCCTACTTTGTAAAATGGAATTAACTTATAATCATGTGGCATTAAAGACTCTTTTGAATTGCTACAGCGATGACTTAAACAAATATCACAGTTAGTTATTAGTTTTTCAATGTGTTTATCTAAACTCGGCCAAAATATAGAATTTTTTGCCAATCTTTTACAACTGTTTATACCTTTTTTTTTTTTTTTTTTTTTTTCGTGCGGAAATCCCTTCGGATACCCCCTCGCCGGCCAGCGGGGGCGGTTATGTCGGGCTTGCACCGACTAAAACCGCACGCCGTCTCGGGTCTTCAGACGCCGGGGTGTAAGGTTACCCATAGAGCATATCCCTCGCACCCCGACTGACCCTGGGCCATCTCACCACTAACAGCATCGCTCATCCTGTCTCCTCTGAAAGCAGAGGAGTACGGAGAGCGATGTGTTCCCGCCACGTTGGGTATTGGCCGACTATCAATGCCAACCCTATGAAGGGAAGCCATTGACCGCCGCCCAGGGTGTACCGGCCGCTCCGATTCCGTTCCCCCCGGACTGCAGCGGGATCGGAATCGGAGCGACACTCGAGGAGGTTACCCAACACACACCCCACAACTGTTTATACCTTGGTGGCCTTGATGAATTATATTCAAAAAACTTAACTGAAGAGACTGAGGAATTATAACTGTATTCGACTTAAACAAAATACCATCTATGACATGTATTTCATTTTTGAAAGGAAAGTATGGCTTTGTATTTTCATCAAGTTGTCTCTTATGTTCTGGCCATCCATTTTTACAATAATTTATGATCTTACACAGAATTTCATCTTTTTGAGTGTGTTCTTTGATAGTGTCTAACTTATTTTGACTTAAAGACAAATTTGACAAGACTAGATTAATATGAAGATCAACTTCTTCATTCATATCTGTTAAAACATTATCAGACATAGCAGCACGAGACAGTGTGTCTGCAATGTACAGGTACTTGCCTGGTTTATATGTTACAGCTAAATCATATGGTTGTAGGCGCAACATAATTCTCTGTAATCTTGGAGGAATATCATATAATGACTTTTTGAACAAAGTGACAATTGGCTTATGATCGGTTTCAACATGAGTTTTCTTGCCATATATATATTGATGAAATTTAGTGCATCCAAACAGAATAGCAAGCAATTCTTTTTCTATTTGAGAATATGCTTGTTGACATTTATCTAAGGAAGCAGATGCATATGCAATAGGTTGTTTGTCATGTGATATAACTGCACCCATGGCATCTTTTGATGAATCAACAGACATAACTATATCTTTTTCACAATCATAGTAGACTAACACAGGGGCAGAACTAATGATGTGTTTCAGATTGTTGAATTCAGATTCATGCTGATCTGACCAACACCAAGATGTGTTTTTTGATAGTAAGGTTCTCAAGCTAGAGGTATTTTCAGACAGGTTTTTTATGAATGGGCCAAGATAATTAACCATATCAAGAAATCTTTGTAATTCAGTGACATTTTGGGGGCTTGGCATCTTATATATTGCTTCTACTTTGGACTGATCTACTCTAGTGAATGGATAGGCTGGCAACTCCCTCTCTTACGATGGCGTCGTCGCAGCCTGCATGTCTGGTCCTAGTTCCTAGATTATAATTATAATAATAAAGCTATGATTACGAAGCCCCAGTGTCTAACCTAAACACCACAGATATAGTCGCGATTATTATAACATTAGCTGTAATCGTGACCGCAGCATTTGCAATAAGAAAAATAACAAAATCAATAAACAGAAAAATCGACAAAAGAATAGCAAACCTCAATAATGCTTAACACCGGAAACAAGAAGCACCACAAGGAAATTAAGGGGGGAGTTCTATGGCAGCCATGAACAAGCGGCGTGATTTCTACAAGGAAGTAAATACACACGTAAACACCAAATAAGAAATCACGTCCGCTGCCATAGCAACAAAGGAAGGCGTCAGCAGAAAGCAGCTACAAGCACCAGCCCCTCTCTAACTAATGACAAAACAACTAGTATATAAGCGTATGTAAATAATAAATAAATCAATGAGTCCTAACGAGTAAACATTTTTTATTAATCCGCAATAGCTGGCATTTTTTTTCAGTTTATCTAACTCCTTCTGTGCACGACACAAATAGACTATAGACACATGTGCCAGTGACATGTAGATTAGTAAGCGTGAATATAATAAATGAATTGTGAAAATGTTAGGTTTACGTAAATTAAAAACGTAATTATGTAATTACTTTGATATTAAGCTAAGATAAATAGCTTACTACTGTTAGGAGTTAGTTTTCTGAGCAATTAAGTATGTTAGAGCCAAAATTAATAAAGAAAGTACACTCCCTGAAAAGCATAATTGCAAATATAATTACGAAAATGCATTACTCAGAATCTAACATAACTTCGTATAAATAGGAAATATGACTTTGTATACTAGTATGTAAGTTTAATTACACCCCGCGACTGCCTCCCACGCCGTAAGAAGCGAATATGCGCTCCCCCGGCTGGTGCCATATTATTATATAGTAGCTCGACGGAGGCAGGGCCCATATATAAGTCTGAGGGGTCAATCCGCCCGTCATTCAGTAGCCCGACGTCGCACGGTACAGGTGTAAGTACCTATCGTCGTGCAACTCTTATTGCTCCCTATATACATATATGCTATGTGATTAATATGTATAACATGAGATTTTTATATAAATGGAAATGCGGAGGTGAGGTAATTTGGATCGCGGGCCAGCACTACAAAAGACTATAAAAGCAGGGACCATTTGATAGGAAATTATGGACATGGGCAACAAGTAGACAACAAGAGTCTCTCAAGGAACAAGGAAGCTCAACAGGAAGTAGTAGATCAAGAGTAATGCTGGGCCAAGTACATCCAATGCCTCACTGACGTCAATCAAGTCCACCCATCCAAGTGTTTCATTCTTCGACTCAACATCCTCAAATACAGTCCACTGAAGGCGACCGCGAAGTAGTGGCAGTCTATTCGGAACCTTATCAGGTCATAGTCTGTCATGAACAACGGTCCTTAACATTGGTCCTTCGGAGCCGAATAAAGTACACGGTCCTTCGAAGATCCAGGTCAACTTCAAGTCAAGCTGCCAGCCATAGACGTTTCATCGTTCTTCAACTAAGGGAGAAGTGACAGTCTATTCGGAACCGTATTAGGTCATAGTCTGTCACGAACGTCTATGGTCCATTGGGATCGGGTCAAGGGATAGGAATAAAGTCCAAGATCCGTCGGAAATCCAGGTAAGTATAAACTTGAAGAAAGAAGAATGGTTCTCACCACGGATGGAGGGAAGCGTCGTCAGGAAGAGGAACCGGCATCAGCATCAGTACCAGTACCAAGATCAGTACTACACCCTGCGGCCACGGAAGAGGCCAGAAGCTATGCGGACAGTGGTGCGTCGGAAGCCACAGCCGGCACCGAGCAGACCACGTCCAGCACAACTGTGACCACTGAAGAGTCAGGGACGACGGAAGAGGTATCGCCCCACACCCGCGCTGTTGTATATGGAGAGCCTAGCTCACAGCGCACCATGCGGCCTTTGGACACGAGGTCACGCCGCTCCACCAGTTCAAGAAAGAAGAAGGAACTGGAGGTCAAACAACGCTTGGAAGAACTGAAGCTCAAGCAAATACAAGCCGAAGCAGAGATAGAGCAGATCCGTCTACAGCGGCTACTGCAGGACGAGAGCAGCGACGACGGGTTTGAAGAAGATCTGGCATCGGTACGTATTAACACGTGGCTACAGAAGGATGACGCTGCGGCACCCAACCTGAAGGAAAAGGGGCAAGACATCGAGGAAAACACTCAGACCTGCCTAGATAGGGGTCAACTAGTGGAGAAGTGTCAAACCCAAGAAAAATCAGAAGAAAGTGCCCCAGTGAAGAACTCCGTGATCGATGTAGCTACGCTCACCGCGGCCCTATCCCAGGCTATGAGAAGCAACAGGGAGCCGCCCAAGTATATACGGGAACTACCGTTCTTCAGCGGCAGCAGTACAGAATGGCTCGCCTTCAATACAACGTATGAAGAATCGGGTATATACTTCACGAAGAATGAAAATATCGCAAGAATAAGGAAAAGTTTACGTGGACTCGCACAAGAAGCAGTCGAGTGTCTAATGCTGAGTCAACCTGACCCCGAGGTGATCATAAGGGCCCTCGAGAGAAGATTTGGTAGACCAGAAGCACTCATCCACGTCGAGATGGAGAAGCTCAAGACTCTCAACAAAGTGACCGATAACGCCAATGGGAAGATAGCAAACATCGTGGGAACCATAGAAGCCTTGAGGAAGCCGCACTACCTACACAGTCCAGAGATGTGCAGAAGTATCATCGAGAAACTCACACCTATACTCAGAAATAAGTGGTACGACTTCGCTGCAAAGAAGAAAGAAGACATACCAGAACTGAAGAAGATATCTGTGTTTCTGTCAGAAGAGGCAGACAAGTGCAGCTCCTACGCGCTCCCAGAGGTGAACCACACAGAAGACAACAGAAGAGCCGGTTATCGTCCTCAAAGAAGCAGAAGAGTTGTACAGACGCTCACCATCAACAAGAAGACATCAGAAGAGAGATGTCCACAGTGTAGCAGGGATCATAAGCTACCTGACTGCAAGCAGTTCATCGCCCTAGACATCACCGCGCGATGGGAAACAGCCAAGAAGAATAGAGTCTGTTTTCGCTGTCTTCGAGGTAACCACCGACGTGTCACATGCAGAGCACCGGCCTGTGGGAAGAACGGGTGCCAGATGAGGCATCACCAACTACTGCATCGCGATATGCCGCCGGGAGACCATGAAGAACAGAAGGAAGAGATCACGACCTCAACGGCAGAAGTAGCCACAGCAGCAGTTCCCCGCAGTCAGCGCAAGGCCTACCTCAAGATGGCACCAGTGACACTAAGAGGACCAAGCGGTAGCGTCAATACCTACGCCTTATTGGACGCGGGAAGCACATCACGCTGATAGATGAGACCATAGCCGACGTCATCGGGGCAGACGGACCAACCAAGGAGATCTGCATCCAAGGTGTAAACAGCGAAATGAAGACGGTCAGTTTACTCATCAAAGGGAAGTACGCCGATGAAGAGTACGACTTAACCGCCCACACCATGGACCGACTCCGCCTCTTACCCAATACCGTGCATGAAGAGCACCTCAACGGCTGCGAACATCTGGAAGACATACGCGATAAGATAACGTATAAAAAGGCTTCACCTAAAGTGTTATTGGGACAAGACAACTGGCATCTCATCGTAACCCGTCAGCTGCGCACCGGAAGCCGTAACCAGCCTGTGGCGTCGCTCACTAAGCTGGGATGGGTGCTCCACGGATGCAGCAGTTCAATGACTCCAACATTGTCATTCTGCGGTACGCTGCAACAGAGCGTAAAGGACTCCATTGAGGACACAGTGAAGAAGGACCTCAAGTTGTAGTCACTGGGCATCGAACCCCGACGCCCCCGAGAAGATCCCGAACACGGATGCGGCAGTTCAATGACTGCAACAGTGTCATTCTGCGGTACGCTGCAACAGCGCGTAAAGGACTCCATTGAGGACACAGTGAAGAAGGACCACAAGTTGAAGTCACTGGGCATCGAACCCCGACGCCCCCGAGAAGATCCCGAACTGCGAGAATTGCAGATTCTGGAAGTAAAAGGCCGGCAGTTACCAGATGGAAGATATGAGACCGGACTGCCTTGGAAAGAAGAAAGCTACAAGGAAGCTGAGGAAAGTCTGCTTACGCTCGAACGAGGACTCGATAGGAATGAAGATTCGAAACGAAAATATGAAGAACGCATGGAAAACCT
Source organism: Cybosia mesomella (assembly GCA_946251805.1). Classification (NCBI taxonomy): domain Eukaryota; kingdom Metazoa; phylum Arthropoda; class Insecta; order Lepidoptera; family Erebidae; genus Cybosia; species Cybosia mesomella. The sequence goes on from OX276411.1 coordinate 13,239,911, forward strand.
ACTCAAGTCAGGCTATGCAGAGCCAGCCCCTATTCCACCGCAGAAGGGAAGGACGTGGTAACTACCTCACTTTCCGGTCGTCAACCCCGCCGAGCCGCACAAGCCGCCTCAACTGGTACACGACGGCGACACCGAGATAGAAGAGTCATCACTGCCACGAGACAGCAGTGCTACAGTGGAACTCGGCGGCCAAGAGACAGAAAAAACATTGGGTCTAACATGGCACGCCAACGAAAATCATCTTGGTTTTAACGCGAGCAACTTGAAGATCCAGCGCGAAGTGGAAACAAACACGCGACCTCCAACGAAGCGAGAAGCCTTGAGTGTGATAAGGGCCTCATTCGATCCGGTCGGCTTTATCTCTATTTTTCAGGACACATGGCGCTATAAGATGGAATGGGACGACCCACTCCCAGCAGAGCTACGGGAGCGATGGTGCAGGTGGTTCACGCAGCTCAACGGCCGCTACAATCTAGCAGCCACGAAGAGCAGAGCGACCCCGTTGAAGCCCATCTCCATGCCGAGACTCGAGCTTCAAGCTGCACTACTGGGAGCGCGCCTGGCTCAAACCACCCTGGAAGAACACGACTACGAGTCAACAGAGAAGACCTATTGGAGCGACTCGCGAACTGCACTCACATGGATAAGGTCGGAGCCGCGTGCATATAAGTCATTCGTTGCACACCGCCTCGCCGAGATAGAAGACACCACGAAGAAAAATGAATGGCGTTGGGTGCCTACTCGACTCAACGTGGCAGACGACGCAACTCGGGCAACCCCCGACAACTTCCGGGCCGAACACAGATGGTTCAAGTACTCACCTGATATGTTTATGTAGCACTGTTTATCGCGTACCACTGTGTTATTCTTAATAAGCACTGGTATGGCTTTCTTCGTACGCCAATCGGGATTAGCTTTCTCTATCTTACGAGTTCGCTTTCGAGCAGCTGACGTTTTACACTTATTCGGCCGGCACAAATCGATGAACTGGAGTACTCGTGCAGTCGTTCGTATGAGTCGCATCCATTTTGAGTACTTCTCTATACGCCGTAGTTGACTTGTGCTGGGCTGCTCGACATCTTGCGATGTGTGACACGCTTGTCTTTCTTCGCCCGTGTCGTAACGAATGACCTTTTCTTCTGTGGGCCACTCGGTTGCTGGCAGGCGCAGGAAATCAGGGCCGTTCAGTCGCACGCCATCGAGAGAAGAGATATGGAGCCTTATTTACGTGTATGACCTCTCGAGCTATACATGTAGAGGTCGTTCACTCCTTAAGCGCCGACTCAGCCGTTTCCGCCCTAAGAAGATTCATCGCCAGACGTGGGTGTCCGAAAGAAATATGGAGTGACAACGCTACGTGCTTCAAGGCAGCGGAAAAGGAGCTAGCAGAGGCCGCACTCGACGCGCTCGAAAAGGAAACTACGAGTCAACACATCGTGTGGAAGTACATACCCCCTTCCGCACCCTTCATGAGAGGGGCATGGGAGCGTATGGTGAAAGCAGTCAAGGAAGTGCTTCGTGTCACCATGATGGAAAAGCATCCCAACTCGCGACCCCTCACACATGTTTCGGTTGATCCTAACGATCCCGAGGCCCTCACGCCGAACCACATCCTCATCGGGCCCAACTGCCATGTGCCACCACCAGGGCACTTCTCTGCAGACGACGTGACTGCTCGCCAACAATGGAAGCGAGCTCAAGCCCTGGCTGACATCTTCTGGAGGAGGTGGGTGAAGGAGTACCTTCCCCTATTGCAACACCGGCGGGAGCCCACCAGCACCGGCGTCGCCCCGAAGGTCGGGGACGTCGTCATCATCTGCGATTCCAATCTGCCGCGCAACACCTGGCCGCGAGGACGCGTCAGCCGGGTGTTCCCAGGAGCCGACGGCGAGGTACGAGTTGTGGACGTCACCACCAGCAGCGGATACGTGCTGAGGAGGCCTACGAAGAAGATCGTCGTGCTACCAACGGAGCTCGCAGACGAACACGGGTCAGCGACGGCGGGAGAATGTGCACGACACAAATAGACTATAGACACATGTGTCAGTGACATGTAGGTTAGGTAGCGTGAATATAATAAATGAATTGTGAAAATGTTAGGTTTACGTAAATTAAAAACGTAATTATGTAATTACTTTGATATTAAGCTAAGATAAATAGCTTACTACTGTTAGGAGTTAGTTTTCTGAGCAATTAAGTATGTTAGAGCCAAAATTAATAAAGAAAGTACACTCCCTGAAAAGCATAATTGCAAATATAATTACGAAAATGCATTACTCAGAATCTAACATAACTTCGTATAAATAGGAAAACGACTTTGTATACTAGTATGTAAGTTTAATTACACCCCGCGACTGCCTCCCACGCCGTAAGAAGCGAATATGCACTCCCCCGGCTGGTGCCATTTTATTATATAGTAGCTCGCGGGAGGCAGGGCCCATATATAAGTCTGAGGGGTCAATCCGCCCGTCATTCAGTAGCCCGACGTCGCACGGTACAGGTGTAAGTACCTATCGTCGTGCAACTCTTATTGCTACCTATATACATATATGCTATGTGATTAATATGTATAACATGAGATTTATAAATAAATGGAAATGCGGAGGTGAGGTAATTTGGATCGCGGGCCAGCACTACAAAAGACTATAAAAGCAGGGACCATTTGATAGGAAATTATGGACATGGGCAACAAGTAGACAACAAGAGTCTCTCAAGGAACAAGGAAGCTCAACAGGAAGTAGTAGATCAAGAGTAGTGCTGGGCCAAGTACATCCAATGCCTCACTGACGTCAATCAAGTCCACCCATCCAAGTGTTTCATTCTTCGACTCAACATCCTCAAATACAGTCCACTGAAGGCGACCGCGAAGTAGTGGCAGTCTATTCGGAACCTTTTCAGGTCATAGTCTGTCATGAACAACGGTCCATAACACCTTCAAAATTTTTTTTTTCGCTATATCTTTTTTGCACACATCTTCAACATGTTCTTTACCTTTTATGATTTCATTTTTATTGCTAAACGTGATACTCCCTTGCATATATAGATACATCCTTGATTATTATTGTAACAGAGCCAGTTTCTTCCAATGGTATCTTCTACCCTCACATAACAAAGATCGTCGTCCTCTTCGGGTTGAAATAAACTCCAAATCGACACTCATTATCACATAAGTACCAAATTCCGTACAATAAATTGTAAATATGATTGTAACACAATTTATAATATAATGTAATGACAATGACATACAAATGTATTGAATTTGTGGTGGTTCAAGCCCAGTTATGTGATCGTCTATATAGTTGAATCTATGTATAAGAACTTAGTTGCTTCATTTCAGGATAACTTCGATGCTTATGAGTGTGAGGATAGTCTTTGTGGCAAATGAAATTAATTCAATCGCGTCGGATTATGCAAGTGTGCAGTGTAGTGATGGTATTCCCAAAATAACAAGTCATATATTCACTCCAGCTTACTTTTAATGCACCCTTAGGTAATTAACAGAAATAAGTCGTTAAGACCTTCATGAGTAGATTGTCTAGAGTTAGTAATATTTTATGACAAATTAGGTCTAGTAAGTGTTCCTGAAGAGTGTATATGTCTGTTAATTGAGTCAATGACAATGTCATTTCGTTGCTCAAATCACTCTGGCATTTACGGGATCACCCTACGGCCTGGCTCAAGGCTCCTTTTCATCGCTGAGAAGCGGTCAATCAACACGTCCTAAGACGTGGAATATTTGCTTATGCCCAGATTTGATGCTAACTCCGACAACTTCTGCACAGTTCAGTTCTGACCCAGAACTGCTATTAATTTCACGCCGATCTGAGATTCCGCTATGGCTAGTTGCAAGTTTTAATTCATATAAAATGTGCTATCCTTGACTTTAAGCATTGAAATAACCACTGTTTTGCAGTTTAATAAATAGACTAAATGAATTTAGTCTCCAGACTCTGTGATAGGCTATCATCTCCAATTCTAGTTATTAAATAGATTAATTACTCACGAACAGCTCGATCTTTCTGACTCTGGCGTGCCCTTTTGAGTTCATTTGAGACCATCAGCTCAAAGGTCAGTTATATATTATGCATTTACATATTTGAAATTAATTCCAAGACTCTTGATTACTAGAAATCATACAGTGCCTGAGTATAGCTTGAGTTATTACTTGAATCGTATATAGAATTGGCTTCATTCAGTTAGGTCAGACAGTAGCTTGGTTATTACTTGTACCTTAGATAGGATTGGCTTCATTCAGTTAGATCAGATAGTAGCTTGGCTCATCAATCTTTCAATCTCGTTCATAGAATACCTAGTTTCGTGTATAATTCATAAAATAAGCTTAGACATGTATGAAGGTGTTTTGCGGATAAGACTCGTACTTTATACATATTATTTACAATGTAAGTCTCGTTCAGCGTGACCTTATTAACTGAATAATTATCATTCTTTAAAACACCATTTTACTATCGCCAAAATGGGGAAGGGAATTAATCTAAATCATTGAAATAGCAGATATAAGAAATTAAGTATATTTATTTCATAAATGAAGTTAATAGAATCTGGGTGGATTATTTAGATCAGATGTGACCGATTAGAGTCACATCTAGACCGAGCTTTCTGTTCCTATGGCCAAAATTACAGGGAAAAACGAAAACTCAAAGGAAAAAACCCTTGTATGCCATTAATACTTAATTATAACACAAATATTTACACAAGACTTCAATCTATTTATGATAAAATTACATGTACAATAATTTTGAACACTAAAATTATGCAATTAAGTATACTTTACCAAAATCAGCTTTCTGCTAGCACTCGTTCATTATTATTTCCCGACTAACTCTTATACAATTATTATTTAAATTTGTTTATTACAAGTAAATAAAACTAGTTTACACAATACAAGGAAAATTATCTAAACCGGACTAGCATTAACTAGTCAAATCTTTCTAGGGAGTTCACTACGAGATATGTCACTCGACCTAGGGTTGAAACCGTTCTCTCTTCCTCGAGCGTCGCCAGCGCAAACCAGATTCTCCTGGCTCCGCCCTGCATTCTGCATCCTGCCAATGGAAAAAATCAAAGCCAGTCAATTGTCCGTGATTGGTTGATGTTTTAGCGTCGTTGTGTCGACTTTACCCGCCACAGAATTTGGCGGCAAAGTCTCCACGATAATATTTTTTGTGCGTGTTAATTTATGGCCTAGAATGTGCATTTTTAAAACTCTTACGAAATGTCTTCCTTTTACAAATTTATGACTGCTTTTAAGTGTTGAACCCATCAAATTTCGTAGGATTTGAGGTCATTATTTATTCCTCTCAAGTTTAGCACTGACATTTAAAATAGTTCTGGAATGTCCGGTGCCAACTTTATTTGAAGCAGATGTTGTTAGGCGATAAGAGAAAAAAATAGGGTTTATTTTGGCAATGAAACGTAATCTATTTTTGTATTATAAATGGTGAATAAGTATCTGCAATACCTGGCCATCTCAAATTGTCATTGTCAAGCTGCCGGCTAGTACATAAAAGAGTTTTCATACACAGTCTAATCTCTAAAGTGGTTTGTGATTAAAAGAGTTTCCATACATAGACTACTCACTGAAGAGATTTGTGATATCGCATATGGTAGTACCAATGAGTATGTTAGTACTGATGGACAACAAAATGACTGGTTACTTGTGAGGAATATTAATTACTCTTTCGTATCTAACCACCGAATATTTACTACGTAACCAAGTATCGTATAGGGAAAAAAATCTATTTCTTCGTAACTGGTATCGTACGAAGAAGTTTTTTCCTTGTATTGTAACTGGTTACGAACATGCGGTTTCGTAGGCGGCCGGAGGGAAATATTTTGGTGTATGTACCATATAATATTCATATACATGTAGCAAAAAACGGTTATTTCAATATAACAAAACAGACACTCCAATTTTATTTATATGTATATAGATGCTCCTAAATCATCTGATTTGGAAGTATATTAAATTACTTTTTTGCATAATCTGCACTCTAGAAAAAAACGAATATCTATGCGAATAGGACATAATACAAGAGTTCGGGAGTTGAACATACATTCAAGGTGAGGGTATTCAATAACTTTTCCAATCGCAGCGCCAACTGCCTTAGCCTATAGGTGGCGCTGCAATTGGGTTTTGCATAACATTTTAGATAATGTGCAAAAACTTTGCAAAAAGCAGTAAGTATATGAAAAAAAAATTGCAACTAAAATTCGAGGCAATACCTTTGTCACCAATAGAATTGTGTAACAAGTACATTGTCCATAATTTGGCATTTGACGAAGTACTAACTTCATAAAATAAGTAACTAAATAAAAAAAAATATGAAAAAAAATATCTGAGTGCTTTATGTAACTAGAAAAAGTCAGTGAATATAACTATAAGGTACTTTTTATTCCGCAGCGAGTGATGGCCATCAGGGTCATCCGCGGGTATCGCACGATCTCCTTCGGGGCAGCGAGTCTCCTTGCCGGAACTCCGCCATGAGCCCTGGAGGCGAGAGCCCTTTCGCAATTGTACCAGTGGCGAAAGGAGGCGCGGGAGCAGCGACGGAACCACGAGCCTCGAGAAATCGAGGCCGTGAAGTCCCAGCTCCACCAGGCCATCGTGGTGGAGTGGAAGGAACGACTTGGGCGGCGGTAAGGCCCATAATGGAGGATTGGCTAGAGAGGCGACACGGAAGCCTCTCGTACCGACTGACGCAGGTGGTCTCCGGGAAGGGGTGCTTCGGGGACCACCTGCATCGGATCAGGAAGGAGCCAACATCTGAGTGTCATCACTGCGACGCGAGCGAGGACTAAGGGCTGCACACGCTGGCGGCCTGCCCGGCGTGGGAGGCGCCCAGGCGTGACCTCGTGGCAGTCATCGGGGTGGGAGTCCTCTCGCTCGGCAGCATGATTGCGGCAAAGGTGCGGAGCGCGAGCGCGTGGGCCGCCGCCACCTCCTTCAGCGAGCATGTAATGCTAGCGAAGGAGATGGCGGAGTGCGCCCGGGAGAGTTCTAGAACTCTCCCGGCCCGCCGAGCCCGCAACATGCTCGCCGCGTGTCGCAGGCGTGTCAGGCGGCGGAGGTCGCTTAACGACCTCCGTCCTCCATGATCGCAGGCCTGGGGGTGGCAGGTGAGGCCGCCTGTCACCCCATGCAGCAGAAGCAGGCCGGGACGGTGGGGCGACTAGCGTCCCTCCCCCAAACCGGGGCAAGACGGGGCCACCGTTGTTCCCAAACCCGAGGGGGCCATCTAGAAAACGGAGATGGCCCAAGGTCAGTCGGGGTGCGAGGGATATGCTCTATGGGCAACCTTACACCCCGGCGTCTGAAGACCCGAGACGGCGAGCTGTTTTAGTCGGTTCAAGCCCGACATAACCGCCCCCGCTGGCCGGCGGGGGGATATCCGAAGGGATTTCCGCTCAAAATAAAAAAAAAGGTACTTTTAATTTATTAAGGACACAAGTCAAAAACTGGGTAATGCTTTTCCTTTTCGCCTTTACTTATCTTCCATAATTTATTAGATAAGTAAAGTGCAGTTGAAAATCAGAAAATATAAGCAGCATATCACAATATTATTTTTAGAAGTCATTTATACCTCGTTTTTGAATAAAACACAATACATCTAAAAATTCCAAAAATCCCATTTATCAGACACTACCATAATATATATATTTAATACTTGCTGTGCCCAGCGGCTTCGCCCATGACAAACTCCATCCCGTGGCACCTTTTTGTCCCAACCGATAAATAGGCTATCCAACACAAAAAGATTTTTGAATTTGAACCAGTAGTTACTGAGATAGGTGCGTTCAACCAAACAAACTCTGCAGCTTTTTAATATTATAGTACAGATTAATAACCAAATCAGTAATGTTAGAAGAAACTTGCTAAAATACATTTGTTTCATAATAAAGGCTATGTGAAATTAATGGGATTCTTGTGGTAAGCAGATAATATTATTTATGGAATAAGAAATGAATGAACCATACCAAAGCTGGAGAAAGCACCAGCAAAAATCGAAGACTGATCTTCACTTAAAAGAAATGTGGATAGAATTATTAGACATAAGTACTTACATATTTATGCAGATTTTTTTCAGTCAGTTAGATATATCTTTCGATTATCACAGAAGAAGTATTGTATCATTATAATAATCGAAATCATTGTTAAATTAGTTCCCATCATTATAACACAGAACCCTGGAAAAAAAAACATAATGACACTATTATTTCCAATGGGGATGCCAACGACCGGGCAGATGATCTACCCTTTATGTGTGGGGTATTTCATCCATTTTCCTTGTGTCATCCCTAATGGGGATAATCACACTTTATGACTACTAGTAAAACTAAAAAGTCGAATTCTGTAGCAATGATCTCACATTGTAAACTTAATAAATAAGTAATTTAGTCATTCTTATTCTTATCATTATATATTATAGATTCATGTCTTGGAAGTATCTCAAACTGAAGTAACTAAAGAATTGCAGATCAATATGATAAGATTATATCTGAGCTACAAAACATATATACATGTATGTCAAATTAATTTTAACAACACAATGGAGAGCTTCAATCATGCATTACCTACATTAGTGATGATTTCCAAAAATAATGTATACCCACCTACTTTAACAGTGATAAGCATGTTGGATTACAAGAGGCACTGGATTAAGGGTGGTCCACTGTACACTATGACACTATTAGTAAAACTGGGTAGTTAAATATGTGTAGAGATGACCTTGTGATGTTGAATATTTCATATATAAATTTAATTTCCTATCATTAGATTTCTGGAAAGATTTCACATTGGAAACATTAGTATATAATTATATAATACAACAATCGATACAGGTGATCTCATCAAATACCATTAAGAGATAAAACATGCTTTTTGCTATGGTTTGAGCCCGCAACATAGTCATTATAAAAATCCCGCCTTTTAACATTGCTTCAGCAATAAACATACATTAAAATGACAGCGGTAGCCTAGTGGTATTGGTAAAGGACTACTGAAACGAGGTCTCGGGTTCGATCCCAGGTATTACCATGGCACACACCAATGACTTTTTGATGCTTTTCAAAGTTATGTGTGTATTTATCGCAGGTTTATAAGTGCCTGGTTAATGGCAATAGGCTCGCCACCTATTACATTGGGACCTAAACATAAACTGGCGAAATGTGGATGCTAGCACCTCTGCCTACCCCTTCGGGGACATAGGCGTGAGTTTATGTTGTATGTAAAATAAGTATAAGAATAGTTTCGGGGTTAACATATTTTTTGATAGGCTATAACTTGAATAAAGAATAATGCGTAAAAATAATAATAGTGGGCTTGTTTGTTCTTCTGATCCATTTTATTTTATGTTTTCTTCAATTTATGTGCAATTTTCAATAATTTTGTGCTAAAAGGTTAGTTGTTATTTTTTTATGTGCAATATAATTGCCATTTTCATATTGAAATATGAGTCTATATCTGTTTTATAGACATTTCTGTAAAATTTCGATACTACAGATATTTTTCAGTTAGGAAAACACCTAAGATTTGGTCCAAGAGTGTAAGAGATGTGAGTGACTATAACATACAAAAGTTTAAGGAATACTTATCTTGTCTCTCGTTTTCCGAAGTCTATGAACTGACTAATACAAACGATGCATTCAATAGTTTTCATGACACACTTACACTGTTTTACAATTTGTGCTTTCCAATAAAAAAAATTAAATGTACTGCGAAACCTATCAAAAATAGTTGGCTAACAAAGGGCATAAAACGATGTTGCGTCAAAAAACGGATGTTATACATCAAATATCGGTTAAATAATGATAACAAAAAACAAAATAAAGCCAACTATGAACGATACTCTCGTATACTCAAAAAATGCATAGGTAAATCACAAAAAATAACAAATCACCATTACATTACCACGTCCAAAAACGTATGCAAAGCAGCATGGGATGTAATTAAAGATAGGACAAACAATAATTCTGAAAGACATGAAATTGACGCTCTAGAAATTGACAATGTACTATACGATGACCCAAACCAAATATGTGACTTATTTAACAAATTTTATACCAATTTAACCAATAAACACACACAAACAAACATCCAAAACGACATGACTAACATTCCACAGAATACTAAGAGTATATTTTTGACCCCAGTAGATGAAATTGAAATATTCCGAATTGTCAACTTCCTAAGAAATACCAACTCCACGGGATACGACCATATTAGCACCAAAATATTAAAAAAGTCTATCTTAAGTATACTGACTCCACTTACCTATATAATTAATCTTTCAATATCAGAAGGCATATTTCCTACAACCATGAAGATTTCGATTGTAAAGCCGTTACACAAAAAAGGAACTAAGACAAACGTTAACAACTACAGACCCATAACGTTGATCCCGATATTGGCAAAATTTTTTGAGAAAGTCATGTATAATAAAATAGATGCCTTCATATCTTCATGCAATATTCTCAAAAATCAGCAATATGGATTCAGAAAACATAATTCCACTTCCCTAGCTTGTTTTTCACTGGTGAGTCAAATAACACAGGCTCTCAACGATAAATCCATGATAGTTTGCGTGTTTCTTGATATGACAAAAGCTTTCGATTTTGTCTGTCACAAAAGATTGCTTTCGAAATTGTACAATTATGGAATAAGAGGAATTGCCCATTCGTGGATTAAAAGTTACCTGGATAACAGATTGCAATGTGTTGAACTAACAAAAATTGAGAACAATAAAGAAATAAAATATCGCTCGTCATATATGCTAAATAATTATGGTGTGCCCCAGGGCAGTATTTTGGCCCCACTGCTGTTTATATTATATATTAACGACCTCCCTGATGCTTTATGTCATGAATGTATCCTATTCGCAGACGATACAACACTTATTATTAAAAGCGATAGCAAAACAGCATTAGAAGCGGAAATTAAAAACACTTTAGATAGAGCTACTCAATGGCTGGAAATAAATAATCTAAAGGTAAACATGAATAAAACCAGTCTTATACAATTTCAAACATGTAATTCCAAAATATCAAACCTTGAAATAATGCACAAAGATGAGATCCTAAATAATAGTAACAGTTGCGTATTCTTAGGTGTTGCAGTTGATAAATTTTGTAACTGGAAACCTCACATTGAGAAAGTTCTCAGTAAAATTGACCGCTTTGTTTATGTTTTAAGAAGGATATCACAAACTGTAAGCACTGAGGCAGCGATTGTTGCATATCATGCATATGTAGCCTCAATACTTCGCTACGGTCTTATCATATGGGGTAATTCCACAGAAGTTGAGAAAGTGTTCAAGGCTCAAAAGAAATGCATCCGAGCAATATGCAGAATGGTTACTACCGACAGCTGTAAGCCTCTATTTAGGCAATGCAAAATTCTCCCTTTACCATGCCTGTATCTATTGGAAATCTGCATTTTTGTTAAAAAACATTCCACATTATTTAAAAAGATGGGAGACTCGGCGAACAGCCGAACAAGGCACAAAGACCGACTCCAGATACCAAAAATAAATCTGGAAATGTTCCGAAATAATGTATACTGCATGTGTATTAAAATATATAATCACCTACCTGGTAGTCTTAAAAAATTACCCATAAGCTTGTTACGCAACGAGCTTCGTAAAATTTTATGTGATAAAAACTATTACCACATAAATGAATATTTAGAAGACAAATTTTTAAATGTATAAATTCTATCTTTTAGACATTCGAGTAACAATACATATTTTGACATTAGAGTACTCTGATAATTCCTTGATCCTACAATATAATATTAATAAATTAAATTACAATTTTGACGAATTAGAATAAGCCCTATGATATAATGTCGTTAAATCCAACCGCGTAGATTTATTGCATGTCAAAGATGAGACTTTTTAGTATTATAAATTATGTGTTCAATATTTAAGATTTGCACGCCACAAGTGGCAGAATATGCTGTACCTAATAAATAACCCCAACACCTGTAACCGACCATATTCTGGGAAATAAAGATTATTATTATTATTATTAAAAAGTTTTTCTTAATAATATTATAACTATCTTAAATGAGTAACTTTGAGTCATAAAAAAGTTTATATAATAATAGTGAGGGCAACAGCTGGTCTTCTACGTTGGAGACATGGGGTTTCCAGCTTCCCCAATAGCCACTATCAACAGTTGAAGTTGACATGGGGTTTGTCTTAAGTTTATTATTTTTTACTCAATTATATGCGCTGTACACAATAGGTAATGATATGTTAATAATCGTAATCGTAGGTTAGTTTTACAAACCTCTCAGAGCTGATCACAGTAACTTAAATAGAGTACACAAAGGTCTCAGTCATAACCACAAACACGGTACTTAAAGAGTCAAAATCTCAATTACACTAAACACTTAGCAGCAACTAGCAGTATCCAATGCTACGGAGGAGCAGTTGCTCAAGTCAACGTAAGCAGTGAATTTTCTAGTATATATATATAATAATCTATGCAGTGAATATTTAGGCACAATTGATGCTAAAATCGTCAAATTCGAGAAAATTTCATTATAGAAAAAAGCACTGGTAAAACTGTTCAGTTCAGTTCTTGGTTTATGGCCAGTGTTGCCAACAGCGCTTTGCCTAATATCGCCATTTTCCATATAAAAAGTAGCCTAATGTAGCCGAATATCAGCTGCAGTAGCCTAAAGTAGCCCAAACGCAAAAATATCAGTATGAATAAAATAAAATAAAAATATATGGAAAAAAAAAAATATTTGTCACTTTCTTACAAACATATTTTTATATTAAAAGGGATAAGTGGGCATATGCCTACTTTATAACACAAAAATTAACGATACGATGCCACAGACAGACACACACACACACAGACACGTCAAACTTATAAAATCCCGTCGTTCTTGCGTCAGGGGTTAAAAAAACTAGCTGTCAAAATGAAATTACATAAAAATAAAAAATACAAACAAACAATGATTACGACAACGTGAATGCGTTATTATTAGTTTATTACTCATCGTCTTAATTAACGAGACTTTCGCTGCCATCAGTAGTAGAACTTTCGATAGCGAAAGAGTCCGTTGCTATGCTAGTACTAGCACAGGGTCCGCTGGAGAGGTACATTTGTCTACCTTTTTTTTTCGTGCGGAAATCCCTTCATATACTCCCCCGCTGGCCAGCGGGGGTGGTTATGTCGGGCTTGAACCGACTAAAACCGCACGCCGTCTCAGGTCTACAGACGGCGGGGTGTAAGGTTGCCCATAGAGCATATCCCTCGCACCCTGACTGACCCTGGGCCATGTAAGCTTACAATGTAATTGGTTGCTTGAAATGTGTTGCAACATATACCTCTCACACTCATATGGGTACGTATCCTAAGAATGGCGATCAGCATAGGTAATTGCATGCGATTCCTTTATTTTGTTTTTATGGTTCCCATTACGCTGAATATCCTTTCTACCACGGCATTACTTAGAGGTAATGAAAGACAGTGTATTGTAAAATCTGCTAATTCTTTATAAATCGGATTTCCACTAGCATTTTTAATTTTCTGGACGTGAATCCAGAAGTTCTCTATGTCATGAGGAGATGCAGTTCCAACTATTTCCTCAATGCGCATCACGTATTTACCGTGTTTACCCATTTTTCTTTTTCACTTAAACCAATATACCTAGGTACTAAAATAATCACATTGATCGCTTTGTACAAAGCGAAAGTTACAAACACAGACTAGTTCAAAGAATATTTTGATTTTTACCGGAGTATATGAATTGGTAATAGTAATAGGTTTACAAGAAAGGTAAACAATATTGTGATGACTTTTTATTTTTAATAACATATTAAATAAATAAACTAGACTTAAACTACTAGTTCGGTTTCTGGTTTTAGTCTTTAAAATGAGTTTCTAAACAAACACATATTTTATAAACTGAGTTTTTGATAAAAAAAAAGACCAAGATTGTTTTCCTTTTTTAAAGGGTTTATCCAAATGGCGCCAATCGCGGGAGAATAGTGTTGCGTTTAGTTTAAACATTTCGTTCGGAAACCCGAAACTATCTATATGCAATCAACTACTGTGTACTCTGTACTGTAATAATGTTTTTAATTTATAAGAGTGTACAAAATAACGAATGAAAAAAGAGAATCATAAAAAAAAAAATATTAAATACCGGTCCGTGAAGTAGCCTAACGGGCGACCAGTCGCCTTTTATATTTTTTCGTCGCCGATTCTAGTTTCGAGTAGCCTAAATGGCGAAAAATCGCCTACGTTGGCAACACTGTTTATGGCTCCGGCTCCGCTTGCTTATTGGTAATAGGGATATTCGATATACATCGATGCATCGAAAACATCGATGTTTGCAATGAAAAACATCGAATCCATCCGATGTTTTGAAAAGCTTTCAAAATACTCGATGCATCGATGTTTTAAAAAAAAACATCGAATTGGTGATAGACGAGTTAGGCCACGTAGTGATTATATCCTCTTTGGTTTGAGCTTAGTAAAAAAAAACTTAAGTTTTACCACTAAAATATTACTTATTACTAGAAATCATCATTATTCCGAATTCTCTAATATGGACTCAGTGACAATAAAAAAAAAACTACTTTTCTCATGTTGGCTGGCGAGCGAGTTTCTATGTTTATAAACATTTAATTACATTTGGTTTTCTGAAACCAAAATAAGATATTTGTTAGCAATACATTCGTCAACTTGCATTATATACATAGATTTCTTAACAAATCAATACATTATGATGACAGACTTAGCAAAAATGTTGCGGGTTATTTAGTGCTTTTTTTTAATTTGACCTTTTGTAAGATATAATACAGATGTTTCTGACACATGGCTTTTACTTGTATTTTCTTTTACTTACTCATTATGAAAGGAGCTAAATCTATTATTTTATGAAAGATTATTATCTAAACTATAATGAAATAATGGATTTAGCTCTTTTCATAAACTTTTTGTAAAAAATATTACTATGTAAAGATGGCCTCTTTTGAGATGGGTCACTTTCCACATTATTCGAGTTACTTCGGGCCACCAACCAGGTGGACACCGAAGTCTTAAAATCAATCAAAAAAAATCAAAATCTTACACCCTCTTTTTATCACTTTTCTCGACGTTTCACATGATTCTAAGTCTAATTAAGCAAAAAAAATTTTTGTGTCAGTCTGTCTGTTGGTCTGGATGTCTGGATGTCTGTTTACGCAATAACTCAAGAACCACTTATCCGATTAAAAAAAATCTTTCGCCAATCATCTTGTTTGGTTAATGGGAAGAACTGATTAGATTTTGGGGTTTGTACGTTTAAGGTTTCGGGTACCTACCATACAAATTGTCGCTAAAAAACTTTTACAAGTGAGTTTCTTTCGAGTTATCAGAGTAACGCGTATTTGACTTTGACATTTGAGTGACAATGACAATACGTATATTGTATATTTAGTTATTTACATAAAACAACCAGACTCTGAAAGAAACTGAAATATAAAATCATTTTTTTGTGTTTTTGACGTCGAAGACGTTTGATTTGATTTCATTTTCTTCATATTTATTGCTCAATATAATTATAAAGACGCGTCGAATAATATGCATAAAGCCTAAGGTCTGTAATTTTGAATAAAAATACTGGAACAAAAATATCTAAGTTTGGCCCGAAGTTTGACAATCACTGGGTGATTTCCGCCCCACTAGATTTTGTAATAAAATTTTAGAGAAAGTACTCGATGTTTAAAAAACATCGATGTTTTCATCCGATACATCGAAAGACATCGATGTATAGTTGCGATGTATCGAATCAAAAAAAACATCGATGTTTTTTCAAAGTGGACACCTGCGATTTTGCCAGTGTCGACGTCTAGGAGTGTCATAAACTTCAAGAAAAATAAAATAAAATGATCAGTTCAGAAATGAATAATAACAATAATATACATCATATCAATTTTTCTTTTGCGTCAAAGTGATCTAAAATAACATTTTAAAGCTTAATATTGTTGAGTTTTATAAATTTGCAGAGAGTGAAATTTGTTGTGGGGGAGAATATTAGAGACAATAGGGTCTTGAAAGAGGTAGGAAGGGGGATAACAGGGGGGAGAATATCGTAGAGAGAGCATTGTAGGTTCGGGCAGTAAAAAAAAAAATGATCTACACTTCCCTCCTCAAGACCACACTCACAGATAGAATGGTCCCGGATTCTTATCTTCGCCAGGAATACCGGAGTGCACGAAAAACCAAGTCTAAGTCGGCAGATGGTTGACGTAACTGATTTATCAAACTTACGTAACTTGAAAAACCAGGGGAAAGGGGGGATGTCTGGTTGGATGTCAGCATAGAACTTTCCTTTGATGAGCTTTGAATCATTCCATACCTTTGCCCAAGATTTTACAAGCATATTTTTGGGCCCTAAACAAAGGTCGTGGCAATATGTATGATAATGGTCAAGAGAACCCAAAAGGGCAGCGTTTTTAGCGCAAGCATCTGCCGTCTCATTGCCCGGTATACCAGAGTGGCCTGGTATTCACGCAAGGACCACGTCGATGTTCAGTTTATGGCATTCAAAAAGGGCGAGCTTAATCTCAAGAATGATAGGGAGGCGAGAGGCACACCTGATAGAGTTGGACAATATAGACTGGAGGCAGCTTAGGGAGTCCGAGAAGATGATAGATTTATCGAGGTTATGGGATTTAACAAACCTAACAGCCTCACCGGTGAACACTGATGCAGATGATGGACATTTAAAGCTTAAATTAATGTTAGTACGGGGGATCCACACCGCAGCGCCAACAACGCTATTGCTTGATAATTTAGATGCGTCGGTGAATATGGAGTTCCATCCTGAATATTTCGAATTGATTTCTGAATTAAACATTCCTTTGGCATCAACAGAGTCCTTAGTGATATCAAAGTCTTAAAAACTATAAAAATAGCTATCGGCTCTCGTTATGGTAAAGTTCTACAGTAGCTAAGCTTGTGGCGCGTTCTGCGTAGGTGGCGCCGCCAAGCGGAAATGATTGGGACTTTTTATTCACTTAAATCTAATTACAAAACTTATTACATAACCTTATGAACTATTTACAAATTGCAAGTATTGGCGTCGTCGCTAATATTCTCCCCCACGGTGCGTGGCACTGCATCCTCGGGCAGCGACGATGTGGCAGGTACCAGTATGATGACTCGACGTGTCGGCCGTCGGAGTACTCCACCCGAAGTCCGCACGTCCAATATCCTAGTTCTTCCGTCTGGTCCTGGATACACCTTGATGACCTCGCCTCGGGGCCACGAATTTCTCGGCAGCGTCGCGTCGACTATGAGCACGATGTCGCCTATCTTCGGATCGTTAGTTTCCTTACCCTCTATCTTTCTAGGCATCAAGAGGGGTAAGTACTCTTTGATCCATCTCTTCCAGAAGTGGTCCGCTAGCCTTTGCGTAGTTTTCCAGCTGGGTCTTCCTATCAACTCGGTGTCGTTGAACTCGCCGGGTGCTGACATGTTCGCCCCGACGAAGTTCGTACCGTTGTCGCTGAAGATTGTCTTCGGAGTTCCTCTTCTTGCTGCCATCCGTCGGAGTGCCATAATCATAGAGCTAGTGCTTAGAGATGGCACTAACTCCAGATGTACAGCTCTGGTGGTGAGGCAAGTGAACAGTGCCCCCCAGCGCTTCTCTCTTCTTCTCCCCACGGTGACGTGCATTGGCCCGAAGTAATCCACAGCGGCGTTGGTGAACGGGAACTGGTCATGCTGAAGACGTTCTCTTGGTAAGTCTCCCGCTGGCGGTATCCCCGGCGTACCTTTCCTTGTCTTGCACCACTGACAGCCGTGAGATATAGCTTTCAGTGTTGTTCTTAAGCCGAGGACCCAATACTTCTGACGGATTTCGTTCATGACCGTCGCGTTGTTTGCATGTAGGAACTTCTTGTGGTAATGCTCGATGAGGAGGCGTGTGATTTTGTGCCTTCCATCTAGCACAACAGGATTCATTTTTCTTTCGCCTTCATCTTGAAATTTGTTTGTTCTACTTCTTAATTTGATGATGTCGTCTTCACCCATGTAGACGTCAATCTTCTTTATTCGACTTGCATTTTCTAATGGTTTCTTAGCCTTCAATTTTCTTAAGTCAGCCGAGAAGCTGTCGGCTTGACTCATCTTCAATAGTAACTTTTCAGCCTTCTTCAAGTGTTCTTCGTGTAGAGGTACGTATAACCGCTTGTCTGCGCTGGCGGAGACTCGTAGCTTACTGGGCTGGGTCTTCTTTTGTGGCTTCCAGGGCTCGTCCTTCTCTCGGGCGGCGGCGGTGGTTGCCTTAAGGGTTCTCAGGCGGCTGACGAAGGCGATGACTCTCGCAGTAGTGCGCAGCAATCGCTCCCAGCTTGAGAAACGTTCCAGGTCCAGTAGAGTCTTGTCTGTTGCTTTCGTTGCCATCGCTTTCAGTTGATTCTTTTCTTCTAGCAGCGCACCTCCTTGCTTGAAGTCTCGATAGAAAGAAAAGAAAGAAAGAAAATTGATTTTTATTGCGGATAAAACACATGCACATATTAGGATTAAGGAAACACCTAAATAAGAAAAAAACAAGAGATAATAACAATACACAAGTTAGGGATATTCGATATATATGGCCACTCTTCTTCTGGCTGGCGGAGAAATGACGGCCCCTGGAACCACCTGGCGTTGCTGTCGAACTCGGCTGGGACACCCCTTGTGGCGTCATCTGCCGGGTTCTGCTTGGTAGGCACCCATCTCCATTCTTCAGGTTTCGTTTTCTCTTCTATTTCTGTCAGTCGGTTTGCCACGAACGTCTTGAATTTTCTAGGTTCTGAGTTGATCCATTGTAGTACAATGCTGGAGTCGGTCCAGTATATTGTCTTTGATGCTTCGAGCTCCATCTCTTCTTCGATCGACGCCGCCATCCTACTACCAAGCAAGGCCGCTTGTAATTCAAGCCTTGGGATAGACACTGGCTTCGTAGGCGCGACTCTGGCTCTGCCGGCGATCATAGAGACGTGGACTCGTCCCCCGGGCTCGGTTGTCCTCCAATAGACGACTGCTGCATAGGCTTCTTCGCTTGCATCGGTAAATGTATGCAGCTGTCCGCTTCGACTGCACGGTGAGATGCACCTCGGGATCTTCAAACTTGATAATGTTGATACATCTTCTAGGTATCTTCGCCAGGCTGCTTCTTGTTTTTCACTTATAGCTTCGTCCCAGTCCGTCTTAGTACGCCAGATTTCTTGAATCAATTTCTTTTCTTGTATTAATACTGGCGCGGCGAATCCCAATGGGTCGAATGTAGACATAACGGCGCTCGTGACTTCTCTCTTGGTCGGAGTCCGTTGCCCATTCAGCAGCTCTTCTGGCGTGTTGCGTAGCCCAATGTTGAAGGCTAACGCGTCTTCTTTAACCAGCCATCTTAGACCGAGAGTCTTCTCTTCTTTCGCGAGTGGCAGTGAATCTTCTTTATTTGCTTCTTCTATGACAGGCAACGCAGTCGCGTAGTTACTGGCCCAGCCCTTGAGATGAAAACTTGCTCTCGCATGGATTTCTTTAACTTGCTCGGCTATCTTCTTTGCTTCTTGGGTTGACTCGAAGCTCTGGAGATAGTCGTCCATGTAATGGTTTCGGCTGATGGCTTTCACTGCTTCGGGTCGAGTCTCTTTGAAGTCTTCTGCGTTCTTGTTCATGACGTGTATCGCCGTCGCCGGTGATGACGCTGCTCCAAAGATGACTGACGTCATACGATATTCTTCTGGCTTGCCTGTCCTCTTCTCACCTCGCCACCGGAACCGTAGGCTGTCCCGATCCTCTTCTCTAATCTTGATACGAAGAAACATGTCTTGAATGTCAGCCATGATTGCCACTGGACCTTCTCTGAAGCGCAGCAATACCCCAAACAATGACTGCAGTAGGTCTGGGCCTGGTAGCAGCACGTCGTTGAGGCTCTTTCCGTCGTACTTGGCGGCTGCATCGAAGACTATTCTTGGTTTCTTCTTGATCGGGTGTATCACGGCGAAGTGAGGTAGGTAGAAGGTTCTACCTTCACTGACGACGTTTGAAGTCTTCTCTGCATAACCTTTTTCAATGAGGTTCTTGATCTGCTTCTCGTAGGACTGCTTGACCTCGCTGTCTCGATCTAACTTCTTTTCTACGTTCACCAAGCGTCGTAAAGCTTGATTGTAGTTGTTAGGTAGGGACTCGTCTTCGCTCCTCCACAGTAGGCCTGTCTCGAACTGACCGCTGGGAAGTTGTTTCGTTGTCTTCTCGAGGATTTCCAGGGCTCTTCTGTCGCTGTCGTTCGTCGGCAGCTTGTTCTGAATTCCAAGTGATTCTAGTTGGAAATGCTCTCGGGTGACGTCTTCCATGGCTTCATCTGCTGTCTTGGTTCTGCCGTAGTGGATGAAGTGTACCGCAGCGCTGGAACCCGTTTCACACCCATGTAGCACCCACCCTAGACTAGTGAGTGAGGCTACGGGCTCGGATGGTTTTCCTTTCTTCAGTCTTCTTGTGACGATAAGGCCCCAGTTGTCTTGACCTATCAACATCTTCGCTTTCTCGGTTGTGTAGAGAAGTTGATCTTCAATCTTCTTTAAATGCTGGCAGCTGGCAATAGTGTCCTTCTTTATTCTTTGTTCTGACAGGTTGAGATCGTCGATGGTTCTTGCAGTGATATTCTTCTTGTCTCTTCTGAAGGCACCTTTAATCTTCAGTTGTATCTTCTGGGAATCCTTGATGATCTTTGTACCGACTGTTTCAATAGTTAGCGTTTCTGTCTTGCCCTCAGCTCCGATCGTCTCTGCCACCGCCTGGTCTAGAAGCGTGATGGTTGAGCCTTCATCCAGCAGCGCCAGCACCCGAGCTTGCCCTTTCGGCCCGTAGACGTCGACTGGCACGATCTTCAGGTATGCTTTTTCTCCACTGATGGTGTTGTGGATGGAGGCGACCTTCCCTTCTGATGAGCTTCCTTCTTCTTTCTTCTCAAATGGTTTCGGCGGCTTGTCGGAGTGTAAGATAGTGTGATGCCATCTTCCACATTTCTTGCAATTTGGAGCTCTACAGTTGGTTCTTGAATGCTGGAACCGTAGACACTTGAAGCACGTTCTAGCTTTCTTCACTATTTCCCATTTTTCATCAATGTTTGCTTCTTTCAGCTTCTTGCATTCTATCAGGAAATGCTCTTCTTGACATATGGGACAACTCTTCTTGAACTTCTCTCGTTCAGTTTCATGTGAAGACTCTCCTTGAATCGTATGCACGGGTCTTCTTGTACCCCTCTTCTGGTCTGAAGGCTCTTCAATTGGGGCAAAGTCACCGCACATGTCTGCTTCTACTTCTAAAAATTCTTCAATGAGTAGTAGCTCTTGTAAGTCTTCCTCCCTTCGGCTTCTATGGTAGGCGAACCATCTGAATTTCATAGCTGGAGGCATCTTCTCAATGATAGCTTTCAATGTTTCAGGAGAGCTGAGATACTGCGGCTTCTTCAAGGCTTTGATTGTTTGAACGGCGTTCTTGACTTTGCTTGCAAACGTACAGATGTCGCTTGGGTTTTCAGCGACTTTAGGTAGGCTCTTGATCTTCTCTAATTCCGCCAGTGCTAGTGCCCCAGGTTTTCCAAATCTTGATTCCAGCGCCTTGAGTACTTCGTAGGGATCTTCAGCGGTGAACAGTAGGCTCTGGACAGCTTCCTTTGCTCTTCCCTGGATCGCTCTTCTGAAGCGTGCCATGTTCTGTATGTTAGAGAACGAGGCAGCTGTGTCTTCGAAGGTCCTCTTGAACGCCAACCATTCTTCACAGGAACCGTTGAAGTGAGGAAGTTCAACCATCTTTGATGACATTGTTTCATGCGACTTCTGAGAAATCTCTTTAATAGCTTGAGCTAACTCCTGGATGTCGCTCTTCTTTTCTTCACGTTCAGGAGACTTTCTTTCTTCGGTGGGCCCGACCCCTGTCTCGACGACCCATTTTTCAACCTGGGTTATTTCGTACGACTCTTCTCCAGCATCTTCTTCTTCTGATTCTGCGGCGATGAGTTCCAGCTTAGCCCGAGCTACCTTGGATCGCGCCTCGGCTAGCTCGAGCTCCCGTAGTGCCAACGCCATCTTCGCTTGCACTTCTGCTATCTTCCTATGCGACGAGCGGGACGGTGTGTCCGTGTTGCGGGTCGACTTCTTAGGGTGAGGCCGCTGCAGACTGTCTTCATACTTCGATGTCGGTGCGCTTGCTTCGTCCCGACGTGAAGTGACACTTCGCTGACTGTCTTGCAACGTTGTATGGCTGGCTGTGATGGTACTCTGCTCCTCAGAATCTTCAAATTCCTCTTCAATGATGCTGGGCGGAGGCGCCGTGCGAGTCGGCTCCCCTTGCGCAGACTCCAATCTTGACCCATCGAATGATTGTAGTCTTGCTTGCTTCTGAATCAGCGGAACTGGCTTTTTCTGCTTACTGTACTTGCGGACCCCGTAGTACCCGTGGTCGATGAACCGGTGCTCGTCGTGGCGGTGCTCGCTTCACTCGGCGTATTCATGCTCCAGTCCGACGAGGTGGTTTCTTCTGAAGTCTTCGATTGTTCTGATCCTGCTCTTGTGGTTGGCATCTTCTATTCTTCAAATCTTGACCCAATCCGGCTATCGAAGGACCAAAAATGTTGGGTACGACAGAAACGGGATAGATGGCCAAGAGGTATATGGCGGCCTAATGACTTTTATACCGCTGGTGCTTCTGTCGTGCGGCGAGTGGACTGTATGAAGATCTTGATGCTGGCGGGTGGACGAAGGTGCCGATGGGAGCGTGGATTATGAAATGCTTGCGGCTTGATGAATGATGATCTGCAGAAGGGTACTTCAATTTCAAGGGTCTTTCCAGTGAAACAGCGATTTCTTACTTCTTGTTTATTAGAGGTGTTTTCTCTAGGGCTGCTGGTTCCGGACTGAATTCGGGCCTCGTAAATCTTCTCCGCGGCCCGTCAGGGCCGCGAGGGAATCGCGTTATAGGTTTTTTTTCCTCTTCGCGAGATAAATCCTTCTCAGCCCGCGAACTCGCGGGCCGGTCGTTGGGGCGGGCTGCATGGCCCTTTCAATTTATTTATCTTGGTTGGAGCGGCGAGGGGGGCCGGGATCGTTCTTCACGACCCTCGGGCGGTCTGCACGAGCCAGGTGAGATTCCCGATTACTCGGGAAAGGCCCAGCTCCGAGCGACACGCTTCCAAAGGTCGACTTGTGCGATCTGCCGGTCCCCAGTTGACATGGCGTGAGGATGTGGTGTTGTTTTGTGGCGCCGCTACGGCCGCTGCCCGCGGCACACGGCGCGCGCACTATGCCTAGTGCGTGCGGGTGTTGCGTTGGAAGGGCGGCGTGCGGCGTCGGTGCTCGATGTTGTGGGTGCTTCTAGTTCGGCCCTGGTGTTCACCGGCGTTGAAGCAACCGGGAGATCCCCATCAGGACCGAGCGGGCGATGGCGTTCTTATCCTCGCCGGCGCGAAGTGCTATTAACACTTCTTGAAGCACG
This sequence comes from Cybosia mesomella, assembly GCA_946251805.1. Taxonomy (NCBI): domain Eukaryota; kingdom Metazoa; phylum Arthropoda; class Insecta; order Lepidoptera; family Erebidae; genus Cybosia; species Cybosia mesomella. The sequence continues at coordinate 13,263,416 of OX276411.1, forward strand.
TCGATCGCGGTGTCTAGAATGTCGTTACCTTGCGACGTGCTGGCTGCTGTGTCTGGGTTTGGCATCGGGGTTGGGGCAGCTGGCCTCCTCCTGTTGGCCTTTACCCATTCCGCTTGGGGCGGGTTTGGGCAGGCCTCGGCGGCGGCAGCTGCGGTGGGGGGTTGACAGGGTGGTGTAGGGGCCACCTCGAGTTCGTTTGGGGCCTTCTTCTTTTTGCGGCGCCTTCTCCGCTTTTTCTTCTCCTCGGCTGGTGCTGGGGTGATCCGTGCCACAGGAGCGTTTGCTGCAGCCATCAGCGATGCTCCCTGGTTGGCTTCCTCGTCGGCGGCGGCTTGTTGGACCCGGCGTGTATTCCCGGATAGGGCTACTGTCCCCGCCCGCTTATTCCGGGCCTCTCTCCGGAATACCGGGCAGCGGACGTTGTTGGCGGGGTGTGGTCCCCCGCAGTTTGCACACGTGGCGGCTTCCTCTCTTGGGCGAGGACAGTCGGCGGCGCGGTGCTCTTCGCCACAGCGGACGCACGCCAGAGTTCGGTGACACAGTTGACTGCTGTGCCGGAAACTCTGGCAGCGATGGCACTGTGCTGGCTTCCGTTTTCCCCGCCAGGCTTCAATTTTGATGCCAGGAACACTCAGCATCTCCGTGACGCTGTATATTCGAGGCACGGTGTCACTCATGCGCTTAAGCACGACGTGGAGAACGCACCCCGAGCGCGGATGTTCCGCACGTACTCCGGCTCAAACCCGAGCTCGCGCAGCTCGTCCTCCACTTCTTCGGGGGTGACGTCGCTTGGGAGGCCCTTAATGACCACCTTCAGGCTTCGGTCCGCCGGCTGCGTGTAGGAGAACCACGAGATGTTCTCGGATTTTTCCAGCTCACAGAGATATCTCTGGATCACTCGGTACTCGTGGTCCTCCTTCGGCTGGAATCGGATGCCCTTCCCGTAAGGGCGGACGTTCGCGGTCCTGCCGAGAAGCTTCTTTATCTCCCTTAGGTGGAAGGCCCAGTTGGGCAGGCGCTCCACTACTAAGGGAGGGTATCTGGCTTTTCCGGGAGCGGCTGTGTTCGCTGCTGGCGCGCTGCGAGGGGCGGCAGTGGGCGCGGCGGTTGGCGATCCGGGTTGCAGTGTGGGTGCAGGGACGTCGGGTGGGGGCGAGGCGCACGCAGCTTGTGCGTAAGTGTTCGTTGGGGGCGTGGCTTGCGTATTCGGTGGTGTGCGATCATCTGTGATGGCACACCAACGTTTTGCCTGCGTGGTCTGCGCTGCCTCGTCTTCGGACTCCTTCCGTTGACGGCGGGCGCTGGAAGTCGTGGGCGTAAGGTCAACCTCCATTTGGGAAACCAGCGGGTGGTTTGCGGGGCTGGGGGGGGCATCAGTTGCTCGGCTGTAGTCGGTGGCTGCGTCGAAGAGGTCGGTTCGGGGCTGAGGCCGGTGACCCGTATTATTCTGACCGTCCTCTTCTTCCTGTAGGATTTCTTTTTCTGAAGGAGTTTCATTTTCTCCGTCATTCTGACGAACTTGCCGTCGGAGTTGCTGGCCGGAGTTCCATAGGAATACATCGAATCCAGCGACAGGTCCGAGTCGTTGTCAGAGGTAGTGGATACCGACATCTGGAGTGCCGGGGAGTCGGTGGCGGCCGTCGAGAAACCCGACGGAGGAGTGCGGGTCATCATCGACGACGATATGGGGCGGGCGGCGTCTGGTCGGCGCGGCGGCGGCATGCCGTGCGCGAGGACGCGCGACGCGATCGCCTGCTGCGGAGCGGCGCTTGTGCTCGGCACAGCCGGGAGCGGCTGGTTGTGTGGCGCGACAGCGGTATCCGCGCTCCGGGGGGTGGAGGACGTGGCCGCGCTCGAGGGCGGGCGGTTCTTCGGCGTCTTCACCGTACTCGCCGTGTACGATGGCGCCTGTGACCTTCTCTGCTCAGAAACGGTCGAAACGGGATCTGACTGTATATCTGTTCCGGCAACTGCGGCTGCCGAGCCCTGAGAAGGGCTGTTTCGTCGCGTTTCCGGGCTCTTTGCAGAGCCGGAAGCGCGGATGATGCGTGGGTGCGCGCCTGGAGGGCTGCGCCATGAAGACATCGTAGTTGTGCGTGCTGCTCGGCCGTGACCCAACGACGTAAATACGGCGGGAAATCGGGCGGCGCGCGACGCGCGTCGGCGAGTACGGCTGTGTCCGAACGCGGACACAAGCGCAGTCGCCGAGAGCGCGCGCGCGACTGAGGTCCGGACGGCGATCGAGTGCGCGACGAAGCGAGGCTTGCGACTGCACCCGACGGCAGCTCGGGCAGTCCACTGAATTCGGGACAGTGTAATCTTCACAGCGACCCCGCAGGGGGCGCGTGGAGTCGGTATGTGGGATTTTCCCTTTTCCGAGGCATCATTCGCGACGCCTAAACAGACGCCGGGCATGAGGGCGGGGATGTACCCCTATAGTTGGTGACGCCGGCAGGCCGCTAGACTTCACGCCGCCCGGCGGTCGACCCGAGCCGGGTGAGATCACTGGAGGCCCAGTGAAGGCCCAGCTCCGAGTGACCAGCGACGAGGCGGCGGCTTATCCTGCGACCTCCGGGGTCCGTGCGTCTTCTGTGCTCAGCGGCGGTCGCCCGAAAAGCGCCTCGCCACTATGTCGATGGACGCAATGATTGCGTCCACCAGTATTTGATGGTCTTCTGTCGCCAGGGCTCGTTTTGCTTCAGCGAGGAGGACCTTCGCCTTCGCCAACATGACGGAGGGGCTGGTCGCTGAGGCACTCGCTGCCGCAGCCGTCTGGGTCTTCGTCTCCTTTGTTGGAGTGGGCTCTGTTTGGCACGCCACCTCCACCAGCTCCGAGACTGGCTCCGGTGGGACGGGCGGCGTGTTTCGCGGTGGGGGTGCCGGCGTGGCGGCCTCCTCCTCAGTCGTGGGCTGCAACTTGCGGGACCTACGGCCCCCTCTTCTGCGGCGTCTTCTTCGCGAAGAGGCTGCGGGTTTTTCCCCCCGGGTAGAGGGCGCGTTCGCCTCAGCCATGAGCGACGCGCCTTGCCTCTCCCCGAGAGGCTGTGGGTTCACCGGCGCTGGCCGGCTGTGCGGCCCGCTGGTGACGGCGGCTGTGCCCGCCTTCCTATTCCGGGCCTCACGTCGGAAGACGGGGCACCGGAAGTGGTTTGCGGGGTGGTCGCCACTGCAGTTTATGCAGGTGGCGGGTTGTTCCCGCGGCCGGGGGCAGTCCCGCGCAGCATGCTCACCGCCACATCGCACGCAGGCCTGCGTGCGGTGGCAGTGATGGCTGCTGTGGCGGAACTGCTGGCAGCGATGACACTGCGCGGGTTTGCGTTTCCCGCGCCAGGCTTCTATTTTTATCCCGGGCATGCCGAGAAGCTCCCTCACTTCGTAAATGTCTGGGATGACATTTATGCTCTTCCTCAGGATCACCAGGAAGATGCATCCAGGCCGGCCACCTCGACCCCGAATAGGACGTGTATATTCGGGGTCGAAACCCAGCTCCCGTAGCTCGTCCGCAATCTCGTCTGGTGTGGCGTTCGTGGGCAGCCCTCTTATGGCCACCTTGACTCCTCTCTCCGAGGGGGGCGAGTAGGAGTGCCAGGCGATTCCCTCCTGGCTCTCCAGCGTTGTGAAATAGGCTTGCAATAGCCTATACTCATCTTCATCTCTAGGGATGAATCGGAGCCCGTTCCCATACGGGCGCACGTCGGCCGATCTCCCTAGCTGGGTTTTCAGTTCCCGCAAGTGCTGGGCGAAGTGCGGCAGCTCCTCCACGACAATCGGGGGGTACCGCTTCTTCCCTTTGCTGGCTGCGGGCTCTGCGGTTGCAGTATCGGTGGTGGCGTCCTCTTGGGACGCGGTGGCGTCAGAGTAGCGCGTGTTGGGGCGCTTTGAGTCCTTTTCGGCGGAGTCGGGGCTGCGCGGGCGACGCGCAGGTCCGGGGGCCGGTGGGACAGTCTCCATCGGCATCGGCTCCGGCTTAGAGCGACGCCTGACAAGAAGTCGCAGGTCCGGGGTGTCTGGGGCTGCGGCTGCGGGAGTTCTGGGGGAGTCCTGGAAGGACTCAATGGAGGCATACGAACTCTCCATGTCGTCGAATGAGGGCGCGTGAGGCCACGCGCGCGAGGCTGGGGACTCGCGGGCATCTTGGCGCGGGGAAGCCGCGACCTGGTACCTCGCTACCGGCGTCCGGATCGCCTTCGACGTCGACGCCGTCACGGACGGCGGAGTCGAGGCGGGCGAAGCGCGCGGCGGCGGTTGCGGAGCGGAGCTCGGGCTCGCACGCGGCGCGGGCGCCTTCGCTGGCGCAGCGCGAGATGCGCTCAACCCGCCCGGCGGCGCGCGGGGGGGAGCGGACGTCCTCGATGGGCCAGCGGTCGGCGCGCTGGCGAGCGCGCGCGGCGGCGTCGACGTCTCCTTGGGACTGGTTACGAGTCCCAGAGAGGCGGTGGAGCCCTGATAAGGGCTTTTTGGGGGGGGTCTGGGGTCCCGGGGGGGACTCCGAACCCGAGGAGGCAGCTTGGCTGAGGCTTTCTTCATTGCAGGAATGCAGGCAGGAGCACAACCGCGACCCGACAACGAAGCGTTGGGCTGGGCGTGGGCGCGCGCGACACGTCCGGTGACTACGGTTGCGTCGAATACAGACGCGACCGCATGCACCGGCAGTCAGCGCGCGAGTGCGGGTCCGAGCGGCGAAGTCCGAGGTAGTAGGCTTGCAGGCGTTCTTCCTCGGAGGCTCCGTGCGACGATCCTGAATTCGGGAGGAAAAATGACCGGTTTATATAGGGTACTCTGACCAATCAGAGCCCTTTGGATTCTACCTACAAACTGCTGTAGCCAATCAGCGGCTTTGTTTACATTGCCTATTTTATTTTTCCTCACGGATTCTATATCTTACAATTTTATCTTATAGATAATACCTTATATTTACTTAATAACATAAATTTAACAATAAAAACATTAGTTTAGACCTTAAAAACTATAAAAATAGCTATCGGCTCTCGTTATGGTAAAGTTCTACAGTAGCTAAGCTTGTGGCGCGTTCTGCGTAGGTGGCGCCGCCAAGCGGAAATGATTGGAGACTCATTTGGGACTTTTTATTCACTTAAATCTAATTACAAAACTTATTACATAACCTTATGAACTATTTACAAATTGCAAGTATTGGCGTCGTCGCTAATAACATCCATTACAATTATAACAATAAATTGGTAAATTAAATTAGGCTCATTTACATTAAATTATATTAGATATATATTAAATTACATTACATTAAAATCAAAATCCGTGCAGCTAACTATGAAAGCATTAATATAGGTATGTATTAATAATTAAGTTAATTATCATGAATGAATTACAAATTAATAAAAACAGTCATATGTATTTGATTTAAATTCATACTTCGAACATGCAAATATGTCAACATTTATAAAATTATTGTTGTAAGTCTCCAACATTCGATGGATGGGGCAACGTAGGCCAGAATTAGTACGACATGTGTTCACCGCGAACAATGTTCCTGCACGAACTCTGCGCACGCTAACAGTTCCAGGCACTGCGTAACATAATTTACTTGTGAGGTCTAATACATCGAAGCGATTATGAACAATATCGTAAAGTATGTTGGCCTCCAGATATTGGCAGCGGTGCTCTAAACTGATAATCTTATACTCGATCAGTAGTTGTGAGTATGACAAGTAACATCTAGACCTATGGCACCGGCAATACATGGCACGCAGAAATTTACGTTGGACACTCTCGATCTCGACTACATATTTCTGGTAGAATGGATTCCAAATAAGAACAGCATATTCTACCTGCGAGCGGATAAGCGTTTTGTACAGGTAAAGGAAAGTTGCAGGACGCCTAAATTCAGTAGAGGACCTCAAAACGAACCCATACATCTTGAATGCACTTTCAAATTCACAGAGCTTGTAATTATATTTTGTAACAGGGATAGTTGAATTTAAGGTTTATTATAAGTTACAAGTTATTAGAAGTTAGTAGTTGGTTTATAAGGTTATAGCAAATCAAACATGAGACTAGTTTTACCTTTCATATATTAAATGTAATAAATTGTATGTGACCTCAAGGGTGAGTACGCATAATTTTTATTAAGATTGAAGTTAAGAGATGTGAAAGACGTGAAGGACGGCCCGCGGCAGCTAGGAGTCTGCACTTAGCTCTGACGCAGTATCCGCCCGGCATGTCGCGCTGGCACCGACCGCTGCGTGACTCGCTCGGCGGACCAACGGCTCAGTACCAGAGCTATGCAGAAAATTAGGGCTCGCAAAACCGCTGCACCGTAATTTATAACGTCGGCTGAAAGCAGCGACTTGGTGGGAGTTCATAGATAATGAACCACAGCCGATAGGGTTGACCACAGCTAACATAGACAGAGTCGATGAAAGAATACAGATAATATTAGTAGACTATGAATCGATATCAACCAAGGAATCGACTACATATTCCACTAATATTCTTAAAAGTACAATGTGCATTGTTACAATTTAATGATAAATTTATTCTTAGTAAAGTGAATATAGTTGCATTTTGGTAAGCTGAGCTGTAGCTTATTGAGGGCACAATAGGAAGACAGCCTGTCCAGATCTTCCTGAAATGATAGGCAATCGTTTACGGTGCTAATTGATTGGAAAGCTTTTAAATCATCAGCATACATCACAAATTTGGAATTCTTAAAGCATGTCTTGATATCATTAATGTAAATTACAAACAACAACGGCCCTATTATGGAACCTTGTGGATTACTGTGCGCGTGACCTCGGGTCACGCGCACAGTAATAGACTGATGACCCTTTATAACGACCCTCTGTGTTCGATTCTCTATATATGACGCGAACCACCGCAACAGATTTCCTCGTATCCCATTATAAGCAATTTTATTCAATAATATCTCATGGTCGACTTTGTCAAAAGCTTTTTTGAAGTCAGTGTATACTGCGTCAACCTGCACACGTCTATCAACATTTTCGAACAGGTAGTTTGAAAATATCAACAAGTTGGATACTGTCGAGCGGCGTTTAACGAATCCATGTTGCTCAGGAATGATGACGTTATGCAGCATTGGATAGATTTCATTGTGCACCAGCTTTTCAAAAAGTTTTGACATCGTCGACAAAATCGAGATTGGTCTGTATTGCTCAACATCTTGCCTAGAACCACCCTTGTGCACCGGAGTAACATTAGCTTGCTTCCACACATTCGGGAATACACCTTCCTGTAAGCATTTGTTATAAATTATAAAAAGGGGTTCATGTACACTGACCGCCGTGGCCCTAAAAAATAGGCGTGGAAAACCATCAGGTCCAGCCCCCTTAGTAGGGTCAATTTGCTTCAATTCCTCTAACACTTTAGACCTGTCAATGTGTAAGTCACATATTAAAGTGCTGTGGTCATTGATGAGCTGTGGAGGATTCCACGCGGATAGATTTTGAGAAATAGGAGAAGAAATCCGAGAACATATTACAAACGACGTCTGGATCACTTGACTTCATGTTCTGATCATGCATCATTGCGGGAATACCCGATTTACTTTTACGATTAGAGATGTAGGACCAAAAATATTTAATATTAGAAGCAAGGTTATCTTCGACAGACTTAATATAGGAAGAGTAACAAGATTTACACGTCGTTTTAAAGTCAGACCTGCAGTTAGAAAATTTATTATAATATTTAAGTTTAACTTTTAGTTTTTATGTTTTTTTCCATTTGACCCAGTGTTTTTGTTTCTCTTTAAATTTCTTGATCAGCTGAGGTGTGAACCAGACTGGGAAATCAAGTGATCGAGACTTAGTAACGTGTGTGTGTGGTTCTATTATTTTGTTCAACGTGGTATAAAATACATCAACGGCTTCTTCCGACGAAAGGTCGTCGAGTAACTCAGACCAATTGATTTCATCCAAATGTAGGCTGATGAGATCATAATTGGCTTTACGAAAATTATATTTAGTTATAGGCTTTTTCATCATAGTCCGAGACAATAAATTCATAGGTGCAATCATGACAAATGGTGGGTGGTGGGGATCAATCGACAGTAACGGGTCCGGAACAGGGCCGACCACGCAAGGAGTGTTAGAAATAAATAAATCAAGGATATTACTGTCAATATTTGGTACTAAATTAAACTGATGTGCGTCCAGTGAGGAAATGAGATACGACAGCTCTGAGTGTACCTACAGGGCGGTAACCAGACCATGTCATACCAATAGCTTGCCCAAATGGAGTCGGGCTCCATATGATATCCTTTAAATTTTAATCACCTACAATGTAAACATTTTCAAAATTCGGATGGATGTACAAGTAGGGTTGCCATACGTCAGGATTTGTCCTGACATGTCAGGATTTTTTGGTCCCTGTCAGGAGTCCGGCCGGACTTTTAAATGACAGGATTTTTGGATTTTAGAGTAAAACAACTCGTAGAAATTTAGTTTTATGTATTGTTCTTTTCTTTGGTAACAATCAACTAGGTACATTGGCAGTAAATAATAATCAATCAACACAACTTGATCTAAGAAAAAAAAAGAAATACTAAAACTTTATTTTTCTACATAAAGTTTTACGCATCATTATAAAAACAAACAATAATAATTATATAATTCTTCTTAAAATAATCAACGACAAAAAATAACCTTTCTTATTACCTATCAATAAAATTGGAACTCAAATTCACAACAACCTATCTAATCATAAACACAAAATATGTAATAAATTTAATCGGTGGTGTATTTTGTGCTTTTAGACACATTGCTAAGTAGATTTTTGTCTTTAATTATTGTGCTATAAAATGATTCGCAAGACATGCTTTTCAAATTATACTGCGTTAACAGCAAAGCCCTGACAGATGATATAGTAAGCCGGTTTCTTTCTTTTGTCCACTGACTTCCCATGATGGAGAAAACCCTTTCTACATTTGCATTTTGGGCTGTAATGGCAAATACAAATTGACAAATTCGTAACAATTCCGATAATCTCGCAATGCCTATGGCTTTAAAAATTTTTGACCATAGTGAATGGAGCATTATATATTTAAAAAAATCTTCTTGTTGGTCTATTAGAAAGGTGTTCAGAGCTGTAACTTCGTCAAATAATTTGACATCGTCGATGTGTACTCCTTTTCCATTCAAGTAACCAATTAATCCTTCAATTTGATTAAAATCAATCATTTCGCCCTTCTTTAACATCAACCAATTGAAAACGTTGAAGTCATTTAAAGGTGTTATCCACCTGGCCAAGTATTGTATGCAAGTTTGGTACATATTTTGCACGTCTTGCTTGAACGTATTTTGATTCTCCGAAGTGCACTTTGCGAGAAGTTGTTTCACTTTGATGGACATAAAGTTTGCTTCTGCCCGTGCACACAGAGTTTCATTTACAGATTGTAATATTCTGGCAACATCTAATACAGAGTTGCACTCCTTTTCTATTTCCAGAATATTTATTTGGAAAATTGACATGAGAGTGTGAGCGTGAAAAAGATAAACTTCGCCGAGTTCATTCTCAAAAAAGTTCTTTATAGTTACTGGTACCCCAGGTGCAGACAAGAAGTACTGTTTAAGCGGCTCATATATCTTTAATATTCTCTCAATAGCTGGGAATAGGCTTAACCATCTTGTCTTAGTGTGATACAATAGCTTTTGATAATTTGTATCTACATAATTACACATTTCTTTTAGTGCTTCTGTGCGTACCGTATAAACGGAAAAATAATTAAAAAGCTTCAGTACTAAAGATTCTATGTCAATTTTCAAGATGTCAGTGCCATGTTGAATGCAGTTATGTAAGATATGTGCCGGACAGCCGACTCCAACAATATCCTTTTCCAGTAACCTTTTTAAATTTGTCAGAACGTTTTGCCCTGGTTGCCGGTTGACACCACCAAAATTGACGTTAGCGTTATCCGCTGTAAATGAAATACATTTACCCAATAAATCGTACTATTTGAGAGTTGTTTCAATTGATTGGGTTATCGTTTCAGCAGTTTCATTAGGTGTGTTAAATACTTCTAAAAGTTTCGTAGTAACGCCTTCTCGCCAATCAAAAAATTGTATCAAAATTGGAAATATTTTATCCGCTCCGTGGTTGCTCGCATCAGTAGAAACGCCCACGTACTGAACATTTTCCAGAGAAGTTTTTATCTGTTGAATGACCCAAGGAGTAATCACGCCATTAACAATTGCTTCGGTTTTCGTCCATGCGCAGGAAATACTGTTTGCAGTATTGGAATCGGGAAATACTGTCTTCATCAAGGTACTGGTGCAGTTCATGGAATTATATGAATGATGATGTTTCACTGTGTGGAATGCGAGAGTAGCCTCTGCAGCCGACTTTTGTGCTGCATTTCCAGAACTATGCGACTGAAAAAGAGTATCAATTCGTACATTGGTTGAAATTGTTAAAAGATTTTTCTTATGTTTTTCCGTTTGCGTGTGTTTCTCTATGTCCGCACTTCCCTTGAATTTGATGGAAAAATAACTGTCACACACTGTACAAAGCACTTCGGTAGGTTCTCTACCTTTTTTCATTACCGGATATCTATCTTGCAAAGTATCTGTGAAAGTACAGAGTCGCGGTTTTTTATTCCTAGTAGCCATAGTGAAGCTGCTCGCGCCTACAAAACAAAAAGAAAGTGAAGTGACAACGTAGCACTGCGGTGGCGTCGTATCGCTAACTAAATCGTCCGTTGGCGTTGAGTGACGAGCCGCGAGCGGTGCGCGGGGAGCCCCTCCCCTTATCCTTCGCTCATTTCATGGGCCGGCCGGCAGCATGTAACGTACGTACCTACATACTTATTTTTGTCACACCGCCGTGGTGGGCGGGCGCTTTAGCATAATGTCAGGACTTGTATATATAAATCAGGCTTTTTTTCAGGATTTTCTAGGTATACCATCTGGCAACCCTATGTACAAGGTGCATTTGATAGTCTCGACCCTGGGATTTTAGTTAAGATTTTAACTGGTAGCCTAGGCATACCTGGTCAAATCTCTAAATGGTTACACATTTTTTTCACATAACAACAAGAGAGTCCTGTATGTACGACACAATAATATTCTCTATGGCCCAGAAGAGGCCTCTAAAGGGACAATGCAAGGTGCAGCACTCTCACCTTTATTGTATAATTTGTATACTTCTGAAATATGTAAATATGTAAATTTGAAAAATGTACAGATTCTGCAATTTGAAGATGATCTGGTTCTTTATAGTTCTGATAACAACATAACTAAAGCAATAGACAATATTAATTTAGCCTTACATGAACTCAAGAATTATTACCAAGATATTTTAAATCTGAAAATTAATGCTGGTAAAAGTAGTGTGATGATTTTTAGTGATGAGACTCCCTGTACAGATGTTATATACAATGGTGACACAATAGATAGAGCTAATCAACATAAATTTTTAGGTGTTATTTTGGATCAGAAGTTAAACTTTGAATAACACATTAAATACATTTCTCAAAATGCTCTTAAAGGTGTTAATATCATTAGATGCTTAGCTGGTTTGTCTTGGGGTGCAGACCCCAATATATTGTCCCTGTTATATAAAGCAATTGTAAGGAGTCACTTCGATTACAGTACTCTAGCTTATGTAAATAGTCCATAAGTGTATATTTAATATACACGTATATTATATAAGAACCCAAAAAAAAGAAAGAAATAAATATATTTATATATATATAAATAAAAACTTAATAAATGGTAAATTTAAAAAAAAAAAAAAGAATATGAACAAGAAAAATAAACTGATGACAAGGCAGCATGGATAAAGAACCTTAGCCTGTTCCGAAAGGAGCAAATCTGTCTTCTACAGTGTTGCCAACTTAGTGGATTTTCCACTAGTGGCATTAGTGGCTAGTGGATTTTATAGTGGATTAGATTGTTCCAGTTAGTGGTAATTTACGTAATTTAACCGCTAGTGTGATTCATAAAATGCTCTGTATACGTTATAGTTAAAAATGAGCATTTAGGCCCGGAACTTCAAACATGGTTTAAGTTTAGGATGTAGGCAAATTTTTTTTTGCTCAAATCAAATCTGTCGGACATCTGTAGACAATAATCGGGGAATCCCCGTCCCCGATTATTGTCTACAAACTTCTTGAATAAACGATTATGAACGTTATTTGTACGTACACCCAAAAGTTTCGTGATTCTTGGTTACGTGTACCAGAACTGAAGGACTGGTTGCAAGTAGTGGAAAGCACTGCTGGTCCAGTAGCTAAGTGTAAATTATGTGGTACATTATTAAGAAATCATTTTGGAGATTTAAAGAATCATGGATTATCTAAAAAGCACCTGCATAATTCAAAGGTACGTAAATTTTATACGAATTCAGCTTTATGTTAAGTGTATACAGGAAAGACCTTTGCGGGCGAATATTATTTAATGAAGTAACACCTTTTCTATTACATTTGATTTATGTGGGTTCTTTTTCTTTCACAGATTGTGACTAAACAACCAAAATTGGCTTTCAAAGTTGAAAGCATGGGGAAAAGAAAGAAGAAGCCAGGCTAGCATTATATACAGCGGTACATACTAGCATTCGTGTAGTGGATCATTTGGGAGACGTGATTAATCACACGCACAAGGAGGATGACAAAATTCACCTGCATAGGACTAAATGTACCCAAATTATTAAAAACGTTCTAGCACCTCATTTTTCACAAAATTTAATAGAAGATTTGAAAGATCAATCCTATAGTTTATTGATTGACGAATCAACCGATATCGCAGTTCATAAATATTTGGGAATTACAGCTGCACTCACAAAAAAATTATATCTACATATTTAGATATCCCAATGCTCTACGAGTGTGATGCAGACGGCATTGTTGCCGCCATAAAAGAATTAAAGAACCTTGTCGCGAACAACTAGGCATCTATACCATGTCGCGAGCAACGTGGTATCTATACCATGTCGCGAAGCAACTAGGGTTCAATGTAGTAACTTAAATCTGGCTCACCAAATGGGGAATACGGGTGAGCACGCGGTTACAGCTGTTCCTGTCGCATCTGTCGTATCTCTCCAGCTTTATCTGTAGGCAAAAGGATATCTGTTATTCCAAGAAGGAATAAGCTGAGCAATGGTTTTAGGATCTCTCAGATGTCTCCATTAGACACATTTTGAGTGAACTTGCAATGTCCTCTTGACATTGCTGCAATACAAGCAAATGCGCTGACGGTTCAATATCTCATACGAGAACAACAATCACACAATACCTCCGTTCCGCGACGTGGCCCGGACGGAGGGGTCCGATCCACACCTCTCGAGAAGCTATGAGTGTGGCCAAATACCAGCGCGTGACAGAATCTGTCACGCGCCTTGTCGAGGAGATTGGGCACATCGTACCCTGCTCCAGAACCTTCCTGAACCAGCATGAAAATCCAGGAAAATTAGCTGGACGCCTTCGTCAGCTAGAAACCAAACATTAGATCCAATAAAACACTATACTCAGCTCGTTTATCCCACGCAGAGCGCTTTCGGCCTCCGACGTGCAGACAAACACGTTACGTCTCCAACGTGTAAACGGACACGCCACTTTACGGCTCCCAACGTGTAAACAAACACGTTACGTCACGTCTCCAACGTGTAAACAAATACACTTCACACTCGCGATTATAACGTTTCTTGTTACTTTAAGAAAACTTGATTACACGCGCACTTCTAAGTACTCTTGGGAATTTTAGGACTCTTCATGACGCGTTGTCAACGTTTCAACTGGAACAACACCTATTGACGTTACGAAACTGAATCAAATCCAAATTCAAATATAGAACAGAATTGTAGATCATAAGATCGATGATCTTACCGGGTGGTAGGATTTATACCTTGAGTAGAACCTCTTTGGAGTAGAACTCGCGGAAACTTCTGAAACCTCGCAGATCGTCCGATCGTAGCGACAAACCTAGTGATTTTACTATAGCGAGTTTGCAGCTATATAACACTACGCTTAAGCACGCGACATTTCACAAGTATCGCAGATGGTTGTCGCTCATGAATAAGTAATATTTTGTGTCGCACTGTAATTTCTAGTGGAATTCTGGTGGTTTGAGAGCCCGACAAAGTTTAGTGGTTTTCTGGTGGTTAATACGGCCTTATTTGGTGGGTTGATAAAAATAAAGTTGGCAACACTGGTCTTCTACCACAGTTGTACCGAGATTCCGAGGCGGGAAATTGAAAAGAGTGGGCGCGATTTTTTTCAATTCTTTCAACATTTATATTTAAAGTTGTAAATACTTGTACAAACCCTTCATAATATTAAAAATAGTGATTAGCACTTGCTCAAAATGGAGGAGGACGAAGGCGGGGGTGTTAATACTCCCCCGAATCCTAAAGTGAGGAAGAGGAAGGAAGACAATGTTAGGACTGGCGACAGTGGTGAGGAAAGTGAAAAAAGTTATTTGCCTTTTTTTAAACCCAATTATAAAAGACTCTATCCAGAAAATTCTAACTATACCGAGTTCAATGTGTTCGTGGAAAGCCGTGATAAAGACCGTATAGGGAATAAGAGCCCTATTTACTTGAACCATATTTTTGCATCGGAAGTAAAGGGAGTGGTAGCTATAAGGCGAATTAATGCCAATCGAATTGGTGTTATATTCAAACAATATAATACTGCAAACAATTTTATTAAAAATGAACATTTCCTAGAGAAATACAAAATTAAAGCCTTTATACCTGCAGCACAAATTGAGCGCATAGGTATAATTAGACATGTACCAACAAACATTTCCAATAAGGAATTATATTTGAAGCTCTCCTCAATATATGAAATAGTTGCAGTACGCCGATTTACTAAGAAAGTAGGGTCCAGCTGGGCCCCACTGCAGACAGTCAGCATAACATTTCTCTCAAATATCTTACCAAATAATGTCCAATATGATTTATTCTCATACAGAGTGTCTGAATACATCCCACCTCTGCAGCAGTGCTATCGCTGCTTCAAATTTAATCATTCTGCTAAGGTTTGTAATGGTAAACAGCGCTGCAGCTGTTGTGCAGGTGATCATTCTTATAAAGATTGTGACAAGCCTAATGAATTATGCTGTGTTAATTGTGGTGGAACCCATTTGGCTGTAGCTAGGACTTGTCCAGTAAAAATGAGGAAGATAGTAGAAAAAAAAGAAAAAATAAGTTATTCAAGTGTAGTTAAAACTAATAAAAATGATGATAAAGAATTTCCTCTTTTACCAGAAAAGTCCCATAGTGTAAATAAAACATTTAATAAAACAGGTGTAAATAATATTGTAAATAGCTCTAATGTAAATACAACTGAGAAATCTCAGACTGAGAAGAAAAGCTCTACCTCAGATGTAATTAAACAAGTCATAGGTAATAACGATATTCTAATGGCCCTTGTACAAACTTTAGTACAACTAGGAAACAAAATGGATGATGTGCCTATCACCACAACATCCATAAAACAAATGTTACTTAAAAATTTATCATCATAAACAATGGATATAAGTGCCAGTAACATAAGTTCTAACTTACGTATTGCACAATATAATATTCAAAGTGCCAATAGTAAAAAATGCCTATTAATCAAATTTTTACATGAAAATAATATAGATATTTGTTTACTAAATGAGACATGGTTTAAAAACAATAATAAACAGTTTAAAATACCTGGGTTTAATATTTACTTTAAAAATTCTGTGAATGATCATAATGGTGTAGCAATTTTAATAAAACCATATTTAAAATACAATGTTTTAGATACAACTTTCTATGAAGAAATACAAACAATTGCTATTTCAATATCCACAGAAATTGGTAATATTACTATCTTAAATGTATATTGTCCTCCTAAAAGTGGACATATAAGATTAAATAGATTATGCAACATGATAGGTAGTCTTCCAAAGCCCATCCTTGTTAGTGGAGATTTCAATGCCCACCACATTGCCTTTGGCTGTCTAAGTACGAAAGGGCGCGGTCGAGATTTGTACAATGTGATAGATGACTGTGATTTATGTATTTTAAACGATGGTAGCTTCACTACTGTTAATAGTCCTAGGCATAACCCATCTGCAATAGATGTTACCTTTGTTAGTCCGAATTTGGCACCACTTTGTAAATGGTCCTTGCATGATAATGCTATGGGTAGTTACCATTACCCAACAATTATTAGTATTGCACTGAGTACTGACAAATATCAAATCAATCCACCGGTTGATAAATATTTGTATAATAAAACAGATTGGAATAAATTTCGTGACCTTTCTCAAAATATTTTCACTGACATGACATCAACAGTTGATGAACAAGATCCAATGTCTGTATATTTAGACTTTTGCTCTCGTCTAGACAAACTTAAACAACTCGCTATCCCAAAATTCGTAAAAACTAGTGATTTTAAAAGTAGGCCTCCATCACCCTGGTGGAATGATATTTGTGAGAAAAGTGTTAAAACGTCATACAATGCCTTGAAATTATATAGAAGTGATCCAACTATAGCAAACTACATCAATTATAAAAGATTGGACGCTTTGAAAAAGCGGACTATTTCCGAGCAGAAAAAGAGTGGTTGGAATGACTTCTGTAACACTTTCAACAGAACTACTCCAATAAGCAAGATTTGGAATTTAATTAAAAGATTCAAGGGTGTAAAAGCTGGCAATAAATCTTATAAGGATGAGTTTGTTCAACCATTTTTGTCTAAATTAGCAGACAGCAATAATTTGATAGATTTTAGTTCATATTGCAATTATTTTAATGTGAATAATGATAATCCCAAATCAATGTTTCTCTTAGATACTTTTACATGGAGTGAATTTATGATGAGCTTACAAACCAGGAAAAATACAACTCCAGGTCTTGATGATTTTCCATACATTTTAATTAAAAATCTTCATGTGTCCATACAACAGTTATTTTTAAAAATTCTAAATATGCTCTGGCTACAAAAAATCATCCCTACACAATGGAAAACACAATGTGTCATTCCCATTTTAAAGGCAGATAAACCACCTGAACTACCCAGTTCGTATCGACCTATCTCTTTATCGTCATGTCTCGGTAAGATATTCGAAAACATGCTCAAAAATCGTCTTGATTGGTATGTTGAAACAAATAATTTTCTTCCACGGATCCAATATGGTTTTCGAAGAGGCTGCAGCTGTGTAGATAGTTTCACCTCACTTATAACAGACCTGAAAAAAGCCAAAAATTTAAGATTAAATACTGTTTGTGTATTTTTGGATGTACAAGGTGCATTTGATAGTCTCGACCCTGGGATTTTAGTTAAGATTTTAACTGGTAGCCTAGGCATACCTGGTGAAATCTCTAAATGGTTACACAATTTTTTAAACAAGAGAGTCCTGTATGTACGACACAATAATATTCTGTATGGCCCAGAAGAGGCCTCTAAAGGGACAATGCAAGGTGCAGCACTCTCACCTTTATTGTATAATTTGTATACTTCTGAAATATGTAAATATGTAAATTTGAAAAATGTACAGATTCTGCAATTTGCAGATGATCTGGTTCTTTATAGTTCTGATAACAACATAACTAAAGCAATAGACAATATTAATTTAGCCTTACATGAACTCAAGAACTATTACCAAGATATTTTAAATCTGAAAATTAATGCTGGTAAAAGTAGTGTGATGATTTTTAGTGATGAGACTCCCCGTACAGATGTTATATACAATGGTGACATAATAGATAGAGCTAATCAACATAAATTTTTAGGTGTTATTTTGGATCAGAAGTTAAACTTTGAACAACACATTAAATACATTTCTCAAAATGCTCTTAAAGGTGTTAATATCATTAGATGCTTAGCTGGTTTGTCTTGGGGTGCAGACCCCAATATATTGTCCCTGTTATATAAAGCAATTGTAAGGAGTCACTTTGATTACAGTACTCTAGCTTATGTAAATAGTCCTTATGTACATAGATTAGATGTGATTCAAAACAAGGCTTTGAGAACTATTTCTGGAGCAATGTGTTCTACTCCTATTAGAGCAATGGAGGTTGAAACCAAAATTATGCCTCTTATACTAAGGAGGATTCTACTAATTGAAAGATATTGTCTGAAACTGTTAGCACTAGAAAATAATGAAGTTAAACATAAAATAGTTCCTCACCTTATTAGTATATCAGGCCCATTAACTTCCGCAGACGAATTGTTAAGAGATATCTCTCCTCAGATATGTAGAATTTTTCTGCAAATTCATGAAAAATGCACTCATGTTAGAAAACAGTCACAATGGCCATGTTATTCTCATTCATTCAAAAGTATACTTCATCCTATTACTATTTTAACTCACAAAATTTCCTGTAATTCTGACATGTTACAATTCTTAGAAAAGAATCCTCATATACTTTGCACACTGACGGTAGTAAGAGCAACGACCATGTGAGATCTGCAGTGTTTGATCCACAAACCAATTTTTCTCAAAGTTTCGTTTTGGATAACAATTGTTCAATATTCACAGCAGAGGCATATGCAGTTTTAGAAGCTTTAAAATTAATAATTCATTTGAAAACGTGTAAATACTTTTTAATTCTATCAGATTCTCTAAGCTTAGTAGAAGGTTTAAATAATTTAAAAATTAACTATAAAACAAACTGTATTCTGTATCTTATTAAAGAGATTATATACAAATTACATTTACTAGAAATAGAGGTAGTCTTTATGTGGATACCTTCACATAAAGGTATCTCTGGTAATGAGATAGCAGATAAAACTGCATTTGAAGGGATTAACGCTTTAAATGTTAAATGTGTAATGGACATTCCACTGACCGATTATTACTACACTCTAAAAATTGAAATATTGGGATTCTGGAGACATATGTGGAAGAAAGATCAAGAAGAGAAAGGAAAGTGGTATGGGAAAATCCAAGAACAGATACCTACTAAACCTTGGTACTACAAATTGACGTCAGCAAGTCGAGAGTACATAACAACTATGAACAGGCTTCGATTCGGACACTCCACCACTCCGTTCCACCTGGCAAGGCTGGGAATTATAACCGATAATAAGTGCAAAGAGTGTAATGCGCCACAAGCAGATATCGATGATTCTGGCGGGAACTTTAATAAGGCGCGAATTACCAAATCATTAAGATTTACTATTTTGTCATTTATTGTTATTTTTTATATTTAAAAGTAGTTAAAAAGTGTTGCCGTGACACAGCGGGACCCAGAAATGGATGGCAACGAGGGGGGCGGCGATCCGCCCGCCCCTCATAAGCGTCCTCGTACAGGGGATGAAAGCGGTGCTGAAAAAATGATTGACTGCGGAGTTAGTGACGGCGGTGAGCGTGACTCCTATTTACCGTATCTAAAACCAAACTAAAAGACTTTGTCCTGACAATACTAATAACACAGACTTTAAGGTGTACGTGGAGTCCACCGTTAAAGACAGACTGGGGAATAAGAGCCCCATCTTCTTAAATCATATTTTTACTACAGGCATCAAAGGTGTGACGGCGATCCACAGAGTGAACGCCAATAAAATTGCAATAACATTCAAGCAATATAATACAGCGAATAATTTCATTAATAACACAGGTTTTCTCTCAAAACATGAAATGAGAGCATTTATTCCAGCAGCACAAATTGAAAAAACTGGTATCATTCGTTATGTGCCAGCAAATATATCTAACAAAGAATTATACACCAGACTGTCTTCAATATATGAAATAATAGCAATAAGAAGATTTACCAAAAGAATTGGTCAAGAGCGTATACCATTACAAACAGTCAGCATTACCTTTTTATCCAATACTCTCCCTGAAAATGTACAATATGATCTATTCTCATAAAGAGTATTCGAATATGTACCACCTTTGCAACAATGCTTTAGATGTTTTAAATTTAATCACTCTGCTAAGATATGTAATGGCAAACAAAGATGTTCTATTTGCGGAGGTGAACACTTGTATAAGGAATGTGATAAACCAACTGAGATTTGTTGCATAAATTGCAGTGGACCTCATCTAGCTATATCTAAATATGTCCAATTAAGATGAAGAAGATATTAGAAAAGAAAAGCAACATTTCTTATGCCAGTGCTACCGCAAGCAAACAAACAAATAATACATCGGATTTCCCTACACTACCGCCTGCAAAAACACATTTAAATAAACCTGTACATATATCTGTTAATAAGCCTGTACATACTCTCACTAAGCCTGTATATAATGTAAATAAATCTATTCAAAATGTAAATAAACCTGTACAAAATATAGATTCACAAAAAGATGTCCTTCTTATGGAAGACATTAAAACCCAGATCATCACCAATAATGATGTACTTATGTCCCTAGTACAGACTTTGGTGGAGTTGGGTAATAAGGGTGATAACACACCTATAACTATTAATTCCATTAAAGATGTGTTACTTAAAAATCTTAAATAATGGATCCAGGTTATACACAACATAAACTATGGATTACTCAATATAACATACAAAGTGCAAATAGTAAAAAACCCTTGTTGATACAATTTCTAAAATCACAAAATATTTGCTTATTGAATGAAACATGGTTCACAGATAATAGGTTTAAAATACCTGGATACAATATTTACAATAGAAATTCAAGTAATACACACAATGGAGTAGCAATATTGATTAAACCTTACTTAAAATATAATATTATAAACACCACTTTCTATGAGGATATTCAGACTATTGCTTTATCTTTATCTACTATTCATGGTAGTTTATGTATTCTTTGTGTGTATTGCCCACCCAGTGGGCGCATACAAATTAACAGACTTCAGAATATAATCAGAACTCTCCCAAAGCCCATATTTGTAAGTGGGGATTTCAATGCACATCACATTGCATTTGGCTGTTTAACTACTAAAGGTCGAGGCCAGGCCCTATTTGATTTAATTGACGAATTAGACTTGTGCATTCTGAATGATGGCAGATTTACAACTATTAATTATCCCACCCGTAACCCTTCAGCTATTGACGTCAGTTTCATTAGTGCTAACCTTGCAACATTATGTGAATGGTCAGTATACGACAATACTATGGGAAGTGACCATTACCCAACAATTACAGAAATTTCAATGCATATAGATAAATATTATGTTAGCTCTCCAGTTGACAGATTCCTATACAAAAAAGCTGATTGGAAAACATATGAAACTCTATCTAAAACAATATTTAACGACATCATTCTCAAATTGCATGATCCCATCTCAACCTATAATGAATTCTGTGCTCGATTGAATACACTTAAGGAATTGACAATACCAAAGCTTACTAAAACAAACAATTTTATAAGTAGACCTCCAGCTCCTTGGTGGAATGATATATGTGAAAGGAGTGTCATAGCATCATACAATGCATTAAAATCATATAGAAGAGATCCAACTATGGTTAATTACATAAATTATAAAAGAAAAGACGCAATTAAAAAAAGAACAATTTCTGAGCACAAAAAAATAGGATGGGACAATATATGCTCCACTTTTAACAGAACCACCCCCATAAGTAAGATTTGGAATCTTTTAAAAATATTCAAAGGTATAAGACCTGACAATAAATCATATAGGGATGAGTTAATTTCTTCATTACTTAATAAACTATCTGATACTAGCAATCTAACAGATATTGGTAGTTTACATAACTGTTTCGAAACCAACAATGATAATCAAAATTCTAAATTTCTACTTGATTACTTTTCATGGTCTGAATTTACAATGAGCTTACAATCCCGACGCAATACAAGTCCTGGTCTAGATGATTATCCTTACATCATTATTAAAAAGCTAGATAAATCGGCACAAAAGATATTTCTTAATATTCTGAATTTACTTTGGCATAATAAAACCATTCCACAGTCATGGAAAACACAATGTGTCATCCCTATACTCAAACCAGATAAATTGCCAGAACTAGCCAGTTCTTATAGACCAATATCACTATCTTCATGTCTAGGTAAATTATTTGAAAACATGATTAAAATTCGTTTGGATTGGTATATGGAATCTAACAGCATCATTCCACATGTACAATATGGATTTCGTCGAGGACGAAGTTGTGCAGACAGCTTCACTTCCTTAGTCTCAGACCTGAAACATGCAAAGGATAGAAAATTACATACTGTTTGTGTATTTTTAGATGTTCAAGGTGCTTTTGATAGTCTAGATCCAGCTATACTTGTACAAGTTATGTATAGGTTAGGTGTGCCTGGTCAACTATGTAAATGGATATATAACTTTTTGAATAACAGAACACTATATCTTCTTCTTCTTATATATAAAAATGAATTGCTGTTCGTTAGTCTCGCTAAAACCCGAGAATGGCTGGACCGATTTGGCTAATTTTGTTCTTGAATTATTTGTGGAGGTCCAGAGAAGGTTTAAAAGGTGCTATCGATTGAGGCAGTACGAAGTCTGCCGGGTCAGCTAGTGTAAGATATAATAATACATTGCATGGTCCAAAATGTGCATCCAAAGGTACTTGACGGCCTCTGTGGCGTAGCGGTAGTGCATTCGACTGCTACGACAGGGGGGCGCGGGTTCGATTCCCGCTCAGTGCAAATATTTGTATGCATGAATATGTCTATTTGCATTGGTCTGGGTGTTTCTATGTATAATATGTATGTATTTACAAAAAAAATAAAAAAAAACCGTTCCCGCAGGGGGAACGCACAAGTAGATTTCGTGAAGCAATTAATATTATTTTATATAGAGAACTACGGACTTTAAACAGTTAATTTTTTTTTCTCGAAAGCGGTAACTTTTAGCGAAAAACTTTTCAGACATTTATTTTAGACTTAAAAATGGCCTATCGATTAAAAATATTTCCGACAACAACAATGTTCACCGGTTAGAAGTTATGATTTTTTTCCCGAAAAATTTTGGTTTTTCCCCCCTCCACTTTTAGTTAAAGTTTTAATCTTATAGGTTTATAATTAAAAGTTGTTGGTATTCATGTATACTATGGGATAAAATTAGAACGGTTCGAATATCTTTCATGGAACGTGAAATTTTGAGGAAAAACTGATTTCACAAAAAGTGAGGCCCTACCGTCCCCTTAGGCCGGATACCACGCGTTCACGAACTTAAACTAAGTTTACACCCAAGCAATTTTTTACCGCAGTTTGAAAGTGATCGGGGCAAAAATGCGACCGTGAGAGTGCCGCAAATTTTGGGAAGTGGAACCATACATACATATATATATATATATATATAAACTTTTTGACCAGTGGTCATTTCGAACTCAGGGGGTCATAACTAGACCTCCTATGAAGATTTTTTTTTTAAATTCGACAGTAGTCAAGAAACCAATAGGTAGATCGATTTCATCGAAATCTACCTAAAAGTATATAAGTATGTTTATCCGCATTCTGGAACCCACAACACAAGCTAGTTAAACTATGCTTACTTTGGGTCTAGAACGCGCTGTGTAGAATGTCGTAGAATATTTAATTTATTTATTATTTATGCAGGGTGCTACATTATCTCCTCTGCTATATAATATATACACAAGTGAAATCTGTAAATTTGTAAATAGTAATGTAGAAATTTTACAGTTTGCTGATGACATTGTTTTGTACAGTAGTAATTATAATGTAGAAATTGCAATTGACAATATTAACAAAGCATTGTCCCAACTATTTCACTATTACAATGATGTGCTTCACTTAAAAATTAATCCCTCTAAAAGAAAAATATTGTCAATTTTGTACAAAAGTATAGTTAGGAGTAATTTTGACTATAGTTCACTTGTGTATATAAATAGTACTCATGTACATAAACTAGATATCTTGCAGAACAGGGCTCTGAGAACCATTTCTGGTGCAATGTGCTCTACTCCAATAAGGGCTATCGAAGTGGAGACTAAAATCATGCCGCTAATTTTGAGACGTATTCTACTTGCAGAGAGATTTTGTCTTAAATTAATTGCCGCGAATAACACCAAAGTAATAAACAAAATTATACCTTCTGGAAGTAGAAATCCTGGGCCTCTAACGACAGGAGAGGTCCTCTTGAATGGCAAATCCCCAACATTGTCCAAAATATTGCTAGAATCCGAAAATAGTTTTGTTGGTATTAGAAAACAGTGCCCATGGCCATGTTACTCATTCTCTTATCAGTGTATTTCACACCCCATTAAAGTTTTGCAGAATCCCATTAATAATAATACAGATATGTTACAGCTATTAGCAGATAATAAGAATTATTATGTTATTTACACTGATGGTAGTAAATGGAATGATTATGTACATGCTGCAATATATGATCCACATGAAAAATTCTCTCAAAGCTTTGTTCTGCACAGTACATGTACTATATTCACTGCAGAAGCATATGCAGTGTATCGGGCATTATTGTATATTCGCGCAATTAGCAATTGTAAATACTTTTTGATAGTTTCTGATTCACTAAGTTTGATAATAGCCATAACCAACCTTATAGTTTTGTTTAAGTCAAATTATATTCTATATTTTATCAAGGAAATAATTCATCAATATTACCTTAAGCAAGTTGAAATTGCTTTCCTGTGGGTACCTTCTCACAGGGGTATCTCTGGCAATGAAATAGTGGATAAAATCGCATATGAAGGTAATTCTGCTGTTGATGTCAGAAATGCAATGGACATTCCTATGACTGACTTCCTGCAATGTATTGATGAAAATATATATGTAATCTATGGTTAAAAATGTGGAAGAAAGACCAAGACTCCAAAGGAAAATGGTACGGAAGTATTCAAGAAAGATTACCTGTCAAACCCTGGTACAATAAATTGGAGGAAGCCAGCCGAGACTTTATCACTACGATAAATAGACTGCGCTTTGGCCATAATACTGCACCGTCACACGGCACACCTTGCTAAACTTGGCATTATTACAAGCAATACATGCCCACATTGTGAATCCCAAGAAGGAACCATGGATCATCTCAATTCAATTCAATTTTTGAGTATGGCAGATGGATCATCTCATATTTGACTGTCAACATTTTTTACTTGACAGATTATTATTGGCTAGTGAACTCAGTGAAGTGAACATTAAGTGCGATTCTTCATCCCGCCCGCCGCCACTTGAGTTAATATTAAAAGACAAAAACACTTACAAACCATTATATAAATATATTAAAAACACGATCACAACAATATAAAATAAATGAAGATACAAAGTGCAGTGTTTTGGAAAATAAGATGTGACTTAAAGGTCCAGTGACCAGGTCATAAAAATCCAAAAAAAAAAAGAAAGACAGTCTCACCTCACCTGATTTTCTGTCTTCTGTTGCCATATCCAAATCTTGTCCCATTAAGAAAGCCAAAATTGAAGAAAGTAAAATAAAGTCAAAATCTATTCAATATTCTGATTTATTTAATGAAAATTCTTTTCCACAATTGACTATGTCCTATATTGAATCCCAAATAAAAAATCTTACTAAATCCGAATTTTTCATGAATATTTTAACAAAAACTATAACTAAAATTGTACTTAACCAAAAAGATACTCCTATAAACTCTGCATCCATTAAAGAAACCTTACAACAAACACTTCTGAATAGCTCCTTTTCTCCTCATAATGGATCTTAACATTATGCAGTGGAATGCCCAAAGCATTATAAGTAACAGGATTGTATTTACTAAATTTCTTTACGATCATAATATACACATAGCAATAATTACTGAAACATGGCTAACTCCTCTTAAAGTTTTTAACATAAGGGGATATAATATTGAAAGAAATGATCTTGGCAATAGGCATAATGGCGTAGCTATTTTAATTCAGAATAGTATCAATTATAGAAAAATAAATACATATTTTGATAACTCCTTACAAAACATTTGTGTAAGAGTTACTATAAATAATAAAGAAATAAGTATAGTTAGTTTTTATTGTCCAACAAATTGTACTCCTTCTTTTAATAAACATACATTTGAATCAATAATAAAATCTGTTCCTGAACCAATGATTTTTGCAGGTAATTTTAATGCTCATCACACATCCTGGGGATGTAATTCAGATAATCCTAGAGGTCGAGATATCTTGGAAATAGTTGATAATAATAATCTTGTTCTTTTAAATACTGGTGAAGTGACAACAGTGGGTTCGCTGACTTGGCGACCAAATGCATTAGACTTGACTTTAGTTACTCCTACTTTGGCTTTTTCTTCTAACTGGTCCGTATGTAAAGATCCTCTTGGAGGCTATCACCTTCCTGTAATTATAAATATTGAAAATAATGTAAATAGTGGTTCATTTAAAAACAATAATTGTAACATGCAACTGCCCATTTACCCTAACTTTAAAATGGTAGATTGGAAAATGTACACACAATATGTAGATTTAGACTTAACAAATTTTCAGCCATATGACTCTACTCCATTGGATGCATATACTAGGTTTTTGAAAGTTTTACATTCTGCAGTTGATAAATCTCTTCCATATTCTACATCTCAGTCCCCTACAAATTCTCCTTCAAATAGTTTTAGTCAGTTTAAGAAGAGACCCCCTCTTCCATGGTGGAATAAAAAATGTACAGAAGTAGTTCAAAATTCCAAATCTGCTTATCTTAAATTTAAAAACAACCCCTCAGATGAGACTTATATAGAGTTCAAAAGATTACAAGCTTTAAAAAAACTTACACTGAAAATAGAGAGATCAAAAAGTTGGGTTGAATTGTGTAATTCCTTCAATCGATGTACTCCACTTTCACGTATCTGGAATTATATGCGAAGATTTAATAGAACATATTCTTGTAACAATAGTGATGATAGTTGGGTACATGATTTCCTAAAAAAATATACTCCAGACTATGTAAATAATAATATTAATTTTGCTGATAGTGATAATTCTACAAATAATTTTATAACCAATAAATTTAGCATACAGGAGTTGATTTCTGCTTTATACTCTAGAAAGGACAGTGCTTTTGGTCTGGATGGCGTTCCATACATTATGTTGAAAAAACTCAGTGAAAAAGGACTTCATATCCTCCTACAGATATTAAACAGTTTATGGTTGAATAATGACATACCTAATTCATGGAAATCAGATTGTTTGGTTCCTATTTTGAAACCCGATAAGTAAAGAACAGATCCAAATTCCTATCGTCCCATTGCTCTTACGTCTTGTGCTGGTAAAGTTTTTGAACAACTATTAAAACAAAGGTTAGAATTTTATTTAGAAAAAAATAACATTTTACCTGCAAATCAATTTGGATTCCGAAGGGGAACGTCGGCACGTGAAAGTATCTGTCAATTACAGCTTGATATTTAAAATAGTCTAAATAATAATAAATTCTTAATGTCTGTATTCTTTGATGTTTCTGGTGCCTTTAATAGTGTTAATAAAGATATCCTTTACTCAGAATTGCTTTCTGTTGGAATACCAAATAAACTAGCTAACTGGGTTCGTAATTTCTTAACTGAACGTGAAGTTTATGTCAAATATAACTGTCATCTTTATGGTCCAAGATTTGCTTCTGTTGGTACTTGCCAAGGTGGAATCCTTTCACCTTTATTATTCATTATATACATACGTCGCTTGAATATGATTCTTGGTTCAGAAGTCAAAAATCTTCAGTTTGCTGATGATTTGGTCATATACGCATCTGGAAATAATTTAATTAGTGTTACAAATACTCTCAATAAATCTTTGGAAGGTTTACACAGGTATTTCTCTTACCTGAATCTTGAAGTAAATGCTTTAAAATCAAACTTGGTAGTTTTTGGTAATTCGAGCCTCTCTATTCCCTCTGTGCATTATAATGAAGTACCTATTCCTGTCTCTCGTGAAGTTAAGTTTTTAGGAGTAACATTTACTAATAATGTTTCTTGGAAAAAATATAGCGAACTAATTTCAACAAGAGCTAATAAAGCTTTCAATATTTTAAAAACACTGTGTAGTACATCATGGGGAGCTGATCCCAAAATATTACTGCTTTTATATAAATCTCTAATTCGCAGTCACTTCGAATATGGCTTTTTATGCTTTGCAAAAGATACCAAAATAGTAGATAGATTGGATAAAATACAAAACAAATGCTTAAGACTTATTACTGGAGCCTTCAAAAGTACTCCTATTAATGTAATGCAAGTTGAGTGTAAACTACCTTCACTAAATATAAGATTTTCATATTTAAAAGAAAGATTTATTTTGAAACTTTACAGCAAAAATAACAATCATTTATTTGTAAACTTAAAACATTCCTCTTTATCACCCTCTTCTAATTCCCCATACATACTGTTGGGATTTTCGCAATATGTACAATATCTTGAATCTTTGCAAATTTATAGGTCATCCATTCTCTCCTGTTATCAGGGAGAATTTGATAGTAAATTTCCTGCAATGAACATCATTATTGATCAGAAACTATCTTCCAAAGAAGATGTATATAGTACACTTTCAGAGTTTAGTGGTTATAGATTCGTGTATACAGACGGGTCCAAAACTGATTCTGCTGTCTCTTTCGCTATTTTTGATGGTCACCTAAATACAGGTACTGGTTATAAAATAAATACAAAATCAAGTATATTCACAGCTGAGGCTGTGGCTATTCTAGCTGCTTTGAAGCACATTAAACATAGAAATAATGGATCTAACAAATGGGTCGTAGTTAGTGATAGCATGAGTGTTTTAGAAAATCTTAAGAATAACCAGTTTCAGGCTGACACGAATCATTATATTCATCTAATTAAAGAACTTTGGTTTGATTTATGTTCTGTACATAAAATTGAAGTATTATTCATATGGGTTCCTTCACATGTTGGTGTATTAGGTAATGAGAAGGCAGATTTTTTGGCCAGAACTATTACAAATTCTTCGATCATTATTCCTGATTCTAGCAGTCGTCTTAATGTCTTAGTGCCATGTACAGATATAATCACCTTATTAAAGAATAGATCCATTCAGTTATGGAGGCGATATTGGAACCGATCTGTGCAAATTGAAAATAAAGGCCTATGGTATGCTACTTATAATGTTTCTATTGGATCAATACCCTGGTTTTGCAAAAGCAAATTTTATGCCAACAGGAAATTCTACTCCACTATTCTAAGGCTTCGTTTTGGTCATTGTCGTCTAAACTATCATCTCTCTCGTCTAAACATGGTAACATCTCCTCTCTGTGAGCATTGTAACTCTCAAGAGGAACAGACTTTGTCTCACATATTCTTTGTTTGCACATCATTTGGCATTCAGCGCCTTGTGCTAATGGATGAGCTAATTGAAATTTATGGTGAATCTGCATTAGTACCGCGCAACATTCAGACTCTTCTTGTAAATAGCTCCACATACGCAGCTATGTATAAATTTATTGTTACTACAGTAGGTCAAATTTAATTAAAATTTTGTATGGTTTCTCTGTACATGTAAATTGAAGCTATTAATAAAAAAAATATATATATATTAATATATATTTAATATACACGTATATTATATAAGAACCCAAAAAAAAGAAAGAAATAAATATATTTATATATATATAAATAAAAACTTAATAAATGGTAAATTTAAAAAAAAAAAAAAGAATATGAACAAGAAAAATAAACTGATGACAAGGCAGCATGGATAAAGAACCTTAGCCTGTTCCGAAAGGAGCAAATCTGTCTTCTACAGTGTTGCCAACTTAGTGGATTTTCCACTAGTGGCATTAGTGGCTAGTGGATTTTATAGTGGATTAGATTGTTCCAGTTAGTGGTAATTTACGTAATTTAACCGCTAGTGTGATTCATAAAATGCTCTGTATACGTTATAGTTAAAAATGAGCATTTAGGCCCGGAACTTCAAACATGGTTTAAGTTTAGGATGTAGGCAAATTTTTTTTTGCTCAAATCAAATCTGTCGGACATCTGTAGACAATAATCGGGGAATCCCCGTCCCCGATTATTGTCTACAAACTTCTTGAATAAACGATTATGAACGTTATTTGTACGTACACCCAAAAGTTTCGTGATTCTTGGTTACGTGTACCAGAACTGAAGGACTGGTTGCAAGTAGTGGAAAGCACTGCTGGTCCAGTAGCTAAGTGTGAATTATGTGGTACATTATTAAGAAATCATTTTGGAGATTTAAAGAATCATGGATTATCTAAAAAGCACCTGCATAATTCAAAGGTACGTAAATTTTATACGAATTCAGCTTTATGTTAAGTGTATACAGGAAAGACCTTTGCGGGCGAATATTATTTAATGAAGTAACACCTTTTCTATTACATTTGATTTATGTGGGTTCTTTTTCTTTCACAGATTGTGACTAAACAACCAAAATTGGCTTTCAAAGTTGAAAGCATGGGGAAAAGAAAGAAGAAGCCAGGCTAGCATTATATACAGCGGTACATACTAGCATTC
Source organism: Cybosia mesomella (assembly GCA_946251805.1). NCBI lineage: Eukaryota > Metazoa > Arthropoda > Insecta > Lepidoptera > Erebidae > Cybosia > Cybosia mesomella. Next base: position 13,293,708 of record OX276411.1, read on the forward strand.
GTGTAGTGGATCATTTGGGAGACGTGATTAATCACACGCACAAGGAGGATGACAAAATTCACCTGCATAGGACTAAATGTACCCAAATTATTAAAAACGTTCTAGCACCTCATTTTTCACAAAATTTAATAGAAGATTTGAAAGATCAATCCTATAGTTTATTGATTGACGAATCAACCGATATCGCAGTTCATAAATATTTGGGAATTACAGCTGCACTCACAAAAAAATTATATCTACATATTTAGATATCCCAATGCTCTACGAGTGTGATGCAGACGGCATTGTTGCCGCCATAAAAGAATTAAAGAACCTTGTCGCGAACAACTAGGCATCTATACCATGTCGCGAGCAACGTGGTATCTATACCATGTCGCGAAGCAACTAGGGTTCAATGTAGTAACTTAAATCTGGCTCACCAAATGGGGAATACGGGTGAGCACGCGGTTACAGCTGTTCCTGTCGCATCTGTCGTATCTCTCCAGCTTTATCTGTAGGCAAAAGGATATCTGTTATTCCAAGAAGGAATAAGCTGAGCAATGGTTTTAGGATCTCTCAGATGTCTCCATTAGACACATTTTGAGTGAACTTGCAATGTCCTCTTGACATTGCTGCAATACAAGCAAATGCGCTGACGGTTCAATATCTCATACGAGAACAACAATCACACAATACCTCCGTTCCGCGACGTGGCCCGGACGGAGGGGTCCGATCCACACCTCTCGAGAAGCTATGAGTGTGGCCAAATACCAGCGCGTGACAGAATCTGTCACGCGCCTTGTCGAGGAGATTGGGCACATCGTACCCTGCTCCAGAACCTTCCTGAACCAGCATGAAAATCCAGGAAAATTAGCTGGACGCCTTCGTCAGCTAGAAACCAAACATTAGATCCAATAAAACACTATACTCAGCTCGTTTATCCCACGCAGAGCGCTTTCGGCCTCCGACGTGCAGACAAACACGTTACGTCTCCAACGTGTAAACGGACACGCCACTTTACGGCTCCCAACGTGTAAACAAACACGTTACGTCACGTCTCCAACGTGTAAACAAATACACTTCACACTCGCGATTATAACGTTTCTTGTTACTTTAAGAAAACTTGATTACACGCGCACTTCTAAGTACTCTTGGGAATTTTAGGACTCTTCATGACGCGTTGTCAACGTTTCAACTGGAACAACACCTATTGACGTTACGAAACTGAATCAAATCCAAATTCAAATATAGAACAGAATTGTAGATCATAAGATCGATGATCTTACCGGGTGGTAGGATTTATACCTTGAGTAGAACCTCTTTGGAGTAGAACTCGCGGAAACTTCTGAAACCTCGCAGATCGTCCGATCGTAGCGACAAACCTAGTGATTTTACTATAGCGAGTTTGCAGCTATATAACACTACGCTTAAGCACGCGACATTTCACAAGTATCGCAGATGGTTGTCGCTCATGAATAAGTAATATTTTGTGTCGCACTGTAATTTCTAGTGGAATTCTGGTGGTTTGAGAGCCCGACAAAGTTTAGTGGTTTTCTGGTGGTTAATACGGCCTTATTTGGTGGGTTGATAAAAATAAAGTTGGCAACACTGGTCTTCTACCACAGTTGTACCGAGATTCCGAGGCGGGAAATTGAAAAGAGTGGGCGCGATTTTTTTCAATTCTTTCAACATTTATATTTAAAGTTGTAAATACTTGTACAAACCCTTCATAATATTAAAAATAGTGATTAGCACTTGCTCAAAATGGAGGAGGACGAAGGCGGGGGTGTTAATACTCCCCCGAATCCTAAAGTGAGGAAGAGGAAGGAAGACAATGTTAGGACTGGCGACAGTGGTGAGGAAAGTGAAAAAAGTTATTTGCCTTTTTTTAAACCCAATTATAAAAGACTCTATCCAGAAAATTCTAACTATACCGAGTTCAATGTGTTCGTGGAAAGCCGTGATAAAGACCGTATAGGGAATAAGAGCCCTATTTACTTGAACCATATTTTTGCATCGGAAGTAAAGGGAGTGGTAGCTATAAGGCGAATTAATGCCAATCGAATTGGTGTTATATTCAAACAATATAATACTGCAAACAATTTTATTAAAAATGAACATTTCCTAGAGAAATACAAAATTAAAGCCTTTATACCTGCAGCACAAATTGAGCGCATAGGTATAATTAGACATGTACCAACAAACATTTCCAATAAGGAATTATATTTGAAGCTCTCCTCAATATATGAAATAGTTGCAGTACGCCGATTTACTAAGAAAGTAGGGTCCAGCTGGGCCCCACTGCAGACAGTCAGCATAACATTTCTCTCAAATATCTTACCAAATAATGTCCAATATGATTTATTCTCATACAGAGTGTCTGAATACATCCCACCTCTGCAGCAGTGCTATCGCTGCTTCAAATTTAATCATTCTGCTAAGGTTTGTAATGGTAAACAGCGCTGCAGCTGTTGTGCAGGTGATCATTCTTATAAAGATTGTGACAAGCCTAATGAATTATGCTGTGTTAATTGTGGTGGAACCCATTTGGCTGTAGCTAGGACTTGTCCAGTAAAAATGAGGAAGATAGTAGAAAAAAAAGAAAAAATAAGTTATTCAAGTGTAGTTAAAACTAATAAAAATGATGATAAAGAATTTCCTCTTTTACCAGAAAAGTCCCATAGTGTAAATAAAACATTTAATAAAACAGGTGTAAATAATATTGTAAATAGCTCTAATGTAAATACAACTGAGAAATCTCAGACTGAGAAGAAAAGCTCTACCTCAGATGTAATTAAACAAGTCATAGGTAATAACGATATTCTAATGGCCCTTGTACAAACTTTAGTACAACTAGGAAACAAAATGGATGATGTGCCTATCACCACAACATCCATAAAACAAATGTTACTTAAAAATTTATCATCATAAACAATGGATATAAGTGCCAGTAACATAAGTTCTAACTTACGTATTGCACAATATAATATTCAAAGTGCCAATAGTAAAAAATGCCTATTAATCAAATTTTTACATGAAAATAATATAGATATTTGTTTACTAAATGAGACATGGTTTAAAAACAATAATAAACAGTTTAAAATACCTGGGTTTAATATTTACTTTAAAAATTCTGTGAATGATCATAATGGTGTAGCAATTTTAATAAAACCATATTTAAAATACAATGTTTTAGATACAACTTTCTATGAAGAAATACAAACAATTGCTATTTCAATATCCACAGAAATTGGTAATATTACTATCTTAAATGTATATTGTCCTCCTAAAAGTGGACATATAAGATTAAATAGATTATGCAACATGATAGGTAGTCTTCCAAAGCCCATCCTTGTTAGTGGAGATTTCAATGCCCACCACATTGCCTTTGGCTGTCTAAGTACGAAAGGGCGCGGTCGAGATTTGTACAATGTGATAGATGACTGTGATTTATGTATTTTAAACGATGGTAGCTTCACTACTGTTAATAGTCCTAGGCATAACCCATCTGCAATAGATGTTACCTTTGTTAGTCCGAATTTGGCACCACTTTGTAAATGGTCCTTGCATGATAATGCTATGGGTAGTTACCATTACCCAACAATTATTAGTATTGCACTGAGTACTGACAAATATCAAATCAATCCACCGGTTGATAAATATTTGTATAATAAAACAGATTGGAATAAATTTCGTGACCTTTCTCAAAATATTTTCACTGACATGACATCAACAGTTGATGAACAAGATCCAATGTCTGTATATTTAGACTTTTGCTCTCGTCTAGACAAACTTAAACAACTCGCTATCCCAAAATTCGTAAAAACTAGTGATTTTAAAAGTAGGCCTCCATCACCCTGGTGGAATGATATTTGTGAGAAAAGTGTTAAAACGTCATACAATGCCTTGAAATTATATAGAAGTGATCCAACTATAGCAAACTACATCAATTATAAAAGATTGGACGCTTTGAAAAAGCGGACTATTTCCGAGCAGAAAAAGAGTGGTTGGAATGACTTCTGTAACACTTTCAACAGAACTACTCCAATAAGCAAGATTTGGAATTTAATTAAAAGATTCAAGGGTGTAAAAGCTGGCAATAAATCTTATAAGGATGAGTTTGTTCAACCATTTTTGTCTAAATTAGCAGACAGCAATAATTTGATAGATTTTAGTTCATATTGCAATTATTTTAATGTGAATAATGATAATCCCAAATCAATGTTTCTCTTAGATACTTTTACATGGAGTGAATTTATGATGAGCTTACAAACCAGGAAAAATACAACTCCAGGTCTTGATGATTTTCCATACATTTTAATTAAAAATCTTCATGTGTCCATACAACAGTTATTTTTAAAAATTCTAAATATGCTCTGGCTACAAAAAATCATCCCTACACAATGGAAAACACAATGTGTCATTCCCATTTTAAAGGCAGATAAACCACCTGAACTACCCAGTTCGTATCGACCTATCTCTTTATCGTCATGTCTCGGTAAGATATTCGAAAACATGCTCAAAAATCGTCTTGATTGGTATGTTGAAACAAATAATTTTCTTCCACGGATCCAATATGGTTTTCGAAGAGGCTGCAGCTGTGTAGATAGTTTCACCTCACTTATAACAGACCTGAAAAAAGCCAAAAATTTAAGATTAAATACTGTTTGTGTATTTTTGGATGTACAAGGTGCATTTGATAGTCTCGACCCTGGGATTTTAGTTAAGATTTTAACTGGTAGCCTAGGCATACCTGGTGAAATCTCTAAATGGTTACACAATTTTTTAAACAAGAGAGTCCTGTATGTACGACACAATAATATTCTGTATGGCCCAGAAGAGGCCTCTAAAGGGACAATGCAAGGTGCAGCACTCTCACCTTTATTGTATAATTTGTATACTTCTGAAATATGTAAATATGTAAATTTGAAAAATGTACAGATTCTGCAATTTGCAGATGATCTGGTTCTTTATAGTTCTGATAACAACATAACTAAAGCAATAGACAATATTAATTTAGCCTTACATGAACTCAAGAACTATTACCAAGATATTTTAAATCTGAAAATTAATGCTGGTAAAAGTAGTGTGATGATTTTTAGTGATGAGACTCCCCGTACAGATGTTATATACAATGGTGACATAATAGATAGAGCTAATCAACATAAATTTTTAGGTGTTATTTTGGATCAGAAGTTAAACTTTGAACAACACATTAAATACATTTCTCAAAATGCTCTTAAAGGTGTTAATATCATTAGATGCTTAGCTGGTTTGTCTTGGGGTGCAGACCCCAATATATTGTCCCTGTTATATAAAGCAATTGTAAGGAGTCACTTTGATTACAGTACTCTAGCTTATGTAAATAGTCCTTATGTACATAGATTAGATGTGATTCAAAACAAGGCTTTGAGAACTATTTCTGGAGCAATGTGTTCTACTCCTATTAGAGCAATGGAGGTTGAAACCAAAATTATGCCTCTTATACTAAGGAGGATTCTACTAATTGAAAGATATTGTCTGAAACTGTTAGCACTAGAAAATAATGAAGTTAAACATAAAATAGTTCCTCACCTTATTAGTATATCAGGCCCATTAACTTCCGCAGACGAATTGTTAAGAGATATCTCTCCTCAGATATGTAGAATTTTTCTGCAAATTCATGAAAAATGCACTCATGTTAGAAAACAGTCACAATGGCCATGTTATTCTCATTCATTCAAAAGTATACTTCATCCTATTACTATTTTAACTCACAAAATTTCCTGTAATTCTGACATGTTACAATTCTTAGAAGAGAATCCTCATTATTATACGTTGTACACTGACGGTAGTAAGAGCAACGACCATGTGAGATCTGCAGTGTTTGATCCACAAACCAATTTTTCTCAAAGTTTCGTTTTGGATAACAATTGTTCAATATTCACAGCAGAGGCATATGCAGTTTTAGAAGCTTTAAAATTAATAATTCATTTGAAAACGTGTAAATACTTTTTAATTCTATCAGATTCTTTAAGCCTAGTAGAAGGTTTAAATAATTTAAAAATTAACTATAAAACAAACTATATTCTGTATCTTATTAAAGAGATTATATATAAATTACATTTACTAGAAATAGAGGTAGTCTTTATGTGGATACCTTCACATAAAGGTATCTCTGGTAATGAGATAGCAGATAAAACTGCATTTGAAGGGATTAACGCTTTAAATGTTAAATGTGTAATGGACATTCCACTGACAGATTATTACTACACTCTAAAAATTGAAATATTGGGATTCTGGAGAGATATGTGGAAGAAAGATCAAGATGAGAAAGGAAAGTGGTATGGGAAAATTCAAGAAGAGATACCTACTAAACCTTGGTACTACAAATTGACGTCAGCAAGTCGAGAGTACATAACAACTATGAACAGGCTTCGATTCGGACACTCCACCACTCCGTTCCACCTGGCAAGGCTGGGAATTATAACCGATAATAGGTGCAAATACTGTAATGTGCCACAAGCAGATATCGAACACGTGCTCTTCTGCTGTCAAAAGTGGAATATGCACAGGTTAATACTCGCCAGTGAATTAAGTGATATTATGGCAAATAATTCCTCCCGCCACTTGTACGAATTATTAAAAAACAAACAATGTTATAATTCATTATTTAAATTTATTAAAAACACCATAGTAAAAGTTTAAAAACGCAGTGTATTGTGACTTGTGAAGCTTGTGAATGTAATGTGAAGTGAACTATGGAAGTGAATAAACAAAACTATTATAAATAAAGACATGGCTTAAAGGTCTTGTAACCAAGCCAAAAATCTTCAAAAAAAAAAAAACAAAAAAAACAGTTGTACCACAGCGTCCACAGCTTTCTACCGGTCTACGACATATATTATTATTGGTCTACGATTTACCTTTAACATGTAAAGAGAGTTAAGTAATATAATATAATTATAGTTTATCGGCAACGTTAGAAGGTGAATTGGGAGATATTAAAGATTTACGAGGTTGGAGTGGTAATTCAACAATGGAAAAGTGTTGGACGTAAGTGAAAGCACAGCCATTTGGCTGAGAAAATTGAGTAGAATTTAATTGTGAAAAGTTCATGAGCGACCTTACACATTGAGATGGTTGAGAGTTTAGAATCGTTAATTCAACATAACCCAAGTATAATTTTTAAAATATCGCCAATGTACAGACACACCTAATTTACAGTTTTATAATGGTACGTAATTAGGAGTGACATTTCTAAAACTCCTATCTTGGTGGATGCCTACAATATCAAAAGTATCGGCTGCCGAAATTTCAAGTTTGCAGGTCCAGCGGCTTAGGCTCTGTGTTGATGAATCAGTCAGTCAGATAGTCGGGACAAGTTAGATTCGATGAATGTATAGAATTTGGACAAGTTAGATTCGACTAATGTATAGAATTTCGGCAGCCGATACTTTTGATATTGTAGGCATCCACCAAGATAGGAGTTTTGGAAATGTCACTCCTAAGGTAGCATAATAAGGGATGAACGTTTGTATGGAAGTCCGTCATTTTCAAAGTAAGAAGCACGAAATTATTACCTATATAAATATAATCTTATAGAAATATAATCTTATAATTTACCAATGGACCCAGAAAGTGGCTCTAGGTGCTGCAATCAGGTTATTTTACGAAATTATAACCGTGCGAAGGCTGCTAGTTAAAAGTAAGCATGTATGCAGTATTAATGACTGGATCTGCTGAAATAAATCAAGGTTTCACATTGATAAACTGTCTATTTGCAGTTCTTACACTCTAGTACAAAATCAAACTTACTTAGTTATTACTTTATGAATGATTTGGGAGTAGGCGACCCCCGATGTTGCCAACCCAGTATCACTTTAGTTTGCTGTGAGTAGAGATGGGTGAAAGGTTTAAACCAAATGGGTGGAATTGGATTTAAATCAGGTTTTCTGGGAGGAAACTGGTTTAAACCCGGGAAAAACCCAAATATAGGGTTAAAATCAGTGGTACGTAATTGAATGTATCTAGTGTTCAATTGAAAACTATAACTATAATTAGTATATATCGACGTTTAAGAACCAAATACTGCTATCTACAAAACGTCAACTTTACAGGAGAGGAAAAATACTTATTAAAAATTTAAAATTAGAGTTCTGGATTATTTATACATGCAATATTCTTATAAAATACTATACTTTATAACTGGTAACCACATTTTTTATTAGAAATAACGAGAAAAGGTATTTAGTGTAGATAGCAGCTATTGTTTTGCTTATAGGCTAAAATTACCACGGTAGCAATGTATTTAGCAGGCATTTATAATCAATGGAAAATCGATTTAATGGAGAAAATGTATTTATTTATACACACACTATTTTCAAAAAGATTATACTAGCACTGGTAACAACTTTTCTTATTAAAATTCACAGCCCTTTGCCGTTTTTACGTTTACCCATGTAGTTAGCAGTTATTGTTTTTAATATAAGCAAACATTTTCAAGATAGCAATGTAGTTAGCAGGTAATTATAACAATGTAAACTCGATTTGATAGAGAAACTTAGTTTATTTTAGAGCATAAATCAGAGTATCAAGAACAAAAAAGAAAAAAAACATAATGACAATGTAGTTATAAAATTAAATTAAACGTAGGGGAGAGAATCAAAAAAATTATGGCAATCTCGTGGCAAAACAGTTTTCAACTGTTGCAGGTGATCATACTTCGTTTTCTTTATTGGGATCTTGCTTGTATGAAGTTGGCTGTACACCACGTCAGATGCTGCACGTGCGGTTAGTTTTGGTCTTGCGGGAGGCAAATCTACCCAGTCAGCATCAAAGTCCAATGAAACTTTAATAGAGAGATCCGGTTTGTACATAATTTTTCTTATATCAACAACTTGGGGATCTCCAGATTTTTTCCCAGGTCTAATGCTTTTGTAGATGTGCGTTTCAGGATCAGCGTAATTTTTTATGTGACTGAAATCAACGGAAACAGTTTCGTATGCACTTTTCGTACGTGCCTCTTTGGTCAGTTTGATAAAATCATTTGGAAGATAAATTTCCTTATTTTTTAGTTTGCGTTCGATGGCGCTGTGGACTGAGTCACACTCCATTTGGGTATGTCCAGGCTCCAAATATTTTTGAGTGATGGTTACATTATTTTTATGGCTGAAATTCAGGAGAGCATTACTTAAGATGGCGTTTCGGTTTTGATATGTGCAACCATCCGAGTAGATGACGATAGGTAGTTGTGTTTCCAGACAATGTCTTTCTATATAATCTAAAATGAAAGTTGCAAACGTGCTTGAAGTTAGGTCTGCATCGGTTTCGTTAAACCAGTAACACGTGCAATGGTGTGTTGTCAAATTATACACTGTAAAATTATGACAGGTAAGTTTTGTTTTGAAATATAATGCACTGGCTGTTAGAAAAGGACATACTTTTACAGCTTCTAAGTCCATCGTAAGAAGTATGAACTCTCCATTTTTAGCCTTTTTCTTATCTTCTTCCTTCTCTTTTCTAGCTCTATGTTTTTTAATTATATGTACTGCATAATCAGCTTCATCCAGATTACCTGCTCTATAACTAGCGCAAACGTCACACATGTCCTTCTTTAAAGTGTACAAAGACAAGTTCTTTTCTTGGAATGTTTTGTCAAATGTAAATCTGGAGACCGGATTTTCTTCATTTGCAGTACAGTACTCTTTGTACCTTTTAAAAAGCTCGGTAGCTGTTGAAAATTTGGGCTCTAGAAATAGTTTTGTGGTATCATTTCTCGCATAATGGGAAGGGAGTTTTGGTATGTTGTCGAAAAAGTTGTTTAGAGTAAGAATTTTTCTAGTCAGATTCAGCGGTGTTGCTTTAGAAGTATTAATACAGTCCTTGTTAGGTACCATTCCCAATATGGCTTTCTTGACCCATTGTTGTACTGTGAATCTACCCAATGCCAGAGTATTCAGAAACATTTCTCTACACACCTGAATTTTTATCTCTCGACTGCCCTTTTTTTTTTTTTTTTTTTTTTTTTTTTTTTTTTTTTTATCGTGCGGAAATCCCTTCGGTTCGGATACCCCCCCGCCGGCCAGCGGGGGCGGTTATGTCGGGCTTGCACCGACTAAAACCGCACGCCGTCTCGGGTCTTCAGACGCCGGGGTGTAAGGTTACCCATAGAGCATATCCCTCGCACCCCGGCTGACCCTGGGCCATCTCACTACTAACAGCATCGCTCATCCTGTCTCCTCTGAAAGCAGAGGAGTACGGAGAGCGATGTGTTCCCGCCACGTTGGGTATTGGCCGACGATCAATGCCAACCCTCTCGACTGCCCTCAGACTCATTCTTTAGCGGTAAGAAATATGCCAATGTCTCTCCTCGTTTTGAGTTTTCACCAGCTCCTTTAGTTTTACGTGACGTCGATGTTCGAGAGACAAGACCTACAACATAAATTTTTCTTTGATCCCAGTTAATTTGCTTCCAAAAATGTCTATGTAAACCTTCCCGGTCTTCATTTGTAAACCTTTGATAGCCTCTGAGTTTGCTCTTACGACAGAAATCAGAATTACAAGTTGGTCCTAATTCTCGTTCAGGTCTAACAGTATCTTGCTGCGCTTTCCCGCTTTGGGATCTACTATATCCCAAATAAGATTCGGTTAGCATACGCTGTTTTTTAGCTGCATTTTTTTTCCAGTGACTAGGATTAGCTTTGATGCGACGTTTCCTTCCTTCTGAAAGATTTCCATAATCAGTGGCATCGGCATCTTGACACGAGCCTTCAAGAGCAGGCAATTCATAATTCTGGTCGTCACCTATTAGTACTGATGAAGGAAGCTGCATCAACAATAGCGAAGGGCTATATGGACAAGAGTTGATGGATTTACTTTGGAATGTTATTGGAGCAGATTGGAATTTACGTAGGCTAGTTACAAATAATTTATCTTCAGTTAAATCATTCAGTGAAAGCGAACGTACAGTGGCTAGTTTAACACTGTTAGACTCTTTACAAACTGTTAGGTCCGATTGATTAATACTATTAAGTTCCAAATCATTGCAAATAGTTACGTCGGATTCGTAAAGTACACTTGGCTGCATAGTGAATTTTAAAGTTGGCGGTACAGATTGACATCTTTTTCTCAAGTTTTTTATTAATAAAGGAACATCCTGACTTAAATTAGGCATAGAGAGGGATACATTAATTTTCACGGTAGGAACAAGTTTCAGGAGCCTTAAATCATCTCTAATACTTGAAAAACAGTCTTTGCATTTGGGATTACTATCATCTATTTTTGAGCTATATAAATGTTGTTGCAGCTGTGGAAGGTTCTCAATTTCAGTTTTAAATTGTTGATCGGAGATCTTGTATTTTTTAAATCTGAAAAGAAAAAAATTAAAATATTTATTATAAATAGCTTACCATACGCAGCTTCCCTGGCAAAAAATCATGTTAAAACGCTATTAAACATAAGACTTTAATGTTGTACAATAGAAGAGAAGCGATGGTAGTCCAGTGGCTAAAAAAACCAGGAGGTCGTGGGTTCGACACAGACATGCACCACTGGATTTTTCAAATCTATGAGCATATTTCTACCTTTCGCTCGGCGGTAAGGGAAAACATGGTGAGGAAACCGGCACGTTTCAGATAGTTTCTCAATTGTTGAGATAATTATCCAGTTGCTCTGGTTCCCCTTTTTAAGGGTTACGAAGGGTGAAGAAGTTTTATAATAGAATAGAACAGAAAATGTTTATTTTTTCCAATGTTACACACAGCTATTATGTACCTACTCGTAAGTACATAATATTACATTGGAGTTTGTAGCTGAAACTAAACGTGATTTAAACTCACCAGGCTGATAAAAGTTGTTTTCCTTTTCTGTCTCTGTTGAGCTGCTGCCGATATCCATACCGAGCTTTAATAACATTATTTTACCACGGCCTTCTTTGATCCGAAGCTCTTTCTTTTTCGACATTATTACTGAAATTCACGAAATCCAAATAAAAGTACATTCGGTTAGGAGATAGCAGTGGTGATGTTTATCAAAATGTTGCAGAACTAATATCTGCTATCTACACAAATTAGTGAATAAACTCTTATTTATGTACTAATGTGAGAGCTATTTATTATAAAATCAGAGAATCAATATTTAAAACAGCATTACAAACTGTACAATAAAGCAAAACTGATGACAAAAGTTTCTAATAAACATTTTTGTTTTTTCAAAATGTTATACCTACCTATGCACAAGTTTTATACAGTTCATGACTTATTTCGTACTTACCTCGTTGTTAGCGACGCTCATAAAACCTTTGTTGTATATAAACTACATTCTATGTTCTAAACTTCTTTTAATTGAATATCAATGCAATACCTAAACCTAATTAACCAAATAATGAATCTAAAAATATTTACACCAATAGCTGCTCTTACTCTGGAGTACTCCACCTTAGCAGAATGGCATTCGTCAATGCGTGATAATGGGTCCACATTAATCAAGCATGCGGAGTCTTGACAGCCTACTCCTTAGCCACTATCCTGGCTGTGAGTGGAAGCAAGTTGAGCTACTGCCTCAGTCAGTGATAAGATGAGGCCAGAATAGTTCGCTGCTGATGACGCTTTTATCCATGCGTTGGATCCGGCAGAGATCCATGCCATGATTTCAGGTTTGGCAGTGTCAATGAGGCTCTTACGCAGTTTCTGGCGCACATTGTCACTCAGCATTGGACCTTGAATGGCGGCCGAAACGAATTTCATGCTATTTTCAACCTGTCCTGCTAGCGGTTCGATAATCATCATCTTCTTCGCAGCAGGATGTTGCAAAGTGATGGTTTGCTCGAGGTTAAACATGTAGCAAAATTGTCTGAGTTCTCTCTCATCCTCAGGTTCACCTTTGCTCAGTAGTGCAGGAATCATGCCATGCTGTAGAACACAGGGCATCTGACTAGTAGTGGGTCGTTGTCAAATTTAAGAGGAACGAAACGCAGCCGTTTTTACGTTCATGAAAACGGTTGCAAAAAAGGGTTATCGCTGCAACTGTTTTAAGTACGAACTGTACGAAGTGTCTCTCAATTTTCGTTCTCCAAATAGTTGTCGTTGTGACAATAACCGTTAGAATACGAAATGGTGTTAATGGTTTAGTGTTTCGTCGAGTGAATAGGGTGCCGTCCTACGTAAAATTTATTTATTCGTTTTACCTACCTACTATTTGAAATAAGCTTCCCTTCATACTTTTCCCAGGCTTAGGACTGGCTGGGAACAATTTTTTGTTTGTCACCAGGCGTATTTAGAAGTAGATTTCATTTTATATATACATATTAATCAATTATTTTTTGTTTTTTTTTTTGCTTTTTTGTTTTTTTTTTACTTTTTTTAACCTTTTTTTTTAACTTTTTTTTAACTTATTTATAGTCTTAAAAATAACCTGTAAACCGTTCCTGAGACATATTTACATTGAGAAACATGATTTTCTCAACCTTGGTGCTGTTAGCCTTGTCCTTCTTTGACTAATTATTAAGCCAGTTTTGGAAAACATCCTTTCGCAGGGAACAGATGTTGCTACAATGTTGCAGTTGCTTATATATAATTTGGCTAAATGTGGATATACTGCAGAGTGAGTCTTCCACCACTCTAATGGACAATTCCATTCCCCAGCTGCATTTTTCCGAGGCAGCCTCTCATCAGCTAGATACATATCGACTTCCTTAATCGCCTGTGTTAACGGCGTGCCTAGCCCAGTAGGCTGTCCAAATAGGGATTCAAAAATTGCCCAAGGTCTTACGTCATCGTGGGGCTGTGGCTCTTCACGCTGTTCCATTCGTGGTTGCTCAGCTCGCTCTTTGCCAATGATATCCGCCACGAGCATCTTTAAGCGGTCTTTAGTTTTTAATGCTTCATTTTGGTCTTCAAAAGTGTGCATTTTGAACCGTGGGTCCATAAATGTGCAAAGAGATAATGTACCACTTTGTTCTATATTTGTTAGACGTTCTGCTATTCCGGCTTTTAATAAGCTGATTACATCTAGGACTACTTCTTCATTGGTTTTTTCCCGAGTAACATTTAGTGCCTCTTTTAGGCACCTAGTCATAACAATGACAGAACTTGCCGTTAAATATTTTTCGCCACTCATTGCCTTCGTAAGGTCTTCAAAGGGACATAAAACGGTGATCAACTGTGACATTATGTTCCATTCTTCAATAGTGATTTGCGGTAAATCTCGATCTACTAAAGCCATTGTGGAGCGGACGGCTTCTTTTAATTCTAGAAATCTGCTCAACATATAAAACGTAGAATTCCACCTCGTATCTACGTCTTGTATGAGGCGTTTGGGTTGCATATTTTGTTGCAACTGGTACTTAGCCAAGCGTTCTGCTGATACAGTGCTTCTTTTATAATGACCCACTATTTTTTTAATTTTGTCAATCAACACTTTGCAAGGTTTTATTCCATCTTCCACTATTAAATTTAAAGTGTGCGCGAAACACCCAAAATGTTTTAGCCCTAGGTACTCTTTTACACCTTTTACAACATTTGCTGCATTGTCACTCACGACAAAATTAATTTTGCCCGCAAGTCCCCACTGATCGACAATGGCACTTAATTCAGAAGCTATATTAGCTGCTGTGTGATTGCCTGTAAAATGGCAACACCCAAGCAAAACTGTTTAGAACTGCATGTCATTAGTGAGATAGTGCCCCGTAACTGCTATATAACTTTCTGTCGCTCTGGAAGTCCATAAGTCCGTTGTCAAGCAAATAGACTGGACTTCATTACATACTTCAGCTTTTTTCTGTTGCTCTACTCTATTGTATGTTTCGTCAAGTAGAGAATTGGATAACGTTTTTCTCGTTGGTAGTTTATAGCCGGGTATCCACCGACAAAATTTTTTGAACGCACGCTCCTCTACTATCGAAAAGGGGTGAAATCCGTCCACACATAAGTCGAGTAAGTCGTAGTCAATGGTTCTTTTTTGTTCTGCACTAATTTTTTTATTAATAAAGTTATCCATAACTTTTTGATTAATTTTTGTTGGTAGGGGATCGTGAGTTACAAAGTCCCTTGATGTCGAGGGCAAAACTTGTGTAGAACGACCGGGATCATTATGAACTGGGATTTGCTGATTTTCTTCTTCCATCATGGAAGTAAATATTCCTACGTGTTATCTTTTTAAATGATTTCTCAAATTGGCTGTTGTCGACTTATTACTTAATGTTTCATGGCACGAATAGCATTTAGCCGTTTTATTTGCATTGTCTTTATCAAAATACGACCATAAAGCACTGGCGTTCTTTCGCACTCCCGACAATCCCGACATTGCGTTAAGTTTAATTCAAATTTGTTGACACACACTAACACTAAACTATAATTACACTATACCATACACTATACTATAATTATTTAGACATCTATTTACACATTAATAATACGTTAACAACTAAAAACATCAATTAAACACGTTACGCTACGCTACTAAAAAACGAATGATCTAAAAATGTAAAAAAATGCATCGGCACACTTGACCTTGACACACTCACCCGGAAGAATTCCAGGAAATTTCGCTTACCTATTATTTATCCCAATGATTCATTGTGCATTGTAGTTTGCACTTTAAATCCGTAGTCATAAGACTGCATTGACAACTAAGACTACTGGCGTACATTTATTATTGACTGTATTTTCTTAACTAAAAGGTCTATTTTTTAATGAACTAGAAGAACGAAGCCGACGCAAAGAAAGAAGTGCCGTAATCATTTATATCAATGTTATAAAATAAACCTGTTTTGTGTTGTGCCTTGTACGACGACGATTATAGCAACGAAGTGGTAGACTGTTTTGTCTCGGGATGTAAAACGGTTGCATCGTCGCAGAACACAAAACGGTCTTTGCAAACGGTTCCTCGTTGTAACGCCCACCACTACATCTGACCAACATCTAGTCTTGCTTTATCTAGCTTTATCTGAGCAGTGATTGCTGCTAGGGTGGCTTTGCCAGGAATAGATGCAGCGCTAGCCACTGCAAGGGTGATGTGGGGAAAAGAAGCGGCTATGCGAGATAGTGTGATATCACTAGAGCTCAGGGTAACTTTCTCCTTCCGCTTCCTGGCTGCAGCATCTGAACTGAATCATCGTCACTCTTCAGTGAGTAGGTAGCTATCTTTAAAGAGAGTAAGGATTTGGCATCTTTACTCACCGTCATGATTTTAAACAAGTTGTTACCCCTCACCAAGAATAAAGTCACCAGAAGTTGGATATCCAGTGCAAAGTCAGGTCCTTTGGTTGCTTTAAACTCCACATCATCCAGCTTAAAGCTAATGGTTGTCTCGTCCTTGTTTGCTGCTTGTGCCTTTTCAGCCAGCAGCTGTATTATGACCTGGGGATTGAATCCGTCATAGGCGATGCTATGTGCGAATTCCTTCAGGCCTTTAAATTGAGCTTCTGTAACTCGACCCTCAATGGCTGCAAGTGCCATCTCAGCCAAGTTAGTCTTAGCAAAGCCCTTGACTTCAGCGGATATGTTGGCAATAACATCATCCCCTACTTTTAGTTGGTTCTTAACCACAGACCACTTCGATGATGCCATTTTCTCAAGTAGGAAAGTTGATTACAAGTACAAGTTTCCCTCTATCAAGTCACAGACGGTATCGTTTTATTTACTCGGCTACATAAGCAACAAGTTGGTCTTCGAGCCGGATTATTATGTTCCACACGCCTCCGCACAAAATGGTTAATACGCGGAGTACGTTGCGTAAGGAACAACAGGATGGCCGCGCGCAAGAAGAGCCGAGTCATGCAATGCGTGACGACACAATACGAGTTCCACCGGTAGAAGAAGCCTGCAGCGCGACGGGCGGTAACATCAAGTCCGAACTACCGCCGCAACCACGTGTTGGAGAAAAAACTGTGAGTATTAAATCGTGCAACCTATCGAGATCTTCAGCGCGTGTGAGGAAAGCGCAAATGGTCTTAAAAGCTGAAAAGCTAAAGGCAAAAATACAAATTGATTTGATCGACAAGCAGCTAGCGGCTGACCTAGCTGACCTACAGAGTGAAGTCGACGAAGAATACAGTCCACTTATGAGTCCTCATATCAATGTTGAGAAATGGGTGGAAAGCGGTTACCTTGAACCGCACGGTCTGAAACCTTTACAGACGGACCAACCATTCGACCATGAGCGCCCTATGCCTACAGTGGCAAAGGCAACTGCACCCGGTAACATTGACAGCGCACCGTATGTAGCTCAGATTACACACGACAGCGAAGACACGCTGAAAAGTCTGGCAAACGCGCTGAAAGAAGTTGCTATCGCGGCTGTGAATGGTAAGTCTGATACCAAGCTGCTTAGTCGCTTGAGCACGCCTAGAGACTTACCTGAGTATTCCGGTGATCCGTTGGGGTGGCTACATTTTAAGCACGCCTATTACGAATCTACAACACTGTGTAATTTCACACCTGAGGAAAACTTATGGCGTTTACGAAAATGTCTGCGAGGTCCGGCCAAAGAAGCGGTCACTGCCTTGCTCATCAGTGCATCCTCACCTGATACGATAATGTCAACTCTCCAGTTACGCTTCGGTAACCCTGATTACATACTTTGTAAAATAGTGAGTGACATTAA
This sequence comes from Cybosia mesomella, assembly GCA_946251805.1. Classification (NCBI taxonomy): domain Eukaryota; kingdom Metazoa; phylum Arthropoda; class Insecta; order Lepidoptera; family Erebidae; genus Cybosia; species Cybosia mesomella. The sequence continues at coordinate 13,311,270 of OX276411.1, forward strand.
GAAATTACAACCAATGTGCAGTGAATATCACAAAGATATTGTAGCATTCGCAGTGAAAATACAGAACTTTGTTGAAGCTTTACGGGCGGTCGGTCGAGAGGAGTACCTACAAGGTATGGAGATTACTACCATTATCTTATCGAAGCTCCCGACTGTACTACTTTCCAAATGGTCAGATTATAGCTACCCATTGATGACTACAGAACATAAGTCTCGTCTAGTATTATTGTCTGATTTTCTACAAAATGAAGCCATTAAGATGTCCCATACTGCTAGTACGCTTCATTTTACAAATACGCGTGGTGATTTTGTATTACAGCAAGATAGAAACCATGACGGTAATACAAGAGGGAAACAGCGTACAAACGCAATATTGTTGCATACTGAAAATGTAGATCAACCTTCCAAGTGTACATTTTGTCGTACTGGTACTCACAACTTAACCAAATGTAAAGAGTTCAAACGTGCGCTACGGAAAGTGAGATGGCAGCATGTGAAAAACAGAAGGATCTGTTTTAAATGCTTGGTAGCACGTCATGACAAGACGACGTGCCCCTCACCCGCCTGCGACGAGGATGGTTGCGGGCAGCCCCATCATCGCCTCCTGCATTATCGGCATCATACATAACGGCTCGGAGCGTCATCGTCAGGTGCCAACGCCGCAGTCGCGGCAGGAGGAGGAGGTGCAGTCACCGCCGAACGCGACCTCTTCTAACATGGAATCCGTGACACAAATAAACTCTAATAATAATTCAGTGTTATTAAAAGTTGTGCCGATATCTATACGCGGACCGAACGGTATAATAAACACTAGTGCATTGTGTGACGATGGTAGTACCATAAGCTTAATAAGCTCTGCACTAGCCGAGCGCGCTGGTTTGCGAGGACAGCCGCAGACGTTGCGCGTACGTGGAGCATGGGAGAATATGGAACTGGTATGTGATGCAACCGTAATGAATGTGGACCTTATTAGTGCTGACAATAAGGTTCATTCTATTAGACTAAAAAGTGTTCAAAGCTTGAATTTACCCTATAATGATTGTTTACCTACTGTAAATTATGATAAATATCCCCATTTAATGTCTTTAAAAGATAACTTATGTGTATCAAATTTGAAACCCGAAATTCTTATTGGGCAAGACAATTGCCATTTATTGTTACCTTTAGAAGTAAGATTAGGGAAATTATATGAGCCGTGTGCTACACTCTCTCCCCTAGGTTGGTGTTTACATGGTAGCGTACGGGTGCCGCGCGCCGCCTCCAGACGCCAGCGTTATTTATTTCTGGTTCACTCGACCTTGTGTGTATCGTGGAACGAGGGTGAAGGCGAGTCTAGCGTTGCAACCGGCCTTAAGCTACGAGATCTGCACGATATGGTAAGGCGTTCATTTTTATTAGATTCCGTAGGGATTTCTAGCAAACCTCGCCAGAACATGAATGACGTCAGAGCAGTCTCACAGCTGGAACAGTCAGCCAAACTTGTAAATGGTCGCTGGGTTGTAAGTCTACCATGGCGAGATGAGAGTCGCAAGATGCCGAACTCCTACTTCAACGCTTTGAAACGATTATCAGGTATAGAAAGGAAAATGAGTAAGGATAAGGGCTTTGCAGAAAGATACAGGGAGCGTATTCAACATTTATTAGAGAATGACTTCGCTCGGGAGCTGCACGACACAACACCTACAACGAAGACGTGGTACTTACCGCACTTTGGGGTAGACAACCCTAACAAAAAGAAACTCCGTTTGGTGTTCGATGCTGCTGCTGAGGTGGATGGTCTAAGTCTTAACAGTTTCTTATTTACAGGGCCGGATTTGTTGTCATCTCTCTTCGGAGTGTTATTACATTTCAGGCAGAATAAAATCGGTGTTATGGGTGATATAAAGGATATGTTCCTGAGGGTAAAAATACATGCTGATGATCAGCAAGCACTTCGGTTCCTCTGGAGGGATAGTCCCACTTCACCATTAAGAACCTTTGTTATGACTTCGCTTATCTTCGGCGCTAACTGTTCTCCGTTTGTCGCACAGTTTATTAAAAATAAAAATGCACTTCGCTATGAGTCGGCATCGGTGAAGCTCAAGATAGGACAGCAGTACGAAGGAGAGAGGACACTGGGTCTTATATGGTATCCGCGAGAGGATGTACTCGGTTTTGACTTAACATTATAGAAAACAAACACCGCCCTACAAAGCGAATGATGTTGCGAATTATTATGTCTATTTTTGATATTCTAGGACTTTTAGCACCATTCACGGTACAGGGGCGCATCATGTTACAAGATGTGTGGCGTTTAAATATTGGATGGGACGACGTCATACCAGATATTATTTACGATAAGTGGTGCGTATGGCTGGATTTATTACAGGACATGTCTCAGGTACGCTTACCTAGATGCTATATGTTTGCTTGTTCGAGTGAAGCAGATGTCACCGAATCAAAAGCGGAGGTCATACGTAGACAGGGAGACGTGCAAGGTAGCTACCCCTTCAATACCCTCCGCTTACCCGAAACTCATACAAGGTGAGTACAGGCCGTATTATAATAATTTACAGTTACACTTATTTAGCGATGCGTCATCAAAGGCTATGTGTGCGGTGGCTTATTGGCGCTGGACACATAATGATAAGTTTAATGTAGCCTTTGTAGCTAGCAAGTGCCGCGTCGTGGGTTTGAAGCCGGTAACCGTGCCGCGTTGTGAGCTTCAAGCAGCTCTACTGTCAGCAAGGTTGGCTGACACTATTTTAAAAGAGCACCAAATGGAACCACAGCGCAGATTTTTTTGGTGTGACTCTACAGTAGTCTTACAGTGGATTAAAAACACCACACGTACGTATAAAGTCTTTGAAGCTAATCGTTTAGGTGAAATAGATGAATTTACGCGACCAAACGAATGGAGATACGTGCCTACGACGATGAATATAGCAGATCTGGCTACGAGAGAGGATTTCGATCGTTCACTTTTTCAAAGTGAGTGGATCACTGGTCCTACATTTTTATATGACAACGAAGAGTCGTGGCCGTCTGATATTTGCCATCAGGCGGTACAACCTGCAACGCCTGTTGATCATGTTTTCGTTACACAAAATTTAGTGGTTAACTTACCCGTGCCTGACCCTCAGCGATTCTCATCGTGGTTGAAGCTGTTGCGCGTCACTACTTACGTTCTAACATTCATTAAGAGATGTCGGAAAATAACTTGTGACATAGACTGTACAACGATGGAAGAGGCCGAACGCTTGCTTCTAAGACAGAGCCAGTACGAGACGTTTCCCGATGAGCTATCGGCGATAAGAAATGGTAAAGCGTTAGCACGTAGTAGTAAGTTACTTAGTTTATCTCCTTACCTTGATGAATACGGTGTTCTTCGAGTAGGCGGCCGCGCTGATGCTGCACTTGATGTATCTCTGGAAGCTAAGAGGCCGGTCATATTATACGGTAAGCATCCCATACCTCAGCTCATCATACGTCATTACCATGTTAAAGCAGCACATGGGAATCAAGAAAGCGTCGTGAACCAGGTGAAACAAAAGTATTGGATAGTAACACTGAGACCTGCGGTGAAACTTGTCGCTTCTAGGTGTTTATTTTGTCGCATAAGGAAGGCGCAGCCGTTGATACCGAGGATGGGTGACTTGCCTGAGGCACGGATGGCTCATCATCAGCGGCCGTTCACGTTCTGCGGATTAGATCTTTTTGGTCCTATGGAGGTTGCCGTGGGTAGACGTAGAGAGAAGCGATATGGTGCTTTATTCACATGCCTTACAGTGCGAGCTGTACATATTGAGCTAGTGTCGTCACTCACCGCAGATTCCCTCATAATGGCGATTAGAAGAATGGCTGCTAGACGTGGCTGGCCACGACATCTATATTCTGATAATGGTACCAACCTACGATGCGCTGATAGGGAATTGAATAGATCAACTCAAGAGTTGAAGGCCCTTAAGGTTGAGGGGATGAATAATGGAATGGAGTTTCACTTCATTCCACCGGCAAGTCCACACTGGGGTGGGGCTTGGGAGCGTCTCATCCGCAGTGTAAAAACTTCACTGCGTGTAGTTTTAAACGAGCGCGCCCCTCGAGAGGAGGTATTGTCTACTTTGTTGGCTGAGGTAGAAAATATAGTTAACAGTCGGCCGCTGTCTCATGTCTCGGTAGAAGCTGGTAGCGTGGAAACTTTAACTCCAAATCATTTTCTTTTAGGCACCGCCTCCAGTTTACCCATTATCGGCGTTTTTGATGACTCTGATCTACACCTGCGAAAGCTTTGGCGCAAGACACAAATTTTAGCAGATATGTTTTGGCAGAGGTGGCTCAAGGAAATATTCCCTGAACTATTACCTCGTCGGAAGTGGACTGCAGATCAGAAGCCTCTTCAGGTTGGCGATCTCGTGCTTATTGTAGATCCTAGCTCCCATAGGAACTCGTGGCCTAAGGGGCTGATCGAGCAGGTCTTTCCGGGGAAAGATGGGCGTATAAGGTTGGTCGAGGTGAGAACCCAAACTGGCGTCTTGAGGCGTTCAGCGGCGCGTGTGGTTCCTATAGACCTCAGTTATGGAGTGCTGAGACAGCACTAGGGTGGGGAGTGTTAGCGACGCTCATAAAACCTTTTTTGTATATAAACTACATTCTATGTTCTAAACTTCTTTTAAAATTATATACACCGTCTTTTGGTTTTTTCCTTCACTTCTCTCTGTATTTTTGCCAATAAATGTGCCTTTTTTACAAACTAGTATTGTGATCATTTTATTTACTCGGCTACATAAGCAACACTCGTTATAAGTAAAACGCAATTTAGTAAACCTTTACGTTACAAGAAATCACAATTGCCCAGAAATACTATTAATTAGCAGTAATCACTAAACTTGCACCGTGCACTTCAAACTCAAACTCAAAATAATGTCAAAATGTTAGTGAAATATGCCTGTCGTCACTACTCGAGCCAGAGCTGCTCTCCTATTGGTCGAATCACAGTGACGTTGAGACTTGAGCGACGCACCGGCTACGCGGACTCATTTTACAACGAACGCTCAGTCCGCATCAAAAAATGAAGGGGAATAGACGCTTCGATGTAGTGATGTTCATGTTAAAAAAATATCGATATTATTTTCGATATAATATATCGTAATGTTCTATCGATACTTTGCGATATATCGAACATATATATCGATATATTTGAAATATCGTAAGTAATTTCCTACTTACTCGTATTAAACTAGTTTCTAATATTAAATAGGGAAGGTTGATATTATTAATATGAGTCACAACATCTAGAACAAATCAACTTTATTTATATAGGGTGGGTGTACCAGAAGCAAACCGATTAAGCGATATTTTGAAAGTAATTTTGATGCTGTAACTCAATTTTCACAACAATCATTACATAAAAAGAATAGCGTTCTCCTTGTATACCATAGAATTATATAGCTTACTCCGATTTTCTTAATAGCTGTTAGGTTTTTTTTTATTTAAAAATTTATGTGGACAGTCCTAATGTGCCTAAGGTTGACCAGATTGTATCAGTAATAGACCAGACATTGTGCCAATAGTAAACCAGTAAATAAAATGATTGCTTTTAATTAAGGACATTTTTATTATTAATACTAACAAGTTCAGTACTTAATGATCATCACAATTTTCATCATAATTTTCATCAATCTATAAGTTTTAAGTAATACTTAAATACTACAGGCTTATAATGTTGTTTAACTAATTTAATAACTAGGTTTTAAAATAGTTAATGAGATCCTAAGAGATATCACTTACACAAGTATAACAATTATATACTTGTAATAAAATATTTATGAATTAACATTAATAAAAAAATATGAAATAAAAAACAAAGTACCTAAATACTTATAGAAAATTTAAAAAAAGACAATTAAATTTTTGGCATGAATTTATCCATTTCAGGAATTCTATAAAAACCTCGACTATTAGCCAAGGTCGGAACTGGGATCTTCTCTTCTATCGCATCATTCATATACCAGATTTTATCACATTGTTCTGGCCAACGAAAAGTATTTCCAGCAGAAAATGTCATAGTACTTATCTCATATAGATCACCATCAATATTCTCTACAATCCCTGGAAAGTATTCTCCTTCATACTTGACAATCACGTAATCACCTTTCGTTGGTTTAGCAGTGACCTCCAATGATTTATGTACAATTAAAGGTACATTATCATCATCAGAGTCTGAATATATTCGAAGTCGTCTCATCTTTCTCGGAGCTGCAGGTATTTCTTCGTCTGAACCTGTGGCCTTTTTTTTATTCTTCGTTGCCATTTTTCTATTAGCTGCCTTACTAGCCTTTTTTTCTTCTTGCTGTTTCTTAATGTTTTCTTTTTCATTCCAATATTGCATCCATTCGCTGCTATTTACTGCATCAGGTAGGCGAACTTTCTTACGCCTTTTCTGATTGCCTTTAACTGGAGATTCAGATGGCCACACAATTGCTGATGCAAATGCAGGGCTTATTGGTTGAAGATGTTTTCTCGTAGAAGGAGATTCTAACTCGATGTGCTTTGCGTTCATAATAACTGAAGATTCAGGTTGAGATGGCGTTCTAATATTTAAATAGTCAACATTGCTATTAAAATCCTCGTTTATTTGTTCTGTTGTTATTTGCTGATTTTCTTCTAAACTAACGTCATTTTCATGTGGATTAACATTTTCTTCCAAAGTGGGTATATTTTCTTGCATTATCTGTAGAGTTTCTTGCGGTGTCTGTGGATTGATTTCCAAGTTAGGGTCTTGTTCCTCAGCTACTTGCATTACTCTCTTGGCTATTTTCTGCCACACATAAAACAACTCCTTTGCTGATTCATCGCCAGTCCACGAAGAATCTTGGTTTGCACGAAATTCTCGAACACGGGAGGAAGACATCAATGATTCGAAATATAATAAATGTTCAGGACCAATAACAGCTGGTTTCTCTTGTAAGTCGTGTCGAGTAGTATCAGTCATACATTTTTCGTAGCTAATTGCGTTAGCGTCGAATGGATACAGACCACATTTTCTAAAACCATTGCAGATGACTTCTTTTGAGAGATCATTGAATGTGGCTTCTAAAATGGGTGCAAATAGAGCTTTGGTAACGCATCGATGCCCAGTTTTTAATTTCCAATCATTAACAATTTTCTTCCAAGAATTTTTCAGTGGTCGAAAAACAGATACGTCAGCTGGTTGAATGATATGTGTAGCGTTCGGATAGAGTGAATATAAAATAATACCATTATCTTTACACAATTGAGACACTTCTCGATTAATGTGAGACTTGTGGCCATCTATCAGCAACAAAACAGGAAATTTTGTATTGTTTTCTTTTAATTTTGGGATGAGAGTATTTGCTATATAGCCGTAAAAAACTTTTGATGTCATCCATCCCTTTTCTGACTTACCAACACTCCATTCTTTATTAATTTGTCTAACGATTTCGGATGGAATTCGTGCATATGGGTATATAATTAAGGGTGGTAATATGGTACCAGATGCTGCAAAGGTTCCCAGGACGGTTATATTTTCCTTCTCTTTTTCTTTGATTTCATAAAAATTTTTGAATCCTCGCGGACCCAACACTAAACCAGAAGAAGGGCTAGTTTGGAATCCGGATTCATCTGCATTTATAATCCTTTCAGGATCTTCTAATATGTCAGCTACGCCCTCAGCAACTAAGTAATCTTTTAAATTTGCGTGCCATTTTCTCAGAGCACTTTCCGTTACCAGACTTCTACATATGTTTATGGATTCTGCATGACGAGTAGCTATATCTGGATGTCGTTTTAAAAACCCGGAAAACCATTTTCTGCCTGGAGTATTCTCTTTAAAGGGATTTGGTCGATTCTCTTCGGTTATAATTTTCTTAACAGTGTCAACTACCATATCTTTATTGACTGGAAATCCTTTTTTTGCCATCGCTATAATCCAACTTTTGAGCAACGATTCTTCTTCCTTGGTCAATATAGTAGGAGGTCCCATTTTTCGTTGGACTGGGTACTTCAGTTTAATTTTATTTATGACGGTAGTGTGGGGAATATTATATTTTCGGCACGTTTCTCTAATTTTTGCGCCCTTGCTTATCTCGTCTATCGCTTTAAAGACATCTTCCTCCTGATAATTGAAAAACGTCTTTTTCGGCGGCATTGTATCTGTATAAAAATGTGGGTGGTCAATTACTGGAACAAACTCATAGTATAGATATCACCAGTAGTAAACCACTGGTCTACAATGGGAACATTGCGAATATTTTAAGGGTTTTATATAATAATTGATTGCAGTATATTAAGTAAATAATAATGTAAAAGAAAAAATAAAAAATATTTCAAAAAGCTAAATCACCAGTTGTAGACCAAATGGAATATTACTGGAACATCATTGAATCCGTGTTCCATTAGTTTACCAATACTACTATTAATTGAAATTAAGCATTTTTTGTGGAAATAAGAGGTAATATTATTGCTTTACACATCACATTACTCAATTAATTGGAAAATAAGTTACGACGATTGATATAAACAAAGATTTAAAAAGATTAAAAAAACTTACTGTTGGAGTGTCGCTTAATAATATGGCCGCCCAAAACGAAATGAACGAATGGCGTTATGAAAAATATGTTGTTTGATCATGTAGATGGCGTATTCATCGCACTTATCTATGACTAAATGATTGGTAAAACTAATGGCAGTGCTACCAACCGTAAAAAAGTGGCGGAAAATTCAACAGAAGGTTAATATTTTGATGTGAAGTTTGAAATGGTGTACTACTGGTTCTTGGTGTGTCACTGGTGCAACCACCCTATCATGCAAATGAAATCAATGGCCATACGACCCAAAAGTGAAAGATTTATAAATCCCAGTATTTCTTCTCTAAGCTTTGCAAAAACAAAATTTTATTGACCCTTTTGGCTTGCAATCTGCTTCTCTGCTGTGTAAGAACCTGTGCGGCTTTTGAGAAAAGTCGTTCAGATGGAACTGAGCTAGCCACCATGGTTAAATATTTAAAAGCCACATTTTATAACGTTGGGAACTGTATTTTATAGTCTGCCCACACTTCTAATGGTGTTTCAGCGCCTACACAATAATTGTAAGCAAATCCACGCGCATATACTTAATTAGTATTAAGTTTAGTTTTTTGTAGTACTTCCTGTCACCGTCATTGTACAAGCACAAATCAAAACTTCCTTCGTCATTGCACACGTCTCATTCACGGTACTAAAATAAAACGTTAAAAGTTTAATATCGAGAAAGTCGTTTTATTGAAGAAAACCTCCGCATCGCACCCAACATATTGGTCCCACGAAGCCGGATTGATAATTAATTAGAGGAGAATTAATTAATGAGTGGAATCGCCGATCGCTGAGAGGCACACATATACCGGCAACGTGTGTAAAAGTTAAGGATTTACCTATAAGGACTTAAAAACCCAACCTCGTTCAGGTATTTAGTATTAAGATATGTACTAAAAGGTTAGTATTACCTATTTTACTTGAAATTGTTTAGCATATACCCAAGTACATATAATATATTTTGTAGTGTGAATTGATCAGTCTGTGTCCTAACTTATTTAGATGAATTATTACATCTAATCAATTATACGTACTCATATTAAGTGTATTGCAGTACAGTAGTTATCAATACTACATTTATAATTGTTAATAAGTGCAAATAAACTGTTCGCATTCATTGGTGTACGTAGGTAGGTAGGTATTTGCTAACATTAAGTTGGTGTAAAATAAAAAGCTTAAGTCTTGACTTTGTTAACTTTTAATTGAATAACAATCGTTAATGTATGTAACATTTCATTCTATTGTCAATTGTAGTATTGTCCTGATAGTTCGAGTAATTACCTAGGCATTCATTGAAAGGGTACCTACTTATAGTTTAAATTAAAGACCAACATTAAAAAATATTTTGTATTTACAGTATTTACAATACGTGATTACATTATAATATACTCTTAACCTATTATTAAATTAAACTGAAAAACATAAGAACCTGTAATTGTAAATTAAAATTAAACTATAACTAAACTAAGAACTAAATTGTCTACCTATATAAATTCCAGGTTAACTGCACCCGATTCCCAGAATGTCCGAAGAAAAGGAACTTATTAAAAAACGAGGTAGTTTCAAGGGTCGTTTAACTACTTTTATCAATTACCTAGACTCAATCACTGAGAGGCAGTTAAACAGTTGTGAAGTGAGGGAATTGCAATTGAGGATGGGAAAAATTGAGACTTTGTACGAGCAATACGATGAGGTACAGTTGCTTCTAGAATGTTTAGTAGCGGATGCTACACTACAATATTCTGAACGTGCTGAGTTCGAAACTCAGTATTATAAAGCTTTATCTAGGTCGCAGGAGTTATTGGATAAGTACGATAACGATAACACATCAACAAGCAGTGATAAATGTACTCACGTTCATCAGAGAAAGCCCGTTAAGTTACCCACTATACAGCTACCTAAGTTTAATGGGTGTTATAGCAATTGGCTTGAGTTCCGAGACACTTTTGCCAGCCTCATTCACACAAACGATGAAATTGATCCGATTAATAAGTTTCATTATTTACGAGCGTCACTGGGAGGCTCTGCTGCCGTGGTAATCCATGCCATTGATTTCTCTGCAGGCAATTATGATATCGCGTGGAAGCTAATTTGTGATCGATTTGACAACAAGAGGTTATTAGTTCAAAACCATATTTCAAGTTTATTCAATATAAATACTATTGTTAAAGAGTCGTCTGTTGCCCTAAAAGGTCTTATTGACCTATTAAATAAAAATTTACGTGCCTTGGAATCTTTAGGTGAGCCTGTCAAGCACTGGGACACGTTATTAATATACATAATGACCCGTAAATTAGATCAGAAAACTTATCGTGAGTGGGAGGAGTACAGAGGTCATGTTGACATCGATAGCACAATAACATTTGATTCATTTCTTAAATTCATTAACACCCGTGCTAATCTGGTGGAAACACTAGAATTGTCTCGAACGAACGTAACTGCCACTCCCGTTAAGTCTATTCATAGTTCTCAAAAAATAAAATCAATGGTGACGTCAAAAGATTGCAACAATGATCACACTAATATAGGTAAATCGTGTCCGCACTGCAAAGGTAATCATAGTTTGACGAATTGTCCACAGTTCCTTGCACTTAGCATTGACGCCCGTTTAAAGTTAATACCGAACTATAAAGTTTGTTATAATTGCTTGCACACAGGTCACTTTGCCAACCGCTGTAAAAAACCGGGATGTAAATTGTGTAAACGCCGACATAACACTCTTATTCATTCGTCGGAATATCAAGGTGTTGCTGAGTCCCGCAATAATAGCAACAACACCATATCACAAGATTCTATGTCATCGCCCGCGCACGTCGTCGGTAGCAATGATTCAAATGCTAATACTTTAACCTTAGCGGCGGATCTCGGTACGTCCTGCGAGCGTAAACAAGCCAGCCGCGGTATTCTATTGTCCACGGCGCTTATCAAGTTATGTGATCGTCATGGTCGTCAGCATTTAGTGCGAGCCCTGCTTGATAGCGGTAGTACGTCAAGTTTTATATCGGAACGATTATGTAAACGTCTTAATTTAATTACTAATCAGGTAAATGGTTCGGTCTTTGGTATAAACAACGTGAGTTCTCGCGTAGGCAAAATGTGTCAGGTAAAAATGACGTCGTTAGACGACCATTATAATACCAAGTTTTATTGTTACGTTTTGCCATCATTAACAACTGTAATGCCACATCGGGAAGTCGATATTTCGAACCTTAATATTCCAGATTTTATTAGTTTAGCCGACCCCACCTTCTACAAACCTTCGGAAGTAGATGTTTTAATTGGTGCTGACTTATTTTGGGACCTGCTTGGTTCGCAAAGAATTAAGTTGGGAGAGGGGAAGCCAGTATTATGTGACACTATATTAGGTTGGATCGTTTCTGGCCCTGTCACATACAACAATAATAAATCAATTCCGAGTTATATTTCATGTAATTTCACTCAGTCTGATTCTTCTAATCACGATAATTTAGATAAAATTAGAACCGATTTAGTTAAATTTTGGAATCTAGAAGAAATCAACTCACAATCCTCCTGCTATTCTCTAGAAGAGAAAGCATGTGAGGAGCATTTTATGAAAAATACGACACGTTTAGAGAGCGGTCATTTTTGTGTTCGTATTCCGTTAAAACTAAGTCCGTCTGTCTTAGGCCAATCTTTCCAAAGAGCTTCTCAGTGTTTATATTCTCTGGAACGTAGACTGAAGTCTAAGCCTGACCTCAGCAAGTTATATCATGACTTTATGTCTGAGTACGAGGCATTAGGACATATGACCGAAAATAAAGTGAGTTACGGCAGGCCCAGTGGATATTTCATACCACACCACGGGGTGCTGCGCGAAAGCAGTGCTACTACCAAACTTAGGGTAGTTTTTAACGCTAGTTGTGTTACGTCTTCCGGGTTATCTTTTAATGATGTCCAGATGGTTGGGCCTACAGTGCAGGACGATCTTATATCTATCCTTTTACGGTTTCGACAACACAGATACGTATTATCTGCTGATGTCGAGAAAATGTATAGGTGTATATACGTCCACCCATCTGATAGGCACCTACAACAGGTTTTATGGCGGAATAGCACCACTGATCCGGTGAAAATATATAACCTGTGTACTGTCACATACGGCACAGCTAGTGCACCCTTTCTCGCTACGCGATGTCTTAATCAAATAGGCATTGATTATAAAAAAGACACCCAAAGTATGTTTTTTCAAAATAAGGGTGAGTCATACTGTAGTCTTAGAAATAAGGTGGCTGACGTCATCCTGCATGACTTCTACGTTGATGACCTGCTGACTGGCAGTGATGACTTAAACGAGGTACAGTTTATCCGTTCAGAGGTCACCAACGCACTTCAGTCTGCTGGTATGCCACTCAGAAAATGGAGGTCAAGCGTATCAGAATTAGTCAATGATTCTCAGTCGTCATTAGATCTAAATATGGGGTCTAATGAACCCAATAAGTTGCTAGGGCTTGACTGGTTTGCTAATTCTGATGTGCTAGGGTTTTCATACTCGACGTTGCCTTCTAAAGATCATGTGACCAAGCGTGACATACTATCTGCGATAGCACGCATTTTCCAATAATCAGGGTGAATACACTGTAAGTTTGTTGGTAGCTAAAAGTCGAGTGGCGCCGATTAAACCAATCACGATTCCAAGATTGGAATTATGTGGCGCTGTAGTTGGAGCTCGATTATGTGAGAAGGTCGTGAATTCTTCACGATTAAAGTTCACCCACATTTTTTGCTGGACTGACTCCACCGTCGTGTTGGGATGGTTAAATATGTTGCCTTCTAAGCTTCAGCCCTTTGTCCGCAACCGCGTTGCTGAAGTCTTAGATAAGGCGGGGCATTGCTCGTGGAGACACGTCCCAACCGACAAGAACCCTGCGGATCTAATTTCTCGTGGTGTGGAAATTAGTACCCTGCAATCCTCGGACTTGTGGTGGAGCGGTCCCAGCTTTTTAAAGCTCGATCAGTCACAATGGCCTTCTCAACATAAATCGTTAGCAGTAGATGAGCTACCTGAGACTCGGCCTCATGTTTCATTTGGCGCTAATATTCTCGATAACAGTCACTGTGGCAAATTTGTAGATTTTAATAGATTCTCTAGTTATTTAAGACTTGTTCGTAGTGTAGCTACCGTTTTACGTTTTATTAAAAGGTGTAGGAAAATTCATTTTCCTAATCAATTTTTCTCTGTAGCAGAGTTGCAAGATGCATTAAATATTATTGTAATTAGAAGCCAAATTGAGTCGTTCCCTGAATATCAAACGCTTATAAATAGTCAAAACATACCTAAAAAAAGCCCTCTAATTAAATTTAATGTATTCTTGGATGATAACAAAATAATGCGCGTAGGGGGACGTTTAGAAAATTCGAATTTCCCATATTACAAAAAACACCCCATTGTTTTACAGTCCACTCACAAATTTACAAGATTACTTTTTGAATATGAGCACATTAAATTGATGCACGCAGGTCCACAATTGCTATTGGCTTCTATCCGTGAGTCATATTGGCCAATAGGCGGCCAAAGGTTAGCTAAGAGTTGTTATCGTAATTGCGTGCGTTGTTGTCGCATGTCGGGTAAGACCGTTACCCCTATCATGGGCAATTTACCTCGTCAGCGGCTCCTTCCAGGTGGTTATCCCTTTACCAGCACTGGTGTAGACTACGCTGGTCCCATCATCGCTGCTAATAGGCAAGGTCGTGGATGTAGGCTGTTAAAAGTGTACATTGCAATTTTTGTCTGTTTCACTACCAAAGCCATACACTTGGAGCTGGTGAGTGACTTAACTAGCAGCAAATATTTGTTAGCCTTATACCGATTTATTTCGCGACGAGGAAAGCCCAATGATCTTTACTCCGACAACGGTACCTCATTCGTTGGTGCGTGCAACGAACTTTCAAAATTTCTCAAAACCAATTGCGATTCCTTAGGCGAGCAATTGGCTAGTGACGGAATTAACTTTAATTTTATACCTGCGTATGCTCCTCATTTCGGCGGACTCTGGGAAGCGGGTGTTAAGTCGACAAAATATCACCTGAAACGAGTGTTGGGTAATAGTCATCTTGCGTTCGAAGAGCTTAACACCACGTTAGTCCAAATTGAGGCGATCCTGTACTCACGCCCATTGACACCGCTGTCCTCCGATTCAGCAGATTTTACGCCATTAACTCCTGGCCATTTTCTTGTTGGGCGGCCGCTGACGTCACTTCCGCAGCGAGACTTGCAAGACCATTCTGCTACTTCCTTGTCTCGGTATGAGAGAATCGAGCAGCTCCGTCAGCATTTTTGGGAGCGCTGGAGCAAGGAGTACGTGTCGGAGCTTCAACAAAGGAGTAAGTGGCAGACGAATACAGACAAGTTGAAGCTGGGCACCTTAGTAGTCATAAAGGAGGATCATCTTCCTCCTCTCAAGTGGAGATTGGGCAGAGTCATTGCTGTTCATCCAGGGTCAGATGGCATTGTACGTGTGGTAGATATCCAAACGTCCGCTGGAATAATAAGAAGAGCTTTCAATAGGATTTGCCCGCTGCCCGTTGATTCTTCGTGTGGTTGAAAGCGCACCTGTCGCTTCCAACGTCCGGGGGCATGTTTCAGCGCCTACACAATAATTGTGAGCAAATCCACGCGCATATACTTAATTAGTATTAAGTTTAGTTTTTTGTAGTACTTCCTGTCACCGTCATTGTACAAGCACAAATCAAAACTTCCTTCGTCATTGCACACGTCTCATTCACGGTACTAAAATAAAACGTTAAAAGTTTAATATCGAGAAAGTCGTTTTATTGAAGAAAACCTCCGCATCGCACCCAACAAATGGGTTTTCGTTCAATCTACTCACTGGAGTCCTCAAATAAAGCGATAACTCATCTGAAAGACTTTCATTGGTATTATTTGTTTTCCAATTTCGTTGAACCAGTTTATGGTGATCACTCCAGAGATCCGATGATAGACTAATTTTGTCTGAGTTGTCAGAGTCAGATTCCACGGTAGATTCATCCTGTTGATTCTTTTTAATCATCCCTTTAATTTTAATGACGGCATTTGCACACGCCCAATCTTCAAAATGAAGTTTTTTAAATCTTGGGTCTAATATTGTAGCAATAGCTAATGCTGATACCTGCTCGATTGCGCCCATTCGTTTATTAATTTCGGTAAGAGTGCGTTTTTGTACATCCTTGATTAAAGATTCTTCGATTACTAGGTTTTTCAGTTTTGATATCATGCCATGCACTAATGGAATGATTTTGCTACTAGAGCAATATTTATCGCCAGATATTTCCTTAGTCGCTGCTTATAGTGGTTTTAGTACGTTAAGAAGCGATGTTAATATAGTCAACTCCATACCAGTTAATAATAATAATAATAATAATAATAATATTCATTTATTTGCAAATGTAGGTTTAGAGTTGGTACATGTTTGTTACAAATGTGTCACTACATTTGGCCTTGCGGCATGCAAATTAGAGGCATATAAACAATTACTACACATGCATACTACAACTTCATTACAATTAATTGAAATACGTACATAATGTCAATGGTCATAAAATTAGACTTTCAATAGTATATAATCAAATAAAATCAAATAGGCATGTCAATTGTGATAAAATAAATCATAATCAAAATAAAATAGGTATGTCAGTGGTAGTAAATAACAATAGCACATGAATTAAATAAAATCAAATTACAAAATGTCAGTTGCATTAAATACTTAATTAAATAATGATAATTATAAATATTGTCTGATCGTTTCATTTATCTCAGTGACATGTCATTTAGGTACTCTTCAACGGAATAATAACATTTTTCCAGCAAAAGATTCTTAAGGCTACGTTAAGTTAACATCGGCGGTGCTGTTTTATGACGAATCAAAATTTCACTCACAGCATTTCGTAAATCAAGGAAACGAGCAATCATATAGTATGTGCTGTTCCAACGTGTTGGGACATCCTGAATCAATTTTGTGTCAGCTCGAACTGATTTACGCAACTCGTCACTTGCAACACAACTTTGTTTAAAAAATGTAACAACATTTTTTGCTTTTGTTAATATTTCCTGTAGTTCTGGCATTCCCAAAATATGTTGAGCTACTAAATTAAGTGTATGCGCAAAACAAGGGATATGCTTTTTTTCCCAAATGCAATTTCGACAGCTATTATGGACTGTATATGGTGTTCAGGAATAAAACTCCTTTCTTTGATAGCTGTTGATTTATTTCTTCTTACTTGTTTTCACACTGCTGGTGTCGAACTGAATGTCCCAACATCTCCTGAGTCATCACTGCGTCCCCTAAGGGGCGCGTGGAAGCAGTGGCTGGGGTTTGTGCCCATTTCTGCGGCGTCCTTCGCAGTACCTGGAAAGGCACCGGTCCTGGGGGCGGGGGTTTATCCCCTTTGGCTTGTGACGCCGGTAGGCCGCTAGACTTCACGCCGCCCGGCGGTCAGCCCGAGCCGGGTGAGATCACTGGTTACCCAGTGAAGGCCCAGCTCCGGGCGACCAGCGGCGGGGCGGCGGCTTTCCTGCGACCTCCGGCGTCCGTTTTGGTTCTTCATCTCACGGGCGGGCGTCCGGCAGGCGCTCCGCCAGGCTCTCCAGCGTGATGTTGATACAATTTAGTATCGACGCCGCGAGGTCATCGTCTTCGAAGTCGGCCAGCGTCAGCTCCGCAATGAGTGCCTGCGCTGCCGCCAGTATGGCGGAGGGGCTGGTCGCTGGGGCGTTCGCTGCCGTGGCCGTCTGTGTTCGCTTCGCCTTCCTCGGCGTGGGGTCGGTCTGGCACGCCTGGCTCGCCGTTTCCACCAGCTGTAGGGCGGGCTGCGGCGGGGCGGGTGGCGCGTCTTGCAACGTGGGTGCTGCTGGTGCGGCGGCCTCCTCCTCCGTCGCAGGCGTCTTTCGGGACCTTTTGCCCCGTCTTCTTCTGCGTCTTCCAGCGGAAGAGGTAGCGGAGTTTGCCCCTCGGGTAGAGGGCGCGTTCGCCTCTGCCATGAGCGAGGCGCCTTGCCTCTCCCCGAGAGGCTGTGGGTTCACCGGTGCGGGCCGATGCGGTCCGCCGGTGACGGCGGCTGTGCCCGCCTTTTTGTTCCGGGCCTCGCGTCGGAAGACGGGGCACCGGAAGTGGTTGGCGGGGTGTTCGCCCTTGCAATTTGCGCAAGTGGCGGGTTGCTCCCGCGGCCGGGGGCAGTCCCGCGCAGCGTGTTCACCGCCACACCGCACGCAGGCCTGCGCGCGGTGGCAGTGATGGCTGCTGTGGCGGAACTGCTGGCAGCGGAGGCGATCCCCTCCTGGCTCTCCAGAGCGATGAAGTACCTCTGCAATAGGCGGTACTCGTCGGCGTCGAGAGGGAGAAAGCGCAGCCCCTTCCCGTAGGGGCGCACGTTCGGCGGTCTTCCCAGCTGGGCCTTCAGTTCCCGCAGGTGTTGGGCGAAATGAGGCAACTCCTCCACTATGATAGGGGGGTACCTCTTTT
The DNA here is from genome assembly GCA_946251805.1 of Cybosia mesomella. Classification (NCBI taxonomy): domain Eukaryota; kingdom Metazoa; phylum Arthropoda; class Insecta; order Lepidoptera; family Erebidae; genus Cybosia; species Cybosia mesomella. The sequence continues at coordinate 13,329,313 of OX276411.1, forward strand.
TGCCTTGACAGGCTGCGGGTGTTGCGGTCGCTGCTCCAGCAACGGCGGTGGCGGCGTCGGCTTGGGACGCGGGGCTGCTTGCGGCGGCGGCGTCTGAATAGCGCGTCTTTGGACGCTTAGTCCCCTTCTCGGCAGAGTCGGGGCTGCGCGGGCGGCGCGCAGGTCCGGGGGCCGATGGATCGGTCTCCATGGGCATCGTCGGTGCCGGCTTCGTGCGACGCCTGACAATGAGGCGCAGGTCCGGTGAGTCCGAGGCTGCGGGCGTCCTGGGCGAGTCGTGAAAGGACTCGAGCGACGCGAACGAGTCCTCGCTCGGCGCGTGAGCCCACGCGCGCGGGGCTGGCGACTCGTTGGCGTCCTGGCGCGGGGAAGCCGCGGTGCGGTGCTTCGCCACCGGCGTCCGTATCGCCTTCGACATCGACGCCGTCTCGGACGGCGGAGTCGCGGCGGGCGGGGCGCGCGGCGGCGGGGCAGAGCTCGGGCTCGCACGCGACGCGGGCGCCTTCGCTGGCGTAACGCGAGACGCGCTCAACCCACCCGGCGGCGCGCGGGGGGGAGCGGACGATGTCGATGCGCCTGCGGTCGGCGCACTGGCGAGCGCGCGCGGCAGCGTCGACGTCTCTTTGGGACTGGTTACCGGTCCCTTGGAGGCGTTTGAGCCCTTAGAAGGGCTTTTTGGGGGGGGTCGGGGGTCCCGGGGGGGACTCCGAGCCCGAGGAGGCAGTTTGCTGGCGGTGGTCTTCTTCATGACGAAGGCAGGAGCGCGGCCGCGATCCGACAACGAAGAACGTTGGGCGGGGGCGTGAGCGCGCGCGACACGTCCGGTGACTACGGCTGCGTCAAAAACAGACGCGACCGCATGCACCGGCAGTCAGCGCGCGAGTCCGAGGTAGGTGTCTTGCGGCAGTCTTCCTCAGCGGCTCCGTGCGACGATCCATGTCCCAACATTTTCTCGGCCCTTCTTTTATAGACGGCTTTGACCAATCACAAGGCTCCTAATTTTGCACACGGCACTAATCACCCAGTTTGTATGGGAAACCTTTTTCTGCCGATTATTATGTTGTGACATTCATTACAATCATATTACTTATTTCTAATGATAGATCTTAGTTAGCTCTACCTAAATACAAAAGACTGCACCAAAAAAACATCTATTTAATGGGTTAAAATTACAAAATAGTGCAACGGCTCTCGTTACAGTAAAGTTTCTACGTACTTAGGCTTTTGAACATAATCATACAAGTGGCGCCCTCACGCGCAAGGAATGTGTATATCTCGGGGTCGTTGGGGCTCACGCTGACGTGGGTCAGAGGCCGAGCGTTAATTGAAAACTCGGCCTCCGTGAGCAGAGTGTGCAGCACCTCTTCTGCCGGCGCCTTTTCCCGGAGAGTTACACTCAGGGCTGTCTTCACTGAGCGCACCATACGTTCCCACGCGCCGCCTTGGTTGGGCGCGCCAGGAGGAATGAAGCGCCACTCCATACGATGTAGCAGTCCCTCGTCTCGCAGAGCCGGCATCCACTCGGTGTAGGCGTTGCGTAACTCTTGATCCGCCCCACGGAAGTTCGTTGCGTTGTCTGAATATATTGTCCTTGGCCAGCCCCTTCTGGCGGCCATTCGTCTCAGCGCCATGATAGCTGAGTCGGTGGAGAGCGATGCTACGAGCTCGATGTGCACGGCGCGGGACGTAAGGCACGTAAAAAGCGCGCCCCACCTCTTCTCTCGACGTCGCCCTATCTTGACCATCATTGGTCCAAAGTAATCCACCCCGCAGTTAGTGAACGGGCGGTGGAAAGGGTCAAGGCGGGCGTGTGGCAGGTCTCCTGTAGCGGGTGTTTGCGGCATCGCTCGCCGCCTCTTGCAGAAGGCGCAGTTCTTCTCGACAGCGCGCACCGTTGGTCGCAAGTGAATGACCCAGTACCGCTGTCGCAGGTCGTTTGTTACTCGTTCCCTGTTGGCGTGACCCGCAGCGCAGTGTTCGCGTAGCACGAGGAGCTTGGTCAGCTGGTGGCGGCCGTCTAGTATTATCGGTCGCTTCGTTTCAGTTGGTACGGAAGAGGCTTCGATCCGGCCCCGTACCCTCAGGATGCCGTCTTGCAGCACAGGATCTAGTCGGTACAGCCGGCTTGTCTTCGTGAGTGGGCGAGCAGCTCGGATCTTCATTAATTCGTCTCTGAAGCTCTCTTCTTGAGCTCTTCTAATCAGCTCAGCCTCGGCGCGCTGAAGGTGCTCCTTTTCCATACTCTTCGCTCTTCGTCGGCAGATGTCTGTGAAAGCGATCACTCGTGCTGCCGTTCTTACTAAAACCTCGTACTTGGAGAAGCGGGCAGGATCTGGTAGCCAGCTTCCTTGTTCTGGGTTCTCTGTGACGCTGTATACCTCCTTTTCTTCCTCAGGTTCTTCAGTTGACGCGGTGGGCCACTGGTTTTCAGGTAGTCGTAGGAATTCCGGTCCCTGAAACCATCTGTCATCTGTACAGATGGGCGTGTCGACGAGCCGGGTGGCGTCGTCCGCTACGTTGCTCGCGGTGGGTAGCCATCGCCATTCTTCCTTCTGCGTCAGCTCCGCTATATGTCCCAACCGGTGTGCGACGAACGGCGTGTAACGCTTTGCGTCGTGATGGATCCAGTGCACTACTGTTGACGAGTCTGTCCAGTAGGTCGTGCGCCTGATGGCGATCCGATGATCTTTTCTAATGGTGTCGGCGAGTCTCGCTCCAATCACCGCAGCTTGCAACTCCAATCTCGGTATCGTTTGTACTCTTCGGGGCGCCACCTTAGCTTTGGCGGCCACTAGCATGACGTTCAGGCTTCCGTCTGTGTTCGTGATTCGCCAGTACGCCACTGCCGCGTAAGCTTGCTCGCTGGCGTCACATAGGATGTGTAGGTCAACGTGTTCTTGCTTCTCTTTCAGGTAACATCGTGGCAGTCGCAGCTGGGCTATTTCTGTCAGATGCGCGAGCCATGATGCGAAGAGTTCGTTTTCTTCGGCGGGGATCTGCTCGTCCCACGTGATCTGGAGGCGCCATAAGCTCTGTAGCACGATTTTTGATCGAATCGTGTAATGGCTCAGCAGCCCAAGAGGGTCGTATATGGACATGACGGCGCTGAGTGCTTCTCGTTTTGTCGGCGCGCGGGTTCTTGTTAGTACTTCCAGTGGGACTCGGTGCATTGATGTATTGAATCCCAGCTCGTCACGTTCTGCGTTCCAGTACAGCCCGAGTATCTTACTCTCGGGCGGTTCTCCCCCCAGTTGTGCGGGAGAGGTGGCGCGTAGCTCGGTGGGTACGTCTCTTAGTACTGACGGCTCGTTGGTGCTCCATCCCCGCAGCGTGAATCCTGCGCGTGCGTGCACTGCTCTTGTTTCCTCTACCGTCTTCCAGGCTTCTTCAGCGTCCTCGTAGCTGGCCACTAAATCGTCCATATAATGGCTTCCTTTTATGGCCTCCAGCGCGCGCGGGTACTCCTGCCCATGTTCGTCCGCGTTATGGTTTCGGACGTAGTGAGCCATGTAAGGGGAGCTCGCGGCGCCGAATATCATGCTGACCATCTTGTACTTCTTTGGGGCTTCTTGGCGTTCGTCACCCCTCCACAGAAACTGCTGCGCTGGCTGGTCTTCCGGCCGTATTTTGATCCGCAGGAACATCTCTTGCACGTCCGCCGTTATTGCCACTGCCTTCTCCCGGAATCGGAATAGTATACCCGGTAGCGACAGCAGCAAGTCGGGTCCCTCCAGCAGCTCATCGTTTAATCAGACGCCGTTGCTCCTCGCCGCTGCGTCGAACACCAGGCGCACCTTGCCGGGCTTGTTAGGGTTTTGCACGGCGAAGTGTGGCAGGTACCAGCAGACGGTGCTTTTTTCTTCTGACCCGTCGCATGGCGTCGCGTATCCCTTTTCCATCAGATTTATCACCTGCTTGGAGTATTCTCTCGCAAACTCAGGGTCGGCATCCATCTTCTGTTCCATCTTGTTCAGCCGGCGAAGTGCTTGATTGTAGCTTGGAGGCATGATGACATCTCGCCGCCACGGCAGGCCGACCTCATACCCGCCATCGATTTTTTTGATCGTTCTCTCCACTATGTCGGTGGCCCGCTGATCCTCCGCCTTAACTCTCGGCTTCTCTTGTATGCCGAGCGCGTCGATCCTGAAGTGGGTTTCAACTAGGTCGTGTAGTTCTTGGTTGCCTGTCGTTCGGTCAGCCTTGTATACGTGCAATACGTTTCCCTCTTGATAAATGACGCTGCGTGGTGCGGTTCCGTGCACCACCCATCCTAGTCGCGTCTTCGATGCGGCCGGTTGGTTGGAACTGCCGATCCGTAGCTCGCGGGACACTATGCATTCCCAATGGTCTGTCCCCACCAGAAGTCCGGGGCGCGCCAGATCATAACAGACCTCCTCTGGATCTAGGTCTTGTAGATGTTTGAAGTTCATCATTTTCTCTGGGATAGTTTGCTGGTGAAGTCGAAGATTCTTCATTGTTCTTGCTCTGACTTTGTAGTTCTCTTCGTTCTTTAATCCCTTCACGTGTATGCTAACTAGCTGACTTCCCATTTCTTTCTGAGACACGTTGACCCCGTTCAGGGGAAGTGGTTGTGTTGGTCCTTCTGCCCCGATGCGTGCTGCCAGCTCTTCATCCACGAGGGTAATTGTAGCTCCCTCGTCTAGTAAGGCGTACGTCCTTGCCTCCCCCCGTGGTCCAGACACGATGACAGGGCACATCTTCAACAGGACTGTTCGTGGGCCTGCGTCTGGCCGGGCGGCCACGGACAGGACTGCTTCTTCTTTCGGCTTCTCCACTTCCTTTGGGTCTTCAGTCTTCTCTTCGCGTTCCTGATGCAGAGTCTCGTGATGTGGGCGGCGGCACTGGTTCACGCCGCACGGTTTTGCTCTGCAGTGTAAGCGCCTGTGTTGCTTCCGAGCGCACTTGAAACAGATCTTCTTTTCCTTTATGAGGTTCCATCGTTCGTCCACCGTGAGTGCTTTATACTGCGGGCACTGTGTCAGGACGTGGGCTTGTCCACACTTGGGGCACTTTTCTATCTCTTCCTCTGCTCCCTCCGTTGTTGTGAAGACGCTTGCTTTTTTCTTAAGTGTCACGGCGGGTCGGGTTTCCTTCTTCGGAGCCACGGTGCTTGCAGGCGGAGCGTATGTGTACCGTAGCGCTCGGTCTGCTTCTCTCATCAGGAACCGTGACATCACGACGATCTCCGGGTCCGTTGTTCCTTCGTGTTCGTATGCGTAGTCACACCAGCGGGATCGTAGATGTGGGCTGAGCTAGTCCAGCACTTCTCGTGTCATCAATGGGTTGAACAAGTAGCCTCTGCGATCTATAGTTCTTAAGACACAGATGATGTTCTGCAGCTTGATGGCAAAGCTGTTGAGCTCCGTTGCTGACGTCCCTGGTTTGGGCAACTTCTTCAGTTCTTCCAGCGCACGATCAATGATGACTTCTGGTCGGCCGAAACACTGTTCTAGGGTCTTCATGATTACGTCGGGATCGGTGGCTATATGTAGTAGAGCGGCCACTGCGTCCCTCGCTTCCCCTTTGAGGCTGCTTCGTAGTCTCTGAATGTTCTCGGCTGCAGATATCTGGTACATGCTTGTCGTGTCTCGTACTGCTGCTTTGAATGGAAGCCACTCGTTGGCTGCTCCGGAGAACGTAGGCAGGTCCGTGTTCCTAGGTCGGGGTCTGGCCATCTTCTCGAGGGTTGCTGCCAAGTGTTCGATGCTGTTCCTCGCTCGCGTTGGAGTCGGTGATCTTGCACCAAATCGTAATTGCTTCGGTTCTTCCCTGGGCCTCTCCTCCCTCCGTACGTTGGGGGTGTTGGTTCGTAGCCACTCGTCCACTTTTCGATGGTGCTCTTCCTGGGGAGGATCAGGTTCTTGCTCTCCATGTAAGCTTTCCTCGTCGTTAATCGCTGACACTTCCACTGCCAGCCTTTTCTTGATCAGATCTTGTTCCAGCTCCAACTCCTTCCTTTGGATGGCTGCCAGCTTCTCGGCTGCCTCCAGTTCCGCTATCCGTAGTTTCGTCGTGACGCTCGTTGTCGATCGTATTGACCTGGCCGGTGACCTCATTCTTGTTCGAGTCTCAGTGGTCGTCGCTTGAAGTGCAGATGGCCCCGCCGTGCTGGTGTCCGCTATTGGTGACGCGGGCGGTTCAAGCGAAAGTCTTCGTATTCTTTCATGTTCGATGCGTTCAGCTTCTTTGCGACGCGTCCCTTGTTCTTGGGCACGCCGTGTTCCTGGATACGTCGTTGTTCTTCCACCTCAGCTAAGTCTCCCTGACTTCGGGTGATCACCATCTTGCACGTTCAGTTGGCTGGGTCTGCGTCGGTTCGGTATCGGTACCTCTTCTTTATGGAGAATAATCTCCCTCGGCTTGATTCTTCCGTAAACCCGTCGGCTCCGTTCGGTGAGTCGATGTAGGTTTTGCTCGGTGACCGTTGTTCGTTCTTCAGATCTTCATACTTCGTCTGGAGTTCGATAGGTCGTGTTGCTGCGGGATCTTCGTTCTTCTATCCGGCTTCGAAGGACCACACTATTATGGACTGTATATGGTGTTCAGGAATAAAACTCCTTTCTTTGATAGCTCTTGATTTATTTCTTCTTACTTGTTTTCACACTGCTGGTGTCGAACTGAATGTCCCAACCCAAGAGTAGTCATCTCAGCGACCCCTAGGGGCCGCGAGGAGTCCGCATTTGGGCAATTATGCCTCCTTGGCGGAGAAAGCGGTCTCTCTGCCGCTGAATAACGGCAGGTCTTGGGGGCGGGTGTACATCCCTCTGGTCTTTGCGTGGGGGCCGAGCTCCTCTTCACGTCGCCGGCGGTCAACCCCAGCCAGGTGAGACTGTATTCACAGAGGCCCGGCTGGGGCGACCAGCGACAGGCGGCGGCTTACGAGACGGCCCCGGACGCTTTGGTTCTGTAACATAAGGATAAAAACGAACACACATGTGAGCGTGTGTGCGTGCGATCATTAGCAGTGCTGGTGGCTGATGTTCTGCTGCGCATCGCACAACGACCCGTAGGCCAATAGACCGACGGTCCATTATGCGGTGCGCAGGTAAGGGAGTTTATTTAAATTAATTTCTAAGAATTTCTATTGAACGCGAGCGAACAAAAGAAGTTCCCACGCTCGGAACTTTGTTCCCACGCTAATGAATAGAAATTTTATATAAAATGAAATGTTCTATTTTTTGTCCGCATTCCTACTTGGAATGCTTCCGGTCGTTCGAAACGAACGTAAACAAACAAGGTATTCTAAAAGTTGTGTTATGGCTTTTATGAGAGCGACTGTCAGGTTTGTTTACGTTGGCTTCGTATAGGGAAATGGTCTCTCGTGCGAAATAGATAGTTACGCCGTGGGTGACTGACGAGTCAGGAGGTCATATGGGCCATAAGGGCACCTGGGGGGGGGGGGCACCTATGACAAATTGGGCTCAACCGATCGCGATCAAGTCGCGAGGGAGGCGCTTGGCCTCTGGTGGCCGAGCGTGCAGCGGCGCCAAGCCCCGGATGTGGTCCCAGGCCCAGGCGTCTGCACGCTCGAACATGGTGGTAGATAGGCGGCTGATGTGGTCGTCCAGCCTCTCGACGCGGAGGTCCCTCTCGAGGACATCATTCCGCACGGTGTGGGGGGCTGAAGTGAGGAGGCGAAGGGCGAGGTGCTGCTGTGCGCGGAGCTTAACGCGCTCCGACTCGCACACCAGCTGGTACCATGCGGAGGCCGCGTAGGTGATTTGCGGCCTCAGGTATGTTTTGTAGATCCCTACCTTAGTTCGGAGGGGAAGATGCGACGAGAGGACTGGACGGAGGCGCGCGCGAGTTGCGCGGGCCCTGTGGACCACACTCTGGACGTGTGGCCTCATGGTGAGCCCACGGTCAATGGTGATCCCCAGGTACTTGGCCTGACGGAGCCAAGGTATCTCCGTGTCCTGTAGCTTGAGTGGCGGTGGGAATCCGTGTCTGCTTGTCACTAGTAGAGCCTGTGTTTTACTCACATTCACTGTGAGCCGCCACTTGGCCAGCCAGCCAGGCAGCTCATCTAACGCTCGCTGCATTTTGACAGCGGCGTGTGCAGGGTTTAGGCTTGTGGTTATGTACGCCGCGTCGTCGGCGTACAGCGCGAGTTGCGAACTGGGTGCGACCGGGATGTCGTCTGTGTAATGTGAGTAAAGCACAGGCGAGAGGCAGCTGCCCTGGGGGACGCCCGCCAGGGCGGGGCGCGGGGGGGACAGCGCGTCCTCCACCGCCACTCGAAAGGTCCTGTCCTTGAGGAATGAGGAAACCACTGCTACTACACGACGGGGCAGCGGTGTTTCAGACATCTTATAAAGAAGGCCGCTGTGCCAAACACGATCGAACGCCTTCTCCATGTCGAGGAATACTGCGACGGCATGCTCGCGCTTGTTGCGAGCGACCGTGATCCCGTGCAGTACCCTCGACAGCTGCAGCGTGGTGCTGTGTCCACCCCTGAACCCGTACTGTTCGGGCCGTGGTGTGACATACAGGTTAATGTGCTTTAGGAGCAGCTGCTCAAACACCTTCGAGAGTGTGGAGAGTAGCGTAATGGGCCGATAGCTCTCCGGCATCAGGATGTTTTTATTCGGCTTGGGGATCATTATGACCCTCCCCTCTTTCCATGCGCTCGGAAAGTGACCCGTGCGCAGAATCCCACTGTACAGGCGCGCCAGCGCTGCCAGGGATCGATATGGCAGGTGGCGCAGCGCTGCGTTGGTGATTCCGTCTGCGCCCGGGGCTTTCCGAGGTTTGGTGTGGCGAATCTGTCGCATGACCATTCCAGGCGAAAAATAGATGGGGGCTTCTTCGGGAGCTATCGGCGTCGCGAGGTACTCTTGAAGGTGCTGCTCGACCCGTTCGACGTCCGTGTCGTCTGCAGCTGGGTTCGGGGTGAACTGACGTTCGAGGTGAGAGGCGAAGATTTCCGCACGGTCCGCTGCTCGGTACCGGGGTTTGCCATCGTCGTGTAGCAGCGGGCGCACCGGAGCTGGGGTGTTGGTCAACCTTCGGCACAGCTTGTGCACGGAGGGCCAGTCGCCTGCCGCATTTTCAATCATATTCTCCCAGCTCTCGGTGTGGTGAGTGCTCAACTCGGCCTTCACTCTCTCCGCGAGCCGGTTCAGGCGGGTCTTCAGCGTGGGGCAGCGGGACTGTTGCCACTGCTTCCTGAGACGCCTCTTTTCTGTGAGTAGCTTTCTCAAATAGTGTGGTAGGGTGGTTAGTCGGGCTCGGGCGGCACTGGGAGCCACCGCCGACGCAAGGGCGTCTCTGATGCCGGAGGCAATCCCATCTGCCAGCGTCTCCACATCGGCTGCGGAGCTGACCGGCCGAGTTGGTGTAGTGGTTTCCATCTCTTCCCCGAAGATTGTCCAGTCCGGTATTTGACGTGGCGCTCGGGGGGACGTGCGGGTTGGTTCCCACTGTAGGACGACGAGCACGGGCTGATGGTCAGACTGTAGCTCGTCGTCTATTACCTCTTGGGTAATCTGGCAGCGGGTGTGTGTATTATGTACTAGGACATCTATCACGTCAGGCATCCATGTGCGGCATTCCGGGTAATGCGTCGGTACCTCCGGACCGCATACGGTATGTCCCTGGGCATCAGCAAATCTCAGAAGTCGTACACCGTCCGAATTTGAACGGCACGAGTTCCACGCTGGGTTCTTGACATTTAAGTCACCCGCGGTGATGACGGGGTGGGGCGGGCTCAGCAGGGCGCCTAGGTCGCTCGTGAGCAGTGATAATTGCGGCGGCTTATATGCTGCGTATAAATGCAACCGTGACCCGTCTAGGTGTAGCTCCACCCCCAGCGTGTACACGGAGCCGTTGTACGGCGGATCCGGTAGGGATTGGTGTACGACTCGCCTCTTGACGAGTACTGCCAGTCCCCGGTAATTTTCTCCAGATACAGGTGATCTCTCGTCCCTCCTGTAGACGAAATAACCCGGGAATTTGATGTGATCTGCAGGTCCGAGGTGTGTTTCGCTTATGAGCGCCACGTCTATGTTTTGATCCTGCAGTAGAGGCCGAAGGAGCACGACCTTGTTTTTAAGGCCGCGGGCGTTCCAGTGCAGTATTCGGAGGGGCTTAAGGTCCATGCTTAGACCCCATAAGCTCGCTTAAGCCCCTAAATACGATGCCGACTATTGTCGCGGTATCTCTGTGTGCCCGTACCGCGACTAGTACTTCCATCAGTACGTTTATCGCGGCCTCAATTGTCCGGTCTTGATCCGTTTCCTGATCCGTCACCTGCGGCGTTGCGATGTTAGCAACGACCTTCACCTTCTTCCCGCGAGGTACGGGAACGACCCCGGGGGCGGTGACCGGTTTCGTGTGAATAGACGGTCCCGCAGGCGGGTCGAACAAGGTCGGCCTCGCTTTCTTGGTAGGGGCCTGTGGTTGCGTCTGAGAGGACAAAGAAGCGGGGGCCTTCTTGACTCGCTTTTTGTTCTTCCTCCGACCTCTCTTCGAGGAGTTCCCCGCGAGCTACGGGAGCGTTCGAGTCCGCCATTAGCGACGCTCCCCTCGCACTCTCCCCCGTGGGCTGCGGATTAACCGGTGCCGGCACTTTGCGCGGCTCGCCGGTTTGGGCTACGGTTCCTGCCCGCTTGTTTCGGGCTTCGCGCCGGAACACCGGGCAGCCGGAGTGGTTTGCCGGGTGTTCCCCCTGGCAATTAGCGCAAGTGGCCGGCTCCTCGCGCGGCCTCGGGCACTCTTTGGCGCTGTGAGCGCCGCCGCATCGCACGCAGGCCATCGGACGGTGGCACTGGTGCGACGAGTGCCGGAACTTTTGACAGCGGTGGCATTGGGCGGGGCGCTTCTTACCCAGCCACGCTTCAATTTTGACGCCGGGAATACCGAGCATCTCGGTGACGTCATAGATTCCCGGCGTCGTGTCCTTGGTTCTCTTAATTATTGCCAGGAGAATGCATCCGGGCCTCCCACTGCGAGCCCGAATGCAGCGGACGTACTCCGGCTCGTAGCCCAGCTCGCGGAGTTCCTCTTCTACCTCCTCGGCTGTGGCGTTCGAAGGTAGCCCTCGTATGGCTACCTTAACGCTCTTCTCGGCCGGCATCGAGTAGGAGAACCAGGAGACTCCCTCTGTTTTCTCCAGGTTCGTTAAGTACCGCTGTATCAAGCGGTACTCCCCTTCCTCTTGCGGCGTAAAGCGCAGGCCCCGCCCGAAGGGGCGTGCGTTGGCCGCGCGTCCCAGCTGATTCTTTAATTCCCGCATGTGGCGGGACCAATCAGGCAGGTGCTCTACGATGAGCGGCGGGAATTTCAGCTTTTTCTGCGATGGCGCGTTGGCGGACGCGCCCGCAGTAGCGGTGATGCCGGCGCTGGTGCTGGTGATTGCCTGTGGACCTCCGGTCCCGGCTGTGCTTGCAGCAGCAGCGGTGAATGTCCCAACATTTTCTCGGCCCTTCTTTTATAGACGGCTTTGACCAATCACAAGGCTCCTAATTTTGCACACGGCACTAATCACCCAGTTTGTATGGGAAACCTTTTTCTGCCGATTATTATGTTGTGACATTCATTACAATCATATTACTTATTTCTAATGATAGATCTTAGTTAGCTCTACCTAAATACAAAAGACTGCACCAAAAAACATCTATTTAATGGGTTAAAATTACAAAATAGTGCAACGGCTCTCGTTACAGTAAAGTTTCTACGTACTTAGGCTTTTGAACATAATCATACAAGTGGCGCCCTCACGCGCAAGGAATGTGTATTTAATATTTACCATCTAAATTAATTATAAATGAATTAACAAAGCTAGCTATTAACTTTGTTACAATTTAACTTCTATTGGGCTCGGCGTCCGCAACAACAGCCTTCACCATATTTGCAGCATTATCTGTTACTACTGCTGTGACCTTATCAGTATTAAATCCCCACTCTTCACATGTTTTAGTGAGCGTTTTTGCAATGTATTCGGAAGTATGCCTTTCATCTAAGTGGTAAACACCTAAAGTTACAACATGAATTCAATTCCGATGCCAAAATGAGCAGTTACACCTAGATAACTTCGCATTTGTAGATCTGACCAAATGTCACTTGTTAGTGTAAGATTTTCTACACAGCATAATTTATTTTTCATTACTATTGATAATGCGTCATACTTTTCATCTATCCAGTGTGTCACAGAGGTTCTGCTAGGAATCTTATAATGAGGCACCGTTAATTTCAGAAGATTCTTGAAACCTTCATTTTCAACTAATGAAAAAGGTTGATTGTCTTTACAGATCATAAACATTATCGCATTGTTAATTCTTTTAGTTTTCTCCCCAGTAGAGGTATACGCATGTATTTCGCCAAAACTACTTTCAATTGATCTCTGGCGTTTCAAAGACAACACCCTATCATAATCCATCTTTTGATCAGTTTGAGTATTGTGCGTAAGTATCTCACTACAATCCATTGAAGACGACGTAGAAGTTGGAGGCGACAGTTGGTGTTCGTTTACGTAAGATTCCGATATCGTAATAGTATCTTGTTTCGAAGTATTGGAGATTGAATCGGACAAATCCGAATTAGAATGTTTTGTAACAGCAGCACTGTTGTTACTTTTGAAAACTTCCAAGTAGACCGCCTTATGAACATTTTTGATATGTGCCATCGTATTAGAGGTATTGCCAGCCGTTTGAACATTTTTTTGGCATAGTTTGCATCTGGCAGATTTCTCATTAATTTTTTCGAAATATTTCCAAACAATACTTTTTTTTGTAGGTGCCATATTAAAAGAATTGCCTGAAAAAGAAAAAAATGCTTAAGTAAAATCCAAAGTCACAAAAATTAATGAAATAAGAACAAATTCATCGAAATAAATTTTATCGATTATATCCCATCCCTAATTAACAGACTTAGCGACTAAAACAAAATGCACTAAATACACTATAAGTCTCGGTTAAATTCACATTTCACGCACAAAAATAGGTACACTCACATTCCATTATTTATTGTTCCATGCTATTAAATAGTGAAAATTTATACCTAGTACTTTATAGGTTAAGAACACATACTTTATGAATCGTAAACAGTCGTGTAAACAAAACACAAAATTATTATCATAGCTTGCTTTTTCATTGCAATATATAATAGCTGTTATACTTGTACTTAATATCACCACACACACTTTACGGAATTTACTTTTCTTAAACTGTAATAACAAATTAGATAGCGTTTATGGATAGGTTATATTTGCGCGTTGACAGCACTGAGATGAGATGAGAACGAACGAATTGAACGAAACCAATGACGAGCCAAATAAGTGACCATAAATAGATTCTATGGTCTATACTACTACTACTAGTGCTGCCGCGTCGCGGAGAGTATCTCATGTATGCGTTTCGTTATTGCAAAGGCTAGTTTATCAATAATGTATAAAATAATGTTTTTATTGTTACTTAATTTGTCAGTGTTGCACATTTAAAGGAATAAGCAATTCGATTTTTGGTATATCGGATGAAATATATCGATATTCAATTCGATACTAGGCGTTTCGGTAATATCGGATGGAAGCGATATTATCGCGTAATGTATCATTATTTTTTTAGTATCGATTTATATCGCCCACTACTACTTCGATGTGTAGACGGCAGATTCTTCCAGAAAAGATATCACGAACGTAGATAGCATTTGTTTCCATAATGTAGTTAGTCGCTATCACCAGCAACAAAAACTGTTCGTTTTAATTATTGAACTTAGCAGTGATTGGTTTATCTTGATAATGTTAAAAGTAATGCGTTCTCGATATTTTATGTCTTTGACAACTGATGAAGCAATGTTTTTAGTATACCTAAACAAAAAATCAAATTATCGAAAAAAAGTAGATAGCAGTATTTGGTTCTTAACCGTCGATATCTTTAGAATGATTCAGAATCACTATCGGCTGTCTGTCCACAATTGATGTATTCTTATTGTGTAGATGTAGATGCTTCTGACTCCAGTGGTATAAATTTCTTAGCAGTGAACTTTCACGAGGGGACTCCTCACTAATTGGATCAGCATTAGTTCTTTCGTTTACTACTGATTTTCTGTTTAAAATATTCCAGTTGAATGCAACAAAAGTCATTTTAGCGGCTCTTTCTGCAGTAAGACGATTTCTTTTTATGCTGTGAATGTTGGCTTGAGCACTAAATGTATGTTCTGTTGCTGCAGATGTGCATGGGGTTGTGAGGATTCTCAGAGCCACTTTGCTCAATTGGATGGAACTGCATAATGTACCTTTCCACCACACAACTGGTTCAATGTCTTCTAAAGACCGCCAAACAAAGTGTTAGCCCCAGAGGCATTCTTTAGCCTTATAATTGGCGAGTTCAGGCATTACATCAAAATTAAGCCCTTGTCCTTACTTGTAAATGAACTCCATGGCCTTTACCTCTTGCTCTTGGTCGAGCTCCAAACCTTGATTTCGAGAGTCAAGCAAGCACATCTTCTAAAAAAGTGTCATATCACAAAACACAGTTTTGAGAAAAACGTGATTTAATTTTTTCTTCTGACATCTGTGTTATTGTGAACTGATTTGAAGAATTTATGTATCTTGTTTCGAGAATCTAAAAAAACGCACTCATAAATAATTATGTATTTATAGAGGAAAAAAGAATATTTGCCCCATAATGTGACTCTTTTTCACATTACTTATCAACACAATTTCAAAGAAAAAACTACTATCCAAACAATAAAGCATAGTAAATTATTTTTAAAGCTCTAAATAATCAACACAATCTGAGTATTTTTATTAAGGAACTCTTAAAATCACAAAAATAATGAAAAAGTAAATATAAGTATCACAGTATAACTTTGGTTGGAGTGTTAAGGATACTGTGATGTTTTGACTTACTTTTTTATTATTTATATTGTTTAGCTTAATAATTAGACTTTTACATAAAGCTTCAAAGAATCTTTTCAAGTTAGAAAATAACAGTAAGTTATAACATAACAATATCTTAGTGGTTAAGGAGTCGACCTTACGATCGAGAGGTCCCGGGTTCGAATCCTGGCCATTACAGTACCGACGTGAACCCACTCCTAACACAAGTAATTTAGCTTAGCTGGAGGGGTTAGGGGGAATATTAGTAATTTCGGTTACTAATATAAAAAATTATATATTAATTATGTAGTTACTTAAAGTTGGGAATAAAAAGTAGAATAACAATTTGGAATGTGATTATTCTCTAATAAACTTAGGAGAGATCTTTCTTTTTATTCTCTATTATTTTAGGGTGGCAACTATATGCCCTTTTCATCTTAACATTTTCAAAGTTGATTTGCTTTCGGCTGATTTCAGTTTCTTTGAAATTATTATCTTTATAAGAATGTTTATAATAAACTTTGTTAGCTTCACCTTGGATCACTTTCTAAACTTATATCAGCAGTTTTCGAATTCTTTGTGTTAAAGCCAATTTTTGACCGAAATGAGCTTCAAAAAAATTTTGAAGCTCATTTCGGTCACGTTGTATGGTTTACCTTTTTTTTGGGCGTTTCTGATGATCTGTGCGTATTGACTGGGGTCATAAATGGGGCCAGACTTGAGGTTTTTCTTAATAGCTTTCTCTATGGTGGAATGTACAGAATCCCCTTCGTTCTGTGTGTAGATACTTGTGAGTAATAGATTTTATGTTGGGATACTTTAACTAAGCGAAAATGTACATAGAAAAAATAAATTTATTATTTTGCTGACCACAGCAGTTGTATGAAAAAATACGATATCAATCCCTGGTCCATCATAATTTGCCATTCCTCTGTTAGCTTCTCCTTCATGCCATAAATAGCATTCTGTATGATCGGATCCAAGTTCGCTTATGGTAAAATTTAGGTTATTCAATTTCGATTTGTAGTAGAAGACAGAAACATCTTTTTTAGGGGTTTGTAGCACAGCCTGTAAATCGTACACTGCGACCGACAATATAATCAGTATTCACAATAGCCTTTTCTTTCTCTTTTTCAAGCCTAGAGAGTTCTTTTTCCTCTAAGTGAGATGTGTACTTAATATTTCATTTCTCTTTTCCAGAGCTATCTGCATTTTCATAACTAACACACAACTCACAACGATCTTTTTTAGGTATGAAGAAGCTTATATTGAATTCGAGATTAAAGATTTTCGCGTACATTTCATAGTGTACTGCTGGAACACCTTGTTTTAAACATTCTTTTTTGTAGTCCTTATGTAAATCTGCTATACATTTACCACCATCGATGAACTCCCGGCTGGAATTTTTACATTTTAAGTTTACACATGTTCATGGATTCCACATTTTAAATTTACACATTTCAAGTTTACATATTTCAAGTTTACACATTTCAAGTTTACGCTGTTAGGTTTACATATTTCGAGTTTACACAGGTTTATATATTTCGAGTTTACACAATTTATTTCAGCCCTACGACGATTGTCTTGGGATCGGAGGAACAGACTATGTTTTGATCGTTTCCTACTGTGAAAACTATTAATCATTTTTATTGCACTTTGGTTATCCAAAAATAGTTGAGTAGGGACTTCCAGTGTGGATGTAAAATCCTTTACAACTCCTTTCAGGTAAATCAAATTCTGATACAGACTGTGCAGCAGCGACATACTCAGCTTCTGCAGTTGATAAAGAAACAGCTGTTTGTTTCTTCGAAAACCATTGCACGAGGTTACCACTATAGAATATTGCACATCCACTCGTGCTCTTTCTGTCTGTTTTGTCAGCAGCCCAGTCAGCATCTGCATATGCTGTCAGTTTTCTATCTTCTTTGTTTTTTCTGTAAATTAGGGCTTTATTCTGTGTATCTTTTAAATAACGAAGAACTCTCTTTCCAGCTTTCCATAATGATGTAGTTGGTTTGTTCAAAAATCTACTCAAATAAGCAACAGAATAACAAATATCTGGTCTACTATTCATTGAGATAAAAAGTAATGATCCAACAAGTTCTTTATAAGGAACATTGATTATTTCTTCATTTTCTGTAGCATTATAATTTGCCTCCATAGGTGTACTAATTCCTTTACTTTCTTTCATATTAAATCTTTTCACAATTCTTTTTATAATTTCTGTGTCTTATTTCCAATATATCATTGTTTCTTGTAATTTCCAAGCCTAAGTAGTTTTGAACTTCTCCTAAATCCTTGATATTAAATTCTTCTTTCAGTTTCTTTAGTATGTTTTGATTTCCAAGCAATAATATATCGTCAACAAATATCCATGTGTCTTCATTTTTGTATAGACAAAAGTTGCTTTTTGATTGTAGTCATGAATTTATGAAATTTTTCATTCCAACACCTTGGTGCTTCCTTAAGTCCATAGAGTGACTTCTTGAGTTTTAATACTTTGCCCGTAGGCAACTCAACTCCTTTTGGGCATTTTATATATACGTTGTCCTTTAATTCTCCATTCAAGAATGCTGTTGGTACATCTAATTAATCCTTCTTGTATTGCATGACTCAACATGGTTCTTATAGTAGGTATTCTTGCTACTGGTGCATAGTATCCCTCTTGTCCTGTTTCTTGAAAACCTTTAGCCACTAATCTAGCTTTCTTTGAACCGTCTTGTTTTTGTCTAAATATCCACGTAGTGTCAATGGCTTTGCTTTCTTTTGGTAGTTCAGCCTGGTACCCAGGTTTCCAAATTTTGCAGTGAGTCAAGCTCTTTCTTTATTGCTTGTTGCCATTCTTTTTCTTTTATAGCCTCTTCATATTCTGATGTTTCTCCAGCACATAAGCAATATGCTATATTTAGATCATATTCTTCTAATACTTTTCGTTTTTGTACTTGTCTTCCCGATCTTCAGATCAAATCAAATCATTTATTTGCATAACACAGTTCTTGGTCAGGTCTTGTCTCAGATCTTGTTGTATATGTATCACTGCTTTCTTGATTTTTGCTTTCCGTTTCCTCGCTTATTTCCTTTTCTTTTTCTTTTTCAGGTTCTGCTCTTTTGCACATTGTATCTTCATCTTCATTGTAGGTTTCATCATTTCCATATCTGTATATTACTTCTTCATTTTCTTTCTTCTTTTCATTGTATTTTATATCATTTTCATCAAATCTTACATCTCGTGAACATACTATTATATTTTCTTCAGGATTCCATAGTCTCCATCCATTCATTGCATAGCCAACCATTCTCATTTCGATTGCTCTTTTGTCAAACTTTCCTTGCTTGGGGACAGTGGTTACCCATGCTTTTGATCCAAATACTCGCAGCTTTGTTAAATCTAAGTTTCCAAACCTTATAGCTGCAGGTACCTTATTGATTATTGCTGATGATGGACATCTGTTAATTTCATATACAGCACAACGTACAGCCTCTCCCCATAAGTGTTTTTTGAGTCCTGTTTCATTCAATATTGTCCTTGCCTTATTATACAGTGTTTTTTTTTAACCGGGACAGTATGGGGAAATCCGAAACCATAGAAGATATAGGGAAATGGCCTTAGGAACCATTTATTCTTTTTTTGTGAAAAAAATTTTGATATAGAAATTTTTTTGGTCAAGCGTGAGTTGTCCACAGAAATGAGTCATTTTGAAAAAAAAAATTTTGATGCGGTTCGACTCATTTTCATACAGGGAATATTTCATTGAATAGGAAGAAAAAAATCTGAGCAGCAGAAGTTTGTACTTAATACTAATTTTCACCAACTTTAATAAAACTATTAACGCAACAAATGTTCAATATGATCTCCCTCTTGCTGAATACAGATACGAGCACGTTTTAGTACACCTCTTGTTGCCTTAGCCAAGGACATGTGATTAATGTTGTTCAAGTGATAAAGGACTGCATCTTTTAATTCTTGTACAGTATTGTATCGAGATTCATACACTCGACCCTTCAGGTGGCCCCATATAAAAAAGTACATCGGCGTCATGTCGGGTGAACGTGGTGGCCATTTAATAGGCCCATGTGTACCCATCCAACGACCAGGAAAATGTTCATCTAAAAACCGTTTACTTGCTGTGCTATTATGTGCAGGTGCACCATCTTGTTGGTAAATGACACTATTTAAATTACTTAAGGGAATGCTATCATCCACTTTATTTATGACCATATTCAATATCTGTTGATATTTCTCACTATTCAACGTTCCGTGGTAAATCTTAATAGCAAAGATTTTATTATGTAATTATGTTCTGGGTCTCTGTAGTTCTAAGTGGATTAGTACGTGACCAGTAATGATTATTTTTCCTATTGTACATACCGTTATTCGAAAAATTGCATTCATCTGTCCAAATAATCTGATTTAGAAAGGAATGGTTTCCAATCGATCTTGCTACAAACCAACGACAAAATGTTAATCTGCGGTCTGTATCTCCTGGAAGCAATGCTTGTACAAGTCGACCCTCTCTGTAACACTTATAATTGTGCTTCTTCAGTACCTTTCTTACAGTTGATTTATGCACACCGATATTTTCAGCAGCTTCTTGTAATGATGCTTTTGGATAAGCTTCAAAAAATCCTAAGATGGCAATAGTTATGAATTCATTCAATATTGTCGTTCGTCTCTTACGTTTAGGTTTAAAAGAACCCTCTTGTCTTAAATTTTTAACAAGTTTTTCAATTACCTTGCGATTTGGTAGACTACGATCAGGATAGCGTTCCCGATACCACTTTAATGCATTAACTGAGCTTCGATAATTTAAAAAATACGCTTCGATTAAATCAACTTTATGTGCATTGGATAACGCCATGATGAATCACAAACAAACTGATAATAAAAAATGAAAGTAACAAAAATAACAATGTTCGTTCGAAATTTGAATATTTTTTATTCATTTGAATCATAAAAGTCTTAATTAAGACCATGGAGGTCCAGTTCCAATTCTACAGTGCAAATAAAATCTCATTTTTGAATATGGAATGCTTTTTGTACGTGAGTATCGACTGTGATGCAGTAGATGGGTACTTTGAACTAACCTGTTGCATGAGAAACATTTTATTAAATTTGACTAACTTCTGCTGCTCAGATTTTTTTCTTCCAATACAATGAAATATTCCCTGTATGAAACTGAGTCGATCCGCATCAAAAATTTTTTTTTTCAAAATAAGTCATTTCTGTGTCACAACTCACGCTTGACCAAAAAAAATTCTATATCAAATTCTTTTTCACAATAAAAGAAAAAATGGTTCCTAAGGCCGTTTCCCTGTATCTTCTATGGTTTCGGATTTCCCCATACTGTCCCAGTTAAAAAAAACACAGTGTATATAGATCGATTCATCCTCTCAGCGATACCATTAAGGCTGGCGTCCTTTAAGCCCGGGTGACACGAGGCTAGTATTTTGAAGCTAGGATAGTAAGCTAGTAAGGGGTCACTAGCTTGGTTTCTAGCTTACCTACTAGCCTGGATTGTAACCAAGCTAGTGCTGTCTACACGAAGCTAGGAAATTTCAAGCTAGTCAAGTCAGTAGTGAGTTGTGCTTAACCTGATAACACGTATACGTAAAAATGAACAGTGTGCGTAAGAGAAAAGCAATTCTACTAAGAAAGTTAATTCGGAAGTTGTGTCAACATGCGCTAGATGAAATATTAGCTCTGCTAGAAGAAAAGCGTACTTGGACAAGACCCTGGATCTTAAGAAGACATAGTCATGGAGCATCTGCATTACTTTTAAAAGAACTGCGATCTGAGGATTCCGGCGAATTCAAGAGTATTTTGCGAATGACACCTAATATTTTTGACAATTTACTGAATCTAGTGGGACCACAAATACAAAAATTAAATACTAATATGAGAGAAGCCATACCGGCTAAAATAAAATTGGAAATAACTCTAGATTTTCTATCATCTGGTGTCAATTACAGGAAGTTAAGTCACATGTATCGTGTTTCAAGATCTACTATATCTAGATTCATACCAGAAGTTTGCAGTGAAATTTATAAGGCATTAAAGAAAGATATACAGGTATGTAGAATTTTATTTATTTCAAATTAAAGTAGGTACTTTTACGCTTACATAAATGGCGAGATTAAATTCTAAATTACAAAATGAGAAATCATAAATGACGACAAAATGTACGTTTACGTTACATAAATGGCGAGAAATGTATCAAGCATTTTGAAATGCTTGATAGATGGGATCTTCATCTTGCTCCAACTCTTGCTGTGGTGGCGGATGGATGATGGGTTCATCACGTTGCTCAGTCTGTTGTAGTTGTGATGGTGGATTAGTGTAGAGTGGACTTGCTGCAGAACTATTGTAAGAAAATGTGGTTGACATATTGGAGTCTGAAGAATTGATAGGTGACTGGTACGAAAATGTAGTATTTCCGAAGTTTAAATCATACATCCGACAGCGGGATAGTGTTGCGTTGATCTGATCCCTAGCTAAAATGGCCTGTCCGGGTGAAAGCTTTTTCAACTGACTTGCTACATATTTTGCAAATATCTCATGTTCATCCAGCTCTGGTTCCTGAAAATCTCGTGAACTGTTTAAATCCTCCTTAATCACCTTAATTTCATTTATCAATGAACTCACTTGCGAAACCTTCCGTTTCTTAAATTGCGGAATGTTACTTCCGGGGGAAATAAATTTAGAAGTTTTATCTTGAATAGACGACATTTCGCTTGCAGGTTGAGACATTTCAACTGTCTTTTCTGACAGATTTTCTGCTACGGGTGGTTCTAATGACTGACTGTTGCTTGCACTGTTGTCATCTTTATTATTGTTTGGAGAATCTTGATTGTTCTGAAAATAAAAAATTTGTTAAAAATATTGTTACAGATTCCAACTACAACTGAAGAATGGGCAGCTATAGAAAATGGTTTCAGAGTGAAATGGAACTTTCCAGCGTGTTATGGCGCCGTCGACGGGAAGCATGTTCAAATCATAGCTCCTGGCAACAGTGGAAGTTTGTTTTTTAATTACAAAAAAACATTCAGTATTGTTCTTATGGCTATTGTTGATTACGATTATAATTTCATTTATATTGACGTCGGCGCCTGTGGAATGGCATCTGATGGAAGTGTTTTTAGGAATTGCTCCATATATAATCAACTAGAAAATAACCTTATACCACAAGGCGGAGTAATTTTGGCGGATGCTGCATTCCCATTAAAATCGTACATTATGAAACCGTACCCAGGTGACAATTTAACACATGAAGAAAAAGTATACAACTACCGGCTAAGTAGAGCCAGAAGAACTGTAGAAAATGCCTTTGGCATATTGGCAAGCCGATTTCGTGTTTATCAAAGACCAATCGCAGTTGACGTAAAAACAGTAGACAAAATTGTACTAGCATCATGTGCTCTGCATAATTGGTTACGAAAAGAGCAAAAAAGCACTTATTGCATTAGTAGTGATGTCGACCAAGAAGACATTGAAGCGGGAAACATTATTCCCGGTTCATGGAGAATGGAAAATTTATGTTTACCCAGTATCAGTCGACAGGGAAGTAACCACTCTTCTCTGTCAGCTATCGAAAAAAGGGAGAAATTTAAGAGATATTTCAACAATGATGGAGCAGTACCATGGCAAGCAAGAATGATTCGTTAATTCAGACAAAACTACAAGAAAAATTAAAAATGCCGACGATTATTAATATTTCAATAAGTACTTTTAAGGTAAATAATTGTAAAGAGTAAATAATATTAAAATAACTTACCGAAGTTTTTCTCTTCATTGGCACCTTTTTTATGAAATTATGCATTTCCTCAAACCAAATAATTTTTGGCTTATAGACTTCTGCAGTTCCTGCTCCAGACCTCTCAGATTTTTCTATCTTTGTTAATTCTTGACAATATGTAGCTCTTAGATTTTTAATTTTATTTTTAATCTCTTTTATCGACATTTCTATTCCATCTTTATTTAGTATGTCGCGTATTTTTTCTAGTGACGAGTCTCGCATTTGCTTGTCCTTGTAAGATGGAATACTTGCATTCCACAAACATTCCTCTTCTCTGTACAATTGAACGAATTTTAAATTAATTTCGTCCGCTAATTTCGGCATTTTAACAAATTGCACGCACTCTCACCACGCTCTCCGACTGCACACTAGCTTAGGTTCGCTAGCTTCGCGGTTGACACGAAGCTAGTAACGAAGCCAGGATAGTAAAACGGGTGGTGGGGGGCGCCTACTAGCTTGAAAAATAGAACCCCAAGCTATTAAACTATCCTGGCTTGAGGCACTAGCTTGCTAGCTTCCACACTAGCTTACTAGCTTGTAAACGAAGCTAGTTCCGTCTACACGAAGCTAGTGTCACTAGCTTACTAGCTTGGCAGCACTAGCTTGGCTCACTAGCTTGATTTACTAGCCTCGTGTCACCCGGGCTTTAGGGACGGATCGGGGCGGGTCGCATTGGAACGGGCCGCGGTTCTTTGATGCTCTTGCGTCCATCTGTACGGGGCGCGGCGGACCGCCTAAGCGGATTTGATCTTACAGACGTGTTTTCGTGCTTGGACTGATCGCGCTACCATGGACAGCTCAGACGAAGAGATGTTATGGTTTCAAATCCTTCTTGAGGAAGAGCAAAAAAATAAAAAACGACGACGAGTACACAAGGTGTGGGTGCATGATATATGCCAGAAAAGAAATGTATTTGGTGAATACCATCATTTGTTTAACGATTTGAAGAAAGATCCAGTCAAATTCTTCGAGTATTTTCGAATGTGTTTTGGAAAATTTGAAACATTGCTTAATATATTACGTGAAGATTTACAGAAACAAACCACAAAATTTCGAAGGCCAATTGAACCAGAAGAACGACTTGCTATTTGTCTCAGGTAATTATGATTTTTTGACATCTGATAATAATTTTATTATAATTAATTATTGTTTACACAATGAGATCGTGCTTTACCTCCAATCTAAGAATCTGTCCTATACCCGAATAGGGGGATGGGTAAACCACTATTGCTTGGCGGTAGTCTTTATAACTAGTATTATAATAATAATTAATAGTAATTAATTTATGTAAATAAAAAGTATTATAAATACAAAAGTTTGGATGGATGGGTGTGTTACTCGATCACGCAAAAAGGCTGAACAGATTTGGATGAAATTTGGCACTCAGATAGTTTATTACCTGTATGAATACATAAACCACTTTATTTATGTGACAATAAAAAAAATTGAGTCATAATTAATATATGATCAAACGAACTTCGAAAGTGAAGTTCGATCATTATTATATGAATAGCTCCATTCGAAGATATAGTATTACCATGTAGTTTCCCTAATGTACTAGGTAGTGTCGCACTTTTAGATTTATCGATTATTCTTACTAGATATTCGATTCAAAACGTCACTATTGCATCCCCTCTGCACTAGCTCTGCAGCTACTTCCTCATTTCTTTAGAGGTACCTATCATACCAAAACTTTTTGGGTTGAGGTGGGTAGGTCTTTATATCTTCGAATGGAGCTATTCATATAATAATGATCGAACTTCACTTTTGAAGTTCGTTTGATCATATATTATATTTTCATAGCTCCATTCTTCAGATATAGTATTACCATGTAGATGTTCAGAGAACTGGATGAATAGACATCTGTCATTAGTTTTGGTATGAGCTGGGTCAATAAAACAAACAGGTAAACTATAATCAGTTTTATTGCAATAACTTCTCATAAAGACATAAAAAATAAACAATTGTAAACTTCTTACCTAAACATATAACTATCACCTTTTTTTTTTTTTTTTTTTACGTGCGGAACTATCACCTGTCTTTAAATTTAATTCATCTCAGTACATCGGTTAGAAAATAATTCACATAACTAAGCTTAATTATTAGTTTCAATTACAGATCTAGCTAATTCTTGCGAAATAATAGGACGATTATAAAATTTGGCAAACGTCTGTGATGTGGCGGTCCATCCGGCAGTTTTTCGGATCGCGTCTAGTGACACTCCCGCCGCGTGAGCCGTCGAGGCTGCGGCGTGGCGTGTGCTATGAGCGCTGAACCTCGTCACGTCGACGCCGCTCCTGCTAACATGTTTTTGATCCATCGACTGATGGTTTGAGAGGTCACCGGTTTATGTGGACGTTTATAGGTTAGAAATAAGTTGGAAGAATCATTCCTTATATTCTTTGTAATTTCTAAGTAGTCTTCTAAGCATTTCGCCGGACAGATACTAGGTTTGTCAGTGAAATACGGTATGACTAATGTTGGTTGCTCTCTATTGACTGCTGAAGTTTTGATTAAATTTGTTATAGTTATTATGATCTATTCTTGATGAATTACAATACAATTTGTTTTAATTAAAGATAACGTCTGTACACGACTTGCTGTACAAAGAGCCAAAAGTGTAGCCAACTTTTTTGAGATTTGACATAATGTTAAATCTGTATGAGGAAACAATTTTTCTATGAAATCTAAAACTACCTGCGGATTCCATACAGTATTGTATTTAGGTATTATTGGAAAAATCAATACCTTGGTAGAAGAACTAGTGAAACCAGCGACTGTTAAATAAATTCGGTATAATTTTCATAAATTTATAACAGATTAATATTGAAAAACACTGTTACCCTCTTCGTGGCCAACACTCGAATGCCTGTCAAAAAAAACTCTGTGTTGCCATGATAAATATTTTTAACTCCCGATTCTGATTCTGTTAAAATTCCGGCTAACGCTAACAGACGGCCGTCGTGTTAATGGAATGACCCTATTCCGAATCGGCCATTCGAGTGTTGTATGTCTCTATACAATGATAAAGAAAAGAAAAAAAAAATCTAAATGTTACAACAAACACAAAAAAAAAATATACATATTTTAGTGTATCCCAAGTACCTATGTCATTTGACGATGTATGATTTAAACTAATTCGTTGGATTTACATACAGTGACGACGGTTGCCCTACTTCTACTGATGGTACCTATCTCTCAAATTATAATTATGAACAGTGCACGTTTTTATTTTAGTTCTAAGTAAAGTGCGATGGTTTTCTTAAGATGTTCAGGCTATCAGTCGACCTCTCACGAGCTGGTACTGCACGCAATTTGGGATGCCTGTGAAAATACAACATAATTATATTAATAACTCATTAAGTGTATCAAAAAGTTTTATTTGCGACGTCAATCATAAAAATATAAATATGTTATTAAGTGGTATGGTTAGACTTAGGACACCTCTGCTGTGGTGTTGTAGAATAAGTACTGAAGATAAAAGTAAGATTTCATTTCAGCATCGCTCTGTGACAATAGTCTCGATACATGTGAGCTGTATGTACATTAATATTTAATTAGATGATAAAAGTATTTATGATTAAAATATTTATTATACCATGATACAAGACCATCAAATTCAATAATATCGTAGACTGTTCAACGGTGAGCATATAATCAATAACAGTGTAAGTGGGTACTGAGCACTGCAGTCAGCAGCATATTTCAGTAACAATTCACACTGAGCACCGCAGTAAGCAGCATATTTCAGTGACAGTTAATGCTGAGCACCGCAGTAAGCAGCATATTTCAGCGACATTTGAGTAATACTGAGCACCGCAGGAAGCAGCATATTTCAGTAACAGTTGAGTAATACTGAGCACCACAGGAAGCAGCATATTTCAGTAACAGTTAATACTGAGCACCGCATGTAACGGCATATATCAGCAGACAGTGAGCACTGCAGCGATAAGCAGCTTTTCACAGGTTAATTATGATAAAACGTGCTACATGAATCATAGATATACTTACACGATATTATTCCCTTATTTGTACAATATTGGTAACAGCTCCTGTGATTGGTAGAGTTTAGACTTCTTGTAAAACCTGAAATAATTATTAATTGGATGTGGAAAGTCAAAACAGTCGTGGTACCTATTGTACTTGACGAGATAAGATTAAGGAGTATTAGTTAGGACAATAATCGAAGATGTTTAATTGTCACTATTAACTTGGTTATGATCATCATCAGTACTGTCGCTAGAGTCATTAGAATTGTTAAGATTCTCATCGCGGTCACTCTTGTCAGACGTGGAGAAAGTAATCCACTTTTTTAAACAGTCAGCTGGATAGACACCTTTGTATTTGCGTTTTGCGTGACCTTCAACTGTGGAAACTTCATAGCGATCATTCTTGAGGACGGCAGTTATCCGGAATGGTCCTCGGAACTTCGGGCATAACTTTTTACTCTTACCATTGGCAGGAAAGTGGTTATTAGGGATCATAACTAAGTCACCCTGGTTAAAGAATTTCGTGGGTGCTTTATTATTATCATAACGAGTTTTCATCGCATGTTGGTTCTTCTCCATATTCGCCATAGCCAAACTGCGTATTTTATCACGCGAAGCATCAAACTCGTTGACATTCAACTCATTATCCAATTCAGAGCCGGCTTCTTTATTTGTCTGGTCGCTTGATTCCTGGATAGAATTCCAGACGGGTCCTTCACTCGGGTTGGTTGTTCTTCGTCCGAAAACAATTTCTGATGGGGTAGTACCAGTACTCTTATTTAACGTATTATTTAAACTCCACTGCACTTTATTGAGGTGCAGGTCCCAGTCGCGCTCGTCAAGACCATGATTTGACGCCGCTAAGGATTCCAGAATTGTACGATTGTACCTTTCAATTTGGCCATTGGCCCTAGGCGTAGCGACAGCATTCAGGATATGTTTAGAGCCAATAGACTTAACAAAGTTCTTAAAGGACGACGAGGTAAAACTAGTTCCCCTGTCAGATATTATAATTTTCGGACATCCAACTGTGCTAAAAATGTCATTCAATATTTTAATAGTCACTTTGCTCTTTAAGTTTTTAACGGCCCTAATAAAAATAAACTTGCTGAACCCATCAATGACTCCTAATATGTATGAATTACCCTGCTTGCTTCGTACGAACGGTCCCAGATGGTCCATATGCAATGTGTAAAATGGAACGTTCCCCTTAGGTATCGGATGCAAATAGCCACTGCTCTTAGATGTCGACGCTTTATTATATGCACAATTAAGGCACGCCGAGACATATTTCCGTACAAATCTGCTCATTTTCGGGAACCAGTAATCGTTCTTCATTTTACTAAGCGTCTTGTCTAACGAAAAATGTCCCGCTTCGTCGTGGCAGATTTGACATATTCGCCACCTTGCACTATTTGGTACGACCCATTTCAGATCATCACCAACTTTTCTATAGATCTTACTATCTTTCAGGGTATAATTATCAATTATATCCTTTATTTCTTTACTATCAGTATCTAAAATATTCTTAACTAATTTTAGCTTAGGATCTGTCATTTGAACTGTATGAAGCCATTCAGTGGTGGTAACACTCATAATTTCATATTCTCGTGACTCGCTTAAATCTCCAGTACTGTCGCCCTGAATGGGGTTCCTGCTCAAAGCGTCTACATGCCGCATGTGGTCTCCCGGTCTATGCTCAATGGTGAAATTGTACTCCTGCAGTAAGAGCAACCATCGAGCAATACGAGGTACTAAATCTCTCTTTGTAAGAGTAGTTCTAAGGGCATTGCAGTCAGTATACACTTTGAATGGAATCCCTATGAGATAAGTCCGGAATTTCCTTAGTGACAGAACCACAGCAAGGGTTTCCAATTCATACGAATGTAGATGTTCTTCTTCCTTAGTCGTCTGTTTACTGTAGTACGCCACGGCTTTCAATGGAGATTTCTCATCAGGTCGCTGCAATAAGATACCGCCCACGCCTAACTTACTAGCATCGCAGTGAACTTCGGTATAGAACTTTGGGTCATACAGAGCCAAAATCGGCCGCTCTACTAATTTAGCTTTTAGGGACTGGAATGCTGCCTCTTGCTCTTGCCCCCATTCCCATGGTACATTAGATTTAGTAAGGGCAGTTAGCGGCTTTGCGATTTTGGCAAATCCGGCAATAAATCTGCGGAAAAAGCTAGCTAGTCCAACAAATTGTCTTATTTGATGTACGTTGGTTGGTGCGGGAAATTTAGAAACTGCCTCTATTTTCTTGCTGCCAGGTCTTAACCCATCATTGGATACTTCGTATCCTAGGTAATCTAATGTCTTTGCAAAGAAAAAGCACTTTGTTAAATTCAATGTCAACCCAGCGTTTCGTAAAGAGACTAGAATTTTACGCAGTTTCGTCAACCCCTCGTCAATGGACGAAGCCGGGGATAACAGATCATCCATGTATGGGATAGCTAAATTGTATCGATCCTTTCCCAACGCCTTATTGATCATGTGTTGGAACACGGCCGGGGCATTAACGAGCCCAAAAGGCATTCGGGTATACTCGTAATGCCCGTCCGGTGTCACGAAGGCAGTAAGGTGTTTAGATTTCTCGTCCATAGGTATCTGGTAATAGCCAGACTTCAGATCGAGGCTGGTGAAATACACTTTACCACTGAGACGATCTAATTGATCGTCAATAACCGGCATCGGGTAAGAGTTCTTCACGGTTTTCTTATTCAAGGCCCGATAGTCCACACATAGGCGGTGTTCCCCATTTTTCTTTTTAACCAAAACTATCGGACTCGCGTAAGATGAATTAGATTCTTGAACTATCTTAGATTCCAGCAACTCTTCAATTATGTCTCTAACGATAAGCCTTTCACTAAAGGGTAGCCGGTAGGGCTTATAGGATATTGGGGTACTGTCCTGTAAGTCTATATGCATTTCTGTTATATGAGTTGTCACCTTAGCCTGACGGCGGGGTACAAATAAAGTACTCAACTACAAAAGTTACAATTGTTTATTAAAAAAAAGAATTAATAAAAATATATTTTTTTTCTTTTTCAAAATAACTGTTTCACCATAATTTAAGATTTTAAACACTAACTAATGTCCCTAATGCTCTCAGGGGTAAGTCGCGCACTGTAAGTCACTTTCCTTCAAATCGTTCCCGGGCCATGCACACTTATCTTGTGAGGGCCAGTTCCGATGCGCTGGTCTTCGAATGAGGGTCCGTATCTGTCTCACGGCCGGTCCTCGGCGTAGACGGGTCTGGACGAGGTCGGTCAGTGGGTGAGGACCGAGGCTGCCGGTCGAGCTCAGGGCTCTGGCTACGGTGGCGGCTGTCTACGGTTGGCGATGGGCGAGCTGGCACTCCCAACTCTGGTACTCAGCCCGAGCGAAGTTCCCGGCTACCTGGGATGCGCCGACGAAACACATGAAGCGAGAACGGCCCCAACCCCCGACGCAGGCATAGCCCGGTACGGTGTCGGTACCATCCTCGAATTAATTTAAAAAATACGCGGAGTGGAGCGATGACCCTTACAATTCTTTAAAAACAAGAACCGAACAAAATATAGTACAACCAATTATAAGGGTTTGAACCCCTAACCAGTTTTTAGCAAGTCGGTCATCCTTCCACTACGCCATGAGTACAATTAAAATTATTACATAGAATATAAAAACATATGTGGGTGACTATAAGAACTTATGGAAAGTAAAGCTACTTTTGATAATATTATAATGGAAGGTACATTGGAAAATCATGACAAAAATAGTGATGATGTCAACAAACATTTTACATACATTTATACTTGTTTATATACTAAGAAGGTGTTCTTTTGAATCACTTAGACCAATTTATTAAACAACAAGTATTTACTAGGTTACCGTTCACTATAACGGGACAAAACTCTACTGTTATGATTATTGATTTTAACTAGGCGTAGCTATGTATGACGTTAAGGAAACATTTACGAGTTGATTTGCGCAGTTTTAAAGGAGACAGATTAACTTTAGTAATTATAAGTATATGCTACTACTGAAACACTTTAGGACAGCGGATTTCAACTAAAATTTACACTCAATATTTATGTAACAAAATGTTGAGGTAGACACACAGTGGTTAACTTAATCTATTGGACTTTCTTCGGAACCGGATTACAATGCTAGGTATAAAACTAGTGGAATTCTCAAATAATTTAGTTTACGTTCTTCCAAAATCTACCACGTTTCTTGTCAGATCCCGACGTATCGACATATATAGATATATTCGCGATGGGAACAAAATCACTATTAGAAAATTATAAGGATGTTTTAGTACTCTAAGAAAAAGGTTAGTGAACACTTGTGGAAATGAATCGAATCGACACAGACATGAAGGATAGTTTGCGACAACAATATTAAAGATATAATTTATAATTCGCTTACCGGGATTGTAATTAACTCGTGATTCCAATATAAGGCGATGTAAACACCTCCGCTAAGGTGTTAATGCTATTCTTATAAAATTGATACACCAACAGACGCGTGGGAATTCAACTCACGTAAGACTCACTCACTCGCGACTGGGGTCAATCCTAGCGTTACGAATACTCGTGACGGCAAAAAAAAAAATCCCTTTTGTTCTACTCCCCTATATTTATATAGCTTGACCCGGATCCGACTACCCTCGTCGAAGTTTCTATCGCTGTTTCGTGTTCGCGAAGGATCTCTCGCAACAGGGACGGTGCTATTTGAGTGAGCAGGTAGTCCGAGCCGACTTACGCCTCGATTCGGTCGAAGCGTGAGATGGTGTTATTTGTGAGAAGGAGACGAAGCGCGTCTGATTACGTTTATCCTATTGTCCCGGCGCAGATCCGTCTAGATGTTTCTACCTTGGGTGAATGTTATTGCGAGCGAGCGCTTCCGCTTTGACCGTAAAAGGTGACGATTTGAACAGCGATGCGCTGCCATATATGGTTGGTTAATGGCGATTGGTGGGTTTATTCTAGAACTTCCCATACACTAATGAATGCGCCCGGCTTTCGTTTATATTTAATGTAGTCGACGAGTCTGTTTGTGCGTGTAAACGTACCCCTTTTAGTTTTAGTATATTTTTACAAGTTAAATGTATATATTTTTTTTTTTTTTTTTATTTTTTTTATAAAGTACTGTGTGTGTTTATTTTAAATATTTGTTACCACGTAACAGAGTCATCCCTAATTCATCTAAACTTAATGCAAAACAGTCTCTAAACTCATTCAGTAAGTCCAATAATTGTGTTTTATATTCCTGAGTTAAATCTTCACCTATATTTAACATATCTATAGTGATAACCGTATTGGTCCTTTTGTCATTGTTAACCTCACAGTCAGCTAAAGTCATTTTTCTTACCTCGAATTCGACGGGTGGTTTTTTCGTAATTGACTCCGCTCCTATCGGTACCATTCGTGCACGCGCTAAAAGTCTATCTTTCTTTAATTTAACATCTTGACTTGACAGAGTTACAACAGGTATGTATCCCGTTCTATTTTCGATGAAGTAGAGACCAGGCAGAATCATGATTTCCTCTCCTTTTTTAAGTGACGTATTCCCTGGTATGTATATATGTCCCGTATAGTCAATATCACATCGTATTTGGATAACCTGCATGGCTTTTAAGGTCACATCCTCAATGTTGTAGATTAATATCTTCTCCAATTCCGTTGTGCCAGAGTGGAGAATAAGGCTAGAGCTCGTCTTGTAAACTGTAACATCTGACATCTCCGTGACATTTTGGCCCACAAGTAGATCCGAGCTTAGAAATTCGTCAGGAACAACGTAGGCATCTATTGTCGCCTTTATAAAATCCAAAGCCAAATCTATTGAAACTTTTCCCATAGGATGTAAAGAGCCAAATGCAAATCCTTTTATAAGAGGTAAGTCCTTATCATCTAGTTGTAAGTGTAATTCTTGTGCTACACTCCATTTAATGATTGTGCATTGACTTCCGAAATCCACAAACGCAGTTTTCTTTTGATCGTTAATTTTAACAATTTTGTTATAAATATCTCCAGACTCTTTTCGGGCGGTTATATGCTGTACTTTAGACACTACTGAAATTTCGTTTGTACGAGTATTTTCCAGGTTCGTCTCTGATTTCATGTCGGCGTTTGCATTACGTCTACAGTATGCTGCCATATGACCCATTCGAGTACATTTAGTGCATTTTTGGGGTTCTTTACGGCATTTTGGAGCCGTGTGTCCTGGTTCGGAACAGTTGTAGCATACGGGTAGTAGCGCTAGCGGATTTATTATCCTTGCCGAAATCAATATTTTTATTTGCTGGAACTTTTGTCATTGAATTTGGTTTCTTGACATCCTTACCCGGATTCTTTCCGGTTATACTCCGGAGATATCTAAGAAGTTTGCTTGGTCTTTCGAAATTAGCCCCTTGTGCATTTAGCCTTATGTTGTGATCGAATATACCCTCAATGACGCAGTCGACCGCATCTTTACCTTTTATGTTACAGTGACTTACCAGTTTTATTTTATCATAGAAATACTCTTCAAGAGTTTCTTCTCTACGACTTCTTCTTGCTAACATTTCTTTAAGCCTATCTGCATAATTCCAATCATCTGGAAAATTTTGTAATAGTTTACGCTGCCATTTTTTCCAAGTAAAATTGAGCGATGATAACCCTTCATACCATTGGCGTGCTAGTCAGGTCAATTTTGGCAAGGCATGAAAAATTGTCTGCTTATCACTCCATCTATAAATTTTTGCAGCTTCATTGATTTTCTTAAGCCATGCTTTGGTCGTCTGAGTCCGCTGGCTAGGATCGAATTTCGGTATCACGTCATGAGCTCCTACAAACGTGTTACGCCTGTGGTTACTAATGGCATCTATAAAACGGTCCATGGGATTTTTGCGATACTTGTATTTATCGCGTGATCCTTTTCGGTCCCGACGTTTCGTAATTCGAGATCTAGACCTCGAGCGGCTCGTTCTAGATGTAGAAGTCATAGATGATGAGCCGCTGCTTGTCGTTGTCGAGCTTTGTGAGGTGCTGCTACGATTCCGCCTTGAGTCACTAGAGGTTGAGGTCCTTGTTTTATTGCCTCGTGTTTTACGAGAACGACGAGTGCGTTTGGACCGAGACCGGGATCTACCGACGCGGCGACGCTTATTACGAAGCACTGTTCGCGAGCGGTAACGCGCGTATTTCCGCATTGCTTTTCTATCACGAGATCTAGGCCTAGACCCAGATCTTCCGCGGGTATCACGTGATCGACTCCGGACAGCTTGTGATGGTGATCTCATTCTCTTTCTTTTGTCCGAGTAACCGGTCACTGAGGGAGTGTAAGCGCTACACTCCGAATCAGGCATGACGGGAGTAGTATCAAGTAATTACGTTCTTCACAACTAATAATGAAGCTAATTAAGTATACAAGTCAAGGTAAGTATATAAATATTCGTTCATTCAGTAGGAAGGAATATTAAGGGACAGGAAAAATAATATTTTATTTTTCTATTGTGTAGGTAGAAATAAATAAAATACATATGGTCGCATTTAGGTGCGATACATACCTAAATACGATCATGATTTTGAAGTTTAAGTAAAAGTTCTCCTACTAGGACACCCCGCAACAATCAGATATGAAACAACACATAATATGTAGGTACCCACCTAATTACCATCTGGAATCAATATCGTAGCAATGGGCGAATGCTACTGGTAAGTACTTAAAAGAGTCTTAAGTATTGGGGCACCTTTTAAATAACATTGAATTATATTAAGGATACTTAATTAGTTTAACTAAGTCATAATTTAATTTGGTAGGTTTGAAAATTAAATCATAGACACATAAATGAAGTGACTTGTAACATGTGTTAACAATGAGGAATTTAATAAAATTTAATTTTCCATCAATAAAGTTACTCAAAATGTTTATCAATCTTATCCATTCAGCTTAAAACAGAAATCAGATGCACTAAAAGTACATAAAGTAACACAACCTTGTGTTTTCGAGGTCTAGTATAGGTAGTGAGCAGGTACACAGGTAAGCAGGACTACTACCTATTTAATGGTTACAATTTATAATATTTTGAAGCAGTCCCCTATTTTCCAGTAGACAATAGTAAAACTAAAACCGGAGCCAATGCACGGAAAATATATTACATGGGTAGGTATGTAGTCCAACGTTGTTGTCATGAATGTTATGACTAAGTAAATTATAAAATAGTAACGTAACCTAACCATATTTTATTGTTATAAGTATTGTTCAATGTTTAGTTCAGGACTAATTGCTTCAATCCTCTCAGAGCCTACGTCCTCAGCTAATTAAGAATAACATAACCTTTTCACACTGGTTGTAAGTCGGGATATAAATAATAAATAACAATACGTCATAAACAAACATGTCACACTGCCGGACTACACTTTTATTTTAAATAGTATGATACTTCGTTTAATCAGGTAATACCTACCTTTTTTTTATCATTGTGGGTAAGCACGTCCTTGACTTTGGTAACGGTGAAATATTTATTAATATCCTCCTTCTATCCCACTTCTGAATTATTGGAAAAATCAATACCTTGGTAGAAGAACTATTGAAACCAGCGACTGTTAAATAAATTCGGTATAATTTTCATAAATTTATAACAGATTAATATTGAAAAACACTGTTACCCTCTTCGTGGCCAACACTCGAATGCCTGTCAAAAAAAACTCTGTGTTGCCATGATAAATATTTTTAACTCCCGATTCTGATTCTGTTAAAATTCCGGCTAACGCTAACAGTATAGACGGTCTACATTTAAAAACCCCTTTTAATAATCGTGACACCTGTTCATCTGAACCTATGTTATTACCTAGAAGCAGGGATATAGCTGAGCGATGGCTATTTAGCGTACCATAAGAAGCTCCACTCTCATATTGTTTAGTCAGAAACAACATTACGGCTGCTTTTGGTGCTTCCAAGTAGTTAAGGTGGTTTTTTAAACAGTAATTCCACCATAGCTTAAAGGTTGTGTTATATTGTTTGACAGTATTCGTTGCCAGCCAGAGATCGTCAACTGTATCGCTTCTGATGGAACTCCTTGTTTCGTGAAGGCTTCCCGGAGACAATGGCTGCTGCCAGGGTAGTCTGCGCGGGTAGATGTATCCTGTAAGCCGACCGTATTGCATTTTAAGAAAAATGATTTCTGATACTATAATACTATTCAACAAAGGGAACCATACTTGTGTAGGCCAGTAAGGAAAAACAAATATTCCTGTAGATTGTTCACTAACTATTTTTTGTAAACATTTTTGAATGATTGCACAAGGAGGAAAGCAGTAAAAATAATACTTGGACCATGATATCGTAAATGCATCTACAGTAAGCGCGTCCGGGTCTGGTTTCCAGGATATGTATACCCGACATTTGGCATTGGTGCGAGATGCGAACAAGTCTATATCAGTTTCACCAAATTCATCGATAATTTTTTGAAAAGCATTCGAACATAATTCGATTTCAGTGTCTGGATTAACTTTCCTTGATTCCATGTCAGCTTCTTTATTGTCTTTAGAGTTTATATACGATGCAAACAACCACAAGTTGCACTCTTCGCACCACTGCCAAATGGACCTTGCTAAGTCGTTTAAATGTGGGAATTGTATACCGCCCATTCTATTAATATAACTAATGGCCGTGGTATTATCTATTCGCATCAATATAGCGCAATTTTTTACATTTAGGGCAAAACATTTAAGGCCAAAAAATGCTGCTTGAAGCTCCAAATAATTAATGTGATATTTTTGTTCAATTTTTTTCCAATGACCATTAGCGCGCATTTTGTTGCAAACTGTGCCCCAACCTGACCTTGACGCGTCTGTGAAAATTTCTAATTTGTATATTAGAGGTGTAATATAATTTTTGGAAACTAAAATGTTTCTTTCCCACCAGTTTAAATCAGGCAAAATACTACTCGGGAGTTCCATAATTGCATCGTAATTATTGCTGTGTTTTTTCAAGGCGAGATATTTTTGTCTTTCAAATATCTTTGTGTATAGCCAACTGTATCTCATTGCCGGACATGCGGCTGTCAGAACACCTACAAATTGTGAGAATTCTCGAATGGTGCATTTCTGTAATGCTTGAAATTTTTGTATTAGATTTAGTATGTGAGTTTTTTTGTTTTCTGGTAAGAACATAGTCATTTTTTCTGTATCAAACATATAACCTAGAAATTTACATGATTGTTTCGGGTCTAGTGAGCTTTGTCGTAATTTATAATAAAACCTAAACATTCAAGGATTCTCACAGTTTCGTTCACGTTCAAAAGACATTTTTCGTACGAGTTCTCAATACATAAGGTATCATCTAAGTATGTAACTGAGCTAAAACCCTGTTTTCTTAAATAACCGATTACTTCTTTCATTATTTTTGTGAATGTTCTAGGTGCCGATGATAAGCCGTAGGGAATTGCGTTAAATTCATACGTAATTAAGTTTTGTCTTTCGTCTTCAATTTGAAACCTTAGATACTTTTTATGTTCTGGGTGTACAGGAACTAATAAGTAACTCTTTAAGATCAATACTAGCCATATAACTATTTTTCGATAACAACGTACATACACTTCTGTAATCCTCCATTTTAAAATGTTCATTCTCTATGTATTTATTAAAACATTTTAAATTAAGAATGAATCGGTCTGTCCCATTAGGTTTTGGAATCAAAAATATAGGTGAAATAAATTGTTCCGTACTGTTTTGACACTCTGAAATAGCTCCTAAGTCAAGAAGATTATTTAACGCA
This sequence comes from Cybosia mesomella, assembly GCA_946251805.1. Taxonomy (NCBI): domain Eukaryota; kingdom Metazoa; phylum Arthropoda; class Insecta; order Lepidoptera; family Erebidae; genus Cybosia; species Cybosia mesomella. The sequence goes on from OX276411.1 coordinate 13,366,683, forward strand.
AGTTGCATCTTTTGTTTTTCTATAACAGATAAAGATTTATTCCGTAAATGGGGTCGTGTAATATTATTTATTAATGGGAGACGGTAGCCGTTTAAAATATAATCTAACACAGTTTTATTGTTTGTTATGTTAAGCCAACAAGTATAATAGTATGTTAATCGACCTGCATGTACCTGAACTATTGACGTGTTTGGGCACGTTGTCTGGAGACTGTGGCTGTCCTCGCCTGCGACTGCACTGCTGGCGGCGGCGGTGGCGGTGCTTGAGGGCGAAACTGTCAGTTCAGGTGTACTCTGTTCGTCGTGTATGCTCCGCGCCCCCCCCTGCTCGCCGACGACGGATATCGAGGAGGAGGAGGTGTCCAGTTTCCCGTGGGTCTGATTTTTGATTGAGGTTGATTTTGATTCATTTTTTGCGGTATATTTTGATTTGCCAACCTAACCTAACCAATCCTAACTGATTTTGTTTTACCTCCATCTTTTTATCTCTCGCTCGAACTGCTTCTGCAACAGCAGCAGCTATCTCTGGGTTCAAACATGGCGATTTCAGTAATCTGCAGTTATCAGGAACGTGGTGTTGCTTCAGAAGGTTGTCTTTTGCTTCTTTTGTCAATCCTTTCTTTAGTATAGGTAACCAGCGTTGAGCCAAATCATTATGAATATTGGCTCCATATTTAGGGCTGTCTGCAATAGGATCCCCTAATGCAAGACGTATTTCTGGATCAAGTTCAATAGGTGCATTATTATATACATATTTAGAGGTTTCTGGAACCACATTAATTTGCTCGAGTGGAGGCTGTGGAGCATCAGATGACTCGACATCATTTTTTGTTTCCTCCGCGTTTACCGGCGAATGCGATGGTTCGCATAATATTGGTGCACTCGATAACGATATCGTGCTGGGTATTATTGGCAACGAATCATCCGGTACATTATGATAATCATAGTTTGTATTTTCAATGTCCTCAACATTATAATTTTCGGGTAGTTGCATATCTGAAAATGTATAGTTTAATTTTAATATGTATTTTTATATTCACATTTAGGTAGGTAGAATAAAATAATAAATTCATTTACAATCGTAATTCAAATTTACATCATTTATTTGCAAAAAATCTGTTGCACTAATGTTCACACATACATGTATGTATTTTGCCTTCGTGAATGACTTTCGGTCAACCTCCAAGCTTTGATTTTTCGCCATGTCTAACCTTCGTGTGTAACTCGCGGTTACCCTCCAGGCAGACTTATAGACGCCGTATCATATTGCACACACTTTATTTCGTAATAATATACGTACGTAACACTTTAAGAACATAAAAACTTACCTTGGTTTTCGATATCAGATTCCGAGTCGGAAATTATTTTATTTCTTCGCCGTTTGTGCACTTTTTGTTTTTCTTCTAGCTTTTTAATTTTTTCTTTATAACGTTTAATTTTTTCTTCCGCCTTTCGTTTCGGCATATTTGAAACGTAACGGTTTTATAGTAACTAGCAGTACGTGCGTTCACTACCACGCACAAAAAAGGAATGAGGAAGTAGCTGCAGAGCTAGTGCAGAGGGGATGCAATAGTGACGTTTTGAATCGAAAATCTAGTAAGAATAATCGATAAATCTAAAAGTGCGACACTACCTAGTACGTTAGGGAAACTACATGGTAATACTATATCTGAAGAATGGAGCTATGAAAATATAATCATATTTATTAGTAATTCCCAATAAAGTTAACATTAACATTACACAGTAACAATTATTTATTTTTTGGAAAATGCAGAAATTGTTCCATGATTTCAGAACCTTGTACATCATGTTCTTGTACTTCATAAACTTGTCCTTCATATACTTGTTGTGACGAGTTAGATAGCATCGATGCCGTAGTAGGTGATGCTTGAAATGATGCTTGTCCAGAGGTCCGTAAAGGTTGAATGGACGAGAATTGATTATTTTGACTTAAAATCACGGCTGCAACTGGCTGTTGATTTATGGTTTGCATATTTTGGGACTCTCTACTCGCATGCGATATATTATTTGTATCACCTTGTCTGCAAAACAAATCAGCCTCAGCATCGTACACAATTTTAAACACCGCACCCTTAACCCGCATCTGAACATCTTTCGGGAATGTTGTGACTGTTTTCCCCAAGTTTGTGAAAAAATCTACCATAGTATCATGGCCTTGGTTAAGCGATTGATACTTTTTTTCTAAGTATGATTGGAACAGAGTTTGTGTCGGTGGAGGCGACTGAGAGATTCTGTCTGTCTTCTTCTTTTTGGTGATCCTACTCGAATCAGTTTCACTGACTTGGGATCTACTTATAGGTGGTGGTGACATGACTGATGCTGAGTTTGATGTTAGTGGTGACATGGCTTGTGAATCTGTTGCTGAACGTGGTGACAGGACTTGTTCATCATCACTCAAAGATGGCAAATTTGTTAAATTTTGTTGTGTGTCATTACATATAAAGGGAGAGAGAAAGCTCAGTTCCTTACAGGTGGTTTGGTCTGAATGTCAAAATGTACTGATCTACATAAAGTACGTATTTCAAAAAGAACTTTTCCCAAAATGACTGATTTTCTATAGGTCTTCATTTTTAAATGTCGGAAATGAAACTGTCAAATGTATGTACAGTCACGCTCTTTACTATATCTTTAAAATATATTAAAATAAAATCACATTCTTTAATAGACAAACGAAACAAAAAACACTTATCCATAAAATAATGTCTGCTAGTTTAGTGTAAACGCTTTTTTAAAGTTGTGATATTTTCTAAAAATTGGATTTCAGTAATATGACCGGATTGCAACTCATTGAACTGTTTTTGATATTTCTTATGAAATAAAATATCACGCCGTCGTCTAGTTGCACCACTGAACAATGAGTTTATTATTCTGGTGTCTTGATATTTCGCCTCTTTTTTTAGTTTATATAAAAATTTGCCCAGGGTAGGCTTGTGCGGCGTGCGTTCAATCTCCTATGCCAGCCCTCGACAGCATTATTCGTACGATGCTTATCATTTCCGCATCCAAAAAAAGACGCACACAAACTCATCCATTGCTTATCAAAGTACTTTTGAAATTTCATCATTTCAGGAGATTGGGGGAACAAAACTTCCTAAATAAAATGTTTTCTTTAATCTTTATGTCTGTAAAGTACGGATATAAATAATTGTTTAATATTTTTCATACATTTTTGCCCATCCTCCTTTTAATGTATTTTTATCCATTTTAACGCACAACAGAATTAAATAAATTACGTGCGTAAGCGTCATATTTTTATTTAAAATGTATACATAATGTAAAAAAGACGTTCGTTCAAGTTTCCACAGGAGCTGTCACCGAGAAAATAAAGAATTAGAAATACTTAGTATAGCTACAAAAAGTTAAAACGTGTGTAGCACGACGTTGGCAGGTCCTGACTGATTACTTGATGTGGTGGGTACAGTAGGATAACCTTCCTTTAGAAGTGTAGTGTACTACGTTTTTCGATGAAATTTTGATATTTGAATGTTCTAACGTCACCACGAGTGGCTTATAACTCTCCGGTAGACCGGCTAAGATAATGATGGCGAGGAATTCATCATCTTTTTTACTCAGTCTGTAAAAATACTGGAATGACAAGGTGCGGAAAATGTATTGTTTTTCAAGTGTCATTACAAAGTCATGAGTGGCCAGTAAAACCCTGAAGGTTTCCATCGCACTCTTAAGGAGTATGTAGGTATATCTTTTGAATTGAGAGCTATTTCGAGGGTGATGTATGCGGAATTCATTTACGGGTGTCCCGCACTTAAAGATAATGTAGCTGAATGTACCTATTGTGTCAGGCTTTACGGATTTCCGACATTTAATAATGAAGACCTGTAGAAAATCAGTCATTTCGGGAAACGTCCTTTTTGAAATACGTACTTTAACCACCCGTAAGGGCTCAGTTCTTTTTCAAATCGAATTGGTTTTATGTTAGTGGCTGCCTGGCCACTCTTCGTTAGACGTAGTTTTTTGGGGCGTCGATAATTATCGCGAATTCTCTTCCATCTCTCTTTACAATTTGCCGCTGGAACAAAATAAAAAGAATATCAGTCAACAAACATAGAAATGACTTCAATGAACTCTACGCTTATGGCAATGGATGAAGTGAGGTGCTCTAACTTATTATTCGCGGAGAAATCGCGTAACATTCACACAAGAAAAAAATAGAATTGAATTGAGAACCTCCTCTTTTTATGGAAGTCGGTTAATAAAATGTGCTTTTGTTTTAGGTTTTTGGCCACGGGGAATTCATTCAGGTCGCTGTCTTTTAATTATCGACTCGGAGAAAAAACAGTAAGATATATCGTTTATGAGACTTGCTCGGCGATATCGAACAATATGAAAGTACCTACACCTTCCGAAGAGGATTGGAAACAGATAGCAAGAAAATATTGGGAAAAATGGAATTTTCCTAATTGTATTGGATAGCTGGATGGCAAACATGTTGTTATCGAATGCCCCGCAAATAGTGGCTCGAAGTATTTTTGTTATAAAAAAACATTTTTACACTACTCGATATAGGCGGCCTTGGAAAGAATTCTGATGGCTGTTTATTTGCCAATTCTGTCGTGGGGAAATCATTGGCACAAAACAAATTAAATATACCTGATGACAAGGCACTGCCGGGTACCGAGGAAATTATGCCTCATAGTGGGAGACGCAGCCTTTCCGCTACAGAAACATTTAATGAGACCGTATCCTGGAAATCAATTAACGGACGAAGAAAAAAAAATTTTCTACTACCGACTAAGTAGGGCCCGCCGAACCAGCGAAAATGCTTTTGGTATATTAGCTAGAAGGTTTAGAATTTATGAAAGGCGGTTATCTATGACTCCTGAACATATCAACATTGTTGTAGCGGCAACATGCTGTTTACATAACTTTTTGACAAATATCCCATCGTATTGGTCACAAGATGATCTCAGAGAAACTGTGAACGAGGGACTAGTAAATTTACCAATTATTGGAGGTAATTCATCTCAAGTCGCTTTCGCAATTCGCAACAAATTCAAAAGTTATTTCGTATCTCGTGCAGGCTCATGTCCATGGCAAATGACAGTTGTGAACAGAGGATATCGCCACATAGACCGAGACCCAGATATGCAAGCGCAAGAAGAATAAATATAATTATAAATTAATAATAAGTTACTTATTATTGCGTAAAGTTTGATATACTTATAATATTTTAAAAATGTTTGAATAAAAACATAAACCGACTTCAATGAAGTCTTCGCTTGGAGGTGCTTTGAGGTGCTCCGACTCCAGTGAAGTCTGTTTATGTTTTTTTATTTAAACATTTTTATTTCACCATTTTTTCATGTGAAAGACTAATTTAAGTACACTTAACTCTCTGTATGATAATAAATAAACCGATTTTGATGAAACTTACAGATTTCACTCAGTTGAATAATACCTAGTTTAACAAAAAAAAAGAATTACTTAAATCGGACTAGTAAGTATCTGAGATATGTGAGAAGAAATATTGTACCTGTCTAATAATAATACACAATAACATTCCCTATCTCAAAAACTTTTGAACCGATTTTGATGAAGTTTGCACCATTCCCTAAGTTGAACGATACCTAGTACAACAAAAAAAGAATTATTTAAATCGGACTTACACTTTTGGAGACGTGGACAAACATACAAACATATATACACTTTTAAAATTTGGCACAGGTCTATAATAGAAGCTGATATAGACTAACATATCCCAAAAACTGGGCATTTCTGGAAATATTACATACATACGGGTCGAAAACCTATAATTTAAATGAATAGGTACTTACGTGTTTCATTCAAAATCTGTGCTATTTCTTGCCATATATTCATGCGCCGCTGCTCATCGTGATATCTAGGGTCTCCTAGATCATACAGTTCTCTATACTTTTGCACTAAAGAAATAAGCAGTTCTTCGTTCATTTTCGTTTATTTTTATTAGCACGGCACGTGCGCTCACATCCGCCTGCCTGCGTCGGCTAGACGGATCGGGGCGGGTCGCAGCGCACCGCCGACAGAAATACGCCTGCGAAGCGATCCGCCAATGCGTTGCCGCCCGCCGCGCTCCGATCCGTCGCTAATAAACGATATTTCATACAAAACATAGCCAGGCGTATTTTTGCGTTGCGATGCGGCCCGACCCGATCCGCCTAGTGGACGCTAGCCTTTAGACTGTGGCGAGTATGGTTGTGTATACTGAACTATTATTCCTTTGTTTCTTGTGTACTCATACATTTTTTCATTTTTAAATTCTCCACCGTTGTCACACCTTATTTTCTTCACTTTGTTTCCTGTTTGCTTTTCAATCCTCTGTACATACTCTATAATGTTGTTTGTGGCTTCATTTTTCCTTTTTATTAAGTAAATTTCGGTAAAATGCGAATAATCATCTATTATAGTATGATAGTATACCTCACCATTGGATGTGAGTGTTGTCACAGGCCCAGATAAATCTGTGTGCAGCATCTCACCAATGTAGCTTGATCTTGACCTTTGTACTGAGTGAAAGGGAAGCCTTGTTGCTTTTCCTTCCATACATGGACCACACTGCTTGTCCGAACTCGGTAGCTGTAAAATTCCTAAATGTTTTCGGTTAGCATGACCTAGCCGCAAGTGCCACAGGTCTTTTTCATTATTAACAGAATAACATTTCTCTGTAGAATGTGTCAGATTTATTCCATACAGGTTACCTAATGCTTTACCATACATTACATTATTTTTGTTTACAATTTTAACAGAATTCTTTAAAAAAGTTACAGAATTACCCTTTAATATCAACTGTTTTATTGATAAAAGGTTGTGGGATAAGCCCTTAGTAATAATAAGTGCATTTATATCTATTTTTATGTTATCATACTTAACAATTAAAGTACCTCTTTTGTCAGCTACTATGTATTGGCCGTTGGCCACATATATTTTCACATGACTTTCTAATTGTTGAACATTTACCATAAATTTCTCATATTCTTTCATAATTAAATGTTGTGATGCTCCTGAGTCTACCATAAACATAATGTTATTTGATGAATTTATAGATAATACATACTCACTAGCAATAAATGATACCTTGCTCTCAGATTCTGTTACAGCACTGGAACCTTCATGTCTTCTTGACTGTCCTCTCCCTCGCAATGTTGTATGTCTTTGTGCTTGTCCTCGGGAACCTCGGTATCCTTTTCCTCTGCAATTTGCTGGTTTATGTCCTCGGATTCCACATTTGTAACAGCTCCGAAATGCTCCTTGTGACTAACTATCCTCTCCATTTACATCTTTTTCCTTTACCTCTGCATCCAAGAGTCTGGTCTCCACAAATTCAATGTCAATTTGCTTTCTCCGTTGCCATTGTCTCTATACTAGTGATGACATTGTCATATTGTGGTGGCATCGACGACAGAAGGTAGCATACTTTATCAATTTCCTCTATAGTGCACCCTGTTGCTGACAGTTCAGTCAATAGACTATCAAATTTTAGAAAATAATCTTGAAGTTTTTCATTTGCACCGCACTTTTGGGTGATGAGTCTTCGTTTTAAATGTAATTTGTTGAGTATACTTTTCCTTTCAAATGTACTTTCAAGTTGATGTATCATTTCTCGTACAGTGTTACACTTCTTAACAATTTCCAAGTACTTGTCGGTCAGACATTGTACTATCAAGCTCTTAGCTTTTGCATCCAACTTCGAATAATTTTCATCTTTTTGCTCACCTTTTTTGTCTTCCATCACGCTCCATACACCTCTTTCTTCTAGAAGAAGCTTTATGCGAAATTTCCAGTTGTTGAAATTTATTTCACCGGCGCCAAGACGCGGCCACATCTCTCGTTGCTCTCGCACGTGGTCGCTCATATTTTGTTTGTTTTTACAAAATATGATAATATTCTTGTAGTTATCCTTATCTTTGAGATATATTAGCACCAGTTTGCGTCTATTAGAGCAGTGGAAGCGTTTGCTGGTATTTATGTTTAATTAAATAAAAGAGAACACGTCTTAGCTTGTACGCCATTTTATTAGCAGCAAAAACACAGAGTAAGTAAACACTCACAGAGTATAAAAGTCTATCTTGTTTTAGTATTGCTTGAATACTTTATTTTATTTATTTAAATAACAACAACGTATTTAGTTATCCGACATCTTTATTAAGTGCCCTCGTCAAAACTGGTTCATACCATAGATACCCAAACAATATTGATTCACAGTGAGGGCCTTTTGCCAACCATAAGCACTCCACATAACATATCTTATATCTACTAGTCAGCATAGATACAGAAGAGTGAACATTCAACACGTACTCCTACCGACCCATTAGTATTGCTAGACTAGGTGTGTAAACTCTTTGAGCGCATCGTAGCGAAGTGACATGTCGAGCACCTTATGGAACTGGGACCGAATTTGAGGGACAACTATCAAGGATGCGATCAGGTGTGCGAGGGCCTGGAGGAAGCAGTGGCCCGGGGTGGGTGGTGCTGGCATTGTCTCTTAATACGCCTTCAACACCTTGTCCTGGTACTGCATCAGAGAGGCCTCTTCCATATTGTCGGGGCTTCCCTTTCGGAGAGAGCCATAATCTACCCAAGCAAGGTAGGGTTCGATCAGCGAGATATGTCACGATAAAATTACAACTCTGAATTGCATCCGTGCGAAGCCGGGGAGGGTCGCTAGTAAATTTACAATTTGTACACGCCTTTACCTTTCCACTGAGTTACAAATTCATTCCAATGAGTGAAATGTTTCTCAGCGGACGTAACGCTTCCATGTGAGATAATTACAAAAAATGATTTCACAGGTATTGTTTTTGACTTTGCATAAACTTCGATTTAAATTTAGAGTATAAACCTTAATTTTAATCATAAACAAATAAAACGTTGAACGTTAAGAATATAATACCAACTGCCCTTGGTTCACTAAAAATTCATAGTTGTTGGCGGCAATAGTGACCTTGAGGTGAGGTGAGGATTAAAATACTATATTTAGTGAGTTACATAACATTTTCCTAGTTTACGAGTACTTTCAGAACACCATAAAAACTATAATTTAAGGAAAACCTCAAAATAAAAACCATAAATTATGACAAAACTAAGGCCGTAGACAGCACTTTTAAATTATGAGAGGTGGAGGGTACCTGCTCTTTTATTGTTGGTTTCCCGGCCGGGGCGGGAACGGGCTTCTTGTCCGGCGCAGCTGCCTTCTGCGCCGGGGATGTCGTTGACTGCGTTGGTTGTGCAGCCTGGTTGCGGGCCGACGATGATGACGACGGCGGCGCCCGAGATGGTAGTGGGCGCGAACCTCCGGCCCCCGGGGGGCTGGGGTTGCCCTTCGCGGCGGGACGATGGGGAGAAGGTCCCCCCATGGTCCCGCGTCACCGCACGACGCTTATCCTACTTGACCGAGCTCTCCCGACAAAAACCACAACGCGCGGGTGGCGCGAGAAAAAGTCGCAAGACTTCGCCCGCACAAACCGCACGCCGCGGGTAGTATCGAAAAGTTCGGTCGACGAAACGCACTGAGACCGTCCTAACGTAACCCGAGCGTTTTCCGAGCGCCGAAAAACGCGGATGCCGCCACGCCGACACGACCTCGGTGTATACTGCAGCGCCAAGAACTTGACGCTGCTGAAGACACCGAGGTGAGGAACGCGCAAGGAGGTTCGTACGTAAATACACTCGCAGCTCGGCCGACACTACGAACAGCGGTACGGACGGGACTGTCCTCAGGAGCGCGTCCGTATTATAAGGTATTCTTTTATACACATGTCTTGCATTTCACACAATTGCACTGCGGCGTCTATCCCGATTGGGCGTATATCCCGGACTTACCCTACGACTATTCATGCGACGGTGCCAACCTTCTAGCGCATTTGTCGTTCTATGTTTCTGACCCGTAAAACTACCTAAGTACTGACGGAGATATTGTGGGATACCACTGTTTTTGGTAATACTGTATAAAACGTTGCATTTCAGGTGTATCTGTTGTTTTACTAAGGATAAGGCGCCATGCTTCAGGAATGAAATCAGCTATTTAATAGTATTTTTCAAATGCATTTTTTATCTTTTTTCCAAATTGCAGCATTATAGCAACCGCTAACTTTTGCATCTGGGAATACTTTTAATACGGCGTTTATTTGCGCAATTTCATAGTCCGATTTAACATAACATACCATAACATAAACTCACGCCTATATCCTCGAAGGGGTAGGCAGAGGTGCTAGCACCCACGTTTCGCCAGTTTATGTTTAAGGTCCCAATGTAATAGGTGGCGAGCCTATTGCCATTAACCGGGCACTTATAAACCTGCGATAAATACACACATAACTTTGATAAGCATCGAAAAGTCATTGGTGTGTGCCATGGTAATACCTGGGATTGAACCCGAGACCTCGTCTCAGCATTCCTTTACCCATACCACTAGGCTACCGCTGTTTTTTTTAATTCCCAATTTTTGTTTTAATAAAGTAAATAGGCGTTCATATGTTAATTGAGTTTTATTAGGTAACAGCGCATGGATGACTGGTATAATGTTAGTGCAGTTTCAATCACTTTTCTACTTAATTTCGTCGCGAACACAATTATTTTTTCTTCCATACCGTCTTTAAATAAAAATCCAAGATTCTCTGGTACTTGCACTGTTTCAGGACTATTGTGGTTCAGTTTAGTAGTATTCTAAAACTGCTTACGTGCTCTGTATAACGTATCTTTAATATAAAGGAAAGAAGGCATATCATGTCTATGATATTTTCATTGCAGCTTTTTAATATTATCTTCATAGATTAACGTTAATAATCTATGAAGATAATATTAAAAGCACTGCAAAATGCTTTCTTGAGAGATACAATAATTTTCTGTTGTATTATATCTTTATCACTTGCCTCACATGTATATTGCGATTCCCTGTTAACTGTTTTCCTCGTTTCATGTTTTGTTATTGATGCATTACATTTATTTCTATTTACACATCGCCATTTCGAACTTCCGTCTAGATTGTCACAATGTTTGTTATATCTATGTGTTTCTTTTAATAAACAGCGTTTACCTCTACGAGTAGTAATAAATTGAATATTTAATTAAACATACTGTTGGAGATTCACGTGGATCAAAATAAAATACGTAGGTTCATTTATAAAATCACGAATATTTTGTAGCAGATGGGTCCAGGGAAGAGAATGAAAAATATGTGGGATACAAAGAAGAAAATAAATCTACTTATAAATAGGTAGAGTTTATAGAGGTTTAAACTAGTTCTAACAAGTACGCTAACAATAATACACGATCTATGTTATTGTAACAGTTTACAAGTAAACACACTTGTCATTTTATGCAAAGAAAATCAAATTACCCACACATGGATGTGTGGGTAATTTGATTTTCTATGCACACATAATTTTATTAAATGTAGTACTAGTAGACGTTTAGAAATGAAGATATTTCTACAAGTTTGCTCATAAGTTTTGTATTATTTCGATACCTCCCACGCATTAAGTCGTAACTCCAAAAGTCAAATTTTACAGGGGAGCCGTTTTTAGGAACATTAGTGTTTTGCTGACTCTGTACAAAGTTTTTTACTAAAGTTATCATTCTATATGACTAATAAAGTAATAAATAATCATATTTAAGAGAATAAAGGCCAATTTAGTAACTTACGACCTTATACGCGTTGCATAAAGGTCGTATCTCGTTGTTACGTCCATATGCTAGTACTAAAACCTACTTAGACAACGCAAATAAAGTCGTATGTTTAAAATACGACCTTATGCGACGTTTTAAACAGTCATATGTCAACAAAATTATCGTCGTATCTAGGGTATAATAAATGAAAACCACAATAAAAGCTATTGAGATCAGCTTTATTACAACAAATTTTACACTATTTCAATCTTCTTACATTATTTTTCTAATAATAGGAAACTTAAAACAAAACATAACAACACTTCTAAAATCTTTTACGATTATAGGTACTTATGAAAAAATATAACAGCCTTTTTCTTTTTGAAATTGTCCTTATTATAGCTTTATCTTATTAATAAAAAAATATGAATAAATGTATCAAAAATATATAATGTATAATCTAGGTACATCTTGTAACAAATATTTAAAAAATAAAAATCTAATTCTTGGAAACAAAAAATCAAAACTTTTCTCCTAAGAAATTATGTTTGGTTTATCTACTTACTAATTACTGATCAACATTATAAAAATCAACATAGAATCATATAAAAATATAATTAAAGTCATATTACTGTTTATTAGCACTAATCGGATGTTTTTTTTTTTTTTTTTAATCTTTATTAAAAAAAGAGTGTTTTGTCATGATGACAATGCCACCCTCATAGGGGATACACAGGAAGCTTATATACTATTTTTAATTGCTAAAACAAACATGCTGTACATAGACTCTGCGCTCTTCGACAGTGGGAGCGACAATATATCAAAATATTCACCCACGTTCAGGCTATTGAACTTCATCACTTCTCTTAAGGCTGAGCTCCGGACACATTCCATAAGAATGTGGTGGATGTCTTCTATGGTGCCACAGATGGTGCACATTGGAGATTCAACTTTGCGCATCATATATGCGAAGCTGTTTAAAGGGAAGTGACCCGAGCGCAGCCTCAAAGCTGTAACAATACTGTACCTTCTCATATCGGAGCCTCCGAACCACAGGGAATGCGGTAGACTGGGTTGGATGATCTTGTACCAGATCCCTTGCTCAGTGATCGCTCATCGAAATATTCGGACCACATCTTATGGCACTCGAGTCTAACATCATGTAATAAATCGGTATAATAGGGCAGATAGTCAGTCGCTATGCCTGAATAGACTGCTCCCTTTGCCAGATGATCGACCTGTTCATTACCCGGGATCCCGATATGAGCAGGTATCCACTGAAGAACGACATTCCTGTTTTGTTTCGTTAATGCCAATATACTTTCTAAAATAACATAAGCCACTGGAATGCCCTTGAAATTAGAATACCCACATCTAGATATATGGTGGAGCGCGCTTCGGGAGTCAGAAAAAATGACAACGTTCTTAGAATTTATGTTCTGTACATATGATAATGCTTCTGACATCGCCACAAGTTCTGCATGCATAACAGATAACTTTGGGCTTAAGCATAACTGGACATTATCTCCTGATTGACTATCCAGTAATGCCGCTCCAACTCCGTCGCTGGTCCTGGATGCATCCGTAAATATTTTATAGAAATCCACATATTCCTCAAACATAAATTGCTGACATAAAGTTCTTAAAGCACCGTAATTATAAGTACGCTTAGGTTCAGTTAATGAAATTATATCTAGGTGGATGACATTCGAAAGGTCCACACAACCAACCCATACGTCCAGTGAAAACATGTGTCTGAAAATTCTAGTTTGACTTAAAAATTTTAATTTTTGATTAATAGTTACTAATAAAGGCATCTGTTTACGTCTCCAGTACATTCTCTGTTCCGTTAGTAGTGATAGTTTAGATCTTTCATCACATCACACCGTTCAAGAGATTGGAGTCTTAGGTAGTACTTACAGGCCAAAAAATATCTACGGATGAAAAGGGGGGGCAGTAACAAATCCGACTCCATGACGTGTATAGGGGTGCTCTTAATGTATCCACCTATAACTCGCATGCACTGGTTCTGTATTCTAGTCAACTTAGCTAAGTGTGTAGCACAACTGTTACCATATATTTGGCACGCATAATCTAATCTACTGCGAATAACAGCAATGTATAGTTTTCTTAAATGGAGCGGATGTACACCCCAGCCGGGACCTGCGAGAACTCTGAATATGTTAAGGTATTTAGGTATGCTATTCTGAACCTCCCCTATATGCTTCCGAAAACGTAAACTTCTATCTAACCAAAAACCCAAATATCTAACAGTGTCAACAACCGGCAGATTACAATCGTTAATATTTACTTGTAAAGGTTCCCTTGATCGCTTGTTAGTAAATATGCACAATTGGCACTTACCAGCCGACAGCTCTAAACCCAGATTTTCAAGTAGATCCTTTATCAAATTCAGGGATATTTGCATTCTATTCGCACCGGTTGTAATATTCCTATAGGTATGATATATGACAAAATCGTCCGCATACTGCGAGATAAACACATCACGTTCTATATGCTTACAAATATAGATGGTCACTACATTAAACAACAGAGGTGAAAGAGGGTCTCCTTGCGCCAAACCCCTCCCCGTTGACCTAGTCAGATACCTATCCCCTATTCTTATTTTGAGATGTCTTTCTTTAAGAAAATTCCAAAGGTACGCGCAAATTTTTGATCCAACGTTTAATTTATCTATTATAGATAATAAGGATAGAATATCAACATTATTATAAGCACTATCAATATCCAAAAAGCATCCTATCGTTGATAGACCTTCCGAAAAACCAATCTGAATCCGCGTGACTAACTGAACTAAACTATCCAGGCATGATCTACCCTTTCTAAATCCTATGACATTCTGTGAGAATTTATTTGTGTTTTCTAAATACCATTCTAACCGCAAGTTAATTATAGAATGGAATACTTTACAAAGACAAGACATCATGGATATAGGCCTATAAGACGATATTTGGGACCCATCGCGTCCAGGTTTTGGTATCGGTGCAATCAAAATTTGTCGCCATTGTACTGGGACATAACCTGTTGAGAGAAACCGGTTATAAAGAGATAGCAGCAGTCGCTTACCGTTCTCGGGGACACACTGAACCATTTTGTATGTTATGTCATCGCATCCAGGAGATGTATCCTTGTGCTTAATACATCTATTTAACTCCTGCATGGAGACTTCAATTTCTAAGTTAGGGGCGAAAGATGAAAAATATGGTTGAGCTGGCACGGAATAATCTGGAGATAGTGAGTGAAGGAGACTATTCGCCTTTTCGATATCAATACTTTGTCTTTCATTTCTATACCCCTTCATCCATCTCATTTTATGCCACAATTCCGCAGAAGAGGTAGCCTCGTCAAGAGAAGAACAAAAGTCATGCCAGCCCGTATCCCGAGCGCGGCGTATCTCACGTTGTGCAATAGCTATTTTTTGTTTGAGACCTATATAATTTTGAGGAGTGGGGTTACCTCTAAACTTTGACAAAACAAGTCTTCGTTCTGCTACCAACTTAGACAGGTTCGCGTTCCACCAGGGCTTAGGAGAAAATTTGGACGCAGGGTTCTCATTAAGTTTTATTAATGGGATATATAAATGGGCTGCAATATTTATATACTCAGTGAAGACATCGTAATCTTTTTGCAGATTCTCCGTTAAATGATAGTTTTCAAATAATTGCATTAAACATGTTTTATATGCTATCCAGTCTGCGAGTTTATAGTTGCGTTTATTTAAAATATTAGTTTTGCTACGAAAACATGTTGAAATTTTTATACATAGGTGGTCACTTCCGAGGGATTCGTTTAGTACCTTCCAATTAAGTCCCAAAACAATATCCGAAGTAGATAGCGAAATATCAGGTGAAGACTTTTGTAAAACTCCGTCAACTAATTTTAAACGCGTGATAGCCCCATTATTTAATACGATATAGTTGCTATACAAAAGGGAATCAATCAGTTGATTACCTCTTAGTTTTGTCTTATAAGACCACGACGAATGATGCGCATTAAAGTCACCCATTATAATGGTTTTGTCGCTAAACTTGCACAATAATTCATCCCAGTCATTATGTACGGTATGAACCGTCGACGGACAGTAAACAGATACGATGTACTTAATTTGCGGGCAGTCTAACACTCGGATGCACACTGTTTGGATAGCCGTGTTGCGAAGTTGTAACGGAACGATCTGAGTTCGTAATGAATTATGTGTGGCTATGGCCACGCCCCCGTATGAGTCACTTCTATCGCTGCGATACAAACAGTAGTTGTTTATTTTAAATGAACTATTGGGTTCTAACCACGTCTCACTGAGGGCGGCTATGTGGACCTTCTCCTGTATCAGCAATTGTTCAAATATCAGTTTTTTAGGCCTAATACTTTGGGCATTCCATTGGAGTAAATTAAATTTTACTATATTATTGTTAGCCATTGGTACAAAAATAATCAACAATAATCTTAAGTAAAGGCCAGTCTGAAACATAATCTACTACAACTAAGATTAACCACTCAAAACAACATTTAATTACTCCATTCATTTTCGCTTCTACACCTGCACCCCTCATAAATATGATTTCCCTAAGCCTACTTAACAGCTCATCAAAATGTACAGACTTCTTGGGCTGCTGCTCACACGTCTCGCTATTTATACTTGGTTTTGCTGAAGGCGTGGATATGAATTCTAAGTCCTGAAAGTTTACGTCCTTATTATGTTTAACATCCTTCTTCCTTATGGGTGAAGACCTGGTGTTGTGTTGTGTACGTGCGCTTATTGTTGTTTTGAGTATCTCCGAGAATGTGGGCGCGTTATCTGAATATGGTTCAAAAATCGGTTGAGGACATGTGGCAGTAGGGGACAAGGGGCAAGATTGTGTTTGAAAAGAATGTATTTCGGTAATTGGAGATGCAGGTGGTACGTACATAGCAAGTGCTCTTCTATACGTACAGTTGAACTCCGCCATAATGTCCCTTAGTCTCTTCTCTTTATGAAACACTGGGCACGATGAGCGGGGCACTGTTTGGTCATATGACCGTACTTCCAGCACTTGGAGCATTGGGACACCGGAAATATATACGGGGTAACTTTGATGCTCAAACCGTCAACATATACATGCGGGGGTATGTAAGAACCTTTGAAGCACACTCGTACCGCTTCACTCGGTATCCAGCCCTTCTGCTCGTGATCTCGACGCTTAAGGCGATAAATACTCACTATTTCCGCAGGGCTTGCACAAGAAATGTTCTTCAAAATCTCTTCTTCCGATAGGTCAAGGTCGACATCCTTTATGACACCATATGATAAACTTTTTTCCATAGCTCTTTGTACCCTCCACCCTTTTTGTGTAAACTCTTTACACTTCTCTAACTTCTGTGCACTTTCCTCCTTCACATCAATTCGGATTTTAAACGGGTTTATATATTTTGCGCAATCAATATCACTTATACCGTTGCTGCTAAATAACCTAGCTAGTGCAAACTGCTTAGGTAGTTTTTCGTTACTTGACATGTATATTTGAACGTTATCTGGATTTAATTTTTTTTGTTTTCTTGTAACCACATTCCATTCTTCTTCATCATTCATATCATCAGCCCTGTCTCTTTTTTTTCTTGCCTCTCTGGTCGTTTCATGTACTTCTACTTCTGCATTTACTAAGTTCTTACTATGTATGTTTTCCATTCCATCTGTCAACTCCTCCTGATCGCTTAACGGAAGATCATTCATTGTAAGCCTATATCCATTCTCCAAGTCTATATTTATTTCATTCATTTGTTGTTATTACTAAATCGGCTGGCCGCAGGTAGCCGCATAACGGTACCTCGGTGCGACCGAGAGTAATGAAAGGATGCGAGCGCGCACTACGCAGGTAAACAATTAATAAACGGAACTAATATGCACACGTCTATCTCGAACGAATACCGAACGAGCACTCCCTAATCGGATGATGAACTCTCTTCTACAGGTCCTGCAACAGTGTCATTATGCGATAGTTGTTGATAAAAATTATGGTATTCTTGAGGTATTATACGTCCTTCACAAAGACTTAATAAATCCTTAAACTTTGCTGATGTTATACATAAATGATTGGCGTAACATTGGTTCAAATCACTTTCAATTATTTCTAATGAAATATGGTTCCTTCTTCTCGATACATACCCCTTTTTAGTTATTAAGCTCATATAATTTTCTTCCTCCAACTGATATCGATAGTTCAAAATATGGGATTCATTTGATACTACTTGAACTTCTCGTATTTTGGTCCATAATATTTTTTGATTCCTACTATTTTTAACCCAATTTCTACCCTCTAGTAATGTTTTGTAATTGTAAAAATTTGACAGACTCATTTCAATTACATTATAATTCGGAGGGTTCACTTTGGACCATCTAACTAAAGCAAACCATTGCGCTGGCGTGTATATAAGTTTATTTTTTGCGTTTCTCTCTATTAGGGCATGAACAGAGTCTGCCTCATTTTGTGTATGACCACGCTCTAAAAACATATGAGTTATTGTTACTCCATACTTTTTAGCGGCATAAGTATAAAAAGCAAAGACAATTCGGTTTCGATCACAGAGTAAGTAATATACTACGTAAGAAGAGACCGCACTTAGAACATTCGTTTCGAGCTCACGCACACATACACGTTTGTACTAATTTATACTACCAACTGATGCGAAGGCCATCAAATTGAAAATGACATATACGTAGTGCTACCAACCTACTCAAAAAAGTATCACTGAAGTACCTCAACCCATCGACATCGATAGTGATGCGCCGCATTGAATCGATATCGATTAAATATTTTTGGCGGTTCCCATACAGAAATTTAAATTTAGTGTTAAAAATAAAACACCCAGCAACAACGTAAATTGTATTTATTATGATTGTTATAAAATAGGTACAAGTAGCAAGAGAATTCCTACTGTAAAAACAGCGACCGGTAACGGTTATATTCATTTATATAGTGTTTTACTTCAGAAAAATTACAAATATAATTGTGTTAATTAAAAAATAGCTTTAAATTAACTTAAATAAAATAAAAGAAAGGGAGAGACTGCAACTTTAGGCATCGATAAATTCCTCCCCATCGATCTCTACTGGAACCGTGCCCAAAAAAAAAAAAACTAAATATAACTATTACAACTCAAAAACAACTCTATATTACCTTACATAGTATTTTACTTCAAATATATTACAAAATTTAACTGTTTCAACTAAATCACAGCTTTAATTAAATTAATTTAAGTAAAATTTTATCATAAAAATATTACAAGATGTATCGGTTTGAAGTAAAAACCAGCTTTAAATTCATTTACATAGTATTTTGCTTCAAAAATATTACAAGATAAAAACGTTTTATTAAAAAATAGCTGTAAATCAACTTATATTTCAACTAAACACAGCCGTACATTAATTTACATAGTATGTCACTTGAAAAATATTACAAAATATAACTATTAAAACTCAAAAACCACTTTATATCAAATTACATAGGATTTTACTTCAAAATTTTTCCTAAATATAACTATTACAACTCAAAAACAACTTTATATTATCTTACATAGTATTTTACTTTAAGAATATTACAAAATATAACGGTTTCAACTAAATACATTTACATAGCATTTTTCTTCAAATATTACTGAACATACTATTACAACTCAAAAACAACTCTATATTACCTTACATAGTATTTTACTACAAAAATATTACAAAATATAACTGTTTCAACTAAATCACAGCTTTAAATTAATTTAAGTAGAATTTTATGATAAAAATATTACAAAATGTAACGGTTTTAAGTAAAAACCAGCTTTAAATTCATTTACATAGTATTTTGCTTCAAAAATATTACAAGATAGAACTGTTTTACTAAAAAATAGCTGCAAATCAACTTATGTTTCAACTAAACACAGCCGTAAATTAATTTACATAGTATATCACTTGAAAAATATCACAAAATATAACTATTACAACTCAAAAACAACTTTATATTATCTTACATAGTATTTTACTTCAAGAATATTACAAAATATAACGGTTTCAACTAAATACATTTACATAGCATTTTTCTTCAAATATTATTGAATATAACTATTACAACTCAAAAACAACTCTATATTACCTTACATAGTATTTTACTACAAAAATATTACAAAATATAACTGTTTCAACTAAATCACAGCTTTAAATTAATTTAAGTAGAATTTTATGATAAAAATATTACAAGATGTAACGGTTTTAAGTAAAGCTTTAAATTCATTTACATAGTATTTTGCTTCAAAAAAATTACAAGATAGAACTGTTTTATTTAAAAATAGCTGCAAATCAACTTGTGTTTCAACTAAACACAGCCGTAAATTAATTTACATAGTATGTCACTTGAAAAATATTACAAAATATGACTATTACAACTCAAAAACAACTTTATATTATCTTACATAGTATTTTACTTCAAGAATATTACAAAATATAACGGTTTCAACTTAATCACAACTTTAAATAAATTTACATAGTATTTTACTTCAAAAATATTACTAATATAACTATTACAACTCAAAAACAAATTCATATTATCTTACATAGTATTTTACTTCAAAAATATTACAACATATAACTGTTTTTTTTTTATTTGTTTCAATTAAGTCACAGCCTTAAATTAATTTACATAGCATTTTACTTCGAAATATAACTGTTTTAACTATAACACAGCTTTACATTAATTTACATAGCATTTTACTTTAGAAATATTAATAAATATAGCTATTACAACCAAAAATGAGATATTATTTTACTTTAAAAATATTACATAATAAACTGTTTTAACTAAAACACGGCATATGTAATTTACATAGGGTTTTATGATAAAAATATTACAAAATGTAACGGTTATAATTAAAAACCAGCTTCAAATTCATTTACATAGTATTTTACTTCATAAATATTGCAACATGGGACTGTTTTAACTAAAACACAGGTTTAAAATAGCTTACATAGTATGTTACTCAATATTTCGAAAAATATATAATTTTTAACTAAAAATATAATTAATTATTATTAAATTTAGTATACTACACTGCCGGTACAGAAACTCTGTATTTACAGGATCGGCAGCACGAGCGTGCTGCCGATCCTACGTCCGTAGGCCACGGCAACCACTTTCCATCAGGACTTTGACACTCACAGTGTCCTTGTCCGCCACCTCAGTGGTATAAAAAATGGCATTTTACTCCAAAAAATTTACAAGCTGAGTGCCACCATTGTTAGCATGGCACGTGTTTATAATGGTGGCACTCTTTCCTGAGACTGCCTTCAGCTTACCATCAGGCGAGGTGAAGTCAAATTGACGTGTCCTAAAAAAACAATAATATATAATTGCTCTTAAAATTAGCTTTATAATGGCAATTTGTATGAAATAAACCATTGTGAACTGTGTTATGGATGTTTACTATTCTTAATTTAGTGAGCTCAGTTAAATAATTATATGGAAATAAATCGAATATAATAAATCATAATGTAATATCCAGTGACCATTTTCTACAAAGAAGCAAAAACGTTTTTATATCGAAGTGAGTCCAATCCAGAAGAGAGTTGAAAATCGACGCCCGAAGGATCAATCTGAAAGAATAAATCACAATGTAGACATTACTACTAAATTTTGCAATGCCATTTGTAAGCATCCACATCCCCCATTACTCCTTCTAGGAGAACAACCCTGTCAGTAAGTGAGTGGTAATCGGCTATATAATAATAATTATAATATAATTATAATAACTAGTGCTAAAGCAGCTCGCGTTTGTATTGTATAAACTTAGTTACCTTTTTCAACGAAATCGGTTCAATAAGTTAATCGTTAATAAGAATCTGTACGGAACATCTTAAAGGACAATGGGACGGATGTTAGGACTTAGGATTGTAGTTAGAGATTCCCTCCTAAGTCCCTCCTAAGAAATTCCTATTTAGGGGATGATTTAGGTATGATTGTTGAAATTAAGCATAATTATTATAGTAGTTATGTATCGATTAATTGAATAATTTGGGATACCGTTAACGCGAGATCTCAGTTCAGGGTGAATAGCTAGTTAATATAAATTGGACATTAATTTTGATAATATTGGTGCCAGTACCTCGTTAGTAAGATCGTATACATGTAGAAAGTTGGTAGTCAGCACTCGCACTGGTGTGTGCAGATTGGTGCAAGTTGACAGTTGCGATTTTCTGTATTTTGTGATAAATCAGCGATAATCAGCGTGTGGTGTGGTTATTGGCGATATTAGCCAGCTTTGTACATATATACGCCCTAACAGCAGGGAGCACCGCGGGCAGGTGAGGTTGGCAAATGACGTTCGGAGTAGTCAACAACTAATGGATTGGCAGTAGATACTGACCAATTCGAGCATCTTATACTCCCCATCTAACTACATCTAAACTAAGCGAAATGCCAAAATAAATAAAAGCATTACTTAAATACTGTCAATATCACTAAAGTGTACCTATGACGAGGATGTGGAGTGTTTATGAAATAGTAAAAGAAAAAAATGTCAGTTTGTCAGTTAGTGAAATTGTCTAAATATTATCTACCTAATTACAATTATGCAAGTAAATTCTTTCTACCCTATATTTCATCTTAGCGTTAATTGCACTTGCATCCAACAGTTCCACCTTGGAGTCCGGGGTTGGCCAGTCTGTGCACTTAACTGAACTTCAATATTTTCCGTGAAGTTACTGCCATATGACCTCCACAACGACCACAATCCAATGGCATTGCAATTAGATTCGTTGTCGAACTTTTTAGTGATCTAAATACCCGTAACGAGTGCCATAGATGTTCGATAAGTTCGTAGGAATCCATACACTTTTCAGATATCTAATATATCATGATCTTAAAGATTTCAAATAAAAAATTTACCTTTGGTTGTTTTCATATTACAGATATAGATAGATTAAAATACTGATCCTAACTGAGTTGGGAAAAGGCTTAGAGGATATTTTAATGTGATATTAATCCATGAATCTAAAACTTAATTAACCTCAATAGCTGTCATTACGACTTTTCATTTATTTTCATATATTTTGGAATCTGGAAGGTGTTCATATAGTAATGAACTCTGCTGTAACTTTTTATTACTTCAAACGTAATTTAGTACATAGTTTTCATAAACTTACCGGTCTGGATTTATAGGAAATTTCGATAAAAATATGTTGGACCCTATTAGTCTTCTTTTGTGGCAAATCTCACATTTTTTAGAACCCGTTGATTCTGACATGTTCGCAGATAAGTTAATTACACTACACTGCATAAAACTTACAAATAAAGTAGGTATGCAAAGTTCAAAAAAGAGTTATCAAACACGAAACGTCCATTTTGATTTTCTTTGAAATTTATTTTTTTATTCTTCATCTGTCACAGATAACATAATTTTCATTGACATTTTTGCATTCTATATAATCTGTGAAGAAAAAGTAAGAATTGCCAACATTCAGACGTTCAGACATTGTGTGCGAATGTTGTATAAGGATATAGTCAAACAAAAAATAGGCCTTAACTCCATAGACAGAAGGGATATAATTCTTTGAAAATGTTTGTAGCTCAAACGAATGTTCTAAGTGTCTAGTGGCTGGTTTCGATTTTGGCCCGCACAATTATCGGACCAAAACCTAAATTCTTTGGCACCATTTTTTACTTTAGACTCAATAAATTTAGACAAGCAACTTGCCACTTCACATGCTCCGTGTTTGCCATTAATCTCAGGCCACATATAACAATAACCTTCTTGACTAGCAAGATCAAACACTGTGAAATTGTAAATAGACAATTTTCTTTTGTAATAGAATAAACCTACATTGCCATGGGGACAATTCAAAAATCGAAACACGCTGTAATTATTTTTCTTTTATTTTCTATAGCTTCTTCTTTATCTTTAGCCTTAATTTCTCGCGCTATAGTTTTGTTTTTCATGTGCTGTTCTTGCTTTTGCTTTTCTTCTTCAGGTAATGTATTTTTGTTTATATTATTTGTATGGCATTCGTTACAAATATCTTTTTTCGGTTTATGAAATGAAATATTGAAGTTTTAATTTACAATGTCACGATACTGTCTTGCTGTCTTTGCTTTGTTAAATATATTTTCAGTAACACACCACTCATTGTACAAACAAAACATTTTTGTGAATGTAAGATCACTATCCAGGTATAGCTTAGTAGATTTTTTGCGCACATAATGAGATTCGACTGGCTGAAATGTATTAACATGTCTTATAACTCCTTCCTTTATTTGGTCATCTATGACAATGACTCTGGTTCCACCACGCCGATCAGGAGAGACAGACCCACCACCTAAGCGCCATTTTTTCAATGCTGTTTGAACTGTTCTCTCCCCTATAGAAATCGTGTTTAGGAACATAGTTTTACAAACTAACATTTTATTAGGTACATCAGAGTTCGGTTCGACAATAGGTAAAAAATATCTAACGGATCGTTTACGTCTAAATACAGCATTTGAAGTAGAAGGATACTTTTTTTTATCGTGCGGAAATCCCTTCGGATACCCCCCCGCGTGCCAGCGGGGGCGGTCATGTCGGGCTTGAACCGACTAAAACCGCACGCCGTCTCGGGTCTACAGACGCCGGGGTGTAAGGTTACCCATAGAGCATATCCCTCGCACCCCGGCTGACCCTGGGCCATCTCACCACTAACAGCATCGCTCATCCTGTCTCCTCTGAAAGCAGAGGAGTACGGAGAGCGATGTGTTCCCGCCACGTTGGGTATTGGCCGACGATCAATGCCAACCCTATGAAGGGGTGAAGGGGAAGCCATTGACCGCCGCCCAGGGTGAACCGGCCGCTCCGATTCCGTTCCCCCCGGACTGCAGCGGGATCGGAATCGGAGCGACACTCGAGGAGGTTACCCAACACACACCCCAACCCCGACTGATACCTAGTGTCGGTTTCTTCGGTATGATTAACAATGTAATCCCATTGTCTAGAGTGATCTCCAAGTTGCCAAAAAGAAGCAAAAATACGTTCACGTTCCTGTGTATTAAGTTTTTGGAAGCATTTAAGTCGGCAAGTATGTGGACATGGCTCTTTTAATTTTTTTTGCATCTCTAGGTATTCCATTTCTACTAATATAACCTTTCCCTAAATTTTTAAAGCATTTTCTTTTTATATCCTTCCATTCATCACAGTGACGCTGACGTTTTCGACCAATCCTTCCTGATAGAGTATTGTTATTAGATGAACACGGAGAATCCTGACTCGAAATGGTACTACATTCTGGTGTACTGACTCTACTACCACTACTAGAGGAAGAATCTGAATCGCAAATTAATACATTTCGGATTTGAGGGGTCGAAGCGACAACGTCATGTGCTATAAAATCAGCATTTGGAGAGGGCATTGATGTTATATCCAAGGAATATTGGCTTACCGGTCTTTGTGCAATTAAAACTTCAGCACTCTGTTCCTTGTCTGTAGTTTCAACAAGAGCTTTTGTCGTAAAGGATGGTATTGGCAGAATAGAAGCTGAATTGTTACTGTCTAAACTAGGTAGGTAGGTAGGTATTTCATCATGAGTGCTTTCTATTATATGACTACTACTTGTGCTGCTATGCATAAAAGATTGTCCGAACATTGTCTTATATAAATTCCAGTGGGCCACAGCCTCACTTGGTACTGGCGATTCTGAAAAAAAAAAAAAAAAAAGTAACTCGATTATAGATGATAAAATAGGTGTATTAGTATAAAAAAGGTGAATAGTATATAAATAGGGTATATAAATAGATGTATTTACAAGAAACACGAAAATAAATAATTTTATACATATTTACAACAGTTTTTAAATAACAAATAGTTGTATCTTTGTTTTGTAACTATGCATAAAGTCTTAAGTTTATGATACGTTCTTATACATTTATTTATTTTTAAATTACAACATCGCATAATGTCGTAAGTATAAGTTACGACCTCTAGAGTATTTTTGTTCAGTAGTAAAAAGTCGTAACTAACCATCGCACCCACTAAAGAAACGGCGTATAAAGTCGTAACACAGATGTTCCGACGTTATGCGTTGTAATCGCTTAATTTTGTATTTTACCCATTATATCATGAATACTAACAATATGACTTTGACATTATGATAACATACATAAACAAACACTTTATTCACATAAAATATACGACAATTCAATAAAACTTACCATTTCTATTTTGTTGATCGGCCGTTACTTCTTCGGTGTTAGGTACAGTATCACTTAAAACTAAATTCAAAATATTTTTCGAACGTGTGTTACTCATTTTCACTTCTTGACAATTATGCTAATAAATCTAAGTCTTATTAGTCAAGGAATACTTCAGGCAACTTAATTATTATGAATATTTTCGTTTGCGGTTGCCGCATGTCATACGACGTCGGTACTATGCTGTGATTGGCCCGTGCGCCGCCCGGGGATCGGCGCACATCGTCGCTACTCACCGTCCGACGGTTTGCGCGGGAGCGTTCAAATGTTGTCAAAGTCAAAGTCAAAGTCAAAAACCATTTATTCTGCATAGACCATTAATACGGCACTTACAAAACGTCATAAAAAAATAAATAATCTAATGTTTGGCAAATGGACCACCGGTTCGAAACGCGGCCCTGTCCTGAGAAGACTCCGGCAAGAAACTCAGCGGGCTATTTTTTTTTTGGTCTATTTACAAACATATTTACTTAACCTAAGTACAATATTCCATTTGAGTAGCATAGAGAGAGAGCAAACAGTTCATATCCAAGCTTGTTTGTCGTCTAAATAGTCTTGAATTTTATAGTAGCCTTTTTGGCAGAGTTTACTTTTAATTTGGCTTTTAAATTTATGAAGAGGTAGATTCTTCATTTCACTAGGAAGCTTGTTGTAGAAGCGTATACAGTTACCCTGAAAGGAATTACTAATCTTGTGGAGTCGACTATTACAAACCACAAGATTGTTTTTATGTCTAGTATTTACGTTATGTATATCACAAAGCCTTAAAAAATTGGAAATGTTTCTTCTAACATACAAAAGATTTTCAAAAATATATTGGGAAACTACAGTTAGAATGTTTATTTCTTTGAACTTTTCTCGGAGGGAGACTCTTGGGCCCAACTTATAAATTGCCCGCACCGCCCGCTTTTGCAGCACAAAGATTGTATTTAAATCTGCGGCATTACCCCAAAGGAGAATGCCATAGCTCATAATACTATGGAAATAACTGAAATAAACTATTCTAGCGGTATCTATGTCTGTTAAAGTCCTAATCTTTTTTACAGCGTAGGAAGCAGAACTTAACCTACTAGCTATTTTTTCAATATGTGATCCCCACTGTAATTTAGCATCGATACTTAAACCTAAGAACACGGTTGATTCCACAAGGCTCAACAACTGTCCATTTAGTTGTACATTGGTTTCCACCTGTGTAACATTAGGTAGGGTGAATTTAATACATTTGGTTTTTTTTTCATTAAGGCAAAGATTATTTATATTAAACCAATGAACCACTCGTGAGATTGCGTTGTTCACTTCGTCATAATTATCTAATTGTCTTTTAATTTTAAATATTAAGGAAGTATCATCAGCAAACAAAACAATACTATTTTTATCCCTTACGTAGTAAGGGAGGTCATTTATATAAATTAAAAATAAAAATGGTCCAAGTATCGAACCCTGTGGAACGCCCATCGAAACCAAAGATCCCACCGAACGTGTACCGTTCACATCAACCCTCTGAATTCTATTGTTTAAATAAGAAGTCAAAAGGTCGAGAGCCTTGTTCCTTATTCCGTAATAATCTAATTTCCTGACCAATGTATCATGGTGGACGCAATCGAAGGCTCTGGATAGATCGCAGAAAACACCTAATGCATCCTGCTTATCCTCCCAGGCCTCGTAAATACATTTCAATAACTCTATACCAGCATCCGTCGTTGATCGTCCTTTAGTAAACCCAAACTGTTTATCATGAAATAATTTATATTTATTAAAATGGGTTAGCATTTGGTCTAGAATTAATTTCTCAAATACTTTACTCAAGGTTGGCAACACAGAGATGGGTCTGAAATTCGAGGGATCTGAGGTGCTGCCTGCCTTGAACAAAGGTATGACTTTACTATGTTTCATTAAATCAGGAAATATACCGCTACTGACGCAGTCATTAAACACAGTTGCTAGATGGGGAGCAATGACATCAATGATGCTTGAAACAGTTTTGACTGATAATCCCCATAGGTCCGCGGTCTTTTTAATATCAATGGATTTAAACGCTTTTGTGATGTCCTTGCTATCAACAACTGAGAATCTGAAAGCGTCCTCACATTTTGTAATTGATTCCATAAGCAATGACTCAGCGGAAGTGGAAGACGACTGAAGAGTTCGGGTAGTGGCTACAGGTATATTTGAAAAAAAGTGTTCAAACTCTGTCGCAACTTCCAGATCCTCCGTGACATGGCGACCGTCTATTTTTAAATGGTAATCTCTTACAACTGCTGGAGATTTACCACATTCGGAATTTATAATGTTCCAAGTAGTCTTAATTTTATTAACAGAATTTGATATTTTGTTTTTTATAAAGTTTGATTTAGCAAAGGAACAGGCTCGCTTAAATATTTTAGAATAGTTTTTGACATAATTCTGAAAATCAGGGTTGAAATTGTATGATTTTTCAGAATATAATTCATACAATCTCCTCCTGCTATTATAAATCCCTGGTGTTGCCCAGTCACTGAAAACAGGACGGCTGCCAATCGATAATGTTTTTGGGGTAAAAATTCTCCCAAACTCAGTATTGATCAGGTTAATTAAGTCTGCATAAGACTTATCTACACTAGTGTACAAGGGCAAATCAGGAAGTTTATTCACTATATTTTCCTTGAAAGCATCTAAACGATATTGGTTTATCGGTACAAATTTAATTTCTTTTCTTCTTACTTCATAATAATTTCTGTAGCATTTTATAAATTGGCCACGATGATCCGAGTGTACAGCATCCACAATACATTTGTTAATAGGTTTAATGTCCGTGAAAATATTATCAATACATGTTGCACTTGTGGCAGTTATTCGACGATTGATGACGATGACGATTGAAAAACTCGTTAATTATTGAATATTTTTATATTCTGAGTTCATATTTTGTTTAATATTATATAATACTGGTCTAATGGAACAAAAGGTCATTTTGATAAAAAAATGTGTTCCGACTTTTTTCGTTGGTGGTATCGATTTGTGTTATCACGAAAAACAAAAAACAGAGAGTCTGTAGGATTGTATACCTACCCTACTGTTTTTAGTTAGTTCAGAAGTGTGTTTATTTAATTACAATGCAAAATTATCGAATCCAGATGTTTTATTACTCTATTTGATGATATTTTATTCCTCCCACCCACTTCGGCCCTTTTTTGGTTTTTTTTACGTGCGGAAATCCCTTCGGATACCCCCCCCCGCTGGCTAGCGGGGGTGGTTATGTCGTGTCTCGACTAAAACCGCACGGTGTCCTTCCCAAGTGTCCGTTGCCGGGCACCCCGGGTAAGCCCTCGAAAGGATAACCCCAGGGTTGCCGGCGGACTTTGGCCGCCACCGCGGCCTCGCTTTTTATTTTGTGTGGGGTGTGGGTTGTTGGCCGACAGGCCTGTTGATTTTAAGCAACACGCCTCAAGGGTCCCCAGTTGGGGCGGCCTCGGCTTGGGCTGCTGCTGGATTAATACTGGGGCGACCTAGGCCCACATTTACGAACAAAGCGCGGCGCGTGTTCCGCCCTCGTCGGCGAAGACGGAACCGCGGTTTATTTTGTGTAGCTCTGCGAGCTGTGTAGGCTCTTCGTTGAGCGAGTGTTATTGCATCATCGGGCTCTCCGAGAGCGTGTCTAGGTCTCCGCGTGCGTGAAATTAAACTCGGTGTGTAGTTTACAGCCTCAACCACTAGAGGGTTGGGGTGAGTCGGGGCAGAGTCAAAGTAGCTAAGGGAGCACTGTTTTATGTACTGCCTGATCGTCGGCAGTTCTAGGTCGGTGTGAAGCTCGACATTACGCATAAACCACGGTGCTCCCGTAGCTCGGCGCATGAAACGATTTTGTAGTGTTTGTAGCCTATGGATCCTTTGTTCACTAACATGAGCGAAAACCGGACATCCGTATGTCATGATTGGCCTAACACAACTAGTGTAAAGTCTGACTTTACTCCTAAGTGATAACCTAGAACGAGAGTTCACTAAACTATGTAGTCTACCTAATACGAAGGCGGCCCGATCGCGGACCGCTTTGAGGTGAGCTTTGAAGCTGAGGCGATCATCAAGAATGATACCTAAATATTTGGCTTGCCTAGCCCAAGGGATCGGCTTGCCAAACATCCTAATCTGTGTAAGTCCCTCTAAGGGATACAGGTCGCGCCTCCTTCTGTGGATCAGCACGGCCTGACTCTTATCCGGATTAACCTCTATCCTCCATTTCCGAAACCATGCCCCTAGGGTGTCGGCCGCGGATTGGAGTTTTCTAGCTACTATGTTGGGATTAAGTCCCGAGTGGAAGATGGCTGTGTCGTCTGCGAAAAGTGCCGTCTTCACTTGCCCGTGCAAAGGTATATCTGCCGTGAATAACGTGAACAAGATGGGTGAGAGTACCGACCCCTGCGGTACACCGGCGCGAATGGGGTGAGGATCCGAGAGGGTCCCTTCCACTCGGTAGCGATAGCTTCTGTTCGACAAGTAGTCCCGTATGATGAGTACGAGCCTGTGGGGCACTCCCATGTGGAACAGCTTCCAAATGAGGCCGTTGTGCCACACTTTGTCAAACGCTTTCGCTACGTCGAAGAAGAGAACCCCTGTGAATTGATTGAACTGCAACCGCTCGCTGGCGTGCTCAACGATGCGGTGCACTTGTTGTACGCATGAGTGTTGGGTGCGGAAGCCAAACTGCTCGTTCGGAATGAGACCCTTTGCATCGGCAAATGCTTTCAGCCTATTGCATACTAGTCGCTCATAGATTTTCCCTAAACCTTTAAGCAGACTGATCGGTCTATAACTGGTCGGCTCGGACTTTGGCTTACCGGGCTTGGGTATCCCAATGACCACGGCCTCTTTCCATTGCTGCGGAAAGATGTTATTTTTGAGCGCTGCGTTAAAAATGTATGTCAGAAGGACGAGTAACCTCTCTGGGAATAACTTAATGACTTTATTTGTGATGCCTTCCGAGCCGGGTGCTTTACGCGTGTGCAAGCCCTTGATGATCTCCTCAACCTCTTCCGGGGTGACTGGGTCGATATGACCGTCGCTGTCCGGTGGTAACGGAAGTGAAGCTTACCGTTCCACATCAGAGTCTATTTCGTGTACGTGTTCTAAGTCGGTGTGTAGCGTGCTGGGCGAACATTGAGACTCGAGACTTTCGGCCAGACACTCCGCCTTTTCTACATCTTCGAAAGCTTCTGACTGATTGGGCCTCTTTAAGGGAGGCATAGGGGCGACCACGTCTTTCCTCAAAGATCGAGACAACTGCCAGAAAGCGACGTGAGACGGCTCAAGATCGCTTAATGTAGCGTCCCATCGAGTTTGACGCATTTCCTGTATGCGAGCCTTAACGGCCCGTTCTAATCTGCGGAGACTAACCCTGTTGCCTTCGCAAGGGAACCTATCGTAGGCGCGCACGGCGGCGTTCTTCCTCCTCAGCAGATCACGCACGTCATCGGGGAGCTTCCAGCGACGGTCTTCCGTCTCGGGAGCCGTCCGAGAACAATCATTAAGTAACGATTGTACGTGCTCTGTGAAGGAGTCGATCGCCTCCGTGGTGTCCTCTACGCTAACGATGTGATCTGGTATTTTGTTCAGATGTACGGAGCCGCGCCCAATCCGTAATCCACCTATTCGGGGGGGCTTGACCGGTATCAATGGGACCTAGTCTCTGTTTCAGTTCTACCATAACTGGCCTATGGTCTGAGGTAAGCTCGTGCAGTACTTCTATACAGCACAAACGTAAGTTCACGTTCTTAAGAAGCACCAGGTCTAACACCGCCGGCCTATGTTCCACTTCATACGGGAAGTGAGTACATTCTAATGGAGCTATTATATCGTAGTTGAGCGTGGTCGAGTGCGATTCCAGGACCCTACCTCGGGTGCAGGTGATGGGGCAGTTCCACATGGTGTGTTTGGCGTTGAGATCGCCAGCGACTATGACTGAGGGTCCTAGTTCGAATAGGGCCCTGAGATCGCTACCGAGCAGCTGTTTGGTTGGTGACAGATAAGCTGACACTATGACTATTGACTGGTGGCCGGTCATCCCTAACCGACAGACCGAAACCTCAACGTTCGTCAGCGTTGGCGGATCCATAGGTGAGCAGTGCAAGGACCTCTTGTAATAGATCAGAGTCCCGCCCTTAGGGGAGCCGACCCTATCATTGCGAACTATGTTGTAGTTCGCAATATTAGGGTTTCTCTGGGCGGGCTTTAAAAAGGTCTCTTGCACGAGAAGTATGTCTGGTTGATGGACCCTAAGGAATTCACCTACCTGATCTCTTTGACCGGCTAAGCCGTCCGCGTTGAAATACCCTAACTTGAGTGTTCGTGGTTTGACTCTGCCAGTGTTCCGCGAATCCATTAGGGATTTACTCTGAAATTAGCGAGGGCCTCGAAGACGGTCGAGTACCTAATTGTGACACCTAGGAGTGCCATCGGGTTTCCCTCATTTGCGCGGATCTGCGCGGCCATGTCGCGCAGTTCCGCGTAATTGAGTATGCTGGCAAAGCGTGCCACGACTTCGAGGTCCGACTCCCCGGTCGCTGGCTGGCTCGCCGTGTTTGTGTGTGTTTGTGATTGTTGTGATGGTGGGGGCTGCGTGTGTGTCCTATCAGCCTGCGACCGCGGAGGTTGTTGGGGGCGCGGCTGTTGCGGAGCTGGTGTTGGCAACAGAGGCTGCGTGACTTGAGGCGGGGGGACATATACGCTCATGAGCGCCGGAATCCCCGAAGTCTGGGCGTTCCTAGTCTGGGACGGCAAGGGGGGGAACGCAGGCCTTGAGGAGGCTGCGTTGGGTCCCCATGGGCAGGGCTTCGGTGGAGCCGAAGCTGATGTTTGGGGCTGCGACTGACCTACGGTCTGAGGTGTACGCCCGGATGGGCGTGACGGTTGTTGTTGCTTGGGTGCCTTCGGGCACCCGCGGTAGTTTGCGGGGTGGCCCGTTTGCCCGCATAGGACGCACGCAGGTGCAGAGTGCCCTATCCTTCGGACGGCTACACTCAGCTGTGGCGTGGTCCTCAAGGCACTTGACGCACCTTGGGCGGGCATAGCAGTTACGGGCTGAGTGCCCGTACTGCTGGCACCTGTGACACTGGGATATGATCCCCTTCTTGTGTGGCGGTTCCACGGTAATGCCAGCCAACTGCCAACAGCCATATTCAAGACTCAGACGGTGTGCACCGTCTGAGTCTTGAATATGGCCTTGCCGGCCTCGGATCGGTCCAGGGTGGCAAGGACCATATCATAGGGCTTGTGTGTCCTAGCGCGGACCATCCTATGGACGCTGTGAATAGGGAGGCCTTGATCCTCCTTAAGGGATTTGGTGATCTCCTCTAAGGAGACCTCCTTCGGGATTCCACGCACGACGGCGCAGAGAAGCTTATCCTCCTAAAGGGTGAAGGAATGGAACTGAATATTCCTTTCCTTTAGGAGTGTGGTTAGTGCGCGGTGGTCCCCTGAGTGGGCTTTACTTGCGCTGGGGCTTCGGTGGAGACCGGCGGTTTTTTCAGCGCTTTCGCTGGCGGCGCCACCTGTGCGGCTTTTGGGCTGCGTCTCCTCTTCCCGCTGGCTACGGGCGTGAACCCTTCGTCGGAGGAGGAGGACGTCGATTCTGTCTCCGAGGCGGAGGCAGAGATGTCAGCAGTATCCATGCTGTCCCTACTGCTATCTTCATCCCCGGTGGCGATCGGGGGAAGAGGGCTGCGCTCTCGCGTCGGCGATCCGCCCCTAGAAGAACGGCTGCCCGAGCAGCTTGACGACGCGGCAGAGGCCCTAACTGTCTTCGTGGTGATGGTAGGTAGTGGGGGTGTGGTGGTCGTTGGTGGTGTAATCTGTGGAGTGTCGGGCCCCACGAGGGGGGAGTCCGGGATTTTATTCCCGAACCTCGCCTTTAAAAAGGCGTGGACCTCCGGGTCCATTAGGAGGGTTTGAAAAAGTTCTAGCAGGGAAGATTCGGCCATGATGCCGACTTCCCTGCTTACCCCTTTCCTTGGTAAAAATGCAGTTAGGATAAGCCTAACTGATAATAACAAAAAACGAAAAATTTAATTAAAAAGATAATTAAATAAAGTGTGGTTCGACCTTTATTCTAGAGTGTAGCGTGGCCCTAATACTATTTGTGTCGACGCGAAATAAATTCCGCCCAACCGAAGTTGGGAGGTTGAGTACTTTGTGGTGTGGGTGTGTACCTCAACAGCTGGTCATACACTCGAAGTGCAATGAGTGAGTCCCTCGCAGCCCGAATGCCGAGATACTACGGTTGGTTAGGGGACCGCACACCAAACGAACACCCGAGAATGGAATGGGGGGATGGGTAAGGGGGGAATTTGGTGACGGCTGGGATCGGCAGGAGGTCTTCCTCGCCACCGGTTGCCCCAGCCCCGTCCGACTGGCTTTGCCCTGAGGGGGTGAAGCTGCGGGTCGGGTCGCCGCTCGCCCTGGCTTCGTTATCACCGTTAGGTATCAACCAGTGCTACCCTGAAGGGGTCAAAAACCCGAGCTCGCCAAACAAATTTACGCGCGCCGATCAGCCGCTCAAAGAACGGTTAAAAAGCGCGCGAAAAGTCGCTGGGCTCGCTATCGTCGAAGCGCGCTCGAAGGTGTGCAGTGACGTCACACGACCTTGGCTCGGCCGCCCGTAGTAACTGGAACAGAGAAATCGCCGTATATTATAATTATAATGATACTTGACTTTCAATCTGATAATCGAGAACGTCGCTTTGAAAAAAGCGCACGTAATATCTGAATTCGTGACTTATTCGTAAATAGGTCGGAGCTCAGATCGTACGTGTTGCGGTCACGACAGCGGAGTGTCGAATGCCGCGCCGCGGCCTCGCCTGGTGGGGTCGGGTTTTATCCCGCTTCGGTGAGTTGGCAGGCGTGTGTAGGGCACACACGACACGCCTCCGCCATGGCCTGCTTCTGTAAGGACGGCGAGTCGGCCAACTGCCGTCCTCAGGCCCCGATCATGGAGGTCGGTAGTCCCAGGCGTAGATGAGTCTGCGGCGTCCTCGCCGCAGACTGCGAAACTCGGGGGGCAGGATTCTCTCCCGCTCCCTCTCCGCCGTCTCTTTCGCGCGCATTACCTGCTCGCAGAAAGAGGCGGCGGCGTGCCACTTGCTCCCGTCAGAGACCACGGCCCTCACCATGGTCTCCAACGAGAGAACGTCCACGCCCAGGACCGCAACGAGATCCCGGCGTTGACTCGCCCACGCAGGGCACTCCACCAACGTGTGGAGCGCCGTGTCTTCGCCAGGATCCTCGCAGTGCTGGCACTGCGGCGTTGTCTCCCGGTGGATGCACCACAGATACTTACCGAAGCCCCGTGTCCGGTAACCATCTGGCACATCCGGTAGGAGAGGTCCCCATGGTCCCTCTCCAACCACTCCTTCATGATCGGTCTCACCGCCGCAATGGTGGATTCCTCCCACCTTGGGTGCTCAAGTCGCACCCTCCATGTCTCCATGAGTTCCTGGCGGAGCAGGAACCGCTGAGCCCTGATTTCTCGAGGCTCCGGCCTATGGCCCCGCTCCAGCGCCTCCTTGCCCACTTCGGCCCTTAACCTACCTCTTCCCTTACAAACTACTTGCATGGGAAAAACTGCAAATGGGACCTACCGCGAATGGGACTAACCGCGAATGGGCCTAACCGCGAATGGGCCTAACCGCGAATGGGACCATTTGCGAACGGAGGACGAAGTGCGAATGGGACGTAGTGCGCATAACCCGTTAAGAAGATTAAGAAGAGATAAGAAGAGAAAATATTTCAGGCATTACGGGAAAAATTCGTTTTGAAATATAGACATTCATTTCAGGCAATTCGGGATAAATTCGTTTTTAAATAGAAAGAAAAGAAAGAAAGAAAGAAAAATGCGTTTATTTTGGCTTACTGCAGCACACAAAACAGTTCAACTTATAATATAACTATTCCATGACAACATTTTAAATGAAGTAAGTTATAATCAAAGATATACAGTGTTACATATATATTTTGCATTTTAAGACCATCTTTATATTATATTGATTTCATTTTGTAATTGGCAACACTGACCATCATTCCCTCTGCAGCCATTACGTAATCTATGATATAGAATTATGATATCATCCCTAATCTATAGGATAGGTTACACAGTGCGAGCAGCTGATATGACAGTAGACAGCTACTGTGCATGTGTACTCGTTTGACAGTAGCTCGACTCGCCTCGCTCGGTCACACTATGCGAGCTGCTGGCGTCGCAGGAAGACAGCTACTGCACCAGTGTACTCGCATAGTTCGTCTGTATCATGTCTCGTGCAATGTTGTCGCAAAATACACGTTTAATCACAGTGCATACCACTATAAAAGCAGTTACGAAAATACTTTGTGTTGAAATTGAAAGAGCTATACAAAAAAAGAAGAAGAAGAGAAGTGTTTGGGTCAGGACTTGGCTGCAAGGAAAAGGGGCAACGAATTCAATATTTAAAGAGCTATATGATGAAGATCCCCGAGAATATAAAGCGGTTATGAGATTGACAACTGAACAAGTGGAAATACTTTTAAATTTGATTGCTCCAAAAATTCAACGTGATGATACACTAATGAGGGATGCGATACCTGCGAGGGTGAAGTTGGAAATAACTCTAGTATACCTTTCTTCTGGGATATCGTATAGACTGTTGTCGGTATTTTTCAGAGTTTCAAAAGCATCCATCATTAAAATAATACCAGAAGTGTGTGCTGCTATCAATGAAAGTCTAAAAGATTATATCAAAGTAAGTATTTTTTTTTATTCATAATCAAATTCACAATGGTTTTGTAAAGTTTTTGTACATATTAAACGTGAACTTTACATATTAATACTTAATAACTACAGTACTACATAGCTTAGTTCGTTATTTTTTAATATTAGAGATTGATATTGCTGCAGCAAGTACATCATTAGATTGGGGTATAGATTCAAATTGATCCAGCAGTGGCGCAGAGAATGCAGATGTTGTAGGTTCAACAGGTTGATAAGCTTCAGTAGCGACCTCTACAAGCTGGTAGGCTACAGGCTGTGGTGATAGCGTACATTCATTATGGAGTATAGATTGTGAAGATTGTTCCACTTGCATAGAGAGTGCAGACATTTCATAATTTACTGTAGGCTGTGGTGATGGCGTACATTCGGAACTGTAATTAGAAGGTGTGTACACAATTCTACCACAGAGGGCTCTCTTATGGTATCTAGAGAGTATCGCCTGTATTTCATCTGTCGCATCAATTCTATCAATCGAAGATAACTGTTTCAGCTGCAGTGCTACATGTCTTCCAATAACATCACATTCATCTTCTAATTCTCTTGTAATCGGGGCAGACACGTTTACTAAACTACTATTTAGTTCTTTGAGTTCATTTACGGCTGCTTGAATGTCAGACCGTTCTGATGATAATTTCGTCTTTAACTTTAGAGTTTTTGGTGGCTTTACCACTTTTATATGAGCAGCTTTGTTGCTATTGTCACTAGCATCAAGGTCCACGTTATTCGTGGCCTCCTCGCTTCCTGACGCTGATGCGACGTTGCTTCCTGACGTTGATGGATGATATGGTTCCTGAAATTAACATTACTCTTTTATTTTTCAGATACCAAATGTGGAAGAATGGCAAGATATCCAAATAGGATTCGCTTCGAGGTGGAATTTCCCTAATTGTTGTGGCTCTATCGATGGGAAGCATATAACAATTCAAGCACCACCAAATTGTGGCAGTGAATATTATAAGTACAAAGGAACAAATAGTATAGTGCTCATGGCTGTTGTGGATCACGATTATACTTTCAGATATGTAGATATAGGCTCATATGGTCGTAACGCAGATGGTGGGGTATTCCAAAACTGCTCTTTGTATCCTTATCTAGAAAACAATTTATTGTTGCCTGAAAATGGTATTCTAGTTGGAGATGATGCCTTCCCTTTAAAACCGTATTTACTAAAGCCCTACAAAAATACATTGACTACCGCAGAAAAGATTTTTAATTATAGGTTGAGCAGAGCAAGAAGGATTGTGGAGAATGGGTTCGGCATTCTAGCATCTCGTTTTCGTGTTTTGGGAAAGCCAATTCAAGTTACAGAGGAAACTACGATAAAGATCGTCTTATGTGCTTGTACATTACACAACTGGTTACGTACTACTGCATCAAATACTTATACACCACCAGGAACTACAGATTATGAAGACATCATAAACTTTCAAATCATTCAGGGCCAGTGGAGGTCCGAAATTAATGAATTACCGAGTATTCGTCGCTCGAGAATTAATAATAGATCGAAATTAATAGCAGAGAAAATGCGTGATAAATATAAAAATTATTTCAATGACGACGGAGCAGTTGCATGGCAAAATTATATGATTAGGTAATTATAATTACCTAGTAGTAATTAGAATATAAAAGGGAAGAGAAAAATAAAGGATAGTAAATTTTGTGGACCCTGACTGGTTTGGAATGTGCCTTGTGCCTTTGTAATTATAATTTGTAATAAAATACTTACCAAATTACTTGATGTTTCCTTTTCTTTAAGATTAATTATTTTCATAATATAATCCATAGAATCGAACCATTTGATAGATGGTTTATAGATCTCATCAGTGCCAGATCCACTTTTTTTGCTCTTTTCAATTTTCAATAACTCCTGGTTATACGTTGAGCGTAAATTTTTGATTTTTTTTGTAACTTCATTCATGTTTTGTAAATTGCATTCCAAGCGGATGTGTTCTAACGACGCTTTACGCAAATCTCTGTTCTTGTAATTAGGATCCAAACAATTCCATAAGTTCGTTTGATTCTTGTATAGCTCCACAAACTTTATATTTTGATCGGATGTCCACCTTTCCGCCATTTTGATGTCAACGCAAGAAACCTACAAAAACACTGCACCGGCGGCGTGGGCCCGAGCGTACGAGCTACTGTCATTTCGCGAAATCATGCGAGTTGACGACCGAGCGACGTGCGAGTGGCGTGGTGGGGGAAGGCCAGTTGCGAGTAAAAACAAAAAATGTTGAAGTAACTCGCTTGCGAGCAACTGTCCCACTCGCACATAACAGTTACTCGTATGATGCGGTCACACAGTGCGAGCTATTGCACCTCAGTAACTGACACGGTCAGCTCGCATGCTAGCTCGCACCGTGTAACCTAGGCTTATGACTCAACAATGATGTGATATAATTCCAAGATATAATATAATTTGTGACAACAACAACGAACATATACAGTGCCAATTGAAAGATGGTATATTTATTTCTTGTGTTGTGATACAATGTTAAATATGATATGCACTGCAGCCGCCAAAACTGGTCGCTACTCAGCTTGTTGCTGTGATGAGTATTCGGTGAGGACCAAATTTACACCAAGCGCAATTTTCGTTCACGGCCATTTTGTGAAGTGACGCATTACGCAAGCGTCGAA
This sequence comes from Cybosia mesomella, assembly GCA_946251805.1. Lineage (NCBI taxonomy): Eukaryota > Metazoa > Arthropoda > Insecta > Lepidoptera > Erebidae > Cybosia > Cybosia mesomella. Next base: position 13,405,952 of record OX276411.1, read on the forward strand.
TCGTTGGTAGAACAATGGCGGTTTTGGAATATATTTTCTATATTCGGTAAGTACTTACCTACCATACCTTATACCGATCAAACAACAGAAAAAAAAAAGATTTAGTTGCATTAAGCCAGACAACGTGGACATTTCCAGAATTACACGCACATTCAATCTTATAGACAACATCTTAGGCCGCGCTCACTTTGGATGCGAATTATATCGTGCGTAAACGTATGAACACTTTTCGTACGAATTGAGTGCGCACACTGAATACGTTTTTCTCCGTCAAATAGACAGAGTACCGGTGTTAGCGCATACGCGAAGTCATCTTTGCTGCGATGAATAATCTTTATCTTTTGGATAATCATCTTCTAAACCGTAGATTGCGACGCCGTCGTCGTTATCGTAGAACCGAATGGGTGCGCGAAATATTTTTAAAAAGAGATGAATTCGGTGAATTTCATCACATTATGGAAGATTTGTATAATGATCCAAGACTGTTTTATGGTTATACACGCATGGGGAGAGATACTTTTGAGTACATTCTTAATGCAATACGACCTAACCTGACTAAATACAGCAACTTTCGCGACACAATATCACCTGAAGAACGATTAATTGTCACTTTAAGGTAAGAAAGTAAAAAAAATGCTTTTTCGATATATCTTTGTATAATAATTCTTTATTCAAATGAAGACAGTCGTACATTAAATATTTGAGTCTGGATTGAATTGCATAACATAGTGAGTAACAGCTGATGGTTGTTGTGACATTAAAAAAGGTTGTTGCGATTGTCCTAGTGTTGAAGTATTTGGTGACATATTGAATTCATCACTGAACTGAGCCAAAACAGCAGAACTTTCTTTCTGTACCACAGATGAAGCATGAGCATTCTGTTCATCAATAAGTACTTGTTGTAGTCTTGAACGTACAATTAAGTTACGATTTTTAGGTACCTCTTTTAAAAATGGGAGGAGACTCATTAGGAACTGTGCATCAGGATCATTCGCACTTTTTTTAAAGTACTGTAATTTCTCCTGTTCAATGTCCAATAGTTTTGGACAACTTGGACTTGGTAAGAAAGTAAAAAAAATGCTTTTTCGATATATCTTTGTATAATAATTCTTTATTCAAATGAAGACAGTCGTACATTAAATATTTGAGTCTGGATTGAATTGCATAACATAGTGAGTAACAGCTGATGGTTGTTGTGACATTAAAAAAGGTTGTTGCGATTGTCCTAGTGTTGAAGTATTTGGTGACATATTGAATTCATCACTGAACTGAGCCAAAACAGCAGAACTTTCTTTCTGTACCACAGATGAAGCATGAGCATTCTGTTCATCAATAAGTACTTGTTGTAGTCTTGAACGTACAATTAAGTTACGATTTTTAGGTACCTCTTTTAAAAATGGGAGGAGACTCATTAGGAACTGTGCATCAGGATCATTCGCACTTTTTTTAAAGTACTGTAATTTCTCCTGTTCAATGTCCAATAGTTTTGCATCGATATCCTCTGGCTGATGTCTTTTACCTTTTTTTTTTCAATGGAGATTTAAAATGCTTTGGAATTTCTTGGTCACTTTGTTCAGAAGATGGACCAGGTAATGGCGAAGGCGTATAGTTAGAACTTAAATTTGTATTTACACTATCCTCCCCATCAGAACTCTCACATGTATCTGGCACGCTACCTTGCAGATCCCTTCGGGACATTGTACTTTGGAGGAACATCAAAAGTTGAAAATAAGGCCACTTGGAGAATTGTTCTGAATTGGCTGCTTGGCCAGATTTATTGTTGTTGAGTTTTTTTAGTTCCTTCCCGAAAGTGTCTCGTAGTCCCCGCCATTTTTTTTTTAACTCGTCAACTGAAAACAAATCTCTTATTATTACAGGTACTTAGCCACTGGCTCATCATTCAGATCACTTGGATATACATTTAGGATTTCAAACAATACTGTTGGTTATATCGTACATGATACTTGTAACTCTATTTGGGAAAATCTTAATGAAATTCATATGAAATTTCCATCACGTGCAGATATGGTCAATATAAATAACGATTTTTGGAGAAAATGGCGGTTTCCTAATTGTTCTGGTAGCATTGATGGAAAACATATACGAATCAACGCGCCAAAACATTCTGGCAGTATGTACCGTAATTACAAGTCTTTTTTTTCAATTGTATTGCAAGCTGTTGTGAATGCAAACTACAGATTTATTGCTATAGACGTGGGAGCTTATGGCAAAGAAAGTGACGGTGGAATATTTTCACATTCAAACCTCTCAAGACTATTGGAAAATGGTGCTCTCAACACAAACCAGGAAAAAGTATTACCAGGATATAGCTTTGCCTCATTTCTTAGTTGGTGACGAAGCTTACCCTTTGAAGACATACCTCATGCGCCCCTATCCTCAAAGAAATTTGGGTCTCGAAGATGAAATATTTAATAAACGCTTATCAAATGCAAGACAGGTTGTTGAGTGTGCCTTTGGCATTCTGAGTAGTAAGTGGAGATTGTTGTTGAAAGCAATTGAAGTAAATCCCAACCGTGCAGATGTTATAATAAAGTGCATTTATGTTTACTTCATAACATAATTATTGATAAGGAGGGTATCCACGATTTGCCTACGGAATTACCACAATTACAAAATGAAAACAAACCGATTCATGACTGCAGGTGAAAACAGAAGCGCAACGAGAGCTCACAACATCAGGGATACACTCAAAAACTATTTTTGTCAAAATAACAATTGATTTTAAGACAATACTTATCTGTTTATCATAAAATAAAATATATTATATTTACTCACCAGATTTTTCCATTTCTTCGGATATTTCACGCCATGCCCTACGCTGAATGTCACGTAAGTGATAACTGGAATCACTTTGATCCCACAAAGATTTATGCCCGTGAACCAAGTTAATTAACTTTTCTACATCCATTATTGATGATGAACGCACGAACGTGTAATAAAATCCCAACAAGTTCGGATTGATTTCGGACGTCCGACTTGCACGTACGTATACGTACGACTAACTCGCGCGCAGTGTGAGCGCTTTCATAGTACTCAGAAGGTCGGGAATGTTCGTGCGTGTTCGTACGTTTCTGCACGAATGGAATTCGTACGAAAACGTATCCAAAGTGAGCGCGGCCTTACAAGTATATAATACTACCTACTACCTACTCATGTTACCGAACAGGACGCCATTTGCGACGCTTCTGGCGATCGGCGATACCAGATTATGCACTCCCGCACAAGCACTCAGTCAAGCCAGCATAATTATCTAAGACCTTTCGTTGGAGACCATGGTGAGGGCCGTGGTCTCCGACGGGAGCAAGTGGCACGCCGCCGCCTCTTTCTGCGAGCAGGTAATGCGCGCGAAAGAGACGGCGGAGAGGGAGCGGGAGAGAACCCTGCCCCCCGAGTTTCGCAGTCTGCGGCGAGGACGCCGCAGACTCATCTACGCCCGGGACTACCGACCTCCATGATCGGGGCCTGAGGACGGCAGTTGGCCGACTCGCCGTCCTTACAGAAGCAGGCCGTGGCGGAGGCGTGTCGTGTGTGCCCCTACACACGCCTGCCAACTCACCGAAGCGGGATAAAACCCGACCCCACCAGGCGAGGCCGCGGTGGCGGCCAAAGTCCGCCGGCAACCCTGGGGTTATCCTTTCGAGGGCTTACCCGGGGTGCCCGGCAACGGACACTTGGGGAGGACACCGTGCGGTTTTAGTCGAGACACGACATAACCACCCCCGCTGGCCAGCGGGGGGGTATCCGAAGGGATTTCCGCACGTAAAAAAAAAAAAAAAAAAAGACCTAGTACACTTAATATCCCAGTAGTTAAAGCATTGTCACAATCTATTATATCGACACAGGAGATCGCGAACGGCGCACCCCCCGCCTTTGATCCGGATCCCCGGACAGCATGCCCATCTTTCAACAGTAAAATGTACATACCCTAAGGTAAGGATGAAATCAATAGAATCTATTGCAATAGATGTCAATTGAGTTGAATGAAAGTATGTACAGGTTGTAAGTTTATGTAATATTAGACAATTCAATTATACACTCTTTCAGGTTACAATGAGGGCTAATGATGTCCTAAGGGAGCCAGGATCCCAGTGGCACCGGGTGCGCTTCATTCGCACCTCCCCGCCGTGCCCAGATTTCACCTCTGTGTGAGTATAAACATTAATATTGGAATATTTTAAGAAACATACTTACCAACTCAGTAATAATAAAAATACTAAAATAACCAACTCATTTCCAATCCAGACTCATAACAAGCATTACCATAACATAACATAACTTAACATAACATAACATAACTTCACGCCTGCATCCCCGAAGGGGTTACCAATCCAGTCTGTTATCATCCAGAATGTGGATGCAAATAACTTAAATACATTATAATTTTTTTTTTATGAATAAATATTATATTAACAAAAAGGAGAAATGTACAAAAAAATAAAAATAAAATAAACAAGTGTGTGTGTGTGTGATAGTAACCACAGTGCAATGTAAGCCTGTGAGTGAGAATCAAATATGCCTCTGCTGCTCCATGTAAATCTTTTTCAGCTTTTTTATGAACAGTGGTTTTGATTTCAGCACCCTGATTGGCGGCGGGATATTATTCCAGCAGGAAGTTGCTGCATAAACGAAGCTACCCCTAAAAGCTGTGGTTTTATGCTTGGGCACTGACAGTGGCACTGTTGTATGACGAATACATCCTCCATACCCCCTTCGCCAGCTTAGTTTTTCATACAGGTATTTTGGTTTTTTAGTAATAATTACACCGAACAGCAGACTGGCCAAGTGGATCCTTCTACGAGATTCCATTTTCATTATATTGTTAGCGTTTATGTGAGGTGTAACGTGGGCTCTCCGTGGAATATTTACACAAAACCGTGTACAGGCATTCTGTATTCTCTGTATTAGCCGGACTGTCCTAGCCAGCAGGCATGGTCCATAAACTGTGTCACAGTAATTCAATTTTGAGAGAACTAAACTATCTACTAGACTTTTTCTTAAATCTATACTGAGGTAGTTTCTTATGTTGTAGAGGACCTTAAGTCTGTAAAAGCAGTTCCGCATGGCATTAGAGACATGTTTCTCAAAGTGCAGCTCTGGGTCAATTGTTAGCCCCAAGTTACAAGCCACATCAACCCGCTCAATTTAATTGCTTCAAAATATAGGCTTATTGGTATCAGTCATTGTGAGATTAAGTCGTACCGATATCAGACATTTACGGATTAAGTTCTTATGGACCGGAGGCTTTATTACCCCTTAGTGCGGCGGCATCTTGCCTTACTTTTGTAAGAACGGCGAGCCGTGCTTATTGCTGACTGTTTAATCCTGTCCATAGTTTAACCCTTAGCTAGGTACCTACCTTTTTTCAGTCGCGTAACTACCTACCTAGAGTATATCAGACACCTCTTTTTAGCGCTCATGAATAAAAAATATGATGTTGAAAAATAAATTAATATAAAAATAGTTTTTTATTCCCGCTAGTATTTATAATAGAATAAAAAAATCTAATATATTTAACAAGAAACCTTAGATCTGTAATAGACTCCAAAAAACGAATAATTTTAATTTTGTAATATTGAGATCCATTATAAAAAAAATAAACGTTTAATAGGATAGGATTCCTCCACTAATTTTTCAAAATTTAACAAACAACAAATAAATCCAAACATGAATTTTATTATAATTAAAATGGCAAAATTAATGGGATTTTCGTTTCTTTTTAGGAACCTTCAGAGAGCAGTACTTGCGGATGTTCTGGTTGTTCAGAGCTACTTCCTGTGGCACCAGAAAGTGTCCATGTGTCCAGTTGTAGCCCCCGACGAAGGGAAAGTCTGATGTCCCGCAAGTTCTTGGGAGTGCTTCTCAGAGTTCCATATAGGGTCTTGCAAGCTGTCCAGCCAGTCTCTTCTTAAATATGAATCTGCTTTCAACTTTTTGCGGTTGAGTATATAAATAATCCACATACGAGTTGGAGGCTGATATATCCAATAATCTATAAAATATAGGTAGTGGCCACTTGCGTGTCCAACGAATTGGTAGCGCATCTTTGATCTAATAAATCTACTCGCATTTTTGGTTTTATTGTAGAATAGTACAATTTCAGGATTTTTGCAGTTTTGTGGTTGACTGGTCGCTGTCGTGAAGGCAAGAATTCAGGTGGTAGGTCTCGCTGGTTTTTACTGAAATTTACTGAAAGAAAAACACCTTGGTAGGTACCGTCAAACGGTGAATAGGCATGGAATTGAATTTTGGGCATATTTATCACTAATGACTGAAAATATTATATTGATTTTGGTATGTACCGTAAAGTGGGGCTAATTGGAACATATATTTCTTGAAACAGATACAAAAATGGTAGTTACAGTTTTTCCCCCTACCGGCTTTATATTTAACGCAATATTTCTAAAAAATGGCCAACAGTTATTTGGTTATGAAGTAGCTGCATTTGTGCATTCAAAATGATATCATCTTTTTCCTTTTCTGATCCCCTATTACCCGTGGTCCCACCGGAACGTCCCACTGGTGGGTCTACGGGGTTTTTTTTTACCCGTAGTCCCACTGCCTTGTGGTGGTACTATGGGGAAAAATAATTATCCATAGTCCCACTGCTGTAGAGATGTGCCGCAAAGAGTTTAATATTAACATACAGCGAAGTGTGCGTGACGATTGGGTGTCCTAATCGTGAATCGAAACTTGTTTCATAGATAGTTAAGAAACATAGTTAAGAAAATGGACTGAAGGAAAACTAATGTTATCTAGAGATTTGAAAATTTGTAAAATAATAATTTAAAAAAATATGGCAATTTAAATGAGGTCTCCCAATCCTTAGGGCCGGCGCCCATATGCGGAAGCGCAGCGCAGCGCAAGTCCGCGAAATTTTCCAAACGCGTGACACACTAGACGAATTTATAAAATGCGCGAACGGACGCGCGTGCATACGCGCGTATGCGCGAGCCTGCGCGCGGATTCGCGAGTCTGCGCTAACAACAACTTTTGGAGAGTCCAAACGTGTACTTAATTGGATTGGTGAATAAAATGATGGATTGGGACGTGCTGTTGATAACATTACTTGCAGAAGAGGAAGAAGAGGAATTAAAAAAGAGAAGAAATGTACAGATAAGTAGAAAAAGACGATTTTGGGTTGACGAAATTTGGCAGTCAAGATGTTTGGATGGTGAATTTCACAAATTGTGTATTAATTTGAGAGGCATAAAATTTCGTGATTATTACAAAATGGATTATGAAAAATTTACTATTTTAGCTAATCTTTTACGCCCGTATATCGAAAAACGAAAATCTAAATTTCGTTCTACCATTTCAACTGAAGAGAGGCTATCTGTATGTCTAAGGTAAGTGAAAATAAAACATACCTAATCAATTAATCATTTATTTTGATTTACAAATGAAAGGAGAGCCAGTATTGCGGCTCTAGTAATAATTTTCAGAATTATTCTGTGTCTGGATTTGAGTGACATCATTTAGTTGTGTTACATTGGATGGATTGTATGTAGGTGTCAATGTTGTAATTCTTGATGGTACATAAGTTGCAGAAGGGGCTATTGTATTATAGTTTTTTGCAGAGGATGGAATATATGTGTGCTGGGTTATGTTAGGTATATAAGTTGCAGGCAAATCGTAGTGACTGTTGCTCACATCTGAATTATCATTCAACTTTGCTGCTTGGTATTGCTCTTCAGCATCATTTATGATTTTAAAGACATCCCGCTTTATTTTAGTTTGCAAATATGGGGGCAAAGTTTTAACAGTTGTAGCCATTGACGTAAAGAAACTTAGTATATGATCTTTATTTTCCTGTTCTTTATAGCTAAGAAAACGTTCTATTAATTCCGAAGATTTTGAAACTGGCTCATGAGTTGACGCTGAATGGTTTGATAATTCCGATTGTGGCCGAGGTGATGAAATATGTGCATTTTGATCTGATTGCGTTGTTTCTTCTGAAGATGAATCTAAATTACTAACTTGTTGTCTCTCTTGTACAAAAGGTCGCAAGAATTGTAATTCTTTCTCATATTTTATAGGGCGGCGCTTACCACCAGCAGAACCACTAGCATCAGTTCGGGCTTTTACTGCTTTCCTATAATTATCACGTATTTTTTTCCAATTTTTCTGAGTATCCCCAACTGAAAAAAAAAATTGTAGACTGATGACTCATTTTATTTATAATACTTTCCAGATTCTTAACAACCGGTACCAGTTTCAAAGCTCTGTCTTTCAATTACCGTATGGGATATAGTACTATACGAACGATCATTCATGAAACGTGTGCGGCTATCTGGAAAGTACTCAGACCTATCGTGATGCCTAAACCTACAGAAGAGTTATGGAAAGCCGTTGAGGAAGATTTTACAAATATTTGGAACTTTCCAAATTGCATTGGCGCTATCGACGGCAAGCACATTCGTATAAGGGCACCTCTAAAAAGCGGAAGTCAGTATTATAATTATAAAAAGTATTTCAGCACAGTGCTGTTAGCCGTTGTAGATGCAAAGTACAGATTTATAATTGTTGATATTGGGGCATATGGGCGCAACAGTGATGGTGGCATAATGTCACATTCTAAATTGGGTCAAAAGATGCAAGGAAACAGGCTAAATATACCACGAAATAAAGTTTTGCCTGGAACGAACCAAGTTTTACCACACGTATTTGTGGCAGATGAAGCTTTTGCCTTGACGGAAAACATAATGCGCCCATATCCTGGAAACCAAATTGAAGGAGATCGGAAGAAAAAAATATTTAATTATAGGCTAAGTAGGGCGCGACGTATGGTAGAAAGTGCTTTTGGAATTTTAAGACAAAAATTTGAAATTTTCGATAGGAGCCTAAGAATACAGCCCAAATATTTAGATAACGTAATACTAGCTTGTACATGTTTACACAATTATATACTAGATGGCGAAAATTTAAGATTTGTGGATGCTATAAATAATACATCACACAGCACAATTTTAGGAAATATCGAATCTGATCAAGATAGTAGTGGTTTGTTACCAATGTTTGTACGTGAAAAATTTAAGGATTATTTTTCAGAAGAAGGGTGTGTTATTTGGCAAGATGATATTATAGATAGATGTTAATATAAATTGTAATATCAGTTTAAAAGTAATAAAAAATGCAATTTTGATGATGTTTTTACGTACCCGTTTTACCTATTTCAGCAGCAATTTTTTCCCACGCATTTATTTTCATATGTTTATCACTGTAATTGCGTGACTCGATATTATACAAACAATCATGAGTTTGAATCAATAATATTAATTTTTCGTCGTCCATATTTTTAATAATCACAACGTAATATTCATTGCACGAAAATACCGTACGGTAGGTACGAGTGTTGACAACAAAATGGCGCGCCTCCCGCCCCTGCCGCGCGAGCGTCGTTCGGCGAGCCCGGCGACCGAAAGCGGCTGCGCGCGGAGTAGCGCGCGTGCTCACGCAATCGCGCTCCTGCGCGCTACCTTTCGCATGTAGTCGCTTCGATGCTCTCACGAATTAATTGTTGTGTAGATGATTTCCGATTTTATTTCAACGCTTGCAACGTCGTTATCAGTTTCACAGTGAAAAATGCTCTGCGCTGCGCTTCCGCATATGGGCGCCGGCCCTTACTCAAGGGTACCTATTTCTTGGCGAATCGATGCAAGTACAAGCTAAATTTTATACTCATATTTTAGTAAAAATACAGATAAACACTTCCCAAAATATTCATCAAAATTAACAAACATTCAAAAGTTTTATAAATGTTTTAAATATATGCCTCAATCCTTACCTTTTGGACCCTTGACACCACCGTCTTGCACCACCGGTGGTGTCAAGGGTATTTTTTAATACCCATTACACTAACAAAGAGCTGCAGCAGCACTGGTGGTGTAAAAGGTATTTTTTAATACCCATTACACTACGGACAAATAGTGCTGTGCCACCATAAAATGTAGCCTATTCTTTGTAAATAAAATGGCCGTGTCTCACTATTTCGGTGATTTAGTCCGGTGACCGGACTTTCAGTCTCAGTAGTTCGGTGATGAAATACCACCGGACTAGTGAGCCATTTAGTCCGGGTAGAGGTGTACCTACCACCACTTAGAAATTTCTATTACCCTGATACCGTAAAAAAAAACAAATGAACAAAAAAAAGATCAAAATTTAATATCGAATCAGTACATACAACTTGCAATACTCTCCTCGGGTGGACCTAGTAACATAGTATTACAATTTCATCCAGGGGTGCCACGGGTCCGGAGGGCTATTAATCTCATTAATTTAACTTAATAATAATAATGCGACCATATTAATACATATTATTGTTAATAACGTAATTTATCTAATGCACGGTCTACAGTAATCTCACCATTGACTAACTGCATTTGTATCTGCAAGATAAAGTCATCGTTTGCGGTTTGTTTTTTATTTCGTTTTGCTGGAGTTTTTAAAGATTTAAAAGATACATCATGTAAAACGTTAAGTAAACGCAAGACTGTCACCGAGTTCTTGTTTATTAGTTTGTTTAGTTTGGAATGAAACCCTTCTAAAGCATTGGTCGTACGATGACGTTCACCAAAAACGCTAAGTACATTAGTGGTTTGCACTTTGAACCAATAGTTTTGTATATATTTAATAAATTTGTCAATTGCACAATTACTATTTAATTTTGATTCCTGTTTTGTGTACTCAAAACCTTTGTAAATTTTATCCGCTGGAAGAAGTGGTAAAACCGCTGTCATGGCTATAATTCTTCTGTCACACTAAGTGTGCGCCCATACTGATTGCGCGGTGACTAGAGCCTGAAGTGGGGCGGCGAGCGGGGGCGCGTGGTGGCCACAGTGAGCCGCGAGCTCTTGTAACGATCCGACGTATATCAGGTGTTGCGAACTATGGACGAGGATTTGCTGTTTTTACTAGACAGTCCTATCCTGAGATGGGAGGTGTTGAACATTAGAGATGGTGTGCACGAAATAAATAAAAACAGACGAATAACTGGTGAATTTTTTAACTTATATGAAGAATTGAGATTATACCCTACAAAATTCTTTGAGTATACTCGAATGCCCGTGTCAACTTTTGACTACATACTGAGTCAAATATCATCTAAAATCACCAGAGAAGATACTAACTTTCGAAAAAGTATTAGACCTGAGGAGAAATTGTTCATAACTCTGAGGTAAGAATAAAACAAGCTTTTATGAAATTTTGTATTTATTGTAGTTAAGTAGTAAGTAATCAAACAAGTACTTTCACACACTCACACAAACACACAACAACAACAAGTTTTACTTTTCTATTAATTTTAATAATTAGCGTAGTTGCCAGTAGAATAACCTCCATAATTTTCCTCGTATCTCTGTTGAGAAAACTGCATCTTTTCTGTCTCGTCTATAATGATTTGGGTAATTTTATTTCGAATGCGTAACTTTTGTAATTCACCAAATGATTTCATTTGTGGCAGGAGACTCATAAAAAAATGATAATCATCACATTTCTCCGACTGGTCACTTTTTGACGCCAGTTTCTGTTCAATTAGCAAAATTTTTTTTCTCTCACATTCAATAAGTTCATCTCTATAATCTGATGCCGATTTATTACGCTTTGTAGCGTTAGTGCGACTGCTGCAGGTTGATGTGCCTGGACTAATCACGTCAGCGATGTTACTTTGCTCAGTTTGATAAGACTCGTTGAGGGATTCCGAATCGCTGTCATGTAGATTACCCGTCATGACTTCAGGTGTAATATCATCATTTATGAATTGCATAAGTTGAAAGTAAGGCCACGTGCTCTCTATTTCATCGCCACCGTCACCAGATCGCGGCGTAGGGAACTTTTTTTTTTCTTTTCGAAACTGATCGCGCAGGTTCTTCCATTTCTTGCGCAGTTGTTTATCTGTAATAACAATAACATAATACTTTATTCTGTTTTTATTTTAGGTTTTTGTCAACAGGAATTGGATTTAGAGCTCTGGCTTACAGTTTTCGAATGGGGAAAAGCACCATTGCTTCTGTAGTGCACGAAACATGCCGTGTTTTATGGACTGAGTTAGTTCCTATTCACATGCCAATACCAACAGAACAACGTCTGAAAGCTATTGCAGAAGACTTTGAAGCTACCTGGAATTTCCCACACTGCATCGGAGCAATTGATGGGAAACATTGCGAAATAAAAAAACCACCTAAATCTGGTTCGGCACATTGGTGCTATAAAAAACGAAATAGTATTGTCATGCAAGCTGTGGCTGACGCAAAAAGGAAATTTGTAGCAGTCGAAGTAGGCGGTCGAGGAAAGCAAAGTGATGGTGGTACTTTCATTGCATCAACATTGAATAAGCTTATAGAAAAAAAAAATATAAAATCCCTATGCCAAAGAGACTTACAAATTCTGACGTCATTGCACCCTATGTCCTAGTGGGTGATGAAGCTTATCCGTTAAAACATTATTTAATGCGTCCTTATCCCGAGCGAGTACTTAATAATGAAATAAAATGTTTTAATATCAGATTGTCTACCGCTAGACAAACAATTGAATGCGCATTTGGCATTTTAACATCTAAATGGAGAATACTACTTAAACCTATTGAAACAAATAGAAAAAATGCCTTATTTATAATAAAAGCTGCGTGTATACTACACAATGTTATAATGGATTTAAACGGCGATGTCGATCTGGATGTCCAGCGTGTGCTATCTAACCCACCATTCTATGAAAATCGTCACAGAAACAGCGGAGTCTATAATAATCCATCACGGAGAGCAAAACATATCCGTATAAAATTCACCAACTATTTCTGGCAACTATACCAAACAATGTAATAATGATCTTATTAAACTTACCTTCACTTCCAGGAAATTGTTCTTTTATTTCACTCCATAACTTTCTTGTTATTATGCGATTACTGTGGTGTGGATGTTTGCTTTGCCATATAGGTGGTTTAGATTGAATTGCACTTATAAATAATTCAGTATTGACCGCCATTTTACTAGAAACAAAATACAGACGCGTAGACGCCGAGCGACAAGATCAAACTGGTTTGTTACCCCCGCCACCCGCGCATTGGGTCGCTCACTGACTAGGCCCGTAGTGCGGCCAGAATGCGCGGACAGAAGCGTTTGAAAACTACGCGCGCTGTCTCGCTCAGTCCTATCGCCCTAGGCTCCCGCCTTAGTCACTTCAATATGAACGCAAAGGCGCGTTTCATATGTTTGATATTTCGCGCCCGTCGTCGCAACCGTACTAGGCTCGCAGTGTGGACACACCCATAGTTTTCGAACAACCAAAGGCTTTGGCTTTTTTCCAGATATTACGGGTCCAATGATAGTAACATCCCCGGACTACAATCTCGGGAAATAATTTCAAAATAGCGTTCATCGCCCCTATTTCATAATCACAATGGAATTTTTTTGGCGTAAATTGTGGTATTTGTGATTTTATTAAATTAAACAGCACATTATAACTACTTTCCCTTCGATTTGACATAAGAGCAAAAATTAACGGTTTAATGTTAGTTGTTTCCATTGTACTATTTATGTCACCTTGCAGACTATACAGTTGTTTGAATGGGCTTGGACAACTAGCAAATGTACCGTCGCCAAAATATTCAGTAACATTCGAAATTTGATAACGAGATTCTTCATTACAAAAAACTAAAATTCGAGTGTCACCATCCATATAATCCGCTAGGACAAAGTTGTGAAACTTGAGTGGCACTTCTACTTCAACGACTTCTTTAAATGTAGTCTTTGATATTCCCAAAGCCTTATTTCTCTCAGAGTATAAAAAATGTTTTACACCATCATAATTTGGTAAGTTTGCAACTAAATTGAGCCCTCTGTTTTTTAAATCGCAATTTTTTTTCTCGTACAGTCGAGGTACCGGATCATCAGAAGTCACCACCGTCTCCCGTAAATCACAAATTTCTTTTAGTACTTCGTTTTTATATACGTCTGGATCACAACTGTGTTGTTTTTGTTTCGTAATCGTAGTATTGTCCTGGAACAAAAAAAAGTTAAATAAAATAACCTTAGAATAATAACGCATAGAAACGCAATACGCGCGAGCGAAGTGAAGCCATTTCAACTAAGCCTAGGCCTAGCTCGCACATTTTTTGTTGTCATCGTCATCGTGACGGTTAGTGCAGTGAAAGGGTGCCACAATTCATCTCATAATAACCAAAATCATTCTAAGATCACATTTCACTTGTTAGTATTTCAAAACCTATTATATTTTTACGTAAAACATTTGTCGAACATAAATATAAATCGAAAATTTTAACGACTCCATTGTATATCGGTTACGCCTACATAGATATATCATATCGTAAGGGACTATCTGTCTATGCGTTATTAGTCTCAGAAAATAACATATAAAATAATCCTGAAACATATTAAAAGAATATTATACAGTCTTTATATTTACCTTGGAGACAGTAAGAGTACCAAGGCATTTTATGGCTCTATACTTCGAACACCTCCATATACTGGAACCGTTTTTATATATCTTATGTCTATGATATTTATATTTATCATTTAGAATTACCTCCATGAATTTTAATAATATTTATCTCTTCCGTATTTTTATACATTTTATTCAATTCAATTGTTTTAAGGATAAATAAACTTTAGCAGAAAAATGATTTTTCAAGCTATGTCACTGTCAAATGGATTCATAGAATTTGCTTTTAAACACTCTTTTTTAACTTTAAAAATAAACATAAACCAAAAAGTTTTAATGCATTCATTCAACTGCGTAGTTAAATGTAATTATTGTAGGCAAAGTAATGATTCATACAATTCAAATAGATAATACCTAAACCAAAGAATAAATTTAATCATGTAACGTACCTACTTGTGTCAGACTGCAGCTCTTTGATAGTGTAATGGGTATTGAAAAATACCTTTTACACCACCAGTGCTGCTGCAGCTCTTTGTTAGTGTAATGGGTATTAAAAAATACCCTTGACACCACCGGTGGTGCAAGACGGTGGTGTCAAGGGTCCAAAAGGCAATCCTTACTGTATAGATTGAGGGTCATGGTGTTTTGAAAAACTGGCTATATGTTTTAAATTTATTTTTGCATGAAGATTAGGTAAAAGTTGTCTAATAATTTGTAAAAAACAAAACCGACTGAAATACATCACGGTTTAAAAATTATAACTCTAGAAACTAACGCCCGTTTTCACTAAACATAGGAATCGCCTAAATCTGATGCCCAAATATTTAGGAATCGCCTAGGACAAAAATACGTTTCACTAACCGTTAGGTAATAACTAGCGCCGTTAGGTGACGCTTAAAGTTAGGACATGGTTTAGGCTGTGCTTTGCTCATAAGCATCGCCTTTATATGACAGATTGTAGGCGTTCATTGAAATTTACTGATTTGCTGTAATTTATTTTCCTAAATATAATGAGTTTACCAGAGTTTTTGAATTTTTTGGACTTTATTGATGAATTGGGACAACGTGTAAATACAAGACCCAGAATAATTCGACCTAGGATCAATAATTTCCAACAATTTGATGATACAGATTTTTTTAGAAGGTATAGGATGTCCAAATCCACTGTGTTGTCCGTTTTACATCAAATCGATGAGGAGTTGCAGTTTGATAGTGACCGGTAAGCTTTAAAAAAATAATTAAACATTAGGTATATAATTATGTAATATAAATACTTACAAAAAAAAAGATGTCTAGGTAAGTACTTATTTTTTTAATCTTGAGGTTATAATTTTACACCTATCCACACAATTATATTGGGTTTGTTATACTTTTAAAACTTAGATATTGGTTTAACTCAAGTTATTGTGTATACTATAGTTCGTATTTTAATATAAGAAACTACCTATTTTTTTTCAGAAATGAAGGTGTGACTCCAATACAGCAAATATTAATAACACTCCGATTTTATGCCACTGGCACTCACCTTCAGGCAATAGGCGACGCTCATGGAGTCAGTGTATCTACTGTTAGTAGAATTATAAAAACTGTAACCAATGCCATAGTTAAGTTGCGCCCAAGGTACATTAAAATGCCAACTTCAGAAGCAGAGATCGAATGCATCCAAAGAAAGTTTTATGAAATCGCAAATTTCCCATTCGTAGTAGGTGCAATAGATTGCACTCATGTAAAAATACAATCTCCAGGTATTTATTTCACTTTCAGTAAAAGAATTCATTTTTAACTAAAATTGACTATTTACTAATAAACATTGCATTATTTGCAGGCGGAGAAGATGCTGAGTTATTCCGGAATAGGAAAGGATATTTTTCAATTAATGTGCAGACTGTGAGTGATGCTGATTTAAAAGTAAGAAACATAGTTGCCCGTTGGCCAGGGTCTACTCACGACTCTGCAATATTTTTAAACAGCAGACTTTGTCACGATTTCGAATATGGAGTTTATGATAATGCATGTTTATTAGGTGATAGTGGATATCCACTAAAGGTACAGTATGGTTTAAGAATACAATTTCTAGGTACAGTCAACGCCAAAAGTAGCTTAACAAATTCTAATTTAATGATCCCCACAGCTGTTAAATCGATCTTAAAATAATAAAACGCGAAATATATTAACTTTGTCCTACGCGAAGTCTATAACTACTTTTACATTAACTGTAGTCACCATACATTCCAGTGTAATAAGGATTTATAAATATTTTTGTATTAATCAACTTTTGGCGTTGACTGTACTTTGCAAGAAAATAATAAAATTCTACAATTAAATAGTTATAATATTTTTATTATTTTTAATTTTTATTATCAATATTTAACACTGCTTTCAATATTTCTCGATCCACCGGTTTTTCATCTGTAACAATAAAATATTTTATTTACAGAGATATTTATTGACACCATACCTACGTCCAGTAACAGCAGCACAAGAAAGGTATAATTACAGTCAAATTCGGACAAGAAATACAGTGGAGAGACAATATGGTGTTTTAAAACGTAGATTCCCAGCCCTTGCAATTGGGTTACGTATAAATTTGCAAACAGCTGTAAATGTCATTGTTGCTTGTTGCATACTCCACAACATCTGCATTGATGCTTGTGAAGAAATGCCACCTGATGAAGTGGAAATAAATTTAAATGAACACATAGATAATGGTCAAATTGATCACAGTTATATTTCTGCTAATAATATAAATGAAGACAGAAGAACAATAATTACTCGAAATTTCTTTTCATGAAATAATATGTATTTAAGTATTTACCTTTAATTTTATTTAGAATTTCTTGTAATATATTGATTTTTAAATCGGACTGTTTTTTTTCATTTTCAAGTTGAGTTTTGTGCAACTCGATCATATGCTCCCTTTGCAATGCAATCAAAGAAATTTTTTCTTTCTCCGCTTTTAGTTTATCAGCTGCTAAAGCATTGGTAAACCTAATTTTTGCAGGTTTATGCCCAGCACGCTCATTACTGCCAGGTTCTATTGTTGGTCTGTTCCTTTTATAACAGCGTTTTGGTGTATCAGATACAACTTCATTCTCATTTAAAATTTCAATGGTCTCTTGAACCTAAAACAATAAATTTTATTGGTCACTATTATGGATATCTAAGTGATCACTGCCTGGCCACTAGATATATTTGCACCCCATTTTAATGCTTAATAATATACATGTAAAAAGTTCAACCCCAGTAATCAATTATTACTTTCATTGGGAACAAATATATATAACAAAGATTAAAATTATATGTAAAATATTTATACATACCTCAAGATGAGCTCCACTTTCAGTTGGTTTTATAATTGGTCTCTGAGAATCAAATGACTCACATGCAACATCCTGTGATGAAAGCTCTGGCAATGTTGGTAAAATAGCTAAAACGTCTTCTGCAACATGATACAAAGAAAATAACAATTTTTAAAACAGTACAAATAAAGAGGGATACAGGCTGTAGCCACACTGACCCAGTGTGAATTGTTAAACTACATGTGGCCCGATACATACCTGTAATAAAATCGCTATCCTCAACGCAGTCTATGCCTGTGCTGCCACGGCCAGTAATCTGCACTACTAATTCCAGCACAGGATCATCCATTTTTTTTGATGGTCCTCCACCCGTTCCGTGGAATTGGTTGAAGGACTGCGATTTCAATACTTTGGCTTCAGTCTTCATTTTCTGCCACAATTTTTTAAGATTCTCTGTAGTTCTGAAATAAAATATATTTAATAGGACAAGTTTATGAAATTAAATGATTTGATATATTTCATCTTACCTCATAATTGTTCCGCTAGCGTTTAAATCCCGAGTTATTTCCACCCACGACTCTTCTTTGAGTTTATTTGTTTGTAGATCGTGGGAAGTTACTTTGGAAACAATAGCACGACCTTTTGCTTGTATTAACCTCAAAAATCTCATCTTTTCTTCTTCCGTAAAATTTGGGGCACGTTTCCTATTCATTTTCAATAAAATATCCAAATCACAATAATCGTAGTAAAATTAAAATGAAAATAGGTACCAAATTGTCAAACGTCAATTGACAGTTTGACAACATAAGACGCGAAAGCATAGACAAATGCCACCTAGCTAAGCAACTGCCTTGTAAGGAATTACCTAGAGGTAAAGGTTTGGTGAAACAGACAAATCAGCTTAGGCGATGCCTACAGTTAAGCGTTTCCTAGTTAGGCGATGCTTTATTCTAGTTTAGTGAAAATGGGCATAAGTCCCTCAATACTTATGCCTCCAAAAAACACTTGATCGTAGCTCACTAGGTACTGTAAGTATATATAATTAACTACGAATATATATTTTAGTAGTAATTTTCTACTAAAAGTTTATGCAGTTATTTGATTAGAAGATTCGTTATTCATCAAAATATTAACTTATCAATATTCCTAATATTAAATACGTTTAGGGTGACCATAAATTAAACAATGATGTAGGATTGATTTCTTTATTTGGATGGCTTTTTAAATATTTACAAGACCGTAGCTAAGTGAATGCAAGTACATTGGTAGCGTGGTGTTGCTTTGGCATAATTTATTTTTATTGTCATCATAACAGTATATTTGTTCATTTATGAAAATATGACATTTGTAGTGACCGAGACCATTAGGTAACACAGATGGAATAAATTCAGTGGCTCCTATGACTTTATAAGTTTTATTTTGTAAACAAATACTTAACGATATTTCTCTCAGTATATTTTTTTCAGTCCCATTCAAATCAAATGATATTATTTTTGACAACTCATAGATATATTTAATTTGATTATTACATGACAAACAATCTTTGTTTTCTTCGGTAATACATAAAGCATCTTCTAAAAAACTGATACCGAAAACGGAAATAATGTCGAGATTCAAAGGTAAAAAAGCAACTTCTCTTGTAATTTCGTTTGATATGCATAGCGCATTTATGCATCGTTTTACAAAACGAGCACTAAAACAGTATTTTAAAACTATATGTTCGAAAATAAAAGAGACGTTACATGCACAGTCACAGACAATTTTTTCATCATCTTCTGTTTTGTTAACGAAATACTTTAAAACAATTTGAGTTCTCAATATGTTAGCCTTTTCGTCTTCTCTATCAGATAAATATTTTACATATCGTGGAACCAGTTCGTCGTCAGCAAAGTTATCTAGGATGCCATGAATATTACAATTTTGATTATATCCCACAGTCAGAAGATACATGACGGAATCTAAGCCGCAAGTATTCCTTATTTGTACTTCATGATTTTGAAAAAACACAGAAACGCATAGGTTGCCGTTTCTGACAAATGTCACTTTGGTTTCTGGTTGTGTTTCTTTTGTTTCAACTTGTCCTTTCCAATTTTCAATATAAGTCGGAAAGTCAGTAAAAATAGAGTCTCGGGAAAAGCTTCGACGAACATCATTTGACGATTTAAATTTTTTTGCATTTTTATTTTGAAATTTTTGATTTCGTGTGTATTTTCTTTTTTTCGTACGCGCCTTATTTGGGGTTACTTTATTATGTAAGTCTTGGCGAAGATCCGTTAACGCTAATTTCATTTCTCCATCCAGAAACTTTGAATAGATATTTACAAATGCGTCAATGCGATACGTCTTGTTCAGTTTTATTTGAAAAAATAAATGTTTCAGCGTTTTGAAAAAGCTTTCAATTGCGGAAGATGAAGGGGTTTTGTTGTCCGATTCAAAAACACAACACATTAAATTGGACCACATTGGGAGCTTAAACAATATTCTTTTTAGCGTAGATAGAAATGGTGGATGAAAATACACATTTTTGTTGTTATTTATCAGTTTATTTGCTTGATATTTTTTTTTTTCTCTTCCACAATGTTATCGAACCAGTCTAAAAATTCAATATCCTCAGCAAAAGTGACATCATCGACCATCAGTTTGTCTACACTATTAAGACCGTCTTCCAATATGGTTTCCTTACATTTATAGGTCTCCACTAATTTAACCAGGCGAATTTCAGCAGCTTGAAATTCAGAACTTGAAAACAAATTACTATTATCGTATTGTGCAAGACACATCTCAATTATATCGCAAATCACATCTTTGACAATTTGCAAGTCTTCACACTGTTTCAAAAATAAAATGCAACCAATATAAAAACGTTTAACATTTTGATTCAATCTTTGAAACAAGGTAAATTGTACAACGTCTTGACAAAGTGACTAGTGTCAAGTCGAATAAAAACTGGCGGTAGGTTTGACGAACGCCCTTCTAACGATGACATCATCTCTTTTATATAATCTTTTGTGGAAGTAAAAGATGTAAAGGCTTGAATATTAGCCGAAACCAAGGCAGAAGAATCATCAGTTATGACCTCATGGGGTGGTTGGTTTACAAAACTTTGCCATTTTTTTAGCCAGTTCAAAATAGATTGGGTATTATGTGAGTCTGTTATCATCTGAATCACAGGTACTGATTTTAATTTTTGATTAGCTGTGATCAGTCCCACATACAGAAATAATCTTTTTGTAATATGTGCCATCAGGGAGACAAAAAGGTTCGACAAAAGAGCCAGTAGCATCTAAAGTAAGTGTTACTCTTTGAAATTTATTGAAGTAATATTTGTAATAATCAATTTGATGATCACTCCAAAAATACAAATAAAAATTAGGGTATATCGAAATTTCACGTATCATATTTTTTAAAGTTGGACTTTTAGCTAAAATCAATAATGATACGAAAATGTTTGAATCAGGTAACTGACCTCTCTTTGCATCAGATTTGATTTGCCTCAACGCTTCAATAGATGGTAGCACCGGCGGGCCTATATTCTTCTCATGTTCATCATCTTTTACTAATTCTGAAGCCAACTCATTACGTACCATAATGGCAGGTTTGTTCAGTAATTGTTTAGCTAATTGTCGTCTTCTATATGATGTCAGTTTTGTTTTTTTTTTTCGGATTGTGTTTATAAGATTTATTTATTTCAGTTACTTTATATAAAATCGTAATAATTTTATCAGTATTTTTCAAACTAGATAATTCTATACGCCCTTTGCATTGGGAACATTTTTTGTTTCATTTATATTACTTTTTCTTAAAATCCATGTGCCAGGTAACCGTGAGTTTAACCAAATTTTTTCCTTTAACATAGCGGACCATTTCAATTTTGGCAAAGTCATATACTTTTTGTAAGTTAAGCCACTCTTCTTGTATGCATACAAAGGTTCTACTTTTTTCGAATCATACATATCGATATCGAAAGAAAAATGTAATTCTTCAGGGCAGCTCAAACTACAAGATATTTTCTTGAACGGTGATGCTGGTGTGTCGTTGCGGTACTGTTTTCTTTAGTAATATCAATAGAAGATTTCTGGTCAATGTCCTTTTCGATTTCAAAGAAAGCATTGTAATGACGTGTCATTGACAAAAATAAAGCCAATGGTGTCATTTTATATTCGAGTTCCCGAGACATAGTAGCAAAAACAGGATCATTATATTTAATTTTAGGGTTACCTAAAAGTTCAGCTGCATATCTTTGAAATATTTCTTTTTGTATATTCAAATCTACTTTCGGTTTTCGACCCCTGTTCATGATTATACTGTAATACAATATGATATTATTTTAATTTGTTGCATTCACGTATCAATCTTATATAATTTACCAATACATAACTGCAACCACATAATTATGTTGTAGGTATGTGCAAAACTTAAAATTCATTTAACTAAATTCAATATTTTTAAACAACACAAATTTTTCGTAAATAAATGAACATTTATTTAGCCAAGAATTAAGGGCACTTGTCAATTTATTGAGGAAATATTTAATTGCATATTAAGGCGTTTAACAAAAATAAAATCATGTCCATTATTAAAATATTTTTTCAATCAATAAAATATTATGTTAAAATAAACTATATCACAAGAAATAATTACAAAACAATATCAGAACAACTAGATCATAGTGGTCTCATTGCATAGTTATAATTTCATAATAACAAATATTCAAATTGCATATCAAATGATCCAAACGTTTAACATAACAAACATAATTCATTTTGGAACTGCTTTATTATTTTACCATGAATATTCCTTAGTACTTACCTTTACAGGGAAATCGTTTCAAAGATAACTATTTTTAACACCCTTGCTCGTAAAGCTGATGTAATTCCACCGGTTTTAAATATGTAAAGCGGGTTATAACAAACGCGTGTGTTACCAAAGCAAATAGTTAAGCTAGTGAGCAGCGCGCTGTTGCTATTCGAATTTCGAACTAATCGCCGCGCGGCGCCAGTCAAACTACAACTACGTATCATTTTAATAATTGTAATTTCACTAACTGTTTCAGTAATTAAAAATGAACAAAATATAAAATGGTTTTTTTTTCTGTTTCGTGCGTATTGGTTATAACATGCTCGGCTCAATTACGCCTGAAATTCCGCCTCGCATGTTATAACCATCTTTACGCACTAATATCGTAATGTACTATTTCAACACACCTGCTCGCAAAGTAGGTCTTATTACAGCGTATTTACACTGATAATGCAGAATATTACCCATGCCGTGCCTTTTACATTACATTATCGCACTAGTGCCTTTTCATTACATATCTTTTTAAATATTAGCAAGAAGTATTAATGTTTCGAAAACAGCTAAGTAGTTATTTGCGTAAATATAAAATTCATAAAATTCATATAAAGTTTTTTTTTTCTTTTCAATGACATCTCCCACATCCATGTATGTAAGGGCATTGGCAGCAGTGTGACGCGGGACGGCCTTCAACGCCTTATGTTCGCAGCTCAAGCGCCGTTATACACTAAATTTCTGTTTATTGAGTAGTATGTTTTTGAGCTTAACCCGGAAGTTATGGATGCTTGTCAGTGTCCTAAGAGGCGGAGGAATATTATTCCATATCTTGCTAGCTGAATACTTAAAACTACCTTAAAATGCCGCGGTCTTGTGTTTTGGTACATGTAAGTTCAGACGCGACGCTCTTGTAGGGTATCTACTGCCTTCATTGAGCCATTTAAGTTTGGAGTACAGGTAGAACGGTTTTCCTGTCTTAACAACCCCAAAGACAACAGTTCTATACTGCATTTTAAGTATGTTCCATCTATTTAGATATGGGGTCACATGGCTTCTAGGTGGTATATTATAACAGAAACGCGCGCACGCATTTTGCACTCTTTGTATTAAGTTAGCCGTTTTAACTAGTAGTCTAGGACCGTAAACCACATCCAAATAATTAAATTTGCATAACACCAGGGTATCGACCAGCCTTTCACGGAGCTCAACACTGAGGTAGCTATTGACCGGCCGGTACACCCTGGGCGGCGGTCAATAGCTTCCCCTTCATAGGGTTGGCATTGATCGTCGGCCAATACCCAACGTGGCGGGAACACATCGCTCTCCGTACACCTCTGCTTTCAGAGGAGACAGGATGAGCGATGCTGTTAGTGGTGAGATGACCCAGATATGCTCTATGGGTAACCTTACACCCCGGCGTCTGAAGACCCGAGACGGCGTGCGGTTTTAGTCGGTGCAAGCCCGACATAACCGCCCCCGCTGGCCGGCGGGGGGGTATCCGAAGGGATTTCCTCACGAAAAAAAAAAAAAGGTAGCTACGCATTTTATAAAGTCTATCTGTAAAAACAGTTCCTCACGTTCACACACACATTCCGCAATATGTTCAAACCTCAACCCACGAGGGGTTGAGGTTTGAACGACATATTGCGGAATGCGGAACCATTAACAAGCCTAGATTCTTAGCCTCTTGCACACGCTCAATAGGGACGCCATCAACGTATAATTGAGGATTTCGTTGTGAAATTTGGGTGACTTGATTTTTTGAGCCTAAGATTAAAAATTTAGTCTTGTAGCCATTTAATAAGAGTGTATTTTGGCGAGCCCATTGACAAATGCTTGTTTGATACCTGTTTATTTCAAATTACCCACTAGATTTACTAATCAATATTTTATATAAAATGTTAAGTATCGGTACTTGTTTTGTGATTATAATGTACGACAGCTAAAATTCTTTGTAAAATCTAAGTAATTAATGGTCACCCTATACGTATTTAATATTAGGAATATGAATAAGTTAATATATTGATGAATAACGAATCTTCTAATCAAGTTACTGCATAAACTTTTAGTAGAAAATTACTACTAAAATATATATTTGTAGTTAATTATATACTTACAGTACCTAGTGAGCTACGATCAAGTGTTTTTTGGAGGCATAAGTATTGAGAGACATAGTTTCTAGAGTTATAATTTTTAAACCGTGATGTATTTCAGTCGTTTTTGTTTTTTACAAATTATCAGACAACTTTTACTTAATCTTCATGCAAAAAAAAAAATGAAACATATAGCCATTTTTTCAAAACACCATGACCAATCTATACAGTAAGGATTGAGGGATATATTTAAAACATTTATAAAAGTTTTAAATGTTTGTTAATCTTGATGAATGTTTTGGGAAGTGTTTATCTGTATTTTTACTAAAATATGAGTATAAAATTTAGCTTCTACTTGCATCGTTTCGCCAAGAAATAGGTACCCTTGAGTAAGGATTGGGAGACCTCATTTAAATTGCCATATTTTTTTAAATTATTATTTTACAAATTTTCAAATCGGTTCTACAATTTTTTTACAACTTCTACTAAATCTAGATAACATTAGTTTTTCGATTCACGATTAGGACACCCAATCGTCACGCACACTACAGCGAAAACAGACTCTATTCTTCTTGGCTGTTTCCCATCTCGCGGTGATGTCTAGGGCGATGAACTGCTTGCAGTCAGGTAGCTTATGATCCCTGCTACACTGTGGACATCTCTCTTCTGATGTCTTCTTGTTGATGGTGAGCGTCTGTTCAACTCTTCTGCTTCTTTGAGGACGATAACCGGCTCTTCTGTTGTCTTCTGTGTGGTTCACCTCTGGGAGCGCGTAGGAGCTGCACTTGTCTGCCTCTTCTGACAGAAACACAGATATCTTCTTCAGTTCTGGTATGTCTTCTTTCTTCTTTGCAGCGAAGTCGTACCACTTGTTTCTGAGTATAGGTGTGAGTTTCTCGATGATACTTCTGCACATCTCTGGACTGTGTAGGTAGTGCGGCTTCCTCAAGGCTTCTATGGTCCCCACGATGTTTGCTATCTTCCAAGCGAAGATACAGATGTCCTTGGCGTTATCGGTCACTTTGTTGAGAGTCTTGAGCTTCTCCATCTCGACGTGGATGAGTGCTTCTGGTCTACCAAATCTTCTCTCGAGGGCCCTTAGGCCCGACACTGCGTCAAGCGGGCGACCGCGACGGGCACCCGTCGCGTGTCTACGCGCGTGGACACGCGGGCGGGTTGCGTGGGCACGCGACGGTCTTGGACACGCGGGCGGGTTGCGTGGGCACGCGACGGTACCCGTCGCGGGCACCCGTCGCGGAGACCGTCTATCGCAGTGTCGCTAGTTCAATTTTAGCGGCGTGCATGTATAGTCATGTCCATGGAGAACTTATTGTATTATTACTAGCAAAACAACGACGACTAGCAAAAAAAAAACGACAGCCAGTAAGCCCGTTTATTGAATCTAGGTTGCTGTGCGGGGAATTTGTTGCAAAGTTCAGTATATTAAGAGAAAATGAAAATTCATTTTACAATTATTTTAAAGTATCGGTACAGATCTATGACGAATTATTTTCGAAACTGGAACCATATTTGAAGGTGAACAATTTAAGAGTAAAATCTACATCAGTCATATCACCAATGGAAAGGCTGGCAATAACATTGCGGTAAGTAAAAAATAATAATTTGTTCTTCATCATCTTAATTTTTGCTAATAATAACTATTATTTCTTTGGTCAAAAATCACTTTTATAAGCAGTTTTTTACCTACACGTATAATATTTATTATTATTACTAATTAACATTATTTATTTGGTCATAAATCACTTTCATAATCAGTTTTTTTAACTCTTACAATATTTATTATTATTACTAATTAACATTATTTATTTGGTCATAAATCACAGTTTTTTTACTCGTACAATAATTACTATTATTACATAGCATAATTATTTTAATACAATACTAATTATTAACATTTTTTTTAACTTTGCAAGAACTTCAGTTCAAATGTAATCCGATAAACTAATACTTTTCACATTAAAAAGTTTATCGGATTACATTTGAATTGAAAGAATTTTCAGAGTTAAACAAAATCACACCTTATATCTAATGTTAACCACCTAGGTAATATATACAATCAAATTTTATATTTCAATGCAATGCTGTCAGTCGACACATCCACCTTAAAGGTATTATTTGTTATTAATAAAACCAATACTTACTAAAGCAGTCTTAATAATATTCTTGAAGTCTTTATTCTCATATAATTCTAATTAATATTCTATGGTATCTGTGTTTTGAGTTTCTGTTCCGATATTAAGTGATCTTAAATCAATCGTGCTAGTTGTATTTTGCTATTCTAATAAACCTATATTAATTGATGGTAAATCATCCAGAGTAATAACTGTTTCTTTTTGGATGTCGATTAAAGCTTCTAACACTTTGGTTCGAAATAACAATTTTTTTAATGTATTAAAGTTTTGAACTGTTGGGATTAAAGATTTAAAAAAATTCAAGTCTTCGTCATTAGAATCTAAATTGTTTTGTTTAACACATTGCAACAATTCTTTTTCAAAAGCAGTTGGTGACACTTGACGTTTACGTTTTCGTGATGATTCTGGCTCTGTATTATTTGTCCGTTCAAGATTTGAATTACTGGGTACTGAGCTGCTATTATAATTTATTGCATTTGTTGATGAGTCTTGATCTTCACACTGATTTTCTATAGATTCATCTGCTTCATTACTTGAGTTCGAATCTAAAAAAATTAACATTTGAAAAAAAATGTATTTCTTGTTCGTACTAGCGCCTGCACCAGATTTCAGTTTTTTTTTACTTGCTTTCACTTTCATATATGTATCTCTTGCAGTTTTCCATCGTGATTGCACTTTTATGACTGAAACAATTAAAAAAATATTACAGGTATGTGACAAGCGACATACTTTCATGGACCTACACCTGGCGTATCAAGCTGGAATAACCACAATCAGAACAATAGTGAAAGAAGTCTGTCAAATTATAAATGAAAAGTTGAAGGAAGAGTGCATGCCATCGTTTTCACGTACGCGATGGGAAGAGATAGCATATGGTTTTTTGACGCAAGCTAATTTTCCCAACTGTATAGGTTCAATAGACGGGAAACATATACGTATTATAAAACCTGCTCACAGCGGTTCACATTACTACAATTATAAGCATTATTATTCTATGGTCCTACTTGCAATGTGTAACGCAAATTATGAGTTTACCTACATAAATGTAGGGCTACAGGGTAAAGAATGTGATTCTTCAATTTTTACCCAAAGCCGCTTGTTTCAACAAATGAATGATAACTTACTGGATATACCTCCTGCAAAAGCGTTACCCGTGCTGCACAACAATAAATCAACCGACACTGCAGCAACCGTACTACTACCCTACGTTATTGTAGGAGATGAAGCATTTGGGCTGTCTAGCTATGTCATGCGGCCATATGCTCGAGCTCTCAATTTGGACCATAAGAAAAAAATATTTAATTATAGGTTAACAAGAGCGCGACGTTATATTGAATCAACTTTTGGTATCATGGCTAACAAATTTCGAATACTTCATCGTCCTTTAAACCTTTCAAAAGAGAACGCCATTAGTGTTATTAAAGCGATATGTATTCTGCATAATTATATTAGATCTAAGCAAGATGACAATAATGTCGACGATGTCGTCATAACACCACGCCATATTCGTGACATTCACTATGGATTTGGGAACACCCAAAGAGAAGCGTATACAGTACGCGATAAATTCGCTGATTATTTCGTCACAGATGGTAAGGTGTCGTGGCAAGATCGTAGTATTTTTTGAGACTTCCTCGATCCCACTGTATGAAGTAAAGGCAAACTTGTTCATCCATCCTTTACTTGTGTGTCAGGAAGGCGTGAGATGGTGCAAATTTTGTGACTATTCAGACATATCACGCCATCCTTACAAACACCCTTTACTTTAGGTATATTAGTATATTAGGTGCGAGGCATATGCTCTATGGGTAACCTTACACCCCGGCGTCTGAAGACCCGAGACGGCGTGCGGTTTTAGTCGGTGCAAGCCCGACATAACCGCCCCCGCTGGCCGGCGGGGGGGTATCCGAAGGGATTTCCGCACGATAAAAAAAAAAAAAAAAAAAAAAAAAAAGGTATATTAGTAGACAAAACTAAACAGGGATAATAGGTATCGAGACATGACACAATAATAATTAAGTAATATAATTCTAGCTTAGTCTAAAGTAACCTTGTAAGTACCTAAAATAAGTATCAATACCTACCCGTAGATTTGTTGTAATTACCTACACATTGATAACACAAATAGTATGTAAGTACCTATACTTACCATTAATATAATAGTAAAACATGTTTACCTGTTGTTTTTTGTTCAGCGTCGCTCAAATTTTCAAAATTTTCAAACAATTCTTTGCAAATTTCTACCCATGCCGCTGTTCGTGCATCCGGGATGATGATGATTAATTTTATAAAGTTCATTCGACTGGTCCCATATGACAGGGTGGCACTGTACTTCCACAATAACTCTTTCGGTGTCGAAAGACATTTTTCTAAGAACGTGCGTACGACCCGGATCAGCTAGCGCTATTGACTGAACAATTCCGTACGTGTTACCGCTGGCGGGCTCCCGCGCGTGCCCCCGCGCCAATTTCCGTCGTACGGAGGCGGGCCCCGCTGCGCGGGCGCGGGGCGCGCGTCCCCGTGACGGACGCCCGCGCGGGTCTCCGCGACGGAGCACTTTTGTATGAAACCGCGCCCGCACCCGCTTGACACAGTGTCGGCCCTTATGATCAACCTCGGGGTCAGGTTGACTCAGCATTAGACACTCGACTGCTTCTTGTGCGAGTCCACGTAAACTTTTTCTTATTCTTGCAATATTTTCGTTCTTCGTGAAGTATATACCCGATTCTTCATACGTTGTCTTGAAGGCGAGCCATTCTGTACTGCTGCCGCTGAAGATCGGTAGATCCCGTATATACTTGGGCGGCTCCCTGTTGCTTCTCATAGCCTGGGATAGGGCCGCGGTGAGCGTAGCTACATTGATCACGGAGTTCTTCACTGGGGCACTTCCTTCTGATTTTTCCTGGGTTTGACACTTCTCCACTAGTTGACCCCTATCTAGGCAGGTCTGAGTGTTTTCCTCGATGTCTTGCCCCTTTTCCTTCAGGTCGGGTGCCGCAGCGTCATCCTTCTGTAGCCACGTTGTAATACGTACCGATGCCAGATCTTCCGCAGACCCGTCGTCGCTGCTCTCGTCCTGCAGTAGCCGCTGTAGACGGATCTGCTCTATCTCTGCTTCGGCTTGTATTTGCTTGAGCTTCAGTTCTGCCAAGCGTTGTTTGACCTCCAGTTCCTTCTTCTTTCTTGAACTGGTGGAGCGGCGTGACCTCGTGTCCAAAGGCCGCATGGTGCGCTGTGAGCTAGGCTCTCCATATACAACAGCGCGGGTGTGGGGCGATACTTCTTCCGTCGTCCCTGACTCTTCAGTGGTCACAGTTGTGCTGGACGTGGTCTGCTCGGTGCTGGCTGTGGCTTCCGACGCACCACTGTCCGCATAGCTTCTGGGCTCTTCAGTGGCCGCAGGGTGTAGTACTGATCTTGGTACTGGTGCTGATGCTGATGCCGGTTCCTCTTCCTGACGACGCTTCCCTCCATCCCTGGTGAAAACCATTCTTCTTTCTTCAAGTTTATACTTACCTGGATTTTCGACGGATCCTGGACTTTATTCCTATCCCTTGACCCGATTCCAATGGACCATAGATGTTCGTGACAGACTATGACCTAATACGGTTCCGAATAGACTGTCACTTCTCTCTTAGTTGAAGAACGATGAAACGTCTATGGCTGGCAGCTTGACTTGAAGTTGACCTGGATCTTCGAAGGACCGTGTACTTTATCCGGCTCCGAAGGACCAATGTTAAGGACCGTTGTTCATGACAGACTGACCTAATACGGTTCCGAATAGACTGCCACTTCGCGGTCGCCTTCAGTGGACTGTATTTTGAGGATGTTGAGTCGAAGAATGAAACACTTGGATTGGTGGACTTGATTGACGTCGCACTACCCTTGATGTACTACTTCCTGTTGAGCTTCCTTGTTCCTTGAGAGACTCTTGTTGTCTACTTGTTGCTCCATGTCCAATGTCCAATGTCCATGTCCATTATTTCCTAACAAATGGTTCCTGCTTTTATAGTCTTTTGTAGTGCTGGCCCGCGATCCAAATTACCTCACCTCCGCATTTCCATTTATTTATAAATTTCATGTTATAGAGAGATCCGATTCTCAGCACTCCATGGATTCACCGTGCGGTCGCCGGGTCCATAGCGTGGTACAGAGAGGAACACCATGACGGCGACTGGGACTTGCGACCCAGATGTAGGTTTAGGGTGGCCACCTTGTGATGCATCAGCGCTCACCTCCACCGTCAGTAGTGTTCCCCCCCTACCTATCCAAATTTGGTACGATCCTAACAATGCCGCTTTTGATATACGTTTTAATAAAGAGCTTACTGAAGCTCTTGGCAATCCGAGGTCTTTAAGTAAGTTGTACAGGGATTTAGCTGGAATTCCCCTGGCTCCTACTTCTACGGCATAGAGTTTAACCACGTAGCCGTTTTTGGTTAACTCGTTAGTCAAATCAAAGTATTTGTTTGTCTTTATAGCGTGGTCTTTAGGTATATTAGTTTCCCACGGTACTGTGAGTTCTACAAGCACTGCACGCTTATGCGATCGTGAAAAAAGGAATATATCAGGTCTGGATGATGAGGCACAGACATCCTCCGGTATCCTATAGTGCTTCTCATACGTGTCTACGAGTATTGTCCAGTCAACGGCAGCTATCAAAATTGAATATGGCTTTTGAGGTGATTTCTTTGAGCAGCCTTCCTTTACAAACGCAATGTCATTTCTTTGGTTTGTGGTTAATCCTTTTTTCGCTCTAGCTACCGCCAAACTTACAGCCTCACGTATGATTTCTAATACCTTATCATGACGGCGCGAATAATGACCCCGGTCTAATAGCGTTTTACAACCCACTAGTAGGTGCCTAGCCGTACCAGTTGCTTCACCACATGAGTTACATGTTTTATTTGTGGCTTTTCCCCATCTGACCAGATTGCTTTGGTCGGGGAGGGTCAACTGGAATGCATTTAGGTAAAATTTAAGTAAGGCCGGTGACCAGTCGTATATTATGGTACGCCATTTTAAGGCTATGGGAATACAAAATTCACCTAGGGTCAACCATTCGTTTTGCATTTCTAGGTTCATTGCGTGCACCTTGTAGGTGTTGTTTTCGTCTGCTTGAAGAAAAGATTTTGCTATTTCTTTATCTGTTTGTCTCTGAATATTACCTAGACCTACTCTACCAGTCTGCGAGCCTATCATGAATCTTTTATGGAACTGGAGGCGTGATTCGAGCTCCGATGCATCTTTATCTTTTAATCACATAGCATATATGTATATAGGTAGCAATAAGAGTTGCACGACAATAGGTACTTATACCTGTACCGTGCGACGTCGGGCTACTGAATGACGGGCGGATTGACCCCTCAGACTTATATATGGGCCCTGCCTCCCGCGAGCTACTATATAATAAAATGGCACCAGCCGGGGGAGCGCATATTCGCTTCTTACGGCGTGGGAGGCAGTCGCGGGGTGTAATTAAACTTACTAGTATACAAAGTCGTATTTCTTATTTATACGAAGTTATGTTAGATTCTGAGTAATGCATTGTCGTAATTATATTTGTAATTATGCTTTTCGGGGAATGTACTTTCTTTATTAAATTTGGCTCTAACATACTTAGTTACTCAGAAAACTAACTCATAACAGTAGTAAGCTATTTATCTTAGCTTAATATCAAAGTAATTACATAATTACGTTTTTAATTTACGTAAACCTAACATTTTCATAATTCATTCATTATATTCACGCTTACTAATCTACGTGTCACTGGCACATGTGTCCATAGTCTATTTGTGTCGTGCACAATTGTTTTATTTAGGAATCAGAAACATTTATCAATAACTAGCTGTTGCCCGCAGCTCCGCCTGCGTGGAGGACAACCCTTATCATTTAGAGGTATAAAAAGTAGCCTATGTCCTTTCTCAGTCTCTAGACTATCTGTGTACCTACTAAATTTCATTTAAATCAGTTTAGTGGTTATCGCGGGAAAGCGTAACAGACAGACAGACAGACAGAGTTACTTTCGCATTTATAATATTAGTAAGGAAGTAAGCATATTAGTAAGGAAGTAAGGATTTTAAGCTTTTATTAAAATAAAATAATTTATCCGAAAGTAAAAACATTTATTTTAGGTTTAAGTAAAGGTATTACGTTTTTTGTCATTTTCATATGTAAGTAACCATAGTAAATTATATTCATAGTAAATTTTCAGTTAAATTATTTTCCAAGACTTGTAACAGACTGTCACTTGTATTGACATCTGGGCTATTTTGCTTTTCATAGTCTGATTGAACAGAGTAAGAGCGCGAAGTCGAGGGCGACGGTGACATTGCTGACGTTGTAGATTGGCCTGTGAAGTATCCTGGACGAACATTTTGATAACGAAGAGGCTGAGTAGTATTATTGGTATCAAAATTCATCGAACCCATTCTCATTTCTGCTTCATAGACAATATTCTGGATTTGATGTTGTACTGTACACATCGTGTAATGATCCATCTTCCTCAACTTGCTACTTATATAGTCTGCAAATATAGCAGCATCATCGCGTTGCCTTGCATTAGACGTGATCTCCCTCAGTAATTGCAAAGCTTCATCACCTTCAGGTTCTCTCTCTATATTTCGCTTTCGTGAAGTCCTTCTCGAAGGTAGCGTAGTCTGGGTAGTGATATTATCTTGAGAAGACTGAAAACAAAAAGAAAATCTTATAAATAATTGCATATAAGCTTCAATATTATATTTTGAATATATCTTATCAGTATGTAAATCCTACTAATATTATAAAGACGAAAGTTGTTAAGTGTGTATGTGTGTATGTTTGTTACTCCTTCACGCTGAAACCCGTTTCCGCGGGATCACGATATATGCGCGGGCGGAGCCGCTGGCGGAAGCTAGTATTAAATAAAAACCAAGCTTATAAACATTACATGTCACCACTGATGACGCCTATACACTCTTGACGAGCGCTTATTCCCGAATAGGTACTTCGCTTTCGGTGAGTGTTATGCCGACTACACAAGGTCAAATACGAGAGTATGCTCGCCCGCGCTCCGTGGTATTATGTATTGTTACCGGGTTGTAGGTAGTAGGTATCATAATCGGTAATAAAGTATTAAATAAAACGAAGCAAAAACTTTGTACACCTATTTACGAAAATATTACATAATGAAATATTATGTATTTTAAATTAATTATGGTCGAATTTCGACCAATGGGCGGCCAACTAGTATACTTAATTATAATTTATAATATATTTTTTTTATATTTAAATTTATATTAATTTATATTCCAATATCAAAAAGAATTTGGTGGGTACTTACACTAGGTATGTGGCTGTTCAGAGTCGGTACCGGTGCATTCTTGTCATTAAGAAATGATAACGCCTTATAAGCAAACCATTTCGGCAATTGAATACCATCCCGTCCAGATCCACTCCTTTTAGATTCTTCATATTTGCGTTTTTCTCGAAAATAATGGCTGGATAAATTCTTCAGTTTTCTCTCAATTTCTGATGATGCTATGTTGAACACAGAAGCAATATCCCTAAAAGCATCATTTCTTTTGTTGCGATTCTTGAAGTCCATATGCCTGGGTTCCACAATAGTTCATTTTCTTGATACTTTTCTATTATTAAAAGTACTACACTATCATCCCAGTTAAATTCTGTCATTTTGTTATTTAAATGAATACGACAACACTACCACTCCGTATCGAAGCCGCAAGCAAACTGCCGCCGGCATCAAAAGCCGCGCGTGCCGCAGGTAAAAGATGCATATGCCGGTGGCATGGCCGGGTTGCCCGCCGGCCGTGCCGCCGGGCATGTGTGGACGCGCCATTTCATCCGGAACCCCGAAAACACCTCCTTTTTTATTTTTATATACCACCGGATTTTGTTTTTTGTTTGAGATATGTCTCGATTTCAAACTCCTGGCTAAGCGTAATCTGAAATCCCGATGTATGTTTTTACGATTTTGATTTTTATGTTTATATAAAATGTATGCGTTTATAACGGCACTCTCAAACAAGAACCAAAACATGCGAAACCAGGATTTTTTTGACCTGCGGCCAATTGAGTAAGAACTTCGATAGTGGTCGAAGTGGTCTACACCACCCATACTCCTCGTTTATTCTGCGATTGCAGAGGGACAATACATATCTTTCTCTTGCCCGTTTTTTTGAGTTCTCTGGATCACTTCCACTTTGGTTGGGTTTACAGCAGTTGATAGAACAAAAACTTATTTAGTGTCTTGCCATTTGATCACGGCACAAGGGTGGCAAAAACGATATGTGAACTCTCCAGTACTCAGTTTGTTTTCCTTGGCCAGTCTTCGCTGTTCAGGTGTATGAGGTTTTGATAAACATAGCTCCTTAGGAAGGCCTTTGCGATTCATTCGCACTGTTCCGGTTGCCAAAATACCTCTATGATATAAAGCTTCCATAAGAGCCAAGGAGGAGAAAAAGTTGTCAAATACCAAATGAGTGTTTTGTGGCAAACTCCCTCCAAGTTTCATAACTACTCTGTAACCTAATCCTTCCTCATTGAATTATTGGTCTTTACCTGTATAAATATCACATTGATATAGATATCCAGTCTTCGAATCGCAACGACACCATGCCTTGAACCCTCTCTTGATAGGCTTGGCCGGCATGTACTGTTTTTTACTGTCACGTCCTTTGAATTTTATCATGCTTTCATCCACTGATTGGGATCCAGAGTTGGTGGCATTTTCTTGATAAGACCTGTTGAGATAATCTAACAGAGGTCTAACTTTTTGCAATTTATCATGGTCTTTGTGATTCTGAGGTAAATGAGTTGTAATGTCACAAACATGTAGATTTTCAAAAATTTTTTTAAACCTCTTGCAAGTCATCGTGCCGCTAATCTCTGTGTTGTTATAAAATGGATCTCCGCTCCAGTACAGCTCTATGTCTGGCAGAGGATTTAGTCCCATTAGAATGATGATAGCTAAGAATGCTTGTATCTCATTCACATTTGTGTCTCGCCAGAATTTGCTTTGTTTTATTTTCGCGTATTTATTTGTGTACTCGACGATCATTTCAAAAATCTCATTATGGAACAAATTACTGAAATAGTCAATAGGGAGACTTTGATGGCTATATGATTTAGTGGGTTCTAGTTCCTTGCTAAAATTTAATTCTGCAAAATTTTCAACACGTGTAGTCCATGATCTATCGCGTGCCTGCAATTCAGCATACGTTGGCATATTAGCAGGTAAGCTAGAGGATGGTGCAGGCACCATTTCTTCATCAACAGCAGGAGTAAGCACTTCAGGGTGAGCAGGTAAGTCAGGAAATGGTGCAGACATTCGAACACAAAGTGCAATCTCTTCGTGAACAGCAGGAGTAAGCACTTCAGGGTGAGCAGGTAAGTCAGAAAATGGTGCAGACATTCGAAGACAAGGTGCAATATCTTCGTGAACAGCAAGAGTAAGCACGTCAGGGTGAGCAGGTAAGTCAGGAAATGGTGCAGACATTCGAACACAAGGTGCAATCTCTTCACGAACAGCAGGAGTAAGCACGTCAGGGTGAGCAGGTAAGTCAGGAAATGGTGCAGACATTCGAACACAAGGTGCAATCTCTTCGTGAACAGCAGGAGTAAGCACGTCAGGGTGAGCAGGTAAGACAGAAAATGGTGTAGATAATCTAACATGCGATGTTATTTCGGCTTGAGAAGCAGGAGCAAGCACTTCAGGTAAGGCAAAAGATGGATCAGACAATGGCGTATAAGGAAGAATTTCCTCGTCACATGACTCTTCATAAGGTTGGCGTACATCGTCGTCTAATATGTGTAATAATTGTCAATTTGACATACCTTGAATTTCGTTCAATCTTTCGTTTAATGATTTTGGGACATAATCTAATGTTAGATCATCATTTTCATCCTCTGATGAAAACATCTCATTAAGTATACTATCGATCTGATGATCTTGTAATACCTGTATAACAAAAAACACATTTATGTAGGTACGTACTGACTGACAAATCAATTACTATAAAAATTTACCACTTCCCACAATTTATACTTCGACAAAATAAAGCGTAAGTTTTTTTTTCTTTAGTTGTAATATTACATGCATACAACCCGCGGCAAGTAACTAGTATAAAATAAAGATTTCAATTTATCGGGCAATGGACATATAGCTCCCACAACAGGTTAAGTCCTCACAGGCTAAGGTCATATGGTTCCCCACATGTTTTATTTTGTTATATCATTATATATTTTAGTATTTACATATAATTTATGCATATATTACTAGAAAAACTCAAAATCTACAACATATAAAAAAATTGCACGACTTAGCTTCTTCCGACTAGCCATTACGAATAAAATACGCTGCACTTTACACAAAAAAAACCGTTAGACGGACGACCATAGAAAAAATGATTGTAAAAGTGTCATTTTCGTTCAGTTGCAACTTTTTTGTTGTGTGACCACAGATAATATTTCTATTTTGAAGTTTTTGACAATTTGTGGGACATTCTTTACCAAAACCTGGTAATGACCTCCAAAAATCTATGTGGGAAGCGCTCAAACCATAGCCTGGTTAAGGGTTAAAATTGTTAAATGGTGCAGGAACTTCAACATCGCTTGGCTTCGTAAAAACTGTTTTGTGCATTTGCAGTTTACGTTTTCTTGCCGAATATAAGCTGCACTTATAAAAAAATAAAATAAATAAAATAACGTTTATTTCAGTAATCTTTTGCATACACTTTGTTGAGACTTCCCAGTGAGTAATCAAAGATACTCCTATTGGGAAGAACTCACTTAACATTGCGAAACCCCGTCGGACTCGTGGTTACCCTGCTTTGTTACCCTAGGGTGACCACGAGTAATTTCAGTTACTCGTGGTCACCCTGCGTGGGGTGACTAACAGTACATTATAAAAACACAGGACTCGTGGTCACACTGCTAGTGTTGGGAAATCATGATTATAATGTTGAACAAGAAAAATATTATTTATTTAAAATGGCTTTATATTTAACGCAATATTTCTAAAAAATGGCCAACAGTTATTTGATTATGAAGTAGCTGCATTTGTGCATTCAAAATGATATCATCTTTTTCCTTTTCTGATTGTTTTATTCCGTATTCAATGTGATGTCATCTATCCGTCAAGGCGTATCGTGTTTTATAACGAATCGTCAAAGACGTATCCCGTGTGAATGCGCCCTAACAAGTTTTACCAATATCCTTGCACTTAAATTTATAAAAATTCTAATTATTATTAGGTATGTATGTATGTATGTACAGTTTATATAAGAATAAACCATTGAATTCATGTGTACCTACCTATTTTATTACATCATCTGCTAAGAAATTCAAACAAAATAAATAGATCAGTGGAAATTGAATTTTACAACCAAGTAGTGCCAGCCCTAGCAAATTTCCCTATTGACATTATTTTCGTCCCCATTAAACCCCAATTTCCGGGTGAATGGGGATAGCATCTATTTTTGCATTTTTTGCTTAAACTGGAATGCTAATTGCATATTTTTTAATTAGATAACAAAGATACCACCAAGACTCAATCATTTTGATCCTAATACAGCAAAATATCCATCGACAACTATCTTAAAATTCCCGTCGGACTCGTGGTTACCCTGCTTTGTTACCCTAGGGTAACCACGAGTAATTTCAGTTACTCGTCGTTACCCTACTATGAAAAGGATCGTACTTGACTGAATCTAGATAGTGTAGTACCCTTAGAGTATCTAGATACTCTAAGGTAGTACCCGTTAGTTAAAGTATTCAATTGGTCAATATGTAGTACAATCTCCTTGATAAATATTTATTGAAACTCGTTGTAGGTGATAGGTTAATGGCATGTAAGTTGTCATTTGGATTTCTCAGATTTGCTGTCAGATTTATGCTGTCTTATAGCAACAATTTGTACGGTACTGTAATTGTAATAACAATAATTGAATTAAAAATACTGAAAATGGGTACAAGAATTAAACGAAAACGTGGTGAGGTATTCTTAAGCGATGGATACCAATACCATAAACATAAAATGTATGCAAGCCAAACTTCTTTATGGTTTTGTAGCCAACGCCGAAAACTTAAATGTATGGGGTCGGTGACTCTCTCTGTTAAGGTATGTACCTTTTCATCTTAAACACTCCATTTTTATATATATACAGGGTGTATTTTTGAAACGGGGTAGTATATATATAATCATGATTTCCCAACACTAGCAGTGTGACCACGAGTCCTGTGTTTTTATAATGTACTGTTAGTCACCCCACGCAGGGTGACCACGAGTAACTGAAATTACTCGTGGTCACCCTAGGGTAACAAAGCAGGGTAACCACGAGTCCGACGGGTGCGAAACGAAGGTACTTCAGTAACTAGGTGAATGCCTTTGTCATAAAGAGCTTTTACATTCTTTTTGTAAATCTCAGGCATTGAATCAGCTGAAGTACCAGCCTCCTCCTTCATATGATCTATGGACATCGCTAAGACGTTTTTGGCGTAATTTGGCTTACACTCCTCGGCATGGTCGACATGTTTTATGATTAGATCATCCTGAAAAAAACGACGAACAATACTAACATACTCATGATATATAACACTACGCCTTGAGAAAAAAAATAATAAAAAAAAATAATCATCATATTTATATGTAGGGCGACGTTTGGTGCTTACACGTAGTGCGTCTACCTCGGATAGGCAGTGATTCTTTTTAAATATCGTGTTTTAATATACAGGGTGTATTTTTGAAACGGGGCAGTAAGGGCAAGTACCATAACCGTTGTAGTTACAGCAAAACGTTCTTAGGAGACCTTCCCTAACTTTTTGAGAAATTTTGAACTGCATTTACAGATTTTGCAAAAATCTTACAGTTAGCGAAAAAAATGCAAAAAGTCCAAAATTTTTTTTTAGTGCCAATCGATTCTATTTCATGTGGGGATCAAAAGACTCTAAGGGATTATTTTAGCTTTGAGTACTAGGAAAGACAGAATTCGCCAAAAACGTTTCCCATACATTTCGGCGAGAGAATAAAATTTCTACAATGGTCAAACTTTTTGTTTAGGACAGGAAGTCCGTAGGGTTGACTACAAAGTTAATAAAAAGAATTATTACCCATAAATTTAGAATTTGATTCGAATTTCTTATGTCATTTTTAGTTTCAGCGGAGAAAATTCGAATGAGTTAATAATAAAGAATGTTGGCTAAAATGTCTCCCAATCGTGAAAAAAATCACTTAATACTCGTAGAAGCTTATTTTGTCAATAATCGATCGTAGACCCGATCTAATGCCACTCGATTTTTTTGTGGGGGTTCGTATCCCCGAGATCGGGGCTATGAACGATTATTGACAAAATAGACTTATAAAAAGTAATTTTTTTACGATTGGAAGACATTTTAGCCTAAATTCTTCATTATTAACTTATACGATTTTTTTTAGCTGAAACTAAAAATGACACAAGAAATTTGAATCAAATTTAGAAATTTATGGGTAATAATTCTTTTTATTTACTTTATAGTCAACCCTACGGACTTCCTGTCATAAACAAAAAGTTTGATCATTGTAGAAATTTTATTCTCTCGCCGAAATGTATGGGAAACGTTTTTGGCGATTTCTGTCTTTCCTAGTACTCAAAGCTAAAATGGTCTCTTAGAGTCTTTTGATCCCCACATGAAATAGAATCGATTGGCACTAAAAAAAAAAATTTGGACTTTTTGCATTTTTTTCGCTAAGATTTTTGCAAAATCTGTAAATGCAGTTCAAAATTTCTCAAAAAGTTAGGGAAGGTCTCCTAAGAACGTTTTGCTGTAACTACAACGGTTAAGGTACTTGCCCTTACTGCCCCGTTTCAAAAATACACCCTGTATATATATAAAAATGGAGTGTTTAAGATGAAAAGGAAAAGGTACATACCTTAACAGAGAGAGTCACCGACCCCATACATTTAAGTTTTCGGCGTTGGCTACAAAACCATAAAGAAGTTTGATTTGCATACATTTTATGTTTATGGTATTGGTATCCATCGCTTAAGAATACTTCACCACGTTTTCGTTTAATTCTTGTACCCATTTTCAGTATTTTTAATTCAATTATTGTTATTACAATTACAGTACCGTACAAATTGTTGCTATAAGACAGCATAAATCTGACAGCAAATCTGAGAAATCCAAATGACAACTTACATGCCATTAACCTATCACCTACAACGAGTTTCAATAAATATTTATCAAGGAGATTGTACTACATATTGACCAATTGAATACTTTATCTAACGGGTACTACCTTAGAGTATCTAAATACTCTAAGGGTACTACACTATCTAGATTCAGTCAAGTACGATCCTTTTCATAGTAGGGTAACGACGAGTAACTGAAATTACTCGTGGTCACCCTAGGGTAACAAAGCAGGGTAACCACGAGTCCGACGGGCAAATAACAATCCATCCTGTACAAATAGCTGATCTTTAAATTTGGAAAAATGTTGTAATGTTTTACATAATTTCTGAGGCCAACCATGATAATAATAATTACATATTTTGGAGAGGTTTGGATCATTACTTGTGTCTTTACGGAAAATAGCTTTTCTTTCATCAGACATAGGCAAATGTTTTGAAACAGTGTGCACCATCTGCAGCATTTCCTTGTCCTGTTCAGTCACAGCTAAACTATTTCTAGATAACATGTCTGCAAAGTGCACATATTTCCTGGCACATAGTATACATTTAATTTATACATTAACAATTTTAACCTTAACCTTTTCAGTCTAGGAGAACCAATCTTGCTTATCTGTTTACCCATGATAGATACAATGGGTTTATGATCTGTTTGTACATCAATATCTGAACCATATATGTATTTATGATTTTTTTTTACACCGAAACAAACAGCAAGTAACTCTTTTTCGGTTTGTCCATAGTTTAACTCCAATTCATGGTTCTCGAAACACAAGCTACTAATTTTAACTTACCAGAATCATCTGGCTGAAATAAACAACAACCCAAACCTTTGCTTGATGCATCACATTGCAAAATTATTTTTCTTTTCGAATCAAAAGGACAAAGTGCAGGAGCTTGACTAATTTTCTCTTTCATTTCAACAAAAACCTTATCATGTATAGATAACCACAAAAACTCTACATCTTTTTTTAGCAATTTACACAAAGGAGACATCAGCTCTGCCATCTCAGGCACATAACGTCTGACATAATTAAATGAACCAGTGATTCTCATAAACTCATCCTTATTAGTTGGTGGTTTTAGCTTTAACAATGACTCTACTCTAGATTTATCAATAGACATACCATGTTCATTAAAAATTTGACCTACATATTTAACTTCCCGTTGCCTAAATTGAAACTTTTTCTCATAAAATACAATTCCTATTTCCTTAGCCTTACTCATCACACTTATTAATGCATGGTCATGTTCCTCTATCGTATTCCCCATAATTAGTATGTCGTCTGCCCAAACAACTACATTTTTTAATTTATTAAAATGAGACAAGTACATCTTGGAACAACTCAGGAGCGTTCATTAAGCCATAGGGCAATACTAGATACCTATAGACATTAAAGGGTGTGGCAAAACAACATTTCCATGATGAGTTTTTATCTAAACTTAAATGATGAAATCCTTCCGAGAGATCCAAAACTGAAAAATATTTTTTTCCATTTAACTTCAAAGCAAGTTCTTCTAAAGTGGGCAAAGACTTTGGTTTCTTTATAATATATTTATTTAGATCAGACGGATCTAAGCAAAGCCTTATCTTTTTGTTAGGCTTTTCAACTAACACAATACGGTTGATGCATGCATTTTCATTAAGTTTATCAACCTTTACAATAGAATTTCTACTTTCTAATCTTAATTCAGCCTTTAATGGATCCAGTGAACACTTAGGTATCCTTGAAGGCGGATGACATATTGGTTCAATAATTTTCCTCGTTGTAATACTATAGGTGCCTGGCAACTTACCTATGCCCTTAAACACATTTATGTGCTCTGCTATAAATTTAGCTTTTAATGAGTCAGAAGTACTCTCAGCACTATGCACCCTCTTAACTAGATTTAAAGAAATACAACCTGGTAACCCTAAGAGCATGGATTGACAATCTATAACAACAAAATTTTCATAACACTTAACATTTTTGTACTCACATAATAAATTTACCATGCCCAAAGGTGAGACTTTACTGCCTTCAAATGATACTAACTGTATATTTGTCTTTATCATTTTTAAATTTACTTTATCATTTATCTGATTGTATATTTTTACAGGCATTATGCTGATATCCGCACCAGTGTCCAATTTACATTTTATTGGAAAACTCTCAATATGTATGGTTTCAAACCACTCAGACTCTGCCTTACACTGAGACACTACCGCATCACAGTATACTTTTTCACAATCACTTTCTGACGAATTTTCACTTTCACGCTGTACTTCCTTAATAGATTTATTACGTACCTTACAGCTGACCGCAAAATAATTTTTCAACCCACATTTCTTGCACAATTTCCCAAAAGCAGGGCACTCTCGACGTCCATGAAGAGTTTGGCAGCGTCGGCATTTAAATTTACCTTTAGACTCGGGATTCTTTTTAGATTTCTTTGCGTCAACCTCATATGTTGGATTCATTTCCTTAACCTGTAGCTTACTTTGCTCTGAAGTCCTACAGAAGTTTGCGGCTTTATCAAGGGTCAATCCATCCAGCCTCAGCAGTTGTTCCTGAACATGCTTGTCAGAGATTCCTTGAACAATTTTATCTCTCAACAACTGATCTTCAATGGATTCTTTAGCTGTGTCACCATAATTGCAATTTAACAACAACTGTTTCACGTCAGTGAGAAAATTATCAAAACTTTCACCTTCCTTTTGCTTCCGATCATTGAACTTAAACCTTTCAAAAACTTCATTGGTTCTCGGGCTTACATACTTTTCAATGGCCTGTAAGACAGTTTTGAAATCTCCAGCCTTTCCCTCAGGTATAGGTAATGTTTGTAGTACGTGCTGACTCCATACCCAACACATTTCGTAGGAGAGCTAATCGAATTTTGTCGCTCGCTTCGTCTTGTCCTGTTGATACCAGATAGTCATCGAAACATGTCCGCCATATTTTCCATTCCGCGGCAGCACCACTTGCCCGCAAATCAAAATTCGGAAGTAGTTTGACATTTATATCCATCTTGATATAAATTTTATACTTTCACAGAAATATTTCACCTTTTCACGACTGCGCCATGTTTTAATGTTGGGGAATATATTGAAACAATTAAAATTAAAAGGACTTGTGATAGATTTCACATCTTATCTTATATTTTAGGAACAATTACGCACATAGAGTAGTGTTTCGTGTACAGATAATTAGAGATGGGCGTTTTCTTTAAATTTTGTTATCGATGCGCATCGATATTTCGTAAACCGCATCCGATGCCGGCATCGTTTTTTTTGGCATCGTTTTTTGAATGTTTTGGATATGCATTCTCTCTCTATTATTAGAAAAGTTTCTGGTAACGGTGAACTAACGATACCATTTGATTTG
The DNA here is from genome assembly GCA_946251805.1 of Cybosia mesomella. Classification (NCBI taxonomy): domain Eukaryota; kingdom Metazoa; phylum Arthropoda; class Insecta; order Lepidoptera; family Erebidae; genus Cybosia; species Cybosia mesomella. The sequence continues at coordinate 13,450,229 of OX276411.1, forward strand.
ATTTAAATATGTAGGTACATATTTATATCAAATCAAAACTCTAGGTAGGTACCTAGTGTTGTAAAATATTTAGATAAATATTGTACATTAATATTAGAGATTTCGGGATATTATATTAATCATGTAGTGTTTTATGTGTAAGTGACCATGGTAATAAATACCTAAATATTGTACATATTTATTTCAATAGATGTACTGAAATAATGGTACGAAAACGAAAATATGTACTTAGGCTGAAAAATAAAAAATAGGTTTGTAATTATTATCAGTCTTTATTTTTAAGGAAATTGGAATTAACATTCAGAAAAACCAGTTTTTCTAATTTAGAATTGGAAAGACGAGTTCTTCGTTCATTCAAAATATATCCAGCTTTTGAGAATATGCGTTCGCACGGCACAGATGTTATCACAATATTGCATCTCGAGCGGTATATTTCTGCCAAAGTCGGATATATTTTGGAATGACGAAGCCACCATTCAGTGGGATCATTCCAGTTCCCGTTAATACCTTGCCGGGGCAATAAATCGTCGTCCAGGTACAACCGCATCTCCCTGATGGCTTTGGACAATGGTGTCCCTGAAACTTTCGTCTTATTTAACTGAGTGTCGACTTTGTTCCACACGCTTGGTCCAGAGACAGTTGCACTAGGGGCTATTTGCGTTGTGGCTGCGACTTGTCGTGACAAAATGCCTGCCATTATCTCGTGGCAATGTTCTTTTATTGAATTTTTATTTGCATCAGATTTAAACATCTCCAATTTAAAGCGCGGGTCCAACAAAGTGCACATAGCCAGAGTCCTAGTCTGTTCGATATTTTGGAACCTCGAATCAAGCCCACTTTTCAATTTTATTATGACATTTTGAATGATATCAGCATTAATATAAATAGTGTTTTGTAACATCTCCTGGCAAACATCTCGGAGGCTATTGCATAAAACTATAGCTAGACCCCCAGTCACGTAGTTCTGACCACTCAAACTGGACGTTATTTCTTCAAACGGTGCCAAAACACTTACCAGTAATTCGAGGTTTGTCCACTCTTCTTCCGTCACGGTTGGCCACTCTCTATTTATTACAGCTGTAGTAGCTTTGACGGCCTCACTAAGCTCAATAAATCGCTTTACCATGAGGTAAGTGGAGTTCCATCTTGTTGCTACCTCCATGACCAGCTTTTTTGGCTGTTCGATGCCCAAGTGGTTACTTTGATACTTAATGAGTTTCTCATTAGCTTGAGTGCTGCGCTTAAAATGGGCGACAATTTTTTTTATTTTCTCTATTGTTACTTGTATTGGTATAAGGGCTTCTTTTACGATCAAATTAAGGGAATGTGCGAAACATCCGTAGTGTTTCCATCGTAATTGGAGTGTTGTGGCATTACAAATATTATATGCGTTATCCGACACTGCGAAGTTTACTTTGTCGAGAAGGCTCCACTGGAGCATAATGCTTCTAATTTCTTGAGCAAGGTGTTCGCTTGTGTGACTGCCGGGACATCCCTTACATTCCAATAAAATGGACTTAAATTTAAAATTTGGCGAAATGTAGTGGGCAGTGACTGCTATGAAACTATCATTATTACTTGAGGTCCAACAGTCGGTAGTAACACATACAGTTACCGCTTCAATATTTAATGTTTCTCGACAATCATTTAAAGTTTTTTCGTATAATGCCGGTATCAAAGAATTTGATATCGTCTTTCTACATGGTGGTGTGTAGCCAGGAATCCATGACAGCAACTTTTGGAAGCCTTTATCATTCACTATACTAAACGGCTGCATGTCGTCGATAAATAGGTCAAGTAAATCTCTATCAATTCTTTTTTTAATTTCTTGTGTTATGGGTCTAGGTACGTAGGAAACTATTGTCCTTTGTCGGCGTTGTCTAGCTGGAACAATGTTTGTAGAGCGAGTAAGAGGCACCTCTGCGGTGGTAGTGGTTGAGCTCGTAGTATTAGTAGCGAATGTCACTGCTTCCGTTTCCATTTCCATTGGTGGTGGTGGTTGAGGTTGCATTACCTGTGGTAGCGGTACTGGTGGCGTTATCATATCAATTGATAAAATATGTGGATGCTTTTTCTTTAAATGTGACCGTAAGTTGCCTGTAGTAGATTTATAGCTGATGCTCTGGCTACAATATTTACAAACTCCTATACCCTCGTCTTTCTTATCAAAATGCTCCCAATAGGGGTTAGCTTCCCGTCGTGGCATTATTACAAACGAAATAAAAGTGCAAGTAATTTTAGGAAAAATATGTTAAACTTAATGTCGCTCTCTTTGAAACTTCGTGCGTAATGAAATGAATGACAAAATAAAAACATAACCTTGAACAAGTGGCGGGAATTCCTGTTATTATTCGTATTTCACGAAATACGAATGCAAAATGGCGTACGCTATGCTATGCTGCGCTGGCGCTGACCGTCGCTCGCTGATTCGCCGATAAGGTTTCTCGGTTTCCGTTTCCGTCGCACCTCGGGTCGCGTTCCGATTCGCGCATACACATCCGCAGCATAAATCGTATCGATATGATTTTTTCTCTCTTTTCTTTCTTACCAATAGAGTAGGAGAAGGATAGTATTATCACGTACCCAGGCGGCTAACCAAGTACATACATACCATACCAGTTATAACCAGTTTCTTCTTTTTAAAAGGATATAATATCGTTGCAATATTGATGCACGATGTATGATTGTAGGTCAATGATCTTCCAGACACGGAGTGGCGCAGCAATGCAGACAGCCAAACAAACTCCGCAGCAGCAATGCCGCCGGCAAACACGTTGCAAACCAGAACGCCCGCCGTCTTCTTGAGTTGAGCCACGCCGACACGACGTATCAAGGCCTCTCACGAACGAAATAATTTAATTTATTCTTATTTCCGCGAAGGACCAATTTATGTGGCGTGCTGGTATCGAATTAAACCACATAAGAAGCTTATTTAAATGGACTGTATTTCTAATTTAATATTTCGTGTAGAAATTGCGTGTCGGTCTTACGATGACTAACTTAATACCATAGATAAAATATAAACTTACAAATCAATAGTGAGGCCACTTTTTAAATAGTATCTCTGGTTTGTTTATTGGAACGAACAGATAGTTGTTTTCGTTATGTCGTTCCCCCCTTTTATACACCGGCCTTACATAACCCATTTTAAGGACATCTGGATACCGGCCTGTCTTGACACTAAGATTGATCAAATTAGCAATAGTGGAAGCTATTTTGTTACTTATATTTTGTATATCCAGTACCCTTATTTTATCAAGACCAGGGGCTTTTCTACTATTCAATGACTTTATGAGTTTTTGGATATTTTCTGGCGTTGCCTTATGAAATCGGATGCTGAGGTTGGTGCATCTTCTAGGATGATTAGTAAGGAGGTGTGCCTTGCAATCTGGTATGATAGATTTCACGGCGCTGTCAAAACTATTAGCAAATTTATTTGATATTTCTAATGGCGTCAGATTCTGAGAGCTGAATGAATCCAGGATAAACCTATCAATGGATTGCTGTACTCTACCACACATTGAGTTAACTATATTCCAAAGCTTTTTTGGGTTATGGTAATTTGCTATAATTTGTTCTTTATTATGTTTATTCCTATACCACTCTAATGTTTTGTGTGTTTTATTTCTTAGTCTATTGTATTCTAAATGTAGGACAGTATTATGTGGATCCTTTCTCCACTTCCTGTAGCATTCATCTCTCAGTTCGCAAAGTTTTACTAGGTTTGTATTCATCCATGGTAATTGACTTCTGATTTTAGTTTTTATATTAATACTGCGTTTCGACTTTTCTAAAGAACGTGTAAAAGCATTTTTGATGAGTTCAAGAATGGATTCCACAGTAGTATAATTAGATGTATCACCCCAACTGAAGCTATTTAACTCACTATACAATTTTTTTTTGTCATTAATAAGTTTTGTAATAGGCGCGTCCTGTACCACACGCCGGCCACACGGTCCGCCACTGCCAGTGAGACAAATGCAAGTAGTGCGGTGGTCAGCCAGAACTGTGTCGATTGCCGCCGTGTACGGTATTAGCGTGTGCGCTCGCGTAAATATGTGGTCAATACATGACTTTGTTATTTTATCATTTCTTTTTTCTATACGAGTGTAATCAGTAATACCAGTACCAGTAATATCACACCAGGTAAGTTATTAGTGAATCTTTTTATTTCTATGCCAATTCGATCTAAATATCCTTTTATTATTATGCGTAAGTCATAAGTGTCAAGTGGATACCCCCACTCTGAACAAATATTAATATATTAATATGTATTTTTCTGCTTCTTCGTTTAGACATTTTTGTCCACCTTGAGTTTTCATTCTTCTTGTTAGATGTCTGTGCAGAACTGACTTACTTATATTAAATTGCTTAGCTATTTCAACTATTGACTTATTCCCAGTTTCATAAGCTTCTATTGCTGTTTTTAATATCAAGGGATCATATCTCTTATAAGGCTTTGCACTTTTTGATACGTACACGCGAGGCATATCTGAAAATGGAAAACAATACGTAGGTACCTAACTGTTAATATAATTGCCACATAATAAAATAACACTGCATTTATAATGAACTAAAAGTTTTAGACATTAAACATCATGAATAAACCAAATTCTTGCATACCTACCTACACATATAAAAAAGAATGTTAAAACTACTTAGTGACAACCCTACAAACCTGTAGCTATTCATACTTATGTCGTTCCTATTCAACTTCTCATCCCAATTGACCTGTCTTTCGTTGTTATTGATACCTGAGTCGTCCCCATTCACCCCAAAAACAACAGATTTTACATGTATTTCTAATTTATCAAAAAACATTAAAATCAATTAACAACTGAGACTTACCTCTAATATATATGATGGCCCAAACACTAAATAATGTTTCTAAATCACAGTCGTCTTCTATTACTACCAAATCAATTTACGAGAGCAAAGTTTCTAACACTAAAATAATGACTACCACCAGCAGTTATTTTCAAATGAGATTTTCAACGGTACTAGCTAATGCCATGCTTATTCAGTGTTGCCATAAGAACTTTCAACATTCTACTATTACACCACAAAAAATGGAAGAATTTTTAACGAATTTTAGAATTAATATGGAGCGTTGAAATATTTTCCTGGTTTTGTCTCTATTCACCTCTCAATCCCTATTCACCCCATTTTACGGTAATCAATTTTTTCCGTAGTACGGTCGACCGGACCAGGGGAGATTACTTATTTTCCGTAGTCCGACCGGACTTAACGTAACAAAAACAAATGAACATCATTAAAAACAAGTGAGCATTGACAAAAACAAATGAACATTGGAAATACAATAATTTAGCATGCGTCGTGATAATCCTCCACATCGCAGGCATCACGCGGTAATGTCCCCAGAAGGCTGGCAGCAATGCCACGTTGAATGGCAATACTTATCTTTTGGGCGAAAAAAAAGCCAGCACTCTGATATCAAGATGCATCGACAAGCCGTTTTGCACTCTCCTTATAATCATTTTTGTTTGAATTAATTATTATTTTTTACTTGTTTAATGTTGGCAAGTTTTTCTAATGCATGACCCAACACAATGTCTTCATTGATGAGCTGTAATTGTATGTTGAGTATTGCGTTATCTTTATCTACGTCTTCCCGTTAACGTTTTTTATTGTCGTTATTTTTGGTTTTTATATGTGTTTCTTTGTCTAATTTTTCCAAATAATTTAGGAGACGCAATATGTTTGGATTATTCCACTATGATCAGCTGGGTGATATGACCTGGGTGATCAAATTCCACAACTTTTGTGTCCTTAAATCACCTGCTGACAATTCACGTGGGTGATCAAATTCCACATGATTTTAAATTATTTTATTTGTTTCCCTATATCACCTGGGTGATTAAAATCCACATGATTTTAAATTATTTGTTTCCTTAAATCACCCGGTTTAAATAGTTAGTGATTTGATGATTTGATGATAATAAATAACATCAAGTTAAAGTTATTTATTACAATCATAAAAAAAAATTATATAATAGGTTTTAAGGTTTCATAATGATTATATTAAAAAAGTTTTCAAAAATCAATACACAGTTCAACGAGTTTTATCTAAAAAATGGCCTACTGAAATTTGTCCATTAAGTAGAGCTAACTGGCAGTCTAATATGTATCGTTGTTTAAGTAATATTTGCATTTGTTTTTTTCCATTGGTGCTTGGCGGCGAATCTTCTTCGGTGAGTTGACGACGTCTCAATGTATGAAACGCCGCATCTTTTTGTAAAGCGTTGAGTAAATGCACAATATTATTATTTTTACGACACATTACGCTATTGATTTTGTGGTGCCATCCTTCCAAGCTGTTCGTGGTGCGATGTCGCTCTCTCCAAATGCACCAAATCGGAATCATCGACGCCCTCATCCAAAACTTTTGGAAGTATGTCAAGAATCCTTGAATTTCTGGGTATTTTTCATACTCGTTTATTATGTAGTTCCACCCTTCTGTAATTAAGTTTTCTGGAAGAAACGGCAACGAATTACACAGTGACGCACAGCGTCGGCTCTGCTTATCTTTCTTTAGTTTTAATGATTCCAGTTTACGCCAGATACATCGCGTAAAATGAAAATGACACCCTTTTAAAGAAATCCCTGGTAAAACGGCAACTACGGCCTTCATCACCGCCTCCTCGAAATCAGTTGTAAACTTTGATGGATTCCAATAAGGAAATTGCGATTTCAGCATCTCAAAAAGAATAACATAACATTCATATGTTTTATGTGTCATGAGGGCGTAAATTACTGGCACAATATTTGGGCACGTTAAACTGCTTCCCACGTCGCCATGAAGCGTGTACAACTGTAAAAACGGTTGTGGGCACACTTTGAAAGTTCCGTCTCCAAACATATGTTTTACCTGATTCATATTAATTTTAGCTTCTTCCGAACTAAATAATAGTATCCGAATACCGTTACAGTTATAATCGGCCAATAAAAATGAAGCAAATTGTTGTGGTACTGTTATTTGAGACGCATCTTTATGCATAAGTTTGTCTACTCCATAGTGCTTATTTCTGGCTTTATAAATCCCAGACCTCACTTTATCAAACGATGGAACATCACAAATTATATCTAAACCAGTATCTTGAAGTTCAGCTATTGTTTCATTATAAAGCGTGGGTATCGGTGTGCAATCGGGAGCTTTATTTTTTTTCTTACAGACGTAAAATTTTTGGGCTATAATGTTTAATGATGGATTTTGTATACATAGCTGAGCATGAGCAATTATTGCTTATGGTGTTTACTACACACACACACACACACCCACACACACCCACACACACATACACCCACACACACATACACCCACACACACACCCACACACTCACCCACACACTCACCCACACACACACACACACACCCACCCACACACACACACACACACACACCCACACACACACACACACACACACACGTAGGTACATTGTATAAAATCTGTAGCATGTTATTCTAAACTTCTTGTACAACATTTTCACTGCTGCCCAACATACAGGCTTCACAGGCTAGTTTGGGGGCATGTAAGGTAACTTTCGAAAATTGTATTATAACTAATGAAACATAAATAAATAAAAAAAAAAAAGTAAATGGAAGTGCACAAAATTTTAAAGTTTGTTCTATAGACAAATTAATATCGTTCGTTAATGAGATGTTGTTTTATTTTTATATAAAAATGAATCGCATAATGTATTGTGAGTTGTGTTGTGTATCAATGGATATCATGATTATATATAATTAATATAATAACAATTATAAAATATTTACCTAAATGGTTACGGATCCGCGACACTTCTTTTTTAAGAAGTTGCAGCATCGCCACCAAACCGCTTCATTTTTGTAAGTCTTCTTTTTTGTGTATTGGTAACCGACATATAAAAGAACTTTGCCACGTCCCCTGTTAATGTAACTAAAGCCTTTCCATTTTTTATGTAGGTTCAACACAGTTCTAACCAAATAACTAAAAATGTTTCTCACTTGTGAGTGAAGACACACGGGTTTGACATTGCTATAGGTGTCATTTCTCATTATTGTCTATTACCTTCCTGTTAGAATAAGTACTATAAAAAAATCACCCCGGTGATTTCAGGAAACAAATAATTTAAAATCATGTGGAATTTAATCACCCAGGTGATATAGGGAAACAAATAAAATAATTTAAAATCATGTGGAATTTGATCACCCAGGTGAATTGTCAGCAGGTGATTTAAGGACACAAAAGTTGTGGAATTTGATCACCCAGGTCATATCACCCAGCTGATCATAGTGGAATAATCCATATGTTTACCGTGCTTTTGTTTATTGCACGGTTTATTTTAGAATTCTAACTTTCAACTGAATTATTTGTTCGATGTCGATGACCGTACACACTAATATATTGCCGCAATGCACTATTTATCCAGTTTTTCTCAAAATAAGTGAAAAAGTCATTCATCTCAGTTGTTGCTTCCAATTTAATTTAATTCCAACCCTCGATTATTCCGGGCAGAAGTGGTAATCTGGAACATAAGGCTATAATACGTCTGTCCACTGCTGATTTTGTATAACCAAGACTTTTGGCTTTACGCCACACGCACCGTGACCAGTGGTAATAACATCCGACCAGTGTAGCTGTAGTTTGGTAGCAGCATTAATAGCTGCTCTTTCGTAGTCACAGTGTACAATCAAAGGATTCCATGACAAGTTTTTTTGCAGTAATGTAAACACTATTTCGTAACTAGCTTGGGTCTTGTTGTTCATAAGAACAAATAATAATGGAATTACATTAGTTCTTTCGATTGAACTATCGATTTCTCCATGCACAGATAATAATTGGTAAAATGGTTTCGGGCAACTTTGATAAGTTGCATCAAATAATATCTCTTTTATCCCACGAATTAGAACTCTGCTTTCGTAGGAGCAAAATATGATGATTCTATTATTGTCACAGCTATAGTCTGCTAAAATAAAATTGGAAAATTTTGTTGGTACTTGGATTTGATCAGTTTTTTTGCATAAAAGTTTTTTAATACCCAAACTCTTATTTCGGGCATTATACAACCCGTGCTGAACATTTCTGAATTGAGGTACATGTGTTACTAAGTGCGTTCCATGATCCAACAGCTTCATTATAGAGGTTTGGTATGGATACATCCGATTTAGCTACGCTGTCTTTTAAATCTGCCATGGCTGAATCGACATAATTTTTCTCTTCGCTACTAGGACATTGATGAGTTACGACTTTCACTACAGTTTCGTCCTAAAACAGTATATATAAAATTCAGCCCATTGGGAAATTCAATTTTAATAACGTAGTGAAATAGGTAAGTACTCACTTTCATTGTAATACATCCTCTGCACTTAAGTTTCTTATAAGAGCTACATCTCCACAAAGACGTCGCATTTTTATAAACACAATTTTTATAATATTGATGCCCTCTATATAAAAGTACTGTTACCCCTTTTCGAAATATATACTTGGGCTCCGACATCAGTAATAATTACAGATCCAACCAAAAGAAACCAAGAGAGAAAAAAATGATATAATCAACTCCAACTCTTGACGTCTTAAAAATGACGGGAAAATAACAATGTTAACAATAATTAATGAATACCATAGCTGATTACGAGTAGAGTACTATCATTGTACTATAAATACTTTTCCTTAAATGACACTTATTCAAAGAGTTTTAATATAAGAATAATACGAGAAAGAACTAATGTAATACCATTAATACGAGATATTGAGCTAGCAAAACCTAATACAAACTTCCTGAAACACTAACCTGATGCTCGAGTTTTTACTAGTAATAAGTTATTAGCAACAGCAATGAATCTAAATATAACCCATCCTCCATAGTCCGGCTGTTCGGACTACGGAAAATAAGTAATCTCCCCTGGTCCGGTCGACCGTACTACGGAAAAAATTGATTACCCGTGGTCCGGTCAACCGGACCACGGAAAAAAACGCCGGGACGTACGAAAAAATATTTTTATTTTATGAAAAAAATTACAAATTATTATTTCTTATGTTGGTTATTGAAGCAACCCAAACAAAACGATTTTTTACATTGCAAACACTCAGTATCCACTCGTTTGACTCTTTTTGCAGCTTGTTCCCAGTTTACACCTTCGTTTCGCAAGTCTTGGTAGCAGCCATGGCATCGTTTCCGGACAATTTTTTTGTCCTCCTCCCTCGGAATTTTAGACAGTGAGTGCTCATTTGTGATCGAACTAGTAGACGGTCTTGGACTATTATTCAAAGTATTTGCACGCGGGTCTGGTGCATTGTCCAATTGCAAAAACTCTCTAATATCTTGCTGGGTTTGTAGTACAGTTTTGCGTAATTTTCTATTAGTAGTGGAATGTAGTTTCTGATACAAAAGCGTGGCGTTTGTTATTGATGCACAAATCAAAACGTCTAAAGCGATCTTTTTGTACCATGCCAGAGACTTTCTTTTCGGGTCATAATAACTTGAAAGCTGGTCAGATACATCTATGCCCTTTTTTCGCTCATTGTAATAGAGGACGGCTTCTGGTTTCAAAATTGGCCGATATCCTGAAGACATTTGCGTACTATCGTCATGGCATGTAGAAATTATGGCAACGTCTCGCTTGTCTCTCCATTTCATCACTGTTATATTCTCCTTCTGACGAGCAATTATTTCACCTTTTTTAGGGCCCATTTTTTTCAATCTTATTGCCCATGGAAGTTCTACTCTATTTACCCGTAAAGTGCCGCATAAATCTGTATTACGCTGCTGCAAATATTTTGCTAGTCCTATAGTGTTGTAATAGTTATCGCACACAACTATCCGTCCAGCATCTAGAAGATCATCACATAAGTGAACTACGACACTTCCCGGCTTATCCAAACCAGCGATCTGTGGGTCGCGCCCTATGTAAATATCATAATTCCAGACAAAACCCTCTTCGGTGCAGAGTTTATAGATTTTTAAGCCATACTTGTGAGCTTTTGATGGGTTGTATTGACGAAAAGATATCCTCCCTCTAAACGGCATCATTGACTCGTCAATGACGATACATTCATCGGGTGTTAGTAAGCCCTTCCAGTTGTTGATGACAAGGTCCAAAAGTGGTTTTATTTTGTACAGACGTTCGTTCGGATCTCTCGGTGCTTCATTATCAACAAAGTGCCAGCAACGTAATATTGATGAGAAGCGATTATAAGATATGTTTACGCTGTGAAATATTGGATGGTAATAAATTGGGTCTAATTTCCAATATGATTCATATGTCGGAAGTTTCACGATACCCATCAACATGTACAAAGCAATAAATTTCAACTGTTAACGCAATAGTTATAACTTACTCTAATTTTATACTAGCAATGTACCTAACGTGTAACTGTTTTATGTCCCAATAAATAAATAAATAAACATTTCTTCACGTGCAATATCTGTCCATCGATTCATGCGGCTATGAACTGATATGTTGGCGTTCTGTTTCAGTTGAGCCGCGTACAAATTTGTTTGAATGACCATAAGATCTAACACTTCATCGGTTACTATACGTCGATAAATCGATACAACAGATTGTTCGCCTTGGATATGAAGTGTTGGGCTGCTGTTAAATAACCGACGTGCCAGTGGTAGGATTTCCTGACTCCAGCCATCTTCTCTATCTATATCATTAATTTGTTGAGGAGTAAGACGCATAACCTCACGAGCAGTCTGCCTTCTGGCACTGGTTTGCAGCGACGTCCTGCTCGTTTCTGGTTTGGGTGGATTTATGACGGTATCGGATGAATCATCACCTGGTGAGTCTCTACCATAGTCACCATGGTCAGTTTCGGTTACAAAGTTTGAAAGGGAAACATCACCGGGATCATAATCAGGATCATCGACGTCGTCATCAGCAAAAATACTCGGTTCTTGATCTGAAATATCAGCATCTAGCTCGTCCTCTATACCGCTATTGCTGCCGTCCGAATACGTTTCATCATTACTCAATTCAAAGTCACTTTCTTCCAGTAAACGTCGCAATTCCTCAGTTGATAATCGGCGCGGCATTTTCAACAAAATAAAAAATGCACAATATATAACCTCAAAGTCAATATTGTAATAATAAAAAATAAAAAAAATATATATTATTGGGTTTATATACGTAAACTGGTCACAAAATTTAAAGTGATCTCCTATAGAAAAATACAATATAGTGAAGATAATTCGGGCGCCTTGGAGATACACAGTGCCTACACAGATAGTCAACGGAGGATTGCAGACTTTTAATCTTCCGGAGGTGAACTAAATAAAACCACTATACTGAGGTTAAGGGTTTTATTTTAAGCGCTCCAGTGTACAAATCATGTTGAATTATTAAATTAAGTTTTCACAATTTTTTTAAAACTAAAATTAAATTACTTATGTCACTTGTCACCAATGCAATTTTTTAAGAAATTAATGGTTAAGTTAAGTTAAATGGATTGAGCTCACGGCATCCCTCGGCGCGTACGTGAACTTTCACGCATACCAGCTAAGCCAAAGATAGCTCACACAATCTGCTAATGTTTCAAGCGTAGCCCATGTGGCACAATATCCCAAAAAGTTACGGCTTCACAAGTGAAGGCATAATTATAAGTAGAACAGAAAAACGAAGGAAAGGCAAAAGGCTAAGAGCTAAAAGCTAAAGGCGGTTCCATGGGAAACCTGTAACAAAATTATGTCATTAGAATAAGTTTCTAACAAGACTCCATAAGGTCCCTAAACAAAGAAATATGTGCGACTTACCGCCTTAATAGGTTGATATAATATCAGTGTCTGGTAGGATCACTGTATATTGGTTTAAAAATGCTGAAACAATAAAATTTTGACGATTATTTTCCAATAAGAAATGTGACGGACGCCATCAAAGCAAATCTTATAAAAAATATTAACTTACCAAAAATATGACGTAATCTTTGCTTACGATCATATTGGAGACACAATTAAAGGTCCCACATAAAAAAATCATCTCTTTTTTTCGAGATGTTTAAAGATAAATTCAAGTTACAAAATTATCGACCATCCTGCTTGATTGTAAGGAAGAAAGGTAACGTCAAAAACTTCAAACGTCAAAGTTCCCCTCCACGTCCCGTTCAGAAACTTATTAAATTTCGTCTAAAAACGAGTAAAAACAACCGATGTAACGAGGTTCAAAAACGCTACGTTACAATATTGAAACAATTACATGAACATTATTCAATAATATGACAGTGACATAAAAAAATGATACTGACAGGTCTATAGACATAATAAATTCTATGAAATAATTGATTTTTAAAACTAACAACACCCTGAACCACATATGTTTCATGAACGTGCAGAAGCAAAAAAGTCTCTCTACGCTCATGAACCATATGTGTATCAGGTATGAATATGTATCAAAACCGGTTGGACTTGCCGGGCAATTTTACACTTTTATATAGGGACAGGGAACGTGTTAAATCCCTCTGTAGCAGAAGGACAGATACGCAAAATCCCGGAATAGCAAAATCGGGTTTTGCTCCGCTGTACCCCTGGTATATACCACCGGTGGTAGGACGGGTAAAATTGGTATGCTCCATGGTTCCCTTCAGGGGTACAGTGGAGAAAATAAGTATGACCCAACATTCCCCTCGTGAGTTCTTCTCTTAAGGTGTATATACATGAGGATCGACCAGTCCATTGATGGGTGGAGAGGTAATTCCCGTTTACCGGTATATAAGCACGTAATATTGTGGTATTAAGTATAATAATGCCATGAAAATAAAAAAGTCCAAAAAATAATTACGAAACGTTATGTTCAAAAATTAAAATTCCGAACCTATCGAGACTGAGCATCATCACCCCAGTCTTCAAAGGTAAGGGATCGATGAAGGAATGCGGCAGGTACCGCGGTATAAAGGTGATGTCCCCCCTCCGTCCACTAAGATCCATTGCAAAAATCCATTGATGGATCTTTTTACACTTTTATGTCCACTTTAATCCTCGATCCTAGAATATTTACAAAATGGATTTTTTAGAACCAACGTGTCCTTTTATCGCATAAGGACAGATTCTCATAAAGACAGATTCGCAAAAGGACAGATTCTCGTATGGACAGATTCTCAAAAAGACGAAGTACATGTAAGTAGAAATGGAAATACAAAGTTTTTAATAATATTTTAATAGTTATATTATATATTATGAAATTTGAAAAATTGTGAAAAACAAATGAGCATCGGTAAAGAACAAATGAATAGTTTAAACATTTGGCACTTTTAGACAAGATGGATAAAATTATTCAAAATACCCTATGCAAAATTTTAAACGCCGTTTTGAACGACCGAGCCTAGCTCCAAGCATCTCTCCCGGTTCGCCGGGGTGGGCTCGGCGTTCGTAAAATTTCCGACGTGAGCTTACCAGCATTTTTGGCTTCGGTCCATGGCACAGAGGAATTAACCAGGAAAATATTATTACCCACACTGGTTAATTCTGAAGTGCCGGGCAAAGCCGAAGCCATAAATGCTTGGAAAATGTTTTGCCCAAATTCTGTTTTGCCCACCAACCTATGCTCCCAGAGACAGTGGGATGAGCCGCTTTGCAACATTTTAAGACAGCAATTAATTAATACGTCCTCTAATGTTGCAGAGCGTGCTCGCCTTTTGGCTGTGGGAGAATGGGAGTCTGGTGTGTGGCTTCAGGCTCTTCCATCGTCCAACATTGGCACCATGTTGGACGACACGACATTCAGAATTGCAGCCTGTCTTCGTTTAGGTGCTCCCTGTGTTGCTCCTCATCGTTGTCACTGCGGAGAAGCAGTCGACAGTCTCGGGCACCACGGCCTATCATGCAGCAAGAGCGCAGGACGCATGTCACGTCATGCACATTTAAATGATTTAATCCGCCGGGCTCTTGTCACCGTCGGCGTCCCAGCCATCCTTGAACCAGTTGGTTTGGTGCGCGATGATGGCAAGAGACCGGATGGTATGTCTTTGGTGCCTTGGAAGATGGGCAGGCCTTTGGTGTGGGACGCAACATGCGTCGACACCCTTGCGCCTTCCCATCTTCCAAGTACGACGGGCTGCGCCTGTGCTGCTGCGGCATCTGCGGAGACCCTCAAACGGCGCAAATATGATAGTATAACCAACAATTATATATTTGAGCCGTTTGGGGTCGAAACGTTGGGTTCGTGGGGTCCGAGCGCACGGTCGCTTTACACGGAAATTGCAAAGCGACTGGTCGATGCTTCGCGTGACCAAAGGGCTGGCCTGTTTTTTGCCCAAAGGATTGGTATTGCCATCCAACGGGGTAATGCCGCCAGCCTTTTGGGTACGTTACCAGTCGACATCGATGGGGAGGAATTCTTCGACACCTGACCCCTTTTTTCCTTTCCCTTCCTTTTTTTTTTAAATCTTGTAAATATTTTTATTTATTAATTTAGTTAGTATTATTATTAACTAAAATTATTAAGTAAGCATACAAAATGCTTAAAAAATTAATATTTCTCTTATATATAAAAATGAATTGCTGTTCGTTAGTCTCGCTAAAACTCGAGAACGGCTGGACCGATTTGACTAATTTTGGTCTTGAATTATTTGTGGAGGTCCAGAGAAGGTTTAAAAGGTTTGTCATCGATTGAGGCAGTACGAAGTCTGCCGGGTCAGCTAGTAGTAAATAATATTATAATATTAGTACATTACTACAGAGGCCGGGAAGAAAGGGGTTGCCGGCCGAAGACATATAGACGGCCGAGCGAAGCGAGGCCGGATAGGTCTGAGGCAGGCAACCCAATATTTCCCGCCGAGGTATGTATAGTGCATATTGAAATTTAATTACCTATTGAAAAACAGAATTATCTTCTGTGACTCGTCTCAGTACTGCAAGGCGTTGTAAGCACTCTATGAGCGAGATTTTATTTTGTAAACAGTCAGATATAATATGTTCTATTTGACTGTCAATTAAAATATCACTTCTTCTTTTTTTGCCAGCACAATAGTAGCCACCGCGAATTATCTTTATATCGCCAACAGTTGCTTCTTTTTTTAAAGCGCGACAAAATAAAATAAGGGTGGTTTTTTTAGGTATAATAGAATTCATCCTTTTGTGCCACCCCTCGATGGCATTCGTAGTACGGAACTTTACACCGTAATCCATCGATGGATTAGAGTGGGAAAAAAAGTGGAAACAAATCCATCGATGGATTTGTTTAGTGGATTAAAGTGGAATAGAGCACAACTAAAGATCTCGCTTGTTATAAGAGTGATCCATTGTTTATTGAAATAATTTCTAAACGTTTTACTTTCATCGCTATTAGGAGTTAATTCACATAGTGATAGATATGCTTCTGGTATAAGTACTGGCGGTAGTAATGCTAACAGGGAGAACATCTTTGTGTATTTACAACCTTCTGCTGAACCAGTGAAACCAATAGCCTTAGATTTTTTCCAGACAGCATTTACAAAGTGATAGTAGCAGCCTTTTACAGTAACATCAGGATATATTGATTTAATGGCTTGGATTATAGCAAGTTCATAGTCGCATTTAAAAATACTAATATTCATATGAAACTGTTCCTTTAAAATCTTGAAAAGTCTTTCGTACGTAGCTTGGCTTTTATTAGGTAACAAGGCGAATAGCAATGGCACAAAACCAACAGTTTCTGCCTCATGTGTTATATCAGCATGCAAAGAAAATAGTTGATAGAAAGGAGCTGGACAACATTTAAAGGTGCCGTCAACGTACACAGTATTAACTTTTTCAATGTTACTTTTGCTAGTTGGCTACCAAAAATAATGATTTTCTCTTCAAATCCTTCATCAAATAAAAAAAAGTCACTCACTAGAGAGTCTGGTAACTGTAATTCTTGTGGTCGATTAAATTTACTTTTCTTAACTTTTAAAAATTTATATCGAGCCCGATATAAGGTATCCTTTTTGGAACTAAATAAAGGTAATTCTTGTGGGGATTTTTCATCTTGACCTAGTTGATTGTCAGTTTTCTTATTAAGGTTGTAATAATATTTCTCAAATATTTTAGGAATTGGTTCCAAATTTTGACAGGCCTCTTTTTTAGCACACGAAGTTGTAAAATCGTTTCTATTGCGTTCAAAATCTGGCAAGCATAGATGTTTTGCTTCTTTTATAATTTCATTATTTTTTGACAACGTTATGGAAGTGCTACACAAACTTTTATTAAAGCATCGCCAATTACTTGAACCTGACATATTTGTTTTTACAAAATTATATCTATGGCCCGCATGCAGAAGCACCATGCCATGATTTGGTAATTGGCCTTTACCTATAAAAAATAAATACAAGCTTGCTTTAGTACGGGACTATTACTTTCGTAACAATATTGTTATAAGCAAATTTTTTTAAATATAGTAACCCCACTAATATCCCCACTGCTGGAGGAAGAGTCTCCTCTCCTAATTAAAATCAGTACACCCGTTTGGCAGCTACTAACAATATCAGCTCTCGTTTTTCCATCGGAGTCAATAAATTATAAGCAGAAGTAAAATAATGCAAACCTTTATTGCCTTCTATAAATACGACATCATTTATCCCAGAACTACGTACTACTACGTACTACGTAAACGTAGTGCTTATATTCTCTTTGCATGACATGCACATAGAAATTCTTCAATGACAATGTCAAACTAATGACGACATAATAATTATCTTTCTCTATTAAACCAGTAATAGAACTAATTATAATCAAGGAGGATCCTTATCAAGGAGGATTAATTAATATTGTCATTTCTTTCTACGAATTCGCTTTGATATTAAAAATATTATTGGAAAACCTACAGAAAAATAGACCTAATAAACTTTTTAAATAAATATTATATAATAAATTTTTTTTTTTTTTAAATAGTCTTTTGTTTTGTCGACGTTAATTTGTTTTGTCAGCGTTCCTTTAATTTTTTTTATAGCGATGCTCCCTTACATGTCCTAATAACTTGCATGAAAGTGTGTACAACTGTACCATTTTTGTCTTTTTGAGAATCTGTCCATATGAGCATCTGTCCTTTTGCGAATCTGTCTTTATGAGTATCTGTCCTTATGCGATAAAAGGCAACGTGTGTATTAAAATCTATTATAAAGCCACATCTACAGCAGTAGCCATTTTCAATAAATGAACAAATAATATAAATAATAAAGTTTATATTAAACATATTTGAACTATCTATAACCTCTTTATAACAAAACAAAAAAAATCCTTGTCTCAGATAAGGGAAACCGTGTCCGTTACGTTAGCGTACACAAGAGCTATATCGAGTTGGTTACTATGCCATAAAACTCTGTATAAATACTGTCTAATTAGTGTAAAAATAAAAAAAAGCCTCTTCCTCTTTAGTCTGGGAAATAAACACCAATTTCACTGTGTACGCTGGCGTCACGATCAAGCTAGCGTACACATGGCCGTACTCGAAAACTGCTAATTGTCAAACAACAGAGCTTACACACAATACTTCTCCCACTATGCAAAATTTCATAACGATTGCTCTTATAGGAACAGAGATATTGAACAAGACTTTTCAATGATATTCGGAGCTGGCGTTATGGCCGCCGTATCCCAGTAGTTCCATTCTGTAGTGGAACTACAGAATGGAACTACTTATGGAACTACTGGGATTTTTTCCCCTGCAGACTCGTGGTCACACCAGCTTGTTACACTGGTGTGACCAACAGGAATTTATGTTACTCGTTTTTTATTGTATTTTTATTTTTCTGCCAGTAGTTCCATGGAACTAGCATCCTGTCGCCGGCAAGATGAAATTAGTCTCATTAGTACCGGTACAGTTAATAACAAAAACGTTGCTTAACCCTTAATCAGGCATAGTACGATTTATCGACCACCTAGGTAATTGGAGTTTTATAGTGATTGTAGGCGGCGATGCGTAGTTGTAGGCGAGATTTCAAAGAAACAGCTGTTTAGCGGTAATACGATTATATTTTCAAAGTCGGGTAAGTAGACACAAAAGGACTGAGGACGCGCGCAGCGTTCGGCAGTTGTCTTGGACGACTGTTTGGTTAGATGGAGGGCCAATACCCCTCTCCTTCGGTACGTGCGTCACCCCGCGCTCGCCCTCTAACAAATTGATACTAATACCTACATTACACATTATAAAATTATTTCTACATTCTAAGTTATTTTAAAATTACATATTGATAGGATCGCGTGGCTAACACGCCCCACCCTAGTGCTGCCTTAGCAGCACTCATCAACAATAGGTATACGAGCGACACGCGTGACTGCCCTAGTAAGAATGCCTGACTGGGTTTTGATTGTGACCTTTCTCACACGACCGTCTTTACCTGGGATGACTTCCTGTATCAAGCCCTTAGGCCATAAGTTACGGGGCCCATCCGGATCTATCACAAGTACTAGATCACCTACTTGTAAGCTTCTCTGCTCACCCTGCCATTTTTTACGAGGTAACATGTTTGGTAATATTTATTTTACCCATCTGCACCAGTACATGTCTGCCAGCCTTTGAGAGATCCGCCATTCCCTTATGCGCAAAATACCAGATTCGCAAAATACCAGATTCTCAAAATACCAGATTCTCAATATACCAGAAGTACACTTAAATGCATAACTTGTACTACAGGCAAGAAAAGAGAAGGAACAAAATTGAATGTATTTTATTTAATTGTACCTAATAGCAAAAACAAAATAAAAGTACCTATTCAGAAAAACTAAAAGTATCTTTTATACTCGTAAATATACTCCGGGGTGTGACAAGTGAGAAACGGTTTCTTCAAAATCGCTTTATTGTAGCTAAAAGATTTATACAACCGGTAACTGTAATTTTGTTACTCATACAATCAGAAATAATGTTCTGATTTTTTTTGTCTTTTGCCATGTCTTTTGCCCTTCTTTTTTTATCTGGACAGTAGAGAGCATTCCTTCTTATTTTAATTCTATTCTTTTGTGCTTCAGATTTCATTTTCTGTATAAACTGAAATAGCGAAGGATTGGGTGGAATTAGGGCGTTAATTCTTCGGTGCCAACCTTCTACAGCATTAGTTGTTCTATTTTTTTCTCCGTAACAACTAAACACTTCATTCGTGATTTTCTGTATCCATTGGCTATTAAAATAGCCTAGAAATTTCGTTGTTATCTCATTTTTTGGCGCAATTTCACTTATAGCGAGGTACGCTTCAGGAATAATAACTGGAGGAAGCTATGCTAATTGTGAGCAAAGATGTGTTATCTCGCGACCTTCTTGGGATTCACTGAAATTCAATTTATCGCTCATCCTTTCGACGGCTTTCCAGAAATGATAATAGCAATCTTTGATTTTTGCATTCGGATACACTTCCTTCACTGCCTGTATGACGGCAACTTCATAGTCACATTTATACACTGACAACTCCATCCCAAATTGTATTTTTAGTATAGAAAATAGTCGATCATACGTGCGTCTCTTAAAATTTGTTTATGGGAATCTAAAAGGATCGAGGCATTGCATTCCCTTTGGCTGAAACAGCGCCAATTCGTTGTTCCAGATTTATTTTTAACAGATAAATTGTACCTGTATCCTGCATGTAGTAATGCTGGTTTTCCTTTCTGGCTTAATATAAATTTCATTTTGTTTTATTTTTATAAAATTATTACACTCGCTTTTATACAGCAATGACTGTGTCAATAATGACAGTGTCAATAATATATAGAGACAAGCCTAAAGGATAGGTTACACAGTGCGAGCAGCTGATATGACAGTAGACAGCTACTGTGCATGTGTACTCGTATGACAGTAGCTCGACTCGCCTCGCTCGGTCACACTATGCGAACTGCTGGCGTCGCAGGAAGACAGCTACTGCACCAGTGTACTCGCATAGTTCGTCTGTATCATGTCTCGTGCAATGTTGTCGCAAAATACACGTTTAATCACAGTGCATACCACTATAAAAGCAGTTACGAAAATACTTTGTGTTGAAATTGAAAGAGCTATACAAAAAAAGAAGAAGAAGAGAAGTGTTTGGGTCAGGACTTGGCTGCAAGGAAAAGGGGCAACGAATTCAATATTTAAAGAGCTATATGATGAAGATCCCCGAGAATATAAAGCGGTTATGAGATTGACAACTGAACAAGTGGAAATACTTTTAAATTTGATTGCTCCAAAAAATTCAACGTGATGATACACTAATGAGGGATGCGATACCTGCGAGGGTGAAGTTGGAAATAACCCTAGTATACCTTTCTTCTGGGATATCGAATAGACTGTTGTCGGTATTTTTCAGAGTTTCAAAAGCATCCATCATTAAAATAATACCAGAAGTGTGTGCTGCTATCAATGAAAGTCTAAAAGATTATATCAAAGTAAGTATTTTTTTTTATTCATAATCAAATTCACAATGGTTTTGTAAAGTTTTTGTACATATTAAACGTGAACTTTACATATTAATACTTAATAACTACAGTACTACATAGCTTAGTTCGTTATTTTTTAATATTAGAGATTGATATTGCTGCAGCAAGTACATCATTAGATTGGGGTATAGATTCAAATTGATCCAGCAGTGGCGCAGAGAATGCAGATGTTGTAGGTTCAACAGGTTGATAAGCTTCAGTAGCGACCTCTACAAGCTGGTAGGCTACAGGCTGTGGTGATAGCGTACATTCATTATGGAGTATAGATTGTGAAGATTGTTCCACTTGCATAGAGAGTGCAGACATTTCATAATTTACTGTAGGCTGTGGTGATGGCGTACATTCGGAACTGTAATTAGAAGGTGTGTACACAATTCTACCACAGAGGGCTCTCTTACGGTATCTAGAGAGTATCGCCTGTATTTCATCTGTCGCATCAATTCTATCAATCGAAGATAACTGTTTCAGCTGCAGTGCTACATGTCTTCCAATAACATCACATTCATCTTCTAATTCTCTTGTAATCGGGGCAGACACGTTTACTAAACTACTATTTAGTTCTTTGAGTTCATTTACGGCTGCTTGAATGTCAGACCGTTCTGATGATAATTTCGTCTTTAACTTTAGAGTTTTTGGTGGCTTTACCACTTTTATATGAGCAGCTTTGTTGCTATTGTCACTAGCATCAAGGTCCACGTTATTCGTGGCCTCCTCGCTTCCTGACGCTGATGCGACGTTGCTTCCTGACGTTGATGGATGATATGGTTCCTGAAATTAACATTACTCTTTTATTTTTCAGATACCGAATGTGGAAGAATGGCAAGATATACAAATAGGATTCGCTTCGAGGTGGAATTTCCCTAATTGTTGTGGCTCTATCGATGGGAAGCATATAACAATTCAAGCACCACCAAATTGTGGCAGTGAATATTATAACTACAAAGGAACAAATAGTATAGTGCTCATGGCTGTTGTGGATCACGATTATACTTTCAGATATGTAGATATAGGCTCATATGGTCGTAACGCAGATGGTGGGGTATTCCAAAACTGCTCTTTGTATCCTTATCTAGAAAACAATTTATTGTTGCCTGAAAATGGTATTCTAGTTGGAGATGATGCCTTCCCTTTAAAACCGTATTTACTAAAGCCCTACAAAAATACATTGACTACCGCAGAAAAGATTTTTAATTATAGGTTGAGCAGAGCAAGAAGGATTGTGGAGAATGGGTTCGGCATTCTAGCATCTCGTTTTCGTGTTTTGGGAAAGCCAATTCAAGTTACAGAGGAAACTACGATAAAGATCGTCTTATGTGCTTGTACATTACACAACTGGTTACGTACTACTGCATCAAATACTTATACACCACCAGGAACTACAGATTATGAAGACATCATAAACTTTCAAATCATTCAGGGCCAGTGGAGGTCCGAAATTAATGAATTACCGAGTATTCGTCGCTCGAGAATTAATAATAGATCGAAATTAATAGCAGAGAAAATGCGTGATAAACATAAAAATTATTTCAATGACGACGGAGCAGTTGCATGGCAAAATTATATGATTAGGTAATTATAATTACCTAGTAGTAATTAGAATATAAAAGGGAAGAGAAAAATAAAGGATAGTAAATTTTGTGGACCCTGACTGGTTTGGAATGTGCCTTGTGCCTTTGTAATTATAATTTGTAATAAAATACTTACCAAATTACTTGATGTTTCCTTTTCTTTAAGATTAATTATTTTCATAATATAATCCATAGAATCGAACCATTTGATAGATGGTTTATAGATCTCATCAGTGCCAGATCCACTTTTTTTGCTCTTTTCAATTTTCAATAACTCCTGGTTATACGTTGAGCGTAAATTTTTGATTTTTTTTGTAACTTCATTCATGTTTTGTAAATTGCATTCCAAGCGGATGTGTTCTAACGACGCTTTACGCAAATCTCTGTTCTTGTAATTAGGATCCAAACAATTCCATAAGTTCGTTTGATTCTTGTATAGCTCCACAAACTTTATATTTTGATCGGATGTCCACCTTTCCGCCATTTTGATGTCAACGCAAGAAACCTACAAAAACACTGCACCGGCGGCGTGGGCCCGAGCGTACGAGCTACTGTCATTTCGCGAAATCATGCGAGTTGACGACCGAGCGACGTGCGAGTGGCGTGGTGGGGGAAGGCCAGTTGCGAGTAAAAACAAAAAATGTTGAAGTAACTCGCTTGCGAGCAACTGTCCCACTCGCACATAACAGTTACTCGTATGATGCGGTCACACAGTGCGAGCTATTGCACCTCAGTAACTGACACGGTCAGCTCGCATGCTAGCTCGCACCGTGTAACCTAGGCTTAAAGGAAAACCAGACAGTATTTTATTGCAAAAAGCGCATGCAATCTATTTGCAGGAAAAGTAATAATAACCTTTATTGGTATAACTTTTGTCTATTCCTACTAATATTATAAAGAGGAAAGATTTGATTGTTTGTGTGTTTGTTTGTTTGAATCGAATACGCTCTGAAACTACTATTGATTTGTAAAATTAAAAACAATTATATTTATTTATTATTTTTCTTTATTGTTATAATTATGTTTACCGCTGGTATAACCGCGCGAAGCTGCTAGTAAGTGAATAAAATAATAACAATTTTGTTTTCGAATGTGCGAAATATGCTATATTGAGAATCTGGTATATTGAGAATCTGGTATTTTGAGAATCTCGTATTTTGCGAATCTGGTATTTTGCGCATAAAGGCCGCCATTGTCTTCGGAGATGCAGATCGGAATCATCAAATTTACCAATGTGAGGTAAGCTAGATGATGACTAATAAAAGTTTGTGTAAGGGAATCTTTTGGTTAGGAAATAATAGATGATTTCTTGTGAAACTTACAGGGTTTTATTTTCAGTAGGCCACACACGAGCAGAACAGTTGGACATAGTTTTGTAAAGGTGGCGCTGCAATCGCCAATTGATATTTGACATTAATGATGCGTTCATTTCAACACCCCCTCTCAACAAATATTTACCTATTTACCAATCACTTTCTGTCTAAAAGACAGGCATCCGCGCTCTGAGCAGCAGGCATCATCCAATCAACCGGTTCAGGAACGCTTGGTAATCAGCCGACGTTTGATACGGGGTTACTGTCGGCAGAAGCCACTGATTTCCAGATGGATTGTAAACATCACTGATCACCTCTCTTTGGTAAAGACCAAGTATGCCCAGGCGATTTTGTTCATCAGTGAGTTTCACGGAAGACCAGAAGGTCTCTACATTACCTACGACTGGGTTCAGTTCCCTAGGATTATCACTTGGTGGAATGTGAACATTTGGTACGCCAGTCGGTTCTGTGCTACTTCCAAGTAGTATACATGCGTTTCCGTCACCTAGCTGTCCCAGGCGCCCGGTATATAGGTTAACATCTCGCATCTTGGCGGACGTAAATTTCATGAGTGCCCGCACTGCACTCGCATCACGGTACGCGGTAGCAGCGGTATAGTCTGCAGGAATTATTTCATTTACGTTAATAATACGATCGGCCCGGACTCGTACACCGGGAATCGAATTGTGATCCATAAGATGTTCGAACATCTGTGGATCCCTGTTGGCTTCAGTAAGAAGGGCTCTTAAAGTAAAGATATTAACATAGGTCGGTGCATGGTCCATCATTAATATTGGGACGTGCGGTACATCGTTGGCAACAACGGTGCCAATACGTTGTATATATCCTGCAATATACCCAATGTTTAGTTCAAGGGATTTGAACGCCTCGATAGCTTGAGGCTGCACAATTGGTGGATCAGGCAAGGTACTATGATACCTGTAACGAGGCACCTGTTCTACATGTATTCGGTAGAGATGATATGACAACTGAGCCAAGGAGTGGCGGTATAGTTGATACACACTACATCGCTCGGCAACTCGATCCGCTCCTAGTTGTTCCTGGAGCTTGAGGTAATACTGGTTGACCATGAATCCGATGGCTTGGGTCGTAATTGGTAAAGGTCGGCCGAAGGTGGTGGTGGCCATACCTAGAAACTGTACTGCGGAGTATTCTTGTGGTGTCAACAAGGTGACCCTCTTGGGCCACTCATTTTCAGCCTTGCTATACATCCTGTAATTCGGCAGCTAAATTCTAAATTTAACATATGGTACCTAGATGATGGGACCCTAGGAGGAGACGTTAATACAGTTTTAAAAGATTTGGCTTTTTTAAAAGATGAATTCAGATCCATTGGTTTGCAATTAAATCCCACTAAATGTGAAATTCTTCTGAGTGATAACATAGACATCATTTCCACATTATCAAAATTCAACGTTTTGGCCCCAAATTTAAAAATTGTTCAAAAAGATTCACTCCGCCTCCTTGGGTCCCCAATCTTAGAGGAAGCATATGACTCTTTCGTAGAAGAAAAGATTCAAAATTTCTGTGAAGTTTCGGACCGTTTGCAACAAATTAACATCCATTCTGCTTTCATTATAATTCGATATTGTCTTTTCGTTCCTAAATTTACACATGTTCTCCGATCAACTCAACTTTTTAAATATTTGGGTCTTTTAGGTAAAATGGATAGCGTGATTCAAAACACACTATGCAAAATTCTAAATGTGGATATGAACGACCGTGTCTGGCTTCAGGCATCCATGCCTGTGCGTCTAGGCGGGCTCGGCGTTCGCAAAATTACCGACGTAAGTCTACCAGCATTTCTATCTTCGGTGCATGGCACGGATGAATTAGTTAGAAGAATCCTAACCCCTAGCCTAACTAATTCGGACGTGCCAGGCAAGGCCGAAGCTTTAAATGCTTGGAAAATGTTTTGCCCAAACGCTGATTTGCCAGGTAACCCATCTTCCCAGAGGCAATGGGACGTGCCACTCTGCAACATGGTAAGAAAACATCTCATTTCTACTTCTACCAATGTTGCGGAGCGTGCTCGCCTTTTGGCTGTGGGGGAATGGGAAACCGGTGTCTGGCTTCAAGCCCTACCATCGCCCAACATTGGTACCATGTTGGACGATAACACCTTCCGTATCGCTGCTTGCCTTCGTTTGGGTGCTCCTTGCGTTTCTCCGCATCGTTGTCGCTGTGGAGAAGAAGTGGGTAGCCTTGGACACCATGGCCTCTCATGCAGCAGGAGCGCAGGACGGCTTTCGCGCCACGCGTACATCAATGACATTATCCGTCGGGCTCTTGTCACCGCCGGCGTTCCAGCCGTACTAGAACCTACTGGTTTGGCGCGCGACGATGGCAAGAGGCCGGATGGGATGTCGTTGGTGGCTTGGAAGATGGGAAGGCATTTGGTGTGGGATGCGACATGTGCTGACACCCTTGCGCCTTCACATCTTCCAGGGACTGCGGACTGCGCCTGCGCTGCCGCTGCTTCGGCAGAGACCCTTAAACGGCGCAAATATAGTAATTTAACAGGTAATTACATATTTGAGCCGTTTGGGGTTGAGACGCTGGGATCTTGGGGTCCAAGTGCCCGTCTTTTATTTAAAGAAATTTCAAAACGGCTTATAGACGCTACCCGTGACCAGAGGGCTGGTTCATTCCTCGCACAAAGGATTGGCATTGCCATTCAACGTGGCAATGCCGCCAGCCTTCTGGCCACCCTCCCAGTTGACGTCGATGGGGAGGAATTTTTTGACGCCTAAACCTGCAGCTTTGTATATAGGTATACAGATATTGTTTTTATACTAATTAATAGTAATTAATTTATGTAAATAAAATATTATAGAAGTTTTAATATTGAACTATTACAATAAACCTGAGCTATATAAGTAGTATTATATCTGGTTAAATAAAACAAATGTCCTTATATAAAAATAAAAACATGTATGACTTCACCTTAACATCTTAGTTTCATTTCATAATGACCTCGCCTTAACAATAGTTTATGTTTCTACAAAAAAAAAAAAAAAAAATTATTTCTCTGGTTGGTCATGTAAAAGGAAAAACATTATGTACTGCTTATATTAAATACTAAACCACTTCTAGTTACTTACATCATACCAAAGTTTTTAATTAACATTATGTTTGTACCACACAAGTTACATGACCAATCATTTGTTTACACTTATAAAAACAAAAAAAATAGACTGAACAAATCTCTGAAACATAGTTGCACCCAAAGGCTTAGTTAACAAATCTGCAAAATTATCTTGAGTTTTAATATACTTTAAAGAAATACACTTGTCTTTAATTTTCTCAACAATGTAATGATATCTTGTTTCTAAATGTTTCAGCCTTTTGTTATTTTCTGAATTTAAAGCCAATTTTATGACAGACTGATTGTCTTCAAATATTACTGTTTCATTAATAATAATATCAAAGTCTGTAAGTAGATATTGCAACCAACAGGCTTCTTGAATAGCCATACTTAAAGCTATATATTCTGACTCTGTTGAAGATAAGCTAACACTAAGTTGCTTCTTACTACACCATATTACAAGACAATTGTTTGGATTAAACATATAACCTGAAGTTGATTTTCTATCCTTAGTGTCTCCTGCCCAGTCAAGAGTCAACAAAACCTTGCAAACCTGTGTCAGTGCTATGGTAAACTAAAGCATAGTTTAGTATCCCTTTTATATAACGCAATACTCGTTTTAATGCTTTGAATAACATCACACTGGCACAGTGTTGATGGCGACTAAGAAAACACACTGATACACATAGATCAGGTCTAGTACCACAAACTGCGCACATTAACCAATTGCGCAATTATGCAGTATTTACACAGAGTTTAATGGCATAGTAACCAACTCGATATAGCTCTTGTGTACGCTAACATAACGGACACTACTGTCGGGACCTACTTTTAACACTTTCCCAGTTCAGCTACCACATGTGGGACCCGGACGTAAAGCTCTATGTAGTATATTGATGTTATCAAATAAAAACACAATGGTTTTGAACTGTACTTAAGTATTTATTAACTTTAAAAATTACTTTTTACAAGAGAATACATGATTAGAACACTGCAAAGATGAAAGATGACAGCTCTTGAAAAACTTAGACACTGAATGTAAAGCAACGGTGTTGCCAACATAGTAACAATACATAGCATTTTCTCTCCGATCAAAAAAAGCTAAAGTCTAATTTATGAGGTATTTTGACAATTCGACCAGATCTAGTTGTAAGAACATTTTTAGGGGTTGAGAGAGTACCATTTCCTATAACTTTGTCATTAGATTTTCTAGCAAGATTTTTAGAAGTTGGAGAAGCTTGAATTGGAATGGCAGGACTTGGTACTTTCTCCTGAGGACACACATTGTCTGAATCTGAATTAATAGGAATATCATTATTACACACAGAGTTATTAGGAATATTATTACACACAGAATATTATTAGGCATAACAGGGTTACTTGAATTTTGACTCTCAAAATACAAAGGATTTGATTTACTTCGCCTAATATCATTTATGTGATACAACTTGACGTTATCACCAATTTTAACTAAATAAGTACTGTAACTCATACATCTCACAATTTTACCTCTTTGCCATAGGTTTGAATATTTGTTTTTAACAATAACATCATCATTCTCAGAATACCATTGAACTTGTTGTAATAAATCTGGTTGAAGGCACTTTTGTTTTTTTGACCATGGTTTTAATAAGTCATACCGAGTACGAGGCCTAATTTTAAAAACTGTTTCAGCCGGTGACAAACCTGTTGTAGTACATGGAGTATTTCTGTGTACAAATAAAAAGTTTTCCAATCTATTTAAAATAGCAAATTCAGTTACAGTTACGCCCTCTTTAAACAAAGCTTTCTTTAATCCTTTTTTTATAGTTTGCACTCCTTTCTCAGCTAGACCATTACTTTCTGGATGTTTTGGTGGAATTCTGATTAATTTAATACCAAAAATGAATCGAAAGGGTTTATGGTCCGTTATTAAAGTAAATTGCCTACCATATATACATTTATGAATTTTTTTTAAAGCAAATAAGATTGCCAGACTTTCACGTTCCAAATTTGAATATTTCTTTTCATTTTCACTTAATGTCGAGGAAGCAAATAAAACTGATCTTTCGACTCCATTAACTTTATGACTGAGCACCGCACCAACGCCATAACCACCAGCATCACATGTGATATAAATAGGCTGACTTGGGTCATAATGTGTGAGAACATTATGAGTACGTAGTAATTGCACATTCACTGGTCCAGACATACGTAGTATTACTTTTGCACAAGTCATACAAGGGCTGTAACTTTGTGGAAATGCTTTCCATATATAAACTTGCCATAAAAATGTAATAGACCTGAATAATTTTTTAATTCAGTTATATTTTGTGGAGAAGGGGCTTTCACAATACATTCAATCTTTTCATCTGTAGGATGAATGCCTGACTTATCAATTCTATGACCTAGGAAAATCACAGAAGACTCAAAAAATCTACACTTTTTTTCATTAGTTTTTACATTATATTTTCGCAATCTCTCTAGAACATTCTTCCAAGCTAGACCCATGTACCAAAATGTCATCAAGATAACATTGAGTCTTTGGCAATTTTGCTAAAATTGCTTCCATTATACATTGGAAAATTCCCGGTGCACTACTAACTCCATATGTCAATCTATTGAATCTGAATAAAGCAATGTGGGTATTTATTGTAAAAAGCTCCTTAGAAGACTCACAAGTTGCTGGTAAGCTCCCTTTAAGTCTAAAACACAATAGTATTGACTACCACTTAAAGTAGCAAAAATGTCAGAAACATTAGGTAAAACACAATGGTCACTATCAATTGCTAAATTTAGTGTTTTTTTAAAATCGACACAAATTCTGACGTCAGATGAATTTTTCTTCGGGACTACGACGATTGGACTTGCCCAATTACTGTGAGACACTTTAGTTAAAACACCAGATTTAACCATTTTTGAAAGTTCCTCCTCAACTTGCGGTTTTAAAGCAAATGGCATTTCATATGCTCTGTGGAAAATTGGTTTAAATCCTTCCTTTAATTTAAATTCTGCTTTAAAATCTTTAATTGAAGAATGAGTGTTCATTTCCGGGCCAGGAGGTATAAAGCGCAGTGGAAGAGGCCGTCCTGGCTGCAACGGGGAAATGAGCAGTCTGCGGTTCACAGAGCCAATTTTTGTTACTAAATAGGTTAGACTTACCAGTTAGTAGAAGGCGCCTGAAACCGTGCGCTTTTACCTGTCTGTGTCTGTATTCAAGTGAACCTGGAGTGTAGGGTGTATGATGTTTTGTGTGGAGACAGATAAACACAGCGCGGTGAACACTGGAGCCCTTCACATCAAATATGTAATTCGGTCGAACAACTCCCAACTGATTACGTTAATAATTCCAAAATATAACCAAACCAACGCGAGCCAAATATGATTTTCGCGGATTAAACTTTATTCGAACAAAACTTATTTTAACCAAACGAGACTTTCTCAAGACAATTCTTTCAGCCAGTTGACAACCAAGTGACAGATAGATCTGTCAACGCAAATTTTTATTACTTCGTTTAGGAACGTAACAATGAGGTTCATCCTGAAACAATACTTTATACTCTTGCTTTAAAGAAGAAATCAAATTTACTTTGTCATTTTGTGACTCACTGACTGAACTGTTCGACTCGACTTGATTAAAACCTATCTGTGAGTTATCTAATTTGACTGGACTACAATTATTAAGCAATGACTTATCACACAATCTTTCTGACACTACGCTTTTGTCTAATAAAGAATTTCGCCAATCTTTATTTAAAATATTAAGCCTATTTCGACCTAAAAGAGGCACAAATTTTATTTCAGACTTCAAGATAACCAATGGTAAGTAAAACATTTTACATAAATATTTTACATAAACATGTACTTGACCTAAAATTTCAGCTTTTTCACCTGTCAAAACTCTTAATTTAAAATCTACAGGCTCTAAAACTAAATAGTTCAACAAATACCTGAAATCTTGTTCATGCATAACTGATCTAACCGCACCTGAATCAACTTCCATTAAATTTTTTTGTTCATCGATGCACAACTTCACTTTTAAAATATCAGCAAAACTTGTTTTCAGTGAATTCAAGGTACACTCTTCCGACAACACACCCAACTCAAAAGTTTCATCTGACTCGAGTTCTGACTCCTGATTTTCAGTTTCTTGTAAATCATTTATTCTATTTTTACACATAGGTGCCTTTGCAACGTGTCCCATTACATTGCATGCATAACATTTCCAGTTAATTGCAGGACATTTATTATTATCAACATGTATCCGAGAACATCGCTAGCATTTTTGTTTTATACTGTTTGATTGATGTTGACCACTCGATTGACTTTGACTAGCAGACTTCTTGAATTGACTTGACTTAACATGCTGATTACGACTTGACTGTTCCACTTGACTGACTGACTTGGTAGGGTTTGACTTTGACTTATGTTGATATACTTTATTTACACTGTCACTTGACTTTGATCCCATTACTTTGACTTGACCTTCAGCTAACTCCATTCTAAGAGCTGTTTTTAATGCTGATTCAAACGTTAGATTTTCTTCAGTTAATAACTTTTGTTTAATATGATCTGCTCGTATGCCACATACAAATCTATCTCTGAGAGCATCGTTCGAGAAGTTACCAAAATCACGTTTTGGCTAAATTTTTTAACTTTGCCACAAACGTTGTTATGGTTTCACCAGATTCTTGAAAACATGTGTTGAATTTAAAGCGTTCAGCTATCACAAGTCGTTTTGGACTATAATGACCTTTCAGTACTTTGACTAACTCATCAAAAGACTTAGTATCAGGTTGTGCTGGAGCCACCAAATCTTTTAACATATTATACCCTTCGTCTCCTATAAAAGTGAGCAGCAGTGGTACTTTTTTTTCATCGGCGATGTCATTCACTATGAACAACTGTTGTAAACGCTCAATCCAGGAGGAAATGTCCCCCACCTTAGGGTTAAAAGATTCTATACTGCCGATTAGAGACATGATAACGCACTGAACTTCAAACAATCAGACTTACGACTTCGACTTCAGACTTGACTTAGACACAATCTCACGAAGGTTTTCGCACCTTCGCGGATTCGTCTCTGTTTTCGTCGCGAAAATGTAGTATATTGATGTTATTAAATAATAACACAATGGTTTTGAACTGTACTTAAGTATTTATTAACTTAAAAAATTACTTTTAACAAGAGAATACATGATTAGAACATTGCAAAGATGAAAGATGACAGCTCTTGAAAAACTTAGACACAGAATGCAAAGCAACGGTGTTGCCAACATAGTAACAATACATAGCACTCTACACGTCCGGGTCTCCTTTACTTAACCTTTACTGAAAGGCATTGGTCCAATGATGTCTAAGTGGACATGGCGGAAACGGTTGGTCGGGGCGGTGAAGCTTCCCAAAGGTGTTGAAGTATGTCTCGTCACCTTGCTGCGTTGGCATGGAAGACATTCGCGAGCCCATTTTCGACAATCCTTGTTAATGGAGGGCCAAACAAAACGATCAGCCACCAAGCGTGCAGAAGCGCGCGCGCCAGGGTGGCTGAGATTGTGAATTTTATTGATGTAGAGCTGCGACGGAAGGAGGGTGTTACATACGGACATGGCTTCCCTGTCGACGCGTCGCAGAAGATGGATATGTCGGAGCCAAGGACGTGAACTTTTTCTAGTTTTAGGGAAGACTTGGTTATAGCCTCCTGGAGCTCGACATCTTTATCTTGTTCCTCGGCCAACGCTGCGAAATTGTCCTCTAAGGAAATAGCTTCAATCCTAGACATAGCGTCAGCAACAACGTTGTCTTCTCCCTTCACATGAACAATGTCAGTTGTGAATTGCGAGATAAAAGACAGATGATTGAGCTGAGTAGGGGGAAGCTTTTCACGGCGTTGGGTGAAGGCGTAGATAAGTGGCTTATGGTCCTTCTTTCCCACCTCCTTCCCATAGCCCTACCAACCATCTTGGTTATAACGGGCCGAATCTTGGGAGATGCGCGCCCTACTGGCGACTGCCTTGCGGGCGCGCATTTCTTGACTCCCTACAAATTTTTTGGTGCCCTCCTACTTGTACACTCTCCCCTTTCTGGGGCAGCACGCCACACTAACGGTAATTGCTCGCCGTTAGGAAACCTCCTGGGCTTTGCGCCTTTCGTGCCAAACATGCGCAAAGCTCCGTAGCCGGCCGAGGTTTTGGGGTGTGCCTACCAGGTCCGAATAGCACATAGGCCCAACCTCCGATCTAACCACCTCACTTAACATGGTGGCGCGGATGTCAGCGTACAAGGGGCAGACCCACAACACATGGTGTAGGTCTTCGTCTTCCATACCATAGAAACATTCACTCTCGCTGCCAAGGCCTAGGTCATACAATCTCTTTCGAAAGCATCCATGCCCGGTGAGGAGCTGGGACAGCTCATAGTCCGGCTCGACCCAATGCCATGAAAGCCGCTGTTCCACGAGAGGGAAGTAGAGATACGTTGTCCTCCCCTTCTCCTCTGTGTCCCAGCGTCTCTGCCAGGTCCGTAACGCGGTCGCGCGCGTGCTCGCCCTCCACTGTTTGAGCTCCTCCTGCAACCGCCCGCACGATTCCCCGTGCTCGGCAGCAATCCTAAGTCGAGCCTCCTCCAGTTCCCCAGCACGGATCACCTCCAGGTCTGCCGGTAGTACCCCCGCGAGTACTGCAAGCGCATTGGTGCTGGTGGTCCTATACGCTTTTGTGAGGAGTATTAGGCTTTGCCGCTGCGTTCGAAGTAGGGGGCTGCGGACGACGTGCATGAGGGCCCTCCTGTACCACACCGCCGCAGCGTATGTGACGGTGGGGACAAAGGTACCCCCATACACGGCGAGCAGGCCCCTGTATTTGACGCCCCAGGTGGACGCCGATATCCTACTCGTCTCGCCGAAGCATTTGGCCGCGCGTTCCCCAATGCTCGTTGCGTGTTCTGCAAAGGACAGGCCAGAGTCCAGGACTACCCCCAAAACCGTCGCGGACCTCACGCTCCTGATCGAGGTGCCATCCATCTTAATGATGGGAGGCCGCTGGAGCCTGCCCCCCAGGGTCATCGTCGAAGATTTGCCAGGGGAGAAGGACAACCAGTTTCGAGAGCCCCACCCGCTCAGCAGGTCCACAGTGGCCGCGTTTTTGCGCTCAATTTCGGCTCTCGAATCCGCCTCGATCAGGGCCGTGATATCATCGGCGTAGGCGACGATACTGACCCCCGATGGCAGCGGCAAGCGCATGCTGTCATCCATGAGGACGTTCCAAAGTGAGGGGCCCAGTACCGAGCCCTGGGCGCAGCCCATGGTTTGGACCTTCCACACCGCCTGGTCGCCAACGAAAAGGCCCACCCGTCGGTCTTCAAAGTAGGACCTAATGACTTTAAATATGTTAGGGGGACATCCGCGTCCTTTTAACTTTGTGAGTATCATTGGCCACCAGGCGTTGTCGAAGGCGCCAGCTATGTCCAGGAAGATAGCCTGGACATATTTGGAAGGACTGTCCTTCACTGCACGCATAATAGACAATAATGCCGTGGTGGTCGACCTACCCGGAGAAAATCCGTGCTGGCTCGGGGAGATTTGGCTGCTGATGAAGGGAGAGCAATTAAGAACGGCGCGTTCCAGGATTTTGCCGAGCACAGGCAAGAGCGTGATTGGGCGGTATGCCTTTGGATCAGTGGGGGGCTTGCCGTTACATTTTGGCAGGACCAAAAGTCTGCCCGTTTTCCAGATGGAGATTCCCCGACGGCTGAGTTCCGTTACTTTCAAAGTTGCTGGAGCGGCCTCCTTGAGCCGGTTTGCTGCCTGGACATTTGTGGTCTGGACAACCACACGTGCTCCTCCAATTTTCCTGAGGTTGGTGACCTGAGCGCCTATAATAGAAGGATTGATAGCCCGTTTTAACTCTGTTTTAGTTTCCTCCGCGGTTTTCAGAGATCCTTCCTCTGCAGGGGCAAAGGCGAGGGTTGGGCCGGTGGGTGCGGGGATTGGTATTGGCGCCACCTAGCGGCCACATCTCAAGGCAGTGGCGAAGTCCCTTCTCGGGAGAGTCGCCTCTTGCGTAGGTTGAGAACCGTTGTTGGACCCTAGTGTATTATTCCTTGCGCGTTCTTCCGCCATCATTGCGCGCTGCTCAGCCGCTGCCAATCTGGATATAAGTGACGTGATTAGGGCTCCGGCATTGGCGACGTGTTGCGCAATGACTGCAATCTCATCTTTATTGAGCTTGGACGTTTTGGAACGCACGGTGTCCATTATTCCGGTGGTTGCCGAGCCCGCGATGTCCGCCAGTTCGACGTAGCCTGCTGATGACAATTCCTGGCCGGATATTTATTTATTTATTTAATCTTCATGCACATAGTACATTGGCGGACTTAATGCCATAGGCATTCTCTACCAGTCAACCATAGGGTGGTGCAGAGCTATCACGAGGTAGGCATAAAATCCCTGGGGTTGACGGCGGGGCCGTGGTCGCGCTGGGTGCGGCATTCAGTATGCCGCCTATGGGGGGAGCGTCGCTTTTCCCGGGGCGTCTGGCGTTTATGCGGCGCCTGTTCTGCTCCTGCTGCTCATCTGGGGACGTCAGAGGGCGCTTTTCCCTAGTCGTTGGCGCTGGGGTATCCAGAAGCAAGTCGGTGGGGGTCGGCGCGTTGGTCTGCACCGGGGTGACAGGGACTCCTGAAGACTCAATCAGGGGGGGCATGGGGGTGCACTGGTTTTGGGGTGGGGTCCTGCTGAGGGATGACCTACCTGACATGAAGCCAGGCTCCAGGCCTCGCTCCGACAACAGGCGGAGCTCCTCCTCCAATCGAATGCGCCGGGTGTCGTCATCCTCCTCCATTATTGGAGGCGGGGGGGGGTCTCAGAGGGGATCAACCAATCTTCAGGATGGTCCGCACACAATAGTCCAGCAAAAAAGAAAAGAGAAAGATTTCCTTTTTTTTTTTTTCTTTTTTTTTTCCTCTATTTATACTCCGCTCTCACCCTATGAAATTCCATTCGCAAACTAGCTTCCTTACCACCTCCTGCACGCCTAGCATCCTGCCACCTACGGCGGGCCCTATTGTGCTTGGATCTGAGGCTGTCCAGCTGGGGGCTCCACCACTCATACCTGTTGGGCTTCTGCGGTTTTTGTCGGCCCAGAAATTCATCCGCGGTCCGGATAATCATGTTGGTGTAGCCCTCAGCTAGAACCTCAGCAGATGCGTTAGGGCGGAGTAGTCCTGCTCGCACCGCTATGGCAGATCGGAAGCCGGGCCAATGCACCCCCCTGTCCCGGTAGCGCACCGGTTCGGGGCTCAGCGAGGCTCGTTCGCTGGCAGGCCGGCGTTGGTTGGTGGTGGCTACGTCAAACGTGATCAGCCTGTGGTCACTGGCACTCTGGCAGTCCCATACCGCCCAGTTGTTGATGACTGCACTTCGGGTGTGGAGCGTTATATCGATGTTTGACTCCCCCACTGGACCGTTAAATGTGGCTAACTGGCCCTCAGCATTAGCAATCTGCAGATCGTGGGCTGCGATGAATGCTTCTATCAGATCGGCCTCCCTGCCTCGGCCAGTGTAGTGCCGCGGGTAGCTGTGCCATTGCGGCGAGTGTGCGTTGCTGTCTACGCCTATAATCAATCGTTTGCCGTTGGTGGCACTTATAGTGATGTCCAGATGGTGCAAGTGCGGGCCTACATCTTGACTGTATTGGAAGTAGGCTGAGGCCATGGTGACATTGTCCTTGCCTAAGGCGACCACGAGGCAATGCTCGTTGCTGAGGTGCGTCAGCACCACACATGGCAGCGAGCGGGTGTGCACATATACGCCCGCCATAGGGGATGAGCCGGTTTCAATAATTCCCAGTGATCCAGGATGTTGTTCCTGGACTAGGATGACGTCGAGGCCGTGGTCGTCCGCAATCGCCGGCAGTTCCCTGGTGGCTCTCAGAGAATTACCGAGATTCAGCTGCCCACACTTAATAGAGCGGCTTTCATCCATAATTAGTCATGGACATGGCTCGGTTTTCCGCGTATTTCCGCGCAGGGCAGCTCGCGGCAGCAGTCCGGTGGCTGGACGCCTCTCCGCGTCCAAATTTGTGGCAGGTGGCACACCTGGAGGTTTCGCTGGTGCACTCTGGCTCTCGGTGTCCGGTTGCGCCGCACTTGGAGCATGTAGGCTCCGTGGTTCGGCAGTGTCGCTCAGGGTGCCCATATTGCTGGCATCTGTTGCAGCACGTTACCGAAACGAAGTCGGTGGCTTCCACCACCTGCCAACCGATGTAGAGCTTCCCCCGCTCGACCAGCTCCTGTCGCAACCCAGGGGAGCATTCAAATACTGCCGCAACAGCTGCGCCACCC
The DNA here is from genome assembly GCA_946251805.1 of Cybosia mesomella. Taxonomy (NCBI): domain Eukaryota; kingdom Metazoa; phylum Arthropoda; class Insecta; order Lepidoptera; family Erebidae; genus Cybosia; species Cybosia mesomella. The sequence continues at coordinate 13,487,887 of OX276411.1, forward strand.
CTTCTAGTTTTCTTGAACGCTCCTCGCATGGCTTTCCCAAGGGCCTCTTTGGTCCACTTCGGGTTGTCCCTAAAGTTTTGGTCGTGAACCGCGCTTATGATCTCATCGAACTTCGGGTCCCCGTCAATCGGGCTAAGGCAAACCAGGGGCTGGCGACGGCTGAGTTCCGTTACTTTCAAAGTTGCTGGAGCGGCCTCCTTGAGCCGGTTTGCTGCCTGGACATTTGTGGTCTGGACAACCACACGTGCTCCTCCAATTTTCCTGAGGTTGGTGACCTGAGCGCCTATAATAGAAGGATTGATAGCCCGTTTTAACTCTGTTTTAGTTTCCTCCGCGGTTTTCAGAGATCCTTCCTCTGCAGGGGCAAAGGCGAGGGTTGGGCCGGTGGGTGCGGGGATTGGTATTGGCGCCACCTAGCGGCCACATCTCAAGGCAGTGGCGAAGTCCCTTCTCGGGAGAGTCGCCTCTTGCGTAGGTTGAGAACCGTTGTTGGACCCTAGTGTATTATTCCTTGCGCGTTCTTCCGCCATCATTGCGCGCTGCTCAGCCGCTGCCAATCTGGATATAAGTGACGTGATTAGGGCTCCGGCATTGGCGACGTGTTGCGCAATGACTGCAATCTCATCTTTATTGAGCTTGGACGTTTTGGAACGCACGGTGTCCATTATTCCGGTGGTTGCCGAGCCCGCGATGTCCGCCAGTTCGACGTAGCCTGCTGATGACAATTCCTGGCCGGATATTTATTTATTTATTTAATCTTCATGCACATAGTACATTGGCGGACTTAATGCCATAGGCATTCTCTACCAGTCAACCATAGGGTGGTGCAGAGCTATCACGAGGTAGGCATAAAATCCCTGGGGTTGACGGCGGGGCCGTGGTCGCGCTGGGTGCGGCATTCAGTATGCCGCCTATGGGGGGAGCGTCGCTTTTCCCGGGGCGTCTGGCGTTTATGCGGCGCCTGTTCTGCTCCTGCTGCTCATCTGGGGACGTCAGAGGGCGCTTTTCCCTAGTCGTTGGCGCTGGGGTATCCAGAAGCAAGTCGGTGGGGGTCGGCGCGTTGGTCTGCACCGGGGTGACAGGGACTCCTGAAGACTCAATCAGGGGGGGCATGGGGGTGCACTGGTTTTGGGGTGGGGTCCTGCTGAGGGATGACCTACCTGACATGAAGCCAGGCTCCAGGCCTCGCTCCGACAACAGGCGGAGCTCCTCCTCCAATCGAATGCGCCGGGTGTCGTCATCCTCCTCCATTATTGGAGGCGGGGGGGGGTCTCAGAGGGGATCAACCAATCTTCAGGATGGTCCGCACACAATAGTCCAGCAAAAAAGAAAAGAGAAAGATTTCCTTTTTTTTTTTTTCTTTTTTTTTTCCTCTATTTATATTGACGACCCACTACCGATCGGATAAAGTTTTGGTATCATCTATGTATTAGCTGATACACGAAAATGTTAGGAGCGAAAACGAAACGGAAAAAAAAAAAAAACAAAACGTCAATGTCGCACTGAGTGTCACTGTCACTATTGAGTTGTGGAGAATGTAGGTTGACAGCTGTCAGGGAGACGGCTGTCAAGTGTCACATTACAAAACGTCACTATCGCGTAAGATGACACCTGTCAAGCTGTCGAGCTGTTAAGTGTCACAAACAAAAAACGTCACTGTCGCGAAGATGGCACCTGTCAGTTCGGCAATGCCTAAACTGGCAGGGGTAAGTGTCACTGTCACTGAGGCACTCAGTCTCACTCGCGAGTAAAGATGGCCGCGGGTGCTTATGGCCGTGGCCCCAAGATGGAACGAGAGGGTCCGATAATCGCCCACACTCGGATCACACGCGACTTTGCATCCCGCTCTGATGCCAAAATGGCAGCCGTCTCTTATGGGGGACTACCCAAGTGAGAACGAGAGGGGCCGATTTTTAATACACGCACCACTGTCACGCAGAGATAGATAGTTAAGATAACACCGGAGCACAGCAAACACGTCCGCTCACCTCGAAGTAGATAGGGACAGTCTTATGGCTTATGGTCCGTATAGATAGTTACGTGTTGAAACTCCAAAAGATGGCGAAAGTGTTAAACACTTTCGTAAACACCTAGGAGTTCACGATAATATGCGGGCCATTGCGACTGTTTGTCGGTCAGCTTTTTACTGAAGAAAGCTAAGGGTTGCCATTGGTTGCCAACTTTCTGTTGGAGGCAAGCTCCAACGTGAATTGAAGATGCGTCCGTAAAGAGACCCAAAACAGCATCGCTTACTGGGTGGGCAAGCAGGGTGGCATTGGCGAGGCTATCCTTACACTTCTGGAATGCGAGCTTGAGATCGGGCGTCCAGGCACCGGTTTTGCTCCCTTAAGCTTAGAAGAAGCTAGGACATCATTAAGTGGCGCTTGAAGTTCAGTTGCACTGGGGAGGGAGCGGCGGTAAAAGTTTACCATGCCAAGAAACCTGCGGAGGCCTTGCACCGTTTTCGGCAAGGGATATTTCCGCAGCGCTTCAATCCTCTCAGTGGGAGGGCGCGTACCGTCTTTGTTAATATGGTAACCGAGGAATGTTACCTCGTCTACGCCAAAAACGCTTTTAGACGCATTTACCACGACCCGATATTCAGCGAGACGCTGGAAAAGAGTGCGCAGGTGTTCCAGGTGTTCCAGAGGCGAATTTGAGTAGACCAAAACATCGTACACTTATGGGTAGCAATAGTCGAGTCCCCTCGTGACTTCGTCAATGAAACGTTGAAATGTTTGACCTGCGTTTCGAAGGTCAAAAGTCATGAATGGAAACTCGTACAACCCGAAGGGCGTGGTGATGGCGGTTTTGCAAATATAAGCCTGAAAAACCGGAATCTGCTGGTAAGCTTTAACCAGGTCTATCTTACTGAAGATAGAAGACCCAGCAATGTTTTGAGCAAAATCGGCTATGTGTCTGACGGGATACCGGTCTGGCACAGTTCGTGCGTTCAGGGCTCGGTAACCTCCGCAAAGTCGCCAACCCGTTTCTCCTTTCTTTGCCATGTGTAGCAGAGAGGACCAAGGGCTGTCCGAAGGTCTGGCAGCACCACAGTGGACCATATCGTCAAATTCCTTCTTGGCTGCGACCAGCTTCTGTGGAGCGAGGCGACGTGGACGGCAGAAAACTGGTGGGCCATCGGTAGTGACTATGTGGTGCACCGTAGTATGCTTTACCTGCCGTGGAAGGCCTGGAGGTCGAGTCAGGTCTGGGAATTCCAGAAGAAGTCTGGAGAAAGGCGAGGTCTCGTCGACTGAAATAGCTTTGATACTTACCTGGCTGACTTGGGCGATTGAAGCGTTAGTAGTTAAACTAGTGTAGCCGTCAATGAGGCGCTTGTTGCGTAGGTCTGGAAGCAGGTTGTAGTAGCTGAGAAAGTCGGAACCTATAATGGGTGTCTCAACATCGGCGATGGTGAAAGTCCACTTGAATTCGCGACGGAGACCCAGATTGAGACAGAGAGAAATACTGCCGTAAGTCCTGATTGAACTACCGTTTGCTGCGGCCAGTTGGTATCCTATTGAGGACTTGGCGTGACTTTTGGCTAACCTTCGAGGATAGCAGCAGAGGTCACTCCACCAGTGTCGATGAGGAACCGGCGTGCAGTTGTTTTGTCTGTGACAAATAACCGGCGGCAGGACATGTTACAGTCAGTCGCCGCATTTACTGACCGCTGTTGGCGTTTGCCTGGTCCTGATCATTCCAGGAACACGGGCTGACGCATTTGTTGGCCTTTTTCTTAAAGACGCGGTGATACCAACATAATTTGAGTCGCATTGAAGATCTTGAGCTAGATCTTGACCGATTGTTAGCCGACCGTGACCGTGAGCGTAAACCGCTTAGCGCTTCAACTGTTTTTGTCAGTTGCTCTACGCGAAAAGTAAGCTGAGCCATGTCTGAAGACTGCGTAGCGACGGCGTGGATTGCGGGCGTTGTAACTTCCACAATTTTATCCGCGATATCGGCAGCTTTTTCCAACGGCAGATCCTCCTGTGCGGATAGGATGGCCTGCACGTTTGTTGGCAGTCGGCGCATCCAAAGCTGTCTGATGAGGTCATCACTTTGAAAAGTTGATCCGGCTAACGAGCTTAGGTGTCTCAAAAATTGCGACGGTTTGCGCTCACCAATGTCTTCGTCGGTCTTCCCTAGATGCGGAGAAACGTTTAATAACTCCTTCTTTAGATTTTCGTAACGGTTGGTGCTTGGTGGGTTCTCGATAATATCGGCGACTTCGCCAGCAATTCTCGAGTCAAGCATTGCGATTACGTGGCTGTATTTAGTTCGGTCTTGTTTTATTTGGCTAATTCGAACTGTGTCTCGACTTGGCCGAACCACACAGTGGGCTTATCAGACCAAAAAGCAGGTAATTTGATGGTAACGGCCATTGCCTTGCGTTCCTCGCTGTCCATCAGTAGTTTTATTTGCTCTTTGAGCATCCTAATCTGATCCTCAGCCATAGCTGTGAGGAAATGAGACGCACAAGGAACCAAAAAAATAAATAAATACTAAGTGAAGTCCGTAGCCCACTTTTGTACTGAAATCAAAGGACGGGAACCGGAATGAAATAACAAAACCAAAATGTACCGTTAATGCAACAACGTGACAGTAAGTACTAATATTAAATATGCACACGTATAATATGCTAGATAAAATAAGTACACGTAAAATACACACAAAATAACAATCAAAATACCAACGAAATAAACGCACAAAGTAGATTAAAAATAACCCACAAAAAAATCCAAATCGCAAAATGACACGTAATATAAAGAAATCAGCAGTAAAAGTTAAAGTTACAGGATAAGGCAAAAAAATATCGTAACACAAAAAAATGGTTCACACTATCAATGGAATGCCGGGGTTGGAGCCGGCGCGTGGGCAAGCACTTGTGATTTATCCTGTTGGCGCCGGGGCAGGTATATGACCCTATGGTTGACTGAGTTATGAAACTTCATAACTTTGCACTTTGTGATTTAAATGTTTTTGTTTGCTTTAATATTCGTTGGATAGATTGGAATGCGCTCACCGGGCTACTGGATACTTCTTGGGTGGGATGATGGCGTTGCTCTGAGATAGTGATTTGAGATGCTGGTTGCCGCAGTTATGCGTTGTATCAGCATTCCGAAATTTCTGGAGCGAGTCGATTACTTAAATAACCCGATTATTTAAATAACCCGTAGTTGCAAACTTTAGGTATACCTGGAAATTCTCCGTTGCCAGGAACATCAATAGAAACACCACACGTGATTGTGGGAGATGAAGCATTTCCTCTCAAAACATATTTAATGTGACCTTATCCAGGGCAAAATTTGAATGACGACAAGCGCATTTTTAATTATCGTTTATCAAGAGCAAGAAGAGTTGTTGAAAATACTTTCGGTATATTAACACAAAAGTTTAGAATATACAATAGACGGATCCAAGCTAACCCAGAAAATGTAGATAATATAGTACTCGCTACTTGTATTTTACATAACTTCATCAAATATTTCAATCCAAATACAACACATGCATCAGATTATGAGGGTAATCAACCTCATACAAGCAGTTTACTGGAAACTGTGCAACCTCAAGGCGGAAACGCCACAGCGGGCGCATTTCACGTTAGAGAAGTATTCAAAAATTATTTTATTTCTGAGGCAGGATCAGTACCCTGGCAAGAAGATAAAATATGATTTGTACTTTGTCTATTAAAATAAAGCAACTTACTTATACTGTATTATTTTATTTTAAAACTAGCGGCCCATCTCGACTTCTCACATGTTGTATTTCAAATGCAACAACAATTTAATCTTTTTGCATCGGATTACTATAAAATCTACTATCTTTTAAAATCGGTCCAGTAGTTTGTAGGTTCAAACACATAGACAAAAATCTAATCTTTTCTCTTTACAATAGCACTGTAGATAAGTAAATTTTGACTTACCGTCTACATTCATTTGTGTTCCTATTTTGTTCCACAAATTGTTTTTGTATTTTGTATCCATATACTTTGCATGAGATAAATCATACAAAACAGTATTCTCACGAACTAATTCAATCAACATCTCGTCCTCCATTTTGTTTTCGATGCAGCGGCGTCAGTGATCCGTGATAAAATATCGTCGTCGCCGATCACGTCCGTGATGGCCGGTGCCGGCACTGACACTGACGGTACTGAGACGACACTGACACTGACAAGTGTGAATACATCCATAGAGAATGTTTGAAAGAATAATTATCACTGATGCGGTACTGTGCTGGAACTGTGGGTTCACTGATATGTGTGAATCGACCTTTAAGCGGATGTCCGCGCGGATGCATACAAAATTGCTCAGTCACGGGGACACGCGCGGGCGACCATTGCGGGGAGGAAAGGCCCGCGCGTTCGCCGAGATCCGCCACGGACGCACGCGCGGGACCCGCTCTCTTCAATAAACGGGCTTATTGCCTTTTTTTTTTTTTACGTGCGGAAATCCCTTCGGATACCCCCCCGCTGACCAGCGGGGATGGTTATGTCGTGTCTCGACTAAAACCGCACGGTGTCCTCCCCAAGTGTCCGTTGCCGGGCACCCCGGGTAAGCCCTCGAAAGGATAACCCCAGGGTTGCCGGCGGACTTTGGCCGCCACCGCGGCCTCGCCTGGTGGGGTCGGGTTTTATCCCGCTTCGGTGAGTTGGCATGCGTGTGTAGGGCACACACGACACGCCTTCGCCACGGCCTGCTTCTGTAAGGACGGCGAGTCGGCCAACTGCCGTCCTCAGACCCCGATCATGGAGGTCGGTAGTCCCGGGCGTAGATGAGTCTGCGGCGTCCTCGCTCATGTCTCCATGATTTCCGGTGGAGCTGGGACCGCTGAGCCCTGATTTCTCGAGGCTCCGGCCTATGGCCCCGCTCCAGCGCCTCCTTGCGCCACTGGTACAGCAGCGCAAGGGCTCTCGCTTCCAGGTCCCATGGAGGGGTCCCGGCTAGGAGACATGCCGCCTCGACGGAGATCGTGCGATACCCCCTGATGACTCTGACGGCCATCGCTTTTAACGGGCTGTTTAATACAGCCACGTTGCGGGCCGCCAGAGTCTCCGCCCATACTGGGGCCCCGTACAGGGCCATTGTTCGCACGATCCCCAGGTACAGTCTCCTAGTGGGGGCCGGGCTTATTGGCTGTTGTTTTTTTTTTGCTAATCGTTGTTTTACTACGTAATAATATATTAAGCTTTCCAACAGCACGACTGTACACTTACAACGTTGAAAAATGGAACTAACAGCAATACCTAGTCCGCACTCCGCGACGGGACTCTGCGAGGGGTTAGCACGGAGCCCGCAAAAGTCGCCACGCGCGTGAACACGGTGCGAACGCCCGCGTAACATAGTTTCAAGCCTTAGGGGTTGTTAATAAGGTGGAAAGAAGATTTTTGTTTTAAATATGTGGGAAGATTGAAAAAAAGCACGTGTCCATATGGCCACGCTAAGCACATATAGTATAATATGGATAAATTTTACCCTGCAGTAGTTAGTTGATAAAGAAAACATAATTTATGAAAAGACAATACATGTTTATTATTTTTGGTGATATGCAGCAAAACATGGTACATAAAGGCCGACGTCGCACTTCATACATTCCGTTCTAACCAAGGAATTTTTGGCCTTACAGTTACGACCGACACATCGCCCCTTCTTCTTTGAGCACTTTCTAACATAATGGTTCTGTATTGGATCGAAAGGACTTTCAGAAAATTTTATAGAAAATAAAACGTAATGCTGAACTTTGCACTAAGGCGAGTATAATTCAAGTGAGCTTTTTTGAGTAAGTAACGTCATCAGTGCCTAATATAATTAAAAATAAAAGTGGTGGTGAATGTTTGCTCTTCACATTCTTGAAGGCGCTTCTTAGTTGATTATGCTTGAACATGCCCCCAGGCGTTGGAAGCTTGTCTTTCAACCGAAGATTCCAACAAACGGCAAATTTTAGATGCAGCTCGCCTGATCACTCAATTGGCAGTCCGAATATCCGCGACCCTGCTTATGTTGTCACTGCCAGGATGAAGAGTAAGAATTCGACCCATCTTCCACTTCAGGGGCGGCAAATTGTCTTCCTTGATAAGCACTAGAGAGCCAACTTGTAAAGAGTCCTTGCAAGTATGCCATTTTATACGCTGCTGAAGCTCGGAGACGTACTCTTTGCTCCATCTCGCCCAAAAGTGTTGCCGCAATTGCTCAATGCGTTGATGACGTGCCAAATTATGATTGGAGTGATCGCGAAGATCTGTAACTGGCAGAGACGTAAGAGGCCTTCCAATTAAATAGTGCCCAGGAGTGAGAGGTAGTAGGTCTTCATGGTTTGACGAAAGTGGAGTGAGTGGCCGTGAATTTAAAATACCTTCTACGAGTATCTGTACTAAAGTCGAGTTCAATTCCTCATAGGAAAGATGACAATTTCCCAACACGCGGACTAAATGGTGTTTGACTGACTTCACACCCGCCTCCCAGAGACCAGCAAAATTTGGCGAATAAGCCGGTATGAAATGGAATTTGACCCCATCTTGGGTCACACCATCACTTAAGGAGTCACAATTTTGCTTTAAAAATTTTGAAATTTCATTGTAAGCTCCCACAAATGATGTTCCATTATCGGAATACATATTTAAAGGTTTCCCTCTGCGGGACATAAATCGCCGCAAAGCCTGTATATAATTACTGCTCGTCATATCGCCGACTAACTCTAAATGTATAGCTTTAGTGGTAAAGCATACAAAAATTACGATATAGACTTTAACTAATCTAGATCCACGACCTTGACGACTGACCGAGTTAATTGGGCCTGCATAGTCAACGCCTACATTTTGAAAAGGGAAGTCCGCTGGTGAAAGTCTACTTGCTGGTAGATTACCCATTTGTGGACTTAATAGTCCTTCCCGCTTGACGCCTGCAAGTAACACATTGGCGATTACAGGTTCTGGCGAGACTGCGACCACCCAGCGGCCAGTAAGTCTCCCGTATTATGGCTAATAATAATTGGGGACCTGCGTGTAGCAATCTCAAATGCTCGTGTTCAAATAAAAGTTTTGCAAAATAATGATTGGACTATATTAATATAGGATGTTTCCTTTCAAAAGCATATTCGGAATTGTGTAATGTACCTCCTACTCGCATAATTTTATTTTTATCCTAGAATATATTTAATTTTAATAGTTGATTCTTATGCGGTAGTTTTTTATTATTGATTAATAAATAATATTCCGTAAACGACTCACGTTGTGACTCAATTATAATGAAATTTAAAGAATATTCTAGTTCTTCTACAGATAGATGGGAAGAGTATAAAGATTTCTCCTTACATTGGTTAATAAAACGAAACACATAACACATTGCGAGTTGCAATCTAAAAAAATTAGAAAATCGTTCGAAAGTAATCACGCCTGAACTTGCCACGTTATTATCGTAGCAACTAAACAAACAAATATTGGGCTTAATTTCAGGCAAATCACTTGAAGCTTTCGAAGTTTCACTGCTGGGCCAAGCACTGCTTTCCCTTTGTAAGAATGATGGGCCTTGCCACCATAAATCAAGAGACTGCATAACCGTCGCGTCCACCCCTCGCGATATAAGATCGGCAGGATTCTGGTGAGTGGGTACATGTCTCCATGTGCAAGAAGTAGTTTGGTCCAAGATGTCTGCAACACGATTCCGAACGAATGTATTCAATTTAATCGGCAGCATCTTTAGCCAACATAAAACAATCATAGAATCTGTCCAGAAAACGACACTCGAGGCTTGAGTTCGAAGTGAACTAGCAACCCTTTTATATAACTGTGTACCAACGACAGCAGTACAAAGTTCAAGCCTCGGTATGGTTATGGGTTTTATGGGAGCGACACGACTTTTTGCGATCATGAGGCGAACCGTGATATTAGCCGCTTGGTCCACACTACGCAAATATAAACAAGCACCATACGCGCGTTCCGATGCATCGGTAAAGATGTGGAATTCAAGCTTTTTGTGCAAGTCACAAACAACGCGACGAGGAATGATTAAATTACGAAGTGCTGGTAACGCTTTAATTATGTTGACCCATGTGGTGACCACTTCAGCTGGTAATTGTTCATCCCATGATAATTTTTCAAGCCACAGCTTCTGAAGCAACATTTTCATGCGAACAACGCATGGCGATAACAATCCTAAAGGATCAAAGATACGAGCTATGCTTGCCAGTATGTCTCGTTTTGTATTTTCGCTCATGTTAGGTGTATTATTCGGAAAACATAACATGTCAGTTTGAGTTTGCCACCCTAGTCCTAAAATCTTGTTCAGCACATCGCCTTCGATATTTAAATCGAAGAGAGGTTGATCAGACTGTTCCGAAATTAAGGCAGGCTCATTGGACTTCCACTTCCTGAGAGGCATGCAAGCAGAAGCAAGAGCATTAGTGACCTTAACACGTAAACTATAGGCTTCCTCAAACTGATCGGCACCTGCCAACAAATCGTCCACAAAAAAATCATGTTGAATGATTTCAGCGACCTTTTTGTCACTACATTCCAGTCCGATTTGTTTAAGACATCTCGTGGCCAAGTAGGGTGCACTTGCAGTACTATGGTACTGCAAGTGCACCCTACTTGGCCACGAGATGTGCGTCACTGTGTTCAAATGATACACCTTAAGGGAGCTAGACGAATCATCACGCCATAAAATTTTCAATAAATGTCTGTCCGATGGATGTACGGCTATCTGCCTGTACATCTTCTCGACGTCAGCGGAGATAATTCCACTCGTCTGGAGGGCACCTTATCCGTTATTGTTCGTAAAACAAAACATGTTAAACTATTGCAATACGATTCGCAAAGGGATTTAATATTAACATGACACATTTTATTAACGTATGACAAAGAATTGTTTATACCCTGCACAGACTTATTTGTAGATAAAAATGGCAAACGTAATTTTTTAAATAGATTTTCGGTCATTAAACAAGAGGAACTACCTGAGTCTAGGAGTGCGCGTGCAATATGCTCCTTATTATTAACGTCGTAACATCTAATCAATGCAGTCGATAACAGGACATTGGTCGACCCTAATGACTGTGCGGGCGCATTGATATTGGCAGATAGCGTAACATGACTACTGAGCGCTGACGGGGGGCGGGCAGAGACGCACGGGGGTAAGGACTCGCCACTCACCTTGTTAACTGTGTTTGTGAGTGATGCCGGAACGTCATCGCTTGCAGTCGCATTATCTATTGCATTACTTGCCATTGTTTTTTCTTTATTGTGTAATAACGTATGGTGTTTACGACCACAAACCTTACACCCTGGTTTTCGGCAGCTATTAGAAAAGTGTCCTCGACGCAAGCAATTATAACACACCTTGAAGTTTGGCAGCACGGATAACCTATCATTAATATTTAAAGATAAAAACTGTGGACAAGTGTTGAGATAATGATCACCCTTACACCGTGGACAGCTATGTGCCGATACTGTGGGATTATTATTGGTGCTAAGAGAAACCATTGCCTTCACCTTAGTGGTTTGTTTGGTGCTCGAAGTGCTAGTATGACCAGAGTTACGTGATAGTTCCAGAGTTTCAAGTAAATCCGCACGGTTCCTCATGAATTGTATAAAGTCATTAAATGAAATTGATTTATTCTTGTCTAAACGTCCTTTGTACTCTTCCCATTCCCGAAATGTTTTTGAGTCAATTTTTTGACTAATTAAATTAATTAATAATGTATCCCAGGTCGTGACAGGCTCACCTAAAGAACTTAAAGATCGAATATGTTTATTAATTTTATCAATCATGCCTTTTAATGAGGCTGAGGACTCTTTTGTGATGGTTTCGAGGTTAAACAAAGCTGACACATGATTATGACGTAGAAGATCCCAAGCTAGTACGTAATTTTGAGCTGAAAACTCAATTGATTGTATTACTACAGCGGCAGATCCTTCCAACGATGTTCGTAAATAATGGAACTTATTAACTTATTAACTTATTAATTTATTACTCAATATCATCATTGTCGTGAATCAGACTAGAAAAGATGTCTCGAAACTCGAGCCAATTATCATAAGAACCCGAAAACTTCGGTAGGTTAATAGTGGGTAATTTGACGAGCTGTCGTTTAGAATGACTGCAATTATGAATAGAATCATTTTGTTCGGATTGTGTGCGCAACGGATCGGGGTTTGTAATATATTTAACTATGGCTATTAAAGAATAATACTGCGATTCAATCAACGTTCGCTCGGCTATTTCATTATCGATGTCATAACACACACATTCAATTTGTAATTGAACTTTTCTGTGCGCAATTGTAACTCCGTTACCTGATAGGGTGTTAATTTAGCATCTGTTAAAGGAGATAAATAATTTCCAAATGATGTCACTCTCCCTTTAAAACTGCTACGTTTCCTTTTCAGTTGGTTAATATCAACCATTTTGGGAGACGAGTCTTCTGTCGATCTGGAAATTTACAATTATAAGATTACCTCTAGGTAATTATTATATTCCTATATACCTACTGAATTAACTTTAATAAGAGCTTAACCATGTAGGTACTTATATAACGTACGAGCCTTGAATGTTCTTACAATTGTTTAACTTTAAATTAAATAATACTGATTTAATTAACAATGTTAAGATTTATTTTAATGAGATACAAAGAAAAATATCTAAATATTGTAGGAAAAACTATCAGATTTGTAAAACAATAAATGTATATAATGTAGGTATGTAGCTAACAATGTAACCTTACCGTTACTGTACTGTATTTAATAAGCACGAATTAACTACTACCACAACTACAAACCTAATACATTAACCTAGATATTATAATTTTAAACTTTGTTAATGAAAATAAATCAGTGAATAAAATATACAATTGCTATGAAAGTACTAACCTTAGGTCAGCCACGTAAAGTGGTTAATTGCAATTTAATATTACCTGAGCGAGTGTTGGGTAAACTTTAAATAAATAATATTTAAATAATTTTTTTTGATTTTATTTTAACACTAAAGTTCCAGCCACTTGTGTCCTTCGGTTCACCTTTAAACTCCGCAACGTGGTACTTTTTATTTTCTTTTTTAATCCTTTTCGCTTTATATAATTTATATTTCTTCTTGCGCTGATAATAATTTGTTGTATATCGGGATCGTAGGACCATGTAATGAATCGAAAGGACTTTCAGAAATTTTTATAGAAAATGAAACGTAATGCTGAACTTTGCACTAAGGCGAGTATAGTCAAGTGAGCTTTTTTGAGTAAGTAACGTCATCAGTGCCTAATATAATTAAAAATAAAAGTGGTGGTGAATGTTTGCTCTTCACATTCTTGAAGGCGCTTCTTAGTTGATTATGCTTGAACAGGTTCAGACCATCAAATCCTCCTGAATCAGCTAGTTTGGACGTCGATGGTCTTCCTGCGCCTTTGGGTGCTACACCATAAGTTTTGAGGTACGACAGGACAATTTCCCTCCGAAATTCCAGCTGCGGTATTTTGTTGGTTCATTTGAAGTTGCCAAGCATTATGTACACAGGTATCAACCATCCAAGTAATTAGTGACCAATACCACTTCTTTCCTCTGATATGTATTCTATACATATTTACATTCTCGTCCATCCTATCAACACCACCCATATATCTATTATATTATCCCACAAGAAATGGTCGTGGTACTTGAATTTAAGTCTTTTTTTTTTTGAGAGAAACGTTTTACCATAGACAATGGTTGTACGCCCAAATTATTCGACGCGATAGACATCCATTTTGCCACAATCACTCCATCTTCCTTACTAATTGCTGATTCATAGTAGCACCTTTCTTTTTTTCTCATCATTTTATTAGTAGTCAACTTCTGACATTTCTGCAGGCGGTTTTCTCGTACCGTGGCTGTAGCTCCATAACCTACTTGTCTGAAGTAGTTTAGGAGGTTCAAGCTAGCAAACAGATTATCGAACAAAAAATGGTAAGGCATTCTCTTTTTTTCATCAAGAAGATTGTCAATAAGCATTAGGAGAGGAGCATCACATTTGCCAAAATGTTGTTCATACGCCGAATTGACGTTTGGTGCTTTACCTTGATATACCTCAAAATTGATAAGGTAACCACTTGGAGTACATAGGCTCCATATCTTGTAGCCAAAACGAATGGGTTTCCCTCTAATAAATTGCTTACAGGAATGCTGGCCATAATATTTTACCATAGTTTCATCAAAGGATAAATTTTGTTCAGGCACGAAATATTTCTTAAAATTTGCGTTTATTTTATTCATAAGTGGGCGCAACTTCCACATTTTGTCATTGACATCCATTTCACTACTGTGGACGCAGTGAATAAATCGCATTATCTCCTCGAATCTATTCCGGCGCATAGCATTACAAATAAGCTCGTTGCGGGTATCTATTTCCATGCTCCAATAAAGTCGTCTGTTAGCAGTAGGGGAATACCCACTCAAAATAAGTAAAGCAAAAAAGCATCGCATTTCAACAGCTGTTATCTTAGGATCAGGGCAGTTTTTCCATAAGAGCCTTATCATACTAGCGGTTTGCGAACGGCTGCGGAGCGGGCGCGCAGTGAATGCGTCGCGAACACGCCGCGGCTGCACATCGGAGACGTCGTGAATGCGCCGCGAATTGGCAACGTTTTTGTCGCGTCTTTGTAAACTCAGTAATAAAATGGATTCCGACAAGGAGACACTGCTGTTGACTTTATTACTTCGAAGACGCCGGAGACGAAAACATCGACAAATTTGGGAAGATCCATTATCAGTTAACCGAATGGAAGAGAGCGACTACTTTGTGTTGTTTTGCAAACGTATAAAAAATAATCCAAAACAATTTTGTTCCTACCTGCGAATGTCAAAACCTACATTTTATAAGTTGTTGCATCTGATACAAAATGATAAAAGACATGAAGACACACATTTGAGATTATCAGTGTCACCTGAAGAAAGGCTCGTAATTACTGTAAGGTATGTTTCTAGAATTAAATAAGTACACAGGAGATATTAATCAAACTTCTTTAATATTATTAATCGGTTAATTATTAATTACCTACAAATTATCAATCCTTCGGTGATTTTACAGTAGGTAGCAATTAAATTATTTCGCAATTAAAGGAAGTGCCTAACCAGGATTTAGAAAGTTATTAAGTACTATTCTGAAAATTAATCACTATAAATTGTATCTTCAGCGATACTGTTCTCGTCATAAACACTTGGTGACGAATTAATTGGTTGCAATGAATTATTTTGCTGTGGCTCTGGACTTGTAAAATATCCTGAATAGTTTGGAGGATAGCTGTTAGACATATCATATTATCCTCAGCATCATCAGATTTTTTCTTCCTTTTTGTAACATTTGTTGTATAATCATCGCTCATATTTATTGTATTGTCATGATCTGAAATTGCTGGTGGCGGGGATTTCGAAGGACGAGTCCGCGTAGTAGTATTCAAAAATGATAGCAAAGGCGAATACAGGTATTCTTTAGAAGAAGATGCACCGGAGCTACTTCTGACATTTCTGATTTTTTTATTCCTATCTTTGACGTATGTGTCGCGGATTCCTTTCCATCTTTTTTGTAGTTTAAAGACTAACATAAAGAAATATTTCAGGTATTTGGCAACTGGGTGCTCTTTAATGGACCTGCATTTTTCATTTAGAAGAGGATTTTCAACAATACAAAAAATTGTTCGGGAGACATGTAAAGCTATTATTAAAAACTTATTACATATTTGTATGCCACCCAAGCGAACAGAAGACTGGGAAAATATTAGTAAAGGATTTCTAGAAAATGCAGATTTTCCTAACTGCATAGGTGCAGTGGACGGCAAACATATTAGGATGATAAGCCGTGTCATAGCGGCTCACTATATTTTAACTACAAAAAGTATTTCTTGATGAATTTACTAGCCGTCTGTGACTCCAACTACAAGTATATATTTATTGATGTCGGTTCCTATGGAAAAAGTTCAGATTCAACTATATTTGATAGAAGCCAAATGGGAAGTGATATAGAAGAAAATCGTTTGAATATTCCACAACCGAAACAAATAATGAACAAAGAAATAGCGTTGCCTTTTACTTTTATTGGCGACGAAGCATTTCCATTGTCAAACTACATGCAACGACCATATGGCCAACTACAACTATTTAACGCCTACAAAAAAAATAAGTAATTAAAGCAACTCTGCCAACATTAACATTCAATGGAAAAACGATTCCCGTCACTCTGAGCGTTAAAAACCTGGGCTTACATCTCGACGCTACATTTAACTGGCAAGCTCATGTATCTTATGTCTGTCAGAGGATAACAGGGATGCTACGGAATCTGTGTCGCCTCAAAAAATTCCTTCCAGCGAAAACAAAGGTAATGCTTGTGCAGACTCTAATCTTTCCAGTCGTGGACTATGGTGATGTATGCTATCTCGACCTGAATGCAGATCTGCTCAATAAACTTGACCGACTCCTCAACAATTGCATTCTAATCATTTTCAACCTTAGAAAATACGACCACGTCTCAACTCATCGATCGGAGCTGGGTTGGTTGCCTATACGTCAGCGACGTAGCTTGCGAGCGGTGACGCTGATTTTTTCATTACTTAATTCCCCTAACATCCCTACTTACCTAATATCTCAGATACAGTTTCTTAGCTCTAATCACAACAAAAATCTACGTTCAGCTAACAATCTTTTTCTCCTCTGTCCCAGTCATAGTTCTAGTCTAGTTCATTCGTCTTTCCTTGTGCAGGCTATTCTTCTCTGGAATGCGCTTCCTCTCGAAGTCAAGATGTCCACTAACCGTGCTACATTCAAACATAAAGTACGTCAGCTCTACAGTAACTCATTGTAGTTAACACATTATTACCACAATATTATATATTCAATGTATATATATTTATATGTATGTGTTGTTGTATATTATGCATATAGTTATTTATTGTACCGGCTAATGATAGTAATAATGTTACATCATAACCATATGAGCACCTACTTCAATTTATCTCTGCATCACCCCAAGGTAGACTGATAGATAATGCCTTTGGCATTAAGTCCGCCTTTGTACATCCCCATGTGCATAAAGTTTTAAATAAATAAATAAATAGATTGAGCCGAGCACGAAGATATATGTAGTGCTCTTTTGGAATCATGACTAATAAATGGCGCATTTTTCATCGACCATTAAATGTTGGAATAGACTTTGGCAAAGAAATAGTCAAAACTTGTTGTATGTTGCATAATTTCGTACGATCTAAAGCTAAGGTAATAAGACGTCGTAAGAAAGTACCACAAGTATATGGACTTTATGACAACCCACACGTTAATGGGAATGTTTGTAGACTTCTGGGTAATGCGATAAGAGATAAATTTGCCGAATATTTTGTTTCAAATGAAGGGGCGTTACCATGGCAGCATAAGTACATTTAAAACAATTTTACTGTGTTTTTCTTACCTGCTTCATTTTTTTCCTTCACTGTTTTTTCTGTAAAGCCTTGAACAAATAAATTGCGAATCTCTTCCCATGCCTTTTTTTAAAAATTACGATCACTAAATTCTCTACTTTTTTATCCCTGTTACGTAACGATTTTGGATTTCACTTATAAATAACTCTGTATCAATATCAGAATCTCACAATGATGCCATGATGATACATACATACTCTCACATTCGTATCTCGTTACAGACTGAGGTCAAGTGAGGTGAGGCGGGGAAGACAGGCTGGCGTTTGTAGGAGACAGTACAAAATGGCGACCACGCTGGCTACTCGCGGCGACCTCGTTGCGAGTTCGCTGCGCATGCGCCACGTGTTCGTTGCGCACCCGCTTCGCCCCGCAGCCTTTCGCAAACCGCTAGTGTGATAAGGCCCTAAGGCATAGCGATTTGTTTGATGTCTCGATTAAATTAAAATATACGATAATTTCCATCAGGTGGGCCGTGTGATTGTCTGCCACCCGAGGGGCTAATTATTGAATCACTGCAAATTATTGAATCACAATTTTGCAATCGTGCGTTTAGTCTGCGGGTACGAAACTTGCGCCGGCCGGAGCGACGGCGGGGCGGGGTGGTGCGGCGCGGGGCGAAGAGATAGCGGTGTCTGGCGTGTGTACGAAACAAACTTCCGCGCAGTGGCGCTCACGTAGTGTTGTGATAAACATGAATTCACGTCGAAAAGAACTATTGGAGCCCAGTCTCCTAATGAGAGAATTTTTATTACCTAGAGATGGTGTTCATCCAATAAATCAACGACGACGCAGTTTGGGAGAATTTTCTACACTTTATTACGAGCTACGTTATCATTCAAGAAAGTTCTACAATTACACAGTACAGTAGTATAGAGACATTCGATTATGTTTTACAGAAAATTAGAAGTAATCTGGAATCTAACATTTTCGGAAATCGTATAATCTCACCTGAACAAAAACTATTTTTAACACTAAGGTAAGTAGGTAAATAAAAGTACATAGATTGTTAATATATTTTTGTTTATTAACTGAATAATCAAGATAGGTACAAAATTCACTATTCGGGTGTTTGAGTTCTATACCCATGAGACCAGCTAGAACTATAATTCCCTCTATATGGATCCCCATACATTGAATTATGTATTTCTTCCAACATTTTTTTTCTCAAGGCTGTGTGAGGCCACAGCCTAGTTTCTTGTAACGCCACAATATCCGCTGATACACACAGTCGCCTCACGCAGTCAACTGATCTTTTCACACCTTTGACATTGAAACTTATCAATTTTGTACTGTTAACCATTATGGTTTGTTGACATTACTAGTTTTCAGAGTATTTTCTCTGCCTCTATTCTTCTTAGAGAAGTCTATAAATTTTCGGTATGATATACCTTCTGGCCAGAAGTCATCATTCATAATTATATTGAGTTTGTGTTTTGGTACAAAAAATTTCACATTGACTTGTGGAAAAACTGCTGTAATGCCTTTGATAGCACTTCTTTCAAAGTCATATGTGTTTTTTTTGGATTCCATTGTGGTACTCTTGATTTTATCATTTGGAATAAAATTCGATAAGATAAGTAATTCTTTTTAGTCATTAATGCATAAATAAGTGGTGATATGTTAGTGGTTTTAGCGGTACTGCCACAATCTCCGTGTATAATATAAATTTGATTAAATGGTGGTATGCATGCTGTAAATGTTCCATCTCCAAAAAAGTGTTCCAAATTCTCTATTTGCTCTATAGCATTTTCTGAACAGAATACGATTATACGTTCGTCATTGAAATTATAATCTGCTAATACAAAATCTTGAAATTTTTGAGAAATTATAATTTTTGCAGTATTTTTAAACTGAGCTAACTTCCGAACTCCTAGATTCTTGTTTTTTTTTTCTATATAATCCAGCTTTAATGGCCTCTATAGGTGGTACATTGCACACGAGATCATATCCCTCATTTTTTAAAGTTTCTTGAGCTAACTCATGTAGTTTTGGTATTGGTTCCTCAGTGCAGACTTTATCTTTACAAAGTTGCAACTGTTCAGGCCTCATATTCTTAGCAGGATCGGCCACACAGTGCGTTACGTGAGTAAAGTTCTTAATTATGTTTCCATCCTAAAAAGCAACAAAAGAACTTAAATTTAAAACATTAGAAACAGTAACTGGTGTTTATGATAAAAATAATAAACAAAACTTATCATACCTGTATCGTCATAGAACCTGAACATTTCTTGTCACAACATCTCCACCACTCGGCACTGCTAACGTAGGTTTTCTTTTTGTAAAATTGACGACCTTCGTATAATAGAACTACGCCTCGCCCTCTTTTTATAAATGTAAGCATTGCTAACACAATAAAATTACAGAATAATAGGAAGGAAAATTGACAGGGAAATAAATAAATGACAATAATTCAATTTATCGTAATAATTCTAATACTTAACGTCATAGACGTCATCATAGTTTTGAGTGGCCAGGTTCATGGCTAAAAGGAGGATAGGTATCATAATCACCTACGCAAGCAGGTGAATTAAGTCACACTCCTGTGTGACTTAATTCACACAGGATCTAATCCTGAATTAGCTCAAGTGAATTAAGTTTACTTAACAGTGTACATAAATCACCTATGGAAAAAAATATAGAAACATGTGAATTAAGTCTACTAAATAGTATACTTAATTACCCTGGGTGAATTAGCCAAAGTGAATTAAGTCTACGGACCCGATTTTCCTTCCCCTTAGAAATAAAATCTCTAGTTCAAAGTTTCAAGTATTTTTGGATGACCTCTTGCTGAAAATGACCTCTGTGAAAAGAACTTCTGGCTCGTTGGAGTATTTGAAGAACATCGAGAATGGATGGCATTTAAAGTACAAAATCCACTGTCTCTTAAGCCATTCCACATTACTTCGATCAACGCCAATCTTCCTGTTTGTGATATTAGTTTCCAAGGTTTTGGTGGATATAAAATCGTCTCGTTTCATTTGCACAATATGGAAAGGTTTCTTTTTTCTTGCTGCTAGTATCACATTGTTCCAATGTTCGGGAACGTATATGTCTGGAAAATACTTCTTTTGTTTTTCCACCAAGCCAAAGGCGCGGTCGCAAGATTAAAAAGAATGTCCGAACCGTAAATTTGTGGTCTATATTTTCCACTGTAAATTGAGGACTAGAAACAATGCTGCAACTTTTATGTTGCGGTTTTGCCCGCCACACTGGTCAGAGTACATGATTAGCCTCTTTGTATGTACATGTTCTCTGATAAATTTTAGGAGGCATGTACCTATTTCTTGTGGTCCCCTGGATGCTGTCGATTCATCCCAGACATACATAAACATTTCGACTGTACCAGCATTGTGAATACCTAAACAGTAGGTCCACAAATGACGCTTGTAGTAGCAAATACCAGTTGAAATTACTGGTGTTGGGAGAGTCTGCATTCCAGAGAGGTAGGACATGACGGTATTCCCGTCCAACTGAGCAGTCCGACTGGGGAAGTACCTTCTGCCCTACAGAATACCGCGGCCATAATAACCTCGTGTTGTGTTCCCGGCGGTGAGTAGGGTAGCCAGAGCTTACTGAGAGTTTTTGTGCTGTCAGAGGGAAGAGTCTTCCTTCTGACAGCACAAAAACTAAAAAAGAAGGGAGAGGCGGGAGTAGCCTTTGGTCTTCCCGGAAGACTAAAGGCTATTCCTGCTTTGCAATTTCTTTTTTTAGGGTCGGCAGCGCTAGTGTGACGCCCCTGGTGTTGCACACGTCCATAGGCCACGGTGAAGGCTTCCCATCAGGTGGGCCGTGAGCTTGTCTGCCACCTGAGTGGTATAAAAAAAAAAAAGTCAAAGATTATGACGGTAGTATCGTTATTCTGCTTCGCATTTTGCATGTCAAGTTTTAAATTTGTCATCGCAGATTCTACTTTTCGCAAATGAAGTTCGTCGCCAAAGAACTTAGTAAGCTCATTTTTTTTAGAAATATCGTTGCTATCGCAAGCCTCAATTTTTACTTTGAAATTGGCACTTCGCTTACATGAGTCAGTTACTGGAGCATGAAATGTGAGGTTGAAATTTTCATTAAATACTTTTTCGAAAATGTATTTTAAAACAGGTCCTTCAACTTTACTTTTGTATTCAGAATACATTAGTGACAAATTTAAGTGAGAAGGCAAGTACTGTCTCGTTTCACTTTTGTGTCTTGTATAGTGTGAATCATATTTCGGAAAAGTATTGATGAAATCCTTTACTTCGTTTACTTTTGTTTCTGGAGTTTTATTTGACGGAATGTGCCTGCCTCTTTTATCAATGGGAGCGGGATCGCCAAGAGGCTTATTTTTCAGAACCCTTGTAAGGCGTCCGTCCGATACTTTAAAAACTTGCTTAAAAAATGACTTACATACACGAATATGTTTTCCATTCGCATCTGGTAAGTGATACAATCGAGAATACTCCTTGGGCTTCGATTTGATGTTTCCAGCTACCCGATCCGATGTGGTATCTCTAACTCTCACATAAGACCTTGCTTTTATCACGACATGTATGAGTGAATATAGGTATGCACTTTGCAAATCAAAATTTGCTGGGGCATAAAAGTTTGAAAAAAGTTGTTTTTGTCTTTCGTGTACAATTTTCTCATGGCATTTTTCATTACAGGTGCATTGAAGACCTGTATCTATTTGTTTAGCGGGAATGAGAACGCCTTTAGTATTTACGTAAGCCTCAACTCTAGCTCGTTTATTTTTTCTCATATTCTTTTTCCATAAATTTTCTTTGCGCATACGCTTCCTTGTACCTTTTTTTGTAGAAACAGATACTCGTAACTGACCCTCTTCATTGTCTTCAGTAGACGAGTCCCCAAGAATGTCTTGTAAACTCGTTGATGAGCTCCTGCTACGTTGTTCTGGGACATACTCAGAACCCGAATCCTCATAGGCCTCCACCGGACTCAATCCAAATATATCTGCAAAATAAATGTAAATTAATAGCTCTAAATACACAAATAAGAAAACTTAACTTAACTACCTAACGAAAACTTAACATTGTTTAGTTGGAATAAGACAAGCTATTTAAAAAAGAACTTATCTTATTATGAAAAGACTAATTGTATAATTAAAAGATTAGTTATTGGTCACTTTTCTATGTTTAAAGGTCGTGTTCACCAACACATAACTGACGGTTTAAATATAAAAACAGGCGATTAAGTAAAATTTCGAGTTCACCATGGCCTAAACGTCAGTTAAATACTTTAATCTATGGTCAAAGTTAACTGAGCCCAAAGCCCTCAGTTAACCACGGTTTACTGTGGTCGGACACTTGACAGATCTCTTTATAGGTTATGAATGTTTGCTTCATTGCTTGTTTTCGTGATATCGTTTTGTTATTTTGCGAGAAAATGCAGTCTGCTTTTAATTTCGTAATGGAAGGAGATTACCATATCAACTTACTTGAATATTTGGAAGATCTTGAAACAACTACAAGAAGACCCCGAATTTTTCAACAACGTCATAATCTATTTGAAGAATATGATGAAGTTTCATTTCAAACCAGGTTTCGTTTATTCAAAAGCAGTGCAATGCATGTATTAAGCTTAATTGAAGATAAATTGGAATTTCCTAATGACAAGTAAGTTCTTTGGATATATAGTTAGGTTAGGTTAATTTGTGCCAATTTACAGTCCTTTACTATACATTTATAAATAGTTAATACGTAATTTATACCAAAATCCCAGTAACAAGATAATGTTTACTTATCTAGTTTATATTTGTATTCTTATTTTATAATTTTTGGATCCAGATTCGATGGGAACAAAGATTATTAAATACCTAATAATAATATGACTGTGTTCAACATCTACCTAATTAATTACCTACCTACCTAATATCTTAATTATAACCTGTATTACTTGTTTTCAGTAATAATTCCCTATCTCCCATCAACCAACTTCTTTTGACTTTGCGATTCTACGCAACGGGATGTCATCAGTTAACAATTGGTGATTTCTGTGGAGTCAGCAGATCAACCGCTAATAGAGTAATTCATAGAGTGACTGCTGCAATTGCATTGTTGAGCAAAATGTACATCAAATTTCCTATAAATGTCCCTATCAATGTTCAGGCAATATGTGATGCCAATTTACATTTCATTTCATTTCATTGATGTCATTGCTCCCCATCTAGCAACTGTGTTTAATGACTGCGTCAGTAGCGGTATATTTCCTGATTTAATGAAACATAGTAAAGTCATACCTTTGTTCAAGGCAGGCAGCGCCTCAGATCGCTCGAATTTCAGACCCATCTCTGTGTTGCCTTGAGTAAAGTATTTGAGAAATTAATTCTAGACCAGATGCTAACCCATTTTAATAAATATAAATTATTTCATGATAAACAGTTTGGGTTTACTAAAGGACGATCAACGACGCATGCTGGGATAGATTTATTGAAATGTATTTACGAGGCCTGGGAGGATAAGCAGGATGCATTAGGTGTTTTCTGCGATCTATCCAGAGCCTTCGATTGCGTCCACCATGATACATTGGTCAGGAAATTAGATTATTACGGAATAAGGAACAAGGCTCTCGACCTTTTGACTTCTTATTTAAACAATAGAATTCAGAGGGTCGATGTAAACGGTACACGTTCGGTGGGATCTTTGGTTTCGATGGGCGTTCCACAGCGTTCGATACTTGGACCATTTTTATTTTTAATTTACATAAATGACCTCCCTTACTACGTAAGGGATAAAAATTAGTATTGTTTTGTTTGCTGATGATACTTCCTTAATATTTAAAATTAAGAGACAATTAAATAATTATGACGAAGTGAACAACGCAATCTCAGGAGTGGTTCATTGGTTTAATATAAATAATCTTTGCCTTAATGAAAAAAAACCAAATGTATTAAATTCACCTTACCTAATGTTACACAGGTGGAAACCAATGTACAACTTAATGGACAGTTGTTGAGCCTTGTGGAATCAACCGTGTTCTTATATTTTTAATATAAACATAAGGTAAAATACATATTTTTCTATAACTTGGAAGTTAAAAAAATTAAGTCATTCCAATGACTTCGACAATTTTTCGGTTTTTATCAACTCTTGCTTCAACTGCTCCTGTAAAAATAAACTTCTATACACGGAAAAAAAAGATTGTTTTCAATTAAGAATATATCTATTGGTCAAGACATTCCGTGTTTCCTATATTTATATATTTACTTGTCGTAAGTAAATATTTGTCTTCAAAATCATACTAAATGCAAGCATATATATACTCTGAGCAAGACGTTATGGTGTTCTTAAAAAGAGAAAAGAGTAATTACTTAGCGTAAGTAAATCATTATTGTCTCATTGAGACTAGGCAATTCTTAAATCTAAAATATTTCTGTCTTAAAGTATTCGTTCATTCGTTCGTTCATTCTGATTTAAAAAAAAAAACATTTTAAAATCAAGAATATATTTTTGAATCAATATTTTACCGGGATATCTATCTACTTGATATCCGGTAATCACTAAGTATGTACAGTCTGTCTAAATAGAGTAGAAAATAAATGAGGGCGCCACCGTCTTTTGCCTGGTATCACCTTAAACTGTGCCTTACCAGTTTTGATACTTAGGTTAAGTTCAAATTTATTAATTGGAAACGTACCAGTTGGGTCATGCGCCAGAGCAAATGCGTGGTATTTGCTTTGGCTCATGGCCTGACCCAACTAGTACATGAGGTCACTAGAATACCAAGAAAATCGGGCCTAGCACCCTCTCTTCTAAACCTTCTGCTGACGAGCCACACAGACCAGTACAGTCTTTCGGTGCGAGCCGCTTTAGGCAACCATGATCACAGCCTGGTTGTAAGGTGCCACTTATGGCGCCCCCAAAACCTGAGAGGGGAAGCGGCGTACTGGCGCTACGACGCAGTGGATTGCGATGAGATGCGGGACTATTTTGCGTCCAACCGTGGGTTGTACGTTACTTGGAAGGTAATGAGATCAGTTTGGGTATGGAATACTATATCCCATACAGTTATATCACCGGTGACCGCGGAGCGCGCCCTTGGTTCGACTGCGAATGCGCGGAGGCTGTTGATCAAAAACAGTCTGCGTACCGCGCTTGGGAAAGGACGCGCGCCACATTCGATCCCAACGAGGGTCACTTCAATGCGGCGCGGCGTATATTTGGAGGTAGGACACGACGGTATTTCCATCCAATTGACAGTCCGACTAAGGAAGCACCTCCGTCCTATAGAATACCACGGCCATAATAACCTCGTGTTGTTTCCGGCGGGTGAGTAGAGTAGTCAGAGCTCACTGGAGAGTTTTTGTACTGTCAGTGGGAAGATCAAAGGCCTGTCCTGTCTTCTATACTGACGGTACAGAAACACTGTATGCTTAAAGGGTCGGCAGCGCGAGTGTGACTCCTTTGGTGTTGCACACGTCCATAGGGCAAGGTAACCACTTTCCATCAGGTGGGCCGTGTGCTTGTCTGCCACCTAAGTGGTATAAAAAAATACATAAATACGGTTGATTTAAAATAAAATAGAAATGTGTAGCAACGTTTAGTCTTTATTTATTTTTTTCAAAATAATGTCCATTCACATCCATCACTGCATCTGATAGAATCACTGAGAAAAAAATTATTGTTAGTATACCCCTCTGCAGCTATGTGTTATGAATATGATCCTCTAAAACTTGAAAAATTAATATTCAACATATTTAATCTTCCAGCAAGTCAAAATCTAAATATTCCACACCAGACATATTTCCCTCATTTTCTGATTCCTCGTTTTCTGTCTCAGATTCACTGGTGCTATCTTCCCCAACATGTATGACCAATTCATCAATGTTGTGGTAAAGATTGTTACCTCTTTCATAATATTCTTTTTCAATTTTTTTGACGTGGTCACAACAAGCCTTCCAATCAGAAGCAGTTATGGAAGCAAAGGCCTCTTCAGTTAATTGTTTTATGTCTCGTGATCCTACATTCTGAGCTGCTACTTTTCGTTTAGCTAAAGACCATATCAATTCTATGGGGTTAAGGTCACAGTGGTAAGGTGGTAACCTTGCCACTGTGTGGCCATGCTCTCCAAGTAAGGCATCAATTTCGTAAACTGGAACTGGTTTATTATTTTTAACCAATTCTAATAACATTGGTTTTCGTAGAGTTGGGTCAAAATTGATATTGTTCTCTTCCAGCCATATTTTAATTTCACCAACAGTGCTGGATGTGGTAGGAGCTTTATTTTCAACAACTGAATGATATGGAGCATTATCCATGACTATTATGGAAGGATACTCCAGATTTGGAATAAGTTTTTCGGTAACCCACTTTTTAAAATTTGTTTTATTCATTTCAGAATGATAATCTTCTTGTTTGTTTGTGCCACTAAAAATGAGAAGCGAGTTCGGCACAAAACCCTTTTCACTTCCTGCATTAATTAAAATCCATCTTTTACCTTTAGATATATCTTGAATAACTCCCTCGGTGTCGATGGACTGCCAACATTTCTTTAATTTATATGACGAGTGAATATAACTTTCATCCAGATATATTATATCTTTTTGCAATTCTTCTGGTAAGTTACGGTTGTCTATGATAAGTTTTAAGTACTTTTCCCTTTTATTAGAAATATTGATGTTCTCCATTAGAGCTTGTCTGGATGATTTACATTTTTTATACTTAAAACCAATAGATTTTAAAATTGTGTGCAAGTGCGCTCGACTTCCTCTGTAACCAATATCTTCCCTTAACATTGCCAGTAATTTGTTCAGGGTAGGTACTTCTTTCTTTACACTGTAAAAGTAATGGACTTTTTGACGGATTGCACACTTGTCAAAATCATCTAATTCAATTTTTGGGCGTCCCTTTCTATGCTTAGCTGGAGTGCTAAACTTGCCTTTACTTTTTGATCCATCCATAACGATTCGTCGTACTGTACTCTCCGATTTACCTTTAAATAAAAATGAATGTGTAAGTATCAAATTCAATCGCATACTATAAATATCTGTCATGCAGTGTTCAACTTGACATTTGCAATACTTATAAATATTTCATAGTAAAATCTACTTTAATTGATTACAAAACCTACATAAGTAAGTTTTTACTATGTTATAAGACCCATTTTAAAGATACTAACCGGTCAAATCCGCTGTTCGCTTGTAAACGTCTTCCAATTCGGAGAGTAATTTGCCAGCTTGATATTTGGCTAAACATCTCATGAACACTTTGTATATGACTTCGCGAGTACCACTGCGAATTATCTTGTTCATAGCGAGTATATTTCAATTACTTATGAGTAAAACTTTATTAGAATTTACACGCAACGTTACCAATACAATATTTACTTTGTAATATGTATGACAGCACTGACAACCTTGACACATAATTTAGTGTTGCCAGGAATGGACAAGCGTTAGTTCCGCCACCATTAATTTCTACTCTTTGTAGATGGACTGTACTTGAAGTCGAAGGTTACTTTTACTCGGGTTTGGGAATTGAAACAACGACTGATTTGCACTGAAATTATATTGCGACTAAAGTTATGTTAGTAAGAGTGGAGCCCGGGCGCAGCCGGCGGTTAGCGTTAGGTACACACGTACGTATCTTATTGACTACGTTGCAGATTAATGTACAATGATGTGTCCCTACAGTAGCCCCCCTTTTACAAAAAAAATATTGTAAAATATTTAGTTTACAATTTTTGCAATTATACAAAATAATATAAAATAATGGGTACACTTAGTTTTTGCTATGGTTTGTTAACGTTACATTGTTTACCTTAATATATATCGGCATGTGCCGCAGTCTGTGCTGGTGTCGTTGCTGGTTGCACAGCATGTACCTTGACCATCGGTGGCGATGTCAGCCCGACCGCAGCTACTTCCTTGCGTAACCATGCCCGCATTCGTTTCTTACATTGATTTCTTATGGCCCAAATCACCATGATTCCGAAAAGCACGACCACTATTATTAGTGCTATTTCGACTGAATTGACTCTCTGGCCAATGACTTCCGTTGACACCGTTTGAGCCAGCGCTACATTGTTTTGCTGAGGCTTAAATGTGAAATGTGAAATGATATTGAGAACTCGCGACCAAGTTCTGCCCTGCCGTTATCATACCCACTGGGCCATGAGCGCAAATTACTAACATGACGTGATTTATAAAAACCTTATCGGGCGTTTCGTAACCCTTCCGCTACTTGTAGTGCGAATATTAGGCCCGTTACACACATCACTACTATTTGAGTTGTTTACATTTTGGTCACTTGTTGCGGTAAATGGGTTTGTCTGTGGTATAGATGGAGTGGTTTCATCGTTAATTACGTAAGCTGGTTTTAGCCTGTCGATTGACACATTAACCTGTCTTTCGTTTAACTGTACCAAAAAATATTTGTCCTTCCTGTTTACGACCTTATACGGTCCCTCATAAGGAGGTTGTAAGGACTTTTTCACCAGGTCAGTTCTGATAAATACATGTGAGCAAGAACGTAAGTCCGCGTGTACAAAAAAGCTACGCGCGTCCCGTTGGTGCGTTGTACTCGGTATTAGTTTCTTGATAGTTTCCCTGACCTGTTGCACGTAATCGTGTGAGTCACCTACTGCATTGTTAGACTCGCCGTAAAAATCGCCGGGTAATCTGAGTGTCTTGCCAAAGGTGAGTTCGGCTGCACTAACCCCCGTGTCACTGCGTGGTGTCGCTCGCAACCCCAATAAGACTGTAGGTAACTCCTCGACCCAAGATCCCTTGTCTCTCCGTGCCATGATCGATGCTTTTAAGACACGGTGTATCCGTTCTATCCTACCATTTGCTTGCGGGTGCCAGGCTGTTGTTCTTAACTTATTAATACCTAGAATTTTCATGAGTTCTTGGAACAAGCTACTATCGAACTGCCTGCCCTGATCCGTACTGATCCTGATTGGGCACCCGTAACGTGTTATCCACCCATTATAGAGATTGCTCGCTACTGTTTGTGCGTAAATGTCTCTTAACGGAAACACTTCGAACCAACCTGTAGTTCTATCTATGATCGTAAGGCAATACCTATATCCCTCAGCAGAGATACTTAATGGTCCTATTAGATCGACGTTTAAATGTTCGAATCTGCCGCACGGCTCATATTTTCCCAGTTCCGATACTGTGTGACGTATAACCTTAGATTTCTGGCACGCTATGCACGTTTTTGCCCATTTTTTTACGTCTGTGTTCAACCCAGGCCAGAAGTACTTAGCTGTAACTAATTTTCTAGTTGTCCTGATTCCGGGATGAGATATGTCGTGAACTGCGTGGAATGCTAATTGCCTAAAGCCTACAGGTAGGTACGGTCTGATAACATCCGTTGAAACTTCGCACGTAACCTCATACCGACTATCGGGTGCACGAATTTGCTTATATTGCAGTCGCCCGTCCGTTTCTGCTCGTAACTTGGTTAACTCCGCGTCAGTGTTTTGTGCCTGCGCTAGTCCTGCGAAATCGAGTGTCGTGGGGCAAACAATGGCTTCATTACGCGATAACGCATCCGCTACAGGATTGTCGTTTCCGCTGATGTGCTGTATGTTCGTCGTAAATTCGCTGATAAACATGAGCTGCCTAATGCGTCTGGGCGTTTCTTTGTCGCACGATTTCTTTTTAAATGCGTAAATTAGAGGTTTATGGTCTGTATAAATGGTAAATTCTCTACCTTCCACCATGTACCTAAAATGTAGTACAGATAAGTAAACGCCTAAAAGCTCTCTGTCATACGTACTATATTTTAATTGCACGTCGCTGAGTTTCTTGGAAAAATAACCTAAAGGTTTCCAGTGTGTGCCGTCCTTTATTTGTAACACGCCAACTACGCAGTCATTCGAGGCGTCGGTCATAATTGCCATTTCAGCGTTCTCGACCGGGTACCATAACAACGCTGCGTTCTGTAAGTTGACTTTACATTTTGCGAACGCTGCATCCGCTTCATCAGTCCACTGAATGAGCGATTTATCTTTTTTCTTAGCCCCTTGTAAGTACTTATTCAACGGGTATTGGTATTCCGCGGCTTTAGGTAAACTAGTTCTGTAAAAATTCATCATTCCCAAAATACGCCTTAACTGATCTACCGTTTTGGGTTTAGGGAAATCTATGATTGCCTGAACTTTATTCGTTAGTGGCCGTACGCCTTCTGGCGAAACCTCGTATCCTAAAAATTCTAATTTAGTTTTCCCGAAAGCACATTTTGCCAGATTGATAGTGATGCCATAATTACTAAGCCGCTGAAAAATCGCTCTTAGGTGACGCTTGTGACTTTCCGCTGATTCGCTGGCCACTATGACGTCATCTATATAACAGAAATGAAACTGAGAAATGTTGCCGTTTTTAAATTCGTCCTCTATTCCCTGAAAAACAGCGTTATTCATGTATCTTTGGAACGAATTCGAAGCGTTCCACATCCCAAATCCGAGTCTCGGAAATTCATATAATCCCCAGGGGGTAATTATCGCCGTTTTCTCGACATCTTCTGGAGATACCAAAATATTATGATACGTCCTATTTAAGTCTAAACGTGAAAATATTTTTTTGTTACCTAATATGTATGTAAATTCATTCATACGCGGTATAGGGTACCTATCGGGTATGGTTACCTTATTTAGAGCCCTGTAATCGCCGCAAGGACGTAATTGCCCGTCCTTTTAAGGTACTACGTGGAGCGGACTCGCCCAAGGACTTTTTGATGGCCTACAGATACCTATTTCCTGCATGTGCCTAAATTCCTCCTTGACCTTGTTGTATCTATCTGGTGCTAAGGGCCTAGCACGAGCGAATACGGGTGGTCCCGTGGTTTCGATGTGATGAAACACCGAAATAGGAGGGTCCTCCTTGAATGACACTGGCTTCGTTATTTCTGGGTACTGTGACAATAAATCCGCGTACGTACTATTGCAATCTATAGTAGTTAACGATGAACCATCCCACTTAACAATAGATCCTAATGTACACAAATTGGTTTCCTGGTCTAAGAGGCGCCGTCCACTCAGGTCTACCATTAATTTATGCTTTGTTAGAAAATCAGCACCTATAATTGGCTGCTGTACCTTTGCCACTATGAAATTCCAGGTATACGGCCGTCTTAAACCAAGATTCAACGTTAATGTTTTTAAACCAAACGTCTCAATAGCGGTGCCATTAGCGGCATACAAGTTAAAATTCCACTCACTGTTATATGCACTAGTTCGAGATTTTTCACTTGGTATCACAGACACATTAGCTCCTGTATCAATTAAAAATCTCATACCTGAGTTCTTGTCGGTAACTATAAGGTGGTTGTACCTGGTGCAGAATCCCGCCTCCGGCTGCACACTCGTTAGTTTTCCGACGTGGCCGTTGGCTCGCGCTGCGCTTCGCTCCAGTTACACGGCTTCAGACACTTTGTCGCTTTCTCTCTGTAACGGAAATGGTAGAAACACAGCCAGTTACTGTCCTTTTTTTTAGGGTTCCCTGCTTTGCGTGACCCTGACCTCTGCTTACGCTCACTATCGTTGCGATCCCGCGTACGGCCCCGCTCCAGGTTGATCCGTGCTAGTTCCGCCTTGATCTCCTGTATTCCCGACCCGTGTACCGATGTCCCGGTGTCCGCCGTCTTGACCTCCGCGATTTGCCCTGTCGGGCCTGTGCTCTCAAGGACCTTATCCGCTATTACCGCGTGAACGTCCAAATCCTTGGCCTCGGTGACGGTGAGTATGGCCCTCACTGCCGTAGGTAGATGTGACTGCCACATCATGCTCAGGGTGCAATCCGGTACCTTCCCGCGTGCTAAATCTCGCATACGCCGTAGTAATTGTGACGGTCGCTGATCACCCAGCTCCATCTCCCCAATAAGCTTCTGCAGCTTGCGTGTTTCCGACTCTTCAAACACTTGAAGTAGTCGCTCCTTCAAGGTTTGATACCTCTGGCTCTCAGGAGGGTCAAGTAAAAGGTCACTTACTTGTTGGATGGCGGCTTTGTTGAGTTTGGTCACCACCAAGTTTTGTTTGGCGGCATCGCTTAATCGTTGTCCGTCCACGGCGGCCTCAAACTGGACAAACCAGAGTCGCGTTTGGTCTGCCCAGACGTCTGGAATCCTAGACGACACCGTGATGCTAGACAGCACCCTCTCCTCGCTGTCGACCCTACCCTCAGTCTTGGGCTGTGTCGCTGGCGGTGGTGGTATACCGGGTGGTGGTCCTGTTGGCACTGACATTTTGTCCACGTGGCACTTTCCAAATTCCGAAACACAAGAAAAAAAATGTTCTAAGTCGGGGTCACCAATTTACCGGGATATCTATCTACTTGATATCCGGTAATCACTAAGTATGTACTTGAAGTCGAAGGTTACTTTTACTCGGGTTTGGGAATTGAAACAACGACTGATTTGCACTGAAATTATATTGCGACTAAAGTTCTGTTAGTAAGAGTGGAGCCCGGGTGCAGCCGGCGGTTAGCGTTTTCAAGCCCGACATAACCGCCCCCGCTGGCACGTTAAAAGGTACACACGTACGTATCTTATTGACTACGTTGCAGATTAATGTACAATGATGTGTCCCTACAATATTATGTTTATTTTCAAATGAGAATATATTTCTTGGTCAAGAATTTTGTGTTTCCTTTACACGAAAGACAACAAAATTCGTTTTGAAATAAGAATATATTTATTGGTCAAGACATTTGCATGTTTCCTATATAGGGAAAACAATAATTGTTTTATAATAACAATATATTGTTTTGGTGTAAGATTCCAGTGTTTCCAAACTATAGATAAAACTATATAAATAGTTATTGTATCAATAATAAGTTATTCTCTCTCCTAGCATACAAGTTGTTGCAGCAAGATATTGTTCTCAATCCTAGTAAATATAATCTTATCTCAAAGTATAAATTGTTTTCTGTACAGAAATCAATTCTTAACCGAAAACCGTAATTAACTTTAGTGAAGCAGTTCAGATCTTGCATCAAATCCATTAAGTTTTGCTACTAAGATAAGCTTATCTTCTTTAGATGATGTCATTATTTTAAGTTAAAAATTAATATTCTACAATGAAGAATTGTTAATATTTAGTTTAATCATATAAGTTCTTATTTCAATAAATAGTAGCTCTTGCCTCAACTAACCACATGTTTTAAGCGGAAATTAGATTAGTTATTATAAAGAATTTCAATTGTGTTGGTTCAATAATAGTGTGTTTTAAAGGAAAGAGTTTTAGCTCTTGCTTTAATTGAAAATGTGTTTTATACGGAGATTCAGATTGTTTAGTAAGAAGAATATCATGTATCTTAGCTTAATAATAACTTGTTTATTATGAAGAATATAATGTATCTTGGTTTAACAAAAGCTTATTTTATTTGAAATAAATTTAGCTCTTGCTTCAATTCAAAACAAATTTTATTCGGAGACCAGATTCTTTAGTAAGAAGAATATGCTTAATCTTGGTTTAATAATAGCTTATTTCAATGGAAACAATTGGGCTCTTGCTTTAATTCAAAATTTGTTTTATACGGAGATTCAGATTGTTTAGTAAGAAGAATATCAAGTATCTTGGCTTAATAATACCTTGTTTATTATGAAGAATATAAAGTATCTTGGTTTAACAAAAGCTTATTTCATTTTAAATAAATTAAGCTCTTGCTTCAATTCAAAACAAATTTTATACGGAGACCAGATTGTTTAGTAAGAAGAATGTGCTTAATCTTG
Source organism: Cybosia mesomella (assembly GCA_946251805.1). Taxonomy (NCBI): domain Eukaryota; kingdom Metazoa; phylum Arthropoda; class Insecta; order Lepidoptera; family Erebidae; genus Cybosia; species Cybosia mesomella. Next base: position 13,521,990 of record OX276411.1, read on the forward strand.
GTTCAATAATAGCTTATTTCAATGGAAATAATTGGGCTCTTGCTTTAATTCAAAATTTGTGTTATACGGAGATTCTGATTGTTTAGTAAGAAGAATATCAAGTATCTTGGCTTAATAATAGCTTGTTTATTATGAAGAATATAAAGTATCTTGGTTTAACAAAAGCTTGTTTCATTTGAAATAAATTTAGCTCTTGCTTCAATTCAAAACAAATTTTATACGGAGACCAGATTGTTTGTTATGAAGAATATCTAGCATCTTAGCTTAATTATGGCTTATTTTAATTAAAGGAGCTTTAGTTCTTGGTTTAATTCATTACATGTTTTACAAGGGGAACAGATTATTTATTATGAAAAATACCAATTATCTTGGTTCAATAACAGTGAATTTAAAAATATATTTTAGTTCTTAGTTCAATTCATAACGTGTTTTATAAGGAGAACAGATTGTTTATTATGAAAAATACAAATTATTTTGGTTGAACAATAGTAAATTTCACAATAATAAGTTTCAGTTCTTGGTCCAATTCATAACGTGTTTTATAAGGAGAACAGATTCTCTATTATGAAAATGCCAATTATCTTGTTTAATAACAGTGAATTTTCCCAAAAGAAATTTCACCAGGTTACAAGATATTTGGTATTTGTCATAAAAAATAGTGATCTGATCAGCTTCTGAAACACGTTATGATTTGAAGAACTAAGATCTGAAACTTCGTCTTGTGAAATTCACTATAATTGACTGATTTCACTATAAGGTAATTGGTGATTTCACTAAAAAAAAAAACAATCTGATCCCCATATAAAACACGCCATGAATTTAAAAACTAAGACCTGAAAGTCTTTCTTACGAAATTGAACCAACATAAAATTATTTTTCATTGTGTGCTTGAAGAATTCCTTATAAAACCTAAAATGAATAAATAAGAACTAAAACTCACGCTCCTTTAGGTAAACAGATAGGCCGGGGTGTGTGTTGGGTAACCTCCTCGAGTGTCGCTCCGATTCCGATCCCGCTGCAGTCCGGGGAGAACGGAATCGGAGCGGCCGGTACACCCTGGGCGGCGGTCAATGACTTCCCCTTCACCCCTTCATAGGGTTGGCATTGATCGTCGGCCGATACCCAACGTGGCGGGAACACATCGCTCTCCGTACTCCTCTGCTTTCAGAGGGGACGGGATGAGCGATGCTGTTGGTGGTGAGATGGCCCAGGGTCAGCCGGGGTGCGAGGGATATGCTCTATGGGTAACCTTACACCCCGGCGTCTGAAGACCCGAGACGGCGTGCGGTTTTAGTCGGTGCAAGCCCGACATAACCGCCCCCGCTGGCCGGCGGGGGGGTATCCGCAGGGATTTCCGCACGATAAAAAAAAAAAAAAAAAAAAAAAGGTAAACAGATAGGCCACATCATTATGTCCAGTCAATTATTCTGATCTCTATAATTTATATTTCCGAAAACCTGACAGCAAAAACTAAAAGGCTGCTTTTCCTCACCCGTGACTTAGCTAAAACGGAAACTTATCAATACTGTTGGGTATCCAATGGCAGTATTTTTCTACGTAAAAAACAAGGTGCACCTGCTATACTCGTAAAAAATGAAGACATTACTGAATTTAAAAAAAAAAATAGCTTAAGTGGAAAGTCAATCATAAATAACAAATGACTATGTTATTATGTGTCCTTCATATGCTCTTATTACATAATCTTAATCAATTGTTGTATAACAAAATATATATTTCAAACTGCGATCACTTGTATACATTTTTTTTTTTTTTTTTTAACGTGCGGAAATCCCTTCGGATACCCCCCCCGCCGGCCAGCGGGGGTGGTTATATCGTGTCGCGACTAAAACCGCACGGTGTCCTCCCCAAGTGTCCGTTGCCGGGCACCCCGGGTAAGCCCTCGAAAGGATAACCCCAGGGTTGCCGGCGGACTTTGGCCGCCACCGCGGCCTCGCCTGGTGGGGTCGGGTTTTATCCCGCTTCGGTGAGTTGGCAGGCGTGTGTAGGGCACACACGACACGCCTCCGCCACGGCCTGCTTCTGTAAGGACGGCGAGTCGGCCAACTGCCGTCCTCAGGCCCCGATCATGGAGGTCGGTAGTCCCGGGCGTAGATGAGTCTGCGGCGTCCTCGCCGCAGACTGCGAAACTCGGGGGGCAGGGTTCTCTCCCGCTCCCTCTCCGCCGTCTCTTTCGCGCGCATTACCTGTGTTAATGCATACGACGGGCAACTTTATTATCTCCTCAAGGATGGCGCGAATTGCGTTTTGCGTCTGGCAACATTCACTCTGGCACCGTGCTCTCGGGTCTCTGGTCACGCAAGCTTTAATGGACGACGACTTACTTTTCATAATTACAAGAAACTTTATTTAATGTAACTGAGTTAACAATAAACGATGTAATACAACCCATTCTCGTGAAATCATTGAAGGACACACAATACCAAACAAGTTCTGGTCGCATCGAGCCAAATTTTGTATCGGCGTCTGCGCCTGTAACAACGTGGTGCAAATCATTCAAGCTGTTACTTCAAGAAAGTCTAAGAAGAAAGATCAAGAAAATCCAAATGAGATCAATGCAATGTTGTGAGTTCGTTCCATTTTCTTCTAAACTGTCCCAAAAATATCTAACCTAGTACGATGCTACGTACAACAAAATGTCAGCGTAATTTTCCCTACATTTTTCGATATAATATGAACATGTAGGTGGGCACAGAGTTAAAATTCGCATTATTAATTCCTATCCCGCATTCCAACAATCAATCGGCTTGCAATTCAGAGCTTCTATGGCATATTGAGGAAATGTACAATGAATATGATTGTGTACAGCTTAATATAGAAAATCAAACGGATATTTCAGATGAGGAGAATTCACCAGAATATCAAGAACGCGAACAGTTTGAAAATAGCTACTTTTCAATCGTTGCTAGTGCCAGAGATTTGTTGAACAGGAACACCTCAGCGGAGCTCGGCAGTGAAACTCCTTCAGTGACAGGTTCAGTGCAGGCAGCAGGTGGGCCAAGCTTAAAGTTACCTATTATTCATTTACCTACCTTTTCTGGGCGGTACCAAGATTGGTTGGAATTCCATGATACCTTTGTATCATTAATTCATACAAATAATAGCATACCTAAAATAAATAAATTTCATTATCTCAGGTCTGCGTTGAAAGATAGTGCAAGGCAAGTCATCAGTTTACTAGATTTCTCCACCAGTAATTATGATGTTGCATGGCAATTATTGTGTGAACGTTACCACAATGACAAACTATTAATAAGTAACCATATCCAAGCTTTATTCGAAATAGAATCAATCTCAAAGGAGTCCGCTGTTGTGTTGCGATCATTAATTGATACAATCAATAAAAACCTACGAGCATTAAACACTTTAAACATAAATACAGACAATTGGGACATTCTAATAATTCATTTAGTAGCTCAGCGGCTAGATGCCACTACAAGTAGAAAGTGGAAAGAACACATTAACCTATCAAAAGACTTACCTACATTAGAGCAGTTTACTAACTTCCTGACAGGGTATGCAGAGTTATTAGAATCAGTTGAACACAACAATGTGAAACGGAGGCACAGCGAACCTCATTCAACTCGCCCAAAAACAATCATTAGTCACAATTCAAAGGGAACATCATTCATTAGTAATAGTTTAAAGGGAAGCTCAACATATAAGTGTCCATTCTGTAAGCAAGATCATCCCATCTATCATTGCATTAAATTCAAATTGTTATCTCATCATGCAAAGATGCAGAAAATTAAGGAAATGAACTTATGTGTAAATTGCTTACGCCATGGTCATAACTTAAACCAATGCAAGCTAGGCCCTTGTAAAATTTGTGCAAAGTTGCACAATACTATATTGCATTCAGATGATAAGCCTCAGACATCAGCATCCTCTTCGAAGGAGGAGCAGGTAGTACTGACCACAAATCAGTTTGGTAATCAATCCAACGAGACTCATGATGTGTCTGATCACATTATACTGTCTTCTAATTCAAATCATAGTCATGTTCTCCTTTCAACTGCACTCATAGATGTGCTTGATTATACTGGTTCAAAGCACACAATACGTGCTTTGCTGGATAATGGGAGCACTACCAACTTTATCACAGAAAAGTTAAGCAAACAGCTCAAAATACCTATTCAATCGGCATCAGTCACGGTTGAAGGTTTAGGGCGTAATTCAATCTCTTTAAATAAACACTCGTTAGTGACATTAAGCTCACGTACACAAAAATTTGTGAAACAAGTTGATTGTTTCATAGTACCCAAAATCACTCAAATGTTACCAACCACCCTCATTGATATTTCGTCGTTAAATATTCCGTCTAACATTACATTGGCGGATCCGAGATTTCATACCCCAGCTGAGATAGACATACTATTAAGTGCAGAGGTGTTTTGGGATGTGTTAGGTAATCAGCGTATCTCTTTAGGTAAAACTAAACCAACTCTTAATGAAACTAAATTCGGATGGCTTGTGTCAGGAACTGTCACAACAGCTAAAAACTATTCATTAACACATAATAATACAGTCCATTGCCATTTCTCTAATGATATTCAGATTCAAAGTCAACTTAACAAGTTTTTTGAACTAGAATCCATCTCTTCTTCCCGAAAGACAACGAAGGAAGAAGAAGAATGCGAACAACATTATTTGAAAACAACAAAGCGCCAACCAGATGGTACATTTGTTGTTAAAATTCCATTAAAACAATCACCAGAGGCTTTAGGTGATTCTTATCAGCAAGCATTAAACAGGTTCCTTGCTTTAGAAAGGCGTTTCTTGCGTGATCCATCTTTCAAAGAAAAATACCATGAATTCATGAAAGAATATATAGAATTAGGTCATATGTCTCCAAACACAGACAACAATGACAGCTATACATACATATTACCACATCACGGTATATTAAAAGAATCAAATCTCACAACCAAACTGCGTACTGTTTTTGATGGGTCAGCAGCAACATCATCAGGTCTTTCGTTCAATGACATACAGTATGTGGGTCCTGTTGTACAAGATGAATTAATCAACATCTTGATTAGGTTTAGGCAACACAAATTCGTAGTGACATCTGATTGTGAAAAGATGTACCGCTGTGTATATGTTTCAGAAGAACAGCGCTGTTTACAGCAAGTTCTATGGAGATTTGATTCATCTAAACCAATAGAACTTTTTAAATTAAACACAGTTACCTATGGGACTGCATCAGCTCCTTATTTAGCTACTCGATGCTTAACTCAATTAGGCCATGAGTGTACAAACCCCCTTGTACGGCAAACCATTCTCATGGACACGTATGTTGATGACTATTGCAGCGGACATGATGATGAAAATGAGCTAATACGCATCTGTCAAGGTGTCATTCATCAGCTCAAGCTAGGGCAGTTTAGACTTAGGAAGTGGCGCTCTAATAGTCAGCTTGTTTTACAAAACATACAGGGTGATGATCAGGATCACTTATTAAAAATCACAGATGACAATGTTAAAAATTTAGGTCTTAGGTGGTCATGTGCATCAGATACATTATTTTTCTCAGTAAATATAAATTGTGATCTTAACCATATAACTAAAAGAACTATTCTATCATCCATAGGTCAAGTTTTTGATCCCTTGGGACTAATTACTCCATGCATTCTTCAAGCTAAGATCATCATGCAGAAGCTATGGGCCTACAAACTCTCATGGGATGACAAGCTCCCAGATGAGACCGAGGCACAGTGGTTATCATTCATAAACTCTATTTCATTATTAAATGAAATTATCATTCCACGCCATGTGCTATGTGATTCATATACACATGTCGAAATTCATGCATTTAGTGATGCATCAATGCAAGCTTATAGCGCTTGTATTTATCTACGATCAATATCATCAAATGGCAGCATTACAGTAAATTTAATTGCAGCAAAAGGTCGAGTAGCCCCTTTGAAAAACATTACCATACCTCGTCTTGAGCTTTGTGGCGCTCTTCTAGCTGTAAGACTAGTTGAGAAGGTAAAAAGCGCATTAAGATTGCACATAAATAATAATTATTTTTGGTGTGACTCAATGGTGGTTTTGGGGTGGATTAGGACTCCTAAATCAAGTCTTAAATTGTTTGTTTTGAACAGAATTAATGAAATTTCAGAGACCACTGATTGTAAACAATGGAATTATGTACCTACTAGATTAAATCCAGCCGACATAGGATCTCGCGGTTGTAACGCAAACCAATTAAAGAGTTCGCTACTGTGGTGGTCTGGTCCTACTTTTTTAGCACAGTCAGAAATCCATTGGCCTAGACAACCAGTAAAAATTGACAATAATTTACCTGAAATAAAATTGCAGTGTAATCTAACATCGGAACCCAATGACTTTATCTTAAGATTTTCGAATTATGGAAAACTACAAAGGGTAGTAGCATATATGCTCCGATTTGCTCACAACTGCAGACATCTCAGTTATCGATTTACTCAACATTTAAAGGTCAAAGAGCTAATTGCGGCTAATTTAACTTTTGCAGAATTGTACAAATTGATAAATTTAACAAAGAATATAGTAGTCTCCTCAATAAATCTCAACTTCCAAATAAATCTCCGTTGCGTAATCTCAACCCATTTATGGCACCGGAACGCATTATCAGAGTTGGTGGTAGATTAAGTAATTCCAATTATGATTATGATACCAAGCATCCTATTCTCTTACATTCAATACATCATATCACTTTATTATTATTTAGGCAGTACCATAGAACTTTAATGCATGCCGGACCTCAGCTCCTGTTGTCGATTGCGCGTCATAAATACTGGACAGTTGGAGGTAGAAATCTAGCTAGAAAAGTGACTCATGAATGTCTAACTTGTTGTAGATTTTCAGGGAAGTCTATTCAGCCAATAATGAGCAGTCTGCCTAAAGAACGTCTTCATGCTGAATATCCGTTCAGCAATGTAGCAGTAGATTATGCAGGTCCAATCATTCTTGCCGACAGAAAGGGTAGGGGTTGCAAACTGATCAAAGCTTATGTTTGCATCTTTGTTTGCTTGGCTGTAAAGGCAGTGCACATTGAGCTTGTCACTGAATTGAGTACAGAGGCCTTTATTGCCGCCTTAAACCGGTTTATAGCCCGCAGAGGAAAACCTCTCAACATTTTCTCTGATAATGGGACAAATTTTATTGGGACTTATAATGAATTATCAAAATTTCTTAACTCAAAATGCAATGGTATAAGTGCTTATGCGTCGGACCAGTTAATTAATTTCAAATTTATCCCTGCTTATACCCCCCATTTTAATGGCCTTGCAGAAAGTTCTGTAAAATCTGTAAAATATCATATGAAGAGAATTCTCTCTCTTACTCATTTAACGTATGAAGAAATGACCACAGTTCTCATTCAAATTGAAGGAATTCTCAACTCGAGACCCTTAACTCCATTGTCGTCAGACCCTAACGATTTCGTTTGTCTTACTCCATCTCATTTTCTTCTGGGACGAACTATCTCAATGTTGCCATCTGCTCAAGATCACATGGATGAAGGAAGACCCATTCATACTTTAACAAGATACAACAGAGCCCGAGTGTTGGCAAATCATTTCTGGAATCGATTTTATCGAGAATACATTTCGGAGCTTCAGAAACGCGTCAAGTGGCAGAAGGGTGATGGACGAACCCTTAAAGTTGGAGACATGGTAGTACTCAAGGACGATCGCCTACCACCCAATCGCTGGCTGCTCGGTCGAATTGCACATCTGTATCCTGGAGCCGACGGCTGTATTCGTGTCGTTGATGTCAACACCGCTGCTGGGATTCAAAAACGGGCATATAATAGGATCTGCCTATTACCAACTGCTTCTGTGGAACGGGACGTTCCACCCGGGGGAGCCTGTTAATGCATACGACGGGCAACTTTATTATCTCCTCAAGGATGGCGCGAATTGCGTTTTGCGTCTGGCAACATTCACTCTGGCACCGTGCTCTCGGGTCTCTGGTCACGCAAGCTTTAATGGACGACGACTTACTTTTCATAATTACAAGAAACTTTATTTAATGTAACTGAGTTAACAATAAACGATGTAATACAACCCATTCTCGTGAAATCATTGAAGGACACACAATACCAAACAACCTGCTCGCAGAAAGAGGCGGCGGCGTGCCACTTGCTCCCGTCGGAGACCACGGCCCTCACCATGGTCTCCAACGAGAGAACGTCCACGCCCAGGACCGCAACGAGATCCCGGCGTTGACTCGCCCACGCAGGGCACTCCACCAACGTGTGGAGCGCCGTGTCTTCGCCAGGATCCTCGCAGTGCTGGCACTGCGGCGTTGTCTCCCGGTGGATGCGCCACAGATACTTACCGAAGCACCCGTGTCCGGTAACCATCTGGCACATCCGGTAGGAGAGGTCCCCATGTTCCCTCTCCAACCACTCCTTCATGATCGGTCTCACCGCCGCAATGGTGGATTCCCCCCACCTTGGGTGCTCAAGTCGCACCCTCCATGTCCCCATGAGTTCCTGGCGGAGCAGGGACCGCTGAGCCCTGATTTCTCGGGGCTCCGGCCTATGGCCCCGCTCCAGCGCCTCCTTGCGCCACTGGTACAGCAGCGCAAGGGCTCTCGCTTCCAGGTCCCATGGAGGGGTCCCGGCTAGGAGGCATGCCGCCTCGACGGAGATCGTGCGATACCCCCTGATGACTCTGACGGCCATCGCTTTTAACGGGCTGTTTAATACAGCCACGTTGCGGGCCGCCAGAGTCTCCGCCCATACTGGGGCCCCGTACAGGGCCATGCTTCGCACGATCCCCAGGTACAGTCTCCTAGTGGGGGCGTTGGGTCCCTTAACGTTGGGCATCAGCCGCGATAGCGCGGCCGCAGCCCCCCTCAGTTTCGGGACCAGACTTCGGAGATGAGGTCCGAAGTCCCATCGGCTATCGAGTACGAGCCCAAGGTACTTCATCGTGGGCTCGATGCCGATGCTTACGCCCCCTACGGTTATGCTGGTTCCCGCAGGTGGCCCCCTCCGAGGCCCGTGAAAACACATAGCCTCGGATTTGTGGAGTGCCACCTCGAGTCCCAGCCGCCGTATTCGACCCACGACTTGAGCAACCCCTGCCGTGGCCTTCAGTGTCGCGCTTCGGTACGTTGCTCCCCGCGCCATAACGAGGGTGTCGTCAGCATAGCACACTATGCTGACACCCTCGAGCAACGTACCGCGCAGCACCCAGTCGTATCCGATGTTCCACAGGAGTGGCCCTAGGACCGACCCCTGCGGAACACCGCACGACACTTCTCGCCGCCCTGGCCCTAGCCAGCTCGGGTAAACTATGGCCCTCTCGGATAGGTATGCCTCGACAATGCGGCGGAGGTAAGGAGGCACTCCGTGATACGCGAGCGCCTCCCTAACGCAGCTCCAGGGTAGGGTGTTGAAGGCGTTGGCGATGTCGAGAGACACCGCCACCACCACCCCACCCCGCGAGACTACTTCCTCCGCCAGGCGCCTAACGCGCATGATCGCTTCCACGGTGGAGCGCCCCCGGCAGAAACCGAACTGGTTGTCCGCCAGATCTGGCCCCACGTTCGTGAGATGCTCGACGAGGCGCTCTGCAATAATCCGCTCAAAGAGCTTGCACACCTCGTCGAGCAACACGATCGGCCGGTAACCGGATGGCTGGTCCGCCGGCCGCCCCGCCTTCCGGATAAGGACCAGTTTCCCCGTCTTCCAAGCCTTTGGAAACTGGCCCCTGCACTTGTATACATACGCACACTCACCTAACTCACGTCATACACACACAAATATCAATTCAAAACCCAACCCTAACAATTAAATACCTAAATATGAAAAAAATAAACTCGTACATAATTCAACAACCTACTTTTTATATAGCAAGCTCAAAATCGTTGTTACTCACAACTTATGAAACACTTAATGGCACAATCATAACTCAAATAATTGAAAATGTACATATAAATCACACAAAAACTCATACACCAAACTCACACTTTTTGCAACTCAGAGCGTGTACAATATACAATTTATTTTCATACAACTATTCCACGTATTCGACATGTAGTTCTGGCATTCACAACTATCAACACAAGGCACCGAATAAAGTTTATTTGGACTTGGTAAGGCGTTTATACAATCTAACGAAACGAAATATGCATGGCCGTGTGCCATTTGTACCACTTTGCTTGCCACAATCTTTATTCTATTACCTTAATGGATAGTAAACAAATTCTCGATGATATAGATAACACTCAACTCACAACCTGTATTGAACTTGATGCTCCTGAGCTTTGTAAGGAGTACCTTGATTATACTAAAAGTAGACTTACCATCGTATCACAAAATATACGTAGCATACGGAAAAACTTTGATGCTTTCTTGCTGTTCCTCTCACGCTTACATTTTAAACCAGATATAATTGTCCTTACTGAATGCCATCTTCATAACGAATTCAATGTTATATCCCTGGATGATTATGAATGCGCCTTTTCTAAATGTTTTCGAAACAAAAACGATGGGATTGTTGTTTATTATAAGTCTGAGCTAAGCGTGTCCGTAGTGGAGCCAAATTTTCAGGATGCTAGCTGTTTATTGATACAAATTGCAAATATGTATAATGTAATAGCAATATACAGGTCACCATCTTTTTATCACTCAGACAACTTCCTTGATTCCCTAGAAGAAATTTTAAATACGTATAAAGATGGTCAAAGTGTCATAATAGGAGATGTTAATCTGGATATTAAAGATACTAGTAGCGATTCTCGTGCCGAGGTGTATCTTTCTCTCACAGCTCACTATGGTTATATCCCTGGTCATAACTTCCCTACTAGAGAACTAAATTGCTTAGATCATTGTATGATTAAATCTAATAACCCTTTCAGTACGGTTGTGTTCCACTCTAAAGTAACAGATCACAGTACAGTCTTATGTAGCTTAGGACATCAAAATACATTAAAACGTCAGAAAATAAATAATTCATACACAAAAATCGATCTTAAAAAATTAGAGACATATATTAGCGACACTGACTGGGCAGACATATACAAAGAGGACGATGTTGATGGAGCAGTAGATCACGTTACTAGCAAAATGAATAATGCTCTTGACTACTGCAAAACTATTAAAAAACTCAGCAGTTCTAAGATAATTACTAAAAAATGGATCACACCGGGTTTATTAAAATGCATTAGACGTCGCGATGAGTTACACAGGAAAGCCAAAAAAAAGTCCTCATAATGAGATAGGGTTAGAAGCTTTAGGACTACTTCTCGATAAGACTAGATAGTAAATATGACCAGTTCGCTATAGGACTAAATCTCGATATGACTACTTCGTGCATGTACTAGATCTCATTTGGACTAAATAGCCATCTGCAAGCAGAGTATAAAGCGTACAGAAACCAGTGTATAAATATCCTACAAAATTTAAAAAATGATTATAATAAAAAACAGCTGTTAGATAGTAAAAATAACATTAAAAAGACCTGGGATGCAATCAAAAACATTTGTAATTTGAAAAATGCCAAGAACAAAAACGATGAATTGTTAACACTAAAGCCTGATTCTTTTTTTTTTTTTTTTAATAAGAATATTAGCAACCGAAATTACTAATATTCCCCCTAACCCCTCCAGCTAAGCTAAATTGCTTGAGTTAGGAGTGGGTTCACGTCGGTAGTGTAACGGCCAGGATTCGAACCCGGGACCTCTCGATCGTGAGGTCGACTCCTTAACCACTAGTCATTAAATTATACAAACAATTACTTCAGCACAATTGGTGATCAATTAGCTAAAGAACTTTTATCTAAACTAAGACAAACAGAACATAACTTAGCGAGTAAAACTACGGCTGCTCCTAATAACTTTACTGGTTCTTTATTCTTTGCCCCAACTGATGAAGTGGAAATAACTAAATTAATTGGCACACTTAAATCTAGCTGTGCCATTGGGCACGATAACCTAAGTAATAGCATCTTAAAACACATAAAAAAGTATATAGCGAGTCCCATAGCACATATCTGCAACCTCAGTATGTCATCTGGGAAAGTTCCAAATTCACTTAAAATTGCAAATATTATACCAATCTTCAAGGTAGGCAATTCCAAAGAACCTGCTAATTATAGGCCAATCTCACTACTAAGTACTCTATCTAAGATATTAGAGAAAGTGGTTAATAACAGATTCACAAAATATCTCGAAACAAAATGTCTTCTAGCTGAGAATCAATTTGGCATTCGCTGTGGCAGATCCACGGAGGATGCAGTCACAAATCTAGTTGATTTTGTTACTGACAGTTTAGACAGAAAAGAAATGTATTGGCGTCTTTCTGGATCTGGCCAAGGCGTTTGACACCGTATCTCGGCCCATACTACTGAAAAAACTTGAGCTCCTTGGAGTGAGAGGTCTAGCCCTGAAGTGGTTCCGGTCTTACTTACGTGAACGCAAGCAGCGAGTCTGTATTGGAGACTATAAGAACGACTTTAAGAACGTTCATTTTGGCGTACCACAGGGGAGTATATTGGGCCCTACCCTCTTTCTGGTTTATATGAACGATCTTTGCACCCTTAAATTAACAAATGGTAAAATATTTACGTTCGCGGATGACACTGCCATTATTTTTTATGCTAAATCATGGCAGGAGGTCGTTCGTGTAGCCCAGGGGGGGCTTGCAGACATTGGTTTCTGGCTGCGCCGCAATTTACTAACCCTTAATACAGCTAAAACAAAATATATCACCTTCAGAGTGACGGAAAGATCTGCACCTAAAATACCTATTGAGATCAAACTTCACAATTGCAATGACAGTGACAGACATGTTTATGATGCCTTATGTCAATGTGATAAACTGGAACAAGTTGAGAATGTAAAATATCTGGGTGTCACAATAGATCAACGACTCACATGGACAACTCAAATAGATACACTACGTAAAAGACTCAAGAAGCTCACCCACATTTTCAACAAAAAAAAAATCGAATCGCAGATGGTGATTTGATAAGATTGGTATATATGAGTATATGTCAATCTATCTTGAGTTACTGTGTGGTGATATGGGGTGCTACGCCAAAAACTAACCTGATGAAATTAGAACGTGCACAACGAGCTATACTAAAGATAGCATACAGAAAACCATGGCGCTATCGTACTGATAATCTCTCTATTCCGATTGCAAATTTTTGAGAGTAAGGCAACTATACATAGCTTCTACAATTTTAAAATATCACAAAAATGCTAAGCGACTTGCTCGTGTCAGATATAGAACTTTGAAATGGGACCGGCCAAGAAATCGTTTGTCCTTCGCACAAAGATCATTTAATTTTATGGGACCTTATCTTTACTCAAAATTGTATCACTACAACAATAAAATACTAAGCATGAATAGATCTACTTGTAAAGCTGCTATTTTCAATTGGTTACATAGTAAGGGCTATAATGATACCGAAGATATATTGCAGATTGCTCTATAGTAAGTATATACACACTCACGCGCACTCACCCGCACACACACACACGCACCCACTCACACGCATCTACACACACACACCCTCACACACATACACACACACACACATACACGCATGCTCGTGCGCCTGCGCGCGCGTAGGATATAGGTAATACCTTTATATTTCTTTTTAATTTTTTTATTTGATCTTTATTTAGGTGGCTTAGCCACAATATGACTATGTCGCTTCTATTTCATGTTGTTCTATTTCTTCATATGTAAAATGATGATTATGATGTTCGTTCTATTGTTGTAAAGGATTGAAGGAGACTAGACCCCACGACACAGGGAATCCTAGTGTGGGGTCTAGGGATCAATGTTATGTACATGTTTTATGAGACAATAAAAATTATTATTATTCTCTTTATTACTCTTAAAATACATATAAATTATATTTTTAAATACATTCTATATAAAAAAAAAACAAATATATTTAAAAATATAAAAAATAGTGGCCCACCGGCATCGGGTACAAGGACCAAGCTACCGGTGGTTAGGGCTCATGTCATCATGGGGGATGGTGATGTCAACAATTATTGCGAGACGCTCTGATCGATCAATCACCACTATATCAGGCTTATTGGCTACAATAGTCCTGTCAGTGACGATTGATCGATCCCAGTACAACGTGACACGACCATTATAAAGAACTGGGTCGGGCACATACCTGTAATACGGTACCTCCGAATCTACAAGATCGTATTTCAGAGCAAGTTGTTGATGAACGATTCTGGCCACTTGGTTGTGTCTATGTAAATACTCTCCGTTAGCAAGACGAGAACAACCAGAGATAATATGTCTTAGGGATTCTCCGGGACGGTGACACGCCCGACATATGTCAATCGTGTCGTCCTTAAGGATATACCTTTTTTTTTTTTTTTTTTTTCGTGCGGAAATCCCTTCGGATACCGCCCCGGATATACCTCCGATAATTATTCGTCATGACAACTTCATCTGTAATTGCACAGACAAAACCTTCGGTTTCTCCAAAGAGAGCACCGAAACGTAGCCAGAACACTGATGCTTTTATATCTACGTCGGGCCCATTTAAGGCCCGATAAAAACGTCCATGCAGCTCTTTACTCTTCCATATTTCCTTGCGATCAGCGATGCTAAGTATTACCGGTATGTGCCAGTTCTCTTTAGCCAGAGCGAGAGGAGCCAGTCCGTTGTCTATTGCCACTACATCTCGGTGCACACTCACGTGAACGTTTAGGAAATATTCCCTAAGGTTGCATATCTCACGGTTGTGGAGAGTCTTGGCGTTTAAAAAACCACGACCCCCACACTTCCGTGGGATATACAACCTCATTACTGACGAGCGTGGGTGGTGCATACGATTTGCAGTTAGCAACGTACGGACTTTCCTATCCAGGAGTATACTAAGACTGGCATGACCCAGCCGTTGTAGGCTCGCACCTTGTTACCGCCCGATAAAAGACTTTGAAGTACTTTTTTCAGGCGTCCAAAGAAACGATCCCGCAACGTCTGTTTCATGGCAGCCTCAGTAATACCTAGCGCTTGTGACATACCAAGATATTTATAGGTTTCAGTTGCCGAGAGAAATTTCAGTTGTGTAGAATCTGAAAGTTCAATTCTTTCAGATTCCACAACCCCACCCTTCTTAACATGCATGACTGCACATTTGTCTAGACCAAACTCCATTCTGATAGAATTACTAAAGGTTTCAGTTACCTTAAGTAATTCTACCAGCTGGGAGTCGGTGGGGGCAAATAATTTCAAGTCATCCATGTAAAGAAGATGGGATATAACTTGACCTCCTCTCTGGAACTGATAGCCCAGTCCTGAATTCTCCAGTATTGTACTGAGAGGATTCAGTGCTAGGCAAAATCATAACGGACTCAGGCTATCACCCTGGAATATACCCCTCTCGATCTTTATCGGTACACCATCCCCAAGGACCTGACCACACCCTGGAGAAAGAAGAACCGTCCTCCATTGCCCCATACATTCCTTTAAGAAGGTGCATAGAGTTGTATCAATTTTATACAACTCCAGCACCCTCAACAGCCATGTATGTGGCACGGAGTCGTAGGCTTTCTTGTAGTCAATCCAGCATGTCGTCAGATTCTTTCGGTTACGGCGGACCTGTTGGCTAATGACCATGTCAAAAATAAGGAGCTCCTTCGTACCACGTGCCCCACTTCTACATCCATTCTGAGAGATAGACATTATAGAGTTACTCTCTATGTGAGCTGACAATTTAGCTGTCAGAATGGATGTAAGTCTATATATTGTTGGTAAACAGGTTATTGGTCTATAATTTTTGGGGTCCGTGGTACTATCTGATTTGTAGAGTAGGTGGGTTATGCCTGTAGTCATAAAAGCTGAGAGCGATCCCGATTCGAGTGATGACTGGAACTGTGATGCCAAACAGGCATGTGAGCTGTGGAGCCATTTTAGCCAGAAATTGTGCAGTCCGTCCGGTCCCGCTGATTTCCAGTTTGATAACGAACGGACTGCACTGGCGACATCATTTTCACTAATAACTATTGGCTCCATTGCTTGTATTGACTCACATGACTGCCTGACATCCCGTATCCATTCACCCTCTGTATGACTAACAGGCACCGACCAAATGCTACGCCAGAATGAACTGGTGTCTTTAGCATTGGGTCGGCACATATTAGCCACATCTGAATTAGGTTGCTCCCATCTTCTATAAACCCACTTCTCATCTTTTTGGAACGAACGATTCAAGGTGTATCTATCCACTCTCTTCTTGTAACGTCGTATACGGTTTGCCCACGCATAAACTTTCTGCTTCAGGAAGTCAATGCGCTCCGTGACTCGTAGCAAATATTCACGAGGACTAACATTAGTCCCTGAAAATGCTCGAGCCACGAAACGCATTACCCTCGGGCGTGTATTGCCAGACCTGAAGCAGCACAGCTTGCCAATGAGTGCTCTAGTCTCGGCGATACGACGCTCAATTCTGCATTGCCAGCCAGGCACGGTGGATTTAGGTCGAGTAGCTGTCTCAGTTCCTGAGAATTTCACGCCAGCTACTCGACATACCGTGACCGCCGCACAATACAGAATTGAGTGTGTATCAGTAAGGTCGACACTGGACTCGAAATATTTTGGTAACATCGAGTCTAGGGCACACACTAGCGCTATGTTTTTTCTATGCGTAGGCAAACGCGGTAGCCACGGTCTGTTACTGCTACAAGTGGATCGAAACTCGTGAATCACAAGCTCCAAAGCGCTCCTTAATTTATCATTGTACTGAGTACTTACGATTATAGTCCCGTCATCCGTTACTTCATCATCAGGAGCAGCCTGTGGTGTTTCACTAGTATTAGTATGACCCACAGGTCGTGACGAAGAAGGGTTGACGAGGCTACACTGCACGTCTGAGCGAAGTCTCTCAAGTACGGCGTCATCCAACAAGCGACAGCGTTGTATGGCCCGCACCTGATCCGACAGGCGTTGTGCCGAAACGTTGATAGATGGTTCAAGTTTATTATTATTATTATTTCCTTTATTTCCATACATAAACTTATTAATTATATTTTTAAATACATACAAAAACAATACATACATCTATTTAAAAATATAAAAAACAGTGCTCCACCGGTATCGGGTACAGGGACCAAGCTACCGGTGGTTAGGGCTCCAGAGAAAGGAACTTCCTCACGATGCGCGCCATATCAAGAAGCACAGCCTTCTGCATCTGGCCCTTGACCCAACCGTCTAACCTGAGCCTCTTCAGGTGTTGGTCGAGGCTCTTGGCTATTAAACCGTTCACTGACACGACTATCGGCACAATGATTGCTGAGTCAACACTCCACATGTCGACAATCTCGTGGGCCAAGTCCAAGTTCTTAACTTGTTTATCCTTATCAGCTTTCACGAGATTCTCGTCATGAGGGATGGTAACATCAGCAATCAAAGCTCGGCGTTCGGATCGGTCTATCACCACAATGTCAGGCTTGTTGGCTACAACAGTCCTATCAATGATGATAGATCGATCCCAGTACAATGTGATATGACTATTTTCTAGAACTGGCTCAGGAACGTACCTATAGTACGGCACCTCAACTTCCACAAGGTTGTATTTCAGAGCAAGTCGCTGGTGGATTATCCTGGCTACTTGATTATGTCTGTGCAAGTACTCGCCGTTAGCAAGACGAGAACAGCCGGAAGTAATATGCCTGAGGGATTCACCAGGCTGGTGACACGCTCGACAGATGTCAATTGTGCCATCCCTCATTATATACTTCCGGTAGTTATTCGTCTTGATAACTTCGTCCGCAATCGCACAGACAAAACCTTCAGTTTCCCCAAAAAGGTCACCGAAACGCAGCCAGGACACGGATGCCAGTAGGTCTACTTCGGGCATGTGGAGGGCCCGATAGAATCTACCGTGTAGCTCCTTACTCTGCCATACCTCCCTTCGGCTGTCAGTGCCGACTACTATAGGTCTGCGCCAGTTCTCCTTAGCCAAACCGAGCGGGGTGAGCCCGGTATCTACGTTGACTACATCACGGTGCATATCCACGTTTGACTTAAGAAAATAATCTCTGAGATTGCACACCTCGCGATTATGAAGGGTCTTAGAATTTAAAAATCCCCGACCCCCACATTTCCGCGGGATGTACAATCTCATGACTGACGACCGCGGATGATGCATTCGAAATGCAGTCAACTGAGTCCGGACTTTCCTATCAATGGCATCGAGTTCAGTCTGAGTCCACTTGAGTATGCTAAAGGAGTACATCAAGAGTGGCATGACCCAACTATTACAGGCACGAACCTTGTTACCACCTGACAAAAGACTGTTAAGTACCTTTTTCAGGCGGCCAAAGAAACGTTCCTGTAACATTTGTTTCATCCCGGTCTCATTGATGCATAACGCCTGTGACATACCCAAGTATTTATAGGTCTCAGTTACGAGGAGTGATCTCAGGTTAGTGGAATCAGAGAGCTGTATACCCTGCGACTCCACCACCCGCCCTCGCTTTACATGAATGACTGCGCATTTTTCCACACCAAACCCCATTTTAATAGAATTACTGAAATTTTCGGTAATCTTCAGTAAAGCCATTAATTGAGGATTAGTGTGAGCAAACAACTTCAAATCGTCCATGTAAAGCAGGTGGGATACCATCTGACCCTCTCTTCGTAACCTATAACCTAACCCTGAATTCACTAGTAAAGTACTAAGTGGGTTCAGGGCTAAGCAGAACCATAGGGGACTCAGACTGTCCCCTTGAAAAATACCCCGCTCTATTGTTATCGGCTCGCCATCACCCAAAGCCCGACGACACCCTGGATAGAAAAGAACAGTCCTCCATTGCCCCATACATGTCCTTAAGAAGGTACATAGAGTTGCATTCACTTTATACAACTCCAGCACCCTCAAAAGCCATGTATGTGGCACGGAATCGAATGCTTTCTTGTAATCTATCCAGCATGCTGCCAGATCCTTAGTACGACGGCGAGCTTGTTGGCTAATAGCCATATCAATGAGGAGGAGCTCCTTAGTACCCCGGGCCCCATTCCTACATCCATTCTGAGAGGCACACATAATAGAATTATTATTTATATGATTGTTAATTTTAGCTCTCAGAATGGATGTAAGAAGTTTATAAACCGTTGGCAGACATGTAATCGGTCTATAATTATTGGGCTCCAGAGTACTACCTGTTTTATGGAGCAGGTGGGTAACCCCGGTTGTCATAAAAGCTGGTAGCGTCACAGATTCTACAGCAGATTGAAACTGTGAAGCCAAAAGAGCGTGCGAACTCCGTAGCCATTTAAGCCAGAAATTGTGCAATCCGTCCGGTCCCGGGGATTTCCAATTAGACAGCGGACGGACCGCACAATCTACATCAATGGCATCGATATATATATCTTCCATTTCAGGAATGGACTCGCACGCTCTCTCTACCTCACACATCCAATCACCTTCAATGTGACTAACGGGCACCGACCAGATGCTGCGCCAAAACGCATTTGTGGCTGCAGCCTCCGGCCGTCGCACGTCGTCCACACTTTCATCTGGTTGTTCCCAGCTTCTATATACCCACCTCTGGTCTCTTCGGAACATGCGATTAATGGTAAATCGATCGACGCGTTTTCTGTATCTGCGAATACGGTTTGCCCATGCACAGCCTTTCTGCTTCAGGAAATCAATGCGCTCTGTGATCCGAGACGTATATTCTTGGGGACTGATACCAGTTCCCGCAAACGCTCGGGTCACATAGCGCATCACTCTCGGGCGAGTATTACCCGACCTGAAGCAGATTAGCTTACTGATGACCACCCTTGCCTCGGCCACACGTCGCTCAATCCTGCATTGCCATGCTGGCATGGTAGACTTAGGTCGTATGGCAGGATCTTTATTAGGGAATTTAACACCTGCCATACGACATGCCGCTACAGCAGTACAATACAGGATTGAATGAGTGTCCCCGAGATTTTCGCTATTATCTAGATAACTAGGTAATAGCGAATCAAGGGCGCCCACCAGAGCCATATTTCGTCTGTGTATAGGCAAACGAGGCAGACGTGGCCTGTTATTCAGGGGCATCGATCGATATTCCCGCAACGCACATTCCAAAGCCTCCTTAATCTGTTCATTGTACTGAATACTTACTCCTGTCTCTTCATTCATGACTCACAGGCACTGATGCAGGTGTTGAAGCAGGAGCCGGGGCGGGGGTGACACAGATATTTTGCAAGCATTCTTGCCGTAGAGTCTCAAGTAAGGTTTCATTCAACATGCGATTGCGTTGAATGACCCGCACTTGGTCCGACAGTCGTTGTGACGATGTGTTGACGGAAGGTTCAAGCGCCTGAAACAAAGTAAGCATTCGGGTACGGTACGCACTGAGGTTAGTTCCCCCCTCTGTAGCCGCAAAATATGCCCGCATGACATTTTCGTTTATTGATGGTGTCCATCGCATGCGGTGCACATCACCACCGGCAGCGGGGGCCCTGTTCGAAGCCGGAGGGCGTCGGGGTCCCAAGCAATTCGTTGATATAGGATGATTTTTCAGTTTCAATAAAATACAGTGTATCATAATTTACATTTATTTAAAATAAAACTTATTATATAAATCACATTACAGTCAGCATAATTCGACACACTTAATTTTATTTAAGAGAAATAACAGCTTTCTTTAAAGTCAACAATGTTTTTAGAAAAGGTTATGGTTTGGTTTATATTTCAATATTGCTTTCGAAAAGGTAGTTTATTAATATGTTTGCTTAGGATTACCTAATAAACACGTCACAAAACAAACCAAATAATCATGTAAAACACCTGTTGGTACGAGAGCCCACGGCCAATACCATGTATCATAGCAATACGTCTGAAACTGTATAAAACTGTCCAATTATGATTCTGAACCCGGCTAGGTGTATAAGTAGTAACGGTCAAGGCCGCTTTTTTCTTCACCTCTTCTATTTTGCTTTCAATGTCTCCAGGATTCTGAAAAAGGTAAAAACCATTATATATTGCAAAAATGATAACACTATTTAATTATATTCTTTAAATACTAAAAGATGCTTTTAGAAATTAATAAAGTTTAATTCATTTTTTTTTAATCGAGCTTTTTAACTAAACTTAAAAAAATCATAAATCGATGAATGAAAATATAGGTACCTATCATGATTTTATGTGATTTTTTTATTTACGACCTATCTATACATAACAATAAAACAATAAATTCGTGACTGTACATTTTATAAAATTATGATAGATTGTGGACTATAACGCACACGCTAATCTCCAAAAAAAATACACTTACCTGAACTTCTATTAAGAAATTCTCAATGCACTTCAATGTGGAGAATTTTCTGTGTTTATTCAATCTACCTTTTGGGAGAATTAAGTAGCACAGCTTATTACACAGCATACAGTTATTTCCTCTGGCACTTTTTGATCTGTAATATTCAAACAGATGTTTATAATCTTCATAGTTAATCAATCGGGCCTAACAGATAAGAGAAGTTTATGGTAAGTCTGAATCCAGTCTGGATCGGGTTACCAGTATTAGGGGTACTAAACCAAAATAAGTCCATAGGTTACATAAAAACAATCATTGACACTCGACAAAATGTATGGAACAATTAAAAGGTTGGCCCAATAGTAAAAGTACTTTATAATCATTATGGGTGCAATGGATCCTTTTCGGCTTAGTATCTACCCTAAAGACCCATAACCCTGTATTAATGAACAAACATAGGTACTTTCATTCAACACTATTTACTCTTATTCATACTGTGTAATAAAAATGAATTACCATCATTAGGCTGCTGCATAACACTCTCATAGATTGATGACAGTGTGTCATCTTTTGCTTCACCATATTTAACACTGATGACTTTGTTTATGAACCACTTCCAATTTTTGATGAAGGATGCTGATCTCTCCGGGTAGAGCTTATCAAAATCCAGATTTATCTAAAAATAACCAAGTAGCTTATTAAAATAGTATGTAATAATTCTTTTATCACTTGTTAGTTGTTAACCCGTCATGATTTTCAAAACAATGCAAATAATGATCTACCTACTTCTAAGCCATCTGCCAAATTTCAGTTACATAGGTCTTATGGGTTTCGAGATTTCGCGATGATCAGTGAGCTAGTCTTATATAAGAATTTATATCTATAATTATATGTAAAAATGAACCCTTATTTTCCTTGGACACTGCATCACGCGTGAACGGCTGGACCAATTTCAATAATTATTTTTAGTTGGATAGTCATTTTATTGAGGAAGGCTATAAATCATACTACTTAAGGGAGCAGAGCAGTAAACATAAATGTCAACAAAACCGGAAACAACAAATATGAAAACTAAGGGGGATTTTGTTTTTGGAAATGGGGAATGTGGGATTGGATTAGGAAGTGTGCGAGATTAGGAGTGTGGGAGTATGGAAGTTTGGGAGTAGGTAAGTAGCTATGGGAGTCTGAAAGTATGAGGGTATGAGAGATTGGTAGAATGGGAAAATGGGAGTCCCCTGATCGCATAGTTTTAATTACTTGCCAATTTCAATGTTATTAATACAATGTGTTTTAATGGGAAGAATCGACCCGATTGCAGACTATGACGCAATTCTGATTTACCTATACTTATGTCAAATGAATTGAAATACCTTTCATAATGTTTTCCAATCTCAAAATAATTTAGAAATTTATGCAGCTAATTAAACTACACACAACATCATTGAATCTAAGGCAAAAGGGTCAGCTAGTAGATTATAAAGATAAATCAGTATTATGATTAACATACCAAGGCATCACTCCTTGGGTCATTCAAAATTTCCCACTCTTCAATAAAAGCTGCAACATTGTTGTGATCAGAATTTCTCCTGATATCAAAAGTTTTTATCCAATACTCTATAACTTCACTCCATGGCTCTGTGTTGTTTTTCAGAAAAAACAGTGCAACCTCTGTAAAATTAATTACTATTTTAGCCGAAATGGATGATAAAATATTTAATAATTGGGATGAGTTACTAAGATACAATATTACAAAAAAATAGGTACTCTACTGAGAATTACTGGTGTCACTTCATACTGCTTATATTTAGGTTTGTAGATCTTTATTTTAAGAAAAAAAAAATCTGATTAATAAGAGATATGTAGCTCAGGCTGAACACACTAATTCGTTTTTTGAAGTGCCACTATGAGATGCAAGACTTATCCATCCACATGTAAAGCGCTCAGTGCCTCCAAGAAAAACTAAAACCCAACTGCAATAATCAAGGCCAATGACATTCCTTATGTGAATGTTGCAGCAAAATAGCTTAATCAATAATCAAAACAAGAATTAGTAACCTTCTTCTTCTAAGTTCGTTAAAATACTAGATAATCCTTAATCTAAATAAATTCTAAAAAAACTAATAAACAATATTTTACCAAATATATATAAATAAATATTGACAGTAAAAAATTTCTTTATATCAATTTAAGACTAAAATAGCATTTTGAACCACTGCACCGAGCACTCCTAGTTTCTTTGATGAATCTTGCACCTATTTCTTTGCTCAATATCGAGGTATGTAACTACTTCTACTTTTCTAAGTAGTACATACTATGTACGTAAAAACTATTAGATAACCTGTCAGTTCTTCATATTTTTTTTTTAAGGCAGGTCTCCTCTATGTCTGTGGTTTTTCTTTTTCTTTCACCTGATTTATAAAGTGTGTTACGAACTTTGTCAATTAACTTTCCCTTGGCAAACGATGGTTTGCCTGAAATGCTTTCTCTTTATTTATGGGTGGTACAAAATATGTATCAGTATTTTCACTCGGAAATATAGATATTATTTTGGCAGTTAAGAAGTTGTACTCTTCATAAGTAATTTTACTGAAATAGGTGATTACAAAAAAATAATTAAGAACTGCTGTGAAAATGACAATTTGTTCTGCTTTTTAATACAATAAATTTGGATTAATACAATTCATAGAGACTCAAATTACGTTAACATAAAAAAAAAAAAATATATAAAATAAATACTTACTGATTTATTATGCGTGTGAAGAGATGTCTAATGATGATATCGGTTAGTTGATTGCGGTGCTTGTTGGTCAAGATATTTGTTGTAGAATAAAAATTCAGAATACTGTTGCCACATGGTGTTATTGTGAGCAACGTCCGTAGGTCAAAGTCAGGAAACTCTGGTCGGGCATTCAATTTTGTACTTATTATGTCTTGCAAGTCATTTAAGTCATCGTCATCTACATTAGTGGAGATACTGCTACCTGTCGCCGTAGTAGCCTAAAACATTGGTTTTTTAAATTAAAAATGCATAATTATGTAGGTATTTAACATTTTAAAATGTTATCACTGATCTTACATTAGTTTGCAAATATAACAATTGTTAAATTACAAATTAAATAAAAGTATGTAATAAATAGGAATTAGGTGCTTACAGTGCTGGTTAAATATTCATCAATTTTGTTTTTTAACTCTATCCTTAAGCCAATCTGGGGGCATAATTCTCTTAGGATGGATTCTGTTATGAGAGACAACTGTTCTATTTTGATATTATTTTCTGAAACAAACTATATTATGCTAATAATACAACACAGACATGTTTGTTTGACAGGGGTAAGGCATTGTCCTACGTAGGCGATTCAAATCGAACAGAATTGCGCAGCGATTCGATGTGATTTCACACGAATCCAATGCGAGCATTCAAACAACCGCCACCGCGTCAATTGCGTGAAAATATCAAACCAAGAAACCCACTCATCGCGTTCGCTTCGAATCGCGTCGCGCTGAGTCACGTAGGCCACTTCAATACCTACCTACGTACGTAGGTGCAATTTGTTGTTTTCGCGCCGCATGGCCCGGTTCGCGTTCGCTTCATAATCGCTCAGCTCGGCCTTTGGGTGATCAACAGAGACAACACAAAACAAAAACGGTTCACGTGTAATGGCGTACCTATATATATTATAGGTATAAAATCCCTATTACCCTTGGTCACGCCATCACACGTGAACATATCGAACGGCTGGACCGATTTCACAAATTCTTAAGTGGATATGCATAATAATTTTATTCTTTACGTTTGAAATTCAATATGATATCTTCTGGTAGTTGCCAGTCTCTCAAAAGTGCCTGAATGGTAAATGTTTCCTCCATTCTTTAAGCAATAATATAGTAGTCTGAATGAAATCGTGCAGTTTAAAAAGGCAAAACGATCAATCACGAAGTGCGGCTTCGACATACAAGTACCTTTTTATTTTTATTTTATATATTACCAGCGGGGGTGGTTATGTGTAATTTCAAATTCCCGTTATGCCTCTTTTTTTTCCGTCAAAAATCCATTAATTGTTTTTTATTCCGTCTATTAATTCCGACAAATAACAGAAGCTATACATCATTCTTGATATTTTTTAGGGTTCCTTACCTTTTTTTTTTCTTTTTTTATCGTGCGGAAATCCCTTCGGATACCCCCCCCGCCGGCCAGCGGAGGCGGTTATGTCGGGCTTGCACCGACTAAAACCGCACGCCGTCTCGGGTCTTCAGACGCCGGGGTGTAAGGTTACCCATAGAGCATATCCCTCGCACCCCGGCTGACCCTGGGCCATCTCACCACTAACAGCATCGCTCATCCTGTCTGCTCTGAAAGCAGAGGAGTACGGAGAGCGATGTGTTCCCGCCACGTTGGGTATTGGCCGACGATCAATACCAACCCTATGAAGGGGTGAAGGGGAAGCCATTGACCGCCGCCCAGGGTGTACCGGCCGCTCCGATTCCGTTCCCCCCGGACAGCAGCGGGATCGGAATCGGAGCGACATTCGAGGAGGTTACCCAACACACACCCCAGGGTTCCGTACCTCAAGGGGGAAATGCGGAACCCGTATAGGATTTTTTGTTTCCATCAAAGTAGATAGGTACTTAAGTTATTAAAATATGTAATCAAAATCATCATTACTTTCCGTGCCCGGTGTTATAGCCGCATTTATGGGAGCTGTAGAAGTTGAAGACCGATTGTAGTAGTAGTGTATTGTTGAAGAATAATAATACCGAGACGTTCCCTTTGAAAACTGAGATACCTCGCTTCGCTCGTTACAGTTGTTTATCTAAATTAGCAAAATCCGAAATAAGACAAGCATCCGGAATGCTTGTCTTCTTATATATACATACCACTGGGCCACCCCATCTCTTCTCATGCGGTGTCGTACAAGACGACTAAAGGATAGGGCTGTAATATCAGACAGATATATACAGCCCAGACTCAGCCTCAGGTGCATGGTTCGAGTCGATAATAGTGCCCGGAATACGGCAATAGGCTCGCCCCCTATGACGTGGGACCGAATATAATGATTGGTGAAATGTAGGTGTTAATTCACCTCTGCGTAACCCTCCGAGGATAAAGTCGTGATTAGGTACATGTATGTATATAATACATATATAGTGCAAAATGCATCATGCAATATAGCTGTGTGATTGTGTAAAAAAATCATAATACACTGTCATACAAGCGTATCTTATATTCCCTTTTTATTTAAATCATTGTTTTCAGTCAAGACATTTTCTTTTGGATAACAATGGTACAAATAATAATCAAATCTGGTCAAATTTTAATACAATTTGGCAACACTGATCATCACACCTAAACTGCCATAATAACCATTCACCACTTCCGGCTACTAAAGTCAAGAATAAAAAATTTGATTTGAGAAACGTTTTCTTAACTTAATAATCACCTTAGATTTGCTTTGATAAAAATGCATTTTAAACGGAGATCATTATTATTGATTGCAACGACCTACCTATCAACCTTTATTTAACGTTAATAGTCAAGTAAACATTTGCGGATTCCGATTGAAGTCAAGAATTTAGGACTCTTAATTTGAAAAACGTTTTTAGAACAAAGAAACACTACTCTTGCTTTGACAAAATGTATTTTAAATGGAGAAATTATTATTATTGAGGAGAGAAAATAATTGATTGATTGATATTTTTATACCTAGGTTACCTTAATTATGAGACATTGCACCTTAGAGTATACAAATGAAGAAAACATTATCTCAATAATTGTAAAAAAATAACGTTTCTTAAACATTTTTAAGGGTTTGGATCAATAATTATACATTTTATTGGTTGAAATTTGAAGTAATTATCTTAAACTAGCCAACCCGGCTGGCTTCGCCCTTGGCATGTTTTAAGCCCCCGTTGCACCCCTTTAACCATAATTATATGCACGGAATTTTGTAGTTTTCAGATAATGTATGGGAAACTGCCGGATTTGTTGACATTTATGAATACTGCTTCACTCCCTTGGGTAGTAGCGTGATGTTATATAATTTCCTACGTATTACTCTACTCTATGTTAGGTAAATACCCTATAACCTTCATCGATAAATAGATTACTCAACACAAAAATAATTTTTCAATTCGAACCTGAGATTAGCGCGTTCAACCAAATATTAGTATACATTAAGAGGATTTTCGAACTCTTGTTTGGAAATTGAATAGAAGTGACGACGGTCTACTAATATACCTGACATGTTTATCTGATAACATACAGATAAGTATATAAAAGAACACTGATCTGGCTTAGCTTATGTGATGATCGTGAAGTTCCTAGTGAAAAACTAATAGCGATGCTGTCTGTAAACGATAAAATGTATAAAAAAACAGTAGGAAGTTATCATGTTTAATGTCCAATATCTTTTGAACCGGTGCTTTATATGACTTTATAGATATCATATAAATACTGTTAAAAAGTTATCGTATGACATAGAGCTGCAATTTGGGCATTGGACTTTCAGCTACATACTAATATGGGCATGGTGCTTTCAAACGTTAATATATATATTGGATTAAAAAATGGGTTATTCTTGAATTTATAATAAGTTTCTTGTTGTGATACAAATAGCTGTATTGAATTAGACATTTTGATAATATTTGAATTAAGTACATATTTTTTTGCATTAAGATGACTGTTGTTGAAAGAAGAATTGTGTTGTTTAAATCAAGATAACATTTATTTGGTAAGGTAGAATTCATATTTGTTGATTCAAACCCTTAAAAATTGTTTAAATAAGAAACGTTATTGTTTACAATTGAGATATGTTTTCTTTGTTGAATACAACAGAGTTTTACTGTAAAACCAACGTCTCTAAACCGAAGAAAAAATTGACTACGCAAACTATTTTCAGTTAAAAGGTCGTTTCTTCGTTCTAGACAGTTTTTTTTTTCAGTAGAGATTCTGCCACTATCATTTTAAATATTTAATTATTCTTTAATTGATAATTGTGAGCCTCTCTAACGGATAATAATTTACTTGATTGGGTAGAATTTGTAGTTTTGAAGCAAATCTAATGCCTCTTAACTTGAGAGAACCAGCTCAAATTTCAAACAATAATATATATTTTGGATTAAAAAATGGGTTATTCTTGAATTTATAATAATTTTCTTGTTGTGATACAAATAGCTGTCTTCACTTAGACATTTTGATTATATTTGAATTAAGTACATACAATTTTGCATTAAGATGACTGTTGTTGAATGAAGAATTGTGATGTTTAAATCATGATAAAATTTATTTGGTAAGGTAGAATTCATAATTATTGATTCAAACCCCTAAAATTATTTAAAAAAGAAACGCAATTGTTTATATTAAGATATGTTTTCTTTGTTGAATACAACAGTGAGTTTTACTGTAAAACCAACGTCTCTCAACCGAAGAAAAAATTGACAACGCAAACTATTTTCAGTTAAAAAAAATTTATTTCGTTCTAGAATGTTTTTTCAGTAGAGATTCCGGCACTATCATTTTAAATATTTAATCATTCTTTAATTGATAATATTCAGGCTCTCTAACGGATTACCATTTGCTTGATTGGATGGAATTTATAGTTTTGAAGCAAATCTAATGCCTCTTAACTTGAGAGTACCAGCTCAAATTTCAAACAATAATATATATTTTGGATTAAAAAATGGGTTATTCTTGAATTTATAATAATTTTCTTGTGATACAAATAGCTGTCTTCAATTAGACATTTTGATTATATTTGAATTAAGTACATACATTTTTGCATTAAGATGACTGTTGTTGAATGAAGAATTGTGATGTTTAAATCAAGATAAAATTTATTTGGTAAGGTAGAATTCATAATTATTGATTCAAACCCTTAAAATTATTTAAAAAAGAAACGCAATTGTTTACAATTGAGATATGTTTTCTTTGTTGAATACAACAGAGAGTTTTACTGTAAAACCAACGTCTCTCAACCGAAGAAAAAATTGACAATGCAAACTATTTTCAGTTAAAAAGTTGTTTTTTCGTTCTAGAATGTTTTTTTTTTCAGTAGAGATTCCGGCACTATCATTTTAAATATTTAATCATTCTTTAATTGATAATATTCAGCCTCTCTAACGGATAACCATTTGCTTGATTGGATAGAATTTATAGTCTTGAAGCAAATCTAATGCCTCTTAACTTGAGAGTACCAGCACAAATTTCAAACAATAATATATATTTTGGATTCAAAAATTGATTATTCTTGAATTTATAATAGTTTTCTTGTTGTGATACAAATAGCGAAAGAAAAATAATTCTTGTTCCGATAAACCTTTTTTTATACTTATCTTAAGTATAAAAGTTTTTTATGTCAAGTCTTCAATTAGTCAGAATGACAATTCGTAAAGAGTTAAATCAAAATAATTAGAATTCTACACTTGAGGGCAAAGATGGCTTGACTCGAAACAATCTGTCTTAATGTAAAGAAATAAATTGAGAATAATTCTGTTTATGTTGGAGAGAATCATGTTTATTCATTTAAGATATTATTATTAGTTCAAGTAAATATTTACTTAGAATTAAACAATATGTCTGAGACAAAAATTATTCTTGGATTAAAACTTCGCCCGAGCCCATTTTTTTCCGTGTACCTTCCTTCATCCTCTGCTTTTTTTTTTAGAATTCTGACAAGGTAAATTTTTTCCTTAAAATGGCATTTGCAGAACAGTCGGTCTTGGGTCTTCTTCTAAACCAGTTTTCTTTACTATTACTGGAGCGTAGAGGCTTTGCAATAGACTATTTTAATGTTTTAGGGGTCCAATTTGCCCATGCCCCCTTCGGCTCATAATTATTTTACTCAATCTCCTAGACAGAACACCAATCTTATTAATGACTCATTTTGCTGCATTTGAATTTCAATAATAATTTAAATTGCAGCATACAATTTTTTTTTATTTAACGTTATTTATTTATTGAAACTATATCTTACAATTAATGGCCTATGGACGCAGCAATATCTACCATTTGGATGAAACGGATGGCACAAGTTAGTGGGATTGAGTTACTGTACAATCAAATACTAATTATTATTTATGGTTTATTATACATTATTATAAATCTACATATATACCTACACACATAATATATATGTATTGTTATGTCATACCGTCTAAGTATTACATACATCATCATCTGCCTGGCCTTGTCCCTATTATTTGGGGTTCATTCAATGAAGTGTAAAAATATATATATAAATATTATTATTATTCTAAAAAAAAAAGATATGTTTATGTCTATGAATAAATAGTTAAAAATTTCTATACTAAGATTATAATTTACCTTTTCTTCCTCTGGGGCATTATGAAGTATGTGTTCTTCCACTAGTGCACAGCTCTCTACTGGGACAGAGAGTTAGCGCGCTTCAAGTCAGATCCCGTTTCCTGAAAAAAATATCATAATTTTATCTTCTGAAATATGTCATTTATATTAAAACTAACACTATATAAACACTTCATACATTACTCTCAGGTGCATCACAATCATATAAATTAGACAATCCTTCGAGGGCCGGTCCCAGTACAGCTTCAACTATTTGATTGTCATTTGCCGGAGGCAGCTGCGGTCATCCACCACCTGCACATGAATATACTTTCATTATTAATAAAATGTTGATCCTTGCTTACATTTGATCATGTTACTAAATAGTTAGTTTTTATTTTGCAATGTGATATATTAAGTTTTGAGGTTGAATGAGGTATACCTACCCATTACACAGTGAGAGGACTAGACACATAATATTACTAACAAAACGAAAACTAACACATAATCCCTAATAAATTATATGAAAACATTAATATTTTCTAAAGCACCAACCTGTCATAAACATCTCCTTCTTGCGCTGGGAAACTTGTTTCTTTGTTGCTTTTTTAATATTTTCCCAACATGTTTTTAAGTTTTTTGGTGTCCTATTGCATTCAGTACAAATGCTATTGAATTCGTCTGGTAACCGTGACCAACCAACGGCTTTTTGGGCATTTGTAGTCGTGTCTGTCCGTTTATTTTCCATAATGTTCTTGTACTTCATTACAAGCTCCGACAAAATACTCTTCTCGTTGTTGCTAAAATTAGCCGTCCGCTTTTTGGTATTATCCATATTTAAGATAACTCGTATTAATTCTTTGTGAACTTATAATTGACTTCGACGCAGAAGTTCAAACAAAAGCACCACGTGTAACTGACACTGGCATTACAGCTAATTAATTCTGTGTTATCTACAGCAGGTGACATTCCAACAGTTTTGTTATCGTAAAAATCTGGGTTGCCGGTTTGTCACATTCTGATTTGCCGTATTTTATGGGAAAAATTACTAAAATGCCGTATATAATTTAAAAATGTTTATTCCTCATTTATTTCTTCTCCATAAAGGTTTCTTATCGTTTCTATAACTTCAGATTCATGTTTATCTAGTGTGTATTTGTCCTTGCTTCTCATTTTGTCACACATGTCGCGCGACACCTTAAACTTCGTACAGTTCCCTTGATTTTGAATAAGTTGTCTTGCTAATAGAGTTTTATTTACAGTCGATGTCATTAACTTATTTCGCATCTTGGTCTTCATGTTGTTCACTTGGCTGAATATCCTTTCACAATCTACATTACTGTGAGGAAGACATAGAACGTCTAGAGCAAACTTCGCTAGAGTTTTGCAGTCGGTTGTGCTAAGGATCTTTTCCCAAAATTCTTGAGCTTTCCAGGTGCCGATGTCTAAGTTCGAAAATTTGTTGACATCGGGTAAAAGTCTCCACTCGTCATCGATTTTTTGGAGGTCATTTTCAATTTTGACTATACGTGGTAGATTCTGGGTTAGTGGCAACATTGACGGGAAACTCTCTCTATTACTGTGGCGCACAGCTTCTTCAGGTGACAGATATTTGAGGAGCGGAAGTATTTCATTGGAAAAATCATAGCGCTTCCGAATTTCCTTGCAGCCTGTTACAAGAAAGTCGCGGCAACGAGTATAAAATTCAGCCAGAAGCACTTTTTGCTGCACGATATTAGTTTTTTGAACTTCTTGCATGATTTTAACACCCAAATACATTTGTGGTAGGAAAAATCGTGTATTTTCTGGGTCAATCGAGCATATTTCAGTTTGATTAACGTAGTCTTTAGTCATGTAACATTGCAATAGATCTTTGTAAAGCAGTTTCATACTATCATCCAGTTCTATCAGTCTAGAATCTGTTCCTTGGAAATACTCGTTCATCTTCACAAATTTGGGTAGTATCCATTGTAAAAATAGGACATAGAGTTTTACAAAGTCGTCGTTTAACTCACGATGGATTAGCTCAGCGACGACGGTGCGTTCTTCTAGCCACTGGTGGCTAAAAAATAATTTCAGGCTATCCCATTGCTCTATCAGCCTATTTATTACAGATAACAGTGATAGCCATCTGGTTTGCGACGGGTGTAGTAATTTATGGATTTTTGTATTCATAAATTCTTGAAATTCAATGTATTCCGATTGTCTCTTGGCACTATGTTTGAAAAATGCGTACACGTTTCTTGCTAAATCCTCACAACGCCTTGGAAGTTTTTTACAAGCTTCATTGGCGCATAAATGCATAGAGTGACATATGCACTTAAATATTTGTATTCCTGGCAATTCGGCACGTAAACGACTGGCAACTGAGTTGTGAGGACCCATCATGACATTGCAGCCATCCGATGCAAAGCCGATTATATTATCTAATGGCACACCACGTTGAGTAAATGTTTCTATGATTGTTGTATATAGCGCTTCAGCTGTACATCCTCGTGAAGATGACGCCCCTTCAGATGTTTTTTTGTCGTGCAAAGTTTCCAATTGCCATAAGCAAGCAATATTTTTTTTGCAATCTTTGTCGTAATATCTGACAAGGATGCATATTGTCTTTGTTGTGGAAATGTCCGTGGATTCGTCGGCAAGTACGCTACATTTTTGGTGTTTTAAAATATTTTCTAGGTATTCTTTCTGGCTTGACTGTTGAAGTTGCTGTACATTTGCCTCTTTTTATCGCCAAATCAGCTGCTATTTTAGAGTCTAGGAAACATGATTTTAGGACCTCTGATAAATGATCCATTGCCAAGAAAGAAATGATATGCTCGGCCACAAATGCAACGAGTTTTATTTCGGCTTCCACGACAAGGGTGTTTGTGTCCTTTTCACGTGGTTTAAAATAAGCACTAAGAGATTTTGTAGAAGATGAAGCAAGTGTCTTTTTTTATGTTGGTTATTGTGCACGAAACAAATAGACTATAGACAAATGTGCCAGTGACACGTAGGTTAAGTAAGCGTGAATATAACGAGTAAATTATGAAAATGTTAGATTTACGTAAATTAAAACGTAATTATGTAATAACTTTGATATTAAGCTAAGATAAATAGCTTACTACTGTTAGGAGTTAGTTTTCTGAGTAATTAAGTATGTTAGAGCCAAATTTAATAAAGAAAGTACATTCCCCGAAAATCATAATTGCAAATATAATTACGTAAATGCATTACTCAGAATCTAACATAACTTCGTATAAATAGGAAATACGACTTTGTATACTAGTATGTAAGTTTAATTACACCCCGCGACTGCCTCCCACGCCGTAAGAAGCGAATATGCGCTCCCCCGGCTGGTGCCATTTTATTATATAGTAGCTCGCGGGAGGCAGGGCCCATATATAAGTCTGAGGGGTCAATCCGCCCGTCATTCAGTAGCCCGACGTCGCACGGTACAGATGTAAGTACCTATCGTCGTGCAAGTCTTATTGCTACCAATGTACATATATGCTATGTGATTGATATGTAAAACATAAGTTCTATAAATAAATGGAAATGCGGAGGTGAGGTAATTTGGATCGCGGGCCAGCACTACAAAAGACTATAAAAGCAGGGACCATTTGTTAGGAAAATTATGGACATTGGGCAACAAGTAGACAACAAGAGTCTCTCAAGGAACAAGGAAGCTCAACAGGAAGTAGTAGATCAAGAGTAGTGCTGGGCCAAGTACATCCAATGCCTCACTGACGTCAATGAAGTCCACCCATCCAAGTGTTTCATTCTTCGACTCACATCCAACAAATACAGTCCACTGAAGGCGACCGCGAAGTAGTGGCAGTCTATTTGGAACCTTATCAGGTCATAGTCTGTTACGAACCACGGTCCTTAACAGTTATTGGTCACATGTCGTCGCAAAGTTGAAATTTCACACGATAAATTAACGTCGCATACGGTGCACTTTGCCTTATACAGATCATCTTCAACAGGGGCAATCCAGTCTTTGAAAACATCGTCACTCTCCCACTGTTGTCGATATTTTTGTTTTATGTGTTTACCCTTTTTAGTCTTTTTTGGCGAAGAAGGTCCTTCAGAGTCACAATCACTCATGTTATTAATTTAAATCACAAATAAACACTAAGTAATTAATGAATTATTTATCTCAAAACCGTAACAAACGAATGAGCTTGAGTATTATGTTTGAGCTATTCAGCAATTCGACTCATAGATTCAAAGATAAACCCAATTCCTACTTTAGTTCAATACGTTGTCTCTTTTATTTTTAACTAAAGCAAAGGAGATGGCACTATACGACGATATGAACTTAGTTGCGAGTCGGGATTTCCCCGGCCATCGGCTGTAAGTGGCACGTTTAAAAACGTTTCGTTCCATACGTTTCGCTGCGCTGCGCGCTGGTTAAAAAACGTTTCGTTTCACTTAAAGCCATTTGCCGTATTTTTTGATACGGCATTGAAAGGACTGCCGTATACCGTATTTTGTGAAAATAAAACGTGGATTACCGTATATTACGGCAATTGCCGTATCAATAACAACACTGCATTCCAAGCTCATGACATTTAGTGTTGCCACTTCTTAAACCCGGAAAACCCTCAGGTGTCGTCTCCTCATATCGACCCATTGTGTTGTCTTCTGTTCTCTTGAAAATTGCCGAACAACTAATAAAAAACCGCTTAGAATGGTTTCTAGAACATAACGGTATGTTATCAAATACGCAATATGGCTTTAGAAAAGGTAAAAGTACTATAGACTGTTTAAGTATATTGATTTCTGACATAAATATTGCTTTTGCAACAAATAGATCACTTGTTGCTTGTTTCATTGATATTAATTCAGCTTACGACAATGTAGAAATTCATATTTTAGCTCAGAAACTAAATACGCTTGGTATCCCCTCTATTTTCACTAACTTTATTCTTCGCATTTTTTCCGAAAGATATATTAGTATACGAACAGAAAATGGAGAACTGTCGCGCACTGTACGCAAAGGCTTGCCAC
This sequence comes from Cybosia mesomella, assembly GCA_946251805.1. Taxonomy (NCBI): domain Eukaryota; kingdom Metazoa; phylum Arthropoda; class Insecta; order Lepidoptera; family Erebidae; genus Cybosia; species Cybosia mesomella. The sequence goes on from OX276411.1 coordinate 13,557,547, forward strand.
AGGGTTCTCCGTTAAGCCCATTACTGTATAACGTATATACCTATGACTTAGACAAAATCATAGGTTCTTGTAAGATTCTCCAGTATGCGGATGATATAGTATTATATTGTTCCCAAGATAATATCAATAGCTCTTGTAAATTACTCAATTCCTCCTTAATAAGTATCAGTAATTGGCTCACAACAAATGCACTCAGCGTATCCCCGTCTAAAAGTTGTGTTATTCTCTTTTCTAAAATGCGATTTCCTTTCCCCATTGATATAAGATACGATAATATTTCTATTCCTGTCCATAGCAACTTTAAATATTTAGGCGTGGTCCTAGATTCTAAACTTACAGGTGTGGCTCACTGTGAATACATTTTAGGTAAATGTGAGAAAAATCTCAACATTTTGAGATGTTTAGCGGGGGTTTGGTGGGGTAATCATCCCTTTTATTTAAAATTAATTTACAATGCAGTTATCAGAAGTGTGTTAGATTACGGCACCTATTTATTGATACCAGGCAGTGTAAGCTCTTTTCGTAAATTAGACATATTACAAAATAAAGCCCTCAGAATAATAGCCGGCGCAATGAAATCGTCTCCAATCAATGCCTTAGAAGTAGAGTGTGGGATCCCACCTTTAGCTCTGCGTAGACACTTTCTAGCAGACAAATTCTTTAATCGCTGCTTATAATATCAACATCACCCCGTCATCCTTGCTATGAAATCACTAAAAGAGCTGTGTATTGCAAATCGCCTTCAGGCTACTCTTCCCTTACTTTTAAATAGTTACCTCAAATCCCAATCACTTTCCGCTCCGGTTCATAATACTCCTATACTTCCAGTTTTTAGCAGTCGTTTAAAACCATTATTACTTTCTCCAAATATCTTTCCAGACATAGGTGTATATAAATCTGATATCAATCCTGATATCCTTCTAAAACAAATAATTGACGATCGGTGGAGTGGCTGGCACGAATTATATACGGACGCCTCAAAGCTTAACCAATCGGGCTGCGTTGGTGTTGGTATATTCCACAAGCAATACAATGTTATTCAGAAAGTTAAATTGCCCTGTCAGTCCTCAGTCTTTACGGGTGAATGTTATGGCCTGTTTAAAGCTGTGGAATATGTACTGTTAGCAAAATAAAAAAATATATTAATTTTCACTGACCCTAAAAGTTCTCTTCAAGCATTAGAAAAATTTCCCTTCAGCAGCTCTCTTTCAAATATTATATATTCAATAAGAATACTTATGCATAAATGCATAACAAAAGGATTTAAGATTAACTTTATTTGGATTCTGTAGTATTATAGTAAAACACGTTATACATATACTTGAATCTGGTTTATTAAGTATTCTTACATTAAGCAATACAACTAGATACAGAGTTACACTGGTTACACGTGCGCGCCATTTTGCCAAAGCCCTCTGTCAAGATCTATATGACATTTTGTTCAGGAACTGATACAACATCTTCCCTTTTTTATTTTTTAAATAATAACAATACTTGCTTATATGCTAATTCAACAATGAGCAAAACTAATAGTATTTAAAGTCAAATATAATCAAATATAATCATTCATCCATTTAGGTTTATTTTTATTTCTATTACTTCCCCTTAATACCTCTCCATTATCACAGTCCTCAAGAGCATCATTGTCAGCATCTGCATCCACACTAGCTTCGTCATCATGGAACTGATCATTTTTACAATTAATTTTATTTTCTACATTGATAGGCTGATCTTTAGGAACGCTATTCTTAGTTACTACAGGCGTTATATCTGGAGGGGGGCTGCGGCCGCGCTATCGCGGCTGATGCCCAACGTTAAGGGACCCAACGCCCCCACTAGGATACTGTACCTGGGGATCGTGCGAAGCATGGCCCTATACGGGGCCCCCGTATGGGCGGAGACTCTGGCGGCCCGCAACGTAGCTGTTCTTAACAGTCCGTTAAAGGCGATGGCCGTCAGAGTCATCAGGGGGTATCGCACGATCTCCGTCGAGGCGGCATGTCTCCTAGCTGGAACCCCTCCATGGGACCTGGAAGCGAGAGCCCTTGCGCTGCTGTACCAGTGGCGCAAGGAGGCGCTGGAGCGGGGCCATAGGCCGGAGCCCCGAGAATTCAGGGCTCAGCGGTCCCTGCTCCGCCAGGAACTCATGGAGACATGGAGGGTGCGACTTGGGCACCCAAGGTGGGGGGAATCCACCATTGCGGCGGTGAGACCGATCATGAAGGAGTGGTTGGAGAGGGACCATGGGGACCTCTCCTACCGGATGTGCCAGATGGTTACCGGACACGGGTGTTTCGGTAAGTATCTGTGGCGCATCCACCGGGAGACAACGCCGCAGTGCCAGCACTGCGAGGATCCTGGCGAAGACACGGCGCTCCACACGTTGGTGGAGTGCCCTGCGTGGGCGAGTCAACGCCGGGATCTCGTTGCGGTCCTGGGCGTGGACGTTCTCTCGTTGGACACCATGGTGAGGGCCGTGGTCTCCGACGGGAGCAAGTGGCACGCCGCCGCCTCTTTCTGCGAGCAGGTAATGCGCGCGAAAGAGACGGCGGAGAGGGAGCGGGAAAGAACCCTGCCCCCCGAGTTTCACAGTCTGCGGCGAGGACGCCGCAGACTCATCTACGCCCGGGACTACCGACCTCCATGATCGGGGCCTGAGGACGGCAGTTGGCCGACTCGCCGTCCTTACAGAAGCAGGCCGTGGCGGAGGCGTGTCGTGTGTGCCCTACACACGCCTGCCAACTCACCGAAGCGGGATAAAACCCGACCCCACCAGGCGAGGCCGCGGTGGCGGCCAAAGTCCGCCGGCAACCCTGGGGTTATCCTTTCGAGGGCTTACCCGGGGTGCCCGGCAACGGACACTTGGGGAGGACACCGTGCGGTTTTAGTCGAGACACGACATAACCACGCTGGCCAGCGGGGGGGTAGCCGAAGGGATTTCCGCACGTAAAAAAAAAAAAAGGCGTTATATCTGGGACCAAGACATTCTTAGATACTGGTGATTCATTCATATCATCTACCGGATTAACTGCAACTCTGGCATGGGGAGCAGGAATTAAATGCCATCTATTTCTACGATATACTCCCTTTTCTGTGTCTACTATATATGATCTAGGTTGAGAAGCTTTTTTTATAATAATACCATACTGTCTTAAATCTATTATCCAAACTTTGTCATTTACATCTAATTCTGCTAAAATTCTAGTTTTATGTTTTTTGTTATAATAAGTATGTATTTTATTCTTTTTTAATATCTCTTTGTGTTTAAATTGCTTTTTAGATTTTACAATTTTTTCTAAAGACTCTGGTAATCTTGGTAAATTATCTCTTAATTTTCTATTGAACATTAGTTCTTCAGGACTAAATCCTGAATCTAGAGGAGTGTTCCTATAAATTAAAAGACCTAAATTTATGTCAGAGTTCTTTTTCAATAATTGTTTTGATATTTTTACTGCAGATTCTGCCCCTCCATTACTCTGAGAATAGTATGGACTACTTGTAACATGCTCGAAATTATATTCTGCCGCAAATTGACTAAATTTAGTCTTGAATTGTGTTCCACAGTCTGTTCTTACTAATTCTGGTATGCCAAACTTACTAAATGTACACTTACAATATTCAATAATGCATTCTTCAGAAAGACTAGACAGCTTTGCTATATCTAAAAACCTAGAGTAATAGTCCACTATAACTACATACCACTGATTATTGTAATAAAATAAGTCTATACCTATTTTTTGCCATGGTCTATCTGGTGTTTTTTCTATTATAATATCTTCCTTAGCATTTTTTCTTTCCTCTATGCATTGAGGACAGTTCTGAATTAATTTTTCTATTTGTGTAGACATGCCTAACCACCAAACAGTTTGTTTGCCCGGCTTCTACACTTAGTAATTCCCAAATGACCCTGATGAATTCTATCTAACATTTCTAGATGCATACTGTCCGGTATAACCAAACGTGATTTATATAAAAGAAACTCTTTAGCAGTTGACAAATCATATCTATACTGATATTAGTCCCTTAACTTTTCTGGAACTTTGGATAACTTAGGCCAACCCAACCTACTATATTCTATTAATAATTTACATATAATAGACTTATCTTGTTCAGCTTTTAATTTTTCTAGAGTTTTATCTTGTAATGGAATATTTTTCAGAATGGCATTTACAAAACATTCATCAAAATTAACATTATTATCTTTTTCATTACCTAATGGATTCCGTGACAGTACATCAGGCAACATTAATTTTTTCCCTGGTACATAATTTACCACATAATTAAACCTAGTCAAGCGCATTCTGAAAGACATTAATCTTGGTGTTAACTCATCAATGTGTTTGGTTTGTAAAATTTGTATTAATGGTTTATGATCAGTCTCTAAATGCACCCTAATGCCATAGACATAGTCCTTGAATCTTTCAACAGCCCAAGTCAACGCCAAACATTCCTTTTCTATCTGGGAGTACCTTTTTTCAGTTGGTGATAGTGTTCTGCTTGCATATGCAATTATCTCTCTAATATTATTAAACTCCTGCATTAAGGTCGCCCCTAGCCCATAGGAACTACTGTCTGCAGCCAATACAATTTTCTTTTTTGGATCATAATGAGCCATTATGGGACTTGTTTGCAACATCTCCTTAGCTTTATCGAATGCCATTTGTTGTTCTCTACCCCACATAAAATCCGTATCATTTCTTAATAAACAGTATAATGGTTGTAGTATTTCAGTTTTATTTTTAATGAATCTACTCATAAAGTTTAACATTCCTAGAAATTGCATTATTTGCTTTTTATTTTTTGGTACTTCAAAATTAGCTATAGCCTGAATTCTATCCTTGTCTGGGCAGATACCATGTTTGTTAATAACATGTCCTAAATATTTAACCTCATTTACTCCAAACACACATTTTTCTACTCATAAAGTTTAACATTCCTAGAAACTGCATTATTTGCTTTTTATTTTTTGGTACTTCAAAATTAGCTATAGCCTGAATTCTATCCTTGTCTGGGCAGATACCATGTTTGTTAATAACATGTCCTAAATATTTAACCTCATTTACTCCAAACACACATTTTTATTTATTTATTGTAATACCTTTTTCAGTCAATCTATCTAACACTTTTCTTAGTATTTTTTTTATTTTTTATTTTTTATTATGTGATTCTATATTTTCTGCATGGATTAAAATATCATCGACATGAAGAACTACACCATCCAAGTCATGAAAGAGTTCTGAAAACTTCATGGAAAAATATTCAGGTGCACAGTTAAGACCAAAAGGTAATCGCTTATACATAAATCTCCCAAAAGGTGTAATTATGGTAGTAAGTGGTGCAGACTTCTCTGTTAGACAGATTTGATGAAAGCCAGATGTGGCATCTATTTTTGAAAAAAAATTAGAATTTTTAAGTCTGGCCAAAGTAACCTCGACCTTTGGAATTAGAAAAACTGGCCTTAATATATTTTTATTTAATTGAGTATAATCTCCACATATCCTGACTCCATCTGGTTCTTTTGGAACTACAACCATAGGTGATACATACTGAGTTGGTTCCTCTACTTTAATCATGACCTCTAATTTACAAAGTCTATCTAATTCTGCCTTTACCTTACTTAACAAAGGGATAGGAACAACTCTTGGAGTATACTGAATGTAACTTGTTGTCTTATCACACAATTTTATATTAAAAGGTTCATTAAACACACCCAGCTCCTCAAAAATCTTTGGATATTCTTTTTCTACATTAACTGTACTTTTTATATCGGTTGAAATGTTATTGACCCCTTAAATTTGAATTATATCCATGCTTTCTAAAGCTGGAACACCTAAGATTGGAGCATTTAAACTTCTAACTACATAAACATCACCTGTATATTCTCGATCCCCATACTTCAATGTAGCTTCAAATTTGCCTACTACAGTTAACTTAGTGTCGTCTGGTCCCTTAATGTTGACCCTGCACGGCTGCAGAAAAGTCTTGCTACTGATATTATGCTCTGGAACAGCAACTATATCTGCTCCTGTATCAATTAGAAAATTTAAGCTACACCTAAATCTATTACTACGATAAACATCAATATATGCAGCATATTTGCTTTTTAAAGCACATACCCGTACTTCTTGTTGCACCACATTACTCTTAAAGTCTTTATTTGTCTTGCAACATCTAGCAAAATGTCCAACTTTTTTACATTTCATACACACTGCTTTCACCGCCGGGCACTGACTGCGATTCATATGCAAATTTCTCCCACAAAACCAACATTTCTTGCCATCCTTATCCTTCTCCTTCTTTTGCATCACCCTGCATAATTCCTCATCATTCTCTGCTCTAAAATTCAATTTGTTTTTTTCAAACACCTCTACATTCTTTGCAACTGTAAGCGCCTCATGAAGTGTTAAGTTAATGTTCAACAGCATTTTTTCTTTAGCCCTTTGGCTGTGTATTCCCACAACTAAATTATCTCGGATTAGCTCCTCTTTTAATGTGCCGTACTCGCACTCTTCTGCCAGCACGTATAAATTTCGCACATACTCATCTACAGTTTCACCAGCTTCTTGTTTTGTACTATTGAATTTATATTTCGCATAGACCACATTCTTCTTAGGCTGAAAATACTTCTCAATTTTATCTAAAACTTCCTTCAAGGTTATATTCTCTATATCGATACCTAACTGCAATATTAATTCTTCGGCTTGTTCTCCCATCAAATATAGTACTAAATCTATCTTTTCTTTTTCACCTTTTGATACCGATTCCGACACGGAGAGATATCGCATAAATCGTTTCTTCCATTTTAGCCAATTTTCTGGTCTAAAATCGAACGCCCCCGGCGGCGTCACTTGACACGGAGGTGCACAAATATTCAGTACTTGAGTTGAATTTCCGTTTTCCATCTCGCCACTCGCTGCCACCATGTAGTATTATAGTAAAACACGTTATAGATATACTTGAATCTGGTTTATTAAGTATTCTTACATTAAGCAATACAACTAGATACAGAGTTACACTGGTTACACGTGCGCGCCATTTTGCCAAAGCCCTCTGTCAAGATCTATATGACATTTCGTTCAGGAACTGATATAACAGATTCCCAGTCATTGTGGGATAGTAGGTAATGTAAAGGCGGACTTGCTTGCCAAAGACGCGGTTACATCAGGCGACAATTTCACGAATGAAATATATGTAAATGACTTACTAAATATTCCAAAGATAGAGCTCTTGAGGTCTTGGAATAATGACTTTGTGAAATCCTCGGAAATAAAAGGCCGTTATTATTACGACATTCAGAAGGAAGTAAAAACGAAGTCATGGTTTCACGACTCTGGACTATGTAGGAGGTCTATTAGCAGTCTAGTGCGTATGCGACTGGGCCATACGAGTATTAAGAAACACCTAGCTAGATTGCGTATTGTTTACAGTGATCTTTGTGGTTGTGGTAATGACGTTGAAGACTTGAATCATATTTTGTTTTCCTGTCCTTTACATGATCGTTCGAATTTTATTGATTCCCTAATCCGATACGAGATCCCTCTTTCTAGTTACGTTCCCACTTTACTTGCTGATATAGATCCATATATATATTCTTTAATCTCCAATTTTATTTTAAGTAATAATACTAAGATTTGATTTGTAGTTATTATTTCGTTTTCTCTTCTCTATATTTTATATTATCTATTGTTAACACACCTAATCCTTTTTTCCTTTTGTAAATTCCCGATTATATAATCCTTTTATATTCGCGTTAATTTTCCCCGTTTTATGGTAGACACATAATAACAGACGAATGGCAAAGATTTTACATCAGTGCCACTAATGAAAAGAAGAATTGATGGTTGGCAAAATTATTAGTAATATCCCCAAGTAGGCATCCTATGGTGTCTATTGTACTCTTAACTTTTCTAAAGCCATACTGTTGTGGTGGAATGAGGCTATTTTTTTCCACGAACCATTCTATTCTATTTTTTAGCATAGTTTCAAAAAGCATGATGTTAACTAAATAGGTCTGTAGGGATCAATGGAGTTGGGTTTCTGGTTTGGCCTCAACACAAACTGTAATTTCCAACTAGGAGGAATGCAATTAGCAACCCAAAGCTGATTGTAAATGGATAGTAAAATATATTTAACATTTTCTGGAAGTTGTTTAATAACACTGTAAGGTAAAAAATCAGGACCTGGGGATGTGTCTTTTTTGTTCATTAAAGCAGATTGGAGTTCGTCAATTTTGAAAGGATTTGTTAACCATTGACCCCTAAGTGAGTTGTGCGAGAAAAAGTTTTCCAGCTTATTGAAATCAGTAGAATTGTCTGTTGGTGTTATTTTCTCCAAAAAGGCATTTGCATTTGAAGGTTCTTCTAGAAATTGTGAACTGGCTTTTTTAATATTCAACTTAGAAATCTACGAATATGATCCCAAATTATTTTGGATGGAGTCATGCGATTAAAGGATGAACAAACATTTTCCCAGCTTTTAATTTTTTCTTCAGCTAAAGTGCGTTTCTTTATAGCGTCAAATTGTTTGTAGACAACTCTGTGGCTTAGCGGTAGTGCGTTAGTCTGCTAAGCCAGAGGACGCGGGTGCGATTCCCGCTCAGTGCAAATATGTATATTTGCCTTCGTCTGGGTGTTTCTATGTATAATATGTATTTATTTACAAAAAAAAAGTATTTAAGTATGTGTATCCGCATTCTAGAACCCATATGACAAGCTCTGCTTAGTTTGGGGACTAGATGGTGTTGTGTACTTTGTCCTAAAATATTTATTATTTATTTATTATTATAGTATGTAATTTTCGACAGACGGGTAGCGTTTATATGACGCCAATGATACTTTACACTGTAAAACTGATCCTTCCTTCGCATCATTCCACCAAATAGTTGACTTATAATTATGTCGAGTGTGGCAACATTTTTTAGGAAAAGTCAAAACTGTCAAAAGGATGTCGGTTAAAATTTTGATAACAAGCAAGGTTATAATAGATTGTAACCTCGAAAAACTTGACATTGGCGTCTTCGCCATTAATAATTTTATAAACATTTATTATATTTTGTTACTCTTTGAGAAAACCGTACGACGTTGCCGTTAATTTGAAATGCTTAGATTAATATAATTTTATAAACATTTACTATATATTTTACTTGACATTGGCGAAATTGCGGTGATTCTGCAGAAGCCATTAATTAAAAGAAGAAGAAGAAGGTTATAATATTGTAAAAGGGATCGGAAACCCGAATATCTATCTTGACATAGCTGCGTGAAACGGTCCCAATTAATTTTAGCTAAATTAATTTTAATTTTAATTATAGTGAACTGTTAGTGAAAGAAACTGGTTCCACATGGTTGTTGAATAGTGAGCACGTATCACTAGATTCATAAAGTAAACTTACCATAATAGGAAAATGATTACTGCTAAGAGGATCACCCATTACTGAAAAAGTACAACTTGAAGTAATAGCTGAAGAAGCAAAAGCCAAATTTAAAACATTACCTTGCTGACCATGAGGAGGGAGTTTTGTTTCCGTTTGATCATTAAGACTAACTAAGTTCATGGTTTCTACAAAAGATAATAACGAATTGCCTCTCGTGTCGTTCTTCCTACAACCCCATGACGTATTGTGGGCATTGAAGTCACCTATCAATAAATACTTCCTAGACATTATTTTTAATTGTTTATCACGTTCACATGCAATCCAGAGTGGACAGAAATTCAACAAGAATTATTTACTAGCCAATCACCTATTGATCGCCACGATGTCACTGCAAGGGTGTTCAAAATGAAGTTAAAATCGTGTAGATCTTTTAAAAGCTTAATATTAAATTTACCATTTGGAGGGGGAGGGCAGTATACACATAATATATCTACTTTGGAGGAACCTACATTAACTGATAACAATATATTTTGACAGTTGTATGTTGAGGTAGTGTAATAGTAAATGTATATTTATTTCTAATAGCAATGGCTACACCACCATGAGGATGGTCAAAGTCTTTTCTAACAATATTGAAACCAGGTAGCTTCAGAGTTTTATTACAATCTAACCATGTCTCATTTAATAACAAGATATCAATGGGTTCAGAGAAGTTATGAATAAGATGTTTAATCTGATCTATTTTAGGGAATATACTTCTGCAGTTCCAGTGTAATATGTTAAATGAACTGTAATCCATGAATTAAAATCAAGCTAAATAAACAAAATATAATATTGTTATCGTTAGAAAATGACGAAATACACTTTTATCATGTTTTTCCACAAAATTGAACCATTTTTGTCCGGGTTTTAGACTTTATCCTGTTAATACCTTTGCCTTTTTCTTTTGATGTCCATTTTCTATACTACTTAGTCTGTGGCCATATTCAAAAGAAATGTCAATAGCACAGATTGAGATACAAAGTAGTCAATAAACAAAACAAGTAAAACAACTCTGTGAAACAACGCGTAGTTTAGTTTAGTTAATTAAAATAATGGCCCCACCCGCTGCAGCAGCAACTCCAGCTCAAATTGAGGTTCTCCTCAATTTTATGAGCGAGAACCCTGAGTTGGCTCGTGGATTATTGAGGGGTGCCGACGGCAGAATAAGATCAAAACGGCTGTGGGAAGGCCTGTGCAACTCACTAAATGCGATGGGAAGTTGCACAAAGACCGTGGAACAGTGGCAAAGGGTAAGTTTAATACATTATGTACTCGTACTAATATGATTATATGGTCAGTTAAGTGCAAACAATGATAAATCAGTTATCCTCCCAGACCTACGAGTATACTGGCTTTGATGTATTTTTTTACTGAGTACCTAATTAAGAACCTAGTGAAGAAAAATTGAAAATTGAAGAAAAGTGGGAAGAATCCAAGCAGCGCTCCAAGTCTAGCAAGTCTTACATCCGACTTTGCGGCTTTCAAAGCTTTTGTTGTGGACATATTATCTGCATTTCGGCAGCAAGTGGACTTCCTCGCACGTCAGGTGGATAACCTTGAATTACGGAGTCGACGGGAAATGCTACTGCTGCATGGTGTACCAGAGCGGGAGGCTGAAGACACAGCACAAACTGTAGTGAGTGTCATCAAAGACCATCTGAAATTTGGTGATCTTTCAGTGGTTGACATAAGACGTTGCCACAGAATGGGCCGACCGTTGGGTGCTGGTAAGTCTAGGCCCATTTTAGTCAAATTCCAACATATGGCTGTGCGGGATAAGATTTGGTTTACTAAAGCCAAACTCAAAGGCTCTGGCATTACATTATCCGAGTTCGTAACTCGTACCAGACATGAAGTCTTTATGGCGGCACGTGAGCGTTTTGGCATCTCGAGGTGTTGGACACGGGAAGGTCACGTCTACGTTCTTGGCACTGACGGCGCACGGCACCAAGTGGCTACCCTGGGTGAGCTAAACCAGCTAAATTTAAGCGCACAAAAACCTCCTGCTGAGAAAATTCCAATATCTTCCAAGCCCAGGCGAGCTGCGAAGAAGTAAAATTTTCGTTTGTACTGTCTGATATTTATCTTTTGCGTCATATTATTATTTTCCATAGCTGTCACTCTACCTGAATTATTATACTACATATTTACCACCGTCATATACAATAAGAATTTAAGATCAATAGTTTTAATTCAACTTTTCTGATTAACCTGCTACCTACTTAGAAATTGTAAATGTCAATCTGACCTGACATAATAATGTCAACAAATCATAAGCGCTGTGTTCCAACTCCCATATGTACCTTTAAACTATTATTCTCAATATGTAGTTTACGAAGTTAGTTTTCATTTGTGTACGGTTTGCCTTTTAAATTTTGTATATTAAGTACCATGTAGTATAAATAAGTTTGTCGAATTTGAAAGTGATGTAGTTCTAGTGTGACTTTTTGGTTTCTGTATTTAGATATTTTTACCCTGATAAATGTGAATTAGTATTTGAGGTAACACGCAGCTGGTGGATGGACAGAAGTAATAATAAAACAATAACATACAGTAAGTTATAGGCTGGTTGGTCCACTTTTATAAAATTTTATAATTTTTATATTTATTTATTTATTTTCCCATATATATATATTATACATATATTATACATATATTGATGACAAGCATCTGCGATACCAGCGACGATGAAAGTTTTGTAACAGCCAGTAGTTATGATAGCTTTACGAGTAAGCCTTCACTATCTGCAACTATTTAAGCCCAATTTACTGACGTACCCAAGAATTTTAATGTAGTCCATATAAATGCACAGAGTATTCCGGCCCATTTCCCGGATATGCTGACTAGTTTTGACTGTAAAAATATCCATGCTATTCTTATTTCTGAATCTTTCCTTAAGCCTTGTCTACCTACAATTTCTTACTCGCTGCCTGATTTCAATTTAATTAGAAACGATCGCATTGGTGCTGCTTGTGGAGGTGTTGCTATTTACCTACGTAATAATATTCCTTTTCATATTATAGATTCATCTTCACAGCCACCACCATCAAACGCCGGTGAGCACCTCTTCCTAGAGGTAGAACTCTTTCACACCAAATTATTACTGGGTGTCTATTATTGTCCCTCATCTAGAATAAATTTTTTCTCCTCGTTTGAAAACCTATTGGAACGCTACTGTCCCAGTTACAGTCATACTATCATTATGGGAGATTTTAACACGTGCCTTATAAAACAAGACTCTCGCTCTTCATCTTTCCTCAGTACTGTTCAATCTTGTAATTTGTCCGTTCTAACTTCCAATACTACGCATCACTTTCCGGATTGCGCCCCTTCTCTTCTAGATCATATTCTTGTTTCTTCGGCTAATCTAGTCGCTAAGCACGGCCAGTGCTCAGCTGATGCATTTTCTTACCACGATTTACTTTTTCTGTCATATAAACTTCGCCCTCCTAAACCGAAACGTAAAATTCTTATGCAACGCAATTTTAGTGGTATGGATCTTAATAAACTTCGTGAGGATGCCAATGAAATTTATTGGAGTTCACTACTACAAGCCGAGTCTGTTAATGACAAAGTCAGTATACTCAATGGGAAACTTATTGAACTATACGACAGGCATGCGCCTGTGCGTGCAGTGAGAGTTAGGCACTTACCTTCACCTTGGCTCACAGCCGAGATAAAAGGTATGTTGTCAAAAAAAGCAACCGCCGAATGTAGGTACAAGACTCGGCCTACTCCTAATAACCGCGAAAAATATATTACAATTCGAAATCTCTGCAGTAAGGTGTGTAGAAAAGCACAACGCCAATATATTCATAACTCGGTTGAGAATGCAGACCCAGCAAAAGTTTGGAAATTCCTCAGAACACTGGGTGTTGGAAAGTCACGTCAGGATTCTATTCCCAAAAAATTGATATCGATTTACTTAATCAACATTTCTCATCGTCGTCTAAATGTGATCGGACTCACAAAGACAATACTTTGCAATATCTTTCATCGCTTCCAATACCTGACTACTCACCGTTCTTGTTTAATCAACTAACTGCTTGTGGTGTTAAAGAGTGTATAATGTCAGTAAGCTCCAATGCTGTTGGCAGTGACTGTGTAAGCCGGAACATGGTACAACCTATCCTGGAACAAATACTACCCATAATTTGCCATGTACTAAACCATTCCCTTTCTTGCAGCATGTTTCCAGATGTTTGGAAAGAGGCACAAATCATTCCTTTGCCTAAAAAATCTAATCCTTAGTCCCTTTCCGAGTTTCGACCCATTTCCATCTTACCTTTTCTATCAAAAGTCCTAGAACGCTTAGTTTACAATCAATTAGCTTCATACCTTACAAGGAACAATCTCCTGAATTCACTCCAGTCAGGATTCCATCCTGGACACAGCACGGCCAGCACATTGATCAAGGTTACTGACGACATCAGGCTAGGCATGGAGAAGGGAAATCTTACGGTACTCTCCTTACTTGATTTCAGCAATGCGTTTAATACTGTAGATTTTCATATCCTGCTTGGTATACTGCGCTCTATTAACATATCTCCAACAGTGATTGATTGGTTTCATAGTTACCTGTTTGGGCGCCGGCAGCGTGTACGTGTTGAAGATTCCTTTTCCACCTGGCGTAATACATCTGTCGGTGTGCCACAGGGTGGCGTGCTATCTCCTTTGCTTTTCACAATTTTTATAAATTCCATCTCTAAGTCATTACATTGTTCCTACCACCTTTATGCAGACGATCTTCAAATATATACACAGGCTCCTTTACAGGAATTGTCGACAGCCTTTAATGCTATTAATACCGATTTGACGAGGATATGCACTTGGAGCAAGCGGTATGGGCTGGAAGTGAACCCCTCTAAGACTCAGCTAATAGTTATTGGTAGCTCCAGAATGTTGCCTCAAGTTAATTGGTCACAGTTACCAGATATCGTTGTTAATGGCATTCCACTGGAAATATGCCAAAGTGTGAAGAACTTAGGGATATTCATCGTCAGCACACTATCGTGGGGTCCTCAAATCCGTGAAGTTAGTCGCAAATTGTTTGCATCAGCGGGGTCTATGCGCAGACTGCGTAACTTTCTACCAACGACCACTAAAATTGCACTTGCAGAATCTCTCCTTCTTCCTCTTCTTGACTATGCCGATGTCAGCTATCTCGACGTCACCGAGGAGCAACTCAATAAGCTTGAGCGCCTTCAAAACTTTTGCATTAGATTTATATTTGGTCTACGCAAATATGATCACGTATCAGAGTTTCGCATATTGCTCAAGTGGCTCCCAATTCGACTTCGACGGAATGCTCATATTCTTGCCATGCTTTATAGTATTCTCTTTAATCCCAATTCTCCCTGTTATTTAAAAGAACGTTTCGTGTTCCTCAATGACACACATTTAAAATCCTTCGTCGTCAGAATCATTGGTATTGACAGTACCTAGGCATTCTACGATTTTTTATGATAAATCGTTCACTGTACAGGCGGTACGGTTATGGAATGCACTGCCATTATCGATTAGACGGGCACAATCACTGGCCATCTTCAAAACGATGGTGAAAGAGCACTACCTGGGCCTATAGTCTCCCCAATTCCTTTTTTTTTTTATCTTTTTGCTTTATGTGCTGTCTAACTTTTGTACGAGATATAAAAATAATTTATGTGTAGGTTTAGTATATATATAAATTTTGTATGTCTATATGAATAATTTATATTACCTACAATTATGTTCGATTATATATGTCTGTTTATGTATCATTGTATGCTTATTTTTAGGTATATGTACCTAGTAAATTGCAATTATATGTGTTTGTAATCTAGTCTGTTACATTATATGACTACGTTACTCCTCTATCTTTTCCTATTACACCAATAACTACCCAATATACGATTTAGCTCATTTAAAATTCATGTCCATCCAAAGGTTGCCTGTAAGATATTGCTTTTAGCGATAAGGCCGCCATTTGTACCTACATGTATTGTTTAAGTTTCCATATATGTATATTCTGATTGGTGTACAATAAAGTTTATATCTATCTATCTATCTATCTAATTAAAATTAACAACATTTTAGGTGTGGGCTGATAGAAAATTTATCGCTAAAAAAGCTGCTGGAGCTGCCAGGCGGTCAGCATGTGCTACAGGTGGAGGGCCATCGGTAGCACCAACCCTCTCTCAAGTTGAATTGAAGATATTAACAATTATGGGAGAAGGATTTGGAGAGCCGCAAACTGAGGCAAAGGTGCCAGCTTTTCCATTGGTAATAATTAAATGTATAATTTATTAGTATTTATTAGTTTGTTCTGTTTTTGTATTTATTTATTTGTAAATTTTATGCACAATATATACATAGGCGGGCATAATGCCTGAGACATTCTCTACCATCCAACCTTTGGATGATGTAGAGAAAAAATAAGTAGGTGTAGTTTAAAGTTGTGTAGATAAATAGTATACAATAAATGGAATACAGATTAACATTTGATATCAATATCATAAACTATGAATAAATATGTTATACATATAGCCATCATTAAAATATATATTCAATATTAAGATAAACTTACATTTACATGAACAAACAAATAAATAATCAAATCTTTATATAAATATTAACAACATGAAAGGTGATAGCTATGGATGGGTACGATCTGCCAGTTCCTTACTTAGAATGTCTTTGACTTTAATTTTAAAAGAGTAGCAGTTTGTAGCCGTCCTGACTTCAAAAGGAAGTCAGGATTTCAGTGTTATTTATTATATATATAGCAATAATGTATTTTTAATTGTGTGTATATATAATATATGCTGTGACTTTTTTTTATAAAATAATAATAAATAACATAAATACCATTATGTGTATTGTTTATGTGTATTTCTTCTATTCATCAATGATAATCAGTTTTTGTTGTACAGGATCCACCACCTGTAGGACAAGACCCAGCAACTATCACACCCATCCCAACATCTGCTGCTGTATCTGCCAACCCATCTTCCCCGGAGCAACCCTCAATGTCCACTGAGACACTGGAGCGGGAGTTGCCAGTGCAAAATCAAAATGATTCAAGTTTGCATGACTATTTAATCGATTTGAAATGTATTGTAAAGTGCATTGGATTAAAGTTCTGATTAGAAGATTTAACTTAAACTTTGATGTTGTAGGTATTTTGAGATGATACAATGTTACAAAAGGTCAATTTTCTTAGATAAATAAAATAGATAAATAAAAGAAAATCTATTTATTATAGTTCTAGTGCATTGTTAATTTTATTCAGATTTTTAAGTATTTCAGACTGAAGTAGACAGTAAGAGAAACTAAGTTCCTAGCAATAATTTAAGACCGTAATAGATTGTTTTGATTGTATTTTTTTTTTCAATTTGATTGGTTTTAAATAAAATAAACACATTTTTTTATTAAAAAAATATTTTATTGTGTAAATTGCTTTTCTTGTTCCATTATATGATTATAAGACCTGTGAGCAAAATAAACAGTTTGTAAAATAAATACTCTAATCAATAATATCACGGAGGTCGAATATAAGGTGTATTACATACCTTATATTCGACCTCTCACAGCCTCTGTGGCGTGGCGGTATTGAAAGCGGCCGCTACGCAGGAGGCGCGGGTTCGATCCCCGCTCAGTGCAAATATTTGAATGCATGAATATGAGTATTTGCATTGGTCTGGTTGTGCCTCGGAGAGCACGTTAACATGTCGGTCCCGGTTGCCATACGAATATGTATGACAGTCGTTATAGGGGAAATGGTCAAACGGCGCGGCGTCCCAACTGGCAGTATATATTCGACCTCCGTGGTGTAGCGGTAGTGTATTCGACTGCCACGCCGGGGGTCGCGGGTTCGATTCCCGCTCAGTGCAAATATTTGTATGCATGAATATGTCTATTTGCATTGGCCTGGGTATTTCTATGTATGTATTTACAAAAAAAAAGTAAAGTATTAGTATCCGTTGTCCAGTACCCATAACACAAGCAGGTTCAGCCTTGCTTACTTTGGGACCAGATGGCGCTGTGTAAAAATGTCCGGAAATATTATAAAAAAAATGTATTATTATTATTATTATTTTTATTGACATGTTTTTATTGCCATTGGAACATCACTGCTAAGGCCCACTGCACCTTGGTGGGGGAGCTACCAAGGTGCAGGGCATAAAAATTGAGAGCAGCAAGGATCTAAAAGTAGACAAAAGCAACTGTAAATACAACTTAATAACTAGCACAATCTTCAATATTTTGTATATCCATAGCTATATAGTCCTTCATTCTTGGATCAATCCACTACCTTCATCCTGGGATCAACTCCATTTCGTCGTCTTTGCTGAGGCAAAAGAGGTACTAAATCCTCACACAAATCTTCAAATAACTCCCGGGTGAGCCTATAGTTCCCTATGAACTCAACCTCGGGCATACTCGCCAACCGAAAATTTTGGCGCAAGTAAAATCGGCGTCGCCTCCGCTCTTCTCGCAGAACTTCTTCCAGCATTAAAAAAGCAGCCATACTTTATTATTTTACACTTTCGTCGACAGCAAGATAGCTATTTTGATGTCGTATCAAATGACATAACGATCCGCCAAAACAAGTGTCAAATTAAATTTTTCAGACGGGCAAAAACACATAGGGAGTAGGGATATCTGTCAAATCGTGCTATCATTCGTTCTTAGTTCGGGCTGTCCGTCCGTAGGCAGTCCGTAGGGTGATACGGAGTAGGAAACGCCCGTAACGATGTCCGAAACTACGGACTTCGTGCTAAGAGAGTAGACCCGCTGTTTCGTGAGGACTACGGATGACAGAACTATCGCTTTCTATGGTGTCAACACGATATTGTTCCCCATTTTCAAGATCTGCATCCAATTAATCACCAGAATCCTCTTCCAACCACGAACGAATTTGTGCTTGCATTCGATCGTCCATTTTGTATCTGTAGTGTAGCTAGAAGAAACATAAAAATAATAACATTATTACTAAAGAGTTTTTACATGATAATCAACTAATATAAATCAAAAAAATGAAATAATATGGCAGAAATAACAATCTAACTGTAGCGGCGTCGCGTCACAGACGCGATGTCAGCAAATTCCTTGCCGGGCGGCGACGGAGCGCTCGCGCTCTGTGAAGCCAGTTCATACTGGAGGCTTGCTACAGACAGCCACATATAAACTCACTCACTTATAGATATTCCTAGTTAGTATCAAGTGTTCTAAGTGACTAATATATAAGTTATATATTATGAGACATTTTGTGTGACCGGCAATAAACGTTATAAGTGTACGCCATCTTTTATTAAGACACTCCCACGTAACCCTGTAGGAATAGCCTCCAAAGTGGTGACCCCGAACGTGAACGTGGGAGTTGTTATAGGTTATATAACCTATAACCTCGTGAACTTTTGTTTCGGCACTCGTGTGTGAACATCAGTAATGGCAAACGACGGCAGTGCCGATATAGTGAAAGAAGAGCAGGTGATCACGAGCATCGCGGCGCATCAGACTTCTGGTGCGACGAGCCCGAGCTGTGGTTTATCCAGGCTGAAGCAGTACTAAACCCTCAAAAGGCGCCGGACGAATCAAGGTACCAGATAATTGTATCGAAATTAGGCAAAGATGTTCTGACCCAGGTCACGGACATTCTCAGAGACCCCCGCAAACAGACAAGCACCCTATGCTAAAAAAGCGATTGTGCGAAATCTATGCGAGGACCAAGGAGCAACAGGTACACAGACTGATGAACGAAATGGAACTAGCAAACCAGAGGAATTTTGGCAGCTACGGAGACGAAAGACCTTAGTACCTTAGGAAACATAGCGGACAAGGTCATAGAATCCGTATCACATAGAGAGACAGTCAGGAAAGTAGATATAGCTTCAGGAGGCGAACACCAGCAGACCGTGACTGGTTATGCGACTACCACTTCCGTTTCCGGCATCGGGCGAACAAATGCGTGGAACCATGCAACTGGAATAAGAAAAAGCCGGAAAACTAACAGCGGTGCACGAAATGGGCGAGTCATGCAGGCCGCAAGTAAATCATCGTCTTAGCATCAGGGACCAGTACACAGGTACCTCTTATCTTATAGACAGTGGCGCAAACATATCGGTCTATCCGCGTAATCTTGTGAGTGATAAACACATAGAAAAGCATAGTGAAAATTGTGAATACAACTTGTTCGCGGCAAATGGCACCAAAATTAAGAGCTATGGACAAATAACAAAAGAATTAGATTTTAAATTAAGACGAAATTATAGGTGGATACTTGTCATATATTAATAATAATTGTATACGTTATTAGCACTTCCATTACCACACTCCCCGTTAGCCTTGATGACTGACGCATCAGACAGCAGCGTGGGAGCGGTTCTGCAGCAACGGGTAAGCAACAGATGGCAACCCTTAGGTTTTTTCTCCAAACGCCTGACTGAAGCGCAAAGAAAGTATAGTACCTATGACAGGGAATTATTAGGCATTTATCTATCAATCATTCACTTAGGAAACTCGTCGAGGGCCGAGAGTATGTGGTCTATACCGACCATAAACCACTAGTGTATTTATTTAGCAAAGTAGGTAGTGACAAAGAAACTCCTAGGACTCAGCGAATTCACGAACAAAATATTACATGTTCAAGGTAAAAGAAAAAGTCGTAGCGGATACGCTATCGCGTATCGAAATAATAACATGCCCAACGGGCATCAATATAACAGAACGCGCCCAGGCACAGGAAGCAGATAAGGAACTCTCAGAATTTTTAGTTAACCATAACAATAGTAGTCTGTACTTCAAGTGTAAAGTGACCCCAACAGAGCGTGAGCCGAGCAAGCGTGCCGCGGCAGCGGCCAGCGAAGCGCCAGAATTGATGTTTCAATTGATTGGGTACATATTTAATTAATAGACCATATTTTTAATACATTTCAGAGCATTATTATTTTGGGAGAATGTTAAAAAAATCCGTCAAACTAGTAGTCACTCGAAGATGTGTCTTGTAATGTCTGTCAAAGCAATGACTTGTCGATATATGTATTTTGGGAGTTAGAAATCTTGTACTATTTAAATTCAGTCCGTAACTCATCTCGAGTAACTTTAATAAAGAGTGTGAAAAATCTGAAATATTGCTAAAATCATTCCTTCATTATATGAGACGCCTTGGTTAGCACACTACCGTTTCTGAAGGTGTTAGCTACTGGAGGGTGTCATGTTTAATTTTATGAATAATCTTAAGTTAGGTAATGTATACCTGTTAGTATGTGTAAGGTTATTAAAATATTCCTACTTATTATAATGAAAATGTGCCATCAAGAGGCCAGTAAGGTTTAACATATAACATGTCAGCAAATGTATTTACATAGATGTTACGAAATAATATGTTGTAATTGGATAGTGGAATTGCTTAATCTACTGATACTTTAGTTCATAAGGCACTCATTCGCACTCTATCATGGTTAAAAGATAGATGTATATAATCATGGGTAAAAATCAAAGTAAAGAACAGGTCATCATTGCCCAAGAAGGAGCAAACAACTCAGATATTCAGTACCAGATATCAAAATTCAATATAATGCTGTTCGTAATACTAGCAATAATAGGTGTATTGATAGCCTATCTTGCGTTCAAGAAATGTAACAAAAGAACAAAAAACTGGATAGGCAAACAGATGACAGCAGCAGCAGCAGTCAACGCCGGTCGAGCCCCCGAAGGGCCCAGAACAATTCCACTCTCCAAAGTCGTTGTCACCTAGGACATATATGTAAGTAAAAACCACAGGAATGCTAGCGGGAGGTATGATGAGTAGTGATGAATGGAAGGATTTGCAGGCGCTGTCGTGATGGACGCTGAGGATCCCCAGGTACGTAATTAAATATAGCAGAACGGGTCATCGCGGCAGCTACCATTAAACAAGCATGAATGTGTTTAGAATAAGTATAGTATAATTTATTGGTACAGGAGGTCTCTGCTGACCCATATGGTATTGGTATGGTATGGTATGGTTTCGCGAGCTGGTATCCGCAACTCCACGACAGGGCGCGGTTTTTGCGTGAGGGTGGGCATTTCACTCGATCCACCCCAACTCTTTGAAGAACGCCAGCAGGCTATTCACGCTGCTGGCGATCTCCCGGAGCGTACCTGTATTTCCGAAGTACTTTACCCTGTATGTGGCGGTTACAGGGCAGTGTAGGAGCACGTGTGCCGCTGTTTCTTCCTCTTTCATGCAGGCTCTGCAGAGAGGGCTGTGTGATTCCTAAAATATAAAGGTGTTTATTGAAGGAGCCGTGCCCCGTGATGGCAGCTGTGGCCGTGCGCAGTTGCTGTTTGGTCAGTTGTCGAAGACGCCTGGTCAGTCTATTTTCAAGCACGGGGAGTGCTTCCCTCGCCTGTCTGCAAACTTCCAGATTTATCCAATAGCTGTTGTGTTGATCTCTCGTTCGTTTGTTTACCATGGTTCGTAGGTATGCAAAGGGGATCGGTATTATGGGCTCAGGTCCCATTACCACCATGTCAGATCCTCTCCTGGCAAGCTCATCCGCTGCATCATTGCCGCGCGAGCCGCTGTGGCCCTTAATCCATTGCAAGGTTATGTTATTGAAATGGCCTATTTGGTTCAGTTTACGATGGCACTCCAGTATTAGTCCCGAGTTTATAGTGTGGCTGTTTAAAGCAGGGCTTTGAATAACGTTAAAAAATTGGTATCGCTACCTTCGTCGTACGAAGATAACGTTACCCGGAGTGGTAACGTTATACGTGGTAGCGGTAATTGGGTGGTCATTTACCGGTAATCTGACTTACCGCTACCGATGATTTACCGGTAAAAAGTAGTGATACTTTTGCTTTGGGCTTGAGTGTTACCAAATGCATCCTATAATTACCGGTAAGTACCGTTACTTTTCTTTCATCTCTTTCTTTTGTTTTCTTACGAGTTACGACATATTTTGTTTTGAGTGCCTATATTATTCGTGTCATATTCCTTGGTTTGTATCGTACGTGTTAATATAGAGTGACCCGCTTTGGAGCCTAGAGCGAAATGGTAAGTACCTATGTTTGACATTTTTATTTTTTAAGTAAGTATCAAAAACACTTTACTGTAATTTGCTTTTGTAACATTTAAATTGACTGAAATGGAACTTTTAAAAATATAACTGATTTTAGGAACGTACCTAATTCGAATGATTTTTTCATCAAATAATAACAATTCAGTTATAAAAAGAAATATAGGTTTTTTAATTGATTAATAAGTACCTAATCAAACATAATTGTGATCAAATCAGAGTAGATAGGTAGTAAATATGCTATTACTAATGGTATGGTACATAGGTAGGTACTTTTAGTAATTTTTATTTCGAAAACTTCATATAGGTGTTGCATACGTCCATGGGCCACGGTAACGACTTTCCATCAGGTGGGCCGTGTGCTTGTCTGCCACCTAAATTGAATTAAAAACAAATAGGTACCTAGGTAAATTATAGTGATTGTGACTCTGATATAGTGGCGATTAATAGGTTATGAATCAAGTAGTAGATATTATATTAATTATCATCATCTTCTGAGCCTTTTCCCAACTCAATTGGGGTCGGCTTTTCAGTCTAACTGTGATGCAGCTGAACTTCGATAGTATCCGTGAAGCGACTGCCATCTGACATCCACAACTAAATGGCGATATTGAAGTTCCGTAGTTAGACTAGTCGGACTTTTTTGGGTTTCAACTACCCGTAGGTACATGACGACTGACATTGGTGTTCGTGTGGCAACCGGGGCCGACGGCTTGACTTGCTCTACGAGGCACGACCAAACTAGTGCAAATAGCCATATTCATACTTACGTATTCGCATTGAGCGGGAATCGAACGCGCCACGTGGGTAGCGGTCGAGAATAAATTGATTATGTAGTGTCTATTAACTTTTTTGTTGTAGGCAGATAATGAGGAGAATGATTGTTCTCAGTCCATTTTAAATCCCAAAAAAAGAAGAAAAGAGCAGGATACCAGGAACGATAATGCTACAGCTACAAGTAAGTACCTACAAGAGTAAAGTAAAAATAGTTATTTACCGTATATTAAATAGGGTGGAGGGGTCCAGCATTTTCACATATTCTGTTTGATAATAAGGAAGGAATCTTTATGACGGATTTACCAGTGTAACCACTTAAAAAAATAAGAATTTTAAGTAGTTAATGGTCAGTAATCGAGTTTTAAATTTGGCAACAGTAGCATGTGTCAGGTTCAGTAGTAATTCAAACCTTGTGAAAGGAAGAACGTCGCTGTCGGCCATCTGCTATTTTTGTGCTAACTACCTACCTACAAAAGCGATCGTGTTGCGGTCATGTGATATTGACAAAACTGGCGATGTCCATTGTGGATACTGGTAACTTATTTAAATTTTACATTAAAATAATAACTCGTATAAAGTAATAATTAACTTGTGCATGCCTGGACTGACAAGATAATATTGTTGTTGTTTTTCCTGTGTATTAATTAATTTATCAATCTTCACACACATATGTTTTCCTTTTTTTTTTGTATCTTGATTTTTTACTTTGAAATTTGCTACTTGCCACCGGCAGATGGAGCTAAATATTGCCGATTGATTTTATAGGTTTCTTTAAATCTTATTATTATTTTATGTTATCTATATTATTATTATGTTATTTATTTTTATATATATAATTCTACTGTACGTGTGTATGTCACTGAACTCCTCCTAAACGGCTGGACCGATTTGAATGATTTTTTTTGTATGCGTTTGGGTGGCGCCCTGGATGGTTTAGATTTACAAATCAGCCTGGTAGATGGCACTGCAGTGCAGGACAACGTCTGTTGGGCCTGTTAGTATTATATATATATATATATATATATATACATATCCCCGCGGGTATCACCCCGCCGGAGCCGGCAGAGGTTATGTCGGGCTTGAACCAACTAAAAACGCAAGCTGTCTTTGGGTCTTCGGTTGCCGGAGGTGAGATTGTCAAGAGCATATCTCTCGCACCCCGGCCGACCCAGCTTCTGCTAGGGTGAGAGGCGTGCCCTGCGCGTGGTCGCTCAAGTCGTTGTTCCCACTCCGCTACCATGTCCCGGAGGAGCTGGGACATCACGGCCCGAATTTCTTCGGGCTCGGGTTCCCGTCCCTACTCCTGCACCTCCATACGGTACAAAAGGGCTTTCGCATCCAGGTTACACGGTAGGATTCCGGAAGAAGACTTGCCGCCTCGAAGTATATCGCGCGGTACCCCCTAATGCTAGGAGGTGGTAGGACATAGTGCACTTATATTTTTATAAGCTTTTTATTAGCTACAGACGTATGTATGTATGTATGTAACGAAATCTTTGAACATGATTTTGACCCCCTTCAAGACGTCGGATTAACTCGAAATTTGGCATACTTATTAAGGACCGATGACAATTCAATATTTAAAAAAAAATAACTAAAAAATTAATAATAGTTTAAAAAAACTAAAAAAATAAGTTTTTTATAGAAAAATCAACTAAAAAATATAAAATAAATTTTAAGAAATTTGAATTAAAAACAGTGTAAAAAAAAGATTTTATTGTAAAAAAAGCCTGGGGTGCAAAATCAATCAAAATAATCCTTCTACTCATATCTTGTTCATAAAATATTTATAATTATTGACACCATGCACCCCACGCTTGTTTTACAATAATATCTTGTTTTTACACTGTTTTTAATTCAAATTTATTAAGATTTATTTGAAAACGTCTCTAGTGAGCTCTGGCTACCCTACTCACCGCCGGGAACACAACACGAGGTTGCTATATTACCGCAGTATTCTGTAGGGCGGAGGTACTACCCCAGTCGGACTGCTCAATTGGGACGGGAGATACCGTCGTGTCGTACCTCCTAATTGGACATTGCGTTAAATTACAGCTGGTCTTATTAAAATTAGGGTTGGCACTTGGCACAAACCCAAACGGTTATATTATTTAGTTTTCAAATTGTTTATCTTCCAAATGTTACTCTTTCATGCAACATCCTATGAATGCATACTTACTGAATGGATTTTAATGAAAAATTTTCGCCGAAATCAATATACGTGTCCATACTAAATTACAGTTTTCTACCTCTAACAGTCTCTGGGTAAAGCTGCAGATGGACAGACAGACGTGGCAAAACTACGAGACATTCCGTTTGCCATTTTGGCTATAGAACCATGAAAACGTAATTGAATAGTATATCAATTATCAATGGACAGTAACAGACAGTGTCATCTAGGTTACTACCTAGATGACACTTTCTGTTACTGTCCATTATTTATTACTAGCTGTTGCCCGTGGCTCCACCCGCGGGAAGTTGAACTATTATCCCCAGGGAACACTACTGGGATAAAAAGTATCATATAATCAATACTCGCCCAAAACTTACACACACATCAATTTTATAATATATTGTATTTTTTTCGGACTAATAACATTTTTCAACTTGTTACAGACAAGCCAAAAGAAGTTGTGATTGGAGGGCATCACACAGGATTGCCTATGTGTGGCTGTCCTTATAATTTGAAGGCAGTGGTATTTCGTTACCTAATTAATGAAATTCCAGAAGAAAATTTGGAGTTCTTCTGGCAAGATGTCTTGGATATAATTAAAAAACATTCTAAATAATATTTCTTTTATTTTCCAAAAATTGAATTGCTGCGCAAGAATAATATGTCATTAATTATTTCGTCTTTCATAGAGAACCTATAATTGGAAACAATGAATCTCAAGGATGAAAACAATCTTTCTACGCTCACTTGAGTCATAGGTGTTGCAATGACTACTGTCGATAATTTATATAAAAATGGGAATTTTAATTTAGATTTCTCCCAATATTCTAAAATTGAGTCTGTTGATTTTAATAGAGGCTCATCTAAAAATAATCTAAACCTTTGCTGTAAATTATTAATTATTTCACGATTTGGATCATCTCTTCTGAGTAGTCGAGTTATATCACTCAGTCTATTTATATAAGCTGCATTTAAAAAATCATCTAATTCAGCTCTAGCTTCAGTAGTTTCCTGCACTTCAACATTAGCCTCCACTAAACTATTTTCTGATTCTTTCTGCTGCATTTGATAATGATGAAAAAATAGTTTAATCAAATTATTTCTAGCCCGCCTTTGTTGATCTAGCGTCAAAATGGAATTGACCCGAGGATCCAGAAGAATTGCATTTATGAAGATGTCACTATCAAATAATAAGGTTTCTCGCTCTTTCATTTTCATAATTATGAAAGTTGCAATTTCAATGTTCATTTTCGTGAGTTTGAATTGGCATAGTGTCCACTCTAGATAAAAATCACCTACAGTTAATTGCTCTTCTTGCAGTTTCTTGGTTAGTATTTTAGCAGGTGTCATACACTTGACATAATCCTCCAAAGCGCTCCAAGTAGCCGATGGCAGGTGTAATCGATCATGATTTGCACAAATATCTTTCAAATTGATTAAAGATTGAGCCATGTCAATGGTAGAATGCCACCTAGTGGTGCAATCTAATTTAGGAATGAGCTTGTTGCTCTGTCGAATTATTCGCACAAATTGTGGAGTTCTTAGGCGTCGTACCACTTCTCTACATTCTGAAAGTAGTGTACGAGTATTTATGTTGTTTGATGCATCTTGCAATGCTAATTGTAGGGTATGTGCAGCACATCGTACAAGGCCGATGGAATACGCCGCTTCATCATGTAGCTCAACTTCCATGTTCTGGAATTGAGCTTCTAAATCTGCTGTTAACCGAGTTGTAAGCCTTTCGATAACATTGCCTTCCATTTCTGTGTCCTGATGAGATTCTGAATCAGAACCCGAATCTTCAACAAACACATTTGTGGTCTGAGACGAGCTTGAACCTGAAATGAAATAAAACCAATAAGCACACAACAAGTTAGAGTCTTTGACCGTTAATGAATTGATCTTATACGATTTGTCAAGAGCGTTAACAACTAAATATATTAACGAACGGCCACACAGTGGTCCTGAATTGTAATTTGAAGGACTTAGGAATCAACTTCCTTTTTTCACCGTTTTCTTTATGGCGATGGATAGACCTTATTAGCCAAGGCGACCGGGCGGGTCCGAACTAGACTTCGGGCTCACACAGCCCGCGATGAGTGGAGGCGACTAGGGCGTCAGAGATCGCTGAACGACCTCCGTCCTCCATGAGCGCGGGCCGGTGAAGCAGAAGCAGGCCGCGGCGGCGGCGCGCAATAGGTGTGCGCCTTCCCCATTCCCAGGGACTAGATGGGGACACCGAGGTTCCCACACCCGAAGAGAGCCATCTCGAAAGAGAGAGATCTCTTTCGAGATGGCCCTGGGTCGGCCGGGGTGCGAGTGACATGCCGGCAACCGAAGACCCAAAGACGGAGTGAGTCTATTCCTAAGTCGCTCAAATTACAATTCTGATGTTTGGACCACAGTGGGCCAGGTCAAACGTACACGTAACCGCCTAGCATGTATGAAAAGGCTATGACAGCGTGGTCCAACTCCTTAGATCGTGGGATTTACCAGAGCATAAAGGCACTTTTCGTGTAGAAGCGAAAAAACCCACCATTAGAAGTGTTCTAATAGAGAGTAATATAACAGAATGGCAACGAACACCTAACGCCCTTTTTTCAGTTTTTTAAGTTCTGATGATGCTTTGTGAACCGAAACAGGTTATCCCGTAACAGCAAAATACTGTTATATACGGGTTTATTGACCAGTGAGCGCACCGGGCTACGATAGCTTCTGTATTGGTTAGCTGGGAAGGTGGCAAGATGGGAAGATTGGAAGGTGGTAAGATGGGAAGGTTGGAAGGTGGTAAGATGGAAAGACGGGAAAAAGAGAAGCTAGAAGAGAGTCGAGTGGAGATACGAGTAGAGAGTGGAAAACAGAGACGAATAGAGAAGCGAGTTGAGTCGAATGGAGTGCTAAAATTTATAAATCTATGCAATAACCGACAGCCGGAGCCGCGGTCAACAGCTAGTCCATACTAATATACTATGGCATGGCAACTGAAGGACGTGACTCCAACAAGCAAATTGGATTATATAAATAACGACGTCACGACCGTCGCCATAGAACAAGATGTGACGCTAGCATTATATATTACGACGTGACAACGAGACTCAACCCCGTTCTAGAATTACTTATATAAAATCTTAGTATATAAGCACCAGTCACTAGAACATAATTATCTATCCTATCGATAAGATTATTAGATAATTAAATCCGGTAATAACCGACTGTGGTATTACTTGCACCCCATCCGCAATATTGGTAACCCCGACGTGATTTTGAGCAACGGACCAAATATAATATATAGCTATATAACATACTAATTTACTAATATTAATATTATAAATCCAAAAGTAACT
Organism: Cybosia mesomella; assembly: GCA_946251805.1. NCBI lineage: Eukaryota > Metazoa > Arthropoda > Insecta > Lepidoptera > Erebidae > Cybosia > Cybosia mesomella. Next base: position 13,586,299 of record OX276411.1, read on the forward strand.
CTGTCTGTCTGTCTCACTTTCACGCTCAAACCACTGAACCGATTTTGATGAAATTTGGTACAGGGATGGATTAGACCTTGGGAACGGACATATGCAACGTTTGGTCGCGATAACCGACATCCATGAGGGCGGAGCCGCAGGCAACAGCTAGTAGAAAATAAAATAAATTAACATTTTAACTCTGTAGAACTAACCTGCTTCTGCTGTAGAAGGGATAATAACACCTGTATTGGCTTCATTGATTAATTTAGTCATCTTTATCATATTGGCACCGTTGTCAGTAGTTATACTGTAAATTTGTTGTGTATTTAAACGGAATCTTTGGAGAACCAACAAAAGTAAATCTTTGAGGTGGTCGGATGTGTGCCGCTGGAATATTTCCATGACTGCCAAATTTTTTAAAATAATGTGACCATCTTCACTATATTGGCAATTAATACCAAAAAAACATCTTGTAGATATAGATGCAATATCTACTTTTAGACACAACATTTTGTCCTGCAGTGTTGTCCCCATTTCGTATCGAAGTTTCTCTGACATTGATTGAATATTACTTCTAATTTTCTGAGCAAAAATTGCAGCATTGTTGTTGGGAATCATTTTCAACAAGTTCTGGAATGCATCGTCGTCTATTAGTGAAAATGGACGTCCATGAACGGCGACCAAGTTTGTGCACTCGTTTATGATTGATTCAGTGACCGTTGCTTTCTGTATAGGTGCTGCGTTGTTAATTTCAGTAGTTAACTTAAATTGTTCTGGGTGCATATGCTTCAGATGTTTCAGTAAATTAGCACCATGTTGCGACTGAAATAAAAGCGTAACATAAGTATTTACTGTTCAATATAACATAACTGATCTTCCTTAAATAAAGTGTTTACCCATTTTTATTAATAATAATTTAATTAACAAAAATAATAATAATAGGTAAATACCCTATTTATAAAAGCGGATTGTTATTCTTTCACCAATGCTGCTGCTATTATAGATTAATAAGCAAAATAACAATAAATACATATGTATTACTTATATAATATTTAGCATAAAATCATGTTTTATTCACCTGATTACCATTACACTTACCAAATCAGATTCATTGACGTAGGTATTTACATTACACCAGAAATTTAATTGACGATAATGCTAAAAAATAAGTAGTCATATAAATCAACTGAGTAAATACTAAATAGGTAGGTAATTATTGAATTTCATTTCATTACACGAATAATTAGCAGGTACTAAATACTCGTTTCATAATACCTACTTACCTTCAATATTCTTCCACATCCGTTAATCAAACACTTGGAAGTCTTCATATTCTCATCCATTTCGAAGTAACGGTACACCGTATTGCACTTTTTACGTCCCATTTTAATTTTAATAATAAGTACCTATCACACAATAATCAAAATCTACCACTCGCCACGTCTCGTTTGCTGAAATCCAAAGAATACGTTTATTCAAGATGGAAACGGCAATGCGTAAAGAATGTCCTCACAAGAGTACTACTGCGGTCCGAGTGGTTGGTACTTGGTAACTTTCTAGTAGCATAGCTAGTAGCTAAGCAAAGCAAGCGTGCGATGTTGCCGTTCCGATGTGCGCCCGCGCCCCGACGCGCCGGCCGGTCGCCGTTGGCCTGCACGGATTGGCAACAACGCAAGTATCGAAAAAAGTATCGAAATTTTTACCGGTAAATTGTTAACTTTATTTTTATTGAATTCTTTCTAATTTACCGTTACTTGTATACCGGTAAATTGTTAACTATATAGAAGTATCGGTACTTATCGATACTTATAGTGTGAATTTGGTAACGTTAACAAGCCCTGGTTTAAAGCTTGCAGCACGGCCATGCTGTCGGAGAGTATGCGTATTGAGTGGCCTTCCACTCTCCTGGCCATTACCGCTGAAGCTGCCAGGGTAATCCCCATGCATTCAGCTTGAAATACTGTGTTGTGGGTCCCCAGCGGTGTTGATATGGATATATTAAGGTCCTCCGAGAAAACGCCGGCCCCGGTGCCTGTACCAGTCTTTGATCCATCTGTGAAGATGCGTAGTTCCGTTGGGCATAAAGCCTCACAGCGGTGGTCCTCATGAAGTTGGATCTTGTATTTTTTGTCGAATACGTATTGTTTGGGCACACGATCATTCATTGCTCCTATCATGGGTATCTCCTTTATGAGATCTGTGAGCAGTGAGGTGTGTCGCGTGTTTCTCTCGCTCCATAGGTTGAGTGTCCTTAGGCGTATAGCCGCAGCTGTTGCTTCTTGGCGGATGAACAGATCCAAGGGTGGGAGTCCGAGCATGGCTTCCATTGCCGCGGTGGGGGTAGATTTCATGCATCCAGTGGTTGCCATGCAGGCTAGTCTTTGGGTCCGTTGTAGTTTAGCCGCTACTGTGCTGTTTTCGGTCCTTGGCCACCAGACGATAGCACCATACGCTATCATTGGGCGGATTACTGTTTCGTAAAGCCATAGGATGATTTTAGGTGATAGCCCCCATTTTTTACCAATCATTCTTCTGCACTGCCAGAAGGTAATCCCAGCCTTTTGTAATTTATTGTCTAGGTGGCTACTCCATTTTAACTTGCTGTCAAGAATAACGCCAAGGTATTTGACCTCTTTCGACAGTTGGAGTTCCGTGTCAAAGAGTTTGGGTAATCGGTATTCGCCTAATACCCTTTTGTTCGTAAACATGACTAACTCGGTTTTGTTCGGATTCTCCGATAGTTCGAATTCCCCGCACCATTTTTCTACGATGCGTAAGGCTTGTTGGGTTAGGTTACAGACCGTTCCCGCTACCTTCCCTGAGATGAGGATTGTTAGGTCGTCTGCGTAGCCTATTGTGTAGTCGCGGTTTTTGTTCAGCCTTGTGATTAGGTCATCTATCACTAAATTCCACAGAAGGGGAGAGATAACTCCGCCCTGCGGGCAGCCTTTGGCTATCAGAGCCGTCTGATCTTCTTCCCCAAGGCGAACTACTCTTTTGCTGAGCATGTTTGTTATCCAGTCTGATAGTACCGGCTCCGCTCCATGTTTTGACAGGGCGGCCTTAATACTGGTGAAGCTGGTTTTGTCGAAAGCTCCTTCGATGTCAATGAACGTTCCTAGGCAGAAGCCTTTTTGTTCTATCGCTTCCTCTATCCGGCTGACTACCAGATGGAGGGCTGATTCCGTAGACTTACCGGAGCTGTATGCGTGCTGGTTTGCATGTAGGGGTAGCTGTTTTAGTGCACCATCTCTCAGCTCCCTCTCGCATAGGCGTTCCATGGCCTTTAGCATGAAGGAGGTCAGACTGATTGGTCGATGTGCTTTGGGATTCGTGTAATCACCCTTTCCTGGCTTCGGGATGAAAATTACTTCTACTTCCCGCCATCCCTTCGGAACGTATCTGTGTGCCAGACAGGCTTTAAAGATACGCTCCAGTCTGCTTGCGACTAATTTGTCGCCCCACTGTAGCATAGCAGGGATGATTCGGTCGGGGCCAGCTGCCTTATAAGGGTGAAAACTACTGATGGCCCACTGGACTTTTTCCAGTGTGACCACTTTGTTTGCGTACTGCCAGTCTCGGGCAGTAGGTGTTATGGTTTCATCATGCCAGTTGATTGTCGTCGTGAAGACGCATCCAGGGAAGTGGGTCTCAATGAGTACGCGTCTAGATTCTTCTGGTGATGTTGTGAGTGTGTTGTCCTGTTTTTTAAGGGCGGTCAGTGCCATCGGTTTTGTCTGTACTAGGACTTTCCTTACCCTGTTTGCTTGTTGGCATGATTCTATGTTCCCACAGAATTTTCGCCATCCCTGTTTGCTTCGGTATCTAATACATTTTTTGTAGCTGGATTTGGCTGAACGATAGGCGTCCCAGTCTTCATCTGCACAAGTATTCATAGCCCTGTTGAAAGCCCTTCTAACCTTCCTTCGCTTGCGCTCTAGCTCTGGGCCCCACCATGGCTGTTTGCCTGGGGTTTTGGGAGGTAGGGTTTCTGGGCATGCTATGTGGTAGCTGTCTATTATAGATTTGGTTAGGTGGTTTACCTGTTCCTCAATCTGTATGATGTTGTAGAGGGTCAGTGGGGAGCGCTGTTGAGCAAGTCTATTTGCTAGGTGCTGCTCAAATTTGACCTTGTCGGTTTTTCTCGGGTTGCGTTTTGGCAGAGTTTGTAGTGTCCACGCCTGTAGATCAAAGCGAATCCACCTGTGGTCTGAGCAGGATGCCTCCTTGGAGACGTGCCAGCCCATGATGGCTTCCGCTGCATTTTCAGTAGCTAGTGTTAAATCAATAATCATACGGCTCTTTTTGTTGACGAAGGTCGGTTCAGAGCCGGTGTTTAGTAAGGTAAGGTTAGTAGTGAAAAGATATTCAACAAGGGACTTACCTCTGTCGTTTTGAGTGCTCATGCCCCATAGCGGATGATGAGCATTGGTGTCGGCCCCAATTATGACCTCTACCCTTTCCCTTTCGCAGTGGTCCACCAGCCGGGCGAGGTCTTGCGGGGGCAGCTCCTCCTTTTCGGGCATGTAGGCTGAGGCGAGGATGACCACGTTGTCCTCGACGTCCAGCTGTGTATGCAGCCTTATGGCAGTGAGATCTCTGCAACAGAACTCTGTGAGGACCTGTGTTTTTAAGTTTTTTGTGACATATATACACGATCTGGGGAGATCATGTTCGCCAGTCACGATAAGCTTACCTCCTAAGTTGGAGAGCCCCTGGATGTGGCCCCCTCTGATCCAAGGCTTTTGGATCAGGGCAATGGCCGTTTGTTGAACCTCCAGCCATTTACGTAACTGAGCCGTCCCATCACGGCTGTGCTGGAAGTTCACCTGGAGGACTTTAGTCTTCGACGAAGGGGACGCCATCATTGGTCGTTCCCACTTCGTCCTCCCCAAGTTTAAGCCCCGCAAACAAGTCGCCCGGTTCGACGTCGTCCCCCAGGAGGCCGGAGATTGATGCCAGAACGTCCTCCGCATCCTCTGCCTCCATGGGTGCGCCCTCCTGTCCGACACTGGCGGGGGATGTTGGTGGTGCCTTTGCAGGCACCTCCCCGCTTGATTCGGGGGCGTTTGGGAGAGGATTGGACTCCTCTGTCGCAGGCAGGTGCTTGAGCTCCTGGTTTATGGTGGCCGTGGATGGGTCCCATCCCAGAGGGACGTCGGCAAACCTGCCGGACCGACCCTGGAACTTAACGTACACCGTCCCCACTCCAAAAACGAGATGGCGTCCGGCCTTCATTAGGGTCGGTACTTGGTCCTCTGGGATTCCGACCACCAGGAACCACGCGGCGTTTTGCTTGGTCGCGTTGACCAAGGTCCACTTTGCGACCTCCACTTCGGGGTTCTGGAAGGACAGAACTCGCCCAATTTTGCGCGCGTCCTCCAGAAGCCCTTGTGGATCAGGGACCAGTATGCCACAACGTGCCCGCTGAGGGATCTCAGTCTGGCTCTTCACGACCAACTTGACGTTGGGCGTGAGAGCCATGTCGCTTACGGCACGTTGTAGCCATGTGCGTGTATATTCATCCGCACACCACAGTTTTAGGACCCCCTCAGCATAGAGCGGTTTGGCTCTAAACTTCGGGGGCTGAGTTTCCCTCCGAGCCAAGGCATCACCGAAGATACGAGTTTGTATCCCGGTGAGTACTTCCTCGGATACGTCCTTGCCGATACGCCCCGTGCGTGCGCATGTGATTGCGACGTCAAGAGGCGTACTCGCGGCTTGGGCGTAGGTTAGCCTGGCGACCTTTTTGGTTAGGTCCAACCTCTGCCTTTTGTACTCCCCGCGAGGCGAAGTCGTCTCGTTGAGAGCACGTTTGGCAGAGGAGTTACCGTTCCCAGTCGGCCGCTGTTTGGCCCCCTTCGCTTTGTTACTGGTAGGCGGAATATTCCGTCCACCAGCGGCGAAGTTGAGGGTGCCGATTGCCTCTGTCTTCGTTGCCGAGACAGAGGGTTGTGCGGAAGAAGGCAGAGACTTGGACGCGATGGCCGCCATACGCCTCTCCTTCTTCGTTTTTCGGACCCTCCGCTTTTTCGGTTTGAATGGTTCGGCAGCTGCCTTGCCATCCACGCCTGTCGGTTGGGTACGTGCCCTGGTCCTGTTTGACCCCTTTCTCTTAGGCAGTTGCCAGCCTTCCGAGAAAGCGTCCTCCGGTTGGCAAGAAGCCACCGGGCTGACGCTACGGGGGCCTTCCCCTGGGGGAGGTTTGTGTGACAAAGGGGTTTCCCCCTTATGTGTGTCGTTACCTTCGCGGGTACCCGTAGATGGAACCACTGAGCTTCCCGTGAAGGTAGTTTCGGTGCCCGCACTGGTACCCGTAGATAAAACCACTGAGCTTCCAGTTTGGGCTGTGGTTGTTGTGAGTTTTTGTTTAGTGTGTTTGCCTCCACCGGTACCTGCAGCCGAGGCCACTAAGCTTCCGGTTTTGGCCAAGTGTGCGCTGAGGGCGAGTGTGGTGCTTTCGCCCTCCCTGGTACCCGTAGTTTTAACCACTGAGCTGCCAGTTTGGGCGGTGTGGTGAGTTATGTGGGTGCCTTTCCCGGTGCCTGCAGCCGGGGCCGCTGAGCTGCCGGTTTGCTGCTGACCCATATTAAGTGGTCGTAATGTTAAAACATAATTATTGGAATGTTACAACAGGGCAGTGTTGCGACACCGGACGCGTTTCGTAAACACAGTAGCGGCGTCCGAGTGTGCAAGTCAGCAAATACCGCACGGAGACCGTAAGCGATGCATAGTATAAGAACTTTGTAATGATGTACTGATTTGATGAAACTTTTGTTAGTTATAGATGTTTTTTCTTGAAAAAATTTTTACATAAATTTTTTTAAATAAGGGGGGAATACTGTAGCGGCGTCGCGTCACAGACGCGATGTCAGCAAATTCCTTGCCGGGCGGCGACGGAGCGCTCGCGCTCTGTGAAGCCAGTTCATACTGGAGGCTTGCTACAGACAGCCACATATAAACTCGCTCACTTATAGATATTCCTAGTTAGTATCAAGTGTTCTAGTGACTAATATATAAGTTATATATTATGAGACATTTTGTGTGACCGGCAATAAACGTTATAAGTGTACGCCATCTTTTATTAAGACACTCCCACGTAACCCTGTAGGAATAGCCTCCAAACTGACTTTTTTTAAACACAAAAATAAATACTTACACGGATGGGCGCGTGATGAGCAAATTACCGCACGTTGGTACACGGCCTCCACAAACGCCTTGCTGCGCGGTCGCAACGCCACTGAGCGGATCGAGAATTGCGTCAGGGGAGAGGGGGTGAATATTTAGGAAGGTACTTAAGTGCTTGAATTAGTGTGGCAAGGGAAAGACAAAAAATTATTGAATAAAATTTTTGTGTGAGCAAATTGCTCATAGCGCGCCTTCTCACGGGTTAAATTCGCATAATTTACCATATATCCAGTACTTTTCAAAATAATTAAAGAACTTATCCATATCGGACAGGGCTTCTCCTTTAATATATTGCCATGCCTCGGTTATGGTCACCTTCGGCAAAAGTGATAAGGCAGCACACAAGGAAATAATTCGCCTCTCCACTCTCATTTTAGTGTGTCCTAGACTCTTGGCCTTTCGCCATACACATCGTGACCAATGGTAATAGCACCCGATCACTACTACTTCCGGGAATATTCTTCTAATTGAGTTTATGGCAGCTACTTCGTAGTCACAATGCAATTTTGATTTGATGATTCCATTTTCGCCTGTTCCACATATCCCTGCTGGTAGGGAAGAAAGGATTTTTTTTCCTCTTTTAGTTACTAGGGGGGATATATGTATACTTTACTTCCACATATTTCTACTAAGATAAAGTACAGGTAGATAGAAAAATGTTTTATAAAAAAAATCATCCTCAATATTGCCAAAGTCAAAAATCATTTATTCTGCATAGAACATTAATCGGAACTTTCAAAACGTCAAATGGAAGACAATGGTAAATGGACTCCACGGGCTCCAAACTCAGCGGGCTATCTTTTTTGGGTCGATTTATAAACATTTACTTAGGTCTATGCACAATGGTTTGCTTGAGTAGCATAATTGAGTGAACAGCTCATTTCCAAGCTTGGTTATCATCTAAATAGTCTTGGATTTTGTAGCAAGCTTACTTTTAATTACAGTTCTGAATTTATTTATAGGTAAATCCCTAAATTCATTAGGGAGCTTGTTGAAATATTACATACGTATACAATATACAATTCCCCGGAATGAATGAAAAATTTTTTGGAGCCTACTATCACAGACTACAAGTCCCGGGGTGCCCGGCAATGGACACTTGGGCAGGACACCGTGCGGTTTCAGTGGGTTCAAGCCCGACATAACCGCCCCCGCTAGCCGGCGGGGGGGGGGGGGGGTTATCCGAGGGGATTTCCGCACGTACATATTGATTTCTTTTATAATTTGACATTTTCTTAGACATTTAAGTAGAAAATGAGAAATGATCAAAAAGGTTCTACGCCTCTCGTAATGAAGGAGTTTATCATATACTTTTGAAATATAACAATTGTATAAGTAGTGGACTAGCATAGGTTGATGATGATGATGGTAAGTAATAAACAAAACACTTATTATAGAAGCACTTACACATTTCGAACATGATGATACCAATTTCCTGAATTATTTTATCAGTAGAGATAAGTGGAAAAGTATTCCCCCCAATAGCTAAATGTGGAAAAAATCCTTTCTTCCCTACCAGTACGGATATGTGGAACAGGCGTCCATTTTGCTCGTGTTTTAATCAAATAAAATATTACATCATAACTAGTTTCTTTTTTATCGCACATTAACACATATAGTAGGGGAATTACATTTGTAGTTTCGGCCGAACTACCAATATCACCGTGAATAGTGAATAACTGTGTAAATAGTGGAGAACAGCTTTTGTAAGTTGTGTCAAAAAAAAATTCTTTTATCTTAGGAATTAATTTTTTGGCTTCTTTTGAGCAAAATATTATAATTCTGTTTTCTTCTTCACAATAGTCAGCTAATATAAAATCTCCGAACTTTCTAGGCACTTCTATACTTTTTGGATCTTTACACTCAAGTCTTTGCACTCCTAAATTGACATTTCTAGCTTTGTATAAGTTGTGTTGAATGTTTCGAAATTCAGGTAATTTCGTTACAAGATCGATTCCACAATCTTGTAGTTTAAAAATAGCTTCATTGTATAATTGTGGAATAGGTCGGTCAGATTTTACAACGTCTTTTAAAACGGCCATCGCATAACAACATCATTTTTGATTTCGTCTTTTGAGCATTTATTATGAAGGCGTTCTTTAATCAGTCTGTTGTCCAGATGTGAAAAAGTGAATTGTAAAAAGTCATTAAGGAAAAAAAATAATTCGGTGATTGAACGACGACGGTAAAACTACTAGATAGAAACTCAACAGTTAAAATTTAAGAGTAATAAGACTAAAGCTAAGTAAAGCATAAATGATTCTTACTTGAATCGTTATGAATCCCATGCACTTCATTTTCTTAAAACAAGAACACCTCCACAACTCTGCTCCATTTTTGTAACAGCTATTTTTGTAATTCTGGTAGCCATTACACAATAAAATTGTACCCCCCTTTCTAGTAATGAAATTTAAAACATTCGTAACGGCTTCCTCAGCCATAGTGTTTATTTTATTACAAAAACACAATTTAATTAATATTCAATTCAATCAAATACGAGGACAAATACGAATGTTATCAATAAGTGTCACAGTCACAAGGAAGTGAAATTACTTTTCAAGGAGGTGAAATAACAGATCCCATTAAAGAGTATTAATACTGTTTTCCGTGGTCCATTTACCTGTGCCACGGTTAATAGAAAAAAAAAGCCTAGTCCGGCTAACTGTACGACTGTAAATTTTGTTTAACCGTGGTCCTGTCAACTATACTACCCAACTGGACCAAGGAAAAACAGGGGTTTTCATATTAGTCTCTAAAAAGCTACTATGACTGTAAGTTTTCTGTGATTAGATCCATAGATATATTACTTATTAATTGCATTTATAGCAGGTAATTCATAATCCACATGCATTTTCTGTGGGGTCGGAATAATTTGAGCACGCGGTTACAGCTGTTCCTGTCGCATCTGTCGTATCTCTCTAGCTTTTACCTGTAAACAAAAGGATATCTGTTATTCCAAGAAGGAATAAGCTGAGCAATGGTTCTAGGATCTCACAGATGTCTCCATTAGACACATTTTGAGTGAACTTGCAATGTCCTCTTGACATTGCTGCAATACAAGCATATGCTGACGGACAATTCGAATCTCATACGAGATTTAGTAGCAAAAAAGGGCCCTAAATCTCCGCAACTGGCCCGGAACCCAGTCGCCGTACCACGCCTGCCGGCAAGTTATGAATGTGGCTTATAGACCAGCGCGTGACATACAGGTCACGCACCTTGTCGCGGAGCCGGCTATCTCAACGGTACCTTACATTCCAGAAACTCCGTGGACCAGCATGAAAATCCAGGGAGGAAACTAGATGTACATCGTCAGCTAGAAACCAAACATTAGATCCAATAAAACACTATACTCAGCTCGTCTATTCTCAGCTCGCCTATCCCACGCAGAGCGCTTTCGGCCTCCGACGTGCAGACCAACACGTTACGTTTCCAACGTGTAACGAACACGCCAAGTTACAGCTCCCAACGTGGAAACAAATACAGTTCACACTCGCGATTATAGTGGTACGATACTTTAGGAAAACTTGATAACATGCACACTTCTACAAACTCTTGGGAATTTTAGGACTCTTCACGATGCGCTGTCAACGTGTCAACTGGAACAACACCTATTGACGTTACGAAACTGAATCAAATTCAAATTCAAATATAGAACAGAATTATAGATCATATGATCGATGATCTTACCAGGTGGTAGGATTTATACCTTGAGGTGAACCTCTTTGGAGTAGAACTCGCGGAAACTTCTGAAACCTCGCAGATCGTCCGATCGTAGCGACACTCCGGAAAAAAGGAAAAATTGACACTAAAGACATATAGTGTCGTGATGATGTGATGATATAAAGAAGAAAATTTTATATGTACATTATTCACATAACTTTCGCATTTCGCGAAGAAATCGACCCTCCGGCCGAAAGAAAATCAGAATAAGACCATTAAGTTTCTAGTCCATTCTCTAATCCTTTGTAGAGCACGGACTTTGGCAGCTCTTTCCAATCTAATGTTATCATTGGGTCGTTCTTCCCCAATGTCTTCATCTGTTAATGGATATTCATCTTCAATGTTATCAGTCATGATTACGTCTGTATTTGTATCATTTCTTTCGTTATTCGATATCGCATTTTTATCTTTCACATCAGAGCTTTTCCTTTGGTTATCAACAATAATAGGGCTTTCTGGTATAGTATCCAATCCTTTTGATTCTTGATCTTGATTTTCTTCAATCTCCAATGGATATAAATGTGCTATTGATCGTGTAAATATTGTGTTGCCAACATTCACTTGAGCAACTCTGCATAAACCGTCACTTCCTTTGATTAGTGAAATAATTTTCCCAACTTTCCAACCTATGCGTGGTTTGTCACCTTTTATTTGTACCCATTGACCTATACGTGGGGTTAAGATTGAAGTTATACGAGGTTGCTTCTGTTTGTGATTATATCTTTCACGTAGGCTCGGTAAATAACGATTTTGAAACATTGCTATAAATTCTTCCAATATAATTCTTGCTCTCTTCCAACCCCTGATCAAATTATTTTTTGTTGAGATACCTGTTAATATATATTCATCATGAGCTGTTTCAAAAGTTGAACATTTTCCGATTGAAAGAAAATCCGATGGTGTTAAACAGTGTTCTATTTCTGTATCCACATATACTAATGGTCTTGTATTAATTACAGCTTCAATCTCTTTAATTATTGTTGCTAATTGACTATCCTTTAAGAGATGTTTTTGCAATGTTCTTCGCATACACTGCTTTACCAATCCTACAAGTCTTTCGTAAAAACCGCCGAACCAAGGAGCTAACTGTGGTATAAATTTCCATTGTATCTTGTTTTCAATACAATATTTGTTAGACACGATATCAGCTATCAGTTTGAAGTTAGTGGCATTGTCTGAAGTTATAAGTTTTGGTAAACTTCTTGTCGAAATCATACGCCGTAATGCCAATAATCCTTCCTCAGCAGATAGATCTTGAACTATTTCCAAGTGAATTGCACGAACTGCTAAGCAAGTAAATAAACAAATCCATCTCTTTGCAGGTCCACTTTCTGTGTTTACCATCACTGGTCCTAAGTACTCGATTCCAGTGAAAGTGAATGGTTTGCTGAAGTTAACTCTTTCACGTGGTAGTGGTGGTGTAATGGGTAACTTGTATGGTCCACCATCACATTTCACACAGTTCAGGCATTTCCTTATTATCTTCTGAACTTGTCTTTTGCCTTGAGGTATCCAATATTTTTTGCGGATTATACTTAATGTATGGCTAGCCCCAACATGATAATTTTTCTCATGGATATCCTTTATGATTTTATTTGTAAAATCACAATCTTTAGGAATTAGGATAGGATATCTTTTATCGAATGACCATTCTGCATACTTCAGTCTACCCTTGCAGCGCAGAATACCATCAATATCCTTGAATAGTCCTATTTGCAGGAATGCCTTTTCAACATCTGCTGTTAATCCAATTCTGTGTTCTCTGAATCTTATTATTAAGCTTGTTAAATCTTCCAATAATAATGGTCCACAGTATAAGCATTCATTCAAGCTTTTACTATCTTTTGTTTTGGCTGATGCATCATAAACAATTCTCAATGCTTTCCCAGGAGCTAGGACGCCATGGTGGGGTATATAGTGAGTCGGATGATGATTATCTTCTACTGGTTTTGATGGAACCTTCTCAATAACTCCTTTTTCCATCTGTTGTTTCAATGTCTGATCATACGTTTGAAGAGTTTTTTGATCCAATCTCTTGAGTAATCCAATTAATCTTCCATGAGCCAATCCATAGTTTGAAGATAAGTCTGGTGGATAATTGATCCATGGCCAACTTACATAGTATCTATTGTTTCTCATCTCTGTTGTTTCATTAAAATGTTTGATTGCAATTTCATCTCTGCTTATCTTCGGTGAATCCGTGATACCAATAGATTCTAAGTCCCATAACATTTTCAAATTTCCAAGATCTAAAGGTGGATCCGGTTCCTTCAGACCTATTTTACATGCACATTGACAAAAGGTTACCATTGACATTTGTTCAATAGGTTCTTCTGAAACAATACTGTTTCAGGTATTATTTCACCAAAGTCGGATTCTATTAAATATAAGCCATTTGCAATACATATTTTATTCATCATTATAACTGAATGATAATAATCATTTCCGAGTAGTATGTCTGCTCTATCTGCTAATGAGCCATCATGCGATTATCTTTGCAGTACTGAGGTTATCATCCAAATCTTTGCATAAATCATGACTGTGAGATGTGAGAATCTTAATCTTTGATAATCTTTACAATAAAACATTATCCATTTTCTTTTTATTTGCTTTCATTTGTAGACTTTTTAAATCCTTTAACAAGAAATAACCACAATGAATAGAAAGGAAATATGATATAATAACAATATCTTATTTTAAGAAGAAACTTAACGTTAGTCAATAGCCAATCTTACGATTAACCAAATATGAAAACTGCCTCTGGTAAGGCAAAGAAATTTTGCTTAAGATATTCAAACAAAACTTACCTTATAATTTTCTATTCAAATTTTCTTAAAGATAACTTAATAAAATTATTAAATTACCACTTAAATACACTTAAATTATAAATATTTTCAATTTTTATAATGACATGTCAAATGACATTTAGTTCGAAATTTTATTTTTACGTTCAAAAGGTTTTTTTTTTTTTTGTTTGATACACGACGTTTTGTCCCGATTATAACTTTTATCGATCTTTCTAAAGAAAAATCAATTGAATTATTTTTGGTCAAAGAATAAAAATGTCAAAATTTGTTGTCATAACAACGCACAAATATTTTGAAAGGACAGAATCAGCTGTTTTTCATTTTGAATGATTGAAATGAATTTAGCCTTAAACCAGTGTTAAGGTACAGCATCTCCACCATGTCGCGAACAACTAGGCATCTATACCATGTCGCGAGCAACCTGGTATCTATACCAAGTCGCGAAGCAACTTGGGTTCAACGTAGTAACTTAAATCTGGCTCACCAAATGGGGAATACGGGTGAGCACGCGGTTACAGCTGTTCCTGTCGCATCTGTCGTATCTCTCTAGCTTTTACCTGTAAACAAAAGGATATCTGTTATTCCAAGAAGGAATAAGCTGAGCAATGGTTCTAGGATCTCACAGATGTCTCCATTAGACACATTTTGAGTGAACTTGCAATGTCCTCTTGACATTGCTGCAATACAAGCATATGCTGACGGACAATTCGAATCTCATACGAGATTTAGTAGCAAAAAAGGGCCCTAAATCTCCGCAACTGGCCCGGAACCCAGTCGCCGTACCACGCCTGCCGGCAAGTTATGAATGTGGCTTATAGACCAGCGCGTGACATACAGGTCACGCACCTTGTCGCGGAGCCGGCTATCTCAACGGTACCTTACATTCCAGAAACTCTGTGGACCAGCATGAAAATCCAGGGAGGAAACTAGATGTACATCGTCAGCTAGAAACCAAACATTAGATCCAATAAAACACTATACTCAGCTCGTCTATTCTCAGCTCGCCTATCCCACGCAGAGCGCTTTCGGCCTCCGACGTGCAGACCAACACGTTACGTTTCCAACGTGTAACGAACACGCCAAGTTACAGCTCCCAACGTGGAAACAAATACAGTTCACACTCGCGATTATAGTGGTACGATACTTTAGGAAAACTTGATAACATGCACACTTCTACAAACTCTTGGGAATTTTAGAACTCTTCACGATGCGCTGTCAACGTGTCAACTGGAACAACACCTATTGACGTTACGAAACTGAATCAAATTCAAATTCAAATATAGAACAGAATTATAGATCATATGATCGATGATCTTACCAGGTGGTAGGATTTATACCTTGAGTAGAACCTCTTTGGAGTAGAACTCGCGGAAACTTCTGAAACCTCGCAGATCGTCCGATCGTAGCGACAGAACAAAAGGAACTTCCGGAACTTTTACTTATATGTAAGATCCTAGATACCCTTGATGAATCTTTCTTCTCATTTCGCAGCAGCTGGTTCTTGCTACCTAAATCAGAACGGAACATTGAAAGCCTCACAAGTCAACTTTGCGCTTTTGAACGGGCATTGCGCAGTAATACCGACGTACTGCAGCAACAGGAAGCCCTCGCAGCCTCAACATCGAAAGGTCAGTCATATGATAGTAAAGATAAGGACAAGAAAATAAAGTGCAACTATTGTCAGGTAGTTGGTCATCGAGTCAAAACTGTAAGAAGTGGATCCAAGACGGGAGACCACCCAAAAACAGAAACCCAACGCCTAACACGAATACTACTAACTTGCTTCTAATGTCTGTAGAAGAGGTTTTTCAGATTGAAAAGGACACAGATAATTGGTACGCGGACAACGGCGCGACGAGCCACGTCACAAACAGAGCGGATATGTTCCAAAACTATACTAACTTTGAAACAATTCATACTGTAACAACGGCAATAACGCGTTAATGGCCAAAAGCAAGGGAACAGTTAAGATCGAAGCGAAGTTATCAGGAGGGAGACGACAAAGCGTAACCCTATGTGACGTCTGGTACGTTCCAGCTTTAACGAAAAATCTGTTTTCGGTCCAAGCACTACACGATAGTCCCACCAAGCTTCTTCATGTCGAATACAAAAGAGTGCACCGTGTATATCAACGGAGAAGAGAGCCTGAAAGGAAGACGGGAAAAGAACGGAGGATTATTTCGAGTCGAAATAACGAGTATCCTACCTGGAATCCCAGCCGAAATCTGTGCGACACAGCCCTATAGGTTTCCAGTCTCTTATTACATATTGACCGTGTCTGAATATCATGAGATATTTCGATCTGTATGTTGTCATTGAAGAATTGTTCTTTGAGGAGGCATAATGTGACATTAGAGTGAACCGGAAGCACCTTTCAGTGCTTAAATAGTTCTATCGTCTTCACTTTTTGACGCATTATGGTGTGACATGATTAATTTCAAAATTTTACTTTGTAGCTGCAATATACGATCAAGGTACGTTTTAAAAGTTCTACCATAGCTAGTAATTCCATATCCTATGTTTTTTTTAGACAATCGCATTATAAAGCATGAGCTTCACTTTAGGGGGTATCCTATTATTGATAATATACATGTTGGCCATAAATTCAGTTTTTCGCACACTCGGTTCACCTGAGGTAGCCAGTTAAATTTATAATCTATTATTAGACCAAGATATATGTGATTGGCTCTGACAAAGCCAAATTCTTCCTGTACTCTATTTTTACAGTTATCCAAAGCAAAAGAAACAACTTCTATAGCTGGGTCAGATTCACACAAATGATCTCTTTGGCTTATTACGGTCAAATCCATATTCAATGTACTGCTACCATTACAATTTTTTCTGTTTTTGCACCTCCACCAAGTGGATCTATTATTATTTATTTGTGCCAAGTTGTAACTGTAACCATCTTTGAGAAGAAGCTTACCTTATTATATATTAACCTTATCGGAAGCAATAAATGTAATATTTTGCACATTTGCCATTTCTAAATTCACAGAAACACAAATATCTTAAATACAGGTCAACTTGCAATAAAACGTGAAAATAATAAAATAAATTTGACGCTCAATGTCAACATGACATGACAATCATAATGCACTACTATGTATAAAGTGGCCAGTGTTATCAAAGCTCTTCAAGTGTAAATTCCATTATATTTCTAATTAGTACACTACCCGATCTGAAAGAGTGCCTCCCTGACCCGTATTGTGGGTGACAAATTATCGTTATGACTATACTGAACTGACGAGTTATGTAAAATGACGAATTAAGAAAACTGACGAGTAAGGAAACTGACTAGTTCACGAATTACTTAAAATTGACGAATCTATGAAACTAACCAGTTACAGAAACTGGCGAGCTAGGGAAACTGATGAGTGCCTCCTCGACCCGTGCTCTCTGGCCGCGCCGGGTGCATCCCACTATCCCCATTTGGAATCTCCATTGATGGATATAGTGGGAAGATAATTCTCACTATCCCCATTAGTCATTTTGCAGAATTACTAGTTGTAAATAATATGAAATAGACATGCAAACTTTTATTATCAAATATGTTGAAAAAAATAATTAAATATTGAATTATTATTATATTATATTAAACAAAGGTTCAGGAGCTCACAACATTTGGTTCCAAAAAAAACAACATTAACATATTAACATATATATATTTTTTTTTTTTTAATGTACTTACTTAACTCTTTCTTTTTACTTAATGTATGTTTTAGATAAGTTGCACCTTTTGACGTTTTTTTCTTGACGAATTGATGTCCTTAGATGTACCGGGTACTGGGTCCATTATACGTAATAACAAATAACAATAACTATAAAACTAACGCAACAAATAATAAAACTAACAGTAATAACAAAGTAATAACGAAACAATAACAAAATTAACAATAACCACCAAATCCGCGATATTAACAAAGCAATGAAACAAACTTGTGCGCATTCGAAACTCGAATGACGAGTTTATTTCAAAATGGCGAACCAAGGGTTGGCGACGGGCGCGTCCCGGTACCAAGATACACAAACGACAGCGCTTTGTATCGTTAAATATGATCCGACTAAATTAAATAGGTTGTTTTTTTTTTCATATAACCCATCTAAATTTTACGTCGATTGAATATGGTCCATTCATTATTTTCTCGCAGTAAAAATATTGACTTAGTAAAAGCTGTTTGTTTACAAAATTTATAGCTTCTCGTGACGGTCAATCAGTATTACAAATAAAGGAGATTTGAAGTTATTGTCTAACTTTAAAATGCAAGGCCTAAATTAAAAATAAACGTTTTGATAAAAATAAGTTAGAGTCCTTTTCACGAAAGATGTCCCGCAGACGCGTCGCTAGCGTCGTGCGACGGAATATTGCCAGCATTTACTACTTTATTAACTTAATTTATGAGTGCTCCAAAAATACATTGTAGAGTCCTGTTGTTAGATGAATCATATACATACCTACTAATCGCTATAGTGAATTGCTCATTATAAGTTGTTTGTTTATAAAATTGTTTATAGACAACATGAATAATTTACTTGATAGTAATAAAATGATTACCTACTAAGTACATTTTTTGCTCGAATATATAAGGTGCTCAAAGTTGCTCGTAAACTATTTTGTCAACTAATAAATTAAATTAAGTTGAAAGTGATTTTAAATTTTTATTGTATAATTATGCTCATCAATTGGGTTTATCCCAGATAAACTACAGTCACCATCTGACTCATCCGTATTCATAACGTCACTACTGAGATCTGATTCGGCTTCGCTATCACTTGTCAAAGATATTATAAATCGGTCCATCGCTACATCCATCAGCCCGTCGTTTCTTAAATATTCATTTTCCAGGTGTTCCACATGTTTGCATTGTATAAACCAATCATCTGGAGTTGTGTTCATTTGCTAGTAATTTAGGTAAAATTTGATGATTCTTACTTCTTTTCCTTAATCTCATAATCTTACGCAAATTTTTTCTACACCTTAAATATAGTTTGCGTTTTCTTGGGGTTAATTCTGCAGATCTCTTTAAATCCAGTTCCCTTAAAATTCCTCTGCCAGCTCTTCAGCCTCCTATATTTCATCATTTCCAGGTACCACAGTACCTGGAAATGATGAAATGTATTTATTAAAATCTGCAGAAATTGGAGTATGGCTTGAATCCCTGAAATTAGATTCTTATACAATATTCCTGTTTTAATAATATCCCTACTACTACTAATTGCAGCGGGGACGCCGTTTGACCAGACTTTGATCAGCCCTGTATGGGGCATTTCACCAAATTCCCATTTAACGACTGCCTTAGATATTTCCATGACAACCGGACATGAGTGCTTTTTGATATTTTGGGAAATCCATTAAGCAATCCAAGATGGCGGACCAAAAAGAAGAATGGTCATTTATGTATGAGATGCGTCACAACCCTTGTAACATGTTGACATATATTTAGATTTGTTCATTATGGTCTTATATGAGTATAAATAGAGGTTTTCATTAAAAATGTGTGCAGGTAAAAAGTTATAAAGGGGTAAGTGATAAGTGCTTATTCTGCGGGCTATGTCGGTAACCTTAGTTTTTGTCATATGGGCACTTTCGCAAAAACTTGTACCCTATTAGAAATGTAAGGATTATTTTTGATATTGAGATTTGGCGTATTTTTAAATTGAAATATGTTTAATATTTATTCTATTATTATAAAATGAGTAAATTTATTGAAAATTTAAAGTCTTTCAAGAAATTCGAGATAATGTAACAACATACATGTGTGTGTTACATGTTGTCAGGTTCGTTACCGTTTTTCAAGTGTAATAAAAATTATTTATATTATTTTCATAGTTTCGATAGGAATTAACCAGATTTATATAATACGCAGTCATGAAAAGAGAAATCTTATGTATTTTTTTATTTACTTCTATTTTTATGTACATTTTGTTACCATTGTCTCTAAATGATTTACATTTTTCTGTTTCTCTATTGTAATACAATATATTATATTTATTTAAGAGTCATAATTAAGGAAGATTGTTATATTATCAAAAAACACGCTTAATTCATTTAAATTATATAAAGAATACAGTTAAAAATAACTAAAAACACGCTAAATTTTAAGGGACAGTAACAAAACTGATGGTAACAAAATTGTAAGGCTGAGTTCACATAAGGATGAGTTGCTGTGCTTGTGAGTCTTTAAAACTTAATATTAAAACTGAAATGTGTGTTATAAGAAAAAACAACATTACATTAATAATCATCAGGTATGTCACAAAAAGCTGTCTTCACAAAATATCCTAATATTTCTTCCGCCCCATAAGTACCTACCTACTATTAAAATTCTGTAATTTTAATAGTAGGTAGGTAGGTAGGTATTTGCGGTAGAAATGAGTAAAAGTTTATTATCCATAGCTACCGGGCAAAGTCCTGCTTCTTTACGCAGTCGTAAAGTCCCACGGAAACTATTATTTTATAATATAAAACATAGGTTCTTCACCACAGCTTTTGCTTTGGCTGTGGTGAAGAACCTATGTTTCATTTTTAAGATAAATGTTAGAATATTTAAACACTTATTAGTATTCAACAAACTACGATTAATGAACACAATCAGTTTTACCGTAGATACTTTATAAATTATCTGACACAAAAATATCTCTGATAAAAACAAAATGCCATCGAGATCGTTGTAACATGGTTAGACGACAATACATAGGATAGAATACGTAAATAATTCTAGGACATCTATTATCTAAGTAAATAAAACACTCTTTCTCCATACAAACCTAATTTCCTCTCCGGATTACACATTAGAGCATTTGTTTACTATGAAATCTAAAAATTACATGTCCATTTTCATTTTTTATTTCCAATTACCATAGGAAATATGAACTACGTTTGTGTGGAGAAACAGTGCTCCGTTTTCTTCTTAAACACTAATCACTTTATACCCCAAATCATCTCTAGATATATTTTTGAGATGAGTACAAAATTGACAGTTATAAAAATAATCAGTCTGCATTATCTTAAATCTATACATTAATAAAATATGTCTTCAATGAAATTTAAGTTGTTAATATCCCCCATTTAAGTGCAATATGTGCATTCATCTTCCACATAATGATCATATACTGTGAAATTACAATATTTGCACCAGAAAAAGGCAGTTTTTAGTAGAGTTTTAATGTCCTTTTGAGTCATTAGTAATGAGAAATGCAATGGTCGATTATTTATATTTACGGACCTCTTGCATCCATAACACCACGGTGTAAATACAAAGTGAGTCTTTTCCCATGGCCATCTCAATGAGTAATAAACATACTCTAATAACTCATTCTTCGTTAGAATTTTATCTATATCTATAATTATCACCATTTCCACAGAAGTAGGACACGTCTTCTCAATTGTCAGGAGCAATGTTAAATTTTTCAGTCTAAAAACACAAACGTAATTAATTTTAATTATATGAACTAATACAATTTTCAAATTTTCTTTAAGTAAATAATAATTAAAGTTGTAACCTTCTTCTCCTCCTAAGCAAATATTGCAGATATAATCAAAACTGGCAGTGTCACCAGCACAATCGGAACAATATTGTTTCTTACAAACCATGCAACGTAATACTCGACTCAGTATAGAAAAACTGCATTTTTGGCATGAAAGAAAAGATTTTGTGTTACTTTTTATTTTCTGTGTGCACTTTTTATTTATTTTTGTAGCAGAAACTGTAGCCGAGTCTCATTTAGAAAGCTAACTGGAATATCAGAAACTGTAGCCTGATTCTGATTAAAGAAAAACAACTGAAATATCAGAACCTGTAGCCTGGTTCTCATTTAAAAAAGCAACTTGAATATCAGCTTTACTCATTGAATCAGATGAATCTTTAAAAATTTCTATATAATCTCCTAAATTGTCTATTCCTTCATTTATCAAATCTGCAGTGTTAGTTAGAATATCCGAATCCGTCGCTATTTCAGTTTCAAGTACAGGTTTGGTAGGTGTTACTTTACCAATTTCAACAAGAGACTGCTTCGGTGAAAAGTTAGGTGGCATTATTTTGTATGCTTCTTTAGAAGGGTGGAGAGAAATGTCAGTTAATTTTCTTTTAGGTTTCGTAACTTTCCCCATTGTGAATACATTTTTGGAAGGTTTCGGAGTTTGTTTCAGAGCTTGAGAAGCAGATTGGCGATGCAAATTGATTTTTGTGGTTTCTTTTAAAATATGCCACTTTGGAGAATAACATGAGCAATTTCCACGCAGAGGCTCACAAAAACAGCTCACATCTCGGTATTTAATTTTGCTTTCGTCGCTAGTTTGTTCCAGGTAAGACTGGCAGATTGTCAGGAAGCACAGCTCGTATTTCATTGATTTCATCGTCTCCGATTAGATATATTTTAACACGCGTAGATCTCATGAGCAAATCAAATGCGTCCTTAGCGTTTGTAACATCATTGCAGTGGCAATTTTTTTTGTCTATCGTCCTCTTAGTACAACCTCCGATACCATCAGCAACACTTTTGCCGTGTCCTGCCTCGTAAAAAGACCAGGTAGAATAACGTAATTTATATTTAATTGTGAAATATGAATGTAAAAAAAAGTTTACTTTTTGACCGTATTGCGAACTAGGACCATCCGAGTAAATGTGGATCACATCAACCTGCGGTGATTTATCTTTAATTAAATTTAAAATTGGCGTTAAGTGAGCCCAGATAGCCGCTGGTTGGTGACTATTAGTATCAGAAATTAGTATAAATTAGTATCATATCCGTGTGCAAGATAATTTGTGATTTCGACGCCCCGAAATGCATGGATTGTATCTCATTTGCCATTTTGGTCTCAAAGTTTTCAGAGAAATCACAAACTATCAAAACTTCATTTTCATTCAACTTCGATGCAGCTAGATATTCCTTAAATTGATAACGTGGGTTATCAATTTAAGGATTTTTTTTAGTTTTTTAAACAATAATTGTATATCTCGATTAAATTGTGTTATTAATTTCTGGACTGTCCCTATGTGTGTTGATTTAACTGTTTTCTTTTTTGTAGTAATTTCCTGGCCTCCCTTATTTTTACAAGTATGGTCTTGCCTCTCCCACTGATGCCAATTTATGTCTTGCTGCAGAATATCTTCATCATGAGGAAATTCTAATTCGTGACCTTTACATTTGTCACATAAATCGTACATACACACATAGGAGTCAACGTTACAAGCGACTTGTTGTAATGTTTCTTTTAACGTGTTTCATTAATCCTTTTCTTTTAAGTGCATCGTATTGAAATTGTAGATTTGAATGTTTGATGCATATGCAAGTGTTACGACTTTTTATATGTGGAGATAGAACTAGAGATAGAACTTCTTCAAAGTCACGTTCATACAACTGTTCCTCATTTGTTTCTTCGGGAGCGTCACCAAATCTATTTAAATCCACACCCTGTAATCTTTCCTCAACATTTTTAAAATATTCTAAATTAGGTAGAGTCCTCCAATTAGCGCCAAAGTGGTTTTCAAGGAGTTTGGTGACATCTTCAACTTTGGCTACTTTTGGAACTATAGTGTTGGGTTCAATTATCTCAGGGCGTATCATCGAAATTCTTTTGTTTTTCTTCGTGACAACTTTCTTGGTGTTAATTTCAGATCTATATGCCACTTCTCCCTGTACCAATATGTTATCGGTTTTTGTGCGTGTTATGAAGTAACGTTTAGATTTCATAAACGGAAAGTGTCACGAAGTAGTGGGTTTGATGATGGTTTCGTAACTTTTGTTTTCAATAATATACGGGTATGCATGACAGATTAATTGCCGTATACTGAGATGGCCACATGATTGCTTCTATTTTCTTCAGCTCCTTTTCAATTTTCGCCTTCGGTCTGGCGGAATGAACGAATGGCCCATCATGGGAAATATTATTTCTACTTTTTTAATGTGTCTTGGTTCTTCATTATATAGCCATTTTCCCAACATTGCTAACATATTATATTACGTATTTTTGTACTGTCCAGAACATCCATCACAAACCACATGCAGAATTGTTTCTCGTTCTTCGAAGGTTGTGTTTTGTAGAAAATGGTAAACAGCACTGATTATTTCATTTCCTCCTTTATTGTGGACCTCTTTATTCCAATAATAAGAATGGACATTTTCTTTATCAAGCTTGGCTTCAGAAGTTCCTTCAGCCATTGAAAAGTGATAAAAACTAAATTGTCTACTATAATACGCCGACTGATCGGGTAGTTTCGGTAAAGCCAGATTTTTTTGACAATCAAAAGTTATTGTTTTGATTGTCTCCTTCTCTTCTAGCAAAATTGCATAAAAATCTTTATATTTTAATCTGTGAATTCTTTTCTGAATTCGTTAGCCTCTTGTTTTTTACTCGAATCAGTTTCAGTTTTGATAGTTTCTAATAAAGAAATACATGTCGAGCAGACATCTTACATTCGCCACATTTTACGTATGTTTAGATCAGGTGAAAGGTCTTCTTCAATCTTTTGGTTTTCGATCGGCAATAATGACTCTCTTCTCCTTTAAATTTCTCGATAAACCACTGAACAGATAGTTTTTAGCTTCAAATTCGTAGGTCTTGCGATCACCGCCTCTGTTTTCAGTGGGATGATTGCCTCCACTCCGGTAATATCTGCTCATGACACCGTTCACTCGATCTTTCTTTAAAATAAGTGCATTAAGAAACGTATTCTGGCAAACTGGTATCATAGATTCTCGATTGTTAACAATATGATATTTGATGGCAATCTGCCTCCTGGTATTTGTACCGTTTTTGGCTTTGATAACAGTGCAATATTTTAATAAGAAAGAATCTTACGAAAGGAGTTGTCCAGAAATGGTTTTTTATTCTTGAAAAATTCCAGTAGCTACGAACCATACATTTTTGGATAGACTTCCTAAGGACGTATATTATGAGTTATCAAATTGAATTTTGAACTCCTGCAATTTTGAGAAAACATCGTTTCTGCTTCGGTATATTTTTTAGGCTGCATACGAACAAAACTTTTGTTACCGGTGCCCAACAAAAAAGAAGATAAGTTTGACATCACCTTCGCGTCACGTGACAGATGGATGACGGTTCTGTTGCATTGGTTGTTTTGTGTAAACAGTTTGATCTGTATTTTTTTTTCCTTACTTTGGGTATACTATGAGGAATTGTGAGATTTCTACAAATATAAAGAGAAAATGATAGGCTAAGCGTTACCTACTATTGGTTTATCTATGAATAAAGGGCATTATTTAACTACATACAGATATCGTTCACATATAGTGTTGAAACTATGAGACTTAAACACCATCATTGTATTCCTCCTATAAAACTTCTTGGCGTAATAAAATTGTAATATGTTGACTGCTTGTCAAAGTATTACTGTTGATCGAAAATGTTTGAGACTTAAATAGCTACAAGCTACTGAAATCATTTTAAAAACGAAATCTAAAGTCCGAATCGCAAGTGGTAACAAATAACCGTTGTGACAAATCCAAGTCGTTAGAGTTATAAGGCCATATACTATCGGCATCCAATTCATGTACAAAATCAAAGAATCCGTTGTGGTAAGTCAAGTAGTCAAAATACGTGGAAAAATAAACGAAATAACTGCGAATACCGTACTACTATCAACAAAGCGAGTAGACGGACAGTGACAGTGGAAGCGATAATTGCTATTAAAAAAATTTTTAGTATTGCCATCCTCCAATAAAAATATCTATTACCATTTTTTTTTTACGTGCGGAAATCCCTTCGGATCCCCGGCCAGCGGGGGTGGTTATATCTATTACCATAAAATAACTTTTAGTTTTTCACTTAAAGCAGGATTCAAAAATTATTATCTCACTAATTCCCGATTCCTAATTTTGGCCACTATATCAGTGTAATTTGAGCCATATCGGAATTTATTAAATTTCGATGAAATCTTCTTATGTCTTGGCATGTCAAATTGGTGCATTTAAAAGCCTTTCTGTCATGTGCGCCTGTAGGAAACTTTGGGAGACTTTTAGATTCGTACCTTTAATAAAAGAATATGCATATTATGTTAATGAAGAAAAACCCTCTTCGTTCTATTTTGTCGGCTTATAAGGTAATTTTGAATTAAGTACAAACATTTTACAGGGTAAACAATACATTATTTTTAGAAATTTTCCCCGATAATATTATACTTACGCAATAATAATGAAGTAAGATTCAGAATCTATGGGATATACTAAATTCTTTTCCGCGTTCCGTTACAAGTCTATTGGGGAAAGTTTTATGTATTGAACTGCCCCTTAAATATTTAATTACAAATAATGTCTTTGTATATTAAAATTACTTTAGCTTCTCTACAACGTGCCTCCTTACCTCCGCTGCATTGTCGAGGCATACCTATCTGAGAGGGCCATAGTTTACCCGAGCTGGCTAGGGCCAGGGCGGCGAGAAGTGTCGTGCGGTGTTCCACAGGGGTCGGTCCTAGGGCCACTACTGTGGAACATCGGGTACGACTGGGTGCTGCGCGGTCCGTTGCTCGAGGTTGTCAGCATAACTTGTTATGCTGACCACACCCTCGTGATGGCGCGGGGAGCAACGTACCGAAGCGCGGCACTAAAGGCCACGGCAGGGGTTGCTCAAGTCGTGGGTCGAATACGGCGGCTGGGACTCGAGGTGGCTCTCCACAAATCCGAGGCTATGTGTTTTCACGGGCCTCGGAGGGGGCACCTGCGGGAACCAACATAAACGTAGGGGGCGTAAGCATCGGCATCGAGACCACGATGAAGTACCTTGGGCTCGTCCTCTCGGACTTCGGACCACATCTCCCAAGTCTGGTCCCGAAACTGAGGGGGGCTGCGGCCTGTAACGCTCCCCCCTTACGGTCTCCCGAAAGTATATGAACCGCCCACTGATGAGACGACGGACTGGACTGATGGACCTGAATGCAGCAACTGATTACAGTGCTGAAGGCACTGAGAGTGTCCGTTACTATTATATCCTCCAAGTTTAGGAAGATACTATTAAAAGTTTGGCTTTATTGTGATCGTCTAAATATTTATAAGTATGGAACCCTTTATACGTTGTGTTTAAGCATTGTAGTAACTCATAGTCCTTTTTTTGGTACATTGAGACAAGACAAGAGTACATGGTATTGAGAACACTGATTTCAATCTAATTCCTATAACTATTATTCTATCTAGTAATAAAGTTAAATAATGTTCCTATACAACTACATTGAATCCCTGAACCTAATATGATTTAAGATTTTGATTTTAGAAGCTACCTAGTCTCTATAGTGATAAATAGTGATATTTATAAAATTCTGAATACTAAGTTCATTCCTAAGTGATCCTAGATATAGACATTTTAAGTTTTGTGTAGGTACCTTTAAATGCAAGCTAGTTCAATTTCACAGTATGATATATAAGCATTTAGTTTGGGTAGAAGTGAAGATATAACACACACAATATGGAGTTACCATAACTGGACCCTGCAAAGGAAATGTATATAGTTTTCTTATATACAATTTGAGTTATTTAGACAAAGATATAGTAAATATTGGTGGTCAAGTAAATAAAATGTGTGATTAAATACATATGTGGTTAATAATTAGTTACCTTGAGATAACCTACATAGTAGATTATCTCAGAGTAGCCGGAAAAATGAAATGAAGCATCTGTTGATATGTGTAGACTGCTAGGATGGGGTAATTTTATAGGTAATAAGGAATCCTATGACCGGTTCCATTGCTGGAACCGGGGAGGCCGCATCCGCCAAAACCCCAGGCCCCCAACGAGCAACCAACCCTCTCCAAGCTGAAGGCATACTACTTTTAAGTTATGCACAACCTTGGTGCTTTACAAAATAAAAATAGTACCGAATTGGGAATGAGTGCCGAATTTCAACAAGTAGGTTAGATGGAAATATATCAAGTCTAACGAATGTATAGCTCGAATCTATATATATGTCAACAAATACACGATTTCTATAAAAAGCACGAAGTAATTAACCAGTACCAATTCGGGTTTCAGTCTGGTAAAAGTACCACAGCTCTTTTGTCCAAGTTCACGGATGAGGTGAATAAGCACTTAGACGAGAAAAAACAAGTTCTTGCTCTCTTTATTGATTTTTCACGTGCTTTTGATACACTTGAACATAAACAAATAATTGAAAAGATGGATGACTGCGGAGTTCGCGGTCCATTACTAAATTGGTGTACAAATTACTTGACTAACCGAAAATTCACTGTAAAAGTAGACAACATCTATAGTGAACCCGTTTCCGTTAAGAGGGGAACGGCTCAGGGTTCCGTGTTGGGTCCCTTACACTTTCTTTCGTACGTTAATGATATGAGCAAGTGTATCACAAACAGCACGTGTTATCAGTTCGCGGATGATACTTGCCTTGTGACTGCCGATAGGGATCCGCAAATTGCATGCAAGCGCTTGCAATCTGATCTGGATGCACTCATAAGGTGGTGTCATGATGCTGGCTTAGTGTTAAATGCAAGCAAAACTAAATTAATTATCATAAAATCCCCTTACATTAGACAAACACCCATTCAATCATTAGTAGCTCATGACCACAATTGCTTACATGCCACCAGTGCGATAGACTGTAGGTGTCAGTCTGTAGATACTGTCGCAAATATTAAATATCTTGGGCTGATTATAGATGAAAAATTCAGCTGGGGTCCCCACATTGAACGAGTTTGCAGTAAATTAAGGCAATTTCTAGCCAATATATCGATACTCAAAAACCGCATCCCATTTAAAGTGAAGATTATGCTTTATCACGCACTTGCAGAATCCCACATACAATACGGTCTTAGTAGTTACGGTCGAACCTATAAAACTTATCTTAATGCTATATATAAACTTCAACATAGAATTTTAAAAACAATAGTTTCTAATAACATAAATAACCAATATTCTGACAATGAAATCGGTCTCTTTAAGCACTGTCAAATTCTGCCAATCTACACTCAAGTCCGTTTTTCAATATTAAAAGAACAATTTTTTAATCAATCTTTAAGAAATATTATCGAACATCCTGTACGCACTCGAGCAGTTTCCGAGAATCGGCTCCGCACACAGAGTGCCCACAATATGTATGGCGAGCGCACTACTAGCTATATTGTCCCTCGGCTCATTGACGATCTACCTCCTAATATAAAGTCATTTAGCACTGTGTCAGGTATTACAAGCAAACTTAAAGTATATTTTTTGAATTCTTTATAGTGCTGATTTCTATTATTGTTATTTTTTTTTTTCCTTGTTATTAATCTAGTTATAATTTGTAATAAAAATTTTTTTTTTTTTTTATAGTATTTGTGGGTAGGTAGGTGGAGATTTGTTCTTCTTGGTTTGAATGTTGTCTCACTGTTATTGTTATAGCACAGGTATAAACCTTAGTGGTTTCTTTGTTGCTATTACTGTACAAGAATGTAATGATAACCGCTCAGCGGACAAAGCATTCTGTGGAATGCCAGTCCCGTACCGCTCAGCGGACAAAGCATTCTGTGGAATGCCAGTCCCGTAATTGCACTGCACATCGTAATAATATGTTTATTTCTTTTTAACACGTGAATTAGTATCGGTTTTCGTCGTTCTAATCGACTAAATACACATCACTTCGTCCAAAAAAATTAACACACAGCACACCACTAGTCGATTCGATTTAAAAAAAAATAATTATTTAATATAATAATTAATATTTGAATATTATTCGTCTTAGTCATAAGCTTGTAAATAAATATTTTGGTACTATACACATCTTTTTTTAAATTTTGTTGTATGTAGTTAGAACCTATAGACTATTTAAAATGATAAAATACACTAGTTTATCAAGTTACATATTGAAATAAACACCTAAAGTTGGCATATTAATGTTTTTAACTATCGTCTCTGTTTACAGTCGCTTATAATAAAGCAAACGATAATTATAAACAAAGATTCTTATCAGAATTGAAAGAATGACTCGTATCCATTACAAAAAATAACACTTCGCTGTCGTACAGCACTTCAAACGATAACAATAAGTTTTTTATATTAACTGGCCCCGGCAGGCGACGCGTGCCGGTGCGCTGACGTCATGCGTGACCCGTTAAGTGTTTTAATGACGCGGGGTGAGAGCGTGAGCGGTTATGCTTTAAATAATAAATAAATTAAAAAAAAAAAAAAAAAACATTGCTGTAGTGTATTCATACACAGGCAGTAATTGGGTAACCCCTTGGGCAGTTCATCGAGAACACGGCCAATGAGTTACTAGCGCTGATATCGGTACCAGCTGTAAACAGACATGGTAATATATATGGTAAGGTTTCGCGAGCTTGTGGCAACTGTCCACGTTTCAGGGTCAAGTGATACCGCGACCAAACGCTTTCAAGACACAATGCGAGCTTGTGGCAACTGTCCACCTTTCAGGGTCATGCGATACCGCGACCAAACGCTTTCAAGACACAATGCTAGCCTGTGGCAACTGTCCACGTTTCAGGGTCAAGCGATACTGCGACCAAACGCTTTCAAGACACAATGCGAGCTTGTGGCAACTGTCCACGTTTCAGGGTCAAGCGATACTGCGACCAAACGCTTTCAAGACACAATGCGAGCTTGTGGCAACTGTCCACGTTTCAGGGTCAAGCGATCCGTGACCAAACGCTTTCAAGACACAAGTATTTTCCCCACACCGATAAAGACATAATAATAAGTAGGTAGGTAAGTATGATAGCATGTATTGCGAGGGCTTAGCCCAGCATGACATATCACTTACAATGAAACGAGCTCACACCCGTCAAACAGGATACATAGATCGAATTGGACATCGATCCTGTAAATAATTTGTTTTAAATGTCTGAATTAAATCAGGCACTCACAAGGACTGGATAAAGACAAAGGAATTGTCAAGAGTTAAATGAAACTGCTTTGTAAGACATAACAATCATTTACTCAAGTAATTACCGTACCTTTTGAGCTTCTCATCTTTACAATGAAAGTGAGGTCTGTATTTGATAGGAATAATAGTCCAGCAGATGGCTGTATGTATATACAATACAACACAAAGTGGACCGTCTGATCTTGTCCTATCACCAGTTAAGAAACCGTATGATACTACAAGATGAGCTCAGTAGGGTTGAGCTAGCTAAGGGGCATCAGTTCGTCACTAAACCTCCCCTCAGACCGAACCAATATTAGCAATGAACTGAGTCAGAGTATGATTATGTTACCTTACTTGATTAAGCAAGGTCTCACAACACACATCGATAATCCATTACTAGCTATTGTTGCGAACAGTACTGTTGTCTCGGAAGACTAGGCAAGTAAAGGGGACGCTACATTCCATCCACTAGAATAAACATTTAGTTTGTCTAGCACATAGAATGCGGTATCCAGTGCTGAACGGGCTCTACCCAATTGGGGTTCCCTATAATAAAACAACGGTCGAATACAGCCATCCTCTGGACAGACCTCATCCCAGACAGACTGTTGAATTTCAGTATAACCATCGTAAAAATTAAGATGGCTCAATTTCTCAAACCTTTACCTCATTCCAAGCAAACTTAAGAACTTGGGAGGCTCTTAAGAGTGCCTAGTACTACATATTTCGTGTACACAAGGGTATTGTGTAGTGTGCAGGATGAGTGTATAAAGTAATATTTTATAAGTTAGTTTAACAAGTCATATGACCTGTTAATCACGCTTTGAATATTAAATGCCATTACAGATACAGGCTAAGAATCTACAATAGACATCCCAGGCTTATAGGAACTAGCCATCTAGATTTAGATAAGGTAGCATTAAAAGAAAATGTTAGTAGCAATTTGCTTACATATAGGTTAATGGCAATAAAAGTTTTGTAATCTATTCATGTGACCTAGATTTTAATGATTATGGAAAGAACGCACAGGACATACAATAAATTTGTAAATCATAGTACAAATAATGTCTGTCAACATTCCATAGGGACATGTGATCAGACGCAAAAGAAGAAAGCCACAACATAGATACAGTTCAAGTTAATAAGTTGTTCACTTCTCACCAACCCGCTGCTGGAGCGTCTCTTATACTCACAATTACTGCTACCACCTTCACACCAAACCACACACCACCTATATCGGGAGACACGCCCTAATCTAGCTACGAAATTACCCTTAACCCACCTACATTCAACCCAGTGGCAAGCAAATGGAATAATCTCTACAAGGTTTGCCCTAAAATTTAGGATTCTAAACTAGATTTATAGCTTAGTACATACTGCATGAACCCAGTCACCTCATCCCAGATAGAGAGCCTCGAGTACTCTAAACCCAGCATGAATCGACAGAGAACGCTATCATAGCATAGCCACAGTCTGATCCCTGACTTGACTTGGCCAAAGTCATCCCAGTTCACATACCATGACCACACCAGATACATAAATCTTAGGTTTCAAAGGAAAATTTATATTCTATTTTATTTTTCTACCTCCAACCCACAAAAGTAAATTATCATGAATACAATTTATGAAACCTAAAAACAGTCAACATTTTAAGAATTAGAAGAACAGAAACTAAGATAACTCACCACGCAGGCTACAAGGCTTTCTAAAATTCGGATGAACTTTTCAGCAACTTAAGTTCGCGACGAATTCTTGAAGACTCCTCCCGATCTTCCCCGGTACGCTCCTTTTATTACCTCTTACTACCCCCCTTTCCTATAATCACGCCACTACACGTCATCTCTTCTGAGTTGCCATAAAACAATATGTTTCAAAGCCACTACTAACTATTGACTATTTGAAATTAATAACGGAAGCTATCAGCCTAAACAAATAAATTCACTTCAACTATTCCTACTCTTTAAATTGTCTTGTAACCAAATTAACATGAGATTATACCAAAATTATATTAAAAGTTAATAAAAGGAATCATTAAGTCTTGAATTGTCCTTATAATTTTTATTTTACTTTTAGGCCAACAATGTATGAGCAGTGAGAAGGGTATTTTAATGTTAATCTGCAACGTCTGAAGCCGTTCTGAACAGCAAGCCCCCATCCTCAGACCGCCAATGCAATCTCGATGGTTGGACCGTCACAGGCCTCGCTATCGCAGCTGATGGCCAACGTTAAGGGACCCAAACTTGGATTTAGGATTTTTATCTTGTAATAAATACAAATTTTAATATTTAATTGCGCAGAGGCACTTTCTTTATAACACATATTTTTTTAAGAGAACCATAGATTATACAAGTTTATGGTAATTGGTAAGTAAAACATTGGCTTGGAACATTAGTTATTTTTAAATGAAATTACCTATGTTATATATATTTCAATTGACCTTGCCAAAAAATCTATATTATTTTTAACACACTCCCTCAAGGGCAATATGAATATTTAACTATAAAAAAAATGCAAACACAATAGGTATGTAAACAATAAAAAATATACTTCGCTCCCTGAAAGAGGGCATGGGTACATGACAAATTTAAGTTTATAAAATTTAGAAGTCTAACACACTTACAATACTATTTTTAAAAGAGCAGAACTTGGCTGGTGCCAATGGTTTAGTAAGAATATCAGCTATGTTTTTATCAGTAGGACAGTAAATAGTATCAAACCATCCCTTCTTAAATTCATCCTTAATGAAATGGTATTTAACATCTATGTATATACATTTTCTTGTCAGCTGTCCTGCTTTCACCATTTTCAAACAGCTTTGATTATCCAGATAAAGATTAACTTTGATTTTGATAGAGAGCAGTTCTTCCAGTAGAGATTTTACAAATTTCATCACTTGACAACACTGGGCTGCAGCAATATACTCTGCTTCAGTTGTAGATTGGGCTACCATTGATTGTTTTCGAGAACACCATGCAATTGGTCCATTTGCATAAAACATTATGAAACCGGTAGTACTTTTCTTGGATTCTTTGTCACCTCCATAGTCAGAATCACAGTAAACATCTAGTGTATAATTCTTATTATCCTTAGAAAATTTAATTCCTTGACTACATGTACCTTTAAGATATCTTAATGTTCTTTTGATATTAGTTATGTCTTGCATCTGAGGATTTTTAATGTAGCGGCTAGCATAGTTTACAGCATAGCAAATATCAGGGCGAGTCTTACATGAAAGATACAACAGACTGCCTATAGCTTCTTGATATGGAAACATAATAGTTTCTGACTGAGCTTGATTTGCATTATCATTTTTATCCTGAAAGGTTATTGGAGTATCAATTGCTTTTGCTGAATGCATATTGTATTTCTGAATCACTTGATTGGCATACATTTCTTGATTTATAAAAACTGCATTATTATTTTGTGTTATGTGCATGCCTAGGTAGCATTGGGCATTTGTGTTCACTGTGGTTTCAAAATTTTCCTTCATTTTATCTAAGAGTCTTTTCATGAGAATGTGGTCTTCACCTAATACAATCCCATCATCAACATGAATGGCTACAAAGAGCATCTTCTTTTTATTTATTGTTTTGAATACACATTGATCAGTTTTAATTTGAACGAGTCCTTCACGTTTTAGAAAATCTGTTAAACGTCTGAACCATTGTTGTGGGGCTTGTTTGAGTCCATATAGGGATTTCTTCAGTTTACATATTTTACCAGAAGTGTTAAAGTCTTGTGGCAATTTCATAAAAATTTCTTCATTTAAATTTCCATATAGGAAGGCCGAATTTATGTCAAAAGTACAAATTTTAAGATCTTCCGAGGCAGCAATTGTTAACAGGGCTCTCATGGAGTTTGATTGCACAACTGAGCTATATACATCCTCATACTCTAGGCCCTTCTTTTGCTGACAGCCCCTGGCCACAAGTCTTGCTCGAAAACGCCCATCTTCTTTGATTCTATATACCCATCGGCTTGTCACAATTTTCTTTTCCTTTAGCTTCTTTTTCATTTACCAGTTCCCAAGTCTGATTCTTTAATAGAGATTCTTTTTCCTCTTGCATCGCTTTGGCCCATTTACTTTTATCTTTGCTTCTCATGCAATCTTCATAAGTTAAAGGTGAGTCTTCTGACAACATAACAAAGTCTCTATATCTTTCTGGCACTTTTCTTTGTCTTTGAGGTCTTCGATTTTGAACTATATCTAATATTTCAGCATCATCATCAGACTGTTCATGTTCTGTTGTATCATGGTCATCTAAATTGGTTTCAGGAGTTTCATCACAATTTTCAGAGCTTTCATTGTCTTAGTTCTTCATCATCATAATCTAATATCAGCAATGGTTGTTCTGGTTTAGGTTTTTCTACATCTTCAGGTGGTAAAAACTTAACATCCCTTGATGTATATATTTTTCTGGTTTCCTCATCCCATATTCTGTAACCATTCAGGGTGTACCCAACAAATATCCCCCGTTTGGCTCTAGGATCTAGTTTCTTTAGACGGCCTAGATTTTTGGTGTAGGCTACAGACCCATATATTTCTAAACGAGATAAGTCTGGTTTAGTTTGATACCACTACCACAGCAGGTGTTTTATCTACAGTTACTGATGGACTTCTGTTTAGGAGATAAGCAGCTGTTTCTACTGCAGATCCCCACATCTCTTTTGGGAGTTTGGAATCATTTAGCAATGCTCTCATTTTATTGCAAAGAGTGCGGTTCATTCTCTCGGATGTTCCATTTAACTGCGGTGAATGTGGAACTGTATAATCCAACTGCACGCCTTTTTCTTTGCACCAATTCTTGAAGGTATTCGATGAAAATTCACCACCATTATCGGTTCTGATTTTAGCCACTTTTAGGTTATGTTGATTTTCAGCCTGTGTAATGTATTCTTTTAAATATTCTTCAGTTTCATCTTTAGTTCTTAAGAGATATACCTTGACAAAATGTGTATAATCATCAATGCATACCATAAAGTAGTTTTTACCATCGAACGTTGAAGGATCAATCTTCCCACAAAGATCAGTGTGTATGATTTCTAGTGGCCTTGTAGCACGTTGTCTTTTTGTATTAAAAGGTTTTCTAATATGTTTGGCTTCCAAGCAGGATACACACACAAGGTTATCACATTTACTGATGGATTTTGGCACTCCATCACATAAATCAGGCATTTCTTAAGGCTCTCTAGACTTAGGTGTCCAAGTTTCATATGCCATAATAGTGTTTCTTGTTGAATATTGACCATTAGGAGATTTATGACCTTCAAGAACAATTTCTTTGTTTTTTAAGATGAGCACTTTATCTTTATTAAATTGAACTTCTCCATTGTTTCTTGTAATAGCATTAACAGATAACAAATTCTTAGTAAACTGTGGTACATATAATACTTCTTTCAATAAAACATTTTTAGTTTCTACATCACCGCACAGATGTGAATTCATAGTTTCACCTTCTTTAGCACTGAATATTTTTATGGTATTTGACTTTTTAATGTTTTGAATGGCGTTTAATAACGTTTTGTTTGTCATGTGTGATGTACATCCACTGTCCACCACAAAGACACTATTGGTGGACTTTTTGTGTGAGGTACTACATAGCACTTCGCTCACTGGACTCTCAGTATAAAAGGCTACTTTGCTGTCTCTGCTATGCGCACCTTTGAAGTAATATTAATCAGAGCTGTGGTTTGTCTTCTTACAGTATGGACACGGAGAGAATTTATTATGTTGGCTGTTTTTGTTTTTATTTTTGAAACACTCACTTTCAATATGATTGTCTTTCTTACACATCTTGCAATATTTTTCTCTTGTACAATTTGATTTCATGTGGCCAGCAGCTCCACATTTAAAACAAGTCACATTATATATATTATAATATTATTATATAATATTTTGGCCTCTGTGGCGTAGCGGTAGTGCATTCGACTGCTACGACAGGGGGCGCGGGTTCGATTCCCGCTCAGTGCAAATATTTGTATGCATGAATATGTCTATTTGCATTGGTCTGGGTGTTTCTATGTATAATATGTATGTATTTACAAAAAAAAAAGTATATAAGCATGTTTATCCGCGTTCTAGAACCCATAACACAAGCTTGTTAAACTATGCTTACTTTGGGTCTAGAAAGCGCTGTGTAGAATGTTGTAGAATATTTATTTATTATTATTTATTATTTATTATTATGCCTTTTTGAAGATTTAATTCTTTTGTCCACACTAAATGCTGCACCGGTAAGTTCTTTATCACTTGCTGATTTATACTCTTCTTCAATACATAGTCGGGATACAAGGTTTTCTATTGTTTTTGAGTCACTTGAAGTTGATTCCCAAGCACTGTAAGTAGCGGTACTGTGCGGGCAATGAAAATAATATCTTGGCCATTACCATCTCATCTGTTGTGTCTTGTTCCAATTGTTTCAACCTAAATGTAATGTTTTGTAATTGGCTTATATTTTCCATCATGTTTTTGTTTTTATCAAATTTATATCCATGAAAATCTAACAGTAGTTGTTGTTTCAGCTGAGTGGAATCTTTTCTAAGAATATTTTTCAAAGTGTCATACATCTCCTTTGATGTACTGCAGGTCAGGATATGATTTTTTACAGTTTTGTCGACAGTTCTGACGATAAAATACTGTGCTTTTGCATCTTTGGTATGCCACGCCTTTTTACTGGCCTCATCTTGACATTTTTGTAGAAGCTCTTCTCCACTCACTACTTCCCATAACTGCTTAGCTTTACATAATATTCGCAGCTCAAATTCCCACAAGTGATAAGTATCGGGAGTTTTCAGAACTTGAATTTGATTTAGCTCGTTTTCTTCCGCCATTTTGTCTTTGTTCTAGAGGACGCGGTGCACAAATGGTATTGATTTTCCGTAATTTGTTGAATTTTGTATTTTCACGAACTCCAGTGTTCATTTGGCGAACCTGGGCCCATAACCACTTGGATTTAGGATTTTTAAATTAATCGGTGCCCGCACCAGCGGTTATCTTGTAATAAATACACATTTTAATATTTAATTGTGCAGAGGCACTTTCTTTATTACACATATTTTTTTAAGAGAACCATAGATTATACAAGTTTATGGTAATTGGTAAGTAAAACATTGGCTTGGAACATTAGTTATTTTTAAATGAAATTACCTATGTTATTCAATTGACCTTGCCAAAAAATCTATATTATTTTTAACACCCAACGCCCCCACTATAAGACTGTACCTGGGGATCGTGCGAAGCATGGCCCTATACGGGGCCCACGTATGGGCGGAGACTCTGGCGGCCCGCAACGTGGCTGTTCTAAATAGCCCTGTAACAATGCACATTATTCTTTTAAGGATATTGGTGGAATATGTAGTCGATTCTTTCATTTGATATCGATTCATAGTCTACTAATATTATCTGTATTCTTTCATCGACTCTTTCTATGGTTAGCTGTGGTCAACTCTATCGGCAGTGGAATATTCTCTATGAACCCCCACTTAATTACTGTCACCTAAGGTTATAAATGTGAGCGCAGCAGTTTTGAAAACCCTTATTTTCTGCGGTCGCATCTTACTCAAGCACGGGCTAGCTCTGGTACTGAGCCGTTGATGAGAATTTAACAATTTATACATTATGTGTGCTAATCGTTTTTATTACAGAGTGCTCATTAGTTCTACTCATCTCTCATCGCGTCATACCACTCATCTCTTTCGGCTGAACTCATGTCGTCACGAAAAGAGATAGGGGCATCTGGTGAACTCGCCGCAATTAATGACGACAAACCAAAATCTTTATACCTGTTTGGCACAATGCCACGAGTCGATCGAACAGGACGTAAGACAACGGCATCCTCGGTACCTTCCGAGGTAGCTCCTCCTCGAGACGAAGCCGTCAGTAGCGATGACTCAGCGTTCTCAAAAACGCCATCTACATCACTTAGGTCTTCCTCGAAGTCCTCAAGCGATCGATACGCATCAGGAGGCGGAGACTAAGCAGGAGGTGTAACATCCGCATCCGAAGGCAAGGATTTAGAATTAGAATCATCACTATTCAAATTTGTATCGTCATCATTTTTTAAATTATTTTTAGAATTATTAATCACATTATTAGAATTATTATTTATATTATTAGAATTATTATTTATACTATAAGAATTATTATCAATAATATCATTATTCAATTCATTATTTTTATCATTCTCATTATTCATGTCCTGAAAAATTTAATATTCATTGCGGTTCTCAGTCTTATTTTGTTTTCCTATAAAATCACCCTCAAAAAAACTAACATCTTTAGAAAAAACGACTCTTCATGGCTTATCTGGATCTACTAAGCGGTACCCTTGCACGTTTCACCATATCCAACAAAAATATACACAGTCAGGTCATAAGTATTGTCAGACAGTAAAAACTTTTCTTTTAGAATGCAGGCCACAAAAAAGTTTATTGAATTCGAATTTCGAATTGTTCATGAAAATAAAATGTATACTTTTTAGAATTTTACTCATTTTTAAATATGGAGTGGACGCTTAAAGAAGACCGTGTTGCAGTTATTGCGTTGCATCGTTGCGGTTACGCGCCAATTCAAATTTTTGACATTCTGAAAAATTTGAATATAACCAAAAGATTCGTTTATCGTTACATCAAACGATACAATGAAGACTCTAGTGTAGATGACAGGTCAAGAAGTGGTCGCCCTCGGTCTGTTAGGACTCCAGCAGTGATAAAAGCTGTGAAGGCGTGAATTCAAAGAAATCCCAAACGTAAGCAGAAACTGTTGGCCCTTCAGATGGGGTTAAGCAGAACCACGGTGAAAAGGGTGTTAAATGAAGACTTAGGGCTTCGGGCATATCGAAGAAAAACAAGACATCGTTTAAATGCTCGTCTAATGGACCTGAGACTGAAGAGATGCCGCGCTCTGTTGAAGCGGTACGCGGGAAAAAATATCGGGAAATTCTTTTTTCGGATGAAAAAATTTTTACCGTAGAAGAGAGCTACAACAAAAATGATAAGGTGTACGCACACAGTAGTGAAGAAGCGAGCAACCGTATTCCGCGTGTCCAACGAGGTCATTTTTCATCCTCGCTCATGGTATGGTTGGGAGTTTCTTATAGGGGCTTAACAGAGGTACATTTTTGTGAGAAAGGTGTAAAAACTAATGCAGTTGTGTATCAAAATACAGTCCTGGCGAACCTTGTGGAACCTGTTTCTCATACCATGTTCAATAACAGGCACTGGGTATTCCAACAAGATTCGGCGCAAGCTCATAGAGCGAAGAGCACACAAGACTGGCTGGCGGCGCGTGAAATCGACTTCATCCGGCACGAAGACTGGCCCTCCTCCAGTCCAGATTTGAGTCCGTTAGATTACAAGATATGGCAACACTTGGAGGAAAAGGCGTGCTCTAAGCCTCATCCCAATTTGGAGTCACTCAAGACATCCTTGATTAAGGCAGCCGCCGATATTGACATGGACCTCGTTCGTGCTGCGATAGACGACTGGCCGCGCAGATTGAAGGCCTGTATTCAAAATCACGGAGGTCATTTTGAATAAACTTTATTGTCATAAGAATCTAGGTTTTGTAGTTCATTTTGGTATATAAATAGTTACATAATGAATAAACTTGTTTCAATTATTTTATATTAAACATATGACAGAATTTATGACGAAGGAAAAAGTTGCCCAGCTTTGCGTCGAGCTTGCACCTTTTCTGTTCAGGCACATGAGAAAAAACAGTGCAGCCAAAAATGCGCAGATGGCTCAAGTCAACCGAGGAACCTGTCCATTCACGCTCAGGAATGCCGCCTGAAAGAGCTCTAGTGGGGGACCGATTTGTCAAGTAAAGAGCGGTCATTGCCGTTTCACCCCAAAAACGTCTACACAGACCAGCCTCCTGTAGCAAAGCCCTGCAGCAGCATAGCTGGGCAACGAGACGCATGACTCCTTCTCTGTAGTCTGACATATTTGGGTAATTATTGTATTCAATTCGGTGCAATTGTCTTAGAAGTTATACTCTTCTGTACAGACTTTTGTGTTCAAATGTGTGATAACTTTTTCCTAGCATCTTTTGCTTTAGTACAATCTCTCATAATTTGATACAAATTAGGTTGTATTGAAAGACAAATACGCGCCAATGCGCGAGTATCCTTATCAGAGTCAGTCTCTGTACTCAAAACGCAATTCCAAAGCTGAACAAGAGTAAGCACCATTCTAATACCAAACTTCCAAGTAACCCAATTAGAAATTCCTTCTAATTTTTCAATCGAGGTTACGTGCATGTTGTTGTTTTGCGTGTTGGACATTTTAACGTGATAAGCGTCTAAATATTTATTGGAATAATGACGTACTCACGTGCAATCTTCTGGGTTATAACCTGTTACCGAGCATATGGCGCAGCAGTCTTCAGCGTGTATGTCCAACACCACTCCAAAAATAAAAGATTTCTTGATGACTATAATGCTTGTTTTATTACTCAGAATAACATTACAGCATTGAATCGTTTCTTTATATAAAAGATGTTTGGGATGGCCAGATGTGTAAATAATCCGATCCCCTTTCGCGGTTTGAAGAACTATTACGACGAATACGTGGAGTGCGTATCGATCCAACTTGTCTATTCGAAGCAATCCCTAAGGAACAATATGGGCACACTAAAACACTTAGGTACACGGGTAAAGAGAAGTCACTTACCGCGCGCTGCTCCTCTGGTGATTTGTTGGTGGCCACCAACTGATCCAGGTGTCGGGATGCTTGTGACACTTGCACTATAGTAGATGCTCGTGATGCGGTGAGCTGCTCAGACCTCAATTTGTAGGAATGTCGAAGCGAGACTGGTGCGGTCGAGAGGTGGCGCGCGCGGCACTGCCAATCTCTCTTTCTCGAAATACCCGTATACCATGCTGTCGCAAGTACCCTCATATTCAATAAGTTTTGCTCGGACAAACTATCGGATCGATAAGCACCCGCCACAACAATGTTATAGGATTGAAATAATATCAGAACAATGTACGCAGACATGTTCTTTTTTTTAGCATCTATGCATCGCATTTGGCCACAGACAAGTTAGGGAAATAAGATTTTATTAAAAATAACTTAATAGGTCGGAATTTATAATAATTAGACAATAGAATTTAGAAGGATTGTGGTCGCAGCACTAGTGGGACCGGTGGGTGTCACGCGGTGCTGCGACAACAATCCTCTTCTGATGAGGCCGTCAAGCTGAGTGCCACCATTGTTAACATGGTATGTGTATGTAATGGTGACCCTCTTTCTTGGACTTTACCTTCAGCTTACCATCAGGCGAGGTGAAGTCAAATTGACGTGCCCTAAATAAATTTGCACTAGCGCTCTCAATACCAAAAATTGTAAAAGGAATAAATTTTCATTATATTTCAAGTTCAAGCACTTATTTTATTTGTCTTTGTTCTGTATTGAACATAATGTGGCTTATGTTTTAAAAAAAATTATATGCTGTGATTTGGTTTTCATTTAATTTTTTCATTTCTCTTCTATACTTTCTGTCGAAAATTATATCATTTTTTTTTTCCTTTTTTGTGTGTCAAAAAGGACCCTGCTAATCCTTTTTTTCTGCCAATTTGCTTCTATTTTTAATGCGTGTAGATATGAGATGAGTCTTTTTTGGCGCCACTCGAGTATTGTAACGCCTGTGCCAACTTTCTGTTGCGTTGTTGGTGCGGTGGCGTTGGCCATAACGGCTTATTTTTTTTATGGTGGTTTTTGACATCCATTGTGAATTAAAATAGTCAATGAACATATTCATTTTATCACATTTCATTTGACGTGCTCGTTCACAAATACATACCCACACATTTGGTATGTCTTCTGCCGGGAGTAGTGGGAGGTTCGCAGTGAGCCTTGTAATTTCTGTACCTTCTTTAGTTCCAAGTAACTCTATTTTTCCCGATTTTCTCCACACGGCAGTATTGAAGTGGTAGTAGCAACCTGAAACTTCAGACTAGGGAAACACCGCTTGGAAT
This sequence comes from Cybosia mesomella, assembly GCA_946251805.1. NCBI lineage: Eukaryota > Metazoa > Arthropoda > Insecta > Lepidoptera > Erebidae > Cybosia > Cybosia mesomella. The sequence continues at coordinate 13,628,805 of OX276411.1, forward strand.
GCATTTTGTTGCGCAAGCTCATAATCGTACTTGAATTTTTTTTATTATTTCAAAACATTTATTTTCTTCTTGTTCAGTTCAGGTTCTTGACATTTATTTGGTAGCAACTCAAATCGGCACAACTTGAGTACTTTTAGTGCAACTGTCAATATCCTCATGAATTGCATATAATTGAGCAAATAGTTTGGGTACCTTAAATGTACCGTCGCCAAAGAACTGTGTATTATCATCGATCATTGATTTCAAAACTTGTGTGCATGTATAATTTGTGGCGAACAAAAATTTTTTATTGTTATCAATACCATCGACATTGATTAGAAAATCATTAGAAAGGATCTCAGGTATTTCTACTTGGTGTGTGTTGGGTAACCTCCTCGAGTGTCGCTCCGATTCCGATCCCGCTGCAGTCCGGGGGGAACGGAATCGGAGCGGCCGGTACACCCTGGGCGGCGGTCAATGGCTTCCCCTCCATAGGGTTGGCATTGATCGTCGGCCAATACCCAACGTGGCGGGAACACATCGCTCTCCGTACTCCTCTGCTTTCAGAGGAGAGGGGATGAGCGATGCTGTTAGTGGTGAGATGGCCCAGGGTCAGTCGGGGTGCGAGGGATATGCTCTATGGGTAACCTTACACCCCGGCGTCTGAAGACCCGAGACGGCGTGCGGTTTTAGTCGGTGCAAGCCCGACATAACCACCCCCGCTGGCCGGCGGGGGAGTATCCGAAGGGATTTCCGCACGAAAAAAAAGGTATTTCTACTTCGTCCAAAGAATCTGTTTTCTGGACTTAAAAAAAATTCTCCTCGCACGGTACAAGGTGTCTTTTTTTGAGTCATAACTAGGTATTACTTCGAGTTCCGCACTCGTGAACGCTTTCTCCACAATTTTCTTTATGGGAGTAAACTTTGTACGCACCAAATTTTTACTTGTATCCTTTACACAATCAATTTTGTTCTTATCGGTGTGAGAGTTACAGGAATGTAAAAGTTTGCTTTCCCTTATGATCTCCGTTCTTTCTTTGCTAACAGTTACGGAAGCAGAGCACTCTCCCCGTTTTGTGCATCTCCATAAAGAAGTTCCTTTGGCATTCAAACATGCAAAATTATATCGGTAGCCATTTCGTAGTATTACAGATTTACCTTTCTGACTTTCTATAAAAACGAAAGGAGTATCTTCCATTTTTTTATCTTCAGTAATTTACATGTAGATAAGTATAATTCATAACAAAACTATATAATACTTAAATCGGGAATAGATATTACTAAACACCAATCCAATCTTGAATTTTACTAAAATACCAAATAAAATGTTGATTGACATTAATTATACTTCATAATATTTGTATTAATACGTGGCCAATATGTTAATCAATGTGAAAAGTTTTTATTATATCATAACAACTCCAGTAAGATAAGAGTACCGAAGTTTTTATAATAGATAGAGCATGTGGGTGTTTATTAAGCGTTCGGCGTTCATGTCAATAAACTAACTATGGCATTTTCAAATTCAGACGATTTGCTATTTTGTCATTCAACGCTCATGTCTATTCAGTGACTATGGCATTCTTAAATCTGGACTATTTGCTAATAAATTATTTTAAATTAAGACATTTTACGATCCAGACGTTTTGCTTCTAGAGTATTTAGCGTTCATGTTTATTAGCTTATCCACGACTTTCACGAACTCATCGCGAATTACGAACATTCGATCTTTTTCGTTTTGGTGTTAACAAGTTTTATAAGCAACATGTAGTTTCTATATCGTCAACCGTAATATTCAATAATTCAGAGGCTCTACAAGCACTACTAACGCCAAAAATTAAAGCAACCTGGAAAGATAGATAATTTTGTTTGTATATCCGTACATTCAAATAAAAAATAATATAGTAAAATAAAAATATTTGTTTTTTTTTCGATAAACATACCTTTGTAGCCAAAAATATGTCATCAGGGGATTTATTTAAAAATATCTCTACGGTTTGAGCTGTTAAAACTTTAGATTTTTTGCTTTTGAACCCATCCGATGATCGTTTCAAAAACGCTGTGAGTTTTGAATATTCTTTGATATGCACATTGTGTCTTGTGCTAACAGTGGATTTTAGCATTGAGTATATGGACCACAATGAAGATGGCTTCATTTTTTTCGATAGTTCATTAAATAAGCCAAAAATACACTCTCTGAGAACGACTTTGTTTCATTTCTATCTTTCCAATCAATAAATTTCTCATAAGATTTTACGTATTGTACTCGAGATTTTAAGGGTAAAAGATTTTCTATAACACTGTCGGCTTCATTTAGAATGTTTTCCGGAGTTAACGTGTCGCTAGATGATTCCATTTTAATTCGAAGCCGAAGCACTTAAAATCAGATACTATCACACTTTATCGTTTCCAAAAATATTGTCAAGCAAAATTAACAAAGTTCCCGCCAAATCACTTTTTTAAATTTCTTTCATTTTTAAATCAGAGTTAGCAGCAATCACTTTTTAAATTTGGAACAAGTAGGATAGAAACGAATAATACGTACGTAAAAAAAAGTATTGATATCGGCTGGCTGAATAGAGCTAATCCATTGAGATTGGCACCTTTTGGTGCGATAAAAAAAAACTGCAATAATGAAATTTCATACATTTTTATTGCTCTAGAGCATTAAAGACTCAATTTGTACTGAGTTTTTAGAGTGATTGTGATGAAATTAAAGCATAGTTGGAAGAAAAATACATAATTATTTGAAATACCTCACTTTTCATCTAATAAAACGGCATGTTTGGTTTAAAAAAAAAGTCTTGACAAGAACCCGACCATACTTTGGGCTAAAACATTAACATTTTTGAATAAAACAGAAAATAGTTCAGAGCAACATATATTTCACTTTATGTCAATCGAATATAATATTCAGACAATATTATAGTGTCTTCTGCTTAAGCGTACACGTTTTTATCGGAAATATGTCCGCTTTTGTTCGTTACAATTATTTTCTTGTTAAAAAACATAATTTTCTCTGTTGAAAAATATGTCACCTTAATTTAACATAACAGAGTTCAAAATAAGAGAACCGCTATCTTGACTGAAAGAAAGAAAAAGCTTACAAAGAGTGTTTTAGTAAACTAATCTTTTTGAATTAAGACAATAGTTTATTTGGTTTAAGATTATATCCGTACTTGACTCCTATTGGAAACAATCTATTGTCTTAGTTTGAGATAAACAGAGTTCAGGACGAGACATCCGTTACGTTAACTTTACTAATCGATTGTCTTATACATTTTTTAAAAAAACCTAATCATTAGAACTGAGAGAATCATAATCAATATTCAAGACTTTATAACATTCAATAAATCGTTTGTATTATTTTGGTTGAATCTATTTTTTATTTACTTAACTAAATATTACTTTGAAATTTAAAGCAATATGACATCTTAACTGGAGACAATTTACTGCATGGTGCATATATATGCGACTATTTGCTTGGATTAAAGAATTCTTTTTTACCGTGCAGCTGATCCGCACGGCCTTGCTGCATGCAATCCTTATCAGCAGGCGCCGTCGCAGACAATAGATGCACCGGGCGGCGAGCGGGCCTCGATGTACTTAGGTATATCTGTAAATGCACAAACGCGCACGCTAAATCCCTTGGTTCACTAAATAACTCGTATTTGGATAACGTTTAAACAACGTTCTATTGACAATATAATCGGAAATGAAAGGCTCGATAATTAGTTTTAGATATGAGATTCGTAATAAAATTTACTTAAAATGTTTGAGTAACGTTAAAAACTTCTCTAAGGAAATAGTAGTGATAGTATTTACGCAAATAGTAGGCTAATCTATCCTCTATGGCGATAACTTTAAATACTATAGTTCGGGAGTTCTCGCATTCGTTTTTCTTTGTTCTAGGTTAGGTATGTAGGTAAGTATAGATAAATTGCAATATGAATTTGTTAACTTTAAGCGTTAAATCTTTAAGACAATATCGACTAAAACTTTAGGATAGGTTTTTATAATAAATAAACTTTGAAATTAAGACCTCAACATTCGAGAAACTGAAATAACTGTCTACGCAAATAAAAGAGGAATTAACTAGGAAGTAGATAGGAACGGGCTCACTTGATCTAGGACAGGCTGGTTGGTTCCGCTGGTTCCGTTGGATCCGTTCGGCACTTTAGTAAGTGCTGGCACGGCTGGTGATGTCAGCGGCACGGGCCTGGCGCAGGTGGACTCGACCTGGAGACGCACGGGAGTGTGGTGGTCAGGCTGCACGACGTATTAGGCACCTAGGCGCAGCTGATTGCCTTGGTGTTCGCTGCACGGTGTCGTCGTGGCGGTGACCCTTTGTAGCCACTCAGGAGCGATGGTAGCCTTTGTGACGGTGACTTCTTTTCCGGAGAAATGCTGCAGGTCCTGTCACGGTCGCCACTTTGTTCCATACAGGAGCAAGGATGTTGATTGAAACTTGGTTTTTAGCTCGATAATTATTGTAATTTCCTAAAATTTTACAAATTGGTATGTGCAGTGGTTGGGATAATGAATGCAAGTGTCGGCGGGGTTGTTTCGTGACGTGTGTATGTGTGGAAGGGTGTCTGTGATTGGTTAAAAACAAATATGTCATGTGAGTGCTTTGATTGGTGGAAATCATATAAACAAAATTGAACGTTAATGTAATAGGTGTAAGTGTCATGCGCGAACACAAGAGGTTGCTCCGACGAAAGAAGCGTGCAGGTTGAGTGAAATTTTGCACCTCTCTGTCCCCTTCCACTGCTTTGCCCGTAGTGTGGAAAAGCATAAACAGGTTTGTTCTGGCTGTGCTCCTTCCCAGTCTTCTACCATATCTCAAGAAACTACTGAACTGTTCTTTGATAAGTTAGCTCCCCCTTATGTTCCTTCTCAAGAAGAAAGTTGGATACGGTATTAAATTATGTCCATGACTCAGCGCCAGGCATTGACGGTATTCCATACTCTTTTCTCACACATTCTGGTAAAGATGCAAAAAATACCTATTAAATAGATAGATAGATGGATAGATAAATACTCTTTATTGTACACCAACCAAAGGATACAAATGACTAAGATACTTAAAAATAAACTTGTACAATGGGCGGTCTTATCGCAATTTGCGATCTCTTCCTAGACAACCTTTAGATGGACTAGATTGCTAGAAATGGGTAGTTATAGTGGTGTACCTATTATAAATTATAATAATATTGCGACACATAGATACATAGCTATATCTTGCGAGTATAAATGATAAAAATAATATATATATATATACACACATAATAAATGATAAAAATAATGACAAAAAAAATACAACATTGTTTTTTGAAGCGTTAACTTGAAGCGTTCTTTGACGAGTTTTTGGAAAGTTGGTAATGACTGTGCTCATCTGATAGAGCATTCCACAGGCGTGCAGCTTGAATTGTGAAGGATTTGTCGTAAAAGTTTGCATGCTGCTGAATTTCCAGAGTTAAATTTTCCGATTTTCCGATTTAGATGTCATGAATTACTGCTATAAAAACAGTTGGATTCCAGATCAATGGAAAGTACATGTTATCATCCTTATTTTAATACCAGGTCAACAAACAGACAATCCAAGTAGTTATAGACTAATTGCGTTATCATCTGTAATAGTGAAAATTCTAGAACATCTAATTCAAAACCGCCTAGAGTGGATAGTTGAATCCAGAGACCTCTTACCAAGCTCGCAGTCTGGTTTTAGGAAAGGGCTGATCACAATGGATAGCATTGGTATACTTACAGCGGATATCCGTATCGCCCTATCACAAAATCAATCTGTTGTGGCATCATTCTTAGACCTCTCCTCTGCATACGACAGCATCCTTCTCCCTATACTTTGGCATAAATTGCAACAGCGGAGCATACCAGTGAAGATGGTACAATGTATATGCCAAATATTTATGTATCGGTCCTTGATCTTGAGGGTTCAGGGAGAGGAATTTGGAAGGCGAAGGGTTTGGACAGGGCTACCCCAGGGCTCAGTGCTGAGCCCGTTGCTGTAGAATTTATATTCTTCAGACATTGGTACATGCCTAAATAGTGACTGTCAAATCCACCAATATGCCGACGACCTAGCTCTATATATCACCAATAACTCCATCAATGACGCAACAACATCGTCCCTCTCCCTGAACTCTTTGTATTAGTGGCTACAGGAGCATGGTCTTACTCTGTCTGCCCCGAAGTGCTCAGTAGTAATTTTTTCACGGATACAGAATCAATTAGCATCTCTACTTGAGTTCCACCTAATAAACAAGTGAGTGTGTCATTATGTAGATCATTAAAAACGTAATCAATTTTACCTTCTATCGCGTTCGCCTGTTTTATATCTATTTGACTTGACTTCTTTAATTTTTTCGCGTCTACGGTCCTTTCCACTTTGCTATCTTCATTGCTTCGTTTTAGACTTGTTCCTTTGCACTGAGCTTGAAAGTGCCCCACCTTCTTACATTTATTACATATTTTGCCTTTAGCTGGGCACTTTGCATCATAAGCTAAATGATTCCAGCTACCACATCGAAAACATGCCTTTTTACTATTCTTTATAAATGTCTTCTCCTTGGCTTGTATATCGATTTTATTTACGTTTTGATCTTTTCCTTTCTGGCTGAAATCACTTAATTGACGTTCCACTACCTCTAGAGTATTTGCTTCAGTTATTACTTCAGTTAAAGTATTTTTTTGCCTGCACGAAGTACTTTTTCCTGAGTTCTTCCGATGAACATTTTTCAATAATCTGATCAATCAAACTGTCATCCATATACGTAAATTGACATTTTAAAGCTTGTTATCGTAGTCGAACTAAACTTGTTTCAATTGTCTAAATATGTGTCTCTCATACCGTTTATTCTGCTTAGGTGCGAAATATTCATCCAACTTCTTTATTGCTACTTGAAAAACATCTATGTCATAAGCCCAAGTGTTTTCCATGAGGACATATTGTTGCCTTTTTCAAGCAGTTAGGATGAGTACAAGATAACGATCGCCAAGCTAATCGTCGCGGCTCTTCTTTCATCCAAAGTATCTGGTGTATCTTCAAAGTACCCGGGAACGTTTTCAGTTGGTTAGGAAGGAGCCAGTCTTTTTCTGTTATTTCGTAATCTTCTACTATTTCTATTTTTACACATTTAACTGAAGTTTTGAGGTTCTGGACTAAAGTGTCAATATTGGTCAGCAGTTCTTTTCAATACTCCGCCGACACCATCTGGAGCTCCCTTACCATGGCCACATTCACTGTAATGCCATTTAATTTCGCTTAATTGTGGACAGTACGTACTCAATTGAGATATTATGTACAATTTTTTTAAATTCAATATTGAGCATACCTCGTACCATCGGAGCATTTGTTTCTATTTCTCTTAATACCGGAACTAAATGAGCCCATACTGCAGCAGCGTCATGACGTAATGAAGCACTGATTGTGCAAAAAGCTTGTACTTTATAGGTTTGGTTGCCATGATAATAAATCACTACAGTGTGTAATGTGATCTGATTCTTTCTCCAATGTGCAGACTGTACTTCTTCATTATATTTCGTGCCATAGTTTTCACTAAAATCTATGTGTATCAAATACTGACTATCAGTTATATTGTCCTTTATTTCTTTGACAGCCTGATATTGATTTTTTAAGTTTGCACAGTGTTTGAGGAACAACTTTAGGGCATTTTCAATTTTTTTTACCACTATAAGTGGTTTATCTGAATTACTAATCTTTGTAACAGTCTTAGTAGTTTTTCCATATTGTCTTTAGTATATACTTTAGCTTGTTGTTGCCAGTAAGTTATATTATTCTGATTACTAAATTCTTGGTAGTTTACAACTTTATCTCTACATAAAACTTTATCTCTACATAATGCACATTTTCTTTGTAGGCAGTTTACATTATCCTTATCACAGCATATATTTTTAAGAAGACCTGTGGTAGAATTCTCATTTATTATTTTGTTCCTTTTAAGACATGTTGGTAATAGCTCCATATTGGCGTGTATTTGACAAAGACATGTACGGCGGTCATTTATGTTTGGTTTCAAAATCCAGAATGGTCTCAATTTAAATGTTGTATAGCCTACCAGTGGATATCCTAATTTTAAATATTTTTGATGTAGTTTTTTATCGAGTCTGTTAAATATCTCTTTTGCTTTTTTACTTTTTTTTTTCGAAATCTGGCATCCAAATTCTTCAAAGATAGAGACACACCTGATAAAGATACAGGGCTACTTGGACAAACAGTAGATACAGGGCTAGCTGGACATAAAATAAATACAGGGCTACTTGGACATAAAGTTGATTCAGGAGTTTGAACTCTGCTGACTGATGGAGTTATTCGTTTAGACGGCAAATAAGAATGAACCGGACTACTAGTAAATATTTCGCTCTTAGAACGTAGACAGCGAGATGTGCTTGCTTGGGGACTAAGACTGCAAGGACGCTGAAAGTTGGAATGGGATAAATATACTGCTGTTTCTTTAATAGTTGGGCTATTTAGAATCGCTAAATCAGAATTTATATTACGAGAAGGTCCTGGTTGTGGACTAAGCTAGCGAGAACGATTAAGAATAGAAGGACTAGTGGGAGATGAGGCACCTTGTCTTTCAGAAGGATGAATTATATCTTTTTGTGGAGTATTTCTTGACAGTAAATTTGTTTCACGTGATAACTGAGTATTTCTTTTTATTCTTTCATAAAATGCTTTAAAGTTGGCTCTGTTTATTTTTTGCTTCAATCTTCGTGCACGTGGAGTCTTTTCACCCAGCGATAAAAAAAATCCTTCCTCTTTTTTGTTTCTAGATCTTTCTCTATCTTTTCTTCTTAGCTCTTCACCTAGTACTGGATCATCTTTTATTCTTTTCTTTCTTAATCTTTCAGCCAGTGTTTTTTTTTTTGTAAAGTCTCTTCTCTCGATTGTTTTTGCTTTCGTTTTCCCATCCTAAAATGAGACAAAATTGAGTAGGTAAAGCATAAAGGGTTTAAATATTAAAGATTTATTAATACACTCAGCTCTGTAAAGCATAAGCCTACAACCTTGCAGCTACTCTTGGTATCAAAGTCCTAAGGAGAATATAATGAACCGTTTGGTGACAGGTTACCAGCCTTTTGTCCATAGATAGTTTCATCACGCTAAAAAGGACACAACCCCATAGTCGACTTTTGCAACATGTCAGGTATGATAAGCAGCTGGACACATTTTATGGTTTGCCTTCACTCCCAATCCAGCAGAGGAGTTATCAATTCATTTAAAAACATTAGCTGTAGACCTATTCTGATTATAAATACAAAAGTGCAACGAATCGTAAGTGCATAAAAATAATATAAAATTAAAAAAAATATGTGTTATTAGTCGTACTTATTATTAGTAATAATAATACTTACGTAGTAATAATAGTACGTTAATTATAATAATAAAATAAGTAAGTAATTTTAATATTTATTACCTTGTGAGTAAATATCTCACCGAAGTTATGTGAACCCATTGCCATTTTAGTATTGATGCAATATCGGTGGCAATAAACCTACCACCGAAACCACCGATATTGCACCACCGAAGTTAGAAACATCAAAAAAAAAAATCCGTCCGTTCCCGCAGGGGGAACGCACAGGTAGATTTCGTGAAGCAATTAATATTATTTTATATAGAGAACTACGGACTTTAAACAGTTTATTTTTTTTTCTCGAAAACTTTTCAGACATTTATTTTAGACTTAAAAATTGCCTATCGATTAAAAATAGTTGAATGAAGAATGTTCACCGGTTAGAAGTTATGATTTTTTCCCGAAAAATTATGGTTTTTCCCCCCTCCACTTTTAGTTAAAGTTTTAATCTTATAGGTTTATTATTAAAAGTTGTTGGTATTCATGTATACTATGGGATAAAATTAGAACGGTTCGAATATCTTTCATGGAACGTGAAATTTTGAGGAAAAACTGATTTCACAAAAAGTGAGGCCCTACCGTCCCCTTAGGCCGGATTCCACCCGTTCACGAACTTAAACTAAGTTTACACCCAAGCAATTTTTGACCGCAGTTTGAAAGCGATCGGGGCAAAAATGCGACCGTGAAAGTGCCGCAAATTTTGAGAAGTGGAACCATACATACATATATATATATATATAAACTTTTTGACCAGTGGTCATTTCGGACTCAGGGGGTCATAACTAGACCTCCTATGAAGAATTTTTTTTAAAATTCGACAGTAGTCAAGAAACCAATAGGTAGATCGATTTCATCGAAATCTACCTAATAAAATAAAACAAAACTCAGTGATACGTTCGTCACGTGAAATGTATGGTTGCTGGGGGTACCTAACAACACACAACATACTCGCAAATCGTAATGTAAAAAGTTTTTACATTACGCAACCCAAATTTCCCCAAACCCAATATTCATTCATACAGTAACCCACCGAGATTGTATAATTTCGTACTCCCTCTTAGAATTAAAAAGGTACTTACGTATTGGCGCGAAAACTGGGAAGGATCGGACACGTCACTACTGCGCGAACGCAAGAGCACGACTGGAACTCCGCGTGCGTAAGAAGATAGTTCGTGTAAATTAACGTGTATAGGTACGTTGTTTAAGGGTTTTAACAAAACACACCGAAATTGCACTTTGGGCGCGGACGTTCCTTTTCGAAATTGTCTAGATGTCTGCATTATAATAGAAGTAATGAAAGCAATAAATATGGTTGTTTCATATATTAATTAACATAATAATCTTAATTTAAGTACTGTGCAGAACAACTACCAGTATAAAGGTTGATTTAGTTAGTACATAAGCGATAATAATGTATATAATTAAACTGATTTACAAAACACTATAGGAATAATCGTGTATAATAGTTATAAGTTTGCGACGAAGAAATCGTCATTGTTTACGTGGCTATAAGTGAAAATTGTATTTTATTTTGTGTTACCTTATTTCTACTCCCTATTGGAATACATAATATAGTATATAAACCATTGTAAATAGATAATAAACGCATATTTGTGAGATTGGCCGATCGACCATTAGGGTACATCCGCGAAAAGTGATTAAGCCGCGGTGTCGCTAACGAGCCGCGGTAGTTCGATCGGCCATTCAGAAAAATCGGTTTCGATACCTCAGTCGGCAACTAGAAATCAAGCGAGAAGTGCTCTCTCCTCTTCACAAAGAATAAATAAAGATACATGAAAAAATCTCTTTCATTCTGGAAAATTCAAGTACTCTTCCAGGTTACCCATAATAGGTGTTCCACCGAAGGCCAGCGCTACACGGCGACGTCTACATTCCAGCAAACCCCCAAGTACACACCCATTGCGGCGAAGTCGTGTTTCTGAGCAGATAAAGTCTTGTGTACAAGTACTAAATTTGCAAGCATAACGGATTTAAAGAGGTAAATGCGCTTAAAAGTGCATCACGGACATACCACCTGGTTGGTAAAGCGGCTGGGCTGACTCCGTCCTATGTCGCCTTGTCTTCCAAAAGCGGTGGTTGTTGCGTTTGAAATGATAGATTTTGATTTTTGATGATAATATAATTTGATTGTTCACAATGATGAATTACAATTGTTTTCTTAACAACTATTTGAGTATCTTAGATAATCTATCTGACTGAATATAGTGAATATTGAACACATAGATTAGAGCTGAACAGGGGTGATTGAATAAGAGAGTTTGAATACATTGAATGATTGAACCATATTGATTAGCCAATAGGATCGCGTTAATTTTTGCTGGCAACACTGGCTTTGTTTACATCGGCTCCCTAATTAAATTCTTTAAAAATGGACAATACATTTGTTTATGTTATTAAATATAGTTAAAATAAGTGCAAGAACTGTGAACTTGATGTGATACTGTTGGTGACTCTCTATAACCAGTGTAAACAAGGATGTAACAATATTGCTACGGAATGTGTAACAGTGAATAAAACCATTGAAACCATACTGTTGGGTATCGAACCCGTGGTTTCGAGCATAGCATACCTGCATTGCGACTGAGTATGCAGTACCTATCTCTGCCACCCACGACTACACGCCGTGCGAGCATCAGGCGAACCCATCTCCACCTAGCGCCATCTAATTTGGTGAAACGCGAACAATTCATTTTAAAAAAGGACCAGTGATCCGCGTGCGCCCGGCAAAATTGCATCGACATTTGCACCGTGTGTAAATAAAACAAAATTTAGGGCTTGTTCTAAACTCCGTGTGTTGAACTGTACTCAGGACCCTTCAGTGCACCCTATATATTGTGGGAAGCCGTTCAGGAGGTGGCCCTGGCAGAGGAACGGTGAGTCGTACTCCAGTTTTCTTTGTAGGTTTTGTTGTGTCGATCCGCGGGGTAGAACGCTCAAACACACTCAAATCTAATCACCCTTTTTCTATCCAGCATACAGTCCAGTCGCTACTCCACATTCTGATCCATCGAGCCGCATTTTTCATACCTTAAACTCATTTTTTTCAAAACCTATTTGCCTGTTGCACAATGGCGGAAGCGCTTCAGTTGAAACAAAAAATGTTAATAACTAAAAAAGAGTACTTGTTTAGGAAGTTACAACGTTTGTACGATGATTCCAAAAAAGTTTTGAATGATTTAAGTAGATTACCAACTTTCTTAGCTCAGTTTACGGAAATGAAAAGTGTTCGGTCGAAATTCGAGTCCACCATATTTGATTTGTACGAACTAGAAATGCAAATATCATCAAAGGCTAAACTTTCGTTGAGTGAACTCGAAACATTTGACGAAATGTATAATGCTTGTCAATTAATCGTGAACCAACATTCTAAATCCACCGATTCTGCGTCAGACAAGAAAGATTTAGCGGTTCCCGCGTTACCTAAACTTCAATTGTTTCAGTTTGAAATTATTCATTAGTCTGGCAAAGTTTGATTGAGAAATATCAGGATAACAGAACGCTCGCATGTAGGTATTTTGATAAAATGTTAAACTTCCATACGATAACTAAAGACACGGCGTCAAACTTGACATTATTTATCGAAACTTTTGATCATTCACTCAAAGCTATTCAAGCTTTAAATATCAAGAACTTAGACGATTTCTTATTTTGTCATTTAGCATTAAATAGACTCGATCCTCACACGAGAAAATTATTCGAGGAAAGTCGCGATCAAAAGTCGATACCTACATTTTCAGAACTTGTAGATTTCGTAAATAAACAAATTAAAGTATTAGAGCATACGTTTTCAAACTCATCAAACATCGCCCCACAATCTCAAGTGTCTAAAACGTCATATAATAACTCGCAAAAATCACAAAACTCTAATAAGTCATCGACCACTGTTTCGCAGTCGGTACTTACTACAGCCCGGGTACAAAATAATAATAATAACCGTAACTCGAACATACACTTAGTTTGTGCCCACTGTAAACAAAATCATACGATCTATCGATGTGATCAATTTCGTAAATTGTCTATCGATGAACGAAAGGACCGTGTCCATTTGTTAAAATTATGTACGAATTGTCTGAAATCCGATCATGATATTAATTCGTGCAAAAGTACGATGACTTGCGGTGTGTGTGCATTGCCGCATCATTATTTGTTGCATAAAGACAGAGACGTAGGACGCGCAGTGCCTGCGGCTGCGGCCGTGCCGAGCACGTCAGCCGCGCCGAGCACGTCAGCCGCGCACCTATCTCTTACCCACGCGCAGCAAGCTCTCGTTACTTCTCACTCCGTGAGTGATATTGTGCCTAGTGTCGCCGTGCGTTCACAGGCACAGCATAGCGTATACGACGATGTCGATTACGGCGTTGTGTTAGGTACTACGCTTACGCACATAGCTGATTGTGATGGACAATATCACGACTGCCGTGCAGTCCTCGATTCAGGAGCTCAAAGTTCATTCATCACCAAAGATTGCGCTCAAAAGTTAGGTTTACCGCGTAAAAAATGTCCTTTAACTATTACTGGCATTGGCGGGGGAGTAGTGAAAAATCAAGGCATGATTACTTGCTCATTAAAACCTAGACACTCGGACGGTCCGATGTTTACGGTGAACTTGATCGTCGTTTCTAAGGTATCATCTGATATGCCTAACATACCTATTCCCGAGAACGTTATTAACGATTATAACTGCTTTGAGTTAGCCGATCCATTGTTCTACAAAAGGTCAAGAATAGATATTTTATTAGGTAATGACATAGTTCCGAATTTTATCAAAGATAAACCTTTAATTATAAAAGATAACATTCCTAGTGTCATCCATACAGTTTTCGGTTACGTAATAAGTGGAAAATTGTATACCCAAATCGATATTAGTTCACAAAATCTTCATTTATCTATTACTTACGACGAAGAACAGTCTATCGATAAAACATTACGGTCTTTTTGGAAAATTGAGGAAGTGCCGTGCACACCTTGTCTAAGTCCCTTAGATCAGTTAGCCGAAGACATATTTGTCAATGAGCACACTCGTGATTCGAACGGCCAATACGTCGTACCGCTGCCGTTCGCGCCCAACCACGCGCCGCTAGGCGAGTCGCGCGCTATTGCCGAACGTAGGTTATTATATACCGAGCGTAAACTTGCACGTACTCCGGACTTACGGGCAAAGTATTGCGAGTTTATGCGCGAATATTTAAACCTCGGTCATATGGAGTTATATACGGGTGAGGCGCGTAGTAAATATATCATTCCACATCATAGTATTTTACGACCTAGTAGTACATCGACTCCATTGCGTGTTGTGTTCGACGGATCTGCAAAAAGTAGTAACAACATTTCGCTAAATGACATTTTATTAGTCGGACCAAAGCTGTATCCTGACATTGCTGCTATAATATTAAATTTTCGACTTTTTGAATATTGTCTAGTTAGTGACGTTTGTAAAATGTATAGGGCTATATTGTTGAGAAAAGAAGACCGTTGTTATCAACATATTTTATATAGAGACTCTCCTGATAAACGTATTGACCTATACGAATTAAAAACTGTCACTTACGGACTTAGCTGTTCACACTTCCTAGCGATAAGGACGCTACTCCAGTTAGCGGAGGACGAGGGGAAACGTTTTCCACTCGCCTCCAAGGTCCTTCGCCAAGGAGTCTACATGGATGACATTTTATATTCATGTCTTACTTTGAATGCAGCCTGTGCAGTACAGGATCAATTAATCGGCATTTTTGAGAGCGCTAATTTCACGTTAAAAAAGTGGATGAGTAATCGTCAGGAATTACTCCTACGAGTTCCGGTCGAACATAGAGAAGGTTCAGTTACTTTCGTGAAGGATGACAATGATAGTACTATTAAAGTATTAGGCCTTAAATGGACTCCTACTAACGATAATTTTATTTTCTCAGTCAATAAAACGGATAATGTATCCACTAAGCGTTCTGTGCTTAAATTACTGGCATCGATTTATGATCCCGTGGGTTTTGTCTCACCATGTACTTTCGTTGCCAAATGGATCATGCAAGATCTCTGGAAGTTAAGTATTGGTTGGGACCAAAAGATACCTGATGACATAAACAAAACGTGGCAATCTTACATTTTAGAACTTCCGTTACTATCCGAGTTACGTATTGAACGCCACATGTTGTTACCTGGGCAATCGGATTGTGAGTTGGTTGGTTTTTGTGATGCGTCATCACGTGGTTACGCCGCTTGTGTTTATGTTATCATTCGCGATCACTCGAACGTCAAGGTTCGTTTGGTAACCGCGAAATCAAAAGTCGCACCAATAAAACCTATAACGATTCCTCGCTTAGAATTGATGGGTGCAGTTCTGTTAGGTAAATTAATCAAATCAGTTTATGATACGTTCACTCGAGTTAAAATCACTAAAATAACAGCGTTATCCGACTCGACAATCGTATTGTCGTGGTTACAAATTGAGCCTTATAAGCTCAAAACGTTTGTATGTCACCGTGTGACGCAAATAATTGAGGTGTTACCACCTCACTGTTGGCGGCATGTTTGTAGTGAATTTAACTTGGCTGATATTTGTTCTCGCGGAGCGTCTCCAGCGCAACTTGTTAACTGTAATAAACAGTGGTTGCTAGGTGCAGAGTGGATGTATAACGTTTATAGTGATTGGCCTGTTTCGGTTTTCATTAAGGATAGTCATGTTCAGTTACCTGAAATAAAGACGTCAGTAAGTTTACTATCGGAAAATAATAGTTTTGGTAGTGAAACACAACCGGAGTTTTGTGAAAGATTATTTAATCAATTTTCATCTTTTTCTAAATTACAAAGATCGATCGCTTGGATCTTAAGGTTATTACGTAAAAATAACGATTCTAATCGAAAGTTCACGACCCTATCCACGATTGAATTAAATAATTCTTTGAATACTTTAATAAAATTAGTACAAATTACGTATTTCAGAACAGAAGTAAAGTTGATTAAAGCTAATAAATATGTACCGTCTTTACGAAAATTGTCTCCGTTTATTGACTCCGATGACTTCCTCAGGGTAGGGGGTCGTATAGGGTATTCTGAACTTCCTTATAACGCCAAACATCCACGTCTGCTACCTAAAGATAGCCGATTCACTAAACCATTAATTGAATATTTACATAAAAAATATTTACATGTAGGTCCACGAACCTTACAAAGCATAATTAGCGAAAACTATTGGATTCCGGCAGCTCGTAGCGTTATTAGGTCCGTTCTTTCCAAATGTAAAATCTGCTTTAAATGTAAACCAACTCTTGCACAACCTGAGATGGCACCGTTGCCGTCAACTCGGTTACAACCGAATAAATTATTTTTTCATGTAGGAGTAGACCTCGGTGGTCCTTTCTTCATAAAAGAAAGCTTACGGCGTAATGCCAAAGTAACCAAAGCGTATCTAGCTTTATTCGTGTGTTTTTCTACCAAAGCCGTACACCTCGAGGTGTTATCTTCCCTCTCAGCTGACTGTTTTCTCGCTTGTTTAGACCGAGTTGTATCGCGTAGAGGTCTGTGTGCCGTGCTATATTCGGACTGTGGTACTAATTTCGTAGCTGCTAGTAAACATCTTACTGAGATACAGAAATTCTTGCGTGAAAGTGAAAATGACATTACTGACGGTTGCGCCAAAAGACCGTTAGTATGGAAGTTTAACGTACCTAGTGCCCCAAACATGGGCGGCCTCTGGGAAGCCGGAATAAAGTCGGCTAAATATCATTTAGTACGGAGCGTAGGGGAAAAGGCCCTAACGTTCGAAGAACTTAATACCGTGTTTTGTAAGGCTGAAGCTATTTTAAATTCGCGCCCATTATGTCCATTACCAGCGAGTGAGAACCCTAACGAATTTCACGTATTGACCGCCGGACACTTTCTTATTGGTCGTTCGTTAACATCAGTACCCGAATACAACGTCCAAGATGTACCAGAACATCGACTGTCACGGTGGCAGTATTTACAAAAGTGTTCACAACTTTTCTGGAAACGCTGGAGTCGCGAATACTTAAATACTCTGCAACAAAGGGCAAAGTGGTTTTCTTCTCCTCCCAATCTAAATATTGGAGACTTAGTACTTATTAAGACTGATAATGTCCCTTCCTGTAACTGGCCTTTGGGTAGAGTAGATAAATTACACCCAGGCCCTGATGGAGTAGTGCGTTGTGTAACTTTACGCACTGAAAAGAGCGTATTACAAAGGCCTGTTAATAAACTTTGTCCATTACCATATGTAAACTAAATTCAAAACCTATAATTAAAAAACCTTTTTTTTTAGTCTTAATTTTTTTTTATTTAGTAGTTCGTAACTACATCAAGTTAAAAGGCTCTTTTTCAACTAAAATTTTTGACTTCTCAAGTCCATTTCAAATTATTTTTCAAGTGGAAACCATCACAATGGTTTCGGTAGGGGGTGTGTTGGGTATCGAACCCGTGGTTTCGAGCATAGCATACCTGCATTGCGACTGGGTATGCAGTACCTATCTCTGCCACCCACGACTACACGCCGTGCGAGCATCAGGCGAACCCATCTCCACCTAGCGCCATCTAGTTTGGTGGAACGCGAACAATTCATTTTAAAAAAGGACCAGTGATCCGCGTGCGCCCGGCAAAATTGCATCGACATTTGCACCGTGTGTAAATAAAACAAAATTTAGTGCTTGTTCTAAACTCCGTGTGTTGAACTGTACTCAGGACCCTTCAGTGCACCCTATATATTGTGGGAAGCCGTTCAGGAGGTGGCCCTGGCAGAGGAACGGTGAGTCGTACTCCAGTTTTCTTTGTAGGTTTTGTTGTGTCGATCCGCGGGGTAGAACGCTCAAACACACTCAAATCTAATCACCCTTTTTCTATCCAGCGTACAGTCCACTCGCTACTCCACACATACATAGAATCAAATAATATTAACAAATAAGGTGTGCGGTAGTGCAGTGCTAGTGATTAAAAACAATAAATATGTGAAAGACCTATTACGTTACAATTTATAAAATACGTACCAAAACTCCATACGTTAAGAAATTTTTTAAATTTATTCACCATACAACTAGCGCTATAACTACGCCTAGTGGTCAATAGCCGCTTTACGATAAACGTCAATTAAGCTACAACTGCCGCCGTTGTCATAACAAGCGACTAATAGTGGAACTAGATTTACGTCATTTAAATGCCATTTATGTTATCTATGCGACAACTAGCACCAATCAGAATCCAAGTGGTGAGTAGCTGAACTAACAGGGATACCAGAGTAATAAAACGTAATAAATAAACAGCACAAGGGATACCATATTAATAAAGTAATTTTAAATTCGCAATAAATATTAATATAAATTATATACCAAGTTTATTGCCACCGATATTGCATCAATACTAAAATGGCTATGGGTTCACATAACTTCGGTGAGATATTTACTCACAAGGTAATAAATAATAAAATTACTTACTTATTTTATTATTATAATTAACGTACTATTATTACTACGTACGCATTATTATTACTAATAATAAGTACGACTAATAAGACATTTTTTTTAAATTTTATATTATTTTTATGCACTTACGATTCGTTGCACTTTTGTATTTATAATCAGAATAGGTCTACAGCTAATGTTTTTAAATGAATTGATAACTCCTCTGCTGGATTGGGAGTGAAGGCAAACCATAAAATGTGTCTAGCTGCTTAACATACCTGACATGTTGCAAAACTCGACTATGGGGTTGTGTCCTTTTTAGCGTGATGAGTGAGTGAGCATACTAAGCTTAAGTTTTATTTCCAAACAGTATAATAATTGTACCTTTATTGACTGTAAAAACATGTATTCATTATGTACTAGCATCAATTCTGCATTGGACCAACTGGATTATAATGAACAATATCTCGTACAGACAAATAGCGCTGTCTATAGAATAAATTACCGATTAAAAAATACGTTACGTAATTCGAGCACAAAAAACAGTAACAAAATTGTGTACTGTGACAAATGCATTCAAACTGACTCTGATACAATAGAAACTCAGGCCCCAGTCTGACAGGATCAATAGTTTTTTCGTCAACTATAAAAGAAAATCTTCACTACTTCGAATTTATCACCAAAATATTGCAGGTCTGTTCAGTAAACGACGACTATTAGAGTTACATTTGTAGGGACACAGTAGTGCATTGAACAAGGTACGGCGTTGCTTACGCAGCTATCTCTGCCGCGTCCCGAATATCTACATTTTGGACCGACCAACCTCGCGTTTGGTTCCTCCATGCGGAAACCGGGTTACGACCTCAGAAGATGAGCGACGACGCGAGTTTCAACATCGTAGTGTCCAAGCTAGGCAAGGAAGTAATCCAACAGGTATCGGACATAATTATTACGCCCCCGAACGAAAAGAAGTATGACCTTTTAAAGCATAGATTACTGCAAATTTACGAAGAGTCCGAGAACCGGAAAGTACAGAAATTAATTGGCGAAATGGACCTCGGTGATCAAAAACCTTCGCAATCGTTGCGAAAAATGCAAGACCTAGCAAGGGGTAAGGTGGCCGACGACACCCTCAAGGTGCTATGGCAGAATCACCTGCCGACCGCAGCGCGAAGTGTATTAGCCGCAGCGGATACTTCGGATTTGGAACGTTTGGCAGCTATAGCGGATAAAATAGTAGAAAACATTCAAACACCACAAGTAGCAGCCATATCCGAAAGCTCGAATGCAGTACTGTTAGCGGAAATTGCAAAATTAAGTGCGAAAATTGCTGAAATAGGGAAGGAAAGCACCGGAAATTACCAGCGTAGAAACGCGCGTTCCCGTTCTCAATCTCGCGATCGCCCAAGACGTAGTAACAACAATAAAAACAACTCGAAGAACCCGAATTGGTTATGTTTCTACCACTATAGATATGGTGAGAAAGCAAACAAGTGCGTCGAGCCCTGCAACTACAAAAAGCCGGAAAACTAGGAGCAATACAGGTTTCATCGGTGGGTTCCTGTATTCCAGTAGCAAACCATCGACTCTGCGTTACGGAACGTAATAATGGTATGCGATTTTTAATTGACTCTGGTGCAAATATTTCAGTGGTTCCGAAATCTTACAGGTTAGTGCGTAACATAGTGAAAGAGTGCGAATATAAACTTTATGCAGCAAACAGCACGGAAATCAAAACGTACGGTACTAAAACCTTAGCTTTAAATTTAGGCTTAAGGAGAGTGTTTAACTGGAATTTTATCATTGCCGATGTTAGTCAGCCCATAATTGGGGCAGATTTTTTACAACACTACAATCTGTTGGTGGATGTGAGAGGCAAACGTTTGATTGATAACGAAACTAGCTTACATGTAACTTCCAACGTTGTGAACTGTAAGCAGTAATCAATTAGTACTGTAACTGAGTCGCATCCTTACTATCACTTGCTTAGTAAATACCCTAACTTAACGAAACCCGTATCTTTTAAAGAACCACCAGCTCACCCAGTAGTTCATCATATAGAGACAACAGGTCCACCAGTACACGCCAAGGCCAGACCACTGCCGCCGGATCGCTACAAAAAGGTACGTGAAGAATTTAGATTAATGCAGGAATTAGGGATTTGTACTCCATCTAACAGCACTTGGGCCAGCCCACTTCACGTGGTACCCAAGAAGGACGGTCAGATACGACCGTGTGGGGATTATCGAGCTTTGAATGCTATCACGAAGCCCGACCGTTATCCCATTCCAAATATTAAAGATTTTACATACATTTTAGCAAATAAGAAAGTTTTTTCACGTATAGATATAAATAGAGCTTATCATTTTATTCCTGTAGCACCTGAAGACGTGGACAAAACTGATATAATAACAACTTTTGGTCTGTTTTCGTTTCCTAAGATGCAATTTGGTCTTATAGGAGCCTCGAGCACATTTCAGCGCTTTATGAATAACTGTGTATTACAGAATCTAGAAGACAAATTTCAGAAGAATAATCCTGAATTTTCAGAGTACCAACGCGAATTTATTTCATGTTATTTAGATGACATCATAGTGGCGTCAGAAAACTCTATCTTGCACGATAAGCATTTAGAAGCATTGTTTCAGCTATTAGAGAAAGTTGGTTTAACTATTAACGTATCAAAATGTAGTTTTAGTCAGAAAAAAATCGAATTTTTAGGACATGAATATCCTAGAAGCGACACAGGTGTGAGTGCTGCCGAGCTAACGTTTGACAGAACGCTAAGATTCCCTGGTGAATATTTCGAGGTAAGTGATCAATCTTTCAGCAACTGCGAGGACTTCGTTAAACAATTGAGACACACTATTGATGATTTAAGACCTAGACCCTTGAGTCATAGTAACTCTAGATCTGTGTTTGTACATCCTGATTTGAAAACGTGTTAAAAAGTTTTTATTCGTAACGATTATGTTAGGAAGTCTCTGCAACCTCCTTTCGATGGACCCTATCGAGTAATTAAAAGGTACGATAAAGGCTATCTCATACAGTATCCTGATAGGAAGTCAGTCGTTTCCATCGATCGGTTAAAACCCGCTTATTTACTTACTTGTGAACAGGAAATTAAGCAATCAGATAGTAATTGCACTAGTAAACAAGTAATCGAGCGTAAGAATGCAACTCAGACTAAAAGTAGTCAAGGTATTGCGAAAGAGTGCAATGTTAAATTAAATGATGACTCACCTTTACGTCGCATCACGCGGACAGGTCGAGTGATTAACAAACCCGTCCGATTTATTTGAATAATTAAAGTAACGCACTAAGCATTTTTTTTTGGAGCATGTATATATTATGTCTCATTCACGTGGTAATGGTTCATTTGTAAGCTAATTTACTAGACAGTCCACTAGTATTTTCGTGTGTATTTCTGTTTCCTTTTTTTTTAACCTGAAAATATGGGTAGCTCACAGTCAAAGGATATTGTCGTAGCTCAAAACGCTTCGATTGTAAACCAAGAATTCCGTGACAGTATGAAAATATTTGGAATTTGTTTATTTACGCTATTGACGATACTAGCGATAATTATATTGTATTGGTTATGGCGAAAATGTAACGCAAAAACGAGATCTTGGATTCGGAAAGAAATTGTAAATGGAACAACCATATTAGCTAACGTGGAAGCTGGTAACCAACCACGTAAGCCACAGCAAGTTGTATTTACCACGTAAAAAGTATTTCGTGCGGAATCCATTTACCATCAGGTGAGCAGTGTGCTTGTTTGCCACCTGAGTAGTATGTAAGAAAAATTTTTTTATCTCTATGTTAACGTATAAATTGTATTTTATCTTTTTTATCTCAGAATGGTATTTAAAACAAAAATTATTCTTTTTTTCAATTAAATTTTTAAGCATTTTGTATGCTTACTTTTTTCTAAAGATTTAGATCGGAAAAAGAGAACATCTAGGACGGGACTTGAACCCGCGACCAGTCCCTTACAGGGGGAATGCTCTGACCAACTGAGCCACCCAGACACGTCCCAGATATTCGAAATTCTCCGATATATCATATACGTCTTAAGGCGACGTTGGAGCCATCTACCGTAATTCTTGCGAACTACGGAAACAATGAATAACTTTACAGTCATTTTTAAACATTGTTTTTTGATGACTCCGCCTAATTAATTCAATTAAATTTTTAAGCATTTTGTATGCTTACTTTTTTCTAAAGATTTAGATCGGAAAAAGAGAACATCTAGGACGGGACTTGAACCCGCGACCAGTCCCTTACAGGGGGAATGCTCTGACCAACTGAGCCACCTAGACACGTCCCAGGTATTCGAAATTCTCCGATATATCATATACGACTTAAGGCGACGTTGGAGCCATCTACCGTAATTCTTGCGAACTACGGAAACAATGAATAACTTTACAGTCATTTTTAAACATTGTTTTTTGATGACTCCGCCTAATTAATTCAATTAAATTTTTAAGCATTTTGTATGCTTACTTTTTTCTAAAGATTTAGATCGGAAAAAGAGAACATCTAGGACGGGACTTGAACCCGCGACCAGTCCCTTACAGGGGGAATGCTCTGAACAACTGAGCCACCTAGACACGTCCCAGATATTCGAAATTCTCCGATATATCTCTTTTTCTCTGGCTCAGTGGCTCAGTTGGTCAGAGCATTCCCCCTGTGAGGGACTGGTCGCGGGTTCAAGTCCCGTCCTAGATGTTCTCTTTTTCCGATCTAAATCTTTAGAAAAAAGTAAGCATACAAAATGCTTAAAAATTTAATTGAATTAATTAGGCGGAGTCATCAAAAAACAATGTTTAAAAATGACTGTAAAGTTATTCATTGTTTCCGTAGTTCGCAAGAATTACGGTAGATGGCTCCAACGTCGCCTTAAGACGTATATGATATATCGGAGAATTTCGAATATCTGGGACGTGTCTAGGTGGCTCAGTTGGTCAGAGCATTCCCCCTGTAAGGGACTGGTCGCGGGTTCAAGTCCCGTCCTAGATGTTCTCTTTTTCCGATCTAAATCTTTAAAAATTATTCTATTATGTTTTATATGAATATCAAAGTTCATGTGTTATAATCAGTGCACAAAGGCACACAGGAATGTGCTGAATAGCAAGTTTGTATGAAGTGACTTTATTCATAGCGTTATACAGGCATGACGTAGAGTTGTTGACCTACGGACAACATAACGGAACTCCTTGTTTTGTGTTTGATTATATTCATTTTTGTTGGTATTGCCTTGGTATTACCTTGTCAATTGTACTATTGTTTTGTATTATTTCTTATTACAATTGATGGTGTTGTTTAACCTTAACGAGAGTATGTTACGTTTGTGGTTAACCCGTAATGATTAGTGTTGGAACATTAGAACAGTCAAACATTGTTATAATATACTCCCTTGTAACGAGATTTTCATTACAAAGTGTTAACAAATTTGTCGTATAGATCAAATTGATTAGGAACCGTATGACGTCAGCGCCATTCCAAGAATATTGTAACCGACGCGTAGCGCCGGATAGAGTATTAAGTCACAGACACAGAGACACATAGAGTATGAACTTCGGACAATGTTTGTCAAATGTGTAAATGGTATGTAGTATTTCTTTCTTTAATTTTTTTTTGTAAGGGGGGGTTGATGTAGGGACACAGTAGTGCATTGAACAAGGCACGGCGTTGCTTACGCAGCGAATTCCAGTCGCGGCACTTCGTGGTGACTAGCGTCCACCCGGCAGTTACCTCCTAACCATTCGGCCGTTCGCTTGTGTCCACACCTCAACCCTTCGCGGTATAGTAACCTTGTTAAACTAGGGTCAGTGATTAAACAGTGCAGTCAAATTTATAACGAAACTTTTTATTTAATCATCCTAGCCGTGCAGATACAGTGGGAGCGGGCTTCCAGTGGGGCGTACCTGCACGTGCCGTAGTAACCCGAACACGCATCTACTACTAGTATATATATACCTTACATCCATACCCCACACATTTAAATGAATTGACGGAAAATTGTAAAGATATAGACATAGTGTGCTTAACAGAGACATTCATTCAAAAAGGACACGAACAAATGGCGAATTTGTCTGGTTATTACTTAGCTGCATCATACTCCAGAAACAATAAACAAAAACGAGGTGGAGCGTGTATCTTTTTGAAATATGGTTTGCGCTGTGATTTGGTTAATGTTTGTACAGATCTATCGGTTGATAAGCACTTCGAATGTTGCGCAATAGAATGTTTACAACAAAATACATTTATTATCTGTTTATATAGAACACCTGACTCTGATTGCAATTTATTTTTTAGTAAGTTGGAAATTTTATTGCACAGGGTCACTTACCGATATAAAAAGAATATTGTTCTAGTTGGTGATCTTAACATTGACACAACAAAATTGAATAACAGGGAAACTAGATATATATTGGATATTGCAAAGAATTTCAATTTACTATTACATATAACAGAGCCAACTCGGAAGGAATCATGCATTGATCATTTGATAAGCAATATACCTGATGCTACAGGTGAATTATTACACCTAGACTTATCTGATCATAACACAGCGCAATTGCTTAATATTCCGGCACCAAACAAAGAGAAGCCTCTTGTTGAGCATTTTATTTATAAAAGGGACTATAATATAGAAAACATAAAAAAAATTAAACAATATTTATCTTTGTCGTTCAACGAAGTTACGAAGAAAGCAGTTTTGAAACCGCGTTTCAGTCGTTTCATGATACATTTTCCCTATTTTACAAATTGTGTTTTCCAGTAATTAGAGTAAAAATATCAAATAAATCTAAAAAATCGTAATGGATAACGAAAGGACTTAAAGTTAGTTGTAAAGGCAAACGTTTATTACGATATAAATATTATAGTGAGAAGAATTCGGCAATTATTACTAAATATAAAAAATATTCAAAAATTTTGGGAAAATGTATTGATCAATCTTTAAAAAACCACAATCGTGATAAGATCTTTAAATCCAGAAATGTGTGTAAAGCCTCGTGGCGTTTAACCCGTCGCGCGTTTTTTGTTCACCCATTAGCACAAATAAAGTTGCACCGTTGAATGTTTTTTGTGCCACGGTTTGCACAAATAAACTCACTCTATTTTGTCATTGGATTTAAACGTTTCGTTTACATCAAAACGTTGGGCGTTTAACTTTAGCCTAATGTTTACCTTATGGTAATCGTATTTTATAAGTTTTGAACGAAGATAGTGACAACGGAACGCAAAAAATATTAAAATAAAAATACATTGACCTTCTGGGCCGCCATTTTCTGTTGAGTTCATTGTTGTGAAAGTTTTGGTGTGTGAAGTGCACAATAAATATGGATTATTTGAGAAAGCGGTAAGTGTTTTTATGTGTTATTATACATATAATTATTGAGAATTAGTTGTAGTTTACGTATAAAGAGAAATTTAAACGGAAAGTGGTGAAAATATTACTGATAAAAGTTTATCAATTTGATTTGAACCTTTTTATGAAATAGCTTGTCGTGTTTTACATAACATTTTCAATTAAAATATCACGTTGGTAGATTTATAATATACATAAGTCGTTAAAGTATTAAATTGCAAAACATAATCAGTGAATAAATTTTCATATTATTACAAATTCACTTTATAATCATGTTCTAAATGTACAAAAGTGACTAAATTTTGACCGCCATGATGAAAACGAGTTTCTTTCAATAACATCTCACATAGTTCATCAAATATATATATAATAATCTAGTTTGAATTATTTTGAAATACGGATAAGTTGTTAGAATAACTATCGACAAATAAATATCAGTAATTCTTTTTTCGTATTATTGCATATTTCATCAAAAATCATAGTCAAAATATAAATAAGGTCGAATTTCATGTATTTATAGCTATCATAGGTACGGATGTTCGATAAAGTAGATACCACTCAAGTACACTCACTCACATAAATCATGTGAGAGTTCGTCAAGATGCTAGTTTCGTATACATGTATTGTATTTTATTCACCTTTATGAATAAAATAAAAATAATAGCCAAAAAGCACCACCTTGGTATTTTGCTAAAAACATTGGTATTTCAATACTACGGTGGCAAACTATTTTTTTGATTACGTCAGATTAGGTTTTTTTTTTAAATATAAATAGGACAATTTGACTTCACCTCGCCTGATGGTAAGCTGAGGTAAAGGTAATTTGGGTTAGATAGAATAACACTAGATCATAATATACATTTGATGGTAAGCGGTCACCGTAACATCTATCTAGTTGCTAGTTCAACAAGATGCAAGTTTCGTATACATGTAATTTACGATTACGTATGATGGTAAACGGTCACCGTGCCTTTTTTTATATATTTAGGACACGTCAATTTGACTTCACCTCGCCTGATGGTAAGCTGAGGTTAAAGTCTCAGGACGTATTTTTAGTTTCCTTGTCATTCAAATATAGTTAACGTAAAACAATATGCGATGTGACATCGCTTTTCATAACACAAATATTTATTATTGTAACTTTCCTATATATTTTTTAGATCGAACAGACGCCGTAGTATGAGTGCAACCAGCTGGTCACGGTCGGCGATACCGACACAGGGACAGAGCCAATCGGCCCAACGTTGTGACCTTGAAGGAAACCCCTGGTGGCAGCATACGACGCGACGTTGTACTAGACACGTAAGTTATTTAGTTTATGTATCTCGAATGTGTCAGAATTAGGTAATTTGGGAAAAATCTGTTCCTTAGTATTTTTTCTCTTACGCCCAGAATGAACGCACGTTCCAGACGGGTGGTGGTCCACGTCAACGCACCGGGTTGGATACGTAAATTGCTTTAATTTTTACACGACTATCTTAGAAAGAATGTTTTCTTTTTAGGGTGCATATATTCTTTGTGAGTCACTTGCATAGACTTTCGTGTGTTTAGATATGTTCCGGATGGATTCAAGAAGCCCAGGGTTCGCTTTATTAATATTTGATTGGCTAAAGTTGGCTTTTAAGTGAGCAACTGCCATCTGACCTTCCAACCCCGACAGCAAAGCCAGTTCCAGTCGGCAGGTGTACCAGGTAGCAGGTGAGGTCGGCGTGGGCTCTGAAGATCTAAGTATACACCCTTAAATCTTAGAAAAAAGATATATTTGGTTGTATCTTTTTTTCAAGGCGGAAGATCGGGTACTATGGCGCTCTATGTGAGAATCCTATGTCCAGTAGTGGGCTACAAAAGGCTAATAATTGAGTAAGCTTTTAGAAGCCTTAGCTAACGGACGATATTTCTGTCCTAAACCAGAAGTAAGGTTTTCTATTTATATTTTTATTTATTTTTGTTTCTTTCTAGCCCTGGATTATTGGAGCTGCTGGAAGAAGTGGATGACGATGTGGAAATGGGGGAAATGATGGACGTTGCACCATGGCAAATCTCAAGTTTGGTCATGAAGTCAACAGGGCCTAGTAGTAGAAGTAGACCACAGTTTTGTGCCGGCTAACAAACCTGTGTTTTAGTAAAACGTTCAACCTCAACATCAGGCAAAACGTCACCGCTGTCACACATTCTTCTGAAGCGATCGCGAATTTATTCATGAAAGGAATTATAAAATAAAAATTTATGATATCCATGACTGTATTTCATTAGTGCTATCCTAAATATTTAATTTTCAGGTTTCTATAAAAGCGGCGATAGCCCAGTGGCGTACGTAACGGACTGCTGAGACGAGGTCTCGAGTTCGATCCCCAGTCGCCCCGGGCACACACGTCTGACTTTTCGTAGTTATGTGTGATTAATAAATGTTAATTATCGCTCGCTTAATAATGTGCCCGGTAGATGGCAATAGGCTCGCCCCCTATTACATTGGGACCTTAACATAACTGGCGAAACGTGGGTGTGTAATACACCTCTGCCTACCCCTTCGGGGATACAGGCGTGAAGTTATGTTATGTTATAAAACACTGAAAACCCATATTGGCGGTGACTGTTCAAATATTTCATTTCGAACTCAAGTTTCGAAGAGTCAGGTTTCAGCCAGTCTAGTAAGCGAGTATTCATACCATCCATATTTTACTGAGTGGTTCCTGGCGCAGCAATAAAAAGGCTAGCCTACTTTAGGGACACTAAGTTCTAGGGCCACTGGTCAGACTTGACATTTTTCCAATTTATTTTATTTTTCTGACAATTCGGACACCATCCGAATATCAAAGCTATTTTGTACTATGCCAACTGTACAAAATAGTTTTAATATTTTAAAGATATTCGAATTTTCATTTATTTATACATCAAACGATGAAATAAATTTGCTAACTTGGGTAAAGTATTGCTTTGAGTATTCGATACCGTGTGGAGTCCTTAGGAGGACACGCCTTGTCTTCGTTAGGTCACAAGGTTCACGCTCCATTCTAGTCCTTCATCCGATTAGCGTGGTTTGCAGCTTACAGAGTTCCGGTAGCAGTGGAAGTCCGGCATTCCCAATGAGGTTCGATTTCAGGTCAGCCGGTCATAAACAGGTTTGTAAATCATGAAATAAATAGTTATGCGGAGTGAAACCCGAGCTTACCAGTGTAAGCAACCGGGATTTGAGCTCGGCATTATGTATGTCTACCTTATTATGCTGTGGGCATGGATAACCAAACAGCTATTTGTTATTATGGCTGGCCGACGTTAGGGCCACTAATCTCTGGGTTGACTTGTCCGTATAGACACTTTATTATTAGTATTTTTATATTTGTACTATGCTAACAGCACAAAATAGCTTTAATTTTGACGGTGTCTGAATTGTCAGTGAAAAAATAATAAAATTATAAGGTGTCAAAACGGACAAGTGGACCTAAAGATTAGTGGCCCTAGCGTCGGCAAGAAATATTTTTTTTACTAGTTGACCCGGTAGACTTCGTACTGCCTCAATCGATAACAACTTCCATATTTATTCACCTTTTAAACCTTCTCTGGACCTCCACAAATAATTCAAGAGCAAAATTAGCCAAATCGGTCCAGCCCTCCTCGAGTTTTAGTGAGACTAACGAACAGCAATTCATTTTTAGGGTTCCGTTGCCAAATGGCAAAAAACGGAACCCTTATAGATTCGTCATGTCTGTCTATCTGTCCGTCCGTATGTCATAGCCACTTTTTTCCGAAACTAAAAGAACTATGCTGTTGAAACTTGGTAAGTAGATGTATTCTGTGAACCGCGTTAAGATTTTCACACAAAAATTAAAAAAAGCAATAAATTTTGGGCGCTCCCCATACTCAGAAATGAAACTCAATTTTTTTTTACATCAACTCAATTTTTTTACATACACGTGTGTTTCTGTGGATAGGTCTTCAAAAATTATATTGAGGTTTCTAATATAATTTTTCTCTAAACTGAATTGTTTGCGCGAGAGACACTTCCAAAGTGGTAAAATGTGTGTCTCCCCCTGTAACTTCTAAAATAAGACAATGATAAACCTAAAAAATATATATGATGTACATTACCATGTAAACTTCCACCGAAAATTGGTGTGAACGAGATCTAGTAAGTAGTTTTTTTTAATACGTCATAAATCGTAAACCGCAATTTACCTTTCATTCAATCAATTCAAATATGAAATTTAAAAAAAAGCATTGTTATATTACTTGCTGCTACGGAACCCTTCATGGGCGAGTCCGACTCACACTTGGCCACTTTTTATATATAAAGAAGATTAATTTAACCACAAAATATCTCCTTTGTTCGCCGATTTCATGTCAAACAACAGCTATATAAATATTATTGGGCAAGTTTCAAAATTACGATAATTTAAACATCTACATTATAGAATTTGGATAGTACTTGAAAAATTAAAATTATTTTTGAGGTTCAGTACAAGACTGGGTACAAAAATTAGAATAAACAAAGTTCAAAATTAATTTTCAAAACAATTTTTTTGATTTGGTTCTAATTTGATGCAGTGTGGTTTAGTTTATATAGAATCAAGTATAAATAGGTAACATAATAGTAATTCATTTTTCTAAAGAAAAATCGATTCGTATAATATTGTAAAATAGTATTACATTTATTTATACATAAATAAAGTTTAATCTCAATAGCTTAACTTTGCGACTGTACCTAAACGCAGGTGCGAGTTGCAGGTGGCATTTTTGTCGTCACGTTCCCGCGAAAAAGAATAACGGATATTTGCGCGCCGCCGGCTGACTGCAGTCTGAGTGCAATCCGCGCCATTTTTTTCGCGAGAGCGTTCTTATCGGAATCTTATTGGATTTTTTTGTGGATATCGTGTTATAGTGTAGTGTAACTTTAGTACAGTGAATACTTCAATATATGTGTAATTCTTTAGTGATATTAGTGTAAGTGATTATGGTGATTCAGCTGAGATAATTGTTGTGTAAACATGTTGAAGCAGAACGTAAAAATCAAAACTTTGGAATTATAAACTCATATCGTAAAAACATTCGGATTTACAGGTATTTACTTTATATATAATGATTCCTAGTTTAGTGACGATTATTTTGATATACGCATTATGATATATAATTATGTTCTTGATATCTAAAATATGCATTTTCGGTGACCTATGACCTCCAAATTGTAAATGACTTGCCCCCCCTCGACATTAGATGCATAAAGGCTATTTCGCGGTGCATCGCGTGAAGGGTTAATGAAACAGGTATCTATCTCTGAAACACCAATCGATACAATTACTAGTATTAACAACGTAAACAACGTTTTAATAACTGATCCATACAAAATTGCTGAGGCGTTTAACACGCATTTTGTAAATTCGTATCATAAAAATACTAGTTCTGAACGTAATACGAGTAAGGCTAACATAAGCAATAGCATCTTCTTACGACCATTTACATGCTCTGAAGTCTACTCGATAATTATGTCCCTAAAAAATACTAATGCTGTAGGCTATGATGAAATAGCGACAAAAATACTAAAAGCTTGTGCTATAGAAATAACGCCGATATTGACAAATTTAATAAATTACTCCTTTGAGGATGGATGCTTCCCAAGCGTACTTAAATTCTCCATTGTTAAGCCTCTGTTCCAAAAAGGTATTAAAACATGTATGGGTAATTACAGGCCAATATCGCTTATACCGGTCTTATCTAAAATCTTTGAAACTGCAATGCATAAGCGTCTCACACATTTTATCGAGGAACATAATATTTTACGACAGGAACAATATGGTTTTCAAAGAGGTAAATCAACAACAATGTCATGTTTTGACCTAGTGACTAAGATATTGGAGAACATAGATAATAACAGAACGGTAGTAGTAGTCTTTCTTGATATGTCCAGCGCATTTGATCTTGTATGTCATGAAACATTACTAGCGAAATTAAGTAGAAATGGTATTAGAGGACAAGCACTAAGTTGGCTTTCTTCCTACCTAAAGGACAGAAAACAAACAGTATAAATAGAAAATGTTAACGAAACCAAAGAGCTTGAACAGTACAGATCAAACTTTCTTACAACATGTGATAAAAAGATTGACATTCATAAATTTTCTATTGACATAAATAATACTATAAATTTAATTTTAAAATGGCTGACTGATAATAATCTTAAATGTAATCTTGACAAAACAAATTTAATTCAATTTAGTGCATACGGTAACCCAAAAAAAGACATAAAAGTTAATTATGAAGGTAAAATGATAAGCCAAGTAAAAGAAACTAAATTCTTAGGGATCACTCTAGATCAACATCTAAACTGGAAGTCTCATATTGATGAAGTGTGTAGTAAACTTAATACAAATTATGTAGTTCAAAGATAATCAAATCATTTAAATCATATTTAAAATCGACAGTGCCTATTCCACAAAAATCACAAACAGGAGGATTATCATTCCTCATACCAGGTTCTACAGACTCTTGCAATTTGGCAATGCCTTTACACTTAATGATATCAATGTTTAAAGGTAGGTATTTACATTTAAAACTACTGTTATTTATGGAAAAAATGCATTCTTTGTTTGAACAACATTTCGTTCTTTGTCCAGAAAAGTATGGCAAACAGATGTCTTCAATTATTTTTGTGACATTGCACGCACAATCTATAATTTGGCACTGTCTTGCATCGAGTGTATTGTCATTAACATTAAACAGTGGAGTTAGTAAAATGTCTCGTTTTGCGTATAACCTATCGTAATTTTTTTGCGTATTCGATTATTGGACAAAAAACCGAGTGAATGAATCGTTGCTAATCAAGGGATCTATAAAATTACGGAAAGAGATACGGTCAGTATATGCGACTTCTTATTCTTAATTATCTTAGTGGCTGTTTCAGAATATTTAGCTTTATTTAATTTGACCATCCCATTAATGTAAGTGTAATGTTGAATTAACAATTCGTCTAAACGTATTCGCTCCTGCTTTGTGTTGAAATATATGGTCTTTATATCTTTAAAATGATTTTCGACATTTGAGCTACTCCCAACATTTCTAACGTTGCCAAAATACTTATCCATAACGCCACTCCACATGGGCAACTTTCTCAATAGTCTTTTTAATGTATCATTTATTGCTGATAAATAATATTCGTTTTTATGTTCGTTCGGGTTTATTAACATTAAATACAATTTTTCGGTTTCTAGAATATTGTCGTAATATTGGATGAGTGGGTTTGTATCTGCATTGTTGGTGTCATACTTTTCATCGGGTAATACAGAACATAACAGTCGTCGTCGTCAATCGTTACAGTTATCTAAATCTTGGATGTCAGCCTTATACTCATTCGCTAAACACGCTACAGCTTGATCATATTTCTTGCATGATTGCCCATCCAAATCTAGGGTTACATATTCATGTAAAGATACAGTAACTATATCTGATTTGACTTCGTCATAGGATTTAAGCAAGTGATTTTTTTTAATATAATTTATATAGAAATTTTTACATTTTTCTGTCGCTTTTTCAAAACAGCTTTGTTTGTATAATTTTTCGAAAAATGAGACTTATCCAATCTAATGTAACATGTTGGTATAGAGATATGTTCACCTTCTAATACCGAAAAACTCTGCGACAAAATATTTGTTTGTGTCGGGTGTTTAAAAAACTGCGACATATTGCTCCTAATAGGGCAGACGAATCATCACTGATAATTTCATTCGGCGTATTACGGTTATGCGACCATGTGCTTAACCACGTGGCTATGGTTTCAGTAGTATGGGACTGTCACGCCACATAACACAAGGGTATACTTTTGTTTGCAGTGTATGCCACAACGGCATACATAAAGGTATGTTTGGATTCCTTAGTTCTTAAATTATCGTTGACATTTGGTGGTGCAATTACTTGAAAAATCTAACCGGTTGCACCGATAGATAAAACGATGTGTGTATTTTTCAATACTTCATCATAATATTTACCTTGTTCTTGGGTCCAAAAATATAAAAAAAACCGGTCTAAACTAAATTTTTGAATAAAAGAATCAAATGGTGGACTTTGCGACATAGCATAAATGGAGAGAATTGTATTGTTATCGAATTGAAGTGCCCTTTTAACTTCGTGTCGTATACGCCTCAAAGTACTTAATTTCGGAAATGTTGGAGATTCACTTGATTCATTTATGTCTATAATTTTGTCTGCCATGTTAATGTTAAAACACAATAGGGCACTAGCAGTTAGAGCTATGGCTCTAACCACTAGTGCCTTATTGTACTTTAACATACTGCTAATTTTTGTTTTCTTACAGACTTAAGTTTATTCTTTACAGTCGAATCATGGACAAAATCTTTTTTCTATCGACTTATCAAACAAGTAACATCTATGAAATTACTAGTTATTGGATCAATAGTCACTAAAATATTTGCTCCACATTGGGTACATCTGCCATCAGATTTGATGTCATTTAGCTATAAATTAGAAGGAACATAATTGCTTTTAAATGAAAAAGTGCATTGAATGTCCGTTTTTGCCCATATTTGGTCCTGTAGCTCATTCGTCCAATTCTTTTTGAACAACCTATGATTTGTTGGTTCTATATTTCGGTACTCATGATAATCCATTAGAAATTTTACTTGAACTTCATCAGATTTGTCTATAATATCAATATTTTTTTCATCAGAATCATGAAAATAATGTTTACTGGTGGGTATATTTTCACTGTCGTCAAAAAAAACTTATAATGGCGTTTAATTGATATTTGTATGGCTGGTTTCTTCATGTGGTAATTAAATAATTCAGCTAACTGCTTTTGTATACAGTCATACACTTCATGGCTAACAGGAGGAATAGATTTAACAAATGTGTCTTTATGTATCCGTACTACTTCTTTCATATTACTCAACGGTATAGTACTTTTTCTAGCTCCATAGTCTTGGATGAATAGGTTTGGTTTGTAGAACTAGGTCGTTGACGTGTTCACTTCTAGTGAGATTAAGAGGCCATTATAATCTGAAACATTAATAGAAAGTACGAATTTACATATATGGATTTATACATAAAGATATGTAAAATGGTGATACTTTATTAGCTGCTTTCCTTTTAAGGGGAGTATGTGTTAGTGATGTGTGTGTTAGTCATGAGATGATTTAGAAAAAATATGACAGTTTCAATTTTGAAGGACGAGAAGGAAGAAAACGCGAGGATGTGGCAATGCATTTAAAATCATAGCAAATTTGCGGAGTGCAGCTGGATATTTATTTCTAAAACTTTTCTTAGATTTTTTTATTTGTAGTATTCTGTTAAATAAGTTTAATGGTTCTACTTTTAGGTTAAGTTCCGAAAATTGCTGTTCTGTGAGATAATTCTTTTTCTTCAAAACCTTCAAAAAAATTTTCATGCTTGTTATTTTTTTCTTTAACCTGTAATTTTGAATTGTAAGGACATTATTTTTTATCTGTAGCATTGTTTTTTCAAAAACGAATTTACGAACTCGCGTCTTAAGCGTTGCTTTTCTGGGGGTATCGAACACAGAATCCACGTCAGATATATTTACACCGTTCAGACTGGTAGGTGAGCCATATTTTGGAACATCATCAATGTCCTGAAAAAGAACAAATTCTCTTAATTGTTACGGTACTATATTCTCATTTTGCGACTACGAAACAATTAAGAAAACAATCAAGAAATGTATTATTAATATTGAAAATGGACTGTGAAAGTTTAAACTTTTTTATGTACTACTAAGGTGACAAACAAGCATGCGGCCCGCCTGATGGTAAGCAGTTACCATAGCCTATGGGCAATAATCTACCTACTCGCCAAATTTCAGCTTTATAGGTCAAGTGGTTTTCGAGATACTCCCAAGTAAGTCAAGTGAAATCGCGTGGGCGAAGTCTCGAAAACAGCAAGTGAAAAATACTCATATGACCAAATTTTACCGTGATTATTACAGGCACCGCAGTTTTTTTCAGACGCATATATCCTATACATATATAGGTAATAAATATATGGTGATTATTTAATAACAATATTTCTTTTCAACATTTCGTTACAATCTGGTCGGTCGTTTAGTTAATTCTGTAGTTATTCTGTAATTTTACCTTATATCTGTTATCAGCTTCTCACTATCACTCACTCAATATGCCTACTACATAATTAAGTTAAGCTTCACTGTTACACTATAACATTAATAACACACTTTGTCAATATTATTATTACGGAGAATTGACGATGCATAGCAAAACAACAGCGCATACGCACATTGTCCTTGAGTGCATATTTGTGACTGTGGCTAAAACAAAATCAGGTTCAAGTTCAACAGCAAACGAATACGCGCAGGCCGCGGCTTATGAAAACATATTGCGCTCTCTTTTCTTCTAGGATAGAAGTACCGTTTCAAGCGGGAAGCCGCCTATCGCGCGCAGCGCGTTCTCTATATTTTCACACTAGCATAATATTTTTGATCTATTCATAACTACAATACTTACAGTCTTATTCATAAAAAGTTATGGGAGGTTTATAAGACTGCTATACGGTGATCGTCGAAAATTTGTATTCATAACAGCATTTTAGCACTAATATGCTCTATAAACCCTCGATAAACTTCATATAAGTTATAGAAGGCAGGAACCTACTATAGCCGTGCCATAAAGCAATATTAGGAGAAAAGATGGCCGGACCTGCGCAACAGCTGATATGTTTGACAGCTCTGACTTGGCTCTGACTAGCATCGTTGCTTTGTTCGCATTAGTTTGGTGAATTATTGAATATATCTCTAATATCTCTGATTTGTTTCCAGAGAAGCACAAGCCTTTATTATTATTATTACTTATCTAGGTCAGTTACTTTGTGGACTTTGTGGTAAATTTATTGCGGCAGAGTTTTTATCAGTGTCTTCCACCATGCAAGCTTTACAAAGCCTAGATGTACTTGAAGCTATTGAAAATATTGGGAATCCGCGACCAAAAGTTTATCGACTATAAATTCATTAGGGAGCCATGAACTTAGGTCTTCACTGTCTATTTTGGTAGAGTCTGGCTAACGAAAGCTGGCCCCAGAATATTGGCGGCAAATTTAAAAAATACATGCATGACAACACTAAAATCATACTATGAGAATTGGAATAACCTACTTTGATACCTGGCAATTCATTATTAAAAATATCATATATATAGACTGTATAAGAAAATTATGTTAGGGAATATATAGGTGTTGGTATATGAGGTAAATATGGGCAGAATCCGAAAATAAATAGGGAAATAAAATACGATAATATTCCACACATAATAACTTAGTTTTATTCATCATAATCAAAATCAGATTCTAACATTTCAATGCCAAAAGATTCATCACTGTCACTAGTTTCGCTGTCTCTAACATTTATAATAAAACTTTCAAAATTTTCTTCTGTTATTTTATCACGTTCTTTATATTTATTTTCAATATGTATCACATGATCAGTCATTTTCTTCCAATCCTGAGAACTTACGTTTTCAAATGAATCTTTAATTATCTCTTCTAATGCAGCTGTAGTAACTGCAATATTTTTGCTAGCCACTTTACGTTTTGCCAAACTCCACACAAGCTCAATCGCATTTAGATCACAATGGTAGGGTGGAAGTCTCAACACCTCATGACCACATTGATTTAAAATTTCATCAGCTTCATATTTTGGATCAGGCGTATTTCGTTTTACAATACACAACAGCTCTGCTTTCGTGTGGTAGTCCTCATATTGAATTCCATTATCACGAAGCCATTCTCTTATATTACTTTTACGCGTTTGTGTGTTAGGAACCTTATTTATAATTACCGAATGGTAACTAGCATTATCCATTATAATTACACTTGGTTCTTCCAAATTTGGTATAAGTTTTTCTTTAAGCCATTTATTAAAATTTTCAGCATTCATGTCATGGTGATAATCAGCATTTTTTGATTTAGTACTAAACACTAAGAAAGAGGGTGCGGGGCCTTTCTCTGATCCTGCATGAACTATAATTTACCTTTTCCCGGTCGAAACATTTTCAATTGCACCACTAGTTGAAGGACCTTGCCATGACTTCTTAGGCTTGTAGTTTCTATGGACATAAGTCTCATCTACATAAATGATCGGCTTGCCTTCTGCACGTTTTCCTGCTATAGTTCTTAAAAATCTATGTCTCCAAGCAGATATGTCATAGCGTTCTATTAATACAGAACGCTCATTTTTATTCTTTTTGGCTAATAACAAGCGGCGCAGAGTTTCTCTGCATCCGTTAAAATCAATACTTTCTTTTAACTCCACCAACAGTGTCCTCAGTGTAGGAACTTGTTTTTTAACTATATAAAATTCGTTTATCTTGTTACGCATAGCATCTATGTCAAAGTTATCTAGGTTAGACACAGTAGGTTTCCGTGGACGTTTCTTCCCCGGGGTACTCCAGACACCTTCATTTACTGCACCTTCCCTTTTTACTCTTTTTAGTGTTCTGACACTCACTTCTGCAAAGAAGAAATACGAAATATGTAATTAATTCTTGGTATTAGTAAGTAAAAATGCAAAGGTTTTTTTCGGCATAATTTCAAAACATCAGTGTATAGTAAAAACTTACCAGTCATTGAA
The DNA here is from genome assembly GCA_946251805.1 of Cybosia mesomella. Taxonomy (NCBI): domain Eukaryota; kingdom Metazoa; phylum Arthropoda; class Insecta; order Lepidoptera; family Erebidae; genus Cybosia; species Cybosia mesomella. The sequence continues at coordinate 13,667,571 of OX276411.1, forward strand.
GCTATTTCTTCTAAGTACTGATTCTGGGTTATTATCCTATCTTTCTGCTCTAATTCAGTGAGATTTTCAATAGTTCTTACTATTTCATTAACTCCTTCGACATCTTGCAGATTCTCTGTTAAAGAAAGGTAATCGTTTTAAAATTAAAATTCATTATGAGTATACGTAAAACATAGGTGATGTTATTAAAATGAATTATTGGTTGACTGATGCGATATACGAATGAATATAATTAGTTTTATTCAGTACATAGAGAAGCGTAGGTAACTTATTTGAAATTATAAATCAAAATTTTATTAGGACGACTGGATAGGTAGGTGTTTAAAGTATCAAAATAATATTGTCTACTAACCTATGAAATTCAACACCACACGTAGACAATCTTGTTTTTGTTTAAACGCGGCATCACGCTGTTGTTGTATTTCGTTGTACTTGCCAATCATGCAAAACAACATATTTCGTACACCACTTTTGATAGATTTGTTCATTTTAAGCCGTAATTAGAATCACAATTTACACAAACGCATACAATTTGTAAACAGAGATACCGAACGACAACCTTGTCAAATTGACGTTGACGTTCATACAGAGTTGCTATATAAAAAGTTCGCAAATAATTCCAGGGCCTACTTTCATTAGCCAGACTCTAGGAGGTGGTGGACCTAGTAATGCATAATAAACAAGCACATCAAATAACACGGCAGAAAGGACTTAATAATTTTAATTTCAGTAAAATTTTGATAGTCTACAACTTTTAGTAACTATGAAAAGTAACGTACCTTGTCCTCGTCTAACCAATTTTCACTTCTCTGCCTTTTTTTTGGCACTCGTCGCATGTTCCTTTCCTTCCATTTTTATTTATGCTTGGAAAAAATTGCAATAGGTACGAAAGAATTGGGGTGCGACTGGTTGGATCACCTCCAAGTTTGGTGCACCCTGGGGAACGTGGGCGATGACGCATCATTGATTGCTCCTCTGGAGTAGCTGGCGTCAACGTCAACGGCCAAGAGTCTGACCAACCGGCCCTTTTCAGGGCCAGCTGATCCCATTGCACGAGGGGGTCGGGGTATGTCGGGCCTGCAAGGCCCGCGGGGGGATTGGTCGCTCCAGGTACCCCTCTGCTGTTATCAGAGGGGACACTGCGAATGGCCCAGGGTCAGTCGGAGTGCGAGGGATATGCTCTATGGGTAACCTTACACCCTGTAGACCCGAGACGTCGTGCGGTTTTAGTCGGTTCAAGCCCGACATAACCACCCCCGCTGGCCGGCGGGGAGTATCCGAAGGGATTTCCGCACAAAAAAAAAAAAAGGTACGTAAGAATTTTGAATACATAACCAGGGGCGGGAATCGGTGGGACGTTAACGAAATAGTGACATATGACAATGACAACAAACCAAATCTATTGTCAATTTGAGTACATTTTTCCTATGATTTTTACCCTGCATGCACAGCATGCAGGATGATATCTGAATTTTTTAACCAAGTGGCAACATTTTCATCTATTAATCTCTTATAGCGACACTATAGTTATCGAAGGCTTATAGAGCAGTTATGAATACAATATTTTAAAATACGTATGTTAGCGTTATGAGACGTTTTAACTAATGTACGCTATAAACCTTCGATAAGCATTTTTTATGAATAAGACTGTTAGACTATTTAACCAAAGGACTAGCCTTAAGCGTACCGCTTCGAACAAAATCTATTTATAGCGTGTGATGCCACGTTTGCGAGGCGTCTCCCGGGGCGGACCAATAGAGGTCGGCCCCCGGCTCGCTTGATAGCGGACTTAGCCGCGGGCCAACGTATTCTGGCGTCTGCGCACAGCGCGATATTTAGCGTTCTGCGTCGCGTCCCTTTCTCGCCACGCGCCAAGCTGCGAGCTGCGCGCGGGCAGTGAGCCACGAGCCGCGAATGTAGCCGCACGCGTCACCGTTCAATATACCTAAGTACCTAGTCACTACATTGTAACATAGCTCAGCTTTGTCTGTTTAAGTATTACCAGTTGTAGAAGAATAAACTCTAGATTCAGCATTCGTGTGTATTCTTTAACAGGCCCACTGTTGTTGACGGCCTCTTTATGTAATACACTTTGATATGTCTATATTTTACTTTTCTATGTTTTTGTCAATTTTTGTCTTGTCATTACTGTCACATAGTAAAATTTGCACGTTTTGGGTATTGCTCTCGTTTTATTTTCGCGAATAAGCTCAAAACACCTTCATTGGTCTTCTAGCCGTTTCCTGTTGTTACGCACCGAGTGTCGAGCTGCGAATGATTCGCATACCTGTGAAAACGCGAAACCTTACTCGCGCAGAGCGCGACGCAAAACTACTAGCGATGTCTGGTAATGTACCCGCATCCTCGCCCGCATCTCTGGTCCAACGACAAGCAGACACGACGTTTATTGCTGGCAGTACCCATATAAAAGCTTCGACGCCGTCGCCGCCGTTGAAGAACGATTTGTCGCACCCGCTGCCAGCGTACAGCAAAGTATCGTCTAAGTCAAAGTTTTCGTTTGCTAGAAGGAAGAGATTAGTGTATGAAGCCGCGATAGAGGAAGCACTTATTGACAAAAAGGCCGCGGAAGAGTCTGCACTTATTGAGAAAAAGTTAGTCAAGCTTAAGTTGGAGGCTAACCTAGCCGACCTAGAAGATAAATACAGTTCACACGTAAGCAGCGATAGCATAAGCACGCGTCCTAATTCGCACATAAGTAATGCCTATAGTAATGCTAGCGAAAATACACGTCAGAATGTGGAAGACTGGATGGAACGTAGCGAGCGAGAACTTTTATTTTATTTATTTATTTATTTTATTTATTTATTTATTTTATTACAACATGCAACTATCTTTACAGGTGACACCTAATACGATAGTGCAGTCACTATAATAACACTTACATTGAATATGTATACTAGAACATACTACCCAGTAAATTCACAATTTCACTACAATACACAATACGTATACATAATTATAATACCTATATATCTATAAATTCCGCTAATCCACTACACAGTTAATACACAATAAGCTGCCTTTGTGAATTCATTCAGATTACAATTAAATAGGTCTACCCGTTCTGACACCGCATTGAGCGCACACAGTGCGCGCGTCAGGGGCGCGTGTTTAAGCAGGTTGGTGCGCGCGGGCCGCACATACAGCAGCGGCGGCCGCCGCCGCCGCCCCACGTACTCATCAGGAACACACAACCATACTGCCTACAGTACACCTGGGTTGTGTATCTTACGACGAATAATCTTAAATAAGTAGGTGGCACGAGCCACTTCCCTTCTTACTTCCAGTCTGTAAAATCCTACCATGCCAAGCAAAAACAGTGCGGGATACAGCAGAGGATAACCAGGATACACGCCATACTGCTTCAAATATATAAATCTAATCAATTTGTTTTGGATTCGCTCCAGCAGTAGTTTATATTTGACTTCATGAGGTGACCACAACACCGAATTGCATTCTAGGTGGCTTTTAACAAGCGCCTCGTATAATGATCTCAGAGCTCCAATGTTCGTGAATTGGTTTGCCAGCCGTAACACCATCCCTAAATTGCGGTATGCTTTTTTACAAACATCTGTAATATGGCTTCGGAAGTTTACATCGGCAGTGAATCGCACACCCAAATCCTTTACCTCAGAAACACGCTGTAGCGGCGTTCCATCCATGTGGTATTGGTAGTGAACCGGATTGCGCGCGCGGCTAAATGTCAACATCGAACATTTATTTACATTAAAATACAATTTATTAACGCGACTCCACTCTATGATCCTACTAATATCTTGCTGCAGCATGTCGTGATTTGTGTTCTGCCCTATTTCAAGAACTAACTTCAGGTCATCTGCGAATAACAAGGGTGTAGCTTTATCGACTACTCTCGGTAGGTCGTTTACGGTTAATATAAAGAGAAGGGGTCCTAGATTACTACCTTGACTAATCTAGGACCCCTATCAAACTTGACCGTTTGAACCCTGCCCCCGAGGATAATTTTAACTTGGGCGATCGCGACCAGCCGGCAATTGCTCTTGCCGACTCTGATGGAACAATCAAGTTACTAGCAACTGCACTAAACAATTTGGCAGTCGCCTCCACTCAAAGTAACTCAAATGCGAACCTGTTGAGCCGCATTTGTACGCCCATGTCCCTAGAGTACCAGAAAGACGTAGTCAATTTTTCTGTTAAAGTTCAGAACTTCGTGAAAGCAGTTGGGCACGAAGAATACGTTCAAGGGCTTAGTATCGTACCGTTGCTGATTCCAAAACTACCTCCGGTGCTTGTTTCTAAGTGGTCGGACTATAGCTATCCACTAGTTAAAGACGGAGCAAACTCGCACTTATGTATCCTTTCCGACTTTCTCAACCTGGAAGCTCTGAAGATTACCACCACCGCTAACGTTCATTTGCAAAGTTACCGCCCAGAACAAAATAAGGTAAAGCCACACGACACGGCTAAAGCTACACCGAAAGTTCAAACTATTTTACTGCTAACCGACCAACGTGACAGCGAAAGTAAAAGTAATAAGTGCCTTTTTTGCCGCACTCAAGTCACAAGCTACCGGACTGCAAATAGTTTAAGCTCGCTATGCGAAAAGACAGATGGCGCCACGTCAAAAGGTACAGACTTGCTCTAAATGTATATTACAACGTCTCGATCGAGATTCCTGTACTGCGCCTGTATGCGATACGTGCGGAGGGATGCATCACGTTCTGTTGTACTATGAAAACGATAGCAAAGATAGCAAAGATTCATCTTCTCATCAAGTCGACGTAAACGTCAGCGCCTTACTACCGGAGTCCAAGCCAGTATCGGAGCCTACATCGTCGTGTTCAAAATCTCCGACTGTTACAGAAGCCGCAACATGCTCTATTGACAATGAACAGCGCATACTATTAAAAGTAGTTCCTGTGTACATCCACGGGCCGAACGGCGTATACAGTACGACTGCATTCTTGGATGACGGATCGTCAGTGTCATTTTTAAGCGCCGAGCTAGCAGAGCGCGTCAGCCTCACTGGACAAACCGAAACTATGCGCGTAAGCGGCTCATGGGAGGGCGACGAGCTTGTTCGAGAAGCGACTGTTATTAATTTATGTATTTCTAGTGTCAGTGGTAGTACCTTTTTTTTTTTTTTTTATCGTGCGGATATCCCTTCAGATACCCCCCCGCCGGCCAGCGGGGGCGGTTATGTCGGGCTTGCACCGACTAAAATCGCACGCCGTCTCGGGTCTTCAGACGCCGGGGTGTAAGGTTACCCATAGAGCATATCCCTCGCACCCCGGCTGACCCTGGGCCATCTCACCACTAACAGCATCGCTCATCCTGTCTCCTCTGAAAGCAGAGGAGTACGGAGAGCGATGTGTTCCCGCCACGTTGGGTATTGGCTGACGATCAATGCCAACCCTATGAAGGGGTGAAGGGGAAGTCATTGACCGCCGCCCAGGGTGTACCGGCCGCTCCGATTCAGTTCCCCCCGGACTGCAGCGGGATCGGAATCGGAGCGACACTCGAGGAGGTTACCCAACACACACCCCTCAGTGGTAGTACCTATAATATAAAAGTACGTAGTGTGACGCAGTTAATCATTCCTGAAATCAACAAAAACAATCACAAATTTGTCGATTGTAATAAGTACAGTAATTTAAAAAAATCTTAAATCTCAACTAATTATTTTCATAAATAATTTTCTGTATTTCGTATATTTCCTCTTCATTGTCATCCACGGGTAGCTCGTATATTAGATCCAACTATTTTTGATAAAGCATACAGATTGGATATGTCCTTTTGTATTACAGTTCTTACAGTACAGTTTATTTTTCAGTTTGCACTGTACCACTGTATGATTTTCCTTTCCGCATCGAAAACATTTTATTTCTCTTTCTTCTTTGTTTTTGTATGTATTCTTTGTATTGTATGTTGGTCCTTTATGTATATTTGGATTATTATTATTGTTTTTATTCTTTGAGTACATTGATATTTTATTGACGTTTGATTGTACATCGGGTTCCATTTCTTTGGTTTCCGATTTTGCAGTTTCTATTGCCAATGCAATTTTGATTAGATCGTCGAATTTTGTAGAAATTTCTTGTAATAGCCTCTCTTTTATTTCAGCATTTCTTAGTCCTCTTATAAACTGAACACGAAGATGTGTCTCAAAAGTACTCTTTTGGCAATTGTTACAAATGAAATTACATTTACCACCTATTCCTTTCAAACCAGCCACATTTCAAATTAGCTATACTTTCGCCCTCTTGTTGCTGCCTTAAGCAAAATTTGTGCTGCAAAGCAACTTCACCGGATTCAGGGGCTATGTGGTTTTGTAGTAATTTAATAAGTACATCAAGAAGCGTCGGTAGCTTAGTGGTTAAGGAGTCGACCCTACGATCGAGAGGTCCCGGGTTCGAATCCTGGCCATTACACTACCGACGTGAACCCACTCCTAACACAAGCAATTTAGCTTAGCTGGAGGGGTTAGGGGAATATTAGTAATTTGGGTTACTAATATTCTTAAAAAAAAAAACAATTGATTGGGGCCTCTGGTGCTGTAATATTCTTTATTATTGGGTAGTGCTTAGGACCAATACAGTTGAGGAATATTTGTACTTCTATTGTATCATTTGTTACTCCTTTTAAAGTTATGTCGTTTTGGAGTCTTTGTAAATAAGATGAAAACGATTCATTTTGCTCATCATACGGTTGTAATGTGATACCGCCAACCGTTTTATCATTGCTTTTTAACGCTTGTTGTAAATGAGCCTGTTGTAATTGCCTTTGTTGCTTGTTGTTTTGCTCGTTGTAATACCTTTCATAGTTTCCATCATTTGTGACAAAACTTCGCCTAATTGCATCTCCATTTTAGTAGGTAGGAATATAAGTAAAGGAGAAAAAGGAATTTGTGTAGCGGGTTATCAACACAGGTTTGGAACCCCTGGATAGACACTAGACAGGAAAAGGTAAGAGGAGTCACAAAATTCGTGTTCCCACGAATTTTTCACTACAATTTTGAGGTTAATCACTTGAACTGTAAGGTATGTGCACTTTTTCTTTCGCCGCATCGCGTAGATTCAGTCAGTAACTCGTCGCCACTGTTGTGTATGTTACTAATAATAACAAGAACGCTGGATAATCACTTATTATATGTTTATTTCTTAATATGATTAATACAATGTAACTCGTAATGTCATAGGATATTGGAGAAGAGAAAGTGCTCTCGAACGTCCGCTTGGGGGCGCTCGCTCAATGCTCCGTTCTGTAACACGCACAATTATATGTCTGACAGGAACTGCTATATGAGTACACTGAATATGCGCAGTGGGTTTTAGCAGGTGTCTGTCAGACCTGAGGACCGGGATAAGACAGCCTTCGTGTCATCATTCGGTACGTATCGTTTTAAACGGATGGCGTTTGGTCTGAAAAACGCCCCCTCTATGTTCCAGCGACTCATAGACAGCCTCCGCTCGGGCTCGCCCCTCCAGAACGTGACCTTCCTCGCGTACCAAGACGATTTGCTCGTCATCTCAGAAGGTTTCAGTCAGCATCTCGCCGACCTTCGTGCCGTGTTTGAAAGGCTGCGTATGTTTGGGCTTCGCGTAATCGCAAGACGTGTGTCTTTGCACGTGAGAAGGTAAAGTACCTAGGTCATGTCATTTCACAGGATGGCATTTCGCCAGATGATGACAAAGTCCGTGCAGTCTTAGACATGAAGGCACCTTCGACGTTGCGTCACTTGTGGACATTCTTGCAGACCGCTTCTTGGTTTCGAAAGTTTATTCGCAGTTTCTCCGCGGTTGCTGAACCTTTGACTCGCCTGCTAAAAAAGAACCAGGTATGAATGTGGGGTGCGGAACAGATGAAAGCCTTCGAAGACCTGAAAAAGAGTTTGACTTCGGCTCCCATCCTTATCCAAGCTGATTATCAGAAGCCGTTCATCTTAAGAACCGACTCTAGCAACTACGCTCTCGGTGCTGGTTGTTGTCTATGGACGAACGCCCCATCGAGTACGCCACCCGCTTATTGAATTCAGCCGAAAGATATTACAGCACCGTGGAACGCGAGGCTCTTGCGGTCGTGTGGGCCGTAGAACGTTTCCGAGGGTATATTGAAGGCCACCCTGACGTGGAAGGTAGCGTCCATCAGCCTTTAAAATGGCTTCTTACCTTGAAGTCTCCTTCAGGAAGGTTAGTTCGATGGGCGTTAAAACTGCAGGCCATCACGGCCATCCGGTTTGAGTACACTTCGGGTAGAGCTAATGTAGTCGCCGACATGCTCAGCCGCCCCCCAAGTGAAAAGGTGAGTAAAAACCAGTGTAGTGTCTGTTCGGTCGTCATAGACTTACCTGCTCGGAGCCCTACAGACTTACGAAGTGCTCAGCTTGATGACCCGGACCTGGAAAAGATCGTTACAGAATTAGAGAGTACATCAGATGCTGCAGCTGTTGGAGCTAAGCGCTGGTCCGAAAGAGGGTACTTTATGCAGCAAGGCGTGTTGTATAGGTACAATCCCGATGTCGATAGCGAAAAGCGTCAGCTGGTGGTTCCTGTTTCTCTCCAACTTGACATCCCAAAGGAGTGCCATGATTCTGCGTTGACGGGGCACCAAGGTATTGAGAAGAGCTTTCACAAGATCTCGCAACGTTTTTTCTTCCCGTGTATGCGTCGTATTATCGCTGAATACATAAAAAGTTGTGTGTAAGCGATACAAAGTGTCTAACGAGAAGCCGGCCGGTCTTCTCCAAACTCCGGTCCTGAGTCAACGCAACGAAGTTATTGTCATCGATTTGTTTGGCCCTTTGCCGGAAGGTGTAAAAGGAGAGCGCCTGGTCTTCTTAGTGGAGGACACCGCTACACGTTGGGTAGAGCTTTACGCGTTAAAAGAAGCTACTTCCGAGGTTTGCGCGCGTACTCTTGTAGAAGAGTACTTCCTCAGGTACGGTTTCCCTCGCAGGATAGTCTCGTACAATGGGGTCCAGTTTGTTGGGGCCGTCATGCAGCATTGTATGTATATCCTGGGAATCAACCAGAGCCTCCTTCCGCTGTACCACCCCGAAGCGAATCCTGTCGAACGCAAGAACCATAAAACTCAGCTTGGTCAATTGGTAGGAAACGACTACACGTAACAAAGCTGGATGTGATCCGGTTTGCCATGAATAGTGCCGTGTGTCAAGCGACAGATGCTACTCCAGCATACCTCATGTTTGCGCGTCAAATGAGGTCGCCTATAGAGGTTAGTACTGATCTGAGAGCCGTCCTTGATAAAGAGAATTTCGTTCCACAGATTACGCCGTACTTTCGCACCTTTATTAGTGCTAGTAATATTATCTTAATTCATCTAAAGCATGTTCCAGGGTAATTTCTCCTGTGAGAAGTTGTATCAAGACAGATCTAATAACATCATCATTGATGATCTGCTCTTTTTGCGGAAACGCCTTTTGCTATTTGCATTTTAGAATTAGCGACAATTACTTTAAGTGCATTTAATAGGCGCCAAACATTGACTGTGTTTTTGTTCACGGCTTTATTTAACTTGCTGTGCCATCCCTTTAGGAGTCTAGGTAGATATTTGTTCGATGACGCTCACCAAATACGGACAGAACGGACAGTACATTAGACTTTTTACCAAAAAGGTAGTTAATATACTTTTTAACTTTGGGCATTTTCAAATTATGAGCATTGATTTCCCTCGTGATATATTGCCAGCCTTCTAATATTCTTTGCTTTGGCAACAACGGTAAAGAAGCAGTAAGGCCGTTTTTCAGCCTTGAGCATGTGGCCCAAAAGTTTACTTTTTTGCCACATATTTTTGTGCCAATGATAGTAACAACCACGTATGACGGCTTTTGGAAAAAACTTACCAAAAGTGTTTATTATAGCAACTTCAAAGTCGCAATGCGCTTTTGATAATGTCCATTTACAGTTGTCGTCTTCAGTAATTTGTGCAATCTGTGACAGTATAAGATGGAATATCGTTTCGTAAGTTGCTTGCTTTTTATTTGGCATTAGTGCAAATACAAGCGGTTTTACGTTTACCGTCTCTTGTGTACTGCCAAAGTCCCTATGAATAGAAAGCAACTGAGTAAAGGGCTTCGGGCAGCTTTAAAATGTTGCATCAATAAATTACTCCTTAACATTACATAGTTGCAGTCTTGATTCAGGTGTACTAAAGATTAAAGTTCTATCTACGCCATCTTTATAGTCAGCCATGAGAAAGTCTTTAAATTTTTGTGGTATTTCCACTTCATTTAAATCCCCAAAACTTGTTTTATTGGCACCCATTGCCTTCTTTCTGGCATCATATAAAAAATATTTCATATTTTTAAATTCCGGCATGTCTGTTACAAAATTAAGCCCCTTGTCCATCAACCCGTCCATAGACTCTGCATACAATATAGTTATAGGACGATCATCACTTTGAACCACATTTCGTAATGCTGTTTTTTCTTTTATTATTAAGTTTTTGTTTGGATCAACTTGGCATGAATGTGGATTTTCACTTATTACGCGTTCATCCTTTAAAATTAAAATTATGTATTTATATGGCGCGCAAGACCAATATCAAATTAAGTACAATAAGGTTTTGTCATAGGAATACGACTCTGATGGTCTCGGTCGCTACCATGTCAGCGTGAACTGAGCTAAAACTGAAAAGTAACCTTACTACTTACCTGTACTGTTATTTTTCCTGGACATTTTGTTTTTTTATATGAACACCTAATTATGGAAGATCCATTTTTATAATTGCGAATCTTATGGTACTGGTGTTCACGATAAAGTACAATTTTGCCGCCATTGTAATCTACACAGAAAATACCATCATTTTCATTCATTTTTACCCTTTATCCTCGTCGTGCCACCAACTTGTTCCACCAGTGGCACGATAAGGAATTGTCATTCCTCGTCGTACCACTGAATGATTGTTGCTGAGTTGAAGTAATAAATAATAGGAATTAATAATAATTAATTGTATAATAGGAATTATAATTGGAGTCGACAAAACAGACATTGTAATTATTACGACGTCAAAGTAGACAGCAAAGTGACGTTCAAATTGTTTGTTTCAAAAAGATGACGAATGTAAAGTGCAACACTTGAACAAAGAGGTTTACTATTAGTACTTGATAGAATAAGAGGTAGGTAGTTGTGCTATGGGGAATTAGTGTATTTTGAGTTCCCTACCACTCAATCAGTTGGGCATAGTAGTTGTATCGTGGGTCCGGGTTGAGTTGTCGGTATCTTAGTTGGGTAGAAGGAAATCGAAAGTACCCACGGCACCACCAGTTGAGCATAGTAATTGAACCTCGGGTAAAGAAGGGGGGAAAGGCTGATTATAGTTGTACATTCGCTGAAAAATAAAGTTTGAATTTTTCATTTCAACTTAAAAATGACTCATTATTGTAACGAAATTAAAAATTATTTAAACATTTCTAAGAAATGACCGACTGTGATGTTTCCGTTTAGCAATTCCAGTTGTGCGTCTCAAATAAACTGATCGTTTAGAACATCCTCTGGCCTTCTTGGTTTTAATTTTGGGTGGTGCTCCTTTTTTAATGCAGTTTACGCCTAAACTTTTATTAAGACGGGAATGCCAGTTTTCCGCTTCGTTTGTTGTTCTATGTCGTTCACCGAAAACAGACCATCTTTTTACATGTACGGTCTGCCGCGCCGACTCACGACAGCAACCCTCGGTTCAAACTTGCAGTTCTTGTCTAGATCTTTGATTCTATTTTTTCTACATTAGCAATAACAGGAGAATAATACGTCTTTGGCAGTTCATATCTAGACAAGAACTGCAAGTTTTAGTACACGTTTGAACACCGATGGTCGCTGCCGTAAACCGGCGAGGTGCACCGTACACGGCACCGTGCCGTAGCACGACGTCATACCATTTCGTGGTGGCGGTGGCGCACCGTGGTGATGTGTCCAAGCCCTTAGGGTTACCACACATATTCACGATACGAGGTCGCGTCGTACAACGATGCGGCGTCGGGTCGTGGAAATCTACGATGAGCATCGTAAAAAAACACGTAACGTAATTTGGGGTCTTTGTGTTTCATAGTTACCCTGGTACGAAGATGGACAATTGCTCTGAGAATAATAAATAGAGGTATGTGGCTATGATTTTTCGTATAGATCCGTTATAACTTGTAAGACCCGACTTTGGAAAATTAACATTTGATGATCATTTTGTTCTATCATCGGTTTCATATTGATCATTTATTTTTTAATAAAAGGAGCTGTTTATATAAATGATATTCTTTAAGTTTGTTAGCGCCTGCTCCAGAATTATATATTTCTTTAAGTTTTTTTACTTGGCATAGTTATCTTTAATACCAGTCCATTTCTCTAACACTACATTACCTGAAACAATAGTATTTTATGTTTAGACACGCATAAATAAATAAATAATGCATTCACTCGCCCATCCCACCAACACACGCACCATATATACGCATGACACTGATACACATATACACATGCATACCTTCACATAGATTATTTATTTATGTAGTTAAAATTATGGGTACAATAAGAATACGTATTTAACCCAAATTAAATTTCTTTATTATACCACAGCGCATCGGGTAAGAACACGCAAGAGTACAATAGACAATAACCAAAAGACAATGTTGTCAACTAATACATATTATCTTTTCTTTATATTAATAGAGTTCAATTTATACTCTTTTCTTATAACTAGGTTTTCAATACTCCCACTAAAATTAAACTCTATAAAAAAACTAGTTAACGACATACAAAATCTGATCTCTCAAACAGGCGAAAGTTTGACTGGATAATGCTTTGGTCAAAATGTCTGCTAATTGACAATTACTTGGAACATACTTAATATTGACCAAACCCAATTCAACCTTCTCCCTTATAAAATTATACTTAACATCAATGTGTTTTGTTCGCTTATGATAAACAGGGTTATTGATCAATCTGATCGCACTCTGATTATCAACATGTAATGTGATACAATCACATCTTGCACCTAATTCAAACATTAGTTGTTGCAACCATAATAATTCTTTAGCAGAGTCACAAGCTGCCACAAATTCTGCTTCGGTGGTAGAAAGAGCTATTGTATTTTGTTTATGACTGGACCATGTAACTGCTCCCTAATTCAACATAAACATATACCCTGTAGTAGATTTACGCGTATCTGTGTCACCTGCAAAATCTGAGTCTGAGTAACCCACAAGATCATCCCTATTTCCATATCTCATACACAAATTCTTAGTGTTTATTAAATACCTAATTACACGTTTTACGGCATTTACATGTTGCTGACTGGGGTTAATAACATATCTACTTAACATATTTACTGCAAAAGAGATTATTAGGCCTTGAGACGGAACTCAGAAAAAGTAGGGAGCCTATCGCTTGTCTATACGGAAAATTAACAATATTTTCATCTACATTTCTTGTAATAATTACATTGACATCTGCTGGAGTGCTAGCAGGAATTGCATTACTCATATAAAACTTCTCAATAACCTGACTTATATAATTTTCTTGATGAATATATATACTGTCATCTACCCGCTCTATTTGCATACTCACAAAATATTTCAAACTTAGTTCTTTGATTTTAAAAGATTTTTTCAAATATTCTTTATTTCTTTAATCAGTTGTTTGTTTGATGATATTACTAAGGCATCGTCAATATACAGTATTAAAAACACTTTTATCCCCTCAAAACAACCTATATAAATACAATTATCAGCTTGCGATCGAAAAAAAACCATGTTTAGATAAAAACTCGGTGAAGGTTTTGTTCCAGCATCTAGATGCCTGCTTCAAGCCATACAATGACTTTTAACACAAAATCATCTTTAATTGACAAACCTTCAGGTATATCAATGTAAATATCTTCTTCAAGAACCCCGTTAAAAAATGCAGTTATTACATCAAACTGTTGAATATGCAAATCATATTTCGCAGCAATAGAAAGTAAAATTCTTATGGAATCGTAGCGGGTTGTTGGAGAAAATAATTCATCATAATCAATATCCTTGATTTAACTAAAACCTCTTGCACATAATCGAGCCTAGTAGCGGACAATTTGATTTTTCTCATTCTTCTTAAGAGCAGAAACCCTCTTTGTAGTAAGCGTTCGCTGACCGGAACTTTTAACAACTGTCCAAGTATTGTTTTCTTTGTGTGCAGACAATTCTTCTTTGATAGCTTTAGACCATTCATGTTTTTCTGGGCTAAAATAATATTTAAGTAGAGAGAGATGAACGTAACTTTTCCAAAGCGAATCCTACAGAAATTTCTTTGTTTTACAATTCTAATTGTATTTCTATTATGTCGTCATCATCATTTATATATTTGGTTTTCCTCTTGTTGAAAGAACTAGATTCTTCAGTTCAGTTAGTAGGCGCAAAATGGTGTTACCGGTTTTCTTTATGTTTTTATTAAGTTTTGAAAGAAAATATTCTGTAACATTATTTGTGCGATGTCTTTCACCAAATACACAAAAATTTCTTTTTCATTCTATATTATCTGTGGTGTGTACAGATAATATAGAAATAAAATTTTTAGACATCCCGGTTTTTGGATGTCTAAAAATTTTATTTATATTACAGTTATTTGAAAAACTGTATCATTTTATTTATACGGTTTTAATAAAAACGAACATACCTAGTGAAGCTCATAAGCTTCACCTGTATGTTTGTTTGTAACCGACTCCTTTGGGCGCGATTTTGACCCACTTTAATCGGCCAGATTAAAAAAAATTAATAAGATAAAATTATTCCATTTTTCAATTTGCAAAATAAGATTTTTGTTAATTTATATATTTTTCATCTGTAAGGCAGAAATTTTAATTTCCAACCATTATCTCACTTCCTATTTATCACCTCGATAATGTATACTTGACTAGAGATTTCTGATACACTTGATATAGAGCACACATAAAAACAATAATTGTTGAGATAGTAACTTCTTCTGATAACTTAAAGGCATCTACATGTCTAATATTATATTATTCTCTATTAACATTGTCATTGTGTTAATGCAATGTCACAGTCTAATGCATTGAAATTGCGATAATTATTGTTGTCTTTCTTAAAATAAATAACAAAATGTCTATCAGCTGTGACGATAAAATAATAATAATAAAAAGGGGTAAACGTCAAGTTGCGCTTTATGATGGCCATCAATATTACCTCCATAAAACATATTTGAACGGATCTACATATTGGTTATGGTGTCCGTCAGAATGGCTATAATAATAACAATGTCACCAGCCATATTGACGTCAGAATGGCTGGTCAGCGCTTAGTTTGAGTAAACTAAACAGAGTTGAGCTATTGTTTTTGTTTCAATAATTGCTACCTACTCACCTATCAATTTCAGCCTTATAACTATATCAGTTGAAAAGTTATGATTATTTATTTGCAACTTAGGTGTTACGGTTAGTGTGCTACGGTTGGCAAAAAAAAATTACAAACACTTATTAATTTATTACAGAACTTTATTACCTATTTAAAAGCAACTTAATCATAACGACAACACTTAAATATTGGCTCAAAACATTTGCACAGGGCTTTATGTGCACCAAATAAAAAGTTTAAGTATGAAAGTCAACAAAATATACAAAATACAATTTAATATTTGTTTCGCTTATTAGCGTATATTAAACAAAGCGGAATAATCTTAGTGACACTTTTTGTAACCTTATTACGCATGTCGTCGTAACACTGCCAAGAATTTCCACGTCTGCAATGTGCCTTATAGTGCTTAGGTACTCATTTTTTAGTCTTCTTCTTTCTTTAGTTTAGTGGCCCCATCGTTTACCGCTGATTCCGCCAACGTCAAGGTGGTTCGTGGATTTAATCGTTTATGGAGGTCTAAATAATGTACCGGTATTGGTCGGTATTTTTAGATAGGTAGATAGTTACTTTAGCTGCAATCTGAAATGGAACGGCACAAGGGTTAGTAAGCATGTCTGGGTTAGTAATAATATGGGAGAAGTACAGTTGAATCGGTCATTTCAAAAACCTCATAAGTCACAAAATTATAATTTTTCAGAAATCAAATAAAACGGTTTAATACACAAACAAATGAGTTTTAAAGTACTTTTTTATGTTTAATTTAGTATTTGAGTGGTAAAAAATTAAAATAACGTATAACCTTTACAGTTTATTAATAGAAATAATGAAAAAAACCTGAAAAACAGTTCTTGACTTATGTTGTTTTAGCGAGAAATAGTGGTATACAATTTAACCAAAACAATCGTAGTAATCATATTTTTTATTGCTTATAATTAAGAATTAAACCTAAAAATAATCTTATTAACATTTGACATGTATTAATTTGGCACGTTTTAATATCTTTCTGGTACATAGTCATATTCTCCATCATTCTCATCTGGATTATCTTCAACATATGCAGTTGGCCAGCTAAAAATGATGTTATAAAATGGAATATGCTCTTCCAGAATGCTATCTTGAACTTGTTTTAAATCGTCTATTTTTTTTATTGATGGGCACTTTCAAATCATAGGCTTTGGTTGATGGAAGTGAAACAGAAGTTGTTATTTTCTTTATTAATGAGAATGAATGTTTAATCAACCCATCAATATATTCCTCGGCTATGATAGTTCCTTTTCGATCTGAATCATATTGAAAACTCATATATCTCGAAGGTGCAAATGACTTTTTCTGGTCCTTTGGGACTTTTTTCCGTAAGATTCAGTTGACAAACATGTTTTTTGTACATATTTGGCCACCATTTCTTAAATTGTAAAACATCTTCAGTTTTCAACTCTGACTGTAAATGTTGAGCTGGAGTTCGAAACCAAATCAATGTATTCTCCTGGGACGTACATACGATCATGCTTTCGAACATTGTTTTTATGACTCCACAATCACGGTCATTTGGTAAAAAGGAATGACCACGTATGGGAAAATACTGATAAACTTTTTCAAATCTTTTAGAGTCAGTCAAAGCCAACATAAATCTCAACAATCTATTATTTTTATTTTTTATTTTATTTTAACGAAGCAAATTTAAAATATCATGTAAAACTCAGTCATAAACTACTCCTGCCGACTTGCGGTGCATGCAAAAAACCTCTTAAGTCATTGACTAATGTTGTTTATGCAATGAACGTCTTTCACGCGTCTTTAATTTGTGTTAATCCATAGTACTATTGAGTTAGCAGCTCATTGTAATTGATTTAAGTTTTTCCTGGTATTCTTGTTGACATATATTTAGACTTCCTATTTTATTATTAAATATTTTATTTAAAATTAATTAAAATAATTGAAGTTACGAAGGAGTAAATCCTTATTTGAGAACATTTTAACGAAATGAGACATTTTCTGCAAAGAAACAGCCACACTGGTTTTACGACAAGATTGAAACCGAAAAATTAATTATTACCCTTAGTGATGACAATGATACGAGACGAGAACTTATATTATTTTCCTGCGTTTATTATAGCCCAGTCATATTAGGGGTTTCACCTCGGAATGAAAGATAATAAGCTGTAAATTGGTATAAAGCTTTGTTTTGTCGTTCTAAATATTGTCTCAAAAGTCACAAATGTTATCGTGTCCGCGTCTTAAGATATTGAAGATCAAAGGTCATTAAAATTGGTTTTTCGCGAATATCTCGCTTTCTATTGCTTAAATGAGATTTGCACCTCTCATAAAAGTTGTAGAGTATAAAATTCTCTACAATTTTTTTTGAACTTTTTTTCATACGATCAACCGTTTTTGCGGTAAACCGCGAAGAGTGTGCCGCGTACAGTCATATAATGGCAAGGCCTAATGCAAGGTCAAGCGTGAGTTACGGTTTTTTTTTAAATTTAATTTTTTATAATTTATTTCCAAAAAAGCATGATACATGATTTATACCTTATAATAAACTCTTAACATTCTTATATTCTTAATTCTTATGCATACGTACGCAGAGTATTATATATCATTTAATTGCAGCTTCTGTCACTGAGCTAGGCTAGTAGCCTGTATTTCAGTGAGCAGTTGTAACCACCCAAGCAACGCCAACCACGTCGTGTGACATCGGTTGACAACTTCGACGCTGACGCTATTCGCGAAATTCCAACACTTAAAAAACTTGTTGTTTCTTTACGTGAATGTGGTTTGTTCCATGGCCAAAAATTGTCATTAAGCCTAGTTTTGAAAGAAATTGGATTTTCTTATAAAAAATCGGACAAATGTAAAATATTGATAGAGCGTCACGACGTTGCTATGGCTCGCTGCGAATTTTTGAGCGAAGCCTAAAAGATATTAGATTATCTTCATAAAACAGCCAATGGTCATATTACGATTTATATAAAAATGCTTTGAATTTTGAGAAATTCAAAGAGCGGTCGCGCGCTCTCGGCGGCCCGCGTAACTTGCCACAGACGACGGGTACAAGTTTGTATGCCGCTTCCACATACCATGGGTTAATTGTACTCAATTTTACAGATAATTTTGAGCGGTGGTTTACCTGTTTCAAAGCGTTTTACTTTTTAAGTGACATCAATGTAACAATGTTACGCCATTACTATTAATTCTAAGTAGTCAAAAGTAAATAACATTACGTTTGGTATTTATATTACGTTTTATTTTAAAATAATATTCATTGGACGTAGAAATAGTACATAAGGAAGTAGGTAAAGTCTTTTACATACATACATACATAAACTCACGCCTATATCCCCGAAGGGGTAGGCAGAGGTGCTAGCACCCACATTTCGCCAGTTTATGTTTAGGTCCCAATGTAATAGGTGGCGAGCCTATTGCCATTAACCGGGCACTTATAAACCTGCGATAAATACACACATAACTTCGAAAAGCATCGAAAAGTCATTGGTGTGTGCCATGGTAAAACCTGGGATCGAACCCGAGACCTCGTCTCGGCAGTCCATTACCCATACCACTAGGCTACCGCGGCTAGTCTTTTATAGAAGAAGTCTTATATATAGAAGAAAAAAAAACACTATTAATTGTTACAAGTATTACATAATTATAATGATAATTAAAAAGCGGCATACATTAATAAAACCACATTAATATTCCTATCACAATCAGATGTCATAATTTTTTTTCTAAGTCTTCGTATATGTTCCACTTATACAATTGCTTACAGTGAACCCTAAAATGGCCTGGAATGTGTTCTATAAGAGCAAAAACTGCATATTTTTTATGGGAACATTTTTTTGTGCTATCATCATGTCTACGTCGAAAAAGATAATGTCGTTCAAGTCATAAACAGAAAAAAAAACACTATTAATTGTTACAAGTATTACATAATTATAATGATAATTAAAAAGCGGCATACATTAATAAAACCACATTAATATTCCTATCACAATCAGATGTCATAATTTTTTTTCTAAGTCTTCGTATATGTTCCACTTATACAATTGCTTACAGTGAACCCTAAAATGGCCTGGAATGTGTTCTATAAGAGCAAAAACTGCATATTTTTTATGGGAACATTTTTTTGTGCTATCATCATGTCTACGTCGAAAAAGATAATGTCGTTCAAGTCATAAACACACTTCTAACATTTTTCTGTTGTGATTTTATTACAACATTGGGAGTATACTGCTCTTTCGTCATTTATAATTGATGAAACAGATTCTTGTAATACTGCTATTCCTCTATCCGATAAAATAAGTTCGTCTAAGGAAATATATTGACACCGTCGCTCTATCTCACGGCTGCACTTTGAACATATATTTTTTATTTTGTAGCTCATAATTTGACCTTCCAAAACAGTTCGTAAGATAAAAGCTACTGTGGATGGGTTAGGTTCATATCGACTGGGTAGTAAATGGTCTTTACTAGTAAATTGTCTGGATTGTAGAATGACTCGGGTAGCAAAACGTCTTGATTGCTAATTGCCTGACTCTGAATAGCAAAACGGTTTAGATTGATATGGACTTAATTGTAAATTAGTTACAAGTATGTGTAGGTATATACTTGTTTGCCACAATAGTGTATAATATTGTTTAAGTGCAAAGCAAAGTTTATTAAATATTTACATATATTTACAACAATAGTGATTATTATAACAAAACAAGTGTTGTTCATAGTTAAGAAGTTAGGTTGCTATTTAATTAATAAATTTATTAACTTAGGTTAGGTCCTTGTATTGTTTTATGTTTGATTAAAAATGTTTTATATGAATTATATTGATTATTTTACCTATATTTAGTTTATAGTTATGACACAAGTCATTTTAAAAGGACTCGGGGGAAATGACTAATGCATTGCTGACTTAGAACGGTCAATTTATATAAGTGGTAATGATTATATTGACTTTAAACTATACCAGACACAACAATCCCATATGCAGAACAAGACGAGGTCTACAATTTAAGTATTTATTATCTTTGTTGTTCTTTTCAAAGATTTTATTAGTTGTATGGAGATCTTTTATTCTTTGTATTTCTTTTCAAAGAATTATGTTTTCATTTTTTTTTCAAATATATAAGCTAATTTGGATACAGAAATCCGACAACAAGCAACACTGACTACAAAACAGTTGAGTAAGTATTAAATTTAAAAGGTAAATTAATCCAAAGTTAAGTAAAAATAAAATCTATGGTGCGATGAGCGAGATTGACATAAAAATTAAGTAAGTAATTTACTTCAATATAAGGTACTTACTAGTAAAATCAAGTAGTATAAATGTAACCTGTCAGTGAGTAAGTAATAAACTATTTGTGTATAATACATCAAAATAGTATTAATATATCAATATAAAGATAAATTTCAACCAGCAATAGGATGATATAATAACCTAATACATGTTATTATAATGCACATAAAAGGTAAGCAATTCACAGACAGACACCTACACAAAAATGGAATAAAAAGTAAGTAGAAACCGGTTGAGATCAACAAGTCCAAGAAAACAAAAGCAAATAGATCCTTACTTTACCAGTGGGTATAATAGTATACTAAACAGTTAAAATGACCATAAGAGGTATTAAACCAGTCTAGATGTTAATGCAAAATAATTGTAAAAGTAATGTTAATTAGCCTTGTTGTTATATTTAACACAGGTGATTAGTTAAATGAGTAATTTCACTAATATAATGGAAATAAGTATGCATTATTCAGTTAAATGTAAAAAAATTGAAATTAATAATTATTTTCAACTACCGTCATTTAGGTAAAAATGAAAAATAACAATAAAATTGGTGAAAAAGTCACCACACTGGTAAAGTAAAGAGGAAAACAAGAAGAAATAAAGTACTTACTGACCAAACATACAATACCTACGGCAGAATAATAGCTTTGAAGGCGCCAATGTAACGGTTAAAGTTTTTATAGAAGGTTTTTAAATGAAGTTACGGTGATGTAATTGAACTGTAAAAATTAATTAAATAATTAATGTAATTGAGACTAACTACTGGCTAGGGCGAGCAGAGATAAATAAAAAAGTCGATTACAATATATTAGGAGATTATAATCGATGTAATAAAACGTTACATAAATTTATATTAGGTATTGGACTAAATGAACCTCAGGGAATGGATTCGTAATAAATATTCTGCCGTGGCGTTGTTCGGTCCGTTGTGCAAAGATGGTAGTATGCACTTAGCTAGTGGACACGGGGCTATTGATGTTGCCGGCATGCCAGGGTCTCCGCTGGTGTGCCTCACTACCGCCATGATGGTGCGAAGCCCGGTGCGAAGACCCCGGAGCCGACAGCAGTTGGCCACGGGGTCAAAGTGACCTTCCTCGGCGAAGGTTACCAAGGAAAGGAACGATTTAAGAGTCGTCAGTTAATAACTGGGCTAGTGTTGTCCAATCTCGCTTGCACAACCATAGATAATTAGTAATAAGTTATCGAAACATACTAAAATATCGATTAATTTATGGATATAATTTTAATTTGATTTGTAAAGAATCCACAACGTTACAAAACGATTTTCTACCTAATAACTTACAGGATCCTGAAACAAATTAACCAGGCATTCCTGGAGGTCAGCATGAAGTCAGCATATCACAACTAACCTTTTATGAGTTTCACAGACACTCCCAATGTAGTTTTAAACTAGGGACTGTAAGTCAGGAGACAATTGCTAATATAATAAAAAACCTTCACTCTAATGCGGAGGGGATAGACGGTATCAGTTTACAAATGCTTGCATTAACTATGCCAACATCTCTTCTAGCACTAACCAACATCATAAACAGGTCTATAGCATCACACACCTTCCCGGAGTAATGGAAATGTGCCAGTGTCCGTCCCATCCCAAAAGTCAATAATCCGGTTACAACAAATGACCTCAGACCAGTGAGCATACTGCCCTGCCTATCTAAAATTTTGGAAAGGGTTGTGTACCTTCAACTGGTGGATTACTTGGAAAAAAAAGTAATATACTACCAGACTTACAGTCTGGTTTTAGAAAGGGACGGGGGACAGCAACAGCTCTATCGGATGTGATAGGCAATATTCTGGAGGCAAGGGATAGGGGGGAAGGAACCATACTGACTCTACTGGACTACTCCCGTGCTTTTGATGCTATAAATCCGACCCTCTTGCTGTCCAAACTCGCATACTATGGTTTTGAAAGGGAAAGTATTGAATGGTTCCATAGCTACCTGTCAAATAGAATGCAGCATGTGGAGATACGGCGGGAGGATGGTACTTCACTTAAATCTACACCTCGGCATGTCCCTAGAGGTGTGCCACAGGGCTCCATCCTGGGCCCTCTTTTATACATATTATACAGTGCTGATATATTTCATTCTATTCAAAACTGTAAATATCACATGTACGCGGATGATATTCAAATGTATATATCTTACAAACCCAGTGACACTGTAACAGCGGTTAAACTTTTAGAAGCAGATCTTCAACGTGTGGCAATATGGTCTGAACAAAATTCATTAGTCTTAAATCATAAGAAGTCTAAATTTATGGTACTTGGAAGTTAGAGACAGGTCAGCACAATACTATCAGCAAATCCGGAGGTTACCATTCAGGGAAATAAAATTGAGCGGGTTGATGAGGCATGTAACTTGGGGCTAACAATTGACCCAGAGCTGCACATTGAGAAACACGTGTCTAATGCCATGCGGAACTGCTTTTACAGACTCAAGGTCCTCTATTACATAAGAAACTACCTCAGTATAGATTTAAGAAAAAGTCTAGTAGATAGTTTAGTTCTCTCAAAGTTGAATTACTGTGACACAGTTTATGGGCCATGCCTGCTGGTAGGACAGTCCGGCTAATACAAAGAATACAGAATGCCTGTACACGGTTTTGTGTAAATATTCCACGGAGAGCCCACCTTACATAAACGCTAACAATATAATGAAAATGGAATCTCGTAGAAGGATCCACTTGCCTAGTCTGCTGTTCGGTGTAATTAATACTAAAATACCTGTATGAAAAACTAAGTTGGCGAAGGGGGTATGGAGGATGTATTCGTCATACAACAGTGCCACTGTGTACCGTTCCCATCGACCCTCTGAATTCTATTGTTCAAATAAGAAGTCAAAAGGTCGAGAGCCTTGTTCCTTATTCCGTAATAATCTAATTTCCTGACCAATGTATCATGGTGGACGCAATCGAAGGCTCTGGATAGATCGCAGAAAACACCTAATGCATCCTGCTTATCCTCCCAGGCCTCGTAAATACATTTCAATAACTCTATACCAGCATCCGTCGTTGATCGTCCTTTAGTAAACCCAAACTGTTTATCATGAAATAATTTATATTTATTAAAATGGGTTAGCATCTGGTCTAGAATTAATTTCTGAAATACTTTACTCAAGGTTGGCAACACAGAGATGGGTCTGAAGTTCGAGGGACCTGAGGCACTGCCTGCCTTGAACAAAGGTATGACTTTACTATGTTTCATTAAATCAGGAAGTATACCGCTGGGTAACGCAATCATTAAACACAGTTGCTAGATGGGGAGCAATGACATCAATGATGCTTGAAACAGTTTTGACTGATAATCCCCATAAGTCCGCGGTCTTTTTAATGTCCATGGATTTAAAGGCTTTTGTGATGTCCTTGCTATCAACAACTGAGAATCTGAAAGCGTCCTCACATTTTGTAATTGATTCCATAAGCAATGACTCAGCGGAAGTGGAAGACGACTGAAGAGTTCGGGTAGTGGCTACAGGTATATTAGAAACAAAGTGTTCAAACTCTGTCGCAACTTCCAGATCCTCTGTGACATGGCGACCGTCTATTTTTAAATGGTAATCTCTTACAACTGCTGGAGATTTACCACATTCGGAATTTATAATGTTCCAGGTAGTCTTAATTTTATTAACAGAATTTGATATTTTGTTTTTTATAAAGTTTGATTTAGCCAAGGAACAGGCTCGTTTAAATATCTCTCGCGCCAACTATTCAGTTTAGAGGAAAATGATATTAGAAACCTCAACATCATTTTTGAAGACCTATCCATAGATACCTCACACGTATGGGTTAGATGAAAAAAAAAATTGAGTTTCAGTTCTAAGTATGGGGAGCCCCCAAAATTTATTGTTTCTTTATTCTATTTTTGTGTGAAAATCTTAATGCGGTTTACAGAATACATCTACTTACCAAGTTTCAACAGCATAGTTCTTATAGTTTCGGAAAAAAGTGGCTGTCACATACGGATGGACAGACAGACAAACATGACGAATCTATAAGGGTTCCGTTTTTTGCCATTTGGCAACGGAACCCTAAAAAGAAACAGGCTGAGCAACAAAAATATCCAGGCATCAATGTGCTTATCGTCATGGTTAAAAATCGAATAATCATTCATTGTATAATAAAGTTTTCTTTTTTCTATCTTTTTATTTAATTTTTTAATACGTACTTACCACATTAAAACAAAAATATTTCATTTTAATATTATCAGGCATATAAATAAAGCTTGAGCTTCGACTCGAGTCCTTCATTTAAGGCTCTTGAGCCTTTAGGGCTCGAACCTTTTAGACTTACGAGCCCTCAGAGCTCGAGCTTTGAAGACTCAGTAGCTTCGACTCGGAGCTCGAGTTTCCGCCTCGGAGCTCATTTCTCTCAACTCTAATCCTGGCTCCCTCAGGACATCATTAGCCCTCATTGTAACCTGAAAGAGTGTATAATTGCAATGTCTAATATTGCATAAACTTACAACCTGTACGTATGTAGCTTAGTGGTTAAGGAGTCGACCGTACGATCGAGAGGTCCCGGGTTCGAATCCTGGCCATTACACGTCCGACGTGAACCCACTCCTAACACAAGCAATTTAGCTTAGCTGGAGGGGTTAGGGGGAATATTAGTAATTTCGGTTACTAATATTCTTTTAAAAAAAAAAAAAAAAAAAAATACAACATTGCAATACATGTCAGTTGAGTATAGATTCAATTAATTTCCTCCTTACCTTAGGGTACGTACATTTTACTGTTGAAAGATGGGCATGCTGTCCGGGGACCCAGATCAACGGCGGGGGTTGCGCCGTTCGCAATCTCCTTGTTCTGTCTCTGCGTACATGTTTTTGTTTTTGTGATTGCACTGGTTTCGGGGCGGGAGATATCTGACAATGCTTTAACTACCGGGATACTAAGACATGTACTAGGTAGATAAGTCAAGATATATTACTGGTTTGACTGAATGCATGCGCGGGAGTGCGTCTTGTGTCGGCAGAAGTGTCGCAAATGGCGTCCTGTTCGGTAACATGAGTAGGTAGTAGATACATACTTGTAGGATTGTTGTCATCGTGATTGAATGTGCGTGTAATTCCGGAAATGTCTACGTTGTCTGGCGTAATGCAACTAAATCTAATTTTTGTTGTTTAATTAGTATAAGGTATGGTATACACCCCGGCGTCTGCAGACCCGTGACGGCATGCGGTTTTAGTCGGTTCAAGCCCGACATAACCGCCCCCGCTGGCTGGCGGGGGGGTATCCGAAGGGATTTCCGCACGAAAAAAAAAAAAGGTACTTATGTACCGAATTTAGTAAATATATTCCAAAACCGCAATATTCACCGCCGGGTGGCGCAATTTGCGTTATGCGTCACTACACAAAATGGCCGTGAACGAAAATCAGCGCTTGGTGTAGATTTGGTCCTCACCGAACACTACATCATAGCACCAAGCTGAGAAGCGACCAGTTTTGGTGGCTGCAGCGCATAACATATTTAACATTGTATCACAACACATAAGAAATAAATATACCATCTTTCAACACAAAGTACGTAGGCCACTGCACTGGATTTGTTTTGTTGTTGTCATAGATTATTATATATATATACTAGAAATTGTTATAAAGTTCACATGCCACACACAAGTTGAGTTATAGTGATGTCATAATTCAATATGTGAGGGATGGCGTTTATAATGGGGATGTGGACTGTACTCAAATAAGTATATAATTTTACCACGAAAATGTAGTTTCTATAATAAAAATAATAAAAAACACAATATTTTCTTCAATAAAAAAGAGATTATTTTTTTATTTAATAAAATGTAATTAAATATTTCACCCTCAAGTCACGTGACAATGAACACCAATCAAAATGCGTGACGTCACTTGTTGCCAAACAAGAATTTTCGCTGTCAAGTACTATGGTGTTCGTTGATATTTGGATAATATTATTACTGTGATTCCCGTGAAATTTCTTCGAAATTTGCTCAATTATCTTTTTGAATCAATTTTTCAAGGTTTTCCCATAATGGAAAGTGGATATATTAAGGCAGATAAGTTCAAATTTGCCAAGAATTGATTGCTTTACGGTGGCTAATTTTTTCCCAACAAATAGTAACTTCTGCTCTGCTGAATTTAGAAATGTGAAGACCTCCATGTAAGTACTGTACTCAGGATACATTATAATAGTAATCGTAGGTATTTACACTCCGGATCCGTGGTCCCACTGTGGTGTCCCACCGGTGGGACAAAACTTTTTCATGGTCCCACCAAACACACACTTGACCGTTTTGTTACAGTATGGTATGTAATAGTTGCTACCTGCTTTCTTGAAACAAAATAAAAAAAGGCAATAATCTGGTGTACTAGATATTAGGTATTTTAAAGGTTCAAGCCCGACATAACCGCCCCTGCTAACCGGCGGGGGGGTATCCGAAGGGATTTAAGCACGAAAAAAAAAAGGTATTTTAAAGTATTTTCCTTTTTATAATCCGACCATGTTAAAGCTTGATGTACAGCATTTGAGGGCTTTTGGATTTCAATTTCCAAACAATCAATGATACAACTGACATTATGGTACATGTGTCTGAATGCCATAGGTAAACACTGTTTGATTGCATTTTTCTCCAAATTTACAAGAAAAGGACACATAACACTACAAATTATTGGTATGTTTTTTAGAAATATCTTGCATGCATAAGACACTGACATGCCAAACTCATCTGCAAGTTCTGAAAATTTTGTATCTAATCTAATTTTTTAGACATATTAATATATATTTTTAAACAACAACACAACAATGTTGTGCATTTATAAAATTTAGAATCCATCTTATTAACACAAAACTACGAAATAACTTTCTATTACTTACAACTTCCACAATGTTTAGGAACAAGTGACGTCACAGCGGGCGTTTGACAGGTATCCACGTTTTGGCGCGACATTTGAAATGGAATTTTAAATAACTTATTTTAAAGGTATAAGTTGTATTAAAAAATATATATAAATTTTGGGCTATATTTGGTACTTATGCATGGTTTTAAACACTTTCCCAAAAATAGTCCACATCCCTATTAAAGAATTCATAGTAAATTTAAAGATTTTTAATTTTTCAAAAGACAACAAAATATTCTGCACACACAATTGTTTCAACGTCCGCCATACCTCCCCTGTCCCTTTCATACATCACACCTCTCTTTCTTCATTCACGCTTCGTTTCCCACATTCGGCCGTCCTGATACAATGTCTGTCCTCAGGCATTCTTCTGCTTTCATGATTTTTCTTCTTTCAATACAATACATCACACACTCATTCCACTTTTCAATCATACTTAACAAACCGAATCAATCTTAGCACTACAACATGGTTTTTCTTTTTAACAACACTTTAGTCAACAAGAATAAATACAACTATTACGTAATCTACTCTATGTATTATCACTTACTTAGGTAAACAACTAAAAGAAACTAAAAGTTTTCAAACTTGTATAAAAATAACAAAATACATCTTAGTTTTTATCCAGTAAACAAAAGAAATATGTAACCATAACCCATGATAATGATCAAAGTACACAGTGATCAATCACAAAACAAAATAAAACACAGTATTTTATTTAAACAACAAGAAAATTTCATTCCTCACCTTGCATAGGTCAACATTTCATGTTATCTGCTGAACTGGAGGTTCCAATAGGCCCCTCTGTGGCACTATCAATTTTTTCCAGGTCATAACGATCGTTTCTCTTTACCTTCATAACTTTGTAGGGTCCTAGGTATTTAGGCTTCAATTTAAGACCTGAACCAGATTGTGTCCTTTTGATAGCCACAGAGTCTCCAATTTTATACTGTGAACTCATTTTCCTTCTTCTATTAAAATTTATTGAATTTTCTTCTTGGACTTTGAGTATCTGTTCTTTGGCCTGTCTTCTAAGCTCTTCTCTATTTTCATTAAATGTTTGTATATATTCTTCCTGTAATAAGTCTTGTATTTCTATGTCCTCTTTTACTCGCATTTTAGTACCTGTTAGTAGTTCAAATGGTGTACAGCTTATGCTCCTTTGAAATGTGCTATTAATGGCCCTTTGCACTCTACTTATGTGTTTGTACCAAAGGCTAGAATTCTCTAGACAAAGCTTTGTAAGTAATGGGATCAATACTTTATGTAATCTCTCAACTTGCCCATTGCTTCGTGGAACACCGGTTGTTATAGTCACATGAAGAATATTCTCCTTCTTACAGTATTCACCAAAATCACCACTAGTGAAAGCGGTACCTTTATCTGTCACAAATCTTCGTGGGTTTCCAAATGACTGCTGATGGATCTCCAATTTGTTTAGGGTCTCCCTGCTTGATGTGCTCTTTGTTGGAAATAACCAAACAAACTTTGTGAAGGCATCTACTACTGTCAGTATATAATTATACTGCTTACTTTTTTGAGTTAAAGGTCCCACATGATCTGTAGGCGACGCGTCATGTTTATCTTTAATGTAAAATTAAAAATTGTTATATTAAAATAATTTCCTGTATAAACACCTCTGCGACCCAATCTGGGTCGCCCTACATTCGGTTTGTAATTTGTCGGTACTTATGTAATTAATATTTTGTTTTATCAATAAAGATGAGGGTGGTTTAGCTTGCGAGAGTTGTGCAGCGAACTATAGGATGACTACGGGGGAGGTGTAGGGGGACGTACTGCACTTTAATAAAACTATCTTGCGGCGCTCGGCCGATGTTCGTTTTTTGCTGTCACCTATTGATACGCACGCCTCTTGACAAGCTCATTCTCAAAAGTTTATCGCTAACCAGGCTTTCATTGGGTCTACAACACATCTAACCGCTACATGATCTAAATGAATGGTATCCAATGGAATACTTTCCTTTTCAATCAGTGTATTCGGTACAAGTACTGGCGAAACTTTTTCACCCCTTCCACAAAAGCTGTTGCTTCAAGTTCATAGCTTGAATACTTGCTTTGGGCATCATTCGTCTTCCGGCTCAGATAGTGGACCGGATGCAGTCCTGTATCAGGGTGATGTTGCATGAGTATAGCCGAGTAGGCCACACTTGAGAAGTCGGTATGTAATTCCTTCTTCAACTTTGGATTGAATATTTTCAAAACAGGACTGGATGCCAACTTCTCCTTTAGAACTTGAAAAGCTTGTCTTTGTACATCTTGAAATATGAATTCCTCATCTTTTCTTAATAAATCTGTTAGCGGCTTTGCAATCAAAGCATAATTTTCAATATACTTTCGGAAATAAGATGTTAACCAAATAAAACTGTGCAATTGCTTAGTATCTTGTGGTTCTGGGAACTTACGGACAGCATCTGTTTTTTCTGGACTTGGTTTTATTGCTCCATCTTTCACAATGTGACCTAAATACTCAATTTCATTCTTGATCAGGTCAGCCTTCTTCCAGTTTATCTTTAGTCCGTATTCTGAAGCCACCTTTAGTACAAGCTGAAGTCATTCCACTGCTTGCTGCTATAATTAAAATATCGTCTATAAAAATCATCATAACCTCTTGTGAAATCAGTTCTCTGAAGATAATGCTTACAAATCGCATGAAATACTTCGGACAGATTGATATACCGAAGGGAGCTCTGAGAAACTCGAACTGCCCATTGTGTGTCACAAATGATGTGTATGGAATGGACTCCTTAGACACCTTCAAATGAAAGAAACCATTTTTTAAATCCAACACGCTGAAAACTTTGGCTTCACACAGCTTATCTATCATATCGTCGTCAATGACGGGTAAGGGAATTTCATCTTTAAATATATTTTTATTTAGCTGCCTGTAGTCAATGCATATTCTAGTTGAACCATTTTTTTTTCTCACTAACACCAAAGGACTTGAGTACTCAGAAAAACTCACCTGTATAATTCCATCATCCAGCCACTCTTTTACTTGTTTTTCAATTATCTTCTGCTCAGTTATGGACAATCGTCGTGGTCTCTGCGTGACAGGTACGTCATCTTTAAGAATTATCTTCAATTCAATAGGTGCTTCTTTCAACTGGACAGGGTTATAATTTTTGACACATTGTAAAACTTTTTCCTTCACTAAATGATCTGAAATGTGATTAATATCGATGTTGGAACCTGAAAAACAACACAATTTAGATATCCATTTATCACTTTCAGACAAAAACTTCACGTTGTACCCGTTCATAATCATGGTTATTTTTTGTAACAATTCTTGGCCTAAAATCATGTGACATGGAACTACATCTTTGTTTACAATATGAAATAATACCTTTTGATAGTCCTTGCCCTCGATAGTAATGGTTACAAACACCTTTCCCATGGAATTCACCTTCACGCGTCCTAGTCCCATTAAGCACAAGTTGTCGTCGTATTTCTCCACTCCAATCGCATTGAAACAATCGTACGTCATTAAATTAACGTCGCTACCAGAGTCAATTAGCGCGTTCACTTCTCCTTGATTTTCACCTTAATCATCGGCTTGGTTGAATAATTTTCTTGTTTGTTTTCGATCTGCATAACCTCTTTACTCTCGGTTGACGTCTGGCTGTCACAATCGTCACTTGTCGCTGTTGTCGTGACCCTGTTGAAGTTCGAAGTACGCTGTTTTGCCGACTGCGGCGGCTGACCGACGGTAGCGCCTCCGGTCGAAGATCCGCTTGAAGATCTATGATACTGTTTTACCGACGAACCTGCGCCTGCTGCTACGTTTTCCGAACAATGTCTGCCGATATGCCCAAACTTATTACAGCGAAAACACTTTATTCCACTCTGACATGTACTTGCCACATGATTTAAATCGCCACAATTGTAACATCTCTGTTTAATAGTAGTAGGCTTACTTTCTTTCTTGTTATGCATTTCTCTCGCTTCCGTCTTCGATTTATTCTTGATTTTCTCGTACAATAACAATTTTTCCTTCAACGCCGAATATGAAGTAGCTCCATACAAAAATGACTTGTTAGGTTCATAATCAATGATTCCATCGATAATATATTGCACTGAGACATAATCAGGAAACTTCGCCTTGCGACCTAACTCCTTCATAACGAGCATGTACTCATAATACGTTTCATTCTTTTGTTTCTTGCGGGATGCCATGATTTCGTGCATTTCTTTTGTATTCGCACTATCAGGAAATTCTTTTTGTAGGGCCGTCTTCAACTCTTCATAAGTTTTGAATGTCTTTTCACTTCTTAGCCACAACTCCGCCGTACCCACCAAAGATCTACGAGCCAAGATGAGTTTCTGCTGTGCCGTCCAACTGAATATTTCAGCGTTGTCTTCTATGTCTTGAGCCCACTTCGTTGACGAAACTGTTTTGTCGTCTCCGCTGAATTTTAAAATGCCGTCGACGGACAACGCCGCCATCATCGTATCGTTGGGCGAGGGCTTGCACCCATCTGCTGAAATCATTGTCGTTGTAAAACGTCTTCTTAATTTTTCCCATCGTAAAATCAAAGTACTCCGTCGTTAAGTAATTTGAACGTCGTTTAGATACTTCGTTCGTCGTAATCACGTCGTAATCGTCGTTGGTTTGTATGTGCACCTCGCGAGCACGCGGCTGCCCGGCACACTCACGCCGTCTTTTGTGCGGCATCATCGTTACGTCGTCACACTTATTAATTTTATCCCGGACGAGCCCCCAAAATGAGGGATGGCGTTTATAATTAAAGAATTTATAGTAAATTTAAAGATTTTGAATTTTTTAAAGACAACAAAATATTCCGCACACACAATCGTTTCAACGTCCGCCATACCTCCCCTGTCCCTTTCATACATCACACCTCTCTTTCTTCATTCACGTTCCGTTTCCCACATATATTATCATAGATTACGTATGGCTGCAGGGGAAATGATGGTCAATGTTGCCAATTACAAAATTGAATGAATATGGTATAAAGATGGTTTTAAAATACAAAAATATATATGTAACGCTTTGATTATAACTAACATTATTTAAAATGTTGTCATTAATAGGTCTGTTTTGTGTGCTGCACTGCCTTAATAAACGCATTTTTCGTTTTCTTTTCTTTTTCGGACCACCGTCCGGCCAAGCCGTAACCCTGAACTTACAGGGCCAGTGGCTCTTAGGAGTTGCGAGGAAGAAAACCTCTATAAAAAATCACCCCAATCCCACGTTCTGACGCCCGGCAATGGGATGAATGACTGAGGGGAACTCAATCCCGATGGCGTCATTTCATGTCGAAGGACGATAAACTTAAAAACATGGCAATGGAAAATGAAGAAAATATTTCTACCCAGAAGGGACCCAGGCGCACTGCGCCTGGGGAATCCCTCCTGGAGGCAGTCGGCTCCGGCAGTCCCACGTACTCTGGGCGGGGCAACCAATGCCAAATGAGCATGGCGCCGAGCTCAAAATCCGGCCCTAATACAAGCGCGAAGGTCGCGCAGATTCGCGTTGCGATGTCGAAATCCGAGTTTATGTATTTATGTGAAATACAAAAGGTTGACCCTGTGCAGGCCTCTTATAGAATTAAAGTAAGTAGAATGATTAAGTACATAATTTAAAAAAAAAAAGATTACAAATTAAGACACAAATTAAAAATAAAACTTATTACAAACTTTTGTATAGTTTAGTTCGATTTTATGAGTTACATAATTCTTTTCCGTCCTTCATTATTTTTACATAACAATCCAAGTCATCAATTACAGCATAGGGTCCCGTACATATAGGATCCATTTTTTTATGTGATATATTTTTTAACAATAACAAATCACCTGTTTTATAGTATACTGGCTTTATATTTCTATCATCATAACATTTTCTAATAACTTTACTGGTAATTAAATTACTATGTGCATCCCTCTGAGCTAATTGTAACCGATATTTTAGTTCAAGGGCATAGTTGTCATGAGCATATAAAGGATCCACGATGTTTCCTTGTAAATTAGTTGGCAACACACAACGCTTTCCGAACACTAAGGCCCTTCTCTCACTAAGCGACTCTCAAGCGATTTGTGTTTCGTACGCATATCCTACGCGTCGCTTGGGAGTAGCCGCCATACATATTCAGCTAGTTTCGCACACGACGGGCAGCGTCGACGACGCGTTTGATATCAGTCGCACGCTACCGTCTTGCTGGTCGCACGCTACCCAAGTCGTATACGCGTTGCATTACAAAATGGCGGTGGAACAAACTTTTAATATTAATTTTGTCCAGGAGGTGGAAAATTATCCATGTTTGTATAATTACAAGCTGCCAGAGTACGTAAAAAAGATGTTACAGAAAAGGCGAAAAAAAAACAATTTGACAGGTCAGTAATAATATTTTTTTATTTATATAAATTAAAATTATACACAATAATTAGATTGCCAAGGAAGCGAAGCATGTTATTAGATAGTTGGCAAGATAATTTCTCGGATTTTGTGGTGATGAAAGCGGGGAAATCTGAAGAGGCTCAGGTATTAAAATGTGACCCTGTGATTGTTGTGTTTCAAATTGCCGGGGGCTGTACGCTAAACCTTCTCTTTTACGAATATAGTTGTGCAAAACACAAACACCCTTTTTTTTTTTTTACGTGCGGAAATCCCTTCGGATACCCCCCTGGTGGTTATGTCGTGTCTCGACTAAAGCCGCACGGTGTCCTCCCCAAGTGTCCGTTGCCGGGCACCCCGGGTAAGCCCTCGAAAGGATAACCCCAGGGTTGCCGGCGGAATAACAATGTTGGCTACTTTATCTACTGATCTACATCGTATTGCATTGCTCAAGACAGGAAATTTTTCTGTCATCATCCCAAACGCACATTCAACTGTTTTCCTAGGTCTACAGAGTCGGTAGTTATAAACTCTTCTTACATTGTTTGTTCTTTGTGGATATGGTCGCATCAAATACCGCATTAGCGGAAATGCTTCATCGCCAACGAAAAAGTACGGGAAAAGGTTTTCATTTGCATCATTTGGTAAAACTGAAGGTGGCGGTGTGTTCAGACCGGACTGCTCTATCTAGTATTTAATGATTGATGCTTCAAATATACCCCCATCACTGTTTCTTCCTGCATAACCTGTTTCAATAAATGTGAAAAGACCATCTGCATCACTGCAAGCAATTAACACAATATAGTGATAAGACTTATAATTGAAATTGCTTGAACCAGTGTTAGGTAACTTTTCTATTCTTATATGCTTGCCATCCAAAGAACCTACACAATTAGGTAAATTCCATAGCAGATAGAAACGTTCAGAAATTTTCTTCCAATCAGCCATGTTTGGGAAGTGGAAAGTGGAACTTATATGTTTCACTAAGTATATCCCAAATAATAATTACTGTTTCTGCAATAATTGTATAATTGTGTAATTGTCTCCTCTTGCGAAATATGATGCTAAGCTTGTAAAGGTACAGCCTTCACCTAAATACCTGAAACAAAAACCAATTAAAACTTTAATTACAGGTGCCAAGTGTAAAGAAAAATGGCGAAATATTTGTAACGTATTTGTTCGAAATCTGAAACCTGGTAAAAGTGGAGCTGGAGCAAAAAAAAGAAACCATATTACCTAAATGAGGTGATGCAATTCACGTTACCATTTATTAAATTTTCAACAGCGTCTGTTTCTGGGAACTTAGAAAAGCCACCAATCCACGAAATTAATCAACCTGACATCGATGAGTTAACCGATGAAGAAGATGGATCCCAATCAGTACTGAACAATTTTTTAAGTACAGAACGTAGACCAATACCAACGCCATATTCAGTGCCGAAACCATCTCCACAATCTCGACCATTACCAACGCCATCGCCGCATTCGTCTTCAGTATCAATGCTAACGCTATCTCCACAATCTCGACCATTACCAACGCCATCGCCGACATCAAACCTTTCAACGAAGAAAAAAATCTGAAAACCAAAAAACTCCATGGATGAAAGCATCCTTGATTATTTTACGGCTAAACAAGCTAGGGCAGAAACAACTGAACATCATGAACAAATTCCAAACAGAATGTTTCTACTGAGCTTATTGCCCGATCTAGAACCTATGTCCGACGGACAAATGAGAAAATTTAAACGAGGCGTTATGCAGTTAATAGATGATATTTTGGAAGAGACGCCTACTACATCATCGTCAATAGATAATTCGCAGATTACATTGTATTATGAAACAGTAGGACAAGATTTGACTACACCGCTTAATGAAAATACCTAATTTATTCAAATAAATAACTATTTTCATTACTTTGTTTCAATAAATAAGTATTTTAATAGCTTTACCTGAGTGTTATTAAAATCCTTTCCTCAGCTGTCACGCATTCTCTCATTACTGTACTTTTCTTATGAATATTCGGAGTCAACAACTGCATCAAATAATAATATGATTCTTTTGACATTCTATTAAAATGACGAAATTTCTCGTCATCATTCTTATGCAGTTTTCTAGCAGCGACGAATGCTCTACAATTAAAATTTTTGTCGATGTACGGATGCACCCAGAATCTTCTTTTATATTTTCGTTTATTCTTGTAATATAAATACAGAAGAACATTGTCTTCATCGCTAGAGTCACTAGACATCTTCGTACGAATGTTGTTCTTCAAATGATAAAAAATAGTGTCATTTGCGTAGCACTGTGTGCGGAAACGAGTAGCATATCAGTAGGCGATCATGGTTTGCATCTCAGTCGCGTAGCATTTGAATAGCTTCGTGAGAGAAGGGCCTAACTCGTGCGGGGTGTACTTGGTCTCCGTATGTACTGTATTATTATAGGAAAAACACCAGTATGGCAACCAAGTACTCCATGCATTTACCTGATTCTCAGTGATCAGTGAAAGCTCGGTAATGTTCGTCGGTTTTTTAATTATATCCACCACTCTCGGTTGATAAGGCCTCGAGTACATGTCTACATTATCCGCCAAAGAAGTATTACCGCTCTCATTACACTACACAATGAAATAGTTTCTAAAAATAACTTATCAAATTCTTTACAAATCTTAGTAATTAAAGTACTTTCCTCGTTCGAGAATGTTTCAAAAGAAGATCTGTATATTTCTAAAAACTTATTGTACTTTAATAAAACAATATTCGCCTCTTTCTTTTTGACTTCTAAGATATTACCGACTCGAATGTAATGTGTGTATGTAATAAGTATGTTCGTATGGCTTTCAGCTCTAATAATGTTATATTTAATTCCTCGGTCATAACATATTAGCTTTAATGGCACTTAATAATAATTTTATAACATCACAGTAGGTACTATTATTTGATACATACTTATTATGGAATACAAAAAGTATCGATTATAGGAATAAAATAGGAAAAAAAACTATCAAAATAACAGCCAGGCAGTAGACTATACGTTGTTATACATTTATACAGTCATAATTATATCTAGTACTTACGCTATACACGAGTATAATATATTGTTCAAGGTGTCCGTGATAAATTGATTACATAATCGCTTGAACTTGTCCGTGAGCCTCTGGATGTAACATGTTGCATCGCCGCCGTGAGGATTGGGAATCGAATGTACTTTCTGTTAAACGCCTAGGACATCGACCTTGGCAGCTTCTGGTAGAGCACCTCCAAGTGCCTGGTGCCTCCTAAAAATGCTGGTGTAACGCCTTAAAGATATTTCATGATGCAAATTGTGGAAGACAGAGAAACTGGTTCTCATCCGAAAGGACTGGGCGCCCAGCGGACTCGCCATCCGCCTACCGGCCCATAGTGTTGCTCGACTAGGTGTGCAAACTCTTTGAAAGAATCATAGCAAAGCGCCTCGTCGAGCACCTTTCAAGAGTGGGGCCGGACCTGGCAGATGGCCAAAACAGCTTCCGTCAGAGGCGCTCCACCGTGGATACCATCATGCGCGTGAGGGCTCAGGCGGAGGATGCAGTCGCCCGGGGTGAGGTGATGTTGGCGGTGTCTCTGGACATCGCCAACGCCTTCAACACTTTGCCCTGGAGTTGCATTAGAGAGGCACTCGTGTATCACGAAGTGCCTCTCTACCTTCGCCGCATTGTCGGAGAGAGGCGTTATCTACTCAAGTATGACCGGTCTCGGTCGGCGTGAGATGTGGTGCGGTGTTCCACAGGGGTCGGTGTTAGGGCCGCTCCTGTGGAACGTTGGCTACGACTGGGTGCTTCGCGATGACCTCATAGGCGGTGCCATCGTCATATACTACGCTGACGACACGTTCGTGACGGCGTGCGACAGGACGTACCGCGAAGCAATCCTAAAGGCCACGGCCGCGGTTGCCCAAGTCGTGGGGCGGATCCGGCAGCTGGGTCTCATGGTGGCTCTGCACAAATCTGAGGCCTTATTCTTTCATGGGCCTCGGAGTGAGCCACCAAATGGATCCAGCCTTATGATAGGAGGCATTCGCATCGGAATCGAACCCCAAATGAAGTATTTGGGGCTTGTACTCGACGGCCGGTGGGACTTCAGAAAACATCTCCGAAGTTTGGTCCCCAAGTTGAAGGGTACAGCTGACGCTCTGGCGCGGCTGCTGCCCAACATGAGGGGACCCGATGACTCCTGCAGGAGACTCTACGGGGGGATTGTGCGGTTCATGGCACTATATGGGTGCCCAGTGTGGGCCGAGGCCCTAAAGGTCACAAGTAAGTGCGCGAGCAACCCAGTGCGTTTTGTTACCACAACTCTCCCCCGCTACATAAGAAAATGCTTATATCTGATAATAATAGGTTATACAAAACTGTGCCTACCTACTAGGTTAAAATATACTAAACATTTATTTTATTTACTTATACTATATATTTTCAACATGTTAATCAGAATCTACCTATTATTATGTTTGTTTTTTTATATAACTTTATACACAGGAACATTAAGTCGGTACAAAGTACACCTTATCTAATAAATAATCCCTATAATTTAACCAGGCAAACCCCAGCACCTAATGTTAACGTTAAAGACAAACAAAAAATTTTTTTTTTTTTACACAAACAAAATATCTTACAAATTACATTTTAACATCTGATTAACGTGACGTTTAATAGATCTCCCCTCTACCTTTACTAAATATGTAACCCCTGGTGTCAAGCAGTCTGAAATTTCCCCTAAAATCCATTTTTTAAATTTTTTTCTGTAATCTCAAATCATAACTTTCTCACCCACATTAAATACTACCCTTCTATCTCCATCACTGCATTCTATCATTTTTTTATTATTAATTTGTAATCGCGTTGTTACTGGCTGAGGCCTGAGCAAAGAAAATCTAGTGCGAATTTCTCTTTGATAAATTAGTTTTGCTGGACTGACACCAGTTGTTCTATTTACAGTTGAGCGATAATCTAACAAAAACAAGTTCATTGCATACTCAATTGTATGTCCACACTCTACAATTTTTTTTATATGACTCTTAAATGTTTGCACAAAACGTTCTGCCGCTCCATTTGTTGCTGGATAATAAGGTGGGGTATAGCTTATTTTTACACCTGTGATATTACAAAATTCTTTAAACTCTCCACTTGTCCACGTTGTCCCATTATCCACCACTAAATGAAGCGGATATCCAAATCTTGAATATATATTTTTGAATATTGTTATAGTTTTTGTTGCTGTTATATTTGACATCATAAAAACTTCTGGCCATTTTGAAAAACTATCAATTACTACTAAAAACATTTTACCATAAAATGGTCCTAAGAAATCCGCATGTAATCGTTCCCATACTGACTGAGCTGATGGCCATGGTGTTAAGGGAACTTTTTCTGGGTTGTTTCTGTTCTCTAAACACACTTTACACGAGTTTGTTATTTCTGTTGTATCTTGATCTATTGTTATCCACCAAAAATAAGATCTTGCAATCTGTTTCATTCTGTTAACACCAAAATGACTTGCATGAAGCTCATTCATTACCAAATTTTGTAGTGTTTCTGGAATAACAACCCTTGTTCCCCATAACAAACATCCCTGATCAATACTCAATTCATTTTTCCTATCATGAAATGGTTTCAATCCTTCTTCCAAGTTTTCTTTATTTGGCCAACCATCAACACAGTATCTCATTACCTTTGTTAATCCTACATTTTTCTTTGTTTCTTTTTCTACATTTTTCCAATTAATATTTTCAAAATTAGATAATGACAAAAATCTTATCATACTAAGTATGATAAGATTTTTGTCATTATCTAATTTAACCATCCAGTAGAGGATGAGAATAATTTATTTTGTCTTCCATTGGATGTCGTGATAAATAATCTGCCGGGTTTTTATTAGTATTAATGTGACGGATAGTGTAGTTAAAGCCCGACAAAAATATCGCCCAGTGTTGTAATCTTTTACAAGCCATTTTTGGAATGCCCTTCTTTGGCCCAAAAATACTTGTCAATGCTGCATTATCTGTCTCTAATTCAAAAGTACGACCAAACAAATATTCATAAAATTTTGTAATACCAAAGATTATTGCATAGGCTTCTTTCTCAATTGTTGGGTATTTTATTTGAGTTTCTGTTAACTTTTTACTGGCATAAGCGACTGGTTTATTAAGCGATTGGATTACACCATCCTTCGATCTAACAGACAACACTGCTGCCACTCCACAATCAGATGCATCGCAACTTAATATTACAGGTAATTCATTACTATAATAAGACATAGTTGTTGTTTTCATTAAGGCTTCTTTTATCTTAACAAATGCAACTTCACACTCTTTTGTCCATTTAAAGTGTTCATTCTTTAGACAATCATACAGGGGGTGCAAAATAGAAGCCATATCTTTTAAAAACTTATTGTAGTAGTTTACTTTTCCTAGGAATGATCGTAACATTTTCAAGTTCGCTGGCTGCGGCGTTTTCAAAAGTGGCTCTATATTCTCTTTGACTACTGTTATTCCTTCACTTGTTACTCGATACCCAAACACAGTTAACTCTTGTTCAAAAAATTTACATTTTGAGATTTTTAATTTCAATTCTGAGTCTGAAAAATGCTTCAAGACTGATCTTAATCTTGAATTTACTACTTCTAACGTTTTTCCTGCAATGAAACATTATCAATGTAAACTTTTACACCTTCTAAACCTGATAGCAATTGGACAATCAAACGCTGAAAGGATCCCGGTCCAGTACTAACCCCATAAGGCAAATATAAGTATTTATATATTCCTTTTTCTGTTACTATAGTGGTTAATTTTTGTGATTCCTCATCTAAAGGTGCTTGAAGATAGGCTTCTTTCAAATCCAACTCACAAAAATATTTATTTCCCTCAAAATTTGACAAAATTTGGTTTATAGTTGGAAGAGGAAAATGATCTATTTCTAAACTGGGATTTACAGTAACTTTGTAGTCACCACAAAGTCTTACAGACCCATCACCTTTTAAAACTGGTACTACCGGTGTTCCCCACTCACTAAACTCTATAGGAGCAATGCGTTTGTTGTCCAAGAGTCTATTTATTTCTGATTCCACTTTTGATTTTAATGCAAATGGCACACTTCTTGCTGGTAAGAATTTGGGTTTAGTATTTGGTTTTAATTTTAATGTTATATGAGCCTTTTTAAAATCACCCCAACCCGGATCAAACACAATAGGAAAATCTTTTTTTATATTTTCTATATACTGTTCCTTAGTTGTACAAGTAAAACACCTATTTACTTGTTGTCTCAATTCAAATGGCCATAATTTTAATTCCACTAACCAATCTTTTCCCACAACTCTTGGTGATCCATCCGGTACTACTACTAAAGTTAACTGATCTTTGTTCACTTTATCATAACTAACATGCAGATTTTTTAAAAGCCCAATTGGTTTTGAAGTTGATTGATTAAAATTTATCATGACTAAATTTGATTGAATCATTTCCAAGATTTTGAAATATTTTATTTTATCACTTTCATTGATTGTTGTTACATCTGACCCTGTATCCACTTCAAAATCAATTGGTATTCCTTCAATTTCTAATTTTATAAACATAGATGGTACTTTTCTTAAAGACTTACATTCAATAATCAACACCTGGTGTTGGGGACCAGAAAGGGAGATAAATTACGACTCCAACTCCAGTAAAACGTGGTATAGTATATTGTAAAAAATTACAGAATAAAATATTATGTATCGACATAAGTATTGCTTGGACGCTTGTGGTCCGCGACCGTAGTGCCGCTGCAATCGGCCGTATCCCCACCTATCCGCTCGTTAAGAAGCTCGCTGCGTGAACATCCTCCCGGCCCTGGAAGCCTGCGGGTTTCAGCGGTACCGTCTGGTTGATCAGCCGTTTCGATGGGTAGAGGACAAATCTTGGAGAATGACCGGTGAAGCTCTCCAGAGGCTGTTCGAATTCTCGCAACTCGTGAAACTCCATCTCTTCCCACGTAGACTTGGTCGACTCGCCCGAGGCGCCATTTCAACGGAGGCGCTTGGTCGTCCTTGATAAGAACAAGCCTGCCGAGAGTGATGTCAGACTTGTTGACCTTCCACTTTGTTCTTGTCTGCAGCTCGCTGACATATTCCTTCGACCACCGCTGCCAAAAATGCTGTCGCATTTGCTCGATCCGGTCATAACGGGGTAGACGATCCGTGACAGCATCGCTCAAATCGTGGGGAGCCGGTCCTGTGAGTGGACGCCCGATCAAGAAGTGTCCAGGTGTCAGTGCTTGTAAGTCGTTGGCATCTGTCGAAAGAGGAGTTAGCAGACGGGAGTTCAGGACAGCCTCAATTTGTATCAATACTGTGTTAAATTCTTCAAATGTAAGATTTGAGTTCCCTACCACACGTCTCAAATGGTACTTACAAGACCTCACTCCTGCCTCCCATAAGCCACCAAAATGAGGAGAATATGGGGGAATAAATTGGAATGAAATATTATTTAAAGCGACCTTTTCAACAATAGCCGACGAGTGCTTCGTTAGAAAATCACCTAGCTCGTTAGCTGCGCCGACATAATTTTTCCCATTATCCGAATATATCTCGGCTGGCTTACCCCTTCGTGAGATAAACCTTTTAAGGCAGAGGAGATAACTCTCAGTGGATAAAGTTGTGACCAGCTCAAGATGCATGGCTCGAGTGGCAAAGCAAGTAAATATACATATATAAGCCTTCACTAAACGCGAGCCTCTCCCTTGACGGTTCAAGACATATACTGGACCACAGTAATCGGTACCGGTACGTAAAAATGGGAAACCCGGCAACAGCCGTTCGGATGGGAGGTTGCCCATGATTGGGCTGAACGTTTTCCCATTCAACCTAACGCATTTTATGCATTTATGAACGATAGAACGCGCTAAATTTCGACCACCAAGTGGCCACCACTCTTCGCGAATAGTTGCGAGTAGTAACTGGGGACCAGCATGGCATAAAAAATCATGTTTATATTGAAATAAAAGAACAGTGAACATGTGTTTACTACAGAGCAGAATAGGATGTTTCTTATCGTAAGAGAACTCATTACAGTTACTTAATCTCCCTCCCACTCTTATTAATGAATCTTTACTAAAGAATAAATTAAGTCCTGACATATTTCGTGAATATTTAATATTTAATGATTTATTTAACAATGAATTGTATTCCTTTGAAAACGAATCGATTTGAGACAACCGAGCTAGTAAACAAGTTGACCTACTTAGTTCATCTAATAATAACGGGCCGTGTTTGCGTTCGGTTTTAAAACGAATATTATGGATGAAACGCAACACGTAAGCTGCTGATCGAATCATTCGTAAAAAAGATGAAAAACGCTCAAAGGGAAATACATTATTTGAAGATTCTAATTTAACCATCCAGTAGAGGATGAGAATAATTTATTTTGTCTTCCATTGGATGTCGTGATAAATAATCTGCCGGGTTTTTATTAGTATTAATGTGACGGATAGTGTAGTTAAAGCCCGACAAAAATATCGCCCAGTGTTGTAATCTTTTACAAGCCATTTTTGGAATGCCCTTCTTTGGCCCAAAAATACTCTTGTCAATGCTGCATTATCTGTCTCTAATTCAAAAGTACGACCAAACAA
Source organism: Cybosia mesomella (assembly GCA_946251805.1). Classification (NCBI taxonomy): domain Eukaryota; kingdom Metazoa; phylum Arthropoda; class Insecta; order Lepidoptera; family Erebidae; genus Cybosia; species Cybosia mesomella. The sequence continues at coordinate 13,711,104 of OX276411.1, forward strand.
ATATTCATAAAATTTTGTAATACCAAAGATTATTGCATAGGCTTCTTTCTCAATTGTTGGGTATTTTATTTGAGTTTCTGTTAACTTTTTACTGGCATAAGCGACTGGTTTATTAAGCGATTGGATTACACCATCCTTCGATCTAACAGACAACACTGCTGCCACTCCACAATCAGATGCATCGCAACTTAATATTACAGGTAATTCATTACTATAATAAGACATAGTTGTTGTTTTCATTAAGGCTTCTTTTATCTTAACAAATGCAACTTCACACTCTTTTGTCCATTTAAAGTGTTCATTCTTTAGACAATCATACAGGGGGTGCAAAATAGAAGCCATATCTTTTAAAAACTTATTGTAGTAGTTTACTTTTCCTAGGAATGATCGTAACATTTTCAAGTTCGCTGGCTGCGGCGTTTTCAAAAGTGGCTCTATATTCTCTTTGACTACTGTTATTCCTTCACTTGTTACTCGATACCCAAACACAGTTAACTCTTGTTCAAAAAATTTACATTTTGAGATTTTTAATTTCAATTCTGAGTCTGAAAAACGCTTCAAGACTGATCTTAATCTTGAATTTACTACTTCTAACGTTTTTCCTGCAATGAAACATTATCAATGTAAACTTTTACACCTTCTAAACCTGATAGCAATTGGACAATCAAACGCTGAAAGGATCCCGGTCCAGTACTAACCCCATAAGGCAAATATAAGTATTTATATATTCCTTTTTCTGTTACTATAGTGGTTAATTTTTGTGATTCCTCATCTAAAGGTGCTTGAAGATAGGCTTCTTTCAAATCCAACTCACAAAAATATTTATTTCCCTCAAAATTTGACAAAATTTGGTTTATAGTTGGAAGAGGAAAATGATCTATTTCTAAACTGGGATTTACAGTAACTTTGTAGTCACCACAAAGTCTTACAGACCCATCACCTTTTAAAACTGGTACTACCGGTGTTCCCCACTCACTAAACTCTATAGGAGCAATGCGTTTGTTGTCCAAGAGTCTATTTATTTCTGATTCCACTTTTGATTTTAATGCAAATGGCACACTTCTTGCTGGTAAGAATTTGGGTTTAGTATTTGGTTTTAATTTTAATGTTATATGAGCCTTTTTAAAATCACCCCAACCCGGATCAAACACAATAGGAAAATCTTTTTTTATATTTTCTATATACTGTTCCTTAGTTGTACAAGTAAAACACCTATTTACTTGTTGTCTCAATTCAAATGGCCATAATTTTAATTCCACTAACCAATCTTTTCCCACAACTCTTGGTGATCCATCCGGTACTACTACTAAAGTTAACTGATCTTTGTTCACTTTATCATAACTAACATGCAGATTTTTTAAAAGCCCAATTGGTTTTGAAGTTGATTGATTAAAATTTATCATGACTAAATTTGATTGAATCATTTCCAAGATTTTGAAATATTTTATTTTATCACTTTCATTGATTGTTGTTACATCTGACCCTGTATCCACTTCAAAATCAATTGGTATTCCTTCAATTTCTAATTTTATAAACATAGATGGTACTTTTCTTAAAGACTTACATTCAATAATCAACACCTGGTGTTGGGGACCAGAAAGGGAGATAAATTACGACTCCAACTCCAGTAAAACGTGGTATAGTATATTGTAAAAAATTACAGAATAAAATATTATGTATCGACATAAGTATTGCTTGGACGCTTGTGGTCCGCGACCGTAGTGCCGCTGCAATCGGCCGTATCCCCACCTATCCGCTCGTTAAGAAGCTCGCTGCGTGAACATCCTCCCGGCCCTGGAAGCCTGCGGGTTTCAGCGGTACCGTCTGGTTGATCAGCCGTTTCGATGGGTAGAGGACAAATCTTGGAGAATGACCGGTGAAGCTCTCCAGAGGCTGTTCGAATTCTCGCAACTCGTGAAACTCCATCTCTTCCCACGTAGACTTGGTCGACTCGCCCGAGGCGCCATTTCAACGGAGGCGCTTGGTCGTCCTTGATAAGAACAAGCCTGCCGAGAGTGATGTCAGACTTGTTGACCTTCCACTTTGTTCTTGTCTGCAGCTCGCTGACATATTCCTTCGACCACCGCTGCCAAAAATGCTGTCGCATTTGCTCGATCCGGTCATAACGGGGTAGACGATCCGTGACAGCATCGCTCAAATCGTGGGGAGCCGGTCCTGTGAGTGGACGCCCGATCAAGAAGTGTCCAGGTGTCAGTGCTTGTAAGTCGTTGGCATCTGTCGAAAGAGGAGTTAGCAGACGGGAGTTCAGGACAGCCTCAATTTGTATCAATACTGTGTTAAATTCTTCAAATGTAAGATTTGAGTTCCCTACCACACGTCTCAAATGGTACTTACAAGACCTCACTCCTGCCTCCCATAAGCCACCAAAATGAGGAGAATATGGGGGAATAAATTGGAATGAAATATTATTTAAAGCGACCTTTTCAACAATAGCCGACGAGTGCTTCGTTAGAAAATCACCTAGCTCGTTAGCTGCGCCGACATAATTTTTCCCATTATCCGAATATATCTCGGCTGGCTTACCCCTTCGTGAGATAAACCTTTTAAGGCAGAGGAGATAACTCTCAGTGGATAAAGTTGTGACCAGCTCAAGATGCATGGCTCGAGTGGCAAAGCAAGTAAATATACATATATAAGCCTTCACTAAACGCGAGCCTCTCCCTTGACGGTTCAAGACATATACTGGACCACAGTAATCGGTACCGGTACGTAAAAATGGGAAACCCGGCAACAGCCGTTCGGATGGGAGGTTGCCCATGATTGGGCTGAACGTTTTCCCATTCAACCTAACGCATTTTATGCATTTATGAACGATAGAACGCGCTAAATTTCGACCACCAAGTGGCCACCACTCTTCGCGAATAGTTGCGAGTAGTAACTGGGGACCAGCATGGCATAAAAAATCATGTTTATATTGAAATAAAAGAACAGTGAACATGTGTTTACTACAGAGCAGAATAGGATGTTTCTTATCGTAAGAGAACTCATTACAGTTACTTAATCTCCCTCCCACTCTTATTAATGAATCTTTACTAAAGAATAAATTAAGTCCTGACATATTTCGTGAATATTTAATATTTAATGATTTATTTAACAATGAATTGTATTCCTTTGAAAACGAATCGATTTGAGACAACCGAGCTAGTAAACAAGTTGACCTACTTAGTTCATCTAATAATAACGGGCCGTGTTTGCGTTCGGTTTTAAAACGAATATTATGGATGAAACGCAACACGTAAGCTGCTGATCGAATCATTCGTAAAAAAGATGAAAAACGCTCAAAGGGAAATACATTATTTGAAGATTCTAATTTAACCATCCAGTAGAGGATGAGAATAATTTATTTTGTCTTCCATTGGATGTCGTGATAAATAATCTGCCGGGTTTTTATTAGTATTAATGTGACGGATAGTGTAGTTAAAGCCCGACAAAAATATCGCCCAGTGTTGTAATCTTTTACAAGCCATTTTTGGAATGCCCTTCTTTGGCCCAAAAATACTCTTGTCAATGCTGCATTATCTGTCTCTAATTCAAAAGTACGACCAAACAAATATTCATAAAATTTTGTAATACCAAAGATTATTGCATAGGCTTCTTTCTCAATTGTTGGGTATTTTATTTGAGTTTCTGTTAACTTTTTACTGGCATAAGCGACTGGTTTATTAAGCGATTGGATTACACCATCCTTCGATCTAACAGACAACACTGCTGCCACTCCACAATCAGATGCATCGCAACTTAATATTACAGGTAATTCATTACTATAATAAGACATAGTTGTTGTTTTCATTAAGGCTTCTTTTATCTTAACAAATGCAACTTCACACTCTTTTGTCCATTTAAAGTGTTCATTCTTTAGACAATCATACAGGGGGTGCAAAATAGAAGCCATATCTTTTAAAAACTTATTGTAGTAGTTTACTTTTCCTAGGAATGATCGTAACATTTTCAAGTTCGCTGGCTGCGGCGTTTTCAAAAGTGGCTCTATATTCTCTTTGACTACTGTTATTCCTTCACTTGTTACTCGATACCCAAACACAGTTAACTCTTGTTCAAAAAATTTACATTTTGAGATTTTTAATTTCAATTCTGAGTCTGAAAAACGCTTCAAGACTGATCTTAATCTTGAATTTACTACTTCTAACGTTTTTCCTGCAATGAAACATTATCAATGTAAACTTTTACACCTTCTAAACCTGATAGCAATTGGACAATCAAACGCTGAAAGGATCCCGGTCCAGTACTAACCCCATAAGGCAAATATAAGTATTTATATATTCCTTTTTCTGTTACTATAGTGGTTAATTTTTGTGATTCCTCATCTAAAGGTGCTTGAAGATAGGCTTCTTTCAAATCCAACTCACAAAAATATTTATTTCCCTCAAAATTTGACAAAATTTGGTTTATAGTTGGAAGAGGAAAATGATCTATTTCTAAACTGGGATTTACAGTAACTTTGTAGTCACCACAAAGTCTTACAGACCCATCACCTTTTAAAACTGGTACTACCGGTGTTCCCCACTCACTAAACTCTATAGGAGCAATGCGTTTGTTGTCCAAGAGTCTATTTATTTCTGATTCCACTTTTGATTTTAATGCAAATGGCACACTTCTTGCTGGTAAGAATTTGGGTTTAGTATTTGGTTTTAATTTTAATGTTATATGAGCCTTTTTAAAATCACCCCAACCCGGATCAAACACAATAGGAAAATCTTTTTTTATATTTTCTATATACTGTTCCTTAGTTGTACAAGTAAAACACCTATTTACTTGTTGTCTCAATTCAAATGGCCATAATTTTAATTCCACTAACCAATCTTTTCCCACAACTCTTGGTGATCCATCCGGTACTACTACTAAAGTTAACTGATCTTTGTTCACTTTATCATAACTAACATGCAGATTTTTTAAAAGCCCAATTGGTTTTGAAGTTGATTGATTAAAATTTATCATGACTAAATTTGATTGAATCATTTCCAAGATTTTGAAATATTTTATTTTATCACTTTCATTGATTGTTGTTACATCTGACCCTGTATCCACTTCAAAATCAATTGGTATTCCTTCAATTTCTAATTTTATAAACATAGATGGTACTTTTCTTAAAGACTTACATTCAATAATCAACACCTGGTGTTGGGGACCAGAAAGGGAGATAAATTACGACTCCAACTCCAGTAAAACGTGGTATAGTATATTGTAAAAAATTACAGAATAAAATATTATGTATCGACATAAGTATTGCTTGGACGCTTGTGGTCCGCGACCGTAGTGCCGCTGCAATCGGCCGTATCCCCACCTATCCGCTCGTTAAGAAGCTCGCTGCGTGAACATCCTCCCGGCCCTGGAAGCCTGCGGGTTTCAGCGGTACCGTCTGGTTGATCAGCCGTTTCGATGGGTAGAGGACAAATCTTGGAGAATGACCGGTGAAGCTCTCCAGAGGCTGTTCGAATTCTCGCAACTCGTGAAACTCCATCTCTTCCCACGTAGACTTGGTCGACTCGCCCGAGGCGCCATTTCAACGGAGGCGCTTGGTCGTCCTTGATAAGAACAAGCCTGCCGAGAGTGATGTCAGACTTGTTGACCTTCCACTTTGTTCTTGTCTGCAGCTCGCTGACATATTCCTTCGACCACCGCTGCCAAAAATGCTGTCGCATTTGCTCGATCCGGTCATAACGGGGTAGACGATCCGTGACAGCATCGCTCAAATCGTGGGGAGCCGGTCCTGTGAGTGGACGCCCGATCAAGAAGTGTCCAGGTGTCAGTGCTTGTAAGTCGTTGGCATCTGTCGAAAGAGGAGTTAGCAGACGGGAGTTCAGGACAGCCTCAATTTGTATCAATACTGTGTTAAATTCTTCAAATGTAAGATTTGAGTTCCCTACCACACGTCTCAAATGGTACTTACAAGACCTCACTCCTGCCTCCCATAAGCCACCAAAATGAGGAGAATATGGGGGAATAAATTGGAATGAAATATTATTTAAAGCGACCTTTTCAACAATAGCCGACGAGTGCTTCGTTAGAAAATCACCTAGCTCGTTAGCTGCGCCGACATAATTTTTCCCATTATCCGAATATATCTCGGCTGGCTTACCCCTTCGTGAGATAAACCTTTTAAGGCAGAGGAGATAACTCTCAGTGGATAAAGTTGTGACCAGCTCAAGATGCATGGCTCGAGTGGCAAAGCAAGTAAATATACATATATAAGCCTTCACTAAACGCGAGCCTCTCCCTTGACGGTTCAAGACATATACTGGACCACAGTAATCGGTACCGGTACGTAAAAATGGGAAACCCGGCAACAGCCGTTCGGATGGGAGGTTGCCCATGATTGGGCTGAACGTTTTCCCATTCAACCTAACGCATTTTATGCATTTATGAACGATAGAACGCGCTAAATTTCGACCACCAAGTGGCCACCACTCTTCGCGAATAGTTGCGAGTAGTAACTGGGGACCAGCATGGCATAAAAAATCATGTTTATATTGAAATAAAAGAACAGTGAACATGTGTTTACTACAGAGCAGAATAGGATGTTTCTTATCGTAAGAGAACTCATTACAGTTACTTAATCTCCCTCCCACTCTTATTAATGAATCTTTACTAAAGAATAAATTAAGTCCTGACATATTTCGTGAATATTTAATATTTAATGATTTATTTAACAATGAATTGTATTCCTTTGAAAACGAATCGATTTGAGACAACCGAGCTAGTAAACAAGTTGACCTACTTAGTTCATCTAATAATAACGGGCCGTGTTTGCGTTCGGTTTTAAAACGAATATTATGGATGAAACGCAACACGTAAGCTGCTGATCGAATCATTCGTAAAAAAGATGAAAAACGCTCAAAGGGAAATACATTATTTGAAGAATCAGAAGCAACAATGTGCGATCTGAGTTCAGGTAAAACGGATAATGGCACATCTGAATTACATCTATTGTAATTAGCGTCGAGAATGAACCTTGTCCGGACCACCATAAATCGTTGTGAATAAGATCCGGTAGGTTCACTCCGCCCGACAACATATCAGCGGGGTTACATACGCCTTGTACGTGTGACCACACGCAACCCGTACTTAGGTCATTAATTTCAACTATTCTGTTTTGCACAAATGTCTTCAGTTAAGTCGGATGAGTATGCAACCACCCCAAAACAATCGTTAAATCAGTCCAAAATAAAATCTTATCGAACTTTAAATTAATTAAATCAACTATCTTTTTATAAAGACGCGCACCTACTAATGCACCACACAATTCGAGGCGCGGGATGCTAACCGGTTTTAAAGGGGCAACCTTACTTTTTGCACACAATAATCGAACGGTGACCACGTTCGATTGTTTACAAACGCTGCGTATGTAAACACAAGCCCCGTAAGCATCTTGTGAGGCGTCCGTGAAAATATGTAATTGTAATTGGTTTGCATACTGGGTGATAACATGACGCGGAACGCGTACGTCACGTAAATGTTGTAAAGACGTTAAAATTCTATTGAATGAACACAGCAAGTCATCAGGTACGGGTTCATCCCGTCCGACTTTACGAAGCCAAAGTTTTTGCATAAGTATTTTCGTAATAATAATAGTAGGAGCTAATAACCCTAGCGGGTCATAGACCTGTGATATAATAGAAAGTACCTTTCGTTTAGTAATTCGCAAAACATCCATTTCAATATTTAAATTACTATTAAAATGCAGTTCGTCAGTGTTGTTACACCAACCCAAACCGAGTGTTTTACATTGTGTTGTCTTATCGAGGGATAACGACTTTGTAAAACTGTCTGAACGATTTATATCAAAATTGAATGCCCATTTGCGCAATGGAAAGCAACCAGAATTTAAAATGTTTCTAATACTTTCACACAATAATAATAACTTTTCTTTATTATTATGAGAAAAGATTAAATCATCCACGTAAAACGAATTTAGTATTAAATAAGAAGCTTGTTCATCAGCGCAGTCTAAGGCTAGTTGCCGTAAACACCTCATGGCGAGGTACGGCGCCGACGCAATACCGTATGTTATAGTGTTTAACTGATATATACCTAACGAATCGTGTTTATTTTCTCGCCAGACGATCTGTTGTAGGTGACGTTGATCGGGATGTATAAGTACCTGGCGGTACATTTTTTCTATGTCTGCGCATGCGACAAATGCGAACTGCCGAAAGCGTAGAAGAATACCGATCAAGTCATTCAACAACGGCGGGCCAATTAATTGTAAATCATTTAATGATTTTTTTGAACTTGTCATTGCACTTGCGTCGAATACGACCCTTAACTTGGTAGTCGTACTTTCCCGCTGTACACAATGATGTGGTAAAAAATAACACGGCGATGTAATTTTATCAATGCGTGTCATGTGTCCTAACGTTAGGTATTCATTTAAAAAGTCGGCATACATACGTTTCAACTCGGGCGAACGATCCAGCCTTCTTTCTAAAGACAAGAATCTATTTTTCGCGGACTCATAGGAGTCGCCAAGTGAGTTAGCTGAATCGCGTAATGGCATTCGTACCATAAACCGACCATCACAATCGCGGATGGTGGTGGAAGTAAAAAGTTCCTCACAAACCTTGTCCTCCTCGGTAAGAATGTTTAATTTGCTGTTGTCAACTTCCTCTAATTCCCAAAATCGTTTTAATTCGTCATCTAGTGAGGTTGACAACGCTTTGCAAATCATATTACTAGAATAGGACATATTCGTAGACTGTTTAATAACAGATAACGCACCCGAAATAATCCAGCCTAAATGGGTATTTTGTAAATAAGATCCTTTGGACAAACGTATCCAACCTTCCTGTAACAAACTCCAAAATATGTCAGCACCAATCAGAATGTCAATGTCTGAAGGTACGTGATACCCTGGATCCGCAAGTGTAATGTTTTGTGGGATTTGTAACGAGTGAACGTTAATAAATGTATTCGGTAAACTAAAAGTAATCTTAGGTAAAACGGAACAATTTTAATGTGTACTAAAATTACTAATCCTCGAACGCATGAGTAGGTTACAAGATTGCTCTGATCGCAGAACACTGTTTCCTATTCCAGTGATGGTAAGAGTGAACTGTATTGTTGACAAACTTAATTTTTTACATAATGACTCTGTAATAAAACATCGTTGGCTGCCACTATCGAGAAGTGCACGCGCAACTATATTAATGTTATTATTAAAGACTTCAACGAGTGCAGTCGACAGCAAAACCGGTTCTAACATAATAGATCGCACGGCTTGCTTCGAGTGATACGAGTGTGTGAGTAACGGAGATGCATCGTTCAAGCTCATGTGCGCGTCAGTGTGCGTGAGCGCAGAATTTGAACTAATTGAATTGCAACTTAAATTATTGTCTATGTGAATGAGACTGTTATGTTTCTGTGTACATTGCCTACATGGCCCGTATTGACATTCTTCTAAAGAATGACTCGAACGTAAGCAATTAACACAAATATTTTTATCTGAAACGAATTTTAACCTATCTTGCACGGACAGATTCAGAAAACTAATACACGAATATAACGCGTGATTAGAATCGCACATAATGCACTTAACGGTGCGCGATTGGTTCGCTGTACGAGTAGGTGTACCTGTGCGAGACGGTTGTTTGGTTGAAGTGAAAGAACGTATTTTTTGGGTAGCTTTAGGTATACTTACAGTAGGCTTTTTTAAAGATTCATTAACTTGTTGGTGACCTTGAGCTTGTATCATTTCTAGAACATTCGAACGGTCTTTTAGAAATTCTAAGAAGTCATTTAAGGTCGGTTTTAAGGAACCTTTACACAACAAACTTATCCTGTTTTCCCACCCCTGAGCAGTAATTGAGTCTAATTTGGAAACCATCAAGTAAATAATTAATGTATCCCAACTTTGAGTGGGCTCACCCATGATCTTTAACGCTCTCAAGTTTTTTAATATCGAGTCAATTAGCTGCCGTAGTTGACGAGGTGACTCTTTTATCATCGATTTAATACAAAGCAAGGACTTAATGTGGTTATTAATCAATAACCTACTGTTATCAAATCGGTTAATTAATAAATCCCAAGCTATCAGATAGTTATCTGAACTAAATTCTAACGATTTTATAACTTCTAAAGCACTACCTTTCAATGAAGAACGTAAATAATGAAATTTTTCTATTGGAGTTATTTCATTAGCATTATGAATTAGCGACATAAAAGTATCCCGATACTCTAACCAGTTTTCAAATGACCCGTCAAAGGAAGGCAACGCGATAATGGGCAATTTTATATCGCCATTTTTGTTGTGAGAACACTTGGTAGGCACATGTAGCACTACCTCGTGTCTATTGCAAATGCACTTGGCCGTCGCCATTATTGTGTAATATTGAGATTCAATCGACTCCCTGATCTCTAACTGTTTCACTAATTCTGAATCACTTGAAATAATGTTTTCTATTTTAAGCTGTAAATCCTGAAAATCTTTAAATATTTGCTCAGCGTTAACCACGCGCAACTTTAGCTCAACAATTTGTTGCTCACCCACTGAAGATTTATCTAATGACGAAATATACTTCCCGAAGAGTAAGCCTACCACGCAAATTACCTCGAGTTTTGACTAGGTCGCGCAACTCGAGATTATCACTGGCTAACGAAACACTAGGGGGCTTTGGCTTTAATTGGCCTAATTCATCGGAACTCATTTTGGTGGCAACGGAAAACAAATAGGAACAGGTACTTACAAGGATCACTGAGAACGAAGCAGCCAGCGGCGCACACTGTAACGTAATTAACACGGTATTAATAAAACTGAAAACGTGTCTGTTATCCTCCCGTGCCAACCTCTTAGACGTGGGGAATCTTCTGATCCGACTTCCGGCTCCGAAGGTCCAATGTTGGGGACCAGAAAGGGAGATAAATTACGACTCCAACTCCAGTAAAACGTGGTATAGTCATAACACATATACGACATAAGTATTGCTTGGACGCTTGTGGTCCGCGACCGTAGTGCCGCTGCGATCGGCCGTATCCCCACCTATCCGCTCGTTAAGAAGCTCGCTGCGTGAACACCTGGTATGGATCATCCTCTATATAGGTTTCTGTAGGAATCTCATCTGTTTGTACATCACTAGCTGATTGCATAGTTACCGTTTTCACACATGCATTTTTCCTCATACAAGCCCTAAAAATATGTCCTTGCCGACCACATTCACTACAGAATTTATTCTTTAGTGTACACTGATCCCGATTATGACCAGCTTTTCCACAGCAGAAACAAGCAGTTGGTCGTCTCATTCCTGGTTGCTGAAAAGTTTTCCTTGCAGTTGTTCCTCTAGCCTGCTTTGGTCCTCTATTGTTCTGAGTTTTCAATATAAACATTTCCGCAGTCATCGGTTTTTCTTTATATGCTAATTTGAAAGCCATTTCTGCTGTCTCAGCTACTGCCGATAATTCCTTTAGTGATTTATCTGCTTGTTTTAATAACTCATACCTTATCGTCTCACTAAGTACTCAGTTCAACAATCTCTCTTTCAAATGTTCATCCACCTGTTTATATTGACAATCCTTTGTCACTTTACGTAACGCCAACAAATATTCTTTGATTGTTTCATTTTCATTTTGGTTTCTTGGCCCTGTACATTGCCACATTTGTTTTAGGATGATAAAATCTTCTAGTTTTTCACATAAAACCTTGTATGTTATGTCTAATGGTGTTCGGGGTGAGCATAATCCCGATAAGTTTTCGTATACACTGCCACTTAATTTTGTTAATAACAGGGGCCCTTTCTTTTCTTCTGGAATATCATGTAGCAACATATAACAGTTTAATTGTTCGACATAACTATGTAACTCCTGGGTTCAAACTAGTCGGTATTTCTAATTCCTGTACTAAACCCAACAACAATTCTTTTGGTATCTCTTGTATCCAAGCCGTTTTTCCACTTTTTATTTTATCTTTTAGACTTTCCATTAATAGGTTATGATTTTATTGTTGACAGTTTTTTTTTTCTTTATTTTTACGTAAGCGTTTCGTTTCTCCTTCCTTTCCCTGTCAAGCAGTAGCGCCACCGAGTGGCAATTTTGGTAGTTTAGTTATAAATTAACATAACCTCCAAATCAGACCGAACCAAACATTTTTACTGATAATGTTTATAATCTTGCACGCTGGTTCGTAATTCTCGTCGCCACTGTTAGATAGTCACTGAAGTTATAATAAAAGTCCATGATATTCATTAAACCACTTCTTTTTATTTTTTTATTTGGAGCACACAAATAACCTTGTTCACTATACAAAACGTCACAAGTAAGAGCGCGAGCAACCCAGTGCGTTTTGTTACCACACCTTCGATGCGGCGAAATTCCGAATGCCGATGCCGGAACTCCACCATGGGATCTGGAGGCGAGAGCCCTTGCAAATGGCGCAAGGAGGCGTGGGAGCTGGGACGGAATCCTGAGTCTCGAGAAATCGAGGCAAAGAAATCCCAGTTCCGCCAGGCCATCCTGGTGGAGTGGAAGGAATGACTTGGGCAACCAAACGCAGGGCACGCCGTTATAGAGGCGGTAAGACCCGTCATGGAGGATTGGCTCGAGAGGCGACACGGAAGCCTCTCGTACTGACTGACGCAGGTGATCTCCGGCAAGGGGAGCTTCGGGGATCACCTCACCACGTCTTGAGTGCCACCACTGCGACGCGAACGAGGACTCGGGGCTGCACACGCTGGTACAATGCCCAGCGTGGGAGGTGCCGAGGCGTGACCCCTCTCGCTCGGCAGCATGAAAAAAGGTACCTACCAAACGAAGCTACTACTAGGGTAAAATGGTGAAAAACGCCCTTTCAGCAAATACTTGTCGTTTATAGCACACTGAACTAGCTAATGAAGTAGTTAGAACGCCAATCGGTAGATGGCAGTTGTACTCATATTTGCTGAGGCGAGCAGCTGCGCTTCGTTTGTTGACACAAAAAACAATCTAAATCTTTTAAAAAACTGTTTGAATTGTGACACGAGTTACGTGGGTGAGTATTATTATGTGTTTTTTAACTTATTTAAGTAATATTTTTCAATTAGTGTTAACGATTATACTTTTTATCAGGAAGATAACCTTCATAATATTACTGGAATGTAAGTACTTTGAACTGGGCGTTGTGTTGCTAGGTGCCAGGGGCATATTTGCCTTTGTTTTGTGAAATACGCCCTGATTTTACAGGTGAAATATGCCCCAATTTTTAATGACCATTACATTATTTTTTATAGATTAATTATGGCTAAGCCCTACACAAGAATGACATGCAGAGCATCGTGGACAGCTGAAGCTTTGGATGAGGCGATGTCAAAGGTTAGAAGCAAAGTATTGGGAATTAACCAAGCCAGCAGGGAGTATGGCATTCCTAGTCGGACCCTTAGAAGACACCTTACATCTGGCAAAGGTAAAGGCCCACTTGGTAGATATCCGGAACTAGGGACTGAGTATGAAAAAAAACTTGTTAAACATATTCAAGCTCTTGAAAAAGTTGGTTTTCCCCCTAAAAATATGACGTCCAGAGATTGGCTTACACTTTCGCAAACAAAAAGGAAATTAGACCACAGATTTTCAGAAGAGAGGCAAAAAGCTGGTGATGACTGGTTCTATGCCTTTATGCGCCGTAATAAAGAAATAGTATTGCGTAAGTCTGAGGGTTTATCTTTAGCCCGTGCACAAGGAGTGAACCGCAAAGATGTGGAGTAATACTAGTAATACTGTTAAAAACATCTTAATAGAAAACGACTTGATGGATAAGCCAGGTAGTATCTACAATGTCGATGAAACTGGAATCCAGGTCAATAATAAACCTGGTAAAGTATTAGCCACCAAAGGAGCTAAAGAAGTTTATACTTTAACAAGTACGGAAAAGGGTGAAAACATCAGTATTATTGCATGTTGCAATGCAGAAGGGCAGTTTTTACTTCCAGTTCTAAATATTTAAAGGGTTAAACTGGTTCTGAAAACCAGAGTTTTCAGAAGGGTTACCACCCGTGTCTGACATATATATGAATCAGAAATCGTCATATATTAATAGCGAATTATTCTTTAAATGGTTTACGGAGCATTTTTTACCAAAGAAAGACACAGGAAAAGCTTTGTTGCTTTTGGATGGTCATGGTTCACACAGCAAGAGTGACGTCACGGACGTTGAGTACAACTAAGTACCTCTGCGTGTTTACAAGTTTAAAAAAAGTTAACGAGTGAAAATTGAATCAACATACATACTAATTCCCGGTTCCTATATTTAACGAATCGTCATAGTACATCAGCTACGAATCGTTTTTCTCATACCAATAACGAGTCGTTTAAGGTGTTCCACAATGTATTGGTATCGCCTACGAGCAACGAACATCGGCTCGTAATCGCTTTACCGACGGTCCTCTTCGTTTCGTTTTTACAAAATGGAAGTGACGTGTTATATAAAAACATGTTTTTTTAATTTTAATCAATATATAATAAAAATTACTACAATTCAATTAAATTGTTTGAAAACCTTTTATTTCTATCATGACGATTGATATAATATAATAAAATTACATTTTTGCTATTTTTGTTACTACATTCACCGAACACCTAATAATGCTCTACAGTTACGAAACGCACGATGGTTGACTTGACAATGACAAGATGAGTCACGCGCGTGGTGTTTATGTTATGGTTTGATCTGAACAACGCGTCTATTCTATACTATTCTCTTTTCGGTCGGTGATCTGAATTGTTTGAAAGATACATTTATATTTCCCACTAGATTTTAGATTTATTTCTGTACTTAAATCAGTTCAGTTCTGTTTCCTGTTCGTTTTTAATATGAACACTACACCAATAAGTAATATATGTATATACTTGCAAATTATTACGAGATGAGTATGTTTTGGTTGATAAAATCTAATACTAAGATTATTTTATATTTTCAGAACAGCAAAAAGCCGTGATGAGGTGAACTGGCTCATCGAGCTAATTCAGCTTAATTCTGTCATCATTAGCAAAACAACAAATGCGGCCACTAACAAGCAAAAAGAGGACGCCTGGGCTGCCGTCACCAGCAAATTTAATTCGAAATGTTTAGGATTCCCAAGGGGAACCCCACAGTTAAAATTAAAATGGGACAAAATAAAAAAAGCGGCCCGCAAACGTACACAGGCAATAAGATTAAATAATCTGAAGGTATGTAATGCATGCAAATAAAGCAAAATGAACTTCACTTTCGTTTATTCTATATGTATTCTAGGTATATGCTTACATATTTACTTATCATCATTTTATTTTTTAGACTGGTGGTGGTAAGGCAGACTTCATTCCTCCAGATGAAGTGCTCGAGCAAGTGGCTGGCCTTTTAGGCGCCACCTGCACTGGATTTGAGGTGCCTTTCGGTGGTGATGGAATAAAAGGTATGCACTATTGCACATATTATCCAGTCAATTTTCTATTGCAATGTAAAGGACTTTACAAAGTTGGTAAAAGTTTAATGTGAAAACCGCCACATGCATTATATGCCATATGCACATATGAATTAGGTACCTAATTTAATTGTAACTTGTTTTTATCTTGATATTATATATTTCAGCTTCAAAGAGAAAACGATCAGACTCGGAAACTGAAGAAACTGTTGAGAATGGCGCACTACCCCCAACTGTGTCGCAGTGTGATTCTCCAGTAGGTGTATGTGATGCACCCTCAACAGTGGTGGGTTGTGCCACGCCACCATCTTCAAGTAGTGCTTCCACAGGAGCAACATTTTTGTATGGCATGCCAACCATGTCTAGAAGTCTTCGAAACAAAGGTATAATTTTTCATGCAATTGTGTAACTATTCATCCATTTATAGGGGCTTAGCCCGGTTGTAGAAATAATAACCAGAAGGTGTAGGTAGCGATAGAAAAGGTTTAATAGCACAAGTACACAAGCAAGTCAGTTACAATAGTCACAGTAGAAATAAACAGTTCACAAGTAGGAAGAAGAAGTCGTACGAAGAACAGACAGTTAATAGAAAAACAGATAGAAACAAATTAGATTACTTAGCACAAACTACGCACACGACAAGGGCTAAAGCGGCAGCGACAGGTTTAGCAAGCGACACGGGTATCGAGCGTGAGAGGTCGCAGCATACTGAGCTCGCTAAGTTAACGACTGGCGCACGCGCAGCGCGGTGCGCCGGCCGCTTTGGACGGCAGCGGAGCCCGCGAATCTATCTAATATAAACTCGGCGTTCCCCGTCTGTCCGTGTGTTGATAGATTATTATTATAGATAAATAAATTATATACGAAATAAGTAGAAGGATGTAAGTGTAACTGGTATTGGTGTGTCGACAGATATATACTTATATTGTATAGTAAAGGTGTGCTGAATTGATATTGTGCGTGAATGTACATGTGTGTGTAAATATGTTGAGTAGATACGCTACATCACTCCCCCCCAGAGACCGTCCCTACGGGCGATAGAAATCCGGAAATCGGACTCTGCGACCAGATCGCGTTGATCTATCGGGTATCGGACCTGGTACATTTTGTTGCAATGGGAGCGGGTCCGATAAGTTCGAAAGTGGGGAATTAGGCGCGGTAGTGGGGCTGGTACTGGGCGAAGGGTCAACCAGTAGGTAGGCAGGTTTTAGGCGGTCTACGGTTACTGTGACGCTTTTTCCTTTCACCAGTATTTTAAAAGTTTTGTCCCCTCTCTCGAGCACAGGGTAAGGGCCAGTATAAGGTGGCTGTAACGAACCCCTTATGGTGTCATCCCTCAGAAATATGTGACTCGAGGACGATAAGTCTTTGTAAACAAAGATGTTTTGGTTGCCGTGGCGAGCGGCTGATGTGGGGCGAAGCTTAGCGGTTATGTTTCTTAGGCGCGAGGTAAAATCTGATAAGTCTGTTGTACCAGGAGTAGGCGTCGAAAAGAACTCACCAGGCAGACGTAATGGTTCACCATAAACGAGTTCAGCTGATGAACTGTTGAAGTCCTCTTTGAACGAGGCTCTTATGCCCAGTAGGACCAAGGGCAAGCTCTCTGCCCAACTGCAGTCTGCGTGGCACATCAGAGCCGCTTTAAGTTGATGGTGCATCCGTTCCACAAGTCCGTTGCAGGCTGGCCTATACGCGGTTGTGTGGCGATGTTTAAATCCGATCACTTTTCCTAAGTACTGGAAAAGTGTGGATTCAAACTACCGACCGCGGTCAGTTACGATATCCGTTGGACATCCAAACCTGAATATCCACGATATCAACGCCTTCCCAACTGTTTCGGCTGTTATGCCAGTCATCGGTGTGACTTCCGGCCAACGGGTGAAACGGTCCACCAACGTGAGGCAGTAGCGGTAACTCTGGGATACGGGTAAAAGGCCCACGATGTCCGCGTGAATGAACGCGAAGCGAGCGCGAGGCAAGTCGAACGTGCCCAATGGTGCTGACACATGACGGTTTACCTTAGCGCGTTGGCACTCAAGACACTTTCGTGACCACTCCCGACAATCCTTGCGTAAGCCAGGCCAGACAAATCGCTCGGCAACCAACTTGGTGGCGGCCTTAGCGCCTGGGTGGCTCAGACTATGGAGGTTGTCAAAGATCTTTTTCCTGAATGGTTTGGTGATGAAAGGTCTTGGTTTAGGTGTGCTCGTGTCGCAGTATAATGACACTTTCATGTCGGGGAGCTTGAGCGTTTGTAGGCGGAGAGAAAATTCTCCATCTACAAATTTAAGTAACTCCTCGTCAGCAGCCTGTGATGCTGCGAGTTGGTCTAGGTCTACTGGTGTGTGCAGTTCGTTGACCCGCGACAATGTATCGGCGACGACATTGTCTTTCTCTGAAATATGTCGGATATCAGTGGTGAACTGCGATATGTAGTCCAAGTGTCGGAACTGACGTGGCGAACAGTTGACCTTGCGTTCGTGGAAGGCGAAAGTGATAGGCTTGTGATCGGTAAACACAGTGAAGTGTCTAGCCTCCAACATATGCCGAAAGTGCCTTATGTTCTCGTATATGGCCAAGAGTTCGCAGTCATAGGGCGAGTATTTTTGCCGGGAAGGGCTTAATTTCCGCGAGAAAAACGCGAGTGGTTGCCATCTCCCATCTTTGAGTTGTTGTAAAACTCCTCCCATTACCAAGTCCGACGCGTCTGTTACCAGTGCAAGTTTTGCGTGGCAGTCTGGATGTGCCAGCAGTGCGGCGTTCGCAAGACTCGTCTTGCACTGGTTAAAAGCGGCGAGTGTATTGCCTGAAATGTCAACGGGGTGTGAACCCTTGACTGATCCGGCCAGTAAGGGGTTTAGGGGGGCTTGAACTTGCGCAGCGTTCGGTATGAACCTACGGTAAAAGTTAAGCATACCCAAAAAACGTCTCAATTGCGTGACTGTTTGTGGGACCGGGAAGTCGCTTATGGCCTGAACCTTGGACATGAGAGGCTTTGTTCCAGCTTCAGAGATCTGATACCCTAAAAAGGTTACCTCAGAAGCTCCAAAGATGCACTTCGAGGTGTTGATGAGGACACCGTAATCCTTCATGCGCTGGAAGAGCTGCTGGAGGTGGCACTCGTGAGCAGAAGGCGATTCAGAGAATACGCAGAAATCGTCAAGGTAACAATGGACGAAGTCGAGCCCCCTCGTCATCTCATCAACGAACCTCTGGAATGTTTGCCCTGCATTGCGGAGGCCAAAATTCATGAAGCCGAATTCATACATCCCGAAGGGCGTTGTGATCGCAGTCTTCTGGATGTCAGGCTCGTGGACCTTGATCTGGTTGTAAGCCTTAACCAGGTCTATGGTGCTAAAGACTTTGCAACCAGCCATACTATGGGCAAAGTCCTGAATGTGCCTAATAGGGTAGCGGTCCGGTATAGTCCGCGCGTTGAGCATCCTATAGTCGCCACACGGTCTCCAGCCGTTGTCCCGTTTCGGCACCAGGTGCAGGGGTGACGCCCAGGAACTCTCGGAAGGACGAACTGTTCCGTTAGCCAGCATGAGGTTGAACTCTTGTCTGGCTATTTTCAATTTATCTGGGGCGAGTCTGCGGGGTGTACAGTAAATAGGAGGGCCGGGCGTGGTGCCAGAAGGGCGAGGGATTTCAGGAAACTTACCGAGCAGCTCGTGGTACCTTGTGTCGCCGGATACAACCTTCACTGAACAAATAGTAGTTTTGGCTATACTAGCACTAGTACATAATGTCGTAGTGTTGTCAATCAAACGTTGAATGCGACAGTCAACTATTAGATTATAATGACAAAGAAAATCTACGCCAATAATCGGTTTCGTTACATTCGCTACTGTAAAACGCCAAGGGAAGTTACGTCTTAGACCTAAGTTTAAATTCAGTTCAATATAACCGTAAGTGTCTATATTGGTACCGTTGGCTGCACACAATTGGAAGTCGGTCCTGGGACGTCGCTCACGAAGTGCAGCATGTGGGAAAACGCACAGGTAACTCCCGGTATCCACCAGGAATTGCGTCTGTGTGCTGTGGTCGGAGACGAAAAGGCGACCTGTAGCAGCTGGGTAATCATCGGCCGCCATTAGTGATTGCCCGTGGCTTTTCCCGCCTTGTGGAAGTCGCAAGGCTTGATACACTGATGAGCTCGACATCCAAACCTGTAGTGGTAAATGCAAATCGGGTGCTTTTGGTAGCTCGAGTTGGACCTGGATCTGGTTCGTGAAGGCGTCCGTCGTCGTTGGGACCTAGACCGGTCATGCGGCCGGTTCTGGACGCGAGATTGTTCGTCGATCTTCAGTGCGAGCCGTTCCACCATCATCCTCAGCTCAGCAATCTCGCTTGATGTGCTGCTGCCCGCTGCAGAAGTAGATGCCGCCACCACAGGTGGCGCTGTTAACTCCTGAATGCGGTCCGCAAGATCTGCCAGCTGTTCCAGGGAATGCGTAGGCTGGGACGCCAGCACAGTTTGGATGCCGATAGGCAGCTGGTTGCTCCAAATCTGCCTGACTATATCCTCGGCCGCCGACGATCCGGCTAAATCCTGAAGGTGCCGTAGAAACTGGGACGGTTTCCTGTCCCCCAGTGTCTCTTGGGTGAGCAACTGCTTCACCTTCATCTCCTGTGAGGCTGACAGGCGGCGAAGAAGTTCGGTCTTGAGTTTCTCATATCGGTATTTGAGCGGAGGATTCAATATGACGTCCTTCACTGTCTTCGCGTGCTGTATACCCAGGTTGGTGGTGACGGTGCTATACTTTAGGGCATCGTCAGTAATACCGTGTGTCTCGAATTGGCTTTCCAAAAGTGCGAACCATAGCTCCGGGTCCTCGGCTGAGAATTTAGCCACTTTGACTGTTGATTTCCGTCGGTTGTGGGGTGACGTATCGTGAGGTACTGTTGAAACGCGCTTTTTTCGCGGTGCTCGTGTGGTTACATTCTGCCTTGCTGAACCGGCGGTTCTCACAGAGCAACTGCTGCTGCTATCACTCATTGTGATGATCACGTCGGGGTCACCAGTTATAGGCGCTTAGCCCGGTTGTAGAAATAATAACCAGAAGGTGTAGGTAGCGATAGAAAAGGTTTAATAGCACAAGTACACAAGCAAGTCAGTTACAATAGTCACAGTAGAAATAAACAGTTCACAAGTAGGAAGAAGAAGTCGTTCGAAGAACAGACAGTTAATAGAAAAACAGATAGAAACAAATTAGATTACTTAGCACAAACTACGCATACGACAAGGGCTGAAGCGGCAGCGACAGGTTTAGCAAGCGACACGGGTATCGAGCGTGAGAGGTCGCAGCACACTGAGCTCGCTAAGTTAACGACTGGCGCACGCGCAGCGCGGTGCGCCGGCTGCTTTGGACGGCAGCGGAGCCCACGAGTCTATCTAATATAAACTCGGCGTTCCCCGTCTGTCCGTGTGTTGATAGATTATTATTATAGATAAATAAATTATATACGAAATAAGTAGAAGGATGTAAGTGTAACTGGTATTGGTGTGTCGACAGATATATATACTTATATTGTATAGTAAAGGTGTGCTGAATTGATATTGTGCGTGAATGTATATGTGTGTGTAAATATGTTGAGTAGATACGCTACATCAATTCAAATTAAAGGTCGAGGCTCTTGTCTTTGGAGAATGCATCATTCCTCCCAGTTTTTGGCTAATTGCATCACTTACAACTTACTTAAATTCTAAAGCAACTGCAACACTGTGATTGATGTTGTGTTGACACTGTGTTGTAACTAGCTCTCATAGATTGCTGATGATAACACACTGGTAGTTGATTGGCAACAGATTTTCAGTTTTGTATAAACTCATGTAATATATTATTTGTTTACAGTGTAACAATAAAATACTGTTAGAGGTGTAATTGTAGTTAGCGCCATCTGTGGACACAGTCGCACAGTCGCAACTTCTGTGCTTTGCAACAGTTATGCATCGATGTGGCTGACTTTAGTCTAGTTTCGGCAAATCCCCGTCAGATGGCGTGAGTGTGCCCATTATGCGTTGTGCCCATTATTTATTTGTCAATTCATTCTCATAGAAGTTTCGAGTTAGGTATCTGCGTAGGAACTATTCTAGCAAGATCCAGAATTAATTGAATATATAAGGATGTTCGCTGTGACCCTAAGATTCATTGTTATTTTGTTGTTTGAGAAGTCACTAAGAGTATCCCTATTATTATCGTGTATATTTAATTATCTTGACGCTCGAAAAGTGAGGTTGGCTTTTGTGTTTGTGACCAGATTTGATCTGGTAAGTCATTTTATTCCATTGCTGTCAGTATATTCGCATAATGGGGATGTGTTATTGATAAAAGTTGTATATCTTCATCACAGGGTCGTTAGGTCTTAGAGAGAACCTGTAAAAACAAGTCAGACAGCAGTGACTCTGAGATTGTCAGTAGCTGAGGCCTGGATAAG
The DNA here is from genome assembly GCA_946251805.1 of Cybosia mesomella. NCBI lineage: Eukaryota > Metazoa > Arthropoda > Insecta > Lepidoptera > Erebidae > Cybosia > Cybosia mesomella. Next base: position 13,732,940 of record OX276411.1, read on the forward strand.
TAGATATTGGAAACGGAGATCTCAAGTGAAGCTCCGGGATCTGTTCTGCCGGTGCACAACCACTGGGGGCCCGCGGATACTCGGGATCAATAAGGTCAAACTATCTCTTATTGTAATTGTGATTTCATTGCATTACTGCTGACCGGCGCTAGGCGTGTATAATATTACTGAGCTGTGCCACTCTTGACTGGCATCTGGTGAGAATCACCTCTGTGTACTGAAGTGATTACATATCTACATAGGAGTGTACCTGTACCTGTGTTATGTTGTATCCTGCTGTGTAACTTATTCTATATATATATGTCTGTGTGCTGTAACCTGAAACTTCTACTCTGAACCTAACTTATATCTGTACTCCTAATTTTCTGTGTAACTCTCTACTGTATATCTGTCTATATCTTTCTCTTTTACTCTTCATACTGTACACTGCTGATATCACTGAGGCTATTACTAATTGTAAGTTTCATCTCTATGCTGACGATATTCAGCTACACTTGTTTTCTCTCCTGCTGATAGTTGGGCAACTGTAAACCGAGTTAATGAAGATTTAAGCAACATTGCAAGCTGGGCGCGTAAGAACTCCTTGGCTTTGAACCCAGAAAAATCCAAGTTCATCATTATGGGTACCAGGCAAATGATAGAAAAGATAGTTGAGTATCCAGTGAATGTGGGGATAGATAGTTGCACTATTACAAGCTGTCCAGAACTGCTTCTTTAGATTGAAGCTACTATACATTATTAGCCCATATATTAGTGTAGATATCAGGTTACTCTTATGCGAATCATTAATTATGAAATAATAAATATAATAATAATCATTTAGGTATTACCATGGCACACACCAATGACTTTTCGACGCTTTTCGAAGTTATGTGTGTATTTATCGCAGGTTTATAAGCGCCCGATTAATGGCAATAGGCTCGCCACCTATTACATTGGGACCTAAAACATAAACTGGCGAAACGTGGGTGCTAGCACCTCTGCCTACCCCTTCGGGGATATAGGCGTGAGTTTATGTTATGTTATGTTATGTTAATTTTGTCAAGATTAAACTATGCTGACACTGTGTATGGGAGCTGCCTTCTTAAAAGGATAGAGCGACTCATACAACGAGTGCAGAATGCCTGGGCACGCTTCTGTTTCACTATTTCACCGCGTACACTCATTACACCATTTCTGAATGAGGGCAACATATTGAAAATGTCGGAGCGGCGGGAACTACACCTTGCTAGCTTGCTGTTTGGTGTGGTGTTAATACATAAACCCCAATACCTCTATGGTGGGCTGTCCTGGTCGAAGGACTTAAACAGTTACAGAACTAGAGGTTCAGCTTACCTCATGCTAACACCGAGCCATAAAACCACTGCATATTGGGGTAGTTTCAAATTCGCTGCGAGCCGCATCTGGAACGATCTGCCACCACCATTTTTACCACCACCACTTTGCTCTGAAATCTGTAAATGCCTTTAGATACAGATACAAACTATTTTTGTTGAACAGGCAGAAAAACAGTTAAACTATAACTTACACTTGGTATGCCCACTAATATAATAGTGAAAACGGATATACAATGGCCGGTCGTTGTTGATGCGAACCCGGTGAGGAGCGATGCGCTGTCTGGGTCCATGTCACGATGGTGTAGCTTCGTATCGCGTCACACGGCATGATTCCACAAACACAGACACAGCTTAGTTATATTATGAGTCGCAGTTGTTCTGTGTTACGTGGTATTCCAAAATAATAGTAAATCTGTTGTTTACGTTCTGTCCGGCCTTGGGTGGGCGTACATGACAGATGACAGTTGCAGTTAGACATAGCGTCGCTTATACGGCGCGGGAGTGCGCCATAGATATAAGAAAAATAGTGATATTTTTCTTGTATCTATGGAGTACGCAGAGAAACCAATAAAATTGTTCAATTTTAGGTGTGTTTTGTTTTTGTTTTGTTATTTTATTTTTATTCTCCTGTTTGTTAAATGTATTAAATTTTTTGATTTTGTTTTCCTTTTTCTTTGTTTTTTCTTTTTTTTAGTATCATATGTGTAACAAACAATAGTAAATGTGTGTAATAAACAAGTTAATAATGTGAATCTATGTGTACTTGTGCATACGTGCGTGGCGTCGCGTCTCTACAAAGGCGCCATCGGAATATCAGCGCTGCTCATCATGTGTTTTGCATGTGGTGGGCAGCATTTATGCTGAGATGGCGACCTTTCGAGGTTCGCACACCTAGTATCTATATGTATATATATTTTTTTGTTGTTACCTATTTGTGCGTGTCCTTAATAAACTTATTTTCTTTATTTCTTTCTTTTCTTTCAATTCAGTTGATTTGCTTGAAGCAGCTGTTGCAAACGATGTTATACTTCTTTGCTTTCCCAGTCATACGACTCATGCTTTGTAGCCACTAGACCGTGAGAAATTATTTATAAAGCGACGATACCAGCCGACCATTCTTAGGAATCTCTTCACTTCCTTTGAGTTAGAAGGTGTGGGATAGTTCAGAATGACGTCCTCTTTCCCCGGGTCTGTACCTAAGCCATGCTTATCGACATAGTAACCGGGGTATTTCAGTTCACTTCGGCAAAAGTGTGATTTCTTCATGTTAATTGTTAGGCCTGCATTCTTAAGGTGCTGATGGACTCTATGTCAACTTGGAAAGAAACCACTCTGTTGTCAAACTCCGGGCCGAATAGTCGGTCTATGAGACGTTGCATCGTCGCGGATGCGCTAACCAAACCAAGGCACATTACATTGAACTGAAACAAACCTCTTCTGGGTACTGTAAACGCAGTTTTCTCAGCGGATTGAGAAGAGTTGAAAGGAATTTGCCAGTAAGCTGCACTCAAATCCTTTGAGGACAAATACTTCGCATTATTAAGATGGTCTAAAATTTGATTATTATATGGTAATGGAAATTTGACACATAGTTGAGTTTCCGAGAGTTCAAACACTTCTCGACCATAACCACTGGTGAGTGCCACGCGGATTGAGGTGGAGACACTACTCCCATTTCCAGCATCCGGTCCAACTCTGTTTCCAGGGCTTTCTAAACACAGAACATAATAAATAAAGTTATAAGTCCTTGGTTGGGCTCTCTTAAGGTATCTGATGATACAAGCAAAGTCTTGAGCTCACTTTCGGAGCAGCAAAGATGTTGGTCTGAGATTTGATATAATATTTATTAGGAGAAGGTTATTCACACCTTTATACACTCCTAAACTCCCTTTCGGTGCAGCAAAATGTTTGGCTGAAGTTTTCTTTAACAATGTTATAAGAGTAAGGTTATGTACAAAAAAAAACAAAAATGTCAATACATGACCTTGTGGCCAAAGGTGGTCCGTCCCCGAGGTGAGCTGGGCAGGCCTTGGATGCGATCTGTGAACCTTCGGTTGCCTGAGGGTTGTAATGCAACAGAATCTTGCCTCTTCTTGATACGATTCACTTCTCCAGCTCCTTTTGACTTACAGCTTTTTGCAGATTTCAAGGTGTAGGTACACAATGCCCAGAATCAGGGTGACGATCAGCTCTCAATACTTGATACTCTCTCCAAACAAGAATTAATTTCACAGCAAAATAGACAGACCAATCTCAATAGCTCAACAGATAACAGATCAAAAAGTCCTGATTCATGCCCGACGCCTGTATATATAACTCATCGAGATGAACACTCTCGAAAACCACATCACGGCACATCCGGGCCCTTACTTATTACTAGAATGATCGAGCAATCCGTCAATATCGGAACTCATCTGGCATTTCTGGAATCACAATACTAATATCCCTACAAAAAAATGTAAACAAACTATTTCAACCATTTCTAGAATAATCAAGTGTAGCGGCAAACTCCTGGTGCCATCTCGCGTACAAAAGCGAAAACCAAGAGACCTGACCGATAACACAATTGTATAGGGTTCCATGACGAATCAATAGATGTCGCTAAGATGCATAAACAATGTTACAGCAGGTCTTGAAAAATTTTTGGAAGGAAAAAAGAGAAAACAAAACAACTGTGAGCTACTAAAGTATCAACAAGATTATAATATTGATAAACTACATAGTGTCTCAATGCACCAACTTGTGCTTACATATAAAGAAGAGTGCTGTGACTTATTTTTAAGTAAAGTGATTTTTTTCTAAAGATTTAGATCGGAAAAAGAGAACATCTAGGACGGGACTTGAAACCGCGACCAGTCCCTTACAGGGGGAATGCTCTGACCAACTGAGCCACCTAGACACGTCCCAGATATTCGAAATTCTCCAATAAAGTGAATTTGTCAACAGAAGGTATTAACAACATTGAAAATATAACCAGGGACCAATTCAAAAATAAGCTTTGGTATGAATTGAGGTACGGCAGGGTAACAGCTTCTAGAGCTTATGAAGTGAGTCGGTGCCAGACCGATGATGGGGCTCTAATTACTACTATCATGGGGGGGGGGGGAGGGAAATACCAGACACACCAGCAATGAAACAGGGAAGAAATTTAGAAAATGAAGTAAGAGAAATCCCAAAAATATCCAATCATCGACATCTAGTATTCAGAATGGTAACTTAAAGATTTGAAAGCAATCTTCATTTTAACGATATCTAAGCAAGTTACGGTGGCTGCTTGGAAAAGGTGCCGACTGCGAAGACGAAAGCATTGAGTTCGAACACGAGTTACGCCGATCACTTTTTGATTATTCATAATTTGTGGCTGATAACATGTCTGCTTGCACAAAATGCTTTTCACGCTCTTGAAGAGTCATCATCCTTAGTTTCTTAGCTACATAGGGTCGCTCTGTTGTGTCAGATGTTCGTGTTGTCCTGTCTGGTTGGCATACCAATTTTTTGGGCATACATCATGGTTTCATACGTACTTGCGATGCCGACCCCATCACATGGTACTCCATATAATTTCCCATGTCATTTGGCTACTGGAAAAAGAAAATTAACAATCAAAATTAAAAATAAGATTGATAACCAAAACCAAAACAAACATGACGTCAATATTTCAACTATTTCACGCCAAGCAAACATTTTAAACTTAAAATCTATCAATATTTAATATATACTCACATCAAAGTGATCTTCACAGAAATAAAGTAGCGAATTCGTGACTACGTCGTTCGGGTTTCGCCGTGCGAGCTTATCTTTTATACTTTTCTTCTTTGGAACATGTACAAACACCTAGTTGGGTGTTACTGACGATGAGTTTTTACACTGGCGTCTGAAGACCCGAGACGGCGTGCGGTTTTAGTCGGTTCAAGCCCGACATAACCACCCCCGCTGGCCGGCGGGGGGGTATCCGAAGGGATTTCCGCACGAAAAGAAAAGGTACTGCACACCACTTATACACTTTGGAATTCATTTTTATTACGGATTTCGTCCACTTTCTTCACTATGCATACACACAATGACTTGTTGTTTACATAACCGTGACGTCTGAGCGCCATGACACCTGCGGGCTTTTTTCGCGTACTATTTAAAAACATTTGAAAAATGGCTTTAAACTTCGATAAACTCTAGTTTATTATCGAAATAAAGAGTGTTTCTTAAATAGTAAACGTGTACCCCCACTACGGAAGAGTATTTCAAAATCTTTCGTCATGCCTATTATATAAAAGATAATTTGTCAACAATACATGAAGAATAAACTATCGTTAAGCGTAAAAACAATTCATTGAAAATGATGATTACATTTTAGCAGTAAAGATGTAAATAATAAATAATGTAATAACAATAGAAAACGCTTTGGATAAACTAAGATAAAACTACACGAATGAGTGGAGTACTTTCACCTCACACGGCGAAATTCATAAACTCAATACACGAAATGCAAATATTGGTGAACATATATTTTATTTTATAACATCCTTATCCTTTTGTTTTTTTTAATCCGTAAAATTTATTAAATCTCATGTGATACCTAGCTAGATAATAAATTTAAGCAGTGTCCATGGTACACCTTTGAGGTGTACCAAGGGTCATATAACTTACAAAGTAGCAATAGAACACCTCTCAGGTATACTACGGATAATAAAATTTATAGTTGTTCCCATGCCCGTAGTCCAACAAGGTGAACTTGTTAGGTGTACTACAGATCGGGCAGGAACAGCTTGTAATAGCAGAGAAAAACGGAACTATTACTCAGTTACTACAAGACTTTGAAAGTGACATTAAACCTTTCAAGAAACATTATTTTAATAACATCCATCAACAAATCCAATATCAACTTATGAGACAAAACTAAGTGAAGAAATACAAAGTATGAATTTTGGTGCCACTAAAAGTCAAATAACGCCACACACTGGAATGGTATATATATCTTTAAGGGATGTCACAATCATTTTGTACTGTATCTCAAAACAACATGCACCAACCTCCATATACCTATTTGGGCACATTTACTGCCGTTATTAAAGATGATGTAAGATGATTTTAAAGTAACTACCATACATTTCTATTCATGGCCCAACCTCCAAATATCGACAATTTCTTTTATTTTATTTGGTTGACCTATTCACTCAACAGCTGAAACTTGAATATATGACCTGGTCATATTTCGAAAGTGACCATGGCAAAGGAGTTGCTGACGGTATAGGCGGATCGGTGAAAAAAGTTTTAGATCGACAAGTTTGCTTTGGAAAAGTCATTAGAGAAGCTTCCGATGCTTACCACATTTTAAAAGCCTCTGTGAAAACTGTCAAGATCTGGTTTGTCGAGGACAAAGAAATAAATAATATTATTTCGATGCGTAAAAGGAAACGGTATCTGAGCCTACAGGGATATTGGTTGTGTCTGCGGAGAACTCAAAGATTTATGCAGCTGCTTTGGCTTGAAAACTCATTGTGTCAGAAGGAATACGGCAATTAAAGACACTTGTTCAGCGAAATCAACAACTTTCAATTTACCTAACGAATACGAATTATCCTCTACGGAAATTACAGCAAGAATCGTGAATTTGCCTATAAGTTCAAGTCACCCCGGAAATCACATCAGAGAACCTAAATCTGCCTATGGATGAATTAGCTAACTCGGAAATAGTATCCATAAATTTGAATATGTCTATAGATGAAGTAGACACCCTCGATATTACATCAGTGAACCTGCATCTGTCTATGAATGAAGTAGCTACCTCCCAAATCGTATCAGCAAACCCGAATTGGCCTATAGATGAAGTAAATACCCTCGATATTACATCAGAGAACCTGAATCTGCCTTCGGATAAAGTAGAAATAGTGTCAATGAATCTAAATTTGCCTATGGATGTTGATTTAAATAGAATAGATAATAATTTTATGCCTACATCTAACGCCGGGATCTCGTTGCAGTCCTGGGCGTGGACGTTCTCTCGTTGGAGACCATGGTGAGCGCCGTGGTCTCTGACGGGAGCAAGTGGCACGCCGCCGCCTCTTTCTGCGAGCAGGTAATGCGCGCAAAAGAGACGGCGGAGAGGGAGCGGGAGAGAACCCTGCCCCCCGAGTTTCGCAGTCTGCGGCGAGGACGCCACAGACTCATCTACGCCCGGGACTACCGACCTCCATGATCGGGGCTTGAGGACGGCAGTTGGTCGACTCGCCGTCCTTACAGAACCAGGCCGTGGCGGAGGCGTGTCGTGTGTGCCCTACACACGCCTGCCAACTCACCGAAGCGGGGTAAAACCCGACCCAACCAGGCGAGGCCGCAGTGGCGGCCAAAGTCCGCCGGCAACCCTGGGGTTATCCTTTCGAGGGCTTACCCGGGGTGCCCGGCAACGGACACTTGGGGAGGACACCGTGCGGATATAGTCGAGACACGACATAACCACCCCCGCTGGCCAGCGGGGGGGTATCCGAAGGGATTTCCGCACGTAAAAAAAAAATGCCTACATATATTTTACCTGATGCAGAGTCTAACTCTCCAGGACCAAGTTGTGTTGAATATGAGGCCAAAGAGAAAATTATACCGAAAAAGACTAAATATTTTGCCAGATAACACCTATTAATCATTTTGCCCAGGACCAAGTTTTTCTAAACATGATAAATCCAATTGCAAAAAGGAAAATAAATGTGTACCAAAGAAAATAAATACTAATGCAATCGTATTAAAAAAGCATATAGAATTCCCAAATTGCAGTGGTTGTTCTTGCTCAATACTTGGCGACAACGCAAAATGTATGGCCTGCAAACAAAAATACTGCTATGAATGCGTTGGTGGGCCCATAACTATTGATTATTTGTGTAATAAATGCTTGGGAGACAGCGATGATGGTAATTAGGCTTGCTTTATATTATAGCGTTTGGTTTGGAGTAATTATGTTTTCATTAATGGAAGTATTTTAACTTTTACAGATGAACGGACTATTCTTGTCAGTGATCAGCATTCTGTTACTAGGAAACACCACAAAAATGGTTATTGTTGTGGATATCGACAAAATCTTAACAAAGGAGGATCTACTGCATTATTATTACTATGGATTAGAGTGGCCATGGGACGAAACACATTTTATTATTACCAACAAGTGTCGCAACTGCGATGAATATGTAGTACAAGGGCATAGACTACATCATTTCTGCTTACAAATGTCCAAAAATGACATTAAGATACTGGTGGAAAATGAAAATTTTTGGTGTTATAATTGTGATTCTAACTATATAAGATCATTGAAAAAGATGAATGTGAATTTTGGTTAAGTGATGGGTGAGGCTACAATACTGTAGCATCCGGGGCTTGGACGCCACAATACCTCGTGTTGATAAAAAGATAAACACAAGGGTTAAACTTTAAAATAACATTTATTTTAAACAACAAAGCTTTCTATATCGAGTTTAGGGAGGTTTTTTACGCGAATATATTTATATTTCAACGAACTGTAGGGGAATCGCGGACTCCGCTCAGGGACTGAGCCTAAATTCAATACACTTATATCTTCTCTTCGGCCGGCGGACCAGGGCGGCGCCCCAAGTCGCCCGCTCTCCGCCGAATCGACCGCCAAGCAATTGTTTTTTCTTCCCTAAGCTAAATTAAAAAGAATAATATTTATTTTTAAACTCTGACACATGATGGCCAGGTCAATGAACTGTAGTGATCGAACGAGGTCGGAGCACTACATCGAGCTACGCCCAAGGCCATGACATGTGACAGCTACATTGAAGCCCTAGGTCAACTAAATCTGGGACTCAAAAAAAAATTTAAGCGAATTGTCCCTTACAATGGGAATAACGAAGCAATCTTTGTAATACTTAATAATCGTTATTAAAATCTCAAATTATAGCAATTAAACTGTAATAACTACTGAAAAACACGAACAAAGAAAAATTGCTTCATTCTTGGCCAGGCCCAGGTTAAAAGAAGCCTGGCCACAATCGGCCTCTCTAAATAGATTAGTTTGATGTCATTTGACGACACATTTAAATGTTTGCCCGAAAGGGGCCTAAAGTACAAAGTACTATTAAGACCTACCTAACTAAAAACTAAAGATGACATAAAGTGATCTATCCTTACACATTATGCATATGTAATTATAAACCTCTTATATCACCTACGAATTACTAAATTACTTTTTAGTCAACATTAAAGAGAAAGAGAACTTTACTTCTTAAAGAAGAGTCTGATCGAAAACCAACTTTCAATCATCGTCGGCACTCATGTCCAGAACGATTTGACTCTCTTACAAAGTTTAGATCCCCACTCCCAACATTAGACGAAAAAATAATTGCCTAACTCCTACGCTAGAACATCATGAACATAATAAAAAAAACTATTTATCTTCCGCAGCACAGCACATAGAATGAACAGAGAAAACATAACATTAATTAAATATTTCACACAACACATTATTTACTACGTGGATTATAATTCTATTAAGACTTATAGTCCTTATTGGCCCTATTGACCCGCAGACATATGTCAATGGCGAAAATAACACAGAAATCTCTTGAAACACTCTGGAACACGCCACCATCATAGCCATTGCACCTCTTTATCATCTTCTAGTTGGGCACATAACAGCACATAAAAGCAAATAAACACAACGATACTGATAAATGCGTCGCTCCAATGTCGCACGACGTCTTTCTTCATACGATACGGGATCGATCCATCCACTGCCAACTGCAGAATGTTGGCGTTTTCGACTCCTGCGGAAACTAGCGCTCCACCAGCTGTAGCAACCACCAACTCTTGTGGAAACCAGCGCCTCCCCACCAGTTGTAGCGTCCGGGGCTTGGACGCCACAATACCTCGTGTTGATAAAAAGATAAACACAAGGGTTAAACTTTAAAATAACATTTATTTTAAACAACAAAGCTTCCTATATAGAGTTTAGGGAGGTTTTTTACGCGAATATATTTATATTTAAACGAACTGTAGGGGAATCGCGGACTCCGCTCAGGGACTGAGCCTAAATTCAATACACTTATATCTTCTCTTCGGCCGGCGGACCAGGGCGGCGCCCCAAGTCCTCCGCTGTCAGCCGAATCGACCGCCAAGCAATTGTTTTTTCTTCCCTAAGCTAAATTCAAAAGAATAATATTTATTTTTAAACTTTGACACATGATGGCCAGGTCAATGAACTGTAGTGATCGAACGAGGTCGGAGCACTACAATACCTACCTACTATTTGTGATACTCGTTATATTATATTAACTACTAGCTACCACGCGGTTTCACCCGCGTAATTCTTGATCCTGTGGGAATATCGGGATATATAGAAGCCTATGATACCCCCAGGCCTGCGCTCATAGAGGACGGAGGTCGTTAAGCGACCTCCGGCGCCTTAGTCGCCTGTGACGCGCAGCGAGTATGTTGCGGGCTTAACGGGCCGGGAGGACTAAAAAAAAATGATTACAAAATTTCTATGTAGCATCTTTATTTTCGTTATTCAGTTAACTAATCAGAAAGACACCTGTCTCTTTCATAATGGAAGTCAAAATATCGATTGTAAATAATCGATTTTATAGAATTCAGAATTATCTGTAAGGTCATATGTCATTTTCACTCCTGTCATTGTAAATGTCAACAATTCAACATACATTCGTTTTTTTCGCCTGAAGAACGTCGATGCGGTTAGTCAACTGTCATTTGGTTTGAAAAATTTTCAATTAATTATTCATTATTTCATCTTTCTATTAACAAAACTAGTATCTTTTATATGTTATTTCATTTAGTATTGTAGTTAGTGTCATTTCATTATTATTTTTTCATTTCTTCCTTCTCTTATTAGGAAGGTGGGCTCCATTATGGGCCCGCCTTCCCCAATCCCTCCTGATCCTCCGAATCCCGGAAATATTGCAAATAATTTGGACACGGATATTGATATCCATCCAATCAATTCAAACCTTGGCTGAGTCACCACGTCTCTGAAGACGTTAGTGGCATTGCTTCCAAGATGACCATTTATCAAAGAGAAACATCGATCCCATCGGTTCAAAATATATATATATACATCCAAACCTTGTTCTAGGGTTTAAGGCGTATAAGCCTACTCATAAAGGTCCATTTGTGGTCCATGTCGGTCGGACTGACCCGGACCCTTCAACTGGTATATCAGTTCGGCTAAAATTAAATATAATATTAAAATTAATAATATTCACGCGGACGGTAAAGCTGATGCTAATCAATTTCTACCCTATCCTTAGCGCAAACAATTATTCGGCATCCATTCCATCCTTCCTCATTTCAAAAATGGGCGTAGTCCGTCAGGTGCCTACAGACTGGTCTATGGACGAATTTGTCCAATCCTTAACTTTCCCTTTTGATTGTGAGGTCATTAAAGCCAGAAGGCTAAACAGGAAAATTTCAGATAAAGGTAAAACAGTCTGGGTTCCCACACAGTCAGTCGTTCTAACTTTTCACAGGCAGATCCTTCCATCTCGTGTTTTTTCTTATCACTCCTCTCTTCCTGTGGAAGTTTATTGTTTTCCAACGATTATGTGCCGGCAATGTTGTCGCTGCGCTCAGCCCCATTCTGGGGAATCTTGTTTGGTAGATGAGGGTAAGTCTTCGTGCCTGCACTGCCTTGGCAACAATTTTGCCAATAGCAATAGTTGCCCAGAGTTGGGCAGACAAAAAAATATCAAACTTTTGATGTCTCAGGAGAGCCATTCCTATGAAGAGGCTAGCTGTCGTTATCCTCGGGTGAATAAGTTGTTCTCTAGAGTTGTCAGTGACTCTCCGGTCCCTCGTCCTCTTCCGTCTCCTTTTCTTAATTCTAATCAGCAGTCTTCTCCTCCCGCTTCTGTGTCTTATAAAAAAACTGTTTACTCTTCCCCTCGTCCTAGGGCTCCCTTGGGTAAATCTTACGACAAATCTTCTCATCAGACCATTATCGCCAATGAGGCTTCTTCATTGCCCAATGGCTTTTCTCTCCTTTCTTCTCATTCATCCCCTCCTGCTTCCGATGATTTAATAGAATTGTTGTTATCTTTGATTATTAATTTAATGTCAAAGAATAAATCATTTTACAGCCCAACGTTGCCCAAAAACTAGTACAGATCTCCTCTCTTTCTTCTAATTATGACTACAGTCCTTCAGTAGAATCCGGGCAGTCTTCGTGACAAGAAACATGAACTTCTTAATCTAATTAATTATTTTCATCCTTCGGTTATTGCCATTTCGGAGACATGGTTGAGGCCTGGTGTTAGGGCAGAAACTGCGTTACGCGGGCCCCGCGCGTGTCCATACAAAAATGATACGCGCGGGCTCACGCGCGTGTGCCCGCTCGGGCGCCCGTCGCGTGGTTCTTCCGTGCAATGGGGCCCGCATGCACGCGACGGGATCCCGCATCTCGTTTGACGGGTGCACGCGCCGAGCCCGCTAGCGGTTAACACTCACGTGCTTATTCAGTTGATAACGCTATCTCGAACCGACCTCACGCGCGTGCCCGGCGCATAACAGAAAATGACAAATATTGATACAGAAAGGGTCATTGTTGAAGTTCAGTGTCGTCCAGTCATATGGGAGCATTCAAGCGAACTATATAGACTACTTGATCTTGTAAAATTATGGAAAATACAAATTGTTTTAACAAGACAAATTGCTTTGTCTTTTGCAACGTTCAATGGACGATGGCGTATGCGAAATTTATCAGCCATAATACCAAATGTACACTCAATATAACGTCGCGCCCTTGTTAACCTATAATTAAATATATTTTTTTTTATGATTCAAATCGAGAGCTCGAGCATATGGCCGCATGACACGGCTAGATAACCCGAATGCTTCATCTCCAACAATAATATAGGACAAAGCTGTGGTTGCAGCAGTATTGGTTGGTTTATCGTTGTGTATTACGGGCAATGCTTTGGCAGGAGGAATATGAAGTCATTGTTGATTTGTTCGTACAATCGGCTTTGTGTGAAAATTGCGGAGTCATATTCTTTACCCTGCACTCCCACGTTTATATAGGTAAACTCATAGTTGGCGTTACACATTGCAAGTAGTACAATAGAATAGTAATGCTTATAGTTGTAATAAAGGGAACCGCTATGTGAAGGTCTTATAATGCGTATATGTTTTCCGTCTATTTCACCTATGCAGTTAGGAAAATGGGCTTGCGTTAAAAAACCTTTTTCAGTCTCTTCCCATAGCGCACGAGAAAATTTTGGCATACATTCTTCCTTTAACCTTTCAATTATGATTTGATAAACTTCTGTTACTATTTTTCTGACTGTGGTTAGTCCTGTCTGATACCTACGCCAGATGTATGTCGACGAAAGTATGTCCACTAACTAAATAACTGTAATAAAATAAAATACCCATGTTATTGTTTCAGTAAAAAAGGTGCAGCAAAGATGGAAAACTGCAAGAGACACATATACAAAAGTGAGGTCTGCTGAAAAAAACTTCAATCAGGCTCCGGTTCATGGGCAAATAAAACATACATTTACTATGACATGCTGTCATTTTTAGTTTTTAAACTCAAATACTCAAGGAGATGAATCGACAGACGATTTTAATCAGTCAGAAGATCAAAACGCGTCAACGAGAACATCACAAAATAATACGAGTATTCAAGAAGAAGTACCTAGAACCAGCTCATCTCAAAATAATACGAGTATTCAAGAAGAAGTACCTAGCACCAGCGGTACCAAAGAAACACGATCTTCCAAGAAACGTAAGTGTGAATTGCCAATTGCTTTCGAATTAGAGTTGTTAGATTGCGTTAAGAATAACACTGCAGATAATATGGACGAAGACTTGAATTTTTTTAAGTCATTATTACCAAGTGTCAAAAAAATGAGTTCCTATAAAAAAATATTATTTCGTACAAAAGTATTAGAAGCTTTGATTGATATAGAAAAAGAAACGGTTATTACCATTGAAGATTTATCAGAAACGCAAAATACGGTAACGGATGATTTACAATCCATAAATATAAGATCAGACACGAACAATCAATAAATAACAATGAAGACTTTGAAGATTTGATTAAGACTGTTTAATTATTAAGAAGTTAAGAACATTAAGAACTGATTTTAAAGGCCAATTTTATTTTTTTAGTTTTCTGGTCTCATGTACAATTATTAGGATATTCAAGGTGAAATTTAAGGCATTCGCCCAAAGTTTACTAGACTTGAGGTGTAATGTACATTAAGAAAGAAAAGGGGTCGATTCGGACACTTTTATTTTGACCCTTGAGCCCAATTTTGTATGAAGGGTCGAATAAAAAAGTGTATCAATAGGTCTATTGATACACTTTTTTATTCGACCCTTCATACAAAAGAGTCCCTTTTTTTGCTTAATGTACTCATAACATTGCTCCATAAAGTCCTATAAACTATTCTTAAATTTCATCTTTTATGTAAGAAATAAGGGGTATATGTAAGAAATAGCAATCATTATCATCATGTGTGTCATTATAATTAATCTGTGTTAGGTATATAATTAAGAAATTCAAACTGTTATTGTACTGTTTTAACTGTTATTGTGTTTTTTATTTTAATTTGTACCTGTGATTTTATTAGTGTAATTCAAATAAATAATCAAAACTAGATAAATATAATAAATAGATATATTTGCAATTTCTTTAGACTAAAAGAAATTAGTGACAACGATAAAACTGTGTGATTTAGAAATTCCAAAACATAATGAGTAAATGTAAGAAACTGTGATTAATATGATTTTTAATAAGTATTATTAAGAACAGAGTGCACCACATCAAGAATAAAAATTTTAAGCCATATTTAGGCGTCACTGCCGAAACAATAAGAACTTTTGGTATAAAGCTTGATGTGGCGTAAACGGTACTTACAATAATTGGCAAAAAAATGTGAGTGTTCTAAACTTTTGTTAAATAATGACTGTTTTTTTCATGATTAAAGATGATTAATAATAACAAAATGTCTTTACTTACCGCAATGTCATTGCAAATCATTCCATTGGTGATACGATTGACGTAGATTTCAATCGTAGATTGTTAGTCTTCAAATAGGAATCCAGTTTTGAATATAATTCGTCAAAGATTTGTATTGTAACTTTAAAATATTTGAAAAAAAAAACCTTTCATTTTGTCTTAATTTACCAAACTTCGCCACGAATTCCCCGCACAGTAACCTAGATTCAATGTACGGGCTCACTGGCTGGCGTCTCTTTTTGGCAAGTCGTCGTCGTCTTGCTAAATAATATAATATTAATTTATCCATAATTACACGACTGTACACCTCCAACGTCAAAATTGTACTATCGAAAACTGCGGTACGCGGCTGCCCGCGCCGGAGCCCGCGCCGAAGCCCGCGACGTGCACCCGTGCACCAAACCAGACGCGTGGCCCGCGACGGATTGCACGCGCGGGCACCCGCGTAACGCAGTTTCTGGCCTTAGGTTTAGAGTGTCGAGTTTCTCTTGTCTCCGGGATGATAGAGCCGTTGGTCATAATGGCAGTGCTATTCTTATTAGGAGCCCTCTTCCTTTTTACTAAATTCCTCTCCCCCGAATTTCTCCAGTCATAAATGTGGTAGCTGTAAGAGCTCTAAATATTTCTATGCTTTCAGTATATATTCCACCAAATCCTCACTCTAGTTTGATTCCAGACCTTATGTTAATTATTTCCACTGTCTCTCCTCCGATTATTTTACTAGGTGATTTCAATGCCCACTACTTACCTTGGGGCTGTTACGTTATGCTATAACGACACCTTTGCCCTTTCTCTTCTTGAAATTTTTGATGATGCCAATCTTTGTGTTATCAATAATGGATCCCCCACCAGAAGAGTTCGCCCTTCTCAAAACCCTAGTACTGCTGTGGATCTATCAATTTGTTCTGCTTCTTTGGCCTTTTCTCTCCCCTGGAATATATTATCTGACTCTCACGGTAGTGACCATTTTCCTATTCTTTTATTATTCTCTGACAGGGTCTCTCCTATGCGTAACTTTAACCCATCGTTTAAATATAGAATAGTAGAATCCAAATGGCCCTCTTTTTCATCTTCCCTCGAAAGCAAATTAGATGCCCTTCCTTCTCCCGAATCCAGCAACCTTTCAGATTGTTACTCTAAATTTGTTGATTCAATAATCTCGAGTGCTAATGTAAATTTTCCTGTCAAAAAGCCTTTTACGTCTAAAGTTTCCACTCCTTGGCCTACCAAGGAGTGGAAACGTGCACTCTGAATCCTAATTCGGAGTGCACTGTTGCAGTTAATGATAGGAAAAGGGCAGAAGGGACTTACAATTCTTGCATGACTATTGAAAATTCATTAGATTATCAGATGAAAGCTGCCAGAGCAAGAAAACTTTTATCGAAGAAAAAGAAAGAAGGTTGGTTGCGGTTGTGTTCCAATCTTTCCCCTCGGACCCGCTCTGCTTTAGTTTGGAAACAAATTAAAAAGTTTAGAGGTTCCTGCAACAGTATTGATATTACAGCCAATGATCCCTCGTCCTGGCTTGAGGATTTCTCCGATAAACTTTCTACTCCCTTTGTCCCAAATTTAGATTACTTTCCTTCTTCTCCCTTCCCTCTTCCTTCTCGTAATAGTTTTGATCAATTATTTACATTCTCTGAATTTCAGTTGGCACTTGATACACTACGAGATTCTGCCCCTGGAGTGGATGGGATTCCCTATTCATTTTTGACTCATGCATCTGATAAAAGTAAGGAATATTTTTTAAATATTATTAACAATTATTATGAGTTGGGCTCTGTCTCAGTTATGGAAAAATCAAATAGTGATTTTCATTCTTAAGCCTGGTAAGAGTCCTTCTGATGCTAATAGCTATAGACCAATAGCATTGTCCTCAGTTTTATGTAAAGTCACAGAACATATGAAGCATCGCCTTGAATGGTTTGTGGAGAACAAAAATTTGCTAGCTAAATCTCAGTTCCGGTTTAGAAAGGGCAGAGGCACTATGGACATCCTTGGCATTTTAACCTCGGATATTCGTATCTCTTTTTTTAGCAAGGAATATTTTGTTGGGTGTTTCCTCGATATTTCAGCTGTCTACGATAATGTTATAATTCCCTTGCTACAAAATAAACTCATTTATCAGCTTATGATTCCTGAAAAACTAGTTCTTTTTATGTGTAATTTATTTTTGGAAAGATCCATATCGATTAGAAGTGGAAATTTGTCTCTTCCTCCCAGAACCATTTGGAAAGGATTACCACAAGGGTCAGTGCTTAGTCCTCTACTGTACAGTCTGTACACGTATGACCTTGAACTAGTAATTGAGCCAAATTGTCAACTTCTTCAATATGCGGATGACCTAGCCTTATATGTATCGAATGTGTCCATTAAACAAGCAGTAGGTCATCTATCGTTTTCGCTCAAATATTTATCAGAATGGCTTCTTCGTCACGGTCTATCTTTATCGGCCTCTAAAATTTCGGTTGTTGTTTTTGCTAAAAAACGATTTATTCCCCAAGTAGTCGTAAGCGTAGATAATGAAGTCATTCCACAAGATAACAAAGTTAAGTTCTTCGGAATGTGCTTAGACTCCAGGCTTACAGGTTCCGATCATATCCAGTACGTTGAGCAGAAATGTGAAAAGAATATTTGTTAACCATAGTAGATAGGATAGGACGAAGGCGGGGAAGGAGAGGGACGAGGGCGGGGAGGCGCGCCCGCGCCGGACACCGAGGACACACATTGTAGACTACCGAACCGTACACACGGTATTTTGTATTATAATAAAATGTACCTACTTTGTTGCTAAAAATAAAATTAACATCTTGTTAAGTCACGAGTAATTCATTTTAACTATTCGACGTGATTAACAAATTGGTGACCCCGACGTGATTTGGTTGCAATATCGGCGATAATAACCGAAGAAATTCGACGTGCTTTTTACGCTGCATCAAATTGTGACCTTCACGCACATAGATGACATTGGAGTGAGAACAAAGGAATCGAAATCTAGAAGAGTCTACTGAGTTGACGACGACTGTTCGCTGCTGATAAGAACCGTACTCAGCTGCGGTCACTCTGCAGTAGTGCTGGAGTTCGTTCGTGGAAGTAGAAAATTTTAATTTCGAAAACGGACCGTTTCGTAACTACATACAAGAAGGACATTTAAGGACATAGTAGACAAAGGATTTGACAAAGTTGAATTACGCATGCCCTGACGGCGGACAGCTGCTGGATTACATATCTACACCAGACAGGTGCTGCATTTGGAGCTCGTTCAAGGAAGTAGCGAATTTTAAATATTTTAACGCTATTAGTTGTCAAATTTCAATATTGCCTGTTTGTTAGCGAAATTTGCGCACTGTTTCAAATACCTACATCTATTTGCTTGCATATGCGCAATCTTAACAGTTTCGCTAAATTGATTGTGCCTTACATATAGCATAAATAATTAGTAAATAACTGCTACACTTTATTCTTCTTGCATAAAGCTACAAGCTACGCTATTTCAGTTGAAAAATTAAGCTATAAAGCTACGCAAAATCCATATATATTATTATTATGAATTAATTCAGGCGATGCACATTTACTTCCAGTAGGTAGGTGCTTATTTGGGGTGTGTGTTGGGTAACCTCCTCGAGTGTCGCTCCGATTCCGATCCCGCTGCAGTCCGGGGGGAACTGAATCGGAGCGGCCGGTACACCCTGGGCGGCGGTCAATGGCTTCCCCTTCACCCCTTCATAGGGTTGGCATTGATCGTCGGCCAATACCTAACGTGGCGGGAACACATCGCTCTCCGTACTCCTCTGCTTTCAGAGGAGACAGGATGAGCGATGCTGTTAGTGGTGAGATGGCTCAGGGTCAGCCGGGGTGCGAGGGATATGCTCTATGGGTAACCTTACACCCCGGCGTCTGAAGACCCGAGACGGCGTGCGGTTTTAGTCGGTGCAAGCCCGACATAACCGCCCCCGCTGGCCGGCGGGGGGGTATCCGAAGGGATTTCCGCACGATAAAAAAAAAAAAAAAAAAGGTAGGTGCTTATTTCACATATACCTATTCTTTCTCACATTTACCTCTTTTTCATAAGTAATCGAATCGATTATCGCTTAGCAATATTTTAATTTATTGGGGAGGCTATTTTAAATGCTTAACGCGTTTAAATATAATAATAAACAGTTTTATACGTTGTTTACACAGTTATTTGAATACATTTGCCGACTATTCCAGCTTTCGCCGCAGCGTTGGCCCCGAGATCCCACTTGTCGTGCGAATACCTACCCACGGCATTGTTCGAGCCGAGCGTCGGTACGTCACACCGGGATCAGCTGACGGACTGGACTTGCGAAGACGACCGTTGTAGTTTACCTACTGTGGCCGGCACGGTTTTATTTTGTATTATATTTTGTTTACATTCGTTTTCTAACCGTTATTTGCCTTCTTAATTTAATTTGTTCATTATGGCAGAAGATTTTCAAACGTTGGTACATTATCGAGGTACTATTAAGGCTAGAATAACACTTTTTCAGAAACATCGCAATCTTTTAAAAGATCAAGATCCTAAATCTAAAAATAATGATGAATCATCACCAAACCCGGTTAGTAATGATACTAATAATCAAGTGTCATTGTCTGCAATGATGTCTAGCCAAGTTTTATTGTGTACCGCTCAGGTTGAATTAATTGATTCAAAAAACAATAACACTTACCTAGTGAAAGGGCTTCTTGACAGTGGCAGCCAGTCATCATTTGTATCAAAGCACCTGCAAAAGAAATGTAACTTACCTGTTTCCAATAAAAATCCGATTAACATACTAGGAATAAATAACACCATTAGTGCTACAACATAACGGTGTGATATAAAGATAAAATCACGTGTCAATTCTTTCCACATGACAGTATCATGTCTCGTTATACCACAGATAACAAGTAGACTGCCAAGTGTAGAAATAGACACCTTCGATTCGTATAATATTGCGAAACAAAGATTTTATAATTTGGAGAAAAAACTTAGTAAATTTCCAATTTTAAGGCAAGAGTATAAAGATTTTATCGATGAGTACGAGCGGTTGAGCCATCTATCACCAATCCAGCGTCCTCCTTTTGGCTATTATCTTCCCCACCACGCTATAATACGTAACCAAAGCGAGACGACACGTTTGCGTGCAGTATTCGACGCTTCATGTAAAACAGACAGTGGAAAGTCTTTTAATGACATTCAACTCGTAGGGCCTGTTGTACAGAATGATTTATTTTCAATTCTACTTCGTTTTCGTCATAATGCATTTGTCGTTACCGGTGACATCGAAAAAATGTATAGGCAAATCGAGGTTGACGAATCACAGCGCCATCTGCAGTTGATTATTTGGAGGGAAGACTTAGATCAGCCACTCAAAGTACCACCCCCGCTGGCCAGCGGGGGGGTATCCGAAGGGATTTCCGCACGTAAAAAAAAAAAAGAAGCCACTCAAAGTATTGCAATTAAATACAGTTACTTATGGTACAGCTTCAGCTCCGTTTTTAAGCACAAGATGCTTGTTACAGCTGTCTAAAGAGTGTACCGACAACTAAGATGTAGCTAACGTCATACAACATGACTTCTACATTGATGACTTAAATACCGGCTCGAGCTCCAAGGAAGAGCTGCAAAGTATAATAAAAGGAGTCATTGATAAGTTATCGGAAGCTCATTTCCCTTTGAGGAAGTTCCGCACAAATGTGCCCGATATATTTGATAACATTCCTGTGACAAATATAAGTCAAGAATTTTGCAAGGAATCAACCGTATTAGGGTTAAAATGGTCTCCTCAAAATGACACGTTGCGATTTTCTTCTGACCTTGAGACTGATCATAAAGTGACTAAGCGAAATATTCTTTCAATGTCTTCAAAATTATTCGACCCTCTTGGTTTGCTGTCAGCCACTACAGTAATTCCTAAAATTTTGCTTCAAAAGTTATGGCTGCTTAAAAATGGATGGGATGATCCAATTCCAGATTATGTTAGGAATGATTGGCTAGATTTTGTAAATAATTTATACTGTTTATCCACTTTTGAGATCCCCAGGCATGTTATATGTGAGGCTCCAAACAATGTTGAGTTACATTGTTTCACGGATGCTTCGCAATTAGCTTAAGGTGCATGTTTGTATCTTAAGTCTACTGATAAAGTACAAAAAGTTACAATTCACCTTTTCTGTGCCAAATCTAAAGTGGCTCCATTGAAGCCGGAACTTACCATTCCCAGGCTAGAATTAATGGGTGCATTATTGGGTACTCGCTTACTAGCAAAGGTTGTACAGTCCCTACGTCGCAAAATTACTTCAATTTCGCGCTGTATTTTATGGACTGACTCTACGATCGTTTTGGGATGGATGAATTCTGAACCAAAGACGTTGTAGACATTTGTCAGTAATCGCATAGAGCAGATACGGGAACTTACCTCCAAATATAAATGGCGACATGTACCCACTTCGAGTAACCCTGCTGATCTCGCTTCTTGGGGTGTGAAGCCTCAACCTCTGAAAAAAAGGAAATTGTGGTGGCATGGTGCTCCTTTTCTGACACAGCCAGAGGATAAATGGCCTGTGAATAATACAGTATCTACCACACTTCCTGAAACTACAATTAAATCCAATTTTGTTTTATTCGATACTTGTTCAAGTTTTTATAAAATGCAAAAGATAATGGCATATGTGGTGCGTTTTATTTACAATTGTAGAACTAATTCTGCTAAGTTAAATGGCAGTCTAACTTCCAAAGAATTGGTTCAGTCTTTCTTTAGTTTAGCAAAAATTTCTCAAAGAGATTCCTTCGACAAAGAAATCCACTCATTAAATACTGTGGGATCTCTTAATAATAAATCTAGAATTCTTTCGCTTAATTCGTTTTTAGATAGTGACGGAGTGTTGGGGGACGTCTTCAGAAGGCGTTAGTTCCATACAATAAAAAACATCCAATTATTATCGATTCAAAACATTGTTTTACCAAACTTCTTTTCAAACACGAACATATTCGTCTCTTACACTGCGGGCCACTTCAATTGTTATCTTTAATTCGCGAAGATTTCTGGCCGATTGGTGGTAGAGTCTTAGCTACACAAACTACTAAGAAATGTATACAATGTGTTAAAATAAAAGGAAAAAAATTACAACCAATAATGGGCAACTTACCTGAAACTCGTGTGAATCCAGCTCCTCCATTTGAGATTTGTGGCTCCGATTTCGCTGGTCCTTTTCTTATTTTGAATCGCAGAGGACGTGGGGCGACAACAAAGGCACTGGTATAACATTATCCGAGTTCGTAACTCGGAACAGACATGAGGTCTTTAGGCGGCACGTGAGCGTTTTGGCATCTCGAGGTGTTGGACACGGGAGGGTCACGTCTACGTTCTCGGCACTGACGGCACTCGGCATCGAGTGGCTACCCTGGGCGAGCTAAATCAGCTAAATTTAAGCTCACAGAAACCTCCTGCTGAGAAAATTTCAATTTCTACCAAGCCCAGACGAGCGGCGAAGAAGTAACAATTTCTTTTGTACTGTTTGATACTTAGCTATCATTATTGCATCATATTATTATTTTCTATAGTTATCACTCTACCCGAATTATACTACATATTTACCACCGTCACATATGTGTACAAATTAAGATTAATAATTTAAGTTTTCTATTAACCTGTTACTTAGAAATTATAAATGTCAGTCTGACCTGTCAGAATAGTAATGTAAGTAAACAAAACATAAGCGCTGCGTTCCAGCTACCATAACTTTTTTTTTCTTTTTTTTTTCTGTTATTCTCAGCTCAACATGTAGTTTACGAAGTTCGTTATCATGTGTGTACGGTTAACCATTTTATTTTTTATATTAAGTATCATGTAGTATAAATAATATTGTAGAGTTTGCAAGTGATGCAGTTCTAGTGTGAATTTATTTTTATTTTTATTTTTTCGTTTTTTGTTTTTAGATATTTTATCCTGGTGAGTGTAATTAAATATTTGAGGTAACACGCAGCTCACGAAATATACTTAATAATAAATCCATAACTTACATTAAGTTATAGGTTTGTTGGCCCACTTATATATGTAATTTTTATATTTATTAATCTATTTTGTCATATATATAAACATATATAGTATTTTTTTTTCCTTTTTCTTTTGTTCAATGGTAAGCATTTACGATTCCAGCGACGATGAAAGTTTTGTAACAGCCAGTAGTAATAATAGTTTTACGAGTAAGCCTTCACTGGCTGCAACTATTGAAGCCCAATTTACTGACGTACCCAAGAATTTTAATGTAGTCCATATAAATGCACAGAGTGTTCCGGCCCATTTCCCGGATATGCTGACTAGCTTTGACTGTAAAAATATCCATGCTATTCTTATTTCTGAATCTTTCCTAAAGCCTTGTCTACCTACAATTTCTTACTCTCTGCCTGATTTCAATTTAATTAGAAACGATCGCATTGGTGCTGCTTATGGAGGTGTTGCTATTTACCTACGTAATAATATTCCTTTTCATATTATAGATGCATCTCCACAGCCACCACCATCAAATGCCGGTGAGCACCTCTTCCTAGAGGTAGAACTCTTTCACACCAAATTGTTACTTGGTGTTTATTATTGTCCTTCATCTAGAATAATTTTTTTCTCCTCTTTTGAAAACCTATTGGAACGCTATTGTCCCAGTTACAGTCAGACTGTTATTATGGGAGATTTTAACACTTGCCTTATAAAGCAAGACTCTCGCTCTTCATCTTTCCTCAGTACTGTTCAATCTTGTAATTTGTCAATTCTACCTTCTAATACTACGCATCACTTTCCGGATTGCGCCCCATCTCTTTTAGATCTTATTCTTGTTTCTTCGACTAATTTAGTGGCTAAGCACGGCCAGTGCTCTGCCGATGCATTTTCTTACCACGACTTACTTTTTCTGTCATATAAACTTCGCCCTCCTAAACCGAAACGTAAAATTTTCATGCAACGCAATTTTGGTGGTATGGATCTTGATAAACTTCATAAGGATGCCAGTGAAATAGATTGGATTTCACTACTACAAGCCGAGTCTGTGAATGACAAAGTCAGCATACTCAATGGGAAGCTCATTGAATTATACGACAGGCATGCGCCTGTGCGTGCAGTGAGAGTTAGGCACTTACCTTCACCATGGCTCACAGTTGAGATAAAAAGTATGCTGTCAAAAAAAGCAGCCGCCAAATGTAGGTTCAAGACTCGGCCTACTCCTGGTAACCGCGAAAAATATGTTACTATTCGAAATCTCTGCAGTAAGGTGTGTAGAAAAGCACAACGCCAATATATTCTTAACTCGATTGAGAACGCAGACCCAGCAAAGGTCTGGAAATTCCTCAGAACACTGGAAAGTCAGGTCAGGATTCTATTCCCAAAAAAATTGACATCGATTTACTTAATCACCATTTCTCATCGTCGTCTAAATGTGATCGGACTCACAAAGACAATACTTTGCAATATCTTTCATCGCTTCCAACACCTGACTACTCACTGTTCTTGTTTAATCAACTAACTGCTTGTGGTGTTAAAGAGTGTATAATGTCAGTAAGCTCCAATGCAGTTGGCAGTGACTGTGTAAGTCGGAACATGGTACAACCAATTCTGGAACAAATACTGCCCATAATATGCCATGTACTGAATCATTCCCTTTCTTGTAGCATGTTTACAGATGCTTGGAAAGAGGCACAAATTATCCCTTTGCCTAAAAAATCTAATCCCTCGTCCCTTTCCGAGTTTCGTCCTATTTCCATTTTACCTGTTCTATCAAAAGTCCTAGAACGCTTAGTTCACAAACAATTAACTTCATACCTTACAAGAAACAATCTCTTGAATCCACTCCAGTCAGGATTCCGTCCTGGACACAGCACGGTCAGCACTTTGATCAAGGTTACTGACGACATCAGACTGGGCATGGAGAAGGGAAATCTTACGGTACTCTCCTTACTCGATTTCAGCAATGCATTTAATACTGTAGATTTTCATATCCTTCTTGGCATACTGCGCTCTATTAACATATCTCCAACAGTGATTGATTGGTTTCATAGTTACCTGTTTGGGCGCCGACAGCGTGTGCACGTTGAAGATTCCTTTACCACTTGGCGTAATACATCTGTCGGTGTGCCACAGGGTGGCGTGCTATCTCCTTTGCTTTTCACAATTTTTATAAATTCTATCTCTAAGTCATTACATTCTTCCTACCACCTTTATGCAGACGATCTTCAAATATATACACAGGCTCCTTTACAAGAACTATCGACAGCCTTTAATACTATCAACACCGACTTAGCGAGGTTATGTACTTGGAGCAAGCGATATGGGTTGGAAGTGAACCCCTCTAAGACACAGGTCATAGTTGTTGGGAGCTCCAGGATGTTGCCTCGAGGGAATTGGTCACAGTTGCCAGATATAGTTTTCAATGGTATTCCACTGGAAATATGCCAAAGTGTGAAAAACTTAGGGATATTCATCGACAGCACACTATCTTGGGGTCCTCAAATCCGTGAAGTTAGTCGCAAATTGTTTGCATCAGCGGGCTCCATGCGCAGACTGCGTAACTTTCTACCAACGACCACTAAAATTGCGCTTGCAGAATCTCTTCTTCTTCCTCTTCTTGACTATGCCGATGTCAGCTATCTCGACGTCACCGAGGAGCAACTCGATAAGCGCCTTCAAAACTTTTGCATTAGATTTATATTTGGTCTACGCAAATATGATCACGTATCAGAGTTTCGCCAATTGCTCAAGTGGCTCCCAAATCGACTTCGACGGAATGCTCATATTCTTTCGATGCTTTATAGTATTCTCTTTAATCCCAATACTCCCACTTATTTAAAAGAACGTTTCGTGTTCCTCAATGACACACATTTAAGATCCTTGAGGTCGTCAGAATCGTTGGAATTGGCAGTACCTAGGTTTAAATACTTTACGTCTGGTAACGTAGGTAACTAATAAAGAACACTTTGGATAATAATGCGTTGTTTTATTATAAAACTACTGTTGAAATATTACAGAGAGAATAGCAATAGATATAGGTACATACATACAGACGTGACATGACATTGCTCAAGGTCTGGCGTGTCTGTGGAGCTAGTAAAGGGGAGAGTTTGTGGAGACACCTATACTGACATCCCCCCCTTTTACTCGAGATATCTGGTCGGGATCTTAATCACTCGACCACTTCTGGTGGTCCTCGGTAGGTGTACAGGGTCTGGAGCCACACACTGTTCAATTTGGGTACTGCCCGGGTACTTCAGTTGAACTGGTGTAGATACAGCTCTAGCCGGGGACTTCTGGATAGTAGGTTGCTTCACTGGGCTCTGACTACTGGGCTCAGCCTTCGGCGGTCCAGGAACAGGCTCTTTGTGGAGTATACCTGAAAGGGAATGCTCGTCGTCTGGCGAGCTCGACTGCTTATCGGCTTTAATATGCCACGAGTTTCTACGGTAAGTACCATCTTTGGTTTTTACTATGTAAGATCTGGGTTCTGGTGTTGGTGTTACTATTGATGCTGGAATCCAATTTCTATGATCTTTTCTTATGTATATTTTGTCTCCTTTTTTATATTCTTTTAATTCTTGTTTTCCTCTATCACTATATCTTTTTTCATTTTCTTTCTTCTTGTTTAAATTTTCTTTGACATTTTTTCTGATTTCAGGTTGTAGCAGCGTGTCATTGACTGGAAGAAGTGTCTTCGTCCTTCGGCTCATCAGGCGTTGGACAGGTGAGCCAAGGTCATTCCGTGGTGTATTTCTATGGTGAAGTAGGGCAAGTTGTATGTCAGCCTTTTCTTCATAGCATTTTCGCAATAGGCTTTTTGCTTCTTGCACATAGCGTTCAGCTAGTCCATTGGAACGCGGGAAATATGGGCTTGAAAATTGGTGTTCAAACTTCCAATCCTCTTTGAATTTTCTAAACTCTTCTGCATTGTATTGCTTTCCTCCATCCGTTTTTAACATGTCAGGTATGCCAAATGTAGCAAACCAGTATTTCATACATTTGATTACTGCTGTACATGTAAGATTAGGCAGTTCACAGAAATCAAAATATCCAGAGTAAGCGTCTGCTAACAAGATATAATCATGTCCTTTAAAGTGGAAAATATCTGAACCTATTACACTCCATGGCCTTTCTGGCGCCTCTTGTTGTAGTATAGGTTCCATAGGATTGTCTTTTTGAACTTGTGCACAAATTTTGCAGTTTTTGACATATTGTGTCAGATCTTTGGTCATGTTTGGCCAGAATACACTGTCTCTAGCCAATTGAATTGTACCTTGAATCCCTTTATGACTCAGGTGCGAGCATTTCATGACAATTGGTATCATTTTCTCTGGAACTAGAGTTCTTCTGTCTTTGAAAATTATTCCATCATAAACACTCAGTGATTCACGAAAGTACCAATATTTTTTTATGTTTTCTTTTACTTCTTTAATGGTGTTTGGCCATCCTTCTAGTATAGCTTTCTTTAGTTCTATTAATTCTTCATTTTGTTCCAATTCTCTTCTCAATTCTTGTTTTCTTTTTGGTGAAAATGGTAATAATGTACAAATGGTCAGAGTTCCATCATCTATTTCTTCTTGGCTTACTTTCCTGCAATCTCTACTTAGAGTATCTGCTACAAACATTTCAGTTCCTTTCTTGTACACTATTTTAGGGTTGTATGGCAATATCTGTAGGAACATTCTTTGTAATCTGGGAGGTGCGTCGGGTAAAGGTTTTTTGAATATAGTTTGCAACGGTTTGTGATCACTTTCTATTGTTAAATCCTTACACCCCCAAATATAATTGTGAAATTTTTTACATGCCACCAATAT
Organism: Cybosia mesomella; assembly: GCA_946251805.1. Taxonomy (NCBI): domain Eukaryota; kingdom Metazoa; phylum Arthropoda; class Insecta; order Lepidoptera; family Erebidae; genus Cybosia; species Cybosia mesomella. Next base: position 13,761,072 of record OX276411.1, read on the forward strand.
GGCGTTTGTCTCCTTTTCTAGTTGACTATATCCTTGTTCGGTCTTTGTGAATGACTTAGCACAATAGGCTATAGGCTTTCCTTTCTGGATGAGTACTCCTCCGCAGGCATAGCTGCTTGCATCCACTGACAATAATATGGGAGCTTTCGTGTCATAGAAACCAAGAACTGGTGGATTTTGTATAATTTTTTTCAGCTGAATGAACGCTTGTTCTTGGTCATTATCCCACACCCATTCCATTTCCTTCTGTAGCAGGGTTCTCAAGGGTGCTGTAATTTCTGCCATGTTTTTTATAAACTTGGATAGGTAGGTAATTAGGCCAAGGAATCTTTGCAGCTCCTTTACATTTTCGGGTCTTTTGATTTTGTTTATTGTATCCTGTTTTTCCGGATCTGGTTTGAGTCCATCTTTGGATACAATATGCCCAAGGAATTTAATCTCCTGGGAGCAGAATGCGCACTTTTCTTTGTTCAGTTTAAGTCCTGAGTCCCTTAATTTATTTATGACTTTTTTTGTTGTTGCTTCTATCTGCTCCTTGGTAGCTCCATGGATTAGGATGTCGTCCATTGAGACTTCCACTTTCTCAATATCTGATAGGAGTGAGCTCATAACTTGTTGAAATAATTCCAGGGCCGATGCTAGACCGAAAGGAATTCTAAGGCAAGAGTACCTTCCAAATGGTGTGCTGAAAGTAAAGTATTTTGATGTTCGAGGTGTGACTCTTAATTGCCAAAATCCTTTTTAGCAATCCAGCAGTGTAAAATATTTGGATCCATGTATTCTAGTATTCACACATTCACATTACACACATTAGTCACATTATTTTTACTGATATCTATGTCACTTAAACTCTGATTTTCCAAAGGAATATCCTGTAATAAACTTGGTTCATTAGAACACCACTTGTGAAGCTTGAAGCTTCCTGCTGCTAAAAGTTCAATTAATTCATTCTTAATTGACAATAACGTTGAAAGGTCATTTGCTCCCAAATTGATGTCATCGATATATGTGTTTTTAAGCAAGGCTTGAGAAGCAAGTGGATACTTATCCTTATATCTATGAGCAAGCTCATATAAACACCTTGTTGCCAAGTAGGTTGAACTTTTTAAACCATATGTCACTGTACGCAATTGTATACATTGTATATTGTCAACAGTGTTATCTCTCCATAGAATATTTTGAAATTGACAGTGTGCTGGATTCAGCATCAAAGCTCGAAACATTTTTTGAATGTCAGCAATAAGCACAAACTTGTAAAGCCTGAATAAAACTAGCGTGCCAAACAAATCATTTTGCATTATTTCACCATTAAGCAAAATATCATTCAGTGAAATGCCTTCATTTGTCTTCATTGATCCATCAAATACAACTCTTAATTTTGTTGTTTTACTTCCTTCATTAATAACACAATGATGTGGAAGAAAGTAAACTAAGTCTGTAAACAAGTTAAAGCTTGAAATATCAATGTATTGCGCATGACCTAAAGAGATGTATTCAAATATAAATTTTTTATAGGATTCATACAATGTTGAATCTTTCTTTAGCCTTTTTTCTAAGCTTAAATATCTTTTAAGTGCACTTGAGAATGAGTCACCTAACCTCAATTTAGTTAAATCTTGTTTGAAAGCTAAATCAACTTGAAACTGATTATTTTTTAGTTCTACAGTTTTTTGAAATATCTCCTCAGCAAGCCTTTGTTCAGAGCTTGCTTCAGAGTACACTTCAGGTACCTTTTCACATTCCCAAAACCTTTCAATATTATTATTTAATATTTCAAGACTTTTTTTTCTAAGACAAACATGGCTTGAAAGCTTTGCTGACCCACTGATGTAGTTACCTGTGCTATTAGAAACTCCAGCTACCACGTAACCAAAGCGTGTGTTTTGCAAGCACAAGTTCTCCGGAATAGATAGAGGAACTTGTTCACGCAATAACAGCTGAAAGAATATGTTGCAGCCCAGCAGCATGCTTATTCTTTGGGATTTATAAAATTCTTTATCTGCCAGCCTTACATGAGAAGGAAGCTTTAAATTGTGTATATTTACATCAAATTGGGGTAAGTTACAAGTAATGTCATTGACAACACAGCAGTTGATGGAAGTACAAAAACTATCATCCAATGAAGATATACAAATTTCAGCGTTGCAAGCAATATCCTGTTTTCCATCACCTATTCCCTGTACAATGGCCTTTGAAGCATATAGGTTGCAATTAATTATATTGGCAATGTCAGATACAATGAACGACACCTGGCTCCCTGAGTCTAATAACGCTCGGACACAGATAGTATGACCATCTTTTTTAAGTAACTTTACCATTATAGTGGGCAATAAAACATTGTCACCACGCCTTGCGATTAAGGCAATAGAATTATTAACATTATTAGCTTCTATAGCTGCATTTGAGACATGGGTCTCTGATGATATAGCATCATGCAGTAAGCTATTATGCTTTGATTTACATGTCACACACTTGAATTGAAACTTGCATGTGCCCTTGTGTGTATTCAAACATAATTTACATAGATTGTTTTTTGTAACAAAGTTTAAACGATCAGTAGTATTTGCAAGCTTAAATTGAGGACATAAGTATGTAGCGGAGGTAGGTGTTCTTGTAAATAAAACGCACTGATAATTCAATAAAGATTGACTGCTTATATTTTTCTTACAATGTACAGTTTATATGTGAAAATAAATTCCCGCAAGTAGTGACGGTCTTAGCGAACTACATTCTTGTGTATACAAAATTTATTCTCGCAAGTTGCGATGACGTTAACGAACAGCATTGTATTCCGAGTGATCTTCTCTCTCTGTCTCCGTCGCACGCACCGCGCGGACCGTGTAATTCTGTGGTACGGCGTATTTCGTTTTCAGTGCTCACAGTGTTCTGACGCCGGAATGTTGTTCGTCGGAGCGGTGATATAATGCACTGTGGTACGTGAGTCCCACATCACTCCCCCTCAAGCGAAGCGCACGGAAGGTTTTACCGTTCTTCCAGACTTGGTGACGTATAGCGGCTTCTGTTTCTCTGCTTCGATAGGGGCACGTCGATCAGTATCTTCTGTCAAATCGTTATAGATGTATGCTGGCTTGAGTCGGTCGAGCGATATGACTGATGTCCGATTAGGTAGCTGTATCTTGTAGAACTTGCCACACCGCTGAATAACTTTGAATGGACCATCGTACGGTGGCGTCAACGGCGAACGAACTGTATCGTTTCGTACGAAGACATGTGTACACGTAGCGAGGTCCTTATGGATGAACGTATTTGCACCGCTGGTATTTGAACAGGTACTCTCCTTTATTGATGCCATAGTGTCTACGAGGCGGCGTACATACTCGCTCTCGTCAATACTCGTTGCTGCGGGTGCAATAAAATCCGATGGAAGACGAAGTGTAGTTCCGTAGGTCATCATAGCAGGGCTTAAATTGTTACTGCTACGTAGGGTTGTTCGTAATCCCAATAGTACAGTCGGAAGTTCTTCCGACCACTGCGTAGTAACACAACGGGCCATAAGAGACGCTTTGATTAAACGGTGCATTCTCTCGAGCTGGCCGTTACTCTGAGCATGGAAAGCCGTAGTACGAATGCGCGTAATGCCTAATCTCTTCATCAAAGCCTTGAATAATGATGCTTCAAACTGGCGACCTTGATCTGTAGTTATTCGTAATGGGCATCCAAATCTTGCTATCCAACTGTCGTAAAATGCTCGGGCGACGCTCTCAGCTGTGATGTCTATAACAGGAACTGCTTCTATCCACTTCGTACAACGGTCAATGATAGTCACCAAGTATCTATAGTTATTAGATACACAGAGTGGTCCGACGATGTCAATATGCGTATGCTCGAATCTTTCTGATGGTGGAAACTCGCCTAATGGGGTAACAACATGACGATGAACTTTTGCTCGCTGACAGCCTATGCATGCTTTGGCCCAGGTTCCGACGTCCTTGTTCATGTTAGGCCAAAAGAATTTTGTGTTTACTTGCTTCCGCGTTGTCCTTATGCCAGGATGATTCAAATCATGTTGCGCCTTGAATGCAGCAAAACGATATGAACTTGGTAGATACGGTCTCGGGCTTTTCATGGAATTCTCGCATGTGATTGGCTGACTCAATCCGGGTATGGTGACGTCGGTGAACTGTAAGTTCGTTTGTTTACGAAGTTGTTCGAGTTCCGCGTCACTTCTTTGATCACTAGCCAATTTCTCGTAGTCGATGGTGGTAGGACAACGAATATCTTCAATACGTGATAGCGCGTCCGCAACTGGGTTGTCTTCTCCATTCACATATCTGATATTAGTGCAGAACTGACTGATGAAATGTAACTGACGTTCTCGGCGGGGTGTGTCACTGCTATTCGCTTGACGTGTTAAAGCGTAGACAAGTGGCTTGTGGTCAGTGTACACAGTAACTTTACAGCCTTCTATGAGTCGCCGGAAATGTTTAACAGCAGCGTAGATCGCTAACAATTCGCGGTCATATACGCTGTAGCGCTGTTGAGTCTTGCTCATCGCCTTTGAAAAGTACGCGAGAGGCGTCCACATGTTGTTGATCTTCTGTTGTAATACTGCGCCGAGACTGAAATTTGACGCATCAGTCATAATGCCGAGCTCACTGCCAGGAACGGGATGTACTAATTCCGTAGCTTCTATAATGCTTTGACGGCACTTTTTAAAAGCTAATTCGGAGTCTGGAGTCCACTCTATAGCAGTTTTGTCATTGCGCTTCCGGTTATGAAGAAACTTGTTTAATTCCACCTGCATTTCAGCTTGGCCAGGTAAGCAGCTCCGATAAAAATTGAGCATGCCAAGGAAGCGACGTAGATCAGCTACTGTCTTTGGTTTTGGATAATTTGCTATGGCTTCCGTCCGTTCCTGTGTCGGTTTTATACCACTTGATGAGACTTCGTAGCCCAGGAAGTTAATTTTCGTCTGACCGAATTGACATTTCTCAATGTTCAACATAACACCGTGTTCCTTAAGCCGTTGTAGCACTTGGTGTAAGAGTAGTTTGTGGCTTTCTTCACTCTCTGACGATAACAGGATGTCGTCAATAAAACAGAAGCAGTTGTCTATACCTCGTAGTACTTGATGCATAAATCGTTGGAATGTTTGACTAGAGTTCCGTAAACCAAATGTCATTGACCTGAACTGGAATAGGCCAAAAGGAGTTATAATGGCCGTCTTCTGTGCGTCTTGTTCAGCTATTGGGATCCAGTAGTAAGCCATCTTGAGGTCTAACTTCGAAAACAGCTTCATTTTATGCAGCTGGTATGTGAAATCTTGTATGCGAGGTATAGGGTATCTGTCAGGTAGAGTGACCGCATTCAGTCTGCGGTAGTCTCCACATATGCGTAGTCCTCCATCCTTCTTCTGTACCACATGGAGTGGGCTTGCCCATGGGCTTTTAGAAGGCTCGCAAATCCCCAACTCCATCAGATGTTCAAACTCTGCCTTTGCTGCTTTGTACTTCTCTGGTGGCAGAGGACGAGCTCGTGCATAAAGTGGTGGGCCAGATGTTTCGATGTGATGCACGACGTCATGTTTTGCTGGCTCCTTCAGGCTGACAGGTCTTAGCACCTCCGGATATAGTTTCAATATATCGTGATACACTTGATCGGAGCTGATAAGGTGTACTGAGTCGAAAACAGCAGTGACTTCTAACGCGTCGACTGATAGCTCGGTGAGATTGTCGATAAGTTTCTTTCGACTGAGATCGACCATCAACTTATAGTGGCGCAAGAAGTCTGCTCCCAGGATAGATGTTTTCACGTCTGCTACGATGAAACGCCAAGTGTAACAACGCCGAAGTCCAAGGTTGAGTTTCAGAGTTTTCTCACCACCATACCATACCATACGTATTGATTGGCGTGTTATTAGCAGCGAACAATCTGTAGGCACTTGCAGTTTTGGTACTTATTCGCGTTGTGGCGGCTAATACGGAGATGTCGGCACCGGTATCCACAAGAAAACGTTCTCTCGTGTTACGATCGAAGACACACAGGCGGTTAGTTGTTACGGGAACATCGACGTCCGCCACAGTCGATGTTGCAGCTAGTTTAAAGATGGCGATGGCGACGCTTGGTTCTTCTTTCTTCTACAGCACGGTGACTCACATCGCCTCGCCTTGTCACCAAAGCGATAGTGAAATCTGCATTCCCATTTTGGATCTCCGGGCCTGACTGCAGATTTACTATTCTCACGGGATTGTGAACGTGAGCGATAGGGTTGGCGGCCTCGCTGGTATCGGTGTGTAGAGCGACTGCGCAGCTCCGCTACTTCTAGGTCTAATTTTTCAATTTTCTTAGTTAGGACTTGTAACTGCGCTAACATCACTGCATCTGTTGCTGTTGTAGATACTGCAGCGACGGTAGGGGGCTCCGAGTATTCTACCATTTTGTCGGCCATAGCAGCTAGTGTATCTAGCGATGATTCGGTGTTTACCGACAGCACGACTCGGATTTGCGTAGGAATATGATTCAGCCACTCAATGCGAAGTCCTTCATCGGTGATCATGCCGCTGCCTAGTTCTCGCATCTTCCGCAACAATTGGGATGGTTTTTGATCGCCCAACTCGAGACCACTGATGAGCTTCTGGAAATTCTTGACCTCAGATTTATCGTATACAGTTAGCAGACGATTCTTCACTGCATCATATTTGTTTGAAGCTGGTGGGTTGTACAGTATATCCGTAATATGTTGCAAATCGGCGGCTTGTAACTGTTGCAGAACATATCGAAACTTCTGGTCGTCTGAAGTCTTCAGAGGATCCACGACGGCTTCAAATTGGATAAACCAGGCTCGTGGAATCTCTCGCCAAAACGGTAACAGTCTTGATTGTATAGATACTGCTGCTAGCTCTGGAACGATCTTCGCCTCTGGAGTAGTACTGGTACTTGGGTTCACCGGATCCCTGGAGTTTTCTTCTGACATCTTGATGTTATATGGAGCACGTCGGTATATAAATCACGTCGGTATATAAATCACGTCGGTATATAAATCACGTCGGGGTCACCAATGTAGCGGAGGTAGGTGTTCTTGTAAATAAAACGCACTGATAATTCAATAAAGATTGACTGCTTATATTTTTCTTACAATGTACAGTTTATATGTGAAAATAAATTCCCGCAAGTAGTGACGGTCTTAGCGAACTACATTCTTGTGTATACAAAATTTATTCTCGCAAGTTGCGATGACGTTAACGAACAGCATTGTATTCCGAGTGATCTTCTCTCTCTGTCTCCGTCGCACGCACCGCGCGGACCGTGTAATTCTGTGGTACGGCGTATTTCGTTTTCAGTGCTCACAGTGTTCTGACGCCGGAATGTTGTTCGTCGGAGCGGTGATATAATGCACTGTGGTACGTGAGTCCCACAAGTATAATTTATTACATCCCTTGCTGCAAAACTTACATTTGTGGGATGAAGATGAATGCGTTCCAGCTAAACACTTCAAATTGCTCCTTTCATTCCTCTTTCCTTGAACATCATCTGAACTGGTAGACTCCAGAGCAGCAGCTCGTTGATCTAGAAAGGTTAAAAGTATGTTTAATGTAGGTACTCGCCCCTGTGCTTCCACAAAAAAACCCTTTAGAGTATACATATCAAGTTTTCTCTGCATTATGGTCAACAAAATGTAATCCCAATGTTCTATAGGAACATCCAAGTTTTTTAAGGCTCCTGTGTGCTGCCTTAATTGACAAACAAGCTGCCTTAGGCCCACAGAAGTACTCTTCTTTATAGGATTTAAGTCTAATATGCTTCCTATGTGGTAATTAATTATTTTAGGCTTGTCATCATAGCGCTGTTTGAGCAACCTTAATGCCTCCTCATAATTTTCGGAAGTAAGGCTTAAATGTATGATGATTGCTAAGGCCTCACCCTCTACAAGAGATTTCAGGTAATAAAACTTTTCACAACTGTTAAGAGTTGTGTTATTATGCACTACACTTGTGTATAATTCTATAAAATTATAAAATTCGCCTACCTGGCCGTTAAATTTGGGAATTTCTATTTTAGGCAATCCCTTGAAACCATTATTAACCTCACCACCTTTGCCGGTAGGCAAGGAATGTAGAATTGCTGTAGCCGCAGACTTCTCTCGGATATGCTGGTTCAGACAGCTTAAAAGATACAAATAATCATCTTCTACTGAATCAAAATCAGCTATAGAGTCAGGATTTAAGACTTGAATTTCTAAATTTAATTCCGAGAAATTGTTAAAACACTCAACTAACCTTTCTTTTTTAACAATCAGATCATCTATAGACATTTTTGGAAAATCAGCATCTTTAACAAATTGTCCAATTCTGGTAATGCAGCCTTTGTTCTGACCGCGTGCTGCAACTAACTTCGCTAATTCCCGCGCCATGTTGTACAATCGTAATTATTACTAACTATTAGCGACGACGCCAATACTTGCAATTTGTAAATAGTTCATAAGGTTATGTAATAAGTTTTGTAATTAGATTTAAGTGAATAAAAAGTCCCAAATGAGTCTCCAATCATTTCCGCTTGGCGGCGCCACCTACGCAGAACGCGCCACGAAGCTTAGCTACTGTAGAACTTTACCATAACGAGAGCCGATAGCTATTTTTATAGTTTTTAAGGTTTAAAACTAATGTTTTTATTGTTAAATTTATGTAATTAAGTAAATATAAGGTATTATCTATAAGATAAAATTGTAAAATATAGAATCCGTGAGGAAAAATAAAATAGGCAATGTAAACAAAGCCGCTGATTGGCTAAAGCAGTTTGTAGGTAGAATCCAAAGGGCTCTGATTGGTCAGAGTACCCTATATAAACTGGTCATTTTTCCTCCCGAATTCAGGGATCCAGTCGTTCGCCAGCGCTCGCCGTTCAACAGGACAGTCCCGTCCGTACCGCTGTCAGTAGTGTCGGCCGCGCTTCTGTAATTTCACGTACGAACCTCCTTGCGCGTTCCTCACCTCGGTGTTTTCAGCAGCGTCAAGTTCTTGGCGCTGCAGTATACACCGGGGTCGTGTTCGTCGCGGCTACCGCGTTTTCGGTGTGTGTTTTCGGAAGCGCTCGGGTTACGTTAGGACGGTCTCAGTGCGTTTCGTCGACCGGACTTTTCGATTCTACCCGCGGCGTGCGGTTTGTGCGGGCGAAGTTTTGCAACTTTTTCTCGCGCCACCCGCGCGTTGTGGTTTTTGTCGGAAGAGCCGGTCAAGTAGGATAAGCGTCGTGCGGTGACGCGGGACCATGGGGGGACCTTCTCCCCATCGTCCCGCCGCGAAGGGCAACCCCAGCCCCCCGGGGGCTGGAGGTTCGCGCCCACTAACATCCCGGGCGCCGCCGTCGTCTTCATCGTCGGCCCGCAGCCAGGCAGCGCAACCATCGCAGCCAACCACATCCCCGGCGCAGAAGGCAGCTGCGTCGGATAAGAAGCCCGTTCCCGCCCCGGCCGGGAAACCAACTACATTAAAAGAGCAGGTACCCTCCACCTCTCATAATATTAAAGTGTTGTCCACCGTCATCGTCCCTTCGGCTGTGCTTAAGCAGCAGTCGGTCTCTGGTGCCACAAGCACGCCCCCCGCAACATCCGCGGGGGCCCCAGTGCCCGCTAAATCCTCGCCCCAGATGCCACGCTCGGCATCCTGCGAGTTTGCGGTGCCTTCCACCCCGCGTAGGGGTAGCGCGATCTCCCTCGGGAAGGGTTCGTCCCCCAGAACGGGCGGACAGGAGTCGCCTGCTCCCAAGGTTTTCTACCTATCAGACTCTGAGGGCGACCTCACGGACATGGACTGCGCTCCGGACCAGTTCATGTTCGTGAGGAAGAAGCACCGCCGGCCCGCTACTCCAGCGGGATCCGAACCACCGAGCGCACCGCAAACGCCGCTAGCACAGCGGAGAAAGCGGAGCCCGGAAGCCGAGGTGGCCGCCGCTGCTAAGCGGCTCCACTTCGCCGACGTCACGAGGGCAGGCATCACGCCGCCCACAGAGACGACTGCTGCGGTGAGCGCAGCCAGGACCGGAAGCCCACAGGCCAGTGGCAGCACCGGCATCATCGCCGCTGCGAACGCGTCCGCCAACGCGAAACCGCAGCCGCCGAATAAGAAGCTGAAATTCCCGCCGCTCATTGTTGAGCACCTGCCAAATTGGTCCCACCATATGCGGGAATTGAAGAGACAGCTGGGACGCGCGGCAAACGCACGCCCTTTCGGGAGGGGCCTGCGCTTCACGCCGCAGGAACCAGGAGAGTACCGCTTAATACAGCGGTACCTCACGGACCTGGAGAAGTCGGAGGGCGTCTCCTGGTTCTCATACTCGATGCCAGCCGAGAAGAGCGTCAAGGTAGCCATACGAGGGCTACCTTCGAACGCCACAGCCGAGGAGGTCGAACAGGAACTCCGCGAGCTAGGGCACGAACCCGAATACGTCCGCTGTATTAGGGGACGCAGCGGAAGACCCGGGTGTATCCTCCTGGCCATCATCAAGAGGGCCAAGGACACGACGCCGGGAATCTATGACGTCACCGAGATGCTCGGTATTCCCGGCGTCAAAATTGAAGCGTGGCGGGGTAAGAAGCGCCCCGCCCAATGCCACCGCTGCCAAAAGTTCCGGCACTCGTCGCACCAGTGCCATCGTCCGATGGCCTGCGTGCGATGCGGCGGCGCTCACAGCGCCAAAGAGTGCCCGAGGCCGCGCGAGGAGCCGGCAACTTGTGCCAATTGCCAGGGGGAACACCCTGCAAACCACTCCGGCTGCCCGGTATTCCGGCGCGAAGCCCGGAACAAACGGGCAGGGACCGTAGCCCAAACCGGCGAGCCGCGCAAAGTGCCGGCACCGGTTAACCCGCAGCCCATCGGGGAGAGTGCGAGGGGAGCGTCGCTAATGGCGGATGCGAACGCTCCCGTAGCTCGCGGAGAGGCCACCTCGAAGAGAGGCCGAAGGAGGAATAAGAAGCGAGCCAAGAAGGCTCCCGCTTCTTCTTCCCAAACGCAACCCCCCACCAAGAAAGCGAGGCCGACCTTGTCTGACCCGCCCGCGGCACCGTCGTCATCGACGAAACCGGTCGCCACCCCCGGGGTCGCTCCCGTCCCCCGCGGGAAGAAGGCGAAGGTGGTTGCTCACATCGCAACACCGCAGGCGCAGGACCCGGACCAAGACCGGACGATCGAGGCCGCGATTAGTGTACTCATGGAAGTACTAGTCGCGGTACGGGCACACAAAGATACCGCGACGATAGTCGGCATTGTGTTTAGGGGCTTAAGTGAGCTTATGGGGTCTAAGCATGGACCTTAAGCCCCTCAGATTACTGCATTGGAACGCCCGCGGCCTTAGAGGCAAGGTCGTGCTCCTTCGGCATCTACTGCAGGAACAAGACATAGACGTGGCGCTCATAAGCGAAACGTTTCTCGGACCTGCAGACCAAATCAAGTTTCCAGGGTACTTCGTTTATAGGAGGGACGAAAGATCACCAGTATCAGGAGAGAATTACCGGGGACTGGCAGTACTCGTCAAGAGGCGAGTCGTGCACCAATCTTTACCGGAGCAGCCGTACATGGGTTCCATATACTCGCTGGGTGTGGAGCTGCACCTGGACGGGTCTCCCATTCACATATACGCAGTATATAAGCCACCTTCAGAACCAATACGAGAGAGGGACCTGGACGCCCTGTTGAGCCCGTCCCACCCCGCAATCATCGCGGGCGATCTGAACGCCAAGCACCCAGCGTGGAATTCGTGCCGAACCAATACGGCTGGTGTACGACTTCTAAAATATGCTGATACCCAGGGACATACCGTGTGCGGTCCGGAGGTACCTACTCATTACCCGGAATGCCGCACACTGATGCCTGACGTGATAGATGTCCTAGTACATAACACACACACCCGCTGCCAGATTACCCAAGAGGTAATAGACGACGAGTTACAGTCTGACCATCAGCCTGTGCTCGTCGTCCTACAACGGGAACCAACCCGTACGTCCCTCCGAGCGCCACGTCCCCCACCGGACTGGACCATATTCGGAGAAAAGATGGAAGCCACCACACCAACTCGGCCGGTCAACTCCGCAGCCGATGTGGAAGCGCTGGCAGATGGGATTTCCTCCAGCATCCGAGACGCCCTTGCGTCGGCGGTGGCACCGAGTGCCGCCCGAGTCCGAAAATACGCACTCCCACACCACATACGCGAACTCCTAACGCAGAAGAGGCGTCTCAGGAAGCAGTGGCAGCAGTCCCGCTGCCCCACGCAAAAAACCCACCTGAACCGGCTAGCGGCGAGAGTGAAGGCCGAGTTGAGCACTCACCACACCGAGAGCTGGGAGGACCTAATTGATAACGCGGCAGGCGACTGGCCCTCCGTGCACACGTTGTGCCGGAGGATGACAAACACCCCAGCTCCGGTGCGCCCGCTACTGCACGACGACGGCAAACCCCGGTACCGAGCAGCGGACCGTGCGGAAATTTTCGCCACTCACCTAGAACGCCAGTTCACCCCGAACCCTACTGCGGACGACTCGCACGTCGAGCGGGTTGAGCAGCACCTTCGAGAGTACTTCGCGACGCCGATAGCTCCCGAAGAACAGCCAATCTTCTTCTCGCCCGGAATGGTGTGGCGCCAGATTCGCCGCACCCAGCCTCGGAAAGCCCCGGGCGCAGATGGAATAACCAATGCAGTGCTGCGCCACCTGCCATACAGATCTCTGGCAGCGTTGGCGCGCCTGTATAGTGGTATTCTGCGCACGGGTCACTTTCCGAGCGCCTGGAAGGAGGGGCGAGTTATAATGCTTCCTAAACCACAAAAGGACATCCTCAAGCCGGAGAGCTATCGGCCCATCACGCTGCTCTCCACGCTCTCGAAGGTGTTCGAGCAACTTTTACTTAAACACATCACCCAGCACATCACACCACGGCCCGAGCAGTTCGGGTTCAGGGGTGGACACAGCACCACGCTGCAGCTGTCGAGGGTACTGCACGGGATCACGGTTGCTCGCAACAAGCGTGAGCATGCCGTTGCGGTATTCCTCGACATGGAGAAGGCGTTCGACCGTGTTTGGCACAGCGGCCTTCTTTACAAGCTAGCTCAAGCACCGCTGCCCCGTCGTGTGGTAGCAGTGGTTTCCTCGTTTCTCGAGGACAGGACCTTTAGAGTGGCGGTGGAGGACGCGCTGTCTTCCCCGCGCCCCGCCCTGGCGGGCGTCCCCCAGGGCAGCTGCCTCTCGCCTGTGCTTTACTCACACTACACAGACGACATCCCGGTTGCGCCCGGCTCGCAACTCGCGCTATACGCCGACGACGCGGCGTACATAACTACGAGCCTACAGTCTGCACACGCCGCTGTGAAGATGCAGCGGGCGTTAGACGAGCTGCCTGGATGGCTGTCCAAGTGGCGGCTATCGGTAAATGTGAGTAAAACACAGGCGCTACTCGTAACGAGCAGACACGGATTCCCACCGCCACTCAAACTCCAAGACACGGAGTTAACGTGGCTCCGGAAAGCCAAATACCTGGGGATCACCATTGACCGTGGGCTCACTATGAGGCCACACGTCGCGAGTGTGGTCAACCAGGCTCGCGCGACTCGCGCGCGCCTCTTCCCAGTCCTCTCGTCGCACCTCCCCCTCCGAGTCAAGGTGGGGGTCTACAAGACCTACCTGCGGCCGCAGATCACCTACGCGGCCGCAGCTTGGTACCAGCTGGTGTGCGAATCCTCGCGCGTCAGATTACGCGCTCAACAAACGATTGCGCTCCGCATCCTCGCACGGGCACCCCAGCTGGTGCGAAACGACGTCCTCGAGAGGGACCTTCGCGTCGAGAGGCTGGACGACTTCGTCGGTCGACTGGCCGCCTCAATGTTCGAGCGAGCGGATGCCTCGGACTGGGACCATATCCGGGGCATGGCGCCGCTGCACGCTCGGCCACCAGAAGCCAAGCGTTTACCTCGCGATCTGATCGCGACCACCGATTGAGCCCAATTTGTCATAGGTGTCCCCAGGTCCCCTACGGCTTCGCATGACTCCCGACATGCCGTCACCCACTACGTAACCCCCCTACATACGTACTGAGACCATTTCCCTACACGAAACCAACGTAAACAAACTTGACAGTCGCTCTCATCAAAGTCAACAATCTTTATACAACCTCGTTTGTTTACGTTCGTTCCGAGCGCCACGCCTCCATAAACCGGTTTTATGGAATGCGTACAAAAAAATAGAACTTTTATTTTCTATAAATATTTCTATTCATGAGCGTGGGAACATAGCGTCGAGCGTGGGAACCGCTATTGTTCGCATGCATTTCTTATCTGCCTCTTTTATTCTTATAAAATAAATATTTCCTTTTACCTGCGCATCGCATAGTGGGCCGTCGGTCTGTAGGCTTACGGCTCATTGTGCGATGCGCGGCCGCCACCACAAGCACTGCTTTTATTACACGCACACACGCTTACGCGTGTGTGCGCTCTGCTTACTGTTTACAGACCAAAAGCGTCCGGGGCCGTCTCGTAAGCCGTCGCCTGTCGCTGGTCACCCCAGTCGGGCCTCTGTGAACACAGTCTCACCTGGCTGGGGTCGACCGCCGGCGACGTGAAGAGGAGCGCGGCCCCCACGCGAAGACCAGAGGGGAAGTACACCCGCCCCCAAGACCTGCCGCTATCCAGCGGCAGAGAGACCGATTCTTCCGCCAGGGAGGCATAACGCCCAAATGCGGACTCCTCGCGGCCCCTAGGGGTCGCCGAGAAGACTAATCGTTGGCCGAATTCAGGATCGCTTCGGGCCGACGGAGATTTTTGCAGACACCCGCACTACAAATAATCACCGAGCCGCACGGACTGCAGATACCCGCATTTGTATTTACGCCTCGGTGCTCGCGGAGACGTCAACTTTTGACGTATCCGTGCGCACCGAGCGCGGAATACCGCCGCGGGCGAACCAGACGCCCAGAAGACCGTTCTGAGCAGTCGCAGCAGGACCGACCACAGCATGTCCTCCGAAAACAGCCCTTCTAAGGGCTCTAATAAAAGCAGAGATAAGAGTCAAAAAAGCCCTTATCAGGGCTCCATAAGTCACGCCGGCAGCAGACCATCAGCTCCAGTGACCAGACCGGCGCAGCCGCAGTACCCGCCGAGCTTCAGTATGCCGATCTTGAGGTCTCCCAGCCCTCCGTATGCTCCATTCGCAGGGTCCCGCGGTACCTCCACCGCACCATCCCAACACGCAGCACCGGCACCGGTATCATCAGGTGACCATACCCGTCGGCGTAACCAGCCACCGGCTCCCTCCGCGGTTGAGCCGATGGAGGTCGGCGCCCCCGCGAGCGCGCCCGCGTCCCGCGAGCCCGCGCCCCCCCGCACTCCGGCGGGGCGGGCGCGCGAGCCCCGCGCGGCCCCGGCGCCTGCGCCCGCGCCCGCGAGCTCGTCGCGCGCGCCCGCCATGCGCCCGCCCGCGCCCCCCTCCGCGCCCCGCGCGGCGCACCGCGACACTCCGCCCACGCCGGCGTCGAGCAGTGCTTCCGCGCCGCGCACGCCCGGCCGCACGCCCGGCCGCAAGAAGGGCCCCAACGACAGGGAAGCCCAGGATGCTTTGTTTTCGCCGACCCCTTCGATGCACTCGTACCTAGCATCGGACGCCGAGTTCTCTTCGGCGGAGTCGGCCACACACCCTCCCCCCACGGGGAACGAGAGCGAGAGCCGCGGGATCACTCCGTCCCCAAGGACTCGACAGCAAGAGGCCGTGCACCTCTTTGCAAAAAACCAAAGGAATCTACAGAGAACTCAGTCGTTTGAGTCCCTACCGCAACAGCGGGGGGCAAAGAAACCAAGGAGCCCCGACGGGAAGGACAGGGAGAGCGAGAAGCGTCACTGCGCGACCGCGCCGCAACGGCCGCCGCTACCGCAACGCGACCCGCGTCTCAACCGGCGCGACACCGACGCGCCTCCCGTCGCGGTTACCTATGCGCAGGCTAGCACGAGTGCGTCGAGGGGCACGACGACAGCGCGTACGCCGGCAGCCCCCACTACCTCGGAGCAGGCGCCTGGATCCCTAGCGGACCCGGCCCCACCGATCAGCGCGCCCAAACCGCGCTACCCACCGCTTATAGTGGAGTTCCTACCAGACTGGGCTTACCACATGCGCAAGCTAAAGGAGAAGCTAGGGAGGGCAGCCAACGCGCGACCCTTCGGGAAAGGTATCCGTTTCTCTCCGCAGGGGGAGGACGAATATAGAATCATACAGAGATACCTAGTGGAATTAGAGAAGGTTGAAAACATCGCCTGGTTCTCTTATTCCCCCCCTGCGGAGAGAAGCTTGAAGGTCGCCATAAGGGGACTGCCGAGCAACGCGACGCCGGAAGAGGTGGAAGACGAGCTCCGTGAGCTGGGCTTCGAGCCGGAGTATGTCCGGAACATACAGGCGAGAAGCGGGCGACCGGGGTGCATCCTCCTCGCTATACTTAAGCGGACTCCCACGACCGCTCCCGGGATCTACGAGATTACCGAGATGCTCGGTATCCCGGGAGTGAAAATTGAGGCCTGGCGGGGCAAACGAAGACCCGCGCAGTGCCATCGGTGCCAAAAATTCAGACACTCATCGCACCAATGTCACAGACCGATGGCCTGCGTGCGGTGCGGAGGCGGCCACCTGGCCAAAGAGTGCCCGCGCCCGCGTGAAGAACCGGCCACGTGCGCGAACTGCGGGGGGGAGCACCCCGCTAACCACCAAAACTGCCCCATCTATAAGAAAGAAGCCCGAAATAAGAGAGCGGGCACGGTCGCCGCGACGAGCGAGTCACGTCCGGCTCCCGTAAAAGCCCAGCCCACTGGCGAAAAATCGCAGGGTGCATCGCTGATGGCGGCAGCGAATGAACCCACAGCGCGCGGAACCACCTCTTCCGGCAGAGGACGGAGAAAGCGCAAACGGGGCCGGAAAGGGCCCCGTCCTCAAGAGGCGCTAGGCATTGCGGAGCCTAGTAACGACCTTACCAGAGAGGCGAAACCCGTCCCTCAACCGGTCGCCGCCCCCGCCTCCCGGGGAAGAAGGGCGAAGGCCCAAACACAAGAAGTGGACCCCCAGGCTAAGCCGGCAACGTCCGCCAAGCCGGCGGGCACGGGGAAAAACCCCATCTTGGAGGCCGCGGTAAACATCTTGTTAAAGATAGTATCTGCCCTCCAGAAAGGAGAGGACGCCACCGACGTAGTGCAGATCGCACTCGCTGGCGTTATAGATATGCTTAAACATTCCAATGGATAGATACGGGTTGAGAGTACTCCATTGGAATGCTCGCGGCCTTCGCGGTAAGGTCGCACTCCTCCGCCCTCTACTGCAGGCATACAGGATAGACGTGGCGCTCATAAGCGAGACGCTCCTGGGACCTGCAGAAAAAATTAATTTCCCGGGATTCCTCGTTTATAGGAGGGACGAACGCTCCGAGCAATCTGGCAGGCCCAAAAGCTTCCGTGGTCTGGCTATTCTGATCCGCCGGAGGATCGTACACCAGCAGATTCCAGACACAGACTACAACACAGTCTACACGCTGGGTGTTGAGCTGCATATGGGCGGAGCCCATACGAGAATATACGCAGCCTACAGACCACCCGGCTCCACCATTGATGTAAGTGACATCAACTCACTGCTCGCCGCCCCCGCTCCCGTACTCATAGCGGGGGACCTAAATTGTAAGCACCCAGCGTGGAACTCCGCCGTCGCGAACCAAGCTGGTGTACGCCTATACGCAGACGCCGAAGCCCGGGGCTATAACGTTATGGGTCCGGAGGTACCAACCCGGTACCCGGACAACCCACTTATAGACCCCGACGTGCTAGACGTAATCGTCTATAACGACCGTCTGAATAGCCAGATCACACAACAGGTCTTAGTCGAGCAGCTGGGATCGGATCACAGACCTGTTGTAGTCACCCTGGACCAGCAGCCTAGCCAGATCGCCCCTCCAGCGCCACGTCCCCAACCGGACTGGACCCTTTTCTCAGGAACGCTGGAGACCACGACGCCCACCCGGCCCATCAGCTCCCCAGCTGACGTTGACGAGCTGGCAGCGGGCCTAACCGCGTGTATCCGGGGCGCTCTCGAAGCGGCACGAACGTCCCCGCGCACCCAAGAACGACCACCGCGGCTGCCCACGCACATACTCAACCTCATGGCCGCTAAGAAGCGCCTACGGAGGCAGTGGCAAAGGACCCGCTGCCCCACGATGAAGGCGGAGCTCAACCGGCTCGGAGGGAGAGTGAAGGCCGAGATTTACACCTATCAAGCCGAGAGCTGGGAGGATCATATAGTTCATATAAGGGACGATTGGCCGTCGATACACAAGCTGTGTCGGCGGCTCACGAACACCCCAGCTCCGGTGCGCCCTCTCCTACACGAGGACGGGGCACCTAGATACCAAGCAGCAGACCGGGCGGGCATACTGGCCCGCCACTTGGAGCGTCAGTTCACGCCGAACCCGTCTGACGAGCACGACCACGTAGCAGCTGTTGACGAACACCTAAGACACTACTTCGAGTCGCCGATAGCTTCCGATGAGAACCCCATAGCTTTTTCGCCCGGTATGGTGCAGCGCGCCATCCGCCGAACAAAAAAGAGGAAGGCCCCTGGAGTGGACGGTATCACCAATACCGCACTCCAGCACTTACCATTCCGCACCGTCGCCGCGCTTGCCCGGTTGTTCACCGGCATCGTGCGCACTGGGTCCTTCCCAAATATCTGGAAGGAGGGGAGAGTGGTAATGCTGCCCAAACCGGGCAAAAACATACTGAAGCCCGAAAGCTATAGGCCCATCACCTTGTTGCCGACAATGTCGAAGGTGTTCGAGCAGCTGCTGCTGAGGCACCTCACACCGCACGTGACACCCAGACCGGAGCAGTTCGGGTTCAGGTCTGACCATTCCACGACGCTCCAACTGTCGAGGGTACTGCACGGGATTACCGCAGCGCGCAACAAGCGCGAACACGCCGTAGCAGTATTCCTCGACATAGAAAAGGCCTTTGACCGGGTATGGCATGCCGGTCTGCTGTATAAGCTCGCCACGTCTCAGGTGCCCCGCCGGCTCGTAAAGGTGGTCTCCACGTTCCTGAGCGACCGGACTTTCAGAGTGGCGGTGGAAGATGCCATTTCCCCGCTGCATCCCATCCTTGCAGGTGTACCGCAAGGCAGCTGCCTATCGCCTGCGTTGTACTCATGCTACACCGACGACATCCCAGTTGCGGAGGGCACGCAACTGGCCTTATACGCTGACGACGCGGCGTACATAGCGACTAGCTTGAACGCTAAACACGCCGCGTCAAAGATGCAGAAGAGCCTAGACCTCCTTCCCCAATGGCTCGCGAGATGGCGCTTGTCGGTGAACGTGGGTAAGACGCAGGCGATAACCATCTCCAACAAGAGGAAGCTCCCACCGCCACTCCTCCTTCACATGGAGCCCATTCCATGGAAGCCGTCCGTGACGTATCTGGGCGTCACACTGGATCGGCGGCTTACCATGAAGAGGCACGTCAGCAGTGTGGTCGCGAAGGCGCGCGTTACCCGCGCGC
The DNA here is from genome assembly GCA_946251805.1 of Cybosia mesomella. NCBI lineage: Eukaryota > Metazoa > Arthropoda > Insecta > Lepidoptera > Erebidae > Cybosia > Cybosia mesomella. The sequence continues at coordinate 13,780,584 of OX276411.1, forward strand.
TACTACGTCCAGCGCTCTCCTCGAATCTCCCTCCCCGCGTGAAGCTCAGCATTTACAAGCTGTACGTGCGATCACAGCTCACATACGCAGCACCAGCCTGGTTCGCCCTCACGAGCGAGACGAGCCGCATCCTCCTCCGCCAGCAGCAGTCGGCCACCCTTAGAAAGGTGATGAACGCGCCGCGCTACGTGAGGAACGACGTCATCGCACGAGATTTGCGAGTTGAGAGCCTGGACGACTTCGTGAAGTCGCTCACCCGAAGGATGTTCGAGCGCGCCGACACGTCCGCGTGGAGCCACATCCGCGGACTGGCGCCGTGGCACGCTCGCCCACCTGATCGCCACAAGCTGCCCCGCGACCTACTCGCTGACGGGCCTACAACCACATAGGACTCCAACCCCCAACACGACGCTGAGACTCCCACGATTAGCGGATATACGGGGTGAAAACTCAAGCGCCGCTTGTGTGCTACCGCGGTAGCACACTAAACCATCACACAGCGTCCCGCGGAGCCGGCGGCGCCGCGCTGTCTGGCGCGCCCCCGCCGGCCCCGCCTCCAAGCGCGCCGCATCGCAGGCCAGTGTGCGCACGGCCGTAGCGCCGAGCGCCGGCCGCGCTGCGTGCGCGCACGTCCCGCCGCGGCAACAGCTGCGGGCCCGCCGCGCTCTGCGAATCGATACCTAGCCGGTTCGCAGAGCGGGCGGCCTCACCTCAACATTGACTCTTTTTATATTTGTAATTTTAATTTTATTTATTATCACCGTGTACATAACCCGATCGTCTGTCCTCAGCGAGTCCGTCCTCCGCAGCCGACATTCGCGGGTACTCCCCTGCGATACCTGCGCTATGTGGCTAGCGCGGGCGGGCAAGCAGGCAGACGATCAACATAAGAGAACAAACCAAGGCGCCGGGACCCCGAGCAGCCGCCGCTTCTGTCGCAGGTACGCCCTCAGCTGGGCTTTGACCGGGTAGCCGGTCATCTCACCTGGCTGGGGCGTCCGCCGAAGCGGCGTGAAGAGGGAGTTCCGGCCCAAGCTGAAATTGGGACTATAACCCGGCCCAACGACCCTCCTCTATTGAGAGGAGGAGAAGAATTTTTCGTGGAAGAGGTCCAACACCTAAAACACGACTCCACGCACCCCTAGGGGTGTAGTGATGAAAGCTGTATATCCCGAATTCAGTCCGGAACCAGCAGCCCTAGAGAAAACACCTCTAATAAACAAGAAGTAAGAAATCGCTGTTTCACTGGAAAGACCCTTGGAATTGAAGTACCCTTCTGCAGCTCATCATTCATCAAGCCGCAAGCATTTCAGAATATAATAATAATAATCTTTATTGTACAAAAACAATATGAGCAAAATACAAAAATTGGGTTGTTGATAGCTGCTAAAGTGTACACTGTGGCGCAGCCATCAACGCCGCTCCCCTGATAGGAAGGTAAGTTTCATTGTTCTATATTAGACTCATACAAAATTAAAATAACAATTGAATAGAAAAAAAAAAATTAAAACAAAAAATAATAATAATCATGAAAGTGTTAAATATTATAGCTGTTTTTAGCATAACTTATAAAATTAAACTTTTACTTAATATTAATTTTTATTTATAAAATATAATTTATGATGCATGCATATGAGTGTGTGGATGTACACACGTTACGTGTGCGCGTGTAGATGTATGAGTGTGTGTTGTCTTGTGTCGTGTGTTACTTGAGTGCATATGTGTAAATGTGTTTACGTGAGTTTTCATCAAGTCAAATTTCCACAAGTTCTTCTGTTGCGTCATAGGAGAGAGATTTTAACCACATGTCAAGATTTACCTTCAATTCATTTCTTCTCATGGGATAAATATTTATTATTTTATTTATTTTATTATAAAGTTTAGAGCTTATATGTCTAAAATGTCGGCTAGCTGCTACAGTCCTTCGGAATTTCATCTCACATACCCTATCCGAGCGGCGCTTGGTGATATATATGTCAGAATTGTAGATCAAATGTGAGTGTTTGCGGCGGACGACCTGTGAGATGAACAACTGTCTGACCGTCAGTACTTGACACAAGGAGTAAACGGTAGACGTCGGGAATCGTTTAGGTTTTCTGGCAAGCACCTTCAGGACAGCACGCTGACCACGTTCCGCTCTTAACATTGCCGTTTTAAGAGCTCCACCCCAGACCAACAAGCAATACCCTAAAACCGATTGAGCAAGAGCGAAGTAGATCATTTTCAAGGTTTCAAAGTCCACCACACCTCTAAGCTTTTTGAAGATGTAGGTCAATTTCCTCAGACGTACCGCCGTGGCGTCGATTTGGTGTTTCCATTTTAGATGTTCATCGACAAGCACACCCAAGTACCTGATAATATTGGTACTATCTACATTCGGACAGTCACAGCCCAAGTTAAAGTCTATGTTGGAGCAAGTGTGAGCACGAATTTCAATAGGTACTTTGGGAAGGCCTAACTTATTGGCAGCAAATACAATGTATTTTGTTTTACTGACGTTCAACGTTAAAAGGTTCAGGGTCAATAATTTCATCACAACGCTCAAGCAATGTTCGGCATTTTGACGGGCTTCGCTCCAATTACGTCCGTGTATAATTAGGGCAGTGTCATCAGCATACGCTATAATTTTGCAGTTAGGCAAAGACAATTGGCACACCTCATTGACATAAATGAGGAAGAGTGTCGGTCCCAGAACACTCCCCTGCGGAACACCAAAAGTAAGAGACCTTTCTTTGCTGATGTAGGTTTCGACCCTGGTATACTGCTTACGATCAGTCAGATAACTTTTGAACAGATCATGTGCCGCACCACGTATGCCAATGGCCTCCAACTTCGAAAGAAGTATGGGTACGGAGACAGTGTCAAATGCCTTCGAGAGGTCCAAGAAGATACCCAATGACTTACGTCTTTTTTCAAAATGCTCAATAATTGTATCAGTAAGTTCCAACACCGCGTCCTCTGTGGATAAACCTCTCCTGAAACCAAATTGGTTTGAGGCTACGATTTTAGATTTAGAGAGATACTCAGTCAGTCTAGTATTTATAACCTTTTCAAATATTTTAGAAATTGTCGAAAGCAACGAGATAGGTCGAAAATTTGAAACACTGTCTTTAGCACCTGACTTATAGATAGGATGGAGAACTGCTGTTTTTAGGATGGCAGGGAAAATTCCTTCAGTGAAACACAAGTTAAAAATGTAAACCAGAAGTGGGATTATAACATGTCTGGTTGCTTTCACCACTGCAGCAGTTATACCGTCTAGTCCAGCAGCGCACTGCTCCTTAAGACCAAGAATTATATTATCGAGCTCTACATCGTCTACATTGTAAAGTGCCATTGAGTTAAGCGGTATCTGGTTAATAGATTTTGGCACAAATGAATTGTTTGGAGAGCGTGATAAATCTTTATACAGTGTAGAATCCTTAATTTGACATGCTAAGTGTTTACCCACATCAGCAAAGTAGTTGTTCACTTTATCTACGGACTCTGAAGGGTCTTTACAGCACCCCAATAACTCGGACGATGGTGATGTATTTTGGCCTAGATTTGCGGCCTCATTAATGAGCCGCCATGTAGCTTTGGGATCATTTCTGGCACTCCGAAATCTAGAACGTTCATATTCACATCTAACTTTTTTTAAGATATCTTTGAAAAAGTTACGATAGCGGCGGAACACCAACTTGTATGATTCATTGTCTGGATGTTTTTTAAACGCTCTGTATAATTTATCACGGTGACGTATACATCTCAGGAGTCCAGGAGTAATCCAGGGTTTAATAATGCGTTTCTGACTACTACTATGTGAAGCATAGGAGTTAGCCTTGATGGCTGAAGACATAATCGCTATGAGAGATTCTGTAGCTTCATTTGGGTTTCGGGAATTGCGAACAGCAGAGAAGTCAGTATTGCTAACACAATCGACAACTGCCTGGATATCAGTCTTGATCTTATGCACATGACGAACTTTGTTCATATTATGATTTATTTTACAAAAAACTATAACTGGAAAGTGATCTGTAATAGGGGAATCAAGTACAAGTGAAGTAGCAGTACTTTGCGAGCGAAGTAGCACATGATCGAGACATCTTAAGAGTCTGGTTGGAATTGTATAAGCAGGGAGGACAGCATGCGATGCCGTGAGGTTTAGATATTCATCCATATCAGAATCAGAGCTGTCCGGTGCAATGTTTATATTTATGTCACCTATAACAACAAGACTTTTAAATTGTGATAAAGTCCCTAGCAGACAATCAAGACTGCCAAAGAACCGAGTCAAATCTGAGTATGATGGAGAACGGTATAGACAGACTATAGCTGCTTTTAGAGGAAATTTTACTACAATACAGTTTGCATCATTGAAATTTGGTACCTCTATGGTGACATCAAGACAATCCCTCACATAGACCACCACACCATCATTTTGATTTCTAAATGTTGTGTTATGAGAGTTAAACCCATTCAGGAAGGGGATCCTTGGGCACTTGCTTAGCCAACATTCCGATAATACAATAATATCAGGTAAATAAGAAAATCTGTTCATAAGTACCATCAAACTATCAAAATTAGCATTTAAGCTTTGAATGTTTGTATGTAGGATTTTAAGATCGTGTAGATTAGTGCTCAGATACATAACACTTTGTTCTGGTGAGCAAATGTAGCTGTCAGAAACAGAGAGCTGATCAACCGCATTGCTTAAAGTGTTTAAGTCATTCATTATGTATTAAGAAAACAACGAAGGAACAGAAGGGTATAAGTGATCCGAGATACACAGAGACATAATTACTCAAAGTATGTAATTTTATGTAAGAATCGATTACTACAGATTTAAAATAAACCGATGGTTTTGATATTTTAGTGGACGCATATATCTTGTATATAGTGTGTGCGAACTTGTGTAGAGATAGAGTGGGTGAGAGGTGTATATAATGTGTATAATATAGTATATAAAACAGGTTGATTACATTTTTGAATAGCTCGCGATAAAACAGTTTTCCAGAGTTAACATGCAGGCGATACAAGACAGTTAAATTTAACATGAAAACGAGAAACACAATTAGAAAACTGACTGTATAGACTACCAGTCACGCGGTCCTTATAATCTTCGCAAGGTCACCTTCGTTTTTCACATGAAGGTGGGAGCTTCCAGATTTTTCTCGAACAAATATCCTTCCGCGCGACACCCAGCAGAAATCGAACTGATTTATTTTTGCAGCATCTCGAGCCAGAAAGAAGAGGCGCTTATTTTTTGCGGATAGGTTTTCAGAGATGTATATACGCTTCCCTGGACCAAGACCACTTAATTTGAGGTGCTCCGTACTAAGTTTGCTTCCAGTTTTGTTAAAGTTACGGAATTTTAGCAAGAAGAATCCACGCTCCCATCGGCACCTTCGTCCACCCGCCAGCATCAAGATCTTCATACAGTCCACTCGCCGCCCGACAGAAGCGCCAGCGGTATAAAAGTCATTAGGCCGCCATATACCTCTTGGCCATCCATCCCGTTTCTGTCGTCCCCAACATTTTTGGTCCTTCGATAGCCGGATTGGGTCAAGATTTGAAGAATAGAAGATGCCAACCACAAGAGCAGGATCAGAACAATCGAAGACTTCAGAAGAAACCACCTCGTCGGACTGGAGCATGAATACGCCGAGTGAAGCGAGCACCGCCACGACGAGCACCGGTTCATCGACCACGGGTACTACGGGGTCCGCAAGTACAGTAAGCAGAAAAAAGCCAGTTCCGCTGATTCAGAAGCAAGCAAGACTACAATCATTCGATGGGTCAAGATTGGAGTCTGTGCAAGGGGAGCCGACTCGCACGGCGCCTCCGCCCAGCATCATTGAAGAGGAATTTGAAGATTCTGAGGAGCAGAGTACCATCACAGCCAGCCATACAACGTTGCAAGACAGTCAGCGAAGTGTCACTTCACGTCGGGACGAAGCAAGCGCACCGACATCGAAGTATGAAGACAGTCTGCAGCGGCCTCACCCTAAGAAGTCGACCCGCAACACGGACACACCGTCCCGCTCGTCGCATAGGAAGAGAGCAGAAGTGCAAGCGAAGATGGCGTTGGCACTACGGGAGCTCGAGCTAGCCGAGGCGCGATCCAAGGTAGCTCGGGCTAAGCTGGAACTCATCGCCGCAGAATCAGAAGAAGAAGATGCTGGAGAAGAGTCGTACGAAATAACCCAAGTTGAAAAATGGGTCGTCGAGACAGGGGTCGGGCCCACCGAAGAAAGAAAGTCTCCTGAACGTGAAGAAAAGAAGAGCAACATCCAGGAGTTAGCTCAAGCTATTAAAGAGATTTCTCAGAAGTCGCATGAAACAATGTCATCAAAGATGGTTGAACTTCCTCACTTCAACGGTTCCTGTGAAGAATGGTTGGCGTTCAAGAGGACCTTCGAAGACACAGCTGCCTCGTTCTCTAACATACAGAACATGGCACGCTTCAGAAGAGCGATCCAGGGAAGAGCAAAGGAAGCTGTTCAGAGCCTACTATTCACCGCTGAAGATCCCTACGAAGTACTCAAGGCGCTGGAATCAAGATTTGGAAGACCTGGGGCACTAGCACTGGCGGAATTAGAGAAGATCAAGAGCCTACCTAAAGTCGCTGAAAACCCAAGCGACATCTGTACGTTTGCAAGCAAAGTCAAGAACGCCGTTCAAACAATCAAAGCCTTGAAGAAGCCGCAGTATCTCAGCTCTCCTGAAACATTGAAAGCTATCATTGAGAAGATGCCTCCAGCTATGAAATTCAGATGGTTCGCCTACCATAGAAGCCGAAGGGAGGAAGATTTACAAGAGCTACTACTCATTGAAGAATTTTTAGAAGTAGAAGCAGACATGTGCGGTGACTTTGCCCCAATTGAAGAGCCTTCAGACCAGAAGAGGGGTACAAGAAGACCCGTGCATACGATTCAAGGAGAGTCTTCACATGAAACTGAACGAGAGAAGGTTAAGAAGAGTTGTCCCATATGTCAAGAAGAGCATTTCCTGATAGAATGCAAGAAGCTGAAAGAAGCAAACATTGATGAAAAATGGGAAATAGTGAAGAAAGCTAGAACGTGCTTCAAGTGTCTACGGTTCCAGCATTCAAGAACCAACTGTAGAGCTCCAAACTGCAAGAAATGTGGAAGATGGCATCACACTATCTTACACTCCGACAAGCCGCCGAAACCATTTGAGAAGAAAGAAGAAGTAAGCTCATCAGAAGGGAAGGTCGCCTCCATCCACAACACCATCAGTGGAGAAAAAGCATACCTGAAGATCGTGCCAGTCGACGTCTACGGGCCGAAAGGGCAAGCTCGGGTGCTGGCGCTGCTGGATGAAGGCTCAACCATCACGCTTCTAGACCAGGCGGTGGCAGAGACGATCGGAGCTGAGGGCAAGACAGAAACGCTAACTATTGAAACAGTCGGTACAAAGATCATCAAGGATTCCCAGAAGATACAACTGAAGATTAAAGGTGCCTTCAGAAGAGACAAGAAGAATATCACTGCAAGAACCATCGACGATCTCAACCTGTCAGAACAAATAATAAAGAAGGACACTATTACCAGCTGCCAGCATTTAAAGAAGATTGAAGATCAACTTCTCTACACAACCGAGAAACCGAAGATGTTGATAGGTCAAGACAACTGGGGCCTTATCGTCACAAGAAGACTGAAGAAAGGAAAACCATCCGAGCCCGTAGCCTCACTCACTAGTCTAGGGTGGGTGCTACATGGGTGTGAAACGGGTTCCAGCGCTGCGGTACACTTCATCCACTACGGCAGAGCCAAGACAGCAGATGAAGCCATGGAAGACGTCATCCGAGAGCATTTCCAATTAGAATCACTTGGAATTCAGAACAAGCTACCAACGAACGATAGCGACAGAAGAGCCCTGGAAATCCTCGAGAAGACAACGAAACAACTTCCCAGCGGTCAGTTCGAGACAGGCCTACTGTGGAGGAGCGAAGATGAGTCCCTACCTAACAACTACAATCAAGCTCTACGACGCTTGGTGAACGTAGAAAAGAAGTTAGATCGAGACAGCGAGGTCAAGCAGTCCTACGAGAAGCAGATCAAGAACCTCATTGAAAAAGGTTATGCAGAGAAGACTTCAAACGTCGTCAGTGAAGGTAGAACCTTCTACCTACCTCACTTCGCCGTGATACACCCGATCAAGAAGAAACCAAGAATAGTGTTCGATGCAGCCGCCAAGTACGACGGAAAGAGCCTCAACGACGTGCTGCTACCAGGCCCAGACCTACTGCAGTCATTGTTTGGGGTGTTGCTGCGCTTCAGAGAAGGTCCAGTGGCAATCATGGCTGACATTCAAGACATGTTTCTTCGTATCAAGATTAGAGAAGAGGATCGGGACAGCCTACGGTTCCTGTGGCGAGGTGAGAAGAGGACAGGCAAGCCAGAAGAATATCGTATGACGTCAGTCATCTTTGGAGCAGCGTCATCACCGGCGACGGCGATATACGTCATGAACAAGAACGCAGAAGACTTCAAAGAGACTCGACCCGAAGCAGTGAAAGCCATCAGCCGAAACCATTACATGGACGACTATCTCCAGAGCTTCGAGTCAACCCAAGAAGCAAAGAAGATAGCCGAGCAAGTTAAAGAAATCCATGCAAGAGCAAGTTTTCATCTCAAGGGCTGGGCCAGTAACTACGCGACTGCGTTGCCTGACATAGAAGAAGCAAATAAAGAAGATTCACTGCCACTCGCGAAAGAAGAGAAGACTCTCGGTCTAAGATGGCTGGTTAAAGAAGACGCGTTAGCCTTCAACATTGGGCTACGCAACACGCCAGAAGAGCTGCTGAATGGGCAACGGACTCCGACCAAGAGAGAAGTCACGAGCGCCGTTATGTCTACATTCGACCCATTGGGATTCGCCGCGCCAGTATTAATACAAGGAAAGAAATTGATTCAAGAAATCTGGCGTACTAAGACGGACTGGGACGAAGCTATAAGTGAAAAACAAGAAGCAGCCTGGCAAAGATACCTAGAAAATGTATCAACATTATCAAGCTTGAAGATCCCGAGGTGCATCTCACCGTGCAGTCGAAGCGGACAGCTGCATACATTTACCGATGCAAGCGAAGAAGCCTATGCAGCAGTCGTCTATTGGAGGACAACCGAGCCCGGGGGACGAGTCCACGTCTCTATGATCACCGGCAGAGCCAGAGTCGCGCCTACGAAGCCAGTGTCTATCCCAAGGCTTGAATTACAAGCGGCCTTGCTTGGTAGTAGGATGGCGGCGTCGATCGGAGAAGAGATGGAGCTCGAAGCATCAAAGACAATATACTGGACCGACTCCAGCACTGTACTACAATGGATCAACTCAGAACCTAGAAAATTCAAGACGTTCGTGGCAAACCGACTGGCAGAAATAGAAGAGAAAACGAAACCTGGAGAATGGAGATGGGCGCCTACCAAGCAGAACCCGGCAGATGACGCCACAAGGGGTGTCCCAGCCGAGTTCGACAGCAACGCCAGGTGGTTCCAGGGGCCGTCATTTCTCCGCCCGCCAGAAGAAGTGCTTCACACGCTCCTAACCGAGGTGGAGCACACCGTCAATTGAAGACCCCTCACCCCCGTCAGCATGGACCCCACTGAAGAGGAAAGTTTGACCCCCAACCACTTCTTGTTGGGTAGGTCATGCGGCATGTCAGCATCCGGCGAGTTCAACGACACCGAGTTGATAGGAAGACCCAGCTGGAAAACTACGCAAAGGCTAGCGGACCACTTCTGGAAGAGATGGATCAAAGAGTACTTACCCCTCTTGATGCCTAGAAAGATAGAGGGTAAGGAAACTAACGATCCGAAGATAGGCGACATCGTGCTCATAGTCGACGCGACGCTGCCGAGAAATTCGTGGCCCCAAGGCGAGGTCATCAAGGCGTATCCAGGACCAGACGGAAGAACTAGGATATTGGACGTGCGGACTTCGGGTGGAGTACTCCGACGGCCGACACGTCGAGTCATCATACTGGTACCTGCCACATCGTCGCTGCCCGAGGATGCAGTGCCACGCACCGTGGGGGAGAATATTAGCGACGACGCCAATACTTGCAATTTGTAAATAGTTCATAAGGTTATGTAATAAGTTTTGTAATTAGATTTAAGTGAATAAAAAGTCCCAAATGAGTCTCCAATCATTTCCGCTTGGCGGCGCCACCTACGCAGAACGCGCCACGAAGCTTAGCTACTGTAGAACTTTACCATAACGAGAGCCGATAGCTATTTTTATAGTTTTTAAGGTTTAAAACTAATGTTTTTATTGTTAAATTTATGTAATTAAGTAAATATAAGGTATTATCTATAAGATAAAATTGTAAAATATAGAATCCGTGAGGAAAAATAAAATAGGCAATGTAAACAAAGCCGCTGATTGGCTAAAGCAGTTTGTAGGTAGAATCCAAAGGGCTCTGATTGGTCAGAGTACCCTATATAAACTGGTCATTTTTCCTCCCGAATTCAGTCCGGAACCAGCAGCCCTAGAGAAAACACCTCTAATAAACAAGAAGTAAGAAATCGCTGTTTCACTGGAAAGACCCTTGGAATTGAAGTACCCTTCTGCAGCTCATCATTCATCAAGCCGCAAGCATTTCAGAATCCACGCTCCCATCGGCACCTTCGTCCACCCGCCAGCATCAAGATCTTCATACAGTCCACTCGCCGCCCGACAGAAGCGCCAGCGGTATAAAAGTCATTAGGCCGCCATATACCTCTTGGCCATCCATCCCGTTTCTGTCGTCCCCAACACTAACACTATTGTACAAACTTAAACAGTTCTATGCCTATTATAACGACTTTTGACCACAATATTACTGCTTACTAATTAAATCTAGTAGGACTACAATTTTCACGAAATACGAATGCAAAATGGCGTACGCTATGCTATGCTGCGCTGGCGCTGACCGTCGCTCGCTGATTCGCCGATAAGGTTTCTCGGTTTCCGTTTCCGTCGCACCTCGGGTCGCGTTCCGATTCGCGCATACACATCCGCAGCATAAATCGTATCGATATGATTTTTTCTCTCTTTTCTTTCTTACCAATAGAGTAGGAGAAGGATAGTATTATCACGTACCCAGGCGGCTAACCAAGTACATACATACCATACCAGTTATAACCAGTTTCTTCTTTTTAAAAGGATATAATATCGTTGCAATATTGATGCACGATGTATGATTGTAGATCAATGATCTTCCAGACACGGAGTGGCGCAGCAATGCAGACAGCCAAACAAACTCCGCAGCAGCAATGCCGCCGGCAAACACGTTGCAAACCAGAACGCCCGCCGTCTTCTTGTGTTGAGCCACGCCGACACGACGTATCAAGGCCTCTCACGAACGAAATAATTTAATTTATTCTTATTTCCGCGAAGGAACAATTTATGTGGCGTGCTGGTATCGAATTAAACCACATAAGAAGCTTATTTAAATGGACTGTATTTCTAATTTAATATTTCGTGTACATTTTGCGTGTCGGTCTTACGATGACTAACTTAATACCATAGATAAAATATAAACTTACAAATCAATAGTGAGGCCACTTTTTAAATAGTATCTCTGGTTTGTTTATTGGAACGAACAACTTCTATCTTATGTCCAGAGAAAGACGTCAAGTATTTGGTGCTGCAAGGTTTTATTTCAGCCTTGCACATGTTAGCAATAGTTTTATTTAGCACGTTGCATTGACTGCCAGAATCCAGCTTGAAACTAACCTTTATTTTATTTTCCAGTTATGCCGTTTCGAACCAATCTTCAGTATCTACGTCGGTTTCTACTGTAGAAACTCTTATTGTACCGAGATCTTCATCCTCGCTAGACTCGTCTCTTTCCTCTGTTAAGGCATTGACTATCTTTCTCTTACAGCACTTTGTGAAGTGATTCTTCTTATTACAGTTTTTACAAATCTTACCAAAGGCTGGGCATGCTCTACGTCCATGTTTGCTGTCACATCTTTTGCAGTAAAATTCTTCTTCCTTGTTTTTCATTCTTTTAATATCTTTTTTTCTTTTACAGGTGGTGACGGCGTGTACGGCGTTTTCATCAATTCCATGTGATTTTTAACTTGCTCTGCTGAGTGGCAAATGGATATTGACTTTTCCAAAGTAAGGTCATCTTCTGTGTGGAGCCTCTCTCTAGTTACATCGCTCGATATGCCTATTACTATCCTGTCTCTTATTATGCTGCTCTCGAGAGTCGAATAACCACAATTTTTCACTTTGCTTTTTAGGTTAGTTACGAACTCGTCGAAATTTTGGCCCTCTTTCTGTGTGATTTGATTGAAGACGTATCTCTCGTACGTTTCATTGATTTTAGGTGTAAAATGGTTACTGAATCGTTCCTTGACCTTGTTAAGTTTTTTGCTTTCTTCAGCCGATAAACTAAAGGTGTTGTAAATAATGGCGGCGTCCGGTCCAATACAGCTCATAAAGGTGGCTACTTGAACAACGGCACTCTTATTTTCTAGGCCCGTCGCTATAGAATACCACTCGAACTGCTGTAGCCACAATTGCCAAGCCATTGGAACGTTTTCCGTGTTGGTTGCAAAGTATTTCGGCGGCTTTATATTGGCGGAATCCGACATGTTGTTTACTTTCTTCGCGTCGTTGTCCGGCATTTATTTCACGCGAGGTTTCGGCACCATGTAAATACTTTACGTCTGGTAACGTAGGTAACTAATAAAGAACACTTTGGATAATAATGCGTTGTTTTATTATAAACTACTGTTGAAATATTACAGAGAGAATAGCAATAGATATAGGTACATACATACAGACGTGACATGACATTGCTCAAGGTCTGGCGTGTCTGTGGAGCTAGTAAAGGGGAGAGTTTGTGGAGACACCTATACTGACACTAGGCATTCTACGATTTTTTATGATAAATCGTTTACTGCACAGGCGGTACGGTTATGGAATGCACTGCCATTATCGATTAGACGGGCACAATCATTGGCCATCTTCAAAAGGATGGTAAAAGAGCACTACCTGGGCCTATAGTCTCCCCCATTCCTTGTTCCCGTTATGTGCTGTCTTAACTTTCGTGCGAGGTATTAAAATATTATATGTAGGCTTAGTATGTATGTTTGTAAATTTGGTATGTATATATGAATGATTTATATTATGTACGATTATATGTAGGTGTCGTAATTATGTATCATTATATGCTTATTTGTAGGTATATGTACCTACTAAATTGTAATACGTGTTTGTAATCCAATCTATTTATTATATGACTACGTTAGTTCTCTTTTATTTCCTGTTACATCAATAGCTACCCAATGTACGATTTAGCTTATTTAGGATTCATGTCCATCCAAAGGTTGCCTGTAAGATATTGCTTTTAGCGATAAGGCCGCCATTTGTACATATGTTAATTAAGTTTACGATATATGCTTATTCTGAATGGTGTACAATAAAGTTTATATCTATCTATCTATCTATCTATGCTTTTCCACTGAAGCTGTTCACTTAGAAGTCGTAAGTGAATTAAGCAGTAACGCGTTCATATTGTGCCTACGTCGCTTTATATCTAGACGCGGTAAACCACGTACAATATACTGCGATAATGGTACGAATTTTGTAGGGGCAAATAACGAGTTAAAAGGAATGCTTAAAACCGCAAACGAGTCCGTCGCTGATTTCGGTTTGACTGACGGCGTTGAATTTAAATCAGTCCAGCTTATGCACCTAATTTTGGTGGGATTTGGGAGGCTGGTGTGAAGGCTGCGAAATTTCACCTCAAACGTGTAGCAGGAAATTGTAGTTTAACATTCGAGGAATTAACCACTTTATGCGCGCAAATAGAGGCAATTTTAATTTCGCGGCCACTAACGCCTTTTTCAGCGGATCCCTCTGATCTTACACCTTTGACACCCGGCCATTTCCTTATCGGGCGTCCTTTATCACCGTTGCCATCTCCAGCTACGACTAAGATTTCCATCAACCGATATCAGCAGCTGGAGCGACTGAAGCAACATTTCTGGACACGATGGTCGCGAGAGTTCTTGTGCGAACTACAACAACGCGTCAAATGGTGCAAAACCGGTGGACGAAGCATCAAGGTTGGAGATATGGTCGTCGTTAAGGATGATCTACTGCCACCGATGAAATGGATCCTTGGATGCATCAAGAAATTGTACGACGGTCCTGACGGCATCTGCAGAGTAGTGGACATTATCACGTCCAAGGGCATCATCAAAAGAGCGCTGACTAAAGTTTGCGCTCTCCTTGTAGGAGATTCCCATGAGCTCCTTGGAAACTCAGCTTCCAAGGGGGGGGAGGATGTTAACCATAGTAGATAGGATAGGACGAAGGCCGGGAAGGAGAGGGACGCGGCGGGGGGGCGCGAGTTATGGAACCCCAAACAACAGACATTCGCTTTGTCAGCACATCCAAATCTGGGACACGCGCCACTATACGAGGCGCTTAGCTTAGCATTATTTTTAGTATATAAGACTATAATTTTTGTAATCAATTTAATTACCATTTTGTATTTAACTAAAGTAGGGACAAGATAATAGGTCACTTTTGACATTTCATCAAAATTCAACAACGTAACCTTGTAACGGCGGGCATAAAATAAGAACTGCACAATTGCTTAACTTTTTTCAATTACGTTTACATATTTATTGTAATAATGACCGATACGAGTAATTTTACGATTTGCTTTCACTAATAAACCATTCTAAACATATTAAACAATTTCTGATCTAAAGAACTGAACGTCGTTACAATGTTGCGTCAGTCAACCCTTTTTCTTTTTAAACACTAGGGATGTTCCTCTAAAAATCGAAAGCTGATAGGACTGTAAGTTGAATCGAATGCAATGATTACTTGTGAAGAAAAATCACCATAAATTTATAACCACGTTGTGATTATAATAAAACCTAATTATACATATTTATTATTCTTTTAACTAACTATAAAAATACAAAAAAATAACTAAATAGAAAGGTCATTGATGTTGGGTGCAATTTAGGTGGATGTTGCTGGCAACACCAGTGCCTGTCGATGACGCATGTCATGTCGCCATAACATGATGATGACGCAGTTTTTTGTTGTTGTGCGAAGTGACTGTGCGTTTTTGGTGTGCTCTCTGTTATTTTCTTCTGATCCGGCTTTTTCATTGAACTGATCTTACTGACTACGTTTACCTTTGTTGATAGTAGTACGGTATTCGCAGTTTTTGCTTGCACCGACTAAAACCGCACGCCGTCTCGGGTCTTCAGACGCCGGGGTGTAAGGTTACCCATAGAGCATATCCCTCGCACCCCGGCTGACCCTGGGCCATCTCACCACTAACAGCATCGCTCATCCTGTCTCCTCTGAAAGCAGAGGAGTACGGAGAGCGATGTGTTCCCGCCACGTTGGGTATTGGCCGACGATCAATGATGAACCAAATATGAAGGGGAGAAGAGGAAGCCATTGACCGCCGCCCAGGGTGTACCGGCCGCTCCGATTCCGTTCCCCCCGGACTGCAGCGGGATCGGAATCGGAGCGACAAATTGGACTCCGATTGCTTAACGATTATTAAACAAGAAAAACATTACAGTCTTACTATGTCGAAACGGGGGAAAACTCTAAACAGTCAATCTCGCGAACTAGTGCTGAAATTGTACAATTATTTTGGACGTGAATCAGTTAACGATGGGCCTCTTTTACCATTGAAACCACCGAGAGAACGCGTTGCCGAAGCATTGGGAATAGGGAAGAAGACAGTAACTCAAATTCTGAAAGAGAAATACGGACCATCAGGCTCAGAAGATAATACTTTACGTACACCGAAAAAACGAAAGAGGGAGAAGAAAATTGTTGACGTTGATAATTTTGATGCTGCTGCAATTCGCAACCACATTTATGGATATTACTCGAGAAAAGAATATCCTACACGGGAAAAGCTATTGAGTTCGTTAAAAGGCGCAGGCTTATTTTTTGGAGGCAAATCGTCTCTATCAAAGGTTTTAAAATCGATTGGCTTTAGATTTAAAAAATCCGACAAGCGGAAAATCCTGCTAGAACGCTACGACATTATTTTGAAGAGAATAACATTCTTACGTCAGGTAAATAAAATTACGGATTGGGACAATGTCGTGTTTATTGACGAAACATGGTTGAATGCGAACCATACGGTTGCGCGGACATGGACCGATGATACAGCGGCCTCCACCTCAAAAGTTCCATCGGGAAAAGGAGCCCGACTTATTATATGTCACGCGGGATCAGCTTCTCAAGGTTTTATTCCAGACTGCCTCCTCGCATTCGCCTCTAAAACTACAACAGATTACCATGAGGAAATGAACTTTGATGTTTTTAAAAAGTGGTTTGAGAAGCTGCTAGTCAGCTTAGAAAACCCATCGAAAATTATAATGGACAATGCTCCGTATCATTCTGTACAAGTTGATAAACCACCAACTCAAGCAAATAAAAAGCAAGAAATTGTCTCGTGGCTGGTAAGAAATGGTGTGGAGGCAAGTCCAACTTTATTAAAAGTTGAGTTGTTAAATCTGGTAAAAGCAACTAAGCCGTCCAAGCTCCGCTATGTAATCGATGAACTAGCCCTAGAGCATGGACACGAAGTTATTCGATTGCCTCCCTACCATTGCCAGTATAACGCCATCGAGCTTATTTGGGCACAAATAAAGGGTCATGCAGCGCGGAACAATACTGAACCACCCTTCAGTACTGCTAAAATGATGACTCTGCTACAAACTGCATGTGCAGAAGTCACTACAGAAGACTGGCGAAAAGTCGTGGAGAAGACAAAGAAAATAATTTTAC
Organism: Cybosia mesomella; assembly: GCA_946251805.1. Taxonomy (NCBI): domain Eukaryota; kingdom Metazoa; phylum Arthropoda; class Insecta; order Lepidoptera; family Erebidae; genus Cybosia; species Cybosia mesomella. The sequence goes on from OX276411.1 coordinate 13,797,366, forward strand.
AAGATTTTGAACGAGATGTGAGAATAGACAATATTATTGAAAATGAATTAATAATATCTCTGAGTGCTGACAGCAGTGATGAAGATAGCAGTTCCGATAGTTCAAGTGAATAAAAGCAATTTTTTTGTTAAATTACGTAGGTACTTGTCTTATTTTGCTCCTTTAATTTATGAAAGAAAAAATAATAATGGGACAGGGATTCGCATGATCATTTTTAAAATTCACATATGTTTCAAGTCTGTATCGATTCATTCGATTCATTCATTTAATCGATGTTTTTAAGCAGGTCACCTCACTATGAATATAAAACTGACATCTGTCAAAAGTGACCTAATAACTTGTCCCTACTGTAAGTTGTCACTCTGTCGAAATTAATAAATATTTTTTATTTAAAACCGAGTTTCAAATCTTAAATGGCGCAGCCGGTAGGATATCTGTAGTCTGCCATACGTATAAAATCTACGGGAAGCCGACGTCCGTTTCTACGGTTTAGCAGATATCGCCGAACAAAGAAATTTTTTAAGAACCAACTCCGGTACCAGACAGAGGGCCAGCTGACAACCGGTAATTCAGGGACGATGGAAAACGCTGCGGAATTGTGAGTAAATCTTTTCACCTTCCTTTCAGTTCTCCAATTTGTGTCCCTTATCTTTTAATAAGTCTGTGTTTCGTGTACTATTGGGATTAAAAAACGCTTAGATAGTATCCACATAGATTCTTATATCCTAGTGCTAGTTGTATAAGCTATTTCACTTTATTTTATTTTCTTTAACTAAATTTATAAAAATACTCCGATACAATGGACCCTCTAAATAGAATTCCACAGGAGGTAATCAAGGGTATTCCCGTATTTACAGGAGAACCCAGAACCTTACCATTGTATCTCAAAAAATGCGAATATATTATTGCCCGATATCAGGGGGAATCAATACAGAATGAATACCTATTCCATATTTTAACGAGTAGATTAGGTGGCGAAGCAGCCAACCTAGTGGGAGAAAGGGACTCCATAACCACTTGGGGCCAGTTGAAGGCCTTATTAAGTGAACATTTTGGAGATCCGCGTACGGAGGAGTGTTTAGCCTTAGAATTAGAAAGCTGTAAGATTAATAGGAACGAAAGTTATCTAGATTTTTGTCGTAGGTTACAACACTTGAGGAGTGTTCTATTTTCTAAACTTGCAGAGACAGACAATGATGAAATTTCGCGTCGAATAAAGCAAAATATTTACAATAACAGAGCACTTCACATTTTCCTTTATAGTTTACCATCATTTTTGGTTAGAAAGGTTCGTATGCGCGATGTTATGACATTAGAGGACGCTTTAAAGGTAGTACTGGAAGAACAAAACTTCCAAACTGTTTATGAGGCTAGGATACAGGATTCTCGCACCTCAAATAGGACGGCGAGGTCTAACCTTAGCAACAATAGTCACCATTTCAATCCTCGTAATGCATCCGACATTCCTACGCCGAATAACAGTTGGAATAATAGTATGCCGCCTCAAAATAATTCAAATAACTCGAATCAGCCTAGAAGTAGTAGGCATAACTCTGATAATTTTAATAATCATAGCTCTAATCACCCGAATCGTCATTTTGCGCAACCGCAGTCAAGTAGGTCACCGTTTCCGTCAAATCAAAACACAAACTCTGCAAATAATTCACGGCCTATGTCGCGATCTGCACCGCAAGCATCGACCTCACGTACCAATACAGACGTAACGATGCGAACGGCGAGCTCACGACGTATTAATTATACAAATGATAATGTTAATGAAAACTATCCTAGTTATTCTAATGATGAGTGTCAGAACTATGTGCCCGACGAAAATGTCGTTGAAAATTTTTACCTAGGAGTCTCGCCGCGATGGAAAAGGTAGAAATTAATTTTAATACCCAAGCTAGACTACCGCATATTAGAATACCTGAACTAAAAGCAATTTTTATGTTAGATACAGGTAGTTGTAGGTCTTTTATAAGCCCTAATATTGCAAATAGGTACTATAGGAATTACGTACAACACGAACCGTTCGAAGTTGTTAGCACTCACGCTTCGAGCTGTCATAGTGAAACGGCAGTCATTCCGTTACCGAAAATATTTAGAAGTAACGAATATCATAAGTTTTATGTATATAGCGTAGACGAGAGGTATGACGGTCTTATCGGTAGTAATCTACTAAAACAATTACAGGCAAAAATCAATATGGATAGCCAGGTTTTGCATCTGAAAAACACTAATATACCTATTATTTACTCACCGCCCACAAGGGAAAAATACCATTTACCACCCCGGAGCGAAACAAGAGTAAAACTCCCAGTTAACCAACTGGATGGGGAAGCAATATTAGAATTCAAGCAATTCAAGGAAGGGATTCGAATGCCCTCCGCCTTAGTTCAATGCATCAAGGGTTTTGCGTCAACTGTGATTCAAAATTACACGAATGAAGTTGCCGATTTAATGGTAACAGCAACTTTTAAGGTAGAGCCATATTCCAGCCCGTTAAACACCGTTAACTTCACGGAAGATAACCGGGACTTGGACCATTTACTTATAGAAAATTTAAATAAAATTAAGTTAGATCATATGAATTCAGAGGAACGAGAAGCCATAGAAGCTATTTGTAGAGAATATAGGGATATATTCTATTGTGATGGTATTCCGTTATCCTTTACGAACCAGGTGAAACACCGGATTCGTACAAAAAACGAGGACCCTATTAACGTTAAGTCATACAGGTTGCCTCCCGCACAAAGTGCTGAAATCAGGAACCAAGTAGAGAAAATGCTAAGGGACAATATCATTCAGGAATCTCACTCTCCCTGGAGTGCCCCTGTGCATCTAGTTCCAAAAAAAGCTGACGCATCGGGACAGCAAAAATGGAGGATGGTGGTAGATTATAGGCGTCTTAACGAAATAACGGTTGATGATAAGTATCCTCTACCCAACATAAACGACTTATTCTATATGTTAGGGAAAAGTACCTATTTCACCACCCTTGACCTCGCCAGTGGTTACCATCAGATAGAAGTAGCTGAGGAGGATAGGGACAAGACAGCGTTTAGTACATTATCAGGTCACTACCGCTTCAATCGCCTCCCGTTTGGGCTCAAGACGGCCCCAGCCACATTTCAGAGAGCTATGGACAACGTCCTACGAGGGTTACAGGGCTTGCATTGCCTGGTATACCTTGATGACGTCATTATATTCTCTAAAAGTCTACCGGAACACGTTGAAAAACTAAAAATTGTTTTCGATCGATTCCGAGAAACAAACCTTAAGGTACAACTCGACAAGTCGCATTTTCTTAGGAAAGAAGTCCTCTATCTTGGACACACAATAACGAGCGAAGGTCTTAAACCAAACAACGATAAAATAGATGCTATTTTAAAGTACCCTATTCCTGAGACAGTAACTCAAATAAAGAGCTTCCTAGGTCTCATAGGATATTACAGAAAATTCATAAAAGACTTTGCTAAAATAACTAGACCTTTGACACAATGTTTAAAGAAGGGCCGAAAAATAGTTATTGATGACGAGTATAGAAATTGTTTCGAGTCATGTAAGAAATTACTAACTAATGCACCCCTATTACAGTACCCTGATTTCAGTAAACCTTTTATTCTTACCACTGATGCATCAAACTATGCAATTGGGGCTGTATTGTCACAAGGCCCGCTAGGCGCAGACAAACCGATTGCTTACGCTAGTAGAACCCTAAGTGACACAGAAACTAGATATAGCACCAAAGAAAAAGAACTTCTAGCTATAATCTGGGCTGTCAAACATTTTAGACCATATCTCTATGGTAATAAGTTCACTATTTTTACTGATCATAGACCTTTAGCATGGTTATATTCACTTAAGGAACCCAATAGTAAGCTAACTCGTTGGCGACTAAGGTTAGAAGAGTATGATTTTCAGGTCCAGTATAAAAAGGGACCCCAAAATACAAACGCAGATGCCTTATCGAGAGTTAAGATAAACGCGATTGACGATGACTTAGACTCGATATTTGTGAACGTAGGTGATAGGAAAAAGCGTATCCAAAGAATCGTAGAGGAATTAGAACAGGACCTTTCTTTGAGCGAACCCGCTATTGAGACGATAGAAATCTCAGACTCTGATGACGGGGTTACGGCCAATTCAGTTTCTAATAGAGAACACGATGGGATACCCATCCTGAATGAAGCCATAGACTCAAAACCTAGACAAATATTAGTATTTTCTTGGCTTAAAGATAAGTTAGCAGTTAAAGATGTGTCAAATAAAAAACAGAAGATTCTAGAAGTTCATTTACCTGTAAATAACGTAAGCATTGTAAAAGACTTTTTAAAGGAATACATTGACCCTAAAAATAAGTATTTCATTTACTTTGAAAATCCATTGTTTAGGAAAACTTTTTCAAGCGTAGTGATTAAACTATTTAAAAAGGGCTCGATCAAAATAATCGAGTGTACCGAACGAATAGTAAACTTAACAGACTCAGAGCTAGATCAAAGAAATGTAGTTTTAAAATATCATGAGGGTAAGACGTGTCATAGAGGGATTAAAGAAACTCTTACTAAACTTAAGAGACACTATTGGTGGCATAATATGAAAGAAACGGTTTCAGCAATCATAAACAGCTGCGAACCATGTCAAAAAATGAAGTATGATAGGAAACCCATTAAACCACAGATTCAACTTACACAAAGCCAGAACGCTCCATTTCAGGAAGCTTTCATGGATGTTTTATATATAGAAGGTCATTATTATTTAACTATAGTAGATGCATTTAGTAAATTAGGACAAGCAATTTACATTCCTAATAGAAGCACCCCCGAAATAGTTAAAGCATTAATTAAATACTTCAGTAGGTACGGTTTACCCAAGAAAATTAGTTGTGATTCAGGAACAGAATTCAACAACGCACTTATCAAAGAAATGTTGAATTTATATAAAATCGATTTACATGTGGGGACACCGAATAATCCCAATTCCATGGCAATAGTCGAGAGGTTCCACTCTACTATTATAGAGATATATAGGTTAGCTAAATATGATAAAAGTGATTTAGATGCAGCTTCAGTTATGACCTATGCCATAATGGCTTATAATAACACTATACATTCTGCAACAGACTTTACACCCTTCGAAATAGTATTCGGTCAAACGGAGGCAGGAAACGTTTTTGATATCGATAGGGAGAAAAACTTACTACAAAAGCTGCTATTAGATCATAGAAAGCGATTGAAAATACTTTACGAATACATTTCAGATAAAACTAAGGTTAGAGATAAGAAAGGAGGAGAGGAACCACCAGCAGTTAATAATGGAGACGAGGTATTTATGAAAAATACCAGGATTAGGAAAGCGAAAGAGGTCCCACGCTATGAGAAAGCTCAAGTCATTGGTAATGTTGAACGGAATATAATACCCGTTAAGCTTAAGAATAGACCGACCAGAGTAGCAATAAAAAATGTTAAACGTCCCCCACAGGTCATGCCTAGTACTTCTACTACTAGTGCCATCAGTGATCAACCTGGACCTTCAAAACCTCAATCAGAATCCAGGGATAGCACCACTGAAGATGGGAGCAGCAGTGAAGAAGAGTAGCTATTGGACGATATTTAAGTCTATAGATTTAGGATCAATAGGAATAGAAATAGATAACAATATTCGGGATTTTGAAAGTTTAAAGGATATTGTAAGGAAAAATAGTTTAGACAAGGAATTGTTAGGAATAGAAAAACAAATAGAAAACTTAATGGAAGTTAGCAGGGATAGATTAAGTCAGATATTACCTAGTAACCATAGAAACAAACGTGCTTTATTCAGTTCCCTAGGATCACTTGTCAAGGCTATCTCCGGAAATTTAGACGAGGAAGATGCAATTAAATATAATAGAGAGATATTTATCTTACAAAATAGAGAACATTCAATCGAACGTAAAGTTTCATCATTTCAGAAAGCCTTTGAAAAATTAGTTAACAATTCTGAAATAATTAACTCTAATATTAAAGAAATAGGATTACAAACCACAGAGATGAGAACACTCGCTCAAAATGAATTAAAATTTAACAAGTTGTTAAGCATTATGAACTCTATGTACCAAATACTAAGTAACTTTCGAAGCTGTCACGTAAATATACAAGAAATAGAAACAGCAATTGCATTCAGCAAACTACAGGTGTTACACCCATCTATTATGAATACAACAGAATTGTACAACATCCTATTAGTAATAAATAAACATGCAAAAACTATATACCCAGTAAGTCATACTAATTTGACAAAGTTAGAACGTAATATCATAGTAAAATCCTATTTAGATAGTAACCTAAAGTTAGTTTTTGTTTTAGAAGTTCCCTTAATAGGTAACGAAACATATATTTATTATAAGATAATCCCCATCCCAATCCATAATACTTCATACACTTTTACTATCATCCCAAAATTCCATCCCAAAAAAGGTAGGGGCCTATTGGTGAATCGATTGAAGTACATTCCAGTGGCAACGCCCTGTGAAGAGATCGAGAGCAGCCAGTATCTATGTAGTGAAACCAATTTGGTGCAATACCCCATGGAAACGTGTATCGAGGAAATAATGCTGATGAAAAGCAACTATAGCCAGTGTCTACAAAACCACATCGAAATTGAAACCACAAAGATTCAAAAAATACCGGACTACGATTGGATGATCTATTCAGAAGATAAGGCCATTATTAGTGAAACCTGCAACAGCGAGGTGCGTAAATACAGTATCCAGGGAACATATATTGCAACACCTATACCTCACTGTGAAACGTTTATGGGAGACATTCTGATCAACGCGGCCACAAACACCACTGATGTGAGACTACAACTACCTCTCATCCAGATGCCAGAGCTGAGGACCAACATTGAAGTCAAGCCAAGGAAGCTGGATCTAAGAAACGTAGATTTTAGTGATGTAAAAGAAGTGCTACAAAGTGCTAAAGCCAGTGACAGTGACTACCCAATAGTAGACCAAATAGTGACTCTTCAAACAAGTATTTGGACCATCTGTTTATATATAATATTAATCATAACTGTAACAACCTTTATAATTGTTAAAGTTAAAAATTATTTTCTTTGCCGAAATTATCTGAATTCCAAATCTCATCCAGATAATTTCTCTCTTGGGGAGGGAGGAGTTATGGAACCCCAAACAACAGACATTCGCTTTGTCAGCACATCCAAATCTGGGACACGCGCCACTATACGAGGCGCTTAGCTTAGCATTATTTTTAGTATATAAGACTATAATTTTTGTAATCAATTTAATTACCATTTTGTATTTAACTAAGTTGTCACTCTGTCGAAATTAATAAATATTTTTTATTTAAAACCGAGTTTCAAATCTTAAATCGCGCCTGCGCCGGACACCGAGGACACACATTGTAGACTACCGAACCGTACACACGGTATTTTGTATTATAATAAAATGTACCTACTTTGTTGCTAAAAATAAAATTAACATCTTGTTAAGTCACGAGTAATTCATTTTAACTATTCGACGTGATTAACATATTAATGTTCTTCGCTGTCTCTCTGGGGTTTGGTGGGGCTCTCATCCTTTCTCTCAGAAATTACTTTACAATGCGATTATTCGTAGTCATTTGGATTACGGTATATTTATTATAGACCCTTGCAAAAATTAGGGCTGCAAAAGCTTGTCAAAATCCAATCAAAATGTCTTCGCATTATTCTTGGGGCGATGAAGTCTTCTCCCATAAATGCTATGCAGGTCGAATGTGGTGATCCTCCTCTTTCTATTCGTAAGCAATTTCTTGCTGAAAGGTTCTTCTTCAAACTTGCTCAAAATTTAGATCACCCTCTTCTCCACATTGCAAAATGATACTGTAGAAGTTAAACAAAACTTTCTGAACATAATGCCAACTGTCACGTTACGATCCACCTCTGAGAGGAGGAAGAGCGTAATGCACATTTATTGAATAGTTAAAAGAATTTAGGTTTTAAGTTAAGAATTTTAATCTTAAAAATTAGAACTAAGATTAGAAGTTGTAAAAAAATTGAAGTAAAATAAAGGTTACACTAGCTAGATACAGTCCGCTTCAAAGGTTCACAGGACCAGAGGAAGTAAAAGTAGTTCACGAACGAGCTGTGGAGACTTCTAGCCAGAAAGCTGTGAATTTGAAGAGGTAATAGAGTTCTCCAGCATCTTACAAGTGTCTTCAGTCACTTCAGTTTTTGTAGGGTAAAGAGGTAATAGAGTTCTCAAGCTTCTTAGGAGTGCTTCAACTTCAGTCACTTCAGTTTTGACTTCGTAGAACTAGTTATGGTGGCAGCTGTAGCAAGACTCAAGGCTGTCACTGGAATGAGTACTCGTCGGAATCCAGGACGTCGCTAGAATGAGTGAGAGCAGATGCTAGATTTTACAGTACTAGTCAAATTGAGAGCAGAGGCTAGAATCAGTACTAGTTGGACTGGAAGACGGCGCTAGAATCAATACTAGTTGGACTGAAGGCTGGCGCTAGAAAAAGTACTAGTCGGACTGAAGGCTGGCGCTAGAATCAGTACTAGTCGGACTGAAGGCGGGCGCTAGAATCAGTACTAGTCGGACTGAAGGCGGGCGCTAGAATCAGTACTAGTCGGACTGAAGGCTGGCGCTAGAATGCCTAGGAAGAAGAATTCGATTAATAATAACACCTCGGGAGGTTCGATTCTAAAAATTACAAGTTAAATTTGAAAATTCAAAATTTAGATACAAATACGTATAGATTTACTAGGTTTTATTACAAAAACATAATAAAACCTACTTTTCAGAGAGAATTAGAAAATTACTTAGGCGACATGACATTTGCCACTCAAAAATTGTCAACAAATTAATTTTTATATTTAAGTTTAAAACTAAGTAAAAAGGACAAGTTAATATGAAAATAAGAACTTATGAAGAGAAAATTATCCTTTACGATATAATAACAGTGAAGACATAAAAATCGATAAAAAATTATAATGAATTATGAGGTGAGTAAATGATTATAGTAAAGCTCCAATTGTATCACACAATACTTTATTGTAACACCTTATTCTACTATTACACTGTTAACACTCAGCACTTTTCACCTTTAATGTTAGCGCACTCACAGCTCACAACCAACTGCCCTCTCGTATACAGTTATCATCACTACACCCCAGCTGGGGTGCGTGGAGTCGTGTCGTCAGGCGCTAGGCCTCTGCCACGAAGAGTTCTTCTCCTCCTCTCAATAGAGGAGGGTCTTTGGGCCGGGTTGTAGTCCCTTTTTCAGCGTGGGCCGGAACTCCCTCTTCACGCCGCTTCGGCGGACGCCCCAGCCAGGTGAGATGACCGGCTACCCGGTCAAAGCCCAGCTGAGGGCGTACCTGCGACAGAAGCGGCGGCTGCTCGGGGTCCCGGCGCCTTGGTTTGTCTTCTTATATTGATCGTCTGCCTGCTCGCCCGCCCGCGCTAGCCACATAGCGCAGGTATCGCAGGGGAGTACCCGCGAATGTCGGCTGCGGAGGACGGACTCACTGAGGACAGACGATCGGGTTATTGTACACACATGACAGTTTTCAGCGTCATTATTTGGGGGGGGTTTGGGTCCTTATGTGGTCGTAGGCCCGTCAGCGAGTAGGTCGCGGGGCAGCTTGTGACGGTCAGGTGGGCGAGCGTGCCACGGCGCCAGTCCGCGGATGTGACTCCACGCGGACGTGTCGGCGCGCTCGAACAACCTCCGGGTGAGCGACTTTACGAAGTCGTCCGGGCTCTCCACTCGCAGGTCGCGTTGAATAACGTCGTTCCTCACGTAGCGAGGCGCGTTCACCACCTTCCGAAGGGTGGCCGACTGCTGTTGACGGAGTAGGGTGCGGCTCGCCTCGCTCGTGAGGGCGAACCACGCTGGTGCTGCGTATGTAAGCTGCGAGCGTACATACAGCTTATACACGTTGAGCTTGACGCGGGGTGGTAGGTTGGAGGAGAGCGCTGGACGTAGAAGCGCGCGGGTAACGCGCGCCTTCGCGACCACACTGCTGACATGCCTCCTCATGGAGAGCCGCCGATCCAGTGTGACGCCCAGATACGTCACGGACGGCTTCCATGGAATGGGCTCCATGTGAAGGAGGAGTGGCGGTGGGAGCTTCCTCTTGGTGGAGATGGTTATCGCCTGCGTTTTACCCACGTTCACCGACAAACGCCATCTCGCGAGCCATTGGGGAAGGAGATCAAGGCTTTTCTGCATCTTTGACGCGGCGTGTTTGGCGTTCAAGCTAGTCGCTATGTACGCCGCGTCGTCAGCGTATAAGGCCAGTTGCGTGCCCTCCGCAACTGGGATGTCGTCGGTGTAGCATGTGTACACGCCGGAGCGTGTAGCGCCCGCGCCACACACGAGGGGAGCGGGGCGGAGGAGGCGCGCCCGCGCCGCGTTCGGCTCATCGCGGCCCGACCGATCAGTCGGATATAAACCTAACTAGAGAGCATAGTGCGGACGTCGCGCTAGCGCAAACTAATAGTGACCCGCCTTTATTGTCATCAACTCAATGTAATTGCGTATTGTAATATATTATAGGTGCTACAAGGAACTGTGTACTTATTATTTAGCCCGGACATATGGCGACCGTGACAGGACCTGCCTACAAGTGGACGTGGTGAACGAACTTTGCTGCCGGCGACTACTACGTTGGCGATCATAAAGGAAGTAAGCCCGTTCCTACCTTGTCCTATTCTCTCCAACCTCTGTTTGTGTGTGGATGCCTAGCTGCTTTAAGCTGTAAGGAAAGGTATCTAGCGAATACGCGTACCTCTTTTACCTATATAATCCTGCACCAGGCTGCACAGAGCACCTATTTACTCTTGTTTTATAATACGCCATTTTGCCTGCGAGCACGCTGTTTCTGTTTTAAGAGGTTTGGTTAGCTTGCCTGCACGTGCTTAAAAAAGGCCAATTATAGGTAGCCTATATACCTACCATCTTGCCTATTGTTCAACGTTTGCTGCACTAAACCGTGAGCACCTTCCGTTGTACCTAACGGTACGCCTAAAAAACTAATATATCACCCTCATCCCTCTAAGTTAATAGCCTATTTAACCACTTATCTAGCTTCATATCCCTGTTGCCATAATTATATAACCGTGATACTGAAACGCGTATTGCCGAACAATTTCAGCGACGTCGCTCGCCGGCCTTCACACCGCTCGTGTGCCTGTGGCGCGCCTGGCGGCCTTCAGTAACTGTTGGCGGGCTCGGCGGCGGTGCGGTCAGCTGCGTTCCGGTGTACGCTGCTCGTGCTCGTGCAGCGGCGTGGTTTGTGCTGTTGACGGCTGGATTGTATACCGGTTTGATTGCACAAGTTATTTATAGTCTTGCCTGGCTCATTTCTGGTAGGTAAGTCACCTAAGTGTTTAGTAAAATGTCATATAGTGAGTCAAGAGATAAGAGCCCTATTCGATCAAATATGGATGAATTAAAATCGTTAATACGTAAACGTGGGGGTATACGTAGCCGTTTAACCGTATTTCAAAAATACTTGCTACAATATAAGGAAAGTGAAACCGCTACTATCTTAGAAATTAAAGAAATTTCATTAAGACTGTCTCAAATTCAAGATTTAATGGTAAAATATGATAATGTACAAGTAGAGCCTTATATTAAAAGATGGTTTAATTTTATTAATTATATACATCTTATATCAGATATTGTTTTACCTCGTTATGTTTTTAGTAATAGTGTAGAAATTAAGCATATTGAAATTCATTGTTTTGTAGACGCATCCCAGCAAGCCTACGGTGCTTGTGTCTATACGCGGTCATTAGATGATAAGCAAAACGTTACAGTTAAGTTACTTTGTGCGAAAACAAGAGTTGCACCTATTAAAACTTTAACCATTCCTCGTCTGGAATTATGTGCTGCATTGACTGGAGCTCAGTTGTGTGACAAGGTATTAGATTCGGTACCATGTCAGGTACATAGTAAATTTATGTGGACGGACTCCACTGTTGTACTCGGTTGGCTTAAGACGCAAACCAAGGTTTTACAAACGTTTGTGCGCAACAGAGTAAATAAAATAAATGAGATTACTCGTGATTTCCAGTGGAAACATGTCCCGACCAAGGACAACCCTGCAGACCTTGCTTCTAGAGGTATTGACCCGCAGCAACTGCACTCATCATCCTTGTGGTGGGAGGGACCTGCGTTTCTAAAGAAAGATTACTCTGATTGGCCTACTCAAACACACACAACAACACTTAATAACTTACCCGAGATCAAGGTATTGTTAAATGTCGAAGATAGTGTTATAGATTCATTTATTCAATTTCAAAATTATTCGAATTTTGTAAGATTAAAAAGAATATATGCGTACGTATTGCGTTTCCTTAACAATTGTAACAAAATAAATCTAAGGTCGAAGGACCACTAAATGCTGATGAGCTCAAACATTCATTAATCTTATTAGTACGGTTTAGTCAGTCCGAGTCTTTTTCTAAAGACATGATTAGTATTAAAAATGGTAAGCAGTTACATCATAAGAGTAAGCTTCTCTCTTTAAATCCGTTTATTGATGAGGATGGTATAATTAGAGTAGGCGGTAGACTAAATCAAGCTGATTTACATTATGATAAAAGGCATCCAATAATTTTGGACGCCAAACATCATTTTACAAAATTAATTTTTAGATATGAACATTTAAAGCTATTTCATTCAGGACCCCAATTATTGCTCGCCACTGTACGTGAAAAATTCTGGCCACTTGGTGGCAGAAATTTAGCTCGCTCCGTAACCAAACAGTGCGTTGTTTGTACCCGCTTCAGAGGACAAACGGTTCAGCCTATTATGGGAAATTTGCCTAGTGCTAGAGTCAGTACAGATTTTCCATTTAATTCCTGTGGGATGGATTTCGCTGGTCCCTTTATGATTTTGTCAAAAAAGGGGAGAGGCAGCCGTGTCACAAAGGCATACCTGTGCGTGTGTGTGTGTCTTGCTACCAAGGCGTTACATTTAGAGGTAGTAACCGACCTAACCACGGAAGCTTTTATTTTGTGTTTACGCAGGTTTGTATCGCGCCGAGGTAAGCCAAGTACAATCCATTGCGATAACGGTAAAAATTTTGTAGGAGCCAATAATGAGCTGGGCAGGGTTATACGTTCCAGCCGTCAATCAGTCTCGGACTACGCAGCTGCTGAAGAGATTAAATTCATGTTCTGTCCCGCCTATTCACCACACTTTGGTGGAATTTGGGAGGCTGGCGTAAAATCCGCCAAATCCTTATTAAAACGCGTGGCTGGCAATGCGTCCCTCACCTTTGAAGAGTTGGCTACGCTCTTCACACAGATAGAGGCCATTTTAAATTCTCGCCCGATTTCTCCTCTCTCTTCCGACCCTACCGACCTAAATCCATTAACCCCAGGGCACTTTCTGATTGGTCGACCATTAGTATCAGTACCTAGCTTGCCTATGAACCTTACAAGACCCAACAGGTATCAGCGCATAGAACAGATCCGGCAGCAGTTCTGGAAGAGATGGCGCCTGGAATATATGGCCGAACTTCAAAACCGTCACAAATGGCAGCAAGACCGAACACCGTTGCAAATAGATGACCTCGTGATTTTGAAAGAGGACAACGTCATGCCGCTCCACTGGCGTATGGGTCGTATAATCAAACTATACCCCGGACGTGATGGTGTCAGCAGAGTGGCCGACGTGCACACCACAAAAGGCACAGTAAGAAGAGCCGTAGCAAAGATGTGCCTGCTTCAGTCAGACATCAAATAGTACTTAAAAGGCTATCTTGAGCCTTTCAACGCCGCGGAGTATGTACACGCCGGAGCGTGTAGCGCCCGCGCCACACACGAGGGGAGCGGGGCGGAGGAGGCGCGCCCACGCCGCGTTCGGCTCATCGCGGCCCGACCGATCAGTCGGATATAAACCTAACTAGAGAGCATAGTGCGGACGTCGCGCTAGCGCAAACTAATAGTGACCCGCCTTTATTGTCATCAACTCAATGTAATTGCGTATTGTAATATATTATAGGTGCTACAAGGAACTGTGTACTTATTATTTAGCCCGGACAGCATGAGTACAACGCAGGCGATAGGCAGCTGCCTTGCGGTACACCTGCAAGGATGGGATGCAGCGGGGAAATGGCATCTTCCACCGCCACTCTGAAAGTCCGGTCGCTCAGGAACGTGGAGACCACCTTTACGATCCGGCGGGGTATCTGAGACGTGGCGAGCTTATACAGCAGACCGCCATGCCATACCCGGTCAAAGGCCTTTTCTATGTCGAGGAATACTGCTACGGCGTGTTCGCGCTTGTTGCGCGCTGCGGTAATCCCGTGCAGTACCCTCGACAGTTGGAGCGTCGTGGAGTGGTCAGACCTGAACCCGAACTGTTCCGGTCTGGGTGTCACGTGCGGTGTGAGGTGCCTCAGCAGCAGCTGCTCGAACACCTTCGACATTGTCGGCAACAAGGTGATGGGCCGATAGCTTTCGGGCTTCAGTATGTTTTTGCCCGGTTTGGGCAGCATTACCACTCTCCCCTCCTTCCAGATGTTTGGGAAGGACCCAGTGCGCACGATGCCGGTGAACAACCGGGCAAGCGCGGCGACGGTGCGGAATGGTAGGTGCTGGAGTGCGGTATTGGTGATACCGTCCACTCCAGGGACTGCCCTCTCGATTGCCAACTCCATCTTTTTATACCTCCTTGACGTCTGACTGACACTTACGTCACATCGAAAGGAGGCGTTCAATTAATCTGTCCAAAGTTTGAAGGTAGTTTAGTCTATGCCGTCAAACATCAAAGAAGTGGAGTGGTTACAATTTATTTTAACTCTATTATCTATCGATTACATAGTTCTTAAATCTATCGATTACATAGTCCTTACGGGTTAGGTTCATATCGACTGGGTAGTAAATGGTCTTTACTAGTAAATTCTCTGGATTGTAGAATGACATGACAAATCGGGTAGCAAAACGTCTTGATTGCTTAAATGCGGGATAACTGATAGTCCTAGATTAATATTGACTAGATTGCAAATGGTCTTAACTAGTAAATCGTCAATATTGTAGTATGACTTGGGTAGCAGAACGTCCTGATTGTATAAAGACGGGATGGCTGACAGTCTGAATTACGAATTCCTGGTTATGCTGGCCAGTCCCTCAGGCGAGAGCAAACCCATCCGCATAACTAGACGGCTGCATTTTGACGCCATAAAAAGATTCGCATTTATTCGGTAAGGCATACTTTCATACTCCTTTGTTATGAAACTTTGTAGGATACTTATTGATGAAGATAATAACTGGCCACTTAGAAGTCTGCAACTTGACATCTGTATGATGGTTGTCATCACTGATTATTCAAGTATTATTGTATTCTGATTGATTCTTCTGATATTGATATTGATAACAATCAGCTACATAGTTCATCTATATTAATCTATTTGCTTTATTGAATCAACCATGCAAGAATTTGTGTTTTTCGAAAGTCATAAAGGCAAGCCTGTTCTTTTGTACAAAAACCATCACTATAATTTGACTACCAACAATAAAAGTGGTACTTCATTTTGCCGATGTTCAAAACGTGACGAGTGTAGTGCTTCCATAACAATGGATAAAACGAAAACTAAAATAATAAGGCAAAGTGTACATGCTTGCATGGATTATGATTGGCAACATAGCAGTGATTTTCTTTTACAGTATGCTAAGAAGCGTGTCTGTGAAAATATGAAATCTATAAAGTATAATTACGAAAAAAGTATTATTGAATGCGACCTAAAACTCACACCTTTGCATGCACCACCTTTTGAATCAATAAAGTATACGTTGTTCCGGGCTAGAAGAACATTTTTAAAGGTTGAAAATCAAGTTTTTATAAGATCCGAAGATGTGAAGATTCCGCTTCTTATCGCAGAAAATTTTTTGATAGTTTGAAGCAAGCTCTTCCAAAATATTTCTTTTCGGGAGTAAATTTTGTTTGAATTATTTAAAAAAAATGACATTATATTAAATTACAAAAATGACCTCAAATATTCCGTATTTACCATCAGACCACATACATGACGCTGGCCATCAAGTCTTATGGTCCGAAATCAGAAGAAATGACAAATTTTATAGCTTATTTTGAACGTCAGTGGATGAGATTGCCTCCGAATACTATTTCTTGTTGCACGCAACGCCACTGTACAAACAACGCTCTAGAAGCATGGCACAGGAGGCTGAACGCACGCATGCCACATAAAGCTTCATTATTGTTATTTCTTTATAAAATTAAAAGAGACAACCAATTACAAGAAATTGAAATAAAAAACAAATTATTCTCCTATGGCTACAGAAAGAAAAACGACCAAATGTTTGACAATATGTAAGGTTGAAACATCAAATTTAATTAATAAGGAAATCACTAGCCTACAATTTCTTAAAAATATATATTATTTAAAAAAACGGTACACGAAGTAAGTCTAAGGAATATTTTTTTAACATAAGTTTCAAGGAAGATTTAATTTACGTTTATTATTTAAAAATAAGAAAATGCTGATATAATTTTGCATGTATAACTAAAAAATGTGCAATTTATAATACCTACATTTAATTAAATGATTGAAATTAAATAGCCATTTCTATTTTTTTCTGTTTTTTTCTTTTCCCTCTGAAGGCCTAAAAAGATCATTCCATGAAACGAATCGGATTTCAGTTCGTCTTCCAATTCGTCCGGCGAAACGCTATCCAATTCGTCGAGCGTCATAAAATCGAACACATGAAAGGCGATTCGTACACAATGCGGGATGATAATGTAGTTTCCTGTCTACATCCACTATCAAGATTTTAGCACACTGATTCACCTCTCTACTGTGTTTCGAGCACAGACGAGCAGAGCATGTTGTGTGTGTGTGTGTGTGAATCTGGGGGGTTTCAGGTTCAGTTGACGCGATGGGTGTCAACAGTGTTGTTGTTGTTGCTGCGTACTTCAATGCGGATACGATTCGTCGAATGTGGCCATTTTAGACCTGCTGGTCTACGGTACTAAACACTTTTCGGAAACCAGCTTGTTCGGGAGGCTGGAAGGCGTTAAACGTGCTTGTGAGACGATTCGTAATGGCAATTAACAATCAGGACGTTTTGCTATTCAAGTCATTCTACAATTTAGACAATGTACTGTTTAAGACCATTTACAATTAAGTCCATATGAATCTAAACCGTTTTGCTATTCAGAGTCAGGCAATTAGCAATCAAGACGTTTTGCTACCCGAGTCATTCTACAATCCAGACAATTTACTAGTAAAGACCATTTACTACCCTGTCGATATGAACCTAACCCGTCCTTACATGATACATTACAGTGTGCATAATGTAAATGTTTTACTATGTTTTAAACTGTTGCATTGTACAATGCCTTTGCTGTTACTCATAAACCATCTTTATTCTGAAAATATGTAAACTACTAAAAGGTGTATTTGTTTTAGGTGTCTGATTCATGTTTGGTATGTCATCCTTGCTGGATGCGAGCCAACAGAGACTCGTCATTTTTTGTCTGGACCATCATCGTCTACAGCATCTTCATCAGGCGCCAACATCAATGAATTACATTGCCAAACTGCTTCTAAAGAATCTCAATCACTGCAAGATCAAGAAACTCCATTACGGCAAGATCAAGAATCTCCATCACAACAAGGTCGGGTTAGTTTACCAGGGGTGCCCACTATAGGTTCTCTAATAGTTTTACCAGACTATTTTAGATCTATTGAAACAGAAAATAGATGTTTTGTGGATGGTTGTCGAAGAACTGAACGAAATAGGGTCACTCTTACAATGCGAAAACAATTGCTGAAAATGTATAAGTATTACATACTACCTTCGAAACGTGTCTGTGATGCACATTTAACAAGGACATCATGGGACTTTAATTTACCAGGGGTGCCCACAATAGGTTCTCTAATAGTTTTACCAGACTATTTTAGATCTATTGAAACAGAAAATAGATGTTTTGTGGATGGTTGTCGAAGAACTGAACGAAATAGGGTCACTCTTACAATGCGAAAACAATTGCTGAAAATGTAATCGTGTCTGTGATGTACATTTAACAACGACATCATGGGACTTTCTCAGTGATATAACTGGAAATATAATCAACATATTTAAAGTAAATCACATTCAAGATATGTTGTCATTAAATGACACTGAACCAAACTATTTGAATTTTGAGGACATTGATACAATGGAAGATCATTTATTTTATCACTGGGTGGGTTTTAATAAAGTACAATTTAGGCAGATTTTAAATGAAGTTCCTCAGTTTCAGAATCTTAAAAGAAGCTCTACAGCATTAGCTATTTATTTAATTAAACTTAGAACTGGAGATTCAGATGATAGATTATCATCTCTACTTCAAATTCCGAGGACTACTTTAGAAACATTATTAATTAAAGCAAGAACTCTTATGTATGATCATTTTGTACCTCATCATCTAGGGCTTAATCTTAATAAGCAGCAAATAATTGATAGAAATCTTATCATACCAAATGCATTGTTTGGTTTACATAATGGTGTAACCAAACCAATTGTAATTTTAGATGGCACATATATGTATGTCCAAAAAAGTGCTAACTATAAATACCAAAAAAGCACATACAGTTTACACAAATATCAAAACCTTGTAAAACTTTTTTAATTATTTGTACAGACGGATATATAATTGATGTGTTAGGCAGCTATCCAGCAACAAAATCTGATGCTGAAATCATTAATAAAGAATTTACAAATGAATCTTTGAATTTGAGACAATATTTTGAAGCAGGAGATGCATTCATACTGGATAGGGGCTTTCGGGATGCCTTGCCCTTAGATGACTGTGGCTATAGGACATTTGTGCCAGCTTCATTACAGGAGGGTGAATCACAGCTGTCGACAATTCATGCAAATGAATCAAGAACTGTTACCATGTGCAGATGGGTGGTCGAAGCAGTTAATGGCAGGATTAAACGTGATTTTAAAATATTCCATCAGGACTATTTTAATAAGGCCTCCAAGAATTTTATGGTGAATTTTGAAGAGCTTTAATAAATGCTTTTCATCCTCCTGTAACAAACCGCTCTGATGCTCAGGAAATTCTACATAGGATTAACCTTTTTATGAATGTAGATAATCTTTTAAGTGATTATGTGATTTCAAATAATTTAAATCGGCGTAGGGCTCAATTCTTGCTAATAGATGTAGAAAGGAATAATGTAACTGATTTTCCTGAACTAACATATTATGAAATGGTTATGGTTTCGCTAGTTAACACTTGCCACTTGGTTAACACTAAGCCAGTTCGCGCCCAGTCATCGGCGACTACAGTGCACAGGGTAAGTGAAAAAATCCCTTCAGACTCGTGTCCACACCATTTTACCACACTAGTGTGTCGATGGTATAATACCTGTTACTCGTGGTCATACCACTGGTGTGACAATGGTGTAATACATGTTGCTTGTGGCCATACTGGTGTGACAATGGTGTAATACATGTTGCTTGTGGTCATACTGGTATGACAATGGTGTAATACATGTTTCTTGTGGTCATACTGGTGTGACTATGGTGTAAATATGTTGCTCGTGGTCACACCACTGTTGTATATGATACTTCTTTGTGCACTTGACTGGCCACTTAAAGATAACATTTACTTCAGACTATGCTTTTTGTTTCTGAGAACCTCTTTATATTAAAATTATTAATGCACAATAGACACAAATTTTAATATTATTCAAAGGAAAGGAGGAGAAGTCCTCCTGCATAACGGCTACAAATTTTGCAAACAAAAAGTATATGCCAATAAATCAATAATTTGGTTCTGTAGTAACAGGATAAAAATGAAGTGTCACGGATCAATCACGGACAAATAATTGCTCAAATGATTCTATATTAGGTATGCATTATAAAAATAATGTTTCTTTTTCTAGAGTGGCAGTATCATCAAAAAAGTTGGTCATGATGTGTGCGAACCAGATGAGGTAGCCAATAGTTTCTCCCTTTGTGTTGAAGACATGAAAAAAGAAGCGAAAACTACAGCTGATCCAATGCCATCTATTTATAAAAAACATGTTAAACCTTTTTATGACCAAAGTCTCCATTTAGTAACAAAAATTACATCTTTTTCAAATTTGAAATGCAGTTTATATAAAGCAAGAAAACAAGAACTTCAAATGAAAAAAACTATTTTTAATGAGTTATCTGAAGTAAAGATTCCAGCCAAATTTGAAGATTATTTGATAGCAGACTACTCAGATAATGATTCAAGAGTACTAGTATTTTGCAAAGAAAAGCAAAAACACTGCTCGGAAAAATTCAAGAATATTTTGTAGACGCTACATTTAAAAGCACCCCACGTCCGTTGTATCAATTACTGTCTATACATGGAGATGTAGGGAGTAATAGTGATACAGTAAATGTTATCCCATTGGTACGTATTGATGTCAGATAAAAAGGAACAGTCTTATTTGACAGTGTTTGACTTAATCAAGACTATTATTTGTCCAGCTTGGAATCCCAGTAAATTTGATATGAATTTTGAAATAGGAATATCAGTCTTTAAAAAAAATATTTCCCAATGTAGTAATACAAAAATGTTACTATCATTTCACAAAGTGCATTTGGAGAAAAGCAAAAGCATAGGGTGTAAAACAAAAAATATACCGCCGTATCGTTGGGCTATGTAGTGGTTTACCTCTTCTGCCGCAAGATATGATCAAAGAGGGGTGGAAGTATATTATGTCATGTTGCGATGTGATACATAATGACAAATTGAATATTTTTATCAAATATATAGAAAAAACCTGGTTAAAGGATGACGACCATATTAATGATTGGTGCGTTTATAACGAGAGACATCCCACTAACAATGTGATAGGGAGCTGGCATTCAAAACTTAACCGCCGTTTCAATAAAAACTATGTTACAATTACAAAGTTGCTTACTGTTTTGTATGAAGAGGACATAGAAATTAATTGTAAAGTGCCATCTGAACAAAGCAAAATAGAAAAAGAAAAAGACAATTTAATTATTAATGCTCAAATGGAGCTAATTCATAATCAATTAACAATCCTATGGCGTTGATCTGATGGGGTTTTGCTTAGTGTTTTGTTTTATAGGGGATCTGATAGTTTTTTAATTTAGCTGTTTTAATAAATTTAGTTATAGTTTAGTTTAGTTTTATGTTTTTTAGCAGCGTGGTACAGTAGTTTGGGATACTAAACCTAAACTCACATTTTAAATTATAGACGTTCTTTTGTATTTGCGATCATCATTTGTTTTCAGGAATAACAGGTAAAGATTTTTTTCTTTGCAAGTTAGTGTGTACATGCGTCTGATTTAAATATTTATATTATTGTTACACAATAGTCATACTAGTGTGATAGAATTATATAAGTATGACTACGAGTAACAGGTATTATACCATCGACACACTAGTGTAGTAAAACGGTGTGGACACGAGTCTGGTGGGGAAAAACTGATTTTTTTCTCTGCCAATAGGTGGTGAAACCGACGCGGACATTGCGTCGGCGGCGTCGACGGCTGGTACCGACAATGAGTCGGTATACAGCCGAATGGAGACCGAGGAGGGTCTTCGACGAAAGCAGCCACGCTCAGGTGGACCGTCCCGTGACCGGAGCAGAAGCTCCGGACAACGGGCGACCTCCTCGAGCGAGGAGGATCGGCCGGCTAAAATACTGGCCACTTCGGCAAGTAGAGTACCGAAACTGCCGGTATATGTCCCGCCACTACCCAGTGGCAGGGACCAAGACGTTCCTGCTGCGAGGGAGCTCCTTTCGGCCCTGGCCCGGATCACGGACGCTCTAAAGGGAGCGAAGAACGTGGCCGGGAAAAGGAAGACGGTGGCGGAAAACGTAGCCGTCGCTAAGACCGCTTTGGAGGAGCTCCTCGCCAGGAGCGTCTCCATTTACGTACACATGAACATACTACAGCGTCAACGTCTGCACCTGAGCTGCCATTACCTACCTCGACAAAAATACAAGATTTCATCCAGATGCCCAAGAAAACTCCTGTCTTTAAGACAAGACAAGGAAGAAAGAAACACCATGCAACTATTCTAACTTCAACGCCAATTAAAGATTGCCTGGTTGACAAAGAAAACAAGAAGAAAGCTAAGGTTGAAAAAGTAAAAGTAACAGGCATACCCAGGCAGCAAGCACACGTCTTATTGACGTGATTTGAACGTGATTATTAGAAAAGCGACGTCTTCATGCAATTAATCACGTCATTTTGTACGTGATATTAATCGGATGACGAGATCTGACAAAATAAAACATCATTTTTGATTTCTGTTTTTGACGTGAGACGGTATTTGTTTAAAGATGAAGTTAAAAAAGAGGTGATATTTTGACGTTCGACGGGATCCGAGAAACCATGACGTCTTTATTTACGTCAGTTTTTGACGTGAGACGGTATTGGTAAATATACGACGTTGAAAATAACGTGATATTTTGACGTTTGACGGGATCAGAGAAACCATGACGTCTTTATTTACGTCAGTTTTTGACGATTTACGGGATACGATAAAACAAGGCGTAATGAGTTAGGGCAGTTTTTGACATGAGATGGTAGTGGTAAATATACGACGTTGAAAATAACCTGATATGTTGACGTTTGACGGGATCCGAGAAACCATGACGCCTTTATTTACGTCCGTTTTTGACAATTACGAGTACGGAAAAAATACGATAAAACAAGACGTAATTATTTTGGTCAGTTTATGACATGAGACGGTAGTGGTCGTTGAAAATAACGTGATATTTTGACGTTTGACGGGATCCGCGAAACGTTGAATACAATTCGATAAAAATACTTGAAACAATTCTAGAACAAAACAAGCAGATATTGTCATGGATAAGAGGACAAAATGAACAGGAAATTTTGAAAAACAAAGATCCCTTGCAGTTACCTGTCAATTTACCAATAACTGATGAAAATGAGCTTTGTCTAATTGAGCAGTACTTACAATATGACAAGAACTTTTCAGCTATGGTTTATGTAGGTAGTTTTATTCTTAAATGTTTTATAGTAATATTTTTAACTATTATAAATGAAATATGAAATGAATTTATTGTTGATCTAGTATCTACTTGAGTCTGCTATGTCAGGCCCACCAAACATTGCATAATTATGTATTTACCAAACAGTTGTTGAATATAAAAAAAAATCACCTAATAACTTTACTTTATCAAACATTAACTTATAAACGCTGTGGTTTTGTAAAAATCGGGAATTATCCGTTTTTTTGTTCATTTTGTATAATTAAATATCTCCGAAAGTAGTATTTATTGGTTGTGACTAGACTAGGTATTGATTCATGGAGAACCTTCTTACGATGCCGCTAGGTTCGAAATTAAAAACGGACCTTTTCGGCCTGATCAGCTGTTTGCTAAGTGAGTCCATGATTTTAGAAAAACTTTAAGAATTGTGCCCGAGACTCCTTTCATCACTTTTCGATAACTGTCATGGTTTCGGATTTGGCGATAGTGGCCCTGAAAAAAAAACTCGTCCTGTATATTTTACATTAAAAAAAACATTACATTAAATTGTATACTTTCAGTACGACTACTTTGGCGCGTTTGCTGGACACACAATTACTGGCACCATCAATCAGATTTTGAAGCACACTATGACTAACAGACTGGCAATGACACTCAGCTACCAAGGTAAAAAAGGCAAAAAATCATTTGAGGAGCTGAATTTAAAAACTGCTATAATCCGTAAGTTCTTTACTAGTAGTAACGTTTTAAATAAATAAATAAATATTATATTACATTAATTTTCACACACACACATCTAGCACCCAAACTAAGCAGAGCTTGTGATATCCAAACTAGATTACGGATAGAATACTTACTAATACGGATAAATTACATGAAAGTTTACATAAATATATTTGTATTATTAAATTTAAGTTAAGTTCATATTTTTTAGAATTGTATATTAGTAAGCAATGGCCTCATTTTTTTAAATATCGTTGGACATGTAACACAACGCCTTCTTGTCCCAAACTAAGCAAGTTTGTATTTTTGGTAACCGGATGACTGATAAACTACTTTTTTTTTTGTAAACACACTTATTATACATACCCAGACTCGAAACAAATATTTGTAGATCACACAAACATTTGTTCCGCCGCGGGGTTCGAACCCGGTACCTCTGCATCGCATGCGGACTTTCGCCGATTACGCCACAGAGGTCGTCATTATTAGTATTTTATCTTCAAGAAACAGATGGTTTTAGAATTGTATTTATAAAAGAAAACAGGCAGACAAGTGTGCAGTCTATGATGGGTATTCCATTGCATTTTTGGGCTTGCCTAGAAGTTCCAAGTTCCATCCACTCGCTGTTCCAAGCACTGTAAGATAATACTTATTTTAATACAGGGGCTACCAAAAAAATATTCAAGCTGCAGCAAGAAAAAGAAATTGAAGATAACATAAAAGTCTGGTTAAAACATGCTCCGCAAAGAACTAAACTTCAGGAGAAAAAGATACTGGCTCGTTTGAATTCAACTGCGTAAACTGTAAGAAATTGCAATGAAGCCTATTTTGTCTAAACGTCAAATATATCGTAGAATAGCTAAACGATTACGTCATATTGATAGTTCAACTGATCTCGAAGCTGGTACGTCTTCACAGAATATTATGCCAATTACAAATGAATCTGTAACTTTTTCTTATACTATATACTCGGAAGTAACGGAATCTGAATATACATATAACACTAATAGTATACATATAAATGATGAACATTTCCAAAACTCATATTTTCTTCATAGCAGTAATAACAATGATAACTCCAGCGATAATCCAGACTTACCGACATTTTTAAAAGAATGGACCTTAAAGTACAATATTACTAATGCTGCACTAACAGCTTTGTTAAACTATTTTAAAATTGATCACGCTAACCTTATGTCTGATGCAAGAACTTTGATGAAAGTAAAAAAAAAGTACATTGTTAAAAACCTTAAAAATGGAGAATATATCCATTTAGGATTTGAAAATTCATTGTCAGATTTTTTAAGTACCAGAAGTGATGTAACTACTGTGAAATTAAATTTTAATATTGACGGTTTACCCCTTTTTCATAGCTCAAACATACAATTTTGACCAATATTAGCTGATATAGCTGATTTTAAAGATACTGTATTTGTGATTGGCATTTTCTGTGGCACATCAAAACCAGATCCACTTGATAATTATTTAGAAGATTTTATAGACGAACTGAATTTACTATTATGTAATGGTTTTTTTATAGCGATCGGTATATTCCAGTTTCCGTGCATAGTTTTGTATTTGACATGCCAGCTCGCGCGTTTTAAAAAAGTGTTAAATCGCATAATGGATATGCTAGTTGTGACAAGTGCACCTGTCATGGTGATTATATTCACCATCGTATAGTTTTAGATAACCTTAATAGCCTTTAAGGACAGATGAGTCATTTTGATTACGAAGCGATGAGAATCACCACATTGGAGAAATTCCATTGACTAAATTACCTATTGGTCTAGTTTCAACTTTTCCTATTGACTACATGCATAGTGTATGTTAAGGTGTGACGAGGAAACTATTACATACATGGGTTAACCCGGCCAAAGCTGATGTCAAACATGTGAAATTAAATGGTAGAAATATATCTGTATTAAAGGAACGATTATTATATACATGCCAGTTTGTACCTATTGAATTTAATCGTAAACCTCGAATTGTCCTTGAGATTGATCGCTGGAAAGCTACAGAGTTAAGTAAATTTCTTTTGTTTATTGGACCTATAGTATTACATGGCCTGCTACCAACTAATGTAAGCCAGCCAACGCTGATGTCAAACATGTGAAATTGAATAGTAGAAATATATCTGTATTACATGAACGATTATTATATACATGCCAGTTTGTACCTATTGAATTTAATCGTAAACCTCGAATTGTCCATGAGATTGATCGCTGGAAAGCTACAGAGTTTCGCACATTTCTTTTGTATATTGGACCTATAGTATTACATGGCCTGCTACCAACTAATGTTTATAATCACTTTTTGATTTTGCATGTTGCTATATCTATACTGGTATCACATAAAATGGCTCATCAATACTCGCGTTATGCAAAATATTTACTTAAGGAGTTTGTCGAGGGGTATGTGTTGGGTAACCTCCTCGAGTGTCGCTCCGATTCCGATCCCGCTGCAGTCCGTGGGGAACGGAATCGGAGCGGCCGGTGCACCCTGGGCGGCGGTCAATGGCTTCCCCTTCATGGGGTTGGCATTGCTCGTCGGCCAATACCCAACGTGGTGGGAACACATCGCTCTCCGTACTCCTCTGCTTTCAGAGGAGACAGGATGAGCGATGCTGTTAGTAGTGGAGGCCACCGTAGGGGATCCAGGGGCGGGTGGGCCCACTGCTAACGTAGGGGCCGACGGGCACTTGTGCCGCCGCCGGTGAGAGAGGACTAGCCATCCTCTCGCGTTCCATAATCGGTAGGTGATCAGCAACGACCTGACTGGTGGCTCCAGAAGGGTACGCTGTGAACTTGCTGACCGGGGGGCTTGCCTTTATTGGCCGGCCCACAACAAGGAAAAGTCTATAACACCCGACAGCGAAGTCGTTAAAACCTATGGATACCAGCCGACCTCCATAGTATATATGCTTATCAAGGTGCAGGGGGCTCCGCCTGGATGGACCATCTTTCCCCCATACTCGTGGGACATATTATGGAAAATAATAACCTAAATAAAGAAAAACCGGACGGGATAACAAACGACGATCAAGGCATGCACAATGGTAATGGAAAGGACGGAGTTAGTGGGAGGAGAAGAGAAGGTGAGGCGGCGGTCTCACTCGCGGTCGATCAAGGCCGCCTTCCCCAGGCCCGCAACTCTGCTGCCAATAGGTGGTGAAACCGACGCGGACATTGCGGCGGCGGCGTCGACGGCTGGTACCGACAATGAGTCGGTATCCAGCCGAATGGAGACCGAGGAGGGTCTCCGACGAAAGCAGCCACACTCAGGTGGACTGTCCCGTGACCGGAGCAGAAGCCCCGGACAACGGGCGACCTCCTCGAGCGAGGAGGATCGGCCGGCTAAAATACTGGCCACTTCGGCAAGTAGAGTACCGAAGCTGCCGGTATATGTCCCGCCACTACCCAGTGGCAGGGACCAAGACGTTCCTGCTGCGAGGGAGCTCCTTTCGGCCCTGGCCCGGATCACGGACGCTCTAAAGGGGGCGAAGAACGTGGCCGGGAAAAGGAAGACGGTGGCGGAAAGCGTCGCCGTCGCTAAGACCGCTTTGGAGGAGCTCCTCGCCAGGAGCGTCTCCGAGGAGGAGGCGAAGCTCTGGGCCCGGGTGACAAGCCTGGAAACTGAGCTCGCCAACTCCTGGGAACAACAACAGGCCCTCCGGGAGGAGGTTAAGCACCTGACCCAGCTGATCAAGGGATCCCCCCGGAGGCCCATAAGGCGCCAAGAGCCCAGGAGACGGCGGTCCAGCCGAGGGCACCTGCGCCGTCAGGAGTGGCGCCTAAGACGGCGGCAAAGTCAGTGCCTAAGGTAGTAGCCAAGTCGACGTCCAAGCCGGCGCCTGAGGCGGCAACCACAACTGCGCCGAGTGTGGTACAGCTGTTGGCGGCGATCGAACGGCGCCTCAGCGTATTAGAGGACCGAGCGTACCGACCTCCGCTGGCGCGGCCCGCATCCTAGACGATTGCCGCCAGCGAAAATCCCGGTCCCAAGACAGGGACCACCGTCCCTGCGAACCAACCGCCGAATAAGGCCAATGGAAAAGGGGAGGGGTAGGGCAAAAACCGTGACACGCCCGTCTCCGCTGCAGCCGTCGCTCCTGTTGCACCCGAATGTCCCTCCAGAGGGGAGGGATGGGTGGTAGCGGGAGCCGCCAAGAAGGCAAAAAAAGCCGCCAAAAAGGCAGCTAAGAAGGCGGCCAAAGCCGCTGCGGCGAAGGCGCCGAAGAGGCTCCGCGCCCCACGTTCCACTGCCGTCGTCCTGACGGTGACGACGGAGGGTGTGGAGAAGGGCGTAGGGTACGCCCAGGTCCTGAGGCCCCAAGGCCCTCGAGATTGAGGGTGGGTTCCGGTGCGAGTCGTCTTGCACCGGAGCCCACCCTCAATCTCGAGGGCCTTGAGGTCCACAGAGGCTTTCCCCTGCCTCAGGACCTTTCTCAGCTCGCTTTCTCGAGGTCTCCGGCGCCACCAGCGGCCCCAAAGCAGACGCCCTAGCGGCCAAGCTGAGGGAGTCGCTGGACACAGAAGCCGTCCGCATCACCAGACCCAACAAATGCGCAGGTTTGCGCATTTCGGGCCTGGATGATGCGGCCACGACGGAAGAGGTTATCTCCGCCGTCGTGGAGGCGGGCGCTGCCCCCGGGATCAGGTGAGAGCTGGAGAAATCCGCTTCAGCTCCACTGGTCACGGCACGGCAGTCGTCAACTGCCCCGTCGCAGCGGCGCAGAAAATTGCGGACGAACGGAGCCTCCTCGTTGGGGGCTTCCTAAAGGCGCGGGTGCAACTCCTGCAGCCCCGCGAGATCAGGTGCTTCAGGTGCCTGGCCGTGGGGCATGTGGGAGTGCAGTGCAAAGCGGGAGACACTGTGGGGGATCGGTGCTTCCGCTGTAGTCAGCCTGGGCACAAGGCCAGTGCTTGTGATGCCCCACCGCGGTGCTACAAATGCGTAGCGGAGGGCAAAGCGGCGGAGCACCGGGCGGACAGCAGAACCTGCGCCGCCTCGAGGCCAAAGCCCCGTTCGTCCGCAACGGGTAGCGGGGGTGCCGCTCAAGAGCAGCCACATTCGCGGCGGGATGCGGAGATGGACGTCCATTAATAGACACACCAATCCGCATCCTGTAGGCGAACATAAACCACTCCACCGGTGCTCAGGATGTTCTGTACCAGAGCATCGTGGAGTGGTCTATCAATGTGGTCGTGGTCGCTGAGCCGTACTGGGTCCACCCCGGAAGCCCGGTGGACCTGGACAACGTAGCGACCGTCTACGGGGGTCCGCCGCGGACACCCCGCGCCTTGCACTCATTGCAAGGTGCAGAGGCTGTGTCGCGGCGGACTATGAGGGCTTGGCTGTCGTGGCCGTCTACTTCTCGCCAAGCCTTAACCGTACAGGTACAGAGCTTGAGCTAAGGCTCGCTGAACTGGACATTGTTCTCGCTGCGTGAGGTCCTCGTCCTGTCTTGGTCCTGGAAGACTTCAACGCCTGGTCTGTGGCTTGGGGCTCCCGGGAAACCAATGACAAGGGGCGAGTACTGGAGGACTGGGCCAACACCCGTGGTCTAGAGGTCCTCAACCGGGGGAGTGTCGCCACCTGGGAACAGTTCGGTCGTGGATGTCACGTTCGCGACCCCTGCTCGTCGGGCGACGACACGTCCAGGGTTGGCGCGTGGTGGAGGAGGAGGAGACGGATTCCGACCATAAGTACATTCGGTTCAACGTCTCCCCTCCAACTAACCTGCCGCCGACAATCGATCCACCTTGGGCGCTCAGACGCCTGGATCGGGAGGCTCTCCTGGAGGCATCCATAGTGCAGGCCTGGATTCCGTCACTGGCCAGGCCTGCCAATCTCGACGCAGAGGCGGAATGGTTCAGGAGAGCCGTGTCGCATATCTGCGATGCGGCGATGCCTAGGGTTAAGCCCGGCCCGGCCAAGAAACAGGTGTACTGGTGGTCAGCGGAGATCGCACAGCGGCGAGCAGCGTGCGTGACCGCTCGCCGCCGGTACACCAGGTTTCGCCGGAGGCGTCGCCGCCCAGACGATGCGGCAGCCCGAGAGGCGGAGCTATATGAGGCGTACAAGGGGGCCAAGAGGACCCTCCAGGAAGCCATTAAACAGGCCAAACGGCGGGCCCGCGAGGAGCTGCTAGAGTCTCTGGAGCAGAACCCCTGGGGGCACCCTTACCTTGCGGCCAGGGGCAAAATCCGCCCAAGGGCGCCCCTACTGACCCAGAGCCTTCAGCCAGAGCGGCTGGAGGGGATCCTGGGCTCCCTGTTCCTACACCTACGAGTTCCTGGACACTCATACAACGCATGAGTTATTCCAAGAGGACTATGTCACCTTTTTGGAGACCCCGCCACATACGGTAGGTGTCTCTCCCTTCGCCGCCTTACCGCAAGGGAGTGCCTCCAGAAACCCGGATAGGCAACCTTGGAATCGCACCTTCCCTTCGTGACGTCGCCTGTCAAGAAGCCGAAGACCCTCTTTGACGGATACTCGCCTCGTTTCGTCGAATATATGATGGAGGACGCCGAAAGAAACGTCCGAGAAGCCAAAGTGTCACTGTCGCCTCACTCCAGGGGGCTCTTTGCCAGCAGCACCAATTTTTTTTTTTTTTATTCTTTATTTAAGGAGCTTAGCCACAATATGACTATGTCGCTCCATCATAGCCAGTATATCATAAAACTAAACATATCTTAGGTATTCACAGTATAATGAATAACAGTCCTGTGCTGTATCTGACATAGGACTTGCCAGGATACTATTGCATCTTCCAATTGCCATTATATTGTTTCTCAGTAGAACCTCTCGCAGTTGTTGGTTCCGCACACATTACATCAGAATATGTTGTACATCTTCTACCACTCCACATATTTCGCAGTTTGGCGAAGTTGATATGCCCATGAGGAAGGTGAACTTTCTAGATGGAATGTGTCCGGAACGCAACCTCATTGCCAAAACTAGCTTGTGTCTACTGAAAGAACAATTATCTATCCAAGGTATAGTCAACGGTTCGGGTTGTATAGTTTTGTACCAGATCTCCTTTTCAGCTGATCGCTTATGAAAATATTCCCTCCACAATTTGGAGCAATACTCCTTTACCAGATACAAGCGGTCCGAGAAGTAAGGAAGTATGGAGATAGGTATACCTTCGGAACAAGCCTGTTTGGCTAATGCGTCTACTCTTTCGTTACCTGCTATACCGATGTGCGACGGAATCCACTGGAGTTGTACAGTTTTACCGCTTTGTTCTAACTCCAAAATTTGTTTAACAATAGTGTATGCTATCGGTGTTCCTCGAATTGTCGAGGTACAACGAGCTACATGGAGGATGGCACTTTGAGAATCAGTAAAGATAACGAATTTGTCGTGATTTAAGGAATGTATGTACGATAACGCTTCACTAATAGCCAGCAGTACCAATGATATTACCTTATGCACATTAGAGATAGGCGATTTAAACCTAAATAAAATAATTGATGAGTATCAAGACGTTTTCTTGGACAAGGACGAACCTTCCCTACTCGGGAAACATTGTATATCTACTACGAACAATGTTCCCATAGCAGTACCCCCTTATCGTCTATCACTGGCAAAAAACAAATCCTTATAGCGGAACTAGAGGTCATGCTAAAAGGAAATATTATAGTACCGTGTTCCTCCCCATGGGCTTTTCCAGTTGTTCTGATACCGAAAGCTAATGTGAAGACCCGGGAATGCATCGACTACAGACGTCTAAATGCCATAACCATACCCGACACTTACCCGATTCCTCTAATCGACGATTTGCTGCACGCTGCTAAACCCACGCCGTTCATGACGACCTTGGATTTGAAAGCAGGATACTGGCAAATCAAGGTCAAGGAAGAGGATGAAAATAAAATGACTTTCATCGCGATCTTTTCGGGATCTATAAGTTCCGAAGAATGAAGAATGCCGTTTGGGCTCCGGAACGCTCCAGCCACGTTTCAGCGATTGGTAGACAGGTTCCGGATAACCCTGGAACACGTTAATAAGCTAGCATACCTAGGTGACCTCTTTGTGCTCTCTAGCACTTATGAGCGTCACCTCTGCGACCTAAGAAATGTTTTCCAAAGAATGAGGGAGTATAATCTCACGGTGAATAAAGAGAAGTGTCGGTTTTTATGTTCCTCCATAAAATACCTCGGACACCTCATTACCCCCGAGGGAGGACATGCTAATGTTTCTGTGATGGTACTATTACCCGAAACCTTAGCATGGACCTACCCTACCCATCCTTCTGAGGGGTAGGGGGACGTGGTCTTGAGGGAGAGCGCAGGTCGTGTAGATCCTCAAAGCAAGTCTGGTGGACTATCCTTCCCGAGGGTGTCGTCCTGTTATTGGTCTAATTCCCAAGAAATAGACGTAACAGAAACCTCCAGGCGCATAAAATTGTTTATTTATGTAATGGTTTATTTATATATTATAACAACTTATATATGTATCTCTCCATTAATTTATTTTTTCTTTATATATCTATTATATATATGTATCTATTCATCAGATATATTATATAAATGTGCCGTACCATGGCGGCCTAAAACCACACCCCGGTAGACATTGCCGTGGGGCACTAAATTGCCTCAGAAAATTGTACCACACGCACCTAGGGCAGGTAGTGTGAGTAAGCCTCTGCTCCATAAAAACATGTCGACACAGGAAAAAGAAAAACTACCCCAGGAGGGTACCGCTTGCGGAGAATCCCTCACTGAGCCTACCAGCTCAGTCTGCCCCTCGTATTCTGGGGGGGGGCACCCTGTGTTCAGGACCGGGCGCAAGCCTGGACCTGTCCAGCCTCTCGGAGGCTATCCCGAAATCTGACGCCACGAGCGTCATACAATGAACCGTTGTTGGCCACAAGCGCCCTTGCAAAAGGGATGCTCAGCCGAAGGCGGCCACTACCGAAAAAGGGCTCGGCCGAACAGAACGCAGTCGCCCCAACAGGCGCGCGAGAAGGGAGGTCTTGCAACCTAAAAAAACGACGACAGGGTTGGGTGCCGCAGCAGCGGAAACGCAGCGCGAACCCACACCATCAACCTCAAAGGGGACGGCAGTAGCCACAGCCGCTCCACCACCACCGAGTAAGAAATACAGGAGGAAACCCAGAGGTGCCCGAGGTCAACGGAACGCTGCGACGGCTCCCAATTTTCCTGAAAAGGAACAAAAGGGGGCAACCGTCCAGAACGAGCGAGTTTCTTCGAAGCGCGCTCGTCTGGATGATACCCGGTCCCCCAGAGGGGAAGCCAAACGCGCGAAAACTGACCCGCGCACCAAGCGGACGGTAAGCTACGCGGACGCCAGTCAGTCGCATCTGCGAGTAGCGGTCACTACCGTTCCGCCGAGGGACCTCACCAAAACCCAGGCAGACCAGCTTAGGGAGGCCATTGACGACAGCATCCTGCAGTCGGTGTTGTCGTCAACGATTTCGGGTGCGCAAGCTCCATCTTTCCGCGGACGACCCTTCCTATTGGAAGGCGTGCTGGCGATGTGGTGTGAAGACGACAATGCTCTTACTTGGCTTGAAAAAGCTGTAAGAAGCATAACGTCCCCGATACCCGAAACCACCTTGGCCGTCATAAAGCAGTCCGACATGAAGAAGCGACTGAAAGCAGGGCTTCTTCTCCACACCCGCATCACCGAAGCCGTAACACTGCGCAGAGTGCTTTGGGCCCAAAACCCTTGGTACAAAGTTGATACCTGGCAGTGTTACGACATGACAGTGGACGACCAAACCACCGACCCGAACTCCAAAGAGAAGGTGGTTCACTTAATTCTGGGAATTCCCGAGGACCAGAAAGAGGCGATAACCAGGAGAGACCGCCGAGTTGCCCACATGTCGGGAAGTGGGTATATTCGCTTCTTCTCCCAAGAAGAAGCGCAGGCCGGGGAAGGAACAGTGGCAGCTACAGCTCAAGAGCAAAAAACAGAGGCTCCTCGAAAGAGTAAGAGCGAGCTGGAAAGTAGCTCGCCGCTGAAACAGGGAGGACACATCAGCGATGATGATGATGACGTCCTTAACAGCCCCTGATCCAATAAACATCATCCAAACAAACCTCCAGCACAAACAAGCAGCAACGGTCACTCTACGCAGAGTGCTGGAGGTAAGCAAAAAGACCGTAGCCCTAATCCAGGAGCCCTGGATAAATAAGAACTACATCTGCGGTCTAAATAACATAGGCGGTAAGTTAATACGAGATACGACGGTTGAGAAACCGAGAACCTGCATCTTCGTACCTAACGCTATAAACACCACTTTACTTAACCAATTCTGTTCTAGAGATCTCACTGCTGTGAAAATCCATTCAGATAATGCAACCATCCTAGTACTAGCTTCAGTGTATATGCCGGGCGAAGGCGAACCACCTCCAAAGGAGCTAGCCGACCTGGTACAACACTGCGAGGCTCACACCTGGGATTTAATCATCGGCGCAGACTGCAATGCTCACCATCCTCTGTGGGGAAGTAAGGACGCGAACAAGAGAGGTGAGTTACTAACCGAATACTTATTCCAAACCAACCTAAACATTATAAATATAGGTACGGAACCTACTTTCGTAACCTCATGGTGTCAGACCATAGTAGATATCACATTGGCAACACACTCGGCAGCAAACCTCATTAAGGGTTGGCATGTGTCAAAGGAACCATCCTTTGCGGACCATCGCCGAATCTGCTTTCAAATTCAAAGTAAACTAGCTGACCCTGTTCCATATCGTAACCCCCGCAAAACAGATATAGCACGGTACACAAACTCACTAAACAAGGCATTAAGTGATTCACAACTACCCGACACAACACTTAGTACAGATAATATAGAACACAACGTACATTCTATCACTGCAGCTCTGCTGGAAAGCTACGAGCCAGCGTGTCCTGTTGTAACACCCAAAGGTCCAGAAAAGAGCTCCTGGTGGGGGCCAGAACTCGAGCGACTACGTGGAGGCCTGAGAAAGCTCTACAACCGAGCAAAAAACACCAGAACCCCTGAGGACTGGGACAAATACAAAAATGCACAAAAATACTACAAGAAACGCATCAGGTATCGTAGAACTGAGGCCTGGCAGAGTTTCTGTAGTAGCATAAACTCGACAAACTCTTGCGGCTTGCAAGAGTAAGGAAAGTCCTGGCCAAAGGTGAACTCAACCTCATGGGCTCACTTAAGAGAGAAGACGGCACTTACACTAATACGGAAAATGAAACCAGCGCAGTACTGCTGGAAACACACTTCCCTGGTTGTCAAGTCACACCATCCATCGATTCCATTGACTGGCCACCAGAACACTATAGTGTACCAACAACCCAAGAATGGGAAATCGCAAACAAGGTAGTAACTGCAGACAAAATAGAGTGGGCCATAAAAACCTTCAAACCCTTTAAGTCTGCAGGGCTGGATGGAATATTCCCAGCAGTACTACAATGGCAACTGACAAGAATAGCAAAATATCTACTTCCAATCTACAGGGCCTGCATTGCCTTCAAATACATACCCAGATTATGGAGAGAGGCAAAAGTAGTCTTCCTACCAAAACCAGGTAAGGAGGACTACACACATCCCAAATCATTCAGGCCCATTAGTCTCACATCATTCCTCCTTAAAACGTTGGAGAGACTAGTAGATCGATACCTAAGGGATGGAACACTAAAAGACAACCCACTACATCCTCAGCAACACGCATACAGGAAAGGTAGATCAACAGAGTCTGCACTACACACGGTAGTGCACCAGATAGAATCGGCAATCACAAATAAACCCTCAACACTAGCTACTTTCATAGATATAGAAGGGGCTTTCGACAAAACGGTACACAGCAGCATTAACGAAGCCTTACGGAAGCGTAAGGTAGAACCAGCCATAAGGGACTGGATCACTCAGCTGATAAGCAAAAGAGCAGTCCAGATAGTGATGAGTAACACCACCACAAGAGCAAAGGTAGTCAGAGGATGCCCCCAGGGAGGCGTCCTATCACCACTCTTATGGAACATAGTAGTAGACAGTCTTCTAAAGAGACTAAATGAGAGAAGATACACCACCATCGGGTATGCGGATGATCTTGCAATAGTAATAAGCGGAACGGCTGAGAACGTGCTATGCAAGGTCATGCGCTCAGCCCTTCAGATTGTGGAAGAATGGTGCGAAGAACACCGATTATCAGTAAACCCGAAAAAAACAGAACTTATCCTTTTCACCAACAAAAGAAAGTTACCAGAACTACAACTACCAAAACTATTTAATACCAAACTAGCCCTAACAACTCAAGTTAAATATCTGGGCATCATACTTGACAATAAGTTGAATTGGACTAGCCACATAAATGCTAAAATGAAAAAGGCCTGCATAACTTTTTGGCAATGCAGAAGACTCGTTGGTAAGAACTGGGGTCTTAACACAAAGATAACACTTTGGCTGTATACGGCATTTATCAGGCCTTCTCTAACCTATGGATCAGTTGTATGGTGGCCCAGAACAGAACTGATCACTGTGAAAGAAAAGCTCCAGAGTCTACAACGCCTAGCGAGTACAGCAGCCACTGGATGCATGAGAACCACTCCATCAGCCGCACTAGAGCACCTCCTAAACCTGAGACCGCTGCATCTAATCATACAGGAGGAGGCCAAGGCAGCAGCCTTAAGACTGAAAAGTAATGGGCTCTGGAAAGAGAATACTGGAACAAAGCATTCAAAAATTCTACAGGGAATCCTAAAGAAGATACCACTTCTTGAGGCGCCCGTAGATAGAATACCATGTCACCACGTCTTCGAAAGGAATTATCATATTCAACTTACTGAAGAAAGAAGAGACAGCTCTGGCGTCAAAGAAATTAGGATATACACAGACGGCTCTAAAACCACATATGGTACCGGAGCAGGTGTCTTCTCGAATGACCTAAACATCAAAATAACAACCACCCTGGACAAGCTAAGTACAATATTCCAAGCTGAATGTATTGGCATAACGAGAGCGGCGGAGACGATTGCCGCCAGAGACGTCAAAGATCTAGATATAAAGATCATATCAGACAGTGCATCCGTACTCCAAGCTCTGAAAAGCAACACCATAACCTCTGTCCTCATATTGGAATGTCACAATACACTCCAATCCATTGCAAACACAAACAAGGTCACGCTGCAATGGATCAAGGGACACAGCAACTCCCTCGACCACGACGCAGCCGATGAATTGGCCAAGAGAGGATCAGGGGCAACAGTATATGGACCGGAACCAATACTACCTATACCTCAAGCACAGGTCAAAACTTGGCTGCGGAAAAATACGGAAGAAACCCATCAAAAAGAATGGACAAACATTGAAGGATGCAGGCAAACAAAGAATGCAGTTCCGGTAGCATCAAAAACGTTTAGCCGAAACTTCATCAGATTAAAAAGGGACCAGATCCGCAAGGTCATAGGCATCTTGACCGGTCACTGTCCTCTAAACAAGCATCTATTTACAATAGGTGTGACGGACAGCCCCCTGTGCAGAGGCTGCATGGGGGCAGAAGAAACGCCACATCATGTGCTTACAGAGTGCATGAGCGTGGCCGAACAACGGGCGAAATTCCTCCAGTCACCAGCGTCTCTCCGGGAAGCATGTGGAAACCTGAAAAGGCTGCTGACTTTTTGGGAAGATCTGGGTTGGTTGGAGTGAGAGGTAAGATGCTACGCACAATGGCCCAATCAAGAGGCTAAGTGCGGAACAGCCCAGGTAAACTAACTAACTAACTAACTACCCCCGAGGGACTAAAGCCCGACTCAGAAAAAACCAAAGCAATTTTGGAAAGGCCCACGCCTAAAAACCTGCAACACTTGATATCCTTCCTACAGGTGTGTTCATGGTATCGCCGATTCATTGATAACTTTTCGGCTATAGCTCAACCTCTCACTAAATTAACCAAAAAAGGTGTTAGTTGGACGTGGGAGCCGGAACAAGAGGATGCATACCAGGAGCTTAAGAAAAGGCTGGCTACCGCCCCTGTGCTAAGACAAGCCGACGAAACCCTGCCTTTTACTTTGAAAACGGATGCGAGTAGTTATGCACTAGGAGCAGTTTTAGTGCAGGGGGAGAAGGAAGACGAGCATCCTGTGGAATATGCTAGCAGATTACTCACTCCTCCGGAACGCAACTACTCTACAACCGAAAGAGAGGCTTTAGCCGTGGTCTGGGCTCTGGAGAAGTTT
Source organism: Cybosia mesomella (assembly GCA_946251805.1). NCBI lineage: Eukaryota > Metazoa > Arthropoda > Insecta > Lepidoptera > Erebidae > Cybosia > Cybosia mesomella. The sequence goes on from OX276411.1 coordinate 13,835,289, forward strand.
AGAGTATACATTGAAGGTATGCCCGTGACGGTGGTCACCGATCACCAAGCCCTGAAGTGGCTCATGAATTTAAAGTTCCTCTCCGGATGTTTGGCTCAGTGGGTCTTACAGCTTCAATCCTATAACCTCAACATCGTGTATCAAGCCGGTAAACTGAATACCAGGCTGCCATGTTATGAAGATAACTCCACATGTAATATATGCTCCGTGACGGTAGTGTAGTGTTCGGACTCCTTCGAACACTATAGTTAGTTGCCTGGCCATCATACGTCAGCGGTATTAAAATAAAATTGTATAAATATAGAGAATAGGAAAAAACAAATGATCGGAAGAGAGATCAAGTCGCATGGAGCACCAGAGGGTCCGTCCTTGATCGAGCAGTAGAAAATATCCTGAAGTTCAAGGGAATCTTAGGCTCAACCACTGGGCAGAATCCGCGTTCCTCTATGGTTCGTTGAGTAAAACTAAATAATCTCGCGTAAAGTCCCCTAAAATACGTTGATAGGAGTTATATGTGAAAATAAATAATAGTGAATATAAAATTACTTGTGTTATAATTTAATTATCGCTAGTTGACGACGAAAAGCTGTGATGTCAGACCCCAGACATCACAGTAGATATGCCAACCAGAAGTTCGAAGGAAATTCGAGACAAGCAGATGAAGGATACGAAACTGAGGAAGATCATAGATGATCTGGAAGACAGTAGAGGCCCTGAGAATGCCTTATATTGGAGTAACAAAAGTTACCTAATGAATAACGGAATACTATATCGTATACAACACGATTCGGAATCTGAGGATGCTCAACTCATAGTACCGGAACACAAACGGCAAAGGGTACTAAGTGTCTATCATGATCATCCATTAGCTGGTCATTACGGACTCGAGAAAACTTACCAGAAAATAGCAGCTCGCTACTACTGGAGTGGGATGCGTAAATACATTTCGAGCTATATTCAAAACTGCCTGGAATGTGAGCCTTATAAGCTTTCCAATCAAAAACCTGCGGGGCTCCTACAGACTACCGCTATGAACCAACGATTCGAAGTAATATCGTTCGATCTGTTTGGGCCGCTTCCGAAGACCGATGATGGCAAGACCTGGATATTAATTGTGGAGGATGGCTATCCACAAGATGGGCGGAACTCTTTGCACTGGACACTGCTTCGGCTGAGAATTGTGCCATGACTCTGATAAACATTTGGGGGCTAATGTTGCTCGCGTCCGTAGGCGAGGCCCTTTGGGCCTCATTACTCTAGTTACCCTACACGTGGCCCCTGGGTAGTGCTAAATGAGCAGCACTTTGTCTGGTGGTAGGCTTCGGCCGTGGCTAGTCACCACCCCCAAGGCTAAGTCTTGCCGCCAAGCGTCCTTGGACGTGTTCCGGCATGAAGCCTTGGGAAGCCATTGGGAAGGCGGGTCTGTACAGTAGCGCTGAGTCAGTATGCCATTTCGGTGTCAGAGTGTCGCTGCACTTGGCGGCTAGTCTTGGAGGGCAGCGGGATCCGAAGCACGGTGCACCGCTGGCCGACCGTAGATAGTAGGGGGCCCAACTAGTAGGTTAGCCACCCATGAAAGGCTGCCCCACACATCTTACGAAAAATCCCGGAATGCTCCATCGTGCCAATTGGCGATTGGATGGGAGGACCCGATGGCCATCTCCGGGGGGGTTCGGGCGTCCCCGCGGTCTCCAGGCTAGTCTTACCTTCAGTGCAGCGATTCTGTGTTCACCACTGGATCCTGGTCAGCGCCTCGTACAACTTCCGCCTTCCTGTCTATTCACTCCCCACAAAAAATGAGAAAAGTCATAAAAAGAAATCGAGTTTTACAGCGGCGGCACTTCCTCCCACTTAAAGTGCACCTCGGGAACATCACAGGATTGCACTCCAATCTTGATGCGGTCCACCACCACCTTGAGACCGATAAGCCGCTGCTGCTCTTTCTTACGGAGACGAAAATCGGACGTCCGGCTGATGTGTCCTATCTGCAGTACCCGGGGTATACCCTGGAGCACAACTTCAAGGCACAAGCCGGCGTCTGTGTCTATATCAGCGATGGCATCTGCTGTAAGCGTCTCCGTAACCTTGAAGACTCCTCTTTCTCCACACTCTGGGTGCTGGTCGACACCGGTGTAGACAAAATTGTCTACGTCTGTGTGTACCGTTCACACAGCGGCAATCAGGAGACAACCAGGTTATGTGAACATCTGTGTGAGGCCGCCGATGAGGCCCAACTGAGGTACCCGTCAGCACAACTGGTCCTTCTCGGGGACTTTAACGCCCACCATAAGGAGTGGCTGTTCCCGTACGAGAAGACAGACCATGCTGGGAGAGAAACACTCAAACTTGCTTTGACGCTAAACCTCACCCAGCTGGTAGATCAGGCGACGCGTGTACCTGACCGTGAGGGCGATACGCCGAATTGTTTGGACCTTCTGCTGACAACAGAACCAGACCGATATAATGTGTCCGTGACCACTGGGTACGTCTGACCATAGTTTGGTGAAGTCTGTACTGTCTTGTTCACCTCCCGATCTCAGCCCTAATGGCACAAGACGGGTTTGGCGGTACAAGTCAGCAGATTGGGATGAGATGCGCCACTTTTTCGCATCTTATCCTTGGCGGCAAACTTGCTTTTCTTCGAGCGATCCGTCGAGCTGCGCGACAGAAATCTCAAGGGTGGTATGTCAGGCGATGGAGTACTATATTCCTTTTTCTGACTTACCATCCAAGAGTAAAGCTCGCCCATGGTTTGGTGCTGAATGCTCAGTCGCAGAGGCGCTTAAGTATTCAGCTTACCGGGCTTGGGCTGAAGCTCGGAATCGTAAAGCTCCGGACACGCGGGATAAGAAGAAAGCCTTCAACAAAGCCGCCAAGTCCTTCAAAAAGACGCTGCGCATGGCTCGTCTTGATCATATACGCCGAATTGGATCAAAACTAGCCTCTTACCCTTCTGGAAGTAAGGCGTTTTGGTCCCTGGCAAAATCGGTCGAGGCGAACTTTTGTCGCTCGTCTCTGCCTCCACTGCACAAACCCGACGGAACGCTGGCTCACACGGCAACTGATAAGGCAAACCTGCTTGCCTGTATGTTTGCCGAAAATTCGCGTCTGGATACAGCGAACAATGTACCACCCCAGTTACCTCCTTGCGGTACTACAATGCCCGCTATTAGTATCCGCCAAAAGGAGGTACTTAAAATGCTTCGTAATCTAGACGTGAACAAAGCCAGTGGACCTGACGGTATACCTGCTATAGTGCTAAAGAACTGCGCTCCTGAGTTGTCTCCTGTTCTGACACGCCTGTACCGCCTCTCTCTTAGAACAGGTTTAGTCCCTGAGTCATGGAAGCTTGCTAACGTGCAGCCTGTGCCCAAGAAAGGTAGTCGTGCTGATCCCGCCAATTACCGCCCTATAGCAATCACCTCCATAATCTGTAAGACTATGGAACGTGTAATTAACACCCGCATCCTGGCATACCTAGAAGACAATGACCTCCTCAGTGATCGACAATACGGGTTCCGCCGAGGACGATCCACTGGGGATCTCCTAGTGTATGCCACGCATGTATGGGGCGAAGCCATCGAGAAACACGGCGAAGCTCTCGCTGTGTCTCTCGACATCTCGAAGGCTTTCGATAGGGTCTGGCACGCTAGCCTTATTAGCAAGCTTCCATCCTACGGGCTACCTGTGAGTTTGTGTAACTGGGTAGCTGATTTCCTGAGGGAACGGTCTATTCGAGTGGTCGTTGATGTCTGCTCCTCGGACCTATTGGCTATTGATGCCGGGGTACCGCAGGGGTCTGTTCTTTCCGCAACTCTATTTCTGCTGCATATTATGATCTGCTGAAATCCGGTATCATTGGGTATGCGGACGACAGCACAGTTGTGGAAAGATACCTATCCAGTTCGCGAGCTACAGGCGCTGAGACGCTATCTCTGAGAGAGGCCATGATAGAGCGCATGAACCTGACACTTCAGTCAGTGTCTGACTGGGGTAACTCCAACCTCGTTAGGTTCAATGCCTCTAAAACTCAGGCGTGTCTTTTTTCCGCGAAAAGGAGTCCTTTCGCCCTGACTCCGACTCTCCGAAATGAATCCATACCAATATCCGATCATCTTGAGCTCCTCGGCGTTCACCTAACATCTTCTCTTAATTTCGGTCGATATATAGAATCCAAGGCTAAAGTTGCTGCAATGAAGCTGGGCATCCTCTCTAAGGTTAGGCGGTACTTCACACCTGGACAGCTTCTTATTTTATATCAAGCACACGTCCGATCTTGTATGGAGTACTGTTCACACCTATGGGATGGATCAGCCCGCTATCAGCTGGATACTTTGGACACCATCGATCGACGCGCCAGGAGACTCATTGGCGACGACGAGCTAGTTAACAACAAGCTCCAAAGCCTTGAACATCGCCGCAAAGTCGTCTGCATATCGGTGTTCTATAGGATTCATTTCGGAGAATGTGCTCAAGAACTGCATGACCTCATTCCCCCAGCTCCATTTCACCATCGGACAACTAGACGCGGGCAACGTTTTCATCCCTTCGTTGTTGATATTCCACCAATCCGCACCAAGCGCAACGCTTCCTCATTTATTATGCGGACAGCGAGGGAGTGGAACTCTTTGCCTGCGTCTGTGTTCCCCGATTCTTATAATTTGGGGACCTTCAAGGCGAGAGTGAATAGGCATTATTTGAGTTTGCGTGTACCATCCTCGACTGCATCGTCACTTACCATCAGGTGAGATGCAGTCAAACGCACTCAAATTTTTAATAAAAAAAAAAAATAAAAAAAAAAAAATGAAGAGTGTTCCTACGGTATGGCGTACCTCGACGAATGATCAGCGATAATGGTACCCAATTCGTCAGTGCCGTACTGCAGCAAGTGGCGTACGCTCTGAAAATAAAACATGTCTTCACTCCTCTGTATCATCCCGAAACTAATCCCGTCGAGCGTAGGAATCGCGACCTAAAAGAGAAGCCCATGATCAATGGTCCGGTTTCCTACCCGGTATACGATTCGCCATGAATAGTAGCCTGTGTTCAGCTACTGTACAAAGCCCAGCCTATTTAACCTTCGGGAGAGAATTAAGGTATCCCCGAGACGACGAAATTGATTTCAGAAACATACTGGTTTCTGAAAATCTTATACCCGAGATTACTCCAAGACTTAAAGAGTTAGCAGAGAAATTGTTACGTATCTGCGAAGTTCAAGAAATGAAAGAAGAAGCTCGCAAGGAGTATGTCGATCAACATAGACAGCGACTCCCTTTTTATGAACCCGGCGATCTTGTGCTCGTTAACCTGCACCCAGTAAACAAAGGGGCTCAGGGTGTAACTGCCAAGTTTGCTCCACGCAGGGACGGACCCTATGTGATGGTACGACAATATGGACCTGCATCTTATCAAGTCGCCTCACCCGAGACTCGCGAAGTACCGATTGGTCTTTATCATGCCTCCGCCTTAACTCGGTACCGGAGTGAACCTCAACCTACGATGCCAAAACCTGTGCAACCGTTACGTCGACGAGGACATCCGAAGAAGAAAGCTACCCTCGTCAGCTCTCAACCCTTAGTCGAGAGAGCACGAGGACGTCACAAGAAAACCTACCAAGACACCAGTTCCTCTCGCCGAGCGGTCTTCTGGAACTGAGGGGGAGATTGTAACATAAATACTTAATATTTACACTACTCACCACTAGATGTCACTCTTCAAGTAACGTCATTTTGTAACAGCCGATGTTTAAATCCTCCGTAAGCTAATGTCTACTTAGTTCTAATTCTCACAGCTAGATGGATCGCTTCGGGCCGACGGAGAATTTTTGCAGACACCACAAAAAATTTGCACTACAAAAAATCACCGAGCCGCACGGACTACACATACCCGCACTTGTATTTACGCCTCGGTGCTCGCGGAGACGTCAATTTTTGACGTATCCGTGCGCACCGAGCGCGGAATACCGCCGCGGGCGATCGAGACGCCCGGAAGACCTCTTCCGAGCAGTCGCAGCTGGACCGACCTCTCTTCGATACCATCATGTCATTCGAAAACAGCCCTTCTAAGGGCTCCAAGTCTCAGAAAAGTCCCAAAAGCCCTTATCAGGGCTACCAAAGTCAGACGAGCAGCATACCAGCAGCTCCAGCGGCAAGAACAGCACAGCCGCAATACCCGCCGAGCCTCAGCATGCTACTGCTGAGTTCGCCGAGCCCGCCTCAAGCGCCCTTCGCGGGATCTCGCGGTGCCCACGCCGCGTCATCTCGCCAGGCGCAACCAACATCATCGCACCATAGCCACCATCATCATCATCATGGTAACCACTCATCGCCTCCCTCCGAGGTCGAGTCGATGGAGGTAAGCGCCCCCGCGAGCGCGCCCACGCCGCGCGAGTCCGCGCCCTCCCGAACTCCTTCGTACGGTCGCGCGAGCCCCGCGCTGCCCCGGCGCCTGCGCCCGCGCACGCGAGCACGTCGCGCACCGCCGCGCGCCCGCCCGCGCGCCCCCCGCCGCGCGCCCCTCGCCACGCCCCCCGCCGCCGCGCACGCCGAGCCGCAGGAAGGCCCCCAACGAGCGGGAAGCCCAGGACGCGTTGTTCTCTCCAACACCGTCCATGCACTCATACCTCGCGTCGGACGCGGAATTCTCGTCGGCGGAGTCGACGACGAACGTGCCCCGCGCGGGAGAAGGAGAAGAAAGCCGAAGAGTCACTCCCCCAGGACTCGCCAGCAAGACGCCGCGCACCTGTTCGCCAAGAACCAGCGGGCGTTGCTGCGAGCGCAGTCCTGCGAGACACTAAACCAACACCAGCGGGGCGCAAAGAAGCCCCGAAACCCCGACGATGACGAGAGGGGACTATAGGATGAGAAGCGGCACTGTGCCGCCGTGCCGCTCACGCAACGCGACCCGCGTCTCCGCAGACGCGACGCCGACGCGTCGCCGACGCGACGCCGACGTGCCTCGATCCGCGACGTACGCCCAGGCGTCCACAACGACGCACAGCGCGTCCACGTCGAAGCAGGCAGAGGCAGCCCCCCCAACACAGGCATCCCAGGCAACCGGCCCCGCAGCAGGGCAGGCGGCACCGACCAGCGCGCCCAAGCCGCGCTATCCGCCGCTCATCGTGGAGTTCCTCCCGGACTGGGCGTTCCATATGCGGAAGCTTAAAGAAAAGCTCGGACGGGCCGCAAACGCAAGACCGTTTGGGAAGGGCATTAGGTTCTCTCCGCAGGGGGAGGACGAATACCGGACCATCCAGAAGTACCTGGTGGAGTTGGAGAAGACGGAAAACGTTTGCCTGGACTTGTTTACTCTCCCGGCCCGCCGAACCCGCAACTTGCTCGCCGCGCGTCGCAGGCGACTCAGGCGCCGGAGGTCGCTTAACGACCTCCGTCCTCCATAAGCGCAGGCCTGGGGGTGGCAGGTGAGGCCGCCTGTCACCCCAGCAGAAGCAGGCCGGGATGGTGGGGCGTCTAGCGCCCCTCCCCCAAACCGGGGCAAGTCGGGGACACCGTGGTTCCCAAACCCGAGGGGGCCATCTCGAAACCGGAGATGGCCCAGGGTCAGTCGGGGTGCGAGGGATATGCTCTATGGGCAACCTTACACCCCGGCGTTTGTAGACCCTAGACGGCGTGCGGTTTTAGTCGGTTCAAGCCCGACATAGCCGCCCCCGCTGGCCGGCGGGGGGGTATCCGAAGGGATTTCCGCACGAAAAAAAAAAAGGGTCGAAGCAAGGTATGTCATTATGCAGTTATTTCGTTTCTAGTACACGTACGCTTGTGTATATTAGTCTTATAATAATTAAACTTTTCAAGTAAGAAATTTGTTTTGGTAAGTTCACAAAAGTATGTTTAATGTTTTAAAATAATTGTAGAATAAGATGACGACTGTAAATGACTTATTAGATTAATTTTGTTTACTTCAAAAACAAACGCTTACATAAATTATAATTGCTTTGTTCTTAAAGATCAAAAAATAAGTGCACCGACCGCGCCATCTGGTAGGACTTTAATTAATGCATTGGAAGTACAGAGGATTCCGCAAGGCACGCTACGAGTGGGAGACCAGCAGATATTGCTGGAAAGAACTCGTTCGGAGAGCGTGAAGGAATTTCAAAATTTAATATAAACAGAATGTTATAATTTTTTGTTTACTAACATTTTAATTTCGTTTCTTACAGCCTTGGCATCCCAGCAACCTCACGGTAGGTGAGGGAATTGAAGTAGTCGAGGGAGAAAATTTAAGGCCACGAAGGCTATTCGGAGAGGATGATGTATGTATACCTTTTTTATACCAAACAACTAGGTAACTATAAAAGTCTGACTTTCTAGTGCTGATTTAATTCGTTGGATTGCGCCTGCTCTGAATCTTAGTATGACAAAATAACAAACTAAACTGACTTGTTAATATTTTTATTAAATTGCTTCGTGTAGGGTGCAGTTATAATATAAAAATCCACCAAAAATTGGCTTTTTGGTGGTTTTTTTTTCTTGTGTGGTGTGTGTGTTACTAGGGAAGGGACTTAAAGTTTGTGTGATAAAGCTACTACTAATCTTTATACATTATTTTAAACTAACATGAAATACCGCATTCGTAATTATATTAGTTGCTACTAAGCGTATTAAAAATATATGTAATGGCCCCTACATGTGTAATTTACTGCTGAAATACAAATAAGTACTGACTTTTTCACTCATTTGGATTACCTCTGGTTGTGCTTCACTGTTTTAAAAGTTTAGGGTATTAAGTTTTTTGCATGTTACGGGAAATTGCATGTTATTATAGGATGAGGAGATTCCGTTCGATGCGCTACTTGCCGAAGCCCGTGCTGTCGACACCGGCAGTGAAGCAGAGGACGAAGAAATGACCCTTGAAGTGCTACATCAGCTCTTACAAGGTGATATGGAGGAAGAGGAAATCTTGCGTCCTTCGAAGAGGGAAATTCCGGTACAGACATTAACTGGTCCGATGACTATTCCACATTTACAGGGCAGAGGGAAGAATTCAGGGAAGAATCTGGTTCCAAAAGAAACCGTTCCCCTGGACATATTTATCAAATTTGGGACCAGACTTTAATCGAATCTGTGTCGGTGGAAACTAATAGGTACACGTGGGACACCATCGCTCCGCTAATCGAAGACCTCAGCGCCATCAGCGGTAGCTCGCGGTGTAACCAATGAGTTGACACCACGGTGGACGAGATTTATAGACTAATAGGCGTGATTATATTAATGGGTATGTGCTGGGCTATGGTAGACGAATACTGGTCTACCGGTATTTTACAAATGCCTGGCTTTCGAAGCCTTATGACACGCGATCTCCTCCTGATGAGGTACCTCCACTTCGTGGACAATGCCACTTTAGTAACCACCGCTGAGGAGAAAAAGATGGGCAAAATTAAACCTATTGTTGATTATCTCAACAATAGGTTTAGTACTGTCACTGTGTAGTACTGGGTGTAATCATTAAGTGTGTCCAGGTGATTATTCCGTAACTATTACAGATATCAAAAAACTTTAAACTGTAAAATGACATCAATAACATTTTAAAAAACAAACGAGAGGTATCTAAAATTTTGACGTTTAACACTCCCATACATTTAGTATGAGATTAGTAGAAAGGTTCTAGTTTCCTTATTTTAAGTGGTCTAGTACTCATTTTACCTTAATCCTATTTTATGATTACGTATGATATGACAAAGATGATTTTCAAGTAGATACACGTGTAGATTAATTATCTTACCACTTCAAATTAGTAATAAACCGTGTCTCAATATCGCATTAAGTAATTTGAGCTTACTGAAAAGCAACACACTACAAAAAAAAAGATACTCTTTGGTGTTCGTTCTAAATTCAAAACTTTTATCTCGGGTTGTTGTTCCCTCCAATTTATCGTTGTTGTTTTTTAATTTGCGTTAATAATCGTGATTGTTTCATTTATTGATTGCAAAATGGCATATTCCAAAAGAGAGAAGAGAGATATGCTAAAAATGTACTACAAATATGATTGTAACAAAAGAGCGGCCATTATCGCCTACAGAAGAGAGTACCCAGATAGAGAAGTCCCTTCTGATACGTACTTACAAAAGCTGGATAACAATTTAATAAATAATGCATCTTTCAACAGAAAAAAAGGTTCGAGTGCAAGAGCTCCGGAATTTAATACTAATTTAGATAACAATATTATTAACTATGTAGTAAATAATCCACGAGAATCGACGCGGTCAGTGGCACGATTCTTTCCGGTGTCCCATAATTATGCACATAATTTATTAAAAAAAACACAACTTTAAAGCTTTCAAGATAAAACCTACTCAAACGCTACACAATGATGATCCTGCTCGTCGGCTGGTCTATTGCAATTGGCTAGTCAATAATTATATCAATATAAGGTCAATATTATGGACCGATGAAAGTAATATTTCAAACTGCGGCACTTACAATAGAAAAAACTCGCATTTTTGGTCAATTGACAATCCTCGCCAAATTACTGAAGTTAGAGCTCAGGTGCGATTCTCAATTAATGTATGGTGTGGTATTCTTGGAGATCGGATCATCGAGCCATATTTTTACAGTGGAACCTTAAATGGACAGAGATATTTCACCTTTGTACAAAACTATATGCTAAGTCTCTTAGAACAAATTCCAGACGATGAAAGAAGGTTGATAATTTTTCAACAAGATGTAGCACCTGCACATAATACACATATTGTAATGAATTTCTTACGAGACAATTTTGATGGTTTAATAGTCAATAACAGTGCAACACCTTGGCCTGCCAAATCCCCGGATCTCACGCCGTTTGTTTCTTCCTATGGGGATTTATCAAAGACAAGGTGTACGCTGAGAGAATGCACAGCCTAGAAGAGTTACAGAATCGTGTACGTCGTGCAATTGCTTTAATTAGTCCGCAAATGTTAAGGAAAGTTCATTTAGAAACTGTAAGTAGAGCTCATCATTGTATCGCACAACAAGGACGTCACTTCGAACATCTGCTTTGAATACAAAATTTTGTACTTACTTAGAAATTAATATTATTCAATTAAAAGATAGTTATATTACTCTGTTAGGTTAATAAACAGTTTCTTTTAATATCAGTACTAAGCTAAAATATTCTTTTAAAATAAGGTAACTAAAATCTTTCTACTAATCTCATACTAAATGTATGGGAGTGTTAAACGTCAAAATGTTAGATACCTCTCGATTGATTTTTAAAAAGTAATTGATGTCATTTTACTCATTAGGTAACGTACTTTCGATATCAGTTTAAAGTTTTTTGACATCTGTAATAGTTACGGAATAATCGCCTGGACACACTTAACGATTACACCCTGTATACGTCTCGCAGACAGCTATCTATTGACGAATCGCTGCTGCTTTGAAAGGGACATTTAAGCTGGACACAATGCATCCGTACCAAAGCAGCGCGATTCGGCTTAAAACATATGAACTCTGTGAAGCAATTACGTGTTATGTGTTGAGTGATGATTTGCACAGGCAAGAGTAAAGCCCAGGGAGATCAAGAGCCCCTTTACGGGTTTAAAAATAGTAAAGCTAAAGCAGTGCTGAAACTGATTACCAGTTATCTATGCAAAGGATACACCCTTTTCATGGATAACTGGTACAACTCAGTAGTACTAACAAAATTTATAAATTCGAAAAACACAGATGTCGTCGGTACGTTAAACCGACGAAGGATTGATACACCTGCAGTATTAAAAAAATTAAAGGAAAATAGAATGGCCAGGGGGTTATGTGGTAAGTAGACACTGTGGTGACGTTTCAGTTTTAGCGTGGAAAGATGTAAAACTAGTTTCCACAGTGTATACTTACCACAATGCTGAGATGACGGCAGCCAATAGAGCAGGAAAAGTTATCCAAAAACCTGTGGACCTAAAGGACCAGAAATTGTCAACGTGCCTGCTTGAGCGAAAACGAGGAATTAAATGGTACGTTATGTTTATTAAGGTTTTTAAAAGATTTTTAAATATTGGCATATTAAATTCGTATATAATATATTGCTCTAACATTGGCCAACACAAAAAATGACCCACCGGCAATTTAGATACAGACTGGCTGCAGAGCTATGTGAAAGATATGGTGTCAACATCCAGCCCCGCGAACATCGATACCCGACTGCCACAGGCGTCTGTCGTCTTAACAAGCAGCTGGATCACTTCCCTGAGCACTGCGCAGTTACAGAGGAGCGGATGAATAAACAGGTGCGGCATAAAAGAGGGTGTTGGTGCAAGATGTGTAGCGAAGCAACGGCGCACGATATTCTCCAACATTATCTGAAGCCAGTGTCAAGTATTTCTTTGCGTTGGCCAATGTTGGAAAGAGTATCACATATTAGAAACATTGTCTTAGTTAAAAGCTAAGATAACATTTCTATTAATGATTACTCATTTTGTTTTGTAAATTAACTTTGTTACCCAAGAAGTAGCCCTTTTTTACTTCATCGATGTACCAATTAATTCCTCGTTTTCGTTTTCTTCACGAAACCCTCTGTACCAAAATGATACAAAAGGGTATTACTATAAATACCCTTTTGTATCATTTTGGTACAGAGGGTACCGCGCGGTAGCCTAGTGGTATGGGTAATGGACTGCTGAGACGAGGTCTCGGGTTCGATCCCAGGTTTTACCATGGCACACACCAATGACTTTTCGATGCTTTTCGAAGTTATGTGTGTATTTATCGCAGGTTCATAAGTGCCCGTTTAATGGCAATAGGCTCGCCACCTATTACATTGGGACCTAAACATAAACTGGCGAAATGTGGATGCTAGCACCTCTGCCTACCCCTTCGGGGATATAGGCGTGAGTTTATGTTATGTTATGTTTATAAACTGGTAACTTCTTCCGTCCGTCTGTCTGTCTGTGTGTCTGTCTGTCACAATTCTGTTATTTATCTCAAAAACCATGTACATCTTTATTTTAATTTTAAATGTTTTGAAAAGTGAGTAGTTTCGCATTCTGATTGTTTGACAAAGATTATTTTTTGACGTTTCCATACAAAATCACTAATTTTGTGTACAAAAAGAAAGTTCAAATAATGTTAAGTATAATATTTTGTGTGTCGCAAACAGAAATTTCAAATAATGTTAAGTTTAATATTTTTCTCAGATTTACAGAAATATATTATTTACAAAAAGGTTTCGTTTTAATACTGACATAAAATAGGTAGTAGAAAATATCTAATACATCCTTTACATAATGAAATTCTCAAGAAGTTTGTGAGAGTCTTCTTTTGAATTAGGTACTTCCTTTGATGTGCACAAAATGCTGATACGTTATTTGAATAAATACCCTCCACGTCACACTACTACCCAGTTTACCTAATACCTAGTAGTTAGGGGTATAAAAGCAAACACGCATGTGGCCAATTATAAAAACAGAGAAAAACACATTTTATTATCTGCGAAGGTAAAAGTCATGAGGACACATGCATTTTTGCTTCAATACCCTTCAATTAACAAAAGAACTATTTTTGTTTATTACAAACCCGCTGTATATGCGTGCAGATCTGCTCCCCAGCAAAGTATGCAGGTTGAAGTATTTGACCTTGGAGCATATCTGTTCTCTAGCAAGCTATACCATTTGGGCTAGGAGCAGGCCTGCTCCTAAGCAGCTTACGCTCGGCTCAATGCACGCACACATATAAACAGTACTTTGACGCTTCATTTTTAAATTGACCGTTTTTCAAATGAATTTTTACAATTATTATCTATAGAGAGGGAACTGAATAATATTCCGTAAGAATACTAGTTTATTCATGTGAACAATACAGTCATTTTTATACTCTATGGACTATTGCACGATGCTAGAAACTACGTGTCTAAAAGGGTAGCCAAATCACCTATACCTCCAGATTTTCTTCAAAAACCTCAGTTTGTTCCATTGTTTATGTGTTTTTTATGTTTTTTATATAAAAAGGGGTATTCAATTATATAAACAGAGTACATTTTGATCTCTGATATCCAGTAATTTCGTGACAAAACGACTCGAAAGTCGGCGTGACACGAGAGCTAAGTTGAAATTTTCAATATCTCAATTTGAATTTTCAAAATGATATTACTATGTATAATAACATGTAATTCCAGCATTTTTTTGTATTATCAGTTAGTTGTAACCTTTATCTGCTTAGGTAATATAAAAAAAAAAACGAAAATAATTTCAATACTTTTTTTTTTTTTTTACGTGCGGAAATCCCTTCGGATACCCCCCTGCTGGCCAGCGGGGGTGGTTATGTCGTGTCTCGACTAAAACCGCACGGTGTCCTCCCCAAGTGTCCGTTGCCGGGCACCCCGGGTAAGCCCTCGAAAGGATAACCCCAGGGTTGCCGGCGGACTTTGGCCGCCACAGCGGCCTCGCCTGGTGGGGTCGGGTTTTATCCCGCTTCGGTGAGTTGGCAGGCGTGTGTAGGGCCACACACGACATGCCTCCGCCACGGCCTGCTTCTGTAAGGACGGCGAGTCGGCCAACTGCCGTCCTCAGGCCCCGATCATGGAGGTCGGTAGTCCCGGGCGTAGATGAGTCTGCGGCGTCCTCGCCGCAGACTGCGAAACTCGGGGGGTAGGGTTCTTTCCCGCTCCCTCTCCGCCGTCTCTTTCGCGCGCATTACCTGCTTAATTTCAAAACTTCATAAAAATAACATTTATGTTATATTTGACCTGTCTGCAGTTTCATAAACCTGTTTATAAAGTGCCTGTAAAAAATTAGTAAAACATTTATTACCAAAAAAAATTAGTGAATACTATTCACTAGTTGTCTGACTACCAGAAACTATCAATACTTTTATATCCTTCATTCAATTATGTGCTAAATATCGAGAAAATCTCGTTTATTCCACCTAGTCGAACTGTTTGGATTTTTTTATGTATTTCCAAATTGTTATACTGACGGATCGAACTATTCGGAAACGTGATTTTTATTCCAAATGAACTAATGTGAATATAATTGTACAGGCATCTTAAAAATGTTTTCGTATCTGGAGAGTAAATTGTCTATTTTATTATTTCTTATCAATCCTCTGTGAAGGATCACTGTAAACCAACATAAAACAAATTATGAAGTAGTTATACGTCACTCATTTTATTTGACATGTAAATTAATAATTTAATACGTGTGGAGCAAAGATGGAAGTAAACGATGAAGAATCGAGTCTTGTGTTTTTATAAAGAGAAAGGGAAAGCAGCACCATACGGTGCTGCTTTATGCAGGACACCAATATTACAAAAACAAAACCTATGCAAATGGTCAGCAAATTTGGAAATGTGCTTCAAGCAAAAGTAATAAATGCGTTGGTTCGGTTACATTGCAGGTAAAAGCTTACTAATATTATAGACCGGGAAGGTTTGCAGATGATGTTTTTGTTAGTGAGGTACAACCTCCTTATGTAAACTTTAACTTAAGAAGAAAGCGTGTTTATTTGAATTCTTGACAAGTTGTCTATTGTCACTCACAAAATATATTTTCTCCAGAAAACTTGTGTTTCAATAAATTAGGTAATTTATCTCTCGTCAGGGTCCATATTCCATCTGGTTATGGGCCCAGTGTGCTGTGTGACTGTGCAGCTTTAGTAAAAAATAGAAAGTGTTAATGACGAGCGTAAAAAATGTCGGTCTCCGGGAATTCGTCGGGGAGTTGGCCCGTCGAGAAATTACAAGGGGCCGAGGACTACGCATCGTGGAAATTCACCATGTCGATGGTATTAATATATGTATATTATATGTATATTATATGTATATTATGATAATTATTAGCACATACCTAACTCACATATTTTTTCTTTTAGATTATTACCACAATGGGTAATGTTTCCTGGGACTGAAGGTGAGAGGCAAAAAATTGCACATGAATTTAGAACAAAATTTGAGGTCCCTGACATTCTGGGAGCAATGGACTGTACTCACATCGCAATATTCCCACCACCTCATCCCCAAGGAATACAATATCGTAACCGTAAGGGTTACACTACAATAAATACCCAGTTGGTAAGTAAGTCTACTGAATCAACTGTAACAGACAGTATACTACATATATTATTTAAGTTGATTGGTTTTATTAATATTACCAATAAATTTTATGTAACTAAAAAGATTATTGCTGCACTTAGATAAAGTGTCATATTTATGCATTGTACATATTTTGACATAATCCATTAATTTTAGGTCGTGGATGTGAACGGCAAAATTTTAAATGTGAATGCATGGTACCCAGGCAGAGTTCACGACCAATTTATTTTCAATAACTCCTCTGTGAAGGTAGAACTACACAGACTGCATAACGCAAGAATTGGAAATTACTATCTCTTAGGTAATAATAAAAGAATAATAAAAAATAAAAAATAAAAGAAATATCTAAAACATTTTTTTTGCACATATTTACAATTAAAATCAATTAAAAGTATAATTTAAAGTTTTGATTTCCATCATCTGAAACAAAAGAGTACAAAAGGTATAAGTATTTAAAGGTACATTTATTTGCAGGTGATTCAGGTTATGCACTTGAGCCTTGGCTCATGACCCCTGTGATGGACGCACAAGCAGGGACTGCTGCCGAGAGATTTACACAGTGGCACTGCAGTGTCCGAAATTGTGTAGAGCGTACCAATGGGTACCTCAAAGGGATTTTTAGGTGCCAGACGCCAGAAATGGCATCAAAATTAATATACACTTGTGCAACATTATATAATATAAAGCTGCATTATAGGTGAATAAAATTTTAATATTAACCTAATTTTGGTATTATATAACTGACTTATGACTTGCAACTGATAATGCTTTTTTATTAAAATGATTTGTTTTTCACATTTTAGAATTCCCATTGCGGTTCCTGAAAATATTCCTCAAGATGGCAATGTAAACCAAATTGGTGGAAATCTTTTAATGTTAGGCCGAATAAAAAGAACAAATATAATTGATACCTACTTCCGTTGAAATTTTCGTTTCATTATTGTTTCTCTCCCTTAATATGGAATTTTGCTCCTGGAGCAAATAATTTTTTTCTTTGAGAAGTTCTCAACAACCACCTAAAATGAAAAAGATATTAAATAACAAAACATAATATTTAAGCTGCTTATAAATAATGATTATTATTTTGTACACAGTTACGGATCCCTATGAAAGAAGTATGATTATATATGTGTAAAAAAAAAACAAAAAGGTACTTTGTTTGGACTATATATTAGTTACAAATATGATAGAAGAACTTAGAGCATTCCGCTTAGGAGTATTATCGCGCTTAGATACACATTTAAGCGACATTAGGAGGATCGAAGAGGTATGTTATAGCATGAAAACAGAAATACGAGAACTTCGTGATACAAACATGAAGGTACTTAAAGAGAAAGTTATTACTATACATTACGCAGCCAGCTTGAAATATTAAAAGTTCGGAATCACCAATTAGAAAAATTGATTGACGCATCTGAAGTTTCGCATACATCTATATCTTTATCACCGAATGAAATACCAACCGAAATAATAAACATACCAGCGAATGATACTGCGTTAAAAAAGATGTGATGTCCACTAAAACGGCGGTATCGGCAAAATCGGTTATATATAGTGAAGTGTTAAAGACGGGGAAACAAGCTATAGCTTCTGGAGCGGTATCGCTCGCGATCGAGGCTAATACAGTAAGCCCAAATGAGGTTTATGTGGACGCGGCCGGTTGGACTACAGTGCAAAGAAAAAAACCTAAATTTCAAGTTAAAACTGTATCAAAAGGTCAAAACAATAATATTCAAGATCTACAAGCTATGGAGCGGAAGAAACACCTTTACGTATGGCGGTTGCATCCCGAAACAACCGTTGAAAAATTAACAGCTCACGTGAAGAGGTTATGTGATGAGGAAAGTATTAAAATTGAAAAAATTAAGCACAAAACAGAGAGAAATTATTCATCTTTTATTATTGGTGTAGCGGAAGGTAGTTATGAAAAATTGTGCAAGCCAGAAGTATGGGGTCCTGCTGTTTGACCAAACGTCAAATGGCAAAATTACACTTGACAAACAACGTTTGGTAAAACAATGGTGGGAGGGCGTGTAAATAGCCCTGACCAGGGTGTGCTTGCGCAACAAATAAAAAAAATCCGTTCCCGCAGGGGGAACGCACAGGTAGATTTCGTGGAGCAAAAATATTTTTTTACCCCTCTATGACCTATGCTTCTTCTATGACCCATGCTGAGCGCATTTTTAACATGTTTAATTTTTTTTTCTCGAAAACGGTAACTTTTAGCGAAAAACTTTTCAAACATTTATTTTAGACTTTAAAAATGGCCTATCGATTAAAAATGTTTCCGACACCAAGAATGTTCACCGGTTAGAAGTTATGATTTTTTTTCCGAAAAATTTTGGTTTTTCCCCCCTCCACTTTTAGTTAAAGTTTTAATCTTATAGGTTTATAATTAAAAGTTGTTGGTATTCATGTATACTATGGGATAAAATTAGAACGGTTCGAATATCTTTCATGGAACGTGAAATTTTGAGGAAAAACTGATTTCATAAAAAGTGAGGCCCTACCGTCCCCTTAGGCTGGATTCCACCCGTTCACGAACTTAATCAATCTTCTTTTGTAGCAGAAGCGATTTGACTGACACTGTCCTGCTATCATCTCGCACCAGAGTCGTGGGTGATGGGCGCTTGCCAACTCGATGCAGGCGATGAGTTCCACCGGCCGGTGGCGAATTTCACAAACACGAAACTTTATTGTTCTGATGGTTTTGGCGAGTCCTGCGTTCAGGACTGAAGAAATACAGCGTTTTCCAAGAATATCGCTGATTCTGGAGCGAAAGAGGTATTCCTTACGCGCGCGTGTGCGGTGTCGCACGGGGTTGACAAAAAAGTGCAAAAATGCAATGAACCACAGTGCAGAAAGGCACCACATGGAATACAGAGTTATGACGCGGGCCATGTATATCCTTGCACATGCTCCGTTGTAGAACCTACATCATGTATCAAATACCTAGGTGTTATGATAGATAATACCCTGAGCTGGAGGCAACAAATAGAATCCTTTACTTCTCGTACTACAAAATTAATTTATGTCTTCAAAAATTTAAGAAATATTTGTGACTTAGACACCCTAAAATCAGTATATTATACTCTTGGTCAATCGGTTCTTTCCTACTGCATTACTTCATGGGGAGGAGCCGTTAAAACCCGAATGCTTGCATTGGAAAGGGCGCAGAGGGCTATCCTTAAGACGATGCTGGGAAAACCGGTTAGATTTCCCACAACTGAACTCTTTTCCTTGTTCAAGGTTCTAAGTGTTCGGAAACTTTTCATTCTAAACACCATACTCCGCAAACATATGGAAATATTTTACAAACCCACACTTACTAGTTCAAAAAGAAGGTCTGATAGGGTCTGCCAATTATTGCCTCGCCGAACGACAGTAGCCAGTAGACACTATAACTATATCAGCTCAAAACTGTACAACATTTTAAATAGGAAACTAAATATATATCCACTTCTACTGTTTAAATGTAAGAATATATGTAGTGAATGGCTACTTACTCTTCGATATGATGACTCTGAAGCTCTTTTGGATTGCTGACTGCTTAAAAGTTAGTCACAAACACACCCACACACACCCTTCATACACACATCATACACTCTCACATACATACACCCTCACACACCACTACATACTTATACACATATATTTATAATCAATATTATTTTAAGATTCGAAATAATTGTGCTGCAATTCTTTTAATTTGGCTACCTTATTGTAACTAGGGAGAGGGCGTTGATATCTGCGTCACAGTTTATACTACTGTAGATATCATCGTTACATTGTACTGTATAAAACTGTTCTTTATCCTAAATAAAATGAATTTGAATTTGAATATTAATCTTAATTCCACTGCCATCAAATACAAATGACAGCATATTATAATTTTTTACAAATGATAGTTTCTCATAACGGCTTTTGAAATCTGATATTGCCAATTCATTTACATCGCCAGATTGTAATAAGTCATTTTTTATATTTTTCAGTGTAAGAAAAAGGTCAGGGTAAGAAGTTTGGTCAAAATGGAGAACTTTGACAAATGCGAGGTAAATAACACTGTTTCTCAATGTTATCTTTTGAAATGTATGTAGTTCTTTTTCAGCATTTAGTATGCTATCTGGATTATCTAGATTACCAAGGATTTCGGAGATGTACGGGATGGACTCATCAAGATCTATAGAGGTAGGTATCAGGATATATTTACAATGACTCTTCATCAGGTCTTCGTTATATTCTTTCAGGTGGGTACTAACTACTTTATTATTCTGGTTGTATTTTAGGAAAGAAGCATAGTTGCTCGTAGAGTCATAAGGTAAGTCAGATGTTTCAGGTCGATATGCGCTGGTGGATGGCATTGGTTCATCGATTCGGATATCAGAAGTTTCGCGAGAGACCATAGGAGTACTAGGGGAATTTTCTCTAGGTTCCACGGGTTCATTGAACGGGTTGATTGTGGAAGGGATGGTTGATGTAAATGGTTCAGTTATTGTATCTTGGTGAGGGATTTCTTCAACTTCTAGAGGAGAGGGAATTGCAAGATCTTCGAAGTCTAAATTCAATTCGTTGGAATGAGGGCTAAAGTCTAATGGCCCAAGGTCTTCGAGGTCATTATTTGGCTCGTTGTTCTCTGGATCGGATGTAATGGGGTTAACCGGATAGCGAGAAAGAGCGTCAGCTACGGAATTTAATTTGCCCTTCCGGTAAATGATTTCATATTCATATTCCTCCAGCTTTAATCGCCATCGTTGGAGTTTGCTACTAGGGTCTTTATGATTAAAAAGCCATCTGAGTGGCCGGTGATCAGTAACTATCTGGAATTTGTGGCCATAGAGGTATGGCCTAAACGTCTTGCAGCCAAACAGGACGGCTAGTAGTTCTTTTTCGGTTGTGCTATAATTAACTTCACTTTATTAAGTGTTCTTGATGCATAAGCCACAGGTTTGTCATTTCCTATATGACCTTGCGAGATTACAGCTCCTATAGCGTTATTGGATGCATCACAGGTAAGTCTGGATAGATTAAGAGTGGAGCAGTAGTCAATTTATGTTTTAGGTTATCAAATGCTAATTGCAATAAGCCGGTAAGGGGTTTTGCAATCTTGGAGAAGTCGGAAATAAACCGCCTGTAATAGGAAACTAACCCAAGGAAGGATTTAATATCTTTTTGGGTTTTCGGTATAGGGAACTCGATTACGGATTTGATTTTATCAGGATTGGGTTTTACCCCTTCTTCTGTGATCACGTGACCTAGATAGGCAACTTCACGTCTCAGACACTCACACTTATCGGGTTGAAGTTTTAGGTGGAACTTCCTAAGCCTTTGAAAGGTGGATGCTAGATTTTTTATGGCTGAGTTTACGTCATGAGCGTAGCAAACAATGTCATCCAGGTATACAAAGCAGTGGATCCCTTGGAGCCCGGACAGAGCTGTGTTCATCAGTCTCTGAAATGTTGCGGGAGCATTTTTTAATCCGAATGGCATCCGGTTGAACTGAAAGTGTCCCTCAGGGACGTTGAAAGCTGTTTTGGATTTGTCGTCTTTATTCAAAGGGATTTGATGGAACCCGGATGCTAGGTCTAATGTAGAGAAGTACTTGCTGTTTCCTAATTGGTCTAAAATTTCTGCAATTTGAGGGAGTGGGTAAGTATCTCCTACTGTAATGTCATTGAGTTTCCGGTAATCAATAACGACGCGCCACTTTTGGATATTTGATGCATCTAATTTTTTTATAACCGCGGTAGCCTAGTGGTATGGGTAAAGGACTGCTGAGACGAGGTCTCGGGTTCGATCCCAGGTATTACCATGGCACACACCAATGACTTTTCGATGCTTTTCGAAGTTATGTGTGTATTTATCGGAGGTTTATAAGTGCCCGGTTAATGGCAATAGGCTCGCCACCTATTACATTGGGACCTAAAACATAAACTGGCGAAACGTGGGTGCTAGCACCTCTGCCTACCCCTTCGGGGATATAGGCGTGAGTTTATGTTATGTTATGTTTTAATTTTTTTGGTACCACCCATATTGGGGAGGACCAAGGAGAGTCAGATTGTTCAATAATATTTTGTTCCAGCATTTGGCCTATTTGTTTTCTAACCTCTTCTTTATGGATTTCTGGGAAACGATATGATTTCGTATGGATGGGGGTGTCTGTTGTTGTTTTTATTTCGTGACTCAAGGCATTTGTATGACTAAGGTATTCCCCAGGTAAGTGGAAGATGTCGGAAAAGTCCGAACACAGCTGGAAAAGTGCATTCTTTTCTTCAGCATTTAAATGAGATACGCGTAATTGGTTAAGAACTTCTCTGGTACGTTTGTACGTGTCTTTTGGAATTTCGGCATTTACTTTATTAATACTATGCAGCGCGTTTAGATCGGAAAAGGTTTTAATTGATTGGGGATTGAAAGACTTAACTGGAAACATTCTTAAATTAAGGTTAGATTTAAGTGATATTGGTTGGTCCGATACGTTTATTACGGACAGATTGACTCTATTATTTGCTTTCACAGAGACAATACAGTTGGCTATTAATAAATTTTTTGAAATATGTTGGTCTATGATAACACCTTCCTTTAATTCGGGGTTCATCACTGAACATTCAATTATGCTGTCGGTTCTTGGGGGAATAATATAGATAGGATCGTCAAAATGTAGTTTCAGCTGAATCTTACCCGTCTTTAGGATATCGTAAGTGTAATCAATACTACAATTGAAAGTGCTCAAGAAGTCATTTCCTACTATTCCATCATAGGGTTCTATGTCTTTTATTACGTGGAATTTATGGAATAAAGATTTTTGGGGTTTGGAGTCTGTTATGATTAATTTAAGTACGAAATGGCCCACGGTTGAAGTCGCTTCCTCAACGGGGTCAATCCCTTTTAGTTTAATCGGTTCCTTAATAAGTTTAGGATGTCGTTGTAAACACGTTTGTTTTAGAAGGCTAACTGATGATCCCGAGTCTACAAGTAAGCATAGGGGGATTTCGGAGACAGGCGTCTGGATTAGGATATGTGGTAATCGTCATTTGCTAGGATTTGTTGTAACTTCATACACTTGCATACTAGTTATAGAAGTTATTGGATCGGATTTTTCAGCCTGAGTTTTTGGTAATTCGCTGAAATGACCATGGCCTCCGGTTTGAGACTGGTTACCCTGCTGTGTGACCTTCATGGATGTACTATATTTAAGAGGACCTCCGATTTGGGGCTGGTTACCCTGCTGTTTGGTCTCTAGAAATTTAGTGAAACTTGCAAGACCTCCGGTTTGGGGCTGGTTACCCTGCTGTGTGGTCTCAAGAGATTTGGTAAAACTGGCAAGACCTCCGGTTTGGGGCTGGTTACCCTGCTGTGTGGTCTCAAGGATTTTGGAAAAACTGGAAAGACCTCCGGTTTGGGGCTGGTTACCCTGCTGTGTGGTCTCATGGGATGAAGAAGAAAGATGGGTGTCGGATATCGGATGCAGTATAGGTTTGGGTCTCACGTGACACCGTCGTGAGTCCCTTAAGCGTTTAAATTGTTGTCCGTATAAGCCAAGTAATCATTATTTTCTGGATCGGTTTCAACTACTTGACCTTCTTCTTCGGGACCATGGTTTGATTGTGTAAAATGAACCTGAAATCGTCGGTTGTTATAATCGCGTTTTTGGCATTGTTCTCAAACATGCCCTGTCGATTTACAATAGCGGCAATATGGTTCTTGTTTACTATCATTTTTAAAGTTGGAATTATTTACAAAATTCCTTTTGGGCATAGTATTGCTTGGGATATAAGATCTCTGTACGTCGCGACTGGTTGAAGGACGTGCATTTTGATGTTGAACAAAACGTGAACTCGGATTTTGCGATGACGGACGGTGTTTTTCACCATAATTATTACGTTGACCTTGTTGGGATTTATAAAGATTATTAAAAAATTTCTCTTCAGCCACAGCAATATTAATTGCTTCATTAAGTGATTCTGGGTTTCGACAACGAATTATAGCGGATAATTTGCTATGTAATCCTATCATGAATGTGTGTAGGGCAAGGTCTTCCATAGCGGCGACGCGCCCACTTAATTCACCCTTTTTCTTTGTGGGTATGGATATGTTAATTTCGGTTAGTAATTTAGCTAAACAAGTTTCTACACGTAATGAAAACTGGTTAACTGTTTCAGAGGAACCTTGTTTGCACTCTTGTAAGTCTGAGAGTAAATGTGTATAATGTTTTTTCTCACCAAACTGCGCTTTAAGGAAGCTTTCTAATACAGACCAATCATCAAATTCTTTTATTGAACAGGCCGCTTCAGCTCTGCCCTGAAGACGGCTTAGAATATATTTAAAAATAATTTCTTGTTGGGTGGATGTGGCTAAATTAATTGCATTTCTGCACTTGGTTAAGAAAGGGTTTAACTTTTCACGGTCACCATCGAAGGTACCGATAAATTTAATAAGCACATTTAGATCAACAGATGGGGACGATGATGATGATGACTTTGCAGTTTCACTTTTTGGTTGTGACATTTTATGCAGTAACAAAACACACTGTATATAAAAAATATATTACAAATAGAATCACAATAATAAAAAAAATCTCACTTAGTTAAATTGTAACTTAAGATAGCAATGTATGACCAAAGACTTACAGGATAGTGTGGGCGGCGAGAAGACAAAACAACATCTCGGTTCGGCTTGGATATGATAACGCGTTACGGAGAATTCGTATACAAACTGAAGCTTGAACACGGCGCACTGATTAAGGAAGTAGGAGGAGTTAATTGGACGTATCCATTGTGGTCTGTGCAGTGCAGTTCAGATGGGGTTGCATATAACTGCAGGTCTAGTGATTCTGGCTATAATATGTCACTGAAAGTGGATGCAGGAAGAGCAGTAGTAATGGAATCAAGATCTCTATACAGGACAAAGATGCAGAATATTAGAGCCTGGGGAACTTTAATATTCAGGACTTCGCCTGACCTAGATCAAATTGTGAAGACGGCTTCATGTGATTTTAAGATTGAATCATCATACGGGTGCACAGGCTGCATTGACCCCTCTTTCATAATAGTAACTCCTCATAATGTAAAAACAACTGGTTTATTACAATTTAAGAGTAATTGCAGCTTTTTCCTGAACGAAATAGCATGTGGATCACAGCCTCAAAGACTTCAATTAACAAAACCGGAGAGAATATGCACTTTAGACATTGAAGGTACTGTGGTACCCAGGGGGTTGAGTACCACGCGTGTATGAAGTGATGAAATTACAACGATCAAATAAGATAATATATTATTTATTAGTTAACCACTTGCACTTCCTACTTATATTATTAGGGACTTTACGCGGTTGTTTTAACTTTAATTAGCGAACTGGGACGTATATCGCGGACTCGGCCCAAGGATAGGGCTTAAAGCGGGGTTCTTCCCAGGATACTTTTCTCAGCTTCAATCGGAACGGCTCCACTAGGCCCGTTCAGATCCCGAATGTCCAGGCAGCGATTGTTTTATATCGTTCCTCATTCAAATTTTAAATTGATACAATAGTTTTATTTAAACTCTGACACATAATGGCCAGGTAACCGCATCGTGGTGTGAAATGAGGTTCAGACACCACAGTACCAACCAAAGCCTGTCGTTCGAGATTGATTATCAATTCAGAGGCCAAGTCTTTTCGATGGGGATCAGCACTTTCACTGCAGCACCAACAATAGGGGATCAGTTCAAGTTAGCTCTGCAAAGTCCAACCTTCTTTAGTAGCTTGCAGATTTCAATGGGGGTTGGGATACTAGCAGCCTTCATGTCCACCGTGATAAAGTCTGTGACAAGGTATGCAGCCTTCAAAGCAGCAAAGAAAGAGGTGAGTGACATCTAACTCTAACTGGACCAGCGTGGCGGGTTATGGTCCAAATCCCCCCCAAATGATGAATGGAAGTCGATGGGGGAGGCCTATGTTCAGCAGTGGACTTCCTACGGCTGATATGATGATGATGATGATGACCCTAGAGCCCAGGATCAAAGTCAATGCTGAACGATAGCTGTTTAATGTGCCATATTGAGCACCTCGATTATAAATTTCCGTTAGGAATTCTATTACCGATTCTATGGACGAGTTATATGGATCTATATTATGATTATTACAAAAAACAAACCATTTCCGAAAGGCGCATTCATATTGACGCATTGTGTTATCTGATAGGGACGCACAGACGACATCTATGGACTGAGGAGGTACATTCCTTTTCAAGAACGCCGACCTGACAACCGTCCTGCCATCAGGACAATTTTGGGGTGTGGCTGGTTGCTGTGGAGAGGAAATATCAAGGCATTACTTTCCGGATGGAATGTTATAACATCTGATATCAAAAGTCGCTGAAACAGTGGGTACCAAGGCTGAGTAGGCCACTGAGGAACAACGACGATGCCTTCAGCTTTATCTGTTATTAGTTTTCTTAATACCTTTAAAATTATAGAAAAGGGGGGAAATGCATAGAAACTAATATTTTCCCAAGATATTGTGAATGCATTTATAACATATGCCCCTGGATCTCTATTCCAGGATGCGTAAATTTTGCATTTATTATTTAATCTTGAGGCAAATAAATCAATATCAGGTGAACCATATCTTTGTTGGATTTGTGCAAAAGCATCATCACTTAGTATCCACTCCGTGTCCTGGTGACACCTACGGGATTCTGCGTCAGCGACAAAATTATCTTTGGATGCTATATGCGAAGCAAATACAAAGAGGTTACGTTCTTCTCAAAACTGCCATATACGTTTTGCTATTTGGTTAAGGTGGGGAAACCTAATACCGGCCATACGGTTTACGTATGCAATAGCTGTCGTGTTATCTACTCTTAGTAACACTTGAGCATTTCGTAAATTTTTTGCAAAAATTTGTAGTTCAAATAAAACTGCCATACGCTCTAAACAGTTAATATGGAGACTGCTCTCTGAATCGCTCCATTGACCACTAGCGGTATCGGCGCCACATGCTACCCCCCACCAAGTTTTGCTCGAATCTGTAAAAATTTCGATGACGTAATTATCCGTTCTTATAGGATTATAGGAATTGGAGCATGCTTCTAGCCACCACTGCAGATCACTTCGAACTTCATCTAAAGGTAAGTTAAAGTAGCTCTCATAATCTTCATTTTTTAACAAGGCTAGGTATTTACACCTTTCTAAATTTTTTGTATAGGCCCATCCGTATTGGACGGCAGGGCATGCGGAAGTAAGTAGTCCTACAAGACGAGCAAAGTTTCGAATAGTAGTTCGTTCTATTTTCAAAAAAATTAATATTTCCTTTTTGATTAAAAGTATTTTTTGTTCAGGGAGACGCACATGGAAATTTTTACTATCTATTATGAAACCGAGATATTGACATATGTGACTTGGCACAAGTGAACTTTTTTCTACATTTATTGCAAAACCTAAAGATTCTAAGACATTCCTTGTATGGATAGTATTTTCTAAACATTCTTGGTATGTATCGCTTATACAACAAATATCGTCCAAGTATATACTGAAAACCTAATGATCTTAGGTGTGACATAACCGGTTTCATTAGCTTGGTGAACACAAAAGGTGCCTAATTTAACCCAAATGGTAAAACATTAAATTGGTATGTTTTTGATTGAAAATTAAAACGTAAAAATTTTTTGGACTCGTTATGTATAGGTACAAAAAAATAAGCATCTTTCATATCAATAGATGTCATATAACAGTTTTTACTAATGAGCTTTATAGTAGTCCTCAAATCTTCTAATTTAAAATGTTGAGTATCTATGAATTTATTGAGTGATTTTAAATTTAGAATGAATCTATTCTTTCCATTACTTTTTTTCACAAGAAAATAAGAGGAAATATACTGGCCCTCGCAGGGTTGACACTCTGAGACAGCTCCAGACGAGCATAGCTCATTAATTGCAACATTAAGTAATCTGAACTCGGATTTTGAGAAAACAGGTTCAAACGGAACCTGTGTTTGATGTACAGGTCGAGTAAATGGTATCTGGTAACCCTGTATCCACGAGAGAATAATTGGGTCGTCAGTAATGCTACACCATTGATTAGAATATAATTTAAGGCGACCTGATTGGCATACCGTAACTACCGGCGGGGCGCCCTCGGGCGCTGCTGTGAGCGCGGCGCAGGTGGCGGCGGCGGTGGCAGCGGCGGTGGCGCTCGACGCCGTGGCGGTAGTGGGTGCGGCGCCGGAACCTGAGGCGCGAACGCAGGCGCAAATTCCTCGGGGCGTCTCCCCGCTGACGACAGCCTGCTCGTCGTGGCGGGGGCTCTCGAGTTTAAAGGTCGAGTGGTGGGTTTATTTTTCTGCAATGGTCTAGTCGCTGAAGTACTAGCCCTAATTTCAGATCCCGACTTGTTTATTGACTTGGCAGCCTTCAGTGTGTCTGCAAGTTTTTCGCCAAAGAGATACTTATCGATTTGAGTGTCATTGAGATGTTCTTTAACCTCTTTCTTTATATAGGAACAGATGTAACTCCGTCTTAGTACTGATTCAGTGTGTTGCACGTCACCAATAATGCGACCAGCATCAATTAGTAGCTTAAGTATCTCAGGATCCTTATGACTTGATGAAAGTGTTCGTTGAACAGCTAAACCGATACACGATACCGCTGCTGCGATTTGCTTTTGCTTATGTTGGATAGCGGTATCTTTTTTCTGAAGGGTGTCGGTAAGCGCAGCTTTCACTTCTAGGTTTAAGGCCGGGGGGTCCACCAGCTTACAGTTTTCTGGAGTCAAGTATTTTTCTAAGAAGTCTTTTCTTGCGTCCTTTGTTACCCCAGACGTCGCGACATGTTCCCATCTGCTCGCTATTTCATTTTGGAGTTTCGGCCCATATTTCTTTTCTTTACTAGGGGCCTCCCACAAAAAAATTAAAATTTCCTCATCAAGAGGTACCTCGTCAGGTGTTAATATTTTCTCACCAGTAGCGGGTTCGGAGGGAGTCGTAGACGGTGTGGGAGGCGCGGGCGCCGGTGCCGGCGGCGCAGGATCGGCAGCTGAAAGCTGAATTCCCGTCTCGTCTGGCACTGGTGGCGGCAACTCCTCGGAAACTGCGGGTGTATGGTCCTCGGCATCACCGTGAAACTCAAACATCGGTAATAGTAGGCCTTCTACGTCTGGAATGTACAAAAAACAAACGCAGGTAGGAAGAGAAAAAAAAATTGAAATAAAAGGTGATATCTAATTTAGATACCTATACACTTGGCTGATGCAATATTCATAAAAATATATATGTCTTTATGTGGGTTGTTATAATATTACTCGGTAATAGTCACATGAACCATACACAGTAATGTTATTAGTTGAATAGTAATTCAATAAAATCCGGCATAGTCAAACAAACTATACACTAGCTTTAGCGGGTGAAAAATTAGACGACAGCGCCTCTGGCGGCTAAACGAGTGCCGCGGAAAAGATCCAATAGATCAAATTAATATCTTTTTAGGTTTGTTATTAACTGTTTTTAATACCAAACTTCATAATGTAAATAATTTAAACTATAGTGGATGAATGGCGAGCCGGTACGCGGTACTACAAGTGTTATTCCAATCTCGAGAACGAAGCAAAGGAAGTATAATTAAAGTGCAAGTGGTAAAAGAATTAAAATAGATATGTTTACTACGCTTTTAACTGAAATTAAAAAAATATACCTTGAAAATTACAATTGGTATTATATGCTTGTGACTTTGCATAAAAGAATAGAATAGAATAGATTTATTTGCATAAAATGTGATAAGTACAAAGGTGACAAAAAATTTATGAGCTAAAGACACATTTTGCCACTTGTCGTGACATGCAAACATTAAACAGGTACATATATATCAAATAAAATCAAACCAAATCAAATTTTATTTTATTTTATTTGTACACTCTTGCCTTTACTGCCTCCGAAATTGATGCCAGAAGCCTTTAATACCATCATTGAAATGTCATCACCACGTGTCTACGAATTCCTAGATTAATTCAACAGCCAATGGATGAAAAAGATAAGTAGTAACATATTATGCTGTCATGACCAAAAGAATAGTACCACAAAATGGTGTTGAGGGTTGCCATCGCCGCTTCAACACGAGAATTCCATCAAAACTCAGTATGTACCATATCATATCACTGCTAAAAAAGGAAGGAAGCTAAATTGCAAAACATAAAATTAAAAAGAAATTATTTACATTGTACTGATGTAACACGAAATAGAAAAATAATTGAAAAAAATAAAAAATCGAAAGTATAGTCAATGATTGTGTAAATAAAACAATATGCATTCAAGTGTGTTTGAAACGCTTATGTGCAATTAGTACATAATCAAGAAATAAATACTTACTAAGAAATTATTTATCGGGATAAGATTTTTTTGGTTTTTGGATAGTTCATTTTTTCTTTTGTTTTAAGAATAATTTCATTTTTTATTTTGTTGCTAATTTCATTTTTAATAAAAAAAAACATCAGAAACTGAACACAACTTTACTGTACTGAACTGTACTTTGAATGTGGTAACACAAGATTGTTGTGTTTTGCGAATATGGTCTTAGAAGATTATGATGTTTGCAGAATATGATAATATGAGTATATGATGTTTTGCGAATATCGTGTTTTACGAATGTGATGTTTTACGAGCGTTAATTACCACAAATCATGCTATAAAAATATTATCGTATAGTTTCAAAGACTTCATAAAACTTTACCGCCGCCATTTATAAAACCTAAGAAAATGGACTCAGGGACATCTTGAAATTGGCCATGCAGCTAGAATATTGACAATAGATTCAGTGTATAGTCTTAGATTAAATAACTTACTTCTATACGGTAAATGGGGCTGTGATGGCTCATCCGGTCAAAGCCAGTACAAACAGAAACTGCCAGAAGAGTCTGAACTAATTTGAGATGCAAATTTATTTATCACTTCTTTGGTGCCTATTAAGTTAATTAACGAGCTAACAGGTGATGTTGTCTGGCAAAATCCGATATCTTCATCTGTTCGTTTTTGCCGGCCTATATTAATAGAATTTTGTAAGAGAAAACTAAAGCTGTTGTGAATGAAATAAAAGGTCCATCATTAATTAACAAAGAAGGCGAGGGAGTGCAAGAGAAGCATGATCTCTTTCTTACAATGATAGATGGCAAAGTAACTCAGGTATTAACAGATACGCCTTCGGGTTCCACATGTCGCCGTCCCCGGGGAATAAAATGATAACCGCCATTATCTTGATGTCATTTTTGAGATCTTTGAGTGTTAATACATCCAGTAGGTTGTATTAACACTCAGTAAACTGTAAACAGTCAGTCACTCAGTAGACAGTAAACTGTAAAAAAATTACAAGAAAATAGTAAAGTTTCTTGTAATTTTTTTACAGTTATTTACAGAGTTACAAAAAATCACAATAGTATTCGAAGATTTAAGACAGGCCTAAAAGAACGGGAATAAAAGGATAATATTATATTATCAAAACGTATCCTCACTTGTTATTATGACAAATAGTAATATAATTATATTCTTGTAAAAAACCATTCGACTTAATATGATAAATGCATGTTATCATTTTATTCTCGTACAAAACCGTCCACTCGTTTTGTATAAAGACGTTAAGTCAAACGACTTAAGAAGTTCGGATCGATAAGACATATTGTCATCCTCTTCCCGCACTTAAATTGTACGCAAGCGAATTGCAATGGCAAATAAAAGTCGCCGCAGTGTTCCGCGCAGCGAGAATGTTTATTTCCATAGTGTCAAATAAATCAGTGTGTGTTTATACGCCTTGGAGAGAAAATAGTAGTGCGAGTTTTTCGAGTGCGAATATGATAACATGTTATTATTATAGTTTAAAACAGTATAATAGCTAGTAAATTATGACTCAACAAAGGACCGCGCGTCTAAATGCCATTATGAGGAATTTTGAACGAAATGAAGAAGTCCCAAATAATTTCAATAATGGTAAGTACCTACCAACATTTATTTAGTTTTGCGATAGCATCTGACCACTGAGCCACGAAGGAAGTCAATACTGGTATTAATTTTATAATTATCATAACTATCATTGATTTCAGAACAACATCATAAAAAAATAACAACGTGGTTACATCTGAAGTAGTCCATAACAAAACTCATGATTATATTTTACGACACGACAGAAAAACCACTTCCTGCAATGATAACGAAAATGAAATAAATGAGGACGTATCTGAATATTTGCCGAGTCCAGAAAGAATGAAAAATTTACAGCAAAGTAGTAGAAGTTCATCAAGTATTGGAGGTAATTCCGATTACATAGAAACAGCCAGTCAGAATATACTGAACACACCATCAACAATTTCCAACGTTTCTTTAATTTTGAACACAATAGATTTCATAGCATCCCCTTCAGTAATATATGAAGCTAATAAGTTACATGACCCCGAAACACACACAGGGTATATTTTTGACTTAACACCAACTTTGACACCTGCATGTAATAGACTACAAAACAAAGCTGTCATCAAAAAATGTCTAAATAAAATATTTGAAGAGAATAATCAGCCGTCAACCTCAAGTTATCATAGTACTATTGATAATCACCAAGATGAAAAACATGAAGAACCTACTCCGTTCCTTTTTGATTTGGACGAAACATTACAACCTAAAAACATTTCCGATTCTATATTGTTAAATGAAACGACTATTATCAACGAAAGCATAACAGCTAATCATCAGAATCTAATACAAACAAGACAAAACAGTAACATATCCAGCGATCAGTGAGCCTACCGCCCAAGTGTCGTCGATATCACAGCCGTCGAAATGTTGCGCTGGTCAAGGTCGACGGCCATTTTGTACCGCCCCATTGATAATCGATGCCGGCGCGGCGTAAGAATGAATGAAACGCTGTTTTTGACAGTTAAATAGCTGCCGCCTAAAAAAATTCAAATCTACGGCGTCGCTTTGAAGTGTCATTTCATTACGTATCATCAAATGACACTTCACACAATGAGCTGTCGTTTTGAATATTATTTTCTTTTCCGACGGTTGATTACGATGCCGATTGCACCTAACACTGGGCTACTATGGCTTTTATGGATGCGACTGCCGACGAGTGGATTCTGCCGTCCTATTGCACCTAACACTGGGCTACTATGGCTTTTATGGGGGCGACTGCCGACGAGTGGGTTCTGCCCTCCTATTGCACCTAACTGTTGTATCTACGATTCTATGTAGAATGAAACGCTCTCTTGTGTTTGGTGTTGGTTACGTTATGTACGTGCTTCTCAATAAATAATTCATATAAATTAAGTGTTTTGTTTTGGAGATATAACATTGGCGACGAGGAAATTAAACCGAACCAGTGCATCATCTAAAGTCACCGAAAACAAGAGCATTTCAGTAAGTAAAAGAAAATTAGTTATCAGATAACAAGATTCAACGATTAGCACATTTCATAGATGTGCTAATCGTTTACTAAGCACGTTGCTAAGCAAAATCTTAACAAAAATAGTGAGAAACGGAACGCAACAAATCCATAGAGTTAATGTAAATCTATGGAGTGAACATATGAGTGCATGGAAGTGAAATGTCAGCAGATTCTCGAACGGAAACGTCAAACACATTGTCATTATTGTCAAACAAATCAGAAGCAGAACTAATAGCATTAGTAAAACAAGGAAGAAAAAAGTATATTTATCATTGCAAAAAAGAAACATTATGCAAAATATTTGAAGAGGAGGGCTTACAATTACCATTAAAACCCACGGTGGAGACGTTACGGAAAATATTAAGCGATTATTATCAAACAAAAAGCGAGGGAAACGAGAAGAAACCGGTAGCAATGGCCACAAATAATTACGATATAAAACCGTTCGATGGCGAAAACTGGGCTGTTTTCGAACAACAATTAGAATGCTTAATGATATTCAACGAAGTAACAGAGGAGAAGAAAGTTCCATTGCTTATAACCAAATTGACACCAAAGGTATTTGAAACATTAACACACTTGTGCGCGCCTGAAAAGCCTCTAAAATGTATCTACACGGTTCTATGTAACAAATTAAAAGAAAAGTATGAACAAACACGAACGCCACTTTTAGATCGAGCAGAATTTAGAGCAAGAAATCAATTGCCGACAGAAACTATAGAAGAATATATAATAACATTGAGAAAGTTAGCGAGGAAGTGCAAGTTCAAAGATGAAGAGGACCAGATTAAAGAGAAATTTGTTGAAGGTGTACACTCCAAACTGATACGATTTGAGTTATTAAAGCAGGGAGTGGAATTAACCTTAGATAAGATGATACAGTTAGCAAGAACGGTGGAATCAGCATATAAACACGCCAATGGGGAAAGTGAAGTCCATAGCATTGCTTACGTAAGATCAAAGAAACGACAAGGAAAGCAGACATCTGAAATCAACAAGAATAATAATAATATCTGTTTTTGTTGTGGGAAGAACAACCACATGAAAAAGGATTGTACTCTGAGAAATAAATACTGCTCAGAGTGTGGTCAACAAGGCCATCTTTTTAAGATGTGTCCGAAGAGAAAATTCAAGAAAACTAATAAGTTAGAGATCACGAGTCCGGAAGAAAAGGAGGTGGAGGAACAAACAGTGGTAGCAGTCAATGACCTTAATGAAGAGTACGAGACCTATAACTTCTCAAGAGTAAGTAGTGTACCACCATATGTGATTGAATTACAGATTAATAATCACTCACAAAACATTATTCCTTTCGAAGTGGACACCGGTGCTGAAGTATCAATCTTACCATTATCTTATAAAGCTAAGTACTTAAAAGAATATAAAATAAAGAAATGTAATTTGAGTTTTAAAAATTTTGATCAATCCATTTCACGTCCCATAGGAATAGTTCATGATGTTCCAGTCAAATACAAAAATGTCAATAAAAAATGAGCATATTTGTTACAAAGGAACCATCACCTTGTTTGCTTGGACGTGATTGGCTACAGCAATTAGAAATGTGGCCACCTAAATTTATTAATGTAGTACGTTGTGATGAAATTGTTATTAAAAATGTTTCAGAGGCTCGACAATCAATAAAGGAAAAGTTCGCAGCAGTATTCAGCCCAGGTTGGGGAGAATTTAAAGGAGAAGTAATAACATTAAAATTAAAGCCAGACGCGAAACCTAAATGCTTACCAGTCCGTCGAGTACCCTATGCACTACGTGACAAGGTAAAAAATGATATTATTCGATTACAACAAAATAATAGAATTGAAACAGTAAAACAATGTCAGTGGGGTACTCCGGTAGTTCCAATTTTAAAAGCGGATGGTTCAGTGAGGCTTTGTGGGGACTACAAATTGACTTTGAACCCACATCTGGAAGTAGATCATTACCCACTACCACATATTGAAGAGATATTTGAAACATTGTTATTGTTATTTGCATAATAGTTCTCATGTTAACTGTTAAGACAAAACTGTTTCATGGGGTATTTTCTACATGCTCCATATTTTCTTAAGTAGTATAAGTATAACTATGTTACTTGTGGAATATACTGCTAAACAGGTATATTTTAGTTTAGTACTATTTAGTATTGTCACAGATTTTGGGATTTGTCCGGGAGAATGTTGTATCTACGATTCTATGTAGAATGAAACGCTCTCTTGTGTTTGGTGTTGGTTACGTTATGTACGTGCTTCTCAATAAATAATTCATATAAATTAAGTGTTTTGTTTTGGAGATATAACAATGGGCTACTATGGCTTTTATGGGGGCGACTGGGTTCTGCCCTCCTATTGTACCTAACACTGGGCTACTATGGCTTTTATGGGGGCGACTGCCGACGAGTGGGTTCTGCCCTCCTATTGCACCTAACAATGGGCTACTATGGCTTTTATGGGGGCGACTGGGTTCTGCCCTCCTATTGTACCTAACACTGGGCTACTGTGGCTTTTATGGGGGCGACTGCCGACGAGTGGGTTCTGCCCTCCTACTGTACCTAACACTGGGCTACTATGGCTTTTATGGGGGCGACTGGGTTCTGCCCTCCTATTGCACCTAACACTGGGCTACTATGGCTTTTATGGGGGCGACTGGGTTCTGCCCTCCTATTGTACCTGCGACTAATTAAAACACTCTTTAATCTTTACCTTACCTACTTAAACGTTTATGCTGTGTTGTTTGTTGTTTTCGTATGTTTCAGAAGGAAGGAATAAGCGAAGGAGTTGGAGGACGAAATTCCATCGTTGGCAGACGCCCCCATAAAAGCCATAGTAGCCCAGTGTTAGGTGCAATAGAAGGGCAGAACCCAGCCGCCCCCATAAAAGCCATAGTAGCCCAGTGTTAGGTACAATAGGAGGGCAGAATCCACTCGTCGGCAGTCGCCCCCATAAAAGCCATAGTAGCCCAGTGTTAGGTACAATAGGAGGGCAGAACCCACTCGTAGGCAGTCGCCCCCATAAAAGCCACAGTAGCCCAGTGTTAGGTACAATAGGAGGGCAGAACCCAGTCGCCCCCATAAAAGCCATAGTAGCCCATTGTTAGGTGCAATAGGAGGGCAGAACCCACTCGTCGGCAGTCGCCCCCATAAAAGCCATAGTAGCCCAGTGTTAGGTGCAATAGGACGGCAGAACCCACTCGTCGGCAGTCGCACCCATAAAAGCCATAGTAGCCCAGTGTTAGGTGCTGTAGGCATCGTAATCAACCGTCGCAAAAGAAAATAATATTCAAAACGACAGCTCATGAGACGCGGTCGATTTGAATTTTTTTAGGCGGCAGCTATTTAACTGTCAAAAACAGCGTTTCATTCATTCTTACGCCGCGCCGGCATCGATTATCAATGGGGCGGTACAAAATGGCCGTCGACCTTGACCAGCGCAACATTTCGACGGCTGTGATATCGACGACACTTGGGCGGTAGGCCCACAGAACTCTGATCATAATGAAGACCTTAATCGAGAAGATCAAAAGCCGAAATACATTCATTTAGTCCAGTTCAGGATACAACACAAAAAAAAATACACGGAAACGTAGACAAAACGAAAAACAGAATATTATCAGTAAAAAATTAAAAAAGACCTTAACATAACTGACAAATCGTGGGTGTGTGTAATGCACCTCTGCCTACCCCTTCGGAGATACAGGCGTGAAGTTATGTTATGTGTTATGTTGTTGTGTCAAATAACATACAAGTGTGCAAAACCTTTTTCATAAATACTTTAAGCATTTCTCATCAAACAATTTACACAGCATTGAAAAAATCTAAGCCTGATGAACATTTTATGGACAAACGAGGGCAACATGATAATAGACCAAGAAAAATGCCCATTACGACAAAACAAAGCATCATGAGCAGAAATTCACATTTTAATGATCATAAAGCTAACTTACATTAAAGTGAAACATACGGGCTGTCCTTCCAGTGAGTTTTGACATCCATCATGGCGCCGCGAAGGACGCCATCTAGCAGTAACAGCTCTTAACACCTAGTTTTTTAAACATCTAGTTATGTAACATTGGAAATTTTACCGTAGATGGCAATAATATAACAAATTGTTTACATTGTCAAAAAATTGAGTGATGTATTATTGTGATATTGGCAACTGTAAAAAAACATCATTATATAGACTTTGTACTCAAATGCAAAAAAGCCACGTTGCCGTTCAGACATTCCAACCAGTTGCCAAACATCGTTCGTTGGTTTGACACGTATAAAGTACATTTTGCAGGTTTCGGCTGTGATATGTACCTTTTTTTTTCGTGGGGAAATCCCTTCGGATACCCCCCCACCCCGCCGACCCGCGGGGGCGGTTATGTCGGGCTTGAACCGACTAAAACCGCACGCCGTCTCGGGTCTTAAGACGCCGGGGTGTAAAGCGGGCTACCCGCACGCCTGCCGCAGAGTTAATCTAGGGTATAAGAGTGGGGATGACCCTTTTTTTTTTTTTTACGTGCGGAAATCCCTTCGGATACCCCCCCGCTGGCCAGCGGGGGTGGTTATGTTGTGTCTCGACTAAAACCGCACGGTGTCCTCCCCAAATGTCCGTTGCCGGGCACCCCGGGTAAGCCCTTGAAAGGATAACCCCAGGGTTGCCGGCGGACTTTGGCCGCCACAGCGGCCTCGCCTGGTGGGGTCGGGTTTTATCCCGCTTCGGTGAGTTGGCAGGCGTGTGTAGGGCACACACGACACGCCTCCGCCACGGCCTGCTTCTGTAAGGACGGCGAGTCGGCCAACTGCAGTCCTCAGGCCCCGATCATGGAGGTCGGTAGTCCCGGGCGTAGATGAGTCTGCGGCGTCCTCGCCGCAGACTGCGAAACTCGGGGGGCAGGGTTCTCTCCCGCTCCCTCTCCGCCGTCTCTTTCGCGCGCATTACCTGC
This sequence comes from Cybosia mesomella, assembly GCA_946251805.1. Classification (NCBI taxonomy): domain Eukaryota; kingdom Metazoa; phylum Arthropoda; class Insecta; order Lepidoptera; family Erebidae; genus Cybosia; species Cybosia mesomella. The sequence goes on from OX276411.1 coordinate 13,873,615, forward strand.
TCGCAGAAAGAGGCGGCGGCGTGCCACTTGCTCCCGTCGGAGACCACGGCCCTCACCATGGTCTCCAACGAGAGAACGTCCACGCCCAGGACCGCACCGAGATCCCGGCGTTGACTCGCCCACGTAGGGCACTCCACCAACGTGTGGAGCGCCGTATCTTCGCCAGGATCCTCGCAGTGCTGGCACTGCGGCGTGGTCTCCCGGTGGATGCGCCACAGATACTTACCGAAACACCCGTGTCCGGTAACCATCTGGCACATACGGTAGGAGAGGTCCCTATGGTCCCTCTCCAACCACTCCTTCATGATCGGTCTCACCGCCGCAATGGTGGATTCCCCCCACCTTGGGTGCTCAAGTCGCACCCTCCATGTCTCCATGAGTTCCTGGCGGAGCAGGGACCGCTGAGCCCTGATTTCTCGGGGCTCCGGCCTATGGCCCCGCTCCAGCGCCTCCTTGCGCCACTGGTACAGCAGCGCAAGGGCTCTCGCTTCCAGGTCCCATGGAGGGGTCCCGGCTAGGAGACATGCCGCCTCGACGGAGATCGTGCGATACCCCCTGATGACTCTGACGGCCATCGCTTTTAACGGGCTGTTTAATACAGCCACTTTGCGGGCCGCTAGAGTCTCCGCCCATACTGGGTGGGGATGACCCTTAATCCTTGGTTGTCCTACATTTATCTAGAAGTATTCCTTCAAGCAGTTGTGTGTATCACGGCAAGCACTTCACAACGATTCCATTGATAGAAGAAATGCAAAAGCGCAACCTTCACAGTACAGGAACTATTATGTTTAACAGAGTGCCCGATAGAGCCTCCCTCAAATTTAAAAAAGACACGCAAATGTTCCGCGGTGAAAGTCAGCAAATGGTTAGAGCACTCGCTGTTCTAGTGAAGTGGAAAGACAACAAGTCTTTTTTTTATCGCCTCTAACTGTACGGGATCAAATCATACTGAGATAATTAAAATATGGGACAAAAAAACCCGATCTTATTGTAACATCACTGCTCCTAAAATCATTCAAAATTATAATAAATACATGGGAGGGGTGGATGTTCTTGACCAGCAAGTTGAGTATTACAGGACTTTCATCAAAACCCGAAAATGAACTTTGAAAGTGTTGATACACTTCACAGACTTAGCACTTGTTAATGCTTGGCGTGCTTACAAAATTCATTGCACTTCTAACAATTTTCCACGAAAAAAGATCATGGATTTATTGGATTTTCGCCTTGAAATCTCTGATATTTTACTTGGTACTCCTCAAAAACGCCGTGGCGAAAGTCTGGATGAAATTGAAAATGTCATGCCGAAAAAGTTCAAGAAAGCTTTGAAGCCATCAGACACTTTGAGGCATGATGGTTACGATCATTTACCACATTTTGATGACTTGAAGTCACCCAGATTTTGCCAATTGGAAACTTGTAAAAGTCGTACTAAAACACGATGCCTGAAATGCAATGTGTACCTTTGCATTACTAGAGGACAAAATTGCTTCCAAGACTTTCACAAAGCATAATTTAAAGATTTTTTCATATTAATATTATTAAAATGAGAGTTGAAGACTTGATTAGTTTATTAATGGGTATCTAATACCAAAGAATTATGTTGTTATGTTTAATTAGGTGATTATGAAAAGATTGTTAATATAAAACTTGTTGAGGCTGATTACAGTTATTTACAAATTGTTTCTTATGCTTTATTATGTCATTTAAATATGGGACTAATAATTCCATTTCTTTTTTTTTTTATATTTAGGACACGTCAATTTGACTTCACCTCGCCTGATGGTAAGCTGAAGGTAAAGTCTCAGGAAAGAGGGTCACTATTACATACACGTACTATGTTAACAATGGTGGCACTCAGCTTGACGGCCTCATCAGAAGAGGATTGTCGTCGCAGCACCGCGTGACACCCACCGGTCCCACTAGTGCTGCGACCACAACCCCCCTGCCCGGCTATGCACTTGCTGACCCCTGAACGCAATCAAACCGAAATTGGATTACTATGGAGGGTTTTTCGCAATCGTGCACGGTGGTACCTTTTTTTTTTTTTTTTTCGTGCGGAAATCCCTTCGGATACCCCCCGCCGGCCAGCGGGGGCGGTTATGTTGGGCTTGAACCGACTAAAACCGCACGCCGTCTCGGGTCTGCAGACGCCGGGGTGTAAGGTTGCCCATAGAGCATATCCCTCGCACCCCGACTGACCCTGGGCCATCTCCGGTTTCGATATCGGGGATTATGGGATATACCTAAAGAAAAAGTAAAATGTGTAGTTCGCGATGCAGGTGCTAACATGAAAAAAGGTGTAAACTTATTAAATGTTAAACATATTGACTGTTCTTCACATAAGATCCAAAATGTGTTAAAAGAAGGGTTAAAAGTTCAAGAAACTGTCATTGATGCCATAACTAAATGCAAAAAAATGGCAACTCATTTTCATCATTCGACTTCTGCACAAGATGAGCTTGCTAATATACAGAAAAGGCTAAACCAAAATTCCCTTAAGATTAAACAAGAATGTTCAACCAGGTGGAACAGCACTTTTTATATGCTGGAACGTATTTTGCAAGTCAAAGAGTCCTTATGTATTTATGCATCGACGAATAATAAAATTCCTCTATTAACGTCTGAAGAGTGGATGATTATTGAGAAGCTTATCGGTGTACTAAGACCATTTGAAGAACTGACTAAAGAGTTAAGTGCTGATGTTTCCATTTCTTCAGTAATTCCTTTAATTGCAACACTAGAAAAAATTGTTAGTGATCTTGATCAGTCTGATGAACACATTGGTGATAGGATTACGGTTTTAAAAGACGAACTTATGCGCAAATTTTCTGGGTTAGAGAATGACCTTCTGTTCGCCACTGCGACTTTCATTGACCCAAGATACAAGATTAAGTTCTTTAAAAATACATCCACTAAAGAGCGTGTCATAGAACATATTTTGAATTTGGTTAGAGACAATCAAAATGACGTTACTTCCAATTCACATTGTCTAAATTCAAAGCGTACCAGGTTAAATGAAACCGAAGACACCGAAACACGTTTATTTAAAAGTGTATCTTTAAAAGAAACAATGAGTTCACTAATGGATGTCAGCGACAGTGAAGAAGAAGACATACCGCTCAATAATTTTCGTAATCCTGTTCATTTTTTAATTCGTAAAACTGTCACAGAATATTCAACGGAAAAACGCGTGGCAAATGACGTCGACCCTTTAACTTGGTGGAAAGTGAACAAGGAAAGGTATAGCCTTCTGTTTCCTGTTGATGATTATCTTAACATTAATAAGTTATTTAAAGACTGATACAAGTTATCTAGAAGAATTTGTTTTTGTTTGTTTCTATTGCATTTAATTTTTGTGTTACAAGTTCTAATGAGAATTTAATTTTTAACCTTAAGAGAAAAAAAAGTATTTTGTTAAAAGTATAATTTTTTTGTTTGTTTAGTTAGAATATATGATAGTCTATTGTAAAATAGTACAGTTTTATTTTGATTATTCATTATATTTTTTAGTTTTATACAAGATGATGATTATCTAAACATTAATAAGTTATTTAAAGACTGATACAAGTTATCTAGAAGAATTTGTTTTTGTTTGTTTATATTATATTGCATTATATATGATATGTCTTGTCTTGTAGGTCTAATGAAAATGTTAATGGTAAGCTTCCTAAATAAAGAAATAATACCAAGTGATAAAGTGAAGACTGATAATGTGATTAGGTTATTTGTCTTGCATTAAAAAATATAAAAAATATTAAAAAATGAATGTATTTTGATTTTATTACCTTACTATTGTATCTTCAAATGCTTTTTTTTCTGATAGTCATATTCGCAAAATATTCGCATAAATTTTGCGAATGCGAATATCAAAAAATATGCGAATATTCGCGAATGCGAATGCGAATGCGAATATTCGTTACAACACTGTTCTGTACAATAGTTACTGGTCCGATGCTTATAACATAACATAACATAACATAAACTCACGCCTATATCCCCGAAGGGGTAGGCAGAGGTGCTAGCACCCACATTTCGCCAGTTTATGTTTAGGTCCCAATGTAATAGGTGGCGAGCCTATTGCCATTAACCGGACACTTATAAGCCTGCGATAAATACACACATAACTTCGATAAGCATCGAAAAGTCATTGCTGTGTACCATGGTAAAACCTGGGATCGAACCCGAGACCTCGTCTCAGCAGTCCATTACCCATCCCACTAGGCTTATCCATGGTTTTCTATTTGACAGTTATTCTGTTAGAAGTACCTTTTTTTTTTTTTTCGTGCGGAAATCCCTTCGGATACCCCCCCGCCGGCTAGCGGGGGCGGTTATGTCGGGCTTGAACCGACTAAAACCGCACGCCGTCTCGGGTCTACAGACGCCAGGGTGTAAGGTTGCCCATAGAGCATATCCCTCGCACCCCGACTGACCCTGGGCCATCTCCGGTTTCGAGATAGCCCCCTCGGGTTTGGGAACCACGGTGTCCCCGTCTTGCCCCGGTTTGGGGGAGGGGCGCTAGTCGCCCCACCGTCCTGGCCTACTTCTGCTGGGGTGATAGGCGGCCTCCCTAGCTAACAAAGTAATCTGTTGTTATCTTACACTAAGGTGCAAGAATATTATCATAATGAAAAAGAATGAAGCCAGAAAAATCTTATAGTGAATTGCAGTCATGCCATTCAATCTACAATGGGATTTACTGATGGCTCCTAGGGCGCTATTCCATTAGGCAAGTCTTGCATACAAGTTGCTTGCATTGGAAACATATTTTCAAGTGTGCAAATTGCATGCAGAAAGCTATCCATACTAATATTATAAATGCGAAAGTTTGTCTGTCTGTTTTGCTGCTCGCTTTTCACGGCTCATCCGTTAATCCCATAATCCCCATACCCCGATGGCTGCCACGAGGTCACGCCTCGGCACCTCCCACGCCGGGCAGTCCGCCAGCGTGTGCAGCCCTGAGTCCTCGCTCGCGTCACAGTGATGACGACACTCAGGCGTTGGCTCCTTCCTGATCCGATGCAGGTGGTCCCCGAAGCACCCCTTCCCGGAGATCACCTGCGTCAGTCGGTAGGAGAGGCTTCCGTGTCGCCTCTCCAGCCAATCCTCCATGATGGGCCTTACCGCCGCTATACCTATGTTTCACAATAAAGCATTTGAATTTGAATTTGAACAGTTGACTATGTGAACTAAATGAACTAGTGAACTAAATGAAAGATGTAGTTCGCAGCACCGAAAAGATACATATCTCTCTTTTCATAGAACTGAACTATAATGCGCAAGGCTAGGCATTACCGTTGATGATCTAGATCAACTAAGTCAAGATCACATAAAAGAAATTTGCCCACATTTAGGTAATAGACTAAAATTAACAAAAAAAATCAATGAATATTTAGAATCAAAGGTTTGTAGTTAAAATACATACTTAAACTAGATTTTCTTTTCTTTGATAATATGTTCATCTAGAGAAAATTTCATTATTAAATTTAAGGCCTCCACTGTCAGTGTAACAACAATTGATAGTGACTCCATCGCAAGTGTAGGTACTCTCATAGCTGAAGAGAATGGTGATCTTAGTATTTCACTTAGCGACTTGATTCCTTCAACAAGTGTTAACCAGAGTTTTCCAGACTTTGACCTAAAAACATTGTTGGAAACTTCACCCACTGGAAAAAGTATACTAAATTTTTACACTACTAATAACAAATTGGATATAAAAAGAAAAAATCGCTTTACAGATATTATCATCAGGCATTTATTTACATTTATAATAAATAAGTGAGTATTGAATGACAGATTATTTAGCCAGTTAAGTGTGTGTGTAATTAAATTGTTATTGATATAATTATCTTTGAGAGGCGACTCACTTATGATGACTACAATATATTAACTGGAAAAATTATCACTTTATTCCCTAAAGAGTGTCCTGGTACATATTTTACCAGGCCAGTAAGAAAAAGTCTTTCAGGGTCTGGAAAATTCATTGCAGCTAGAGGAAAACTGGTCGACAAAGTTCGAAACTTCTTATTTCAAAGTAATGAAACAAAGCGAGGTGCAGAGTTAGAAAATAATCCTGCAAAAAAAACAAAAACAAATGAGATTTTATTAAGTATGTAAGTATTAATTTAAATTTCTTATATCTTATTTCGGCTATTGTTTGGTTTTAAACAGACTTTGAAAAAAAATAAGGCTCTTCATTCAACTGTATTTTTTGTATGTAGGTTTATACCTTTGTTGGCTGCAAACTGTATTTATTGATTTATTCATAATTTTTAAGGTTCCCTACCTAAAAATGAAAACGGAACCCTTATAGGATCACTTTGTTGTCTGTCTGTCCGTCTGTCTATCGTGACTATTAAGAAAGCCTATAGGGTACTTCCCATTGACCTAGAATCATGAAATTTGGCAGGTAGGTAGGTAGGTCTCCGTCCTCCATGAGCGCAGGCCTGGGGGTGGCAGGTGAGGCCGTCTGTCACCTCAGCAGAAGCAGGCCGGGACGGTGGGGCGACTAGCGCCCCTCCTCCAAACCGGGGCAAGACGGGGACACCGTGGTTCCCAAACCCGAGGGGGCCATCTCGAAACCGGAGATGGCCCAGGGTCAGTCGGGGTGCGAGGGATATGCTCTATGGGCAACCTTACACCCCGGCGTCTGCAGACCCAAGACGGCGTGCGGTTTTAGTCGGTTCGAGCCCGACATAACCGCCCCCGCTGCCCGGCGGGGGGGTATCCGAGGGGATTTCCGCACGAAAAAAAAAAAAAAAAAAAGGTAGGTAGGTCTTTAGCACAAATAAAGGAAACAATACGAAAACCGCAAATTTTATAATTTTTATAGAAAATAGAAAATAAATTGTGCCATTAGTAATGATAATGAAAGTATAAGCTAGAGTGACTCAATGGGAACAAACGAAAAAATCGTTAGTTCCCATTAAGTCACCCTAGCTTGGCCAACACTATTATACAAATTACCGAAAATACCCTGATAAGTACCTAACAGTGTTACTCTATGCAACTATTATTTTTCCCAATGAGTAACCCTCCATGAGATTTATTCGATAGTGACCGCGTCAAAGAACTATATTTCCATTATGTTGCCTCTAGTTAGTAGCACTGTAACAATCTTCATACATATGTTTACCACGGCTAAAACTCATTATATATAGACTATAGAAGATTACTCATTAGAAAAACGAATAGTTGCCTAGATTAACACTGTTACTGATCAGGATGTTTTCCTGGTTGTTTAACAGTTTTACTCAAGCTAGGAAGATTCAACGGGAAAAACGATAAAAAAAATATTCTTTTCAGGTATACATGAAGATGACATTGAATGGCTCAATAACAATTATGAACCATGGTCAGAAATAAAATCAAAATAGAAAAAAACTGCACAAACTCGCCATGAGTTGGAATATACTGATGTGCATGATTTTATAACTAAGTGGAAAGTGTTACAGATATCAGCTGGAGCTGAGTTGGTTAGTAAAATCATGTTACCACATTGTCTTTATTAAAAGAAATAACATTGACATTTTAAATCTGAATTCTACCAAATATATGCATTACAAATTGATGTATCATCACATAGGTTTAAGCAGATCTTGACATCCACTACCAGAACTGAAGACCGTAGTAAGGTATTCTTAGGATACAAAATGTAAATCTTATGCTTGCAGATGTTTGTATTATTATTAACATGATTTTATTATTAAAGATAGAATGGTATTAATATGATATGAGTATGCAAATCTTTTGGCTTTGTTATGTTTTAATTTTCAAAGGGTTTTGGTTTTGTCTAAACGAGAGACCGGTACTAACAATAATCTGTAAATTGGTTTGGTTCATACAATAGGTATGATGTAATTCAATATGGAAAGGCAAAATAACACATGGCTATACAAGCAGTGATTGCTAAATTATGTTGCTCACCATGATTGTTTGTTCAGTGCATGTAAGGTTAATTGGTTGTTGTTTCTCAGGCTTACCTTTGTTTTTGATAAAAAAATGTATGTTATTTTCAGATTAACGATGATTTTGCTATATTGTATCCTGATAAAATAAATCGCTTTCGAGAATGTTGGAAAATATTCATGCAAAGACTTATTCAATTAAAAAAAAAGATATAAATTCAGATGAACATAAAAAAGATTTGCTCATTTCAATAAATTCTAATGACACTGAAGGTAAGTGATCAAGTTATTCTGTCGCACAAAAGTCTTCTGAGTAAAGTAAATTATTATAATAAATAATAGTGGAGGTGAGTTGTAATTTTTTTGTTTCAAACTACACATAGTAGGTGACCTCGTGATCACACTTTGTTAAATATCTCATAAACTACTCGGCCGATTTTGATGCCCAATATGCATGGTTTCCTATTAGAAATATGATAACCCCATCTCTTCCCTTGGGTTTCATAAGAGCAGACTAAGGGATAAGCACTGAGTCTGAGCATCTGAGCAGACTACCGAAGGATGGCGGTATATCCATTCCATAGAATAAGCTAGAGAGCAAATAAGTCAGTGACGGGCAGCAAAAGCATTACAAAAAAAATGACAATCTTCGTAGCAGTGCGATTGCCACAACATGAAAAGTGAAATCAGAGACAGAATTTTTCTTTACAGAATCCTTTTTTTTACAGAATCCTGGGGATATTGATTCTGTTCTACAAAAGCAGATTGATAGAGCTGCAAAAAGGAAATTACAAGTCCAACCTTACGTCATTCTACTCGGAACGCCACAAAAAGTTCATCAAGCCTATATTGTTATAGACAAAATTAGATAAAAAATAAAACATAAATAAAAACATGATATGATTTGAAAAGAATGTTAAAAGCTTCTGTAACATTTGCATCTGTTACAGAAGCTTTTAACATTATTTTCAAATCATATCATGTTTTAAATGCGCGCTATCCAAAACCGAGCAATCACATTCATCTAATAATTCAGCGGTGTGTCTATAATAGATATTAAAGGCACACCATTATCGAATTTGGATTATCAAATTTGGTATAGATATACCAAATTTGATAATCCAGTTCCATACATTGCTGACATTTTAGCTATAAATATTTAATATAAATATTTAATTATATTATTTAATGCTGCATTAATCCCTGATAGTCCAATACAACATTTCTTATACTACAGTTTCTCATCATGAAATGTGTAAAATGTTGTGTAGTTTTTGATGACCTTCAGAAGTATTGTTTTCACTTGCAATTGTGTTATAAAAATGCTAATTATTATCCTTGTCCTAGTGTAGGCTGTGATAGAGATTTTAACAAAAAACGTTCTCTAAAACGTTACTTCCAATTAGACCATGTCCATATCAATACAAAAGACGTAAATTTGACCACTACATTTTCTCACACTTCAAACATATCACTAGATAATATTAGTAGTAGTAGTACACTAAATAATGAAAATATACCAAATACTTTAACAGATTCGGAAAGGTATGAAGAAGCGAACTTTGAATCTTGGCTAAGACAGTTGATAAATGCTTTTGTTGCTAAATTATATGACAGGCTGAACTTAACTAGATTGTCTGTACAAGAGATAATAGTAACTGTAAAAAAATGATTATGGATATTGTTTTTAATCTAAAGTCAGTAATGACACAAAAAAGTGACATTAAAGGTGAACTTGACTTATTGACTAATTGTTTCAGTTGATACAGAATATAAAAGACTACAACATTTTGAAAGATCAGATAAATATGTAAAACCAGTTTTAAAAGTTATTGGTTCAAATCCAGAACTAACAAATATTAGTAATACTACAATCATGAGTCTTAAAGATAAAAAGTTATGTTTTATACCAATCAAAGAAAATCTGCGATTATTTTTCGAGTTGCCAGGGGTATATGATACTATTATTAAATACCAAAAAGAGTTGACTGATGAAAAAGGTGTTATAAGAAATGTTGTACAAGGAAAAATGTGGCAAGGCTTAGCTCAAAAAGATCACATTCCCTTTATAATCTATTTTGACGATCTTGAAACTGGTAATTCTTTGGGTAGCTACGCAGGGAAAAACAAAATAGGAGCCGTGTATTTTTCAATAGCTTCGATACCACCAGAACATGCCAGTAGGTTAGAAAACATATTTTTAGCAACTTTGTTTTACAGTAAAGACCGAATACTATATGGACAGATCCATTTTTGAAATGTTGATTAATGAGTTAAATTCACTTTATGACGACGGTATTAAAATAAATGTCAACGGTTATATTGAGACATTGAAGTTTACTTTAGCTTGTATTTCTGGAGACAACTTGGGTGTACATGGTTTAATGGGATTTAATAAAAGTTTTGCATCCTTGAATTATTGTAGGTTTTGCCTTTTGACTAAACAACAATGCCAAACACAACTCTCTGCAAATCAAAATGTTAACCGTAAACTAGTTAATTACGAAGACGATGTCACCAATCGTAGGGGGATTAAAGAGTTGTGTATCTGGAATGACGTCAGAGAATTTCATGTCTATAAGAACTTATATTGTGATGTTATGCATGACTTTTGTGAAGGCATTCACCGATATGGCGTTGCACTTGTAATATGTAAATTAATTGCAGAAAACTTTTTCACTCTTGATCAACTCAATCGAAGGATAAAAATTTTTGATTTCAAATCCAGCAACCCACCTCTTGTCACGAAACCTCATATACAACAAGGTTCCATTATATTCTCAGCTTCGGAAATGCTGTGTTTAGTAAGAAATTTTCAATTTCTTGTGGGTGATCTAATACCTCATGAACATGTTATTTGGCTTTACTACTTAACTATGTTGGAACTTACCAATATTGTTATGTCACAAACTTTCCATGTTGACCTTTTGCAATATTTAGAAAATCTTATTTGTGAACACCACGAAAGATATATAGAGTTATTTGGTACTCTTAAAAAACTACAAAACATCATTTTTATTACTCACTACCCAAATGTGATTGAAAAAATGGGTCCACTAATATTAATAAGCACTTTTAAATATGAATCTAAGCATTTGGATTTGAAACGTGTGTCAAATTCAATTAACACTCAAAAAAATGTACCTTTGTCTTTGGCAATCAAATGCCAACTTAAATGTTGCTATAGATTATTGTCTAAAGAAAGTTTACCTGATATTATTGATTATGGTAAAGTTAAAGGCGTGCAATTTCTTTCACATGGCTATGATGATGACAATAATACTTACAGTAAACTAAAGTGGATAAAATTTAATGGTATTCTATTGGTGATTTTCTGGTAAATGATTATGATAATAATTGTGAACCTCATTTTTGCAAAATTGAACAAGTATTATTAGATAAGGAAAACTGTATTGATTTTTATTTTTATACTTCGAAGTTGAAAACTTGCCACTACGATAAACATTATCAATCTTTTGTTGTTGAAGAAATAGAAAATAATTTTAGTTTATTGCGTTTAGACGATTTGTTTAACATTATTCCTATGAAAATGAACACCATATCGGGCTCTAAATATATTCATTACTTTGATTAATTAAGGGTTAACCTTTTTAAAATAATATATTATGTTTTTAATTTCTTTTTATGAAAGAAGAACCTGCTTACAAGCACCGTGGGTCGTGACCCGTTGGGAAAAGTAAAAAGCATTCTTTATATTTGTTCCCTTTTTAAAATATGTTTGGAAACAAATATTCCTATCCAGGTACACTGTTACATGTTGGCACTAGTACTACAAATATTTTTTTTAACTTTAAATAAATAAATTACCATATAGAAACTCTTTTATTTCACAATTTAATCTTTAAAGCCCTACACGTAATTTAAGCTTAAAAGGGAAACTGACAATGGTAGCAATTCTGTTGCTGACATCACTAAACTAATATTTCTCTAAAATTTTCTTATTTTAGAGAAATTTAGAGGAAATGCTATTCTGTTGTTACGTCGAACTAAATATGGTGTTCAATATGACAGCACCAAATTTGAATCTGACATCACCAAAATTTAAATATGAAAGTGTTACCGTTATTAAAAAAATAAGAATGAATGATAAAGAGTGAATTAATAAATTCTTTAAAAACTATATTCTTAGGTTTTTAGAATGCCGATAAATGATTATTAATGCATATTATAGATCAAACAGTGAACAAATCGTTATTTTTCTTACTCATAGCTAAGTAAAAACGGTTTTATTCAGTTCACTAGCCTGGCAACCCGGTGTAAACCTGTTATCTACGCAACTAAACTATGTCTGGCAGGAATCTGTGCAAGTCAATTTGACGTGACATGACACAATTGACATATCAGATCAGTTAAAAATTTGACAAAGAAATAATTGCTTGATTTGAAATACATGAACAATTTAATATTTATTTTAGGGAATTACATTGAGCAGCTTGCCACCTGTATCTCTATTGCTGCCCTCTGTACAATCTCCTCAGGAGCCTCAGGAAGTACAGCAGCCACAACTGCCTCAATCTGGTGTCTCGGCAGAAGCTGGCCCCATTAGCCATCGGATTGTGCCGAGACGCCGCATCTTGCCTAGGCCTTCACGACCTCCTGCCTATGACAACTTAGTGAATGCCCTGCATGAAAGCAATAGCACCTTACAAGAAACTATTCTACATAGTGTTGATGTGATTGATGCTGCATTGAGAGACAGCAGTGCTGCTACACTACATGCCGCTGAGATCTTAACAGCAGCAATCACTTCAGCACGTGTTTCAAGCCATAGCAATAACATTAATCAATAATAAAGTTGGACCAACTTTATTATAGGTTAGTGTTATTTTGGTAGTTCTTGTATTTTTTATAAACCGCTATTGCTTTCTTGCAAGGGCATACGTAAGAACCTCGTTTGATTTCTTGCCTAATACTTTATTTTTGTCTCTTTGTTGATTACATGTTTAATAAATAAAAATAGCTTTAAGTAAAACATAATTTTTGGTGATTATATGTATTAAAAAATAGCTTTATTTAAAACGAATTATATGTTTTTAATTAAAATTTCTTTCAAGTAATTCTGCCCGCATTTGTCTGTGAAAAACATTAGGACTTTAACAGACATAGATACCGCTAGAATAGTTTATTTCAGTTATTTCCATAGTATTATGAGCTACGGCATTCTCCTTTGGGGTAATGCCGCAGATTTAAATACAATCTTTGTATTGCAAAAGCGGGCTGTGCGGAAAATTTATAAGTTGGGCCCAAGAGTCTCCCTCCGAGAAAAGTCTCAATATATTTTTGAAAATATTTTGTATGTTTGAAGAAACATTTCCAATTTTTTAAGGCTTTGTGATATACATAACGTAAATACTAGACATAAAAACAATCTTGTGGTTTGTAATAGTCGGCTCCACAAGATTAGTAATTCCTTTCAGGGTAACTGTATACGCTTCTACAACAAGCTTCCTAGTGAAATGAAGAATCTACCTCTTCATAAATTTAAAAGATAAAGTAAAAGTAAACTCTGCCAAAAAGGCTATTATAAAATGCAAGACTATTTAGATGACAAACAAGCTTGGATATGAACTGTTTGCTCTCTCTCTCTATGCTACTCAAATGAAATATTGTAATTTGGTTAAGTAGGGGAGAGGGGGGCTTGTTTTAACGGGGGTAGGTATTAACAAGCCTCTAGCTACTAAACTATATACGGCAGAATACCAATTTCAAGGTTACGACTTCGGACGAGGCTAACGAACGAGTCCTGACCAGTCAGTCTCCCGCCGGCCGCCGCGTTGCGTAGTTATGGTACGTGCGTGTTAAAACACAGGTGAGCGGACTTTTTTACGTTGTGATTTATTTGATTTGTGCCTTAATTAATAAGTTCATTAATTACGGATTAGTTTGTTGAATACTTATTTAATGGGTTATTACGTCTGCTAGTTGTTTTGTTAAATTTACGCATAGTTATTTTTAAATATTTTTTTATGTTTGAAAAGTACCTCTGGGGCTAGTTTTAATAAAATGAAGGGGCAAGTTTTAACTCGTTAATACTTGCCCCCAAGAATTACGTACCGCTTAAAATGGGGTTTATTGTTACAGGATGAGGAATTATAAGCGTAAAACCAACCGGGGCTGTACAACTAAAGAGGTGTACGATTTAGCAGTACAAGAGGCCTTAACATCTGGACGAAAATATAGGGATATTGCAGCTGCGTATAACATTTGCCATGTGACTCTCTTTAACTACGTCAAAAAGGCAAAATCTGGATTGCAATACAATGTCGGATATAGTAAACCTAGACGGATTTTCGATGAACAGCAAGAACGCTCAATAGCCGAATATGTAAAGAAGAGTGCATCAATATACTTCGGACTCCTTCCCGAGAAAGTTAGATCTCTAGCATACGAAGCAGCCGTTGATCAAAATATTCCTATTCCGGATTCCTGGCATAAAACCAAATCAGCCGGCATTGATTGGTTTAAGTCATTTATGAAACGCAATCCTGATTTGTCAATTAGAAGTCCCGAAGCTACTAGTTTGAGCCGATGCACCTCTTTTAATCGTACCAACGTTCATGTATTTTTTGATAAGTACACGGAAGTCCTTCAGCGATATAACTTGACGCCAAGTAGAATATGGAACATGGACGAAACCGGCGTTACCACAGTCCAGTAGCCAAAAAAGGTCGTTGCACAGAAAGGACTTAAACAAGTCGGGTCTGTGACATCTGCTGAGAGAGGTACTTTGATCACTCTAGCATCTGCGGTAAGCGCCATTGGCAACACCATTCCACCCATGTTCATCTTTCCGAGGAAAAGGTACAACGCACTTTTTCTTGCTCAGGGGCCACCTGAATCAATAGGTGCAGGCAACAGCTCTGGGTGGATGTCACAAACAGAGTTCTTGATTTTTATGGATCATTTCATCAAATACGTAAAACCGACACCAGAAGAACCGGTTCTATTGCTACTGGATAATCATCACTCTCATGTGGACGTCCCTGTGGTAAACAAAGCTAAAGAAAACAACGTGATTATGTTATCGTTCCCGCCGCACTGCTCACACAAGCTTCAACCCCTAGATATTGGAGTTTATGGTCCGCTAAAAAACTATATTAGCAGACAACAAACAAATTGGATGTGTAGCAATCCGGGCCAAACAATGACAATTTACAATATTCCCGGCATTGTCAGAGAGGCTTTTCCATCAGCGTTTACAATGAGCAATATAACAAACTCGTTCAAGAAAGCATGCCTTTGGCCTTGTAATGAAGATGTCTTCCAGGATTCGGATTTTGCATCATCGTATGTCACAGGTCGACCTGACCCAACCATTCAAAATGATGCTATCGACAATTCTGCTCCTACCAATGCAAACATTACAGAGAATCCACCGGCACAAAATAACTCACCTATTGCTCCTGATGCCTCTGCAACTAGTGAAATAAACGCAAGCTTACCATCATTAAACCTGGACTCATCATTAATACCAATTATTGAACAAGAGTTACCCAATATTGATATAAATCTATCAGAGATCATGGACCAAATGTCAAATGAACCAATTGCTGGGCCATCAACGTCTAATGATACATTTACAAATATGGAAAGTATCAGACCTCTTCCGAAGGCACTTCTCCGAGCATCTGGATCAAATAGAAAACGTACAAGGAAAGCAGCTATATTGACTGATACACCTGAAAAGTTGGAGCTAGAACAGCAAGAAGCTCTCAAAACTTCAAAGAAAAAGGATACAGCAGTTAGTAAAAGTACAGTCAACAAAGGTAAAGGAAAAGGGAAGAAAAGCCAGAAAAAAACAACAAACAGGTCAAAAGGGTGAAAAAGAAGATACTACAAGACGATGACAGTGATGGCAGTGATTGGTTCTGCTTGGCGTGTGGTTCGTCATATACCAATGACACATCAGGAGTTGATTGGATTCAATGCGTATCATGTAAGGAATGGGCTCATTCAACATGCATAAAGGGGGACTTTGTGAATTTTATTTGTGTTAACTGTTATTCAGATTCTGACTAACGTGTAAGAACTAAAAGTATTTGATTGTTATCATTGTGTTATCAGTTCCAACTGAGTCAATTTATTCCTAATTAGCATTTGTAAGTTTGAGTGAGATGTGATCTCAATTTATGTTTTGTTAATTTTCTTATATAACATACTTATGGTATGTTAGAAATGACATTATTAATGTTGATGCTGATGGTAAGGTACAAATATTATAAGTATTATAGTAATCTGCACTTGAAGAATTATTGGTGTGCCATTGGTTCACACTAAATAAATAGTTCCTAATTGGCCTGTAAATTCAAGTGAGATGGGATCAAAATTTACATTTTTTTATTTTCTTATATAGCAAGTAATGTGGTATTTTAGAACTGACATTATTAATGTTGATGCTGATGGTAAGGTACAAATATTATAAGTATTATAGCTAGGGGTGTGCCATTGGTTCACACTGAATAAATAGTTCCTAATTGGCCTGTAAATTCAAGTGAGATGGGATCTCAATTTATATTTTTTTATTTTATTATATAGCAAAGTCATGTGGTGTTTTAGAACTGACATTACAAATATTATAAGTATTATAGCTAGGACTGATTTACATGATATTGTCGGAAGTTTACGCGAATGTTACACATTGAAATAAAACTATTTTTAACGGATTCTATCGCGGTTTATTTGATGTTATTTTATATTTTACATTGACCCGTGACCCGTGACCATGGCTGCTGAAAAGCAACCGAAACGTCGGGTTCAATGTAAAATATAAAATAACATCAAATAAACCGCGATACAATCCGTTAAAAATAGTTTTATTTCAATAGGACTGATTTTTTTACTTTATTACATTACAACATGTTAATTTTAAATAAATAAAAAATATTACATAAATTCATATTTGTTTTAATTTTGTCATTAATCATTACTTTAAACAGCAAAATTATGTTAGTTCTTACCCCTTCATTGTTAATATTTACCCCAAAAACGGGGTAAATATTAACCGCCGACTTTTTAAAAAAAATGGTTTATACCTGTGAAACCAGGCAATCTGTGTGTATTTTGCGTATGATATTAAAGATGAATAAATTTCCGACATGTAAGTAAAAGAACATTAACGTTAAGTTCATAATTTTAGGATATATGAGCAAAAGTTTGAAATTTGTTAAAACAAGCCCCGTTTGTAAATAGACCAAAAAAAACAGCCCGCTGAGTTTTTTGCCGGAGTCTTCTCAGGACAGGGCCGTGTTTCGAACCGGCCAAACATTAGATTATTTTTTTTTACGTTTTGTAAGTTCCGTATTAATGGTCTATACAGAATAAATGATTTTTGACTTTGACTGGCCAAAGCCAAAATCACGAAATCGTTATTCATCATTGCGGCGATAGCCCAGTGGCGTACGTAACGGACTGCTGAGACGAAGTCTCGAGTTTGATCCCCAGTCGCCCCGGGCACACGCCTCTGACTTTTCGTAGTTATGTGTGCATTAATAAATGTTAATTATCACTCGCTTAATAATGTGCCCGGTAGATGGCAATAGGCTCGCCCCCTATTACATAGACCTTAACATAACTGGCGAATCGTGGGCGTGTAATACACCTCTGCCTACCCCTTCGGGGATACAGGCGTGAAGTTATGTTATGTTATTCATCATAAAAATGTTATTTGTTTTTGAACAACAGAATTGCTACCAATGTTCGTCTATTTTCTTTTAATCTTATATGTTATGTTTCAGCCGCAGTTGGACCTAGACGTGTTCGCCTCCATGGAATTGATTGGTTAGAGTCTGGCCATCGGTTCTTTGCACAAGAAAAGAGCGGTAAATTCAAAAAAACAAGGGGTGACAACACCGACTATAGACTGAAGAAATGCGTTTGATACTATTATTTTTTATATTCAATTAAAGTTATTTTATACATTTTTATTTATTACGTGTTATCATACCTGTACATATTATATAACAAACTGAGTCGGATAAGCTGCACAAACTTTAAAATTAGCTTAGATATCATCATTATAGCGTTTAGTCCCGTTTGCGGCCCAAACTTGCACTCCGGTATTTATGAATTAACGGTGACTGTAGCCTAATGGTTATGGCATTGGACGTACAATGTTGAGGTTACAGTTTCGATCCCCAGTCATTGCACTACCGGTATGAACCCACACAAGCAGTTTTATACTAGTAATTTCTGTTGCTAGTATGCTTTTATTAAAAAATAAATTTCCAACTTACACATAAAGTTAACATACATGCTTGCTCATCATGCAAATAATGATCATGTCTAGGATACAAGAAAAAAAATAACAAGTCATTAATATTTATAATTTTATTATGATTCATAATCAAAGTCTGATTCTATAAATTCAACACCTGAAAATGAACTGTCACTATCGTCATCATCATCACGTACATTTATTATAAATCGTTCCAGTGCTGTTTCTGTGATTCCATCTCTTAATTTGTATTCATTTTCGACGTGAATAACGTGATCTGTGCATTTCTTCCAATCATCAGCCGTTACACTAAGAAATGACTCTTTAATTAAGTTTTCCATTTCTGCCCCTGGTACTCCTATATTTTTGCTAGCCACTTTTCGTTTAGCTAAACTCCATATAAGCTCAATAGCATTTAAATCACAGTGGTATGGAGGTAGTTTAAGCACTTCGTGGCCATGTTGTTTTAGAAGTTCTTCTGCTTTATACAAGGGTTCAGGCTTATTCTCTTTAACGAGGCACATTAATTCATCTTTAGTATAAATTTCTTCAAATGGAATGTCGTTTTCTCTAAGCCATTTCTGTATGTCACTTTTTAAGTTCTGCATTGTTGGTGGTTTATTTATTTGTGTAACATGGTAACTAGCATTGTCCATCACAATCACACTAGGCTCTGTCAAATTTGGCATCAATTTCTCACCTAACCACTTCATAAAATTTTCTGCGTTCATGTCATCATGATAGTCAGCTGTTTTTGATTTGGTACTAAATACTAACAGTGCATTGGGCACAAAACCCTTTTCTGATCCAGCATGTACTATAATATGTCTCTTGCCAGACGACATTTTGTCTATCACTCCACTAGTGGAAGGACCTTGCCATGATTTTTTTACCTTATAATTTTGGTGAACATAGGTTTCATCAAGATAAATTATTGGTTTCCCTTGTTGTCGTTTCTCAGCAATTGTTCGAAGATATCTGTGTCTCCAAGCAGCTATTTCAAAGTTCTCTATGAGCAAAGACCTTTCATTTCACGAGACATTTCATATATTCATACATACTGAAACTGGACTTTCTAGGCATATTGTGACTCACAACGGCTTTAAGCCGTTGTGAGTCACAATATGTATCAGCAAACAGTGGGCCTACCGCCCAAGTGTCGTCGATATCACAGCCGTCGAAATGTTGCGCTGGTCAAGGTCGACGGCCATTTTGTACCGCCCCATTGATAATCGATGCCGGCGCGGCGTAAGAATGAATGAAACGCTGTTTTTGACAGTTAAATAGCTGCCGCCTAAAAAAATTCAAATCTACGGCGTCGCTTTGAAGTGTCATTTCATTACGGCACCTCATGAGGTGCCGTAATGAAATGACACTTCACACAATGTGTCGTTTTGAATATTATTTTCTTTTCCGACGGTTGATTACGATGCCGATTGCACCTAACACTGGGCTACTATGGCTTTTATGGGTGCGACTGCCGACGAGTGGATTCTGCCGCTCTATAGCACCTAACACTGGGCTACTATGGCTTTTATGGGGGCGACTGCCGACGAGTGGGTTCTGCCCTCCTATTGCACCTAACAATGGGCTACTATGGCTTTTATGGGGGCGACTGCCGACGAGTGGGTTCTGCCCTCCTATTGTACCTAACACTGGGCTACTATGGCTTTTATGGGGGCGACTGGGTTCTGCCCTCTTATTGCACCTAACACTGGGCTACTATGGCTTTTATGGGGGCGACTGGGTCCTGCCCTCCTATTGTACCTAACACTGGGCTACTATGGCTTTTATGGGGGCGACTGGGTTCTGCCCTCCTATTGCACCTAACACTGGGCTACCTGGTTTACCGGTTTTATATTAATAATTTTGCAGGGTACCTAAAGATGCAGCACGCCGTGAGAAGTGGGTGGAAGTAATTCGATTGCTGAGAAAAGAGACTGATTGGCTACCTTCTAAATCTAGTGTAATTTGTTCGAAGCACTTCCGGGATCAAGACAAACTATTACCAAAAAGCGATTGTGGACGTGTTTATTTGTCTAACGAAGCAATTCCAATGCTTGTTGTAAGTAAAAATTTAATAGGGTTGCCAATTCATAAGGGTTTAAAGAATTAAAAATTTTGTACTATATACTATATGATGAATTTTTTTTATAATGCTCTTTTAACTACAGTTTAATGTACATTTTTAGAAAGAATCTCATTCTGAAAAACCGATGAAACTTTCAGTAGAAGAGAATGTGGATGTTTTGGAAACCGATGAAGAAATAGATGAAATAACTGAAACACCGCGAAAGCACAAAATGAGAAAAATAATTAACCGTTTAAAAAGTGTATCCACACGTAGACTAAGAAAAATAAAAAATCTATCACAGAAGAATAAAAGATAAGAAATTAAAAATAAGAAACTTAAAGAGATCATAAATGAACTGAAAAAGAAACGTATGTTGAGCCAAGAAGAAGAAATGCAGCTAAATTTGAATGAAGAAACGGTGCAATTGATGGAACAGTTTAAAAAAACCTTCAAAAAGAAAAGGACTTAAAAAATTTCCTTATGTGCTAAAGAAATTTGCATTAACATTAAACTTTTACTCCCCTGCTGCCTATAAATATGTTCGATCCGCATTAAATAACTCATTACCGCATCCAAGAACACTGGTTAATTGGTATAGCAAAATTAACGGCGACCCTGGATTTACGTCGGAAGCTTTTAATGTTCTTAAGGTCAAAAGTGATAATTTTGAGTCCAAAATCATTTGTAATTTAGTTACCGATGAGATGGCCATCCGGCAACAAAAAATTTTCGATGGGAAGAAGCACCATGGGTATGTTGATTATGGATTACATGACACAAATGATACACAAAATCTAGCGTCCTCCGCATTGGTTCTACTTCTTGTATGTTTGAATCAAACATGGAAGGTACCTATTGGATATTTTTTAACACATGGGTTATCTTCAGTGAAACTTGCCAACATAATAAATTTGGCGCTGACAAAATGCGAAGAAATTAACGTAGAAGTAGCGTCAGTAACATGTGACGGCAGCCAGACTAATATTGCTGCATTGAGAGTTTTAGGATGTAACCTAAACGACCCAAATAATTTAAAAACCACTTTTAAACATCCTACAACAGGACACGATGTGGTGCTATTTTTAGACGCTTGTCACATGCTCAAGTTAGTGAGAAACAGTTTTGAATCGAAGAAAATATTTTTAAACAAGAATAATGACAAAATAAAATGGAAGTATGTAAACCGTTTACAGGAAATTCAAGAAATTGAAGGGCTTAGAACAGGGAACAAATTAACCAATCGCCATATTCATTTTAGAAATCAGATCATGAAGGTGAAGCTGGCATCACAGCTGCTAAGTAATAGTGTAGCTCAGTCACTTTATTTGGTAAAGGACATGTCTTCTGAATTTTCAGAAAGTGAACCCACTGCGGAATTTATTAAAATACACAATGATGTTTTTGATGTCTTAAATTTCAAGGGGGACCCCCAAGCTTATGGCTTTAAGAAAAGTCTAAAACCAGAAACGCAAAATGATATCTATAAATTAATTGAAAAATATAAAGAGTATGTTACAAACCTAAGTGTAGAAGTGACAACAAAAAAAAACAATTAAACAAAGGGGTCCGATACACAAGATAATAATAAAAAAAAACATTAGGAAAGTTTTAGATTGCAAATTTAAAACGGGTTTTTTAGGTTTTCTTATTTGTCTGGAAAGTTTAAAAGTCTTGTATACAAGGTTGGTTGAGACTAACATAATGAAATACATTGCAACATATAGACTTTCAAAAAATCATCTGGAATTATTTTTTGGTGGTATCCGGCAAAAAGGTGGGTACAATAACAATCCTAATGTTGTGCAGTTTAAATCAGCCTACAAAAAATTATTAAACCACCTTGAATTAAAAAACAGTTTTAGAGGCAACTGTGTGCCCCTTGATAAAATTAATGTCTTGTGCACTACAACTTCTACTAGTGATAAGGACCATATCGAAGAAATCAACAAGTCTTCCTTTGATCGTCGTAATGACACTGACTCAAAAACTTTAAAGAACAATCAAAATGAAACAGATTTAGATAAAGAATGGGTCATGCAACAAACGAATGATAACTATTTTACGAACGTAACAAAACAAGTCGTTGGATATATTTCCGGCTATGTTGTTACTAAAGTTGGTCAAGACCTTAGATGTGAAACATGCATCAAAGCTTTATTATCTAGCGAACTGGAGTGGTTTCATAAGCTAATTAATATAAAAGACAAAGGAGGATTATGTTACCCCTCGAAACATGTGTTTGAAATATGTATGAGTTGTGAAAGCATTATAAGACATGCCATAACACTTTCCGATACTCAGTCTTTGTCTCCTAAATTTGGTCTTATGATATTAGCAACAAAAACTTTAAAAAAGCTTGAAGGAAACAAGCTTTTAAACGAATTTGCAATACACCAGGGGGATCATTTATCATCAACACAAGTTGATCATTCTCTTTTATTAATTAATGCCATTATTTATAAATACTTAAAAATAAGATTGTATCACGAAAGCAAATTATTTACTCAAATTTACAAAAAAGAGTCTAAAAGGCAATTGTATACAAAATTGATGCTTCATAGCGGAGTTTGATTTGATGGAATAATAAAAAATATTGAAACAAAAAATGTCTATATTATTTCATTAGTGTGTGGTCACTACTCACACTTGGCCATTTTTATTCAGAAACCGTCCTTGGCCCGTTATCAACTTCCCCAATTTTCATCTCAATCGGTCAAGTTTCGGAAAGCATAAAGAACAAAAATATATACATACTTACAAACATTATATTTTATATAATAGATAAAATAATACATATTTAAAATAATTTCAACCAATTTATTTTATTACAAATCAGCTTTATTAAAAACCTACTTTTTATTGCTTATTATGGGAAAAATTTCGTTTGGTAAGCAACCCGCCATCGCATGTTTGTGTGTCTGTCTTTGTCTAATCTTAGCGGCTGTTTTTCTTATTGCGACTTGTGTAAGTGAGACAGATATATGTTTACTTAAAAATGTGTAGTGGTTTCAAATAGTCCAGGAGCCAGGTACATTTTCGGTCAATTATTTCTTCTCGAGCGAAACTTCGTAAAATGCATAAGGGACTTATACTATGAATACTCGCGACCGTCAGCTGCGACTCCGTGGGTGGGGTGGGCAGTGGCAGCCTCCCACGCATGGAGAAAAAAAAAGTATTTTCAGTCATTTCCTCTCATTTGAAAATTTATCAGAGTATAGTTTATGTAGTATTTTGAAAGAAAAACATAGTCAGCTGACCATAACACGGTGGATTATACGTCAGCTGGCTCCTTGAACATGAGAAAAAAAATTATATTTTCAATGATTTCCTCTCAACTAAAAATTTACCTGGTGATCGTTTATATGCTACTATGAATGAAAATTAATGTCAGCTTGCTGTATCTCAGTGGAAAGTTTGTCAGCTGGTACCTTGAAAGGTGTAACGCAACAGCGTCTATGACCTACTGAAACTTATCAGCGGAGGGCTTTTCCCTTGGCTTACAGCTAGCTGATTATTTTTATTATTTACTAGAGTATTTTAACAATTCTCTGATAAATTTTCATCCGGGAGGAAATAATGTCGATGAGTTCTGTTCGTGGACAAATGGACTGAGGACGAAGCCCAGTAAGTGTCACTGTCTGTGTCTGGGTAGACGGGACACCAAATTTACCTCCTACGACCCGGGACTCTTCATTGGGGGTAAACCAGTTTCCATAGTCGCTGAATCGGTGCCATTTAAATTTTTTGGGAGAAATATAGACTATAAAGGACGCACACCATCCTTAGATGAAGTTGTCGATACGTTTATAAATGACCTAAATAAGATAGATCAGCTACCACTAAACAATATCAAAAAAGCTTGGATATATGACAACTACTTAACATCACGTCTGACTTGGCCTTTTCTGGTGTATGAATTCGGTAAAACCTTACTGGCGAAAATAGATGCAACTGTCATAAAATCGCTAAAATCGTGGCTTGGACTAGCGCACTCGGCTGATTCCTCTGCTCTATTTAGGGATCAAAATAATTTTGGGATGAAACTTAAGAAACCATCGGAGCTCTATAAACACCTTAGAGTTACCAAAGCCCACATCTTAGGTAAATCCCAAGATGTCACAGTCAGGGTACTCCCGAAAGATAATAACGCGTCCGAGCTTGAATCTAGACTCCTATTCCATAAACGATTTATGATAGGGGCCCAGTCGATGAATTTGGAAATCCAAAATGAATGGTTGACAATGGGAGAGTTCTGCATACCGATGGCCTTAAAGTGGCGCACCTTGATCTATGACTGGTCGCCGGCCCTGTTAAAATTCTACCTTAACGCCTTTCAGATGACCCTCCCAGACCAGAGTAATTTGGTAAGGTGGAGGAAGGCCACAGAAAAACAATGTTATACTTGTGGTGAGGCAATAGGGACGGCTAGACACATATTAGTAGGATGTAGGGTGCTTCTCGATAGAGGCCATTACTCACGCCGCACGATAAAGTGCTTATCATCATACGTGAAGCAATGAGTCTGGCAGTAGCAAGAGCCCAAAAAGGATTGACTACTAACAGACGTCATATCAACTTTGTGTCTAAAGGTTCATCCATAACATCCAGGAACAAACCTTATTCAATCTTAGATACTGCCCCCGATTGGACTCTCCTAATCGACATGTATGAAAAGCACTATAAAATTCCGGAGGATGTTGGGGTTTCGTCATATAGACCTGACATATTCCTTTATTCTAAGAGGTTAAAACATGTGGTTCTTGTGGAACTTACTGTACCGTGGGAAACAAATATACCGAAGGACCACACAATAAAGAAAAATAAATACTATGATCTCACAAACGAATTAATCAAAAACGGTTACGTGGTTAATTTGTATGCAGTGGAAGTGGGAGCGAGAGGTATACCAGCAAAATCTCTCTATAACCTACTTAAAGATCTAGGCCTATCGAGAGTTACAATAAGCTCATTACTAGGACGAATGTCTAAAGCGGCACTAGTAGGTTCGTATCAAATTTGGTTAGGCAGGGAGGGGTGTAATTATAATGAAACATATGGGTATTCTCTATAAGAATATTTATTAGTTTAGCACTAAGCAACTTAAATTAATTATTGATACAAGGTTTCAGTGTGGCATGTTTTTTACCTCGAGCCAAAGAGCACGAGCCATAGATAAAACAACAGCTACTGAACTCGGACCACAGATAAAACTAATCTATTACATCTCCCTTCTTTACCTCACACAAAAATATAAAGAAACTTATACATTACAAGTTACATGCTTTCAATGAGACGGTCAGGCTTTCTAACCACTCGACCACTTTTAGACCTTATTACAATTTGGTTTGCAAAACTAGCATCTGCCGGCCTAATATCAACAATTGGGTCTGCAAAGCTGACTTTCTTACTTTTGACAAAATTATAATCATCACTATCTATATTAGAATAGTTGTTTGATTCATTAATACTACCTTTATAAACATTAAATCTATTTCTAGTTACTGTTTGACCATTACTTAGTTTAATTCTATAACATCTGGGTTTCTCACTTAAGCTAATTATTACACCCGGAATCAACTTATTATTTTTATCCCTAATATACACATTTTGGTTAACACTGAATTTTAATATTTTGCCAGCAATCTTATTGTCATGATGATACTTATATTTTAACCTATTATTATTATTCCAATCACATATAGCCTTATCTATTTTATCTTTTCTCCCTTCTTTAATTGGTAACTTAGAACAAACTTGTCTTCCAATTAACATCTCATTGCTAGAAAGATTAATATTAGAATCTATTGGAGTATTTCTATACTTTAGTAAAGCTAAGTAAATATCATTATTAGACTCTAAACATTTTTTAAACATTTTTTTAATCGTTTGGATATGTCTTTCAGCCATACCATTAGATCTTTGATAATAAGGTGAACAAGAAACATGTTTGAAATCCCATAATCTACAAAATTCTTTGAACTTATAGCTACTATATTGTGAACCATCATCAGTATACAACATTTCAGGAATTCCCCACCTAGAAAATACAATTTTAAAAGCTTTTATATGCTCATCAGCTGTTTGATTAGCAAGTTCAATAACCTCAACATATTTACTAAAATAGTCTACAATCAATAAGTAAATTTTATTGTTAAAGAAAAACATATCAGCACCTATAATCTGCCAAGGTTTAGATGGTGATTCTCTCAATAACAATGGTTCATAAGAATGTTTGTTTTGATACTTCAAACAAATACTACAATTTGTTATAAAATCTTCAATTTCTTTATTCATAAAAGGCCAAAACACTAAACCTCTGAGTCTATTCTTACATTTAACTACACCACAATGATTATAGTGTGCACAGTTTAGAATGTATTTTTGTAATGATTTTGGAACTACAACAGCTGTATTCTTGAAAATTAAATTGTCAATAACAAACAATTCACTTTTAATTGAAAAGAAATACCTTAAACTAAATGGAATGTTTTTTAAATCAGGCCATGACTTTTGTAAGTAACCTAACAACAATGATAAATCAGGATCTTTACTAGTCTCTTATTGAAGCTGTTTAAACATATTTTCACTTATATTCAAACTATTCTTAATCATACAAACATGCATTTCAACTTTCTCATCAATTTCATTATTACAAATTGAGTCAGAGACACAAGATCTCGACAATGCATCTGCAACAAGAAGTTCTTTTCCAGGTTTGTATTTTATTTCTAAATCATATCCTTGTATTTTAAGTCTTAATCTTTGCAATCTTAAGGGTGTCTCATTCATGGATTTCTTAAGAATAAATTCAAGCGGTTTGTGGTCACTTTCTACCACTACATGTTTACCAAAAATAAATTGATGAAATTTCTCACAAGCGTACACTATCGCAAGCATCTCTTTCTCAATCTGAGCCCAAGTCTTCTGACACTCGGTTAAAGTTTTAGATGCATAAGCAACAGGACCATTATTTTGTAAAAGAACAGCTCCTAACCCAGTACTACTGCTATCCACGGATAAGGTTATAGGAGAATTCATATCATAAAATCTTAACACAGGTTGTGATGTAAGTATTTGCTTTGATTTTAAAAAATCTGATTTTTGACGATCACCCCACATAAAAATAGAATCTTTCTTTAAAATTTCCCTCAAAGAATTAGTAATTTCTGACAAGTTTGGAATAAATTTAGAAACATAAGTAATTATTCCTAAAAAAGTTTGCAATTCTTTTCTATTAGTTGGTGCCTTCATGTCTAAAATTGCCCTTACCTTTTCAGGATCAGGTTTAATACCCTCTGCACTTAATATGTGACCCACATACTTAACCTCTTTGACTCCAAACTTACATTTGTTTCTATTAAATTTAACATTAGCTAGTTTTGCTCTTTTTAAAACTTCTTTTAACCGTGAGTCATGTTCCTCACTTGATTGTCCCCAAACAATAATTTCATCGATATACAATTCAACACCCTTAATATCTTTAAATATACTTGAAAAACAATTACTAATTACTTCCGGAGCAAAATTAAGACCAAAGGGTAACCTTTTATAACAGTAACGACCAAACCGTCCAGTATTGAATGTTGTTAATAATTGTGAACTCTTAGATAATTTAATCATGTAAAAACCTTTAGAAGCATCAATTACAGAAAAATATTTAGCGTTAGGCATACGGGCTACAAGTTCATTGAAAGTAGGAATAACACATCTTTCTCTAATTATGTATTTGTTAAGATTTTGTGGATCTAAGCATAATCTAATAGAATTATCTGGTTTTTTAACTATTACCATGGAACTAACCCATTCTGTTGGTCCACTAACCTTTTCTATAACATCAGCTTCTACCAATTTGTCTAATTCTTCTTTAAGTTTACTCTCTAAATTAAATGCTATTCTTCTTGGTCTTTCTGCAACTGGAACATAATTATCACAAAGTTTAATATTATATTCATAATCTAACAAGCCTAAACCTTTGAATAAGCTATCATATTGTTGTACTAAACTTTCAGTTGATGATTTTTTCACTGTATTAACATGTTTAATCAAGCCTAACCTCACAATAGTATTATAACCTAGAATGCAACATGAGTTACAATCTACTACATAAAAATCTTCTTCATAGTCAATATTATTATAATATAGCTTACAAATGGCTTTGCCTATGACTTTAATAAAAGAGCCATCAAAATTTTTAAGTTTCACTTTAGTTTTAATTAAATTACAGTTCAATTTCATAAAAATTGTCTTGTTAATCAAATTGCACTGAGCACCAGTGTCAATTTTAAATAATGTGCTTATATTATTCAATTTAAAATTCATTAACCACTCATTTGCAGTACCAACCACAGAGTCAATGTATAATATTTCTTCACTTTAGTCATCGTCTTCGGTGATAACTGAAACTTTCTTTCCTGCGGTTTTGCATTGACTAGCGTAGTGGCCAAATTTGGAACATATCATGCATTTCCTATTGAAAGCTGGGCATTTTCCAAAACTATGCAGGGATCCACATCTGCCACATTTATTCTTGAAGCCTTTTTTAGCAGTAGAACTCTCTTCTCTTTCCGGGTAAGCTTTTTTGCTGTAATTTTGTCTTCTGATAGCCAAAACTTGTTGTTCTTGATGTTGTAGTGTTTTCAACTGATGTTGAGCAATTTCTGTGGTTTTACACATGTTTAGACCTTGTTCTAATGTCAAATCTGATATCCTTAGTAGTCTTTCCTTCAAATTGAGGTCGCTCATACCTATAATGAGTTGGTCTCTGATAAGACTCTCTGTGAGTTTATCAAATTCACAATCAGAGCTTAATTTTTTCAGGTCAGTCACATACTCTTCATAAGACTCACCCTGTTTCATTTTTCTGGAGAAAAATATGTATCTATTGTAGGTTATATTCGAAGGGGGACAGCAATGTTCTTCTATTTTAATTAGAATTTTGTCGAAAGTAAGTTTTTCTTTGTCAGGAAATGTGTTGTAGACCTTTAGCGCGTCGTCACCAATACAATGAAGGAGGAGGGCCTTTTTTTGTTGCTCTGTAAGTCTCGAATCAGCCCCACTTGCAATGTAATAAAAGTGGAATTTTTGTTTCCATTCTTCTAAACTCTTCTTAAGATTATTTCCACTCAATACCAATGGGTTAGGTGGCCTAAGCAATTCCATTTTGCAGATTTAATTTCAAATGTATGAAGTTAGTTAACACGTGCTCCGTACATGGAAAAAATTCTCACTTGTTTGAAACGTTGTTGATATGTTGTTGTGATCCTGTCCTCAGCGCCATGTAATTATAATGAAACATATGGGTATTTTCTATAAGAATATTTATTAGTTTAGCACTAAGCAACTTAAATTAATTATTGATACAAGGTTTCAGTGTGGCATGTTTTTTACCTCGAGCCAAAGAGCACGAGCCATAGATAAAACAACAGCTACTGAACTCGGACCACAGATAAAACTAATCTATTACAAGGGGAACTTGGGAAGTGAAGGTGAGTGTTGATGTACATCAACAAAAGGGGCCCCTTCTAAACCTACACTTGGGTCGCAAGTCCCAGGCACTGTCCCGAGTTCCCAACTCAGCAACGCGATGGACCCGGCACCCGCACGGAGAATCCATGGATTGCTAAGAATATCGGTCTCATATATTTGGCAGTATGTTTGATTTGAGAGTTGTAATAACAAATATGAAGTTTAATATTGGAGGAAATTGGTTTAATATTGGTCCACACCTTTTTTTTTTCTACCGAAAATCTTCTGCATGCGCTATACACAACAAAGGGCCTTTGTACGCAGTCATGGGTAAAACTTAAGCTCCGTACTCACATTCGGTATTACTCGATAGTTTTACTCCAAAACGAGTAAATATGAACGTGTGGACCGCAAAACTCACAGTTCGAAGGCTCGCATCGAGCCGGCTCGATGGAATTAAATAAAAGTAATTTCCTTCGCTCCTACTCGAAGCGAGCCGTCGAGCTTGACTCAAGCGTGTGTACGTCGCGTCGCTGCGAGTGACGCGAATCGAGCGTTAGTCCGCCGTTGTTGATCGTCGTGAAAACAGGTGTAGAATAAAAAAAATGGATTTACGAGTTTATTCCAAAGGATTTACGAGCTTTTTCATTTTCTTTAATTCTTTTATAATTAATAACTGCGAGACTTGCTAAATGTAGCAGCCACCGTCTCCTTTGTTGAACAGACATATTCTTTTATAATTAATAACTGCGAGACTTGCTAAATGTAGCAGCCACCGTCTCCTTTGTTGAACAGACATGTTTTGGCTCGAACGGTTCGGTGAATACTGAACGGTGCGCGTTACTCGATAGATTAATGCTGAATGTGTGGACGAAAGCCCATGCCATGGATTTTACTCGACATGATAGCTCGATCGAGTAAAACCGTATGTGAGTACGGAGCTTTACCCTCTCCAAGTGCACCTTTTGCTATAGTATAGCATCTGGAGAAGGTAATTTTAATTTACAATCTAGCTGCAATATAGAAGTAAAGAATAACTTAAGAAACGTTATTTCCTCCCGGATGAAAATTTATCAGAGAATTGTTAAAATACTCTAGAAAAAAAATAAAAAAAATCAGCTAGCTGTAAGCCAAGGGAAAAGTCGTCAGCTGATAAGTTTCAGTAGGTCATAGATGCTGTGGCGTTACACCTTTCAAGGTACCAGCTGACAAACTTTCCACTGAGATACAGCAAGCTGACATTAATTTTCGTTCATAGTAGCATATAAACGATCACCAGGTAAATTTTTAGTTGAGAGGAAATCATTGAAAATATAATTTTTTTTTTCATGTTCAAGGAGCCAGCTGACGTATAATCCACCGTGTTATGGTCAGCTGACTATGTTTTTCTTTCAAAATACTACATAGACTATACTCTGATTTTTCAAATGAGAGGAAATGACTGAAAAAACTTTTTTTTTCTCCATGCGTGGGAGGCTGCCACTGCCCACCCCACCCACGGAGTCGCAGCTGACGGTCACGAGTATTCATAGTATAAGTCCCTTATGCATTTTACGAAGTTTCGATTGGGAGGGACTTGGTCATGAAAATCTGTCACTGGCTCCTGGACCAAAAGCTACGTCGTTGCGGTTAAATAGTGGCTACACTTGTTTGACGCGCGGTAAGGAGCGTTGCTCCTCTTACAATATATATAACTCAATGGTGACAGTTATTTTTCCATCAAATTCAAGGGAAGTGCGGACATGGAGAAACACACGCAAACGGAAAAACATAAGAAAAATCTTTTAACAATTTCAAACAATGTACGAATTGATTCTCTTTTTCAGTCGCATAGTTCTGGAAATGCAGCTAAAAAGTCGGCTGCAGAGGCTACTCTCGCATTCCACACAGTGAAACATCATTGTGCACGACACAAATAGACTATAGACACATGTGCCAGTGACATGTAAATTAGTAAGCGTGAATATAACAAATGAATTGTGAAAATGTTAGGTTTACGTAAATTAAAAACGTAATTATGTAATTACTTTGATATTAAGCTAAGATAAATAGCTTACTACTGTTAGGAGTTAGTTTTCTGAGTAATTAAGTATGTTAGAGCCAAATTTAATAAAGAAGGTACATTCCCCGAAAAGCATAATTGCAAATATAATTACGAAAATGCATTACTCAGAATCTAACATAACTTCGTATAAATAGGAAATACGACTTTGTATACTAGTATGTAAGTTTAATTACACCCCGCGACTGCCTCCCACGCCGTAAGAAGCGAATATGCGCTCCCCCGACTGGTGCCATTTTATTATATAGTAGCTCGCGGGAGGCAGGGCCCATATATAAGTCTGAGGGGTCAATCCGCCCGTCATTCAGTAGCCCGACGTCGCACGGTACAGATGTAAGTACCTATCGTCGTGCAACTCTTATTGCTACCTGTATACATATATGCTATGTGATTAATATGTATAACATGATATTTATAAATAAATGGAAATGCGGAGGTGAGGTAGTTTGGATCGCGGGCCAGCACTACAAAAGACTATAAAAGCAGGGACCATTTGGTAGGAAATATTGGGCAATTGAGCAATGGAATTGGACATTGGGCAACAAGTAGACAACAAGAGTCTCTCAAGGAACTAGGAAGCTCAACAGGAAGTAGTAAATCAAGAGTAGTGCTGGGCCAAGTACATCCGATGCCTCACTGACGTCAATGAAGTCCACCCATCCAAGTGTTTCATTCTTCGACTCAACATCCGTCAAATACAGTCCACTGAAGGCGACCGCGAAGTAGTGGCAGTCTATTTGGAACCTTATCAGGTCATAGTCTGTTACGAACCACGGTCCTTAACAATCATCATTCATATAATTCCATGAACTGCACCAGTACCTTGATGAAGACAGTATTTCCCGATTCCAATACTGCAAACAGTATTTCCTGAGCAAGGACGAAAACCGAAGCAATTGTTAATGGCGTGATTACTCCTTGGGTCATTCAACAGATAAAAACTTCTCTGGATAATGTTCAGAACGTGGGTGTTTCTACTGATGCGGAGGAGATAAAATACTTCCAATTTTGATACAATTTTTGATTGGCGAGAAGGGATTACTAAGAAACTTTTAGATTTAACACACAATGAAACTGCTGAAACGATTCGAAACGACACAACTCTAAAACAGTACGATTTATTGGGTAAATGTATTTCATTTACAGCGGATAACGCTAACGTCAATTTTGGTGGTAAAAACCGGCAACCAGGGTAAAACGTTCTGACAAATTTAAAAAGGTTACTGGAAAAGGATATTGTTGGAGTCGGCTGTCCGGCACATATCTGACATAACTGCATTCAACATGGCACTGACATCTTGAAAATTGACATAGAATCTTTAGCACTGAAGCTTTTTAATTATTTTTCCGTCTATACGGTACGCATAGAAGCACTAAAAGAAATGTGTAATTATGTAGATACAAATTATCAAAAGCTATTGTATCACACTAAGACAAGATGGTTAAGCCTGTTCCCAGCCATTGAGAGAATATTAAAGATATATGAGCCGCTTAAACAGTACTTCTTGTCTGCACCTGGGGTACCAGTCACTCACTATAAAGAACTTTTTTGAGAATGAACTCGTGCACTTCGGAGAATCAAAATATGTTCAAGCAAGACGTGCAAAATATGTACCAAACTTGCAAACAATACTTGGCCAGGTGGGCACTTGGCACGGGGAGAATAATTGTTTACCAAATGCAATAACTATGCTAAGTTCAGTTATTTTCTTTCGCAGCAGCTGTGTGGCGGTATTTCCAGGCAAGAAGACTCCATGGCTAACATTTTGAAATGAATGGGAGAAGATGGCCGGGAACAGCCCGTATGTTTCATCTTAACATACGGGCGACACTAGGATATCACACTTTATTGAACTTAATCGAATTATTGCCTTAAAATCCAACCAATTTTAGAAATTGTATTTTTTGTTATTTTTTTTATTACAGGGTCGTTTACACACACATAGACGTGAACGTTTACTTTCTATAGCCCAAATACAGCTCAATAATGACCAATAGATGGCGTGAATTTAAAACCAAACGATCTGCTTATTTATTATGTATTCATTAAAATTGTGTCTGTGGGGATAGGCAGAACTAAAGAAATATCAAGAATATTAAAATAATAAAAGTTCTTTCGGGTGTAAACTATTAAATTTTGTAAAAAAAATGATGTAAGGTACTTGCGGCAAGCCCGGGAGAGGTTCAGAACTCTCCCGGCCCACCGAGCCCGCAACATGCTCGCCGCGCGTCGCAGGCGACTCAGGCGCCGGAGGTCGCTTAACGACCTCCGTCCTCCATGAGCGCAGGCCTGGGGGTCGCAGGTGAGGCCGCCTGTCACCCCAGCAGAAGCAGGCCGGGACGGTGGGGCGACTAGCGCCCCTCCCCCAAACCGGGGCAGGACGGGGACACCGTGGTTCCCAAACCCGAGGGGGCCATCTCGAAACCGGAGATGGCCCAGGGTCAGTCGGGGTGCGAGGGATATGCTCTATGGGCAACCTTACACCCCGGCGTCTGCAGACCCGAGACGGCGTGCGGTTTTAGTCGGTTCAAGCCCGACATAACCACCCCCGCTGGCCGGCGGGGGGGTATCCGAGGGGATTTCCGCACGAAAAAAAAGAAAAAAAAAGGTACTTTCGGCAAATAAGAGTCGGCGGCTAATAAAGGCCACTACTACTAAAATGCACTTCCAACATTTTTATTCGCCTCTGTTCACGCACACCATGTAAAGGACCAATAGCAAGGCTAGTATCCGCAATCGCGTCGCGCTCCGAACCACCATCTTGCCAGTAGCCACGAACCCTCCACGAAGTTGGTATGCGTCGCTCCATACTAAAAATTTCTTCACCAAAACAATTGAATTGTACGTAAAATAGATTGTTCCTTACAAAATCTGCTGTGTAAAAATTTTATGTGTTAATCGTCTTGTCATCCAAAGGTAAGTTCAAATCTTTTTATCAATATTTATTAATTTCACATAGAAACTTGTGGAACTTGCCTCATGGTGGAATAAGAGCCACACACAAGGTGTGTAAATAGAGCCGGCCTTATAAAACTCTCAGAGCGTCTAGTAATAGTTACAAATTACAATATTTTTATAATTTTTCAGCTTAATTTTTTGTATGTTGTTGGCTTGATTTGTATGCTGTTGTATTTAGCTATATTTTTTTTTTATAATTTGTTTTATTTTCTTCTTTTGCTCACTTTTACTCATTATTTTTAGAACACATTATGGAACCTCCTGAAAAAAAACGTCGTGGACTTTGGACACTGCAACAGTTAAAATCTGCAATGGCTGCTGTACGAGGAAAGCTAATGTCACAACGCGCGGCAGCCGCGCTGTATTCTATTCCTCGAAGAACTTTAGTAAATCATTTGAAACCAGGAAAAGTCGAAAAACGAATAGGGCGCCGCACAATTTTAAGCGCGGAGCAAGAAAATGATTTGGTATCAAGAATTAAAAGACTTGCTGACATAGGATTTCCTTTGACCCCTAGAGTTATACGCCGGCAAGTCTATGTGTTTTGCAAACGAAACCAAATTTCAAACAATTTTAACCAAAACACAAAGCGGGCTGGAAAAGATTGGTTACAATTGTTTTTAAAGAGACACCCTGACATATCGCAGCGAAAGGTTCAGATTTTGAATCCAGGAAGAGCCCAAAAGCTAAATAAGGCTATTGTGATGCAACACTTAGAAGAATATAAAAAAAATATACGAAGAACTGGAGATCGGAAATCATCCGGAGCGCTTATACAATATGGACGAGAAAGGCTGCAGACTTACCATTCACAACCAACCAATGGTATTAGCACAAAAAGGTGCTAAAAGAGTGCATATGGTCGCACCAGAGCATGCCGAAAATGTGAAAGTGGCTGCTTGTGTAAACGCATTAGGTACTCCGATACCTGGCGGAGCGCGCCCGGGAGAGACTTAGAACTCTCCCGGTCCGCCGAGCCCGCAACTTGCTCGCCGCGCGTCGCAGGCAACTCAGGCGCCGGAGGTCGCTTAACGACCTCCGTCCTCCATGAGCGCAGGCCTGGGGGTGGCGGGTGAGGCCACCTGTCACCCCAGCAGAAGCAGGCCGGGACGGTGGGGCGACTAGCGCCCCTCCCCCAAACCGGGGCAAGACGGGGACACCGTGGTTCCCAAACCCGAGGGGGCCATCTCGAAACCGGAGATGGCCCAGGGTCAGTCGGGGTGCGAGGGATATGCTCTATGGGCAACCTTACACCCCGGCGTCTGTAGACCCGAGACGGCGTGCGGTTTTAGTCGGTTCAAGCCCGACATAACCGCCCCCGCTGGCACGCGGGGGGGTATCCGAAGGGATTTCCGCACGATAAAAAAAAAAAAAAAAAAAGGTACTCCGATACCGGGGTGCTTGGTTGGGGACCTCCACGCGGTGCACCCTGGGCAACGGAGACGGCAGCGCCTCTCTCCTAGGGTGGGAGAGACGCTGCCGCCTACGGCCAACTCCGACCGAGGCGAGGACGGCCCTGTTGGGGGCTGTTCGGAAGCTTTCCACGTGTCCCTCTGATTAGCAGAGGGCACAGTGGAGAGCAAGTAAGGGGGCCATCTCGAAACCGGAGATGGCCCAGGGTCAGTCGGGGTGCGAGGGATATGCTCTATGGGTAACCTTACACCCCGGCGTCTTAAGACCCGAGACGGCGTGCGGTTTTAGTCGGTGCAAGCCCGACATAACCGCCCCCGCTGGAGACCCCCTGCTCTCCAGCGGGGGCGGTATCCGAAGGGATTTCCGCACGAAAAAAAAAAAAAAAAAAAAAAAAAGGTACTCCGATACCTGGGGTGTATGTTGGGTAAGGGGTGTGTGTTGGGTAACCTCCTCGAGTGTCGCTCCGATTCCGATCCCGCTGCAGTCCGGGGGGAACGGAATCGGAGCGGCCGGTACACCCTGGGTGGCGGTCAATGGCTTCCCCTTCACCCCTTCATAGGGTTGGCATTGATCGTCGGCCAATACCCAACGTGGCGGGAACACATCGCTCTCCGTACTCCTCTGCTTTCAGAGGAGACAGGATGAGCGATGCTGTTAGTGGTGAGATGGCCCAGGGTCAGCCGGGGTGCGAGGGATATGCTCTATGGGTAACCTTACACCCCGGCGTCTGAAGACCCGAGACGGCGTGCGGTTTTAGTCGGTGCAAGCCCGACATAACCGCCCCCGCTAGCCGGCGGGGGGTATCCGAAGGGATTTCCGCACGATAAAAAAAAAAAAAAAAAAAAAAAAAAAAAAAAAAAAGGTACTCCGATACCTGGGGTGAGCGTTGGGTAACCTCCTCGAGTGTTTCTCCGATTCCGATCCCGCTGCAGTCCGGGGGGAACGGAATCGGAGCGGCCGGTACACCCTGGGCGGCGGTCAATGGCTTCCCCTTCACCCCTTCATAGAGTTGGCATTGATCGTCGGCCAATACCCAACGTGGCGGGAACACATCGCTCTCCGTACTCCTCTGCTTTCAGAGGAGACAGGATGAGCGATGCTGTTAGTGGTGAGATGGCCCAGGGTCAGCCGGGGTGCGGGGTATGCTCTATGGGTAACCTTACACCCCGGCGTCTGAAGACCCGAGACGGCGTGCGGTTTTAGTCGGTGCAAGCCCGACATAACCGCCCCCGCTGGCGGGCGGGGGGGTATCCGAAGGGATTTCCGCACGATAAAAAAAAAAAAAAAGGTACTCCGATACCGGGGTGCTTGGTTGGGGACCTCCACGCGGTGCACCCTGGGCAACGGAGACGGCAGCGCCTCTCTCCTAGGGTGGGAGAGACGCTGCCGCCTACGGCCAACTCCGACCGAGGCGAGGACGGCCCCGTTGAGGGCTGTTCGGAAGCTTTCCACGTGTCCCTCTGATTAGCAGATGGCACAGTGGAGAGCAAGTAAGGGGGCCATCTCGAAACCGAAGATGGCCCAGGGTCAGTCGGGGTGCGAGGGATATGCTCTATGGGTAACCTTACACCCCGGCGTTTTAAGACCCGAGACGGCGTGCGGTTTTAGTCGGTTCAAGCCCGACATAACCGCCCCCGCTGGAGACCCCCCGCTCTCCAGCGGGGGCGGTATCCGAAGGGATTTCCGCACGAAAAAAAAAAAAAAAAAGGATCACTCGTTAAAATGGCACCAAAGGGTAGTATGACTTCGTCATTGTTCGTAGATTTCATCTCGCACTTAGGAAAATACAAAGCGGTTGGCAAGTGTCTACTAGTTTTTGATAGTGCTTCATGCTACCTAGATTTTCATATTGCAGAGGCAGCAGACAAAGTGGATATTGTGTTGTACTGTTTACCATCAAACACTACACACGAGCTCCAGCCACTGGACAAGTGTTAACAAATCATTTGAACACCACTGGAACGAAGAAACATTATTGTTTTTATACCAAAACCCAGTTTTTTTTTTACCAAAACGCGATTTAACTCCATTTTCAGCAGAGTTTGGTCAAAATGTATGACCCACCAAAATATAATAAGCGGATTGAGAGCTACAGGGCTTTATCCTTATAATCCGGATGCAATACCAGTTGAAGCCTTTGCACCGTCTGCACTGACTGAAAGACTGCGGTTTTAGTCGTGTATCGACTAAAACCGCACGGTGTCCTCCCCAAGTGTCCGTTGCCGGGCACCCCGGGTAAGCCCTCGAAAGGATAACCCCAGGGTTGCCGGCGGCCTTTGGCCGCCACCGCGGCCTCGCCTGGTGGGGTCGTGTTCTATCCCGCTTCGGTGAGTTGGCAGACGTGTGTACACGCCTCCGCCACGGCCTGCTTCTGTAAGGACGGCGAGTCGGCCAACTGCCGTCCTCAGGCCCCGATCATGGAGATCGGTAGTCCCAGGCGTAGATGAGTCTGCGGCGTCCTCGCCGCAGACTACGAAACTCGAGGGGCAGGGTTCTCTCCCGCTCCCTCTTTCGCGAGCATTACCTGCTCACAGAAAGAGGCGGCGGCGTGCCACTTGCTCCCGTCGGAGACCACGGCGCTCACCATGGTCTCCAACGAGAGAACGTCCACGACCAGGACCTCAACGAGATCCCGGCGTTGACTCGCCCACGCAGGGCTCTCCACCAACATGTGAAGCGCCGTAACCACGGGCACCTTGCGTAAGTTCGGATTTACAAATAAAAATTAGCCAAATAAGTGAAAATCAGGGGAAGTACCCCGAAAACTGCCGAAAACCCGGTTCTATATACGCGTGTGTTGTGTCAAACGACGCGGGGCTATCTTGTGAACACTGCTGTGATGTTACACTCCGGTGCCTTTTGATTTTTTTTTCGTGCGGAGATCCCTTCGGATACCCCCCGCCGGCCAGCAGGGGCGGTTATGTCGGGCTTGAACCGACTAAAACCGCACGCCGTCTCGGGTCTTCAGACGCCGGGATGTAAGGTTGCCCATAGAGCATATCCCTCGCACCCTGACTGACCCTGGGCCATCTCCGGTTTCGAGATGGCCCCCTCGGGTTTGGGAACCACGGTGTCCCCGTCTTGCCCCGGTTTGGGGGAGGGGCGCTAGTCGCCCCACCGTCCCGGCCTGTTTCTGCTGGGGTGACAGGCGGCCTCACCTGCCACCCCCACACTCCGGTACATAAATAAAAACACACAAAATGCAGATACTTGCTAGATGTCAAAACAAAAAAATGAAAAACGATGAAAATTTAGGATTTTCTAAAGAAAATCGTCACGAAAATATGTGCTTCACGTAAGGCTCGGCCGTACAAATAAAATGATGTCTGCAACTGATTTCAGATTTTTATTACTTTTATTAGATTTTACGTGCGGAAATCCCTTCGGATACCCTGCCGGCCAGCGAGGATGGTTAAGTCGGGCATGAACCGACTAAAACCGCACGGTGTCCTCCTCAAGTGTCCATTGCCTTTGTGTCACGGTGGTTTTAGAATGCGCAGAAACACGAATTTCGCGAATTCCTCAGAAAGTACAAGTAAGAAGTTCCAAGTCACATTTCATTGCACTGATGTTGTTGTTTATAGTAGCCAAACTCGAGTCGACATCACTTCGAAATGATTTCAAGGTTTCAAGGATTTCAAGTGTAATTACATTGCAGTGTTTCCAACAGGAAACACTGCAATGTAATTACACTGTTACATTTAATTTTAAGTTGGCAACAATGCTAGATTTTTTTTACTACTCCATGTGTCATGGCGGATACGCTACTACTGTCTTGTACGTGTCTAAAATTACAGTTGTGAAAATAAAACAAAACATTGAACATTTGAAAACTGCATTATTTATTTAAGTATCTCTTCAAAGCTTAGAAATAAGCTCGGCAGCCATTGAGTTCAAGTCATCAGTAATTGAGCATTCGACGTGTTTACGTTTTCTACATATGATAGGGGAGAGGGGGGCATAGCGGGGTAGCGGGGCATAGCGGGGTAGCGGGACATAGCGGGGTAGCGGGGCATAGCGGGGTAGCGCTAAAACTTCGTGAAGAAACGATCGTACGCCGAATCAAATGACGCGCTGTGATTGGTGCTTAGCCATCGTATGACCAGCGCTACTGTCATTCGCAGTCGTGACGCCGGTTGCATCGCTCGGAGCGAAAGTTTTAAAACTGCATATTCCTTAAAAAATTTGTTGTTTTTCGTGTTATGTACAGTATATATTGTGTTAGTGTCAAGTTTGTGATTGAGAGCTACAGGTTAGGACAAACTAAACAAGATATAAGTTTGAAAGAAAAAAAAGCATTAAAATCAAAGGTAAGAAATCTCTCTTGTATTATAGTTAACCAAATAGGAAGGGGCAAAGTGGGGTACTGTATGGGAGGCATAGTGGGGTAGTCAATCATCAAGACGTTTCAAATCACTTTGTCTCGAATTGAATCATAATTAACGGGTATATTAATTATATAAACTATTGTTGATTTCAGCCATGGTTCGAACATACAAGAAAACTACTAAGCAGCATTCTTGGTCGATGGAAAACATGGAAAAGGCCGTTCATAATGAGATGTCTGGTGAAGTTGGATACAAAAAAGCCGCACAGGTTCACGGTGTTCCACAGACTACGCTTGAACGGTATGTGGCAAAATATAGGGCTAATCCAGATAGTACCGTGTTTATAAAGAAGTTAGGACATTAAACAACTGTTTTTACTCCTGATCAAGAAAGAGAATTGATTAGTTACATTAAGACAATGGAAGAGCGATTTTACGGCCTTACATCACATGAACTACGTAAACTTGCATTTTCGTTAGCCCAAAAAAATAGCATTGAACACAGGTTCAATACAAGTAATGGTTTGGCAGGAATAGACTGGCTTAAAGGGTTTCTTAAAAGAAATCGTGATGTTAGCTATAGAAAGCTTGAACCTACCTCTGCAGCCAGAGCCCTGGGGTTCAACCGAATTGCAATTAATATTTTTTTTGATTTACTGGAAAAAATTTACGATAATTACAAACTAAGCCCACAACGTATTTTTAATGTAGACGAAACAGGAGTTTCTACCGTGCCCAAGAGCCATTCCAAGATTTTAGCGTCGTGTGGTAAACGTCAAGTAGGGACAATGACTTCTGCAGAACGAGGCAAATTAATGACAACGATTGTTTGCTTTAGTGCTGTTGGTAATTACATGCCTCCGATGTTTATTTTCCCGAGAAAGCGGATGAAACCAGAATTGCTTGATGGGGCTCCAGCTGGATCTTGGGGGGAATGTCATCGAATCAGGATGGATACAAAGCCACCTTTTTATACTCTGGTTAAAGCGATTTATAGAATGGTCACATGCGACAAAAGACGACCCAGTACTTTTGCTCCTAGATGGTCATGCCACCCATGTGAAATCTTTGGAGGTGATCGATATAACTCGCGAAAATGGAGTAATATTGTTATGTTTTCCACCTCATTGTACGCACCGTCTCCAGCCGTTAGACGTAGGTTTCATGAAGCCACTTAGCACTTACTATAGCAATGAAGTAAAGAAATGGCTTAGAAGTCACCCAGGACGTGTAGTGACTCAATTTCAGACAGCATCACTGTTCGGACTGGCATTTATAGCTGCGGCCACGATGACGACGGCAATAAATGCATATAGATCAACAGGAATCTGGCCTATGAATCGAGAAGTTTTCACCGATGCAGATTTTGCACCAGCGGAAACTACAAATAATCCGGAAGTGAATACAAGCTCAACCAATGCCTAGAA
This sequence comes from Cybosia mesomella, assembly GCA_946251805.1. Classification (NCBI taxonomy): domain Eukaryota; kingdom Metazoa; phylum Arthropoda; class Insecta; order Lepidoptera; family Erebidae; genus Cybosia; species Cybosia mesomella. The sequence goes on from OX276411.1 coordinate 13,915,483, forward strand.
TCTAACTATTCACAAAATAACTCAGGTGAATACAAGCTCAACAGATTGCCTAGAATCTAACGACCCACAAAATGCCTTACACACAAACTCACTTAATGTTAAGAAGACACCACCACAATCACCACCACCCCCACCACCACCACCACCGCTGACAGAGTTGATTACAAATTCATCGACTCGAGAACATATTTCTCCGGGATTTAGACAAGGCTCTCCACGACCTGGATGAATCTTGGATGAATGATCAACCAAAAAGTTCTTTTGTGATGTCTCCTGAACAAATTATGCCTTTGCAAAAGGAAAACCGTACGACACAAAGGGTCGTAAGACGAAGAGGAAAAACGGCAATCCTGACAGAGTCACCATTTAAAAATGAGCTGATTGCATTGAAAACTACCAAAGAGACCAAAGAAAATATGAAAAGAAAGGTTACCAAAGTCATAGATTTAAGCGCCAGTAAGCCTAATAAGAAGAAAACCAAAACATCTAAAAAAGTGGGTAATTCAAAAGAAACCCTAGATGATGGAGATGCAGAGTGCATATATTGTGGGTATTTGTGGTCCCAGTCGACTGAAGGATGGATACGTTGCATACTATGCAATCGATGGGCACACTGCTCGTGTGCTGGAGAAGATGAAGATGATGTCGATACCACACATGTGTGTGCAATGTGTGTCACTGATTAGCCTTTGATTCTTCTGATTTTTTGTACCTGATTTTGATGTTAAATTTTATGTTCATTGGAGTAAAAATGTTTAATTTTGTTTTAAAAACGATTAAAAGTTTATATTATGATTATAAAAATGGTTGAATTCATTTCTAGAAAAATACCCCACAATGCCCCACCTGGTACCCCACTTTACCCCAATATGCGGGGCAAAGTGGGGCAAACCTCACTCTGAATGTATTTCGCTTCAGTTTTCAACCTGATACTACTACAATAGAAAATACTATACTAAATAAATATGGATACACTGTATCATGGAAAAAAGTCTCAATAATCGGCCTAACATTATTATTATTTGAGAAATCACATCAAATACCTTAGATACCCCACTATGCCCCCCTCTCCCCTACTAGGGTCAACTTCCGTAGTTAATCTTAGATCAGGACTGGAACTTGTCTTATTAGGTGATTGAAACTTTTTTTTTTCATGCGGAAATCCCTTCGTATACCCCCCGCCGGCCAGCGGGGGCGGTTATGTCGGGCTTGAACCGACTAAAACCGCACGCCGTCTCGGGTCTACAGACGCCGGGGTGTAAGGTTGCCCATAGAGCATATCCCTCGCACTCGGACTGGCCCTGGGCCATCTCCGGTTTCGAGATGGCCCCCTCGGGTTTAGGAACCACGGTGTCCCCGTCTTGCCCCGGTTTGGGGGAGGGGCGCTAGTCGCCCCGCCGTCCCGGCCTGCTTCTGCTGGGCTGACAGGCGGCCTTACCTGCCACCCCCAGGCCTGCGCTCATGGAGGACCGAGGTCGTTAAGCGACCTCCGGCGCCTTAGTCGCCTGCGACGCGCGGCGAGCAAGTTGCGGGCTCGGCGGGCCGGGAGAGTTCTGAATCTCTCCCGGGCGCGCTCCGCCATCTCCTTCGCGAGCATTACATGCTCGCAGAAAGATGACATTTTCTGTACCTTTTTTTTTTTTTTTTTTTTCGTGCGGAAATCCCTTCGGATACCCCCCCGCGTGCCAGCGGGGGCGGTTATGTCGGGCTTGAACCGACTAAAACCGCACGCCGTCTCGGGTCTACAGACGCCGGGGTGTAAGGTTGCCCATAGAGCATATCCCTCGCACCCCGACTGACCCTGGGCCATCTCCGGTTTCGAGATGGCCCCCTCGGGTTTGGGAACCACGGTGTCCCCGTCTTGCCCCGGTTTGGGGGAGGGGCGCTAGTCGCCCCACCGTCCCGGCCTGCTTCTGCTGGGGTGACAGATGGCCTCACCCGCCACCCCCAGGCCTGCGCTCATGGAGGACGGAGGTCGTTAAGCGACCTCCGGCGCCTGAGTTGCCTGCGACGCGCGGCGAGCAAGTTGCGGGCTCGGCGGACCGGGAGAGTTCTAAGTCTCTCCCGGGCGCGCTCCGCCACCTCCTTCGCGAGCATTACATGCTCGCAGAAGGAGGCGGCGGCGGCCCACGCGCTCGCGCTCCGCACCATTGCCGCAATCATGCTGCCGAGCGAGAGGACTCCCACCCCGATGGCTGCCACGAGGTCACGCCTCGGCGCCTCCCACGCCGGGCAGTCCGCCAGCGTGTGCAGCCCTGAGTCCTCGCTCGCGTCGCAGTGATGACACTCAGGCGTTGGCTCCCTCCTGATCCGATGCAGGTGGTCCCCGAAGCACCCCTTCCCTGAGATCACCTGCGTCAGTCGGTAGGAGAGGCTTCCGTGTCGCCTCTCCAGCCAATCCTCCATGATGGGCCTTACCGACATTTTCTGTACCTAATCTAAAACCCTCCAAATGGGTGAAAAATAAAAGAAAAAAAATCAGAGAGCATTAAAATTTCTTACAATGAAAATAAAACACTAGTGATTGTTGCTATTTCATGGTGCAGGTGAAAAAATGATATATGTGGAACAATGTTATAACAAGCAAACTGTCTGAATTATCGCTCCTACTCGCAGTACCGGTCGTATCTACGCTGTATCACTGTGTAGCCATCGATGCTATATTTCCACGAAGGCAGTACAAACTGGTTGTATGCCTACAACAAAGAGATAATACAAGAAGTCCAAGCTAGTGCCGCCGTCGTCGCTTACGGACTGCGGGTTGCAATAGATCAGTTTTCGGTAATAGATTTTAGGGTAGATTTATAGATGGAAGACAATGGGGTTGGATACACTGGACACAGAAGACCTGAAGGATCTGAAGGTGGACCAGATCGTAAGATTTTGCATGGATACAGGAAGGTTCGACGGAACGCCGATTTCTGGGTAACCACATCCTTCCCAAAAGAATGGATCAGGGGAAATAGGTGAAATGACCCACTAAGGGTGGGTTGATCACCCGCCAGGTCATCGGCGTCCCCGTTGGAAATTAATTTGGTGTTAAAAATTATTTTATTTACATAACTATTCCTACTCTATGTAAGATTGTGACATATATATATATATTCATTTGTGTATTCCTAATTACATTATCGAATAATTTGTAATTATTTTATTTGTTTGACAAATGATATATGAGAAATTCTTCAACGTAGTGTTTCGCTTACGCAGGCTAACACTAACGAACATAACACTGAGTCAAGAGATGTTCACGTCTGTTAACATAGTGTGTCAATTAGGCAGGCATATATGTATTTATTACGACACTACGTCGTGGACCATCCACGCCTGTAGATGTAGTGGCTTACTTATACAGGTAAAAATATGACCAACTTGACACAACGTCCAGAGACGTTCACATCTGTCAACGTAGTGTTTCAATTAGGTAGGCAAACATGTATTCAATAGGACACTACGTCGGAACCATCCACGTATAGATGTAGTCTTTGAGTTAAATTATCGAATATATAGTCATCTGTTGACGTAGTTTTTCATTTAGATATGCAATCATACATTATTTAACACGAGACTACATCGAGAGACACTCATCATTTTGTATGGAGAAAGCAATGCCTTTTTGTGAAGTCAGGGTAAATGCTTAATGTCAGCGAACGTGTAATTTGAAGGCATTTTAATGTTATTGCTTTAAATGCCAAACAATTAAAACCTATATTTATTTTATTTTTAATTTAAATTAGTTACACAGTTCTATGATATATTCATAGAACTGTGTGAATAACAAATTATGTTTTGTTTATCTGCAATATATAGAAATAAACATGTAGGATTGCTAAAAACCTTACAATTTATGGTGTTTTAAGTTTTAGTTCTGATTATAGTCTATTTTAAAAGTTGAGGACATTTTGATGTTATACTTTAAGAATTACCAAAACATTAAAAGCATTATTTGACATAAATGAATACAAATTAAAGACTGATTTAATTTATTTAAATAGTTCTCTATTTAAATAAATTAACAGACAAACATTAACAATATTAACAAATAAATAAACATGTAAGGCTGTTAAAATTATTCCTTAGTATAAGTTATTATAACTTTCTGAATTTGATTTAGGATTTAAGTCCTTTTAAAACTAAAGTAAATATTGTTAATTGTATGGAAAAATAAAATGTTAAACAAGTTTTCATTTCATTTTATTAACTGAGTAACTAATATTGGGTGTTTTTATCTTTTATTATTTTGTCTGTAATATTAGGTATTACCTAAGGTTAAAAAATAAAGCAAAATTACTCACTTGTCGTCACAAGAATGATTAAACACACTATTTCATGCAGCAAAAAGAGGCTTGAAATTAAAGTTTTCTTCTATCAAGTACGGAGTAAAATATATTTTAATCAAGATGTAAGTGAATGAAAAAAGTTTTGTAATGTCTGGTGGAAAGCTTCATAATCCGGGGAACTTACGCTTCCGGTCCTGGGGGGTAGGTTTTAGAGATGGCAGCCCTATACTGAGACATCTTATCTTTAGTTGTTCAGACCCTCTCAAGAGTGTGACACTACGAACAGCTAGGTGTGCTCAGAGTATGGCAGGCAGAGAGCCATCAAAACCGCCATGGCTGAGAAAACAATCTCATACGTACAGGCCACCAAAGTCATACTAAAAGTCTTTCGGAGCTATGCTAGCGCAGCTAAAGGTCTACCTACTTCTTTATAACCCAAAACTGTAATTCGTAAATCAAAAAGCCATCCTCTTTACCCTTATGTAAGGTCGCTCATGAACTTTTCATTATGTAGGTAAGACTACTCAATTTTCTCAGTCAAATGGCTGTGCATTCACTAACGTCCAACACTTTTTCCATTGTTGAATTATCACTCCAAACCCGTAAATCTTTAATATCTCCCAATTCACCTTACAACATTGCCGATAAACTATAATAATATATTACTTAACTCTCTTCACATAATAATGGTAAATCGTAGACAGAAATTAAAAAAGCTTAAAAAGCTACGCTAACTTTATACCTATTATGTTTTTTTATGGTTAAATAGTTTTTGTTATTGTTTTTTTTTTTTTTTTTTTTTTTTTTGGAATTTTATGGCCTGGTAACAAGACCTTTAAGCCAAGTCTTCATTTATTTACACGAGTATTGTTAGCAACATCGGTAACTGAACTTCACTTGAGTTAAGCACTTCACTATATGTCAATGTTTGTCAGTCAAATATTTCCACATGAATTCTTGATGAACTTGTAAATTGGTTTATAACAGTCTACATTTTTTAAAATCACTTTGAGGCGGCGGGAGGGGTCGTTTGTAACTGAAACCACTTGCCAAAATTAACCGATCCAAAGAATATGTGGGGCACGAAAAGATCAAATGATCTAAATCTCCAAAACTACTGCAGTTCATGCATCTGTTATCCTCGACAATGCCAAGTCTGGCTAAATGTGCAGGTGTCTTAGTATGGCCAAAACGAAGGCGATTGATGGTGGTGATAAATTCACGACTTCCTGACTCCAATTCGTTATACCATGGCTTAACTGGTAAGTCTTCTTGAATGCTTCCATACCACTTTCCCTTAACTTCTTGATCCTTTTCCCAAAATTCTTTCCACAGCTTTTTTAATAAAATGTTAATAGTTGCATAACAGTCTGTCATTGGTATATTAACAATAGATGACACATTTAATGGATTTATTCCTTCATATGCAGTCTTATCAGCGATTTCATTACCTGTTATTCCTTTAAGTGAAGGGATCCACATAAAAGCAATTTCCTGGCCTTTCTTCTTACAATTATATACCATTTCCTTAATTTTATAAATCATATATAGAGTTTTAAAGTGTAATTGAGAGTTTTCCAAAGCTTTAATTAAACTTAAAGAGTCAGTTAGAATAATAAACTTTTCATGACTTTTAACTAATGTAATAATTTTGATCGCTTCTAAGACTGCATAAGCCTCTGCAGTGAATATACTACAATTAGTATCAAGAATAAAACTTTGAGCAAATTTATTTTGAGGATTATACACTGCACTACGGACATGATGTTCTCCCTTACTCCCATCAGTATAAAGTTTGTAGTAATCTCTATTTCTACTTAAAAATTCTAACATATCTTGATTGTTCTTGATAGAGTCCTTAAATATGGGAATATTAATAAATAAACAATCATAAGAATGAGAATAACAAGGCCATGGAGATACAGTGTATATTGATGTGTACTTTTTCTTAATTTCCAGCAAGATGCGGGACATTCTAGGAGACCGGCCACTGAGAAGATCAGCACCTGTCGTCAGAGGAGCATTGTAGTCTAGGTCACAAGGTACTATTCTTTTAATTATATCTTGATTATTTGATGCTACTAGCTTCACACTATGTCTTTCTGCAAGAAGTAACCTTCTCAACACCAGAGGCATGATGTTGGTTTCAACCTCCATTGCCCTTATGGGAGTTGAGCACATAGCTCCTGAAATTATTCTCAAAGCCTTATTCTGAATAATATCTAATCTATGTACATACCTACTATCTAAATAAGCTAAACAACTATAATCAAAATGACTTCTAACTATGGATTTGTACAGAACTGAAAGTATCTTTGGGTCAGCCCCCCAAGATACTCCTGCAAGACACCTCATAATATTAAGGCCTTTTGCTGAATTTTGTGAGATGTATTTAATGTGCTTTTCAAAAGATAAATTATTATCAATTACTATGCCCAAAAATTTATAATGTTCAACTTGAGGAATTACTTCATCATTAGATATAATAGAGTTTGAAGGAAAATCCTTACTAAAGATCATGGCGCTACTTTTAGCTGGATTAATTTGTAGAGATAATTTGTCATGGTAATATGAATGTAGTTCCTCGAGAGCTTGGTTAATTCTATTTACAGCCATATCAACATCGTTATTCACAGAATATAGTACAAGGTCATCAGCAAATTGTAAAATATTTACAAAATCAGTATTTACATATTTACAAATCTCACTAGTATACAAATTATATAATAATGGGGACAAAATTGCACCTTGCATAGTGCCCCTGGACACCATTCTTGGGCCATGTAAAATATTATTCTGCTTAACATATAATGTCCGGTCAGTTAAAAATTCATGCACCCACTTAGCAAGTAGGCCAGGTACTCCTAAGCCAGTTAACACTCTAACTAGGATTCCAGGGTGAACATTATCAAATGCTCCTTTCACGTCCAAGAAAGCACATGCAACACTAGCATTACTATTTTTTGCATATTTCAGGTCCGATATAAGGGATAAGAAACTATCTGCACAGCTTCTACCCCGTCTGAAGCCATATTGGATATTCGGAATGATGCTGTTAGCTTCTACAAACCAATCAAGACGACATTTCAAAATATTCTCAAATATTTTACCTATACATGAAGACAAGGAGATGGGGCGATAAGAGTCTGCACTATTTGGCGGTTTATCTGGTTTAAGGACTGGGATGACACTTTGAGTTTTCCAAGACTGAGGAATTATTTGTTTTATCCATAATGCATTAAATATATCTAATAAAATATCTTGAACTGCTGAATCTAAGTTTTTAATTAGTATGTATGGATAATCGTCTAGACCAGGACTAGTATTTTTCCGTGATTGAAGGCTTGAATGGAATTCGTTTTTCGAAAAAGGCTCTAACAGAAACTTGGATTTCTCATCATTGTTATTAAGATTATAGTAAACATTGAGGTCATCTAAAAGTACCGTAGTGCCTTCTGACAACTTATCTAAAAATGAAGGGATAAATTCATCACTGAGGGATCGGTTTTTATTTTTATTCATACCTTTAAACAATTTAATGTAGTTCCAGATAATACTTATTGGGGTGGTTCTATTGAAGTTGTCACACAGTCTACGCCAGCCATTGTGTTTTTCTTTTGCTATGGTCCTTTTTTTAACAGCATCAATCCTTTTATATTCAATATAACTTTCCATACTAGGATTAGCTCTATAGAACTTTAAAGCCTCATAAGAGTTGATGACACTCTGTTCACATTCATCATTCCACCAGGGTGCTGGGGGCTTACTTTGAAAAGTTGAAGTTTTAGTAAATTTCGGTATACACTCTTGTTTAAGTGTATCAAGTCGAGAACAAAACTGATCGTAGGATTCCAAAGGATTTTCATGATCTACAGTCAAATCATTAAACACACTACTGGATAACTCGCTAAACTTTACCCAGTCTGCTTTGTTGTATAAAAACTTGTCAATTGGAGGATTTACTTGATATCTGTCGATAGAAAGTGTGATATCTGTTATAGTTGGAAAATGGTAACTACTCATATTGTCGTCATGTACTGACCACTTACAAAGAGGAGCGATACAAGGGCTAGTTAAACTTAGATCAATAGCAGATGGGTTACGATTAGGATAGTTAAGCGTTGTAAAGTTACCTTCATTCAATATACATAGATTACACTCTTCAATTATATCAAACATCCGCTGTCCCCGTGGCTTAGTGGAAACGCAGCCGAAAGCTATATGATGAGCATTAAAATCGCCTGCTACAAATATGGGTTTAGGTAAGTCGTTTATTAGTTTCTTTAACTTATTAATTCGCATAGCACCACTTCTAGGAGGGCAATATACACATAAGATAGTAATTTTACCAGTTTCAACTGTTAAAGATAACGCAATTGTTTGAACATCCTCATAGAAAAGTGTTTGCAATAAATTATATTTTAAAAATGGTTTTATAAGAATAGCTACGCCACCATGTCCATTTTCTGAATTTTTATTATAGAGATTATATCCAGGTATATTAATAACTTGATTATCTTTAAGCCATGTTTCATTTAATAGACAGATATCAATATTACGATCTTTTAAGAATTTTAAAAGTAAAGGCTTTTTGTTGTTAATGCTTTGAATGTTAAAATGAGCAATTCTTAGAAACTGAGAATTGTGTGACTGTGTAGGGTCCATTTATGACAAGTTTTTAAAAAGTAGTTCCTTAATTGATGTATTAGTGATTGGGGTGTCATCGGCCTTATTTGCCAAGGCAAGTAAAGTTCGCACAATAGCCATCGTCAAATCATTGTTGGCTAACAACTGTGCCTTTACATCGGCAACAGAAGCGGCTTTGGTTGGTGTTTGCTTATTTACAGAGGTACTATTGTGAGGAGACTTATTTACATATGTATTCGGTTTATTTACAATTTGTTGCGGGCTCTTAAGAGGAGGAAAATCATTTTTATTTACAGTTGTCGCGTAACTGCTATAAGCTATCTTGCTTTTTTTATCTAACATTTTTTGTATTTTTACTGGACAGGCTTTCGAAATAGCCAGATGAGGTCCGCTGCAATTTACGCAGCAGAGCTTATCTTGTTTTTCACAGTCCTTGTAGTAATGCTCTCCTGCACAACAACTGCAGCGTTGCTTAGCGTTGCAGATCTTGGCGGAGTGATTGAACTTGAAGCACTTATAACATTGCTGCAGAGGTGGAACATATTCGAAAACCCTGTACGAGAATAAATCGTAGTGTACATTTTCGGGCAATGTATTCGATAAGAATGTTATGCTTACAGTTTGTAATGCGACTCGTTCTTGGCCTACTTTTTTGGTAAATCTTCTAATTGAGATTATTTCATAGATTGACGAAAGCTTCGTATACAAGTCCTTGTTCGAGATGTTTGTTGGGACGTATCGAATGACTCCAGTTTTTTCGATATGGGCTGCGGGGATGAACGCCCGCATACTGTTCTTCTCCAGGAAAGCCGTATTGTTTATAAAGTTGTTGGCAGTGTTAAATTGTTTGAACACCACCACAATTTTGTTGGCATTTATTCTCCGTATAGACACCACACCTTTGATGCCCGTTGTAAATATATGATTTAAATATATAGGGCTTTTGTTCCCTAGACGGTCATTATTCGTCGATTCTACGAACACCTTAAATTCCGTGGATAGCGAATTTTCAGGATAAAGTCTTTTATAGTTCGGTTTGAAATACGGTAAGAAAAGATTTTCCTCACCGCCGCCGCCGCCATTGTCCTTTATTTTGTCCGGTCTGGGCCTTTTAAGGCTAGGGGTCGGGGGATTGAGGCCCCCGCCCTCGTTACCTTCCATTTTTTAACACTATATTACACACTTAGTTATGTACAAACACTTAAAATCAATATTTACTACTTTATACAAAATTTAGCAATTTTAAGGAAAAAATTCAAAACTCCGCGCCTGTTCGGTTCAAATTCCCGCCAAAGAATCTTTTTGTTATTGTATGTACTGTTGAGTGTTGCCAGTGGCAGATCATACTTAGTATATTACTTTCGGGTGGCGGACAGTGAAATATAAGGCTGTACTCACACATTCGGAATGGCTGTCTGAATTCCCCATCTGAATTCATAAGCTGAATTCAGTACGCTCACTATTCTATACGAAACCTGCGTGTTCCTCACACACAGAGCCGTCTTTACCCGGAATAGCAAGGAAAGTGGGGCACCAGCGATCAGCGTGCGTCCCTTAGAACCCTGCGCCCGGTTCTAAGGGACGTACGCTAATATCATGTGTTGCTCTCGCCATTGAATTAGTTAAAAACTACATCACATTAATTTTACTTATAAAAATATATAATACGACAATAAGACAATATTTGTTGCCTTTTTCGTCTAATTAGACTTTTTTAAGCTTATTACTCCTCGAGATGTAAACTACAAAGTACAACTGCAAAGAGACTGCGGACTCACCGTTCACCTACCGACCCACCTGCCAGACTAGGTGTGTAAACTCTTTGAGCGCATCGCAGCGAAGTGACATGTCGAGCACCTTATCAAACTGGAACCGAATTTGAGGGACAACTAGTTCGGTTTTCGTCAGGGCGCTTGTTGGTGGTCAGGTGTGCGAGGGCCTGGCGGAAGCAGTGGCCCGGGGTGGGTGGTACTGGTGGTGTCTCTTAATACGCCTTCAATACCTTGTCCTGGTACTGCATCAGAGAGGCCTCTTCCAGATTGTCGGGCTTACCTTTCGGAGAGAGCCAGTGCAACTTGATGACTCGGTGCAAGGGCCGCTCCTATGGGACAGCAGATACGATTGGGTACTTCGTGGTGCTCTTTGAGCGTGTGTCATACGTATCGCGAGGCATCCATGCTGACCACGGCTGGGGTTAACGAGAGCGTTGAATTCGGCGACTGGGAGTCTCGAGGTAGCCCTCCACAACTCTGAAACCTTATTCTTCTATGGGCCCTGGAATAGAGAGATCTAGTTTAGTCGTAGGAGGTGTACCCATTGCCATCGATGGGGGACTCGGGGTTCATACTAAATGGGTAGTATGACTTCGGATATAATTTCCGAAGTCTGACTCTCCAGCTCAAGGGGTGGCGGTTGCAGTCTTGCAGCTGCTGCCCAAACTGAAAGGGCCCAATGTCTCCTGCAGGAGACTCAAGTTATGTTCGTCAGATCTATGGCGCTATATGGGGCCCTAGTATGGTCAGTAAACCTGAATCACAGCAACGTCGCTATCCTGCGATTGAGATTGGGAATGATGGCCATCGGAATCAGGTTCCGGTTCTCAATCGAATTGCTTATACTGTATTACGTGTATGACGGTGACACATCAGCTCTGCATGTGTTGTTCTGGATAGGAAAGGAGAGGGTGGAATTAATTGGAAGAGCTCATCGGAACACTCAATCAATACTCACTGGGCATGGTTGCTTAGGCGAATTCCTGCATCTTATGGCCCGGTAGCCTGTGTGTTACCAGTGCCGAGGCTGTTCCGCGGACACACCACTACACATATTGACAGAATGCTCAATGCACAGCGTGGATGGAGCGATGGTGGCGGCAATCTCGCCCAGGGCGGACTGTATTGAGTTTCTGTTCCTGGTGGAAGGTGAGGGAGGTGGGTATGGTTGAATCTCGCACATGCACGCGCATGATATGTTTAAGAGGCTTAAACTTCAGGAATAAGTCAGATTATGAATTTCTCAGATTGATATGACAGAATTATTTTAAAGTGCTCCGGGCTGGAATATTTTTGATTCTGAATTCATAATGCGCGTAACGCTATATATTTGCATAGAGCAACACACATCTAGCAATTCAGATTAATGTTTTCATTTTTATAGCCAAATTTCCTTTTTAAGGTGCAGCACAAAAGAATACTATGTTTATTTATTTTTTGATCTCTATTTAAAGGCTTAATCACACTAGGCGATTATGTCGCCTTATTAAATTACAATATGTATATATGCTAAAATTGAATTAAGTAAATCAATGATTCATTTCTTTTACTATGTTGTATTCATGATTATGTTGATTTTCAATAAATTTGACCTTTAAACCTGCAAAAATTTTTTTTTTCTGTATGGGGTATTCTGTATTTTTTCTGTGTGTTTATTTCTGTATGTATCTCTATAGTGAGGAATCGGGATTTTCTCCTCGAATTTCGGAAATAAGGTAACAGAAGTTGGCTTGGCAACGATGTCTATATAACCTCTTATATACTGATTCCGAGGCGGGAAATTGAAAAGAGTTATTTCAATTCTTTCAACATTTATATTTAAAGTTGTAAATACTTGGACCAACCCTTCATAGTATTAAAAATAGTGTTTATCAATTGCTCAAAATGGAGGAGGACGAAGGCGGGGGGTGTTAATACTTCCCCGAATCCTAAAGTGAGGAAGAGGAAGGAAGACATTGTTAGAACTGGCGATAGTGGTGAGGAAAGTGAAAAAAGTAATTTGGCTTTTTTTTAAAACCTAATTATAAAAGACTCTATCCAGAAAATTCAAACAATACCGAGTTCAATGTGTTCGTGGAAAGCCGTGATAAAGACCGTATACGGAATAAGAGCCCTATTTACTTGAACCATATTTTTGCATCGGAAGTAAAAGGAGTGGTAGCTATAAGGCGAATTAATGCCAATAGAATTGGTGTTGAATTCAAACAATATAATACTGCAAACAATTTTATTAAAAATGAAGATTTCTTAGAGAAATATAAAATACCTTTATACCTTAGCCTTTATACCTGCAGCACAAATTGAGGGCATAGGTATAATTCGAAATGTACCAAGAAACATTTCCAATAAGGAATTATATTTGAAGCTCTCCTCAATATTTGAAATAGTGGCAGTACGCCGATTTACTAAGAAAGTAGGCTCCAGCTGGGCCCCACTGAAGACAGTCAGCATAACATTTCTCTCAAATATCTTACCAAATAATGTCCAATATGATTTATTCTCATACAGAGTGTCTGAGTACATCCCACCTCTGCAGCAGTGCTATCGCTGCTTCAAATTTAATCATTCTCCTAAGGTTTGTAATGGTAAACAGCGCTGCAGCTATAGTATACGAGTATAAATTACATTTAATAGAAATAGAGGTAGTTTTTATGTGGATACCTTCACATAAAGGTATCTCTGGTAATGAGATAGCAAATAAATGAACGAATGAATAAATATATTTATTTCAGTAATTGCCTGAAACCCATAAGTATTTGACAATTATTAAAACCATATTGAAAAATAAAATAAAACGATTAAAAACTAAAATAAAATTAAACACAAAAATAAATTTTACTTATTATAAAATTTTACTTATTTGCCATGTATTGGCAAATAAGTGAATAAATAATAACAATTAGATTAAATTTCAAATCAATTTAAAACCAATTAAATTCAAATGAAAATGAAATTAAATGAAATTGTAAAATTAAATGTAAAATAATCCAAAATGTAATTGTATGTCCAATTAAATTAAATCAAATTAAATTAAAGTAAATCAATTTTCCTACAATAAACATGTACCTATGTATTTATTTATTTACTTATTTTGTATTGGGATAACCATGTCCGAGGCCGCATATGTGAAGCCAACAAGCCCCATATACGGCCTTTATTACGTCATGTGTTGATTCCCTGATACTAGACATGAAAGAGGCGTGACGTTTTCGCATAACAGCATAGAAGTCATCCACCCTGTTCATGGCAAACACGTCAGACGCACTGCACCTCCACGGCAGCCGTAGCATGCAGCGAAAGGCGTTATTGTATTGTACTCTCACTGCATTATACGCTCGCCGTGTATAGTGCCGCCACAGCTGATATGTGTACATGGGCTGGCAGTAAGCCCTGAAAAGGGTAATTTTAACTTCATTTGAGCACTTTGAGAATCAGCGTCCTGCATGCAACTGCATTTGAAGGGATTAACGCTTTAAATGTTAAATGTGTAATGGACATTCCACTGACCGATTATTACTACACTCTAAAAATGGAAATATTGAGATTCTGGAGAGATATGTGGAAGTAAGATCAAGATGAGAAAGGAAAGTGGTATGGGAAAATTCAAGAAGAGATCCCTACTAAACCTTGGTACTACAAATTGAAGTCAGCAAGTCGAGAGTACATAACAAATATGAACAGGCTACGATTCGGACATTCTACCATTCCCTTCCACCTGGCAAGGCTGGGAATTATAACCGATAATAGTTGTAAAAACTGTAATTCGCTACAAGCAGATATCAAACACGTGCTCTTCTGCTGTCAAAAGTCGAATATGCACAGGTTAATACTCGCCTTTGAATTAAGTGATATTTTGGCAAATAACTCCTCCCGCCACTTGGACGAATTATTAAAAAATAAAAAACGTTATAATTCATTATTTAAATTTATTAAAAACACCAACGTAAAAGTTTAAAAATGCAGTGTATTGTGACTGGTGAAGTGAATAAACAAAACTAAATAAAGACACATTAAAGACATGGCTTATAGGTCTTGTCAAAAAACTTTGAAAAAAAATAAACTCTTTGCTGTCCATTTTGTGTGAACTACGCTTGTCAATGAATCCGAATGATATAACTAACTCACTACTCCCTGGAGTGCGCACCAGAGATAAGTCTGCGCGCGACTGGTGGCGTAACTAATGTTGCCAGTTATGGGAAATGATTTCCCGATCAAAAATATAAATTGGAGATGAGGAAAAAATCTAACTAAATCAAGTGAACTACGACCAAACAGTAGTTGAATAGTAATAATAAAGATAGGAAGAATATGAAATATGACCCTATTTTAATCGACAGAGATTTTGCTGTTGGCATCGACCGACCACTGCAGCGGCACGCTTCGCTCGGCTCGTGCGATGAGCTGTCGCAGTTTAAACCTAATTTTAACCTACTAATACTTGGACTTTGAGGGTATTTGGGCCTGCTGGTTGTTAACTAAAAGTGTTTGTACCTTAGAAATAGGTAAATAAAAACAAGATTAAATATTATTCGAAATCTGTTATTGGGTAAACAACACTTAAATAACTTAAATAACACTTGAAATTTTATCCCCCTAAGAGTAAACTCAAAAACCCCTAAAAATTGGGGGGAAAACTCCTAAGTTGGCGACACTGTGGCGGCGTGCGATTAGACTTAGACTTATCTGGCACGCACTTATTTTTTTTAGTAGCCACTGCAAAGCAGTCTCAAACATCTGCAACTGAACTGAACTAAATTGACTGAACAGAACCGACTGAACTGACTAGTTGAGTTCAGTACCGGGTTGAGTTAAGTCATAGATATAGGAAGAATATATCTATGATTTCACACAATTACAAGTTATATGTAGGTAACTAATATAATAGATAATAATCTATGATGTACAGTCAGCGTCAATAGTAGCTGATCAAAAACTGAGTTCCAAAAGTATTGACTCTATAATTTTTTTTAATAACCTGACTTACTTCTTTTTAATATTAATCACTCGCGTTAAGGTTTCAAAATAATCAAAAAAACTATTTTCAAAATAAGCTGATTCGATTTTTTTTCAATACTCATAACTATATTGTGTTTTTAAAGTGACTGATATTTAATTGAATCAAAATAGTCAGACAAAAGGGGAAGTGGTATTATTCAATAATTAGCAGCAGTGTCGGCAGCTCGAGTGTGATACCCCTGGTGTTGTACATGTCTATAGGCCACGGTAACCACTTTCCATCAGGTAGGCCGTGCGCTTGACTGCCATCTAAGTGGTATAAAAAAGTGCTATTCTCTAACTTTTTACTAGTCGACGAGCCCGCAGCAATCGACCAATCACATCATAGAACAAGGTTGTGCTCGCCGACGATTCTATGATGGGATTGGTCGATTGCTCTACGACGAGCCAGCAGCGCTGTGTCCGTCGACGAGTGAAAGTTAGAGAATAGCACTGCTGTTCGATGTAGTGGGACCACGGGCCCTTAATGGATTAATCACATATTTGAAAATTAAAAATAAAGTAATTAATTTTCGCAACCGATGCTTTATTGTAAAAAAAAACATAAACTTTTAAATTAACATACCACTTATCTACTAAAAAACGTTTACATTGTAGCTAAAAAAAATTTACACTTGCATACTTGCATAATTAAAGTTAAGGTTTTCAATGGCGTTTTTAGAATCGGGTATGGCCTCCTGCATTATCTATAATACACTGAAGACGTTCCCGCATGGACATGACCATGTTCTGACATGTATACATTCCTCTATAGTGTTCCCATAACTCGAATACATGATTACAAATAGCGGTTGCAGTGCGAGGAGTTGACGGATCCCAGTTTTGCACCATCAATCCCCACATGTTTTCAATTGGATTTATGTCCGGAGATTTAGGTGAAAATGGCAAAGCAATAATTTCGTCGTTGTGCTCTCTAAACCATGCTCTGGTCAATCTTGCAGTGTGTACGGGTGAATTGTCGTGAACAAAATTAAACGGATCGATGGCTGGATAACAATTTCTAACAGTTGGTATCAAAACGTCTTCCATAATATCAACGTAACCTTGAGCATTCAATCGTCCACCAATTTCTATTAATTCTCCAGGCCCAGCAGACGATATCCAGCCCCAAAATCCAAGGTTTATTCTGCCGCTTGCATGAACATTGACAATATTTCTTTCAAAATACCTTGTGTTATTAATTCGCCACAAGGTGACCTTCCACTTTCATCTGATGTAAAAGTTTTTTCATCACTGAATATGACATTCTCGAAATTGAAGTCTAGATAGTCTCGTGCAAATCTCAATCGTTCTTCCTTGTGTATTGCAGTCAGAGCAATCTTCCTGACCGGTTTGCGGTGATGTACTCCTGCTTTATGCAATACACGTCGGACTGTTGACCGTGATATATTAAAATCAGTAGCCAAGTTTGCGACTGGAGTGAACCCATTGTATCTTGTCCTAACAATTTCGTTACGTGTAGAAGCAGATGTAACAGTCGGTCGTCCTGTTTTTCGAATTTGATTAACATGTCCTTTCGCTGTCCCATCTATTGATCCAAAGAGTAACGGTATTTCGAGCAACACCAACACGTCTTGCGATGTCACCAATTGGTAAGCCATCTTCATGAAGCGTTACTATACGATGTCTTTCATGATCTGATAGATAATACGACATATCGATGATAAAGGAATTAAGGAAACTAATTTGTAGTGCCATATAATCAAATTATGACTTCCTAGAAATATATAGGTGCCTAACCTACTTAGGAATAATCAGTAATAGATTATATTCAGTTCAGTTCTTGGTTTATATAGCCACTTCAAGTGACAATTCTTGACAATGCCATAAAACAAAAGGCAGAACACAATATTTAAATCAAAATATACATCAGCATTCTAAAAAGGTTTATGTCCGACGAAAGTTTTATTCTTAATTCAGGTACTTTTGAAACTTTTTATAAAACGATTGTGTGAAAAACTTTTGTAAATTTCTGATAAGTACTGCTTTACTTTTGATGGATAGTTTTTTTGCATTATGAAAATATTAATGTACCAAACACTTTTGCGACGCGATTTTGTCAGACTATTGTGATATATCTTGCAATGCATTTCTTTTGGACAATTCAGATACTACGCTACTATTGATGTTAACTGTACTAGCATGGACGTAAAAAACAAGGCGGACGCCGTCTCATTAAACAATCATTGAAGCACCCATAGTAAGTCAGCGCGCTAATACAGACTAGCCAGCACGCACACATTCACACCATAATAAGTCTACCGTCGGCCATTACGCTCCGTGCATCGCCCGCCGCGTGTTTTTGTCAACTTCGATAATAAAAATTAAAGGATGCCGTCATGTGTGGTGAAAAGTTGTCGAAACCATAGTGGGTCAATTAAAAAAAGTCAGGGGATCACTTTTCATAGGTAATTCATTCATTTAATAAATCACGAAACCAAACAGTATTGCCAGTATTTCAATTTTGAAAATTACTTTAAATGTGGGAGATTTATATTTTTAATGTTACTATGAAATATTTCACATTTTACAGATTTCCCTCAGCAAATAGTACATGGAAAAATGATTGGATAAAAATAATACGGGAGTGTAGAAACGAAAATAGTTGGAATCCATCGAAAAGTCGTGTAATCTACAGTAAACATTTTGAGGAGAATGATTTGTACACAACTAAAGGCGGACTTCTTCGCGTTGTTGCTTACGCCGTACCATAAAAGGTAGGTAATAAATCCATAAGTTTTAGGTACCTACCTCTTAATATTGATCTGATTAACTGACCGACTCTGACAATTCATAAGTGTCTGTTAATGGTCTTAATGAAATAAAATAATGCTTTTTAATTTGAATTTTTAGGGTTCCGTAAACTATAAAATAAATATTAAAGTTGGGCTCCCACACAACAAATGTGACCCATTTTTTTGCAGTTTCTTGCTCGATATTAATAACGGCAACGCTTGAAATATTATAAATGGTATGGAATCCTTCATGCGCGAGTCCGACTCGCACTTGGTTAGTTTTTCAACCATAATTTCTATCAATTAACCCATTTTCTTTTTTAGTTTTTATTCGATACTTCAACGATTCAAGAAGATCAACCCGCTGAAGTTATTAATTCCAGTACTTCGAATAGGGTACGTACTAAAATATGTAATTTCATTGATAACAGATCTATTGAGTGTATTATACTGTACATATAATTTGATGTATTGTAGGTCCTTTTTTTTACTAAATCACTATTTGTTTATCATGCAAGTTATGCTTTTTAATAATTTTTAAACCGATATGTATTATTTATATTTTAGAGCTCACTAGTGATTGAAGCAGTAGCCTCAAGTTCCGGGCAGCAACAAAAATTGGAACAGACTTTTTCTCAAAATGTAACGACGCCTTTACCACAAGTGAGTGGATTCCTAGTGAAAGCCTAGTGATATTTTGTAAGCCTTGTTCTAGTTACCGAAATATAACTACCTATATTTTCATTTTCTTTTAGAGCTCGCCACTGGTAGAAGAATTCTTTGTGCAAGAATCGATACTACAGCAGTCTTGCTTATTAAACACTAAATCACCTTTCCAAAATGTAAGTATCCACAAAAAAAATGGGTTTATTTTTCAAATTTCATAAAAATATTGACAATGTTACGTAATGCTAATGTTTGTAAATATTTTTATAGGAGTCATCCGAAACTGTAACTTCTGGAGTTGAATTAGAACAACAATTGTCAGTACTATTTACTCCCAGGAAACGACGTATGAAGAAAGATCTGATGAAAATGCGCACCTTAATGCAAAATCAAAAAGAGAAAATAAAAATTTTCAATCAAAAAGTTAGAGGTCTCCAGAATAGGAACAAATCTTTATAAGAAATTTTAAAAACCCTTAAAGAAGAAAATTATGTTGATTCAGATCTTTTTAACAGATTAAATGAAGACATTGTCGCTGCTAACATTTTTAATAATTACAATAAAAAGAAATTAAAGAAGAAAGTTAAATACCCACCGTCTATGAAATTTTTTTGCCCAACCCTCAATTATTATTCTCCTAAAGCTTACGATTACGTTAGGCAAACTTTTAATACCTGCCTTCCTCACCGAAAGACACTGTCCAAGTGGTACGGGCATTTTAATGCAGAACCAGGGTTTACTGAAGAATCTTTTCAGGCACTGAAAGCGAAAGCACAAGTAAGTGAGCATCGGCCTTTGTGCACTTTACTTTTTGACGAAGTTGCTATTAGAGCTCAGAAAATTTGGCATGGTAAGAAGTTTATAGGCCTAGAAGATGCGCCTTTGGCATGCCAAGCATTAGTTTTTTTACTCGTTGGGATTAACCACCGCTTCAAACTACCAGTGGGATATTTCTTAAGTAATTCTTTAAAAGGAGAACAGAATGCTAATTTGATAAAATGATGTCTGATTAAATGTTTTGAAGCTGACATTGATGTTGTTGCATTGACGTGCGATGGTCATCAAACAAATTTCAATGCATTAGAATCACTTGGTTGTCATTTTAAGCCCGAGTCGTTAAAAACAACGTTTCCTCATCCTGTCAATGGTTCTGAGGTTTTCTGGAGTCAATCTCGTCATGAAATTGTTAAGAAACCATTTAGAATCTAAAAGAGAGTTTATAGACAATTAGAAATATGAATATAATGTTTGACATATTTAATTTCCGAGCTATGACACAGTTTGATTTTAAAAAACCACTATGTTCCCAGAACAAAGATGTTATATTTAATTTTTTGGATGAACTGAAAGAATGCATATTAAACTTAAAAATTAAATGTGTATCAAAAAGAAAAGTAACTAAAGACGGTCAAGTGACTTTTGTTATTACTGTATTTTATAAACGTTTGGTAGATGCAAAATGTAAAACTGGTTTTCTTGGCACGTTAATAAATATTAATAGCTTAAAGCAACTGTATGCCAACTTGATTGGTGAAAATCGGTTGGTGTTCCTGCCAACCTACAAATTAAGCCAGGATCACCTTGAGATGTTCTTTTCATCCATCAGAATGCAAGGGGGTTTCATTGATAACCCTAACGTTCGTCAATTCAAAGGCTGCTATAAAAAACTGCTGGCACATTTAGAAGTACGATGCCTGACCACTGGAAATTGTGTTCCTTTGGAGCAAATAGCTGTCCTTAACTGCTCTTCCGCCAACCAAATAATTAACACAACGACTCCATCATACCGTCACGAAGAACAAGAAGATGTTACATCTTTATCATTTATGAAAGAAATCACCAAAGACGATGACAAGCTGGCACAACGATTAAACATAGAAGAATTTAACGACTACAGGAAGTTGATAGTAGGATATCTGGCAGGCAGCATCTGTCATTACGCCAGTAAAAATATTAAGTGCCAAAAATGTATTGCGCAGCTATGTACTGACAACTGGCATTTTTTTCACAAATTGATAAATTTGAAAACAAGGTTTTTCCATCAAAAGATTTGTACGATATTTGTTGCACTTGTGAGATGGTGGTCCGAAGACTTTTAAAAGAAAACATAACTATTTATAATGAAAGATAGCATCAGTACATGCTAAACAAAATCTTAGAAAAATTTATAGCAAACGACAGAATTTTTTTAAATTTGGAATTTGAACATTCATTTGCGGGAACAGAACATAAAATAGCTTTAATCAAAAGGCATTATAAGAGTAACGTAACATTATAAGCCGTTTATTCATTTTTTTACTTAAAAATTACATGTTTAAATATTGTTATAAATAAATATTTTTATAATCAATGTGTTTACTTTACATAAATAGCATACGTCACAAAAACTTATAATAAAACTCATGCTTAAAGGAAATTTGATCTTATTGAAATATTCTTTAAAAATGGGTATTTTTTTCTTTCATCTGGCATCCCTTTACACACGCACACAGAGTTACCCGGCCGCCATTGTGGTGCTTCAATTGTTACATAATAAAGTTCCGTCCGCCTTTTTTTTTACGTCCGTGTGTACTAGTTTATACTGTGATTGTTAATGATTAGGCTGACGGCTTGTGGGGTGTGTGTTGGGTAACCTCTTCGAGTGTCGCTCCGATTCCGATCCCGCTGCAGTCCGGGTAGAACTGCGGCCGGTACACCCTGGGCGGCGGTCAATGGCTTCCCCTTCACCGCTTCATAGGGTTGGCATTGATCGTCGGCAAAAAAAAAAAAAAAAAAGGCTGACGGCTTGTGCCAAAGCCCAAATAAATGAAAAAAAAAAAAAATATATACTGTGATTTCACATGTCAAGTTTCAAGGTTTCAAGTGTTTTGTTTCCAGGTTTTCAATGCAAGGAGCCAGGCTAGAGATTTTTGTTGAGTCTTGTCTCTTCAATGGTTTTCAGTCTCTTCAGTGATTTATCTTCTCTTTCGGTCTTCAATCTTCACGTTTGTTTTAAATGAAGTTATTTCGCGTAACTATCATCATCGATACATAGCTCTGTATAAAATTTACCTTTATTGCCGATCGGCTCTTTCAATCTAGCGATCCGTGCTATGCGATTTGAGCAAAGATTTACACATAAGGTGTCTTAGCTGCGCATCATGGACTAGGGGCGTTATGTGTAAAAGACTACAGCTACTTTTCTTGCACTTTTATTGTCCATATTGTCTGTATGTAGGTCTAATATACCAGTGAACAAAACTATTATAACATCATGGAAAGGTCGTCATCATCGGGTTTCGAGTTTAGATCCCGACTTACAGGAAATAGTACATTCAAGATTCATCGAATATTTCCATACTTAGATTACGAATAAATTTGGAAACAATTCTATTGTTAAACATATACTATAAAGAATCACATCTTGGGTTAGAACGGATGGATCTTAGAAGATTGATATGATCGCTTTTACCTGACTATGAATTTGTGGGGCCTATCCGAACTGCAGAGCGACACGGCATCGGTTTAAGGTACTTAGATTTTTTATTACCTTTCATTTTATTTATTTGCCATACTTAAAACTACGATTACAGGTTACGGCAGTGTGATAGTAAGTAATTATTGTTAGATCATAATTTGAAACAGCTCTAACAAGCCACTCAATTTTCAGTATGGTCAGAGAGGCCAGGTTAAGGTTAGGTAGTTAAAATCTCCTGTGAAAAGTATGGTATTGTTTTCTGAAGCTTGTAATAGGTTATTATGTAAGGTATTGACATAATCCAATCATATTTTTACTATAAATTAGCTTCATTTCATTACAAACAAATAGGTAAAGCTGATAATAGTTAAGGATAATGATAGAGTATAGATGACCTATGATAACATGGCACTCCTGTCCAATTTCTGTATTGTCCTATCTATGTTTGTGTTTGTAATTATTGATCCTCTTTCAATAATGTACAATGTACAAAGCTTATTTATGTTATCTATGTTAGGAAATTTGTATGAAAGAGAGTTATGCAACTCTCTTTCATACAAATTTCCTAACAACACCATCTGTTGTAATTTATTGACACCAAATATGTAGAGAAACTTATCTATACTTTTGTTTATTTTTAACACTCAGTTGCAAAACGCACACTACTGCATACAAGTAATGATGCATCTTTACTTGCAGTGTCAATGGAGGGGAGTGCCATGTCATCCTAGGTTATCTATAGTGTTGAGAGCCAGTGGCGTAACTATACCATCTGAGGCCCGTGGCAAATTTTTTGGAGTCCCGGCGTCCCAGTAAAAATTGTCACGTTAGAATTTAATTTTAATAAACCACTGATGTAAGTAGTTACCCAAAACTATTAATAATATTATGCACAGTTTAGTTAAATATCTAATAAGTTTTATTTTCAAGAGCATAGGCTTATACAAATATCCTCCTACTACTATCTCCTCTTTGGTTAGGAATTCCAGTTTCAAATTTATACAGCTATTTACTCATGCTTTTGTGTTTTGAAAACAGTAGATTTTATTATTAATAAAATTCTTTTCTCGGAGCTGTCTGTTCAAATCTATAACATCATCAAAGTTTAAAGATCGGGCCATAGAATTTTCAATAGACAGAATAGCCAAGTTACGTAGCCTGTCTTGCACCCTATGGTGCAAGGCCGGCAGTTTCTTAAATAGATTGATTCATTTTAAAGTACTTAAAAAAATTATAATTTTTAAGTACTTAAATACAAAATTTTGTTAAAAATGTTAGGTTATATCTGAGCTCGTGGCCTCTTGGGCCAGGGCCCCCTTGGGTCGGGGGCCCGTGGCATTGTGCCAGCCCTGCCACCCTATAGTTACGCCACTGTTGAGAGCAATCTTTTCTAAATGTTTATCTTTTCTTTCCAGTTAAAGAACATTGACTGTTACCAGCATCTCCCTATTTGGAAGAAGCAGGGACATTAGACAAATACAGGTCATTTATATACAAAGAGTTCAGAGATATTTTCATAACATGGAAAGCTTTTGAATCTGTACAAGAGTTTGGGGATCACTACAAAGAGCTCACTACAATACAGTCTGCAAAATGAACCCACTTGAAAACCACAAGGTGCATTGAATCCTAAAATGTTATAAACAAAAAGTCAACAAACACAATTATCAAATTTGGTACTATTGCAATTGGCGCAATAGTACAAAATGCTGTGGTTCTATCTTGAAAATTGTAAGTCTCTGTTTGTAATGTGTTTTTACATTCCAAAATCTGAAAAGTATGCTGGTTTGACCAACTACTGTAATCTCACGATCTTCTACCCAGATTTCTGGTACTGAGCGTATCGGTTAAACCCTGGGAAGGTCAACCCATTGGATGTCTTGCATTCTTGTCAACAACTTTGTTTGATCTCTCCTCTTTATGGCGGTTCGCGTCTTATATCGCTTCTTTGGGGACGCGTTCATGGAATGAATACTCATGACACGCCGGCACGCTATGGAAAATAAAAGTCTGTTTCTTTTCTAAAAATCAATAACTTTTTTATTTCTGAATATTATGTTCTAAAATGTTGCACAAATATAGAATAGTACATATGGCTTCAAATGGAATGTAATTTATTATGATTGCATTTAAAACCATTCATTAAAAAATAAAACAACTTCAAAGTTACCAAAAATGTCCAATATTTATTTTTTAACAATGAATACTATTATTTTAATGTTTACAAAACCAAATCATTTAGTAAGGTCTTTCTTTTTTTTTTTTTTTTTATGTGAGGAATGCTATTAGGCATGCTACCTCCGATATGGGGGATATCTGGAGGCCGTATGTGGGACTCACCTCTTCGGGGCATCCCCACTAAACCTCACGATGTCCACTTCATCGCCTTCAGGTCAGATCACAGGATAGGCAGGCGTTTGCTCACTGCGATCCGGCCGGCGCACAGTGTATTATTTTGCCTCAGTAGCGGTCATCCTAATTTTTTTATGTTTTACGATAGATAACTACCATACTAAATTTATAGTAAAACTCCTAAATTTTTATCTCTCATAGTTTTAGAGAAATTGCAGAAATCGAGAAAAGTCCATAGAAACCATAAAAAACATCCAGCTCCTTTGTGATTCGTTCTTATTCACGGATTTTTTTTGCATGATTCTGTTATAATTTAGGCACCGATTTATAAAAAAAATGTGACCTAATCTTGTCTATTTAGCGAGAATATTTTATTTTATTATTATTTCATTTATTTTTTTATAGACGCATACCTTGCCGGTCGCATTATTTTGTAGTGCCTAATTGTTAATGGCAGTTATTACTACTTACTACCACAAAAATAATTAGGCGCTACGAACACAAGACAGCTGTAATATTCAGTCTTTAAGCTTTTAGTTAGGGTTGTCTCTCAAGTCTATGGTATAGTTCAGTTTTCGTCATTACATTTTTTATTTTTTAGTTTGCATTACTTATCTACTTACTAATATGACAAGTATACTAAATTTCACTAAAATAATAATAATATTAATTCTTAATAATTTTTTTTTATAAATGCATTGAAAATTGTAATTGAGATGTATTTTAAAATGAATAAAGAGAAAGTTTCTACATTTATATTAAAAAATTAAAAAACGTTTATTAAAAAACAAGAAGTATCGCTTTCAATGGTGTAAATATTTTGGTCGTTACTTCAAAAGTTCTGAACCTGAGGTTGATAATATTGAATAGACCACCTCTGAAGTTTGAATCAAAGGATCAATTTCGTTTATTCCGCTTAGGCCCATAGAGAGCACATATAAACATCACATTTTACAATTATCCCCATAAACATTATAAAAATATTAAATTAAATTAAACAGCTAGTTGCCCGCGACTCGTCCGCGGTAAATTCGGAATAAATCAAGGTTTGTTTACTTCTGCAGTTTCGAACTCAACACATACATATGTGTTCTGCAAAGTCGTAAGACATTATTTGGTTCTATCATCAATAGTTTTCGCAGCCCACGCGATGTAAGGAATTTGTTAGGTAGGTCAATTTTTTACGCCTTGGGTTACATTATTGGAGTTTTAGTAAAAATTTTTTGGTTCAGTAGTTTTCAAGTTTATTCGTTACATACAAAAATCCAAAAGTACAAATCTTTCCTCTTTATAATATTACTTAATATTCCTTTTTATAATTTACAGTATCCACAGTAATTTTATTTTTACTATCTAAATTCGATGTTTGTGTTGGATATAACGTCCTTAAAACAGTCACAGTCCGTTCTTTGTCGAGGTCTAAGGGTATTTTTTTAAGACCATATAAACGCGCTTGTTTCACTAAAACTTCATACATTTCCCGTTTCGTAACCTTGATCCGATTCACATTCATGCCTTGGTCGTTAGAAGCTACCAACCGCTGACCAGTATCAGAGTTGGCACCCTCATAACCCTCTTGCATTAAGCAAAGCAGATCAGGCTCTGCTCAAGTACAGCATGCGACTTGTCCGACTCTATGATTACAAACGAAACCGCTGTAGAAGAGTCAAATAACACAATAATACAAATTGTTAGATGGCGGCTGCTCCCCTGCGTTAACGGGTAGGCTACCGTGCCGCCAAATTTATACAAAAAGACAACGAAAACACCTGTAAGCATTAAAATATATAGAAGTAATACTTCTACAATTAAGTACATAAAGTAATATGTACCTACATATATGTACATATTATTGGGAGTTTTAGCCAGCAAAAACTGTTACCGCCTTCACCGCGTGGAGGTACTCCCAGCTTATGTTATTATTAACACGTTGCCATTCATGAGTGACATACATACATATGTCTGAAACGTCTTACAAAATTTAAGCGAAAATTATAGAGTTCAGCAATATCTCAGTAGCGATACTAGGGCTGTATCACTAAATAAAGCCAAAATGTTTAAGTCAATCTAACTCTATCTCATTCGTATCGTTAATTTACATATTATAAATTTCGAATAATTATATTTTTTGTGACAACCCTATTTCCATAGAAAATTATAAAAAACTTAGAAACGTCATACCTCAGCTGTCCTGCATCGAAAATAATCAAAAATTTGTATATAGGAAGCTACAATGCTAGGGTATATTTTACAAGTGAAAAACAATTCGACCGTCATCTAGAAAATTTCGTATTTTAATTTTTCTGAAATTTGTAAAATATTTTTTTTTCAGAACTACAGGGCATTTACAGACTTGTGATTTTTACACTCAATTATGTATATATTCCGCCATTCATTAGTAATTGTAACTAAGATCAATTTTAATAATTTAGCTCTAAATCTGTAAAAATCTTTTAGTCAAAGTTCAATGACCTTTCAAGAAAAGCTACATAATTTAAAAATCAAGCAATATTTTTAATCTGGTGTGTCATATTATGCTGTATATCGATTATATCCATCGAAATTGGCTATAAAAAGAGGATGACCGCTACTGAGGCAAAATAATACACTGTGCGGCGTTGCCCAACGAGCGGGCTCGACTCCCAGGGGTTGGGCCAGTGCCCTTCCTCTGTAACGTCACATGTTAGCGCCCCCTGAACACTAGGGGCGCCACATCGCGGGGCCATTATTAGGTCGGTGGATCCCCCGATCCTCCTTCGCAAGGCCAGGCGGCTGGCGTACTGCGTACGCCGCCGCCCCGACGTTGTGGGCCGACGAGGAGGAAGCGTCAACCGCTACGCTCCCTCTCTGAGCGTCTCTCGTTTAGCCGTCATGACTGTCTCAGCGAATGAGACGACGGCGGCCCAGCCCTCTTCGCTGTCGACCATGGCGCGAACCACGGCCGGCAGCGAGAGGTCTTGTCCTATCCTACCTATTAGAGCCGAACGCTCCCCGCTCCAAGCCGTGCACACGACGCGCGTATGCTCCGCCTTGTCCACAGCCCCACCGCTACAGTGGCGGCACGTAGGCTCCGGCTCGATGCCGACCACCTCCCACATGTACTTCCCGAAGCAACCGTGCCCCGTTAAGAATTGTGTAAGGTGAAACGTTAGAGTCCCGTGCCGCCTTTCGACGTAGGGCCGCAGAATGGGTTGGTTGGCAGAAACCAGTTCCTTCCCCACCGCGGACCCCGAGGTGGAGGTCTCCGAGGCCCGTGGAAAAACAGAGCCTCAGATTTTTCGAGAGCCACCCGGAGCCCGAGCGCCTTGATGCGGCGCACTACTTGTGCCACACCAGCCGTGGCCAGCACCGCCGCATCGCGAAAATTGGGGGCCCGAGCGGTGACCAGGGTATCGTCGGCATAACAAAGTATACCGACTCCCCGGAGATTTGCACCGCGTAGGACCCAGTCGAATCCGATGTTCCACAGGAGAGGCCCGAGGACCGACCCCTGTGGAACACTGCATGACATCTCTCGCCGGACGAGCCGATCGCGCGACGGATACGTGATCGCGCGCCCGACGAAGTAGTCCCCGAGCACTTGCCTAAGGTACTCGGGAACCTTGTGGTACCTAAGTGCCTCCGCGACAGTCGCCCAAGGAAGCGTGTTAAACGCATTCGCGATATCCAGCGAAACCGCAAGGACCACTTCTGCCTGGTCGACTGCCTCCCCCACGCGTTCCCGCAAGTGCGAAATGGCATCTAGGGTTGACCTCCCGCGGCGAAAACCAAATTGACCGTCGTGCAAGTCTGGTCCTACCCCCTCCAGGTGCTTGACGAGACGAGCACTGATCACCCGCTCGAACAGCTTGCTCATCTCGTCAAGCAGTACTATCGGGCGGTAGGCCGACGGTGACTCTTTTGGGCGGCCGTTCTTACCGAGAAAAACGAGCTTCCCGATCTTCCAAGTACGCGGGAATCTCCCCCCCGTCAGACATTCCGTCATGAGGGATCGCGTATCCTCCCCGATAATAACAGAGGTGATCAGCCGTCCAGGTACTCCACTCCTACTCTACAGGGACCAGGAGCTGCGGGCGCCACCAGTACACCTGTCTCCGAGGAGGAACCGGCCTTGCCCTACTCATAGCCGCATCACAGACGCGAGTCAGCGAATCCTGGAGCTGCTCCGATTTTGCGTCCACGTCCAGATTGGTAGTGCCGGCACCAGCCCATCGTTCCACGATGGCCGCCTCGATAGCCAGCTCCCGATCCAGCGTGGCTACTCGCCAGCGCGGATTTTCTCCGCTAAGGGGACGATTACTTGACCATGCAGCCGTCGCGGGCGAGGAGGAAATGTCGAACCGAATATATCGGTGATCGGACAAGTTCTCCTCTCCCTCGAAGACTCTCCAGTTACGCGCCCTGCGTGCCAGCGCGGGGCTGGCGAACGTCAGGTCTATAATCGATGTGCCTCCTGTGGGCCCTAAGAACGTGTTCACCGCCCCCCTGTTGAGGAGCACCACGCCAGTAGACACCACCCACTCTTCCAACGCTTCTCCTCTATCGTCGGTGTCCGGTGATCCCCAAGCACGCGAGTGTGCGTTGAAGTCTCCGGCAATCACGACATGAGCGGGGTGCACCCCTTCCACCATACTCCCGATTTCTAAGAGCAGTTGCTCGAAGTCGCCGCCTTGCGGAAGCGGACACCATCGATCCCTAGGCCTTTGAGATCGATGGATTTTTCCGCCTCCGCAAGGACGGCTGCATATATTGCGCCCTGCTCCGCCGCGCCTGGCTGCAGGGTGATGACCACTGCTGCTGTACGCGGGGGGCGGAGTTTAGGGCTCGCCTTTTTTGGGGCCACAGCCGGAGCGGGTTTCGCTGCCGGCTTAGTGGGGCCCCGCTTGGCCACCAGAGTCCATCCCTCGTCCATCGACGAGGGGGGAGGTGGCAGCGGACGAGGTTGTTGAGCGGCAGCTGCCTGTTTGGCAGCAGCACTCTTCCTCGTTTTCCTCTTTTTTTTACCTGGGGCAGTCTCCGAGGTTGAAGGCAACCTCGAAGGTTGTGCCTGCTCAGGCATGGACGCTGCGGGTTTGGCCACCTTAGGTGGCGCCTGCTTAGGCGTAGACACCGCAGGTGTGGCCACCACAGGTGTCGCCCCGCGTGCGGCCTTGACCTTGGCCTTATCCTTGGCCTTAGACGCGGGGGGCTCGGCAGCATTCCGTATGTCCGCCTGAAGCGGAGGACGGAGCCGTTTCTCGGGCAACAGGTGGTCCTGTATACCCTCGAGCCGCGCGTCAACCATAAAGGCGATCGCGTCGGGGCTCATAGTGAGGGGAGCCGAGTCCGCCCGCTCCCTCAAAACACCTATCTCAGCTCGGAGGGTGACCAGCTCGGCCTGAAGCCTGGCCACCTCGTCCGTCTCAGTGTCCTCAACTCGCGAGCGTATTCCAAGATAGAGCTTGCCGCGAGATTGAGGTCCCGCACATATTGACCCTTCAGACGGGACGATTTCTTCGCCACCGTCTGAACGGTCCCTACGGCTGCCTCTATGGCTTGCGTCAACTCCTCAGCCCGAAGGTGAGCAGCTGACACGGTCGACTCGGTTTGCGGTTTGTGCGGTTTTAGAAGGAATGACTCCTTCTGCTGCCGCAGCTCCTCCGCCAGTTCCTCCTTTGCCCGAAGTTGGAGCACTCGGTCCTTGGCCAGGTTGAGCTCGGCTTTGGCTTTAGCCAAGCCGACATACTGGCCTGTAGTCGGGGGACGACCACGCTGTTTTTTGCCACCGACCTCAGCGGCAGCCACTCCATCTCCCGACTCGGAGCAATCCCCATGTAGGGTTTTTGTCGTGCAAGCCAATTAAAAGTTCTCAGTCCAAGACACTAATTTTATTTACACACTTACTCAGTAGGTAAGTAACACATTTACACAGAAGAGTAGAAACACATCTCTAACACATAGAATGGAAGAAAGTCTAGAAGGAGCGATAGCGTAAAGTTAAAGCAAGAGAAATAGTACATACACGAAGGATAATAATAAACACAATAATATTAGGCGTAAGCGCGCGCAAGCAATAGGAGCATAGCGGTCGCGTTGAAGGTGGTTCTCTGACTGAAGCTCAACAGCCGGCGCGCGGCCGGCGGCGGCCCGGGCGCTCGCGCTAGCCACACCCCTTGAGGGGCGCGGGGCGATACTGCCCGTGCGCAACTCACTACATATACCGAACGTACACCGTCTGTCCGTTCGTTGATTTATCATATTTATGCTACCGTATTTATACATAAATTTCTGTTTATTTATTTATTTATATTTATATAATACAAAATTATATATGTATTTATATTATATATTATGTATATAACACACGCCACACCCATCAGACGCAGAGTTTGCGCGTTTCCGCCAAAGTCTGCCCGAAGAGGACGGCTGCGAGTCGACAGACACCACCGTGCCAACGCTGGTGTCGGTGGACGACTCAGAAAGAGTTTGCGTCCTAGAGCCTAGACGAGGCAGTAGGACGCGCGCCTCCTTGCAAACCCCTGGGAGGGAGGATTGAGACCTTTCGGTCCCTCTCCCCGACCCCTCAGGGTTAAATGCCCCCAGGAGGGGAGATCGGGGCCTTTCGGCCCCTTTCCCCGTCCCCTTAGGGTCACGTGCACCTCGGAGAGGAGAGCGAGACCTCTGAGTCCCACTCCCCGCCCCCTGAGGGCCAAAACAACCGTCAGACATCGTTTCCGATGTCAGACGTCCACTAACCTTGTTGGCGCTGAAAAGCACCGTTCTTTGGTACTGAAAAGTACCGCAAGCGCAGAAGCAACTGATCGCTCTAAATGCCCCTCAAGTATCGAGCCAGAGATTCGGTCACCCGCCTGCCACTCCGTTACGGTGGTCAGGTCGGGGTCCAGGGCCGGACGAACGAGGACGTACTCACAGCTCACTTACGGGGGCCCGCCCCCATATAGTAAGGTCACCCGGGGCTATTGTAGCTACTAAAAATTGAGTTCGAACTTTTTTAATTTTTTTCTAATGCTTGCAGTTACTTTACACCTATTTTTGTTTTTTTTTTGTTTCAAAGACATGTTTTAGTCACCATGTCAACGAGGTTATATTGATGAAATATTAATAAATTAATATTCAACTCAACAAATTCCATCTTCAAGCCATCGATAGTCACATTTGCCCCCCAACTGGGGTAAATGTAGCTATCCATCTATATAACTTTTATTGTTGAACCTACATTTCTCAAACTAATGGTGAACGTCCCATCCGACAGATTTTAACTAATTCTGTACTTTAATATTCTGTTATGGGGTTCAATTTCCTTTAAAATCATTTGAGGTATTGTCATGAGGTAAATGTAGCTACATTCCATATATGTAGTGTTGGGACACGTGTCTCGATAACTTTGGGTTCCTACAATTTATTTATCTCCGAATTGCTCGAAGTTGGTTTATTATACATAGTGTAAAAACAAAAAAAAAAATTGAAAATGTATTAAAATTACAAAAATTGTGTTAACAAAAAGTTACATACTTAAAAAAAATTACTTTTCTTTTACATTTTGATTTTTGGAAAACGTGTACACCATCTCTTTTGCATCAAATGTAGGTGCTGGTAAACACTCGATAACATCTTTTTGATCTATAATAGATAAATCATTTACAATTAAACGAAATTTACTTTTATTGTTCTTGATAGATTTAAATCCTTGAACCACCATTTTGTCGCAAGTTATTTCTTCTATCCTGCACCCGTATTTATATTCTTGTTTGCCTTTATAGGACGCAAATTTTGCTAACACAAATGTACCTTCTTCTAGAATTTTATGTTTCTTCAATGTATCTAATTTGCTTGTCCCTGGCTTTGGACTTTCATTTTCTTCATTAAATTTATACTCATTCTCCTGAAACTCTTCTTCATTTAAAGTGTCTTCACTTTCAGAAGCCCGTTTTTTGTTTATTTTTCCTTTAGTCTGTTTTTGTTTAATTTTCAAAGGTTTCGTTTTGGTTACCTTTCCTTCATTCTTTTTTTTCTCTTCCTGTTCCTGGTTTTTCTTTTCTTTGTTGTTTTTTCTTGGTTCTTTCTCTTGTTTCAGTTTTGTCTTGTTTTCATTGAATTCATACTCATCCTCGTATAGCTCTTCATCTTGTAAAATATTTGCTAAAAATGTGTCCATGTCTTCTTCAGTTTCTGAACTATCCATTGACTTATAAGACCCAGTATCCTCACTGTCAGAAGTCCATTCCTTGTTTTTCTTTTGTTTAGTTTGTTTTTGCTTCCTTTTATTTTTTTTTAGTTTTCGTTACCTTTTCTTTATTTATTTCCGTTTTCGTCATTTGGAGTTTCTTTTTCAAAATTTCTTGCTTCTTCTTTTCTTTCATTATTTTTATTGTCTCCTGCTCCTCTCTTTCATTTTTCATGCGAGCGACTACTTCGGAATATGTTAAAATTTCAGCGCCTACACGTTTTTTTGGTCTTTTTGGCAAATCGTTTCTTGAAATGTGGCTAAGTACTAATTGTTCGAATGTTGTGTTAACCTCATCATAGTTTTGTTCTTTATTGAGATGTGCTGGTTTTATTACTTCGTTATTTAAAATTTTGATGCCACTGTTACTATTATTATTTTGAGTTTTCATAGGAAGTACAAATGTTCTAGGGTTCAATGTTTTTTTCCATTCAGCTTGTCTGTCATTCTTATCATTAGTATCCTTCTGCTTTTTTCCAAGTGTTTTTATCGTCATATTAGGATTTTCGGCTATATCTTCGCAATTTTTTTTTCTTCCTCGTATATAACTAGCTCTTTATTAGTAAAGGTTTTTTAATTGTCTAGTAGATGTTTCTCCTGTTGCTCATTTTCTTTTTCAATGATTTTTAAGTTACTTTCTATGTGGTATAGTCTAGAATTTTCTGCTTTTTTGTTAGATTTGTCATAGTCTACATTCTGGAATTGAGCGATACTTTGGTTGAAAATTCTGAGTGCTAAATCTCCAAGACTCGGAATCTTTTGAAATATGTTAATTCCGGATTTTTCCAGGTCTGCATCTTTTGTCATTGATGCGAAGTCATAATACTCCATAGTATCATCATCATTGGCTGTAATGTTTTCAGCGCATATAGTTTGATTTTCCCACTTTTGCCATGATAAGGAATTAAATTTTTCTTTTCCAATCATATTTCTATTAACTGGATAAATGCCAGTCTTTGTAAATCCATTTGAGATAATTACTGGATTCAAATTCTCCCAAATGCCAGTAAGTATTCTAGCAAATTCACTTTTGGGCAATTTGAAGCCAACATGCATTCTTTGCCATTTTATGAGTTCCTGGTCCCACTTGTCCTTCATTGGCTTCATTACGCTGCAGTCTAAAGGTTGCAACACGTCAGAAGAATGGGGTGGCAGTTTTAGGATTGTGATTCCTTCAGATATTGCATACTCAATTACGCTCAAATCTGTATGAGTCGAATGTCCATCGTATATTAGAAGAACTGGCCTCTTGCTCCCGATTGCAGGTACGAAAACATCTTTTAGATATTTCTCAAAGATGCTGGTCTCCATCCAACCTTTTTTGCTTACAGCATATGCCGTTTTAACATTCTCATTTTGGTATAACCACTCGTTCCACAAATATTTCCCTTGGAAAATAATGAGAGGCGGAATTTTATCACCATTTGCATTTGCTGCAAGAAGAACGGAGGTATTGGCTCTACCTGGTGAGCTAGTTGTAGTCCAAGAGCTAGTGAACCCTGGGAGTAACGGTCTCCCTGTAAGGTTAGAAATTTGTATACTTACGATTTATGACATGCTAAGAGCAATAGCCATGACCTGGCAGGCGTCAGCCCTGCACGTCATCAGCCCCTTTATTTTTTGGACTGTTAAGTAAATTGAGTTTCAAAACTTGTTTCTGTAAATTTGAAAATTTAATAGGATAAAGTTTATTTATTGTACATCTTAAAAAAAAATTGACAGGCGATTACAATAAGCAGAAGTATATGAAAGATCAATTAGAAAACGTACAGTTGATGAGGTAAAATAAACTTTATCCTGTATACTTAAATTTTTTATATGTTTTCAAGTAAACGTCTCAGAGTAAATATGTACAATGCCAGGCGGTTTTGAACAGCATAAGACCTTGACAGGCGAGGGGACAGCTGCTAAGGGCGTGCAAATAAGAAATGTTACATGAACGCATACAGTAAATGCAATGTATTTAATTGGGTTTTATGCAATCTACATTATTTTTAACATTCATTTTCTTCAGCATCATCCGAAATTTCGCTATCACTGTTTTCATCATCATCTGATTCTTCAACAATGTTTTCCTCATCTGAAAATAGTAAAAAAAATATTTTAATGAATCAATAAGGTTGTTAAGAATTAAATATCAAGCTCAATTACATAGGACTGCGTATTAAATGTTACGGAATAAAATAGTTGTATGTTACCTGAAATGCATTCCTCAGTTTCAGTCAATTGTGCTGTGGCAGTATCAGCAGGTCCTTGTAAAAGTATGTCGTATATAGAAGATGGAACCGTATTGCCCTCAAACCAATTAAATTCGTAACGACTATCAATTAAGTTCCAACCGTTATTTTCAGGTGTAAGAATTGTTGGTTCTTTTAAATTACAATTTCGCCATATATTTGTAATGTATTCAGTTCTCAATAATTGTTGATGTAGTTCACGTTTGCAGGGTGGTAAATTCGATGAATCATAGCTTACTACTTTTTTCATAAACACTTTAGGATTATTTGTGTTGTACGTAGCAAGGAACTTTTCATAACGTGCATTATTTAACTTTGAACATTTCAAACCATACATTTGGCATACAAATTTCTCTAGTATCGGGAAATTTTTTTCTTTCTTCTGTACTATTTCTGCGTTTCCTAATTCTTTGAATGCCTTTGAATACACTCGATTTCTGCAATATTTGGAATGGTTTTTTTTTACCTCTTCTTGAAAAGGACGGATTGAAATCGCAACCGGTTAATGCATGAAATCCCGGTAAGCTTTGGCATATAGAAGGTCCCAATTTTGTATATAGTTCAGAAATATTTATCCATTTTTTATAATTATTAGTGCCATATTCCATATAGATTTTTAAATTATTATTGTGGAGATGGTCCATGTTTCCGAGCAGTAATATTAAAATGTCTGTGTCACATGTTTTTATTAATACCTCGGATACATCTTCATCCATTTGGCATGTATGGTATATTATTTTTGTATCAGCCTCTTCATGATGTTGGCACGATAAATCATCATTTATATCGACAATCACAGAGTTATTGTGGACACTATAAGTATGGCATTGTTTGTAATTTAAGTTTACTATGGTATTCCCGATAAACTCTATCATTTCATTTGTGCTCCAATGTGTAATTAAAAAATCTACGAAAGCTTCTTTAAATTGTATGTTACGAAGTTCTTTTATAAAATCGACTGGTCGAATTTGTTCTGGTCCGGTAATGAAATAATTTATGTTTCGTACTTCTTGTCGTTTGGCTCGTTCATAATCTTTAATTGACGGCGAAAAGTATTGGTCGAAAATGATATCTACTCGTGAGGCATGTGTAGCTGTTAGTAGCGACAATTTTTTTGGAAATACCACCAAATGTTTTAGGGATGTTTTTGAATGTATGCAGTAAAAAGAATCCATCAAAAATGACAACATCAAAACGTCTTGGTACCTCTTCACTGTTGACGTTTGCCTTTAAAATTTCAACCATTGCTGATTTCTGAGTTTTATGTATACCATCTTCATGACACAATGACAATGTAACAGTTGTAATGGGGTATGATAACGTCTTCTCCAAATCGATGTTATGTTGTATTGACAGAGCTAACAGGCGACCAAAGAAATCACGTTGCACACGGATTTCATGAACCTTATCACCGACTTTGATTTTTTCTTTTTTTTTTTCATTTAAATTCATAATTTTCACTTGTGCAATTCTTTCTTCAAATCTTTTTCCGTTCTGTGAACATTCAGTTATAAAATTCTCTTTCAATCTTTCTCCTGATTCTATAAAATTCAATAAGTAATCCTGTACTGCGATCGAAGCAACTGTACCATTACCGATGTTATACAGACAATCTTTGTTTAGATTCAACATAAATGAATTTAGAAATTTCTCAAAAGTATTTATGAACTTCCACAACTGTGCTGAATCTCTTTTTATTGCATGTTCTTCCAGGTCTGCTGTTACATCATTTTTTCTTCGTAAATCAGTAATGTCCAGAGTGTGAGATATGACAGTTGTTCTTATGTCGTGACTTCTAGCCCATCGCTGACGATCGGAAATAGAATGTGTGAACTGGATTACACCAGTTAATCTTTTTCCCGCGTCGGCATTAATAGTTTGTTCAAGTACTAGATCTGTTGGCTGTCTAGAGAAAGATTTATCAGTACGTTTGATTCCAAGGTATCCATCTTTCATAAATTTTTCAATTGATGGATGTGTAAGACCAACTTTTAACAAATTATCATGGTATTTTATCAGCCATCGTGAATAATTAGGCTGATTTGTCATAAAAAATATATTTGCTATTTTTGACAAAATATATTTGTACAAAGAAAAGTTTCCAGTCCTTATGCTTCGACTCAGTAACTGATAGTGACGAACAAGATCCATATAAATAACATTAAATTGAGGCGTTTTACCAAAAGTTCCTTTTCTACATTGTTCTTTGTGATATTGGTATCGAGTCATCAATGTTGATATTGCTTCATTTTCTATGACGGTCACAAACGGTTCATTACCATCGATAAATGTAGAGAGATTATTGTAAACATCTTCATCAATACTTATATCTTCTTTTTCTATGAAAGATTGAAAACATAATATTTCAAGTCCTAGTGCCATTAATGGATGCAGCCGCTTACATCGATTAAAATGTTTTCCTTTCAAAAATCCATCTACTGAACCATTTGCGATAATTTCACTTTCAACAGCTACATTCATTATTCCACTGTCGTCAATAAATTTTCCAATTGCTCTAAACAATGCTAACATGATGTGGAACGGTCCTAAATGGATAAATAAATTATCATAAACTGGTTTTTCTGTAGACTACCTGCATAGCAATTTTTGCTATAGCTAGATCATATGTTACATTAATGCAAGGTTGTCCAATTTCTGCAGCATTACTTTGACTTTGTTTCATAGTTTCTATTACAACTGGTATATTTGTCGGTGATTCGTTTATTGGTGTAAGATAACAAATTTTTTCTTTGTTATTATGAGAATCTTTGTTTAAATTATGATGGAACCCAACCCACATCGATGTTTTTTTAATTTTTAGAGCATGGCAAAGCATCCACAGAAACTTTTGCTGATAAATTATTTCTAGTGAAGCTGGTGTTGCTTCATTTCTTAAATTGTCAGATAAAGACAATAATTCATCATTCATCTTGGGTTTTTTTGAATATGGGACTAACTCTGGGATGATAGCATCAAGAGTCCTTCTTCTTTTATGTCCTGCATGAACACATGAAACGGATAGCTCGCCTGTGCACTCACCATGTTCAGAAGGATTTTGGAGTTGCTCAGAAGTTCCCTCTGTTGATTCCTCATTTTCTAGAACTGTTTGATAGATTATGACTACCGTATCATGTAGGGTATCTTTACCAGTAGCAGTATCAACATAACGATCGAAGTTGTCGAAGGCTACTCCTGTGAATAAATCTTGTCTTTTACAAATTTCATTTGGACAAATTTTAGAACGATTCAATAACGTAGTTGTTGCTGCAGCTTCCAATTCTTCAATAACATGATAACTACAACAATGACCATATTTATTTATAATTTCTACGATCTTTCTGCTGCTCGTCAAACTCTTCAATGTCATGCCCAGAGTGATGTGTTTTTTGGTTTTGACAGACCCATTAGTGACATTATAAATCAAATCTTCTGCCAATGAATTAGTTTTCCTTATACAACCTTCACTAATTCTCCGACGTCGTTTATAACCACCCAGAAGAAAACAATAAAAATCAAGTAATTGCTTAGGTATTTCACATTCGCCATATAACAAATCAGCAGTTGTTATGTTTTCTGGTAATTCTTTCTTTATCATTTTTAAAATAGTTTTTCGTAAAATTGATGCTGCTCTTTGCAATATCTTCGCATCTTCCAACAGTTCACATAATTTTGCATCAACAACAGAATCTTTTAATGTTACATATTTTTTCCTGTCCCTCTTGATAATTGTAATTTCATCGTAATTCTGTAACAATTTAGCTTCAAACCGCTGGATACTAAAATTAACATCAACATCTTCATCATTTTCCTCGAGTATTCCTTGTAATAATTCAAAGTAGTATTTACATAAGTATGTGAATGAAAATGTCCTTTTTTTTATTTATTATTTCCTCGCTGATAAAAATTTGCATTTCATCAAAAGCCAGTTTGTGAAAATATTTCCAAGTCTTCTTCGGTGGTGATTTTGTCTTCGCTTGTTCTTGTAAAGTATATATGGCAATTGTTCGACAGCTATTATGATAAAAAATCAATGGGCTTAAATCTGCGCTAACTTTTTCATAAAATTCATTATTTTCGCCAAATTCTTTCAAAACTTGCATCAAACTTGCTCTTTCTGACGAGTGAAGAGGTTGGTACCGCCCTTTCACTCGTTTATATTTATTTTGACAAAACACACATAGCCTATCAGCATGGCTAGTTTTAGTAACGGGCACTTCAGCAGATGTTGATGCTCCGCTTTCTTCAGTAGCTATTGGAGGGGCTACTGTCACTGTTTCTACGTTTGTCGATGACATTTCTATAAAAAAAAGCCATTGAGATATTCATATTTAATAATTAATAATAATTTTTATTTTTACGTAATTATTTTTATTTCCGTCAATAATAATTAATAAATCGTGATTTGCACATTAATATAATTATTGTTACAGTACCATTATTATGAATAATTTCCATTTAATATATATTTAATAATGATAAAATTTGTACCACGTAATTAAATAAAAAATATAGTTACAATTAAAGAATAAAGCCTAGTAAAAAATATAGAAGTTCATAAAAAATACCTGATGATGATGCTGGTAGATTTGAAGAAGTTGATGATTCACTTGTGCGATATTTTTTCATCACAGCAAGAAAGTTTTTATAACATTTTACATGGTATTTGCGTTAATTTCCTCTGGCAAAGAAATATCTTTAAATTTTGAATTATTGTCTTTTCTTATTTTCAATATTGATTTACTTTTATTCAACGTAGTCTCTGTAAATCGTACAGTTTTTTCGTCAGTGTCTTCGTTACAAATCACACAAACCACGTGTTCCAATTCCATCTTGCACACTATTTACTGAAATGTTAATATTAAGTACAACAATACACAATATCACTGCACAATTGATAATAAAATAAAGTTTGATTTTTTAAAATTCGAAATCACTCAACATAAGAAATGTTATAGCTCAAAGCATCTTCACAAGTAAAAATCATTGGCACAACTGACGAAATTCTTCTCTGTACATTGTTGCTCGAGAGCAGGTATACGTCCCTTCGTATTAGATAAACGGTCTCACTCGCACTATAGGCATTCACGCAACACCTCTCACTCGCACGCCCTTAGCAGCTGTCCCCTCGCCTGTCAAGGTCTTATGCTGTTCAAAACCGCCTGGCATTGTACATATTTACTCTGAGACGTTTACTTGAAAACATATAAAAATTTTAAGTATACAGGATAAAGTTTATTTTACCACATCAACTGTACGTTTTCTAATTGATCTGTCATATACTTCTGCTTATTGTAATCGCCTGTCAATTTTTTTTAAGATGTACAATAAATAAACTTTATCCTATTAAATTTTCAAATTTACAGAAACAAGTTTTGAAACTCAATTTACTTAACAGTCCAAAAAATAAAGGGGCTGATGACGTGCAGGGCTGACGCCTGCCAGGTCATGGCTATTGCTCTTAGCATGTCATAAATCGTAAGTATACAAATTTCTAACCTTACAGGGAGACCGTTACTCCCAGGGTTCACTAGCTCTCCATCTATTGTTCTTGTACAACGGTGACCAACTTTTCCAACAACTTTACTTTTTGATGGATCCTGACAGAAACTAGTTTCGTCAAGATTGTAAATACGATCGGGTGCGGATGATAAATCTAAATCACGAATAGCGTTTTCGAGTATTTCAAAATATTCGTATACCGTGAAGGGATTGCACGCCTTTCTTCTGGCGATTTCCACCGATTGCGGCTTTTTTAATGAAAGATTGTGTCTTCTCCTAAAGTTTCTGAACCAGTCATGACCAGGAATGTCATTTTTAAACGCAGTCACAATCCCGTTTCTTCGAATAAATTCGCTAACCAAGGATATGACTTCCTTGGCAGTTAACGGAAACCCACACTTTTCCATTACGTGAATACAGTTAACCATTCTCAGTTCCAAATCTTTATGAAACACCGTGGACCTGCCTGGTTTATTAAATCCACGCGTTCCAGTTACATGCGCATAAATCGTGGCTCTGGGAATACCAAAATGTTCTGCAGCTTGATAACTGCTCATTCTCGTAGATTTCACAGCTTCTACTGCCAAAAGATTCTCCCTTGAATACGGAGTTTCAGTTTTACGCTTGTAGTGCCGAACCATCTAAAATAAAAAAAATAAGTTTGTTAAAATATCCATACAACCACAGTAACCATCCATAAGTAACTATGTCGTTACTACCCTATTATGATTATTGTGTAGTAGAAATAACCTGCAGTTTTACCTGCCCTGTCCTAAAAATAAACCTTTTGTCACTCGGGAATAGGGTAGCTTTCTATCAGGGAAAGAATTTTTGAAAATGGGTTTAGTAGTAGTACCCTTACATCCAAACTTACAAACTAAAAAAAGATTATGATATTAGTTTATACTCGTAATTAATTACCCACTGATAATCATATTTCCCAAAAGAGTTTGGAAAAAATGACCTCCCATACAAAAAAGTACTGCGAAATATGTATGATAGGTAACAAAAAAAAAACATTTCAGATTATGATGTTTTTGAAATTCGTACATTATATCACTTCTACACACACACACACACACTACACTTATATCACATTATATGGCTTCCTTGCAGTCGGCTCTTGAAGATATACGGTCCCAAAACTTGGTTATCCGTAAACAAAACACGGAAATTAGAGCCCAAATTGAAGAGGTTCAAAAAACCGTTATATTCTTGTCTGAGAAATACGACGACGCTCTGGTAGAAATAAACGGCCTGAAGGATGAAAGCTGCAATAACAAAAAAGCCGTAAAATTGCTCGAAGCTAAGGTAGACTTCCTAGAGAGACACCAAAAGGCGGCATCACTTGAAATTAAAAACCTACCTACATCAAATCCGGAAACCCAAGAATCCCTTACTAACTACATTAAAAAACTGGGGACAGTAATCGATAAGCCCGTAAACGACACAGAAATTAAAAACATCTTCCGTTATAGGACCAAGACTAATATACCAGGTACAGTTATGGTTGAGTTTACGTCGTCAACCACCAAGGAGCAGTTTCTTAAGTCAATTAAAGACTTCAATAAAAGAAATAAGGATAATCGACTTAATACAACTCACATAGAAGGTAAAGGTCCAAAGCAACCATTATATGTGTCTGAGGTGCTCACTGCTATGACTAAACGCTTGCACTACCTAACTCGGGAATTTGTAAATAGTAGCGAATATGAGCAATGTTGGGTTGCAAACGGCAAAGTCTATATTCGTGAAAAGGACGGAATGCCCAGTCAGCTTATCAAATCTGAAGATGACCTTGTGAAACTGCGAAAGAGAAAATGACTATTTTTATATTTAATATGGCGTACCTCATTTCTTGTTATGACTGTATCTTCAGTTCTAAGGGACTTTATTAGTAATTTAATAGGCACCACTAACATTAAAACTCATTACAACACACAAACTACTGCTCAAGTCACTTTAACTTTCATAACAAAGACACACAAACTATCCACAGTGAACCAAAAAATAATCTACATATATTACTCCAACACATATATAAAGCGAACATATAAAATAAGTATCCCACCTTTACGACGTCTACTAATACAATCTACCTTAGAAATTACTTTAACTAGCCTTACAAAATTCAACGCCGGCTACCTACCTACAACTACACCACAGACTTTCCACACAAACATCATGCATACAAAGTTAACAAACAAAACCAGTAGCCAATCATTACGTCATCTGTTCTGTACCAGCTTGAGCTTGAATGTTACTTTCCTCCAATTGTATAAAGTATCAAATAGAAATGTCACAAATAGATATATACAACATAAAAATTCGATAACACATTAAATAATTTATTAAACCTAGATACTGTCTCTGTGTCGGACTCTTCTAGGTGTGAATTGGAAAACTGTATTCCACCAAACTTCATACCTCAGAAATCGCTTAAAATCATTACCCAAAACATACGGAGTATTAATAAAAACATGTCGGGCTTTATGACTACACTTGCTAGAACTAAGGTTGACTGGGATGTGATCGTACTTACAGAATGCTGGCTTAGTTCCACAGACGGTGTTCCGGAATTGACGAATTATAACCACTACCAAACTACTAATAACCTCACGCAGAATGAAGGCGTGGTCATATACGTAAATAATCAACTACTGCACGCCGTGGAGGAACCTCTGTTCTTGGAATCCAACTGCCTTCAAGTCACAATTGACACGAATACTGTACTCCTAGCGATATATCGCCCCCCAGGTTACAAGGGTATTACCAGGTTTCTAAACTCACTAAACACTACTTTAACCGGACTATCACATTATAACAACATAATTATTTCAGGGGATATAAACATCAACATTTGTGACCAATGTCGTAAGGCTGATAAACATACCTACCTAAACTTGCTCGCTTCGTACGGCCTACTACCTGCTCATACAATACCTACGCGGCGGGACTTAACATGCCTCGATCACTATATAATAAAAACTCGACTACCCGCATATACCTTAGTAGCGCATTCTTCACTCACTGACCATGATACAGTCCTATTATTCTTGTCTAAATGTACACCTAAGTTAAAAGCAATAAAACACTCTGTCCGTATTAATTATGACCAGTTAAACACTGAATTGAGACACTTAGATTTTCGTGAAGTTTATATGACACAAGATCCCCATATAGCGGGGGAAATTTTGACTCGATTGATTAAAACAGTGATTGATAAGAATACATATTCTATTAAACTTCCAAACCGCAAACAAATCAGGAAGCCATGGATTACTCCTGGCTTACTTCGATGCATTAGACATCGAGACAGATTGCACCAAAAACTTAAGCAGGCGCCTGAAAATAATATACTGAAAGTGACTTTTATTAGATATCGCAATTACTGCAAAAAATTGATTAGGAACCTTAAAATAGTATACGAAAAAAGTGAAATTACAAAAGCAGGGAATAGCTCTAAGCACCTGTGGGCTGCTATAAATAACATTACAAACAGGA
The DNA here is from genome assembly GCA_946251805.1 of Cybosia mesomella. NCBI lineage: Eukaryota > Metazoa > Arthropoda > Insecta > Lepidoptera > Erebidae > Cybosia > Cybosia mesomella. Next base: position 13,959,872 of record OX276411.1, read on the forward strand.
GGACTAAAAAAGCCAATCCATCCACGCAATTGTTGGATCTTGAGAGTACACCTCAAGTTTCCGTCAATAGTATTAATGGGTTCTTTGCTGGCATTGGGGAAAACCTAGCAGGTAAAATCAAGAGTAGGTCACCACCAATTACAAAGCCGAACATCCCGGTTAGAGTACAGTCTATGGTAATGCTGCCAACCGACGAGCGTGAAGTAGCTAAAATATTAAGATCGCTACGTAGCATCTGCTCAGCGGGGTGGGATGCGATACCTTGTGATCTGCTGAAGCAGCATGAGTGTGCAGTAGTACCTCCGCTAACATATATCTGTAACCTTGCACTCTCCACGGGTAAATTCCCTAATGTGTTTAAGAAGGCTATAATTCATCCCATCTACAAGAGTGGGGACAGATGCCGGATTGACAACTATAGACCTATAGCCGTGCTCACTACCATGTCTAAAATATTGGAACGGATCATGAACAATAGACTTGTAAGTTACTTAGAGAACAATAATCTACTAACACCGTCACAGTTTGGTTTTCGCACAGGCAAATCCACTTCAGATGCAGTTCATGACCTAATCAATCATATAGTTAAGAAAATGGATGGTGCGGATAAGGTTCTGGGTATATTCCTGGACCTTGCCAAGGCATTCGATACGGTGTCTGTCCCGATTCTGGTACAAAAGATGGAAAGGTTGGGAATAAGAGGAGTTCCACTACACCTATTTGAAGACTACCTGAGTGGGCGTACCCAGAGGGTTAAGATTGAGAATTACATCAGTGATGAGCAAACACTTACGTATGGCACACCCCAGGGGAGTGTCATCGGTCCGACCCTATTTCTCATTTATATGAACGATCTGGCTATGCACCCCCTTCCCAACGGTAAAATCATCAGTTTTGCTGACGACACTGTTATTTTATTCAGCGCAAGTTCGTGGAAGGACGTTTATAAGTATGCTCAACTCGGCTTGAACACGGTCTCCGGCTGGTTACAGACAAATCTACTGACCCTAAATGCTGACAAAACAACCTACATGACATTTTGTATTAGGAACACACGTAGGAAAAGCAAAAAAAGAAACAAAGCACCTGATGCTGTAATAGCCCATTCCTGTACAGACCCCCTCACACAAAACTGTACTTGCAAACCACTCGCTAGGACTGAGAAGGTCAAGTATCTTGGAGTCATTATTGACAAAAATTTGAGGTTCCAGGAGCACATAAACACCCTCAATAATAGGCTGCGTAAATTGATTTATCTCTTTAAGACTCTGAGACATGTGGTCGATACTAGTGTCATGAAATCGGTTTATTACGCGCTCGCGCAGTCAATTATAGGCTACTGTATCACCTCGTGGGGTGGGGCTCCAAAGGCTTCCCTATTAACCTTAGAAAGAACTCAAAGAGCCATTTTAAAGGTATCATCTTTCCGACCCTATCGATATGCATGGGGGCAATTGTAGCTGTCAAAGTAGCTACAATTACACCACCTACAATTTTTGGTGGGGTGAACGTAGCTGGTACAGAAATCATAATTTTAGCTAAGCTTAGGATGAAAATAATGAATGAAAAATGACTTACCTTTCCTAGTTTCACGATTCGCTACAAAACACCTCTTAATTTTGCACAAAAACAAATTTTTCGAGAATATTTTCCCACCGACCATTTATCACTGACATTACTTCAAAACGGCATATTGAAAAGATGCTCCGTAGATAAAACAGTTTAAGTGTTAGTTGCGCCATCTGTTGCTACCTAACTCAACTGGAGTTTCTCTTTACAGCCACAGATGTCACTTATTTTAATAACGAAACGGTAACTAGTTATTTCAATCAGCTACATTTGCCCCTTGGCTACAATAGCTCCGGGTGACCTTACATAAAAATACAAATCAATTTAAATACCTAATAAAAACATTTATTTTGAAAAAAAAATGTAATTTAATTAATGTAATGTTGACTAAATGTTATGTTATTTATACTTGATGAACTTCGGGATCTAAAATTATTGCTCACGGCCCACCTGATGGGAAGCGGTTACTTTCAAAAGATCTAAGGTTTCTTCATCAAGTTCCTTCACGCTTTTAGTATACGGTTTTCTAAAGCTGGTTATGTAAGGATCTGAAGTATAAAGAAGAGTATGAAATACATCCTTGTTTGTAGATGCTAGAAAATGCTCAAGATCCGCTAGATCTAGGGCATTCAAACTTGGATAGTTATCAACTCCGGAGCTAGTTACGATGTTGCGCAATCAAATCCGGAGCTCCTTGACAGCTTTTTTAGAAATTAATAAAAAGGCCCTTTATTTTAATCAATAGAAGTTTTATTTAAAGATTTAGATCGGAAAAAGAGATTTAGATCGGAAAAAGAGAACATCTAGGACGGGACTTGAACCCGCGACCAGTCCCTTACAGGGACGTATTAATGTATCGGAGAATTTCGAATATCTGGGACGTGTCTAGGTGGCTCAGTTGGTCAGAGCATTCCCCCTGTAAGGGACTGGTCGCGGGTTCAAGTCCCGTCCTAGATGTTCTCTTTTTCCGATCTAAATCTTTAGAAAAAGTAAGCATACAAAATGCTTAAAAATTTAATTGAAAGAAGTTTTATTTGTTAAGGAATCAGTGTTTTTGTTTAAAAAATTACTGTCTGACAGACAGAAGTTATAATAGACAACTAATATGCATTATAAAGTAGGTATTAAAAAATCAACAATAATTAAAAATAAACATTTGTTTAGCAAGTTACAATAAAATAATAATCACGAACTTATAGGTACCTTTTTTTTTTTTTTTCGTGCGGAAATCCCTTCGGATACCCCCCCACCGGCCAGCGGGGCCGGTTATGTCGGGCTTGCACCGACTAAAACCGCACGCCAACTTATAGGTACCTATAAAATCTACTTTTTTTGAGATCGAAGGTCTTGGTAATGTTTTGAGAAACGATAAGGCATTTAAAGATGAGTCAGAAAGAGAACTTCTAAGCTTCCTGCAGAAAAAGCCTGCTGCCGAGAGTGCTCGTTCTGAGTCCATGCTCGTCTGCAAGACACAGCAGATAGTGGTACGCTTCTGAAAGGTATTTTCCTCTGCATCCGCCATTGTCATAAATTGCTTTTTCTACTCTTACGAAACCATCCAGATCCAAATTAGCAGATGGGGTGCTTTGTTTTTTATTTTTTAATTTGCTTAACTCCTGCTCCAGTTGCTCTGCAACATTTAGGTGCAACTCTGGTTCATACGTTTCCGTTGGTGATTCTGTTGATGATGTAGATGGCAAGTTTACGCGGTATTTTAGTCTTTTCAAAACGTCAACAATTGTCTCAGATATCTGGTTTTTTGGTTATTCTTTGTCAGGTCAGGTCAGGTCAGGTCAGGTCATTATTTGGTTTTCTAAAAGTATCATCTTCTTCTGATGAAAAAAAATCTTCGCAGTCACGAAGGTAGTGTAGAGTTCCGATTATTTTTGCAAGTCTTCTCTCTTTTATTCGTTTTCTTAGATTGTTCGCTAAATTCATGCTCAGAGAGTCGGTATTTTCTTCAATTTTTTTCAACATGAAACGCAGCGCAGTGTCAGCTGTAAGAAGTGTGGCTTCACGTCGGCAAAGTGCGTTCACGGTAATTTTTACAACTTCTAAGCTGCGGTGGATTTCTGTGAGAGAGTCAATTTCTCCAGTCATGGGTCGTGGTCCACCTGCTTAGTCCACCTGGGTGGACCACGGGCACTTTTTCTTGCCGGTAGTCCATCTAAATGTTGAGTAATATGCAAATCAAAAATGACTATGGGTCGTGGTCCACCTAAAAGTAATTCCGTGTGATCCTGTCATTTTACTACTATTGAAAAATAAATACGAAATAACAAATTAAACTGGAAAAAACTAATTAATGCCGAAAAAAACTTTACTGAAATAATCATAAGTAACTTAAGTAAAACAAAAATTGTATTAAATCAACGTAACTTTTCCAAAGCGAATCCTACAGAAATTTCTTTGTTTAACAATTCTAATTGTATTTCTATAATGTCGTCATCATCATTTATGTATTTGATTTTCCTTTTGTTGAAAGAATACAGTATCGCAGGAAGATCTTCCTGGTGAAGCCTATGACAATCTAAGCGACAGCGATTCCCGCCTTGCTGGTTTGAAAGTGCTGACATCTATCAAACGTCAGGTGAAACGTAACCATAGAAACCGCATTTATGGCTAAGTAGTAGTTCTTCAATCGATACTGTATGCTTTCCAGAGGCACATCAATATTAACATACAAAACATCATCTGATGATAGGAGCTGGTTAAACATTAAATATAGAAGTCCGATAAGTTACAATTTAATGGTAAAAAAGGAAGGAAGGCTGGCAGGTAGGACTGCCTGCAGTTTTGCAGCTTTTTCTTGCTGAACACGACTGAAAGTTTAAACTACATAAAACCATATAGCAGTAATATTTTTTTGTTATTAAAATAGATGATCTAAACTTTGTAACGAATAAGTATATTTTACCTGCATGATAATATTTCAGCTGCATTTATTTTTTTTGTATTGAGAACAACGCCATAGCACCATCCCGTTCTTAAAAGTTTACTTTATAAAACTGGAATGCCCCATACAATAGGACCGTGCCACCTTTTCGATTTATAAACCATATTTCAGGATCTAAATCTTTATCACAATTTTGAAACATTCTGTTTAAATCCTTTAAATTATGTAATTAGGTAATAACAAATGGACGATAAAGTCAAAGCTCAATCGAAGTAAGCAATGTCATCTTACCACGGAGGATAATTATTCATCTATTAATAACTTAACAAAGTTTAATAGGAAAGAGATTGCATATTATTTTTTATAGGTGGACCACCGGCAAAAAATAGTGCCCGTGGTCCACCTAGGTGAACTGAGGTGGACCACGGGCAAGAAAAAGTGCCCGTGGTCCACCTAGGTGAACTGAGGTGGACCACGGGCAAGAAAAAGTTCCCGTGGTCCACCCAGGTGGACTAAGCAGGTGGACCACGACCCATGACTGAATTTCTCGTTGAGTAAATGGGAAATTTAATTTCATGTCAATCATAACTTTGAGTACAGAATCTTTTAACTACAAAAATACCCCAATCATATCAGACATGGTTGACCAGCGTGTACGACAGTCAAGTTGTAATTCCTGCTGAAGCCCTAGCTCCTTCTTGACGTAAGTTTGCAGGCATCCCTTTTTAAAGTTGAGTTCCGAAATGATCTCACGAGAGTTCGCACTTTTTCTATCAAGTCTTTGAAATGTCCTATTGGTTCTGCCTGCACTGACGATATTTCAATTTCAAAACGATCATCATGACCGTCTTCATTCTGATCTTCATAATCGGAATCATATGTCTCTTTATTTCCAATATGTACAGGCACTTCTTGTACTTCCTGTATCTTGTAAAAAGTATCAATGACCGCTAATTGGATTCAGTGTGCGAGGCAAAGCTGATGAAAGCCTTCAAAGTATCGACCCATTTTAATCATAACGCTTGCACCATCCGTTGTTTGACTCACCACGTCTTCTTGCAGGACAATTTCGAACGTTAATAAGTGATCTGACAACAGTTACAAAGCCGCTTCAGCTGGCATTGATCCATTGATCTTAACAAGGCCAAGATTTTTGAAACCAAAGCCACCAAAAGCTGCATTGTGAAGATTTACGTTCATGTATCGTTTCATTCTCAGTGACGTCCACTCATCTAACGTTATAGCAAAAGCATGTCCGGCCGCTTTTAATTCAGAAATTTGTTTGATCATTGATTTTTTAACAAGATCTGCATATTTGACCACGACTGAAGATACTGTAGCAGGCGAATCAGGTAACACATACCCACTTTTTTTACATAACCGCCGTAAATCCTCATAAGTGCAAAACAATTTGTATTTTAATCCGTCTAATGCTGCCATTATACTGATTACTATTTCCCTGGTGTCTTCTGACGGAAAGAAGTCTGTCATTTTTGTTTTTTTAGTCTGAACAGGTGCATTATTACTTGCTGCACTAGTACTAGCTGTACTAGTGTTTGCCGTATTTGAGCCTGATGCCTTTTCAGTAGTCTGATTATTAATGTTGTGGACTGCACGTAAATGAGTATGCAGTGCGGTAGCTGCACCCCCTCCAGTTTTTAAAATTTTCATACACAGTCGACATTTTGCAGACTGGCCATCGTCGGCGCGAAGAAAGTGATTCCACAGTTCCGACTGCGCTTATTGGAAAATTCTGAGTAGGTAACTTTTTTGAAAGTCGACCTAGAAAGATATAAAAGAGATAGTTACATAACTTACATATTACATAATAGTCTTGTGCCTGCTCGGTCACTCAAAAGAGCGCTCCGAACTAGTTCAGTTTAAGCAACGAACTAGTTCAGTTTACTAGTTCTATTAGTTCTATTCGTTCATGAAACTGATTGGTTGTTCAAGTAGTTCAAGCTCTATTAGTTCAGTAGTTCTATAACTTCTATTAGTTCTATTGTTCTATTCGGTATCGGTTGTAACATTGATAGTTAATTTTGAAGGTAGATTAGAAGTTACAAGTTAATTTAAGGTTTGATATGAGGTTATAGTAAATTAAACATGAGACTAGTTTTACCTTTCATATATTAATTATAATTATAAGTGGTCTCAAGGGTGAGTACACATAGATTCAATTAAAATTTGATGTTGAAGAATTAAAAGAAGGATGTGAGGACCCGCGGCAGCCAGGAATCTGCACTTAGCTTCGGAGCTGCATCCGCCCGGCGTGTCGCGCTGGCACCAACCGCTGCGTGACTCGCTCGGCGGACCTGAAAAGAGAAGGCAAAGCTTTCAGTATGTGAATACATACTGCTAGTGCAGGCCGGGCATACCGAAGGCGTAAGAAAGGTGACAAGCTTCCCCAGGCACGGGATACTTATGGTCATTATTGCGAAAGCAGGCAGGTCACAGCCTTTGCAAGCAGCAGGAACAGATGCACAGAAATATAGATGACACTGAAGGATTGTTCACCATGCGGTCACTGACCGCGTGGCCCGCACAGGTTATTGTCCTTTTGACAAGCGTGAAAAGGGAAAGCATGCCTTGCGTATAAGCCACACAATTAAAACAAATAGATACTGCTCACGTAAAAAGCAGCATCCCAATTAGAAAACCTTGCCACGACTACAGAGGTGTAGTGTGGCATGATAACATTCTATATAATTCCAATACATGGATCAATGTTGGCAAACCTCGTTCACGTAAAAAACGAGGCGATGCCTGGAGTAGCTTAGCATAGCAGTGGGAACCTGACGTGGCACCATTGGTGAAGATGAAGAGGCCACGGGGAATATCCCTGGTGGGCCATTGGTACCACGTCACCCTCCAACACTAATGAGCACTCTGTAATAAAAATGATTAGCACACGTAATGTATAAATTGTAAAATTCTCACCAACGGCTCAGTACTAGAGCTATGTGCTTGTGGAAGCGATGCAGAAAATTAGGAGCTCGCAAAACCGCTGCACTGTAATTTACGAGTATAACGTTGGCTGAAAGAAGCGACTTGGTGGGAGTTCATAGATAATATGCCACAGCCGATAGAGTTGACCACAGCTAACCATAAACAGAGTCGATGAAAGAATACAGATAATATTAGTAGACTATGAATCGATATCAACTAAGGAATCGACTACATATTCCACCAATATCATTAAAAGTACAATGTGCATAAACTTCATTGGTTTTTCAAGTAGTTCAGACCCTAATAGTAATTTAGTGATTAAAGGTCGCAAAAAGCGCATGTTAGTTTTTTGTTAGTAATTATATCAATGTATCTATCTATCGTTGAAAACGAATATGTAATTGCTAACAAACTAATGAACTACGTTTAGGCCTCTCCCCTCTCATACTACTAGCCTTTTATATGCATATTTGATTCTCCTTCATACTTTAACAGGCTTAGGACTGTCGCTCTGATACTGATGTTCGCAATGCAAGTAGGTATATAATACGAGTAGTTATAATAAAATTTCGAACTGTTTTGTAGTTTAAAGTAGAGTGGCGTATTTAAAAATCAAATATACATATATACAATTTTTTTTTTTAGATTTGTTTTTTTTTTTTTTTTTTTTAATAAATTTAGGTCAATTAACATAATTAGTCTGGCATATTACAGTGCAAAAAAAGCATTTGCTCCACTTTACCCGGCTTTAAGAGTCTTCGCCGGTTTGTGATCATTTGCCCCGCAGTCGAGAAAATGCGCTCACACCCCAGGTAGCATTTATACGTCATTATGTCGTCCGTTTACGGTACTGCTCGACGTAAGAGACGTCATTTCTTGACGTCGGGGGGTCCCAGCAGATGACGTCAATTTGTCACAGCCTCAAGACGACAATTTACAGACGTTACAGAGACGTCGTATACTGAATTCATAGGGACGTTACTAGGCCGTACATATTAGGGCAGCCCCTGACGTTGGAGTGACGTCATATACTGAATTCATAGGGACGTTACTTGACCGTACATATTAAGGCAGCCACTGACGTTGGAGTGACGTCATATACTGGATTCATAGGGACGTTACTGGGCCGTACATATTAGGGCAGTCACTGACGTTGGAGTGACGTCATATACTAAATTCATAGGGACGTTACTGGGCCGTACATATTAGGGCAGCCACTGACGTTAGAGTGACGTCATATTCTGAATTCATAGACGTTACTGGGCCGTACAGTCAACCAATTTGATTCCTAGGTACCATAGAATCCTGTTATAGTAAAGTGGCGTACGTCGCTACGATGTACATACGTCACTACTATGACAGGGTTCTATGATGGCCTAGGAATCAAATTGGTTGACTGTACACGTCAGGACCTACGGGGGATGCATTATGCTGCCGTGCTTACGATACGATTGTTTCTATCGCTAAAAAAATATAATTAGATTATTTTTTATAGTTTTTATTTTTTCAAGACTTAAAATAACATTGTTATCTCTAAATATCGGACTTATTATACTAAACTAAAAAAAACACGACCGTAGAGGTTTGCCCGGTCTGTTGTGTGGTACGCGTCCATGACGAGTGTGCTGTGTTATGCGTTACGTTTTAATTAAGACTTAGAGCGCTTTCACATATATATAGGCGTTTTTGTCGCGCGACTGTAGGCGCTTCTAAGTCGCGCAGCTGCAGCGCGACAGCCGCGCGACAGAAGCGTGACTGCAGCGCTCCGAACTAGCAGTGGCAGATACGGTGAAGCGCGGCTGTCGCGTGACTTAGCCGCGCTGCAGCCGCTGTAAGGCCGTGGCCGCACTGGTAAGGCGATTAGCAACGCGACGGTGATTTCAACATCAAGTCGCCCAAGTTGTTCTGAAATCGCCGTCGCGTCGCTAATCGCCTTACCAGTGTGGCCACGGCCTTATGCAAAGGGATTCGTTGTGCAGCGCTTCAGTCGCGCGACAAAAACGCCTATATGTGAACGTAAATCAAGAACAAACATGCAACTAATATGTACTCGTGATACAACTTAGTGAATAAACGGGGGGGCAGTATCCGTAATAAACAATCAGTGGTTTAAGGTACCGACATTCACGACCACCTTTGCTTGATACGCCTCTGATTACACCTGTATATTATTCATTCAGAAAAGAAAGTTTCATATCTACTTACATTTAAACAATAATTATAAAAAAATCTAACAATCATAATCATGAAGCATTGGAATGCTTAATGTATAGCCGTTATTGTGGACAACCACACATTTGGTTAAAATGTCATTAACAGGTATCAATTTAAAATGTGAATAATTTTTTACTGCCATCACATCAATAGCTACTGAATTAAAAGGGTACTCAAAGAACGGCTGATAGTTTACAAACTCCTTTCCATAAATGAATAAAGTATGAGTTTTAAGGATGTTGTGTATCTTAAATACCTTCCTATCCTTAGTAAGACAATAACAATCAGCTTCACGAGATTCTGCTACATATAACGTATATTTTTTATATGTTAGTTTTTTATAGCATTCATATACATTTTCCTCAGGTAGTGGTCCAGAATAAAACTGGTCAGAAACAGTTATTTGCGATAAGGAGCTGTATAATTTTGAACATTCCATTTCTTTCAGTCTTCTTACAATTTGTTGTAATGGCTTATTAGGCGATCGTACTAATTTCTTAACACTCTTTAAATGATTTTCAAATGGGAATGCTGAATATTCATCAAGTGTACCAAAGATGCGTACATCATCGCATATATGACATAACATGTGAACATTATATACCAAAAAATGTAATCCATAAACTGATTTTGAATGATTTATAAAAATCAGAAGTAATTCCTGTGCCAAATCTATACCAAGTTCTCTGATATGTTTGTTTGAACATAAAATCGTAATAGCTGAATGAAAAAGTAGAAAGTTTTCGTAAAGTGAACGTGGCAAGATATCTTTTAACACAAATGGACCTACATATAATAAAAACATTCGATATTCAGTTGCTTTCCATCGAGCTAATTCTGATAAACTCCGCGGTTTTCTATTAAATTCAACTGGTATAAATTTAGAACAATGGATTAGTTTTTCAGATATCATTTTAATGAAGTGACTTTGTATACGAACATTTAAATCGCCACTAATCCACACATTTAACAGCTTACGCATTACCCCCAAACAAACATTATGCATATATTCAGTAGGAAATAAAGATATCAAATCTATGGGGAGCCGTAAAAGTGGTGACTCTCCAACATGATGGTCCTCATCAAACTGCGAACGAAATGATTCATTGGTCCTCATGGGTGCTGAGACACTTTCATAGATCACGCGGCCGCGGTATTCGCCTGCTTCAATACACTTGTCGCAAGCTGAATAGCCACCATGTTGTTTAGTACACTTGATAAATGCTCGCGCTGGAGCGTCACAAATAAAGCTATGGATTTTAACACTGTAATGAATATTTTCAAGATCGAAACCATTTCTAAGTAATTCTTCTAATTCGTCGACAAATTGCTTTAGAAATACATCTAATGGTGAAGGTTTAGCTCGACCACAGAAAAGAGCGACAACAAATGGTCTAGCATTAGGGTTATTTTTTAGCAATCCTAATATGGGCCACAATTGTGTATTGGTACTTTTGAATATGGGAAGTCCATCAATGTTAAAAGAAACTTTAATTTCTCTATTCCCAACATTATTATCAGTATCGTCAAATAGTTTTATTTGTTTTTGAATTTGTGAAAGAAGACCTAAATATACTAATTCTCCAGTATCTAACTTAGTAATCTCTAGTTGTAAAGGGGTTGTCAACAATGTTCTACTGTCTTTTGGTAATCCAGGGCATAAAGGAGACACAATTTTAAGAAGACTATTTAAAGCATTATGTGGTATTTGATACTGAGTGGCCCATTGTTTTAACTCTGTTTTTAAATCATCATCTTTTATAGACTTATCAGAATCTGAATCAGATAGTGAATGCACATCATCAAACATAGTAATATGATTGTCATCAGAAATGTCATGTTGCATCAATAGATTGGAATTATTACTAGAACCTTGTGATACAATTTCAGATTGAGAATTATTATTTAAAGTACATGGCAAATGAACTAAGGAAGAGCATGTACTAACAGCTGTAGTACTTTCTTGTAAATTTGAAATTACACTCAACTCTGCTTCCTTTGCTCTTCTTAATAATTGACGTTTGCCAACTATAGCCTTTTTTGAGTATTTAATTTTTTCTGCCATGTTTAGTTTTGTATATTACTCTTCTTCAATCTTTCAGGGGCATGCTTCAACCAATTTTTTATGGAATCTTCTACTTCTTTAGCTGTAGACCCAGATGTTGTGGTGACAACTCCTTCTATAAAGATATAATACATTTATTAATGTTATAACTACGCAAAATCTCCATCTCCAGCATATGTCCCACTGCTGGATACTATAATCGATAGATGATAGAATAGAACAGTCGACGTCGACCGATAGTTTCTACTAGACCAATCGATAAGTGTATCCGTCGATTACCCAAAGCTACCACACTAATCGATTGTCATCTATCAATGCCGATCGATGACATCGATCGATGATCGATCGATTAGTGTGGTAGCACCCTCAGAGTTAGCCAGCCGCTCACAGCTCGCCTACTGGGGACACGGCCTTACACTTAAGTGTTATGTTAAACTTACCCACGATACACTCTCGCAGGCGCAGTTGGCAGAAAGGTTTTTTGTTGGATCTTTTCCCATAGAAGTTATACTGTTCAGCTAGCTGGTCAGTGAAACAAAATTTCATTATCCGAGACACTTTGCTGGAAATATCTCTGCCTCCAAAAGTTCTCATGTATGAAACCTGTAACAAACAAAACAATGTATATTTGTCTAGCAAATAAATTGACGATCAGACCTAACTTATTACATCTTTGCACCACCTGCTTCAAGCTGTTCCTTCCATCTTTCTTATGTAAGTTGCCTGGAATAGATAGCTCTGAAGCTACATGGCCGCCTATTGGTGCAAATTTTCAATATTTATCTTTTTTCTGTAATGCTTATTATGTGGTGTTCTCACTCAGAACTCAATAAAGAGTCAGTCAGTCAGAAGAAATCAATACAGAGTCATTGTATTGTAACTTACCAAATTATCATAATTTTCTTTTTTCTCTAGTAATGATTCAATTGTATATAGTTCATCAGCATTTTTAATTGGGAATTTGAATTCCGGTTTTAGAGTACCTTTCAATGTGCCTGTATGCTTTAAAAGGCTTATTATTTGATCATTTTGGGTTTTTATACAGGACAATAATGACAGCACTTTTGCTTGGTAACCTAAAAAATAATAAACACATCCAAACTGCTGAATCCATTTTGATGAATTTTGGTATACCTAGGAGTAGATGTGACCCTGGAGAAGGACATAGACTTATCTCGAAAAATTGCATACTTAGTTACAGCGGGATAGCTATATAACCAAAATCTAGGCAAAAGAAGTCGCGTTCAACTGCTATATAGTTTTTAATAAGGTAGAAAAGGATAAATTAACCTGTCTCCTACTGTCCCGACGGTAATTACGGATTAATTAACGGATTAATGCGTACATACGGCATTAATGATTAATACATTATAACATAAATATGGAGAGAGTACTAACACTCCCAATAGTCGAATGAAAAGTACCAATAATAAGTTTCTGTCAAAAGTGAAAAAAATTTTTGGTACAAGCTTTTATTGCTGACTGTACTTTTCTGTATACCATCGTCAACTACTACATTAAGACGATTCTAACGAGCCCAAACACGACGGGTTTATCCTTTTTAACTAAGGAGTTTCTACGGCCACCTTCCGTCTCCATCATCAGACCAGGTTTATGGTACCATAGTATTGCATTGTCATCTGATTTATATGTACATGCATGCAAAATTTTAGCTCAATCGGAAACCGGGAAGTGGATCAAATTTAACTTGCAAGATGTTATTACAGACAACGGGACAGGTGAAACTAAATAAAAGCTTGTAAAAAGAAAAACTGCTGAACTGACTAAAAAGTAAAAAATATAGCCTATGACACTCGGGATAACGTAAGGACTAACGATACCTCTCACGCTTTAATCGGTAAAGGCGTTCAGAAATTCCAGGGGTACAAAGAAACTCACATAACCACATGAACCCTGAAAACAATACACTCCTTTTTTCTGCAGTCGTGTAAAAAGTAATACATCATACTATATTACCTACCTGTTAATCCTTGAACACGCGATGGCGTTGCTGGCACGTCGCTGGCGAGATTCGACGGTTGTTCATATCGGCACCGATCTAGCCGTGCAACCGGAGTTAGCCGCCCTTCGCCGTCTTCTGCTAAATCTGACAACATAAAAAATATAAACAATGCCGAACTTTTCCAGTACCTGCCTATTAAAGATGAATCCAATCATTACGTCATTTCTGAAAATCATCCTAGCTGTTTACACTATAGCAGGTGGCAGGAATGAACACCACACACATACATACATACATGATGGTGAAAATACAACCGGATATAAATATATAAACATGGATATCTTAACCTGCACTAAACTGTTTGACAAGACAGGAAGCCCGTCGAGTACATTCAGTAATGAGAGGGTCTGTTGGCAAAAGACATTAAGTTAATATGTATTATATCAGTTTCGAATAAACATCCTCTAAATACCGCACTATATTTATAGCACTGCGCTATATGTTATAGCAAAGTCTGTGACGGGCTTAACCCCAGGTTATCATTTATCATTCTTTTGTACTGTGGACTGTGCAAGTCGGCCTTAGTAATACATTATAATTACAGGGTTTCACAAAAATGACTAGTCACATTTCAGCAGTTAATCAAGTATGTCAGCCAAACTGAACAAGCTATTTTTTTATGTCGAAGGTTAGATCACCTTCTTAAATGTGATGCATTTTTATGAAACCCTACCCAAACTTAATCTTTAACCATAGGTAAGAATAATATTCTATTATGTATTCATTATAATTTACTCACTTTCTGGTGTTGAAGTAGTTTCTTGGGTAATGTTTGGCTGACCTTGACAGGTATCTGCACAGAACATAACATATTGAGATTATTTTGGAATTTTATACCGTTTACCTTTACAATTAATTACATGTAAAAAAAACTAGTTAAAATATATTTATTCACACTGATTTTTAGGGGTCCATAATATATCACAAAAGGAAAAAAACTTCCATTCGAGAAACTTTTTAGTTGTGTCATTTTTCATAACTACCATTGACTATAAAACTCACCTGTGCCGTTGCCAGCTTCTAAGCATACATTGACAGCAGCTTGAACTGGTAGTAATTTGTTAAAGGTCTTTTTCTTTAATGGTGGTGGCCTAATGTGATTGTCGTTATCGTCATCACTGCTAGAAACATATCTTTTTTGCCTTCTCCGTTTGAGACTTGGTTCTTCTGCATCAGTCTGTAGGTCAGAGGTATCCTCAACCAGTTTCAGTTTTTTTTTGGCTTTCTCTATATCATCTTCACATGCAAATGAAATAGAAAAATACACACAACATGCAAAAATAATAAATGAATACAACATAATGCATCCCTCAGTCAATTAAAACAAAGTTATTAGTAATTAGGGAGGATGGAGTTGCATTAGTAGGAACAACTGAAATTGTATGGTCAACCAATTTGATTAGTAGGACACTTTGAACCTGATCACAATGAATGTTGTAATGTGATGACATGCCTGAGCTAGTGCTAAGTTATTGTAAAATTTATAGTGAAAAGGTTCAAAATGCATACCTATAAAAGTACATATTTTATCTTGGAAAAACTGAACTCCAGTCACAGAAAACTTTCACCATCATCAGTAAGCTCTCGATAAATCAGGTATAATATTGCATCCAAATACCAGTCAGGAAATTAACCTTAGTTTCGTTATACCATATTCCAGATAACAATAGAAAAATCGTACATTTATCGTCATGCGAAATCAAGGAAAAATATTTTGGTACGTAAAAATATTTGTAATGTTATGTTTGAAACGTAATTCATAATCGAAATAAGTAAAACAAGAGGAATGTTTCTGTTTAATATCGTAGATAAACGAAGAAACGTAGACAAATTTGTCCGTTAAAAGTCTAATGTTATCTGGAAAAGGGCACATGTGTATCCACAGCCAAATCCAAGTGGTTCGTAAAATATATTAAAATATGCTTACCAGTCTCACAAAAAACTCTTTGAACGCTGTATAATTTCCATTTTTCATCTGGTGTCGCAGCATCAGTCAAAATCTTTTCAAACGCTTTAGTCCCTTTAACGGGAGGCCAAAAGACTTCACATCGCCTTGGCGTAAACCACTGGTTGTTAATTACCGATACTGTCCCACCGTCTTTTTCAGTAAATTGTATCACTGAGTACATTATTAGGTTGTTTGATCTTGATGAAATTTATTTTATTTCTCTTAGGTCTTGAAACGCACAAGAGCAAGAGCACTTAACGGACCACGCGAAGCGAGGGGCAAGCCAACGCCAACGAAAAGGGAGGGAAAATCAAAATGTCAGAATTTCGTTCCGTTCCAACTTTCGATATTTTTAAAAATCACATTTCAAGCTTGTTTTGCTGTTATTAATCAAAAAAACCTGTAATAAATGACTTTATATCAACTTTTAAGTTACCTAAAAAGATGAAAATGTTTTTTTTACTTTATAAATATTTTAGAACACAAAGAATGACAAATTGATATCAAGAAACGAAACGCGTTATTTTTTACGTCGGACGAAACGCGTTATTTTTTAACGACTATGAAACTGTTCAAACTTCGAATTTCTTTGCATATTAAGGTACCGGCTGTACAAAACCTTGTTATAATGGATTAGTAATATTTGCCCTGAGTATTCGCTATATGATGGTGGTACTTCCTCATGGAATTATACTTATATCGTTCTTTAGCTTTTCGGGACCAGAGGTGCTAACGGGAACTGCAAAACAAAGTTTGTTTGCGTTTCCCGCGGTACCTGCGACCTCGCAGGTACTTTGTCAGGAGCGAATAGACAGCATAGGTATTCTTGTGACTAAGTCACAAGAATATGCTGAGAGAAAGATATATAGGTATCTCTTATACAGGGTTACAGGAGAAGTCGACCTAGATCCGTTAAGGGCGTGTAGTACACATCATTTCTGAATGATTTCACTATGGAACCCCCCATCCTAAACTTAACCGTTTTCGAGATATTCGAGTTTTATTTTTTTTTTATGAAAATGACCAATTTTTCGGCTATTGAATTGAATATTTTGATTTTTTTTTGGCTCTTAAGATTATTTTTTTGGTTTTTTACATGAATAATGAGATGCTTAATGACCTCAATGACTAAAATTGCACGTAAGTTAACTAAATAGGTAATCGTAGACGATCGAAACTTAAGAAAATAAGTACAAATTATAAAAAAATATTTTTCTTTTCTGGATATCTCAAAAAATTATTACGGCACTTGCTCTGCAAATGTGCTTAAAAACATCTACATTTTATCAGCTATCCAACGAGGTATAACACTCTAGGGTATTTTTAACCTCAAAGGTGAAAATTAGTTTCTAAGGCTACATGGCAGTCAGAATAAATAGCGCTTATTTAATCTAATTAATTTGACTTAAGTTCAGCATCATTATTTCAGCCATATAAGAGAGAAAACTTCGTTTGCGTTTCCCGGTATTAGCACCTCAGATGGTGACCTAAAATAGACGTCAGTGAAACGTCAATTTTGTGACTAGAATGGTGCGTCCGGATAGTGACTCCAAAAAGACGTCAGTAAAACGTCCACTTTGTGACGAAAATGGTACGTCTGGATAGTGACTCTAAAAAGACGTCAGCAAAACGTCCACTTCGCGACGACAATGGTACTTCCTGGTAGTGACCCCAAATAGACGTCAGTAAAACGTCCATTTTGCCACGAAAGTGGTACGTCCGGAAGTGACCCCAAAAAGACGTCAGCAAAACGTCGACTTTGCGACGAAAATGGTACGTGCGGATAATGACCCCAAATAGACGTCCGTAAAACGTCAATTTTGTGACGAATATGGTACGTCCAGACACTGGCCTTAAATTGACGTGAATACGACGTCCTGTTTATGACCTGACCCTAAACTGACGTCACCATAACGTCCGCTCTCGACGAATAATGACCGACCTTATTATGACCTATGAATGACGTCCCTTATGCGTCGCTGACGTCAGTTTGCTACCTGGGACGATACTGATGTGGCTTGGATACACAGTCTTTTTAAGACTACCTCATAGACGTGAGGATATATCCCTTTACGACTATTCCACCATTTTAATGGATCCTCTTTCCTATTGATGAGGTCCTCGCTAAGGTATCGATCTAGCTCCCGTATACCCGCAGCTACAGAACTTTCAGGGTGAGGAGATGGTCGCACGTCCGAGTCAAAATCTCCCCAAAAACTGTCAGCACTATCAGGGAGAGGCTCTGCTTCTTGCTGTAACGACTCAATTACTGGCACATCCGTGTGTAATCGTACCTCGGTGACTTTATGGCGTAAATTTTCAACGGCCTTTTTAAAGCTCTCCGTTGTTCGAAAGCCTTTGTGTTTGAACCTGGGGTCCAAAATGGTCGTGTCTGAATAAAGAGTATTAGCCTCCAAGTTGTGAAATCGCTTGTATAGTTGTCCTTTTAAATTATTAGTTAAGTCAAAAATTTCTGTACATGGGTAACTTCTATTCAAAGATTTTACCATGTGCTTCGCCAAAAGTTGATAGATAATAAGCACTTTAGACAAGCTTACATGCTTCTCTGTGCTTATTTCAAGCGTTACCTCATAAAATGGACGCAATATAGGGATTATGTGTTCGATGATGCTCCAGTCTGTTGGTGTAAGGCTTAAATCACCCTTGATTATAGCGAGGGTACTAATCACCGCGTCTTTTATTTTCAATAATCGCTCCAACATATCGAAGCAAGAATTCCAACGAGTTGGACATTCTTGCTTTAACTTTAATAACGGTAAAGACATTTGCTTTTGTGTTTCTATAAGTTTAGCTTGGGCTGTAGAGCTTCTTTTGAAAAATTCAACCACTGACTTAACTTTTGTGACTATCTCGGAAATAGGTCTTATGCCACTCTGTACCACTAAATTAATTGAGTGCGCAAAGCATCCTACTGAACGCCACTCTCCTAACCGGATTGCACCAATTTTATTAGCCGCGTTATCGCTGACAACGCAAGTTATTTTATTAGGAATTTGCCAAACATGCACAATTTTTTAAAAAAATGAAGTTAAATTTGCACTTGTATGTTTTTCGTTATAGTTAATGCAACCCAGTAAAACTGAGCGCATTTCTGTATCCTGGTTTATAAAGTGGGCTGTTACCGCTATATAATTCTCATTCGCGCCTGATGTCCACGAATCGGTACAAATACACACAGCACAAGCCTCTTGGATATCTTTAAACTTTATTTCATATACTTCATTATATATCTTCGGTATTAAGGATGCATTTAATGTTTTTC
This sequence comes from Cybosia mesomella, assembly GCA_946251805.1. Lineage (NCBI taxonomy): Eukaryota > Metazoa > Arthropoda > Insecta > Lepidoptera > Erebidae > Cybosia > Cybosia mesomella. The sequence continues at coordinate 13,978,819 of OX276411.1, forward strand.
GGGATGGAAGTTGATATCCTGGGCAACTTGAAACCATTTCAATAAATTTTTTAAATTGGGGCTCTTCCACCATACGCAGTGAATGATGACCTTTGGTCACCATTGCTACTACTTGCTGGTCTAACTGGTCTACCTTACGTGAGGCAAGTGGTCTTTGAATGTAGCTTCTAATACTAAGCTGGTTCATGTGGGTGGATGTAGATGGTTGTAAGGAGTCATGGACAGCTAATGGAGCTGGAGTAATTGTATCCAATTGGATATTGGTCGCCGAGGTGGTTGCAGTTTCGGTTACTATATTCCGTTGACGCTCATTCAGTAGTGGAATCGTTGGATGTTTGGTAGTTGAATGTCTTTTTAAGTTGCCCAGTGATCCACTATTAGTGCTCAATTTTTGTGAGCAGTAATTGCACTTGCCTTCATTTTCTGCTTCCTTGAAGTGAAGCCATATGGTGCTCCTCTTTGGTCTTCTTGCAGCCATTTTACAATTGTTAATTTGTATTGTAGGTAATAACGTGCAAATCATAAACAAAGCTAGCAGTGAAAAAAACGGATGTTAGCAAGGTCAAGATCAATGATTATTTAGCGTTCAAAAAAGAAAGTAAGAAAATGTATTACTTAAGATACACCGTACATACGACTACAGCTCATGCTTATTCACTAAAAACACGCAACAAACCATTGAGTAGAGATTGGTGGTTAATGGTTTCTCTAAATTGTTTTATGATGTTTGGCACTTTAGAAAAAGAATAGGTACTTTCTCTAATGTTAAAAATGGTTAAAAATCGTATAGATGTAAATCTCTACAATGTTTTTTTTGGTCAAAATATGAGCTGTAGACGCACTTTTATAAGCGTCCAATATAGCAAATATAAATTTCCTTAAGGTTTGGTCTAAAAGCGAACGGGGCGGTATGCCTATGTTATGTAAGTTGCGGCGATAATAAGCTAGGGGGACGACACGACATCGTTTCTGGGATGTCTGGGATATATCTTATTTTTGTAGATATTGATTCCGTTTTTTGTAGGAATGAAGTCTTCTTAATAGGGTATAATATGGCATTTATAGATTCTTTAATAAACAGCAACATAACCACTGCCAAGGTTTTTTTTTTTTAAATGGGAATTGTTTCATTGTGTCCAGCTATATGTACACAATGAAACACCCTGAGTCCAACGATGAAACACTGTTACTTATATTGACATTTTTTATTAATTGTGGATATTGGTACAAGTAACTAGCTAAATAATAAACAATGAATATTATTTTCAAATTTTTGTTTATTTTCTTAATGTTATAAACACTTACTAAAACTTTTAAAGCTTAATCAGTTTCAAAATCACAAATTGTATTATGTACTTAATAATTAAACTGAGCTTACAACACAAATAATCAATGTTCTTTATTTACTTAATGATAAGTATAAAAATTAAAACTCTTTAACAGTCTCAAAATCACAAACCTTATTTAGTAATTAAGCTGAGCTTATTACACAAACAATGAATATTCTTAGTTTACCTACTTAATGAATTATAAAACTAAAACTATCACAGTCTCAAAATCACAAATGTTATTTAGTAATTAAGCTGAGCTTTGAAAAACTAAGTTTAACAATCTGAAAATCACAAATTTTAAGTGGCAGTAGAGCTTACTACACAAAATAACAATGAATATTATTTTAAAATTAAAATGTAACCTTTATTTGTTTAATTATCTAGAAACTAACTCTTTCGGTTTAATCAGTCTCGAAATTGCAAATATTTGATAATATCTGAGCTTATTACCTAGGTATCTATACCTACATCCTTAGCGCAACTTAATATTTGGAGACACACGGACTGGAAAATTATAAAAGGCGTTCCGGGTTTTCGTCCCATTTATTTGTGGTGGAGGAAGAATCTTTTTTATCTCTTTTATATGAATTTCTGACATATCGGGTTCTAATGGCATCTGGAATTTCATCATGTCTTTCACTTTTAGTCTTAAAAACGAAACCTCATATCTATTAGCACTTACTACATCAATTATCTTTGCGACATAATATACCTTCAGTTTCTTATTGTCCATTAAAACTAGCACATAATCGTCAATTTTGGGTTTACGCTCAAGTTTTATGAAACTTTCTGTAATCAACGGGAGCCCATCCTCATCAACTTCTTCTTCATCTTCTACTCCACTCAGATCGGTTTCACTATAGCACACTATTTCCTCGTCTTCATCGGTACTAGTTTCAGAATCTATTTTAATTTGTTTAGGTTTAGTTTTTCTTTTTTTATCAGATAAAACTGGTCGCTTTATTGCTTTTGCCGCTGATTTTCTTATTTGAGTTTTTTTCTTTTCTTCTGCTATCTGGTCTTTCTCTGGAGTGTCAGTCGCAACCATGCTTTTACCAAGCTTTCTTGCTTTACGTTTTCCAGTCCGCGGTACAGCCTTCAAAGCAGGCATAAATTCGTCAGGAGTTTGAAATTTAATTATGGAACTCGCGGGAGTATTTATTGTAGGTGGTGTCATCTCTCTGTTTGGTATGCTAGGACCAGGTTCTTGAGACTCACTAACGAAAATTTCATTGGCAGGCGACGACGTTGCTTTGGTTGTTAAACTAGTATCCTGAATTTCACAGGCAGATTCAGTGTCAACATAGAGATCCATAGCTTCCAAAACAGGTGGACTATCAGCACGTGTCGCATCTGATGAGAGACTAGCACGATTCTCTCTATTTTGCAGTTCATCGGGAGCATCCATATATAAAGATGGTCTTGCTGGTTCATCTCTGTCAGTAACTGATGATGGCATGAAGTCGATCTCGGTAAAAAATTCTGCATCGTACGGGTAAATCCCGCATTTTTTTAAGGCTGATGCTATATTTGTTGGCGTCATTGATTTTGTATATGCCTGACCCACGCATTCAGCGACATTGTATATAGTTATTGGTTTACCTGGGTTCTTCATTAACCATGAATCCACAGCGCTATTGTAATATACTTTGAAGGGGCCGTTTAAACCCACATCAAGTGGCTGCATCTTAGCAGTTGTATGAGGGTGCAAAGTTAAAACTGTCACCCCAGATTCTTTGGCTAAATTTAAAGCCTCAATGCTAAGGTGAGATTCATGGTTATCGCAAATTAGCAGGGCAGGGTTTTCACGGCTTGCAGAAGTGTGTTTAATAAAATGTCTCATAACGTGAACAAACAATTCCGCGTTCAACCACCCAGTTGGAGTAGCTAGTCCGAGAGATCCTGGAGGAGCACCACGCAACATTATGTCTATATAGTTTTTTCTCGGAAAAACTAGAACCGGAGGTAATGCTTGACCTGCCGCACATACAATTGCGCATGTAGTAACCAAAGTACCCCTTTCTCCGCTAGTTACTTTGCCTATATTTTGTTTTCCTTTCGGCGCTTACACTTTCTGGGGCTTTTGGACTGTTGTAGTTGCAGTTTCGTCGAGATTAAAGATTCTCGTGCCATCGCCGAAAGAGGGATATCTATCCATAACAGTTTTTAGATTATTAAAGAAAGTTTTGACAGTTTCTTTATTAAATGCAGTGGCACGAGCCAAACTACATGCCTCAGGTTTCTTCATTGATAAATCTGGATGTCTCGACTTAAAAGATCGAAGCCACTCCTTCCCAGCCATTTGTTCCTTCTGCCAATTATCTGGATATTTGATACCATTAACGATTGCCATTTGGTAAGCTACGCGGCGAACATCTTTACTGCTTAATCCATAAAACTTCAATGCACAGTCTTTAATATATGTTTTGAGTGCTGTTTCTTGATCGTCTGTAAACGTTTTGTTAACGTCGTAGTTAGGCGTGAATTTTTGACCCTCTAATAACGCATCACCAACATTTTTATGCTTTTTGACATACCGGAATAGTGTAGGGTAACACACATTACACTCTTTCGCGGCTTTACGCAAACTCATGCCTTGCCTATTAAGCTTTACAGCTTTTAGCATATTTTCAGAAGAATGGTTGCCCTTTTTTCTTACTGCAGTTATTGTACACGCCATCCTAAAAATGTAAAAGTACCTATTAGTAACATAATTGAGCTTAGGCACGTAAACATTACTAAAATGTCCACTAGATTTTATTAAAATCGTACGTAATGAATGAAACATATTGAAATAAAACTAATTCGGACATAAAGTAAAAAAGTAGTACACAATAAAACACTGTTTCATAGTGTCCACCCTCGAACTGTGTCATTGTTGGACATCTGTATTATTTTATAATAACCTCAAAAAATTTCTAATCAAAATCGAATTATTTAACAGGTGAACTAGTCCATGTGAATCTATGATACATGTACAAAGCAACGTAATAATAAGGAAAACCGAATTTACTATAGGATTAACATGAGAAATCATAAATAAACTAGAAAAAAACACACTTTTTTGTCGAAAAATCCAAAATTGATCCGCAGACACGTCGTTTCGCAACCGGCGCCCACGCCGACTAGGGAGGAGGGGGACGTGTATGAAGGTGTCTAGAGTGGGAATACTGCACAACCTGACAACCTCGCAATTTCAAAAATATGGCACTGTTTCACTGTGTACGACTGTTTCAACGTTGGACACTCGACTTAAAGAATCTAGAAACTAAGTAAGTAGGTATTTACATTTATAACCACATCTACCACCATATTTCTATAACCCATAAGTTGGTTCCGAAGTATATGTACAAACATTCATAAAAAATAGTCGGCTTGACGACCTCTTCAACTTTTGAAAACCGATTAAATACTGTTATATTGTATACTATGATACTTAATTACTGCCAGCAGGGGACGTCGCGACCGGACGGGTATGAATATTGATTAAAAAGTATTATTTAAATTTAAAAAGTTGTTATAACGTGTCCAAACTTATTAATGAAAAAAATAGTACAATAGTAAAAAATCGAATCTATTGAATAAGCTCAGGGTCATTTGTAAGTATTATGGGATGAAAATTAAAGGACGTTCTAATGAATTTTTGTTACACTGATACGCAACCTCTGAAATTTGCTGTGCTATACTTGGACCGTTGAGTGAAGATTTTACATGATACTTCCTATATAGATCAATGAGATTAACTGATGAAATTTGGTAGGTACACAGATTAGAGTTTGAGTGAGTACCTACATACTACATAGGATTTTTTGGTCGCGAAAACCTAGATCCAAACGGGCGGGGCCGCGGGCAACAGCTAATTTTCTAATAAATATTACCTATAAGTTAGTTACAACTCACGTCCCACCAGCGTCGCGTTGTGGCATCGTCGGTCGTCTCGCCCCTTTTCACTGTTTGACTAAACTTTTATATTACTAGATTATAGAATACAAGAAATAAAAAATGTTAAAAGTTAATTATCTAAGTAACATGCACCGTTATTAGTAGGTACCTATTTTTCTAAATAAATTAGTTTAAGCGTCCAATACCGCTAAATAAACATTCACACACAAACTTTGCAAAATTCAATTAGGCAAGCGTCCAACACCGCAAACGTACAAAGTTCGTTACACTTTAAACAATAAAAAAATTAAATAAAAGTTATTAACAGTTACACTTCAAACTATAGTAAACAAAATGTTTAAGGTTAATTCTATAGCGTCCAACACCGCAAAAGCACAAAGTTAGTTAGTTACACTAAACACTTTAAACTATAAAAAATTAAAATCAAAATTAAGACTGATAAGTAGATGACAAATAATTCACTACGAGACTACGACGCACGACGCTTTAAATCGCGAATTCCAACGGCAATAAATTCAAATTCTTCTAACTTAGTTCCACGAATCGCTAATCAACTGAACAATATAAAAAGACCCTTATTTCGTTACTCGTAAAGTACACATTGTAGTTTGGCATTTCAGTGCGTGCAATAGGGCTCTCTCTATCTCTTTCTGATTGCATAGTTTAGAGTGAGTGGACAGATGACCGAATAGACTGATTAACGATTAACGTTTGGGACTTGGGAATAATGTCAGGCCTCCTTCACTCCATATACTTGCGCGCTATAATTACCTACCGCCCGGCCGAGCGGCCTCGGGCCGTTTGCAAATTCCAGTGCAGTTTTCGCTAGCGAAGCGCACGCACGCTGTTTAATTTTAATCGCTCCGTTCGTTCGTACGCGTACCTACGATGCCGTCTGGTGCCTTATGTGCTGTAGATGGGTGCAAATCAAGTAAAAGAAGGGATAAACACCTAACATTTTTCCATTTACCTGTCAATGAAGAAAGGTAAGTGATAAATTATTACTGTTTTTTGTCGTTTCAAAATTATTTTTAATAGGTCTAGTCTAGATGATATATGATTAGCTTGCCTTTCAGACATATATTTACATATTTTTGTTACATAGAAACGTTATATTTTACCTTAATCACTATTTTAACAACGTTTAAAACGCTATTATTATTAAAATAAAATTGTGATAATATTTGACGAAACTTCCAACACAAGTCGCGCGGCGCGGCAACCTGTCTCAACTTGTCGCGCTGTTAGCGTAAACAAACAAACAAGGATGATTCGGTTTTATGCGAATATGAAGTAAATGTTTATGTAAAGAAAAATTAATTTAAAGATGTTTAAAGTTATAAAAAATCATTATATTGCAAAGGGTTCATTTTCCATGATATCGTCAAATAATTCTTGAGCTCGCCCCGTGTTATAGTTATTAATAAATGTTAATAATCATTCAATGTATTTATTAGTATTATTTATTCATAATATTAAATTTTAGGATTGCCAAGTTTGGGATCTATTATAAATTCGTCATGTCTGTGTGTCTGTCCGTCTGTCTTATCTAGGTACCCATCTCCTTCCTTAGACCTGTCCAATTTTTTTATTTTTTTTATTTTTTTAGGCGTGAAACATGGGCTGAATTGATTGGCAAGCCCGATTTAGCAAGGCCAGATACCAAGCCAAGAAGTAATTATGTGTGTTGTCTTCATTTTGAAAAGTCGGTGATTATTCATAAACCACAATTACGATTTGACGCTTTGCCTACAAAACTGCTGCCATCTCTACCAACTACTTCAAGTGCCAGTACTGAACCAGAATCTAAGGAAATATCGACACAAACCAAATAGTCGAATATTAATATACTATCCGCCATTACCATCAAAGGTGCATGTTGCTTATGTAGCCGAGTAAATAAAATGATCACAATACTAGTTTGTAAAGAAGGCACATTTATTGGCAAAAATACAGAGAGAAGTGAAGGAAAAAACCAAAAGACGGTGTATATAATTTTAAAAGAAGTTTAGAACATAGAATGTAGTTTATATACAAAAAAGGTTTTATGAGCGTCGCTAACACTCCTTATCCTAGTGTTGTCTCAGCACTCAATAACTGAGGTCTATAGGAACCACACGCGCCGCTGAACGCCTCAAAACGCCAGTTTGGGTTCTCACCTCGACCAACCTTATACGCCCATCTTTCCCCGGAAAGACCTGTTCGATCAGCCCCTTAGGCCACGAGTTCCTATGGGAGCTAGGATCTACAATAAGCACGAGATCGCCAACCTGAAGAGGCTTCTGATCTGCAGTCCACTTCCGACGAGGTAATAGTTCAGGGAATATTTCCTTGAGCCACCTCTGCCAAAATCATATCTGCTAAAATTTGTGTCTTGCGCCAAAGCTTTCGCAGGTGTAGATCAGAGTCATCAAAATCGCTGATAACGGGTAAACTGGAGGCGGTGCCTAAAAGAAAATGATTTGGAGTTAAAGTTTCCACGCTACCAGCTTCTACCGAGACATGAGACAGCGGCCGACTGTTAACTATATTTTCTACCTCAGCCAACAAAGTAGACAATACCTCCTCTCGAGGGGCGCGCTCGTTTAAAACTACACGCAGTGAAGTTTTTACACTGCGGATGAGACGCTCCCAAGCCCCACCCCAGTGTGGACTTGCCGGTGGAATGAAGTGAAACTCCATTCCATTATGCATCCCCTCAACCTTAAGGGCCTTCAACTCTTAAGTTGATCTATTCAATTCCCTATCAGCGCATCGTAGGTTGGTACCATTATCAGAATATAGATGTCGTGGCCAGCCACGTCTAGCAGCCATTCTTCTAATCGCCATTATGAGGGAATCTGCGGTGAGTGACGACACTAGCTCAATATGTACAGCTCGCACTGTAAGGCATGTGAATAAAGCACCATATCGCTTCTCTCTACGTCTACCCACGGCAACCTCCATAGGACCAAAAAGATCTAATCCGCAGAACGTGAACGGCCGCTGATGATGAGCCATCCGTGCCTCAGGCAAGTCACCCATCCTCGGTATCAACGGCTGCGCCTTCCTTATGCGACAAAATAAACACCTAGAAGCGACAAGTTTCACCGCAGGTCTCAGTGTTACTATCCAATACTTTTGTTTCACCTGGTTCACGACGCTTTCTTGATTCCCATGTGCTGCTTTAACATGGTAATGACGTATGATGAGCTGAGGTATGGGATGCTTACCGTATAATATGACCGGCCTCTTAGCTTCCAGAGATACATCAAGTGCAGCATCAGCGCGGCCGCCTACTCGAAGAACACCGTATTCATCAAGGTAAGGAGATAAACTAAGTAACTTACTACTACGTGCTAACGCTTTACCATTTTTATCGCCGATAGCTCATCGGGAAACGTCTGGTACTGGCTCTGTCTTAGAAGCAAGCGTTCGGCCTCTTCCATCGTTGTACAGTCTATGTCACAAGTTATTTTTCGACATCTCTTAATGAATGTCAGAACGTAAGTAGTGACGCGCAACAGCTTCAACCACGATGAGAATCGCTGAGGGTCAGGCACGGGTAAGTTAACCACTAAATTTTGTGTAACGAAAACATGATCAACAGGCGTTGCAGATTGTACCGCCTGATGGCAAATATCAGACGGTCACGACTCTTCGTTGTCATATAAAAATGTAGGACCAGTGATCCACTCACTTTGAAAAAGTGAACGATCGAAATCCTCTCTCGTAGCCATACCTGCTATATTCATCGTCGTAGGCACGTATCTCCATTCGTTTGGTCGAGGAAATTCATCTATTTCACCTAAACGATTAGCTTCAAAGACTTTATACGTACGTGTGGTGTTTTTAATCCACTGTAAGACTACTGTAGAGTCACACCAAAAAAATCTGCGCTGTGGTTCCATTTGGTGCTCTTTTAAAATAGTGTCAGCCAACCTTGCTGACAGTAGAGCTGCTTGAAGCTCGCAACGCCGCACGGTTACCGGCTTCAAACCCACGACGCGGCACTTGCTAGCTACAAAGGCTACATTAAACTTACCATTATGTGTCCAGCGCCAATAAGCCACCACACACATAGCCTTTGATGACGCATCGCTAAATAAGTGTAACTGTAAATTATTATAATACGGCCTGTACTCACCTTGTATGAGTTTCGGGTAAGCGGAGGCTATTGAAGGAGTAGCTACCTGCACGTCTCCCTGTCTACGTACGACCTCCGCTTTTGATTCGGTGACATCTGCTTCACTCGAACATGCAAACATATAGCATCTAGGTAAGCGTACCTGAGACATGTCCTGTAATAAATCCAGCCATACGCACCACTTATCGTAAATAATATCAGGTATGACGTCGTCCCATCCGATATTTAAACGCCACACATCTTGTAACATGATGCGCCCCTGTACCGTGAATGGTGCTAAAAGTCCTAGAATATCAAAAATAGACATAATAATTCGCAACATCATTCGCTTTGTAGGGCGGTGTTTCTTTTCTATAATGTTCCGAGGGATTTTCTTAAGTGATAAGTCAAAACCGAGTACATCCTCTCGCGGATACCATATAAGACCCAGTGTCCTCTCTCCTTCGTACTGCTGTCCTATCTTAACATATCCTTTATATCACCCATAACACCGATTTTATTCTGCCTGAAACGTAATAACACTCCGAAGAGAGATGACAACAAATCCGGCCCTGTAAATAAGAAACTATTAAGACTTAGACCATCCACCTCAGCAGCAGCATCGAACACCAAACGGAGTTTCTTTTTGTTAGGGTTGTCTACCCCAAAGTGCGGTAAGTACCACGTCTTCGTTGTAGGTGTTGTGTCGTGCAGCTCCCGAGCGAAGTCATTTTATTTTTTATTTTATGGAAAACTTACAGCTAGTATAGTAACATACACAGATGTCAATAATATGAGAAGGCCACTTAAAAGTTTTCACAAGTAAATACATAAGACAATAAGCATTAAATATTAGTAGACAGCAACGGGAAATAAATACATAATATAGCGAGACACATAGAATACATAATATAACAAATTGAAGCGAAACAAAAAGATACATTAATACGAATGTCCCAATACAAACTACCACCTCAAATTTTACACCGAAACATCTCCAAAGAAGTGATTGCAGGAGATTTTTTTAAGTTTAGACACACTGGTATTAAAAATATCGATGTCAACACACCGGCACGCTTCGTTGAACGTGCGACCAGCTCTGATTACATAAGAATTTTGGCGATATGTAGTCCTTGCTATGGGAGTATGAAGCAGGTTAGATCTACGCAAATATGCAGATGGAACCCCAAGGCCAAATTTGCTCACCAACTCCGGGGTATCAGCCGATCCGTTCATGATTTTGAATAAAAATGCCAAATCCGCAATTCTTCTACGCTCATAAAGTGGAAGGATATGAAATTTTTTGCAGCGACTTAAATAATTAGGTAGATAGCATTGTGATTTGAACTGTATGTACCTTAAAAACCTTCTCTGTATGCTTTCAATCCTATCTATGTATGTATCGTAGATAGGATTCCAGACTTGTGAACCGTACTCCAGGTGGCTGCGAACCAGTGAACAGTATAACATTTTTATGGTTTTGATGTTCTTAAAATCTACGGACGTTCTGATAATGAAACCTAACGCTTTAGAGGCCCTAGTAACAATGTTGTCTATATATGCGTCAAAAAGTAGCTGTGAGTCAAACGTAACACCAAGATCCTTCATTACATTGACTCTGGTTAGACGTCTATCCAGCAGCCGATAGTCGTAGCTAATGGGATTAGGCTTGCGAGTGAAGGTACACACGTAACACTTAGTGACATTCAAGTCGAGCTTGTTACGGTCACAATAGTCCTGAAACCTGTCCAGGTCCTCCTGCAGGAGCTCAGCGTCTGTAGTCGTTGGTATCTTTTTCATTATCTTCATGTCGTCTGCATATAATAATATTTTAGAATGTACGAAGCACCGGTTGATATCGTTAATGAAGATATTAAACAGTAGTGGGCCTAACAAAGATCCCTGTGGAACGCCTGATGGGGGGTATATCGCACTTGACGAGTAGCCATTCAAGACGACAGTTTGACACCTGTTTTCAACATATGACGTGAACCATCTGTAGAGATTACCCCTTATACCCATGGATAGAAGCTTCTGCAGTAGGATTGCATGATGTATCCGATCAAAACATTTACTGTGATCGGTATATATAACATCTACCTGGGATGGTTGCGCCATTGATTCCGCTAAAAAGTCACTACAAGTTATTAAATTTGATGAAGTGGACCGACCTTTTAGGAAGCCATGTTGTTGTTCTATAAAGTTTTGCTTGAGAGCTGAGTATAGTTGCCTATGTATGATTTTTTCAAAGACTTTAGAAAACACACACAACTTCGAAATCGGTCTATAATTTTCTACAGAATCTTTTGGCCCCTTTTTGTGGATTGGTGTTATATATGCCGACTTCCAAACAGATGGTACTTGACCGGACTCGAGGGAACGCCTGAACAAAATTGAGAGGGGTACAGTGAGACTCCCAGCGCAGTTGGTGATAAAGACTGGTGGAACGTGATCTGGTCCAGCCGACTTGTTCAGATCCACTTGCTTAAGTAGCCTGAAGACTTCGTCCTCACATATTTGTATGGAATGAATATCTGCCGTGGGATGCTCCACTTGCTCGGAAAGTGTTTGAGCCTGCAAACAACGAGCAAAAGAGCCAATGTCCACATTCGTATCAATTAAGAAGTTAGAAGAGAAGTAATCACTGAACATGTTGGCAATTTCCTCGCCATTACTGGAGGACTGGAGTCCAAACTTAAGCACTGAGGGATAAGAGCTAGTTTGTCTTCGCGATTTAACATAACTCCAGAATGCTTTTGGGTTAGTACAAATGTCAGCTTCTATCTTGGCTATATAATCATGAAATAATTGGTTTTCTAACTCTTTAGCCCTACCTCTCAAAGTGACAAAAGACTGGTGATCAGAAAGATTGTTCTACTTTTTGAATTTTGCATGAAATTTAGCTTTTTCTCTCAAAATTTTAACCAACGGGCTTTTATACCAAGGTGGGTAGTGGGCGTGTGTCACTACTGTTTTCGTTGGTATGAATGTGTTACGCAATCTGTCGATGGTACTGTAAAAATATGCAACCGCATCTTCCAATGGCCTATGATTCAACTTACACCGCCAGTCAACCCCAGCCATCTCATTGTTTATTGCTTCAAAATTGCCCGAAGAGTATAGAAACTTGACATAGGGACGTGACGGCAGGCTATGCAGTTGAACAAACTCACCTGTGATAGTTAAGGCTTTGTGGTGTGGATCCTCTTTGACCAGCGGGGTCGTGCTATGAGCTACCGAGACATAGTCATTCGATAGCACCAGGTCCAATAACCTATCATTCTCATTAATGTGATAATTATATTGATGCAAGTTACAAAGAAAGAGATTATCGAGAAAATCCTTTTGTATATCACCCTGCGCATTACTAGGAGAGAGGGTGCCATCCCCACCGCCAGGATGCCAGATTAAGTACTACCTGTTGCAAACGCAACCAGCCACACCTACAATAGCAGTAAGTCTATGTCAACAAAAATAATTTAGTTATTACTTAGTTTTTATTTAAAAAAATCAATTTTTGTTTAACAAGTATATTTTTTTCGAACAAAGATAGTGGCAGAAAACGTTTATAGCGATAAGGCATTTGGTACAAAACAATATATTTATATTTGCAGCAAGTTTCGCCTGGCCCGTCTACTAGTCGGAACATAGCCAATGCTATGGCTAACCCAGAAGAACCGGTGAGGATTCAGATAAAACCAGCAATCCGACTATACTTTATGATGGTTATTTTAAACAACTTATAAATTATTTCGCTTACAGATTGAACCTGTGTCACCTCAACCTGCCGTGCCACACATGAGTAGGATTTCCCAGACTCATTCTCTATGTAAGTTTTCAAGACAAAATCTTCTATGCTGCAAGGTATACCTTCATTATTTGAGTAATAATTAGTTAATTGGTATTTTGTATTTCACAGCACCAAGAAGGCGTCGTCCACTAACGGCTCGGCGCCGTATTCTTCCTCGCTCTCCACCCTCGCAGAGACGCTCCCAGATGGCAAGCCTGACCGAAAGGTTCATTGCCCTCGAGGAGAAGCGGTTGGAGAATGAAAGGCTTCTGTTGGAAAACCAACAGAAAATGTTTGATGGTTTTATGCAAGTAACCGGAGCAATGATGAGGCAGACTCAGGCATTGCAAGACCTTTGTGCTGCTACTAAGGCTTTGGCAGAAAGGGCTAATAGAAGTTAATTCTATTAGCCCTAAAAACATCAAACATTTTCTGTTGATTTTCCAACAGAAGTAGATTTTATATAAGATCTTTTTTAACACACTTTTATTAACTTGGTATGTAAGTTTGTATGTAAGGAGTCTTTGAACTCGATTTTGGAAACTTCCGCATCCGCGGCAGCCTCTATGTCCGTGACATTGCAGATAAAATGGAGGAGTGTCGACTTCGTGGGGCCACGTTTTGTGGCAGCCGCCTGACTACGTGGGTAACAAATGTCTGACCATGGCACTTCCGCCGTGCCCCTGTAGGAGGGGTAGACCCAAGAAGTGCTGGTTTAACGTCGTAAGGGATGACATGCGTGCCAATGGTCTCACTACCATGAATGCTCAAGATCGTGCGAAGTGGAGAAGGAAAAGCAGGAAAGCGGACCCTGGGCTCCGAGGTGTAGGCCTCGGATGCAATCGGGACACAGCGCTGAGATGACGATGATGAAATAAAATCGGGCAAGTTAACAAATAATATAATTAGTAGAAGTAGTATTGTTTTATGTGTTCTGTGTTGTTGTTTCCATTATGTGTGTCTTTGTGTAGTCCCAGTAGTATTGTTTTATGTCTTGTTGTTTCTATATTGTGTGTGTCTATGTTTATTCCCAGTAGTATTGATTTATGTGTTTTACGTGTTCTATGTGTTGTTGTTTCCATTATCTGTGTCTATGTGTTGCGAGTAGTATTGTTTTATGTGTTTTACGTGTTGTTGTTTCCATTATCTGTATTCCCAGTAGTATTGTTTTATGTGTTTTACGTGTTCCATGTGTTGTTGTTTTCTTTAAGTGTTTATATGTATTCCCAGTTCTCAGTAGTATTGTTTTATGTGTTTTAAGTGTTCTATGTGTTTTGTTTTAGATGTTGTTTCCATTATGTGTATTCCCAGTAGTATTGTTTAATGTGTTTTACGTGTGCTATGTGTTTTGTTTTACATGTTGTTTCTATTTTGACTTCATCTAAAGGACCAATGACAATACAAATATTTAAAAACATTCTTTAGTTTTTTATTTACTAACACAATAATAAACAAATACATTCGTATGTATTTATTTATTATTGTGTACCTACCTATAGTATTAAATAATATTATTATATTACCTAAGTTCAAATTATCCGTTGTCCATTAAGTCTCTTGCTTTCTCAATTTTGATCTGGGTAGTAGGTTATACTATTGAGGATTAACAAAAATGTAACATTAAAAATCTGAATATTTTACTACACCTGCATCCTATTATACTATTATTGTGAAACCTCGAAGTACCTTTTTTTTTTTTTTTTTTTTTTTATCGTGCGGAAATCCCTTCGGATACCCCCCCGCCGGCCAGCGGGGGCGGTTATGTCGGGCTTGCACCGACTAAAACCGCACGCCGTCTCGGGTCTTCAGACGCCGGGGTGTAAGGTTACCCATAGAGCATATCCCTCGCACCCCGGCTGACCCTGGGCCATCTCACCACTAACAGCAACGCTCATCCTGTCTCCTCTGAAAGCAGAGGAGTACGGAGAGCGATGTGTTCCCGCCACGTTGGGTATTGGCCGACGATCAATGCCAACCCTATGAAGGGGTGAAGGGGAAGCCATTGACCGCCGCCCAGGGTGTACCGGCCGCTCCGATTCCGTTCCCCCCGGACTGCAGCGGGATCGGAATCGGAGCGACACTCGAGGAGGTTACCCAACACACACCCCAACCTCGAAGTACCTATCAATTAAAACAACTTTGTAGTTTTTAAGCCTTTTTATTGAAATTATTCATGTTTTATCTTTATTTATTTAGCGCATTTAGGCTAAACTGAGAAATTTATTAGCCTAACAATGCGGACCTACTTAGCCAGTCTTTGCTAACAGACTAGGCAACGTCACGGTCAGTCAATAATTCGTTATTCAGTCTGAATTTTGTGACGTGGCCTTCCACTATACAAAAACCGCGAAAAAGTAAAGTGATGGCTATCTAACAAGGCGAACCTAATCAACGGCTGCCCTAGAGGAGGACGTTTAGTAGCTAACATAAAACACCACGTACAAATAAGATTTTACCCATTTCCCTGAGAGGGACTTATTTGCTCTAGGTGAGAACAAACCTATGTTACCTGCCTATACTAAACGCGGAGTTTCCAGAAGTACTATACAAGGTTCGCACGTATGACATTACGAATATCGTATAATAATTCTGAACAATCTAACAACATGTCGCCTATATCTCTCAAGAATCAACACACTATTGAACACGATTCCGAATATAATAATGACTAATCTAGCCATTCCACCTTGACAATGTCAGGGATCAGTTCGGAAGATATCCAACATTGCACTGTCCTTACATCTCTGAGAGATCCTGAAATAAACCCCAGTGCAACCAACGCGAATTTAAGCTTTAAAAAAAATTAATCCTTTTCTTCTTTCTTCGGTTCAAGGCTCCACATATAAAAGAAAACAGACAGAGGATTAATCACAACATAAGCAATTTATAATATCCTAAAGCATTTCATTACAGACTTGTATCATTATTATGATATGCTATGACAAAATAACATATTGTTGGTTAGCAACCCAAGTTTGGGTAAAAATTTTACTATTTTACGAATTCACCCTAGCTTCTTACCATCCGGCGGGGTGCAGTCAATAGACAGACTGAATATTTAAAAATCGTCGTAAGAATGGACTACTAGTGCATGAAACAATATATCACATATAGGTACAAATATTAATAAATGAGTGCACTGACCGGATGCTGTCAATGCATGAACAGAAGTTCTTGCATTGACAGCATTTGAACTTCGTCTCCATACGTCTATTCTCTTCCTTAACCGCCGACTGGTTGGCTCCATATGTCTATTCTCCTCCTTAATCGCTGACTGGTTAGCATCCTCCTTAATTCAAAATATTTATGTTTTATCTTAAAAGACGGTAGAGAGAGGTCTGTCCGTTGAAAGCAAACCTCTACAGAAATCGACTTTTGTAATATTTGCAACACTTACATATTACACAACATGACGTGCTCTCCATAACTGGTTGACTAGGTCCTGTCTGCTCATTCGGCCTAGTTCTAAATTATCCACAGAGTGCTGCTGTGCTGATTGCATTTGAGCCTCTTGTTCAATTTCTGATGGACTGAGTTGGGGAGCCGGTATCCCTGCTCTGTTGCACATATTGTGTAACACACAGCATGCAATTATAATTTTACCCACCATTTTCGGGTCATAATGAAGTACCCTATGGACTAATAGGCATCTAAACCGTCCCTTCAATATTCCTATTGTCCTCTCAACACTGTTCCGAGCATGACAGTGAGAATGGTTATAATGACTCTCCGGAGTTCCAGCACCCGGGTTAATAAAAGGAGTCATTAGGTATGGCCTTTGAGCATAACCTGAGTCACCTAAAATTTTTGTTTGCCCTGAATAAATATTTTTTATATTTATACTTATATAGAATATATATATAAAAATACTCACCAAGTAAGTATACTCTTTCACCGTTACGGTTAAGAGAATCGACCCCCCTCCAGGCGCGCGACATGCGCGTAACCCAGATGCTACTTGCCGAGGGAGGCGGTGGTCGGGCGGTGCCGGTAGTTTCTAGAATGTTACGCGTAGGCGATGCATCACTAAGGTCATCGCAACCTGACGCCCTGTGCGGGGAAGCGTCCGCCGCGGTCGGCTCGGCCAGGGATCCATAGAACCAGAAGATCTGATGTCTAGTTGGTGGTGCACTTACCAACCCAACCCCGTTTGCGACATTGCTGGTATAAACCAGCATGGGAACCTCCTCCTGTGCCACACGCAACCGCCGTTCAGTCTCCACTTGTATAGCGTGGCGATGCCGTACCCCCCGCGTTGCCCTCGTCAGTACTGCCGCCATCACGTCCGCGCGTGGGGTGTCGTGTGCGACTGAGAAATTAATGTTGCCATTTAATGTATGCATTTCCTGGTTATGCGCGGTAGCCATAGCTTCCAGCGCGCCCCCGCTTGCGGACAAAATCATGTCACGCAACATCGCCATGCTTTCATAGGGCTTCTGTTCGCCCACGACACGCACATCCTCACTCTCGCCGGCCAGGTGTTGGACGACGCACAACGGACAAACGCGCTCCGCCAGGAGGAGGGAAGCCAATGGCCTGTTTAACAGAAGGGCCTCCCCTGACAAACGCGATATGTCCGCCGACGCATCATCCAACCCCTGGCTTAGGCTTAACTTGGCTAGGGCTTCGGAAGTGGTACCTCCCACGAGCTTAGCACACGGTAC
Organism: Cybosia mesomella; assembly: GCA_946251805.1. NCBI lineage: Eukaryota > Metazoa > Arthropoda > Insecta > Lepidoptera > Erebidae > Cybosia > Cybosia mesomella. The sequence goes on from OX276411.1 coordinate 13,996,612, forward strand.
CTCCGTCTTCTTTTCCGGTTGGGTGGGCGCGTCTCGAACCGCCCACAATCGTATGTTATCTATGAGGATCGTGGCCTCATCGCGGCTAGCACCGCTGCGTCGTAGGCTATCTAACGTAACCCTCCCCGTTAGTGCGGCGCAGACGGCCGCGCAGAAGGGGGTGTTGGTGTGTCCTTGCGCCACGAAGCCACGTATGCGAGTGTACTGCTCCTTTACACCCGTCATTTTCCGTGCAAGCGTAACCGCAGCCGAGCGCATATTCCTACGCTTACGCTCCGCGTTACCTTGCTCCCTCTCCCGGTCCTCGCCCCTCTCACACGTCCCCTCCTTTCCTCCGCTGGACATCGCCGCCCGCTGCGTATTGGTCACCACCTTAGACGAGTGAGTAGAGGACTCGCTCTCTTTATACAGTTGTGCCACGGCCGGTGGCACCTCCCCCATTGCGAGTCTGTTCATATTACTCCCCCCTGCTATTGCTCTGAACGTCCCTAAACCCAACTCTAGGGTGTTGGTGTCCAAGGTGCTCTCCCCGTTAGCGGTCAATTGTGTTATTAGGCTTGATGTGGCCTTGTCAACGTCCCCATTCCAATCTATTTCATCCCTGCTTGGCGGGGGTACCTTACAAGCCTCGAGTTGAGGGTCGGTTTGGGTAAGCGCCGGTGGCGTTGTCTCCCCACCTGATCCCTCTGATGAGGTACTCGAGAGCAGGTGGGATGTCACTATCTCCTGTGCCATCTGGGGTATCTTTACCGCCAGTTCTGGCATATACTTACGCAAGATTTCCTTGCGTGCTTCAGGCTTTGCGCCTGCTACACCCCTCTTCCTCGCCAAGAGTTCTGCTCGCCTACTGGCCCTCTCGGCCGCAATCTTTCTGTTGCGACTGATAACCACCGACTCCGGCGCTGCATGTCTATTAGGACTCGAGTCGCTACTCTCACTTCTCACAGAGTGGTATTGGTCATCGATGTCGCGGCCCCGTTGTTGTTCCACCACTTCGGGCCCTGCTTCCTCCCCCTCCCCCTCCTGCTCCAGAATGCCCATCTTGGGCCGGGGCTCCCAAACTTCTCCCTCGTACTCTCTCTTCGCTCTGGCCCTTGTTAGTACTCCCTTCTGTCCACTGCCGGGCTTTGCCCTATGCGACATAGGCTGTATGTAGGGTAATGAAGCTTGAGCAATGTGTATATCCCTGTAATATAAAAAGCTCTTGTGAGCGCAGCCCTTGCTGATTACTTACCACTGTCGCGTTGCACATACAGTGGTGTTCTTTCAGATGGGTCGTATTAATTCAGAAAAAATGCGGAGTTTATGTCTCTACGCTTTCACAATTTACGTTTCGGTTATATTCAAAGAATATTAAAACATTTTCAAAAAGCTGTTGCCGTGACTTGGCCAAAACGTTTCCGTTATATTTATTTATTTAAAACTTTAAACAATATAGATTCAGTTACAACAATATGTTTTGTTGCTGACTGTTCCAAAAATATGTTAAATAGATAACTGGGGTATCCAACCGGAATATAATATTTAAATTTATTTGTGATACCCTGCACGGTGGATCAAAATGGAATAGAAAATATTATAAAACAAAACTGATCCCCCAGGGTATCAAATACGGGGTATCCAACCGGAATAACTCGAGAATCTAAATGCTCCTTTATAGGTGTGTTAGAAAATATAAAACTGTCATGTGTAGCACCTCCAAATGTAACATCCACATGCAATATATTTAAATCTGCATCACTAATCTGAAATAAATCACATGCACTTATGTATTGTCTTATCATCATAGATTTATACTTTCCTTAAATTAAACCAAATTTCACTTACAATAAGAACATTCCTGGCATGATATCCCTTCCGACAATAAAATCTTTCCTCATGTTGCTTTGGACGTACCATGGACACTAGGGTGCCGTCAACGCAACCAATGACTCCAGGAATTTTAAATTTAGCAAAAAAACTGTAAAGAACATTTACAATTATACAGTTATAAATATATATATATATATATATATAGTTGATATGTATATTTATCCTCTCTCTTCTAAACTAAACTAACTAACTTCTTTTCTAAACTTCTGTAGACACTACATAATTTTTTATTGATATACACTGTTCTAGCAGGTCTGCTGGAAGAGATATTTTACAGTAATAAGAAGTACCTACCTACGGTACCTTTTTTTTTTTTTTTATCGTGCGGAAATCCCTTCGGATACCCCCCGTGTGCCAGCGGGGCGGTTATGTCGGGCTTGAACCGACTAAAACCGCACGCCGTCTCGGGTCTACAGACGCCGGGGTGTAAGGTTGCCCATAGAGCATATCCCTCGCACCCCGACTGACCCTGGGACCTACGGTACCTCATGCTCGATTTTTTCAATTTCTATATGCATTGTTGTGTGTATACATAAACTTAAATATATAAGTAAAATAAATGACATTCATTTCATTCATACATAAATATATACATACATATTTATACTCATTATTACAGACAATTGTTTGTAGGCCTATCTCAAATATTTACCTTTCTTTCAAAACTTGCCGGTCTTCATGATTCTGAGGAAATCTTATATATTTGTTAACAATGTTAACATTATTGAGAGCATTAACCACTTGCTGGATTGCTCTACAAGCAGATGGTTGAGACACATAAGTGTCCACATTTTTAGCAATGATTTTTTGGTAGCTACCATTTGCCAAAAAGGATAAGGTACATAGTATCTGTAACAACAATTTATTTTAACAAACAACCTTTTAACATCTCAATAACTTGTATCTAAGTAGGTAAGTTGCTTCTTGCAACACATAGGTTTTGTACCTACCTTTAGCCTATCACTTAATGCACTTCCACGCACTTGTACAGGCATAAAAGGTGATAAATCACATTCTAATATATTTATTAGGTCCTCTGAAAGTCGATAAATGTGTATGAAGTCGGTATCTCGAGAAAAGATCTTCATTTTCCTCATTTCTCTCGCTTGTCGAGATTTCTCCTTATCGTCACTTCTCTTAGCTTCTTTTAACATTTCAAGCATTATACATATACGAGCAGCCATAATATCAACACTATCACAGACGAAAACAAGCAAAACTGTAAAAACTTAGTTTTTCAGAAAACTTGAACGACCGTGCCGCGCAAATATTGAAGCTTTCGTATTTGACAGCTAAAAGCGAGGCTGTAGGCTAGGCTGTCGGCGAGGACGAGGCTGTTTTGCGTTACAAAATACCAAAACGTATGGAGTAATGTCAAATATGTCAATTTGCACGTCGACGAGTAGTACCTCGTCCACCGTCACAGCCTTGAGCGCTAGTGTTCATTTTAGGGAATACCAAATGTACGTTCGTCGACGAGCGCAACGCTGCGCGCAAGGCTGTTTCCTTAGAGAATAGCACTGCAGTACTGAATTACTAACAGCAACAGCTGGTAAACCTAATCGTTGAAACATGTTTTCTGTCAACAGACAAGATGTGCTGCCACTATCAAGCACCGCGTTATTGCTGTCCATAATTCTAATTAAAGCAGTAGATAGCAACACATTACCTAGTTCAGCACTCAAAGACGGTGATACACTAACACCGTGAACGGACTGCGCTGACAACGTCGTTGTCGGAGCGCCCATAACATTACTGTCATTGGTATCATTTGGGTTTGTAACCCTCAGCACGGGCGCCGACTTTAATTTTTGTGCGACATGCACAAGAGTGTTATGTTTGCGGTGACAAATTTTACAACCTGACTTCTTACAGTTATTTGCATAATGTCCAGATGATAAGCAATTAAAACATACTTTATATTTCGGTATCAACTGTAAACGTGCTTCATTGCTCAGTGCCAAAAACTGCGAACAATTACCCAACTTATGGTCACTTCCACAATTGGGACAGGGTTTCGGTTGTGAAGAAACACAGCTTGTTTTATTATAAGAATTAGTATCAGTAGGGTCTTTATTTTCCTGTACTATCATAGACTTAACTTTTGTATTTTTAACAACATTATTCAAATGTTTACTATCTGCGATTGACATGTCCTTTGACTCAATTAATTCAGAACGGTTTTTTATAAAAGTAAGAAAAATATTAAATGTTAATTTAGACTTTTTGTCAAGACCACTTTTATATTCTTCCCATTGACAGTGTGTTTTACTATCTAATTTCTGTGAAATTATGTAAATGAGAAGTGTATCCCATTGATCGACTGGTTCACCGAGTGATTCCAAGGCATGCAAGTTCTTTTTAATGAAATCAAGCAAATCTTTTAAGCCAGAAGCAGACTCTTTATCAATTTTGGGTATCTTTAACAACGTGGAAACATGGTATTGAATCAGTAAATGGTTGTTATCAAAGCGATCACAAAGTAGCTTCCAAGCCACCTTATAGTTAGATGCAGAAAATCGAACCGAGTTAATCACCACAGCAGCGGAACCCTCTAGAGACAATCTTAAATAATGAAATTTATTAATCTCATTCATCTCATTGTAGTGTAGAAGATTGTAGGTACTCACAATAATTAAACACTCACGATCAGAAGAGAGGAAAGTTTATTAAGCACAGGCACAGAAGATAGTTACAGTTCAGTTCACAGTAGTTAGGCAATAGAAAGCACAGCAGATAGATTGAGTGATAGGCGAAGATAATAAGTAGACTATATATTGAGTATATATTTATGCTATACGCGTACATAAGCACATAAGCCACGGGATCTAGTATATAATCGAAACCGGCGAGTAAGATAGCGGAAGGAAGTAACAAGCGCTTCGCGTCGTAGATGGTTAGCGACTAAAGCCCGGGTGACACGAGGCTAGTATTTTGAAGCTAGGATAGTAAGCTAGTAAGGGGTCACTAGCTTGGTTTCTAGCTTACCTACTAGCCTGGATTGTAACCAAGCTAGTGCTGTCTACACGAAGCTAGGAAATTTCAAGCTAGTCAAGTCAGTAGTGAGTTGTGCTTAACCTGATAACACGTATACGTAAAAATGAACAGTGTGCGTAAGAGAAAAGCAATTCTACTAAGAAAGTTAATTCGGAAGTTGTGTCAACATGCGCTAGATGAAATATTAGCTCTGCTAGAAGAAAAGCGTACTTGGACAAGACCCTGGATCTTAAGAAGACATAGTCATGGAGCATCTGCATTACTTTTAAAAGAACTGCGATCTGAGGATTCCGGCGAATTCAAGAGTATTTTGCGAATGACACCTAATATTTTTGACAATTTACTGAATCTAGTGGGACCACAAATACAAAAATTAAATACTAATATGAGAGAAGCCATACCGGCTAAAATAAAATTGGAAATAACTCTAGATTTTCTATCATCTGGTGTCAATTACAGGAAGTTAAGTCACATGTATCGTGTTTCAAGATCTACTATATCTAGATTCATACCAGAAGTTTGCAGTGAAATTTATAAGGCATTAAAGAAAGATATACAGGTATGTAGAATTTTATTTATTTCAAATTAAAGTAGGTACTTTTACGCTTACATAAATGGCGAGATTAAATTCTAAATTACAAAATGAGAAATCATAAATGACGACAAAATGTACGTTTACGTTACATAAATGGCGAGAAATGTATCAAGCATTTTGAAATGCTTGATAGATGGGATCTTCATCTTGCTCCAACTCTTGCTGTGGTGGCGGATGGATGATGGGTTCATCACGTTGCTCAGTCTGTTGTAGTTGTGATGGTGGATTAGTGTAGAGTGGACTTGCTGCAGAACTATTGTAAGAAAATGTGGTTGACATATTGGAGTCTGAAGAATTGATAGGTGACTGGTACGAAAATGTAGTATTTCCGAAGTTTAAATCATACATCCGACAGCGGGATAGTGTTGCGTTGATCTGATCCCTAGCTAAAATGGCCTGTCCGGGTGAAAGCTTTTTCAACTGACTTGCTACATATTTTGCAAATATCTCATGTTCATCCAGCTCTGGTTCCTGAAAATCTCGTGAACTGTTTAAATCCTCCTTAATCACCTTAATTTCATTTATCAATGAACTCACTTGCGAAACCTTCCGTTTCTTAAATTGCGGAATGTTACTTCCGGGGGAAATAAATTTAGAAGTTTTATCTTGAATAGACGACATTTCGCTTGCAGGTTGAGACATTTCAACTGTCTTTTCTGACAGATTTTCTGCTACGGGTGGTTCTAATGACTGACTGTTGCTTGCACTGTTGTCATCTTTATTATTGTTTGGAGAATCTTGATTGTTCTGAAAATAAAAAATTTGTTAAAAATATTGTTACAGATTCCAACTACAACTGAAGAATGGGCAGCTATAGAAAATGGTTTCAGAGTGAAATGGAACTTTCCAGCGTGTTATGGCGCCGTCGACGGGAAGCATGTTCAAATCATAGCTCCTGGCAACAGTGGAAGTTTGTTTTTTAATTACAAAAAAACATTCAGTATTGTTCTTATGGCTATTGTTGATTACGATTATAATTTCATTTATATTGACGTCGGCGCCTGTGGAATGGCATCTGATGGAAGTGTTTTTAGGAATTGCTCCATATATAATCAACTAGAAAATAACCTTATACCACAAGGCGGAGTAATTTTGGCGGATGCTGCATTCCCATTAAAATCGTACATTATGAAACCGTACCCAGGTGACAATTTAACACATGAAGAAAAAGTATACAACTACCGGCTAAGTAGAGCCAGAAGAACTGTAGAAAATGCCTTTGGCATATTGGCAAGCCGATTTCGTGTTTATCAAAGACCAATCGCAGTTGACGTAAAAACAGTAGACAAAATTGTACTAGCATCATGTGCTCTGCATAATTGGTTACGAAAAGAGCAAAAAAGCACTTATTGCATTAGTAGTGATGTCGACCAAGAAGACATTGAAGCGGGAAACATTATTCCCGGTTCATGGAGAATGGAAAATTTATGTTTACCCAGTATCAGTCGACAGGGAAGTAACCACTCTTCTCTGTCAGCTATCGAAAAAAGGGAGAAATTTAAGAGATATTTCAACAATGATGGAGCAGTACCATGGCAAGCAAGAATGATTCGTTAATTCAGACAAAACTACAAGAAAAATTAAAAATGCCGACGATTATTAATATTTCAATAAGTACTTTTAAGGTAAATAATTGTAAAGAGTAAATAATATTAAAATAACTTACCGAAGTTTTTCTCTTCATTGGCACCTTTTTTATGAAATTATGCATTTCCTCAAACCAAATAATTTTTGGCTTATAGACTTCTGCAGTTCCTGCTCCAGACCTCTCAGATTTTTCTATCTTTGTTAATTCTTGACAATATGTAGCTCTTAGATTTTTAATTTTATTTTTAATCTCTTTTATCGACATTTCTATTCCATCTTTATTTAGTATGTCGCGTATTTTTTCTAGTGACGAGTCTCGCATTTGCTTGTCCTTGTAAGATGGAATACTTGCATTCCACAAACATTCCTCTTCTCTGTACAATTGAACGAATTTTAAATTAATTTCGTCCGCTAATTTCGGCATTTTAACAAATTGCACGCACTCTCACCACGCTCTCCGACTGCACACTAGCTTAGGTTCGCTAGCTTCGCGGTTGACACGAAGCTAGTAACGAAGCCAGGATAGTAAAACGGGTGGTGGGGGGCGCCTACTAGCTTGAAAAATAGAACCCCAAGCTATTAAACTATCCTGGCTTGAGGCACTAGCTTGCTAGCTTCCACACTAGCTTACTAGCTTGTAAACGAAGCTAGTTCCGTCTACACGAAGCTAGTGTCACTAGCTTACTAGCTTGGCAGCACTAGCTTGGCTCACTAGCTTGATTTACTAGCCTCGTGTCACCCGGGCTTAACTGTGACCTCTGCGTGTACGCATAGATCGAGCAGGTATATGCACCTTATACATCTACATGTCATCGAGCTGGGACACTGTCGATAACTTAGTGTCGATATTTATGATATCGACAAGCAACATCGACCAACCGATACCATTATATGAATATAGGTTTAGATAATATTGAAGTGATTCAGTGTAAGCAAAATGTACGCTCTGCAAATAAAATAGGTATACATGTAATAAATAAATTTTATGTAAATATTGTAAATATTGATAAGTGTGTTTTGTACGTAAATATAATAAGGTATATTAAGTACCCTACACCACCCCCCACCAGAGACCGTCAAGGGCGATAATAATCGGGAAACCTCACGCGTCGACCAGAACGGGTCACGTGATCGCGTTGGTCATCTGTTTCAGGGTTGTTCTGAACAGACAGTGTGAAAGCCGGCTTAAGGCGGTTTATCGACACTGTCATCTCCTTGGTGTTAAAAAGAATTTTAAAAGTTTTGTCTCCTCTGGCGAGAACTTTGTGCGGCCCGGAGTACGCAGGTTGCAGGGAACCTCGTGACGCGTCTTCACGCAGAAAGACGTAGTCAGAGGTCTCTAACTCTTTGTACACAAATACCCTCGGCTTCCCATGACGGGCAGTCGGTACCGGTCGCAGCTTATCAGCGAAATTTCTGATCCTAGCAGAAAAGTCAGATAAGTCTGTGCTACCGGTAACCGTGGGCTCAAAGAACTCGCCAGGAAGTCTTAACGGCTCACCATACAGAAGTTCAGCAGAGGAAGCCTGCAAATCTTCTTTAAAAGCTGTCCTAATGCCTAGTAACACCCAGGGCAAAGACTCGGACCATCTATCATTAGCGTGGCACACTATCGCGGCTTTGAGTTGCCGGTGAAAACGCTCGACTAGACCATTACAGGCCGGGTGGTATGCCGTAGTCCGCCTATGTTCGAAGCCAGCCAGTTTAGACAGACACTGGAATAGGGCCGACTCGAACTGTCGTCCACGGTCTGTAATAATGTCTGTCGGACAACCAAACCGAGCTATCCAGGTGGACAATAGAGCATTGGCTACCGTTTCGGCAGTAATATCCGCAATCGGCACTGCTTCCGGCCATCGGGTAAACCGATCTACTGCCGTCAAACAGTACCGATAGCCATGTGATAAAGGAAGGGGACCAATCAAATCTATGTGGATCTGTTTAAAACGGGCGCGTGGAAGGGCAAAAGTGCCAAGGGGTGCATTTACGTGGCGGTGAACTTTTGCTCGCTGACACTGTAAACAAGCGCGCGCCCACTCCCTACAGTCTTTCCTCACGCCTGGCCAAACAAATCGCTCGGCTACTAATCTGGCCGATGCATTAGCGCCAGGGTGGCTGAGTGAATGAAGACTTTCAAATACCTGTTGGCGGAGAGTCTTGGGTACGTAAGGTCTGGAAGCTGCGTTACTAACGTCGTAGTATAAGGTAGCAGAACTTCCTGGGACGTTACGTTTCTGCAGGTGCAGAGACGAACCCTCGCTCAACAACTTATGTAGTTCAGAGTCTGCCAGTTGTCCTTCAGCTAATTTTTCGAGGCTTACAGGCGCTCCCAATTCTTCAATACGTGACAATGTATCCGCAACAACATTATCCTTACCGGATATATGGCGTATGTCCGTGGTGAATTGGGAAATAAAATCTAAATGTCTATACTGCCTTGGCGAACAAGTATTTTTCCTCTCATGGAAAGCAAAACTGATTGGCTTATGGTCAGTATAGACAACAAAATGCCTAGCCTCAAGCATGTGTCTGAAATATTTGATGGCTTCGTAAATGGCTAGAAGCTCTCGGTCATACGGTGAATATTTGGTTTGGGACGGGCTGAGCTTTCTAGAAAAGAAAGCTAGTGGTTGCCATGCTCCGTCTTTATGCTGTTCCAAAACTGCACCAATGCCTTTGTCGGAAGCATCAGTAACCACTGCAAGTGTAGCACTGCAATCAGGATGTGACAACAAAGCGGCGTCAGACAAGCTGTTTTTGCATGCTTGAAAAGCAGCTAAGGTTTCCCCAGATAGATTGATTGGATGTGAACCTTTAACAGAACCTGTTAGTAAGGCATGCAAGGGAGCTTGTATCTGGGCCGCTTTAGGAATAAATCTCCTATAAAAATTGAGCATACCCAGAAACGCTCTCAGTTGCCGCACGTTCGCAGGAGGTGGAAAATCTCTTACCACTTGTACTTTTTCTTCCAGGGGTCTGCATCCATGCTCTGAAATATGGTAGCCTAAAAATTTAACTTCAGTTCTACCAAATACACATTTGGACGTGTTCACCAGCATACCATACTTCTTCAGTCTGCTGAAGATGTCTCTCAGGTGCTGTTCGTGGCTGCTGGGGCTGTCCGAAAAAATTAAAAAATCGTCCAAGTAGCAATATACGTTGTCGAGTTCCCGGGTTATTTCGTCCACGAAACGCTGGAACGTTTGCCCTGCGTTCCGCAGACCAAACGTCATAAATGGGAACTCAAACATTCCAAATGGGGTCGTAATCGCGGTTTTTGGAATGTCTTCAGGGCTGACCGGTATCTGATTGTAAGCTTTTTCAAGGTCTAAGGTTGAAAATACTTTGCAACAAGCTATATTATGGGCAAAGTCTTGTATATGCTTAATCGGATACCGGTCAGGCACGGTACGAGCATTCAATTTGCGGTAGTCACCGCAAGGACGCCACCCGTTGTTCTTTTTCGGTGCTAGATGGAGAGGTGATGACCAGGGGCTGTGTGAAGGCCTAGCTGTGCCATTAGACAACATGTCTTGGAACTCCTTTCGAGCTATCTTCAACTTGTCAGGAGCCAAACGACGAGGAGGTGAAGAAACTGGAGGGCCTGGGGTCGTATTAATATGATGTACTGTATTGTGTGGTGTGGTGTGATGTATACCGGCTGGTCGAGTAATCTCGGGAAACTCATCGAGAATTTTATGAAACCGTGACTCACCTGTTACCACTTTCACAGAAGAAACATCGTTACAATTAGCTAATTTAGCAACAGCGGAAATTGACGTTAAATTATCAATAAGTCTTTTATTGCGAACGTCAACAACAAGGCTATAATAATTTAAAAAATCTACGCCAATGATAGGCTTTGTGACGTCAGCAACAACAAAACGCCATACAAAACTTCTACGTAAGCTAAAATCTAAATTTAAATTAACATAACCATACGTCGCGATAGCAGAACCATTTGCAGCCGATAAACTAAATTCAGCCCGACGACGACGATCACGCAGCGTTGACCTGGGGAAGACACACAGGTCGCTACCAGTGTCGACCAGGAATTGCATCTTTGAAGATCGGTCCACGACAAACAGGCGACCAGTTGATGAAGAAGGGCAATCGTCAGCCGCCATTACCGACCGCCCTTGGAGTTTTCCGGCTTGTAGTCGCAGGGCCGTATACATTTAGAAGCCTTCTCCCCAAAACGCCCATGATACCAGCATAGGGGAAACTTGCGGTAATTAGACTGCGACCGCTGCCTTGAGGTACTTCGGTTACTTTGAGGACGTGGAGAACGCGAAGAACGAGTCCTGCTATTCCTTCCCGACGATAAATGTTGGAATTGCTTCCGTAGCTCGGCAACCTCCCGCACCAAATCGTTAATAACGGAGCCAGGGACTTCGTTCACTGCAGCAACCTTAGGAGTCGAAGAAGCGAGGTCATTCACCCTGTCCGCCAAATCGGCTAGCTCTTCGAGTGAAGTCGAACTGGCTTGTCCTGCCAGTACAGTCTGGATACCGTGTGGAAGGCGGCTTATCCATATCGTCTTCAAAAATTCGTCTGGAATATTTAAACCAGCAAGACCACGGAGATGTCGAAAAAACTGCGATGGTTTGCGGTCCCCGAGCTCCTCATGCATCAACAATTGCTTAATCTTATTTTCTTTTGAAGCGCTAAGCCTTTTAATGAGTTCGGTTTTCAGCTTCTCATATTTATTGGTCGCAGGCGGGTCGACAATTATGTCTTTAACCTCCCTCGAATGTTGGTTGTCGAGATGACCGATGACATAATTAAATTTTGTATGGTCACTTGTAATACCAGAAATGGCAAATTGTCCCTCGACTTGAGCAAACCAAATATCAGGCTCTTCCGCCCAGAATGGTGGTACTCGTACGCCTACTCGAAAAACATCGATACTTTCTATCGACTTGTTCCCATCACTAACACTTGGGCGTGGCTGTGCCACTGCATCTTGAAAATCTTTATCCTCCGACATTGTTCAATACGGGGGTCACCAGTGTAGTGTAGAAGATTGTAGGTACTCACAATAATTAAACACTCACGATCAGAAGAGAGGAAAGTTTATTAAGCACAGGCACAGAAGATAGTTACAGTTCAGTTCACAGTAGTTAGGCAATAGAAAGCACAGCAGATAGATTGAGTGATAGGCGAAGATAATAAGTAGACTATATATTGAGTATATATTTATGCTATACGCGTACATAAGCACATAAGCCACGGGATCTAGTATATAATCGAAACCGGCGAGTAAGATAGCGGAAGGAAGTAACAAGCGCTTCGCGTCGTAGATGGTTAGCGACTAACTGTGACCTCTGCGTGTACGCATAGATCGAGCAGGTATATGCACCTTATACATCTACATGTCATCGAGCTGGGACACTGTCGATAACTTAGTGTCGATATTTATGATATCGACAAGCAACATCGACCAACCGATACCATTATATGAATATAGGTTTAGATAATATTGAAGTGATTCAGTGTAAGCAAAATGTACGCTCTGCAAATAAAATAGGTATACATGTAATAAATAAATTTTATGTAAATATTGTAAATATTGATAAGTGTGTTTTGTACGTAAATATAATAAGGTATATTAAGTACCCTACATCATCATTGCAATGAATGAGACTCACGAATGTGTCGTGAAACTCTAACCAGTTATCATAGCAACCATTGAACGTTGGCAGTTTGATAGTCGGTAATTTAACATCTTTATTATTACTAGAATGCGAACTCAACTTACTGTCTGTTTCATCTCTTTTCTTAAACTCAGTTAATAACCTTTGAGCTTCAGTTAAGGTTTTAAAATAAAGAGACTCAAACTCGCTACGTTCTAGTATCTGACTCTGCTGGTCATCAGTGTTACATTCCAGGGACAATTGCAACTCGTTATACGGCTCATACATAGACTCAAACTTATTTAAACGTATTTGCAATTCAGTTACCTTGTCATGACTTAAGGAAGAAGAATCCAATGACTTCAAATAGTTACCGAACACCGTCACGCGTCCCTTGTAACTCCCTCGCTTTCTGATAAATTCTTTAAATTGTTTGTCTGAATCCTTTTCCATTTCATCTGGCATTGCGAGAACTGGGCGTAATTAGTCTGCGAATGTATATAAGCAACGTTTAAAACAATTATATAAAATTATTACACGTATGCAGCAACCTGTCTTGATATTTTTAAACTGTAGGTACACAAACACTAGTGCAGTTTTAAAATATAAACGATCAATACTTAATTAACTAATTGAATATTAGTTATATTATTTGAACAATAATTTATTGTATTGACAAAAATTGTAATACTAATGTATGATCGGACCTATTCAACTATTTAAGGAGACTATGGTTTTGACACGTAGCTTGCTAACTTTTGTCTAGTAAAGGAATATAATGCAGTTATTTTACATAAGTAACTACTCTTTACAACAATTAATAAATCAAAGAATAACAAATACGGTCTTATATTGTAAAAACAATTTATAATCTCTAATAGGTTGGTTTAAATGAACGTGAACCGGTACTAACCTTATGTATCCAGTTTTACCCTAAATACTTATATACTACCTGAATAAAGAGTGTTGGGTGCGATTATGTATTAACTACGAGGTTTTTCTTCAATAGGTTCTCAGCAAAATTGTATGACCTCACCCAGCGTAGTTGAAATATCCACCGATTTTCACCAAATCCTCTTATAAGTGCTGATAATTGAAGTAATTTGTCATTCGAATCAATATCTTCAAATTGGGCTCGCTAGGACCATGTTGAGGGCTCCAGGTGTATTTAAAATATTAATAAATTCAAGGAATAAAACTGCGATGCTGTACGTTCAGTTCAGATCTATATTCTAATAAAAAATACAAATTGTGAGGTATGTCTAAAATTAATAAAACTCCTGCATTTGGTCGGTGTCAACCCGGTCATCAGAAAGGGTGCTCTTAAAAATTAACCAGGCGTTTTGCCTGAACACTAACATTTTTCACAATTCATTCATTACATTCACGCTTACTTATCTACATGTCACTGGCACATGTGTCCATTGTCTATTTGTGTCGTGCACACGGACCATACGTACATACGGCATAGTCACTACTTAGTCACGCTCAATAAAAAAATAGATGAACAGTGATTAAACTCAAAATCAACGATCTAATATGTGCATATCATTTTGCTATAGTGTTGTACTATGTTAATAAGTAATTATCTTCAGTGAAAACCTGCGAAATTGAGCTAAAGAGTGTTGAAACAAACAGTACATCGGGCATTCGGCAAGCTGGTGGAAGCTGGTCTCGTCACCATCCATGCACTCCGGGCATCTGGGGTCGGTTTTCACGCCTATCAGTGTCAGGTGCCTGTACAGTCGGCTATGTCCTGTTAACACTTCTATGACGAGCCTCAGCTTACTCTAGAGAGTTTTATCAGTTGGCTCCTCCTTTTTTTGTCTAGGCCTTTTATGAATATCTTCGACTGTCATGCCTGTCGATGATTTCCATCTCCGGTTGGTCTCTGCTTCAATGCTTCGGCTGATTACTCCCTTTAAATCTAAACTAAAATATAATTATAAAATTGACATCTTCCAAAACAGTCTTTATTGTTATAATCATAAGAAAAAGTGTAGACACACGGTACTACAAAACAATCAAAACCCTTAATAATCAACTTAACAAAAAAAACGATATCAAACATAGTGTGCAAGTACCAAATTAACAAAAAAAAACTGAACATGTGAACATGAATAACTATAAAAAGGTAAAAAAAAACAACATAGTCAAAATGAGTTTTTAAAGTTATTGTTCCAGAGGTATACCTACGGGATCTTTTCAAGTTAAAAGTCACATTTGATAAATGCTGGGCTTTATTACTCAGAATAACGACCTTACATCTCATTTATATAAATGGCTTATTACTAGCAGATTACACTGATTATATACGATTATTAGCAAGACACAAAGAATACACATGATTCACCTGACAATGGTGGGAGCAGAGAGAAAGTAGAAGAGGGCCAAAAACTATAGAGGCATGTCAAGCTAGTGACGTTCTAAATTGTATAGTGCGTAGTGCTTTATATCCTCTTTGGTATAGTGTTGTGATAGGAATTTGTAGGCATACCCTTACCTATTCACTCTCCAATAAAAGTGTCAGTCTACGATCTATTGCTCTTCCTGTTCAAGATGTTGGTGGTAGCCCTAGAAGCATTCAGGACCTAATGGAGGAAGTTCTGGACAACCAATACACCTGTAGCTTGTTTCAAACCTCTTCTTGTTCTTCGAACACATTTTGCACATTAGAAATGAGTATTTTGTCTTGGAATTCTCTGGCGCAGGTTAACGTGTGGGCCAATGACCCCACAATTTTATATTGTATTGTAGGACCAAGTACACAATGCCATTAGACCCAAACTAAGCAGAGCTTGTCGTATGAGGTCTAGAATGTGGATAAACAACGTACAACAAACTACTTAAATACTTTTTTTGTGCAAATAAATACATATTATACATAGAAACACCCACACCACCACTTATAGTTTTCTTTTAGTTTAATTAATTTCTTAATTAACCCCTTCAGACCTGAATTATTTTATTTTCTTACAGAGATGTAATGAATTTTTTTAGTTAAAATAGATAGAAATAACTCTGAAAAAAAAATAGAATAAAAAATCAAACTGTTTAGGTAGAGAAAATATGAGTTTTCGTTATGTCCTCAGATGCGTACATCCGTACTTGGCATTAATATCTATATTATACAGGAAGTTTTCTACCAACTTGTAGTGTGTTTATTTAAAAAATATGTTAATACAACAAAGCTTTACTTGTGAATACAAATTAAAATATAATCTTCTGTAATTTTAATAGAAACCAAGGCGTTACAATCAGTCTACAATACTTTAACAGGCACGCAACTTTGACAAACCTAATAGCTACATGCCAGACTGTGATGCATAAAGATTGGTCATTTCAGCCTTTCTACAAAATAGTTCTTGAAGAATGTACCTTATAAAATAAGTATGCTGTTCACTGTTTTTGACAGGTTTATTTATATAAAATTTGTAATAAACAATTATAATCTTATTAATTAGAATCTGCGTCTCATGCTTTACTTTGAGAGTCCGGAGGGTACCGGCCTGTGTTGCCAGACCGAATGACCCATGGTTCAGAATATGACACCCTTTTATTAACGGCAACACCGCATACTACTTATCTTACATCCCCCTCTTTCCAAATTTCAAAATGTTCTAGATGTTTTGGTCTCTTAACTAATCTTCCATACCTTGTCTGATACTCTGAACAATTTCCACTTAAATCTATATTAGACTCGCTTAGATTATTACTCTTATCATTAATATCATTAACAGTCATATTACAATCAGTATTGTTATCTATCTTCTGTGACTTATTCTCAATCTTCAATAATACTATCATCTACTTCCTTTTCTATCTCAAAGCTACTGTGATCTTTGCAATTGCTTAAATTAAAAATGAAAAAATTTGGTCTTACATGCCTAGACTTAAGATAGGCATACATATGTGGCTTGGTGCCCTGATTTAATATTACTTAGTCTCCCTCCTTAATGTGATGTGGTGATCTAGTGCATTTGTCGTAACAATCTTTTTGTTTTGTGCATTATTATATAGTGTTCCTTGTATTTCACAGTTAAGTAATTAATTTTTTCGAAAGAGGGCAACAATCCTTGTATTTTCCTACCCATCAATAAATCAGAAGGTGACTTGTCATGAAAATCACTAGATATCAGTCACTGACACGGTTTTCACTGAAGATAATTACTTATTAACATAGTACAACACTATAGCAAGATGATATGCACATATTAGATCGTTGATTTTGAGTTTAATCACTGTTCATCTTAAGGTCTCTCGGTTGCTTTAAGGACTCCATGTAATCACTATGAGTATCCGAGTCCAACTTTTGTGATGTGAACCAATAACGGGCGAGTGGGTACGAGCAAATCAAGTAAGATCTTTCCAATTTTTTGTCTTACTTCTCTATAAGAATGGAAAACTTGTTAGCCAATCAGGAGCAAACTGGCCAAGCAATGGAGCAGCTTATGTCGTCGTTCAAGAAGAAGGCCCGCGACCGTAGGACGGTTGAATATGTTAGGAGGAAGTTGGAAACTTTGGAGCTCTATTGGAAAGAGTACCAAAGTAACCATTCGCGTTTGTGTGAGTTCGGTAACAAAAGTGATCCGTACTTTCACAACGACCATTTTACGCAGGTTTTAGAATTTTATGAGAACTCCAAAACCCAATTGATGGAGTATTTACAGAGGCCAACAAGCCCGCGTAGACTTCAGGAAGAGAGCAAGAGTATACCACCACCAAGCACCAGCAAAGGACCTTGAAGTCAAACATGCTTCTACTTCTGTTATAAGGGTGGGTGTTATATTCCTCGTAGGTCAACTTCTGTTCCCCCATGACCCGCTTGAGATGATGTTTCAAACTCCGTTAGTAATGAATCACAGTGTAATAAAGCCCATATCATTGACTTCGTCAGAGACTAAAACCTATCGAAATATCATCCCAATTCTTCATGATTTCAAAAAAATTGTGTTTGTATTTACTTCTTAGGTAAAATAAGAACATATGAAGGTTCTTATAAAATTGAAAAAGTCCATGGATTTTCTCTTCATGTTCTTTTATGTCGATGTAGATTTGAATATAGAAACGAGACTGAATGTTGTCCATCACACACATTAACATAGTCGTAGGGAATAGAAACTTCCTTCCTTGATAAATAATTATTGACAATTCTTTCTCAATTAATATTGAATCTGAGATTTTAAAGAATCTCCCCATTACATGCTCTCTCTCTGTTAGTAGGCTCTTTATCCATTCCACCCTTTTCTTATTCTGAAAGGCCATCTGATGCTCAGAACGAGATATTATTTGTTTCATAAGGTCAATCTTAAGCTCTATTTCCATATCGACACCATAGTATGCTTTATGGTGGACTGATAGATTCCAAACTGCAGATTGCAATAGATAATTGAGATCAGTGGGGTCATCTTTCATGATTGTAATACAATGTGTAAACAATGTGTGCAAGTTCTCCCTCATCTCCTTTTAGGTACCTTGCTAGAACACGAGGCTCATATTCCCCTGAACTACGAGGTTTCCGTTGATCGTAAAGAATTCGAAATGCACATGGGTCATAGGGAATGAACCATTCTGATCGGGGTGGTGAACAGGCTGTCTTTAAGTAATTCTTTCTCGTCTATCTCTAATGCCAAATCATGATTATTTGTTAGTAGAATATTATCCCAGTCACTTAATGGAATGCTGGGTTTTTCTTTAGTGGTAGGAAGCCTTGAGTCGTTTAAACATAATTCTAATGACGAACTCACCTTTCCTTTTCTCATGTGGTTAGGGTAGTGAGCTCTTTTCTTATAAAATGAAATCATGTAAGATTGTCTAAACTTCCATAAAGTTCGTTTCGCAATCACTTCATCTACATTGATCTCCTTTTTGGAGTTTTCTCTGAGCTTGGCTATTCCATCCACAGGACTCAGGAGGGGTGCCCGTAGTTTTTGCTCAAATTTGAAAAGAACAAGGAAAGATGAGCTGAAATACAGTAATCACTCGCAAGCGGGCGGACTTGTACGAACTCGATCCAGCGATCAGCATCGAACTTATCCATGATTTCGTTCATCTCCATTACAATTTAGCCAACCACACGGTCTGGAGTAATATTTCCATGCTAGTGCTTAGTGGCGTTAGCCACCCTAGGGGATCAAATAGTTTTGAAAGATCGGACAGAAGTGACCTTTTGGTGTAATTTTTTGGCGGAGAGGGTGATAGGGTGGATTTAAAAATGAACTTATCTCCTTGAGGATTCCAGCCAAGCTCTAAAGTTTTTGTTGACTCCGGATGCTTACATTCAAACATTTTTGGATTGCACTGATCAGAACTTAATCCAGTTAGCAATCGAGGCACACTGGAGGTCCATTTTCTAAGATTAAATTCACCTGACTTTGAGAGTAGTACTAAGTCATTTCGCAATTGTATAGATTCTAAGGAATGCTCCCCTCCTTCATCTAAGTCATCCATATTCTCTTGCTGCTTCTGGGAACCTCTGTCTCTCATCTGCTGCGAGCTACTTATTGCTTAATGGAATGCTGGGTTTTTCTTTAGTGGTAGGAAGCCTTGAGTCGTTTAAACATAATTCTAATGACGAACTCACTTTTCCTTTGCTTATATGGTTAGGGTGTGACCTCTTTTCTTATAAAATGAAATCATGTAAAATTGTCTTAACTTCCATAAAGTTCACGTTCAGCAATCCAAGTGTACTCACCTAGCATAACAATCAATCATTATATCATTAAATAATTTACTAAAACATTAGTTTATTATTTATTCAGCAAACAGTGTACGGAGACCGTACATTAATGGTTATTTTTCGTTATTTTTCGTCTATATGAGTGACCTTGCTAGGTCTCACTATAAAGTCTTTATATAGCTACTAATTCTATGGAATCTTTAGCTGCCTTTCTCTAAATACTGTATATTTTACTTATTCATACTACTAAGAATCTTATTATCTAAGTACTTGGGTAAGGCCACGAAAAACTGTTCAATAACACACTTGAAACTGTAACACACAATAACACACTTGAAATAATATAACACACCAGGAAATAGTAAAGCCTAGTGCACATAATTGATAAAATAATAAAACTAGTTGTATTTCGTGGCTTTGCCCGTAAGATTCTTCTAAAATATAATTTACATACTAAAAACACAAATAAATACTTAAAATCTTTATTTGAACTTAACTTAAACAACGTCCAAAACTTAGACAAAAAAATTTGGTAACACTTAACTAATTACAGTGTCACTTTAATTTCTAATTACAGTGTACGAAGAAATGTTTATGGCGCATTTAGAAATTTAAAGAGCTACAAAATATTTTAGTTAAATCTAATTAAAAGTACTCATTCTGAATCAAATCAGTTTTCATTGGTATATTCTCTTAATCATATGAGATAGGTATGGCGGCAAAAAAAAACAATTAAAATGAACCTCATCACAACTGTTTTTTAAGTAGTATTGTGACTGTTGTAGTAAATCACGCTTTAATTCAATCTTCTTGATGATCAAGTTTGATTTTACAATATCCCAATCCTTCTTTTTTGTTTCGACAAATTTCAACTTCGGATGTGTTATTTTTTTTAGAAAACTTATCTTGTAATCTATTTCTCCACTCGTTTCTATTATGTCTTCGACGAATCCTATATAATATTTCCAAGTACCTCTTTGGTAATATCTGACCAGAACACTATCAGTTTTTCTTACTTTATTTTCATCTTTCTGATTTACCGTTTCTTCATTGTCATAATCCCTACAATCACTTTTTTTTTCTATGTCAGAGTAATTGTTAATGTAGTCAATTATATCTATATCATCAATTGTTTTGGTTTTCAACACTTTCACCTCATTCTCATTTAGTTCTTTGTTTCTAACTGGACAAAAATTTAATTGGATCTGCAAATTTTCCTTTTTTAAAAATGAGTCATCGCTACTGTTTTCTTCCAAAATATACTCATCGTCATCAGATTCTCTCAAAGAATATACTTCATCATCATCAGTTGTGCTACTATCTTGCTGAAGTTTACACTTTTTTATTCGTTTTTTCGGTGTTACTAATTTTCAATTCTTTGTTTTTCCTGAAGTCATAGTGTCAGAAAAGGATGGTTGTTTGGTGTAATCATAGTGACTTGTTGTTGCACGGCTTATATCAAACGTTTTGTCAATATTTGTGACTGTAAATGGCCCGTATTTAGTTAAATCAAAATATTTTTGGTTTTCTGCAGAATATTTAATATCTGATAAAATTTTCAGAGGAGTTTTTACAATTTTCACTTTGTTCTGGCCTGTTTCGTTTTCTTTATTTGCACTTAAATCATTATTTTTTATTAAATTGCACTGCTTCACATCTAAACAGTGACAAAATCCAGGTCTATCCCCTTGACAAAAGCAACTTAAACTGCGGTACATTATTGTGTTAGGCATGTCAGTATTTCTTATCTGATGCAGTTTCATGGTATTTTGAACTGATATCAACTCAACGGTTGTATTCTGAATTCTGTCATTGGGAATATAGAAAAGCTTTATTTTTTTTATTTTTTATTTATTAATATTCACACACAAGGACAATAAGGTATATTATATACATGGTTGACAAAAAACCCTTCCGGGTTTGTCTAGAAAACCGCGGTTACATTCGACTCGGGCTTATAACTATAAATTAAAGTATCTATCTATAAGGATTCGATACATTTATATTAAATTCTCTTTTTACCTTTAAAGTAACCAATAACTAAATTCATCTTAAATACTTTTTTTTTTTTTTAAGTAAGTTGTGGGTAAGATAAGAATATAATTATATGATAACAACAATGAATTCTTTAAATTAAATTAGGTACATATAAAAATGTGGGTAGGTTGACATAAAATGTTATCACCAGATAGTCTCAGAATTGCAAAGCAACGAATGTGTCTGTATTCTTAGGTCACCACACGCACACCAACCAAGTACACATTCGTTTCTTTGCATGCGCATTGTGAGCCATCCCTAAGAACGATAACAATGTTATGATACAGCGTGTTCCGACTTGTGACCCAAGATGCAATAAATTCATTTATATTTAATTCAATTCACCATAACAATGATTTCTTAGGTCATTAACTAAGCATTTCATTAAAAATATGTAAATAGTAATATGCGTGATTTCATATTTCATATATCACAATCTATCTTCTATATATATATTTTTTTTATTTTTTATATAATACATAAGACACAGACATTATTCACATACATACATATAAACATATAAAACATATAAGATGCATATATAAATATTGATAGATATTATGTACGTATGTTAGACTCGTTTTTAATACTTTGTATGTAGTACCTCTTTAGTTTACGTTTAGAGTTTTTTTCGTTAAGTGTATCCCTAAGGGCTACAGGAAGCTGGTTGTACAGTCTAGGGATGAGGTATCCGCATGTTCGTCGGCCATAATAATTAGTTTTACGATTCGTAGTCATCACATTTTTCCTACTTATTTGTCTGGTTTGGATTTTTCCTTCCATGGGGTACAGGAATTGCTGCGGGCGGAGATATTGTTCACCAATCAAGGCACATTCTGCTTGCTCTTGTACCGGCACTACCCCGCAGTATCCAAAAAGATCCCGGTAGCAGTCTTTAAATGTTTCTTTCACTTTCTGAGGTACAATCGTTTTAAGTAATTTTATTTGTAGATTGTATATCTTGTCCAGATTAGTTTTAAAAGTACGACCGTAGCTAGTGATGCCGTAGGTGATAACAGACTCAGCCAGCGCAATATATAGATTAAGTAGTATTTTATACGGTAGTTTGTATTTGATATCTTCCTTAGACACTTTTTTATCCACGTTAGAGATATATATAGGTATCTGGATATCCGCAGCCTTAAACTTCCCTTCTGGTTGCACCACAGCCTTTCCTTTAATTCCGCGAAATCTCTTCTTTTTTTCTACTACAATCCATCCCTCATTTTTATCAGCCGGTGTCTTTTTTTCAGCTCTCAAAGCATTAGCAAAAGTCATATGCTTGTCAACATGTGCTACATTCGAGGCGCCCGTGTGTCCGCTTCCCACTGTTTGTTCCGATGTTATACGTACATTTTTATAAACTGGTATGTGGTGAATCATCACGCTATCATGCGCGCTCGCAGCGTTTACAAGCGCGCAGCCGCTATTTGAGTTTATACCACTGGTTGTTGTTTTCTGTCTACCCTCCACTAGTGTAGAATTCATTAACGGACTATTTGGAACAGATAAAATGGAATCACAGCTGCTAGATTTATTATTTTCCGGAATCACACCCGCACCCCTTTTAATGTTAACCATGTTTACATAATTTTCACTCTCAATAGCGCGCACTTTAAGAATTTCAAATTCGCTTTTTATGCAATCTAATTGTTGTACAGTTGCATATAGCTCCTTTATTTGACTTATTTCGTTCTGCATTCTTAATAAGTCCTTGAGCAGTCTCGTGACGTCAACATGGTCAAACAGTACCGGTGGCAGCTTCTGGAGGTCCTTGGCAACGAAAATCGGAATTAATTCAGGATCCGTTTCTTTTAACAGACATACTATGTCGTCTATGTCTCGTATTGCCTTTTTGTCTCGTTTCCTCTTAATATTTCTCTTCTTTGTAGGTACAGAATCAAACAACAAACTTTTAGCCTGCATTATATCCTCCTCCGTAAAAGCGGTCACACAAATTCTGCTTAAGCTTTCTTCATCCATCACGTCTATTTTGTTACACACAAAAGCAAGAATTTCGTTAATTACTATGTTACAGTTAGAACATTTTAGCACTCGCGTTGATACCGCCATTTTTCTAAGCACCGTCTAATTAGTCTACAATCGCGTATAGGCGTGTCCGATAGCCATGAGCACGCAAGCGAGACTGATATGTTTTAATTTATTTTTTTCAAATACATAAGCTAATTTGGATACAGAAATCCGACAACAAGCAACACTGACTATAAAACAGTTGAGTAAGTATTAAATTTAAAAGGTAAATTAACCCAAAGTTAAGTAAAAATAAAAGCTATGGTGCGATGAGCGAGATTGACATAAAAATTAAGTAAGTAATTTACTTCAATATAAGGTACTAGTAAAATCCAGTAGTATATATGTAACCTGTCAATGAGTTAATAAACTATTTGTATTAACTAACTAACTATTTGTATTTCAAAATAGTATTAATATATCAAAATAAAGATAATTTCAACCAGCAATAGGTTGATATAATAACATAATATATGTTATTATAATGCACATAAAAGGTAAGCAAGTTTAAAAAGTATCATAAATTCACTGACTGGGTACTAGTTGTGCGACAGACACTTATACAAGAATGGAATAAAAAGAAAGTAGATACCGGTTGAGACCAACAAGTCCAAGAAAACAAAAGCAAATAGATCCTTACTTTACCAGTGCGTATAATAGTATACTATACAGTTAAAATACGAGGTATTAAACCAGTCTAGATATCAATGCAAATTAATTGTAAAAGTAATGTTAATTAGCCTTGTTGTTATATTTAACACAGGTTATTAGTTAATGAGTAATTTCACTAATATAATGGAAATAAGTATGGGGGAACCTGTTGTACCTTGACACCCTTTGTACCCAGAGCCACTTATTTTTTTGAAATGTTCGCGCCTTTTTTCCGTCTTTTTGTCTATGGTATAGTGAACTTTGTCAAATCTAATCAACATGAAGTTTAGTTACAGGCGGCCATTGCATCGAGTTTGCATGGGAGATCACTTTAACGTTTTCGCTGCAACAAAGTAAGATATTTAATATTTTTCATTTCTTTCATTACTTATCTTATTTACTACATAAATTTTTAAAACCATTTGATTTAAACAAGTACTTTAGCCAAGTTTAGAATGTAGTATGCTGATTTGAGTTAATCATAACCTCCATATTTACATGTGCGAATAAACATAAAAGGGTAGGGGTGTTGTACCTTGACCATAGTAAAACAGTTGTACCTTGGTCATATGGTCAAGGTACCTACATTCAAATGTATTCTTGTTAATTCTGTTTAGGAACGCACATACTTATTATTTTGTTGTTTTTTATACAGGTAAAATGCCTCGTAGCAAAAACAACACCAAACGGACTCCTATTGCTAAAACAGCATTTTCTAGTGCTATTAAACTAGTTAAAGAAAAAAAATTCTCATTAAGAGGCGCTGCCAAACATTTTAACTTGTCAAGATCTACTTTAAAGAGGCTTTATGAACACTTGAAGACTGGTAAAGATGCGAGCGACCTTCATGATAATTTAGCCGTGAAAAAAGTTTTTACAGGTGACGAAGAGCTCTTGCTTGTGGATTACATACAAGAAGCAGCAAAGTTACAGTATGGACTCACTTTAAAGGACGTTAAGAGGTTGGCATATGAGTTCGCGACGAAAAACAATAAAAAATATCCAGCTCAATGGGACAAAGACCAAATGGCTGGAGAGTACTGGTTACGTCTTTTCCGGAAACGACATCAACAGCAATTAGCTTTACGCAAGCCTGAAGCCACTAGCCTTGTCCGTTCTACAGCATTTAATAAACAAAATGTGCAATTGACTTTTGAAAATTACAAAAAAGCTTTGTCCAAATGCCCACAATTAAGAGCGATTGATATTTGGAATGTGGATGAAAGTGGCATTTCAACAGTCCATGTTCCACCAAAAATATTAGCAACCAAAGGTGTCAAACAAGTTGGTGCAATGACGAGTGGAGAAAAAGGAAATACAGTCACAATGATAGCTGCAATAAATGCAGGAGGTGGATTCATTCCTCCTATGCTCATATTTCCGCGTGTAAATTTCAAGGATTTTATGCTTGTTGGAGCTCCTGATGGAACTATTGGTGGAGCTAATCCTTCTGGATGGTCTAATGAAGCGTTGTTTCTACAATTTTTCAAACACTTTATTCAATATGTAAAACCATCAAAAGATCATCCAACCATTTTACTACTTGACAATCATCAAAGTCACATTCAAATACCAGTTACAGAATTGGCCAGAGAAAATAGCATCATCCTTGTAACTTTCCATCCACACACGAGTCATAAATTTCAACCTTTGGATAAGACTGTATTCGGTCCTTTTAAGAAATACTATAACACTGCAGCAAATGAATTAATGTTGACACCCGGTCATGTAGGTAAACCACTGACAATTTATAATATTGCCGGTCTTGTTGGAAAAGCTTTTCCACAATCTTTTACTCCCTCAAATATTATTCAGGGTTTTAGGAGTACAGGATTACACCCACTAAATGAAAATATATTTGGAGAACATGAGTTTATGCCATCAAACGTAACTGACCGACCCTTCCCTGTATGTGAAAACGAGCCTCATGCTGGGACCTCATCTGAAGAAACGAATGAAATTCTTGAACAGCCAGATTGTAACGAACAGCATCTTCCTGGAGAATCCACTCAAAAATGCAAAGAAGTTCTTGAAACCTCGTTGCAAGAAAACACCAGGATGTTCCAATGTTGTAACGCCATCTATGATTAGACCGCACCCAAAAGCTGAACCAAGAAAAGAAGTTCGAAAAGGCAGACAGAAAGGAAAGTCAAGGATACTAACTGACACTCCAGAAAAAAATGAAATAGAAAGAATAAAGGCAGCAAGACAAAATAAAAAACTTAAAATAGATAAGAAGGTAAAAGTACAGAAACTAAAAGAAGTTAAGAAAAAAATTTTAAAAGAAGAATCAGAAACATCAGAAGATGAAAACGAAAGCTTTTCTGTGCGAGATTCAGATGCTTCAGAAGGGTTTTTATCTTCTGAGGAAGAACCATTAAGCAATTATTTTGAGGGAAATAAAGATACCAGAGACCCACTCCATATTTAAAAATGAGTAAAATTCTAAAAAGTATACATTTTTAATTTCATGAAGAATTCGAAATTCGAATTCAATTAACTTTTTTGTGGCCAGCATTCTAAAAGAAAAGTTATTTGCTGGTTGAAATTATCTTTATTTTGATATATTAATACTATTTTGAAATACAAATAGTTAGTTAGTTAGTTAGTTAATACAAATAGTTTATTAACTCATTGACAGGTTACATATATACTACTGGATTTTACTAGTACCTTATATTGAAGTAAATTATTTACTTAATTTTTATGTCAATCTCGCTCATCGCACCATAGCTTTTATTTTTACTTAACTTTGGGTTAATTTACCTTTTAAATTTAATACTTACTCAACTGTTTTATAGTCAGTGTTGCTTGTTGTCGGATTTCTGTATCCAAATTAGCTTATGTATTTGAAAAAAATAAATTAAAACATATCAGTCTCGCTTGCGTGCTCATGGCTATCGGACACGCCTATACGCGATTGTAGACTAATTAGACGGTGCTTAGAAAAATGGCGGTATCAACGCGAGTGCTAAAATGTTCTAACTGTAACATAGTAATTAACGAAATTCTTGCTTTTGTGTGTAACAAAATAGACGTGATGGATGAAGAAAGCTTAAGCAGAATTTGCGTGACCGCTTTTACGGAGGAGGATATAATGCAGGCTAAAAGTTTGTTGTTTGATTCTGTACCTACAAAGAAGAGAAATATTAAGAGGAAACGAGACAAAAAGGCAATACGAGACATAGACGACATAGTATGTCTGTTAAAAGAAACGGATCCTGAATTAATTCCGATTTTCGTTGCCAAGGACCTCCAGAAGCTGCCACCGGTACTGTTTGACCATGTTGACGTCACGAGACTGCTCAAGGACTTATTAAGAATGCAGAACGAAATAAGTCAAATAAAGGAGCTATATGCAACTGTACAACAATTAGATTGCATAAAAAGCGAATTTGAAATTCTTAAAGTGCGCGCTATTGAGAGTGAAAATTATGTAAACATGGTTAACATTAAAAGGGGTGCGGGTGTGAAGCCGGAAAATAATAAATCTAGCAGCTGTGATTCCATTTTATCTGTTCCAAATAGTCCGTTAATGAATTCTACACTAGTGGAGGGTAGACAGAAAACAACAACCAGTGGTATAAACTCAAATAGCGGCTGCGCGCTTGTAAACGCTGCGAGCGCGCATGATAGCGTGATGATTCACCACATACCAGTTTATAAAAATGTACGTATAACATCGGAACAAACAGTGGGAAGCGGACACACGGGCGCCTCGAATGTAGCACATGTTGACAAGCATATGACTTTTACTAATGCTTTGAGAGCTGAAAAAAAGACACCGGCTGATAAAAATGAGGGATGGATTGTAGTAGAAAAAAAGAAGAGATTTCGCGGAATTAAAGGAAAGGCTGTGGTGCAACCAGAAGGGAAGTTTAAGGCTGCGGATATCCAGATACCTATATATATCTCTAACGTGGATAAAAAAGTGTCTAAGGAAGATATAATTACATATATAAGAGAAAAAACGGATCTCCATTTAAGGGTGGAAAAAATTAGTATGAAACTGACTAAAGATTACGACAGCTTTAAGATCTTGATTCCCAAACAAAAAGAAAATATTTTTATGAATGAAGAGTTTTGGCCAGAAGGTGTTACATATCGCCGGTTCATATATTTTAGAAAAAATATTATAGACACCGTTGAGACACAGAGTACTAACCATATAACAAGCAATAATGGATAAGTCTGTTAGGTTACTTAGTTTCAATTGCAATGGTCTTACATCGTCAGTTGGTTGTATTAGGCGGCTGTGTGTATCAGCCGACATAATCGCCTTGCAAGAGACATGGTTATTGCCACACGACTTGAATATACTAGGTAACATTCACGATGATTTTGCGTATACGGGAACCTCGGCCGTCGATACATCGGCTGGTATACTTCGCGGTAGACCTTACGGAGGTGTGGCCCTGCTCTGGAGGAAAAAATTATTACCGTCGGTAAGTGTTGTACAGTGTAATAGCGTACGGCTTACAGCGATAAAGGTTCGACTTATAGAACGTGACATTCTTATATTTTCGGTTTACATGCCGACCGACTCTAATGAAAACCTAACCGAGTTCACAGACTGTTTAAGCGAAATTTGCGCAATTATAGACAATAATAGTGATATTCAGTGTGTATATATGTTAGGAGATTATAATGCTCATAAAAATGAACTGTTGTGCGCGGATATAGAACTTCTACCGTGTGATTCGTATACATATGTAAGTGACGCGTGGGGGTCTAAACGTTGGCTCGACCACTGCGTAGTCACAGAGGCTGCGCGGCGTACGATCACTAGCGCGAAAATATTGTACGACTGCTATTGGTCTGACCATTTACCTTTGTTAGTTGAGTGCAATCTCAAATTAATTGCACCTAATATTGTAAAATATGGTGGGGATCGGAACAATGTGATATGGGGAGACCTAGATTGCGATCAGATAAAATTATATGAGGAATTGTGTCACTCTCGCTTACGAGAAATTGATTTTCCGTCTGAGTTCTGTAATTGTTCAGATACAATGTGTAGGGATCCTCAACATAGACTCATATTGGATGAAATGTATAGAGATATAATTTATATACTCACGGAGTCTGCCGAGCGTAGTGCTTTAGTTAAGAACCGAAAGTATAAATCATTGATAGGATGGAATAAACATGTACGGAGTGCTCACTGCGAGGCTCGGCTTGCGTTTCAAATGTGGAATTTGTATGGTAGGCCGTCCATGGGGTATATTTACGATAAAATGCGTGAAACACGTAATACCTTTAAGAATAAATTAAAGTGGTGTCGCAAAAATCAAGAACAAATAAAATTAGATATTATTGCGAAAAATCATGAAATAAAAGATTTTGGAAGATTTTGGAAAAATACAAATAAATTGAATCCCAAGCAGAGTCTCCCAGTGAGTATGGCGGGATTATGTGACCCCACAGATATAGCTAATCTTTTTATGAAACACTTCAAAGTTGATTCGCCTTTGGAGCCAGCCGTGGCAACCGTGTCGTCGGGGTTTGACGCGAGGACATTCCTGGAAAGCTTGACATAACTTTTTCTGCTAGAGACATTACCGAATTGATTAAAGACATGGTTCGAGGACGGTCTCCAGGACATGATCACCTTAGTATTGAGCATCTGCGATATGCCGGGGTTCACTTACCGAGGGTCCTATCTATGTTTTTTACGCTGTGCATGCGTCACTCGTACTTGCCGGGTGATCTTATGAAAACGACCGTAGTGCCAATTAAAAAGAACAAAACGGGCGACCCGACGGACCCGGCTAACTATCGTCCGATTTCCTTAGCTACCATTATAGCTAAAGTGCTGGACTGTCTGATTGATACACACATGGCGAGTCGGATTCCACTTCACGATGCTCAATTCGGCTTCAGGCCTGGCCTATCAACAGAGACCGCCATTATGTGTCTCAAGCAGACTGTCCAGTACTACGCAGCTAGGAAGACCCCAGTTAACGCTTGCTTCCTTGACCTCTCCAAGGCGTTTGACCTGGTGTCGTATGACACACTTTGGGAAAAGCTTCGTCAGGAAAGTACCGTTGATGGTTCAGTAATTTCGTTGCTTAAATACTGGTACAAAAATCAGACTAATAATGTTAAATGGTCGGGAGCGTTATCAGATGTATATAGGTTGCAATGCGGGGTGAGACAGGGGGGGATAACGTCACCGCGTCTGTTCAACTTGTATATTAATCGGCTGATCGTTGAACTCAGCAACACTAAAATCGGTTGCCATATTGACGGAGTGGCTATAAATAACATAAGCTATGCTGACGATATGGTGTTGCTGAGTCCATCGATCAGTGGTCTCAGGCGGCTTCTAAAGTTGTGTGAAGATTATGCGGCGGCTCATGGGCTCAGATATAACGCCAAAAAGAGTGAGCTTCTTGTTTTCAAGGCCGACACCAAACATTACACTCACGTGCCTCAAGTCACTATTGGTGATACTCCCTTAACCAGAGTGGCTCAATTTAAATATCTGGGTCACTGGGTCGCCGATGATCTTAATGACAATTTAGACATAGAAAGAGAACGCAGGGCGTTGGCTGTCCGATGCAATATGCTGATCCGTAGATTTGCACGATGCACCAAGGATGTAAAAGTTACCCTATTTAGGGCGTATTGCCAGACATTTTACACGTGCAGTCTGTGGGTCGCATATACGCGGAGGGCATACAACGCCCTGCGGGTACAGTACAACAATGCATTCAGGATGTTGGTTGGGCTGCCACGCTTTTGTAGCGCGTCGGGGATGTTTGCGGAGGCGAGGGTCGATGGCTTCCATGCCATCATCCGCAAGCGGAGTGCATCCCTCTTGCGGAGAGTACGGGGGAGCAGCATCCTGAGCGTATTGTGCGATAGGTGGGACTGTCCGATGCTGGGGCACTGGGTACGATTGCACGCAATGTAGACAGTGTCCTAGTATTGTGGCGGTCTCAAATTATCATAATGTGTACCTAACACCTATTAATAATATTATATTGTTACTAACACTAGTATTAAGATTATTGTTACTAACACGCTATGGACCCTGGTCCGAAATAAATGATTTATTATAATTCTTTGAAAAGAAATACAAAGAATAAAAGATCTCCATACAACTATTAAAATCTTTGAAAAGAACAACAAAGATAATAAATACTTAAATTTGTAGACCTCTTCTTGTTCTGCATATGGGATTGTTGTGTCTGGTATAGTTTAAAGTCAGTAAAATCATTACCGCTTATATAAATTGACCGTTCAAAGTCAGAATGCATTAGCCATTTCCCCCGAGTCCATTTAAAATGAATTGTGTCATAACCATAAACTAAATATAGGTAAAATAATCAATATAATTTATATAAAACATTTTTAATCAAACATAAAACAATACAAGGACCTAACCTAACCTAATAAATTTATTAATTAAATAGTAACCTAACTGCTTAACTATGAACAACACTTGTTTTGTTCTAATAATCACTATTGTTGTAAATATATGTAAATATTCAGTAAACTTTGCTTTGCACTTAAACAATATTTTACACTATTGTGGCAAACAAGTATATACCTACACATACTTGTAACTAAAACTTGTATTTTAAAATAACATTCCTTATTGTTATTGCACTGTGGTAATACACTACCTATATCTCAATACCACAATGGTCGTAATCATATTTTTACCTATAAAAGGGTCACCAGTAAAACTTTTAAAACCCAACTTGTTCACATATTACGAAACTTTTTATAACTTGAATAACTCATGTATCCTGTTGGTAGACACGGTCTGCAGGTCAATTATGTCTTCTTACTAAATAATGTAATACTTTTCAATTGTTATTACATCCTTGGTTCGTATATTTGAACAGTTTATTTCTATCAAAAGTTTGTTTTGAAATTGTTTCAAATATTGAATTTAACTTAGTTGTCAAACGTCATATGGTTTTGACAATCAAAAAGGTTGCCAGTGTAGTATAATATAAAATTACTACTAATTATTGTTTAAAAAAATTATCTTGTTTTTTTAAAAACCAAAATAAATTTGTGGTGAAATAATGACTGCCAGCTAGATACATGAGTGGTTTATTTCGACTTCTTACAAAGAGTGACATTTGCAGAGAGAACATAATTGTGCATAGTTTATAGAGCGGAAACGGAAGTCTGTGTTGGTGTTGCCAACATGCTGGGGGGGGGGGGGGGCGGAGACAGTGATTCTTTTATTATTATTATATTATTATAACGAACATTAATGAAATTAATTGCGACTGCCCATCCACATGGTAGCATCTTGGTGTGCACCAACATAGTGTGCCAAGGAATGGAAACAAATTAAAACTAAAGTTTAAACTAGAGTTTAAATTAAACTAAAGTTTAGAGAATAACATAGTATGAGTCTTAGGAATAGACATACTTAAGCTACTAGGTAGTAGGTAGGTACACTTAGGTTGTACTTATTACTAAATAAACGAGATAGTAATTTAAAACAACCTTATTGTAAATTGTTGTAGACATTAAGAAAAAGAAAAAGAACAATAACACAATTTCTACTTGGCATAATCTAGACAATTTCCTCTCAACCTTATTCCTCTACAGGTAATAAACAAATGCCTGATAATGATCGCTTATAAATATTTGTATTTGGGGTCATTACATCAATAACTCGGATCTTTTGATCCTGGCCCGGATAGACCTTCACAACTCTAGCCATAGGCCATGATAATGGTGGAGAGTTAGGCTCTCTCATAATCACTACACTTCCTACCTTAATATTAGGTACACTGTCACGCCATTTGGGTCGCGACTGCAAGGTATTAAGGTACACCCTGTGCCAAACATTCCAAAAATGAGTTTTTACCTTATTACATACATTCCAAAACCTTAATCTATTTACTGGTATATCACAAGTATTAGTTTCAGGGTAAGATGTTAAAGAAGTTCCTATTAAAAAATGTCCAGGTGTTAGGTAACAGAAATCATCTATCTTATCTGATATAACAGGCAGCAGTGGCCTGGAATTTAACACTGCTTCTATCTGACACAAGACTGTATTCAATTGTTCATAGGTTAAACCTACTTTTGTATTATACGTTTTAGATGGTATTTCATACTTTTTACCGCTGCTTCAGCGAGACCAGCAAAAACTGGTGAATAACTTGGAACAAAGTGAAAGGTAACACCCTGCTCTGTTGCATAACCTTGCACCAGTGTATGATGCTCCCTTGAGCTGTGCAATTTATATAATTCAACTAGCTCATTCCTTGCACCCTTAAAGCAACCAGCGTTATCACAAAACACGTCTGTAGGTAAACCTCTACGGGCTATGAAGCGCTTGAAACAGGCTAGAAAGCAATCAGTGCTTAAATCAGAGGCTAACTCAAGGTGTAGCCTTTGTAACAAAGCAGACAAATACACATATGTAGCCCTTTGTCTGTATTGCACGTCTGACACGCGAATTTTTTATTTGTATTGGACCTGCAAAGTCTATTCCCACCTTTTGGAAGGGGCGGCAGGCCACTACTCTTTGAGGGGGCAAGGAACCCATAAGTTGCTTAGCACATTTGGCTTTCATTCTAAAACAAGGTAAACACTTATAAGTAATCTTTTTTACATATCTGTAGCCATTAATAATCCAATATTTTTGATTAATGCTGGACAATAATAATTTAGGTCCAGCATGCATCAATCTCAAATGCTCATGGTATATAATTAAAGTGGTAATTCGAGATTATTTTGGTAAAATAATAGGATGTTTATTTGAGTAAGAAACTTCAGAATTATCAATTCTACCACCTACTCTCAACATATTATTCTTATCAATAAACGGATGTAAGGGTTTTAATGAACCTGTGATATTTTCACCTTTTGTTTTTAAAATACTAATTTCCTTTTTAAAATATCTGCTTTGTTCATACTGAATAATTTTATGTAACGCAGCTTGTAACTCAAGAGTAGAAAGTGGGGTACCCCTTTTATCCATATTGTAACAAAACCTAAGTATGTAAGCCATCACACGGATCATTTTATTTAAATCTGAATATTTATCTATAAACTGATACATACTACATTCGTTTTGAATTAACAAGGAGACCTTGATGCCGGAAAACACAGCATCTCCCCTCATCTCAGGTAGGTTTTTAGGAAGGGGTAAACTTAACCTATTATTAAATTGATACTTACTGTCCAGTATAAACTCTGGACCCTGCCAGAGTTTACAGTTAATTAAATCATCAGGATTGGCTCCCCTGCTAATATAGTCAGCTGGATTTTCCTTGGTTGCAACATACACGCAATGCCAATCAGCAGTATGCTCTCGTATGTACCTAACTCGATTAGCAACATAAGCTTGAAGTTTTAGTGGTTCTGTAGCAAGCCATGCCAGTGCAATTTGTGAGTCAGACAAGCAAACATCTTGTATAGTTATTTTTAGTTTTAAAATGTTATACACCCTATTCATTAGCTTTGTGAGCAAGACCATTGCATTCAACTCCAATCGTGGTATGGTGAGTGCCTTATTGCTTGGGGGGTTGATTCTAGATTTCGAGCAGAGTAAGGTACATGAAGCCTTACCTATACTGTCCACCACCCGAAGGTAAACACAAGCGCCATAACCAATAGAGCCAGAAGCATCAGCAAAGCCTATCAAATGCACAACCTTGGAATTGTTATCAATATTAATATTCCTATCAATGTGAAAAGGTTCCATCTCAGATAAGCATTTAGCAAATGAAAGCCATTCCAATCTTAAGCCATTTGGAGGGACTTCATCCCAGTCCAACTTTTGCAACCATAACCTTTGCATGAAGGCCTTAGCCTTCACAATAACAGGCGACATAAACCCTAATGGGTCATAGAATTTTGAAATATAACTTAATATTTGTCTCTTGGTGGGATTCTCAATATTAAAAGACTCAGGACATGAAAATACAAAACAATCCTTTCTCACATTGAGTGTTAATCCTAAAGTTTTCATAAAAAAATTGTCCCTTTGGAGATCAAAATCATCAAACTGCTGTTTGTCAGAAGGTATATCACTTAATATTTGCTGACAATTTGATGCCCATTTATGTGTTTCAAAGCTGCCCTTACCCAATAGCTCACATAACTGCCTTTTAGCACTCATTACAATATTTATATCTGAAGCGGAGTAACATGCATCATCAACATATGTACAATTTTTTAAAATATATGAAGCCAAAGGGTATTCATTTTTATATTTTTCAGCAAGTTCATGCAAACAGCGAGTAGCTAAGAACCCTGAGCTTTTTTGGCCATAAGTAACAGTATCTAATTGTATACACTTTATTTTTTCATTTACATTGTTTCTCCATAGAATATTTTGTAGAACAGTATGTTTTGGATTAACGGTAATACAGCGAAACATGCGACGTATATCAGTTGTAAAGGTGTATTGACCTAGTCTAAATAACAGCATAATATCAAACAACTCCCTTTTTAAGGGTGCACCATTAAGTAATAGATCATTTAGTGACACCTTCTTGTCATTTTGCATGGAGGCATCAAATACCACCCTTGTTTTAGTGCTTTTACTATTTTCATTATATACAGCATGATGTGGCATAAAATATATAGGATCCTTGTTGAAATCTAATGACTCCGATTCAACATAATGCCCATGCCCCAATGATACATATTCCTGAATGAATTTATCATAATCAGAAAGTAATTTAACATTTTTATGTAATCTTTTTTGTAAACTCATAAACCTGTATAAGGCCAACTCAAATGAGTTACCTAGGGTGTCTCTAACTTCAGCTAATGAGATTTTTAATGGCAATTCAACTTGAAACCTATTATTTTGGATTGTAGTGGTTTCTTTGAAAATAGTTTCACACCAATCCTGTTCTTGAGCATTTTCATTAAAGTATTGAGGAATGGACTCAACTTACATACATAAAAGAGATACCTGATCATTATTTGTAGTTGCAGGTTTAGTTAATGCACCAGCTATTACATGTCCAAACCTTGTGTTGATAAAGCGGGGTTGCAGGTGTTGTTTATGCGAAGCAGGTTGGATAATTGGCTCCGGTAGTAACGCCTGAAAGAATATATCTGCACCTATCAACATATTTATTTCAGATGGGATATTAAAGTCCACATCTGCTACTTTTAGACCTGATGGTATGGCAATAGTAGACATGTCTACCTTAAACTGTGGGAGTTTGCATGTAATTTTTTCTAGAACATGACAGTTTATTGTTGCCTTGTAAGGTGTAGCTAATGAAAACACTTCAAGGGGGACAGAGTAACTAGCAATGTTACTTGTATTGCTGACTCCCATTATATTTGTGTTATTGCGGTTAGGAGAGACACCCAATGCATCTATTAACTTACTAGTGACCAACGAAATCTGTGATGCTGAGTCTAGTATAGCCTTTATGTGTACTTCTCGGCCAGTGATTGAGTAAAGCTTTAGCTTCAGTGTAGGCAATAATACCTTGTGGCTTGTAGTGTTAGAGATTAAGGCAACAGGTTGTTCCTGACCTACCTCTTCATGAAGTAGTGTGTTATGATCTCCCTTGCAAATATTGCAGCGGAAATGAAATTTACATTTTCCACTGTGCTTGTTGAGACAAATCTTACACAATTTATTAGAATTACTAAAGTTAGTTTTTTCACTACAGGCTAATACTTTAAATTGCTTACATGAGAATAATTTATGGTCAGTTGACTTACAGTATAAGCATGCCGGGCTTCCAGATGTTGTTGCTACATTTGTCACTACCTTAGGGCCCTTAGATGTACCAGCAGATTCTGCATTTTCCAACGCCATGGCCCTCTTGTCCAAGAATAGCAGAAACTCCACCATTGTTGGTTCAGGCGCATCACTTCTCTCAAGCTGGTATGCTCGCAGTGTGTAAGAATCTAGTTTACGATACAATATGGATAAAATTATGGGATCCCAACCATCAATGTTAATATTGATGGTTTTTAAGGCAGCTAAGCACTGTTTAATAGTGGACACAAATTCTCTAAGATTACGAGGTGATGATTTGGACAAGACATTTATGTCTAAAAGCGAATTTACATGTTCATTGATAATTTTAAATTTATGGTTATATCTTTCATTAAGGAGCCTGAGGGCTTCCTCGTAACTGTCATGACTGAATGGCAAGTTTGCAATAATATCTAATGGTTCCTTTTGTAGAAAGGACCTCCATCCATTAATTTAAGAGCTCTGCTCTTGTCCTCAGGACCTCAAGTAATATAATTTTTGGACGTTGTCAATAGAATTGTCCTTATGAATAATCGCACGAAATAGGTTAACAAAAGGTATATATTCGCTATATTTACCTGTGAACGGTTGAATGTTTATTACAGGCAATTTAGGTTTGAAGGTATTATTTCCTGAGCTTGGCGAGGACCTGGCGGCGATTGCTTCATTTAAGATTGATAATATATGAAAATATTTGGACACACTCCGCCACGTCCTCGGGGTCGTTCTCGTCATAAGCTAGGATATTTTTATTGTACGTTTCGTATTCCTCGAACAATTGAATCAATCTTGACCTTTTAGACGTCAGAGTCGCTAGATTTGTCAGTGTTACATCGTTATCGTTGGCAGTAAACTGATATAGCCGCGTGAGAGAAGCTTTTGTATAACCACGCGACGCTCTTAGCTGCTTGAGCGTGGTCTCCATCTTTGTTACAAATTACCAACAACTTTATTTGATAACTTATTATTATATAATATAAGTATATGCACTTTAGTTGAAACAACATAAACAACTTATTTTATAACTTATTGTTATTATTTAAGATCTTATAACTTTAGTTCGAAAATTAACAACTAGCGAACAGTTTTATAAAGAAAATGGCGTTTCGTATAGCTTTGCTGTTGAATTGCTGAGTGAACGACAGGAACGAATGAAGTTTTGATCCGTCCAATAGCTGCCGACCAGAAACAGCGACGAAGGCGCTGATTGGCTCGCAGCGCCTAGTGTAATTGCGTCGTGCGTGACAAAGTCCGGTTGATTGCGTCAGCGCTTATAAAGGCGCGATGCAATGCATGCAATATGGCCGCCGCTCAGCGACGAAACATGGATGAATTGTATGAATCTTCGAGTATTCTCGGCCACCACGTGGATTAAGCGAGAACAACGATATTGCAGATACCAGCAAAATAATGCACTTTGCACTGACGTACTCGGCGTGTAGGCAGGAAACAACGTGTTCGACGCGTGTTGACTTGTCTTGTCGGCGTCCCCCGCGGAGACGAAAATTGCACGCGTAGCGCTGCAAAAGCTCACAACACCAAAATCGCAGCTGTAGGCTTCGAAGGACCATCGATGTGCGCGTAATTTGTTGTTTGATAGGGCTGATTTTCTTGCCAGCTAGATACATGAGTGGTTTATTTCGACTTCTTACAAAGAGTGACATTTGCAGAGAGAACATAATTGTGCATAGTTTATAGAGCGGAAACGGAAGTCTGTGTTGGTGTTGCCAACACTGAATATTAAATATTAAAATCTTTTAACCTATTGATTAATTCTCTATCATGTTGTAATACTTTTCTTAGGATGACTGTTTCCTTTTATGTTTGTTTTTTTGTACAAAACATTAAAATTTATTCACTGGTGAATAAAGAATAATATTTATTTTGGACTTGCCCCAAAATAATTTATTATATATATATATATATATATATATATATATATCAACTTATTAGTTTTTTCAACTTCGTAATTATTTTGCCTATTGCAATTTTTTGTTTGATCCGTTGGATCAACCCTAAAATGCCTTCATGGTCATTTTGAACTTGAAAAAAAAAATTACTTTTTGCCACGAATATAAAAACAAACATAAACGACTACAAAACATTAGTAGGAAACTACCTACCTTGTTGAACCGTGGTTCTTAATTTTTTTTGAAATTTTGAAAAAAAAAAAAAAAAACTTCGAATTTTTTTTTAACACTAGTTGTTCCAATTGCAAGTGATGTTTGCATACATACTCACTGATGTGGGTCAAATAATAAACTATTTTACTTTAATAACACTTTCAATAATCATTTGACTTGGTCATAACTTTAAAAGTTGTTAATTATATTTTTTTTTGACAAATTGATTGTCTTTATTGTTTTAAATCATATTACCCTACCACTACTATATATTTTCTTCTTTTCTCCTCTCTTTGAGATGGAACTTTGAACTTCATGTTCGTTTTCTTGTAAAGGTTGTTGTGGGTCGGTTGGCGTTTTAAACCAACTGATGTTGTTTGTTTTTGGGTCCGTTGGCGTTTTAAACCAACGAATACCTTATTTTGGTGCTGGGATATTCAACCAGTCACCGGGAGTTTTTATGGTTTTGTACCATTTGTGGGTCCGTTGGCGTTTTAAACCAACGGATACCTTTTCTTGGACATGGAATATTCAACCAGTATCTGGGTATTGATTCTTATGGTTTTATACCATTATTATGCTGAGCGGTCGTGCAAACTCAGTTCCAAAAACAAGCCTCATTGCATATCTTGTTATGTCTTTCTTCCGAGCGGTTTGCAAACTCGTTAAATAAGCCTCATTGCAGATGCGGTAATGTATACATCTAAAAGAAGCCCTATACTGTAGGGACACAGTATGCCAGTGTAAGTTGAATGTAAACGTGTGTGTAAACGGATAGTGACGGCTGCGTCCGTTAAATAAGACAGTCGTGAATATACTCTAGTACTGAAATATCGTGTATAATTTCTCAACGCTAAACTCCTTCTGATATAGGTAACCTGAGTTAGACATACTTACCTAAAGTGGTGACCCCGAACGGAACATTTGTTTTTGGCAAAAGTTTAGTGTTTCGGCATACACAAACATTTCAATTGTTAATTTTTCGGGCAAATACGAACATAAGTACAACAAATGAGTACAGGTACTACGACTCCGTTCTCCGTTCCTTCGACTCCGACTCCGAGTATCCAACCCAAGGTCGAAGGAGAAATGGCCTTGGCTAGCGTCACCGTATCGTCGCGGATCCCGGAATTTTGGGCAGACCAGCCACGACTGTGGTTTGTCCAGTTCGAAGCGGCAGTGGAAAGCCAAAAATTGAGTGACGCCGCTAAACAAAATTTAGTCGTCACTAAATTAAACAAGGGCGCCATCCAGCAAGTTAGTGACCTCTTGCTGTGACCTCCGGAGACCCACAAATATCAGAGCCTCAAGGACAGACTACTGCAAGTCTTTGAGGAGTCCGAAACCAGGCAATTCCAGAAGCTGTTGAGCGAGATGTAGCTTGGCTCACAAAAGCCGTCTCAACTTCTTCGCCGTATGAGAGATCTAGCTCGGGGTAAAATACCGGATCAGACTCTCAAGATTATGTGGAATAGTCATCTTCCATCGGCGGTACAAGCGGTCCTAGCAGTCACAGAGGTGAAAAACCTGGAAAATTTGGCAATTGTAGCAGACAAGGTCATCGAGGCCACACGACCCGCCGAAGTAGCCGAGGTTTCGTCGATGGAGACAGCCAAGAAGACCATTTCTATGAACGACCTGGCAGCCGTCGTAGCCAAATTAAGCATCGAGGTCGCCGAATTACGTCATGCGCGGCAAACACAGCGGGGAAGAAGCTCATCCAAAGGTACGCGGTTTCGTTCATCTTCTCGCAAAAGGGATACGAGTACCAGGAGGCGTGACCCCAATTGGAAATGTTTTACCACTTCCGGTATGGAGCGAAGGCTACAAAATGCGTCGAGTCCTGTAATTGGAAGTCAGCTACGGCGGAAAACTAGCTGGTACACGAGCAGTGACGGAGGTTTGTGTAAATTACTCTAATAACCGTCTATGTGTTAATGATAGAAATTCTAAATTAAGATTTTTGATAGATACTGGTGCCAATGTATCTGTAGTACCAGTATCATTTAAATATAAGTCTAGAGATATTACATGTACCGATTACAAATTATATGCAGCGAATGGCACCGAGATTAGAACGTATGGTACGTGTAACCTGGTTTTAGACCTTAATTTAAGGAGGGCATTTAATTGGTCATTTATTATAGCAGCGGTAAAACAACCAATACTTGGGGCTGACTTTTTAAGTCACTACAAGTTGTTGGTAGACTTAAGCGCGCGGAAATTACGAGATCAAGTCACTAATTTTAATATTGTCGCATCTGTTAGTAACAACGAGTCTGACATGTCAATTAAGTCTATAAATAGCAAGAACAAATGGCATGATCTATTACTAAATTATCAGGACATAACCAAACCAGCTTCGTATAAAGAGATACCCAAGCATTCGGTGTGCCATTATATAGAAACTTCAGGGCCACCGGTATATGCGAAGGCCAGACCTCTTTCCCCTTATTGGTATAAAAAAGTCAAGGAAGAATTTAGAGTTATGACAGAATTAGGCATTTGTCGTCCATCTAAGTCCCCTTGGGCCAGCCCGTTGCACGTGGTACCCAAGAAGGACGGTTGGATTCGACCCTGCGGCGATTATAGACGTCTAAATGCGATAACAAAGCCCGATCGCTATCCGATACCTCGGATACAAGATTTTAAATACGTATTAGCAGGTAAGAAAACTATATTTACACGATTAGATTTAAATCGCGCGTACCATTTTATTCCTGTCGCACCACAGGATATCGAGAAAACGGCTATAATAACCCCATTCGGGCTGTTTGAGTTCAAAAAAATTATATTTGGGCTATCTGGGGCCAGTCAGTCGTTCCAGAGGTTCACCATTAATTTGTCAAAATGCGTTTTCGGTGTTACTAAATTGGAATTTTTAGGTTTTGAGGTATCAACGGACGGCGTTCGCCCGTTAGAGAACAAAGTGCAAGCAATTGTAAATTTTCCTAAGCCCGAAACGGTAGACCAGCTTCGTCGATTTTTAGGCATGGTGAATTTCTACCGGTCACATATACCACGAGCTGTAGAATATCAATTCGAGTTAAACAAATATTTACACAATGCAAAGAAACGCGATAAGACACGTATAGCGTGGGACGATACGGCCACCCAGGCATTTGAGAAGTGTAAGGAGAGCTTACAATGCGCCGCTACACTTTCTTACCCGTTGCCAGACAGCAAATTAGCCCTAATGACTGATGCTTCAGACACTGCTGTCGGTGCAGTCTTACAGCAGAGTATAGGGGAATCGTGGCAACCATTAGGTTATTTTTCAAAAAAGTTAAGTACTACGGAGACAAAATATTCCACCTACGATAGGGAATTATTGGCAGTATTTATGGCCGTCAAGCATTTTAAATATTTGTTAGAAGGGCGTAATGTCACTATTTTTACAGACCATAAACCGCTACAGTATGCCTTCACTAAATTAAACAGTGATAAAGAAAGTCCAAGGCGTATTCGCCAACTTTCGTACATTGTTTTAAGCAGACATAAGAAACATTTTTTGTTGAAAATAGGTGGCAGACAAACTACTGTGTCTATAAATAGGCTAAAACCAGCTTTCACTATCAACACAGATGAAAACACCATGAACCATTCGCAATGTAATTCCTCTACTGATCATAGTTTTAAGTTGAATAATCAAGCCACTTCTAGTAACGTTTTAACTCCCAAGATAACACGCTGCGGCCGTGTTGTCAAGCGACCGATACGTTTTGCTTAGTCAACAGCAACGAACTAGAACTGGAATGTTTCGCAATGTACCATATGCTTATAGCGTGATTATAAATTATAATTTGAACTGTATCATCGAAAGTACATCATAAGCGATTTTGTTATATTTTGTGGGTCACGCACACCACATTATTTTTGTTATATACACATATTATACACTTAATTTAGGATTATTTAAAGTCCATACAGTGCCTCTACATGTTTAATTGTAACTTATTCGTTGTACAAAAATCAGATCAGTTGTATCATTTAAGCAGTACATCAAATGTAAATCATGGGTTACAATCAGAGTAAGCCTCAACAAAACAATGTGGCTATTGCCCAATCTGTGTCAAACGAACTCATCGGTCAAAGAGTTAATTACTTGGAGATTACTTTAATGGTGTTAGCTGTGGCACTTGGGTTAATATTAGTGTGGTGGAGCAGGACACAGTGTAAAAAACGAGTCCGTAACTGGTTGCGCAAGGAAGCTGCCGTTGTGGGACTGTCTCCACCACCGGTGGTTAAGGTCCAGGCTGTCCAGCCACCAAACCTAACACGCCCTGCGGAAGTGTATTGACTTTATCTTTATTTTTTTGTATACTTTGTGTGAACCTTTGTGTAACTTTGTGTAATCTATGACTGAAATAGTAAAAATTTGGGTAATTTTTTTGTAATGTAAAAATTTTTTT
The DNA here is from genome assembly GCA_946251805.1 of Cybosia mesomella. Taxonomy (NCBI): domain Eukaryota; kingdom Metazoa; phylum Arthropoda; class Insecta; order Lepidoptera; family Erebidae; genus Cybosia; species Cybosia mesomella. Next base: position 14,039,956 of record OX276411.1, read on the forward strand.
GTAAGTTGGGGGCTACTGTAGGGACACAGTATGCCAGTGTAAGTTGAATGTAAACGTGTGTGTAAACGGATAGTGACGGCTGCGTCCGTTAAATAAGACAGTCGTGAATATACTCTAGTACTGAAATATCGTGTATAATTTCTTAACGCTAAACTCCTTCTGATAAAGGTAACCTGAGTTAGACATACTTACCTAAATATACTAAAAACATAAGACTTTATCTTCTATAGTCTAAAATATATAGTGGTATTTATTGCTCTTTTTCTTCCCATTGAAATTGTTGTCTGTGACATTTCAATGTTTACCATCTTGCTAGATTTACGTCTGAGTCTCCAGCGCCTATTATCCTGGAATCTCTCTTCGGAAGGAAGCGTTTGCTACATTATTTAAGTGGTAACCGCAGAGTATGGATGAAAATGATAGGAGAGGTATGTAGGGAAGTATGTATGTGTAAGCGTAAGTCATGCATTGTATTGAGCAGTCCAGTATCGGGTTTTTGGGTAACAAAAACCCTGAACTAATTGATGGGGTATTGTAACGTTGTGGATTCTTTAGAAATCAAATTAATAAATTAATCGATATTTTAGTATGTTTCGATAACTTATTACTAATTATCTATGGTTGTGCGAGCGAGATTGGACAACACTAGCCCAGTTATCAACTGACGGCTCTTAATCGTCCCTTTCCTTGGAACCTTCGCCGAGGAAGGTCACTTTGACCCCGTGGCCAACTGCTGTCGGCTCCGGGTAAGTTTTGAGATCAACATTTCCTACTTCTTTCTAAAGGTGAAGACTTTCCAGCGGTGCAGCTTATTGCCTGCTAAAATGCATGGCTTAATATATTTTATTTTATACTGTGTGCTATTTCAGCCTACCTATTTAGTGCCACGAGGCCGATGACCCCTACGGTCAGAGGTCGCGGCACCAGTTTGTGCTGTCTATTTATATTCTTTTTAGTTATAGCTTCAAGCTACGCTGCATTGCCGCTGGGAGATTCTCTTCACCTGCTATTTTAGCGGGTCACTTGGACGTAATTACCTAGTGACAAACTGACCCGCACTTTTTCTATTTCCAGGGTCTACGCACCATCATGGCGGTAGCGAGGCACACCAGCGGAGACCCTGGCACGCCGGCAACATCTAGCCCCGTGTCTTTGCACAACGGACCGAACAACGCCACGGCAGAATATTTATTACGAATCCATTCCCTGAGGTTCATTTACTCCAATACCTAATATAAATTTATGTAACGTTCTTTTACACCGATTATAATGTCATAATATATTGTAATCAACTTTTTATTTATCTCTGCTCGCCCTAGCTTAGTTGGTCTCAAATACATTCATTATTTAATTAATTTTTACAGTGCATAAGTCACCTTAAATTTATGTACTTCATATAAAAACCTACCATAGAACTTAAACCGTTACAATGTAATTCTATTACTTTTGCAACTACACTACACTATACATTGCGAGTCAACAAAATTCAAAAAGTCAAAACATTCACCGTTACATGATACTGGCAAAACAACTTATATTAGTTACCCTCATCAATTAATTTACTTGTGCTTAAATCTACACTAACTTATGGTGAGCCAAAAAATCTGCTCCCAAAATAGGCTATGTTACATCTGCTACAGTAAAAGACCATCGTCGACCATAAGGTCGTCTCATATTAAAATCTAATATTACCCAGATAGCAATTTAAACTTGTATTTGACATGCAGCAAGTTTGACATATCAAAAGTGAACATTTGTGGCAAGTTTGCCATAACAAGTGAACACACTTGCGGCAAGTTTGAATCAAACTTCCTAGTTTCCCAGCATGTTGTTTGTTTTTGCGAAATATATGCAACATTACCATAGCAAACTTTCAGTATGTTTGTTATTAATGAAATTGCAAATTATATGCAATAATGACATAGCTGCTTCTTTGTTAAAGAAATTAATAAAACAATTATATAGAAAAAAATTTTTTATCAAGAAATCAGTAAAATCTAAGATGAATATACCATCATCATCATCATCATTTACAATATGATTAACATAATAGCAAACCGAACTTAATAATAAATTTGTGGAAGATGTGGAAGTTCCACCAAGTAAATATAATTTACATAGGTAATATTCTGTTGTATGTATTACCAATTATTCTTTACAGTCTTTAATTCAAGTTGTAACTGATGTTTCTAATCAAGTTACTGAATTAAATAGAAAAGTAGACATACTGGCAGAAACATTGATTACAGTTAAAGATAAACCAGAATAAACAGGCAATTGTACTACATCGAAGCAGTTTGTTGTACAGCAGTCACCTAATTCACGTTGTAACTGATGTTTCTAATCAGGTAACTGAATGAAATAGAAAAGTAGACATACTGGCAGAAACATTGATTACACATACAGATGAAAATATACCTACCTTAAAATCTTATGATTACAATTCAATATGATATAACCTAAAAATCTTATGATTACACCAGGAAATCATCACAAATATCACGGAAAACTTGCGGCATAATGCCACTTTTCAACTATTATGGTATTTTTATGAGCTTAGAAACACAATTGTTATAAAGAACACATCGTCGTTCGGCATTCATTACCGCGAATGTAAATTTCGGCTACTTTTGAGGACAGGCAAAAAATCGATTTAAATAAAACATATGGATAATTATGCATTATATAGTTAATATTGTGCATTATGAATGCCTCAATTTGTTGCTAATTCTAGAAAATAAGATGATAGGATGTTATATTTACATTTATGGCACATTTGCGGTATTAACCTTATAGATTTAGTCAAGAGTGTTACAATCGCGGTTTCTGATTTGTAAAATTGGTCATTTTATTGTGATATTCGCTGTTTTGACTGAACTTATATGAAATAAAAAACTCCTTAAATTGGAATTGTCCTTCCATTTATTTAGCTATTAAAGTAATCAGTCTCAAAAAATTAGGAGTAAAATATTACGCATAGCTTATAAATTGCCAGTCTTAGATACTTATATTATAATCACAATTCATAACTCAACGTTACATAACTCTTTTAGTTAAAACCAAAATAAATTTGTATCTATCCAATAACGTACTGTCCACTCTTTGATTCCTAATGTATTTAAAAACATAATCCGACAAACACGAATTCTACTTTGCTTAGCAGATAAATTATAGCTTTTAGTTGCTGCTTTTCTTGAATTATGATCATCATTTTCTTTCTGCGACCAGGTAACTTAACGTCTATCATAGATTTAACATAAGCCTTCTTTTCTACCCAATCCATGTCCCAAAATTGTTTAAAAATTTCTTTTCTATCATCTTCTGTAATTTCTTTGCATTTTAAACCTCCTTTCAAACATATATTCGAATTACATCGTATCTTCAAAACTCTTTTCTCTCTCTCGACGTCTTGAAACCATTTATTTCCTTCTTTTCTGTATCCAGTGTATGGCTTTCCTTCCATTCGTTTCTTCTTTTCAATAGAACGTTTCGGCATTGATTTATCTTTTATCAAGTTAGTGTTATCATTAGAAGAGTTAGTAGCATTATTGTTTGTATTTATTATGTTTGAGAGATTTTGTAATGGGATATCTATCGCAACATCAGCATCAACGTCAGTAGTATTGGGTGGTGAATTGGGTAAATCTGCGGTTCTGCCATCATCATAGTGTGGCGGTGTGCTGTCAAGGCCTGATGTTAGCAGAATTAAATTTTTATCTGGATCTTGTTCTGGGTTTAGGCAATCTCCTAAAACCGGTGGTATGGGTTCTGGGATATTGTCGGTATTAGTACTCAAATCATTGTGAGGTAAGGCAAAGGGTGGTTCTGCTGTGACATTGTTACAACCGGGCAAGGTTTCTAGGCAAGATTGAGAAAAACTTGGATTACAGGAGACGTAGTTTTCAAGATTTTGTAACTCTGGTAAGTGTTCTTGATTAGAATATGACGCTAAATAATAATCCGTAACGTCATTATTAAAATCGTCATCCACGCGTACGTTTTGTTTTGAGGGTCTGGAAACAGTGACGGATGAAACAGGTAGGTCCAACATAGACAGTAATTTGTGGGTTCGTGGATTTTTCAGACGGGCCCTATCTAACAAGGGCCTACTAAATCCCATTTCCCTTATAAATTCCTCATCTGAAGAAGATTCTGCCAGATTTTCCATGTTTCTACAAAAATAATTAAATATAATTAAATATCACTTAAAGTTTCGAAATGAATGTAAAAGCCGCGAACGTAAAAATATAGAAACAGAAAATGGTCAAATCAAAACCGCGATTGTTACATCGAGTATTTAAGTCGATATTACGGAATTGTTATTGTAATGTAGTAAAAAACAATACTACCTCATCAATCTACATACTTAAAAGTATCTAAAACTCATAATTTAATTGAAAAAGTAACGAAATACCGTATAAAAAACTTACATTCGAACTTGGCCCGCACCTTACTCCTTCGACGACTATGGCGGCACTGGCACGATCGCGGTAATGCACGAGCGAGACGGACATTGTCACGTTCGCGGTAATACTTAAAGCGCATTTAATTGATATTGTTGACCTTTTTGGCCATATTTTATATACACGATTGCGTTTTTGATTGTATATTATTGAATAGACAAATAAAAAAAAAAAGTATTTTTTTCACATTCGCGGTACTGAATGCCGATCGACGACATCATGGTTTGAAAGGGACGGTTGCTACCAGCACATTGGTCCTTAATCCTTGCTTTGTCTCTCCGCTCTGAAACAAACAAACAGGATGAATAATCTTGATAATATTGCGTTGAGGTGACAGCAGCGAAACGAGTAGATGATTTTTTCGGATTTATTCCAGTAAAAAGTAGTTCTGATATTTTGTACTAGATGGAGCTACATATATAGGGTGGAATGGTAGCCATTGAACCACAAAAAGTTTGAAGAGCTCTAGCACTGTTGTTATTAGTGTTTAGAAACATCTTTTTTTATCTACACGTAGGTTATTTAATTAAGTAACATAATTTGTTCCAAATTTTGGGTAATATTTAATTATTTCTCAGTTATCGTTCTTTTTAAAAAAAAAGGAAAATGGTTCATTGCGTACAATGTAGGGCACGCAATGAATAGGGGGGGTAGGATGGGTTGAACCGTGTGGTATACAATGAATCACAGATAAGGATATGTCGATTGTTTCTTTTAAACAGTATAAATAAAACACGTTTTAAGTTTCAATATTTATTACTTTAAAATAGTAATCAGTCAGCAGGTATATTTTTAATAATATAGGTAATTTTTAGGAACTTTAGTTACTAATCAGTTGTATTAAATCTAAGTATTTATAATAAATGAACATATCTATGAAATTATAAGTAACAAACAAATACCACATCTATTTATTGGTTTTCTAAACCTAATCAGCCTTAATTTTTAAAGTTCACAGAGTATGTTAGGCATCAGTTATTATCACATTGCTCGTCATTGGTAACGATATTTCGATAGAGATCAACAAATAAAAAAAATCTTTGAAAGATATATCAGCCTTTTAAATATTAAATAACTCAAAAAAACTATATATAATATATATAAAAAATATATATAGCAACAGTATTTCAGTCATACTTACACAATAATTAATATCTTAAATTTAGTAACGACATATCAACAGGAAACTTGTAAGTAGTTTGGCGCCGTGCCGTACCTTTAATAACGGGAAGGGGTAGAATATACATAATATCCTTTTTATTTACACCTGCTGTGTCAGGTTCCAAAGGCATGTAGAATGTTTGTGTCTCCTTTTGTTTTAATTTTAAATACGATACATAATAATCACAGACATCCTGTAGTTCTTCTAAAATTTGTGCTATGTAGTACACTTTGCTTTTTTTTGTCATAAATGCAACAATTACGTAGTCTTCACAACGGGGTTCCCGTGATAACTTAGGGAAATTGTCGTTTAAAACTACTTCGTCCTCATCGGAATCCACGATAAAGTCTTCACCGCCACTAGATGAACCGCTAGGCATAAATTCTTCTTCTTCCTCGTCTGACAAAGAAACCGATTTTCCTCTTCTTTTAATGCTATTTGCAAATAGAGCAGTTTTGACTACCCTCGCCTTTTTTGGTCTTTTGTTTTCAATTAAAGCCTTTTTCTCTGGTGTGTCGGTAGCTATCATGCTTTTACCTACTTTTCTCTTCAACCTATTATTGCGAGGACCTGCTTTTAAAGGTGGCCTGAACATTTTTGGAGAAATGAAATTACCTGGAGTGCCTAAGTGTGAGACGTCTGATGAGTGTGTCTCTGATTTTATTTGATCTCCAGTCGAGGATGTAGTAGGTTCATGTAATATTTTAGAATTGGATGCAATGCTAGTATGTGATGATTCTCGTCGTGGCTTATTATCAATAGATGTTTGTGATGGTTTCTGGACATATGAAGTAGATGGTACTGGCTCGCTATAGAGACATTCATCAATAATATGATCTAATTCTGCATCAGTTTCATCATCGTCACAATGAAAACCAGGAGTTAGTATAGAAGGTGAATCACAACGTTCATTAGCATCAGGTTCTCGGCAATCTACTACAACATCTGATACATTTTCTGGTGCTGGTCTATTAGTGACGTCGCTGGGTGCGAAATCTATGTCTGTAAATATATTGTCGTCAAAGGGGAATATTCCACATTTCTTAAAAGCTTGCGTAATATTTGTCGGAGTCATAGCCCTCATATACGCTATACCTACGCACTCGGCTACATTATAAATGGTCAAAGTTTTACCTGGGTTACGAAGTAACCATGAGTCTATTGCTGCATAATAATATGTCTTGAAAGGACCATTTAGTCCAACATCCAAGGGTTGCATCCTGGCTGTGGTATGAGGATGAAGTGTAAGTATAGTCACACCCGAGGCTTTTGCCAGATCTAGAGCCTCTATGGAAAGATGGCTTTCATGGTTATCGAGAATAAGTAAAGCGGGGTTATCCTTTGAAGCTGAAGTAAACTGAAACAAATAAATTTTAATAAGCATAATTTTATCTTTGCCATAAGAACATACAAACGGTACCTATACCTTATACATATAACCATCAAAATACCTGGATAAAGTGCTTCATTACTTCAACAAATAATTGTGCATTCATCCATCCACTGGCTGCGGCTAGCCCAAGTGTCCCAGGTGGTGCCCCATGCAACATGTGCGACTTAAAATTCTTTCGAGGAAACACCATTGCTGGAGGTAGTGCCTGGCCTATAGCGTTCACAATGCAACAAGTAGTAACTAACACTCCACGTTCTCCACTTGTGACCTTACACACATTACTTCCTTTAGCTGCTAAAACTTTTTGAGGTCGTTGCACTGTGGTGGTAGATGTTTCATCGAGATTATATATACGACTTCCATTAGCAAAGCTTGCATTGCGACTTAAAACTTGTTTCAGATTATCGAAAAAAAATTGTACGTTGTGCTTATTAAACGAAGTAGCTCTAGCCATACTACAGGCCTCAGGTTTTTTAATTGATAATTGAGGATGTCTTGCCCTGAACCCTCTCATCCAATCTCGTCCTGCCATTTCATACTGCTGCCATGAAGGTGGCATATTGATTTTGTTAATTACTGCCATTTGGTAAGCAATCCTGCGACAGTCTTTAGATGTTAATCCGTAAAATCTAATTGCACAATCTAATACGTATTCCTTCAGACTCTCTTCTTGCTCATCAGTAAAAATTTTACTGGCGTTGTAATGAGGTTCTAAACTACAAGACGGATCTTGTAAGTATTTTATTACGTATCTTCGTAATGTAGGATAGGGAAGGTTAGCATCTTTTGCTGCTTTTCGGATACTTAACCCGGCTAAGTGCAGTTGTATACCTTTTTGCATGTCTTCTGGCGGAATTGCTCCTTTTTTACGGGCTTCCCTTCCCACTGTGTTTCGCCCCATGCTGAAATAAAAAAGGAAGCTTTTCAGAACGCTTTATAGAGTAAGTATTTATTTAAGTACCTACATAAATTACACACGTACTACAACACACATTGGTACCTACTTATTATTACTTAAAAATAATGTTAAATAGATAGTACACAATGAACATAAATGTGGTACACATTGAACCACGGTTCATTGTGTACCGAAATTAAATGGTTAACTGTGTACCACTCCTACTTTCGAAAACCTTAGCTAATATTGTAGGCATTCAGTGACTCCAAGCTATTTAAAAAATATACTCAAAAAAGCACACAAACCCACAACATACACAGAACGCACTCATAGTAAAGTAAGAGCTATAATAATAAAAGTAAAAAAAAACAAAACTCACGTGTTTTTCGCCGTTTTCACACACAAAAACACATCAACGCGACGTACGCGCGTGCTTATGACGGCAACAGGCCGGCGACTGGAGTAAGCCGCACCAACATGGGGAACGAGTCCTGACACGTTGAATGAACAAAGCGGCAACGTCGCATTCGTTTGTTACCTATACTGGTTCATACGGTACCCGCGGTTCATTGCCTACCAGCCTACCCTACTTTAACTTATTATTTAAATATACATTGCGCACTTTGGTATAGTTCATTCCGCAAACTGCGGACATTCAAAATAATAATGGGTCCATATAGGGCAGACTATCATGTGGGACCGTTTTTACTTTCATCCTTACCCAGTAAAAAATCAACCTTATTTCAATGACCGTAGAGTTAATCATTCCGTCCACGATTATGAAAAGTGAGCTCTCCAGCTGTACGATAGTACTTATTACCTCCATGACTTATCTGGTTTTCTTTAACAAACAGATAGTCAAACTAAATGTTATGATATGTATGTATGTTATGTTATTTCCAAATATATCCACATGAACAGATAGTACCGTATGTTATGTATGTATGTATAATGTATGTTTCTTATAATAATACGTAATCTAAATCTTACCTTCTTGTTATTCTGACCTTGGCTTGATTCAGCCAGTCGCTGATAATTTCTTTAAGTTTACTTTCAGTGGCATCCTCGTTAACTCTTTTGAAGATTTCTGAAAGATATCATACAATTAGTATACATATGTATATTAAGATTTAGAAAAAATGACAAGTGTATATGGATGGTAAATAATTTACTTACGAAAGATTAAATTAAATACTTCTGTGTCCAAAAATGATTTTTTATTTGAATTTTTCATCTGCTTGCCAGTCAAGGAATATAATTCCGCTACGTCATCGAGTATTATACGCCTTAAGATATTTGTGACGAGGCTTCGTAGATTTTTAACGCCTATTCCAGCCAGAAATGTCACCTGAAAGCATAGAATAATTTCATTCGTTGTTTTATACATACATAAAATCACGCCTTTATCCCTAATAGGGTAGGCAGAGCGAAAACTACCCAAAAGTCGTTCCGCCGCGTCTGACAAATTATTACAGTACAGATGATTATGTAGTATGTTATGCCCTGTTGAATGCCTTGGGCCGGTAGGCAATTTGTCAAATATTATGAATATTTATATCTATTATATGCTTTGCCTAGGCATTCTACTGTACATAATGCCTCGGTAATGTATAGAATGTCTGCTGGTCCACCGGCAATGTGTGAAATAAATTGATAATAGTCTGTATTTATTCATTTCCCAGAGGAATCTCTTTGTAAAACTTGTTTAGTTTCGTCGACTGAGGAGGGAACTCCTTTCAGTTTTCCCATTTAGACCGTCATACTGAGTTACCTTCTTGAAGGAAAACACCGTTTACACAAACAGTCTGTATATGATAAGAAAAATATTATTTTACTTACAATTGCCTGCTTATTCTGATCTGTTTAATTGGTTGTTGAAATGTTCAAAGCTAGCATCATCCTTTACTGGAAGACTTGCAAATAAATCAGCATTTTCATCTATATGTGGAATCGATGTTTCTGCTGACCTATCGCGCCCCAACTCTATTTAATTCAGTAACTTGATTCGATAGATCAGTTACAACTTGAATTAGGTGACTCTGCTGTACAGCAAACTGCTTAGCTGCAGTACATCCTGTAACAAATAAAAATTAAGTGAAGTCAGTAGCCCAATTTCAGAAGTGATTTATCAAATCACACACTTATTGAAAACGTAAAATATAAAAAAAACCTTTACCAGATTGGCAGAGTACAGTTCCTTGATAGCTGCCCTTGTGCTGGACAATTTCATTTGAAATATCAATTAATCCTTTTTCTCTTTCTTTTTTTGAGGTGCGTGCTACAAAAGAATATCATGTATTAAAAGTCTGTAAAGTATCATTGGTGACACATACAACAATATACTACCTATGTAAATTATATTTACCTGGTGGAACTTCCACTTCATCCACAACTTCCGTTGGATTTTCTTCAGCAGCATGGTTGAAGAGCTTGGAATGTTGATGACAATATTATCTACAGCTGAATTTTCATTTACTGTGATTTTTTCGTATTGGGAAATTCTGTCTGAAATACTTTCCATTTAGGAGGGGTTGAGTATTGTAAATTATTATCTCTTGTTTTTTTATATCTTTTTTGCTCTTGTGTCCTCTTCAACGGGGGGCTCTCATCAGAGGAACTTGTGTCACCAGGTAAATGAACATTCTTTATCTTTCTTTTTCTTTTTTTAACTTCTTCGGCAGAACCTAAATTAGAAGTTTCTTCTGCATTTTTCAGGTGCAACCATACTTCACCAAAAGTTTCTAAAAGAAAAAGTGGAGTTTTACTCATTATGCCTCTAATTATACGGGGAGTAAGGGGCAGAATGGCAAAAACTGAAAGGAGAGTGATTAGTCACCGAAACTGAACAACTTTCCCCAAGAAACGTATATCCAAAAACAGAATTGAGCCATTACTTGTGTATTTTTAGTTGTAAATCTTAGCAAGTTAAAGATAAAGAAATTACTTACCATAACTTTTACGAATTCTTATATTATACTGTGGCCATGTGAGCTCTGGTTCGACCATGCTTTTTAAAAGTTTGTTTTTCATTTATTCAGTGATTACATTGGGGTAGTAACATGTTTTTATGTCTTTTATCCAATTTGAAGCAACTATGCCAGGAGCATCACTTTCATCCACAAATATCACAATTACAATTTTTTTTAAATTATTCATGATGATATGAAAATCTGAAAATGAACTTCCTATTAATACATACACATTAATACATATACATACACAGGTAAGTATCACCCGGGGTATGTGTTGGGTAACCTCCTCGAGTGTCGCTCCGATTCCGATCCCGCTGCAGTCCGGGGGGAACGGAATCGGAGCGGCCGGTACACCCTGGGCGGCGGTCAATGGCTTCCCCTTCACCCCTTCATAGGGTTGGCATTGATCGTCGGCCAATACCCAACGTGGCGGGAACACATCGCTCTCCGTACTCCTCTGCTTTCAGAGGAGACAGGATGAGCGATGCTGTTAGTGGTGAGATGGCCCCAGGGTCAACCAGGGTGCGAGGGATATGCTCTATGGGTAACCTTACACCCCGGCGTCTGAAGACCCGAGACGGCGTGCGGTTTTAGTCGGTGCAAGCCCGACATAACCGCCCCCGCTGGCCGGCGGGGGGGTATCCGAAGGGATTTCCGCACGATAAAAAAAAAAAAGGTAAGTATCACCCAACAAAATATACATACCTATATAATAATGATCTTTTCAAACAGTTATATAAGGAATGAGAAAGGATAGGTATATGAAAGTATAGGTAAGGATAAATAAGGAAATAAAATTTTAATTACAATGAATGTAGCATTTTAATAGCAACATGATGATCTTTGAAAGGAAGAAGTACGACTTTATCCACAATGTCAGACACTGGTCTTTCACTCAGTGTTAATTTATTTTCTACTATGTAAATTCCAATATGTGAACTTTTAATTAATGGTGCAGCAAAGAAGTTTTCTTTGATTGCAAACTGATGACAAAGTATAACCATGTCATGTATATTTTTTGAAAATACAATATTGCACACTGTAACGATACTATCATCTTTAAGAACACAATAACAGTTTGGATGTGTTGTGTTTATTTCAAATGAATTAAATTTCACTGACCGGAATTGTCGCAATTTATCACAACCAGGTAATAACAAATCTGATAAGTGAGCTTTAGAGTAAATTGGACGAATAGAATCAAATGGGGATATATTTTTGGCCCAAAAGTCGGTATTAGATATTTCTCCAAATCTTTTAATGATTTGCTGAAGAGGTTTGTCCCCTTTTCTTATATTCTTTTTAAAAACCTGTAAAAAAAATTGTAATGGAAAAGCAGAACACAGATCAAGTGGACCAAATTCGAAAACATCATCACTTAGGTGTATGAGACCATGTAAGTTATAAGTTGTAAATAGTGGGCCATATAGAGCTATGAAGTTTTTGACAAAATGTATTAAAAGATTCTTGGCATAATTGTTATATTCGAAACAATACTCAGGACTTACCAATATTCTTGAAGAAACAGAAAGGCTGAGAAAATTGTTATAATAAGATAAATACTCAGACTTTAATTTGAAAAGTACTATTGGCCCTGTGTATTGAAGAAATTGACGAAATTCAGTAGCTTTCCACCGTCTTACATCTTCCAAAGTTCGTGGTTTCCTATTAAACTCTAATGACATATGTTCAGCGAAAACAACAAGATCAATGCTAATATTATTTAGTACCCGTCCAGGTAATTTTGAAGGTACCGGTCCAAACATCCATAAATACATAAGACTGCGCGTAACTCCCAGGCAAACAAGATGCTTTTATTTGTGATAAAATTTATTCCTGGAATCTCAGTTAATGGTGATTTAAATCTATGAAAATCTTCATCATTCATCTGAAGAAACTCCTCATGCGTTCTAAGTGGTGCATCACAATCAGGAAATGTAATGCGATTTTGCAAATAAACACCAGGTTGTTTGCATTTAGTGCAAGAATAATAACCAGTGTGTCCTTTGACTCCTAATAAAAAAGACTTGGCTGGGGCATGACAAACAAAACCCTTAATTACAACTTTTATTATTGTTTGCTATAATTTAAACCTGAATTTATCAAGTTGACTGCTTCGGTCATAAATTCAGTCATGAAAGATACACAGCTGCTAGGTTTCTTATTGCCACAATAAACACCAATAGGAAAAGCCACTGACTTGAATGCAGGAATATTATAAATTGATCCTAAAATAGGCCAAAACTCGATTGCACTACTTTTGAACAAAGGTAATCCATCAATATTAATTAGTAAATGAATTTCCTTTACACTTTCAGTGACATATTTCAATAATTTCCTCAAATTTTTCTCTAATCCTATATGGGAGTACTGTCCCGGTTCAACAATTCGAGTGACAACATTTACCGGAGTTTTCAGTAAAGATCTTGCATCTACTGGTAAGTTATTAAAACAAATATGACTTCCCAAAATAATCAGCAATGCAGTAATGGCAACTTGGTATTTGAGGGGCCAATGTCTTAAATAATTAGTTACTAATGTATCATTTACATCTTCACTTATATCATTGTTGTGATCACTGTCCGATAGAGGAATTTCATCAATGATATTGCGGTAAATAGATTGATTGTCATTGGACGGGGAAGGTTGTGGGATTGGAGCAGCAACATTTACATCTACACTTATATCATTGTCCTGCAGTGCTATTCTCTTAGGACCACAGCCTTGCGCGCAGCGCTGCGCTCGTCGACGAGCTCGCAAAATGCTGCTTTGGATTTATATTTTATTTTATTTTAATTTTGATTTTAATTTATGATTTAGATTTAGATTTTTGATTGATGATGAAATCTATCTAAATCTAAATCTAAATCTAAATCTAAATCTAAATCTAAATCTATCTAAATCTAAATCATAAATTAAAATCAAAATTAAAATAAAATAAAATATAAATCCAAAGCAGCATTTTGCGAGCTCGTCGACGAGCGCAGCGCTGCGCGCAAGGCTGTGGTCCTTAGAGAATAGCACTGCTGATCACTATCCGATAGAGGAATTTCATCAATGATATTGTGGTAAACAGATTGATTGTCATTGGACGAGGAAGATTGTGGGATTGGAGCAGGACGGAAGTCAGTATCTTGAGGTAAATTTATATTTTCAAATTCATTTGTATCAGCTGGCTGCAATATTTCTTGGTTCAATCAATCAATTAGCCTATTGCAGTCCACTGCTGGACATAGGCCTCTCCCATTTCTTGGTTATAAAATCGAATTTCCGTTTTGATTCTTTTTAACTGTCCTTGCCTGGACATTTCCAAAAAGTTTTTCAAGACATTTTGGCTAATACCTACCTTTAAAGAACACAAAATTTAAAAAGAATACAACACCAGCAAACCACAAAAGTTTGTCTCAGTCATAGTCCAGATACACAACACAACTATGACACAACAAATAATCCCTCTGTCAAATTACATTAAGTTACAGTTGTATATAGGTTACAGTAAACAGAAAACCTCTTGTAAGAAAAACACTTTATTATACTTTATTATGATTATTTAATTTCTACTTGGACCAACTACATTCTTTTTTTGACTATCGCACCTTGCAAAGATTTACTGACAGAGGAATTCATGCACAAAAATATTGTCATTGACTGGACTATAATAGTGGCAGAATCTTTTACCATGCCCACTGGATTTCTTTATCCAGGCTAGGTATAAGAATAGTAAAGTACATATAAATTACCTTTCAATCGCAAGAGTTAGAAAATGTGACAAAATTGTGAATTTTAGAGGTTATGCAAGTAGGTACGTGAAAAATACCTACGGTAAGCATCTAGACACTAAATTGGTCGTGGATTAGGTTTGAGAATAGGTTTTTATCATGTGATGTGTCTTTAAAAGTCTTATAAAAGTGTAAATAAAAAAAAAACCTTATTTCCGCACACAGCACGATAGGCAGCTAAGGCGTGGCGCCGGCGCGTCCTTTGAGCAAATTATAAATACTAAATACTTATGCATAGATCCACCACGCATATACTAGCACTATACACATGCACTATACCATATTAATCTTGTTGTAAACTTAAAGAGAATCATAACGCGAGCAGACGCAACTTGACGCAAGCCACAACAAGGAAACAAAATGGCGTCAGTCAACCGCGTCCCAACTGTCAAGTCTGTCGACTGTCAACTGGCAAGTTTGCAACAACAAAAACAAACTTGATAATTCATCTTTGAAATGTGGCGTAAAATGCAAGTTTGCTGCAATATTACCACAAATTTTTAATATCATTCTGTAATTAATAATTTTGCAGCAGCTTTGTCTCAAATTTGTCTTTTCATATTTGAGGTGACAATATGAAATCAAACAAAATTCAAGTTTGCTGCAAGCTCTTGCTATCTGGGTAGCGACTTTATACCATAAGTTTTAATCTCGCTTCCATTGGCCGCATATAACGTATAATCAGTACATTGAGATGCAACGTTCAAATTTCGTTACCCGGAGAACCGATAGATTAGCACCAGTGTCAACTGAAACAAAACAAAAATTAAGACCACTTTTCCTATCTGTCACACACAGGCGTTTACTTGAATTTATTGTACAAGCGTCTGCCCTCGCTTGTACTGCTTCTAGTTTTTTCGCCTCATTTTTCTTCCAAGCACAAGGTTGGATGCATTTTTTTGCATAAAAACAGTTCCAATCGGGGTTCTTATGCTTCGGGAACTTATTGCGAGAACTCGAACGCGATCTACCGCTATGGTTACCTTCATATTTACGTGGCCTCGACCTTTCCAACTGCTCCAAACGCGATGTCAGCTGCGCAATTTGTGCTTCAAGCGTTGACTGCGGTCGATTTTCGGTGCTGTGCCTAGCAGAAGTAACCTCCTGCACCTCCGCGAACCGGGTCGTTTCGGCTATTTTGTCCGCCATACTTGCCAGTTTGTCCGTCTCCTTGACCTCGCTTACGGTCAAAACTGCTTGTACTGCGGATGGTAAGTGCCCCATCCACAACATGCATAGAGTATCTTCCGAGAACTTTGTGCCAGCTAGCTCCTTCATCCGCCGTAAAAGCTGTGATCTCCCAACTCCAATTCTCTTAAGAGTTTGTGTAGCCGTTGTACCTCCGACTCCTCATATACCGTCAGCAGCCTGACCTTCAAAGTGTCATATTTCTTTACTGCCGGTGGAGCTAATACGATGTCACTAACCTGCTCGATGTGGCTTCTACTCATTTTCGCTATCACTTAGTTACTCGTATATCGAGCTGCGTCGGAGGGTTTCTTGTTTTCCACCACGGCCTCGTAATGCGCGAACCATAACCTAGGCGATTCCAGAAGTCTTGCTGACACGGTTATTTGTGCCAAAACGCTGGAATCGATGTCTGATGTCACCGCCGCCGGTGTTGGTATGGATGTCTGTGCGGGTAGCAAGATGGTTTACGCAACAAGAGGCATATTATTGTCCAAAAAGACTTTCACTGACTAATGTTCGTGATACGCACACCGCACTATTTTGAAGGAATATAACTTTGGCAAAAAAACTTTTGAATTTATAAAAACACTCCCGAAATGTACTTAGGGGTCACCAATGTTGACTCACGGGTTTCGGGCTAGATAAATAAGTAGGCGTGTGTCTTTTATCGGTAAATGTATTGTCCAAACAGATTACATACTAATGCGACTCACTCGCAGCCCGACACTGGCGAGGGCATACGCAGACGGCGTATGCATACAAAAATGCTGACACTGCTGTGTCCCTAAACAATTTTATGACCATAATCCTGTACTAAATTATCAATTTCATATATCGGGTCAGGTTTATTTTGTTTTACCAAATCTAATAAAATGCTTTTACATCTCTCATGTTCGGTAAGTAGGTTCTTATTACCTCCAAATGGGGCTTGTAGGTGACTAATTAGCGCTCTAGGGTAATAGTGTAGCTAGAAAACCCCTAAGGCGGTAAGTAATTTTAAAAAAAAACACTTCTATCTTACAAAAAGTTCGCGTACATCTAACCATCATACTGGCAATAGACATCATGCATTCAGCCCAATGACCAAAGAGGTCGCTTTGCTATTCAGCCTTGTCTTCGTGTGAGTATAATAGTCATCAATTTTAAATATCGAACGGCGAAGCTCAATTTCGATCTTGAAAAAAAATTAAAAAGTTCTTTACTTGATTCTTTTTAATGAAAAAAGGCGGGAATAGAAAACTTTTACTTTAAATATTGTTTGTTTTTGGGATTTTTTTATAATTACGTGCTAATTAAGAAAAAGCGTGAGTTCTTCAAGTGATGAAGATATAAGCTGCACTCCCGATTCAATGAAAATGGAAGCTGAAACAGCAATTAACAATATTTTGCCTGAGACTTCTAAAGAGAGATATTTGAAAGCGACGAGACGAGTTCATAAAGTGGCGAACAGAAAAACGAGTAGTCTTTATCCGAGACTATTCTTAACATACTTTAGTGAGCTATCAAAAAAGCTGCAGCCATCTAGTTTGTGGTGCATTTATTCAATGTTAAAAGCAACTATGAGTACTAAACACGACATCAATATCAAGAACTATTCAAAATTATCATATTTCTGCAGGCGTGTTGCAAGGAAGACCATACGGTGGAGTGGGTATACTGTGGCGAAAAGGGTATGTTTCAGTCAGTATCAGTATGCATTAGTGATCGACTCTCGGCTATTAGGGCGGATTTAATTTATCGGCCTATTATGATTTATTATTACAATTGGGGACACCGGAAGCCGGACGGACGATCCACCCACGAAGCTTGTGGGCCACTTCATCCATTTCCCCTGCCCTCCCGTTGGGGAGAGCGTGGTTATTCCAGCATTCACGGCGCCCCTACAAACCTTTTTGTGTCCTTGCAGAATCTTACGATCTGTTCCACCCTCAGATCCTTCAACTCCTCCGTGTCCAGTGTGTCCGATCCCAGAAGTTCCCATCTAATTGATACGCACACCGCACTATTTTGAAGGAATATAACTTTGGCAAAAAAACTTTTGAATTTATAAAAACACTCCCGAAATGTACTTAGGGGTCACCAATGTTGACTCACGGGTTTCGGGCTAGATAAATAAGTAGGCGTGTGTCTTTTATCGGTAAATGTATTGTCCAAACAGATTACATACTAATGCGACTCACTCGCAGCCCGACACTGGCGAGGGCATACGCAGACGGCGTATGCATACAAAAATGCTGACACTGCTGTGTCCCTAAACAATTTTATGACCATAATCCTGTACTAAATTATCAATTTCATATATCGGGTCAGGTTTATTTTGTTTTACCAAATCTAATAAAATGCTTTTACATCTCTCATGTTCGGTAAGTAGGTTCTTATTACCTCCAAATGGGGCTTGTAGGTGACTAATTAGCGCTCTAGGGTAATAGTGTAGCTAGAAAACCCCTAAGGCGGTAAGTAATTTTAAAAAAAAACACTTCTATCTTACAAAAAGTTCGCGTACATCTAACCATCATACTGGCAATAGACATCATGCATTCAGCCCAATGACCAAAGAGGTCGCTTTGCTATTCAGCCTTGTCTTCGTGTGAGTATAATAGTCATCAATTTTAAATATCGAACGGCGAAGCTCAATTTCGATCTTGAAAAAAAATTAAAAAGTTCTTTACTTGATTCTTTTTAATGAAAAAAGGCGGGAATAGAAAACTTTTACTTTAAATATTGTTTGTTTTTGGGATTTTTTTATAATTACGTGCTAATTAAGAAAAAGCGTGAGTTCTTCAAGTGATGAAGATATAAGCTGCACTCCCGATTCAATGAAAATGGAAGCTGAAACAGCAATTAACAATATTTTGCCTGAGACTTCTAAAGAGAGATATTTGAAAGCGACGAGACGAGTTCATAAAGTGGCGAACAGAAAAACGAGTAGTCTTTATCCGAGACTATTCTTAACATACTTTAGTGAGCTATCAAAAAAGCTGCAGCCATCTAGTTTGTGGTGCATTTATTCAATGTTAAAAGCAACTATGAGTACTAAACACGACATCAATATCAAGAACTATTCAAAATTATCATATTTCTGCAGGCGTGTTGCAAGGAAGACCATACGGTGGAGTGGGTATACTGTGGCGAAAAGGGTATGTTTCAGTCAGTATCAGTATGCATTAGTGATCGACTCTCGGCTATTAGGGCGGATTTAATTTATCGGCCTATTATGATTTATTATTACAATTGGGGACACCGGAAGCCGGACGGACGATCCACCCACGAAGCTTGTGGGCCACTTCATCCATTTCCCCTGCCCTCCCGTTGGGGAGAGCGTGGTTATTCCAGCATTCACGGCGCCCCTACAAACCTTTTTGTGTCCTTGCAGAATCTTACGATCTGTTCCACCCTCAGATCCTTCAACTCCTCCGTGTCCAGTGTGTCCGATCCCAGAAGTTCCCATCTAATTAGTGAGTACATGGGACATTCGGCCAGCAGGTGGAAACTGGTTTCTTCTGTCTCCATGCACTCCGGACACTTGGGGTCAGTCTTCACTCCGATCACTGTCAGGTGTCTGTTCAGTCTGCAGTGTCCTGCTATTACTTCAATGACTAGCCTCATGTTCCCTCTTGAGAGTTTGGTCAGTTGGCTTGTCTTTTTCTTGTCAATGCCCTTGATAAAGATCTTCGACTGTCTCATGCCTGTCGATGATCTCCATCGTCGGTTAGTGTCTGCTGTAATACTGCAGCTAATTACTCCCTTGGACATCCTGTGCGATATTGGGAGCCAGGGCTCCGGCCCCACCAAGGTTTTATCGGCGCCGTCTCTGGCAAGTTTATCAGCTGTCTCGTTGCCCATGTTGCCCTCATGTCCGGGCACCCAGGCGACTGTTGAGTCGACTTTTCTGGCCAGTTTCTCTAGTGACTCTTTACATTCCTTTACGATTGCTGAGGTCGTTTCCGCTTTGCTTAGTGCCTTCAGCGCCGCCTGGCTGTCGCTGTAGATGGTCACCCTGTTGATGTTGTTCAGGTGTTCGACCAGCTCAGCACATTCCTTAATGGCGTATACTTCAGCTTGAAAGACACTTGCGGCCTATTATGATGATCAGTGTGTATATGCCTACTAACTCTAAAGGCCATTTAGTGGAATTTATAGACGTATAAAGCGAAATTAATGCACTGATAGAAGCCAGTGACTTGGAGGCTATCTATATATTAGGAGATTTTAATGCTGATCCCAGAAAACTCTTTGGTAGGGAATTGTTAAAATTTTGTTCGGAACAAAACTGGTTTTGTGCAGATGTAGGAAAATTAGGTGTGAATTTTGGAAACTACACATACGTTAGTAATGTACATAAAAGTAGCAGCTGGTTGGACCATTGTGTATTAACCGAATCTGCCTGGCAGTCAGTAACTGACGTATGTGTGGCCTACGGAGTCTATTGGTCTGATCATTATCCTGTGATTATGAAATGTGACGTTCATCATGTGCGGTGTAAATTGTCAAAACAACCAACAACATTTTAGAGCGGAATCACCCCTGGGGATGGGCGATGCTGAGACCAGCTGTGAACTGGCATACGATTTTCATGTAAAGAAGTTTCTAACGTGGTTAAGAGGATAAAACGTGGGAAGTCCCCGGGTCATGATGGACTCAGCATCGAACATCTCAAACATGCGGGACCACACCTGCTCAGAGTGTTATCTATGTTCTTCTCACTATGTCTGATGCACTCCTATCTTCCTCATGATCTCATGAGGACTCCTTTCCCATCCCTTCCCAAACTCCTTTCCCATCCCCTTTCCTTTACAGGGTCGGCAGCGCGAGTGTGACGCCACTGGTGTTGCACACGTCCATAGGCCGCGGTAACCGCCTCCCATCAGGTGGGCAGTGTGCTTCTCTGCCACCTTAGCGGTATAAAAAAAAAAGGACCATTGTTGTACCAATAATCTTCTATATCTATACATATAAATAAAATTGGAGTGTCTGTTTGTATTAAATTAAATAACCGTTTTTACTACATGTATATGAATATAATTATATACGGTACATACACCAAAATAACATTTTTTACAATTTTTGTCTGTCTGTCTGTTTGTTCCGGCTAATCTCTGAAATGGCTGGACCGATTTTGACAGGACTTTCACTGGCAGATAGATAATGTTACAAGGCGTAACATAGGTTACTTTAATTTAAGAAAAATAATTGGGGTTCCGCGCAAAAAAAACCCCAAAAATCGAAATCCACGCGGACGAAGTCGCGGGCACAGCTAGTTAAAAATAAAATTGGTGGCATTGCCGATAAAAACAATTATCGTCCTATCGCACTGGCTACAGTACTGGCTAAAGTTTTAGACAGCTTATTAGACTCACGCTTGAATTAATATTTAGTTCTACACGATGCGCAGTTCGGCTTTCGGTCGGGGTTATCGACTGACAGTGCTATTCTGATCTTGTAACACACGGTGAAGTATTACACAGAGAGGAGAACTCCCATCATGGCTTGTTTTTTAGACTTCTCAAAAGCCTTCGATCAGGTATCATACGATAAACTATGGGATAAGATGAGGGAGGCAGATATGCCAGACGCTAAGGTCAGGTTATTTCAGTACTGGTATCTGAACCAAGTTAACAGTTTTAGATGGCACGATAGTATGTCGGATGAGTATAGGTTGGAGTGCGGGGTTAGACAGGGCGGGTTAACGTCACCAAAGCTGTTCAACCTGTACATAAATGAATTGATTGTTGATCTCAGCAGTCAACGTGTTGGGTGCCATATTGATAATGTATGTGTAAACAACCTAAGCTACGCTGACGACATGGTGCTGCTGACGCCAACAATTAATTCATTGAGACGGCTGCTGCAAATATGTCGGGTATATGCACAAAACCATGGGTTGTCGTACAATGTGAGCAAGAGCGAATACGTGGTCTTCGGGGTGGCTGGAAAGAGAGTTGACCATGTTCCACCATTAACATTAGGAGGTGTTCAATTATAGAGGGTAGATGTGTTTAAATATCTTGGACACTATCTCACCGACGATCTCAGGGATCACGTAGACATAGCTCGAGAGCGCAGGGCGTTGGCTGTAATATGTTGGCTCGCAGGTTTGCTCGTTGTAGCAAAAAGGTTAAAATCACCTTTATTTAAGGCATACGAGTACTGCCAAAACCTCTACACGGGCAGTCTGTGGGTGAGCTGCACACTGAAGCCGCTGAATGCCTTGCGTGTTCAATATAATAATGCTTTTAGGGTGCTGTTGGGGCTGCCGCCCTATTGCAGCGCATCAGCGATGTTCGCTGAGGCAGGAGTAGATGGTTTCCATGACGTGTGGCGCAAACGATCTGCATCGTTGTTGAGCCGTATTCGCGGTAGCTCTAACAGTATTCTAAAAGTAATAGCAGCGCGGCACGATTCACCTGTACTGAAGCATATCATCAGCAGAGTGAAACCCTACATGGTCACTCTAGTTACTTAACATATGTACTTACTGCTGACTTGTGAAATGATTTTTGTTTATTGTTACATTTATTATTATTCTCATCACACTAATTTCATTTTATTAATGCTACTTTTCATTTATCAAAATTCAATTCAATTCATCAAAAGAACTAGTATAATATTATTTTAATAATTTTATATGACATAAATATAATTATATTTTCATAGCTCCATTCTTCAGATATAGTATTACCATGTAGTTTCCCTAACGTACTAGGTAGTGTCGCACTTTTAGATTTATCGATTATTCTTACTAGATATTCGATTCAAAACGTCACTATTGCATCCCCTTTGCACTAGCTCTGCAGCTACTTCCTGATTCCTTTTTTGTGCGCGGTAATGAACGCACGTACTGCTAGTTACTATAAAACCGTTACGTTTCAAATATGCCGAAACGAAAGGCGGAAGAAAAAATTAAACGTTATAAAGAAAAAATTAAAAAGCTAGAAGAAAAACAAAAAGTGCACAAACGGCGCGAAGAAATATTATAATTTCCGACTCGGAATCTGATATCGAAAACCAAGGTAAGTTTTTATGTTCTTAAAGTGTTACGTATGTATATTATTACGAAATAAAGTGTGTGCAATATGATACGCCGTCTATAAGTCTGCCTGGAGGGTAACCACGAGTTACACACGAAGGTTAGACATGACGAAAAATCAAAGCCTGGAGGTTGACCGAAAGTCATTCACGAAGGCAAAATACATACATGTATGTGTGAACATTAGTGCAACAGATTTTTTGCAAATAAATGATGTAAATTTGAATTACGATTGTAAATGAATTGATTATTTTATTCTACCTACCTAAATGTGAATATAAAAATACATATTAAAATTAAACTATAAATTTTCAGATATCCAACTACCCGAAAATTATAATGTTGAGGACATTGAAAATACAAACTATGATTATCATAATGTACCGGATGTTTCGTTGCCAATAATACCCAGCACGATATCGTTATCGAGTGCACCAATATTATGCGAACCATCGCATTCGCCGGTAAACGCGGAGGAAACAAAAAATGATGTCGAGTCATCTGATGCTCCACAGCCTCCACTCGAGCAAATTAATGTGGTTCCAGAAACCTCTAATGATGCACCTATTGAACTTGATCCAGAAATACGTCTTGCATTAGGGGATCCTATTGCAGACAGCCCTAAATATGGAGCCAATATTCATAATGATTTGGCTCAACGCTGGTTACCTATACTAAAGAAAGGATTGACAAAAGAAGCAAAAGACAACCTTCTGAAGCAACACCACGTTCCTGATAACTGCAGATTACTGAAATCGCCATGTTTGAACCCAGAGATAGCTGCTGCTGTTGCAGAAGCAGTTCGAGCGAGAGATAAAAAGATGGAGGTAAAACAAAATCAGTTAGGATTGGGAATTACTGCGATTTCAAGGGCTATGGAAATAATACTGAACGAGGGAAACAAAATAGAAGTTATAAAATATCTTTCAGAAGGTTGTAGAATTTTGACAGATCTTCATTATACAGAGACACAAATTCGCACGAAATGTATAACTCCGTGCCTAGACAAATCTATATTGAATATAATACAAGAAGAAGAAAGGGATGAATTCTTATTTGGCAGTAAATTATCCGAGAAAATAAAGGCTGCCAAAGCCATAGAAAAGCAAGGTTGGCAAATCAAAAGAAATATACCGCAAAAAATGAATCAAAATCAACCTCAATCAAAAATCAGACCCACGGGAAACTGGACACCTCCTCCTCCTCGATATCCGTCGTCGGCGAGCAGGGGGGGGCGCGGAGCATACACGACGAACAGGGTACACCTGAACAGACAGTTTCGCCCTCAAGCACCGCCACCGCCGCCGCCAGCAGTGCAGTCGCAGGCGAGGACAGCCACAGTCTCCAGACAACGTGCCCAAATACGTCAATAGTTCAGGTACATGCAAGTCGATTAACATACTATTATACTTGTTGGCTTAACATAACAAACAATAAAACTGTGTTAGATTATATTTTAAACGGCTACCGTCTCCCATTAACAAATAATATTACACGACCGCATTTACGGAATAAATCTTTATCTGTTATAGAAAAACAAAAAATGCAACTTGCGTTAAATAATCTTCTTGACTTAGGAGCTATTTCAGAGTGTCAAAACAGTGCGGAACAATTTATTTCACCTATATTTTTGATTCCAAAACCTAATGGGACAGACCGATTCATTCTTACTTTAAAATGTTTTAATAAATACATAGAGAACGAACATTTTAAAATGGAGGATTACAGAAGTGTATGTACGTTGTTATCGAAAAATAGTTATATGGCTAGTATTGATCTTAAAGAGTCGTACTTATTAGTTCCTGTACACCCAGAACATAAAAAGTATCTAAGGTTTCAAATTGAAGACGAAAGACAAAACTTAATTACGTATGAATTTAACGCAATTCCCTACGGCTTATCATCGGCACCTAGAACATTCACAAAAATAATGAGAGAAGTAATCGGTTATTTAAGAAAACAGGGTTTTAGCTCAGTTACATACTTAGATGATACCTTATGTATTGAGAAGTCGTACGAAAAATGTCTTTTGAACGTGAACGAAACTGTGAGAATCCTTGAATGTTTAGCTTTTATTATAAATTACGACAAAAGCTCACTAGAACCGAAACAATCATGTAAATTTCTAGGTTATATGTTTGATACAGAAAAAATGACCATGTTCTTACCAGAAAACAAAAAAAACTCACATACTAAATCTAATACAAAAATTTCAAGCATTACAGAAATGCACTATTCGAGAATTCTCACAATTTGTAGGTGTTCTGACAGCCGCATGTCCGGCAATGAGATACAGTTGGCTATACACAAAGATATTTGAAAGACAAAAATATCTCGCCTTGAAAAAACACAGCAATAATTACGATGCAATTATGGAACTCCCGAGTAGTATTTTGCCTGATTTAAACTGGTGGGAAAGAAACATTTTAGTTTCCAAAAATTATATTACACCTCCAATATACAAATTAGAAATTTTCACAGACGCGTCAAGGTCAGGTTGGGGCGCAGTTTGCAACAAAATGCGCGCTAATGGTCATTGGAAAGAAAGTGAACAAAAATATCACATTAATTATTTGGAGCTTCAAGCAGCATTTTTTGGCCTTAAATGTTTTGCCCTAAATGTAAAGAATTGCGCTATATTGATGCGAATAGATAATACCACGGCCATTAGTTATATTAATAGAATGGGCGGTATACAATTCCCACATTTAAACGACTTAGCAAGGTCCATTTGGCAGTGGTGCGAAGAGTGCAACTTGTGGTTGTTTGCATCGTATATAAACTCTAAAGACAATAAAGAAGCTGACATGGAATCACGGAAAGTTAATACAGACACTGAAATCGAATTATGTTCGAATGCTTTTCAAAAAATTATCGATGAATTTGGTGAAACTGATATAGACTTGTTCGCATCTCGCACCAATGCCAAATGTCGGGTATACATATCCTGGAAACCAGACCCGGACGCGCTTACTGTAGATGCATTTACGATATCATGGTCCAAGTATTATTTTTACTGCTTTCCTCCTTGTGCAATCATTCAAAAATGTTTACAAAAAATAATTAGTGAACAATCTACAGGAATATTTATTTTTCCTCACTGGCCTACACAAGTATGGTTCCCTTTGTTGAATAGTATTATAGTATCAGAAATCATTTTTCTTAAAAATGCAATATGGTCGGCTTACAGGGTACATCTACCCGCGCAGACTACCCTGGCAGCAGCCATTGTCTCCGGGAAGCCTTCACGAAACAAGGAGTTCCATCAGAAGCGATACAGTTGATGATCTCTTCGCTGGCAACGAATACTGTCAAACAATATAACACAACCTTTAAGCTATGGTGGAATTACTGTTTAAAAAACCACCTTAACTACTTGGAAGCACCAAAAGCAGCCGTAATTTTGTTTCTGACTAAACAATATGAGAGTGGAGCTTCTTATGGTACGCTAAATAGCCATCGCTCAGCTATATCCCTGTTTCTAGGTAATAACATAGGTTCAGATGAACAGGTGTCACGGTTATTAAAAGGGGTTTTTAAATGTAGACCGTCTATACCTAAATACAATACTGTATGGAATCCGCAGGTAGTTTTAGATTTCATAGAAAAATTGTTTCCTCATACAGATTTAACATTATGTCAAATCTCAAAAAAGTTGGCTACACTTTTGGCTCTTTGTACAGCAAGTCGTGTACAGACGTTATCTTTAATTAAAACAAATTGTATTGTAATTCAACAAGAACAGATCATAATAACTATAACAAATTTAATCAAAACTTCAGCAGTCAATAGAGAGCAACCAACATTAGTCATACCGTATTTCACTGACAAACCTAGTATCTGTCCGGCGAAATGCTTAGAAGACTACTTAGAAATTACAAAGAATATAAGGAATGATTCTTCCAACTTATTTCTAACCTATAAACGTCCACATAAACCGGTGACCTCTCAAACCATCAGTCGATGGATCAAAAACATGTTAGCGGAGAGCGGCGTCGACGTGACGAGGTTCAGCGCTCATAGCACACGCCACGCCGCAGCCTCGACGGCTCACGCGGCGGGAGTGTCACTAGACGCGATCCGAAAAACTGCCGGATGGACCGCCACATCACAGACGTTTGCCAAATTTTATAATCGTCCTATTATTTCGCAAGAATTAGCTAGATCTGTAATTGAAACTAATAATTAAGCTTAGTTATGTGAATTATTTTCTAACCGATGTACTGAGATGAATTAAATTTAAAGACAGGTGATAGTTATATGTTTAGGTAAGAAGTTTACAATTGTTTATTTTTCATGTCTTTATGAGAAGTTATTGCAATAAAACTGATTATAGTTTACCTGTTTGTTTTATTGACCCAGCTCATACCAAAACTAATGACAGATGTCTATTCATCCAGTTCTCTGAACATCTACATGGTAATACTATATCTGAAGAATGGAGCTATGAAAATATAATATATGATCAAACGAACTTCGAAAGTGAAGTTCGATCACTATTATATGAATAGCTCCATTCGAAGATATAAAGACCTACCCACCTCAACCCAAAAAGTTTTGGTATGATAGGTACCTCTAAAGAAATGAGGAAGTAGCTGCAGAGCTAGTGCAAAGGGGATGCAATAGTGACGTTTTGAATCGAATATCTAGTAAGAATAATCGATAAATCTAAAAGTGCGACACTACCTAGTACGTTAGGGAAACTACATGGTAATACTATATCTTCGAATGGAGCTATTCATATAATAATGATCGAACTTCACTTTCGAAGTTCGTTTGATCATATATTTTAAGTTTGTTCGACATAAATCTAATAATATAATGATTAGTTTATAATTTAGTAATTCACTTGACATAATATTGTTACTAACAGTAGGTTTAAGTCTAATTGTTACTAACCAATTGGGCCTAGTTGCCATCAATAAATGAATTTGAATTTTTTTTTTTTTTTTTTTATATTTAGGACACGTCAATTTGACTTCACCTCGCCTGATGGTAAGCTGAAGGTAAAGTCTCTGGAAAGAGGGTCACCATTACATACACGTACCATGTTAACAATGGTGGCACTCAGCTTGACGGCCTCATCAGAAGAGGAATTGAGGATTGAATTAGTAGGTATAATTAACAGAAATAGTTGAAGTTAAGAAAACAATATTTTGGTTAAAGTTATAAAACAAACTGTTGCGGCGCCTTATGACAATCCATTGTGGTCCCGCAATATCTACGTGTCGCTGCTAAAATATTAAGAAAGGCGTGTTCGTGTATTCGTCGGTTTAATATGCTCTCAATGTTAATCTACCCAAAACCTTTGTACGGAAAGCACGATTCGCATTAAATCTTTTTTATATGAAGATTGGACTTCAATTAGCCCCAGTGTATAAACTAAATATACATATTGGTGGTCCATGAGGGGATAATTCATCAAGAAAACCAAAATACGGAGAAGTTTGAAGAAAATTACGGAGAAAAAATCTCGTCAAGGCGGGGCCAGCCGGTTGGTGTGCAATCCTGTTGGACGTGATTGAAGATTGGAGAAAGGGGTTCAAGTATCAAGGTGCATCCAGAATCATCTACGAGTTCTGGCTGAGGTGACTAGATTTGTCAAAAGAATCTCGCCGCGCATTGAGCTACTCACCATAAAGCAGATAAGTGTTCTACTCCTTCCTTCCTATTATTCCTAATTTTCCAAATTATCATCCGAAAATCATTATAATATCGTTCTTTAACTATTCTAAATTAAATTCATCTGTGCAAAGTAAAAGTTAATCATAATCTAAAATTTATACCTACCTACGTGAGGTTGAAAAAAAGGTAGATTCTGTTATCTCAGTTTAATATTTTAAATAACTGTTCATTACGCTAATAGTAAGTGGTTTGAGCCTATTAAAGCGTACAGCATTTCATTTTAAATAATATATTTATGTAAAATTGTATTATTGTGTACGCGTAAGTACCTACCTACTTGATAAAACTTTTAAGTAAGTACAGCTGCTAGTGATTTTATTAATCGCTAACATCAATCCTCGTTTGATTGCAAACACGTAAGCGTTACGCTGATAATTGCAGATTCTTATCTACGACAAGTGCATTATCTCACCAAGTGCAATCAGCTGTGAGGCCGGAACCGGTTTGCCCGTCCCCAGGTGCCGCCGATTTGAGGAGCGTGAGCTATTCTTTTGTTTATTTAATAGATTAGTCACTTGTTAGTTTGTTTTTATACCTTGTGAACTCAATAAGTTGTGTTTTGTATTGAAATGCCTACTGAATCGCAAGCAATGGCGACTGATGTAGTAGATAAGAGTCGTTTAAAGGAGTTAATTACTAAAAGAGCCTCTGTTAAGGGGCAGGTTACAAAGTTTAAAAATTATTTAAATAGTATTAGTAGTGCTACTGAGTTGACTAACATACAATTAACCGAGTTACGCTTGAGGCTTGTGAAATTGGAGGCGTTATCGGTAAGGGTTGATGAATTGCAAAATGAAATAGAGGTTTTGAATTCACATAATTTGTCAGCTGAAATTGATGAACGCGACACAATTGAGCATGATATTATTATAAGTATGGCGACAGCAAAGACGTTATTAGATAATTTCTCTAAGTTGGCTAGTGAACACAGACGTACCTCTGTTCATGATAATTCCTGCTGTTCGGATTCTAGCTCGTATGAGGTAAGACTACCTCAGATACAAGTATCGAAGTTCGACGGTACTTATTTCCGATGGCTAGAATTTCGCGATACGTATGAGAGTGTGATTCACAAAAATGAACGTATAACTAATGTTCAAAAGTTTCATTACCTTAGGTCGTATTTGGAGGGCGATGCAGCGAGGATTATTTCAAATCTTACCGTATCTTCTGCAAATTATACTGAAGCGTGGAACTTGCTTTGTAGCCGATACAATAACAAGCGAACTTTAATTGATTTCCACTTAAGTTCTTTATTTGGTATCAAGCAGGTTCAACGTGAATCACAAAGTCGAGAGTCGTTGAGATTCTTCGTCGACCATGTCACAAAAAACTTACGTGCGTTGACTGGCTTAGGCGTACCCACTGACAACTGGGACATCATGATTATTTTCACGCTATCTTCAAAATTAGCCAACGATACCTTAGAAAAGTGGGAAGAATACCGGAGTACCCTAGTCAATGATGTCCCAACTTTAGACCAATTCTATAAATTTATAGTTGACCGTGCAGATGTGCTCGAAGCATTAAATCGTAGCAAACCCGAGATTAATCTGCCCAAGTCTCAGGACGGTAATGTACGCCCTAATTCTGTCTCGAATAAGCATAAGCAGGGACAAAATAATCATACAAAATCATTTGCATCATCCTATTCTAAAGATCCTACCAAGTCTAATATATATAAATTGTGTGTCAACTGTCTTAGGCAGGGACATCACGTAGGTACCTGCCGTATGGGTCCGTGCCGTGAGTGCAATAAAAAGCATCACTCCTTGTTGCACCGCCCC
The DNA here is from genome assembly GCA_946251805.1 of Cybosia mesomella. NCBI lineage: Eukaryota > Metazoa > Arthropoda > Insecta > Lepidoptera > Erebidae > Cybosia > Cybosia mesomella. Next base: position 14,070,313 of record OX276411.1, read on the forward strand.
GTCATGTCGCCTAACTCGAATAATCATGCCGTAATAGATGAGCCTAATGTTAATACTTGTGAAATTATCACAAATTTTTCTAACAGAAACACAAATCAAATTTTGTTATCGACGGCTATGATTGAAGTTTCGGATGCCTTGACCCATCGAAAGGCAAGGGTTCGAGCACTTCTAGATTGTGGTAGCCAATCATCTTTCATTTCCAAGACGTTAAGGGATATATCAATAACGTCATTCCCAATTGACTCACTAAAGGTCATAGGAATAGGTAATACAGTTACTTCGCATATTAATGAAACGTGTAATATCAAAATTAGTTCTGTAAATAATAATTATAGTGCAAACTGTTCATGTTTCATTTTAAGTGAATTAACCGGTTTAATTCCGAGGTATCCGGTCAATAATAGTGCATTGAATATACCCAAGGATATAGTGCTGGCTGATCCAACATTTAATAACCCAGCACCGGTAGATATGTTAATAGGCGCTGACCTGTTTTGGGACATCCTGGGTAACGAACAGCGTTCCCTCGGTCCACAAAATATTAAGGAATACACAGCTAGGCTGGATAATATCTGGGCCTGTTTATTCAAATTGTTTAAACCAGGCTACACACTGTAATAAGGCCATTACAGATGTAGTGTCACCACAAGGTGATATAGATTTTAATTCTATGAATAAATGATATTGTCGGAAGTTTACGCGAATGTTACACATTGAAATAAAACTATTTTTAACGGATAGTCTGCTGTATGTGAACACGTGTAACAGGGGACCAAAACATTACTTAAGATTTGATAAACCTCAGATACTCGCCAAAGAAAATCGATTCCTACCTAGGATGCTCCGCGAAGCAATTGAAATTAAAAAACATCCTAATTTTAATAGAGAAGATGGTTGGAATGTACCACCAGCTTGGGAGCCAGTCATTCACTTAATTAATTCCAAGAAAAAACAAAATACAACAAGACTTCATGACACTGTGAGCTCATTCTGCGTAAATAGTAACACCAACAATTCAACATAGTTCGGGTACTTTGAGATAACTTTCACTTCAAACTTCAAGACAACAACCATCTTTAGTCTACCCGTGACCATGGCTGCTGAAAAGCAACCGAAACGTCGGGTTCAATGTAAAATATAAAATAACATCAAATAAACCGCGATAGAATCCGTTAAAAATAGTTTTATTTCAATCTATGAATAAATTCTGGGAATTAGAAGAGGTGCCAAAACGGCGAATAATGAGTAAAACTGAAAAGGTTTGTGAGCAACATTTCCTCACCCATACTCGTCGGGATGCCAACGGCAGGTTTTGTGTGAAACTGCCACTAAAAGATACTCCGGACTGTTTAGGAGATACTTATAATCTAGCTAAAAACGATTCCGGTACTTAGAAGACCGGTTTAGAAAAAATCCAAATTTAAAATGTGAGTACACTAAATTCATAAAGGAATACGCTGAATTAGGGCATCTCTCATTGGCGAAAGATGAGAGACGAATAACTTATTATTTATGTCACCATGCTGTACTAAAGCAGGAGAGTGAGTCTACAAAATTGCGCGTAGTCTTCGATGGGTCTGCGGCTTCTACATCAGGCTATTCTTTAAATGATATTTTAATGGTAGGTCCAGCCTTACAGGACTCATTGTTTGCAATACTCATACGCGCTAGGCAATATAAATATCTATTAACTGGGGACATTGAAAAAATGTACCGCCAGGTTCTAGTGCATGAAGAAGGCCGCGGGCTCCAACGTATACTATGGCGTGAAAACGAAACTCAACCCATTGAAAGTTTCGAGTTAAATACTCTGACTTACGGTACCGCAAGTGCCAGTTACCTTAGTACTCGTTGCTTATGGCAGTTAGGTGAGGAGCAGAATGATACTTTCATCAAAAATGTCATCCAATCCGACTTCTACGTCGATGATCTTATAACCGGTGCAAATAATGAATCGGATTTAATATATATACAACAGAGTATTTCAAGGGCTCTTAAACTTGGTTGTTTTAATTTAAGAAAGTATAAGAGTAATAATCCGTCTATTTTTCAAAATTTAAGTATTAATCACGAAGATCATTTAATAGTGAGCGATTCATCCAGTACTCTTGGGCTGGGATGGATTCCATCTCAAGATATGTTATATTTCCCTATTAAAAACTTTAGATTTGATAAAGACGCAGTTATAACTAAACGACTTGTTATGTCTAACGCATTTAAAGTATTTGACCCTTTAGGGATCCTAAGTCCGGTAATAATACAACCTAAAATGTTGTTACAAAAATGTGGCAACAAGGGTTCGACACTAAAGAGTTAAGAGACGATTGGTTAAATTTTACAGATAATTTAATTTGGCTGAACAAATTTAAAATTCCGAGATTAGTTTTATGTGACAACCCTAACTGGATTGAATTACATTCTTTCAGTGATGCTTCTCAATGTGCGTACGGTGCGTGTATTTATTTAAAATCAGTAAGTAGTAACGGTAACACCACTGTCAGGCTTTTATGCGCCAAGTCTAAGGTGGCGCCTTTAAAACAAACCACGATACCCCGGCTTGAACTGTGTGCAGCATTACTAGCCGCCAAGCTATGTAAGTGTGTTACTGATTCGCTGCGTTACACGCCCATGCGCATAGTTCATTGGTGTGATTCCAGTATAGTTTTAAGTTGGATAAATTGTGATCCTACGAAACTAAAAATGTTCGCAGCTAACCGCGTCTGTGAGATAGTAGAACTGACAAACGCTTCCTCGTGGCGGTATGTTCCCACTGCAAGGAACCCAGCAGATTTAATTTCAAGGGGAATGGCTGCTAAAACTTTATTGTCTCATGACTTATGGTGGTTCGGTCCTAGTTTTTTACAGAAGGATGAATTGTTTTGGCCTAAGTTGAAGGTATTAAGGTTAGACGACTTACCTGAAATTAAGGCACTCTCATCCGCGGTAACTGATGATCAGTTTATAAATTTTGATAAATTCTCATCCTTTAACAAGCTGCGTAACATTATTGCATATGCTCGAAGGTTCATATTTAACATGCGTTATTTAGCTAATAAGCGAGTAGGCATGTTGACAGCGGAAGAATTATTGGAGTCGTTTCACATATTGTGCATTATAGCTCAACGGGAATAATTTTCTACGGAATATGATTTATTAACAAAAGGTAAACAACTACCAGCAAAAAGTAAAATTTTATCGTTATCTCCGTTTCTAGATAAAGATAAAATAATTCGTGTTGGCGGTCGCATAGATGCCGCGTCTGCATGCGCTTATGAGAAACGGCATCCGGTACTTCTTCACGCCTCGCATAAATTCACTAAATTATATTTTATACATGAGCATATTGCAAACTTACATGCAGGTCCACAGTTGTTGCTAGCAACGATTAGGGAAACAGTCTGGCCTGTTAATGGTAGGCAGATCGCCAGACGCACTGTTAGTAACTGTGTGCGATGCAGGAGACTAAATGGCAAAACATTATGCCCTATAATGGGTAACTTACCTTCACAGCGTGTGAATGCATACTTTCCATTCCTATCAGTGGGTTTAGACTTCGCTGGACCGTTCTTAATTTTAAATCGGAAGGGACGTGGAAGTCGCCTGATTAAATGTTATATGTGTATTTTTGTATGCTTACGTTACAAATGCATTCATCTAGAAGCGGTTAGTGATTTAACCAAGGATGCATTCGTAATGACTCTCAGACGATTCATCGCGCGTAGAGGAAAGCCAGTAGAAATATTTAGTGAAAACGGTCGTAACTTTGTTGCTGCCGCGAAGGAAATCGGGAGCTTCTTAGAACATAACAGGGAACCTTTATTACATTTTGCAAGTCAGCAAGGTATTAAGTTTAGTTTCATACCTACTTACGCTCCTCACTTCGGCGGCATATGGGAAGCCGGTGTCAAATCGGCCAAATATCACATCAAACGAGTGATTGGCAATAGCCATTTAACATTCGAGGAAATAATGACTTTGTTTGCACAAGTTGAGGCCATTCTCAATAGTCGTCCCTTGTGCCCATTGTCCTCCTCTCCCAATGACCTTCTTTCCCTATCACCGGGACACTTCATAATCGGTCGACCGCTCATGGCATTACCCTCGCCCACTCTGCAAGACATAGGCGATGCGAAGCGACTGACCAGATATGAGCGTCTTGAAACAATACGACGTCATTTCTGGCAAAGATGGCAGAAAGAATACCTGTCGGAACTACAGCAGCGGACAAAGTGGCGGAAAGACAATGGTCACCTCAATATAGGAGACCTGGTGCTGCTAGCAGAAGACAACACTCCCCCACTAAACTGGCGCCTAGGACGAGTTCTACGGCTGTTTCCCGGATCAGATGGAGTGGCTCGAGTCGCAGAAATCAACACTGCAAAAGGTTGCGTGCGTCGCCCATTCACACGTCTCTGTCCGCTACCTACAGCTGAAGAATTAAGGGGTTGAAAGCGGGCTTTCAACGGCGGGGAATATGTTGCGGCGCCTTATGGCAATCCATTGTGGTCCCGCAATATCTACGTGTCGCTGCTAAAATATTAAGAAAGACGTGTTCGTGTATTCGTCGGTTTAATATGCTCTCAATGTTAATCTACCCAAAACCTTTGTACGGAAAGCACGATTCGCATTAAATCTTTTTTATATGAAGATTGGACTTTAATTAGCCCCAGTGTATAAACTAAATATACACAAACAATAATGTATACATAACAATGTGTTTTAGTTATTCATTACAGAAAATCATCCATCTTTATTTAAAATTTTGAAACAAAAAACTTTTACTTTGTTACTTCACAAGAGGGCGCTCGTGAGCGCGCCACAGCCCGGCTAGCAGCGGCCGCCACGCAGAGCAAGGCTTCCTATTGGCCAGTCGCCCGCGCAATATGTGCCGCACGGAGCGGTCACAAATAACATAATATGTACTAACGTCCATTTCTTCATTATTTTTGGTCTTGTTTTTTATCTATCTATGCCTTCAGAATACACAGCCTCAACATCCATATATACCTACTATATATTGTACTAATTTGTTTTTGAATTTTAACAATGTATTTTATTTTTTCCTCTTGAATTACAAACATATTCGATCAATTTTTGCTTAAATTTAAACTAGTATATGTGCATATAGTGTACATGGCTATAGATATAAATCATTTATTTATTGTTTTATCAGTCAAAACATTTATTGATAAGGGCAAAGAGGCTTACTTTTGGCTTGCACAAAGCTCGAAACAATACGGGCTAATGTCCTCTAATCACAAAATAAGGTAGCTATATGAAAACTAAATTAAAATTAAAGCAAAGTTGGTACTGTTTTGTTCGTCACTCATTGTCACACACGTCTAATAAGTACGTAACGTCTCGACACATCCGGGTTAACTGACGTACTGATGAGAAATTGCATTTTCGTTTCGAAAATGTCTCGCTCTCACAATTAGGGTTGAGCGCTCCCGAATTGTGCGTGTTGTCGCATGAATTAAACAACTATAGAAAGTTATTAATTCGTTATATTCATTAAACAAGAGCTTTTAAAACAAAAAAGAAAGTCAAAATAAATGGAAGATGATTCTTAGTAAATCAATATTTATTTAAAATTATCTTCGCGATTTATTATCTAAATCATAAAACCTTGTACATATTGACGGTACTATATATTTCTTGGATGTCCTAAGAATTATATGTGTACACAAATAAAAGTCGTGGAGGTGGTGGTAATAAAATTATGGAGATCTGGGAACAAGCCGCTCAAAATAGGTATTAAATTTCTTAACATTTTCATTCTTAGAGGTTTTCTCCATAATGTATTTGTAACCTGATGTGATTTGCTGAAGTGGTAAACGGGCCAGGCCAGCACATCGGGCAACATGCCGCCTTTGTACTCTTAAATTTATTCCCAATTGTTTGTTTTTTTGAAAACGCTGCGACACAGATAGTAAAAGCATCCTTTTACTACCGTTTTAAGGTAAGCGTCCACATCTCAGCATCGTAAGGATCGGACGTGATTACGCCCTGATGAGAAAGTTGTGGTAAATCAGACTCGAACTTAATTGTACACGTTTACTCGAGGAATTAGTTAAAATATACAAAAACGGACATTGAGATGCTTTGTCATCTGAATCACAAAGCACAATCCCCGGTGACGTTTCTTCTGTCATTGCTTGTTGTACACCGTAGATTTGTTGCCGATTAAATATATCAGGCACTTCTTAGCTGCTTGAACATCTTCCCCCTCCTCGAACACTCCAGGGTCTCGAGACATCGCTGCTTATTGGATTAGAGTTAAGTGTAAAGAGCAGAGACTATGGACCGCTCTGCGCACGTTGCCCTTCGACGTGTAGACATCCGCCACTCTCGCTATTCAGTCAGCTCCGGGGTATAATTTGTGAATGCGTGCCATACGCCATTTCATGGGAGGTAGATTATTTTTCTTGATGACTACCAAATCTCCTTCTTGAATTCCCTTCTGCTGCATTCGCTATTTGTTCCTTCGTTGCAACTCATTTAGGTACTCATTTCTCCAGCGTTCCCAGAAGTGTTGTCGCATTTTTTCAAGTAGTTTGTATCGCTCCAGCCTGTTCAAGTTTGAATTCAGTAGGAAGTGAAGTGGTCTACCGATCAGGAAGTGCGCAGGAGTCAAGGGATCTAGGTTTTAGGATCTGAAGATAGAGGAGTAAGTGGTCGGGAATTAAGGATGCCTTCAATTTGTGTAAATAAAGTTGATAGCTCTTCAAAGGTTAAGTGTTTGTCACCTAAAATTCGAGTTAGATGGTGTTTTGCCGATTTTACTCCTTCCTCCCAAAGTCCCCCGAAATGGGGAGAGTAAGCTGGGGATAATTTAAATTGAATTCCCTCACCAGATGCGAAACCAGTTATATTTTCGTTGTTCAACTTTGGAAAATTTGTTATTTCGTTGTTAGCTCCGACAAAATTTGTGCCATTGTCACAATATAACTTAAATATTAAGGTTTACTCTGCGAGATATAAAACGACGCATACGCCTTCAGAACTCTAAATTCAAGTGAACTTAACTATAGTACGATAGAGAAGGAACTCTTGGCAATAGTGTGGGCTAGTAAATACTTCAGACCCTACTTGTTTGGACGAAAATTTAAAATAATCACCGATCCCAAGCCTTTACAATGAGTCATGAATGTAAAAGAACCAAATTCACGTCTTACAAGATGGCGTTTAAAATTAAGTGAATCCGATAGCCTTTACAATGGGTCATGAATGTAAAAGAACCAAATTCACGTCTTATAAGATGGCGTTTAAAATTAAGTGAATTCGATTATAACGTAATATATAAACAAGGTAAAAGCAACACCAATGCCGATACTTTATCGCGCATTGAAATTAATAACGATGAGATTAGTTCTTTATTAGTTAATCCAATAGCCTTTACAATGGGTCATGAATGTAAAAGAACCAAATTCACGTCTTACAAGATGGCGTTTAAAATTAAGTGAAATTAATAACGATGAGATTAGTTCTTTATTAGTTAATCCTTCTGAAAACGTAACCAACTTTAACGATTCTAGAACAGACACAGCTTCGGAAGCTGCGGAAGATTCTAGAACCCTTACAGTACATGCAGCTGATGAAAACCCCATCTTGGTAGTACCCATTACTGACGAGCCTCTCAATAAAATCTCTAAACAGATAGTCTTAACAGTTGTAGGCGATTTTAAGAGTAAAACTATTGTAACTAAACCCTTCGAAACCCACACGCGTACATCTATCCAGTTATCCGAATCCAACCTCGAAGTAGATGTTATTTGTGCTATAAAAGAATATGTTTGTCCCAAAATTGAAACGGCCTACCGGCCTGCCCGGCAACGGACACTTGGGGAGGACACCGTGCGGTTTTAGTCGAGACACGACAAAACCACCCCCGCTGGCCAGCGCATGTAAAAAAAAGGCCTACTTATTAATCCTCCATCTGCTATGTATGATATTATTCCCATAATACAACGTACTTTCAGGAGCTCAGCAATGAATTTGTTATTAACTAAAACAGAGATAGAAAATGTCAGAGAATATTTAAACCAACAAGATATTATTAGTAAGTATCACTGTGGTAAAACAAACCATAGTAGTATTAACGAATGTCACTTAGTTCTTTCCCACAGATATTTTTGGCCAAAAATGCGTGAGCATATTACCAAATTCATAAACGAATGCACAGTATGTGGTCAAGCAAAATACGATCGTAATCCGATTAAACAACAACTCAGCCTGGTTACTCCACCTAGTAAACCATTCGATTTAATTCATTTAGATCTGCTCACTATAAAAGGAGAAACATTCTTAACAAATGTCGATGCAATTCAAAGTATGCCCAAGCTTATTACTTAAGCGATGGAACGGCAGTAAGCATTGTACAGGCGTTACTTAAATATTGCACACATCATGGAGTACCTTTAACTTTAGTTTCAGATAATGGCCCCAAATTTACGAATCAATTAATCGCAGAATTCATAAGACTAAATAAAATCCGACATCATCGAATTGCTCCCCATACTCCGAATGAGAATGGCATTGTAGAGAGTTTTCACTGCACAATATTAGAGCATCTGCGTATTTTAAAATGAGAACAGAAAAATGAAGCCGTCTTAAACTTAATGCCATATGCGTTGCTAGCATATAACAGTACTATACACAGTTTTACAAGATGCAGACCTATTGATCTAATTATCGGACATTTTGATCCACGCGATCCCTTTGATATAGATTTCTGACTCTGACTGATATTGTTGTATTAGACTCATCTAATACAACAATATATTTCAGAGCATAAAAGCAAAATGAGTATGGCTTATAATTTAATACAAGAATTAAGTATGGCCCTATAGGCGCCCTGGACACACACCTCTGACTTTTCGTAGTTATGTGTGAATTAATATATGTTAATTATCGCACGCTTAATAATGTGCCCGGTAGATGGCAATAGGCTCGCCCCCTATTACATTGGGCCCTTAACATAACTGGCGAATCGTGGGTGTGTAATACACCTCTGCCTACCCCTTCGGGGATACAGGCGTGAAGTTATGTTATGATGTTATTAAGTATGGACCACCGTAAAACTATAATTGATAATCGAAATAAATCCCGCGAACCCGTATCTAAGTATCCTCCTGAACCACGAATATTTGTTAAAAATCCTTCTGCTTCCCGGCAAAAGTTGGTACCGCGTTACACTCATGATATAGTTAAAACAAATCTCCCAGTTCACATATATACAAAAAAGAAACGAAACCCTATCGCTAAATGTAGACTAAAAAGAATACCTAACAGTGCCAAATTGTTGCAAGACCCTCCTAATACTTTACATTCTCCTGAGATCAGCTCTAACCCAGGAGATAAAACTCGAAATCTTGATGATGGTAGATAGATAGATAGATAACTCTTTATTGTACACCAACGTTAAGTTTAAAGACAATATAGCATGGATAATAGTAATACAGTTAAATGTACAATGGGCGGCCTTATCGCTAAATGCGATCTCTTCCAGGCAACCTTAGGATGGAAAAAAAATAAAATAATTCAAGACGTTATACGGTGGTGTAGTTGTCAGGATGAAAGTAGTCAAATATCAATAAAGAGTAATAAGAAAAGAAAAAAAGAAAGAATAAAACAAACATACATATAAATTACAATACCTCACACTAAAATAGTAAATAAACTAAAAATCATATAGATAAATTTATATAAGTACACTCATGAATACTCATGATGGTTGGATAATACCTAAGTAGTGATTTTTCAACATACTTTTAAATATAGAAAGAGATTTTGCCTGCCTAATATTTAAGGGCAGTGCATTCCACAGGCGAATCGCACTAACGGTGAATGATTTCCCAGCATAGTTGGTGGAGTGCACTGGCATCTCTAGTTCCAAATTCTCAGACGACCTCAAAACTCTATTATGTGTATCCTTGAGGTATCTAAAGCGCTCCCTTAGATAAGTGGGGGTCTTAGGATTGAACATAGCATTGTATAATAATGCTAGAATGTGAGAATTACTGCGAAGTCGAATTGGAAGCCACTTGAGTCTGTTACGAAATTCAGATACGTGATCATATTTGCGTAAACTAAATATGAATCTTATGCAGAAATTTTGAAGACGCTCAAGCTTATCAAGTTGCTCCTCAGTGAGATCAGGATAGCTGACATCGGCGTAATCTAGAACTGGAAGAAGAAGTGATTGTGCGAGCGCAATTTTAGTGGCAGTTGGAAGAAAGTTCTTTAACTTCCGTAGAGAACCCGCTGACGCAAAGAGTTTACGACCTGTCTCTTTGATTTGGATGCTCCAGGAGAAGGTCTTGTCGAAATAAATACCCAAGTTTTTAACAGAGTCCTGTATGGGCAGCACGGTTCCGTCAAACTTAACTTGGGGCAGTTGCGACAAGTTCATCCTCGAGACAATGCTGGGGCTGCCAATAACAATGACTTGCGTTTTGGTGGGATTTATCATGAGTCCGTAGTTCTTACTCCATTCGCAAATCCTCCATTCGCAAATCCTCTCCAAGTCGGTGTTAATGGTACAGAAAGCCTGTGTTAACCTATTCAAGGGGGCTTGTGTATAAATTTGGAGATCGTCCGCGTAAAGGTGGTAGGATGAAACTAGCTTGTCAGAGATGGAATTTATGAAAATTGCGAAGAGTAAAGGAGATAAAACGCCACCCTGTGGTACACCGGCTTCAGTACTGCACCATGAAGAATATGATTCTTCGATGCGTATACGTTGCCGACGACCAAACAGGTAACTACGAAACCAATCAATAGCCGTTGGAGATATGTTAATAGAGCTTAGTATGCCAAGCAAAATGTGGAAATCTACACTGTTAAAGGCACTGCTAAAGTCCAGTAAGGATAAAAGTGTAAGATTTCCGCCATCCATTGCTAGCATTATATCATCTGTGATGTTCACCAACGCTGTCGAAGTACTATGCCCAGGACGAAATCCGGATTTAAATGAATTCAACAATGAATTTTTATTGAGAAAAGTGCTAAGTTGGGAGTGAATAAGGCGCTCTAAGACTTTAGATAGGAATGGGAGGATCGATATGGGACGGTAATCAGATAAAGAACATGGTTTAGATTTTTTGGGTAAAGGAATTATCTGTGCCTCTTTTCAAGTAGATGGGAATACTCCACTAGATACGGAGTGATTAAAAATGTTACATAAAATAGGAAGAATTTCGTCCATTATAGGAATGATCATATTTCGGCTAATACAATCGTTACCGACAGCTTTGGATGAGATTGCCATTATGCTTGGTTTCGCCAGTTTATAATAATTTAAAATTTTGGTGCAAATTCCATATTCCTACCTCCCTTACTCAATAGTACTGGCTGTCAGTTGCACGAAAGATATACATCTGCGCGCACGCTGATATGGCCGCATGATCTTCGTTGCCGATTACTGACGTCGAAACCTTACCGAAGGCTACGTCCATGTGCTTTGTGCATCCGTAAACTCATAACATACTATATCCACCGTGGTTTAGTGAAAATTGCGTGTTGGACCCCATAAACGATAGATGATTGTGCATTACTAATAAACTTACGATCTAGTGTGAAGAATTGTGATAGCAACGTAACGTGTGCCAGTCTGCCTGCAGGCGAGAGATCCAGCATTCATCAGCCTGTGAGTACTAACCCGTCTATCCAATCCTATTACAATTTGTTGCACGCACCAGATCGTTCTAGAAAAAATACAGTCCACTTTTCATACTTAGGGCTTACTACCGCCCACCATAAATTCTGGCGCGATCATCTTAGTGGTCCTTCGAGCCGGATGTTCGAATCTTATTGTTCCTACTTCGTACATATTTGTGGTCCTTAGCCTAAGTCTGATATCCATTGTGGATATTCGGCTTGACTTCGATCATTGGTTCTACCACCGGACGGTCATTGCGACCATTCCCCGGGGGTCACCTTTAACCGCCCTTATTAGAATACTCTCATAGGCTCTAATAAGTGAATTATATTAATTGCGAATATAATTATAATCATTATAGGCATAAAAATAGCGTGCCATTGCGTCACCTATTTTTCTTGTCTAATATTTTAGTATTTATCGCTCGTAGCATTGAGCTACTTGCTTTCTTGGCTACTTATCTATACATATTAATATATACAATACATAAATATAACCATATATATGTATAAATTAAATATATATACCTTATTACCTGCATGACATTGCGTCATACTTTTTCTCGTTCAAATACTAATATTTTATAAGACATAGCATTGAACTAGTTATTTTCCCGGCTAGATAAACTATTTATCTATGCATATTAATATATGTCATACATAAATATTATTGTATTTAAGTAGAAATAACCAAATTAAAATATTTTTTATTGTGATCTTTCGCTACCCTCAACGGCTTTAAATATAACGGCCTACGTAACTAAGCGCGCATTCGGTCGAGCGTCACTCGACTTTACCCGATAGTTCAGCGGAGTAGCGCGACGCTTAGCGCGTGTTCACCCGTTCAAATCCGTAATTAATACGTATATACATAATCATATTTTATTTTCATTTCTGCTCAATAGCAATTACTTAGGTGTGTATAATCACGATGCCGCCGAAAAAAGACCGTGTGCCTAGCGAAAGTTCAAATAATTATGATGAATCTCAAGATCCTACCTTATGTATTTTACTTGCTAAACGCGAAGCAATATTTGGAATTGTTCAGAACATTTTTGATTTATCTTCTGAATGTGATATAGACACTAACCACGTAAAGAGGGAACGTTTTCTCGATGAATCTTCACAGATTGATTTATTGCGTGAAGAATTTAAGCAAATATTAGATGAATATAATAGTAATTTATTAAAATTAAATCCAAACATACAACCTGACTATAAGTGTCTGTATGCATTCGAGACCTTGTGTAGTAGAATTAAACGACTTCAGTCGCGATACCCGTCTTCTATAGGATCATCGGAGGTGCAGTGCATATCTACTGCGCTGCTTAAGGCCAAGCCTAAACTCCCTCCTATACAACTTTTAGAATTTAATGGTGACATTAAATCATGGCATATGTTCTATACGACTTATAAATCTGTAGTTCATGATAATCTTTCGCTCACAAGCGCCGAGAAATTATTTTACCTTTTACCTAAATTGACGGGCAAGGCTAAATTAGCAATAGCAAGCATTTCTCCGTGCGCTGATAATTATGAGCTGATTTTAGAAACGCTTATAAATAAATATGATGATAAGCGAATGTTAGTTTCCGCTTATTTAAATGAAATGTTTAACTTTAAACCTTTTGAAGTCGCGTCTACTGCCAACTTTCAATCCTTTAGTGATCACTTTGCCAATGCGGTTAGTGCATTAAAGAACCTAAAATTAGATAATTTAACCGATCTTATTATACTTCATATTGCTCTAAAAAAGATAGACTCAGAAACTGTTCGGGCGTTCGAAATAGAACACAGCCAAAAAATGCCTTCATTTGACGAGTTTGTTCATTTCATAACAACGCGTGCGAAGGTATTCGAGCGTACATCTACCAGTGTTAGTACATCTATTTTACATAAAAATAAAACAAATACTAAACAGCCACATACGGCCAGTAATTCCAGCATTGCGCCAAAATACCAAGCTTATGTAAGCACAGTTGAGAAGTCTGCCCTTAAGTGTTTATGTACAAATATATTACATACACATCTATTTAAATGTGCTAACTTTAATAAACTTAAACCCTACGAGCGTTTTAAATGTGTAAAAGATTATAATGCGTGCGTGAACTGCCTAGCTCTTAACCACAAGGTAACTAGCTGTCCTAGCACCTCCCGATGCAGGGTCTGTGCTCAGAGGCATCATTCGACTTTGCACTTTGAGCGCCCGGGTCATACGCCGAGTCGCATGATTCCATCGACCGCTCCTGAGTCCAGTGAGAGCGTGTTGCCGACGCAAGCGCCCCACGTAAATGATGTTTTTCCCAGCGCGGTAAGCTCTTGTACTGCGGCGCCGCGAATAGCGAATGAGCGTTCGGATGTTGCATTGTGTGCTACTAGTATAAGCAACAATAGCCTACCGTTACCTAATACAACAGCGCAACATAAACAAACCACTGTTTTATTATCAACTGCGCAGGTTGCCGTTTATGATAATAGTGGTAATCGACACATAATTCGTGCGTTATTAGACACAGCCGCTCAGAGTCATTTTATCACTAAAGAGTGTTGTAATAGATTAGGTTTACAAGTTAAAAACATCGAACGTACTATTGTAAAGGGGTTCGGTGCAACCGAGAAAGCTATCCGAAGTAGCGCGATTCATTTAAAATTTTATTCTCGTTTCGATGATAATATTAGTTTTGAAATATCGCCGCTTATTGTCGATAAAGTGACGGACTTAATACCCACAGTTGTCGTCGACACGTCAGTTTTTTCGCATTTAAAGGGTGTCCCGTTTGCCGATGAAAGCTTCGGTGTGCCTAATAAAATAGATATTCTAATAGGAGCTTCACTATTTCCACACTTGCTCCTCCCCGACGATGTCCACAAGTCACGTGACTCGTCGGTGCCCGCTGCATTGCGCACGGTTTTAGGTCTCGTATTTATGGGTACTGCACCCACGATGCCTACTGTGAATGCCCACGTAGCTTTGACATGTTGCCATGTACAAGAGAAAAATGCTATTGACTCTTTAGTCAGGCGTTTCTGGGAACTTGAAGAAATTCCCGCTGTCTCCCACCAACATCCAGCGGACGCTGAATGTGAAGATTTTTATACCTCAACCACAACGCGCGATCCTATTAGTGGTAGATACATTGTTGGCCTACCATTTAAGGAAGATATTTACTCCTTAGGGGATTCTACAGAAATAGCCCGCAAACGTTTTATGTGCCTAGAAAGGAAACTCATGGCTTCGTCAAAATTAAAATCAGCATATGATGACGTCATAAAGGATTATCTTGCGAAAGGTTATATACCTCCGGCACCTCAATATGATACTCGGGACTCTGTTCCTATCTACGTGATTCCTCATCACGGTGTAGTGCGGGAGGATAAATCATCGACTAAGCTTCGCATAGTCCTGGACGCTAGTAGCCAATCCAGCTCTGGACGGTCACTCAACGACATTCTACATTCAGGTCCAAACTTACAAGGCGATCTATTAAAAATTCTTTTGAATTTTCGTCTTCATGCAGTGGCAATCACGGCAGATTGTCGTCAGCAATTCCTGCAAATCATAATTCGTGAAGCTGATCGTCGTTTTCAGTGTATCTTCTATCGTTTTAATTCGCAAGACCCCCTCACACTGTATCAGTTTAATCGTGTATGCTTCGGCTTAACATCGAGTCCTTACCATGCATTGCGCACTGTAAGGCAGCTCGTTGACGATGATGGGGCCAAATATCCGCTAGCGAGTAGTATTGTATTACCATCGCTATTTATGGATGACGTCGCCTATTCAGTTGCTACTGAGCATGAGGCTATAGTCTCTTCACAACAAATGATCGACTTATTCAAGGGTGCACAGTGGGACCTAGTTAAGTGGAATAGTAATTCTCACACTGTTCTAGATAATCTTCCTGCTTCACATAAACTTACCACTGAAGTGGAATTCGACAAAACCGTACAACATAAAATACTTGGCTTGTATTGGTCTACTGATGAGGACGCATTTTATTTCAAAATCGCTACTCAAGATAACATGCGGTGCACTAAGCGCTTCATTTTATCTACCGTGGCTCGTCTGTGGGACATAATGGGCTTTGTTGCTCCCACAGTCGTTTACGCCAAAATACTGATAAAAATGCTCTGGCAGCTGAAGTTAGACTGGGATGATACGGCCCCACCACACATCATTAAAATGTGGCAACAGTTCTGCTACGAATTACCGGCTCTAAATAAACTCCGCATACCACGCCATGTGGGCGCATCAAACGACTGTGAACTCACGCTCCTGGGCTTTTCAGATGCCAGTTTGGTCGCCTATGGTGCTGTAGTATATATACACATTAGTTCTCCCACTGGAGGAAATACGGTACGCCTTGTCTGTGCGAAAAGCAAGGTTTCACCCACAAAGCCGCTCTCCATTGCGCGTCTTGAACTGCTCGGTGGCGTTCTTCTTTCGAAATTGCTACGCATGGTGCAGGACAATTATACAGAGCGTATCTCAATTAAGGCAACTTATGCGTTCCTTGATTCCAAGGTCGCCCTGTATTGGATAAAAAGTTCACCACACCGGTGGCAAACGTTTGTTGCAAATCGTGTTGCCCAAATAGCAGAACGAATTCCACCTGAAAATTTCTTTCACTGTCCTGGAACTGAAAATCCGGCAGATATTTTATCTAGGGGTATTACTCCTGAGAAACTAATCTCACACCCATTATGGCATCATGGACCTCCATGGGCTTTATTACACCCATCTCAATGGCCGCTTCGGAGCTTAGAGGGAGAGTCTATTGACGACATGCCTGATCAGAAGGTTGTGACACACACTGTGTGCACCACAATGAAGGAGCATATTTTGCACGAACTTGCTCTCCGCCATTCTTCATGGAGCAAGTTTCTTCGCATAGTTGTTTACATTTATAAATTTGCTAAAATACTTACCCGTAGCAGCACTGCTGCAGTGACTGCTTATGAGTTAGATTTCGTTGAGAATAAAGTGCTCCACGCACTGCAACTATTACATTTCTCAGACGAATATTCTGCCATACTTAAAAATAAATGTTGCTCTCAAACATTCAATCGTCTAAAGGCCTTCATAGATGATGAGGGTTTGATTCGTGTAGGAGGTCGCCTAGCCAACTCTGGACTCGATTTTACAAAAATACACCCGGTTATATTGCCTCGCAATGGCCACGTGATCAATATGATCATTGATTATTATCACATCAAAAATTTACATGCTGGACCGGAACTATTGTTAGCGCTGCTTCGACAAAAGTACTGGATTTTGTCGGCTCGCCGTATAGTCAGGCAAAGAATACACATGTGCAATGTCTGCTTCCGAAATAAACCGCGTCCAACGTTTCCACTTATGGCAGATTTGCCAGACATTCGCACGCGACCCGCAATTAAGGCATTTACGTATACAGGCTGTGATTACGCGGGTCCTATCGCTTACACGCCCGTGCGCCGTCGGGGCGTACGTAGTGAAAGGGCATATATTGTTTTATTTACATGTCTTACAACGAGAGCAACACACATCGAGGTTGCTAGCGCTCTTAGCACTTCGTGCTTTCTAGCCACGTTCAAAAGGTTCCTCTCTCGACGAGGACCAATACAGGTTATGCACAGCGATAATGCTACGAATTTCCAAGGCGCTGCCTCTTACTTGCGTGATCTCTATAAATTTCTTAAGGAAGAGTATTATTCAAAATTAGAACAGGAGTGCGCAGAAAATAGAATAGCTTGGAAGTTCATTTGTCCTAATTCTCCGCATTTTGGAGGGCCTTGGGAGAGTATGATCAAGGTAGCTAAAACCATTTTATTTAAAGTGATTGGGCAACAGCTTCTTAGCTATGAAGAACTTTCTACTGTTCTAACTCAGGTAGAATGCTTGCTTAATTCGCGTCCGCTGACAGTACTCAGCTCTGATCCAGCGGAGCCGTCAGCTTTGACACCGAGCCATTTTTTACACACTGCTCCTTTATATTCCTTACCTGCCCCTGAGGTAAACGATGATAACATCAGCTTGCTAGACAGGTACACGCTAATGGACAAAATAGTTCAGTCTTTCTGGAATCGCTGGAGGATTGAATATTTACACGGTTTACAAGTTAGGCAAAAATGGAATACTCCCTCCGTTCCTATTACTCCGGGAACTGTCGTGGTAGTAATTCAGGACAACATACCGCCTTTGGCTTGGCCTTTAGCAGTTGTAGAGAAGGTACACGCCTCGAAGGACGGTGTCATTCGTGTAGCGACTGTGAAAATTTCTGGAAGAACTTACCTCCGTCCAGTCGTTCGTTTATGCCCTCTTCCAACACAATAATTTTAAAAAAAATTGCTTGCGTATACTAACATTAAGTTATCTTGTAAGTTTAGATTATATAGTATTAATTACACATAAGAATTTTTTATGTATCTTTATGAATCATTTGACTCATACACATTGTGCGTGTTTCACGGAGTCGTGAATATAATCCAATATTATATTTATACGATACTTCTTTACATCTTATGAGAGTTTTCTTAAAGGTGACCCTTTAAGGGGGGGTGGATGGTTTCGCCAGTTTATAATAATTTAAAATTTTGGTGCAAATTCCATATTCCTACCTCCCTTACTCAATAGTACTGGCTGTCAGTTGCACGAAAGATATACATCTGCGCGCACGCTGATATGGCCGCATGATCTTCGTTGCCGATTACTGACGTCGAAACCTTACCGAAGGCTACGTCCATGTGCTTTGTGCATCCGTAAACTCATAACATACTATATCCACCGTGGTTTAGTGAAAATTGCGTGTTGGACCCCATAAACGATAGATGATTGTGCATTACTAATAAACTTACGATCTAGTGTGAAGAATTGTGATAGCAACGTAACGTGTGCCAGTCTGCCTGCAGGCGAGAGATCCAGCATTCATCAGCCTGTGAGTACTAACCCGTCTATCCAATCCTATTACAATTTGTTGCACGCACCAGATCGTTCTAGAAAAAATACAGTCCACTTTTCATACTTAGGGCTTACTACCGCCCACCATAAATTCTGGCGCGATCAATGCTCTTCTTAACATCACAAGCGGTCAATTGTTCGAAGACAAATGAAGGGTACTCCATTATGCTCTTCTTAACATCACAAGCGGTCAATTGTTCGAAGACAAATGAAGGGTACTTGGGAGTTGGAACAGTTGAAAGATATTGCAGTGTATTTGATTTAGTTGTCCCGTCTAAATGGGTCGAAGAACAGAAGTGTACATTAAGTGAATTGACATCTAAGTTTTTAGGAATTGAGTCTTGGCGTGATTTTCCAACTCCCAATGAATTAAGAAATTTCCAAACTTTAGCTGGATCTCCGTTTTCGATAGACGTGTGAATGTGTTGGCGTTGTGCGTTCCTACACACCTTGTTGCAACGGTTCCTAATGGCCACATACTTGTCCAGATTCTCCTGGGTCGATCGAAACTTGTACCTTGACTTGGCTGCAGCTTTTTTCGTCATTAACTTTTTGATGTCGTCTGTAAGCCAAGGCGATGGCAAATGTCTTACTTTGATTGCACGAATAGGAGCATGCGCATCATACAGTTGTGTTATGTTAGACGTAAGAATTTGCACCTTAGTGTCGATAGAATTTGATGTAACAAGTGGTTCCCAGTGTATTCCAGAAGCATCCTCGCGAAGCCTGTCAACGTCTATCCCACTAAAATTGCGTTGCATAATAATTTTCGGTTTTGCCTTTGGAGGCCGAATTTTATAAGAAAGATAGATTAGGTCATGGTAAGAAAAGTTATCAGCTGAGCATTGACCATGCTTAGCGACATGGTTAGAAGAAGAAACTATAATGAGGTAAAGAAGAGAAGGGACACAATCTGGAAAATGATGAGTAGCATTGAGAGGTAGGATAGATAGATTACAGGATTCAGTGATATGACGCAAGGAGGAAGAACGAGAGTCATTTTTAAGTAGGCAAGTATTGAAGTCTCCCATCAAAATGGCATGACTGTAAGAAGGTAAAAGAGTTTCCTGCATTTGTTCTAAGGAGGAAAAATAGTTCACTCGCAGATATGGTGCATAGAACACACCAAGCAGAATTTTCGTGTGGGTAAGTTCCAGCTCAATAAACAAGTGTTCACTCGAGTTTGGTGGTGTTTATGGCGACATGCTAATAATATTGTATGGAATATGTGAGCGCAGGTATATAGCCACACCACCACACCCAGCAAACTCACGGTCATTCCTAACCAGCTGGAAACCTGGAAGAGAGTAAGAAGTAGTCGGTAGGCAAGGTTTGAGGAAAGTTTCAGAGACAAGAATAGCGTGGATAAGGTTAGAGTGAGAGTTAGCCAGCATAACCGGGAAATGAGCAGGAATACTCTGGGCATTTATGTGGATCACATTAAAATTTCGCGGTACATCCGAAAACTGGAACCGGAGAGTGTCTTCTAGCGAAATGGATGGCAAACTAACGAAGCTGTCGTTTAGACTGCTGGCAGAAACAAAGCTATCATTATCGCTATCTGAATTATTCATAGTATGTACGAGGGTCAAACTGAAAGTTCTTAGAAAATCAAAAACTGATTACATTAGCCAGTTATTAGTTTTATTATATCTTTTCAAAATATTGTCCATTCACGTCAATACACCGCTGCATGCGATGGAACCACTGGGAAAAGCACTTTGCCCACTCGTCCTTAGGGGTCTCTTCAATGGCATCGCGATACGCAGCCACCGCTTCTTCAGCATTCATAAACCGCTTTCCTTTAAGTTCGTCGATCGATCGTTCGCTTGGCGGTGTGCGACGAGGCGTTGTCGTGGTGAAGGAGGATCAGATACTGCGAGGTCGTTTCTCTCGAACTTTTTCGAAGACAAGTGGCAAACAATTGGTAGTATACCATTCTGCAGAAACTGTTTTTTGATCCTCTAACACAATTGTTACGAAATGACCTATCCTTCCAAAGAACGAGGCCACCATTTTTTTTCCCGCACTTCGATCTCTCTTCACTTTAGTTGGCAACTCCTCGAAAGGAAACACCCACTGAGCAGATTGTCTTTTGGTTTCAGGATCATAACAGTAAATCCAGCTTTCGTCACCTGTTAGTATGTCGAACACAGCATTAGAGTCACCTCCGTTAAATCTTTCAATCATTTTACGGCACCAATCCACACGATGGAGTTTTTGAGCCTCAGTCAAATTATGAGGTATCCACCGGGCGCAAAGCTTCCTGACCGCTAAATGTTCGTGGAGGATTTTGTGCACTTGACTCATACCGATGCCTAAGCTTGTCCGAATCTGCTGATAGGTCACTCTTTTGTCAGTCTCTATCATACGCCGCACAACACAGATGTTATTTTCAGTCGTCGCCGTAGAAGGCCGTCCCTCACGTAAATCATCAGTGAGATTAGTGCGACCACGTTTAAACTCATTAAACCAGTTGTAAACAGTCGCACGAGATGGGGCTTCATCGTGAAAGGCCAATCGTAGTCTATCATAACTTTCTTGTTGACTTAAATGACATCGAAAGTCATAAAAAATCATTGCACGAAAATTTTCTCGTGTTAAATTCATGTTAACGTGACACAGACAATTTTCAATTTGCCGCCAAATCGTAAAACAAATGATAAATGAATGAAATATATACTCAGTAATATTGGCAAAGAGTTCTATTTTCAAATTTTAGAATTATTTTTTTATTATATTGTTTATAAGTGGCCAGTTCTAAGAACTTTCAGTTTGACCCTCGTAATATATATAGGGTTTTCCAACAAGAGGTGTTATTTTGAATCACCCGGTATTTCGGTAGCTGTCACTTTTGAAGCTTTTATTTTTTGACATTTGACAAGTATAAACTACGCCGCTCCGTGCCACACAAGCAACGAAACCATTGCTCTTTTACGGGAAAAGTTTCCTGACCGTGTTATCTCTCGAAGAGGTGATCACAATTGGCCACCGAGATCTTGTGATTTAACACCTTGCGACTTCTTCCTTTGGGGCCACGTGAAAGATAAGGTCTACGCCAACAGCCCAGCGTCGATTCAAGACCTCAAAGATGGAATTCGTGAGGCTAACGAGGACATAGGACAGCCACTTTGCGATTTGGTTATGCAAAATTTCATTAAAAGGATATGGTCCTGTAAGCGTGGTCGTGGTGGCCATTTGGCTGCTGTTATCTTCCATTATTAACGGCATACGTGTTCACACAAATATTATTCACATGCATTACAGGTAAATCAAATAAGTGTTATTTTAATATTTTGCTGACTAATATTAGCATCTGCTACTGAGCTAGGCTTGTAGCCTGTGTCTCAGCAGACAGCGCCTCCGCCCATAAGATTTCTCAGTCAGACATTTTATAACTGAGTAGGTGTATTGATAACTAAAATTATTATCAGGCATGAAACAATGACAAACAATTAAAACATCAGAAATCAGATTAATCATGAAAAAAAAATATATATATATTTACGTGAAAATAGTGGTTATGTGGTATGTGAACGTATGAGTGTGTGTATGTGTGCGTTTGTGTGTGTGTGTGTGTGTGTGTGTGTTTATGTGTGTGTGTGTGTGTGTGTGTGTGAGTGCAAAGAGTGGGCGTGTACACGAAAAACCATTGGATATAGTATACAGGAACAAACAGTGAGATTTATGCATTTCAGTTTTAAGCTAAGCTATTGAATGATTGTTATGATATTTTCAGTTTCATCATAGGATAATGTAGTAAACCATTTATATAAGGACTTTTTGACGTCAGTTTTCTTCAAGTGGTATATATGGTTTAATTTATTTATTCTATTATAGACATAAGGTCCCAAGAAAGGTAAGAACCTGCGAATAAATGAAGTTCTTGGTCTCAATGTGCGATCACACACCACATGTCCTCGTCGGTTCCCCTGTAAAGCCGGGTTATGTTCCACAATAGAATGTTGCCTTAAAATGATAGTCGTAAGAAAGAGCTGACGCACCGTAAGAACCTCGCAATATTCATACAACAACTTAGTCGAGAATCGAAAAGGTTTAAAAGTACACAGCTTTAACATAGTCCTTTGGGCAACCTCCAACTTTAGTAGTGTCGTTTTATTTGCCCCTCCCCAGGATGATATACAGTAACTAATTACAGACTGACAGAAAGCAAGATATATTCTTTTTAGCATTATTGGAGGGACAACGTATCTTAAAGTTTTAAAGAAATAGGTTAGCTTTCTTATTCTATTAGCAAGCTGTTGAATATGCGGCTTGAAGTTACAGTTCTCATCTATGATAACACCCAAGTATTTCACTGTTTTAGTACGATTGAGAGGTTTAGACTTAGATACATCGTGACAGCTATGTGACACTATTTGAAAATAATCTGGAGTGTTATCATATATTGAGAAGGCAATGTATTTGGTCTTTTCTGCGTTCAGGGTAAGTACATTATACTGTAGCCATTTTTCAACCATGTCAAAACCTTTTTGGGCAGTATTATAAGTTTGACCCCAGGTTTCACCAGTAAAGATGAGGGCAGTATCATCAGCATACGAGATAATTTTCCCTGGAAATGTGTCGAGGTATAGTAGGTCATTTATATAAATTAGAAAGAGCGTAGGCCCCAGGATACTTCCTTGAGGAACGCCATAAAACACATTAATGTCCGTACTCTCATGTGTACCCACTTTGACGTACTGTACTCTATGGGATAGGTAAGACTGCATAAGTTTCAACTGTGCCCCTCTAATGCCTATCTTTTCCATTTTTTTCAGTAGGATGGGTATAGACACCGTATCAAATGCCTTTGACAAATCGAGGAATATAGATAAACATTTATTGCTTTTATCTAAGTTTAAGGTTACGTAGTCAATAAAACTACTAACAGCGTCATCAGTCGATTTTCCTCTGCGAAAACCAAATTGACACCCTGAGAGTATGTTTTTAGTCTCTAAATATTCCACAAGTCTATTATTTATCATTTTTTCAAGGATTTTAGAAAGTGATGGCAATATTGAAATTGGTCTGTAGTTATCTACATTAGTCCTGTCACCTCCCTTGTAAATTGGTTGAATCCGTGATCTTTTGAGGTCTTTAGGAAAGATCCCATGGGTCAAGCACATATTGAAGACATGAGTCAAGTGTGGTACAAGGATATTTTTGTGATCTTTTAATACTCTGTTAGAGATACCGTCCTAGCCAACCGAACACTCATTTTTGAGATCCGCTATTAGACGTGCCACTTCCTCTTCATCTGTGCTCAGTAGTACGAAAGAGTTCATTCGGCCATCGATCGTAGGCAGCTTATCAGGTAAGGTTGGTAACAAATTGACTATCCTCTCAGATAGATATTTACCTACATTGGCGAAATAGTTGTTAACGCTATTAACAGATTTCTGTGGAGTCTCTGATAGTCTGAGTAGTTCTTTGTTGCAGGCAGTGTTTTTTGTAGTATTAGTTATAGATCTTATAGCATTCCACATTTTTTTATTGTCTTTGCCAGCCTTGTCAATAAGATCCCTATCATATTGGCGTTTGAGCTTTTTTAAGATTGAATTACAATTGTTTCTATATCGAGTATAAGTTATTTTAAGTGTAATGTTGTTGGGAGAAGCGTTGGATTGTTTCTGAAGTTTATCTCTATTACGCATGCATCGCAAGAGTCCTTGGGTGATCCAAGGTTTTATGGTTTTTTTGCGACGAGAAAGAATCACTGTTGTTGTGTTATTATTGAGTGCTGTTTTTAACTGGTTGATGATGTAGCTCATTGCATGGTCACAGTTATCAGTTTGATAAATATAGTCGAAGTTGATGTTCTTTATGTTGTTTTTTAGCCCCTCTTGATCTATTTTAGTGAGTGTTATAGGAGAACGACTGTTACTCTGTTTCATTTTCATGCAAAATATTACGGCCTTGTGATCTGTAAGTGTAGATTGGGGGACTATGGTAACACAAGAAATTTTGGTTTTCACCAGGACGTGATCAAGACATCGTCCACTAGCATCGCGAGTAATAAAGTAGTGTGCTGGCAGAAGGCCATGATAACTAGTTGATCCCAAGTATTCTTCAGTAGAGGGCTTAGGTTTATTTGCGAGTATGTCGATGTTCAAGTCACCCATTATGACAATGTTTTTGAATTTGGAAAGGTCATGTAAAGTTTTATCAAGTGACGTTAGAAAGGGCGATAAATTGCTAAGATGGCCAAATCATTATCTGGTATTTTAAGAAGTAGACAATTTGAGTCTTGTACAGCAACCTCTTCAATGCTACAGGCAATATGCTTCTTTACATACACAACAACTCCGTCATTTTGTATGGGGTTTATAGTGGTCGTCGTGGAAAAATAACCACTGAGGGTTGGTATAGATGGAGCATCAGATAACCTACACTCTGTTAAAAGTATTACATCACAATCGATACCCAGTCTCGTCAATAGGAGCTGAAAGCCTGCAAAATTGCAGTTTATACTCCTAATGTTTTGGGTAAGAACTGTTAATGTTGGCTGAGTGGGGTAAACTTTGTAACATTCGTCCACTCCGCAAGTAAAAGTCTCCGAAACTGTAAAGTCGTCTATGTCCTGTATTACGTTATTTAGATTATCATTAGCCATGGTCACTAGTTGAGAAACAATGCTTCAATAGATCATTACTTACAGGAAGAATATAAATTGATATAATAAATTTATAATATACTAATTCAGTCTGATACATCCGATTTCCATATATAACTTTTTTATGTTTGATATATATCCAATACTTGTATTTCTGTGTGAGTACGAGGTGTATGTAATGATGAAATGAGTTTTGTGAGACTACTTGAGTGTGATGATAGGCGTATAGTGTAGTTTGTTCAGATGTGTACTTAACATTAGGCATGCAGAGTTTATCTAATAATATAATAATAAGAAAAGTGTGTCTATTGAGCACTAAGCTATTGTAATATATTCTATAACATGTCATATGGCAGCAGCTTAAGAAAATATAGTCTCCTTTATATACGGACAAAAAATCAAAACAGGCAGAACCACTTATATAAGATAAAAATAGTCTTTGTTTTTTTCCTAGTGCATCGATTACAGCTTCGCCGGTAATTCGAATTTGAGGGCAGCCCACCTCCTTACGGAGATATACTATCCCGTTTGTAGTCCAGCAGAAGGCGTAGTCATGACTCCTTTGAAACGTTCTTGCCAGATAGTACAGCTTCTGGGTTGCGTGAGTTAGCGTCTCAGATATAAATATCGGTTTTATAGGTTCACGGGAGTTTATATGACTGGTATTCAATTTTTGCTGATTACTTTTATTTCTGTTAAACGATTTAACTGCTTTTATCAACCTTTCTTTTAGCCGAACTGATGTAAATTCTACGACGACCGGATTTGAGTTGTCTTTTGAATTAGGTCTGTAGATGTCGCGTATTTCACTGGGTTGAATGCCGATGTCTAACGCAGTACCTAGCGTCTTTATAATGTTGCACAGTGAATCCCTTGATTCTCCTTGGGATTTTGGTATATTTCTCACTTCTATACCCGTTGCCCGTGATTTGCGTTCCAGAGACTCAATTTTTTCCTCCAGGTGTTCTATAATTTTTTTGGCATCTTGTTTTTGTTTTTCCAAACCGGAGATTCTATATAATATCTCGTCATACTTAGCAGACATCAATTCCACGCTCTTCCGCAGTTTAATACTTTGCTCATTCATTTTTGAAATTGTTTTCTGCAACCCTTGGAATCGCTCGTCTTGTTCCCTTGAAAACTGTGTGAACATATCTTTTATTATGGTAGTGATGGTGGTATTATCTTCATCAATCTTCCTTTTCTTCCGATCCCTTACATTAGTGGTGATCGAATGGAGATCAGTGGCCGACAATCCTTGTTGCGATTGCGATTGACTTCCGCATTCGTGAGCGTTTGCGGTAACATTTGTGTCAGGCGCTGTATCAGGCTGTGAAGGTAACGGAGTGTTCGGCGGGGTTCGCTTGGTTTTATTTGAAGCTTTAACCATGGCTATATAGGAGTTGTAGTATGCACACAGTATTTGTTGCAGATCAGTAAAAATTGGATAAATCGTTCTTTTATAATGTATTCCTTGTTGGTCACTAGATCCCAAAACTATCTAATTGGAAATAACAATTCCAAAAATAATTCCGAGTAACTAGGATTCGAACCATATAACAGTAAAAACGCAAGGTAACCAGTTTTGCGGCTCGGCTATTGTGACACGTCTTAATATTTTCAAATTGTGATACTGTATTTGTGATTCCAATAAGAAGCAGTGTTTTATATATTACCATATAAGGTAATGATTGCCGCACAAAAATGTTCTTCGACTCACCAATGGTAGTGCAGTTAGACGATGATTCATGCACCTGTTGTGTTGATTTTGAGTTCGAATTCCAATTTGCGATCGATCTTTGTAGCTAAAAACGGTGATAATTTCTGAATGGCTTGAGGTATTGAGCTAGTGTTTGAAGCACTGCAGATCCAGTGTCACTGTGCACAAGATGGTATAGATTTATAGTATAACTGTAAACTTTTTATAACAGCTTCAATTAAAAGCAAAAGCCGGGAACGTAATACGTGTCACACCTTGAGAGCGCGCGGGGGGAGTGTGATATTGTACTTTTACTTAAATTAAATTTCCTTTTTTTTGTTTTTTTTTGCATCCTCCGCTGCCACTACACATAATTTAGGTATATACATATAATATTATTAATCATCAAAACACATATTATTGTTGTATTGTTTTATTATTATAATCATATATATTAATTACAATACTTATTTGGCGTAATCATATTTGTTGGATAGACTCGATGCGCAAGGCGGAGGATCGGGTGCTATGGCGTAAAATGGGAGAGGCCTATGTTCAGCAGTGGACTGGAATAGGTTAATTGATTGATATTATTTTGTTGGCGTAAACAAAAAAACTTTTATAAGTAAAAACAAATGGACCATCATTTATTTCCACGCCCATGAAGGGTTCCGTAGCAGCAAGATTTTTGAGTTAATTGATAGAAAGGCGAAAATTGTGGTTTATGACGTATTCAAAAAACTACTTACTAGATCTTGTTCAAACCAATTTTCGATGGAAGTTTGCACGGCATGGCAAAAAAAATATGATGAACATCATTTAATTTTTTTTAGATTTATCATTCTCTTATTTTAGAAGTTAGGGGGTGGGGGGGGGGAGGGACACATTTTTCTACTTTGGAAGTGTCTCTCGCGCAAACTTTTCAGTCTTCAGTTTAGAAAAAAAATGATGTTCGAAACCTCAATAGCATTTTTGAAGACCTATCTATAGATAGAGCAGATCTGCTATAGTGATATACACGTATAACGATAAAAAAAAAAGTGTTTTCAGTTCTAAGTATGGGGACCCCCAAAATTTATTGCTTTTTTTCTATTTTTTTGTGCAATTCTTAATGCGGTTCATATAATACATCTACTTACCAAGTTTCAACAGCATAGGCCTTATAGTTTCGGAGCAAAGTGGCTGTGATATACGGACGGACAGACAGACAGACATGACGAATCTATAAGAGTTCCGTTTTTTTCCATTTGACAGACGGACGGACAACGGAGCGATCTTATAAGGGTATTGTTACAACTCACAGTGGTTCAGATTTTCAGAAAGGTGGACTTAGGATCGGAAATGCATATTCCATTTAATAAAAAAATATTTTGTATAGAAACATCTTTACGTGTGGTGTCGCGCCAGAAGCATATCGGCTTCATACAATTAGTATGGTTAGAGATATATTTGCAGGTCGTCCCATCACGACACGACACGACCTGCAAATATGTCTCTAACCACACTAATGAAACAGATATGCTTCTGGCGACGTAAGTAAATATGTTTTTGACTTATTCCAAAGTATGATATTCTCTCCAACACTGACAAACGCATAACATTACTTGACAATGGCTGCAGATACCATTGCTAAAATTGGTGCGCACTTGCCCCGCCACACACCTGACGCAACGTCCTCTTTTGAATCTCGATTGTTCCCCCCAAGCTCCCCGCTCCCCTGCAACTTTACAGTGTTTAGGGAAGTGGTCAAGGTTCCTGTTCAGCCGACTGCAGGATTCTGGTGTCGGTTGGCGTACGCGAGTGCACATCTTAATATTATATTTTTCGGCCAGTTTATATCGAAACTAACGATGTGTCAGTTTTCTGCGTTGGCCAGTGTTGGAAGAATTGAAAATGATATAGGCGTTTAAAATAGTTAAGTTTGGTAGCCTCCTTAATGTGCCTACCTTAATGTACCACTTAACGTCTCTTTTTCTCTCTAGGAGAAACATAGCAAGTTTTTGGTCCTTTAGCTCGACTCTGCCCATAAATTTATTATAGTCCGATACAACTATGGGTTTTTGAATAGTTTTGCCTGCGCGCCTGCCTACTGTCATGTCATCGTTGTGATAACTAGACACTGTGGTTACTAATTTGATATCTTTCCATGCCGAAACTGCAACATCACCACAGTGTCTATTTACCGCCGATCACCTTTCATTCTGCTGTCTTTCAAGACTTTGATGTCGTATGGTGTTTAAATAAAGGCTAACTCTGCCATGGCCGGTCCCAAGCCCGGATGAGAAAAGAGGAGGGTTTGTCTGGAGATGAACTACCCAGCCGTAAAACTTCAACGCCGAGCATTGGGCGGCGGT
Organism: Cybosia mesomella; assembly: GCA_946251805.1. Taxonomy (NCBI): domain Eukaryota; kingdom Metazoa; phylum Arthropoda; class Insecta; order Lepidoptera; family Erebidae; genus Cybosia; species Cybosia mesomella. Next base: position 14,099,586 of record OX276411.1, read on the forward strand.
TAATTAACCTGACAACTCCTTGCATCATTGCACGGAGCGGCCCACAATAGCCGTGAGGTCTTAAATCACCTCTAAAAGAATTGCCGTGGAAGGAATTGGGTGTCCACCACGCGTATAAACCCAAGAAAAACCCCCATGGAAAGTACAGATACGAGAGCGAGTTCGTTGGGCGACCCGACTAACAATCGGCGCCATTCAGTTACCGGGCTGGATGGTGTGAAATTGGCGACCGAAGCTGCTACTGAGACGAGGCACCGGGTCTCAGATAGTAGACATGCTACCGGTGTATCTAAAAACAATATCTCAATCCGAGAACAACGACGGATTGCAACATGGAATGTGTGCGGACTTTTGGCTCCAGGAAAACTAGACATTGTGGAGAAGGAAGCAGAAGCGCATAATTTAACGTTATTGGGAATCACAGAAACACACATGAGAGGTCAAGGACACCAAACAACCTCTAATGGGAACACTTTATATTTCTCAGGTTCCACGGATTCCAGCAGAAACGGAGTTGCTCTATGGGTGCCACACTACCTTAACAACCATGTCCTAGGATACAACCCAGTTAATGACAGAATACTGACCCTCAGACTGAACACACGCCCCTGTACTCTAAATATCGTCGTAGTATACGCCCCAACATCAGTTGCAAAAGATGATATAATTGATGACTTTTACAACTCATTGGAGTCGACCCTGTCCAAAATACCGAATCGAGAGATAACTTTATTGATTGGAGACTGGAATGCAAAAATAGGTAATACGTCATTAGACGATCACATTAGGAGTACAGTTGGAAAATACGGATTAGGTGTGAGAAATGATAGGGGAGAGAGACTGTTGGAGCTCTGTATTGACCAAAAAATGACTATCATGAACACCTGCTTTCAACATCATCCGAGAAGGTTATACACTTGGAAGTCCCCTGGTGACCTATATCGCAATCAAATTGATTACATCATGATCAACAGCCGTTGGAGAAGCTCCATATCGAACGTGAGAACCTTCCCTGGTGCAGATTGTGGATCCGACCACTGCCTTTTAGTAGCCAAATTTGCTCTGCGGCTAAAAGCAGTAAAGAAAGGGCCTCCATTAAGACCACGCACCTTGGACCCATTTGAAAAGATAGCATTTAGAAATGGCATTAGTAACGCGTTAGAGGAACAACCATCACCGGCGAATTCGAATGCGAACGCCCAGTGGAATCATCTTAAAGATCTGGTATGGAAGACAGTAGGCGTAGTCACCAAAAAACGTAAATCTTCCACTCGTAGACAAACCTGGCTCTCCTCTGGAACCTGGTCCAAGATTCAAGAGCGTAAAGATCTGAAGGCATCAGGATTGACCAATCAAGAAGATCGTGACAGGTACTCAGAGCTAAGCAGAATCATACAGTTATTATGTCGCCATGATAAAAACAACTTTATTGAGAACATCTGCCAGGAGATTGAAGATCATGCGCTCAAAATACAAAGCTCAGATCTTTTCAAAAAAGTAAAGCTCCTCTCGAAGCAGTATAAACCTAAAACCTGGGCAATAGAAGACGAGAATGGAGTTCGACTTCAAGATCTGGACGCAGTAACAGAAAGATGGCGCAAGTATTGTGAGAAGCTCTATGAAAACCCCCACGACAATATGCCACCCCATTTTCTAACGACGTGCGACAATATAACCTTAGAGCCTTCTATACTACTCTCTGAAGTCACAGCTGCGATTGCTGCACTGAAAGACAGGAAAGCACCAGGGCCGGATCAATTAACAGCTGAAATCATAAAGGCAATGGGCACGTCGGGAGCAAACGCAATTCATAAAATATGTGACACAATCTGGCGCACTGGTGAATGGCCCGACGACTGGGCAAAATCAGTCATTCTGCCTTTACACAAAAAAGGCTCAACATCAAAATGCGATAATTATAGAACACTAGCCTTAACATCGCATGCCAGCAAAGTTTTATTACATATAATTAACAACAGAATACGTTATTTCCTGGACTGGCAAATACCTCAGGAGCAGGCCGGCTTTGTTAAAGGCAAGGGGACTCGCGAGCAAATACTTAATATTCGCCAACTGATCGAAAAGTCCTACGAGTTCAACACTCCTGTCATACTATGTTTCATCGACTACAGCAAAGCCTTTGACTGTGTCATCTGGTCAGCCCTCTGGAAGGTATTAGAAGAGCTCGGAGTACCTAAACATCTAGTTGCATTAATACAATCACTCTACCAGAAAAATCAAGGCGTTGTGAAGGTCGAAAGGACAATATCGGAGCCATTCAATTTTGGAAAAGGTGTAAGACAGGGTTGCATTTTATCCCCCATTCTATTTAACGTCTACGGGGAATACATAATAAGGCGAACCTTCGAAAACTGGGAAGGAGGTGTCACCATAGGTGGTACCAAAATAACAAATCTCCGTTACGCAGACGACACAACGCTTCTGGCTGCGAACGAAGCTGAAATGGTTAGCCTCCTCGACAGAATGGAAAGGATAAGCATGGAGCTTGGTCTCAAAATCAACCATTCCAAAACGAAGCTTATGGTGGTGGATCGAAATTATTCGCTTCAGATGTCCGACGCCCTAACTCTGGAAAAAGTGGATGATTTCATTTACCTGGGAGCTACCATCAGCAACACAGGCTCTTGTGAAAGGGAAGTCAGGAGGCGTATCGGTATGGCCAAAAGCGCAATGTCTCAATTGCAGAGAATCTGGAAAGACCGTAATATATCTAGGAAGACGAAGATGAAGTTAGTTAACTCTCTCGTGTTCTCCATCTTCAGCTACGGTTCAGAAACGTGGACGTTGAAAAAGGCCGATCGTAATCGCATTGATGCTTTCGAGATGTGGTGCTGGAGGAAGATGCTTCAAATCCCGTGGACTGCTTTCCGTACAAATGCAACTATTTTAAAAGAACTCAACGTTAAAGTTAGGCTTTCCACTGTATGTTTGCGAAGGATCCTGGAGTTCTTTGGTCACATCGCCCGAAAAGATGGACATAACCTGGAACAGCTCATGGTTACTGGCAAGGTCGATGGCAAACGGCCGAGAGGCCGCAGCCCAATTAGATGGTCTGACCAAATCCGCTCAGCGCTGAACACCAAGCTGCATGATGCACTCCACGACGCCAAAGATAGGACCAGCTGGAGAAGCATCGTAAAAGAAAAACTTAGTTCTTAATGGGGGAATCACGACCCTCAGTAATGAGGAGCACGACGCGAGGAGGAGGAGGTGTTTAAAGTCCCCATGACACCGGTTTTATTAATTTTCAATTTTTTTTTAAGTTGAACTTAATTGTACCAGTTATCTATGAAAAGAGCCTTTATTTAAAAAATCGGACATTAATATTAGGACTGCTTTGGCACTGGCACTTGTAAAGCCATGAATGGCCTCCGCTTTGTTGGAGCTCGTTCCCGTATAAATTATTAGGTTTAGAACGTAGCCAGTTACCGCCTCGCAAAGTCCGTAAGTCTTGATCCCGAACGCGCGGTTCGGGATCAAGATGCTTTGGAAAGAATACTCTGAACCCAACTTAGACGTCCCTTCCAAAGCAGCAGCGATTCGTCTATGGATAATTCTTGACGTGGCGTGTAAGGGGTTACGAACTTTTCGTTAAGGTATTTGACAATTGGTTGGATTTTACCTATTTTACGGTCTTCACGCGTTATTTAGAAAGAATTGTTATCCACAAAGCGGAGGAAATGCATCAAGATGATGTACCTGTCCTTGGACATCAAGGCCCGGAATCCAGGCATGCCTACAATTCCAGTGAACGAATACTCGTCCACACGCCCCCTAATGCACAGTGTATACATTTTTGCAATTGACGTTTCGACCCAATTATTCATCTTTGAATGAGCGCTGATGCCGTTATCACTGGCCTTCGCAATACAGTCCCACGCGTACGCGTTTGTCTCGCGGACTATCGGTTCCAATAGGGGCTGGTCCCATAATTGAGTAAATATGTCCACTGGGCGTGGTCCCTGAATTTTAGGACCAGCCTCCTCTTGGGAAACTTCCCTAACCCCTGTAAATATTGAAAAATTCTCAGATCAGTTGACGGTTACCGCTTCATCTTCCTCTGGCTCCTCTGTATAGTCTTCGAGGAGGTCGCGAAGTTCCTCGAGAGTAAGCTCCTCGTCGTCTTCTCGCTCATTGCCCGAATCTATTTCGCGAAGCCCTTGAAGCGAGTGAAGGACATACGCCTTCAACAACGTGGCCTTAGCCTCCCGCTCTTCCTTTCCTCTCCCTCCGTCACGTCAATGCCCTCCGCCACCTCGAAATTCACCGGGCACCAAGACAAAAGTTTTTACTTTGTATAAAAATTTAAAATTTATAAAGAGATCTTTTGATATTCTGACTGAACATACTTGAATTCTTCCTGACTCAGTTCTCTCGAGAAGGAGCTCTTCGGCGCCTACCCGGAGGCTTCCTTGGGGCGTTCATCTGTCCACTTGCAGTGCCCTAAATAGACCTCTACTTGAGGACGTGGACGCCGGCGGTGAACTCATTTTCTCTGTAAATAAAACTGAAGTATTTAATATTCTCCTACTCAACCCTCGGTGGTCACTCTAGTTAGCAACGAGACGATCATCTTACCGTCCCGGGCACTAGAGGTTCCACATGCGTCTATAGATGACAAATTGCGGGTCAGCATTTTTGCGACAACAGTGGTGGCAAATGATAGTGATTTATTTTATTTTTATCAAAGTATTTCTAATAAGATAATACTACTACTTTAACGGATTCTATCGCGATTTATCTGATGTTATTTTATATCAAATAAATCGCAATAGAATCCGTTAAAAGTACATTCAACATTCGAATGATGAATAAATGAATAAGAATAAATTAAAATAAATGAATCAACATTCGCGTAAACTTCCGACAATATCAAGTATATATATATAATTAAGTTTTACGTAATAGGATAAATTTTCAAAAACCCTGTAACAGAAAAAAAATAAACACTTCAGTTTCGATAAGTACAACAATACAACGAGAAAGTTACATATACCTATCCCATAGTACGCAGATATAAAAATTGCATCTAAGTGATCGCGCCACGCTTACACGTGCCGCATCGTCAGCAGCCTTCATAGCGGTCGAGCCAGAGGTTACACGCGCCACACCGTCAGCAGCCTCAAGCCGGCGCCACCGCGGCGACACCCGACTCAGCATTTTTATTATATCCATTTTCCAATAAAATTTATAATTATGTATCACTTATGTTCTAGCATCGAACGTTAGCACTTACTTTAATTGTAATTAGGAATATTAATATTTGAATTAAATTAGTTTAAATTTAATTTCGTGTTTTTTAAGTCCTACGGCTGTAGTCTACGTAATTGGCGCAGTCGGTAGGATTCTCGAAGCAGTGCGCGGCGCGATATTTAAGGAATCTAGTACCGAATCCTGTCGGCTCCGTATAGCCGCTGCTTGCGTTCTCAAACCTTCATCGAGGATCCAGAATCTACGAGTTCTACGGCCAGCGACTGTATCCAGACATCGATACGCAGAAAAAATGAAATTGTGAGTTGCACAGAATCTTTCTTGTGTTGCTTTCCTCTTAACCTGTAACCTTTTAGTCTCTACATAAGTTAAGTACTCGTGTCCCAAAATTTTTCGCCAAGGTAATTTAGGTTCCAGCGATTCTGCAATCAGGCAGTCTCGCCGTCGTAGGCAGTTAGATAGGAATAGAGAAATAGACCCATTGGATTTAAATTTAGAGTTAAATAGTTTATATAGAATTAACAAAATGCCTTACGACCCAGACACTATTTTTAAAGCACTCAGACTAGTTCCTGATTTTGACGGAAACCCAAATGTGCTCACGCGATTTATTCGGATATGCGATCAAATCGTAACAGCGTACATGACCACAGAAGAGGACGGTGCCTTAGCCAACTTATGTTTGCTAAATGGCATATTAAATAAGATCACGGGGCCAGCCGCTAGTATTATCAATTCAAACGGCATCCCCGATAACTGGTTGGATATTCGTACCGCATTAATCAACAATTTCGCTGATCAAAGGCATGAGACTGCCCTCTATAACGATCTTTCATTAGCCGTGCAGGGTCAGAGAACCCCACAAGAATTTTACGACCATTGCCAATCATTGTTCAGCACCATCATGACCTATGTTAGTTTACACGAGCCAGTTCAGACTACCATAGAAGCTAAACGCGCATTATACAGGAAATCAGCAATGCAGGCTTTTGTTAGAGGTCTACATGAACCATTAGGATCCCGCATTAGATGCATGCGACCCCCCACGCTTGAGAAGGCTTTAGAATATGTACAGGAAGAACTGAACACCATATATCTTCAGCAGCGAAATGAGTCACTGACTAAACCACATCACGCCCCTAGGGCTATCCAGTCAGCACCCGTACACATTCCGAAACCTTCCCATATGATAGCAGCAGCCTGGCCAATGCCCGCTATACAGCGGCCATTACCGCCGGCTCCGCAACCATTTAGATTTGCGCCTCCGCCACATCAAGCCTTCAGGCCTAATCCCGCGCAGGCTCACCAACCACAGGTACGTATGCCAACACGTACACAACAGATGTTAGGAGCTAGACCCCCTAACTATAACCCCCAGAGCCACGTATTTAGACTTCCACCGCGTAACCAGTCCGGATATCATAATCCGCAGCATCCCAAACCTATGAGTGTTGTACAGAACTATGTTCCTAGAGTCTTACCGTCCTCAGGAGGACACGATTGGCGTGTACATGGCAACCTGCCCCCTACGAATTATTTTAAATCCCGCGAAGTAAATACGAATGAGTGCTATGACATGAACTATTATCCTGACTATGACTATCATCCTGAAGTTAACTATGACTATTACCCATACTACGACTACAGCTATAACTGTTACGAACAACCACAGTACGACTACACAGAGCCATCTTGTTCTAATTACGATCACATCGCTAGCTTACCAGATAATTCAGAGAAAACCGATTCCGCACCTGATGCGAAGGATAACCAGCAAAATTTTCAGGAAGGTCAGTTATCAAAAAGATTAACATAGAGATAAATTTACAGACCCAAACACAGTTACCCTATATTCAGATAGCAAACCCACCTTTGAAATTTCTAATCGACACTGGTGCTAATCAGTCATTCATAAGCCCACAAGCCGTTCATGATTATTTTTATGACAGACCCATAGACTATGACCCCTTTGAAATTACCAACGTTCACGCAACCACAAGAGAAAATTACACTATTACGTTGCCAAACTTCCCTGAATTCGGTAACAACGAAAACATAAAACTTTTCATATACAAATTTCACGACTACTTTGATGGACTAATAGGACTTGACTTGTTGACTCAGTGGGAAGCTAAGATTGACTTAAAAGACCAGATACTGACTACCCGATCCTCAATGAATCCCATCCTAATGTATAACTCCCGAAACGTCAATTTATATGAGGATGTTATACCAGCAAATAGTTCCAAGTTAATCCGAGTGCCGATCAACATTGCAGACGGAGACGTTTATATTCCCAGTCAAACACTGCAACACTGCTAAGAAACACTTGTCTAATAATAGTCTCCGTAATTCATAATTAAATAATAAGCTTAAATTGCGATTAAAGTGTTAAAAGTAAATAGTGTTGTAAACATAACCTATAAAGTGTGTATCAAGAACTATACCTGCGAAAAACTGTGAGTTTTAGAAATACAGTTCATTCCAAAACGGGAACTCATCGTGATTCTCACTCACACACACACAATCAGCTGTTAAACAGCTGTTGGACAGCTGTTTCTGTTGTGTAAAGATACACTCACACGCACGCAACATAACAACAAACTTGTTTGAAAAATTATGACTTTTATCTGACAGCTGACCGCTGATGTTTCCATCCTAAAAATACGGATGAGATGATATTCTCGTTCTGAAGATTGCGTTTGCGGAGTTGGCTATAAGTTAGCATAAAAAATCATAATTGTCTGGATATCGGTCCTTTGGACTAATCCTACAAAATGGCAGGTTGCAAAATAAAATGTGCTGGCTGTCAAACGATCATCAAAAACAAAGATTATATGAAATGCAGTAAGTGCTCTTCGGTTTATGACTTAGAATGTTCGAATATTTCCACGAAACGACTAAGCTCAATGACAATCGATCACAAGCAGATGTGGAAATGTCCTACCTGCCTGAGTGCTGAACCCAAAACTGGAAATACGAACACCCCGATTAGACCTAGCAGCCTCCCTGAATCTGAGGTAAGCAATATTACCCGTCGTAATAAAAACATTAATCCAGACAATAGTTCTAACTCAGGTTGCCGCATACCAGATGACTCATTACGTGAGCTTATCCGAAGCGAAATTCAATCTGCTTTTAAAACGGTAGTCGGTGACTTAGTGACAAAACATCTACAGAGCATTCATGATAAATTGGCTTGTTTTGAGAAGGCTCTCGACTTCTATAATGTCAAATACGAAGAGATGAAACTTGGCCTAAATGAAAAGGTGGCAGCAATAGGTAAATTGGAAAATGAAAATACACAGCTTCAAGTAACGGTCAGAGACCTAAGTGCACGACTTAACTGTGTTGAACAGTACATGCGGGAGTGTAATTTAGAAGTAAATGGTATACCAGAACACCAAACTGAGAACCTTATGAATGTGTTCAACCAGCTTAGCAATACAATTAAATGTCCACTTCAGGCAGGAGAGGTGTTGAATGCTACAAGGGTTGCCAAGCTGAATAAAGAAACGAATCGTCCTAGGTCGGTAGTTATCAAACTCCAAAACCGGGCACTGCGTGACAAGTTTTTAGCTGCGACCGCTAAATATAACGCTGATCATCGGGATAATAAGTTATCAACCCAACACTTGGGCATTGGTGGTAAGCGGGAACCTATTTATGTCTCTGAGCATCTGAGCCCTGCAAACAAACATCTGCACGCTCTATCAAGACTAAAAGCCAAGGAATTAGCCTATAAATTCGTTTGGGTTCGAGATGGGCGAATTTATATCAGAAAAAAAGAAGGTAGTCAGGCCGTGCATATTCGAGACACCGTCAGCTTGGCCTTGCTGCATAAAGACAAATAAAGAGCAAATTTTAAGACTAACATTAATGGTTCTTCAAACAAAATTCGATTCTATGGAAGTGTATTACCAAAACGTGGTTAAATCAGGATGTGCATGATCGCGAAATTTTTGATGACAGATACGTAGTATATCGCAGAGATCGCGACCTGGCACGTGCTAACAAACGTGATGGTGGAGGCGTCCTGCTGGCAGTGTCTAGACACATATCATCGTCTCGCATCTCAAAGTGGGAAAGCGGCTGTGAAGACATCTGGATTATGATAGAAACTACAAAGAACAAAAAGCGCAGGAAAATAGCAATCTGTGTTGTGTACCTACCCTCTCCGATACAGGAGGAAGTACTGCGGGAATTTCTTGCTGGTGCACGCGTAGTGTCGGAACATGTTGATGACATTTTAATCGTCGGTGATTTTAACCTACCATTCATCAAATGGACCATGGACAGCAACGGATATGACTTGATTCCAACTCTACCAAACAATAATGGTGACAATAAAGAGCACAGACTAATGCTGAACCTCTCTGACTTTGTAACTTTAAGCGACTTACAACAGAAATGTCTGGTTGCAAATAGTGAAGACAATATACTGGATTTAGTTTTGACCAATGTTAACTGTACAACTAGGAAATCAGATAGCATATTAAGTAAAATTGATGACCACCACCCTCCGCTAAACATAGTTATAGATCTCAAACCGTGTCCCTTGTCCGTTGGTCAACCTCGGCAAGATTACAATTTTTATAAGGCTGACTTTGATAGGATTTTACCTCTTCTGGAGCGCTTGGAATGGTCGGAAATCTTCTCTGGATGCAGCGGTGTAGACGAAATGGTTTCACTTTTCTACAACCATTTGAATAACATCATTAGTGAATGTGTGCCAAAGAGAAAACCGCGTAAATTATCTCATCCCATCTGGTTCACTGGAGAGCTTATTGGTCTTTTAAAAGAAAAGAATAAACTTAGGCACAGATCGCGTAAATATAACAATCCCAGAGATAGGTTAGAGTTTGAATTAGTTAGGAAAAGATGTGCTAAACTTATTCGAGAGTGTGATTTGAAAACTCTACGCAATATCCAAGAGAGAACATCCTATCAAACTCCATTACAATTAGAACCCGTAGATTCATCCTACTACTATCATACCACTATACCTTTCTACGTTGTACTAATGGGAGCGATTACATCCATAGCAACGATACTTATCCGCCGCTACAAGATATGTAAATCTGCAGAGATAAGAACCACTCCGAGCGCCGAGAAGGAAAAGAACCAAGATGAAGTTAGAGATCATGTCTACAGTAAACCATCCCAGCCAACTATTTTCTCTCACAAGATTTGAGAATAGTTGCTGATCTGAAGGGGGAGGAGTTACATATACCTATCCCATAGTACGCAGATATAAAAATTGCATCTAAGTGATCGCGCCACGCTTACACGTGCCGCATCGTCAGCAGCCTTCATAGCGGTCGAGCCAGAGGTTACACGCGCCACACCGTCAGCAGCCTCAAGCCGGCGCCACCGCGGCGACACCCGACTCAGCATTTTTATTATATCCATTTTCCAATAAAATTTATAATTATGTATCACTTATGTTCTAGCATCGAACGTTAGCACTTACTTTAATTGTAATTAGGAATATTAATATTTGAATTAAATTAGTTTAAATTTAATTTCGTTTTTTTTAAGTCCTACGGCTGTAGTCTACGTAATTAGAATAACTAAATAAAGAAAAGAACATCCTATAAAACTGCACGGTGTCCTCCCCAAGTGTCCGTTGCCGGGCACCCCGGGCAGGCCCTCGAAAGGATAACCCCAGGGTTGCCGGCGGACTTTGGCCGCCACCGCGGCCTCGCCTGGTGGGGTCGGGTTTTATCCCGCTTCGGTGAGTTAGCAGGCGTATGTAGGGCACACACGACACGCCTCCGCCACGGCCTGCTTCTGTAAGGACGGCGAGTCGGCCAACTGCCGTCCTCAGGCCCCGATCATGGAGGTCGGTAGTCCCGGGCGTAGATGAGTCTGCGGCGTCCTCGCCGCAGACTGCGAAACTCGGGGGGCAGGGTTCTTTCCCGCTCCCTCTCCGCCGTCTCTTTCGCGCCTTACCTGCTCGCAGAAAGAGGAATATAAATTCTTGACAATGGAATGAAACCTGAAAAAAATGAAACGAACCTTTACATTTCCTTCGGCATTTTAGATTAAAAATCTGGTTTATTTTATGTAAATAAAGATTCCTAATTGAATAAAACATTGAGTAAAAATATAGTCTACACAATTAAATTAATATAAAGCTTACCTTTTCAGAAAATATGGAAAAATGAAAAAACTAGCACTTCACACAGCTTAAAACTACCGTAACGTCCACCTTAACTTTTCTTGAATTTTTGTTGAACGTCAAAGGTGACTGACAATTGTTTGTGGTTCGTTTATTCATTCGGTTGAAGTAACACGATTTTAGACTTCAATCTATTTAAAGCATAAAAAGCATAAAATTGACCAAAACATAAAGGTTGTATGGAATAAATTTGGTAAAATGGGTCCGCACTGCACAATTTACGGCCACGGTTTAGCTACCTGGGTAAACAATGTGGAATTGTAATGCTCAGCACGTCTATCAATTGGGAGGGTGATAATATATGAAGGTTGATTTTACCGTGGTAAATATCGGTAACAGTGTCTAGAAGGGCGGGCGCTCACTGCCGGCAGGGCACGGCAGATTGTGCTGCGACATCCCGCGGCGTTCCGTAGCATGCCGTGGCATGGCAGGTTGTGCCCCCGCATGCCGCGGCATCCCGTGGTATCCTGTGGCATTCTGCTGAAAGCCCAGTCACTCTGACATCAATCAGTTTTGCTCCGCGCGGATTCGAAGTTGGTTGTGTCGTTATGGTTGACTTGGATTTAGTACTGATAGCACTTCTAGCTGAAGATGAAGAGAGACAAATGAGAACAGCTAATTTGACGAAAAGAAAATTCTGGGTACATAATTTGTGGAGAACAAGATCTACAAATGGTGAATTCAGCAACTTGTTTAATTATTTGAGATACGACTTGCTAAAATTCTATGATTATTACAGAATGGACTATGATAATTTTGAAAAGTTAAGTGATTTGCTAAAATCGCATATAAAGAAAACCAAAACTAATTTTCGATCGCCTATACCTGTTACAGAGAGATTGTCTGTATGTTTATGGTAAGTGCATATTACATCACAACATGTATACATACAGCTGCCCAGCTAGCTTTTTCTAGCTATTATTATCACGCCTCGGCACCTCCCACGCCGGGCAGTCCGCCAGCGTGTGCAGCCCTGAGTCCTCGCTCGCGTCACAGTGATGACACTCAGGCGTTGGCTCCTTCCTGATCCGATGCAGGTGGTCCCCGAAGCACCCCTTACCGGAGATCACCTGCGTCAGTCGGTACGAGAGGCTTCCGTGTCGCCTCTCTAGCCAATCCTCCATGATGGGCCTTACCGCCGCTATTGCGGCGTGCCCTGCGCTTGGTCGCCCAAGTCGTTCCTTCCACTCCACCACGATGGCCTGGCGGAGCTGGGACTGCATGGCCTCGATTTCTCGATGCTCGGGGTTCAGTCCCTGCTCCCGCGCCTCCTTTCGCCACTGGTACAGTTGCGAAAGGGCTCTCGCCTCCAGGTCCCATGGCGGAGTTCCGGCAAGGAGACTCGCCGCCTCGAAGGAGATCGTGCGGTACCCGCGGATGACCCTGATGGCCATCACTCGCTGCGGAGCGCGCAGCATCCGCACACTTCCGGCCTTCAGGGCCTCCGCCCATATTGGGCACCCATACAAGGCCATGGACCGCACGATCCCCGCGTAGAGTCTCCTGCAGGAGTCATCGGGCCCCTTCATGTTGGGCAGCAGCCGCGCCAGAGCGAGAGCTGTGCCCTTCAGTTTGGGGGCCAGACTTCGGATGTGCTCTCCGAAGTCCCATCGGCCGTCGAGCACGAGCCCCAAATATTTCATTTGGGGCTTGATGCCGATGCGATTACCTCCCACGATGAGACTGGATCCCTCAGGTGGCTTGCTCCGAGGCCCATGAAAGAACAGGGCCTCGGTTTTATGCAGAGCCACCTCGAGACCCAGCCGCCGGATCCGCTCCACGACTTGGGCAACCGCGGTCGTGGCCTTCAGGGTCGCTTCGCGGTATGTCGCTCCGCACGCCGTCACGAGCGTGTCGTCCGCGTAACACGTGACGGCGGCACCGTCTGCGAGCTCACCGCGAAGCACCCAGTCGTATCCGATGTTCCACAGGAGCGGCCCCAGGACCGATCCCTGCGGAACACCGCACGACATCTCACGCCGGCCGAGACCGGTCACGGTTGGGTAGAAGACGGCTCTCTCCGTCAAATACACCCCGACTATTACAAAAAGTACACAACGCACACACTAAAGAAGTTTTCACTTCAAAAAAGTAAAAACATGTTTAAGAATGTGCAAACTGCGCTCTTACATATGGTAACACATGTCCCAGTAGCCCAACTTCGAATTTTTCAGACTTCCTTTCAGTCCCTGGTGCAAAAAATATTCATATATTTTTATTTCTTTCTTATTTGCAAAATAGTTGGGCAAACGTCACCTAACACTATTCCAAATTTCAAATAGCATTAGTAGTTCTTGAGATATCCAGCTGTGACAGACAGACAGACTTACGGCCAAATACTTAAACGCAACTCAATTTTAAGTCGCTTTTAAGTATTATGCTGTCTCTGTCACTATAAGGTGTATTGTAGTGACAGAAACACATGCACACCGTTTTCTCTAAAATAATTTTATCTGATATTAATTTTGGAGCGGTGGGTGATACCACGGAGCGTTCACTAATATTAAATTAAAAATCTAGATATATGAAGTAATTATTTATTTTATAGCCACGGAGCGTTCACTTATATTAAATTAAAAGTCTTGATAATATGAAGTAATTATTTATTTTTATAATCAGCTGTAAGTATTCTATATATGCCACAACTGCTACATGGTGCCACTTGACCGATCAATCTAGCTAGGCCGCAGTTGTACAGTACAGATGGCAAAAAGTGAAAGTATTAATAAAATGTTTACTTTTCATACTCGGCAATTCAGTATTGGAGTTATTTTCATATGTGTCATTATTATTATGACGTATAGGAGTAGGTATTTATTCTGTATGTGTAGTACCATAGTTTGGTTCGGTGATATATTGTTGTTCGGGCGTATTAAATGAAGAAATATTATGATTAGGGTTTGTTCTTTCGATTCTTGTATTGTGGGTTCTGGCAACAGAAGTTGGTGTTTATTGCTGAGATGAATGAAATTGTAATAAATCAGTTGATATATCGAATCCTGAACTTATCTTTGAAGGACGACATCGCTGCACAACTGTAGCTAACTCCAAATTATTCAAATGTCTTATTTCTGCATCATTAACAATACGTAAAACTTCACGTTTTATTTTAGCTTGTAATTTTGGTGACAACGACTTTGCTGTGGCCGCCATTGCATGAAAAAATATCTCCATAGGATGTTGCTCATTGTTTTGGTTTTCAATGTATTTCTTTAATATTTCTGCTGTTGTTTCTGTATGCTGTGGTTCTGATGACATGTATGATCGCTGACGAACATGTCTAGCTGGTCTAGAATCTGATGCATATGTTGAAAACGACATTTGAGATACAGGCGATTGTGCTTCAGGAAAAGGAACAGTTGATACTATTTCGGAAGGTTGTGTATTTTCCAAATGCTGTGTATCTTCGGAATTCTGTGTATTATTATTTCATTATTATTTCAACACACGCTTTTAAGCCATCTACAGTTTTTTTTGTTTTATTTCAGGTATTTAATTACAGGAGCTACATTTAAGTCTTTAGCTTTTAGCTATCGTATTTGATTCACTACTGTGCGTAGTATAGTCCACGAAACCTGTCAAGCAATATTTACTGTATTAAGGTGTACCGCATTGCCGAAACCCACGAGCCAACAATGGCAGTCTTTTGCAACTGACTTCGAGAAACTTTGGAATTTTGCTAACTGGATTGGGGCCAGTTTCAACGTTATGCCAAGTATAGAGCCTTCCCCGATTTTTTTTTAAGTATTTTCGCATGACAATACAGTCTTTCGACGAACTGTTATTTCTTATCTTTGAAAAAGATACTACGTTCAGAGATTCCATTTCACCTGCAGAACGATTGATGGTAACTATAAGGTAAGAAAATAAAATTATCCATATTTGCAGATATTTATTTTATTTATATACTATGCACTATTGACAAAATTTAACTGAGTAGATAACATTAATCAAACCTTTTAATCAAGCTTTCATTTCAAGTTTCTATCAAACTACCTGCATATTCGACTTTAGTAAAATAACACATAAATCAATTAAATGTTAAATTAGATTTTCTCCACTAATTCGACACTATTCAGCCTCTTATTTAACTATAATCAACTTGTTTATGACTCTGGTTATCTCCTCATTGTTTTGGGGTCGCTTTCAGGGTTGTTATTAGGTAATGAGCCTGATTGGGTGTCAACATTATGAGTATCTAAAAAATCTTCAAGGTCATCTGAATAATGCGAATGTGTGAGTGAGTCGTCATTATTGTTTAAGTAATCCAGAGTTGGTACTCTCATTATTCAGATAATTCTGGTTATAGGACTGGTGTCCTATAACCAGAATTATCTGAATTGTTGGTAGAGCTAATGCTTGAAGGAATACAACTGTATTGTTGCACAGTCAATGTACTTGGTATATATTCACGTGTACTGGTAGATGGAGTTGATGAAAATGGTATAGGTTTGCTATACTTTATTCTTTTTATTGCAGTCATAATTTCAAATTTAAAATCGAATTTTTCACTGTCTGTCATTGTTTTCATATCAGGTAGGGGAGCATGGGGATCAGTGGATCCTTTTTTTTTAAGTGCTGTATCTTCGCTTTTTCTACCATAAATTGACCAGTATTTTAACAAAATCCTAGTAAATATATTCAAGTTTCAAACTGTATCCCAATAACAGCCCTACAAACACTTGGTTTTGTATGTAATATTTAAAAAAATCGGTATAAGTAAAATAAGTAAGTAGATAGTATAAGTAAAATTTAAAATCGGTAAAGTATATTGGATAATGACTGCTTACATTCCAATTAAAGGTATAAACTTTCAAACAAAAGGACATAAAATATTCTGCTGTCTTTTAACTTAATAAAAGTGTATTAAATCCTCTAAAAAAAAAAAAATTGTAGAAGTAACATCAACAATAAAAATCGTAATTGAGTTATTACTTTTTAATATACGGAACACATCTGCCGTCCTCATATCAATATAACCCAATAGAAAAAACTGTGAAAAAAAAACAATTATATACCTAAGTAACAAATGTAGATTTTGGCTTTGAAAAATAATCAATTAACGCAAAAAAGGCAATGCTGCCATGAGATCATATTAACTTAATAAAAACTTAACGCAGATCTATTTTATTAAAATATTGAAATGATACAATCCTTAGGTTCTTTTAGTGCTTCCGGTAAATCCTGGTGGAGGTAATATCATTTTAATGTCATGCAATGTGACTGTTGCAACATCTGGCACATTTGGCGTATGAAATTTGTTAGGATTCTTGATAGGTTTCCATAGAAAACTGACTTCAATATCTCGATTTTTATCTCCAATAACCTTCGCGATGTAATATATTTTCTTTCCTTTCACCTCAAATACCACTAATATAAAGTTTCCTTCTTTTGGACTAGTTTGAAGTGGACAATTTTTTTTATGGTCCTACTGTAAAACCTCGTCTTCTTCCTCATCAAGCATCGTCTCTTCTTCTGAATATACACTTATCCTTTCATCCTCTTCACTTTCGCTTTCTAATACTTGCCTTTTTGCTGCTTTTGCAGACTCCTTCCTTTTTTTCCGTTTATTTAACGCTTCTGTTCTTTGCTCGATTTCGTTCTTATTTGGTGTATCAGTTGCTATCATGCATTTTCCTTTTCTCCTTTCTGTCCTTCCGCGTTTTCTTGGTTCAGCTTTTGGTAATCCACGGAACTCGAATGGGCTCGAAAATAGTTTTGGCGCTTCATCGTTGTTTCTGTGAGTAGAAGGTGTGTCTAAAATCTTTACAGTCGATGTTTTAGGCGCTTCAGCTCTGGTTGTGAACGGTGTACTTTCTACTGTCTTTAACATCATTTTTTTTGGCGTTTGCTGCCTGTATGTACAACTTTCTACAGATTTTTGAACAGATTGTTCGAACACCTGCAAAACAAGATCAAGTCTGAGGTGGTTTTGTTGGTATATTTTTGACCTAGATGGCAACAGCACATTTTGGAAGTCTTGAACAGTTGGCAACATGAGATCTTCTTTTTAGCGATGGGGCGAATTTACCAGCAAATCAATTCGAGGCGATACGTGATCAGATGGAAGCAAAGTTGATGGTGATGGAGTTCTCGTTCTATTTCTGACGTCGTGATTTAATGGAAGTAAAGTTGATGGTGATGGAGATCTTGTTCTGTCTCTGTCCTCATTATCTACATCATGAGTGTGACTGCCTTCTTCAGTTATATTTTCTGGGAGCTCATTCTCTTTTTCTGGTTGTCGGTCGGTAACATAATGTGTTCAAAACACACAAAACTGGGGGCGAAGATATCATCCATAAAAATATCTCTATTATAAGGGAAAATACCCTTGGCTTTGAAGGCATTGCAAATATTAATTGGTGTCATTGCCTTCATGTGCGCTTCTTTGACACATTCAGCTACTTCGTAAATGGAGAAGGTTTTGCCAGGGTTGCGCATCATCAAACTGTCGACGGCTTTATTGTATGCCACTTTAAATGGGCCATAAACGCCAACATCTAATGGTTGCAACTTTCAAGTCGAATGTGGCGGAACTGTGAGAATAGTTACACCGTTATCTTTGGCTAAATTCAACGCCACACGTGAGACTCGTGGTAATGTAAAATCAGAAGACTGGGATTATCCCTGCTACTGTTAGTGTTTTATGAAATGTTGCATCGTCTGAACAAATAATTCTTCGTTCATCCATCCACTTTGAGTTGCTAGAACCAAAGTTCCAGTGGGAGCTCCGTGCATCATATGGCTTTTGAAGTGGACTCTGGGAAATACCGTGACTGGTGGTAACGAATTTCCCAAAGCATTCACAATATAGCATGTGGTCACGAGAGTCCCTCTTTCCGCACTGGTAACTTTTGAGACTTGTTTTTGCCCCTTTAATGCCAACACCTTGGCCGATTTTTGGACGGTCATGGTGTTGGTCTCATCCAAATTATATACTCTAGTTCCGTTGCCGAACACATTATGTCTAGACGTGGCATCTTCTAAATTATTATAAAACATCGCCACATTGTGACGGTTGAAGGACGTGGCACGACTTGACTAAATACCTCAGGTGTTCTCAAGCTAAGTGTAGAATGTCTCTTTCTAAAACCGTACAACCACTCGAGTCCTGCCATCTTCCCTTCATGCCATTTTTGTGGCACTGTTATGTTGTTTATAGGCCAATTTGCGAGTATCTTGTAAGGTAAGACCATAAAACATATTGCTGCATCGCGTTAAGTAATGAATATTTTCCGTACTGAATAATTTGATGTAAGCCTTTCGGAATTAAAGGTATCCGCAGACAATGATTTTTTAATTTTTTCAATGTATCTGTGCAGTGTGGTATACGGAATGTTCATTAATTTAGCTACAGTTTTTATTTTTTGCCCTTCAAATATTTTAAATAAAGCAGCCCGCATTTCCTCATGGGTATGCTGACCAATATTGGTCTTCCTTTTTTTGTCTCGTGGCATTTTTCCTACAAAAAAAGTTCAGTATGAAAATTGCTCTCGATACTAACACACATGGGCTACAGTGGATCGAGATCCACTGAACCCCAATCAAGAACTATACACTGTACCCCATTGATAGAATTCGAATTAATAAAATCCCAGTATTTTATTTTGCTAATTCAACGAACGAATGTAATAAAATCGATCTGCATTAACTATAGATTATGACAAATTATCAAAACCTACAAAATTCTAGCACACAGAGCGGCAATACGTTTTACAAAACACGTAAAAATATAATTTGTGACTTACTTGTTGGCCTGTGCGCTGCGCTGCGACCTCACACTGCGACACTAAGATGGCGACTAGTTAAAACGCGGCAGAGGAGTAAGAACGGTAACGTGGCGGACACGCACGTATCGGAGTGCCATACATAAACATTTATAACGGTCCACTGTGACCCACGATCCACTGTACCTCATGTTCCCCTAATAATGAAACAATTTTTTTTTATCGGGATCATTTTCTTCATTGACAGACATTCTATTTAATATAGATTTTCGAAATGGTGTCAAATTCTTATTCTTACGTTCAGAATTGGCCAGAATTGGTAGCGATGGCGGAGGTGGACTAGTAGTTGGTGGTAGCGAATCACAGCTAGTAGATTTTCATCTACGGGTAAACTGAGATTGCCATCATTATTTCGATGTTTTATGGTGATATACAAAATAGATAACATTCGAAAATATGTAGTGTTTCGTTTCCTGGCTGGCGCGGAACTACCTCTCTACTACTCTTTAAACTGTCTTTTTCTTCTCTTACGTAATAATCTCTTAAATGTATCCATTTTTTTGTAAGTCATCAACTGAAATAAAAAAAGAAATATTTTTGTTCACAGGTACTTGTTAACTGGAATGACCTTCCAAAATTTATCAGAGGATTTAACTATTGCTCATATAGTTCAAGACACGTGTATCAGGTTCACTATCAGCACTATCAGGTTCTCGTTTTTTTAATTATAAAAAGTGTTTTTCGATTGTATTGTTGGCACTTGCTGATGCCAATCTAAATTTCATTGTGGTTGATGTAGGTGCTTACGGTAGGGAGGGAGACAGTGCCATTTTCAAAAGATCAAATACAGGAATACGATTGAAAAGAGATACATTAAATTTACCAGTTAATAGAGAAGTACCTAACACAAATGAACCAAAGCTCCCATTTGTAATTTAACTCTCTTAATGTATACTTCGTCTTTTTTTTGTTTTTGTATTAATTTTTTTTTGTCGGATGTCCTCCATATAGGAGTCAGTTGAAAACCAGCGCCAGGTACTTGTACCTGGCATTACGCTGAACTGGCTCCTTTTTTGGTGCAATGTGGATGCACCAGAATAAAGAGATTTTTCTTTCTTTCTTTCTTCTTTCTTCTTCTTTAATACTTTTTCTTTACAACATGAAATTCATGGCGGACTGTTTTAGGTAATGGTCTATTGTCCCTTGTCGAGGATCCGTGATGGAGGCAACTGTGGATGGTACATATTCCTTAACCTTCTGATTTAACTCACCCCTCTTCGACCTCATCAACACTATCCAGTCGGTGGGATCCTTGGATTTTAGTATGGCGGACTCTTCGTCATCCTCAGCATCGCCATCCTCTACAAATTCCTCTTGTTTCCCATCTGCAGTGTAAATTTTGGAGAATGTGAACACTGTAGAGTATACATGGGCGACACTGGTGGCATTGGCTAAAATGTCTGCAGCTCTTGCGTCTCAAGTGTCTTGCATTACACGACCTCCCTGATCTCCACCCACTCAAAAAAGTGGGAGTTAGCTGTAGCTGAGTACGCTGACTTTAGTACCAAGCCCATATCAACGTGGTATGGAAAATAAGAGGAGGGGTCCAATAACTCGTCATTGTTGTCCATCATTCGGTCTATATCCTCTCCAATTTAGTCTACAAAAACCCAGTCCATAAGCTCTGTCAGCTTTGTCATGCCAAGAAGTGATGTGATATAACCATATGACATCAAAGCTTCACAATCCTTATTTCTTGAGCCTATTGTGCTAATGCGCATGTTGGCGAGAGGATGATGAGGGAATCTGTTAAAAAACATGTCGAAAGCAGCTACTAAGATATTGTATGTTTTATCATTTGCCCATCCTGCATAGATGTCAACAATCTCAGTGATGTCTTGGGCGTTGGAGCTGAGAGCCTTCAACTGTGTTGTGATCCTATTAGCTATTGTGGTTTTGTAATCGTATATATTGGCCCTTATGAGTCTGTAGATACCTAGCACGGAAGCTGCCATCCAGGCATCATCCAGATCTGTTGATTCCTCTATTACAGAGTAGTTGACGGGCTTGACGGAAACTTGTACATTAAGAAGTGATAGCGGAGTAATCTCGTCATCTTTAACTCCAATCATGACTCCATATGAAATCAGTCATCATCAAGCTTGCTTTTAACTGTGGTGGCGAACAAATAGAGGAAGGTCTTGGATGACTTTCCTCATCATCTTACGAGCTTGGTTGAGATCTTTAGTCGCGAGTTCGAGGGATAAAGGAGGTTTTTGTCCGGGATGGTTTTCGAACCATGTGCAGGGGTATTGGACATCAAGGGTTGATGTCGGCGCCTTGGGAGTAATCCTTTTTTGGGTTTTGACTCTATGAGGCTCATTGTACAATATTATATTAACACTGTTCTAGTAGGCACCAGTTATTGAAAGATGTCGATGAGGTGTCATACTTGGCCAGCAGGACATCATCGTCGGGAGATGCGTCGGCGGAAGCTTGTAGATGTGGCGTCGGGGTTTAGGGACGGCTAACTTCGTCATCGAGGGGAGGGGTGTGGGATGTTTTTTCTCTGAGTGGGGAAGGTACCTTTGGCTCTTGGGCGCGCTCTGGCGCCTCGAACCGTAGCGGCGGAACATCGCTAAGCTTGAGACGCTTCAATGGGGCAGTACTATAATATATTCCAAAACCGCCATTGTTCTACCAACGATTCGACGCTTGCGTAATGCGTTACTTCACAAAATGGCCGTGAACGAAAATCAGCGCTTGATGTAAATTTGGTACTCACCGAATACTCATCACAGCAACAAGCTGAGTAGCGACCAGTTTTGGCGGCTGCAGTGCATATCATATTTAACATTGTATCACAACACAAGAAATAAATATACCATCTTTCAATTGGCACTGTATATGTTCGTTGTTGTTGTCACAAATTATATCATAGAATTATATCACATCATTGTTGAGTCATAGATTAGGTATGATATCATAATTCTAAGATATCATAGATTACGTAATGGCTGCAGAGTGAATGATGGTCAGTGTTGCCAATTACAAAATGAAATTAAAATAATATAAGATGGTCTAAAAAATGCAAAACATATAATACGTAACACTGTATATCTTTGATTATAATTTACTTCATTTAAAATGTCATGGAATAGTTATATTATAAGTTAAACTGTTTTGTGTGCTGCAGTAAGCCAAAATAAACGCATTTTTCTTTCTTTCTTTCTTACTTTCAATAATAGGCTTAAGTCTCCTCTTGACAGAAGAGGGAGTCGCTGTCGCTTCATCAAGCAGTCGACACGATAGCGCGTAGTCGTCGGGTGTGGGGGCTCTTGTGAACACGTACCGGATAACGAAGCCGTGGAGCTCCTCTCCTGGCTCCCTGGGTTCATAATAGGCAGAGATGAAATTGGGAGAAAGTTTCTTGGTCAGTAGCAGGATGGAGAGATGTCATACCACAGTAGCCATATCGGCGTTCATGCGCATTATATGCTCGAGGTCAGCTACTAGGACGTTCGTTAGGTCATTAGTCGTCGAATTGAGATCGATTCGCCGCTCTGCCATCCAAGAATCAAATATGGATGATTCTTTTTTCCAGGCAAATGCTCGTAGGACTCGTGCATGCGACTATATGCTTGGCGCATAGTCATTTTGTATTTTTGAAAGCTCTGTTTGGCTCGGTTCGCACTTCGACGCATAAGAGAGTATTTGCTTCTTCAGATGTTAAGATTGAATGTCTCCCAGTGGTTCGGAGGGCTGACGGCCTGATATACACATGCGAACGGGTGATTGAAGCGTCGTCAGAGCATGCACCGAAATGCAGGCGAACCAGTCCCCTCTCAAAGCGCATGTACTCTGAAAAGGTGTCTCCAGAGTAGAAAGTATAATTGAATGGAACATCATGGCGTGAGTGGAGAAGGGTTTTCACGAGGCAATCGTCGCACGTTGCTGAAACTATCCACGCCTGTATCGCAACGACACTTGCATGTATAGCTAGCATATTGTTATCGCTGCATGCTTTAACGAGCCAGGATATTGAGTATAGGAGTGTTTTCAAACCTAACCCCTGCGATATTCCGTTCTCAAACCGGCGGACTATGAGTTCAACGAATCACTGCCCAATGGTAGCACATTCGTGGGTTGCGTTTCGGCCCTATCTAAAAGTTTCGACATAAGTGTCAAAGAGTGCGCGTGAGTTAAGTTTAGTGTCGGTAACCACCGTTCGCGGGCGGACGGGCAAGTACTAATCTTTGATATCAAGTTCCCGACAGTCATTGTCTCGTTATAGTACTTATCAACTTCCTCTATATCGAGGTGCTTCAGCATCCTGTGGTATATATTCATGGGTTTTGTTCTTACCTTTCGGGCTATTGGTCATATCAATGAAGTTATTATTGAAAGCGGATGCTATCTCTGCTGGGTCTGTTAAAGTTTTATTGCCTATTTTAATTGTGTCATCCTTCTTGTCATCAAAAAAAAACAAAATATACTAATGTTAGAAGAAACATTTCAAATTTTTTAAGGCTTTGTGATATACATAACGTAAATACTAGACATAAAAACAATCTTGTGGTTTGTAATAGTCGACTCCACAAGATTAGTAATTCCATTCAGGGTAACTGTATACGCTTCTACAACAAGCTTCCTAGTGAAATGAAGAATCTACCTCTTCATAAATTTAAAAGCCAAATTAAAAGTAAACTCTGCCAAAAAGGCTATTATAAAATTCAAGACTATTTAGACGACAACAAGCTTGGATATGAACTGTTTGCTCTCTCTCTCTATGCTACTCAAACGAAATATTGTACTTAGATTAAGTAAATATGTTTGTAAATATACCAAAAAAAACAGCCCGCTGAGTCTCTTGCCGGAGTCTTCTCAGGATAGGGCCGCGTTTCGAACCGGTGGTTCATTTGCCAAACATTAGATTAAATTTTTTAGGACGTTTTGTAAGTCCCGTTTTAATGGTCTTTACAGAATAAATGGTTTTTGACTTTGACTTTGATATACTTTTCTGATTGCAAGGTAAATAAATCTGCGTGAATCATCTCTAACATAACATAACTTCACGCCTGTATCCCCGAAGGGGTAGGCAGAGGTGTATTGTACACCCACGATTCGCCAGTTATGTTTAGGTCCCAATGTAATAGGTGGTGAACCTATTGCCATCTACCGGGCATCTCTAACAGGCTTATTAATAAACGTAGATTACAGCGAGATTAACTTTAGTCCAAGATTTACGTTTGGAATAGTTAAATGCAGTATTAATAAACATGTAATAAGAAGGGAATTAACTGATCCAAGCCTACTCTCGGAATAAAAGTTACTCCTTGGAGCAACATGGTTTAACGACCGAATAACCTTAGTGTACTTAGTTTAGACATAACCTAAATTGTAGTCGTACGTAGTTAGTGTGTTCATTATTGTTTTAAAGAAGTAGGCACTTTGTAATTGTGGAACTAAGATGGATAGGGATTATTTTATTGATGATCTAAGATTTATAAATTAACTTCATGAAATTAATGCCATTGAAAATCAGAATATATTAGTGAGACGTGTAAAATTGTACAAAATACGAAACAATCCACTTGAAAACCTTCAAGAAGATGAATTTAAATATAAGTATAGATTTTCTCGATCAACTGCCTGTTTCAGTTTTGATATGTTGAAGAATAATCTATCTGATGATGCAAGAGGTGGTTTTATACCCCCTAATTTGAAAGTGTTGGCTGCGATAAGAACATGGGCCTGTGGAGAGGTAAGTGAAAAAACAATTAAAAACTGCCTATCAATAAGATACTTAAGTCCTTACTAACTACTTATATTTATTTATTTTCACAGATTCAAGATGATGCAGGGGACCTAAGCGGAATGAGTCATCCAAACAATATCGCTTATATACAAGCAAGTTGCTTTGGCATTAGTATCACATAGGGCTCAATGGATAAAAATGCCACAAACTGAAATAGAACAGAATAGCGTGATTGCTGGTTTCTATTCAATATGTGGTTTTAGACAAGTTATAGGAGCTATTGACTGCACTCATATAAAAATCCCTAAAGTAGCAGATGTTGTACAATACTACATTAACAGAAAAGGATACAGTTCCATAAATGTACAAGTATTTTTTTCAATAACTACATACATACCCAACTAACTAATCTTTATCACAGACTTTTTCAAAATAAGCTGTCATGATATTAATGAAATCATATGTACTTGATTCCAGGTTGTGTCAAATGCTAATTTACAGATTATGGACATAGTGGCACATTGGCGAGGCAGCACACATGATTCCAGAATATTTAATGAGTGTCGCTTGAAGCAAAGATTTGAGCAATCAGAATTCAAAGGCAGACTTTTAGGAGATTCTGGTTATGCCTGTACACCTTACCTATTCACTCCCATCTTGCATCCAGCTACAGAAAAAGAGGAAATGTATAACAGAGCTCACATACGGACCCGTAACCCTGTGGAACGGTGAAGCAAAGGTATCGGTGTTTATTAAGGGGATTCACCACAAAATTAGACAACACAAAGTTGTATATTGTTGCATTAGCAATCCTACACAATATTGCAATGCACAGGCGAGATCTACTTGAGGAAGTAGCAGAAGAAAGCGATGCCAATGTGCCAACAACACTGGCGATGAATAACTCTCTTCGGGGAAATGCAGTGCGAAGAGCATTAATAAATGTTTTTTTTTAATAATACATAGTATATGACTTGTAAATTAAGTTTTATAGATAAAATACTAATACTAAAGAGTTTTATATCCTTGAAGCGCCACAATACAGGTAATTCTTTATTTAAATAAAATGATTCTTTAAGTGAGTAAGGTATTTAATTTATGTAAAGTAAGAAGGAACATTTTTCTCCTCTTGCAGTTTTTTAAATTGTAAGATTTCTCGTTTCAAAATGGCACTTCTCAACTTTTCCTTGTGGATTGCCATTTTTATTGCATGCTCTTCGTCAGCCATTTCCATGTGTCGCATGTGTTCTTCATCTTTTAGCATTTTGCTATGACTCATCATGCTATTTACATAATCATTATCCTAAAAACAAGAAACATTGTTATAATTAGTAGACCTATAAATTATTATTATTCTCCTTTATTTAATTTCTATCCTACATATAATTACATTTTTAAATATATATAAAAAATACAAATATATTTAAAAATATAAAAATAGTGCTCCACCGGCATCGGGTACATGGACCAAGCTGCCGGTGGTTACGGCTCCAGGGAGAGGAACTTCCTCACTATGTGTGCCGTGCCTAGCAGAACGGCCTTCTGCATCAGGCCTTTGAGCCAGCTGCCTAACGAGAGCCTCATAAGGTGTTGATCGAGGCTCTTGGCGATGAGTCCACGTGCTGACACGACTATCGGTACAATAATAGCTGAGTCCACAGCCCACATGTCGACAATCTCATTGGCCAGGTCCAAATATTTTATTTGTTTTTCTTTTTCTGCCTTCATGAGATTCTCGTCATGGGGGACAGTGATATCAACTATCATTGCACGACGCTCTAATCGATCCATTATCACTATATCAGGCTTATTGGCAACAATAGTCCTGTCAGTGATAATACATCGATCCCAGTACAATGTGACACGACCGTTTTCGAGAACTGGGTCGGGCACATACTTGTAGTATGGCACCTCCGAAGTCACAAGATTGTATTGTAGTACCCGGGGGATTGGGTACCACGTGTGTATGAGGTGACGAAATTATACGACTTTAAGGGTAAAAAAAATTTCTTCATTCTTGGCCGGGCAAAAAACCCACAATAAAAGAAGCCCGGCTACAATCGGCCTCACTAACTAACTTCGTTTTGGTGTCATTTGACGACACATTTTAAGGTTTGTCCTGACGGGACTTAAAATAACAGAGTACTTTTAAGACCTAGCTAACTAAAAACTAAAGATGACATAAAGTGATCTATCTTTACACATTATGCATGTGTAATAGTCACTCTTTATGTCGCCTACAAATTACTAAACTATTTTTAAATCAACATTAAAGAGAAAGAACTTTACTCCATAAAGAAGAGTCTGATCGAAAACTAACTGTCAATCATCGTCGGCGCTCATGACCAGAACGATTTGACTCTCTTACAAAGTTTAGATCACAACTCCCAACATTAGACAAAAAAATAATTGTCTAACTCCTACGCTATAACATTACGAATACATAACAAAAGACAGTTTATTCATCTTCAACAGCGCCGCAATATGGAATGAACAGAGATAATATACTATTAATATACATTACATACAATACATTATCTACTATTATATAACATATCTTTAATAAGAGTTATGGTCACGCAGATAGGCATCTGTAAAAGAAAACAATCATAGGATCCAACTTGCACATAGATCTGTTTGAAATTGAACTTTAAAACGTCAATAAAGTTATATGAAACCATCGACAATTACCTTTGAACTATCATTGCACATAACAATTAATAAAATATTCAACCTTTATTTATCTAGCCTTTTTATTAGTATCACACATAAAATACAAAAAAAAACTAATCATGTCCAAACAACACTCAACGTCAAATAAATATAATGACATTTACACATATTTTACTTAAATAACGTATCTTCTGTTGACAAATGGTTTTAGAAAATTGGTATGTATAATATCTTGCCATGTTGGGTTATTGATTTTTCCCACGACATAGTTGGTGTTTGAAATTCTCCTGACAATAATAAACGGCCCTTTGTACGGCTTACAAAGTTTCTTACTTCTTCCCGAAATACGTCTTGGACTGTATATCAGAACCAGCTGACCTGGTTGGTATACTACGAATTTCACCTTCTTGTCGTAGTAAGTTTTCTGCCTCCTTTGTGCGTTTCTTATATTCACCTTTGCTCGTTGCACGAGATAATTTACACGTGCATGTCTGGACGCGTATGACTCGTTCGTAGACTCTTGATTTACTTCAAAGTTTGATTGCAGAATCGGCTCTCGTGCGAATAACAACAGGTGTGGAGACATACCTGTAAATGTATGCTTCGTGGCATTATATGCAAATGTCACCATGTTTACAAAACTGCACCAATTTCTCTGGTCCGTTGACACGTACATGGATAGCATCTGCGTTAGTGTAGCATTGAAATTCTCACAAAGGCCATTTGATGACGCCTTGAATGCTGTGTTGTGATGTAACTTGAACCCGAAGAAGTCCGCTGTTTCTTTGAGTAAGTTTGATGTAAATACCGACCCTCTGTCAGTATAATATTCTTTACACCTCCTAACCTGCATATAATCTCATCTGTAACGAATTCACATACCTCTTGGGTTGTAACCCTGGGTAAAGGTTTACAAATAACATATTTGGACATATATTCAACAGCTACTAAAATATATTTATTTCCTTTATTAGACTTCGTAAATGGTCCAAGAATGTCCATCCCCACTCTTTCTAATAAACCTTCCGTGGTCATCGGATGTAAAGGAGCTCGCTGTCTAAATTTCTTTCTTTGTTGACACACTAGGCAACTTCTAATGTACTTCTCAATTTTTTTTTTAGCTTTGGGCAAGAAAAACCTATTGCGGAACTTCGACAACGTCTTCGCGATTCCGAAGTGACCTCCGGACCATGGATGATCATGCAGTTCTTCGAGAGTTGTCTTCAGTAGTTCTCTCGGCAGCACAACAACATTTTTCCTTAATAAAAATCCTTTGTAGTTTGTTACATCATTATTTGTTAAGCCATTCCTTAGTGGTCTACAGAAAAGATCTGCGCACTGTTTTACTACCATTGTATCGGTGCTGATGTTATACATCTCTACGCCATCCGATTCTGGTGTGTTCGTATCGTCATCCTCTGTCTTTAAAGGATAACGACTTGGGTAATCAGCAACAATATTGCTCTTGCCGGAACGATGTACGACGTCGAAATCCACATCTTGTATTGGATCCTTCACCAAGTCTGATTGTTCCGTAGCTGACCCGTACGGAATATCATCTGACAATCCGCATCCGCCCGTGCTACCGTTGTCGAACATGACTCCATCCTCGCAGTCTTGTACTGCTTGCACCAAACGACTCCTTTTGTTCGCTGGGATGCCCCCATCGATTAATTTCTTGGATTCTTCAGACTTAAATATTTCATTATCAAAACTACGACTAGGGTAATAATCGATGGTTTCATTTATTGCTTTATAATTAACTAAACATATTATTTGTGTTTATAATATTTAACGATGTGCACTTTGAAGCCTTACTCACGGTTTTAAGTCACTTTGAAGCCCTTAATCCATAAACAGTTCTTTCTGAAATCAATTGATACAGCATTAGCAAACATGAACGATTGACCTAAGACTAAATCTAATTCAATGTTATTTAAGACAATGAATTTCACTCTAACTAAAATGTTCGCTAAAATCACGTTCACGTTGACTTCACCGCAGATAGTTGCCGAAGAACCAGTTATGCTTCTGATGTGCGTCAACGACGTTGACGGTCTTATTTGTAGGTTCAAGCTTCTAGCTAAAGCTTTGCTCATAGCATTTACTGTTGCTCCAGTATCAAGTAACACCTCGATGTCAGAATTATTAATTGTAACTTTAATAAATGGCGACAACTGACCAGAAAAATTGCTTTCGTTGTGAAGCTGATCTGCACTCGCAGACTCGGTATGCCCCATGCTCATTACATTCCTCTCTCGAGTCCGGAAAAACTGTCGGCTCGAAGTTGGAGTATCTCTTCTGTTAGATCCCGAAGAATTCGGGTTACTGGGGAAAACATTAGTGTTAGCAACATTCCGAGGTCTTAGGTTGTATCTCGGAGTGCGGAAATTGTCCCCTTCATCCCGTGGACTCGACGATGACGGAGCTTGACGTGCATCGTAAGATGTCGTGTCTCCTCTATTCCCGTAGCGGTTATGAAATCCGACTTGACGGTTATATCCTTGTGGAGGGTTCGTCGGTAAGTTCTGTGTTCTATCCCCTGCACTTCGGGTTGTACTTCCGATAATTGCAACAGCACCTCGCGGAGTTCTTTTTTATCGCTGTACACCCTTGCCGCTAAAATATTTCGAAATCTTGGGGACATTGATTTCAGAAATCTACTTATTATCTTTTTATCATCGGTAACCTTAGCTTTACTAGCCAAGTTGCACAATCTGTACCAATAGGTGACCGAATTCTCCTCTTTGGCTTGATACGCTGAATAGAACAACTCTAAATCATCGCCACGGGAAGGAAATTCTTCTTCTAACAGTGAGCACACTTGTTCGAAAGTTAACTCTTCGTTAAAAATCGACTTGTAGAAGTGTAACGCTGCGCCCTCGAGGTAGGCAGCTAATATTGTGGCTTTGTCAGCCAACATAAATTTATTTATGGCGAATACGACATTAAAGTCTCTCAAAAAACTTTGGAATGAGACACCGTCAGTGCCACCAAATTTCTTTGATTCAGCCATCTTAATGGTAGTAATACAATATATATAATAAATTCAAATTTGTTATCTGTTTAAGGTGTCGATCCAATATGGCACGACGTCTTCCTTCTCAAGGTACGGGGTCGATCAATCCACTGCCAACTACAGAATGTTGGCGTTTCCACCTCCTGTGGAAACCGGCGTTCCTCCACCAAATTTTATGGAAACCGGCGCCTCCTCCAAAGTTGTAGTACCCGGGGGATTGGGTACCACCTGTGTATGAGGTGACGAAATTATACGACTTTAAGGGGAAAATATATTATTTATTTATTAACCACACGCACTTCCTACTTATATTATTAGGGATTTACGCGGTTGTTTTAACTTTAAATAGCGGACTGGGACGTATAACGCGGACTCGGCCCAAGGATAGGGCTTAAAGCGGGACTCTTCCCAGGATACTTTTCTCAGCTTCAATCGGAATGGCTCCACCAGACCCGTTCAGATCCCGAATGTCCAGGTCGCGATGGTTTTATTCTGTTCCTAAATCAAACCTTTTAAAAATGGCACAATAGTTTTATTTAAACTCTGACACATGATGGCCAGGTCAATGAACTGTAGTGGTCGAACGAGGTCGGACACTACAGTATTTAAGGGCAAGTTGCTGATGTACAATCCTGGCCACTTGGTTATGTCTGTGCAAGTACTCGCCGTTGGCGAGACGAGAACAACCGGAAGTAATGTGTCTGAGTGATTCTCCGGGACGATGACATGCCCGACAGATGTCAATCGTACCGTCCTTCAGAATATACTTCCGGTAGTTGTTCGTCATTACAACTTCGTCCGTAATTGCAAAGATAAAACCTTCGGTTTCTCCAAAAAGATCACCGAACCGTAGCCATGATACAGACGCTTTTAAATCTATATCGGGCCCATTTAAGGCCCGATAAAAGCATCCGTGTAGCTCTTTACCCTTCCATACATCCCTGCGATCAGCAGTACCAAGTATTACAGGTTTGCGCCAGGTCTCTTTAGCCAACGTGAGAGGGGTTAGGCCATTGTCCACTGCGACCACATCACGATGCATATCGGAATCTACACGTAGGAAATATTCTCTAAGGTTGTATATCTCGCGGTTATGAAGGGTCTTGGCATTTAAAAAACCACGACCGCCCAATTTCCGCGGGATATACAACCTCGTTACCGATGAACGTGGATGGTGCATTCGGAATGTGGTCAGCAGTGTCCGGACCCTCCTATCTAGAGCATCCAGTTCAGTCTGAGTCCATCTGAGTATGCCGAAGGAATACATTAGGACTGGCATGACCCAACCATTGCAGACACGAACCTTATTACCGCCCGATAGAAAGCTTTTCAGAACTTTTTTCAGGCGGCCAAAGAAGCGCTCCTGCAATGCCTGCTTCATACCAGATTCGGAGATTCCTAATGCCTGTGACATACCCAGATATTTGTATGTTTCGGGTGTAGATAGAGATTTCAGTTTAATGGAATCCGAAAGTATCATCCCTTCGGATTCCACTATACCACCGCTTTCTACATGCATGACCGCACACTTGTCTAAACCAAATTCCATCTTGATAGAGCTACTAAAGTTTTCAGTCATCTTTAGTAGCTCCATCAATTGTAGGTTATTAGTAGCAAATAGTTTGAGGTCATCCATGTATAGGAGGTGGGATATAACCCGACCCTCTCTCCGTTTAGTCAAAACTTCAGCTTTGTTTAGAGCAATTGTTGTTTGCTCTATAGCTCTTAAAACTGAAGCTTGGCTCAGGTTAATATATGCATCTCTGCCATCCGGTTTCTGGTAACTCCCTTGTGCGTAAAAATGAAGTGCTGACAGAAACTGGAAATTCAATATGTTAAAAGTTACATCAAATTACACATTATATAACTATTATGAGTGGTAGGTAACTATGGTAAGCAATAAGAGACATTTTCGCATGTAGTTATCTAGTTATGTACAAAATACCTTGAATTCAATTGGTATATTGTTCATATTTGTTGACCGTTGATAGAAGTTTCGTATGTCTTCTATTATGTGAAGTACAATTTCTGGAGTTAACCGATAATATTTCACAAAATTATGATCATTGAAGGGGTTCGACATGTCCCTCAATGAGCAATTGGCGCGTAATGTTAAGCATCTTTTTACATCATTGTTTCTTCTATTTCGCCGTCTTTGCACGAGGATATGTTCCATCTTAAACAGTGGGTAGGTATCTAATATTATGATCTATGATTATAATCAATGATTTAATCAAAATGATTCTCACTTTCAAACACTTCATTTTCATCGAATATAACCTATGAACTATGTACCTACAGCACAAAAATACAAAGATTATTAGATTACTAAACCTTCTTTCGCATGTAGTTAAATTTCAAGATTTTTTACCTTTCTTTATCTATGTTTTTACATTAATTATAATCTTTTAAAAAGTTCGGATCTCTTTCCGATAGAAATATGCTCTCGGTTAATAAATCGAATTTGATCGACAAGTAATGTCAAAAATATTCGATCCGATGATCGTGAATCGCGTGTTTCGGAAGAGTTACCGATTCGATTCGGGTAGTTGCTTTCCGACAATCGTGAATCTGCAACCAGGTGAACGAAACTATATCAGTCACCATTTGCAACCAGCCGGCGCAACACATATATATTATTGTACCTTGTGCATTATTTTAATTTAAATACAGTCCACTATTAGCATCATTTTTATGTGGTTTTATTACCAGCGGCTGCCACATAGAAATGGTCCATCGGCCGTAATAGTGTTCGCGGCAGTGTTAACAATTATTGACATTATAAGTTGTGTATTGAGTGGCTCAATCTCAATTTCGTCAGCGTGGACGTGGTTATTCGCATCATTCGAATTATTCAAGTTGTCATCCATCGTGCGTCTCAACTTTCGCGGCGCGTGCGAGGAGGACGCAGTCAGCAGCGACACAGCGAGAAAAACGGCGCGCCTATGCGTGCGAGCGAGAAGCGCGGACGAGTGCGAGCGGGAAGCGCGACCAACTCGGCCGCAGGTCGGTCGACGATCGGCGACGTCGAGTTCCAGAAACTTCCAGCAAGCTCGGCTACTGCTGGGCGTTGGCGCCAAGACTTTTTTTTTTGGTGGTTTTCCATATAGCACAAGTGAATTAAAAGTGAACACACAAAGACTAAATCGTGAAACACGTCTCACTTTTTCAGCATTGTGCAATCATTGCATTCTGCATATTTATTTAGCATCTATATATGCGTAAAATTGCTATTATTGCAAAGTTTTATTTGTGTAGTTTCACAAAGGTTTACAATATCATTAGCCATCATGGCAAACCAGTTAAAACGCCTAATACTGGCCAGGGGCCAGACAAAAGGAACTGTAACAACACTATGTAAGTTTGCCGAGTCTGAGGACGTCGACAATGCCTCTATAAAGACGCTTATGGTCAAGAAGGAAAGGTTGGTCACTGCCTTTTCAGAATACAGCTCATTTAACATAGATATATCTGTTCTGGATGAAAATAACGATGAAGATTTTGGTCACTATGAATCCATATATTTAAGTGCCTTAGCTTATTCGAAGATGCCATCGAACTAAAATCTAGCTCAGGTAAAGCTTCAGACCCAGGAGCGGAGCATGATGAGGAAGACAGAGACGCTATGAAACGCCTCCCACCTATAAGTATTTCCAAGTTTGGAGGTGAGGTAGGTGATTTCCACGACTTCATTAGCCTATTTAAAAGTGTCATCGATAAAAACACTAAACTGTCACAATGTGATAAATTCTATTCTTTAAAAACCTATCTAACTGGCGAAGCCGCCGAATTAATTAAGCATTTATCGCTAACTGCACATAATTATACAATCGCACTGGAGTTGCTTAGCGAGCGCTATGATGACAAAAATAAGGTCATTAGTTATCATGTAAATTCAATATTAGACCTAAAACCTATTTCTAAATGCACTGCTTTAGCTTTAAGAGAAATCATTTCTCAAACCAGGCAGCATATAGCTGCCTTAAAAAATATGTATATACCTGTTCAACATTGGGATGCAATTATTGTATGCATTTTGCAACGCAAGCTTGACATGCATTTTAAGGTGCTTTCATCTAGAAATGAAATCAGATGCTGATGCTGACTTAAACTCACTTCTTAAATTTTTAGAACAACGGGCAGCAGCACTTGAATCTGTGGCAGACAGCCAAGTACCCTCAAATAGTGGAGTGAACAGCGGACGCAGGATAGGTTTAGTAGCCACAACAAGAAAGGATAACAAAGTCAAACAAGTATGCAAATTTTGTAAGTCTGATCACCACCAACTATATAAATGTGAAAAATTTAAACTTGCCTCGCTATCTGATCGTGTTAACTATGTAAAGAAATATGAGTTGTGTACTTTGTGCTTAAACAAACATCTGTCAAAGTGTAAATTTACTTTTAAGTGTTCAATTTGCAAAGAAAAGCATAATAGTTTACTGCATGAAAATAAGCCTGAACAGGAGGTAAAGCAAGTGTCATTATCTATGAATAAGTGCGATGATGTTTTATTGCCTACTATAACAAAAACATAAACATAACATAAACTCACGCCTATATCCCCAAAGGGGTAGGCAGAAGTGCTAGCACCCACGTTTCGCCAGTTTATGTTTTAGGTCCCAATGTAATAGGTGGCGAGCCTATTGTCATTAACCGGGCACTTATAAACCTGCGATAAATACACACATAACTTCGAAAAGCATCGAAAAGTCATTGGTGTGTGCCATGATAATACCTGGGATCGAACCCGAGACCTCGTCTCAGCAGTCCTTTACCCATACCACTAAGCTACCGCGACTTTTTTGCCTACTATAAAGGTAAACATAACTGACAAATTTGGTCAACAATTTCAAGTTAGGGCTCTATGTGACTCAGGTAGTCAGGTTTCCTTTGTGTTATCAGACCTAACAGAAAAAATTGATTGCAGGTTAGTAAAAAACCATACTTATATCAAAGGAATATGTGGTCAATCTAATACTGTGGGCCTACCGCGCAAATGTCGTTGACTTGAACTCGATTTTGATGGTTGATTTCGATACCGATCGCGACACTGTTGAATAATCCGTACCGCGCAAGTAATATTGCATTGGTTTGCGAATCGTCGAGAACGAGAACGAATGGAAAAACGCCGTCGGTTACCGGTCCGTTTTATGCAGAACATTCAAGTTATCACAAAAACGTTGTTGAAATATTTTTACAATTTTGTTTGTTAAAAGGTCCCTGAAGGACAATTTTTCCTTAGTTTAGTTGATTTCACGAAGAAGTCACTTAATATCGTGGTATTTCAAGTATTTTATTTAATTTTTATTAAATGCGGAACGTAAAATTTCAACAAATATGTTACTCTATGATTGTCAATTTGTCAGTGTTGTTATTCGATTGCGCCGTAATTGAAACCGTACGACGTTGCCGTTAATTTGAAATACTTAGATTAATATAATTTTATAAACATTTACTATATTTTACTTGACATTGGCGAAATTGCGGTGATTCTGCAGAAGCCATTAACTAAAAGAAGAAGAAGAAGACACTTGTAATTTGTGAATTCTAATTGTGTTGGTGATTCTTGAGAAAGTAAGTAAACATTGTTTTGCTATAAGAATATTACCAAAATAACCCGTTTTATATGGTAGCAGAGCGTGGTTATCAACAAATATGGTAATAATGCACATTTGGGTTGCGAGCCACTTGGATTAAAATTGTGTGACGCCATAAATTAAAGAAAATGTCGCAAGGGCGTTCTATTTCCACTGTGGGGACTGCGGTCTCATTGTTGCCGTGCTTAAATGAAAAATCAAACTTTAGCACGTGGAAATTTCGTTTAAAACTTATGTTAGAAGCAAGTGGCACATGTATTCTGCCCTCGTAATTGTAAGTGCAGTATTTGCAAAATGGCGGTTTCGAGAAAAACGCGGTTAAAGGTTTTTTTACATTCTCTACAATTGCTGAAATCTTAAATGTTTTATTTTTTACTCAGTATGTACATAATAAGTCAATTTACTATTAATTTTAACAGTATTAATTTTGCAGTACTGTACTTTATTTAAGTAAAGCTCTCATTAAACAATTCAATGTTAAAAACACAGGCATCTATATAAAAAATTGTACTCAACAAATCACTCAAAATCATTATTCTAATATTCTACGATTATATATTCTACGACATTCTACACAGCGCTTTCTAGACCCAAAGTAAGCATAGTTAAACTAGCTTGTGTTATGGGTTCCAGAATGCGGATAAACATACTTATATACTTTTTTTTTTGTAAATACATACATATTATACATAGAAACGCCCAGACCAATGCAAATAGACATATTCATTCAATTTAAATTAGTAATATAGGTATTAGTACTGCATTTTATCCTTGTACATTATTATTACTGCATTTAAATTAACAAACTCCCGGGAAAAACATACAAATGCTGCATGTTTGCTTACAATTTACTAACTTCCATAATACTTTTACCGAGCTTCTTGAAACTTATTTGACAAGTTCTGTTATCAATGACTTGAGTAATAAAAAAGGAAATTTAAAATTTATTTATAACAATACTTGAATAACTATTGAAGCATTAGTTGTAGAAAATATAAACTACAATTTGTTGTCAGTCAACAAATACAGTTGTATAACTGTAAAGCTATAATAAGAGGTAAGGATACTTACATTGTTTGTTTTTCTGAAGAAAAATTAATGTCTTTTGTAGATGCCAGCAAAGCGAAAAATAAGTTAGGCGCAGATGGAGCTCCTGGTGAGCTACATGGAGGAGCACCAGGCCTTGGCTAGGGGCCAGTCGATAGACACGCCTCAGGCCAAGGCCGCTGTTAGGCAGCAGTGGGAGGTGTTGGCGGCCACGCTCAATGCGTTGATGGGGGCCGAAAAGAGCGGCAGTCAGTGGCGTGACGTAAGTGTGTGATGATTTAAGAGTTGTAATCTTGGGTGCGATTGCGTAAGGTAATCGTATTCATTTGACAGTTCATATTGTATTCAATCGGCTGCAATTGGTATGGAATGACATTAAATATGATACAATATGTACTATCAAAAGAATACGATTGACTTTACGCAATACCATAGCTTGGGTCAGAGCTATTTTGGTTTTGTTTATTTCCACTATGCATTTCGGTTATTTTGGTCTTGTGTGCTTCCATTAATAAGTTTTGTCTTGTGTGTTTCTTTCTTCTAATACTTAATCATTCTGCTTTCATCTTCGATCAATAATAATACCTAGGTCTAGATACATAATTGGGTGACAAACATGACCGAGCGATATCCGCGCACTGCGCGCATATTAATAAGTAGTTCCTGTCATTTATGACTTAAGATAGATAGTAACATTGTTAACCTTTTTTCTCCGTTTAAAGGTGCCATAGAAAGTTTTGATTTCGTTTGTGAGCCTTCATCTAGTACTATTGTTGATCGAAGGTTTCATGCATTTAATAGTTATGTTTGCACTAATCATTTCTTGTTGCTTAATTGCATGTTTAGTATTGGCGCGATGTTAAATATCGCGTCAAGAAGAAGGTAGGGGACCTAGAGGTGCACAAGCGAGGGACAGGCGGAGGTCCTCCTTCCACTGTGGAGTTAACTCCCATGGAAGAGAGGATTTCCGCCATCTTCGGGAGACTGGCAGTGTTGGGAGATGAGGAAGTGCGAATTCCATTCAATGTATGTTTTTTTTCCTTTGCTTATTTTTTAAGCGTTGTATTCATGGTAAACATTCATATAGTAATGATGAAGAACAATAACCAGTCTGAATTGTTTAACCTCATCAAAGTTTGTGAACAGTCTTATGTCTTAACCAACACTTTGCTTTACACACAATGCTTTTTATTAACAAAAAAATTGTTCACCGTGAAAATGAGGCTTTACACTATATTGGTGTTATGTTATGGTAGTGACTTCATATTTTAACTCACATGCTCAAATAATGCACTTAAGTATTTTTTGCTAACAATAATCAATCCCTTTTCAACAGCATGACTTCATTCACACACACACATTATGGCACTTAGGT
This sequence comes from Cybosia mesomella, assembly GCA_946251805.1. Classification (NCBI taxonomy): domain Eukaryota; kingdom Metazoa; phylum Arthropoda; class Insecta; order Lepidoptera; family Erebidae; genus Cybosia; species Cybosia mesomella. The sequence goes on from OX276411.1 coordinate 14,138,201, forward strand.
GTAAATTTCAGCAGATATTTGTTATATACACCGTGTTCCTTAGGATTTGCATTAAGAGGAGTGTGTAGACAGCGGTCTCCATACAAACGGCGATAACTTTTCCTACCCTCTAAACCTTACCGAAAATTCATTGGTAAGTTATGTTGAAATGCATAAGAACTATTTGCACTTTTTTGTTTTGTATGAAACCACTAAAGTGAAAATATTTCTATGATAAATATTTAAAAAATCAAAATGTACAGCCCTAGTTCTTATGCATTTCAACAACATACCAACATACCGAAAATTCATTCATGTATATTAAAGTGCAGAGGGTGGGAAACGTTATCGCCGTTTGTATGGGGACCGCTCTCTACACCATCCCCCTTAACTTTGCAAAATGCTTCTATAGCTTCTATTAAAAACACCTTACAAGGGAAATATTTGTAACTTCATTATATTCAATTATTAGATAATTTACATTCAAGCATTTTGGTTTGTATGAAAATAATAAATAATAACATTGCAAAAATATGGGGGCGACTGCCGACGTGTGGGTTCTGCCCTCCTATTCCACCTAACACTGGGCTACTTTTTATATTGGTACTTACTTACATGTTACTTTAAAAAAATATTATATACTTGTATTGCGACACCTTCAACTATTACTCAATCTGCCGCTATTCATTATTCTGTTCGTTTATAGGAAGTGGAATTCGAACTCCCTGCACTGCCAAGTCCACCCTCGCTTGGCATGGAAATAGAGGTGCCCCCTTCCGCGCCACTGATGCCGCCAGCCCCAAGGCCGCCATCGCCAGCCTCTCAGCCTAGCACAAGCCGTGCTCCTCCAGTAGAAGGCAAGTCTTTTTCTCGTCTATCCCTTGGTTTAGTTTAGAGTGTCGTTGAATAGGTTTATTCAAAAATAGTGGGTGAGTATTAAGCTTAAAGTGCTAATTTTTGTTAGTTAAGAGTCAATTGTCCCCGCCCCTGCCAGCTAAATGGATGTTTTTGGATATGTTAAAAAATGCGCGGTGGCTATGTACTTCGAGAAGTAAAAAGGCATGTTTCGTATAAATTCCATTGAACTTGACGTTAGGTAGTTGTGTAAAACATCAAAACTACGGAGCCCTACACCAAAGAATACTAAAATATTACTACGTCTACACTGTCCGTGGCCCGACAGGCACGTAGCCGGATTTTATCTAGTAAATGTTTGTGTTTATGTTTTAGGTCCTCCATCTGCTGCGCACTCGCATCAAACCAACGGCAACCTTACACCCCGGCGTCTGTAGACCCGAGACGGCGTGCGGTTTTAGTCGGTTCAAGCCCGACATAACCGCCCCCGCTGACCGGCGGGGGGGTATCCGAAGGGATTTTCGGACGACCGTGCATGATTGCGAAAAACCCTCCATAGTAATCTAATTTTGGTTTGATTGCGTTCAGGGGTCAGCAAGTGCATAGCCGGGCAGGGGGATTGTGGTCGCAGCACTAGTGGGACCAGCGGGTGTCACACGGTGCTGCGACCACAATCCTCTTCTGATGAGGCCGTCAAGCTGAGTGCCACCATTGTTAACATGGTACGTGTATGTAACGGTGACCCTCTTTCCTGAGACTTTACCTTCAGCTTACCATCAGGCGAGGTGAAGTCAAATTGACGGGTAATAGTCAATCAACAGAAATAAAAAGGAATGTTTCGTATAAATTCCATTGAAAAATACTTGCATGAAGTTGTTAGGTAGTTGTGTAAAAAAACAAAACTATGAAGCCCTACACTGCGTGGCCCGACATGCACTAAACCGGATTTAATCTATGTTATGAAAAATGTATGTTGTAGGAACTCCATCTGCGGGCGACTCGCCAGCCGCTTCGAAGCGGAGACGTATAGCCTCGGCGGCAGCCAGTAAGTTGGAACTAATATCTTTATTAGGAACTCATGACATGTGGTGTAATGGTTCGCGCACATGATGCCGGGGCACAGCGGGTGTACGTGAAACATCCAATTTGTCCTAAGAGAAAAATCCGCTTGCACATTGTGTCGTCCGCATCGCACGCAATCAAAATCCGCGGAGGATTATGCGGCCCGCTGAGCCCCGGCATAGTGTGCGATGCTTCATATAAAATACATACGAGCGATGAAGCTTTGCCGACTGGCAAATTAATAGCCTTGACCCTTCTTGCTGCTGCACACACTTACATAACCTATAATAAGTATATTTGTAGTTAATTGTTTGTTTGGTTTTTTTTTTACTTTCTTATTTTTATCATTTGTGTGTATCAGTCGAATAAACTTCTTATCTATCTATCCACTAATCATTAGTATCATTCTCTAAACTACAGAGATGTTAGACATTTCATCCGAGTCATTAGTCGGCATTAACCTACTCGTCAGCACCACCACACACGCTGCGACTACGACACTACATAGTGTAGTATAGTATGTCATACAACTAGCTCGTAGTCGAGGTCGCGGGTTTAAGTCCCGCCCGTAGCGATTATTTTTCAATGCTTTTGTAAAATACATATAATAACCCACTATTTAATTAATTTTTAATAAACATTAATTTAATACCATGTCGTCTGTTTGGGACGGTTGTTTTCACTACCCTGTTTTTATTTTTCCAGACCCCACGGAAATTCCTCAGCCGCGCTGGGCATGGGAGGCAGAGCAGAGTCGCCTTGCAGAGTCGCCTCCTGCAGCTCGAGCCGGCGCTGGTCCATGCCAGCGCCGGCTCGAGCTGCAGGAGGCGGGCATCTCGGGCATGCTGGCCGAGATGCGGCAGACAAATTTATTATTAGAGAGAATGTCCAATACGCTTCTCGAGGTGAAGGACACGCTTCTCGAGGTGAAGGATATCAAGACCATTATGGATGAGCTGTTATAATGGTCGTGATATCCTCCTTCACCTCGAGAAGCGTATTGGACATTCTCATTTTCCACTACACCGTACCATGATTTCGTTTAGACGGAGACTATTTTAAGACGCCTAAATTACGGCGTCAGTGTCTACCGCACAGCACACCTTGGACCATTTAGACAATGACTATTCAGCCGTCTAAATCTCGCCGCCAGTGACCAGCAAGCTGACATAAGTCGTTTACACTGTACTTTTTTCAGTACCTGTCCGTCTAAACCTAAACTTGCGTGTGACGTCATTAGTCATCTTAGGGCTTTTTCGCCACAGATAGAAATTCAAAAATGATTGACTTTTTTTTACTGAACGGTTAAGTGGAAATAGTGTCATACTTTTCAATACAAAGAATATTTTTTGCCTAGCACGGTCATGGCATGGTACGGTGTAGTGGACAGACACTAAATCGCCTAGCAACCATATTAAAGTAAACGTATCGCACAAGAGCATCTGTCATCATCATCAGTAATCGAGTAACATAATGATTTGGTAACATACATAAAATTACAAAGATTCCGACAAACTGAGAGCCTCCTCCATTTTTTGACGTCGATTAAAAATAAAAGCAATTAGGCTGCCTGTTGCATTTTATTTTTGTAAACTTGTATGTTCATCTTAATGCCTGTATTTAATAAAACTATTGTTATGTATGTATTAGACATAAGTTTTCATTATATCCGGCTATATATGCCTCGGCGGAAATGGCAATTGCCTGTCTCGTATTAGTGAAAGCCGAGCAGACTCATACTCGACCTGCAATTGCCTATTTCAAGACATTTGCAATAATGTACTATTATGCATTAACAATCTATAGGAAAAATGTGATAGTAAAAAACCACGAGCCCTATAAGTAGCTTTTAGGCGGGATTCGAACCTGCGCCTCCGGGTGGTTTTTTACTATCACTTTAGAATCAAACCAAAACAAAAGAAATTTAATGTTAATTAAATGAAATCTCATTGTTGCACAGATTTTCATTAATGCACTATTTTTTATTTAGATATTAATTTACCACAGAGGTTTACTGTCTCCAATTAAGTTTAATATAAAATACAAAACGTTTTAAATTAAATGTTTGAGAAGATGAATTAAACAACTTGAGTTTTTATTTTGAGTAGATAATATTTTAACACGGTAGGTAGATCGGTAGTTGAAAGAATTAGTACATTACAGCCAAGAACGGAAAGCTAGCAATTTGCATTGTCGAGGATGGTTTTAAGCCCGTGCCGCAGGCGGAAGGCTTTAATCATTCGAGGCAATGCAAGTAGCTTCCATGCAGTAAAAGGCTAGTATAAAAATTTTCTTACGAAATGCGAGGAAACACAACATTTCAGAGGAAGTAGATTACGCACCTTGCTAAAGTGAGTTATTAATGCAAGAGTGTTATGTTGGTGCCCGAGCGCACGCGAATTGTATTTCCTCTCTTTGCGCTCGATGCAACAATCTATTATTATAAAACCATGGTAAACTGACTACTTGTAGTGTCTCACTAATGTAATTATTAGTACTATTTACTACTACAAACGATTAATAAATAAAAAAAATAAATAAAAAAAAAACTATTTATTCACTTAGACGTAATGAATAATCGTCAACATTTTCCTACCTCCCATTCAAGACTTTTTTAACTGACAAGAAGAACAGGCGCAATAAACTTGCCAGCGTTTCATAGGTAACGACATTTACATAATAAACATATCGCTACTAATTACAACAATTGCTTTAAAATAAGTAAACAAGTATTACCTACATAATTTTACAATTTACCGGATATCTTTCATCTATAATAATTATTTACAGTTCAAGGGCCATACGAGTCCACTTAAATAACATAATAAAAACTTAAGTATTTCAGGATAATATAACATTTCAAGGACCATAACAGTCTACCTACTTAAATGACAAGTATTTCAGGATAATTATTTACATTTCAAGAACCATACTAGTCCACTTAAATAACATTTCAAGGACTAGGCTAGTACATATAATTGTACCTTTTTTTTTTTTTTTTTTTTCGTGCGGAAATCCCCTCGGATACCCCCCCGCCGGCTAGCGGGGGCGGTTATGTCGGGCTCGAACCGACTAAATATTTCAGTATAATTATTTACATTTCAAGGACCATACTAGTCCACTTAAATAACATTTCAAGGACTATACTAGTCCACTTAAATAACATTTCAAGGACTATACTAGTCCACCTAAAAACAAAGTTAAATTTAAGTATTTCATTATAATTATTTACATTTCAAGGACCATACTAATCCACTTAAATAAAAAAATTAAACTTAAGTATTTCAACTTAATTCTATTGGTGTTTTCATTCTTGAGAGTCATCATGCTGTAAATAAATATAATTTTCTATTAAATTCTTGCTATAACTACTATTATGGAGCTATGAATGAATCCTACTATCCTTACTTAATTACAAATGCGAAAGTCAGTTTGTTTGTTACTCAATCACGCAAAAACTACTGAACGGATTTAGATGAAATTTGGAAAGTTTGGAAAGTTTATAAGTAACCCTGGATTAAAACACTTTTTATCCCGGGCAAAGGTCCCCTATGGATTTTTTCTATATCCACGCGGACGAAGTCACGGGCGGAAGCTAGTAGCTAGGCTGTTACAAGCACTTTTGAATGTCAAAGAACCTACGCCATCGGTTCGTAAACCCTAAGCGAGAGACCTTGTAAAGTTGTCTTAAGTTAGGGTGGTATTCCACTTATCAAAGATCTTGGTCCAATATATTTAATCAAAGAAATAACAGTATGAAATTGGATGTCAAAGTCATCCAATTTCTTTGATCATATTGATTTCTTAGTTTTGATTTCATTGTGTTATTTCTTTGATCAAATATATTGGACAAAGATCTTTGATAAGTGGAATACCACCCTTACATAGGTACAGAGTTCAGAACAACGATCTCAGAATTTAAAGTGAGGTCATTTAATATATATATATGCCTGATACTCACCATTCAAAGTCATGTCGCTATAAATTAGTTTCGGTTTCGCCACAACATTTCCACTATGTGTTGCCTGTCCATCAAGCCATATGTGTATATATGTAATATGTAATATGTATGTAATATGTATATATATATATATATATATACATATTTTATATATTAAAAAAAATTATGTGTGAAATGTTATATTTCTGGAACCCAGCCACACGCTTCTTGAATCCGAATTTATTACTGGATGACGAAAAAATAATAAGTCTACTGCGAATTGTTATGAGTTCCAATAACGTATGTAATAATAACAAGAGAATACTGTAATTGAATACGACATTTTATGGATTTAATACGTCATATTATTTATGTTGAGTTGAATTGTGCAAAAGGGATAGCATAGCACACATCTGTTAATATCGATTAATCGATCTCAGAACGCCATCCCTACAACATAACCTCAAACCTCAATACTTTTTCATAAGTTCGGATTTATCGTAATTAATAATATCGAAACAGCTTAGCAATGGAATACTATAGGAAATGCTTTGTTCCTACTTGCAATAACGACACGAAGAACAGCAAGCGCATTCTGTAAGAACATTTCACTATATCGACAGCTGAATTCGCGGTGAGATTTCAATTTCGCATTCTGTAAATTTGGTGATGTAACATGGTCGAGCGCCGTTGTAAGGTGAAAGTCATGCGTGAGTTTTTTGACATATAATGTATGGATATGATATGCTGTAAGTAAATTCTCGCCTCGAATATCAAATTTCCGCACTGTTGAAGAACGAATATAATTGTCATTTTATGAGTTGAACGAAAGTTATCGAGATTTGTGATGAACTAGTGATGTGAGTGGGTGTAACAACTAAAGCCGGTGGTTTCGAGTTAAATTTAGTAATATAACTGTATTAAATACTGTGGGGGCGTTATTGCATTACATAAATACCTATACAAAAATCAACTATGCACTTAATTAATTAATCGGAGAATCTCCGGAGATTACGGCATATTTGCGAATCACCGGGTTTTTTCTTAATCTCCGGAATTTTGTTATCCAGTTAAATAAAAGTCAGGTGTTTATTTCATTTATTCTAAATAAATACAATAATTTATTAGACGATGATTTTAGTAAGTGTAACGAAAACAAAATACATTAACACAATATTCATTTATGGCAATTTTAGTCTCTGTAATTTTGAGACCATATTTCCAATATAATCATTTGAAACCACTGAATAGTGTGAGTGGTCAAAAAGTAGGTATAGAACGTCTGTGCGCTAAATTAAATTGCTATATCTTTTGAACCACAATCACTTGTTTTCTTAAATGAATATCTGTAATCTTATTCAAATACCTAATTTTTACTTTACTTATTTTTAATGTTTACCGGTGTGCCTAATGTTCATTAGTTATTATTGAATCAATTTTATTGACATCAGTAATAATTACTGCTTCTATACAATATTTTTTGTAAATGCTTAATAAACTGTAATATTTTGTTGATTTACAAAATATGAATTTATGTTTGAGATAAAATATTCAATGGGTAAAACGTAATACTAATGTGATATTAATAACGTTTAATTCCCTAGTATTCATTAAACAATACATTTTCATTTTAAGACGTACTATTTAGGTCGCAAAATCTCCGGTAATTCTCCGAACAATTACCGGACATTATTGAAAACCGGTGAATAATCTCCGTAGACTAAAATCATCGCCAGTGCAAAGCCCTATCTCACTCAGTCCATAGATCTCCCTTCGAACAAGAACATTCTTGACCTTCATTTGGCATGCTTTAAACATCGAATTCGCACTGTCGAAGCAAAGTGAGATTCGAATCAAAGCTCGTTTGACTAGAGATAACCATATTTAGAAAAACTAAGTCAAGATTTTCTGACTTTCCTTTTTTTCTCATTATACGTATTGTTTTGTGTCTTATTTAATAATATTTTGCTAAATTACTATAAAACTGCAGTTCTTAAAAATAATTCCATATTCATAAGTTGAAAATAGCGGCCTTTTATTTTAATCTAGGCTCTACGTGTGAACGTCTTTGCCACAGGTACAACATTTTTTAAGATGAAATTTGTTCTAACTTTTGATTTGAGATTTGACATGACAGATAAAGCTGAATTTTTGTTATTATTTTAGATCGCGAAAAGGAATAGTATTGAAATAATCATAATTAAACATTAAAACATGAAGTAAGTTATTATATATTATTTAAAAAATATTTCGTTCATGTCATCGTACTTTACTTTACAATGTATTGTTTTTTTCGTAATACCATGGGACGAGTGTCATCCATTTTGGGTTCAATTTGAACAATGGAACTTAAAAAGAAATTCAAACTTGGCCAAAAGTTTCAAAAGGAGCTACTGCGAGAGGTGCAAATAGAAAAATGTAGGAGAACCTATCTCTATGGAAGACTGTGTAAAAATGTGGACAAAGCTTTATTTATCTTCTATTTTACGATACATATAGGTAAACAATTTCAAGCTTTAGACAGTTTCAAATAAAAGGTAACTTATTTGAAACTGAACTTTACGCTTTCGCACATGAACAAGACTGTAAAACGATCAGAAGTAGGGGAATTATCTGACCTTGAAGAAAGTTTTATTAATATTGGCTTTCATCAGTTTGTAGGGCAAGATAATATGTACCTATATCTATTTTATACATGTTTATATGTATAATTTGTATGTATTTATAAAAAAAGTGTATAAGTATGCTTATCCGCATTCTGGAACCCATAACACAAGCTAGTCAAACTATGCTTACTTTGAGTCTAGAAAGAGCTGTGTATAATGTCATAGAATAAAAAAAATATATATATATACCTGTACATAGTGAATTATGAAAACTATATTGTCCAAATGTTGTATGCACAGCATACATCTGGTTTAAAGTCATGTTAAAAACCCATATGTTAAATATACACTAAATAAAAATATTGGTTCTAGGTGTCATAAAGTTCCTGCCAAGAAGCAACCACTGACTCAACCCCAGAGTTGGTACCCGAAGAAACCTAGTTGATGCCTATCTTATCTATACCCATTGCTTCATTTACTAAATGTACCTTGATTGCTGCTGGCATCTCTAACACTTCAACATCCCGTGCTAACATGGCATGTAAGTCTATATAATTTTTTGAATATTAATAGATTATTCACAGACATAAATATTATTTTAAGCCTGCAGAATGTATTGTGAAACATTGTGGTACTTGTGTGTATAGTTAGTTTTTGAGACAAAATGTGTAAATCCAGGTGGTATATTAGTGATCTTTTGTTCTAAATATTTATATTTTAGAAGATTGGTCATGTTTCATGATGCTTCCACACTGATGTTACAAAATGTTTTGAAACATTATTGAACATTAGCTAACAGTATGAGTTTAGTAAATGAGTGTGTAAGAGTTGCTCCCATAAGAGCCAAACAAACTGAATTTAGATTTTTGGTCTTGTGATTGACCCTTTGTGACCTTAGTAAATGTGACATTCATCTTCACAGTGGTTTCCCAGTTAAAAGTAAAAAATAAAGAAAAAGCATGCACAAACAAAAAAAGGTTTAGTGGGAGTAATTACAGTCCGACCACCACCCAACCCAACTCAAACATGTTACCCCGGGAATGTGTTATTATAGTTCATTCCAAATAATGTTCATAATGCATTTGTTATTGTTGTAGCAACTGCCAGTCGTGGAAGCAGAGGTAGGAGAGTCTTGTCACCACCACCGCAACAGCAGTCCTACTTATCTAGTCTGTAAAGAGGTTGAAGAACAAGTGGACCGATATTCTGCATTATAATTACTGGATTATTTATGGACACACTGCATACACAATAATGCTGAAAGAGCCCGCTCGAGGCATTCAGGATAGGCTGATGTTACTGGCAGATGTGTTAATAAAATAAAATAAATTATTTATTTGTCAACTGTATTTTAATTTATTTAGTCATACCTACATATAATTTATATATAAGCATTATAATTACTGGATTATTTATGGACACCCTGCATACACAATAATGCTGAAAGAGCCCGCTCGAGGCATTCAGGATAGGCTGATGTTACTGGCAGATGTGTTAATAAAATAAAATAAATTATTTATTTGTCAACTGTATTTTAATTTCTTTAGTCATACATATAATTTCTTTTATGTTTTGATTTTGACATCTAAACCACCTTGTAACTAGAATGTAGGTACTTGTATTTCTTTCCATCCTAAGGTTGCCTGGAAGATGGCTCTTAGCGATAAGGCTTCCCATTGTACTTCTTCATTTGAGTTACAATGTCAGTCACATCTAAGGTTCGCACTGTGGGGTGGTTTGTTTTGGCTTTTATGGGAGCGGCTGGCGTCTGATCTCCCAACACTATGAGGAAAGCTTGCACCAGAGCGCAGGGTTTCTCGTACGTCAATTTGCAGGTGAGCTTGGCTTGATCCCTGTAGATCTTGATGGAGCCCCATATTCATTGCGTCTGTGTTAACCGTTGGTGTATAATGAAGATCTAGATCTATGCTATCTATGGAATATACTACGCTATGAATGTTTTTGGGGCCCCAATAAGATCATCGGGGCCCAAGCCAACCTAATCTGCAAACCGATACACCAGCTGACTAATGGACGACACTCAAGCGCAGGCTTTTCGCTGAGGGTTGGAAGGTCAGCCGGTAGTCGCTTCCATAAAAGCCGTATAAACCAAACTAAAAGGAGGAGAAAGAGGAAGCGGTCCCTGGGCTCCGCTATGAAAGCTTCGGATGCAACCGGTAGCTACGCTAAGATGATGATGAAGATGCTTCTTGCAATTAAATACAGTCATGGAAAGAACTAGGTACCTACCTATCTAACTAAATTTACGTAAATTAATTAACTAAGTGCATAGTTGGTCTTTATGTATAGGTATTAATATAACGCCTGCAAAATGTTCATTATGGTAATATTCCTAAATTTAACTCAAAAACTCTAAAACATTTAATTGTTACACCCTCATAAATCTAGTTCACACAAATCTCGATAGATTTTGTTTAACTTTTAAAATGACAAATGAATTCGTTCTTCGACAGTGTCGTTACTCGATATTCGAGGCGGAAATTTGCTTACAGCATGCCACGAACGTACTTTAAGTGTCAAAAACTCACACATGAGGTTCACTCATCACTGGGTTCACCTTACAATGTGACGTCATTAACTAAGTGCGAAGATGACAAAATGTTCTCACAGAATGCGTTTAGGCTGATTGATGGATGAGATGCGCCTGGAGCAGACTTTCTTCATGGGGTTTGGAGGTTAGATGGCAGTCGCTCCCAAAACCCAAAAGAAACCAATAAAAGGAGAGTGGAACCCCTGCCCCAAAGTGCGACTGGGATTGGAGCTCGAATGAAGAAGTACAAGGGAAGCCTTATCGCTAAGAGGCATCTTTTCCAGGCAACCTTAGGATGGAAAGAAATACAAGTACCTACATTCTAGTTAGATGGTTGTGTAAATGGCAAAATCAAAACATAAAAATGAATCTTTACGAAATGATAATAAACGATATTATCTGCCGGGCTCTTGTCACCGCCGGTGTTCCGGCTGTGCTTGAACCTGCAGGTTTGGTGCGTGAGGATAATAAGTGATCAGACGGTATGTTTTGTACCTCGGAAGATGGATAGGCCTTTGGTGTGGAACGCAACGAGCGTCTTCTCATCTTCCAAGATTGCCATTGCCATCCAACGTAGCAATGATAGGCTTTTGGGTACGTTACCAGTCGACATCGATGGGGATAAAGTCTTTGACACCTAAACTTACTTTGTACATTTTTTTTTACAAAGTAAGTTTAGGTGCTTTACCTTTTACTTTGTACATACCTACTCCATCCCCTTTTTTAGAATGTAAATATTTTAGTTTATAGAATTTTGTTTCCAGTTCATATGTTATTTCTAAAATAAATATCCCCCTCTGTATGACTAAATAAATTAAAATACAGTTTACAAATAAATATTTTATTTTATTAATGGATCTGCCAATAACTTCAGCCTATCTCGAATGCCCCGAGCGGGCTCTTTCGGCATTATTGTGTATGTAGGTGTCCATAATCGAGTAATTATGGCGCAGAATATTGTTCTTCAACCTCTTTACAGACTAGATAAGTAGGACTGCTGTTGCGGTGGTGGTGACAAGACTCTCCTACCTCTGCTTCCACGACTGGCAGTTGCTACAACAATAACAAATACATAATGAACATTATTTGGAATGAACTATAATAACACATTCACGGGGTAACATGTTTGAGTTGGGTTGGGTGGTGGTCGGACTGTAATTACTCCCACTAAACCTTTTTTTGTTTGGATGCAACTTTTTCTTTATTTTCTACTTTCAACTGGGAAACCGCTATGAGGATGAATGTCACATTTGCTAAGGTAACCAAGGGTCAATCACAAGACCAAAAATCAAAATTTAGTTTGGTTGGCCCTTATGGGAGCCACTCTTACAAACTCATTTACTAAACTCATACTGTTAGCTAATGTTCAATAATGTTTCAGAACATTTTATAACATCAGTGTGGCAGGACCATCAATCACAACCAATCTTCTAAAATATTTAGAACAAAAGATCACTAATATACCAACTGGATTTACAAATTTTATCTCAAAAACTAACTATACACACAAGTACCACAATGTTGCACAACACATTGTGCAGGTTTAAAATAATATTTATTGTTGTGAATAATCTATTAATATTCAACAAATTATATAGACTTACATGGCATGTTAACACGGGATAATAAAGTGTTAGAGATACCAGTAGCGATCAAGGTACATTTAGCAAATGAAGCAATGGGTGTAGATAGTCATCAACTAAGTTTCTTTGGGCACCAACTCTGGGATTGAGTCAGGGTTCTTGGCAGGAACTTTGTGACTCCTAGAACCAATATTATTATTTAGTGTATGTATAACATATGAGTTTTTAACATGACTTTAAACCAGTTGTATGCTGTGCATACAACACTTGGACAATTTAGTTTCATAATTCGCTATGTAGAGGTATATAAATAAGTATAACAGGTATAGGTACATATTATCTTGCCCTACAAACTGATGAAAGCAAATATTAATAAAACTAAACACTTATTATCGCCAATATATTTTCTTCAAGGTCAGATAATTCCACTACTTCTGCTCCATCACGAGTCTTGTTTCATGTGCAAAATCGTAAAGCTCCCTTTTATTTGAAACTGTTTAAAGCTTGAAATTGTTTACCTATAGGTATGTATTGTAAAATCGAAAGATAAACAAACCGTTGTCCACATTTTTACAGTCTTCCAAAGAGATAGGTTCTCCTACATTTTTCTATTTGCATCTCTCACAGTAGCTGCTTTTGAAAGTCTTGGCCAAGGTTGAATATTGTTCAAAATTAGAGCCCGAGATACCACTCGTCCTTTAATACTACAATAAAAAGAAAACATTGTAAAGCTAAGTTTTAAGTAGATGACATGAACCAAAGAATTTCTTAAGTAACATAATAATAACTTACTTTATGTTTTAATGTTTAATTATGTTAATTTCAACACTAGGAACTTTTTGCGATATAATTAGAACGGAAATTCAGTTCAATCTGTCAAATTAAAAGTTCTAAGTAAACTTCGTCATAAAACACGTTGTCTATGACAAAGACGCTCACACGGTAGAGCCTAGTTCAAATTAAAACGCCGCTAATTTCAACTTATAATATGTAATTATTTATAAGAATTGCAGTTTTATGGCAATGAAGCGAAAGATTAAGACACAAAACAATACGTATAATGTTAAAAAAGATAAGATAAGCATATTTAGAAAAACTAGTCGAGGTTCCTCGACTTAGTTTTTCTAAATATGCTTATCTCTAGACCGACGGGCTATGATTTGAAGCTCACCTCACTTCGCAAGTGCAAATCAGCATGCCAAATCAAGATTAAGAATATTCTTATTCGAAGGGAGGTCTATCATATGAGTGAGACTCGACAATTTATTTGTATTTTACAGAATGAGCTTGCAGTCCCAACAAAATTTTTGTTCGTGTTCGAGAAGACTTGCGAGAAAAGTGGTGTCGTCAAGTAAAGGCGGAATATTTCAAGGTGTACACAATGTATTGTTGCGAAGATCATTTGGAGGTAATGCTTTTGGGTCTTTTATCTGTATTGGTGTTTATTGTTCATCTGACTTTGATTAAGATTGTTGGATTTGCTTATTAGTACTTAGAAACTCTTATGGTCTGCCACTAATATACTTATATCATTTATTTATTGTTGTAGCCCACGGAGGATATCATTAATTATTACCAGTGCAAATTAATGAAACAAGAACCCAAACTGAAACGTTCGGCTTCACTACGAAATATTGCCCAGGATACAAATGAAAGTTTATCAGAAATAAATAAAATACTACTACAACATACAAGCCCTAGCAGGTCATTAAAAAGAAAATATAAAGAGGTTATTGTGCCCAGTACATCTGATGCAATGATGCCCAGTACATCTCATGCAATGATGCCCAGTACATCTCATGCAATGATGCCCAGTACATCTGTATGTTCAACTTTACCAATGAAGGTACTTTTTAATATGTATATCTACAAAATAATATTTTATTTGATTAGGTGTAAGTTTCTACTATCACTACCCTAGTAAAGTTATTGATTTATTTTTTAGATAAATGCTGCTACCCAGTGTGAAATAAAGATGGTAGACAAAAGCACAAACTATAAGATAAGAAAAATAACTACTAATACTACTACAGTTGATGTGCAGTCTTCGCAAGAAACAAGTTCAGCAGCTACCCCTTCTTTATTTGGTTGCACATCGGAAACAGAGGAATCCACTGTATGCGCATCTGGCCAAAATGTATCAAAGAGCCGAAAAATCATATTAGATATAGTTTTAAACAAGCCAAAGATGTATTTAGGATTACCTAAACAATATTAGTGGCTTATAGATCATATTGTTGAGAAAAATACAACACCAATTGACTCACTTCACCTAATTATAACCTTACTCAAAATTAAGCAAAATGACTCGCTAGAGAGAATAAGTGATCAATTTAATATATCCAGATCAAAGCTGTCATCAATGATATTAACAGGGATTGAAGTTTTAGGCAACTTTTTTCAAAATTTTGTCTTTTGCTCACCATCTAAGCAAATAAAAGAAAATTTACCCTTAGTTTTTAAAATTAGATATTCAGATGTGCAAATGATCATTGATTGCTTTGAGATCCAAATTTCCAAGCCATCCAATCCTGTAAAGCAAGCTCAGACATGGTCTCAGTATAAAAACTGTAATACAGTCAAGTATTTGATAGGGTGTACTCCTAATGGCTTTATAAGCTTCGTTTCTAAAGGTTACGGGGGAAGAATATCAGATAAAGCAATAGTTGAAAAAAGTGATTTGCTAAAAGTACTTAATCCGAATTCTGTTATTTTAGCGGACAGAGGATTTAAAGAAATAGAGTGTCTATTGAGTACATATGGTGTTAAACTTTTGAGGCCACCTACTGTATATTCAGGTACAAAGCAAACTACTTCTGAAGCGCTGCAGAGTAAAGTAATAGCAAGCTTACGAGTCCATGTAGAGAGAGTTATCAGACGAGTACGGGAATATGCTCTACTGAAACCTCACTCAGTTGTTAACTATAAATATGTACCCTATTTAGATGAAATAGTCTTAATAGTTAGTGGATTGATAAACTTACAAGGAGAAATAATAAAAAGTTATTAAAATATAATCAGTGTTTTATTATTTTTTTGCACTTGTTAATAATTTTGGGAATATATATTTACTCCAAAAATCTTCTGCTTGTTTTATTATATTCCTAATATAGGCATCATCATAATCCACCCAAATGACATGTATATTTTTTGTTGTTTCAAATAATGGGTCTGCCACACAGAATATACCCTTCTTTTTCTTGCAAGCCAACATTTGGCACATTATTTGTGTCTTGAACTTTTCAGCTATTTCATCGTTCTTTATGTATGTTTTAACAGCCCTTTCAGAAGCTGGACACTTCACTTCTACAACAAAATCATCACTTACACCATCAGGTGATGCTCCCAAAATTCCATTTATGAGAATAAAGCCGGATTTTCCTATTTTAAGGTTCAGTTTAGAAAGAAAAAAGAAAAATGCGTTTATTTTGGCTTACTGCAGCACACAAAACAGTTTAACTTATAATATAACTATTCCATGACATTTTAAATGAAGTAAATTATAATCAAAGATATACAGTGTTACATATATATTTTGCATTTTTTAGACCATCTTTATATTATTTTAATTTCATTTTGTAATTGGCAACACTGACCATCATTCACTCTGCAGCCATTACGTAATCTATGATATAGAATTATGATATCATACCTAATCTATGACTCAACAATGTGATATAATTCTATGATATAATTTATGACAACAACAACGAACATATACAGTGCCAATTGAAAGATGGTATATTTATTTCTTGTGTTGTGATACAATGTTAAATATGATATGCACTGCAGCCGCCAAAACTGGTCGCTACTCAGCTTGTTGCTGTGATGAGTATTCGGTGAGTACCAAAATTTACATCAAGCGCTGATTTTCGTTCACGGCCATTTTGTGAAGTAACGCATTACGCAAGCGTCGAATCTTGGTAGAACAATGGCGGTTTTGGAATATATTTTCTAAATTCGGTAAGTAATTAGCTACCATACCTTATACCGATCAAACAACAAAAAAAAGAAATAGATGTAGTTGCATTACGCCAGACAACGTGGACATTTCCAGAATTACACGCACATTCAATCACAAAGACAACATCTTACTAGTATATACCTACTACCTACTCATGTTAACGAACAGGACGCCATTTGCTACGCTTCTGGCGATCGGCGATACCAGATGATGCACTCCCGCGCAAGCACTCAGTCAAGCCAGCATAATTATCTTGACTTATCTAAGACCTAGTACACGTCTTAATATCCCAGTAGTTAAAGCATTGTCACATATCCATTATATCGACACAGGAGATCGCGAACGGCGCACCCCCCGCCTTTGATCCGGATCCCCGGACAGCATGCCCATCTTTCAACAGTAAAATGTACATACCCTAAGGTAAGGATGAAATTAATAGAATCTATTGCAATAGATGTCAATTGAGTTGAATGAAAGTATGTACAGGTTGTAAGCTTATGTAATATTAGACAATTCAATTATACACTCTTTCAGGTTACAATGAGGGCTAATGATGTCCTGAGGGAGCCAGGATCCCAGCGGCACCGGGTGCGCTTCATTCGCACCTCCCCGCTGTGCCCAGATTTCACCTCTGTGTGAGTATAAACATTAATATTGGAATATTTTAAGAAACATTCCAACTAACTTAGTAATAATAAAAATACTAAAATAACCAACTCAGTTCCAATCCAGACCCATAACAAGCATTACCATAACATAACATAACTTAACATAATATAACATAATATAACTTCATGCCTGCATCCCTGAAGGGGTTACCAATCCAGTCTGTTATCATCCAGAATGTGGATGCAAATAACTCAAATACATTTTCATTTTTTTTTTATATGAATAAATATATTAACAAAAAGGAGAAATGTACAAAAAAAAAAAAAAAAAACAAGTGCAATGTATGAGTGAGAATCAAATATGCCTCTGCTGCTCCATGTAAATCTTTTTCAGCTTTTTTATGAACAGTGGTTTTGATTTCAGCACCCTGATTGGCGGCGGGATATTATTCCAGCAGTTTACCTTCTAATGTTTGGAGTACTCTGCTTTCTAATCTCTTTCCACGCTGTATGGCTTTAGTTTCAGGAACCTTGTATCCACCTAAAATTTGTTCCACCAAAGCTCCATCTGTACTGCAATGTGCCGCTTCATGTAGTTTAGAAGCTGTTAATCTTCCCTGACGTATACTGTGCCAATATTTGCTTTCAGCTTGGTCAACAGTTTTTGAACCTATTTCCTTAATGGTGGTCTCGTTAATAATTTTACCTAAATATTTGGTAAAATTTGAAAAATTATGTACAAGTTCTTCATCAATAAACGCTAACATGAGTTCAAAGATATTCATTGACTTTGATCTGTATCCATCAACAAATTTCAAGATAAGCGAATTACTTAAATGTCGCCTGCCACACTCTTCTTGAAATTCACCTAATATAGTGCTACATTTAGGCATCAGCTTTGGAATCTTAGCTTTAGGGAATATTTCTTTACTAAGAACTGGTTCTGTATTAGCACTTGAAAGGGTTGGTTTACTCCAATAACATTCAACTGCAGTTGATGAAGGTTCTGAGCTTTTCTTTGCCAGCCAGAAAAGAAGTAGGAGTGAATGCTTACAACCACCTGTAAAGACAGAAATTGAATCACTACAAGTTATTGTCAATGGTGATCATACGACAACAATATGGTGCAGAATATCCATTCAAGAACCAAGCGGTTTGGAGACTCTTTCCTGTCACACCATTAAGGCCTGGAATTCAATACCAGCTCACGTGTTTCCTTCCTGCTACAGTTCCGGGTCCTTAAAAGGGGCATGAAAACCATATGATGAGGGTGTCAAGCTTAGTGCCACCATTGTAACATGGTGTGTGTACGTAATGGTGGCCCGCTTCTCTGAGACCTTTCCATCAGCTTATACCAGACGAGGAGAAGTCTAATTGACGTGTCCTATATAAAAAAAAAAATATATACCTGCTGATGCTGCACAGTCTTCACAGGCCGCATGAGTAATGGTATTAGTTTGTTCGTGAATTTTGCATGTCACTGTGTATAATTTTTTGCTTATTCTATGCTCGGGAACTATTTTGGCATTAACTATACAATCATTTCCGGTTCGATTCACTTTGACATACCCCACAGCGGTATTTATATAAGAATCTCGAGATGACCTAAAATATGAAACATTTGTCATTAAAGTATAATATCATATTTTCTTACAAAACAACTGAATATTTAAGTATGGATAGATTCAAAGTAAGGAATAAACTTACATTAAAATCTTAGCTCCTCTTATTTCAGCCAAGTTATGCTGGCTACTTGCAGCCACATATTCTAATATCATGATATTGTCAACTTTCGGAAGATTCCGTGAGTCAGCTTTGACAAAAATGTCACTCATGGCGATTAATTGGTTGTTAGTTCTTCTTAAAGTTTGTGTTTAAGTTTTATCAGTTATTACGATCGAAAGTTTACAATGTTGATAAGAAATGAATGAGGTATTATTTACGTTATGATGCAAGTAAGTATGGCGGGCAATGATTGTTGACGCTATTGACATTAATTGACAGATGACAGCGTTGGTACATTTTTTTGACTATTATTTGAGGCAAAGGCACACCGATTTCAAGCCATTGATGACGTCATCGCGATTGAACGATTTCTATTTTTAAATGTTTAATAAAAAAAAAAGATACGATAAATATAACAAAAATATTCAAATTACTTTCTTAGATTGCTCTATATTTTCAAATTCTAAAATAAAAAAATAGGGTAAAAAGTTTTGGTCAATCCCCATTCTAGGTTTTGAATTGACCGGTTTTTCTTGTCCTACCCTCTTAGCATCATCAATATCATTCGGGTTCAGGTGCAACCTTTGAGCTAAATCCTGTATCACGCTTTTAGTGTTTTGCGTTGTCATATGTCTCTAATCCGTGTATTTCGATATTCTTTTCTTTTGATTGTACCTCAAGCTCCAGAATCCTTTCTTCAAGAGCTTTATTGGACTTTTCCAGGAACACATTTTTTTGTTCTAAAGCCTTAATTTTTTTCTGTGATTCTTCTTTATAATCGTTTAATTTTTGATACATATCGCCATAAAACTCTAAGCTGGTAGTGAGGTCTTCAATTTTTTTCTCCATTTTAAAAAGTACCGCCAACTTTTTATTAACTTCAAATAGCACTTTTTCATCTGATGCTTCTTCCAAATTAATGGTTAATATTTGTTGCTCGCTAGCTGGCTGTGGTGAACTACCTACGGTTTTCTGGCAGTCCTCACAGATTCCTGTATGTTTATTATGTTGCACACATTTCCTGCGGTACACCGCTTCACATACCTTTACATTTTAAAACATCGTCCTTGGTCACAGACACAAAAAGTTAAAATTTTTTGCAGTTCACCATTTTTGATAATTTAAATGTAAGTTCGACTAGAAAAAATATTGTAGTTTGCTTAATCACATTCCAGAAGAGAAGCGACAAACTTGTAAACAGAAGTTTTTTGATGATGAAGATTCATAGATTAGAACGAAGACTTGCTGAAGTATAAACGCCAACTGTTATGGGCCACAAGAAACAAATTGAAGCCAATAGGCTTTCAATATATTTGGGTTCAGAATTGTAGCATCTTAGTAAAAAAAAATAATGAGGATAAAAAGATATATAACATAACAACCGAAGGTGATTTGAATAAGTTTGATGAATGTAAATAAAAGTATGCAATTGGCACAGTGGATACCCCCTATGTGAATTTTAGCACCAAAATTCAATCGATCGGATAATAAATCTACTGATCATACATACAAAAGATATTATAATATTAGAGTGATGAGTAACGATTTAGCCCAACACAAATGGCACACACATATTTTTCATCTAAATATTGGGTCACTTCGAAAACATTTCAATGAGATACTTTTATTATTGGAAGAAAATAAACATAGATTAGATATAATAATTTTAAGTAAAATAAATATCAAAGAGGAAGAAATTCCATACTATCAAATTTTGGGATACAAGACATATATACGGACAAGGGAAACTAAAAGAGGAGGTGGTATACTAATATACGCAAAAGAAGAGCTTAGCTTTGAAACTAGAAAATTGAATACTGAAAGCGTAGAAATACTGCATGGTCAGCTGAAAATAGGTAAATATATAACACATGTAATTGGTGTATATAATCCTCCTAAAAATAACAAGTTAATATTCATTAAAGATAAGTGGTGCCATATATGCGCATCTCGCTCTAAACATCTCAAGTCGAGGTACTGGCATTTTTAGATGCATTTGAGTAACTTTGCGCTTATTTATATTGTCTTGTACCTGAATTAGTTCCTTGTTAGATTTCACAAATTTAGCTACGTCATAGATAAATATACAAGGAACAATCAAAAGATTTTCAGATTTAAAAACCGGCCTACATGATTCTGACCATTTCATTTTATATATAGTGCGAATACATTTTTTCTGTGCAACAAAGACCCGCAACAAGTCAGATGAGTACCGTTTGTCTGGAATTCACATCGCTTATTTTTTTCAAGGCGAAAACAAATTTGTTTATTTTTTTGCTAACACTGTCTATGTGTTCCCTCCATGTGAGGTGCTCGTCTACTATAATGCCAAGAAACTTTGTGCTATGTATTTTCTCGATTGTCACATTATCATACTCAATATTTAAGTTCATATCTTTGGTTCTAGCTGATCTAAAGTGTGAATGACTTTTGGTTTTTTGTTTTATTTTTATTTGAAAATGGATTGATTTTTTTTCTTAGTTTGTAACTGGGAAAAAGAGAATAGTAAATAGAAAAGACTTTTATAGTTTACAAATTATAATAAACCCTTACAATGAACTTACGATTCTTTAATGTTTCCCCCATACATTCGTTACACTGTGCGACAGCACTCATATTAAACAGGCCAATGCGCCTGGAACATCGGAACGGCAGCACCAGCAACACTCACGTGAACCGAGTAAATATTTTCGAATTTTTCATTTTTGGTCTATTTCACGAATTTTAACGATTAGCCTTTAGTGTTGCAGTGTTTTATTTATAATAATTATAATTTTTATATTTTATATTAATTTATATATATATATATATATATATAATAAAAATGTTTATTTCCAGTTTCTAGGATAGTACATAAATCATTTTGTTAGTGAGATCACCTTTTAAGCAAACATATGCTTGTGATAGATGACCCCGCTCCTCTTAGGAACCGTCACTTAGGTAAGTACTTAATATTACAGATTTAATCATTCTCTTTGTGTGTGTGTGTGTGTGTGTGTGTATGAGCGTGTGTATTTGAGCGAGTGTGTGTGTGTGTTTGTGTGCGTGTGTGTGTGCAAGTATTTGAGCGCGCGCGTGTGACTGTACGTGTGCGTGTAAGTGAGCATAAAGGTTAAGTATGCATGCTTAATAATAAATATAGATATTATAGTTGTTTGATATAGGAATGTTTAGGATAGTTATGGATAGATCAGTTAGGCTTTATCTAACATATTTTCTATGTCGTCGTAGCTAAGTGATTTGAGCCATTGGATTAATGTTTCCTTACACTCTTTATAGGACTGGGGGTATATATTTAAGTCTTTGTTGATTGTAATATATTGAAATGAGGCTTGGCGTTGGTACTGTCGAGCAGCATATTTCGATTTGACTGTGACAGTGGCAGCTACAGCGTAATTTCTTCTTCCTGTCTCTTTTGAAGAGTGGTAGGGTAGTGATTTATGTTTTTTAAGGACGATGTGTAGTATGTAAAGTTTTCTCACCAATAAGACATTAGCAGCCAGATAAAGACTATCCGTAGGGTACCTACGTGGCTTAAAGAGCATCACTTTTAGAAGAGCTCGCTGAGCCCTCTCTAGATCCAGAAATGTTGTTTTGTTAGCCCCTCCCCATACTGGCAAGCAGTATGTTATGACTGATTGGCCTAATGAAATATAAATTTGATTTAGCAGTTCCTTTGTGGTTACATGGCGTAGTGTTTTAAAAGTCCAGATCAATTTTCTTACTCTGTTCATTATTAGTTCGGTGTGCATGTACCAACACAATCGCTGGTCAACCATTACTCCAAGGTATTTCGTGTCTTCTACTTTGGTAATAGCGTGACATGTACAGCTAGAATTAGCCAGATTTTTGCATTTGTGTATTTTTATTTGGAATCCAGTAAGAGGTTGAGTGTTGATATATTTAGTAAAACAGATATAGTTAGTTTTTGACGTGTTTAAGGTAAGAAGGTTTTGATCCAGCCATGCTGCTATCTCTGCTAAACCAGTCTGGGCCAATCTTTGTACTTTATTCCAGGACCTATCTGCGAACACGATAGCTGTGTCGTCGGCATACGAGTATACTTGGCCACCGTTTAGTTTTATATTACAAAGGTTTTTAATATAAATAAGAAACAGCGACGGACCAAGCAGACTTCCTTGTCCAACTCCGTATGAGACTGTTTCCTCAGCACTAGTGATGTCTCCTATTTTGACCAGTTGCTTTCGGTCACTGAGATAGTCTCTAAATAGTTCAAGAGGTGACCCTCTTATTCCTATATTTTCGAGTCTGCATATAAAAATGGAAACAGATACTGTGTCAAAAGCTTTTTTTATATCTAAAAATACCGCAAGATACTTTTCTTGTTTATCAACTTTTGCCACAACAGTAGAAGTAAGCGCCATTACTGCATCCTCTGTAGACTTTCCTTGTCTGAACCCATATTGTGAAGGTGATAGTATGTTATGGTGTGTTAAGTATCTTATTAACCGAACATTTACGAGCCTTTCAATTACTTTTGAGATTGATGGAAGTACAAATATAGGCCTGTAATTTGATGGATCGGTTGTGTCTCCGCTCTTATACACAGGTGTTATGAGTGCTTGTTTTAAAGCAGAAGGGTAAATACCTTGTTCGAAGCAGAGGTTAGCTAGCTGTGATATTATTGGTGAGACTAAGTAGTGAGATATCTTTAAAAAATTTACTGGTATTTTATCCCAGCCTGGGGCACTGTCATTTTTCAATGTCATAATAATCGAGCAGACTTCGTGGGGATCAGTGTTTAACAGTATAAATGAGGATGTCTAGTTTCTCTAGTGGTATTGTTTTGTACGTGACAAGAACTGGATTGTATTTGGTTTGCCAAAGTAAGGCCTATGTTAGCAAAGTATGTGTTTACTGAATCTATTGACTCTTGGGGACAGCCAGCATACTCTAACAGATCAGTATTTTTAGACATAGTTTGTTTTCTTTGAGTGATTTTGTTTATTGTGGACCATAATTTGTTAGGATTTTTTTGGAATTTGCATAGTTGGTCTCTGTCAAATTTCCGTTTTTGTTTTTTAATTAAACAGTTACAGAAGTTACGATACCTTTTGTAAGTGATTTTTAAAACTTCGTTAAACGGATCTTGTCGTAGTCTCTTTTGCATGCTGTTTCGGTTAAAAATACAACGCAGTAGACCAGAGGTCATCCATGGCTTGATCATCCTACATTTCAAGGGAACATTGATAATAGAAGTAGCAGCTTTTAAACAATTCTGAAGGGTGTGAATTAGACTATATATAAGGGTGTTTGGGTTGGTTTCTCTATATAACTCAGTAAGATTACAGTTTTTGAGGTGAGCAAGGGCTTGATCTAAATTAATTGTTGATTTATTTTTAGTTGGTATACTGCATTTAACCTGTTTGGTTATTTTCAAATAGATCATACGATGGTCTGTTATAGTTAAGTGTAGAACAACTATAGTTGCACTTTGATACCGTTGGTTAATTTTTATGTTAAAGTGATCTAAACAATTTATTTCTCTGGTAGGCACAAAGTGCCCCGGGAATAGTCCATGCATGGATAACATATTCAAATAGTATAATCTATTGGATCACTCATAGGTACTTTCTTTTTGTCTGTAAATTGTATTAATATTTATATCTCCTGTAATTATAATTGTTTGGTTTAAGTTCATTTGGTCGAGATACTGACTTAGAGAGTCTATAAAGTCAACGGCGTTTTCATTTGAAGGAGATCTATAGATACCCAAAATAACAAGATCAGTAAAGATTTTTATTTGTAAGCAAGAAGCATGAGTTAGAATTATTTCTCTTACGGTGGCATTATGAGAGTTTTTGACGTATGCAACAACACCATCTGCCCTCTTTACGTGGTTAGTTGATTGATACGATGTATAATTATTTAGTTGCGGTATAGGCTTCTCCGAGTTTAATCTACATTCACTAATGACAAGGACATCAATGTCAGTTTTTAGATTCGCCAAGTTCAGTTGTAGGTCTTCAAAATTAGTGTAAATACTGCGGATGTTTTGCAATATAATGGAAAAGTCACCATTATTATATTTAATTTGTTGCACAAAATCGGTTGCTGAATATTCGAATACCTGAGCTATTTCCATGTTGTCTATGTCATTAAGGGCTTGAAGAGTGCTATCCATTATTATTAATATATCGAGGACTGGTAATCATCGATATTGTATGAGTAAGTATGCTAATCGAGAGGTGATGAGTATGCATGCATGAAGATCTGAGATTGTATGTTATATGTAATAGTGTTTGTGTAAGTGTCGAGCATTCGAGCTTGTGTGGGTTTGTGTGTGTTCCTAAACTAAGTTTTAATGTATGACAGTGTGGCGTGTGTTATATACATAATATATAATATAAATACATATATAATTTTGTATTATATAAATATAAATAAATAAATAAACAGAAATTTATGTATAAATACTGTAGCATAAATATGATAAATCTACGAACGGACAGACGGTATACGTCCGTTATATGTAGTGAGTTGCGCACGGGCAGTATCGCCCCGCGCCCCTCAAGGGGTGTGGCTAGCGCGAGCGCCCGGGCCGCCGCCGGCCGCGCGCCGGCTGTGGAGCTTCAGCTGCTTCAGTCAGAGAACCACCTTCGACGCGACCGCTACGCTCCTATTGCTTGCGCGCGCTTACGCCTAATATTATTGTGTTTATTATTATCCTTCGTGTATGTGCTATTTCTCTTGCTTTAACTTTCCGCTATCGCTCCTTCTAGACTTTCTTCCATTCTATGTGTTGTGTTTCTACTCTTATGTGTAAATGTACCTACCTACTGAGTAAGTGTGTAAATAAAATTAGTGTCCCGAACTGAGAACTTTTAATTGGTTTGCACGACAATAACCCTACAAATTGGTGACCCCGACGCACGAATTTAAAATGAGTACACAAGAAGGGATGAGTAATATGCAACAGGTTAAAGATGCGGCAAGCGCGAACGTTCGAGAAACGTTCCGGGTTGGCGTGCGGATACCGCCGTTTTATGCAGAGAAACCGGGACTTTGGTTTTCGCAAATGGAGGCGCAATTTGCACTGTCCAATATTAAGGCGGACGAAACGAAATTCTTCTACGTTATCGGAAATTTGGAACCCCAGTATGCTGCCGAGGTTGAAGATATCATAACCTACCCGCCTCCGCTCGAAAAATATGAAAAATTAAAAACTGAGCTGGTGAAACGTCTATCCGCATCCCGGGAGAAGAAGGTAAAGCAGCTTCTGACGCATGAAGAGTTAGGGGACCGCAAACCCTCTCAATTTTACCGGCACCTACTAAATCTGGCCGGACCTGGCGTACCCGAAGAGTTTTTAAGAACTATATGGACCAGTAGATTGCCGAGCGGTACGCAGGCGATAGTGGCTTCGCAGACAAAGGCGACCATAGAAGAGTTGTCGGAGTTAGCGGACCGGATACACGACGTCGTCGGACCGCAAGTAGCGTCAGCAACCGCAAAGGTACCGTCAAGCGTAGCAGGACACAGCGCAGTACCCGAGATCGCGGAGCTCACTAAGCAGGTAGCATTATTGACAGAGCGGGTCGAGCGCATGTCGCGGTCCCGAGGAAAATCCCCGCACCGTCATCACGACCGTCACCGCTCGAGTTCATCGAGGTCGCAATCAAGCTACCAGAGGCACCCGCAATGCTATTATCACTACAGGTACGGCGAGAAGGCGAAGAAGTGCATTAAACCGTGCGACTATAAACCAGCGGGAAAAGCTCGGGGCAATCAGTGATGGCGACCAACGATTGTCCGATTTCCGGTCGCCTGTTCGTCACCGATCAACGCTCGAAGATACAGTTCCTGGTCGACACCGGTAGCGACCTCTGTGTCTTCCCACGGTCGGCGGCACCAGGACGGCGAGAGAAGACCGGTTATGAATTGTGCGCCGCAAACGGCACACCTATTTATACTTATGGGTTTATCAATATAACTTTAAACTTAGGGTTGCGCCGGGACTTTACTTGGCAATTTATAGTAGCCGACGTCACAAAGGCCATAATAGGCGCAGATTTTTTAACATTTTATAACTTAATGGTTGATTGCAGGAACAAACGACTCGTAGATAATAATACTAGCCTCGCCTCCCCGGCTATGCCTGCCCGTCGGGCTGATGACATTTCTTCGGTGAAGGTAAATATTGGTAAGTCTTCATACCATCACATACTACGGGATTTTCCCAACATCACTCGCCCACACGGAATTCATCGTACAGTTACTCATAATACAATGCACCATATACATACTACACCGGGACCACCCGTATCGTGCACGCCGCGACGGTTGGCACCAGATAAATTAAAGATAGCGAAAGAGGAATTTGACATTATGCTGAAAGATGGTACAGCTAGACCCTCTGACTCACCTTGGGCTTCGCCACTACATCTGGCTCCGAAAAAAGACGGGTGGCGTCCTTGTGGTGATTACCGCATGCTAAACGCCAGAACGGTGCCGGATAAATATCCGATCCGGCACATACATGATTTTGCGCATAATCTGGCTGGATGTTCAGTGTTCTCGACCATTGACTTGGTGAAAGCGTATAACCAGATACCAGTGAGTCCAGAGGACATACCGAAGACTGCCATCACGACTCCATTCGGATTATACGATTTTCCGTACATGGCGTTTGGGATGCGAAATTCAGGGCAAACGTTTCAGAGGTTCGTGGACGAGGTCGTGCGTGGCCTGGATTTCTGTTATCCATATTTAGATGATTTTTTAATCTCGTCAAAAGACCAGAAGACCCACGAAGACCACCTACGTCAATTCTTCACGCGACTCCAAGACTTTGGACTGGTAATCAACCCAGGTAAGTGTGTTTTTGGGGCTAATAAGGTCACTTTCCTAGGCTATAGCATATCCGCTAACGGTACAGAACCATTACCTGAGAAAGTGGACGCCATTGCCAGGTACCCAGCGCCAAGAACCGTCCGAGAACTCCGCAGGTTCCTTGGCATGATAAACTTTTATCGGCGATTCATACCCAACGCTGTTCAGCACCAGGCTCCTTTAAACGCTCTATTAGTAGGATCCGTAAAAGGGTCACACCCAGTGACTTTCACTGCCAAGGAGACGGAGGCCTTCAAAGCATGCAAGGACGGCTTAGCCAACGCCGCATTGCTAGCACATCCTGATTGTGAAGCCCAACTAGCTCTAGTAACCGACGCATCCGATGTGGCACTGGGTGCAGTATTACAGCAACGTAAGACGGGTGAACAGTGGCAACCACTGGCATTTTTCTCCAGATCCCTCAGCCCGTCGCAAAAAAAGTATTCACCTTACGATAGGGAACTGCTGGCAGTATACGAAGCGATCAAGCACTTTAGGCACATGGTGGAAGCACGAAATTTTGTTGTCTATACAGATCACAAACCTCTGTGTTACGCATTCGACCAGCGGAAAGAAAAGTGCTCGCCACGGCAGTTTAGGCATCTAGACTACATTTCACAGTTCACTACGGACATAAGGCATATCGCAGGTAAGGACAATGTCGTTGCTGACAGCCTCTCACGCATCGAGGAGATTGTGCAACCCGTGGACTTGGACCAGCTGGCACGATCTCAAAAAGAGGACGCTGAGCTCGCCAAATTACTCGCAGCTGGAAATACAGCCCTACGCCTGATAAAGGTAAGACTACCTGGATCGCAATCCGAGCTATACTGTGATGAGAGCACCAATATTCCACGGCCCTATGTCACGAAAGAACATCGCCTACAGGTCTTCCTGAGTCTACATTCCCTGAGCCATCCAGGTGCCAACGCGACTACAAAATTGGTCTCTGAAAGGTACGTTTGGCCTGGGATAAAAAAAGACTGCCGAGAGTGGAGCCGCTCGTGTCTCGCATGCCAAAGGTCTAAGATCACACGCCATGTGTCGTCGCCGGTAGGGTCATTCTCCTTACCAAAAGCGAGATTCATGTTTGTGCATATCGATCTGATCGGCCCATTGCCCGTGGTGCAAGGTTACCAGTACTGCCTCACCGCTATAGACCGGTATACACGTTGGCCAGAGGTAATTCCTATCCAGAATATTACCGCCGAAACCGTGGCCAAGGCGTTAATGGCAAACTGGATCGCACGATTCGGTTCACCAACTGACATAGTGACTGACCGTGGCCGACAATTCGAGTCGGCACTCTTTAAGCACTTGTCGGACATTATAGGATTTCGCCACAGACGCACCACAGCCTACCATCCCGCCTGCAACGGAATCTTGGAACGATTCCACAGGCAAGTCAAGGCCGCGATCGTGTGTCATGCAAAAAGTAACTGGGTGGAATCATTACCGCTTGTTCTTCTAGGTATCAGAAGTGCGTTTAAAGAAGATTTATTAGCCACACCAGCAGAACTGCTATACGGGGAAACTCTTAGATTACCGGGAGAGTTATTACAGCCAAAGGTCGATGACACGGTAGACATCACAGATTATGTTGCCCGTCTGAGATCGTTTACAAGGAGTCTCCAACCATCACCTGCATCCCGTCACGGAACCGGTAAGACCTTCGTGTTCAAAGACCTCAAATCGTCAAGTCACGTATTTCTCAGGGACGAGACGTCGGGTACCCTGAAACCCGCTTATAAGGGACCCTACCCGGTTGTGCAACGCGAGGATAAATTTTTTAAGCTCTCAATTAATGGTAACACGGTCACAGTATCAATAGATAGGCTCAAGCCAGCTTACATACTAAATGAACCCGACACCAACATGCACTCATCACAAGCAACACAAATCGCACCAAATACACACCAGTCACACAAAACTATCACCACCAACTTACCTGATGCCGGAAATGTCATCAGAACGACGAGGTCGGGTCGGAAAGTCCACTTTCCTGACTATTATCGCCTGTAGGGACAGTCTCAAGAGGGGGGTGATGTGGCGTGTGTTATATACATAATATATAATATAAATACATATATAATTTTGTATTATATAAATATAAATAAATAAATAAACAGAAATTTATGTATAAATACTGTAGCATAAATATGATAAATCTACGAACGGACAGACGGTATACGTCCGTTATATGTAGTGAGTTGCGCACGGGCAGTATCGCCCCGCGCCCCTCAAGGGGTGTGGCTAGCGCGAGCGCCCGGGCCGCCGCCGGCCGCGCGCCGGCTGTGGAGCTTCAGCTGCTTCAGTCAGAGAACCACCTTCGACGCGACCGCTACGCTCCTATTGCTTGCGCGCGCTTACGCCTAATATTATTGTGTTTATTATTATCCTTCGTGTATGTGCTATTTCTCTTGCTTTAACTTTCCGCTATCGCTCCTTCTAGACTTTCTTCCATTCTATGTGTTGTGTTTCTACTCTTATGTGTAAATGTACCTACCTACTGAGTAAGTGTGTAAATAAAATTAGTGTCCCGAACTGAGAACTTTTAATTGGTTTGCACGACAATAACCCTACAACAGCAAAATATATATTCTTTAACAAAAATGTGACTAAACCTATACACAATATGGTAAAAATAGGCTAAACACATTTCCTTTTCTATTGTTAGTAACAATGTTTTGTGGTATTTTTTACTAGAACATATTTCAATATCAAAAAGTAGATAAACACATTTATAACTTAAAATCATGTAAGTCTTAAAGTAGTGTAGTATAAGATAATCTATTTTGTATTTTCTAAATAAATTGAAAATCCATTCAAAAGTAGAGCTAAAGGCATAGGATATAAGGCTATATAGTCATTGAATTTGCATTAGATTATTGATTTGTGATTCACGTTTGATGGCTATTGTAGGTGATGATTCATCCCTTTTGAGATAAATTTTTCCGAAGGAAGTCCAGCAGAATTTATAATTCTTAGACTTTGCTAGGTCTCGTGCGAGGAAGTGTAAGCGGGCGCCTTTCATTGTGAGGTGTTCAGTAACAAATATAGGTGTATACTCATCCCTATGAAAGCCAAGATCTTTAGTACAAAGCTTTTCCTTGTGCGTTCTATTAAAATATTTAGCTGAATTTATGAGGTCGGTTTTGAGCATAGTTGTAGTAAGTTCGAGAATGATAGGGCCATAGCTGCTGTTGCTGCGTTCATTTTGCACTCGGTATATGTCGCTAATTTCGGTTTTTTCAATCTTACATTCAACAGAGCTTAAGTTTAAGTTAGATAGATAGATAAGTTTATCACCATCTTAATCAAATCTTCCTTAGACTCTTTGGCAGATTTAAGCACATTTTTTATTTCCATGCAAGCTTTCCGACTTTCTCGTTGAAGTTCTTCGATCTTTTCCTCTAGTATTATAATATATTCACTATCCTTTTTTGCCTGGTTTTCCAAACGTTCAAGCTTCTTTTTGAGCTCTTCATTTTGAGATGACAGAAAAGAAACAGAATTTTCTATATTGCAGTTCATGTTTTTAATTTCCATTAGGGTTGGGTGTATTTTGCTTAGTTCGGACTGCTGGTGGGCCATGGAAGTTGAAATTAAGTATTTAATTTCTTCTTTAAAAGCGCGGAGATCAGCTTCGAAGTCATGTTCCCGTGGCCTTTTATTTCGCATAGCAGCGTAGTTGGGTGGAGTTTAGAACTAGCTTTGAGTGTTGGTGTTCGCTTCGGCGGTGGATTTAGTTCCTAAGTCTTCCATTTTAATAATTGTCCTCCAAGCGTTTCTCGTTATTAACAAGGGCAGTAATTCTAAAATTAATCTATAAACAGTCTCAACTCGGTCGAAAGTACCACACTAGTAATATAAATAGTGCGATGAGTGGTTTCCAATTGTAACATATGATAGGTACTAGGAGTCAATAATCACTGCGATGTAATCCGGTCCTTGGGCTAACGCACACAATGATACCTTACAGTTGCATCCAATAATCAGCTGAAGTGGGTGGAGACAATTGCATCACTCATGCGCAGGGGGCGTTGACCTTTTTGCAGCGCACTAATGGCGTCGCTAATGCGATTCTGATTTGATAGATGAAAACAAAGCTGCGTACAGTACCTTATGATTGGTAAAGTGACTTGAAAAGTACTAGGATGCAAGCAGGTCTGTAGAGGTCGGTCGATTTCTTGTCGTTGGGATGACGTCTGTAGTATTAACTCCCTCACCAGTTATGCACTCCTATTTTTTTATCAGAATTAACTGAGATAAATTATATTTATTTAACTATTTAAATTTAAAAATAACGAAATATATGTAGTCCTTGCACGTCTACACCAAATGGCGGTCCGGGGGAAGAGGGATATTTATATTTATTATTTTATATTAATTATAATTTTTTATAATATAATATTTATAATAAATATTAATGTATTTTTATGGTACACTATGCGTAAATTACGTATGTTTCATAACGTAACCTATATTTTCCATTTTTTTTCAACGTGTGATTGGGGCTAGTTCCTTTTTTCGGGGGCACGTTGTGATCTCGGAACAACTTGCCCAATTCATTGTTACCAATTTTTTTCTTCTGTAGCATGCGAACTTATACCAGAAAATCAACACGAGGTTCTGTGTCACAGGAGTTGATGCAAAAGGCGGCAGATGCAATTATCAAAGATGGCAGGAAAATAAAAACTGTTGCCAAGGCATTAGATATTTGTCATATGACATTATACAGATATGTCAAGAAGCTAATATCTGGAGTAGTAAATATCACGATTGGCTACAAAAAAGTAAGATCAGTATTTACTGAAGAATAAGAAGATAATATACGAGTTGTTGAAATGCAGTTTAATTTTCTTCGTTCTTCTACCAAAAGAAGTCAAAAAGTTAGTGTACGAATGTGCAGTGAAATTCGATGCTCACAATAATCCACCAATAGAAAAGCTGGCTCAGACTGGCTAACTGGTTTTTAAAAAGAAATCCTCAACTGTCAATAAGAGCACTGGACTCAACAAGTGCCAGTAGGGTGACATCTTATAATAAACATAATGTTAGTGTTTTTTTTACGAAGCTGAGCACAGTGTTGGATAAATATAAATTTCCACCTTAAAGAATTTTCAATTTAGACGAAACGGTGAAAAATCATTGCCAAGGAGGGAGTTAAGCAAGTAGAAGCCTTAGTAAATAGCGATACCCCAGTGGCGTACGTAACGGACTGCTGAGACGAGGTCTTGAGTACGATCCCCAGTCGCCCCGGGCACACCTCTGACTTTTCATAGTTATGTGTCCATTAATAACTGTTAATTATCGCTCGCTTAATAATGTGCCGGTAGATGGCAATAGGCTCGCCCACCTATTAAATTGGGACCTTAACATAACTGGCGAATCGTGGGTGTGTAATACACCTCTACCTACCCCTTCGGAGATACAGGCGTGAAGTTATGTAATGTTATGTTATGTTTAAATTCAAGGATTTGTTTCTAAAAGGCGGTCCACCGGAATCTATCGGCGCAGGGATCGGTTCAGGATGGATGGCCAGCTACGGAGTTCCTGATATATTAGGTCGTTACATATGAAATTGACGTTTTTCTTGAAGAAATTGGAGGAAACCGAATTTTCAGTACTAACATTTTTGCATTTTTTTTAGGAATGACAAATCCAAATTTTATGTTTTTTTTTTGTGTATGAATGAGACAACATTAAGCTAACAAACAGCAACTTTTGTTACATTTTTGAAAAGTGACAGCTGTTAAGTAATACGAAATTTATCATTAAAATGGATAGCATTTAGGAAGTACTGTTTTTGAAGATCGAATTAATTTATCAAGCGGCCAATAAAAAACAAAATTTAATACAGAGTTGTAAAATCTTGAAATCAACTTTCAAACAAAATATAAATGATAGAAATACCTATTAAATTACAGGAATAACGAACTCATGAATTTGTAAGAAAATTTTGGCAATTTCATACGTAAAGACCTATTTTATATGGAACATTTTAACATGCATACGAAACCATCACTTTGAGATTCGATTTTTTTGTTGCTCGATAATCACCAATTCATATCGATATTAATGTGGTGGAAAAAGCGAAATCTAACTCCCCATTATAATGCTGTCATTTTCGCCTCAGTGTACACATACACAGAATGTTGGAGTTAATGCACCTTTCATAAATTATTATGCAGGACAATTGGTTACGAAATAATCCTGGCAAGACAATGTCGATATTCGAGATTCCAGAAATTGTTAGATACGCGTTACCTCTTGCAGTAACTCCCGTTAACGTTATGAGCGCTTTCAGAAAAGCTGATATTTGGCCGTATGACCCCAACGTTTTTACAGAAGACGACTATGCTCCATTATATATAATGTTACAGATTGCCCTTTAGCTTCAATTAAGACATCAGAAGCCACAGCTTTAGGCATTTCAAATGACATAATTACGAATAATCCAGAAGCAGTCTCAGAGACTGTTATAGACGATTAAAAGCATCTGGCACTGTCTTTGATGCGCCAGGGCCATCAGGGGTTATTATTTGCCTGCAGCTTCTGGTGTCATTGAAGAAAAACTCGAAGATCAAGTCCTTTTCTGTCCAAAAGTAGTACGACCTTTTCCGAAGGCACCACCAAGGATTAGAACAATTTTAACTGATACTCCTGAGAAATAAGCCTTAGCAGAAGAGCAAAGCAAGAAAAAAAAGGTGAGCATCAACAATGAAGAATTAAAAAACAATAAAGGAAAAGTAAAACAAAGCAAGGAAATGGACAAGGAAAGGGAAAAGAAAATATGACAACGATAAGTAACTACACTAACAACTAAATAGTAGCTAGCTTAGGATATAAACTCGCTAGTACATAATTACTTTTAAATATAAATCAATAGTTAGTAATTAAATTACGTTAAGATAAAAAGATAAAAGATAAAAAGCATATTTTACAAACCCGGTTTGGATTAAATAACAACTCTAATATATCTATAATTTTTAAATAGTACTAATAATAACTACAATAGTAGGTACCTACCTACTATTGATAAATACCGAACCAATGAATATGGCAATTTTAATTTAATATTTGTCTTACCTACCATATTTATAGATTGTTATGGATAATTTCAACTTTCAATAATATCTAAAAAGTATTTAAATGTTTCGAAATCCATTCAGAGCAATCGTGCATAACAAATACTTAACCCATAGGTAGGTATATAATATTTACCCAAATATGGCCGGTTTATGCACAAACGTAACCTCAAAATCTAACATACTTGTTGCATTTCTGGGCTTTAGAATCTTGTCCGTCTTATAAATACAATGTAATAAGAATTTAAAAAATATTCCATATTTAATAAGCCTTTGTCCATTGACGTTGGTTCTGGGGCGAACATGTATGGACGCGTAGCAATGTCCTTTCAGTGTATAAATCTTGACTCTTTTATTAGCTCTGGTTTTTTAGTTTAAAATTCGATTAATAGTTGCTCACAAAGTTCTATTTGCAATTGACAACATTTCAAATTTCTGAGGTCATGAAAATAAAAATACCGTTTCTTGAGTTTTGTATTCTGATTCCAAAACATTTTTTTTGGACTTATTTTTGGAAATAAAATCAAAAAATGGGGTTGTGACGTCATTCATACGGCTCTATAAGTTGTTATCCTTGCCTGGTCTGTTTTATGAAATATTTAAAAAGATGTGTCAGAGTATGGTCTTGTCACTTGTCAGTGTTTGACATTGACAAGTTGTCATCTACCAAACAAACAAGCAACTTAATATTATATACATTGAATTTGTAATTGAATTTAATCGTAACACAAAATGAATCCCAGCGAAGAGTACGTACCAATAAAGGAACCAAAATATTGCTTTGTTCCAACATGCAAAAACAATTCCCATAAAGATAAAAACACGA
The DNA here is from genome assembly GCA_946251805.1 of Cybosia mesomella. Taxonomy (NCBI): domain Eukaryota; kingdom Metazoa; phylum Arthropoda; class Insecta; order Lepidoptera; family Erebidae; genus Cybosia; species Cybosia mesomella. Next base: position 14,173,844 of record OX276411.1, read on the forward strand.
TGTTTTTTGTAGTACCTCAGTCAGCTAAATACGAGTGGTGTAAATCTCTGGGTGTTGGATGTCCCAAACGAGCGCTTTATATATGTGAAGCACATCTTAATGTGAGTATTACCTGTATTACTATAACTTCTGTAACATTGATAGTTAAATTTAAAGGTAGATTAGAAGTTACAAGTTAATTAAAGGTTTGATATGAGGTTATAGTAAATTAAACATGAGAATAGTTTTACCTTTCATATATTAATTATAATTAGTGGTCTCAAGGGTGAGTACGCATAGATTCAATTAAAATTTGAAGTTGAAGAATTAAAAGAAGGGATGTGAGGACGACCCGCGGCAGCCAGGAATCTGCACTTAGCTCAGGTCCCCTGCCCGGCGTGTCGCGCTGGCACCTACCGCTGCGTGACTCGCTCGGCGGATCTGAAAAGAGAAGCAAGGCTTTCAGTATGTGCAGACATACTGCTAGTGCAGGCCGGGCATACCGAAGGCGTAAGAAAGATGAAAAGCTTCCCCAGGCACGTGATGCTTATGGTCATCATTGCAAAAGCAGGCAGGTCACAGCCTTTGCAAGCAGCAGGAACAGATGCACAGAAACATAGATGACAAGGAAGGATTGTTCACCATGCGGTCACTGACCGCGTGGCCCGCACAGGTTATTGTCCTTTTGACAAGCGTGAAGAGGGAAAGCATGCCTTGCGTATAAGCTACACAATTAAAACAAATAGATACTGCTCACGTAAAAAGTAGCATCCCAATTAGAAAACTTTGCCACGACTACAGAGGTGTAGTGTGGCATGATAACATTCTATATAATTCCAATACATGGATGACTGTTAGCAAGCCTCGATCACGTAAAAAACGAGGCGTTGCCTGGAGTAGCTTAGCATAACAGTGGGAACCTGACGTGGCAACATTGGTGAAGATGAAGAGGCCACGTGGAATATCCCTGGTGGGCCATTGGTACCACGTCACCCTCCAACACTAATGAGCACTCTGTAATAAAAATGATTAGCACACATAATGTATAAATTGTAAAATTCTCACCAACGGCTCAGTACCAGAGCTATGTACTTGTGGAAGCGATGCAGAAAATTAGGGGCTCGCAAAACCGCTGCACTGTCATTTATAACGTTGGCTGAAAGAAGCGACTTGGTGGGAGTTCATAGATAATATGCCACAGCCGATAGAGTTGACCACAGCTAACCATAGACAGAGTTCATGAAAGAATACAGATAATATTAGTAGACTATGAATCGATATCAACTAAGGAATCGACTACTATTCCACCAATATCATTAAAAGTACAATGTGCATTGTTACACTTCATAGGTACAATGTTATTTTGGTTAGAATTGTTACTCAGACATTCATTCAGTTGTGATGAAACGAATAGTAAGACAATACAATACCCACATATCATTCCCCAACTTAGTTCTCAGTTAGAAAACAAAAACGAAATAGGCATTGCAGGACATGCCAACTATACCAAGGGTTATGCAGTTCATTATAGATATTGTTATAGATAGTTTTATCCATTGCAGGACTACCTTAACCCTATTGTCTTGATTATTAATAATTTGAAGTGTAATTATTTGTTTCAGTTGAAAGATGTTGAAAATTATTTATATTGGACCACTATGAAGGCTAGGCCTAAGCTAAGGTCTACATTACCAGTGTCTCTAGTACAACACACAAGTGGACCTGAGCCTAGTACGTCATCATCTTCATCTTTTCCTGTGAAAATGGATAAGGGGACAGATTATGAAAATTCTAATATATGCAATAAAGCCATACAAGTGAAACCCAAGACTGCAGACAGAACTACATATTGTTGTATTTCTTCTTACAAAATGATAAATGAAATTATACCCGATGAAGAAGCTTTACCTTCAACACAAGGAAGTACTACCACTATTACATCTGCGGATATGTCAGAATCATCTGAAATGTTTGAAGTAGAGGAACACAAGACCACAAATAAAAGTTTTATGTTAGATTTAATAGCACGCAGACCAGAAGATTACATAGGATTAACAAAAACCTATTATTGGGTCATTAAAAAGTTCAAGTTGGAAGGAGTAAAGGCCAAAGATATAATCATAACACTATATAAAATAAAAAATAATGTTCCTTTTAATCAAATATCTGATATGTTTGGCATATCTCTCACCACATTGTTGAGATTATTTTACAAAACTTTATGTGTAAAACTTAGCCAGCAAGTTTTTCAATCAATTAATTTTTTGTCCTACATTATTAACTGTTAAAAGGAATTTACCATCTTGTTTTAGAACAAATAAGGAGTACACAAATATTTTCTGTATCGTTGATTGTTTCGAGATTGAAATCGAAAAACTAGCAGATCCTATAAATTAGTCTCTAACATGGTCGCAATATAAAAATGCCAATACATTAAAGTATTTAGTGGCTACCACACCTTATGGTTTTATTAACTTCGTGTCAGCTGGCTTTGGTGGCCGTATTTCAGACATTAGACTAGTGGAAGTAAGTGGTTTTTTAGATGTGTTGCAGTCAGGTTGTACGGTATTGGCAGACACATTTAAGCACATTGAATCCATACTCAGTACAAAAAATATTAAGCTTTTGCGGCCTCCTAGTGTCACAAAAGATGTTAAATTGACTAAACACGACGCTATCAAAAGCAAAGTGATTGCTAGTCTACGTATCCATGTGGAAAGAGTAATAAGAAGAATAAGGTTATTTAAAATGTTAAAACACCATGCCGTTATTAATAACAAATTAATACATCATACGGATGAGATAGTTATTATTGCATGTGGTTTAATTAATTTACAAAATTCTATTATAAGTAATGAATAAAAAACTTAATAAAATCTTATGTATTTTTATTTTGCACTATCTAAAATTGTTTGATATATATAATTTTCCCAGAAGTCTTCAGCAGAAATTAATATCACCTTTGACTGCTCAAAAGTCCCTGGTCAGCTATACGAAAGAGGCCTTTTAACTTATTTGCACCATGCATTTGCACCAGAATTTGAGCTTTAAATTTTTCTTGCAGCTGTCCATCTTTTATATAGTTTTTCATTGTTCTTTCACTTATGGGACATTTCACCTCCAAAACAAAGTCATTGGTAATACCGTCAGGGACACACCTATAATGAGTGATATTAAAATCAATCCAATCTACCACTCTAGTTTGGCAGCATAGAGGCTGCCAAACTAGAGTGGTAGAGTCAAGCAACAGTCATTTTGGCCGTTGCATGAATGGGCCGACTCGACCGGGGAAGCACCACCCTCTCACAGAATATCGACGTCAAGTAACAGTATTTGAACTGTTGCGTTCCGTTTGGTGAGTGAGTGTGCCGGAGTCCAAACTCCTTTCCCATCCCCTCCCAAACTCCTTTCCTTTACAGGGTCGGCAGCGCGAGTGTGACGCCACTGGTGTTGCACACGTCCATAGGCCGCTATAACCGCTTCCCATCAGGTGGGCCGTGTGCTTGTCTGCCACCTCAGTGGTATAAAAAAAAAACTCACTTTAAGCTCTTTAAGCACTCTTTGTTCCAAAAGCTTGCCTCTTTTAATCGCACATGTCTCAGGCACTTTGTAACCTCCCAAAATACTCTGAACTAAAGCGCCATTAGCTGTTTTACAATGAACAGCTTCATATATTTTGGAACCAGTCACTCTTCCTTGATGCATAGCTTACCATAACTTTGAATTTGCTTGTTCGTTCGTTTGTGTGGCAATTTCATTTATTATTTCACTGGTCACAATATTTTTTGCAAATAACTTAAATCCAGAACAAGTTAAATTAATCTTAGTTTCAACTATATATTTTAACATTAAATTGAAAATGGTGAGATCTTGTAAATTAGGCTTATTATAATCTTGGCTTTGTCTTAAATTAAGGCCTTTACACATGTTGCGCTGTGTACATTCTGCTAAGAACATGGACAACGAAGGGACATTCACATTAGTAGGTCTGGTCTTTTTTCGTATGCCCATGTTCTTAGCCATAACATGCTTCTTGTCACTTATAGCCCCAGCTAACTTTGGTTTGTTCCAGTAGCAAATAGTGGATGTAACTGACGGTTCATCGGAACGCTTAATGAGCCACATAGCGAAACAGATGGCATGTTTGCATCCACCTGCAGATGACGCACAGTCGTTGCACTCCACTTTGACGATTTTATTTAAAGTTTCGTCAATAGTAGCCGTCACAATGTACAACATCCCTTTAATTTTGTGTTCGGGTGTTACTTGGCACTTAACGTTACACAACGTCCCTTCTCGCTGAACTTCTACGTAACCCACCGCGGTATCAACGTAAGCTTCACGTAATGCCAACAACGCCTTAGCACTTCGAGTTTCCGCAACATTATAACAGTCACTTTCGTGCATGTACTCCAATAACATCAAATAATCTACTTTAGGTAGATTTCTGCTGTCTGCAATACGATTACCCACGGAAACTTTCATGGTTCGAGAAATTAAGCAGAAAATAAACAGATAGAATAACTCCGTGAGGAAAATTAGTCAATATTTGTTTTCGTTATGATAAATAATGAAATGTCAAAACTGACGTCATCTGACTTGACATATATTTTTTTAATCTTATTAAACGTAGCAAAGGCAAAAAACCTATTCTGCCATACGAATGACGTCACATGGCACTTACGTCTTTTTGAAATAATATGATATTCAAAGTTAAAAAGTTGAATGAAAATTAATATATTGAGGAAAAATAAAAAATATGGGTCTTGTAATTTTAGATTTACTTTCAATTGCGTTAATAATATAATCATGTTGAAATTTTGAAATGTTGTCAATTGACGCTTATCCAAATAATTAAGCTTAATAATATGTCCTTTAAACCTATTTGTGCCTTGTTTAATCAGATATTTTTTAATTATTAACAATTCATCATAAACTACAGTTAACTTTTCTGCCATAATATAAATGTATTAACTTGGATGCAGGCCGCTACAGACCGGTCAAAATGGAAGTCAATGGGGGAGTCAATGGGATGTTCAGCAGTGGACTTCCTACGGCTGATATGATGATGATGATGTAAATAAAAGAAAATGTTACTAGAAAAACATTAATAACTCAGAAACAATAGCCGTGTAGTAGTAGTGCCTTCAATCGTAGGCACATCGATCATTATCACTACACTGAATCACCACGATTTTTCATGCAAAAATTGTCAAAGTACTCACATGTTGTCTTCAACTCCTTTCATTTCTTTCCGCTAAAATGCCAATCTACTCACACGGAATCTTGCGCATCTTTTCCCTCCTTACCACACTGTACTCGTCTACAAAACGATCTAAAACACTGCAGAGAATGCTCCGTGATTTGCTCTCTCTGAGAAGGCCTTCACTAGTGTGAGAGAGACAGGTATTATATGGGGTAGAAATAATAAGATATGTGTGATCTGAAAGGCTGCCCATTTAATACTGACTCTATACATTATAACAATATAATGCTTGTATCTTATAACTAAGTATTTAGGTGTATGTATGTACCATACCGCATTTCCGGGGTGGGTAAAATAAAGAATTAATATTATTTTTTAAGTAATTAATATTTTTCTTTCTTCTTTCTAACAAAATAATGGCAATCCCAGCGTCTATGCCATATCGCTTATGCTACTATGTATGCTACCGTCTATACCACCTGTACAAGCTACGCTGTACATTGACCTCGCGTTACGTATGACCTACTTTTAAACAATAAATACAGTATATTTTAGTAGCAATTAAACATTCGTACATAACATTCGTTTACTCATTTTAAACAAACAATAACAAACATTTTAACAATTTTAACTTAACAACAATTCCCTGTAGGGAAGCTAACCCTACAAATGGTTCTTCGAGCTTACTAGTGTGTGTAGTGCGTATTCTTTTGCGATATTCGAAGTTGACCTGGCCTCCCACAAGCGGGTCTCACCAGAATTCAACTAAGAAAGTCGTAGAAGAGTCGCGTTACATACGAAGTACCAGTGGCGTGGAGAAACAACCCGCGTTGGATCCGATATATCTAAGTGTATTAAAGGATAATAACAAAACAACAAAAGATGTCAACTACGGTTATTTTCGAGAATCAACAAGAACTCTACGAGAATAATATTCTCGTAGAGTTCTTGTCTGTCTTCTATCTTCTTCATATTCTCAGAATATGGCAGAAAGATGAATGGGATAGAAAAAACCCAGATTACTTTACGGACGACATTTTTGTGCCTGCAGAAAAATATACAAATAAAATAATACAAAAGCTTTCCCAAAACCCAAAACCAAACTATAAATGAATTCCACAATGAAAAAAGATATAATTTTACAATAGAATCCAATGAAAACTATAAAATATTAACACAGAAAATATGACATGACAATACATGACATCTACTGTCTGTCATATATAAAAAGCAACAAAATAAAATAATGTAAAAGGACAAAAATGATCACAAGATCCTGGGATCTTGTGATCATTTTTGTCAAAAGGACAGCACGCCTACCATCTCCGGACTCGTCACTAAGCTCCGCCCCACAGCCAACCTCAAGTGGAATCCCTGGGGCGTCGAGCAGCAGCTCTAGTGACGAGTATTTCTCCCCACCGACGTCACCAACACCTGCGCGCCGGCGAGGGAGAGGCCGGCCCCCGGCCTGCTTGGGGTCCCGAGGCCCACCGGCCTCGAATAGGGCCCCCGCTGCCGGTGGTGTAGTGCGTCGCATGCGATGGACTCATATTATGAATGAGAATTGCATGCGCGCCTACTATGGGGCTACAGAGGGAGAAACCATTCGAACGGCGTATCGTGACAGGATGCTTGCTCTGTTTCAGGTCCTCGATCCAACCATCACAGTGTCCGCCCAACGATTGTCGGATCAAGTGCGAGCTATTCAGCGGTGTAACCTGTTGGATCAATCTGTGCTTGATCGGCTCCGCCTGGAGGCACAACCTACTCGCGCGACTCCTGCCTTGATACGGGACTCACCCACCGCGTCGTCAGCTCCGCTGTCAGGAGTGACACCAGCGACATCGGTGGAGCCCGTGGGCGATGATGGAGATTGTGTGAGTACGACTGTTAGCACCCAGGTAAGTGAGCAATTGGGGAGGGCTTTGGAGGACGCTATTCGCCAGTATAGGTCCGCGCCTGAATCTAGGCCGCGTCTACCACGTCTGCCCACTCATAGGCGAAATCTGGCACTGATGGGAGCCCTGAATGATTTACTATTCCCGTACATGCGGGCTAGTAAAGATTTGTCTGATACCCACTCGATCATGTACTGTGGAGCAATCGCGGTGTGCCCCGTCGCTCGTGTCAAGTTTCCAGATACTGACCGGGCGCCGCGGCTCGCCGAGGTTGTACCCGCTTGGCAGGTACGGATCGAGCGGCGCATCAGCACATTCAGGACTCTCATTGCGAAGCTGGCCTGCCTCAGTCGGGGGAATAACCGCCCCCGTGTCATGCGTTTCGTGACTCAAGCATTCGCCGGGACCGGTATTCGGCGCCCGGATTTTGAGGCTAACGTCACGGAGCGCATTGACTACCTGAAGCAGAAAGTCTATGCATGGGCAGCCCGTATTCGCCGGTACAGAGAGCGCGTGGATCGGTACTGGCAGAATCGCCTTTTCCAGAGTGACCAAAGGAAGGTGTACCGGAAGTGGGATGGAACCGCCCAATGTGTGGTCGATGAGGGGCTGCCAGGAGCCAGTGCCATGATTAATTTCTGGCGAGGTATCTGGTCAGCGCCCGTCGAACACACAGAGGGCAATTGGATGTGCGTTGTTGAGCGTGAATGTGGGAGCATAGAACCCATGGCGTCTATAACTATAGACCCCGAAGACGTGAGTTGTGCAATCTGTACGGCCCCGAACTGGAAAAGTCCTGGACCGGACGGGTTGCACAACTTCTGGATAAAGTGGATCCGGTGCTCCCATGGCCGCTTAGCGACGCAGTTCCAACAAGCCCTCGAATTGGCTCCCTTCCTCGGTTTATGACCACCGGGATCACCTTCTTGCTCCATAAGACCGGTAGTACCGTTGAACCTAAAAACTATAGACCCATCACGTGCTTGCCCACTATGTACAAGCTCCTTACATACATTCTGACCATCAAAATTAACACACACATTGTTGTGAACAATATTTTGGACCCCGCTCAGAATGGGTGTAGGGTTGGGTCCCGCGGTACTAAGAAGCTCCTCCTCACAGACATGACTATTAGCCAGCAAGTCCGGCGGAGCCGGGGGGCTCTGTCCGCGGCCTGGATTGACTACAAGAAGGCCTATGATTCGGTGCCTCACTCATGGCTGAGGAGGATCTTAGAGTTGTATAAATCGATGCAACTCTGAGATCCTTCCTCAGTGCGTGTATGGGGCAGTGGACCACAGTCCTTCGTCAACCGGGCGGCGGGGAGATCTCCTCTGACCCCCAGGACTTCATAAGGATTGAGCGGGGCATCTTCCAGGGCGACTGTCTGAGCCCGCTTTGGTTTTGCCTAGCACTGAATCCTCTCAGCACTTTGTTGAGAGATTCAGGTCTAGGCTACCGGCTTCAGAGAGAGGGTGAGGTTATTAGTCATCTGCTGTACATGGATGACCTCAAACTTTTCACACCGAAACTTCCTGACCTGGTGGAGAAAATGAAAGTGAAAATCACGCAGGTTTTCAGCAACGACATTTTAAACACATATAAATTATATTTATAAATACATTCCATATATATAAAAAAAAACAAATATATTTAAAAATATAAAAAATAGTAACCCACCGGCATCGGGTACAGGGACCAAGCTACCGGTGGTTAGGGCTCCAGACAGAGGAAGAAGGTTTAAATATTTACAACAATTTTAACCTAAAAGACGAAGAGAAATCTTTTAAGAATGTGTTGGATGAGTTCCTAAAGTATTGTGAACCCAAGAAAAATGTTCTTTACATTCGATATTAATTTTATAAAAGAAGACAAATGGATGGAGAACCATTTGACATTTTTTTTTAACTTGGTAACAAGTTAGTAAAAAGCTGTGGTTTTGGTCCTAGGGACTGTTGATGGAAGGAAACAAAGTAAGTTATTGGTGGAAGGAGACATCTCTTTGGATGATTTGAGAAAAGGTTGAGAGTAGCTGAGCTTGACAAGAGACACATTAAAGAGGTCCAGTTGAAGGAATCGGTGTGTGAGGTAGATGCAATAAATAAAAACAGTAATCCTGAAAAGAATGTCACTGTCTGCAAATGGTGTGGTTAGTCATACCGAAAGCTTCGTCAGCTACAATTACATATGGTAATTTATATGCATCGCTCTCGTTATTTGTGATAGATCTTGGCTATGGAATATTCAAGGAATTTTCTAAGAGTTTTTTGAATAATGATGTTTCTTTAAAAACACCCGAATCACTGTCTTTTCCGTAAGGTCCGACGTCTATCCATATGAAGCAATAGTTAGCATCACACAAAGCCATTAAAACTAATGAGAAAAAGTGTTTGTAATTGTAATACATTGATCCTGATTCAGGTGGCTGTATTAAACGAATGTGTTTGCCATCCAAAGCATCAATACAATTTGGAAAATATGCTTTATTTTCAAATTGTATAGATATTTGTGTCCAGAGTTCTTTAGTTGGTGGACTCATGACCAAAGTTTTTAAATTTCTCCATAAAACTTGGCACACTTGCTTAATTATAGCCGATAGCGTAGACCTGCCAATTTTATAAGCATATTGCAACTCTGCTAATGAAGAACCAGTTGCTAAGTACCTGTAACATAAAATAATAATTAATTATTTATTTTGCAGGATCAATTTTGCAGAAAAAATGGAATAATTTACGTGATGCCTATGTAAAAGAACTTAAAGTCCGGTTCCTCAGCATCGACACCATCTTCATTTGCGCATTTCCAAAGATTGTCATTTCTTAAACAAGTTGTCCAAAAACGAAAAACTGACAATAGCCTTGATGTTGTCGAAGTTACAGAGAATGTTGATTTGAAGTGTTAACAGCAGCGTTCAATCTTTAACAGAAAATGTGCCCCGAAAAAAATACAAACTTCACCCTGCCGATGAACATTTTGCAGATCTTTTACAACAAAGCATAAATACTCGAAATAATAATGCAACAGAAAAGAAAGAAGATGATGATGAAGACAAATTATTTTGTCTTTCATTGGTTAAGGAAATAAAAAAAAATCCCGAAAACCGGCTTATAAAGTTGAAAATTGAAATTTATAATTTATTAGAACGATACCAATTTGCACACGCACAGCGATTTGAAGATTTTAACTACCCATCTACTTCATATAACTCACAACGACCGCCGAGAAACTATCCCACTTCATTTAAAAGTCCTCAATATAGCAACACGATGCAGTACTCTGATAAAGAATCTTCAACACAATATGGCTATACAACTAGTTCCTACACTTCAACTCCCACAAATTCATCACAAGTAACATCACCCTGGTCATACGAAGATTCTCAAGAACTAGATTTATTCAATTAAACAAAAAGTTAATTTGCTAAAAATTATAAAAAATAAGAAATTATGAATAAGATAATTTCTTATTTTTTATAATTTTTACTGTGATTAATAAACAGTTAACTTACCGCAATGTTACAATAAGTTTTTCTTTTGGTGATATGCAATATCTTATAGCATCTTCACTGGATTTTAAATCATTTTCAATAGAATCGTATAAAAAATCAAAGGATTTAACTGACATCCGGAAATAGTTAAAAAAAATTATCTTCGTGTAACCTCAAGTCGGGATACAAAGTGACAAACAGGCTGGAAGAAAGTCTGTCACTTAAAATTGGATGCACCCAGTATCGTCTTTGTCTTCTTCTGCGACGTCTCAGTCTTGTATATAAAATCCATAAGCAAATTGCCTCCTCCACGTCCATTGTCAATCAATGTTGAACCGCGTGGAGACGCGCGGCCACGTGCGGTCATTTGAACTTAGCCTAAATATTAATCTTACATTTTAATTTTTAGGTCAGCTTAGTAATATTAAAAGAAGAACTAGTGAGAGTATAGACCAAACTATAAGTAACATGGTATCAACTCCAGAATTTTGAAAGAGTATTGTGGGTACATGGTATGGCACTATTATCATTTGTTAGTGTATTACTCGTAAGATTACTTAGAGTTTTTAGCATAGTTAAAGTGGAGATAGATCTTAATAAAGAGGGTAGAGTAGTTTAATTAGTATTTAAATCTTATCATTATTTAAACTTTAATGGATATCACCTATTGCCGCAACGACTGGCTGTACTCCTGTTGTCAGGCACGTAAAGTTAGCATTTTCTGCACAGCTTGAATGGAGATAAGGAGCCTAACCGGAAATGGATACATTAGCCTAGGTCAAGGTTGTTCCCTAAAGGGAACATTCACCATCCATTCACACAAACACTTTATTAATAGCATACATCAGTAAGTAGCAGCCATCGAGGTACCTAAACCATCAGTTTTGAACTCTTTAATCAATAGTAGCGTCCCATCTGAAGTACTGCTACCCGCATCAGATAAAGAAAACTCACTGGAGTCCAAAGAATCAAGGAATGACAGTCAGTTGCAAGACAACCAAAATGTATAAAAAATGATTCTTATGTAACTATGAGTAGGTCAGGTAGTAATATAAAACCAGTCAAGCGATACTGTAGTGTTCGGACCTCGTCCCACACACTACGGTTCGTTTCCTGGCCATCATGTGTCAGAGTTTAAATAAAAATACTTTGTCATTCAAATTTAGCTTAGGGAAGAAAAACAATTGCTGCGTGGAGCTGCATTCGGCTGTGCGGCTGACAGCGGGCGACTAGACGCGCCGCCCGGGTCCGCCGGCCGAAGAGAAGATATAATTGTAATTAAATTAGGCTCAGTCCTTGAGCGGCGTTCGCGATTCCCTAGTTCGCATTAAAATAATAATATACGCGTAAAAACCTCCCTAAACTCGTTATAGGAAGCTTTTGTTGATATAATAAATGCCCATATAAATTTCTTCCTCTGTGTTTATCTTATTATCTACACGAGGTATTGTGGCGTCCAACCCCCGGACGCTACAACTGGTGGAGGAACGCCGGTTTCCATACAGCTGGTGGTTGCTACAGCTACAACTGGTGGAGTCGCTGCGGTCCATACAGCTGGTGGTTGCTACAGCTACAATTGGTGGAGGAACGCCGGTTTCCATACAACTGGTAGAGGTGCTGGTTGCCACAGGAGCTAGTGGTTGCTACAGCTGGTGAAGCGCTAGTTTCCGCAGAAGTCGGAAACGCCAACATTCTGCAGTTGGCAGTGAATGGATCGATCCCGTACCGTTTGAAGAAAGACGTCGTGCGACAATTGGAGCGACACATTTATCAGTATCGTTGTCTATTTTGCTTTTATGTGCTTTTATGTGATATTATGTGCTCAACGAGAAGATGGCTATGATGGTGGCTTGTTCCAGAATGTTTCAAGAGCATTGATAGTTGCCTGCGGGTCAATAGGGCCAATAAGGACTATAAGTCTTAGTAGAATTATAATTCACGTAGTGAATAACGTGTTATCTTGAACCGACTAAAACCGCATTACGTACTAGCGTAACTAGTAACTAGTAGTATTTTATTATTAATATGTGTTCTCTGTTTATTTCATATTGCTGCGCTGCGGAAGATAAATAGATTTGTTTTGTTTTTTATGTTCGTGATGTTCTAGCGTAGGAGTTAGGCAATTATTTTTTGTACAATATTGAGAGTTGTGATCTAAACTTTGTAAGAGAGTCAAATCGTTCTGGACATAAGCGCCGACGATGATTGAAAGTTAGTTTTCGATCAGACTTTTCTTTATAGAGTGAGTTCTTTCTCTTTAATTTTGTTTTAAAAATAATTTAGTAATGTGTAGGCGACATAGTCTCTGCTTCACATGCATAATGTGTAAGGACAGATCAAGTTATGTCATCTTTCTTTTTAGTTAGGTAGGTCTTAAAAGTACTGTGTTACTAAGTCCTTTCAGGGCAAACCTTAAAATGTATCGGCAAGTGATACCAATAACTTTTCTTTGATGAGGCTGATTGTGGTCAGGTTTCTTTTAACCTGGGTTTTTTGCCTGGCCAAGAATGAAGCAATTTTTCTTTGTTCGTGTTTTTCAGTATTTATTACAGTTTAATTGCTATAATTTGAAATTCTACTATCGTTTACTAATTATTACAAAGATTGCTTCGTTATTCCCATTGTAAGGGACAATTCGCATATTTTTTTTTTTTTTTGTGTCCCAGATTTAGTTTATCTAGGGTTCGATGTAACTGTCACATGAATGACCAGTAAGGGCGTAGCTGCTGTAGTGTTCGGACCTCGTCCCACACACTACGGTTCATTTCCTGGCCATCATGTGTCAGAGTTTAAATAAAAATACTTTGTCATTCAAATTTAGCTTAGGGAAGAAAAACAATTGCTGCGTGGAGCTGCATTCGGCTGTGCGGCTGACAGCGGGCGACTAGACGCGCCGCCCGGGTCCGCCGGCCGAAGAGAAGATATAATTGTAATTAAATTAGGCTCAGTCCTTGAGCGGAGTTCGCGATTCCCTAGTTCGCATTAAAATAATAATATACGCGTAAAAACCTCCCTAAACTCGTTATAGGAAGCTTTTGTTGATATAATAAATGCCCATATAAATTTCTTCCTCTGTGTTTATCTTATTATCTACACGAGGTATTGTGGCGTCCAACCCCCGGACGCTACAATACATAGAAGAATGTTAGTTAAGAAGGCGGATGTCACATCACTATTTTAGGTCAGCACTAGGCGAGCAGCCATCTTGTCTTTCGTCGTCTCTCCTACTAAGCTTGCCGTGTAATTTAAAGCGAATTAAATAAATGTCTTGTGCCTATACCATTGTATAGGCACCAGACATTTATCCTTCGTATCCTCTGTTATGTTTAAATAAGGAGAAATGTCTCCTTATTTAAACACGAAGAAGAAGAAGAAGAAGATCATGAAGATTTAGTGAGTGGTCCGGGACAACATCACACTGCTACTATAACATAGATATTGAAAATACATTACACTCATCAAGGTACCTACAACTTTTATCCAGCATGCAACGCGTGAATATGTATGATATTCACGCATTGCATGCATATTGTATTCAATGAGTGATCTAATAATGTGTAATTTTTAAAATTCATGTTTTAAGATGTTCATGATGGTTCTATTTTATAATATTCTAATTTTAGTTACCGTTTTGTTAGATGTACTACTATATACATTAGATTTTGAGGAAGAAATATAAATAATAAATGTACCTTTATTACTGTTACTGCTGTTGTAAGACTGATAATTATAAAATTGTTAATTACAAATTTTAGATATACGACAATAACTGTGATTTTGTAACAATGTTTAATTGTTCGATAAAAGCGTTAAATATATATGTAAACTAAACTGGACGTTCAGTTGATTTGGTATATGCCCATACAGTAACACCCAAACCAGTAACACTGTTGTTAGCGCCTACAACTACAACTAAACGCAAGATGGAGGGCTGCGCGGGCGCGCGGGACGGGGAGACAAAACAACTCGAGCTTACCAATGGCGACTATTGAGTGACTGGTTGTAATTTGAATATAACTCACTAGTTAAATATATTGTGATATAACATCTCGTAATCTTGGTTTGATTTCTATTCTAAATACTTATTTGCTTATAAGTTGCTGAACATAAACTATACAAAAAAATGGTGACCCCGACGTGATGTGCTGATCTTGGAAGACATATATCCCGCAGGACGAGGTGAAACAATCTAAACCGAGGGAAGTACTGCCATTTCCTACCTATTTACATCCTTATTTTGTTAATTAATTGCTTCGAATTGTACAGATTGCGTTAGTTAACTTCGCCGTTAAATGAGTGTTAACTCACCCACATATTTGCTGTAACAAAATTATCATTCAATATTCCAGTAATTTGTAAAGTAAACCCTTATTTCATAATCTTTATCATTATAATGTTCATAATGTTTACCATTATAGTTACCATTATTTAGATTCCTTTCTAATTTCCATATAATTTTACGGATTAGGTATTTAATCAAAATTCTGTCTTACATTCAAAATCAGTTCCGTTATCAAGCGAATTATGTAACTTATGTTGAACCAATTAATAGTAATTACGTCCCAATTCATTAATCTAGGTCATATTTTTTCACTACTCACATGTTCATCAATACTTAATTGATATTATCTTGTTCAATTAATCTCAACCTTTGTGTTAATTACCTACGTAATGTTGCATTATTGTTATTAAGGTGGTTAAGTCCCCATATTATTCAGTAGAATAGGTTTATAAGTGCTAAATCGGATTGGCCGACTATTCCAGGGTACTCCGAGAGAAAATTAGCGAGAATCGAACGAAATACCTATCTACTGCAGCGGCGGGCCGGCCGGGCGACTTGTTACGTAACCTGCGCCTGAGTTAGCGGTTAGTGCATCGATCGCCCGCCAGCTGATCCTTTGTTATGATCGAGCGGCGATAAACGAGGTTGTATTCATTGCATTTTTTAACTTTAACTGCAACTTTATAATAAGTTGATTTTGTTAACAATTTAATTGAGTTTTATCATTGTTTGCGCTTCAAATATGACTGAAAAAGAATTACGGGAGTTTATTGCGGAAAGAGGTCGTATTAAGTCACGTGTGACGTCATTTGAAAAATATTGCAAGCCTATCCTATTAACCGATATAAGTAAAACTCAATTCAATGAACTAAACTTGAGGCTGAGCAAATTACAATACCTTTTAAGCGTTTTTGACGCGTTGCAAAATAAAGTAGAAAGTCTTGATGAAGACGAGGAGTCTCAAATGCTCGAGAGAGAGGAATTTGAGAACCGCGTCTACAAGTTGCTCAGGCTCAGGGGTTGCTTCAACCCTTTGAGAATGGACTTGGTGATAATGGCTCACAGACGACCTTGAAATCTTCCAGACATTTAAAATTACCTCCGTTAAAAATTTCTTCATTTAACGGAGACCCAAATAAGTGGTTAGAGTTTCGCGACATGTATAAATCTCTCGTTCACGATAACGAAGATCTCGATGACGTCAGTAAGTTTCATTATTTGAAATCTTATTTAGTCGAATCCGCTCAGGCAGTCATAAATTCACTTGTAATTACTCGTGATAATTATTCCATCGCCTGGTCGCTCTTATGCGATAGGTACGACAACAAGCGACTATTAGTAAATGAACACATTAAGTGCTTGTTTTCAATTGAGTTTATGTCTAAGGAATCTGAAAAGGGTTTACGGGATTTAATTGATTTAATTTCAAAAAACTTAAATGCATTGAATTCACTAGGGGAACCCACGGATCATTGGGACTCCCTCATCATATACATGGCGTCTACAAAGTTAGACACAAAAACTGCTAGGGACTGGGA
Source organism: Cybosia mesomella (assembly GCA_946251805.1). NCBI lineage: Eukaryota > Metazoa > Arthropoda > Insecta > Lepidoptera > Erebidae > Cybosia > Cybosia mesomella. The sequence goes on from OX276411.1 coordinate 14,190,234, forward strand.
ACAGTTTAGGACTACTTTGGAAAGAACTAAATTAGATGACTTTTTTAATTTTCTACGGCAGCGAGCCATCGTATTAGAAACCGTTCATGCTAGCAAACCCGATAAATCGGAAAAGCGTAATACCATGGTTAAGTTCTTCTGCCAGCCTTGAAAAGAATAATAATAGCTGTCTCGAATGCAAACAGAATCATATAATTTATGATTGCCCTATGTTTAAAACGTTACCTGTTGAGGAGCGTATCTCAAAGGTTTTTCAATGGCAATTATGTCACAATTGTCTTCGTAGCGGTCATAGGTCCGCTCAATGCAGACTAGGGGGTTGTCGTGTTTGTAAACGAAAACATAATACCATGTTGCACAAACAGTCTTCTTTAAATAACTCACAGCCTCCTCGGTCACCGCAAGGTTCTGAAGACACTTCGTCACTTCGTTCAACCGCAAACGACAACAGTGAACGTTCTCATATTGCAGATAATTCTTCTGGGAATACTTCTGCCATCAGCATGTCTGCTGTCTCCGCAAACCAGGCTCTTCTGTCCACGGCCTTGGTTAAGGTGACAAACAACGACAAATCCTTCGTTTTAAGAGCGTTACTGGATAGCGGTAGCCAATCCTCTTTTATTATCGAAGAAGCTGTAGCTAAACTCGGTTTGCTTAAAATTGCAAATCAGGTGCAGTGTGTCTCCGGCATTAACAATGCTGTCGTCAATATTACAGAACATTGTAACATCGTCATACGTTCTTCTGTTACATCTTTTAAAACATCTCTAAGATGTTTTGTTCTCCCTTTGATTACAGATAAACTACCTCAAGTGCAAGTTTTCATCAAAGACTTGGGTATTCCAAATAACATAAAGTTAGCAGACCCCGGTTTCTGTTATCCTTCAGAAATCGACCTTCTTCTCGGAGCGGACGTCTTCTGGGATCTACTTTGTCCCTCTAAAATTAAGCTGGGTCCTAACAAACCTCTTCTACAAGAAACCCAATTGGGCTGGGTAGTAGCAGGTCCAATGAGAACAAATAACGTCTCTAAAACTAATCGTATGTTTTGTCACTTCAGTAAAGACATTCAATTACAACTCTCTAAGTTTTTCGAATTAGAAAATGTGCCTTCATTGATTAGTCCTTCTTTCGATGAAAATATTTGTGAAAAGCTCTTTACAGAGCCGATTTACCGCGACAAGGATGGTAGGTTCAATGTTATGATTCCTCTTCGTGAACCGCCCAGTGTGCTAGGCGACTCTTATCATATAGCTGAAAAAAGATTAAATCAAATGGAAAGAAAAATGAGAAAAAATCCTAACTTTCATGAACATAAGCACACACAACTAAATAGTCACACGCACAAACACACATACGCACACACACACAAACACACACATACACGCACACACGAGCACACACACATACACACGCATACCTACATACTCCAATGTTTATGTTTCTATTTTCTATAACTCTGTAATCTAACTGTATTTTTAAGGGAAGTAGCGAGTCATTCCCAATACGGATTACTCACTGGGAAGTCTCAACAAAGTGTATGCAAAAGATTACTGAAATAAACGTTATTTTATTTTATTTATTTATTATGAACAATATATTAAATTTATGCAAGAATATGAGAGCCTAGGACACATGAGCGAGATCACAAATCCATCACAGGGTTGTTACCTTCCTCATCACGCTGTCTTCAGAGAGAGCAGCGAAACCACTAAGTTAAGGGTTGTCTTCGACGCGTCCGCTGAAACGTCCTCAGGAAAGTCTCTTAACGACATCCAGTATGTAGGACCCGTCGTCCAAGACGACCTATTTTCGATCTTGTTAAGATTTAGACAGCATCAGTATGTGGTTTCGGCGGACGTGGAGAAGATGTACCGACAGGTGCTCGTCCAGCCCGAACAGCGGCCTCTACAAATGATACTGTGGCGTGATAGTGAAGAGCTTCCTATTAAAACATACCAGCTTAACACCGTAACATACGGTACTGCTTCTGCACCATTCTTAAGTACAAGGTGTTTATTTCAGTTATCAAAGGACTGTGAAGATGAGAAGATAGCTCAACTGATCAGATCCGACTTCTACGTTGATGACTATCTGTCTGGAAGCAGTAACAAAGCGGAGTTAGCTCGCATTATAACCAAAGTCACAGAAATTCTGAATTCAGCATGTTTTCCTCTCCGTAAGTTTCGAACAAATGTTCCCTCTGTTCTAAAAAACAACCCAAATTTACTTACTACTACAGATTTGGAGTTAAGTTCACAATCTAGTACGCTCGGCCTTAAATGGGACGCAGCCGCTGACGTCTTACATTTTCCTACCGAATTTTCTTGTTCTTCTCTAGCTACAAAGCGAGTAATCTTATCAAACTCAGCAAAGCTCTTCGATCCACTTGGGCTACTGAGTCTTTGTACTATAACTCCAAAAATCATACTACAAAAGTTATGGCTTACCAAATTAGACTGGGATGAACCCATTCCTTCTGACATAGAAAGAATATGGTTTACATTTATTTCGGGCTTAAATAATTTGTCTTCTATTCAAATTCCCAGGTGTGTCTTAAGTAAAAACCCAGATAACATTGAGCTCCATGCGTTTTGCGATGCCTCGGAAAGCGCATATGCAGCTTGTGTCTATCTTCGCTCGCTAGATAGTTCAGGTAAAGTGGTTGTCAATCTTCTTTGTGCTAAAACTAAAGTTGCACCAGTCAAAACACAAACGATTCCACGCTTAGAGCTTTGTGGAGCTCTAATAGCAGCTCGTTTAGTAAAAAAGGTCTTAAAGGCTTTAAGACTGAATATTGCTAAAATATGTTATTGGACCGATTCTTCTGTTGTCCTCGCTTGGCTGTCCTCTCAAGCTCGCGACTTAAAGACATTCGTGTCTAATCGTGTAGCGGAAATCCAGCAGTTAACGTCGTCCGGGTGTTGGCACCACGTACCGGGACTTCAAAACCCCGCCGACCTCGCGTCTCGAGGTATAGATCCCAAGCTTATACATAAAACTACTTTGTGGTGGCATGGCCCTCAATTCTGATTGCAATCCGAGTCTGATTGGCCCAATAACATAAACTATACAAAGGAATTACCTGAAAAGAAAACTTACACTAATACTAAAACTCACTCTTCAACTAAAACTAATACATGCACTAGTACTACCATACCTACGAGTTCTCACGCCACCACTCTTTGCGGAGTTATGAATTTTGACAAATATTCGAAGTTTACAACCGTACAAAGAGCCATGGCTTTCGTACTAAGATTTATTCATAATCTAAAAACCACGGACTCAAAACAAACAGGCAATTTAACAGCTGAGGAATTGGAAACTTCTTTGAAATGTTTAATAAAACAGCACCAAACTGAAAGTTTTGAATCCGAGTTAAATTTATTATTAAATAAAAAAATCTTACCTTCTAGGTCCCGTATTTTATCTCTGAGACCGTTCGTAGACGAAGACGGCATTATCCGTGTAGGTGGGCGCATACAGCGCGCAGCGGAACCGTACAGTAAAAAACATCTTATGTTGTTAGATTCTAGTCACACAATGACAAAATTGTATTTCGCTCACGAGCATAAAAAACTGCTACACTGTGGTCCACAGCTGCTGCTTACAAACATACGCTAATGTTACTGGCTTATTAGCGGTCGACGACTTGCGAAAAGCACTGTAAACAATTGCCAAGTACGTAGGATCATGAAAGCAAAAACCATATCTCCCATTATGGGAAATTTACCTTGCTCTAGAGTTACTCCCAACTTACCTTTTCAAATTTCAGGTGTTGACTTTGCTGGGCCTTTCCCTATCAGAGACCGCCTCGGCCGTGGATGTAAAATCATCAAGGCATATCTATGCCTCTTCGTTTGCTTCACAACTAGAGCATTGCATCTCGAGGTTGCATCTGACCTCAGCTCCGAAGCATTTATACATTGTTTGAGACGTTTCATTTCTCGTAGGGGAAAGCCGAGTGAAATTAACTGCGACAACGGTCGTAATTTTGTGGGCGCAAGCAATGATTTAAACCAATTTTTAACCCTAAACAATGAATCTCTGTCGTCTTTCGCTGCGAACGAAGGTATTAAGTTTCGGTTTTCGCCGGCTTACTCTCCCCACTTCGGTGGGCTTTGGGAGGCAGGCGTGAAATCCGCCAAACATCATTTTTATAGAATGTTAGGAAAAAATGAAAATCATTTAACTTTCGACGAGTTATCTACGTGGTTTGTTCAGATCGAAGCAATTTTAAATTCGCGTCCCCTTACTCCTCTTTCATCGGATCCTTGTGATCTTCTTCCATTAACTCCTGGGCATTTCCTGATCGGAAGACCACTTACCTCGCTGCCGTCTCCAGTGCTGTTGGATATAAAAACTACCAGATTAAACAGGTACCAACAGATCGAGCAAATGAGGCAACACTTTTGGGAGAGATGGCGCAACGAGTTCCTTTGCGAGCTCCAACAGAGATCCAAATGGCGAGTCAACCAAGGGTCGTTGTCACAAGGAGACATGGTGATCCTCAAGGAAGCCAACCTGCCTCCTCTCAAGTGGCGAATGGGTCGGATCGAGCGACTCTATCTTGGAGCAGATGGCGTCGCGCGTGTTGCAGATGTCCTGACTTCGAAGGGCACTGTGCGCCGTGCAATCAGTAACCTGTGTCCTCTACCAGCTGAGCCGGAGCCACACCAGACAGTGCATCCTCTCGAAACCTCACAGTCTTCGAGTGGGGGGAAATTGTTAGCGCCTACAACTACAACTAAACGCAAGATGGAGGGCGGCGCGGGCGCGCGGGACGGGGAGACAAAAAAACTCGAGCTTACCAATGGCGACTATTGAGTGACTGGTTGTAATTTGAATATAACTCACTAGTTAAATATATTGTGATATAACATGTCGTAATCTTGGTTTGATTTCTATTCTAAATACAAACAAATAAGTTGCTGAACATAAACTATACAGTTACTGGTTGGGAAAAAAATTCCCAACGAGTCACAGGTGTTACTGGATGTAACAATTTTTCTCCCAACGAGTAACAGGTGTTACTGGATGACACAGTTTTTGTCCCAACGTGTCACAGGTGTTACTGGACTTTTTGTGCCAACTTAACACTGCAAAATATTGGAGCTAAAATAAAGTGTCCCATTCATGATGAAAAAGTCTTAATGGATACTGATGTTTTATAACTAATCAAAGTTAGTGTATGTAACTTGTTAGGTGCATATTAAGTCGTAACAGTAACACCTGTTACTCGTTGGGACAAAAACTGTGTCATCCAGTAACACCTGTGACTCGTTGGGAGTTTTTTTCCCAACCAGTAACAGTGTTACTCGTTTGGGTGTCACTGGAGGGGCATATACCGTTGTTATTTTAATAAAAGATGATTCTACAAATCTAGATTTCGTTTTACTTAATAACTTATTTTATTAAAGTAATCACCATTGTTTTGTTGACGATACTAAAAACTCAGATATCTTTAAAATTAAATCGATAGGACGAATCAACGAATGAAAATTATTATATTTCAGAAAAGTATTGTTTCGTCCCATAGTATTGTTTCGTCCCATGGGCCGAAATTATCATAGGACGAAACAACGAACTACGAACCGGTTCCCTGCATTCACTCAAAGCGTAGGAATTAAAGTAATATGCATAATATCGTGCGCCGTGGGTTTGCTTCTGAATTAATATTTATTAAATATTTTTGTATTATTTTAATATATGTATATATTTGTAGTATTGTTTTGAGATCATTAGTGTTTATACTTGATGTTATGTGTAATATATTAGTTTATTCTGTGGTCGGAGTTCAGTAGCTGTTGTTTTATCTATGGCTCGTGCTCTTTGGCTCGGGGTGGAAAAGATGGGGCAAACTGCAACCTTGTATCAATAATTAATTTAAGTTGCTTAGTGCTAAACTAATAAATATTGTTATAGAGAATACCCATAAGTTTCATTCAAATTACATGGCGCTGCGGACAGAATCACAACAACATATCAAACAACGTTTCAAACAAGTAAGATTTTTTTCCATGTACGGAGCACGTGTTAACTTCATACATTTGAAATTAAATCTGCAAAATGGAATTGCTTAGGCCACCTTACCCATTGGTATTGAGTGGAAATAATCTTAAGAAGAGTTTAGAAGAATGGAAACAAAAATTCCAGTTGTATTACATTGCAAGTGGGGCTGATTCGAGACTTACAGAGCAACAAAAAAAAGGCCCTCCTCCTTCATTGTATTGGTGACGACGCGCTAAAGGTCTACTACACATTTCCTGACAAAGAAAAACTTACTTTCGACAAAATCCTAATTAAAATAGAAGAACATTGCTGTCCCCCTTCGAATATAACCTAAAATAGATACATATTTTTATCCAGAAAAATGAAACAGGGTGAGTCTTATGAAGAGTATGTGACTGACCTGAAAAAATTAAGCTCTGATTGTGAATTTGATAAATTCACAGAGTCTTATCAGAGACCAACTCATTATATGTATGAGCGACCTCAATTTGAAGGAAAGACTACTAAGGATATCAGATTTGACATTAGAACAAGGTCTAAACATGTGTAAAACCACAGAAATTGCTCAGCATCAGTTGAAAACACTACAACATCAAGAACAACAAGTTTTGGCTATCAGAAGACAAAATTACAGCAAAAAAGCTTACCTGGAAAGAGAAGAGAGTTCTACTGCTAAAAAAGGCTTCAAGAATAAATGTGGCAGATGTGGATCCCTGCATAGTTTTGGAAAATGCCCAGCTTTCAATAGGAAATGCATGAAATGTTTCAAATTTGGCCACTACGCTAGTCAATGCAAAACCGCAGGAAAGAAAGTTTCAGTTATCACCGAAGACGATGACTCAAGTGAAGAAATATTATACATTGACTCTGTGGTAGGTACAGCAAATGAGTGGTTAATGAATTTTAAATTGAATAATATAAGCACATTATTTAAAATTGACACTGGTGCTCAGTGCAATTTGATTAACAAGTCAATTTTTATGAAATTGAACTGTAATTTAATTAAAACTAAAGTGAAACTTAAAAATTTTGATGGCTCTTTCATTAAAGTCATAGGTAAAGCCATTTGTAAGCTATATTATAATAATATTGAGTATGAAGAAGTTTTTTATGTAGTAGATTGTAACTCATGTTGCATTCTAGGTTATAATACTATTGTGAGGTTATTCTTGATTAAACATGTTAATACAGTGAAAAAATCATCAACTGAAAGTTTAGTACAACAATATGATAGCTTATTCAAAGGTTTAGGCTTGTTAGATTATGAATATAATATTAAACTTTGTGATAATTATGTTCCAGTTGCAGAAAGACCAAGAAGAATAGCATTTAATTTAGAGAGTAAACTTAAAGAAGAATTAGACAAATTGGTAGAAGCTGATGTTATAGAAAAGGTTAGTGGACCAACAGAATGGGTTAGTTCCATGGTAATAGTTAAAAAACCAGATAATTCTATTAGATTATGCTTAGATCCACAAAATCTTAACAAATAAATAATTAGAGAAAGATGTGTTATTCCTACTTTCAATGAACTTGTAGCCCGTATGCCTAACGCTAAATATTTTTCTGTAATTGATGCTTCTAAAGGTTTTTACATGATTAAATTATCTAAGAGTTCACAATTATTAACAACATTCAATGCTGGACGGTTTGGTCGTTACTGTTATAAAAGGTTACCCTTTGGTCATAATTCTGCTCCGGAAGTATTTAGTAATTGTTTTTCAAGTATATTTAAAGATATTAAGGGTGTTGAATTGTATATCGATGAAATTATTGTGTGGGGACAATCAATTGAGGAACATGACTCACGGTTAAAAGAAGTTTTAGAAAGAGCAAAACTAGCTAATGTTAAATTTAATAGAAACAAATGTAAGTTTGGAGTCAAAGAGGTTAAGTATCACATATTAAGTGCAGAGGGTATTAAACCTGATCCTGAAAAGGTAAGGGCAATTATAGACATGAAGGCACCAACTAATAAAAAAGAATTGCAAACTTTTTTAGGAATAATTACTTATGTTTCTAAATTTATTCTAAACTTGTCAGAAATTACTAATTCTTTGAGGGAAATTTTAAAGAAAGATTCTATTTTTATGTGGGGTGATCGTCAAAAATCAGATTTTTTAAAATTAAAGCAAATACTTACATCACAACCTGTGTTAAGATTTTATGATATGAATTCTCCTATAACCTTATCCGTGGATAGCAGTAGTACTGGGTTAGGAGCTGTTCTTTTACAAAATAATGGTCCTGTTGCTTATGCATCTAAAACTTTAACCGAGTGTCAGAAGACTTGGGCTCAGATTGAGAAAGAGATGCTTGCGATAGTGTACGCTTATGAGAAATTTCATCAATTTATTTTCGGTAAACATGTAGTGGTAGAAAGTGACCATAAACCGCTTGAATTTATTCTTAAGAAATCCATGAATGACCCTTAAGATTGCAAAGATTAAGACTTAAAATACAAGGATATGATTTAGAAATAAAATACAAACCTGGTAAAGAACTGCTTGTTGCAGATGCATTGTCGAGATCTTGTGTCTCTGACTCAATTTGTAATAATGAAATTGATGAGAAAGTTGAAATGCATGTTTGTATGATTAAGAATAGTTTGAATATAAGTGAAAATATGTTTAAACAACTTCAAAAAGAGACAAGTAAAGATCCTGATTTATTATTGTTGTTAGGTTATTTACAAGTCATGGCCTGATGTAAAAAACATTCCATATAGTTTAAGGTATTTCTTTTCAATTAAAAGTGAATTGTTTGTTATTGACAATTTAATTTTCAAGAATACAGCTGTTGTAGTTCCAAAATCATTACAAAAATACATTTGAAACTGTGCACACTATAATCATTGTGGTGTAGATAAATGTAAGAATAGACTCAGAGGTTTAGTGTTTTGGCCTTTTATGAATAAAGAAATTGAAGATTTTATAACAAATTGTAGTATTTGTTTGAAGTATCAAAACAAACATTCTTATGAACCATTGTTATTGAGAGAATCACCATCTAAACCTTGGCAGATTATAGGTGCTGATATGTTTTTCTTTAACAATAAATATACTTATTGATTGTAGACTATTTTAGTAAATATGTTGAGGTTATTGAACTTGCTAATCAAACAGCTGATGAGCATATAAAAGCTTTTAAAATTGTATTTTCTAGGTGGGGAATTCCTGAAATGTTGTATACTGATGATGGTTCACAATATAGTAGCTATAAGTTCAAAGAATTTTGTAGATTATGGGATTTCAAACATGTTTCTTGTTCACCTTGTTATCAAAGATCTAATGGTATGGCTGAAAGACATATCCAAACGATTAAAAAATGTTTAAAAAATGTTTAGAGTCTAATAATGATATTTACTTAGCTTTACTAGAGTATAGAAATACTGCAATAGATTCTAATATTAATCTTTCTAGCAATGAGATGTTAATTGGAAGACAAGTTTCTTCTAAGTTACCAATTAAAAAAGGAAGAAAAGATAAAATAGATAAGGCTATATGTGATTGGAATAATAATAATAGGTTAAAATATAAGTATCATCATGACAATAAGATTGCTGGCAAAATATTAAAATTCAGTGTTAACCAAAATGTGTATATTAGGGATAAAAATAATAAGTTGATTCCGGGTGTAATAATTAGCTTAAGTGAGAAACTCAGATGTTATAGAATTAAACTAAGTAATAGTCAAATAGTAACTAGAAATAGATTTAATGTTTATAAAGGTAGTAGCAATGAATCAAACAACTATTCTAATATAGATAGTGATGATTGTAATTTTGTCAAAAGTAAGAAAGTCAGCTTTGCAAACCCAATTGTAATAAGGACTAAAAGTGGTCGAGTGGTTAGAAAGCCTGACCGTCTCATTGAAAGCATGTAACTTGTAATATATAAGTTTCTTTATATTTTTGTGTGAGGTTTACCTCAATAAACCACTATACACTATACCACACTATACACTATACACAATAACCTCAATAAACTAATATATTACATCTCCCTTCTTTAGAAGGGAGATGTAATATATTAGTTTATTCTGTGGTCGGAGTTCAGTAGCTGTTGTTTTATATATGGCTCGTGCTCTTTGGCTCGGGGTGGAAAAGATGGGGCAAACTGCAACCTTGTATCAATAATTAATTTAAGTTGCTTAGTGCTAAACTAATAAATATTGTTATAGAGAATACCCATAAGTTTCATTCAAATTACATTATGTTTGTAGTGTAACGAAACCGTTACAACATAAATTCATAAATATACAATAAATTATGGAAATTACATAAATAAATAATACACAGTTATCTAGTTTGAGCAAGGAACAGTTCTTTTACTTTGACCTATTCAGTTCAAAGAAGTGCTATCGCGTACAGAGTGAGGCAGCGCATTCCACAACCTTACCGCGCGAACAGTAAATGAGCCATCGTAACAGCTGGAGTAGTGAAGAGGAGTTCGAAGAAGAAGCGCAGAGGAGGTGCTACAGGGCTTACCCCTGGGGACAAGATACTCAAAGCGTTCTCTTAAGTAAGAAGGCGAATCAGGAATGAAAAGAATAGAGTATAGAAGAGAAAGTATATGAGAGTCTCTACGCTGACGAATAGGTAAACACTTCAACTTTGCCCGAAATTCCGAAACATGGTCATACTTCCGGAGACCAAAAATGAAGCGAATACCCAAATTTTGCAGTCTTTCGAGTTTACTAAGAAGTTCCTCCTTTGCATCAAGATAACAGACATCAGCGTAGTCTAAAAGTGGAAGCAGAAGAGATTGCGCAAGAGTAACTTTAGTTTGAAATGGTAGAAATTTCTGGAGACGTTTGAGGGACTGAAACGAGCAGTACACCCTTTTGCTAATATCTGCAATATGGACGTCCCAGACCAGATTAGAGTCTATATATATGAGCTCTTTATTTTATTAAAAAAAAAATGGTTTTTACGATAATTACCTAAAACTATAATTATTTACTAATATTACTAAATACATGTATTGAGTGTTTATTAGTTCAATTCACTGTAATTTTAGCGAAAATCTTGATTTTTCGATTTGTACCCAAATGTGTACAACCGGTGCAAACACATTTTTTACGGCAATTGTAACACTTCAACGGTTGTTCAAAACTATTACTTTTATCAGACATTAGAGTACTATTAAACTAAAAAAAATGATTTTACGAAATCACTCGTTTTATTATTTGTTTTTTTTTTAATTTTAGTTTTGCAATTAACCGAAAATGTTCGATGCCGATGCTTTTTACGCGCTGCGTGATGGAAACTTATCAGATTTAGAATTATCTTCTGATGATGAAGACGGATATGGTGCTTACTGTACGCGAGAACTAAGGTCTGTAAGATTTGATGCAGACGTAGTAAACCCCAACCAACGAGAGTTCTACCCCGCCTCCGATGACGAAGATATTGCTATCGAAGATGGTGAGCCTGCGTATATACCACCACCTGCTCTTCATAATGAAGCTATCACCAATTCTGATGTAACATCAGATATTCAAATTGACCAGTCATCATCACCATCTGAACGTTTTAGGTTTGAACATCTCATCCCAAAGCAAGCTATTAGGTGGCGACATAGAGAGGTGCAAAACACAATATCACCTGATTGGTTCCCACCGATAAATATAAAACCCGTTGTGAAAACTCCTATGTTATGTATGTTCCACCAACTTTATTTGAAGTGATGGTAGATATGACCAACTTATACACAGTTCAATCAGAAAGATCTCGTTTTAAACCTACAGCTAAGGAGGAATTGGAAGTGTTATTTGGTTTACATTTGGCCACTGGTATATTTGCTTATCCGAGTTTGAAAATGTACTGGGAAACAGGTATCAGTATTCCACTGTTTACAGAAAATATATTAAGAGACAGATTTTTTGAACTGCGCAATAATTTACACCTGGTTGACAACACACAGATGTCAACAGAATACAGTGATGCTTTTTATAAAGTACGGCCAATCTATGATGTAATTAAAAATCGCTGCTTGGCTTTGTGTTGATGAACAGATAGTTCCATTTACAGGCAAAAGCAATACATAAAAGGAAAGCCTTGTCCTTGGGGGCTAAAATTATTGTTTTTATGTGGGAAACATGGTCCGGCCTATGATTTTATTTTGTGCCAAAGCACCTCTCCAGAATTAGACAAGTTGTTGATAAATAAAATTGGGTATGGCGCATCAGTTGTATTAAAAGTTGTTGAACGACTTGGTGACAATAAAGGTCACGAAGTGTATTTTGATAATTACTTCTCATCATATCATATACTAAAGATATTGAAACAACAAGGAATAATGGCGGTATGTACTGCTCGTGTGAACAGATTTTCAAAGCCTACATTATTATGTGACAATGAATTCAACAAAAAACCGCGGGGTTTTGCTCAAGAAATAACTAGTTTTGATAGCGATGTCACTCTAGTCAAATGGCTAGATAGCAAGAGTACCCATTTAGCATCCAACTTTGTAGGTATCGGGCAAACAGACACCGTGAAACGGTGGTGTAAAAAGGAAAAACGCTACATTGATCATGCTATGAGAGGAGTTGAGTTACTTGATCAACTAATGAGCTATATAACTTTCATTAAATTCAAAAAATTGCCTCTTCGCATGATTTTCCATGCATCTGATTTGGCAGTTGTACAAGCATTCCCGGAATATGAAACATAACATAACATAAACTCACGCCTATATCCCCGAAGGGGTAGGCAGAGGTGCTAGCACCCACATTTCGCCAGTTTATGTTTAGGTCCCAATGTAATAGGTGGCGAGCCTATTGCCATTAACCGAGCACTTATAAACCTGCGATAAATACACACATAACTTCGAAAAGCATCGAAAAGTCATTGGTGTGTGCCATGGTAAAACCTGGGATCGAACCCGAGACCTCGTCTCATTAGTCCTTTACCCATACCACTAGGCTACTGCGGCGGAATATGAAAATGATTGCGAATTGCTTGGTATACCAAAAAATAAGCAACTGAAATTACTCACTTTTCGCCGCCGTTTTGCCGAGAGTTTGGTCATGCAAAATAAAATAAGAACGAATAAAAGAGGCCGTCCAAGTGGCAGTGGCCGTAGTCCTGTGCCCTGCATACCATGCATGCCATGCCGTGAAGTTATGTATGTATGTTTGTATAGTGAAGAGGTCAGGAGAAGTTCATCCTTGCACTGAAATAGCCCATGACGCCATAGGCCATTTTCCAGCACATGATGACGGTGCCCCAACTCGGTGCAAAATGGTGGGCTGCAAGGGCAGATCTCGCATAAAATGTATCAAATGTAAGGTACATTTGTGCCTTACGAAAGACAAAAACTGTTTTTTAAATTTTCATACAAGTTAATTGACAGTTAAGTTAATTAAGATAAAGAAAATGTTAATTCTATAATAAACATGTGTAGGGACACATCATTGTACATTAATCTGCAACGTAGTCAATAAGATATGTACGTGTGTACCTAACGCTAACCACCGGCTGCGCCCGGGCTCCACTCTTACTAACAGAACTTTAGTCGCAATATAACTTCAGTGCAAATCAGTCGTTGTTTCAATTCCCAAACCCGAGTAAAAGTAACCTTCGACTTCAAGTACATACTTAGTGATTACCGGATATCATACATACATACATACATATCGTCACGCCTTTTTCCCGTAGGGGTAGGCAGAGACAACATCTTTCCACTTGCTACGATCTTGGCATACGCCTTTCGCTTCTTCCACTTTCATAATTGTTTTCATACATGCACGCCGGTTACGGGTACTTCTGACCTGGCCCTTCTTCAAAACGTCAACGATCTGATTGGAATACGTACGCCTAGGTCGACCTTTACCGGGTTACCCAGTAGCCCTCGCCTCATAAATCTGTTTCGTTAATCTCCTTTCATCCATCCTCTCTACATGACCGAACCATCTAAGCATCCCTTTCTCTATCTTGGTCACTACATCTTCTGCCATACCACAACGTTCCCTTATCACACTGTTCCTCACTCGGTCCATCAGGGTCACTTCAGCTATACTTCTCAGACTTCTCATTTCAACAGCATTCAGCTTACTCTCATGTTCCTTCTGCCACACCCAACATTCACTACCATACATAAGTGTGGGGACGAGTACTCCTCTGTGAACAGCCAGTCGCGCCTCTTTAGACACTTTCTGGCTGCTCATAAAATTATGCAGGGCCCCATTCACTTGATTACCAGCCAAAACTCTTCGCTCAATATCACAGTCATACTTTCCATCCCTCGTAAACTTTGAACCCAAGTAAACAAACTCTTTCACTTGTTCTACTGTTTCTCCTTCAATCAGAATTCTACAATTTGTCATGTTTTCTTCTCTTTCAAAAATCATCACTTTCGTCTTACTTATATTTATTTTCATTCCTTTGTTTGTTAAGGCCCCATGCATAATATTAACCATCGCCTGCAACTCCTGTTCCGATGATGACAATATTACTTGATCATCAGCGTACAGGAGGCATTTGACGGTCAAGTCATTCATTCTTAATCCATACGCACTCTCTTTCAGTTCTTTCAAGCAATAGTCTATAAATAAGTTAAACAGTCCCGGCGATGCCACACATCCTTGTCTAACACCTTTTGCGATGTTAAACCAGTCTGTGCAAGCTCCGTTTATCCTGACACAAGCACTGGAACCCTCATATAGAGATCTCAGTGCTCGTATCAAGCTGCTGCTTACCCCATTCATAGACAATGTTGACCACAATTAATTCCTCACCACTCTATCATAGGCCTTTTCCAAATCTACGAAAGCGCAATAGACTTTTTGGTTGTGAGCCAAAAATTTCTCGGCTATACTTCGTAGGGAAAAGACCTGATCCATGCATCCCCTTCCTTTCCTAAATCCCGCTTGTACATCCCACAACTTTTCATCAGTTTCGGATATCAAGTAGATAGAAATCCCGGTAAATTGGTGACCCCGACTTAGAACGTTTTTTTTTCTTGTGTTTCGGAATTTGGAAAGTTCCACGTGGACAAAATGTCAGTGCCAACAGGACCACCACCCGGTATACCACCACCGCCAGCGACACAGCCCAAGACTGAGGGTAGGGTCGACAGCGAGGAGAGGGTGCTGTCTAGCATCACGGTGTCGTCTAGGATTCCAGACTTCTTGGCAGACCAAACGCGACTCTGGTTTGTCCAGTTTGAGGCCGCCGTGGACGGACAACGATTAAGCGATGCCGCCAAACAAAACTTGGTGGTGACCAAACTCAACAAAGCCGCCATCCAACAAGTAAGTGACCTTTTACTTGACCCTCCTGAGAGCCGGAGGTATCAAACCTTGAAGGAGCGACTACTTCAAGTGTTTGAAGAGTCGGAAACACGCAAGCTGCAGAAGCTTATTGGGGAGATGGAGCTGGGTGATCAGCGACCGTCACAATTACTACGGCGTATGCGAGATTTAGCACGCGGGAAGGTACCGGATAGCACCCTGAGCATGATGTGGCAGTCACATCTACCTACGGCAGTGAGGGCCATACTCACCTCACCGAGGCCAAGGATTTGGACGTTCACGCGGTAATAGCGGATAAGGTCCTTGAGAGCACAGGCCCGACAGGGCAAATCGCGGAGGTCAAGACGGCGGACACCGGGACATCGGTACACGGGTCGGGAATACAGGAGATCAAGGCGGAACTAGCACGGATCAACCTGCGGCTCAGTAAACTGGAGCGGGGCCGTACGCGGGATCGCAACCATAGATTTCCCTAAACCCAAAACGGTAGATCAGTTAAAGCGTTTTTTGGGAATTATGAATTTTTACAGAACTAGTTTACCTAAAGCCACGGAATACCAATACCCGTTGAATAAGTACTTACAAGGGGCTAAGAAAAAAGATAAATCGCTCATTCAGTGGACTGATGAAGCGGATGCAGCGTTCGCAAAATGTAAAGTCAACTTACAGAACGCAGCTTTGTTATGTTACCCGGTTGAGAACGCTGAAATGGCAATTATGACCGACGCCTCGAATGACTGCGTAGGTGGCGTGTTACAAATAAAGGACGACACACACTGGAAACCTTTAGGTTATTTTTCCAAGAAACTCAGCGACGTGCAATTAAAATATAGTACGAATGACAGAGAGCTTTTAGGCGTTTACTTATCTGTACTACATTTTAGGTACATGGTGGAAGGTAGAGAATTTACCATTTATACAGACCATAAACCTCTAATTTACGCATTTAAAAAGAAAACGCCCAGACGCATTAGGCAGCTCATGTTTATCAGCGAATTTACGACGAACATACAGCACATCAGCGGAAACGACAATCCTGTAGCGGATGCGTTATCGCCTATAGAAGCCATTGTTTGCCCCACGACACTCGATTTCGCAGAACTAGCGCAGGCACAAAACACTGACGCGGAGTTAACAAAGATACGAGCAGAAACGGACGGGCGACTGAAATATAAGCGAATTTGTGCACCCGCTAGTCGGTATGAGGTTACGTGCGAAGTTTCAACGGATGTTATCAGACCGTACCTACCTGTAGGCTTTAGGCAATTAGCATTCCACGCAGTTCACGACATAGCTCATCCCGGAATCAGGACAACTAGAAAATTAGTTGCAGCTAAGTACTTCTGGCCTGAGTTGAACACAGACGTAAAAAAATGGGCAAAAACGTGCATAGCATGCCAGAAATCTAAGGTTATACGTCACACAGTGTCGGAACTGGGAAAATATGAACCGTACGGCAGATTCGAACATTTAAACGTCGATCTAATAGGACCATTAAGTATCTCTGCTGAGGGATATAGGTATTGCCTTACGATCATAGATAGAAATACAGGTTGGTTCGAAGCGTTTCCGTTAAGAGACATTTACGCACAAACAGTAGCGAGCATCTCTATAATGGGTGGATAACACGTTACGGGTGCCAAATCAGGATCAGTACGGATCAGGGCAGGCAGTTCGAAAGTAGCTTGTTCCAAGAACTCATGAAAATTCTAGGTATTAATAAGTTAAGAACAACAGCCTGGCACCCGCAAGCAAATGGTAGGATAGAACGGATACACCGTGTCTTAAAAGCATCGCTCATGGCACGGAGAGACAAGGGATCTTGGGTCGAGGAGTTACCTACAGTCTTATTGGGGTTGCGAGCGACGCCACGCAGTGACACGGGGGTTAGTGCAGCCGAACTCACCTTTGGCAAGACACTCAGATTACCCGGCGATTTTTACGGCGAGTCTAGCAATGCAGTAGGTGACTCACACGATTACGTGCAACAGGTCAGGGAAACTATTAAGAAACTAATACCGAGTACAACGCACCAACAGGACGCGCGTAGCATTTTTGTACACGCGGACTTACGTTCTTGCTCACATGTATTTATCAGAACTGACCTGGTGAAAAAGTCCTTACAACCTCCTTATGAGGGACCGTATAAGGTCGTAAACAGGAAGGACAAATATTTTTTGGTACAGTTAAACGAAAGACAGGTTAATGTGTCAATCGACAGGCTAAAACCAGCTTACGTAATTAACGATGAAACCACTCCATCTATACCACAGACAAACCCATGTACCGTAACAAGTGACCAAAATGTAAATAACGCAAATAGTAGTGATGTGTGTAACGGGCCTAATATTCGCACTACAAGTAGCGGAAGGGTTACGAAACGCCCGATAAAGTTTTTATAAGTCACGTCATGTTAGCAATTTGCGCTCATGACCCAGTGGGTATGATAACGGCGGGGCAGAACTTGGTCGCGAGTTCTCAGTATCATTTTACACTTTTTTTATACTTTTATTTTGTTCGTGTACTTGTGTTTAAGTACACAACAATGATTTTAATCTGTATCATTTTATACTTTTTATTTTTTTATTTTGTTCGTGTACTTGTGTTTAAGTACACAACAACGATTTTAATGTGTGACATTTTGTATTCTTGTTATAATTCATGTCACTTGTATTTAAGTACACAACAACTGTTTAATGTGTAACACACAATTCATGTCTATTTCGGGTTACGCACCCAGAATACTTTGTAAAAGAAGGACTACATGTTCATTTTAGTCGTAGGTACTTGTGAAATGATTAATTCAGTGCGATAAGGTCGCGTCACATGGCGCATTATTGCTGAATCAGAAAGAAATTAGCGTCTTAGGTAATCGAACTGTGTAGGTTGGGTAAACAACCTCAATATTATTATTGCTTGCACGCATATATTTCATTTTTTTTTCATAACATAATTTCTAAATGTAAATGACTGCAGTTTTACACTGTTCGTCAACAAGAACGGATAAATTTCTAGTTTTCTTCAATTTGTAATTTATATTTAACTAAAAGTTTTACTATGGGTAGCTCAGCGAGTAAGCCTCAGCAAAACAATGTAGCGCTGGCTCAATTCAGTCGAAATAGCACTAATAATAGTGGTCGTGCTTTTCGGAATCATGGTGATTTGGGCCATAAGAAATCAATGTAAGAAACGAGTGCGGGCATGGTTACGCAAGGAAGTAGCTGTGGTGGGGCTGACATCGCCACCGATGGTCAAGGTACATGCTGTGCAACCAGCAACGACACCAGCACAGACCGCGGCACATGCCGATATATATTGAGGTGAACAATGTAACGTTAAAAAACCATAGCAAAAACTAAGTGTACCCATTATTTTATATTATTTTGTATAATTGCAAAAATTGTAAACTAAATATTTTACAATATTGTTTTTGTAAAAGGGGGGCTACTGTAGGGACACATCATTGTACATTAATCTGCAACGTGTCAATAAGATACGTACGTGTGTACCTAACGCTAACCACCGGCTGCGCCCGGGCTCCACTCTTACTAACAGAACTTTAGTCGCAATATAACGTCAGTGCAAATCAGTCGTTGTTTCAATTCCCAAACCCGAGTAAAAGTAACCTTCGACTTCAAGTACATACTTAGTGATTACCGGATATCAAGTAGATAGAAATCCCGGTAAACATGTCACAAAAATACGTCTTTTTATTGTACCAGAAAATGTCTTACACGCATATTCTACTATTACATAGGACGGATGTACACATTTGTGTACATGAGGAAAAACGGGATTTCCCATAAATAGGGGATGACTACAATTTTTTTCCAATCTTTTTTATCTATTTGCATTCTATTCTTACAACAAAAATTTTATCAATCATATTAAAGAAAAAATAAAATCAGGTCTGAAAGACCATAATAACTTAACAGGAATGCAGTCGGCGGAGTGTGTTTCCATTACACTTCAATTTAATAGTGAATTAATTTAGGGGGAGTGGGGGAGGATTGATACAGGTGGAGGATCGATACAGATGAAGTAAAAAGCACGCGTAACGCACTACGTAGTTCCGAGTGTGACCAAAAGATGGCTCTTGTAGTTGGCTAAAACATATGAATGGCGCCATTGTATCGGCCGCCATGTTTCTTTTTTATTCGATCTTCGTGTTTTGACAAGTCGAAAGTGTTTGTTTTGGCGCTTGGAAAAAAATACGGAAATAGTGCATTTTTACGGATTTGACTTACCCGCATAGGTGTATTTTAACTGAATCTAAGAACTTTTTCTGCTAGATATGCTTGGTTTTCAACACGAATATATTTTACTGCTTAGGTTGTTTGTGGGGAGCATTGATACAGATAACCAAGAGGAGGATTGATACACTGTATCAATCCTCCCCCTGATCTGTGTCTTGATAGGACAATAAATTTATACCTTCTTTTTGCTTTTTTTTCAGCATGAGCTTAATTAAAAATGCCCCGTATTTATAAAAAAGTGACGGATAGGCCCGATGTATCCGAGCAAAATATGAAGTTGGCCGTAGAAAGTGTTCTGAGTAAAGAATTATCGATAAGAAAGTCTGTAGAAAAATTTGATGTAAAACCTGCGACACTCCAGCATAGACTAGAAAAGAAAAAGAAAGAAAATGAATTACCAAGCGTTGCAAAACGAACGTTTGAAAATAAGTTCACAAATAAACAAGTTGTTGCAACAGATGAAGAGAAAGAGTTGGAGAAATATATAAAAAAAAATCCGTTCCCGCAGGGGGAACGCACAGGTAGATTTCGTGAAGCAATTAATATTATTTTTTAACATGTTTAATTTTTTTTCGAGAAAACGGTAACTTTTAGCGAAAAACTTTTCATACATTTATTTTAGACTTAAAAATGGCCTATCGATTAAAAATGTTTCCGACGACAAGAATGTTCACCGGTTAGAAGTTATGATTTTTTCCCGAAAAATTTTGGTTTTTCCCCCCGCCACTTTTAGTTAAAGTTTTAATCTTATAGGGTTATAATTAAGGGCGGCTTGCGCATCGTCGTTAAATACAGTTTAAGAGCGACGTAAACGCATTTAGTCTGCTAATTATAATTAGCGTCTTGCACAACAAAAATTTAGGCACTAATCACGTTTAACGAACTGTCAAAGTTAAATACCCAAAGATGGCTATTTAGCGTCGCTAAATACGTTTAGTAGCAATCGCGCGTCATCATTTTGGGGTTAGCAACAAGTAAGGAAATGTATTCATTATTAATGAATATTCAATAAATAGATAGATAGCTAATTAGCTATTTTTGTTTGTTTTGCAGGATCAAATCAGTCACTCCTATGAACCAACTTTTATGTACGCTGAGATTTTATGCGACAGGAAGTCAGCTAATAACTTGTGGTGACATGATTGGTGTACATGAAAGCACAGCTTGTAGAATAGTGCATCGTGTTACTCATGCCATTGCATTATTGTATAAGATGTATATAAAATTTCCAAGCACAACAGAAGAGCAAAATAAAACAGCGTATGACAGTTGAAAGCTCGTCGGTCCATTTCACGCATTTTTTTTTAAGAAATGCCACCATTTTGCTCTAATTCAAGTGTACAACGCACGAAAACGTAAAAAGGAACGCAAGACACTGCTTTACCGACTCCCTAACTACGATTAGTTAAATTACCATCCAAACGGACGTGAGCAAGACCTTTTTAATTGTATTTAGGCTAAACATATTTAGCAAGATAAACACATTTAACTAAATTCTGTTTAGACCAAATGTTGCGCAAGCCGCCCTAAAAGTTGTTGGTATTCATGTATAGTCCTAGAGTGGAGACCACGAATCGGTAAACGGAAGGTGGGACGTCCCCCAGCAAGATGGACGGACGACCTGAAAAAGGTAGCTGGGATAGACTGGATGCGCAAGGCGGAGGATCGGGTGCTATGGCGTAAAATGGGAGAGGCCTATGTCCAGCAGTGGACAGCAATAGGCTAATTGATTGATTGATTGATTCATGTATACTATGGGATAAAATTAGAACGCTTCAAATATCTTTCATGGAACGTGAAATTTTGAGGAAAAACTGATTTCACAAAAAGTGAGGCCCTACCGTCCCCTTAGGCCGGATTCCACCCGTTCACGAACTTAAACTAAGTTTACACCCAAGCAATTTTTAACCGCAGTTTGAGAGCGATTGGGGCAAAATGCGACCGTGAGAGTGCCGCAAATTTTGAGAAGTGGAACCATACATACATATATATATATATAAACTTTTTGACCAGTGGTCATTTCGGATTCAGGGGGTCATAACTAGACCTCCTATGAAGATTTTTTTTTAAATTCGACAATAGTCAAGAAACCAATAGGTAGATCGATTTCATCGAAATCTACCTAAAAGCAGCGCAATACAGTATGGTTTGACTTGGAACGCAGTAAGAAAACTGGCGTACGATTACGCTTGCGCTCTACCGCATTGTAAGTACCCAGAAAAATGGGATGAAGATAAACTCGCTGGCATTGAATGGTTAAAGGGATTTCCAAAACGCCATCCTAGCATAAGTCTCAGAAAACCTGAAAATACCAGCGCCGCAAGAACGTCGGCATTCAACAGGCATACGGTTGATGATTGTTTTAATAATTATGAGGCTGTTATGAGAAGATTTTCATTCACTCCGGAAAGAATCTATAATTAAGATGAAAGTGGTGTAACTACTGTGCAAAAAACCCCAAAAGTTCTTGCAGAAAAGCGGAACAAGCAAGTAGTTCAAATAGTATCAGCAGAACGAGGACAACTGGTGACCTTTTGTGCAATTGTTTCCGCTATTGGCTCTTGCATTCCTCCTGCGTTCGTATTCCCAAGAGTTCACTATAAAGACCACTTTCTTAATGGCGCACCTGAAGGTTCTATTGGATTGGCAACGAAAAGCGGATGGATGACATCAGAAGCATTTCTGAAGTCTTAGAACACGTTAAAAACCACAGTGGTTGTTCTCGAGAGCAACCAATTCTACTACTACTAGACAACCATGAACCACATGCTTCAATCAATGCTGTTCGTTTTTGCAAAGAAATTTCTGTTATCGTTTCCACCACATACATCGCACCGTTTGCAGCCTCTAGACATATCAATATTCGGACCATTCAAATCAAAGTTGTCAGTGGTGTTTAATAACTGGCACCTGAACCACCCAGGACGCACCCTCACGATCTATGATCTACCGGCTTTAATCAAAACAGCTTACTTTGAAGCATTTTCGATGAGAAATATCACAAGCGGCTTCAGCAAGCCTGGTATTTGGTCACTTGATAGGTTGGCTTTTTCCGATATAGACTTCAGCGCGGCGTATGTGACAGATCGCCCCGAAACCTCTGTCATCACCGCAACGCAACCACATCCACTTTGCTCCCCTCCAGATTCCGCTGAAGAAACCACCACTTTGAACACTACCATACCACCAGCAGCAGCAGCAACTTTGGAATCACAACCATATCACTCTACACCAGAACCCCTTGAGAACAACTACTTTGGGCATCGCAATACCAGAAGCACCAGAAACTATGGAGTCATATCCACTTCACTCCACTATAGAGCCCGCTCAAAGAACAACGTTTCTAGCTACGGCTTCTGGATCACGTGTTCTGTTCCAAGATACGAGTATTTTATCACCAGAAATCATTAGACCGTTCCCAAAGGCGCCTGCACGAGAAGAAAAAAGAAAGAAGCGAGCTAAAGTATTTTTGAAGAAAACAAAACGACTTAAGAAAAATGAGAGAGTAGTTGAATCATCTTCAGAAGATGAAGACATTATCAGTCGACACTCAGATAGTGATATATCTATGAAATAGAATCTGATTTGGAGTCTGTTCAGGAAGTAAATAATGAACAGAAGGAAGAGCTGTCTGCTTTTGACATAGAAACTGAGGATTTCTTGCTGTTCAAATTAGGACAAAAGAGATGTGTTCATTACGTTGCAAGAGTATTAGACAAGACTTCAATGACAGAGTATGAAGTATCTTACTTGCGAAAACGTCAAGGCTTCGGGAGAATCATGTTTACGTTTCCGAAAGAACCGGATATGGCTTTAGCAAATTTTACAGACGTCTTGCTAAAGCTTACTCCGCAAGATAAAAGTGTGACCGAACGGCGATCTCATTTTTATAGTTTTGAGGAGAATCTATCTTCTTTTAACACAGAGTGAGTGAGGGATTTGCTAAATAGCATACCTAATTATAAACAGTTTTCCAACATTTTATTAAACGTACTGACTAATATATCTGTTTCTTTCCTACCCAACCTCTGTATCAATCCACCCCTTGGCGGGGGAGCATTGATGCACTTTCCATATTTTTTTCAGGTCAATGTTCACTTTACTACATTTTAAAATTTCACCCAAATTAGCTTGATATGTTTTGACTAAAAAACCAATCTTTACAAGGAAATACTTTTCATTCTGATTCAATAATAGTATATGACTTAAAAATGGTATGTTTTAAAATTCGTATCAATCCTCCCCCACTCTCCCCCAATGTACTGGCAGTCTAAAGACTCCGCTTTAATTAAACATAAAATGTCGGATCTTTATTTAACAGCAGCTGCGGTGCAATGTAAATGCACAATGTGTCCAATATTCCAAGATCTGAGTGGTGTATGCGCATCGCGACAGCAACCGCTCGATGTAAACAAGAATAGAACTTTAGATAATAACATGGTGCGGAAAAAAATTGTAAACATGACTTTCGATGACATGATACAATTAGAGATGTACAACATTTTAAGTCAGCGATTTCTTTCAATATATAATGAATGTTATAAAATAAAAAAGTAGTATACAGCAATAGAAATAAGATATGGATTAACAGTAACCTTAAGTTAATGATAAAAGAAAGAGACAGGTTGTTTGATGTATGGAGTGAGGAGCCAAAGAATATGCTAAAGCGTGTTTATTATACCAAGTATAGAAATAAGTGTCCAAAAGCCATTAATAAAAGTAGAAATCAATATGAAAGGGAATGTATATTAGAATGCAAAAATAGTATAAAAAAGATTTGAGAAAAAGTAAATTATATGTTGGGTAATCAAAACAATCTTTAGATATTGTCATACTGTCTAATATGGAAGGACAACAAAATATTAAAAGTATATGTGACCAATTTGCGAATACCTTTTCGAAAGAAATCAATGACATAAAACACGTATGTGGCAATAAATTTTTGAATAGGGAATCCTATGTGAAACCACCGGAAATGTGTATGAGATGGCGGCGGGTTACTTGCAGCGAAATTTTAAAAAAAATGAAAAAAATGAAACTCAACAAGTCACCCGGGTGCGATCTCATAAGTATGTCCTACTTAAAACTGTTTCTCAATAAAGTGAGTCCGGTGTTAGCTAACAGTTAGTTGCAGAAAGCTCGTAATTAACTCTTCATTACTTGAAAGAACATTATCGCTGATTAGTTCATTAGTTTAATGAAGTTGCAGAATCAAATTTCAGACTTCATTAAACATACTCGTACTTAAGGGTCCTTTAACTAATGTCGGCATTATACTATACATTCACTTACAGTTAGTTGCAGAAAGCTCGTAATTAACTCTTCATTACTTAAAGGAACATTATCGCTGATTAGTTCATTAGTTAAATGAAGTTGCAGAATCAAATTTCAGACTTCATTAAACATACTTAAGGGTCCTTTAACTAATGTCGGCATTATACTATACATTCACTTAGTGAACGAAAAAAGTGAAGCTTTACGTTTAGTTATCAGCATATTTGGTACTATTTTCAATAAAGAAAACGTATTTACGTGTCAAGACTCAAGACTGTCAAACCAGTAGTCAAAAAGTTAGCTTGTAAACAAACATTTCACAATTTTTGTTGAAGTTTTATTGCTTTAGTAATTCGGGCGAACTTGTGGTGATTTTTAAGAAATTACAATTAAAAATGTCTGCGAATAAGAAGAGAGAACGTGGTGCTAATTATACTTCTGAAGAAAAGGCATTGTTGATTCAACTTATAATGCAGTGAGTGCTATTATTACCTTCGCTAAAATTAATTTCTTTATCTTGAATAGGTAAGTATGCTGTTACTACTATTAAATTTGTTTTAATATTTCAGATACAAGCGTATTGTTGACGACAAAAGTACTGGTGATACCATTATAAATAAGAAGAAAGACGCTTGGAAAGAAATTACTTTCAAATATATTAGCAACTGTACAACTGGTTCTAGACAAACTGAACAGTTAAAAGCTTTATATGACAACGTGAAGCAAAAAACTCGTAAAAGTGTTGGAGAAAGTAACGTAAGTAATCATAGAAAGCTATATTTTAAACTAATTGTCTATGATTTTACAAACATGTGATTTATACACCTATGAGTATCTCGCGTCCCTAAAAAACACATGCTTTTTAATACAGTTGATGTTTATTCTGCGTCTCACACCGAAAAGAGAGTTCAAATGATCGTTACATAGCGTTTTATAACCGCGTACAATGATAAAAAACTCAAAAATATACAACTCGATAATTCGTTTGTAGCATAACATAACTTCACGCCTGTATCCCCGAAGGGTTTGGCAGAGGTGTATTACGCACCAACGATTCGCCAGTTATGTTAAGGTCCCAATGTAATAGGGGGCGAGCCTATTGCCATCTACCGGGCACATTATTAAGCGAGCGATAATTAACATTTAGCACATAAACAACACATAAATAAATAAAAACAGTTAACAAAAACATAGTAGAACTTAAGCAAAATAAATTTAATTGACATAATGTTATTATCTAATCAGAAATCAACAATTGAAAGAATAATCTCAAATTCGTATACTATAATTAAATACTAATTGACAGGAATGTATAATTAAATTGACGGTGACGTCACTACTTCCCTTCGTCACGAGTACATTTAAAACATTCTGGCACACGCTTTTCTCTCATGGGTTGGATAAACCAAAATAAGCCACCCTAAATTAAAACCGGACCCCGATCTCCAAGGTGAAATCTTTGGATACCACCGGATTTAAAAGGCAGTAACGCCAATCCAAATGTTATAGTCGCGACTCAAAAAAGTAGTCAACTCGTGACTAGAGATTTTAACGGGCCGTTGCATAGTGCTCTCTCCCGTGCCGTAGAAGGCGCACCGGGCGGCGGAGATCGCAGAACGATCTCCGTCCTCCATGAGCGCGGACCTGGGGGTAACGGTCGGGGCTAGCCGTCACCCTAGCAGAAGCAGGCCCTTATTTTTCATCTTTTACAGAAAAAAGAATACATTCAAAATCAAAATGCGGAGATGGATGTTACAGATGAAGATCTAGCAAGAGCACTAAAAATGTTGAAGAAGACAAGGTATCTTAAAGAATTAATTTACTAATAGCAGTGTTTATGATTATAATTGTATGTTACTTTTAAATGCTATATACTTACCCCTATTCTTGTAGATACAAATGCATAAGACTGGGGGTGGGTTTTGGAAACCCAAGACTACAGAGAGTGATGCTAAAGTATTAGCATTAATACAAAATCAGATAGCACCACTAGTGAATCCCTTTGATAGCGGAGCTGCATATTTTAATGGTATTCGTCATATTCTGATGTGTTTTTATTCATAAAATATTTTAGATTACAAATTTTATGTTATTATTGTTATTTCAGACATCAACCTTAAATATAATGATGTATCAGCACCAACTGTGGAAGTGGACATACAATTGCCAAATTTTGAAATGACTTCAGCACGGGACAACATCATAGAATTAGGTGCCTAGATTGTCTTTTCCAAATAACCTTTTAATTTCGTCTTTTTGCCTTTAGCCTTTTAATTTCGTTTTTGTTTTTTTTTAAACTTTGCGTTCATTTATTCTGATTATTTCAGATGACATTGTAGAGTCTCAGTCAGTCCTATTATCTCCGAAAGCAAACTATTATGATGGCGATGTGTGTGTATCTTCCCCATCAATATTACACTGTAATGCTCCAATGATGTCCATTACTACAGCAGTAATTGTACTTGGACCAGTACCTGGTAAGTTGTTTTACAAAAATATGATTATTTATGCTGTTCTTCTATATTGCCTACCCATAACAACAACACTTCATAACAAAAGTAGACACTTGTGATGCCAACTATGGCCCAGTAATTGATGTAATCAGGCAAGTTTATCATTTCAGGTCAGGATCAACCACAGCACAGTAGGACGAAACTGATTTCGGATACACCTTCAAGAAAAGTGAACACAGGTCAAAAAAGTTAAAAAATAAAGGTGATGTTATGATATTTTCATAGTATAGTAACGGGGCGGTTATGTCGTGCATGTACCAACTAAAACCAAACGGTGTTCTGCCCAAGTGTCCATTGCCGATCACCCCGGGTAAGCCCTCGAAACGATAACCCCAGGGCTACCGGCTTAGGTAAACATTTGGACAGACAGCAAATATCCTGTGTTAAGTACATTTCTCATCTTATTATTATACTTTCAGTGGTTACAGTTCAGAAGAAGGTGCATAAACCAAAAGCGGCAGAAAGTTATAAACGTATATATTTTAAGCGGAAGGCAGAGAATGCATATTTGGAGCGCAAGAAACTTTTAACTGAAATATTGCACCAAAAAAAAAGAACACAATTTGAAAATGTTAATTTTAAGAAAACAATTAGATAATAGTAATAAATGTTAAGTGTTGATTAATTCTTGTGGTTGGTATTTTATTGTACCCAAGTCTTAAGTACCTATAGGTATTATTTTATACGACCTCCGTCCTCATCCTGTACGTACGATTTGACTTGTCTACAGGTTACTGATAATATGTGCATGGAAGCAAATACATTGATAGCTGTTAGGTCAGGTTATATAATATAGGTGTATGAAATAAATTGCATACCTACATTAAATTGTAAAATATTTACTTCAGATAAAATATCCATAATATATATAAAATTAAACATAGCCGGTTCGCTAAGTTATGTCGGTATACAGTCAGCACAGAGAAACAAAATACAATAATTCATCAATAAAATTGAAACAGAAATCTTCTTTATCTATAAAAATGAATTGCTGTTCGTTAGTCTCGCTAAAACTCGAGAACGGCTGGACCGACAATTGTTACCGATTGAGGCAGTACGAAGTCTGCCGGGTCAGCTAGTCGATAAATAATTATTAGAAACAATTATAATATCAATGAAAATTCACAGTCTAGATTAATGTTCATAATTATATATATAAATGTGCAACTATTATAAATCATAGTAAATTTCAAATAACATGTCAATAACAATAAACAAAATTACACAATACTAATTTACCTAGTAATTCAGAGTAAATTTTTCGTATTAACGTAAACATCTTGTCCGGTTATGGTACAAATCCACTTGTTTTGTACAGGACAGTCTAAACACAATGTTACCTTCTGGGATGCCCTTGCTACTTCCTCAATCGCCATAATAATGAAGCTGTACTCTTTTACAAATAAATATCTTTTTATTTCACTTGCTTAGCTTGGGGGGCCTGTATCATTGATACACCAGTAGCTACGCCCCTGAGTAAAAATATGGATATCTTTGAATTCGATTAGGAATTAAGTAAAATACCAATATACTTAAGAAAATTCTGTATTTACAAGAGCAGTTCTCACAGAAGTTTCAGAGTTTTGTAGGATTGTCTGTGAAAACTCATCATTCAATTGACTGGTCATAAAAAAAATCGTTTGGTGGTTCTACTTCTTCTAATTCAATGCATACATTGAGTGCTGCTCACTTGCACACTTGCTACAATGACCTGGAGTATAGTTGACATTTTATTTAATGTTATCCCCTTCTCCAAGGAAGGACAACGTCGTATCCATACACCAAAGCATCTCTCCACTGTGTTTCTTGTTGCAATGTGGCTTCTATTATATGCCTCTTCTCCATGTGTACAAGGTTGCAAAAAAGGGGTCAGTAATTTTTTTTTATTATAATAACCACTGTCTCCCAGCAAATGGTAGTTACCATATCTACCCATTTAAAAATCTGCACACAAATGGGAATTATTAAAAATTGTGCAGTTATGCACTGATCCAGACCAACGAGCAATGATGTCTCTTATTTTTAGAGAGGTATCACATACAACTTGGACATTTATGGAGAAATATCCCTTCTTGCATCGGTATAATTCTGATAGATCACCTCCTTTGCTACTGAATATAATATGCGTACAGTCTAAGGCACCTGCCGAACGTGGATGTCCATCAATTTCATAGAAGTTTTCTGCGACTCTCCGTAGTTCTTCCCTGTTTGGCATTTTAATATATGTTCGGCTTAATCCTGCTAGTTTTTTTTTCTCGGCCGGCTATCAAAGTGTAAAGATGAACGAGATATTCTTATCTGAAGACTATCTTAAAACCGTGCTAATAAAACGGAAGGCTCTTCAAGAACAGCTTAATGAAGAAAGAAAGTAGGGGAATTATGCAGTTATACAATACGACAAATTAATCGTAAGGGGAACTTATAATATAAAGGAAAAACGCAAACGCGAAAGATTAACATCAATGTCACCACAAAGAAACGACTGTAGTCGCTTCTACTTCCAAAAAGTATAGACTAGCAAACAAAACATCAATAAAAACATTCCCCAATCCGGCTGGTCTCCGTGGGGAATTAGACCAAAACCCTCCAACAGAAAAGAGAGAACTACAGAAGTCATTATATATAGGAACGTTCAACGTAAGATCATTAGCAGCAAGAGAAAGATTCATAGAACTTATGTATAAGTTACAAAAAATAAAAATAGATATTTTAGGCTTAGCCGAAGTGAGGCGATTAGGTTGTAATGTTGAAGAACATGAAGAATTTGTATTCTGCTATAAGGGTGAAACGCTGGGTCTGCGGAGTAGGTTTCCTAATAAGAAAATAATACAAAATCAATATATTCAGTTTCTCAGGCTTGTCAGAAAGAGTCGCGCTACTTCAACTAGAGTTCAACAAAAAGACAATATCAATAATACTAGCGTATGCTCCAACTGCAAAAGCCTCCCAAGTAGAAATTGATGAATTGTATGATACCCTACAAACAGCGCATAGTCAGGCTGGTGATAATATAATTGTCATTGGAGATTTTAATGCCAAGGTGGGCCTAGCAAAAACAAACGAAGACATAATCTTAGGGAAATTTGGCTACGGTAAAAGAAACGAAAGAGGAGAAAAACTTATAGAATTCGCACAAGAACATAAAGTATCAGTAATGAACACATATTTTAAAATAAGACAATCGCAAATGGACATGTATTTCATCAGATGGAAAAACAAAGAATGAAGTGGATTATATTCTGTCTAACAAGCCAAAAACAATAAGAAATATAGAAATACTACAAGGTTTAGGGTTCAGTTCACAGACTGGTAAGAGCTACATATCTTCTACAAAGTAATAATAAATGTAGGAAGTCATTTCAGTCTTGTTTAAACACACTCAAAACAGAAGAAGAAATAACACTATTCACTAGAAATTTAAAAAGTAATTTGAAAGAATTAGAATCCTTTGATGAAGATGAAAACATACAGTCTTTATATAATAAAATAGAACATGTAATTAAACAAAGTATGTCCATGGAACAAAAAGAAAAAGACAAAACACCGTAAATAAAATCCTCACAAAACCTACAATAGAACTAATGTCGAGGCGCTCAGAACTATTGAAAATAAAACAAAAAAACTAAGGAAGTGAAGGAAGAATTAAGTATGATATTTAAAAAACCTCATAAAGCCATCAAACAAGACTTTTTTCTATTGTCTTTTTTCTGTACTCTGCAAGTACAGAAAAAAGACAATAGAAAAAACCTTAAGCAAAATAGGAGCACAAAAAGAGCATATAAACAATTAGACACACATAAAGATTCGATACAAAATCTAAGAGACCCTAAGAGAACCACAGGCACTACTACAAGGAAAGATATTGAAAATGCATGTGTCCATTACTGTTTTCTTTAGAGGGAGTGGATAGTTACCCTTCATAATCTCTTTTAATCCCCAATATTTTTTCCAACTCATATTTACACGTCTTTCTACTTCTACATCTTCGTCGCGCACGGGTCTACAGATGCCGGGGTGTTAGGTTGCCCATAGAGCATATCCCTCGCACCCCGACTGACCCTGGGTCATCTCCAGTTGCGAGATGGCCCCCTCGGATTTGGGAACCACGGTGTCCCCGTCTTGCCCCGGTTTAGGGGAGGGGCGCTAGTCGCCCCACCGTCCCGGCCTGCTTCTGCTGGGGTGACAGGTGGTCTCACCTCTCACCCCCAGGCCTGCGCTCATGGAGGACGGAGGTCGTTAAGCGACCTCCGACGCCTGAGTCGCCTGCACCAACACCTGCGCCTTGAACCGGAGCCAACACCACTGGGGCCATATTTGGAGCGGCTTAAAGAGGTGAGGTGAAGTCTAGGTTCCCGGCTTATTGCTTTTGGGGGGGACGCAAATGCGAAAAGCACCTGGTGGGGCCACTGGCTCGAAAACAACAGAGGCGAGGTACTGATGGGGGTTCTCGCTGAGATGAACCTCCATGTCCTGAATAGCGGAAACATTCCAACTTTCGATACTGTGAGAGGCGGAAAGAGGTACTGCAGCTACATTGATATAACGACCTGTACGGACAATGCGCTGGCCTGGATCGACGTTTGGAAGGTCGACACGAACCTCTGTCCGAGCTCAGATCACAATGGCGTAGTGTTCAACCTCAACATGGTAAAGGCGAAAGGTACGAGCATAAGGCGTACAACTCGCGCCTATAACACAAAAAAGGCCAACTGGGATGCTTTCAAAGCCAATATGCCTCGGCTGCTCTCGGATATAGCGATAGGCGAAATAGGGCACAACGAGCAGCTAGATGCCCTAGCCGAAGCATATACGAGGGCAGTCGAGGATGCGTGCAGAGAGAGTGTTACGTTCCTAAACGAAGTAAAAAAAAAAAACAAAATTTGCGTTGACAGATCTATCTGTCACTTGGTTGTCAACTTGCTGAAAGAATTGTCTTGAGAAAAAGTCTCGTTTGGTTAAAATAAGTTTGTTCGAATAAAGTATAATCCGCGAATATCATATTTGGCTCGCGTTGGTTTGGTTATATTTTGGAATTATTAACGTAATCAGTTGGGAGTTGTTCGACCGAATTACATATTTGATGTGAAGGGCTCCAGTGTTCACCGCGCTGTATTTATCTGTCTCCACACAAAACATCATACACCATACACTTCAGATACACTTGGATACAGACACAGACAGGTAAAAGCGTTTTGTTTCGGGCGCCTTCTAAGTAAATGGTAAGTGAAACCTATTTTATCAACAATAATTTGCTCTGTGAACCGCAGACTGCTCACTTCCCCATTGTAGCCAGGAGGGCCAACTCCAACTGCGCACTATACCTCCTGGCCCGGAATTGAACATTTGGTAGCAGAGCGTGGTTTAAATAAAACAATAAAACCTATTTTACTTTACTGCTATTTGGTATAAAGTAGGTAAATTGACAATACTTTAATAGTGTAATACCTAGTTGTTCAAACAGTTAATATCATTTAGGTGTGCTGATTTGGAGTCATTGCTGGGGAACTATTATGACTTATTAATTGGCAATCTCTTTAAGGCATTTGATTTAATCAGTTGATTGTTGCCTGTCAGGCTTGTACAAACATAACATTCTATAATTGAATGTTTATTTGTAAACTATATTGAATTATATTTGTATTGGGGTTTGGCATCATTGTTGCATAAAATAAACTTAAACTGAAGTTTTTTTTTTGGCCCATTTAATTGAACCAACATTGTTTAAGTAATTTCTTTGTTTGGTTAATCTCTTTATCTGATTTGTTGAAGTTTGGTCATTGTAATGTCTCCTTTAAGTGCAACGAAGGAGGCCATAGCCGGTATAACCACACAATTGAGGTGGTTTACCTCGGCTGCGGCCACTACTACCCGACCAGAGCTGGCAGAGATCACTCTTACCAGGTTCGGCGGTATGGAGAACAGGCTTGGGGCTGTAGACGCCCTGTTCACCCGCTTTAGCCACCTGGCTGAGGACCTTGAGTTGGATCAACTGAGCCAGGCAGCGCGGGATAAGGTTGTTGGTGACTACGACCAGATCCTGGCGTTGGCAGACACGATTTCCCTACGTGCTAGGGAAATATTGAAGAGCCGGGAGCCTGTCCAGGCCAAACCGGAGAACTCTGTCGCTTGCCCCGGACTTTTGAGCAAGCTGCCCACGCTTGAGCTGCCTAATTTTGATGGTCGGATGGACCACTGGCTGGGCTTTCAAATTTTATTTGTGAGTCTGGTGGACTCGCGCTCGGACCTTGGACCCGCCCAAAAGTTGGCCTACTTGATGTTCGTCCTCAAGGGAGAGGCCCGAGCCTTGGTGCAGCACTTACCGGTAACGGATGCGGCTTACCCTACTGCTCTGGAGCTGCTCTCCCGTCGGTACCACAACAAACGGTGTTTGGCTGACGCTCACATTAGCCATATTTTGGGGTTACCTTTCATCACCAGAAAGTCAGCCTTGCGTACTGACCTTTTGAACTCGTTGTTGGCAGCGACCAATGCTTTGAGGCGACTGGAGTTGCCAGTCGACCATTGGTCGTACATCTTGGTACATATAGTGCTGCAACGGCTGCCCGTGGACTTGAAGTCCCGTTTTGAGCAGAAATATGGTGGGGATAGTGCCACCCATCTCCCCCCCTTTGAGGACCTTGTCAAGTTCTTGGAGGACGAATGCAGGTTTTTAGACAACTCCAGTATTGCCATGGGGTCTCGCCCACCGTCTCCTCGGCCCAGAGGCCAGGGACTGCCTAGGGTTCGTGGGCCTGTTGAGAGTCGCCCCGCCCCCCGTTTTGCCGGCACCCAGATTCGTCCTGACTGTTCGTATTGTAAGGCGACGGGGCATGGCATAACAACTTGCGCGGCCTTTTTTGAGTGCACGTGAGTGCCCGCCGCCGCATTGCCAGTGCACGGCGACTGTGCTACTCTTGTTTGGGGGCATATTTCCAACGGGAATGCCCCAACCCCCGTCCTTGCAGAGTTTGTGGGGGATCACATTTGGACATTTTATGCGCGAACGCGAACCGCGTTGGCAGTCCAGCCTCTGAGGGGGGTTCGCGTACGGGGGGGGGTACGATGGATTCGGTCACGGGGTCCGCTCGCCAGTGCAGAACCGAGGCGAGATCCGCATGTTTGAACGCCGCTCGCCACCCCCCGTGTCACGAGAACGAGAGCCGCATGAGCGCCGTAGGGCTCCCCCACATGGAGACGAATACGGACCAGCACCGACTGCCCTCCCCTCCGTTGGCGGAGCGTCCCCGATTGGAGTCGCACCCCCCGCCAGTCAAGCATCCGGTGGGATACGCCCCTCCAGCGATGGCACGCGGCTCGGGACATCGCGCGGACGAGGGGTTTGAACCCTATCCTCATCGCGAGAGACTACAGTCTGGGTGCGGCGATCGGTCGCCGCCCAGACATTAGGCGCCTGCCCCACTACTGCAAACCCCAGATTGACACGGTTTTGTTGCCTACGGCATCGGTCAGGGTCTGGGGACCAGCGGGGGCCTCTGTTGTGGTCCGTGCCATTTTGGACACGGGTTCCCAGGGCTGCATTTTGTCATCTTGGTTAGTGGGACAGGTAGGCCTTGATGTACGTGGCTATTCAGACACGATTAGAGGAGTGGGCAACGCAGCTGTCACCACTGTTGAGGGACAGGCTCGGTTTGGGCTCATTCCTTTGCATTCGTTGGGCCCTAAAATTGGTACCTCGGCCATTGTTATGAAGAACATTCTGGGAAGACATCCCCGGATACAGTTGTCTTCAGATATTGTTCGGTTGACGTTGGGTATGGAGTTGGCTGACCCCCGGTTTGATTCTCCTAGTACAGCGCATTTGTTGTTGGGTGCCGATGTACTAGGGAGAATATTTTTGGGTGGTAGAAGGGTCTTGAAGCCTACCGGGTTGGTGGTTGTCTCGACCATCTTTGGTTTTGCATTGATGGGACCGGTATTTAAGGAACCCCCTCCACCTGAGCTTGATTGTGCATTGGTGTCCGGCTCCGCTCTCTCTGACGCCGTTCAGAGGTTTTGGGAGGTTGAGGAGCCCCCTCAGGTGGCCCGTTTGAACCCGGAACACCAGGATTGCGAATTGTTCTATCAGAACAACACGGGTCGACTTCGTTCCGGTCGGATTGTTGCCAGGTTTCCCTTTGTCGCAGTGCGACCACCTCTCGGTGAATCTAGACTTACGGCCGAGAAGTCTCTGGACCGCGGGACAAAAGTTTATCTAATGTTTTGTAGTAGCGATGTAACGATACCGATTCCGATACCGATATATCGGCCGATATATCGGCTACGCCGATACAACACAGCCGATATCAACCAGTTCGAAAAGCGCGCGAAACGAACGACGCGTGCGACGTTGCCGCTCTTAGCGTCGCGTCGCGTCGTCTCAGCGGTTGCTTGGGCCAGCCAACACACTGTCCCCCGCCCCTGCCCCAGTGCTTGCTAAGCTTTGGTTGAGAAATCTCGTGTTTCAATTTACGTTACGTCGCCGCTTTTATTTCGTGATTCATTCTGTTTGATTATTGACACTGACTAGTGAGGACTGTTATAGTATTTTATTTTATATAAAAGAAAATGGCAACGCCATTTAAACGTACAAGTTCCATCTGGAATCATTTTCAAATAAAACAGGATGATGATACAAAAGCAACTTGTTTATACTGTATTTTGTATGTACTTGTTCTCTTAATTTTATATTGCGTATATCAAAGAAAAATATGTAAAACTGTAACACTATCGAACTTCAAATGTAAATAATGTAACGTTGTGGATTCTTTATAAATCTAATTAAAACAATATCCGTAAATTAATCGATATTTTAGTATGTTTCGATAGTTATTACTAAATACATATTCTATATCTATGGTTGTGCGAGCGAGATTGGACAGCACTAGCCCAGTCATCAACTGACGGCTCTTATATCGTCCCTTTCCTTGGAACCTTCGCCAAGGAAGGTCGCTTTGACCCCGTGGCCAACTGCTGTCGGCTCCGGGTAAGTTTTGAGATCAACATTTCCTACTTCTTCTACAGGTGAAGACTTTCCAGCGGTGCAGCTTATTGCCTGCTAAAATGCATGGCTCAATATATTTTGTTTTATACTGTGTGCTATTTCAGCCTACCTATTTAGTGCCACGAGGCCGATGACCCCTACGGTCAGAGGTCGCGGCACCAGCTTGTGCTGCCTATTATATTCTCTTTTGTTATAGCTTCTAGCTACGCTGCATTGCCGCTGGGAGATTCTCTTCACCTGCTATTTTAGCGGGTCACTTGGACGGAATTACCTAGTGACAAACTGACCCGCACCTTTTCTATTTCCAGGGTCTTCGCACCGGGCTTCGCACCATCTTAGCGGTAGCGAGGCACACCAGCGGAGACCCTGGCACGCCGGCATCACCACCAGCCACGTGTCCACTAGCTAAGTGCATACTAACATCTTGCACAACGGACCGAACAACGCCACGGCAGAATATTTATTATGAATCCATCCCCTGAGGTTCATTTACTCAAATACCAGATATAAATTTATGTAACATTCTATTCACGATTATAATCTCATACTATACATTGTAATCAACCTTTTATTTAACTCTGCTCGCCCTAGCCGGTAGTAGTCTCAATTACATCCATCACTTAATTAATTTTCACAGTGCATAAGTCACACCTTAAACTTTATTGCAACTCCATTTAAAAACTTCGATAAAAACTTTTTAACCGTTACATTGGCGCCTTACAAGCCTTTACAAGGTATTATTCTGCCGTAGGTATTGTGTGTTTGGTCCGTAAGTACTTTATTTCTTCTTATTTTCCTCTTTATTTTACCAGTGAGGTGATTTTTTTCACCAATTTTATTGTTATTTTACATTTTAACTAAATGAAGGTAGTTGAAAATAATTATTAATTTCAATTTTTTTATAATTAACTGAATAATGCATACTTTTTCCATTATATTAGTGAAATTACTCATTTATTTAACTAATTACTTGTGTTAAATATAACAACAAGGCTAATTAACATTACTTTTTACAAATATTTTGCATTTTTAACATCTAGACTGGTTTAATACCTCTTATGGTCATTTTAACTGCATATTATACTATTATACCCACTGGTAAATTAAGGATCTATTTGCTTTTGTTTTCTTGGACTTGTTGATCTCAACCGTTATCTACTTACTTTTTAATTCTATGTTTGTATAGGTGTCTGTCGCACACCCAGTCAGTGAATTTATACTTTTTATACTTGCTTACCTTTTATGTGCAATATAATAACATATATTAGGTTATTATATCAACCTATTGCTGGTTGAAATTTTTCTTTATTTTGATATACTTATTAAAACTATTTTGATGTATTATACACAAATAGATTATTACTCACTGACAGGTTACATATATACTTTGTGATTTTACTAGTACCTTATATTGAAGTAAATTACTTACTAAATTTTTATGTCAATCTCGCTCATCGCACCATAGCTTTTATATTTACTTAACTTTGGGTTAATTTACCTTTTAAATTTAATACTTACTCAACTGTTTTGTAGTCAGTGTTGCTTGTTGTCGGATTCTGTATCCAAATTAGCTTATATATTTGAAAAAAAAATAATGAAAACATAATTCTTTGAAAAAAAAAATACAAAGAATAAAAGATGTGCATACAACTAATAAAATCTTTGAAAAGAACAACAAAGATAATAAATACTTAAATTGTAGACCTCGTCTTGTTCTGCATATGGGATTGTTGTGTCAGGTATAGTTTAGTCTTTAAAATCATTACCGCTTATATAAATTTGACCGTTCAAAGTCACCAATGCATTAGCCATTTCCCCCGAGTCCTTTTAAAATGACTTGTGTAATAATGGAGCTTTTCTTAACTTAATATAGGTAAAATAATCAATATATTTCATATAAAACATTTTTAATCAAACATAATACAATACAAGAACCTAACCTAAACTAATAAATTTATTAATTAAATAGCAACCTAATTTCTTAACTATGAACAACACTTGTTTTGTTCTAATAATCACTATGGTTGTAAATATATGTAAATATTCAATAAACTTTCCTTTGCACTTAAACACTCTTATACACTATTGTGGCAAACAAGTATATACCTACACATACTTGTAACTAAAACTTGCATTTTATAATTATTGCACTGTGGTAATACACTACCTATATCTCAATACTACAATGGTCGTAATGATATTTGTACCTATAAAAGGTTCACCAGTAAAATTTTTAACTTCATGTACCTACCCAATATGTGCACATATAACGAAAACTTTTATAACTTTAATAACTCATCTATCCTGTTGGTAGACACGGTCTACAGGTCAATTATGTCTTCTTACTAAGTAATGTAATACTTTTCAATTGTTATTACATCTTTGGTTCGTATATTTGAACATTTAATTTCTATCAAAGTTTGTTTTGAAATTGTTTGAAACTTAGTTGTCAAACGTCATATGGTTTTGACAATCAAAAAGGTTGCCAGTATACTATAATATAAAATTACTACTAGTTATTGTTTAAAAATTTGTATTGTTTTTTTAAAAACAATAAAATAATTCTTTGATGAATACCAACGTTTGGACTTTTTTTAGTGAATATTAAATATTAATATCTTTTAACCTATTGGTTAATTCTCTATCATGTTTTAATACTTTTCTTAGGATGACTGTTCCCTTTTATGTTTTTGTTTTTTGAAGAAAACATTAAAATTTAATCATTAGTGAATAAATAATAATATTTATTTTGGACTTGCCCCAAAATAATTTACTATGTATATTTCAACTTATTAGTTTTTTAACTTCGTAATTATATTGCCTGTTGCAATTTTTGTATGATCCGTTGGATCAACCCTAAAATGCCTTCATGGTCATTTTGAACTTGAAATTTTTTTTTACTTTTGCCACATAATATAAATATAAACATAAACGACTACAAAACATTAGAGAAACTACTTACCTTGTTGAACATTGGGTTCTTAATTTTTTTTGAAATTTTGAAAAAAAAAAACGAATTTTTTTTTGAACACTAGTTGTTCCAATTGCAACTGATGTTTGCATATATACTCACTGACGTGGGTCAAATAATAAACTATTTTTCTTTATACAATAACACTTTTCATAACAAATTGACTTGGTCATAACTTTAAAAGTTGTTAATTATATTTTTTTTAGACAAATTAATTGTCTTTATTGTTTGAAATCATATTACCCTACCACTACTATATATTTTCTTCTTCTTTTCTCCTCTCTTTGAGATGGAACTTTGAACTTCATTTTCGTTTTCTTTTATTATTAGGCTTTGCCTAGTAAAGGTTGTTGTGGGTCGGTTGGCGTTTTAAACCAACTGATGTTGTTTTTGGGTCCGTTGGCGTTTTAAACCAACGGATACCTTATTTTTATGGTTTTGTACCATTTGTGGGTCCGTTGGCGTTTTAAACCAACGGATACCTTTTCTTGGAGCTGGGATAACCAGTATCTGGGTATTGTTTTTTATGGTTTTATACCACTATTATGCTGAGCGGTCGTGCAAACTCAGTTCCAAAAACAAGCCTTATTGCATATCTCTGTTATGTCTTCTTCCGAGCGGTTTGCAAACTCGTGAAATAAGCCTTATTGCAGATGCGGTAATGTATACATCTAAAATAAGCCCTATACTAAAAACATAACACTTTATCTTTTATAGTCGAAAATATATAGTGGTATTTATTGCTCTTTTTCTTCCCATTGAAATTGTTGTCTGTGACATTTCAATGTTTACCATCTTGTTAGATTTACGTCTGAGTCTCCAGCGCCTATTATCCTGGAAACTCTCTTCGGAAGGAAGCGTGTGCTACATTATTTAAGTGGTAACCGCAAAGTATGGATGAATATGATAGAGCAGGTATGTAAGAAAGTATGTATGTGTAAGCGTAAGTCGAGCATTGTATTGAGCAATCCAGTATCGGGTTTTTGGGTAACAAAAACCCTGAACTAATTGAGGGGGTATTGTAACGTTGTGGATTCTTTATAAATCTAATTAAAACAATATCCGTAAATTAATCGATATTTTAGTATGTTTCGATAGTTATTACTAAATACATATTCTATATCTATGGTTGTGCGAGCGAGATTGGACAGCACTAGCCCAGTCATCAACTGACGGCTCTTATATCGTCCCTTTCCTTGGAACCTTCGCCAAGGAAGGTCGCTTTGACCCCGTGGCCAACTGCTGTCGGCTCCGGGTAAGTTTTGAGATCAACATTTCCTACTTCTTCTACAGGTGAAGACTTTCCAGCGGTGCAGCTTATTGCCTGCTAAAATGCATGGCTCAATATATTTTGTTTTATACTGTGTGCTATTTCAGCCTACCTATTTAGTGCCACGAGGCCGATGACCCCTACGGTCAGAGGTCGCGGCACCAGCTTGTGCTGCCTATTATATTCTCTTTTGTTATAGCTTCTAGCTACGCTGCATTGCCGCTGGGAGATTCTCTTCACCTGCTATTTTAGCGGGTCACTTGGACGGAATTACCTAGTGACAAACTGACCCGCACCTTTTCTATTTCCAGGGTCTTCGCACCGGGCTTCGCACCATCTTAGCGGTAGCGAGGCACACCAGCGGAGACCCTGGCACGCCGGCATCACCACCAGCCACGTGTCCACTAGCTAAGTGCATACTAACATCTTGCACAACGGACCGAACAACGCCACGGCAGAATATTTATTATGAATCCATCCCCTGAGGTTCATTTACTCAAATACCAGATATAAATTTATGTAACATTCTATTCACGATTATAATCTCATACTATACATTGTAATCAACCTTTTATTTAACTCTGCTCGCCCTAGCCGGTAGTAGTCTCAATTACATTCATAAACTTTATTAAATCTTACATGCATAACTAGTCACCTTAAACTTTTCATAACTCCATTTAAAACCTACTACAAATTTATAAATCGTTACAATAATGACAACAACATAATACCGAACAACAATGTATTACCAATAATGTACAACGTATTTGGCACCCACAGGACAGGCTTGCCTAGTGTGGGGTCATCGGCAAATAATGTAACTTTTGTTTTTGGCAATCAAATATTATTATTATTATCTCTTTATTCACTTTAAAATTACTTATAAATTACATTTTTAAATACATATTAAAACAAAAAAACATCTATTTAAAAATATAAAAAATAGTGCTCCACCGGCAGCGTGGCAGGGCCCAAGCTACCGGCGGTCGGGGTCACAGAGAGAGAAACCTCCGGACAATGCGTGCCGTGTCGAGGATGACCGCCTTCTGCATCTGACCTTTGACCCAACCATCTAACGAGAGTCTCTTGAGGTGTTGGTCGAGGCTCTTCGCTATCAGCCCGTTCGCCGAAATGACTATCGGGACAATGATCGTTGAATAGACATCCCACATGGCGGTAACATGATCCAAATCATGAGCCAAGTCAAGATACTTGCTGATTTTGTCCTTCTCAGCCTTCACGAGGTTCTCGTCATGCAGGATGGTGATGTCAACGATCATTGCCCGGCGCTGGGGCCGGTCGACTACCACGATATCAGGCTTATTGCAAGCAATAGTCCTGTCCGTGATAATAGAGCGGTCCCAGTAGAGCAATGCATGACTATTTTCAAGAACCGACACCGGTGTGTACCGATAGTACGGCACCTCAGACTCAACATGGCCATATCGAAGAATATCACTAATTATAAACTAGTAGCGCCATCTACTGTGAAATATGCGAGACTGTTTTTTCGATAAGAAACTTGTTCTATGTAAGTCTGGAAATAAATGAAGTTAGTTCATCTCTGTCACTCAAGAGTTTAATTTATCACAGGTTATGGACCTAGTTTTTTTGTTTTTCTCGCAATTTTCTTGGATATTTCTAGTGGAAATAGATTTTGCAGATTGAGTTAAACTGTGATTAATGCTGTGACTGTGAAAATGACGACGAACTACCTTGTCAGTGTGCCTAAATTGAAAGGGCGTGAAAATTACAGTGAGTGGGCTTTTGCGGCTGAGAATTTCCTAGTCCTGGAAGGAATGTCTGATTTAATCAAGTCGAAGACTATACCAGCAGAAATAGGAGCAGCAGGTGACGCGAAAACAAAAGCCAAGCTGATTCTGACAATAGATTCGTCGCTGTATGTGCACATAAAAAGTGTACCGACGAGCCATGAGCTGTGGAAGAAATTGAAGAACCTATTTGATGACTCAGGTTTTACGAGGAGGATCAGTTTATTGAGGAGTTTGATCTCAATAATATTAGAAAATAGCAATTCAATGACTTCATACGTGACACAAATCATTGAAACCAGCCAAAAATTGAGTGGTAGGGGTTTCAACATCAATGATGAGTGGGTCGCATCGCTTTTGTTAGCGGGATTAACAGAAAAATATTCTCCTATGATAATGGCGATCGAGCATTGCGGCATTCCATTGACATCAGACGCCATTAAAACCAAGTTGTTGGACATGGAAGAAAGCGGAAACGGTGGCGACAATAGCGCTTCCAGTGGCGCGTTTGTGAGTTATAAGAAGAATAGGAATGTTGGTAGCAATGCGACCAAAGACAACGCCCAGATGTCAAAGTCCAAAATGTCAAAACAAAAAGTAATTACATGCTATAAATGCGGACAAATGGGGCATTATCGCAATCAGTGTACTTCTACGAACAAAAAAATCGTCGAACACTAATAATAAAGAAAGTACAAGCAGTAATGCGTTTAGTGCTGTGTTCCTGAATGGCAAATTTTGCAAAAGTGATTGGTATATTGACTCCGGGGCGAGTGTTCATCTTACCGCGAACGAAGAATGGTTGTGTAATGTGTCTCAGGATCATAAGATCAAAGAAATTGTCGTAGCAAACCAAGATAAAGTACATGTAGTACTGGAGATGTGCAGATTACGACAAAGACATGCACCGGTGAATACAATATAACAGTGGAAGGTGTATTATGTGTGCCGAAGTTGACTACAAATCTGTTGTCCGTTAGTCAACTAATATTGAAAGGAAACAAGGTTTCATTTGGCAGTGATGGTTGTCAGATTTTCAACAAAGCAGGAGTACTGGTGGCTACAGCGAGTCTGTTGAATGGTATGTACAAACTGAACATGCCTGAATATTCTTCATCAGCTGCAGTTATGGTGTCCAGTGAGGTTTGGCATCGACGTCTGGGTCATGTCAACAGCCAGTATTTAAATAAGATGCAAGATGCTGTACAGGGATTGACGCTTGATAATAAGACTGTTTCATCAAAGTCATCATGTGTCGCTTGCTGTGAGGGCAAGCAGAGCCGCTTACCTTTTCCCAAGGAAGGTAGCAGAAGTACAGAATTGCTTCATATTGTGCATATTGATCTCTGTGGACCAATG
Organism: Cybosia mesomella; assembly: GCA_946251805.1. Taxonomy (NCBI): domain Eukaryota; kingdom Metazoa; phylum Arthropoda; class Insecta; order Lepidoptera; family Erebidae; genus Cybosia; species Cybosia mesomella. The sequence goes on from OX276411.1 coordinate 14,233,920, forward strand.
GAAAATCAAACTTTTCCAAAGTCTAGATATTTTATGCTGTTCATAGATGATTTTAGTCGTATGACATATATCTACTTTTTGAAAACAAAAGATGAGGCATTGAAATGCTTTCAACAATATAAAGCAGAGGTTGAAAACCAACTTAACCGCAGCATAAAGACTCTGAGAAGTGACAATGGGACAGAATTCTGCAACAGGAAGTTTGAAGATCTTTTGGTATTGCATGGGATAGTTCACCAGAAAACGAACCCATACACACCTGAGCAAAATGGTCTATCAGAACGATACAACCGGACGATCGTTGAGAAAGCCAAGTGTCTACTGTTCGATGCAGGTCTTGAGAAGAGGTTTTGGGCAGAGGCGGCACACACTGCAGTGTATTTACAAAACAGAACTGTGACCATGTCATTAAATTATAAAACTCCTTTCGAGATATGGACAGGCAGAAAGCCTGACATAAGTCATCTTCGTATTTTTGGCAGTACAATCATGGTACATGTGCCAAAACAAAAGAGATTAAAGTGGGACAAAAAGTCCGAGAAATGTATCCTTGTCGGCTATTCCAATGATGTTAAAGGGTACAGGATTTACAACCCAAAGTCTAATGTCATCACTACCAGTCGAGATGTTATAGTATTGGAGAAGACAGAGACAGAGAATGTTGTAGAGGTACAAGAAGCTTGTTCAGATGATGTGAATATTGTTCCAGTGGGGGAAGGAGATTTGACACTTCAGGAAGATTCACTGGAACAATCAGTGAGCATGAGTGCAGACGACAGTGGTGAACTGTATGTACCTTGTGAAGAAGAAACATTAGATAGCTCTGAGTCTAGTGCAATAGACAGTGAAGACTACTCAACAATGTCAACATTACAAGTGGTCCTCGGCGTAGGCAGCAGCCAGACAGGTATGGATTAGAAAGTACTTATATGGAAGATGACAACTTGTTCACGGGTGAGATATCATTGCAAGAAGCCTTGGAAGGTGCTGAGAAAATGCAGTGGTTAGCAGCAGTGCAGGATGAGTTACAGTCGTTTGAGAAGAATTGTGCATGGGAACTTGTAGATGTACCAACAGATGGTACTATAGTGCAGTGCAAGTGGGTTTTACGAAAAAAATATGATAATGAAAACAATGTGCGTTACCGTGCTCATCTAGTCGCAAAGGGCTTCAACCAAAAGTATGGTGTAGACTATACAGAAACTTTTTCGCCCGATGTGAGACATACAACTCTTAGACTATTATTTGCATTGTCTGTGAAGTTAGGTTTAGATGTTAACCATTTAGATGTAAAGACTGCGTTCTTGAATGGTGATTTAGAGGAAACCATTTATATGAAAATTCCAGATTGTTATAATAGTAGTTCAGTTCATAAAGTATTGAAGCTTAAAAAGGCTATTTATGGACTTAAACAGGCCTCTAGAGCCTGGAATAAAAAGGTTGATAGTTGTTTGATCAGTAATGGTTACAAGACTAAGAATTTGAAACAGGTTTTATCTAGTGAGATTAGCATTAAAGATTTAGGTGAAGTTAAACTATGTCTTCGAATGGATATAAACTTCAATAAAGATAAAGGATATGTAACTTTAAGTCAGGAAACTTATATTGATCAGCTTTTGAGCAAATTTAATTTAAGTGATTGTAAGACTGTTGATACACCGATGGAGGTCAAACTCAATATAAATAAAAGTCAAGTTTGTATAGAATAATGTTGTTTAGTGAATATTGCGATAAGTGGGGGTGTTATTTTGTGTTTATATTGTATCGACAATATCACTAATTATAAACTAGTAGCGCCATCTACTGTGAAATATGCGAGACTGTTTTTTCGATAAGAAACTTGTTCTATGTAAGTCTGGAAATAAATGAAGTTAGTTCATCTCTGTCACTCAAGAGTTTAATTTATCACAATGATCCTGGCCACTAGGTTATGCCTGTGCAAGTACTCGCCGTTGGCCAGATGAGAACAACCCGAAATAATATGCCTGAGTGACTCTCCGGGACGACGGCATGCCCGACAGATGTCGACCGTACCGTCCTTCAGGATATATTTCCGATAGTTGTTCGTCATCATGACCTCGTCAGCAATTGCACAGGCAAACCCTTCAGTTTCCCCAAAGAGGTCCCCGAAGCGTAGCCAGTTCACCGAGGCCAGAAGGTCCACATCGGGCCCTGTTAAGGCTCGATAGAACCTCCCGTGCAGCTCCTTGCCCTCCCATACGGTCTTGCGGTCCGTGACGCTCAATACCGTCGGTCTGCGCCAGTTCTCGTTCGCCAAGGAGAGCGGAGTGAGACCCTTGTCTACTGCCACCACATCACGATGCATCCCGCATTCGTTGCTCTGGAAATAATCCCTAAGTCTGCACACCTCACGGTTGTGGAGGTTCTTGGCATTTAAAAAGCCTCGACCCCCCCACCTCCGCGGGATGTACAGTCTCATAACAGACGAGCGCGGGTGTAGCATGCGATGAGTAGTGAGCAGTTGACGGACCTTTCTATCCAGGGCGTCCAGCTCAGTCTGAGTCCATCTCAGTATGCCAAAGGAGTAAGTCAGTAGAGGCATCACCCAACCGTTGAAGGCTCGCACCTTGTTGCCGCCCGACAAAAGACTGTTGAGTACTTTTGTGAAGCGGCAGAAGAAGCGTTCCTTCACCGATTTCTTGATATCCACTACTGAGATACCCAAAGACTCTGCCATACCGAGATACTTATAGGTTTCGGTTTCAGAGAGAGATCTGAGAGTCATAGTCTCAGAAAGTTGCAAATTCGTAGAATTCACAACTTTTCCCCGCTGCACATGTAAGACCGCACACTTATCCACACCGAATTCCATCCCAATGGCGTTGCTGAAAACCTGCGTGATTTTCAGCAGCTCCACCAGGTCAGGAAGTTTCGGTGTGAAAAGTTTGAGGTCATCCATGTACAGCAGATGACTAATAACCTCACCCTCTCTCTGAAGCCGGTAGCCTAGACCTGAATCTCTCAACAAAGTGCTGAGAGGATTCAGTGCTAGGCAAAACCAAAGCGGGCTCAGACAGTCGCCCTGGAAGATGCCCCGCTCAATCCTTATGAAGTCCTGGGGGTCAGAGGAGATCTCCCCGCCGCCCGGTTGACGAAGGACTGTGGTCCACTGCCCCATACACGCACTGAGGAAGGATCTCAGAGTTGCATCGATTTTATACAACTCTAAGATCCTCCTCAGCCATGAGTAAGGCACCGAATCATAGGCCTTCTTGTAGTTAATCCAGGCCGCGGACAGAGCCCCCCGGCTCCGCCGGACTTGCTGGCTAATAGTCATGTCTATGAGGAGGAGCTCCTTAGTACCGCGGGACCCAACCCTACACCCATTCTGAGCGGGGGCCAAAATATTGTTCACAACAATGTGTGTGTTAATTTTGATGGTCAGAATGGATGTAAGGAGCTTGTACATAGTGGGCAAGCACGTGATGGGTCTATAGTTTTTAGGTTCAACGGTACTACCGGTCTTATGGAGCAAGAAGGTGATCCCGGTGGTCATAAACCGGGGAAGGGAGCCAACTTCGAGGGCTTGTTGGAACTGCGTCGCTAAGCGGCCATGGGAGCACCGGATCCACTTTATCCAGAAGTTGTGCAACCCGTCCGGTCCAGGACTTTTCCAGTTCGGGGCCGTACGGATCGCACAACTCACGTCTTCGGGGTCTATAGATATAAACGCCATGGGTTCGATGCTCCCACATTCACGCTCAACAACGCACATCCAATCGCCCTCTGTGTGTTCGACGGGCGCTGACCAGATACCACGCCAGAAATTAATCATGGCACTGGCTCCTGGCAGCCCCTCATCGACCACACATTGGGCGGTTCCATCCCACTTCCGGTACACCTTCCTTTGGTCACTCTGGAAAAGGCGATTCTGCCAGTACCGATCCACGCGCTCTCTGTACCGGCGAATACGGGCTGCCCATGCATAGACTTTCTGCTTCAGGTAGTCAATGCGCTCCGTGACGTTAGCCTCAAAATCCGGGCGCCGAATACCGGTCCCGGCAAATGCTTGAGTCACGAAACGCATGACACGGGGGCGGTTATTCCCCCGATTGAAGCAGACCAGCTTCGCAATGAGAGTCCTGAATGTGCTGATACGCCGCTCGATCCGTACCTGCCAAGCGGGTACAACCTCGGCGGGCCGCGGCGCCCGGTCAGTATCTGGAAACTTGACACGAGCGACGCGGCACACCGCGATTGCTCCACAGTACATGATCGAGTGGGTATCAGACAAATCTTTACTAGCCCGCATGTACGGGAATAGTAAATCATTCAGGGCTCCCATCAGTGCCAGATTTCGCCTATGAGTGGGCAGACGTGGTAGACGCGGCCTAGATTCAGGCGCGGACCTATACTGGCGAATAGCGTCCTCCAAAGCCCTCCACAATTGCTCACTTACCTGGGTGCTAACAGTCGTACTCACACAATCTCCATCATCGACCACGGGCTCCACCGATGTCGCTGGTGTCACTCCTGACAGCGGAGCTGACGACGCGGTGGGTGAGTCCCGTATCAAGGAAGGAGTCGCGCGAGTAGGTTGTGCCTCCAGGCGGAGCCGATCAAGCACAGATTGATCCAACAGGTTACACCGCTGGATAGCTCGCACTTGATCCGACAATCGTTGGGCGGACACTGTGATGGTTGGATCGAGGACCTGAAACAGAGCAAGCATCCTGTCACGATACGCCGTTCGAATGGTTTCTCCCTCTGTAGCCCCATAGTAGGCGCGCATGCAATTCTCATTCATAATATGAGTCCATCGCATGCGACGCACTACACCACCGGCAGCGGGGGCCCTATTCGAGGCCGGTGGGCCTCGGGACCCCAAGCAGGCCGGGGGCCGGCCTCTCCCTTGCCGGCGCGCAGGTGTTGGTGACGTCGGTGGGGAGAAATACTCGTCACTAGAGCTGCTGCTCGACGCCCCAGGGATTCCACTTGAGGTTGGCTGTGGGGCGGAGCTTAGTGACGAGTCCGGAGATGGTAGGCGTGCTGTCCTTTTCTGGGATCTTGTGATCATTTCTGTCCTTTTACATTTTATTTTGTTGGTTTTTATATATGACAGACATTAGATGTCATGTATTGTCATGTCATATTTTCTTCTCATGTTATATTTGGTATTTTATAGTTTCATTTCATTGGATTCTATTGCAAAATTATATCTATTTTCATTGTGGAATTTATTTATAGTTTGGTTTTGGGCTTTGGGAAAGCTTTTTATTGTTTTATTTTTATATTTTTCTGCAGGCACAAAAATGTCGTCCGTTCGTTCCCAGTGTTGCCAGGTTATCAGATATAAAAGTAGGGATCATCGATGTTGATCTTTCTGACGAAATATCAGGGGTCCTTATGACCGTTTTTACTTGTTTAAGAAAAGAAGAAAATGATCCAACTGGCCACCAGCGTTATTTGGGATAAGTCGCCACTATAAATAAAAGGGAGGTGAGCATACAGACTATTGTGGATAAAATCAAAGCAACAGGGATTAAGATAAATTTCTTGGTGTCTACACCTATTGTTGAAATTATGACACTTTTCAAGGGAATGTTTGATGAGGTAAAAAACATCTGTTGAGGCCGTCTAGGTAGGGGCCACCATTCTAGGGGCAATCTCTAGAAATGGTGGCCACTACTTTTTGGACTTTACCTCAGCTTACCATCAGGCGGGGTACAGTCAATTGGACGGACTAAATATAAAAAAAAAAAAAAAAAAAAAAAAAAAAGAGGTTCGTACTGGGGTGACTAGATTTAAGGTAAGGTATTATTATTATTATACTGCAATGTCAGCGTTTCTCGTGGTAGTAAGGCAGTTTCATCGAAGGGCTTTACGACATCTAACATGTGGACACACGTGAAGCGTTATCATGAAAAAAAGTTGAAAAACGACACCCCATCTACCTCGACTACTGAGGCCGGTTCGCCACTCAAAAAACAAGCTACTTTGGAACACATTCTGGACAAAAATGTTATGTATGATACTGATGACCCCAGAGCAAAAGCGATCACTCAAACGATAGCTGAACAAATATGTGTACATATGGAGCCGTTCGATTTAGTAAATAAACAGGGGTTTCAACGCACCATTAAGCAGTTGTGCCCGAAATACAAAATGGTTTCCCGTCCACATATCTCTGAAAATGTGACACCAGACATTTACTGTCACGTGAAAACGAAAATAAATGAACTTTAATATATATACACTTTCATGTACTTGTTCTTCTGCGATGGATAACAATAAACCCCCTGATCTCCCAGATGACTCCTCCCCCTTAACCCCTACTTTCCCTACTCCTCTTGTCTTCCCTAGTACGGTAGTTACCACTGAAAACCCTCTATCGCAATTTGCAGAGGTGGCCTGTAGCATTTCTGATGCTCAAACCAGAAAACGACCGGTCAATGAAGAAACTACTCCTACCCGTCCATCCAAGCAAATTTGGAGCCAAGTTGCCAGGGCATACTATACAGGAAACGATAAGGCTTCATTTATCGTGCATGTTTCCCGAGTTGAACAACAACCTAACTCAGAAGCTACCCTTCACCCAGTATCTTTTGGCATATTTCTAGTTAAGAACAATATAAGTAATATAGTCAAGGATGGAGTTAAAAGAGTTGGTAGAAACCGAGTGTCCATTGAATTTGTGTCTCCTCAAGATGCAAATTCATTTATGACCAATATTATCTTACCCCGAAATAATTATGTAGCCTCTATTCCATCATTTAATATCACACGACTAGGTGTTGTTAGTGGGGTTCCAACTGACATGACCGACGAAGAAGCAGCAGAGTTTCTCTCAGTGCCTTCAAGATGTGGACGCAACCTGAAAATTAGGAGAATTAACCGTAAGATCACAAAAGACGGCTCCACTGAGTGGAAACGTACAGAAACATGTGTCATAACATTTGATGGTCAGACACTCCCGAAGCGTATATATTGCTGCTACACATCCCTTCCTGTAGAGCAGTACATATACCCAACAATTTAGTGCCGCAAGTGCTGTAGATTCGGGCATGTAGAATCGATTTGCCGGTCGAGACCCCGATGCATTAAGTGTGGACACGACCATGCAGGTAGCAGTTGCTTTGTAACTACTGAGGAGGCTTTTTGTATTCTATGTTCTGGCAATCATTTTGCTAACAGCAAGGATTGCCCGGAGTATGGAAGACAAAGAGCCATCAAGACCTCCATGGCAGAAAGAGACCGATATTCTTAGCAATCCATGGATTCTCCGTGCGGGTGCCGGGTCCATCGCGTTGCTGAGTTGGGAACTCGGGACAGTGCCTGGGACTTGCGACCCAAGTGTAGGTTTAGAAGGGGCCCCTTTTGTTGATGTACATCAACACTCACCTTCACTACCCAAGTTCCCCTCCCTGCCTAACCAAATTTGATACGAACCTACTAGTGCCGCTTTAGACATTCGTCCTAGTAATGAGCTTATTGTAGCTCTCGATAGGCCTAGATCTTTAAGTAGGTTATAGAGAGATTTTGCTGGTATACCTCTCGCTCCCACTTCCACTGCATACAAATTAACCACGTAACCGTTTTTGATTAATTCGTTTGTGAGATCATAGTATTTATTTTTCTCAGCCGACCCGTCGGCACTATATAGATCCGCGAATAATTTTGGAATGACTCTTAAGAAGCCATCAGAACTCTATAAACACCTAAGAGTAACTAAAATGCACGTCTTATCGGAATCTAAAGACGAAATAGTAAAAGTCCATCCAAAAGATAAATATGCATCGGAGCTCGAATCACGCCTCCAGTTCCATAAAAGATTCATGATAGGCTCGCAGACTGGTAGAGTAGGTCTAGGTAATATTCAGAGACAAACAGATAAAGAAATAACAAAATCTTTTCTTCAAGCAGACGAAAACAACACCTATAAGGTGCACGCAATGAACCTAGAAATGCAAAACGAATGGTTGACCCTAGGTGAATTTTGTATTCCCATAGCCTTAAAATGGCGTACCATAATATACGACTGGTCACCGGCCTTACTTAAATTTTACCTAAATGCATTCCAGTTGACCCTCCCCGACCAAAGCAATCTGGTCAGATGGGGAAAAGCCACAGATAAAACATGTAACTCATGTGGTGAAGCAACTGGTACCGCTAGGCACCTACTAGTGGGTTGTAAAACGCTATTAGACCGGGGTCATTACTCGCGCCATCATGATAAGGTATTAGAAATCATACGTGAGGCTGTAAGTTTGGCGATAGCTAGAGCGAAAAAAGGATTAACCACAAACCAAAGAAATGACATTGCGTTTGTAAAGGAAGGCTGCTCAAAGAAATCACCTCAAAAGTCATATTCAATTTTGATAGCTGCCGTTGACTGGACAATACTCGTAGACACGTATGAGAAGCACTATAGGATACCGGAGGATGTCTGTGCCTCATCATCCAGACCCGACATATTCCTTTTTTCACGATCGCATAAGCGTGCAGTGCTTGTAGAACTCACAGTACCGTGGGAAACTAATATACCTAAAGACCACGCTATAGAGACAAACAAATACTTTGATTTGACTAACGAGTTAACCAAAAACGGCTACGTGGTTAAACTCTATGCCGTAGAAGTAGGAGCAAGGGGAATTCCAGCTAAATCCCTGTACAACTTACTTAAAGACCTCGGATTGCCAAGAGCTTCAGTAAGCTCTTTATTAAAACGTATATCAAAAGCGGCATTGTTAGGATCTTACCAAATTTGGATAGGTAGGGGGGGGAACACTACTGACGGTGGAGGTGAGCGCTGATGCATCACAAGGTGGCCACCCTAAACCTACATCTGGGTCGCAAGTCCCAGTCGCCGTCATGGTGTTAATCTCTGTACCACGCTATGGACCCGGCGACCGCACGGTGAATCCATGGAGTGCTGAGAATCGGATCTCTGTGGTCCTTCGGTATATTTGTTTCCCACGGTACAGTTAGTTCCACAAGAACCACATGTTTCAACCTCTTAGAATATAGCAATATGTCAGGTCTAGATGACGAAACCCCAACATCCTCCGGAATTTTATAGTGCTTTTCATACATGTCGATTAGGAGAGTCCAATCTGGGGCAGTATCTAAGATTGAATAAGGTTTGTTCTTGGATATTATGGATGAATCTTCAGACACAAAGTTGATATGACGTCTGTTAGTAGTCAATCCTTTTTTGGCTCTAGCTACTGCCAGACTCATTGCTTCACGTATGATGATAAGCACCTTATCGTGGCGGCGTGAGTAATGGCCTCTATCGAGAAGCACCCTACATCCTACTAATATGTGTCTAGCCGTCCCTATTGCCTCACCACAAGTATAACATTGTTTTATGTGGCCTTCCCCCACCTTACCAGATTACTCTGGTCTGGGAGGGTCATTCAGGTCAAGATAGAATTTTAACAGGGCCGGCGACGAGTCATAGATCAAGGTGCGCCACTTTAAGGCCATCGGAATGCAGAACTCTCCCATTGTCAACCATTCATTTTGGATTTCCAAATTCATCGCATGCACTCGATATTTATCATTTTCATCTTGTTTTAGAAAGGACTTAAGTATATCCTGGTCCCTTTCTGGTTCTCGTACTCCCAACCCCACTCTGTTCGACTGATCATAAATCGTTTATGGAATAGGAGTCTAGATTCAAGCTCGGACGCGTTATTATCTTTCGGGAGTGCCCTGATTGTGACATCTTGGGATTTACCTAAGATGTGGGCTTTGGTAACTCTAAGGTGTTTATAGAGCTCCGATGGTTTCTTAAGTTTCATCCCAAAATTATTTTGATCCCTAAATAGAGCAGAGGAATCAGAAGAGTGCGCTAGTCCAAGCCACGATTTTAGCGATTTTATGACAGTTGCATCTATTTTCGCCAGTAAGGTTTTACCGAATTCATACACCAGAAAAGGCCAAGTCAAACGTGATGTTAAGTAGTTGTCATATATCCAAGCTTTTTTGATATTGTTTAGTGATATCTGATCTATCTTATTTAGGTCATTTATAAACGTATCGACAACTTCATCTAAGGATGGTGTGCGTCCTTTATAGTCTATCTTTCTCCCAAGAAATTTAAATGGCACCGATTCAGCGACTATGGAAACTGGTTTACCCCCAATGAAGAGTCCCGGGTCGTAGGAGGTAAATTTGGTGTCCCGTCTACCCAGACACAGACAGTGACACTTACTGGGCTTCGTCCTCAGTCCATTTGTCCACGAACAGAACTCATCGACTTCCTTTAATAGTTCCTGACATTGTTTTGGATTACGCGTCAGTATTGCGAGATCGTCAGCAAAAGCTAAGATGGACTCTGAGTATATGTTATTTACTTTAAACCGATAACCCCATTTCTTTTCGTGACGTATTAACTTGGTAATTAAGATATTAATTACTATGTTAAATGCTATTGGTGACAAGCAGCATCCATGAAACAGTCCCACATTATACCGTAATGGTCCTGTGTGTACTTCTTGGAAGCTTATAGCAAATTTTAGCTGCGAGTAATACGACTCGATTATCTCTATGACCACGGGTGGAAAGCTGAAGCAAGTAAAATAATACCTACCATTTCTCGCAGCTATGCTAATGCTGCTAAAACTGTACCCCCTCAGTCTTACCGCAAGACTGTTTTTCTTAAGCCCAAAACCCACACCTCTCTCTCTCACCATATTATGACAGGATCGCACATGATGATATCATCAGTCCTCCCCGATCTACACAGCCAAATGTCTGTGGTCTCTCAAGTCCAAGAATGCCATCTTCTACATTCATATCCCCCATTATAGAATTATTAATACAAATTGTCAAATCCCTTATTTCCCCTAATATCTCCAATTCACCGTCCAACGTTGCTGATGCACTAATGACTCTGTTAATAGATTTTAAAAATGGCTCCACAAATGGTCTTTCTTCAGTGGAATGTGAGAAGCGTGTTTCTAAGAAGCACGACCTCATATTCCTTCTGAATAAATATAACCCTATAGCCTGTGCTATATCTGAGACTTGGTTGCAGCCAAACCTTATATTCAATGTGCCACATTACAACATCTACAGATGTGACAGGCAGGATGGTTATGGAGGGTCAGCCCTCCTTGTAAATAACAGTCTCCCAGTCACCTGTAGCCACTCCCCCCTCCACAGGGGACATGACCATTGTGGCGCATAGGGTAGAAGGTATCACAATCCTATGTGTATATATAGCTCACCCTCATACAAATCTCTTACCATCATTGAGTAACTTATTTCGGAACATCAATGGCCCTGTCCTTGTAATGGGTGACTTCAATGGTCACCACTATAGATGGGGCTCTGAACGTTGTAGTGCCTTTGGGGCAGGCTTGGTAGAAATATTGGATGAATTTAATTTTGTAGTAGTCAATAACGGTTGTCCTACTCGCCTACGACGCCCTGGTGAACGCAAAAGTTGTGTTGACATCACATTCTGCTCTGCTGCATTGGCTACTTCCGCCCATTGGTACTGTGCTCAGCTGTTACAATGTAGTGACCACTACCCCATAATTACTTTTCTACCCTTTTGGACAGAACCTACATGGAAAAAAGCTCTCCGCCACTCCTGAAATTTAATGTGTCCATTCCAGACTGGGACACATACTCCACTCTATTGGAGAACAGAGTTAATACCTTCCCTAGTTCTGACTTTGAAAATTTAGACCCCCCCTGATCACTCTCATGTACAGAATTGTCTGGGCAACCTTATTGGTGCTATTAACTCATGTGCAGAGGCAGCTTTTCCAATTAAGAATACAGCCCGGGGTAAAATACCATCACCTCCCTGGTGGGATCAGGAGTGCACCAGAGCTGTCAAAGCTAGAAAGGAGGCAGAGAAAGAATACAACAGAAATATGAGTATGCAGAATTTATTAAATTATCAACATGTAAATGCAAAATATAAAAGGCTATTCCGCCGAAAGAAACGAGCTGGGTGGGTAAAATTTTGTACATCTCTGTCTCCAACTACTCCATCGTCGGTGGTGTGGAGAAGTAACAACAGGTTCAGATCAGGTTGCACCCGTGCCAACTCAACGCCTATGACTTACGAGACTGCTGAACTGTTCTTCGATATAATAGCTCCTCCTTATGTACCCTCTTTACAGGAGAGTGAATATTGGCCCGTGAACCCAAGAGCAGACCCGCTTGATATGCCTTTTTGTGTACGAGAATTACATATGGTACTCAGTCACGTCCGGCGGGCCTATTACGTATCTTCCAAAGCCAAGCGATAGCGAAATTCGAGCAAAAATTGCTGCTTTTTCGCTAAATCGTATTACATATCTGCGATAACAGAACCATAGCAAAGTAGTGACAGTGCTGCCGCGGTGTAGCAATCGGTAAACTTAAATGTGCATATTGTTCGCTGCTGCGGCGATGATCGCTTTATTTTCGTATTACGTATCGTTTTTGATGGTCTAGTGACAGCCAGCGGCAAGCAAATTTAAGTGTCAAACTGCGATAACCTTTTTACTACATGTTGACCGATTGCCTGCCGATGGCTATGTTAATTAATCAAAATTTCTTGTATATTTAGCGTTTACTACGACAAATTTATAATATATTTCCCTAGTGTAATAAAGAAAAACTGTGTGCGTGTGTTTATAAAAAGTTGTGCCTTCAAACATTTTTCCTTTATTGTTAGTCAACTTCGATAACGTAAAGGCTCGTGCTGTACTCTTGTTTGAAGCATTTGAGATTGAAAGCAGACGAGTAGAAAGAAGAAACACAGCACGATTGCGGCGTAGCCTTCGTGATACAGCCAAAGCTTTGGACTTAAGTTCCGCTGAGTTCAAAGGTCACTATAGACTCTCCAAAGAGTTATTTAGGAGTTTGTGCGAAGAGTTACGACCATTTATGGCACAAAGGATAAGAAGTACAAAAGTTAGTTTAGAATGCAAAGTGAGTACTTGATAATATACATATTATTACATAAAATCACTGTTAGTTTATTAGATATTAAAACTTAAACTGTGATGTTACAGGTGCTAACAGCACTGTCATTTTATGCCACGGGTTCATATCAAAAACCTGTGGGCATGAGCTACCTGCATGGGCTTAGCCAATCTATTGTCTCCAAGGCGGTGAAAGAGGTGACATCAGCTTTGAATCATCATGCTATTTTTAAAAAATACATTTGTTTTCCCCAATCACAACAAGAAAGAAACATAATTATTAATGGGTAAGTGAATAACTAGAAACCATGATATATTATGTAAACCTCGATAGTTGTGTGACAAAATACTATATGTAATATTAACTACACTCTGTCCATTCGTTTCTTTTCTTTTTGACAGATCCTGTGGAAACTTGTACGAGCGTCTTTTTTACAATATGTATGGATTATTTTATAAAAATATGACGCTTATGCACGTACAAGGTTATAGTGTACCGAAAACTTAGTGAAGTGCCCTGTGTATAACAAACAGACACAGACTATAAAACAGATCTTGACATAAATGATAAATCGATCAATTGTCTTCAAATCGATTATTTGTAAATTGATTTATTTTCTTTTCGACAGCTGCCTTAGATTGTAAGTAAGCACGTGTTAGTGAAATTTAATTTTAAAACGCAGTTAATAACGTCTACGTCAAGTTTAAATCAAGAGTTATGAACAAATATACTTGGAAAATCACATATATTTATTTAACAAACTAGCTAGGTTATTCGGTATACAAATTAAACAAGTAAATTTATTAATATTATTTATTACACTGATTCATCAGACTCTTCTTCATAAGTTACACTAGACTCGTCAGTTGAGTCCTCTGTTACACGAATAATCAATTCTTGTTCTATTATATTGTCAATTGCAACATCTCGATCCCAATCAGATATTATTATTTTTCTTGTTCTCTCCACGACACTGGCCCAGTTTTCAGGAGTCACATCACCACACGCACTATTTAATAATTGCATCATTTTATTCGCTGTAAACGGCGGCGTTGTGTTGTTTCTTGCTGCCTTCCCTTTGATTTGTGCCCATATTAATTCGATTGTTGTACTGACAGTGATACGGTGGGATCCTAATAACAGTATGTCCATATTCAGCTGCCATTTCATCGACGACGTATCTTTTAGGTTGACGTTTCGAATTTAAAATTCTTATTAGTTCTGCTTTCAATAATGAATTAGTCACATCCTCGCCATTATCACGAAGCCAGTTAATAATCTCGTCTTTGGTATTAGATTGCGTTGGCTTTTTATTTATTTGCCGTGAATGATAGGGCGCGTTATCCATAAATATCGCGCGCGCGTGCGTTTGTTTACAATTGCAACGAAATAATTTGTTTTGGAGACAGTTTTGTGTTATAATTAGTTTCGCAGAAATATTACACTACAATTACAACTACCAACCATGTCAAAAGTGTACAGTGAATATAAAAGTTCTTTAGAAGTATGGAAACATTGTTTACGCGATCAAGATGGACTCACTGCAAAGTGCAAACTGTGTGCGAAGATTTTGAAAACTAAAGACCATTCTACAAAAGGCTTACATACACACTTGAAGTCTATACATCAGATAGATACTAAAAAAAGTGTTGAGGTTGAGATGCAGGCAAACGATGGTGCTTCCGGGCCATCAGCATCAAACTCTTCGGCTTCCGAACCAGCTCCAGCCGAAAATACTCTTCAGCAAGAGCAACCTTTGCCTTTGACTGCCCCATCATCAAAATCAACAAAAAAGAGAAAAATTACGGATCATTTTCATAGTGAAGATAATTCAAAGGAGATGAAAGTGTCAAGGATGGTTGCTAAATACGGTTTACCATTTCGTGTGTTTTGTACCTCGCAAGACCTGAGAGACCTTTTTAGTGCTGCAGGATACAAATTACCAACATCTCCTAATTCAATTAAACTTATGGTGATGAATTATGGAATGACCTTAAAGTTAAAAGTTCAACGTGATCTTGCTGAGCTAAAGGACGATAACCACCGATTTACATCAACTTTTGATGAGTGGACTTCGTCTAAAAATAGACGTTACATGAATGTATATATACATACGTGTAAGAACAATAAAGCTGTCTTTTGGAATTTAGGCTTGATCAGAATATACGGCAGCATGCCTGCAGAAACTGCAGTAGACCTTTTGAAGAAAAGACTATCGGAATTTGGCCTGTCTCTCGACGATGATGTGGTCAATATTACGACGGATGGAGCTTCTGTAATGACCAAGGTAGGGCGTTTGATTAGTCCTCTACAGCAGCTTTGTTACGCCCACGGCATTCAACTATCCATAATAGATTGCATATACAAAAAAACAAGATTTGCCTGTGTCTGCTGAAGATGAAATAGATGAGATTCCGAACTTGCCAGGAGAAGAAACAGAAACAAACTCTGATGATGAAGATGATGTTTTTTATTATTATTTTCCTACACATGAAGTAGATTTGGACACTGAGTACGCAAGTATCATAAAAAAAGTCAGAAAGCTGGTCAAACTTTTTAAGAATTCACCCACAAAAAACGACCTCCTGCAAGTTTACATTAATCAAGAATTTGACAAAAACCTACAGCTACATTTTGATTGCAAGACTCGGTGGTCCAGCCTTGCTGACATGATATCGACATTCAATAAAGTCAAACTATGTGTAAGTAAGGCTTTAATTGACTTGGGTCTTGATACCGATTCAGAATACTCTTTGAGTGCAGAAGAGTGTACAGTTTTGACGAACTTAGAGCGAATTTTCGAGCCTGTCAAACTCGCCGTTGAAGTCTTATGTCACCGAGATTCTGACCTAGTTACTGCTGAAACTACTTTGAGGTTCGTGATACGCGAATTGGAAGAACAGTCGACGCCACTGGCAAAAAAGCTGGCCGAATCCTTAAGAATCCGTATATCTGAGCGCCGCACATGTTTGACATCAGTATTGCTATATTTAAGGAACTTTACCCAATACGAAAATGATTTGGAAGAGTATGCGCAAGATGAAACATTCATTATTTCCCCGAAGACCACTATCCGTAAAGAAATTAAAAAACTTATAGAAAGATTGCACTGCAAAACACAGTACAATTATAACTCACAGACGCAGGATGTCGATGTTGTTGCACCAGTTGCACAAGAGGACGATGAAGGCTTCGATATTGAAGACACTACAATGCCTCTTTCTGCCGTCACTGCAGAAAAAAATATCACACTTCATGAAAAGCTGCAAAAATCGCTGAAAGCACTGAAACAGCCCACTGCTCGCTCAACAAAGTCTACAACAAATACTTTAGACATTTTAATAAAAAAAGAAATGAATTTGTACGAAGCTGGTGGAGTAAGAGGGGAACTTTTAAACTTCGTACATAACTGCCTCTCAACTGTGGTTCCCACAAGTGTTGAGGCAGAACGAGCTTTTTCAGCAGCAGGGTATTTGGCATGCAAAATCAGAAGTCGTCTGTCAGATGATACTCTCGACATGATGTGTTTTTTGAGAAGCCATTTTCAGACAAACTAACTTGCCTTTCCGTACCTTGATAACTTCATCTGACTTCTACTTTAAACTTCTTTTATTTGATTATTACGATCTCACAACATTTATTTAAGAACTTGTGAAGTTAAGTTTTTGTTTTGTCGTTTTTATTTACCATAAGTAATGTTCCTATTACTCTTAATTATTGAAACTAAAGTAATAATTTACAAAAGACTAAATATAGATAATTATTGTTTTGTTACCAATATTGTAAGAATTTGAACTGATTAGCTACAGTAGGTATAATAATTAAAGATTATAATGTTCACATAAAGTTTTAGTTCGTAAACAGCTACATTAGTTGTAAACTGTGTCGCAGCTGCTTACGCCCAACTCCAGATTAGAGGTAGGTTCAGATAGCGTACATTGATAACCACAACAAATATTACTCTACTTATCATAAAGATCATATTATTAAATAACAAAAACAGAAAAAATAAGAAAATTTTAAGTTAAGTAACAGAGTTATTCATACAAGTAACAGACTTATTCATACTAATAATATAGATGAGTGAGTGCGTGCGTGTGTGTGTGTTTGTATGTGTGTGTGTGTGTGTGTGTATGTGTGTACGTGCGTGTGTGTGCGTACGTGCGAGTATTAGAGAGAGAGTGTGTACGTGTGAAGGTCATACCATATCAATAATTAAGGTTTCGGTCTCAGCATAGTTTAGGGTCTGTAACCAGCTAGCTACTTTAATTTTGACCACAGTTGAGAGGCAGTTATGTACGAAGTTTAAAAGTTCCCCTCTTACTCCACCAGCTTCGTACAAATTCATTTCTTTTTTTATTAAAATGTCTAAAGTATTTGTTGTAGACTTTGTTGAGCGAGCAGTGGGCTGTTTCAGTGCTTTCAGCGATTTTTGCAGCTTTTCATGAAGTGTGATATTTTTTTCCGCGGTGACGGCAGAAAGAGGCATTGTAGTGTCTTCAATATCGAAGCCTTCATCGTCCTCTTGTGCAACTGGTGCAACAACATCGACATCCTGCGTCTGTGAGTTATAATTGTACTGTGTTTTGCAGTGCAATCTTTCTATAAGTTTTTTAATTTCTTTACGGATAGTGGTCTTCGGGGAAATAATGAATGTTTCATCTTGCGCATACTCTTCCAAATCATTTTCGTATTGGGTAAAAAGTTCCTTAAATATAGCAATACTGATGTCAAACATGTGCGGCGCTCAGATATACGGATTCTTAAGGATTCGGCCAGCTTTTTTGCCAGTGGCGTCGACTGTTCTTCCAATTCGCGTATCACGAACCTCAAAGTAGTTTCAGCAGTAACTAGGTCAGAATCTCGGTGACATAAGACTTCAACGGCGAGTTTGACAGGCTCGAAAATTCGCTCTAAGTTCGTCAAAACTGTACACTCTTCTGCACTCAAAGAGTATTCTGAATCGGTATCAAGACCCAAGTCAATTAAAGCCTTACTTACACATAGTTTGACTTTATTGAATGTCCATATCATGTCAGCAAAAATCAACAGAGTACTTATTATTTTGTCTCTAACTCTAATAACAGACATAAACAAATGTTATTAGAGTTAGAGACAAAATAATAAGTACTCTGTTGATTTTTAAAATAAAACTTACATTATTTTTATAACTAAGCCACGCAGTTTCTATTTAATTGCATATCATATCAATTACTAGTTCTTAAAACAAGCATTTGCATATGTTTTAATTGCGATTCTCCCAGTCTCGCGAGATCCCGTAATTTGCGAGATCTCGCGAGACTGGGTTTTGAGTCTCGCGAGATCTCGCTAGGCAGAAATCTCGTACGAGATTGCATTCCCTAGTTGTTCTTAAATAAAATCGATAATTATTTTGAATGGAATCGGTAACGTGCGAGGGCGTCACTAATTTCGAACTGTCTCAAACTGTCAAAAAGAAAATAAACGAATGGACAGACTATATATAATAATTACCTATTAAAGTAATTGAATCAATTTTAATGTCTGCTTTACAGATTTTCTAATAAATTTGGTATTCCTGGCTGCGTGGGTTGCATTGATTGCACTCATGTAGCTTTAATGCAACCCACAAATCATTCGGAAAGATTTTTCAATAGGAAACACTACCATTCTAGGAATGTACAAATAGTAAGTTCTAGAAGTATTTTAAAAATGTAATTAATATAATATAAATAATTGCTACATTTATTACAGAAAAAGTATGTAATCAAAATAATATATTTTTTCAGATATGTGACAGTGATTTGAATATAATAAATATTGATGCATCATTTGGTGGTTCTACTCATGATGCTCACATTTGGAGAAACAGTGGAATTCAAGAGCATCTCCAAGAGCTACATAACAGAGGAGAGTCTATCTGGTTGCTAGGTAACAAGAATTTATTACTATTTCTGTTTTTTTATATCAAATATATTTACTGCTTCACTTACTTGACCTACTTTATTATTGCAGGTGATTCTGGGTATCCTTTAAGACCATGGCTTTTAACTCCAATAGTGAATGCTGAACCTAATAGTCCAGATGAACATTATACTAATGTCCACTGTTCAACAAAGAACACCATAGAAGGCTGCATTGGAGTTTTAAAAGCGCGGTGGAGATGTTTACTTGCACACAGAGTGTTACATTATGATCATGGAATGGTCGCTATGATTATAAACGCCTGTGCTGTGTTACATAACATCTGTAACAAACGTCGGCTCCCAGTACCACAGTTGCCAAATGTGGATTTTGAAAGAGATCAAAGCAACCAAATAACACTACAACCACAGCAAGATGCAGTTACTGGTGCTGATCAACAGCTCTTAGCTAGGAGGTCGACTACAACGTGACCGCATTGTCCAAAGATTGTGGGCAGCTAGGTTAATCTAGTTAATAGTATTAAATAATATTTTAGATTAATATTTATGTTATAGGTTCTAAAGCGTATGTGCGTGCGGTTTTAGTCGGTTCAAGCCCGACATAACCGCCCCCGCGGATTTCCGCACGAAAAAAAAGTACGTACGTACCGTGTTAAGAATGAAGTACCTATACAAATATGTCACATTTATTTAGTTTTATGAGTTTAGATATATTAATTAGTAACTATAGTATTTTTACAGATTGCGATAGAACGAGGTACCTATTTAAATATGGTATATTTATTTAGTTTTATAACTTTAGTTATATTAATTACTAACTATAAATATTGAGAAGGAACGAGGTACCTTTACAAATATGTTACATTTATTTAATTTTGAGTTTAGTTTTGTTATTATAGTCTCCCTACAAATATGTTATATTTAATTAGTTTTTTTTTTTTTTACATAATTTACTTACTATTTTTATTTCTACAGATTGTGAAAGAAAGAGGTATCCACACAAATATGTTAAGTACATTTATTTGATTTTATTATTCCTACAAATTTGTTATATTTAATTAGTTTTTAAGGTTTTTTTACATTAAATTCTAACTATAATAAATTTCTACAGATTGTGAAAGAAAGAGGTATCCACACAAATATATTAAGTACATTTATTTGATTTTATTATTTTTGATGTTGTTATTTACGTTCAGGCGACGATGAACCTACATGTTTATAATGTTAATGATTTAATTAGAATAAATAATTTCATGTACATATGTTTTTATGTTGTTCCCGGCAGAGTAGAATTGGACCACCCCATATCTTCCCAAGGGGTGTCGTACAAGGCGACTAAGGGATAGGGCTGTTTAACATCCGACAGTATATATACAGCCCTAGGCTGGGAGGCCAGACGGCAGTCGCTCCCAGACATAGCCGAAAAAATCAGCCACATCAAAAAACAAGCATACCCCCGGCTCCTAAAGTGAGAACTAGGGATGCAACGGGGATTAATGCTCGGATGATGATGATGGTGTTTTTAAAGTCCTCCTCCCCTAAATGTCATTTTACAGTAAATTTCTGGTTTATTAGTATTTTACGTACGTACGCAGGTACATATTTTAAGGTAATAAAATATGCATAATATGTATGTTGATTTTTTTATTATTTACTCTCTAGATAAAATAAAACTAACTTAACTAAACGCTTAGGCTACACATAAATTGACAAAACAATACAAACAAATAATATTCAAAGGTGTAATTTATTAGATAACAATAGAAGATTTTAAAGCAAAATATTTACATAAACATAACATAAACAAGAATTAGAAAATTATAGATTATTTGTGCCAAGTGGTTACTAACAGAGGAGAACAGAGCCACCCCACAATTAAACCTTGTCCGTCTTGTCCTGGGTGTCGTACAAGGTATGTATTGGCAGCAAAATATTCTAATTAAGTACATTCAAAAATCTAATTAGAATCTTTAGCTCCCAATACACTGCTCAATTGACCTATAATCTCCACGGCAGTTTTCATGACTTCTATTTGCGTGCGAGACGTCTCAGCATTCATGCGAGACGTCTCAGCATTCATACGAGAAGTCTCAGCAATCATGAGAGACGCCTCAGCTAACGTTTTAGTTGCTTGAGCCATCAATGTAACGCCATCAGCTATCTTATTTTCTGCCGAGACTCTGTTCTGTTCCAAATCCATTACCCATTCTGGTTCGATTCTTGATCGTATTCTCCAAATATTTAATAAATTAATTCCAAATATTTTAAAATGTATTGAATAATAAATATTCGTTTAAATTTATATAATATATATAAAATTGTAACATTAAACACCCCTAGTGCTGCAAGCTTCAATATGCTACTACAGTAACCACTTTTCATCAGGCGGGCGGATTTGTTTGCCGTCTCTATGTTACGTTTCCCACTACCCACATGAACCTATTATAAGGATAAAGAATTACAAAATAATTAAATTACCAAAGTCTAATCATATACTTACTAGTAGCACTGGTTGGACTTCTTTGTCTGAGGCGAGAGCGCTTTCTTATGGGCTGGTTTACAGGGTTCTCAACTGAAAAATATTTAATTAGGTATAAGGATTTAATTAAGTAGGTGCATAGAAGTTTACAACGAATTTAAATAATATTAGCGGGGTCAACTTAATAGGTGAGGTATTGAAGATATGAACTAGATCTGCGATAGGTCTAGAGCTCAAGTCCCAGCCAGTAACAACCAATATAAAACCACTCCTAAAGAACAATTTGGTTGTCTAGGGTAAATGAGTACATTTTTATGTACTAAAAATATATAATTTTGTTACATCTTTGGGGTGGCTCCGGTGCTTGTGTTTCTAATAAATCTCTTTCTGTACATTGTTCTGAACTCGTAGTAGGTAGAGTATATTCTATAGGATCTGTAAAAAAAGTATGATAGGTGTTAGTGCACATAATTTGGCGCATTGCTGTGCACGACTTATATAGTGATTTTATCCCTACATGACATTAAAAATACGCGAAAAAAACGGTATTCTATTTCGGTGTTGTTTGTTCATGAAAAGAAAATGAATAAATCATTTTAATACCTTACCCAATATGACGATTTCCTGTGAATGTCCAATGTTATCAATTTGTACCGAAGCACTCGCTGGCATTGATGAGGGTGGTGGTGAGGGTTGAGAATTCTACAAGTAATAATAAAATATAATACTAACCTATTCATTCTGTATTTGTATAGATTAAACATTTTAATAGGCAACTTACAAATATAGGAACTCTGTACTGAGTGTCACCATACACAGATTGTTCCCCAATGATGGCCAAGACTATCTTATCGTAGTCTGTCAAATCTTCTTGACTACTCGGGCCTTGATTTGGTTTTGTGTTTGATATCCGCCCATTACTATACAATTTAAAGATAATAAATCAATTATTATAAAATATAGTGGCACCTTTAGAATACTAACCACGTCTCCTTCCATCACAGATAATATCACTGCAAGAGAAGGAAAACTCGAAACTAAACCCTTCACCAACCTGTCTGGTCAGCATGGTAACAGTAAGGCTAGAAACTTTTCTAACACATTGGGAGAGGTCTATGTCCCGCATTGGACTATTACAGGCGTCACAGTAAGGCTAGAAACTTTTCTAACACATTTGGAGAGGTCTATGTCCCGCATTGGACTATTACAGGCGTCACAGTAAGGCTAGAAACTTTTCTAACACATTGGGAGAGGTCTATGTCCCGCATTGGACTATTACAGGCGTCACAGTAAGGCTAGAAACTTTTCTAACACATTGGGAGAGGTCTATGTCCTGCAGTGGACTATTACAGGCTAATTGATTGATTGAAAGGAAAAGTAAATATATATAGGTATACGACCTCTGTGGCGTAGCGGTAGTGCATTCGACTGCTAAGCCAAAGGTCGCGGGTTCGATTCCCGCTCAGTGCAAATATGTATATTTGCATTGGTCTGGGTGTTTCTATGTATAATATGTATTTATTTTTGCTTATCCGCATTCTAGAACCCATATGACAAGCTCTGCTTAGTTTGGGCCTAGATAGCGTTGTGTAATATGTCCTAGAATATTTATTTATTTATTATTTATGGGTACTCTGTGTATAGTATAGTAGATAATGAACCTACTCGATTAAACGTATATAACTTTATAGTAAAATATTCAGTTGTTGAATTGAACAAAACTTAAAATAAATAGAGAGAGATTTGTAGGGTCTTACCTTTTTCCATCGTTCCCCAGACTTCGATGACCCAGAACCAAAAGTATTGAGCTTCATGGCAAGATCATTCTACAATTTGTCGGATGTTTCTTTGGATCTTGCGCCAAGCCCAACACCTTTGACTAGAGTGGGATGCTCGGTCAAAAACTCTAAGAGCTCTTCCAGTTGTTCATTTGACTTTGTTTGTAGCCATTATATTAAAACCTGAAACAGGCGAAGTTTTATAGTGTTTTATTCCTAAAACTACAACTTTATTACACTATTTCACTTTGAACTTACTTGTTGATAGAACAGACGACTAGTGACGACAACGCACGAAGTGGAATCCAAACGAACACTGATTTTAACACTTAGACGCATTTTAAAGACGATAACGAAAGTATTTTTGGTAAATTCAAGTGGATTTGTGGACATTGTATATAAATCTTTCATCACATCTGCTTGACTACTTGACTATATTGTAAACAGATGTGACAGGACCTATGTTTCAAGTGATTGCTACATAATGGCTTTTGGCGCTAGTATCACAGCCATAAGTGCATAATTAACAATCAGCGAGCGATTAGCAATCGAAATTTAGGTAGTACCGTTTTTTTTTGCCATCCGCGATCGATCGCGCGATAGCGGCGCATATTTCGGTGATTGCTGTTCCTTACGTGGTCGGCCTGCCGGACTCAGCCCCCGGTCTTGATGGAATACCATACTCCTTCTTAACCCATTTTAGATACAATGCTAGAAAATACTTTTTAAATATCATCAATTACTGCTACAAAAATGAGATATATTATTATTCTTAATATTATATTCATTATATTATTCTTAATTAAGTTACAAGTTAAAACATGGTAGGAGAGGATGCGAGGACGGGATTCGCGATCTAAACCGTTTAGATTCCAAACGTCCAAGGTCTAGAGTCGGAAATTCCTTCGGATACCCCCCCCCGCCGGTCAGCGGGGGCGGTTATGTCGGGCTTGAACCGACTAAAACCGCACGCCGTCTCGGGTCTACAGACGCGGGGGTGTAAGGTTGCCCATAGAGCATATCCCTCGCACCCCGACTGACCCTGGGCCATCTAGTCTAGATACCTATGTGTTGAAAAAATTAAGCAAAATGTGAAATGTTAAATTCTACACATATTAATCTATCTATCTAATCAAATACCTTTAAAGGATCAATTCTTGTATATAAGCTTTTCGCCCACGGCTCCTCTCGCATGGGTGTCGGTTATCGCCCCTAAGACTTTTAAACTGACGGACTCGGGTCTTAATAAGGCTGAGGACAAAATCAGCAAGTACCTTGACTTGGCTCACGAGGTTACCGCCATGTGGGATGTCGATTCAACGATCATTGTCCCGATAGTCATTTCGGCGAACGGGCTGATAGCGAAGAGCCTCGACCAACACCTCAAGAGACTCTCGCTAGATGGTTGGGTCAAGGGTCAGATGCAGAAGGCGGTCATCCTCGACACGGCACGCATTGTCCGGAGGTTTCTCTCTCTGTGACCCCGACCGCCGGCAGCTTGGGCCCTGCCATGCTGCCGGTGGAGAACTATTTTTTATATTTTTAAATGTTTTCTTTTTTTTTAATATGTATATAAAAATGTAATTTATAAGTAATTTTAAAGTGAATAAAGAGATAATAATAATAATAATAAGTTCCCAACACGCATAATTTACAAAAAACAATAGCTGAAAAAATAAGCAAGTATGCAGAACTAAAAGAAAAAGTGATAAGGATATGGAGACAAGATAATGTCTTCGTAGTTCCTCTAGTTCTCTCCACTACTGGTGTTATCCCGAACCATCTCCTCTATAGTCTAAAATTAATAGATTTGCCAGAATCCCTATACATCAATCTACAGAAAGCTGCCATATTAAACACATGTAGAATAGTTAGAAAGTTCATGCAGTTGTACGAAAACACACCCATTTAATACACACCACAATCTGCATTTACTTGGTTTAGGCACGTAAATGCAGTTAAAACCAGCCAAAAAGCTGAGAAAAATAAAAACAAAACAAAAATAATAATAATAATCATTTATTTCAAGCACAATGGCTCATACGTAAATACCTTACAGACTAACATACATATAATTATAAAATTCCTATAACTAATTCACACGAAAGACGGCGTCGTGTTGCGCTGCATGGTGTCTTGGCCCACGAAATCGGCGGTACATGACACCCTTCGGCCAAAACTCTTCTTTGAGGAAGTTCGCGAGGTGATGTGTCGGAACCCGTACCACGAACGACTTGAAATTGGTGCTGTGGCGGGACTCTAGCCTTTCGACCCTCAAAGTCCAGTTGGTCTTCGTCCTGATGTACTGCACCACGTCTTCAACTGTCGTGGAGTGGTGTAATCGGGACACGTACAGCTGCGTCGAAGGTGTTGCAGGACGCAGCAACATATTGGGTCCTGCTAACGCAGTACCGCATAGATTACAACAAGGAAGCTTCTTTCTCTTCTTCTTCTCTACCTTTATGTAGCCATCCTTGTCACACGAGCCCTTGTTTGGACCCAGCTGTTTCACATCGTTGTGGTCTGATGCACAGCTTCGCTTTGACCCTATCTCGTTACCTGCTTGACGTTTTGTTTGCGTCATAGCAGGCTTGTGTGAGGCAACAATAGCAGCGTAGGCACGAGGTATCGGCGTACCTACGTGAGTCGTTGTGCGGACGGGTATCGAAACGGCGTCGGCAATTGAACACTTTGCAGGGCACGCATTTTCGACGACGGGTGACGTAGTGCAACTCGCCGACTCGAAACTGCAGATGGATGCATTTTGTGCCCCGCGACGTTTGTTTACGTTAGAGGCATCGGGCGACCTACTTGTCGAAACAGCATTGCGTAACAACTCTACCTCGGCACGTAGTTCGCCTATGGTGTTGTTTGACGCCTCCATCTGGGACTGCACCTCGACCAGGCTCGCTTTCAGAGTTGTGATGTCCTTAAGCAGCCTGGTGACATCGACGTGATCGAACGTGACGGGGGGTAGCTTATGTAGCTCCTTTGCCACGAAAACAGGCACGTCGTCTGGGTCGGTGTTCTTCAGGATGGTGATGATGTCCTGGACACTCTTTTCGCCTCCATCCCTCCGTCGGGACGGCATCTGGTCTAATTTCCCGAGGGCCTGGAACAGCAAACGCTTGCCACTGCATATCTCCTCTTCCTTGAAGTTGGATGCGCAGATCTACAGGATGCTGACCTCGTCCATGTAGTCGATGGCATGGTTGATAAATGCCAACAACTCGTTAGGTATGAGGGGTTTCGCACTCATGTCTATGTTACGGCGACGGCTAGAGCCGCGCAATACGCGAATAAAATATTCGTTTCGAGCAGCGCAGACACGTCCGTACTCGACCGCGCTATTATAAAATTACCAAATAAATCTTAAATGCCGGGGTGTAAGGTTGCCCCGCAGCCATATAGAGCATATCCCTCGCACCCCGACTGACCCTGGGCCATCTCCGGTTTCGAGATGGCCCCCTCGGGTTTGGGAACCACGGTGACCCCGTCTTGCCCCGGTTTGGGGGAGGGGTGCTAGTCGCCCCACCGTCCCGGCCTGCTTCAATTTCAATTAGCTAGCGGTCTTTACCATCTACAAAGTTGAGCTACATTTTTAAGGAACTTCGATTCCTTATCCGAGGGAAATTTACTCATCGTAGTTACTTCTGGAATTTTAATTATGTATTTTAGACATCGAAAGATTTATTTTTCTTACAAATATTTCAAAAAAAGGGCTTATGCGGGTTATTCTGATTATGGCTTAACAGAAGCACTCGTAAAAAGGTGGCAGAGGTGGTCATTTACTGCCTATTCCATGGCGAATGTCCAATGAGCTCTTCCAAATATTCCCATTCTCCCTTTTCCTATCCAGAACAATACATGGTAGGACAGGTGTCGCCCTCATACGGTGCAAACTATTTTATTTAGGATCAAACGGTTCGGCATCGTTTCTTTGTTTGTTTATTCGTTAGTTTGAAATTGTACTATGTGTATATTCGATTGGTTATTTGTGTTTCTTTTTAACATAAATGTTTAAACTTTTAGGATTAAAATAGTGAGGGAATTAAATACGGATTTGTTATTGCGAAAAGATATAATATTAAGGCATGGTAAAACCAAGGAGGATGAAACGTTTACCGATACGATATAGGAAGGACGGATTGAGGGAGGTCAGATTAAATGACCGTGAAGATGTGAATGTAGAATCGAACGAGTCAGTGGCCACCACTTCCACTCAAAGGAAAATTGTGGGGATCAATAGAAAAAACGTAATGAGTAGAAATGAAAATGCGAATACCTCGATACCTATTCAACCTCCTATACAAAACATTGGACATGTTTTGTATAGGAGGTTGAATAGGGCCGTGGATATTTTGTTGCAAACGGCCCAAATGGATGAATCGCAGACGACTCGCGCAAATGATACTGAAATTGATTCAATTTTCAATTTAAATTTAGCCCTCCGGTTTGCCAACATTGGGGTGGTATATTTGAAGCCGTTATTAAATCCGGGAAAACGCATTTGCGTCGTGTTATTGGTGAAACTATATTCTCGTTTGAAGAACTCGCGACCGTGTTTATTAAAATTGAGGCGGTGCTCAATTCACGACCGTTATGCCCTTTGACCCAAACCAACCCGACCCAAATGATTTGGAAATATTGACGCCAGGTCATTTCTTGATAGGATTATCTTGCGCTTACCGCCCTGCCAGAGTATCCGTTGATGGAATTTTCTTGTAGTATCTTGTCACGCTTTCAATTGTTGCAGCAACTCACTCAGAGTTTCTGGAAACGTTGGCACTTGGAATATTTGCACACTCTGCAGCAGCGCGTTAAGAGGACGGACAAAACGAATCCGCCTAAGATTGGTGACCTCGTTTTGATTAAAGACGCCAATCTGACTCCTTTACGTTGGCGTCGGGGACGTATAGTATAGTACAGCAAACGCAGCTGCAGCTATTGCATATACTGCATCCAAACATATCAATACATGGCAACCATCTGATTTATATCGCTTTCTTCTTGCAGGCAATACCTATGTAGGGATTCCCCCCACTTTTATTACGTACATTACACAAGTACACTAAACATTACAGTAGAAATTACAATTTAATATTTATTTACAATATTTACACTTATTCTACTCTAAAAACTATATCTATAATTATATCTATATATATAATATGTATTTAATATGTTTCACTTATTTATAACATAAATATAAACACTTAAAATTACACAGCGATACATATTGGTTTGCCGATGTCTTTATCGATAAGTTTTATCGACTCACGTCAATCACTATGCTATCTAGATGCATAACTAGATAACATCTACAACGGGTCGCCGGCCGTGTGCGCCGGCGCATTCCAGAACAGTCGCAATTCGCTTGCCACGCCAAACGCATGTCGCACGTCTCGCTATTTTATGTACTCGCGCCGTGATATCATTACGCTTTGTGTTTTCTTCCACTCATTTCATTTCCTGCCTGAAACTTTCTATTCTGTGCTTGACTTTATATCATTGTGTGCTTGTGAACTCTTCTCTTATGTGCTCCTTCTGTTCTGTTATGTAACCTTTGTGTGTGCAAATTATATTGGACTATCTACCAACGTAAGTCGGACTTATTATTTGCTACACCCCTACAAAACAACCCCTACACTGGTGACCCCATATAAAGAACATGGAGAAGGGATTCGAAGATGCGCGCGATGCACTGCCACGAGGGCCACACCCAAGCGCTAGTGATGGGCAAGTGTCGACAAGAGATGTCGATATTTTTCGAGTCGGAGTGAGAGTGCCACCGTTTTGGCCTGAGGAGCCCGATATCTGGTTTGCTCAAGTCGAGGGCCAGTTTGCGATTTCCGGCATAAGGGATGATACCACGAAATTTAATTACGTCATCGGACACCTTGACATGCAATATTCCAGAGAGGTGAAGGATATTATCGTCAGCCCTCCACCGACGGATAAGTACGGAAAATTGAAAAACGAGCTAATCAAGCGGCTGAGCGCGTCAAAGGAAAACAGACTCAAGCAGCTTCTGATGCATGAGGAGCTTGGCGATAGGAAGCCCTCTCAATTCCTGCGTCACCTGCAGAGCCTGGCTTACATCAGCATTCCGGACGAGTTTCTGCGGACCATTTGGATCAGCCGACTTCCGCACGGCATCCAAACCGTGCTGGCAGGACAACCAGCTTCTGCTTCGCTGGAGGACCTGGCGGATTTAGCCGATCGTGTGAATGAACTCGCCTCTTCCGTGCCCAAGGTAGCTGCAGTGGACAATCCGGTACCTGGTTCCGTCGTGAATGACTTGGTAAAGGAGGTAGCAGAATTACGGAAGCAGCTGCAGCATCTCAAGGTGGAGAAATCGGACAGGCGTCGCAATCGATCAAGATCTCGTCTCTCGCAGACTGCTATCGGAAGGGTCATCCTTGCGTTTGGAGAAGTTCCAAGTCCCTGGAAGTTCAATACCACTTTACTGCGACGTCAGTAACTCAACTTCCAGGCCATACGTTCCGATGCCCTTCCGGAAGCAGGTATTTGATAGCCTGCATTCCCTTAGCCATCCTGGTGCTAAGGCATCGGCCAAATTTGTGGCCGAGCGATTTGTTTGGCCTGGGATGAGAAAGGATTGTAGGAACTGGGCACGTTCATGCTTACAATGCCAACGGGCGAAAGTCCATCGCCACGTTTCTGCACCTGTTGGAACATATAATTTACCAAGGGCGCGTTTTAAACAGGTACATATTGACCTTATAGGTCCATTACCTGTATCGCATGGTTTCAAGTACTGCTTGACAGCTGTAGACCGATTTTCTCGCTGGCCTGAAGTGTGCCCAATCGAGGACATCACGGCGGAAACTGTGGCAAAGGCTTTATTATCCACCTGGATTAGTCGATTCGGTTGTCCAACGGACATAATAACTGACCGTGGACGGCAGTTCGAATCGGCATTATTCCAAAATCTGTCCAAGTTGGCTGGTTTTGAACGCAAGCGCACGACCGCTTATAATCCCGCTTGTAACGGCCTGGTTGAGCGCTTTCACCGTCAGCTCAAGGCCGCAATCGTATGCCACGCTAATACAGACAGGTGGACTGAGTCGTTGTCATGGGTTTTGTTGGGGATACGTACTGCGTTCAGGGAAGATTTGCAATCATCCCCGGCTGAGCTTGTTTATGGAGAGACTTGATTTGAGACTCCCTGGCGAGTTCTTTGAACCCAGTACTGGCGGTAGTACCGACTTATCGGATTTTTCTGCTCGTCTCAGAAATTTCGCGGATAAGTTGCGTCCCGTTCCGAATTCACGCCATGGTCAGCCCAGAGTGTTTGTTTTTAAAGAGCTTGAAACCTGTGAACACGTCTTTCTCCGTGAAGACGCGTCTCGAGGTTCGCTCCAACCTGCTTACTCTGGGCCGCATAAAGTTCTCGCTAGGGGGGACAAAGTTTTTAAGATCCTTTTAAACAATAAAGAGGCTACAGTGTCGATAAACCGACTTAAACCGGTTTACACACTGTCCGTAAAAGATGATCCCCCAGAACCACAGTTGCAACCAAGTTACGTTACCCGCGCCGGTCGTCATGTAAGATTCCCGAACTATTATCGCCCTTGACGGTCTCTGGAAGGGGGTGGTGTAGGGATTCCCCCCACTTTTATTACGTACATTACACAAGTACACTAAACATTACAGTAGAAATTACAATTTAATATTTATTTACAATATTTACACTTATTCTACTCTAAAAACTATATCTATAATTATATCTATATATATAATATGTATTTAATATGTTTCACTTATTTATAACATAAATATAAACACTTAAAATTACACAGCGATACATATTGGTTTGTCGATATCTTTATCGATAAGTTTTATCGACTCACGTCAATCACTATGCTATCTAGATGCATAACTAGATAACATCTACAACGGGTCGCCGGCCGTGTGCGCCGGCGCATTCCAGAACAGTCGCAATTCGCTTGCCACGCCAAACGCATGTCGCACGTCTCGCTATTTTATGTACTCGCGCCGTGATATCATTACGCTTTGTGTTTTCTTCCACTCATTTCATTTCCTGCCTGAAACTTTCTATTCTGTGCTTGACTTTATATCATTGTGTGCTTGTGAACTCTTCTCTTATGTGCTCCTTCTGTTCTGTTATGGAACCTTTGTGTGTGCAAATTATATTGGACTATCTACCAACGTAAGTCGGACTTATTATTTGCTACACCCCTACAAAACAACCCCTACACCTATTACACGTTGTGCATAGAGAGACTTAATTTTCGTCCCGAATTTCTTAACACTGAAGAATTATTGCCATTAGTTACAATAGCCAATAATAATTTCCATTTACAAGTTGAACCAGACGTGGTGATTGGAGTGATAAAGCCGAATAGACCATCTGAGGTATTGGAAGGTTACTTTACCAGTTTAGATGCAGGTATAGATTTTTTCTTTTCCATGCATGATAAAGGAATAATTACATGTGAAACCGAGTATTCTGTCGCTATAATAAAATTTGATAACAAATACTATATATTTGATTCACATTCGCGAGGTCCTAAAGGTCATAGTGCCAAAAATTCCGAAACTTCCATGGTAATGCAATGTAATGAAACTCAGTCCTTATGCCAACATCTGCCGATTTCACTACAAGTACGTAGTCGAAAAGGTTTGCAATAGTCTATTATGGCAATAACATCTACTAATACATTTGAATATCCATAGCGGACAGTTAATTCATTAAATGATAACGTAGACCAACAAATTAACAATGAAAATACAAACAATATACATTTCGACACGGATATAATAACTACAACGCAACATATCGATTACAAGGCATTACCGGAATAACATATCGATACAACTTACCTTTACCATAACCATGAAAAGCTACCATTACATACTTCATAGTCAGAAGTGATGGCTATTTTACCACGGTTTTTTTAAATTCTAGCATCTTTGGCATGGCCAAAGCCTATACTTGTAAATAAAATATTAACTAGTAATTTTACCACGGTTAGTTCCTCCACGCACAGAATAGGTGCATGTGTGCCGGCCTATGTACCATGTACCTATATAATTTTATGATATGAAAAATGTAAGCTAGTATTGTCGTGACATTCATATTAAATGGACGTATCATAACACCTCTTTTATTCCGCAATACTCAAAGCCAAATATGGAACAGTGGTGACCCCGATATTCGATCCGATACACGCGTACATAGTGCAGAACATTATTAATTCCCTGCTAAAATTTCTTTCGAAATAATACAAGATGCCAGATGAAGAACGCCCGAAAGCTGACGGAGCAGAAATCGCTGTAGTGTCGGTGTCGTCGAGGATTCCGGAGTTTTGGCAGGATCAGCCAAGACTGGTTCGTCCAATGTGAAGCTGTCCTTGGCCCGCAAAAACTTAGTGACGAGGCGAGGTACAACATGGTAATTACCAAATTAGGGAAAGGTGTTGTACAACAGGTCAGTGACATACTGATCAAACCCCCAGATACCAAGAAATTTGACACATTGAAGGAGCGATTACTGAAAATTTACGAAGAGTCAGAAATTAGGCAGTTCCAAAAATTACTAAGCGAGATGCAGTTAGGGGATCAAAAACCCTCTCAACTCCTACGGAGAATGCGAGATCTAGCACGTGATAAAATTCCTGATGAAACCCTTAGAATTATGTGGCAAGGTCATTTACCATCCGAAATACGAGGCGTCCTAGCGGTTACGGAAGTTAAAGATTTAGAAAATTTGGCTAATATCGCGGATAAGGTATTAGAAACGACCATACCTTTACAACTATCGGAAGTACAAGCGGTGCCTGGCAGTAGCAGTGACAATTCTTTTCTGCTGGCAGAATTAGCAAAACTTAGCCTAAAAATACGGGATATTGAGAATCAGAACAATTACGCAGCATATTGTAATCGGTATCGTTCTCGGTCAAGGTCCCGATCGCGAGGAAGAAACATGAGCCGGCGCTCGCCGAGGAGCCCAGACTGGCTTTGTTATTATCACTTTAGATACCGACATAGAGCAACAAAATGCATAGAGCCGTGTGCATGGAGAAAAGACGGAAACCAGGAAAACTAATTGAGGTGCAATCGCAGGCGGAGATTTGCACCGTAACGCCAGTTCACCGCCTTCGTGTTACGGACAGTAAAAGTAGGTTAACATTTTTAGTGGACACGGGTGCTAATATTTCAGTACTACCAGTAAATAAATCCTGTTATTTTAACGCAAAACCCGACGATTATAAGCTGTATGCAGCGAACGGGACAGAAATTAAGACATATGGTGTAAAAACTTTGAACTTAGACTTTAATTTACGTAGGCCGTTTCAGTGGACATTTGTGCTGGCTGAGGTCAAGCAACCGATACTAGGTGCTGACTTTCTAGCCCATCATAAGTTATTAGTGGACTTAAATAGACGAAAGCTTGTGGATTCTGTAACGAACTTGCATGCGATCGCATCGGTGTCAGTCCAAGAACAACCTACAGTGAGAACTATTGACTATAAAAACTCCTATAGTGACATTTTATTGGAATTTCCGAATGTGACTAAACCAAAGTGTTTTAAAACTACTCCACGCCATTCTGTAGTGCATTACATAGAGACTACGGGACCAGCTGTTTACGCGCGCCCGAGACCTCTACCGCCGGACAAATATGCCATAGCAAAGGCAGAGTTCCAGAGAATGCACGAAATGGGTATATGCAGACCATCAAAAAGCAATTGGGCAAGTCCGTTACATATCGTTGTAAAGAAAAATGGTGAAATAAGGCCGTGCGGTGACTATCGTAGACTGAACGCCATTACGAAACCGGACCGATATCCAATACCGCGTATTCAAGATTGTACATATCTATTGCATGGGAAAGCTATATTTTCACGAATAGATTTGCAGCGAGCTTACCATAATATTGCCATAAATGAAGATGACATACCAAAAACAGCAATAACTACCCCATTTGGATTATGGGAATTTCCAAAATTAGGATTTGGCTATAAAAATGCTAGTCAAACATTTCAAAGATTTTTAACTAATGAAGTATTAAAGAATTTGGACTTTGTATTCATATATACAGACGATATTATTATAGCGTCATCTATAGAAGATCATAAGCAACATATACGAGAAGTGCTGAAACGTTTAGATGAGTATGGAATCACTATTAATTTGGCAAAATGTGAATTTGGTAAAACAGAGATAAACTTTCTTGGATATCGTGTGTCAACCAAAGGTCTAAGTCCAACAGAGGAACAAGTCAAGGTTATCTCGGAATTTCCAAGGCCGAACACTGTGGAAGAATTACGTCGATTTTTGGGGATGGTGAATTTCTCCAGGCGACACCTTCCTAAAGCAGCCGAGATACACGCAAAGTTGAATACTTATTTACATAATGCCAAAAAGAAAGATAAGAGTGTTATTGCATGGAACGATGAGTCGATGAAAGCCTTCGAGGAATGTAAACAAAGCCTGAAAAGCGCTGTTACACTTTCCTTTCCGTCGCCAGATGCATCAATCGCTCTCATGACGGATTGCTCGAACACCTGTGCGGGTGCCGTATTGCAACAGCGTGAAGGTGACACATGGAAGCCTTTAGGATTCTTTTCCAATAAATTAAGCGAAGCGCAACAAAAATACTCGACATATGATCGCGAGCTACTTGCAATTTATATGGCTATTAAGCATTTTAGACCATTTATCGAAGGGAGACCGCTGACAGTATATACAGATCATAAACCGATTGTATATTCATTGCAGCGAAATACTGTCGGAAAGAGCGATACACCAAGGCGCATCCGACATTTGGATTTTATTATGCAGTTTTGTAATGACATAAGACACGTGTCCGGCAGCGACAATGTAGCCGCCGATTGTTTATCACGTATAGCAACTATAGACATATCACCCTTACCGATTGATTATGAACAGTTAGCAGAGTCGCAAGGAATAGACCCGGAATTGCAAAATATTCTGCAAAATAAGTCATACGATTTTCAACAAATATTCGTGAAGCTTTGCAAGAAACCTATATATTGTGATGTGTCATGCGGTAGAGCGCGTCCATATTTGCCCAAAGAATTTCGCATATCGGCTTTCAAAGCGTTACATGAGATTAGCCACCCAGGTGTACGGGCTACAAGAAAAATGATGCAAGAGCGCTATATATGGAAGGAAATGAATAAAGACATAGGAATTTGGACGAAGTCATGCATAGGTTGCCAAAAGTCTAAAGTGCATAGGCACACTGTATCACCTCACGGACATTTTATTCAAACAAACAGATTTGAATATTTACATGCTGACATCGTGGGCCCCTTGAGATATTGCCAGGGGTACAGATATATCGTCACTATGGTAGACAGAAAAACGGGCTGGCCGGAAGCGTATCCGGCAAAGGATATTACATCTGAAACAGTAGCCGATATAATATACTCTAGCTGGATTGCCAGATTCGGAACGCCATTATTCCTAACAACCGACCAAGGAGCAACATTTTTATCACACTTGTTTACCTCACTTGCGAATAGAATGGGTATCAGGAAGTTCTGGACCACAGCATATCATCCGCAATCAAATGGACTAGTGGAAAGATGGCATCGGTCACTGAAAACTGCACTTATGTGTAGAGGAAACACCGATCAATGGGTTTCCGAGTTACCATCAGTTCTATTGGGACTGCGAGCGAGCTTAAGAGACGATACAGAGATAAGCGCAGCTGAGATGGTATACGGTGAAGGATTACGCTTACCAGGCGACTTCTTCAACCCGCTAAGAAAGGAAAATTGTGAAAACATTACGTTTTTGAAAGATCTGCGAGAAAAGATTTCGAACCTGGCTTCAGTTCCAAAGAGAGAGAATCACCAAGACAAAATATTTGTTCATCCCGATTTGCAGCATTGTAGTCATGTTTTTGTTCGTGTTGACAAAGTGACAAAACGTTTAACACAGCCATACGAAGGCCCTTTCAAGGTTTTTAACAGAACGGACAAATATTTCATGTTAATGCAAGCGGATACACAGAAAGTTGTTAGTATCGATAGATTGAAGCCCGCGTTTACGTTGAATACGGAATGTGCTGACGCGCCAAATAAGGCAGCGTCGGAGGCGTCGGGTGCATCTAAGGTGTCACGATTCGGACGTACCATCAAACCTGTCGTACGATTTATGCAATAAGCACATGTTAGTAATGGGTGGATCACAGACTAAGTCACCGAGTGAAGAAATAATTATTGCCCAAAATGGTGCGGGCAATAGCGCCGCCACGGCGCGCAGCAAAACGGGAAACGACAGCGACAAGTTAGAAATATACTTGCTTTGCATAATCATGTGCATTCTGGCGGGAACGGTATACTTTATTTGGCGCAGATGCAATAGGAAGTATACCTCTTTCATACGGCGAGAGATGCAGCAAACCAGCGAGCCCCGCTGCGGTGAGCTTGGCTCCCGCGGCGGCCCTCCACAGCGGATCGTGGTTTAGGCAGTGTATACGTTAAAAGTATAATAAAACTGTTAAGTGAAGTGATCGTTATTTGCAAATGAACTCGGACTCTAAAATAAGCTATTTACCAATTACTCGAATCGAAGTATATACAAATATATTACTCAGTTATCAGATTTTTTGCTTTATATACACTTTTTAATATTTTTTTTACTTTTGTAACCACTATATTAGGTTATCATTTTTTTGTATTCTTTGTTCTTTAAAGTTACCCCAAAAATTTAAACAAAGGGGGATGTAGGTACTGTGCCGGCCTATGTACCATGTAGGACTACTCGCGACCATGGGCGCAACATCGCGTCCGAAACGTCGAGGTAAATATATACCATTATATATTTATTAACGCGATTAAGTCCCGCATAAACAATAATTATGTGTGAAAATCGTGTAAGTTTAAATCAATATATAATTTGCTCGTTCAATGCTATCTGGGTGCTATTGTTTTGATTCCATATTTTTTTTGTCAATTGTACTGAAACTGATAATGACAAAAATAATGTACATAACCACTTGTAACAGGGGTAGTTAAATTTAAGGTAGATTATAAGTTACAAGTAATTAGAAGTTAATTGTTGGTTTGATATAAGGTTATAGCAAATTAAACATGAGACTAGTTTTACCTTTCATATATTAAATATTATTATAAGTGATCTCAAGGGTGAGTACACATAAATTCAATTAAGATTTGAAGTTAAAGAATTAAAAGAAGATGTGAGGACGTGAAGAACGACCCGCGGCAGCCAGGAGTCTGCACTTAGCTCAGGTCCCCTGCCCGGCGTGTCGCGCTGGCACCTACCGCTGCGTGACTCGCTCGGCGGACCTGAAAAGAGAAGGCAAATCTTTCAGTATGTGAAGACATACTGCTAGTGCAGGCCGGGCATACCGAAGGCGTAAGAAAGGTGACAAGCTTCCCCAGGCACGTGATGCTTATGGACATTATTGCGAAAGCAGGCAGGTCACAGCCTTTGCAAGCAGCAGGAACAGATGCACAGAAACATAGATGACACTGAAGGATTGTTCACCATGCGGTCACTGACCGCGTGGCCCGCACAGGTTATTGTCCTTTTGACAAGCGTGAAAAGGGAAAGCATGCCTTGCGTATAAGCTACACAATTAAAACAAATAGATACTGCTCACGTAAAAAGCAGCATCCCAATTAGAAAACTTTGCCACGACTACAGAGGTGTAGTGTGGCATGATAACATTCTATATAATTCCAATACATGGATAAATGTTGGCAAGCCTCGTTCACGTAAAAAACGAGGCGATGCCTGGAGTAGCTTAGCATAGCAGTGGGAACCTGACGTGGCACCATTGGTGAAGATGAAGAGGCCACGGGGAATATCCCTGGTGGGCCATTGGTACCACGTCACCCTCCAACACTAATGAGCACTCTGTAAAAAAAATAATTAGCACAAAGGGCCCGTTGAAGGGCCCCGTGCAACTTTGCATGCACGGGGCCCCTTCACATAATGAATTTGTATATAGAGATTCGATTCTCAGCACTCCATGGATTCTCCGTGCGGTCGCCGGGTCCATAGCGTGGTACAGAGAGGAACACCATGACGGCGACTGGGACTTGAAACCCAGATGTAGGTTTAGGGTGGCCACCTTGTGATGCATCAGCGCTCACCTCCACCGTCAGTAGTGTTCCCCCCCCTACCTATCCAAATTTGGTAAGATCCTAACAATGCCGCTTTTGATATACGTTTTGATAAAGAGCTTACTGAAGCTCTTGGCAATCCGAGGTCTTTAAGTAAGTTGTACAGGGATTTAGCTGGAATTCCCCTTGCTCCTACTTCTACGGCAAAGAGTTTAACCACGTAGCCGTTTTTGGTTAACTCGTTAGTCAAATCAAAGTATTTGTTTGCCTTTATAGCGTGGTCTTTAGGTATTTTATATAATATATATATATAATATATATATTATATATATATAGTATATATTAGTTTCCCACGGTACTGTGAGTTCTACAAGCAGTACACGCTTATGTGATCGTGAAAAAAGGAATATGTCGGGTCTGGATGATGAGGCACAGACATCCTCCGGTATCCTATAGTGCTTCTCATACGTGTCTACGAGGATTGTCCAGTCAACGGCAGCTATGAAAATTGAATAAGGCTTTTGAAGTGATTTCTTTGAGCAGCCTTCCTTTACAAACGCAAGGTCATTTCTTTGGTTTGTGGTTAATCCTTTTTTCGCTCTAGCTACCGCCAAACTTACAGCCTCACGTATGATTTCTAATACCTTATCATGACGGCGCGAGTAATGACACCGGTCTAATAGCGTTTTACAACCCACTAGTTAGTAGGTGCCTAGCCGTACCGTAACCGTTGCTTCACCACATGAGTTACATGTTTTATCTGTGGCTTTTCCTTTACTCGAGTACTTGAAGGCGTACCCGTTACTCAGTACCGAATACATACGGTTCGTTACACTAGTTGTTTAAAAATTTGTCATTTGTCAATTCGGAAATGCAAAGGCCGGTTGAACATACTGCCAAACCCTCAGTAATACTCTCTTCATTTATTTTTAGATGGAATGATCATTGAAAACACCTCTTTTCTCGCCAATTAAAAAGTTAATAATTTTTTTTTTATGTTTTTCTTTGGATATTTTATAAGGTTCACGAATTATCTGATAGATATAGAGTAAATGAAACTTCTTTGATTACCACTAATAAAATAAATCCGCCTGATTGCTAGATGATAAAGCAAGACTTAAAAATTTGTGCTCCCAGTTTTTTATTTATTAAAATTTGTACAAAACACTGTTTACTAGTTAAATGCTTGCATTAATTAGCTAAAGTGTCTACCTGCCGGTCATATCAATTTCCTTTCTGATTTTCAACACTTTACTTCACTTTTTTGCTTCACTTCTACTTCAACTTTTACTATGGAGTCTACACTGAAGTCTACTGTAGCGGACATGAAAGCGGACTTCCATAAGAGAATGGCAGCATTTGAGGAGGAACTGCAGAATACTTCCAGAACACCTGCGAGCATCTCGACCCTATCTACTGAGTTTTCGAGTTACCGAGCCGATGTCACAAAGACTCTTTGCTTGCTGCAGCAACAAATTGAGGCCCTAACTCAGACGGTAGATGCTATGGAAACGCAAAGGCGTCGCAAAATTCATTTATTTCATGGCATCAGTGAGGAAACCGAGGAAACCACCGCTGATGTCATATCGAATGTTGTAAAGCAGCAAATAGGAATCACAATTTTCAGTAAGGGTGAAATACGTCGCTGCCATAGAATGGGTCGACCGTCCTCGTCCAAGAAGCCAAGACCTATCATGGTCAAACTGCAGGATGTTGATACTCGGGACAAGCTATGGTTCAGCAAGACGAAGCTGAAGGGCTCTGGTATCATTATGTCCGAGTTCCTTACGAAGACAAGGCATCTTCATGGCAGCACGTGAAAAACTCGGCATCTCGAAATGCTGGACGAGAGAAGGCAATGTATTCGTGCTAGTCGCTGGTCGTCCGCAACGAGTGACGTCACTGAACCACCTGGACCAGATTTGCGTGGAGCCTGAGAAACTAAGAGTTGTCACTAAGACTGCAACAGTGCCGAAAGCCCGACGAGCCGCGGCTACCAAAAAGTAATTTCAGAAGTCCTTATTGTACGATGGGTCCAGGTAAACAATAGCTGTTTTATGTAATTGATTGTTGGAGGTGTTTGTTGAGCTTGGTAATTCTACCCACTATTTTTTAATTCTGCTTCTGCTTCTTTTACTAAGTATAACTACGAATTACAAAAGTCATGTCTCAAAGATACCGACCGAGTCCGTAAACAAAATTTCTGACACTGTCATTTGACACAGCTGTCACCTTGAAGTTGAACGCACCCTGCGTTCCACTTATAATATGCATGATTTTTTACATTTGTTAGAACCATAAAGATTTCTCAGTACGTAATTATTCATCTTATTAAATTCTTTTTATTTTTTATTATATCTATTAAATTGTAGGCTAAAATAGTTTCGAATATTTGGACCCTTAGATTTTCTTTTTGTGTATCATAGTATTGGTTGTGTATCATTCAATGTTGAATTTTTTGATGCGCTTTGTAATCAAACTGGCAGATGGATGTGAAATCGTTTAGTTTTTGCACTAGACAATCTTTGGCTATTCTTCATTTTGATTAAATTTTGTCTTATTATATTTATTTAAACTGCTTATTATATTTTAAAGTAATCTAAAATCATAATATATTTATATTATAATTAATTATTCTAATTTTAGAATAGTTTATTGCTTCATATTAAACATACCTACCTTTTATTATAGAAGTTGTATTCACAGGGTCGGCGAATGCCATTTTCGGACTATAGTAGTGATAGTGATGAATATTTCTCTGCTAGCAGTAATGCTAGCGATCAGAGCAAACCTTCACTTGCTGAGTTTCTCTCATCTCAATTCTCTGATGTTCCCAATTCAATGTTGTTCATATTAATGCACAAAGTATTCCGGCTCATTTCCCAGATATGCTGGCAAGCTTTGACTGTGCGCATATACATGCTATTCTGGTTTCGGAATCATGGCTGAAGCCATGTTTACTCTCTTTACCATACACTTACCAGGATTTAACCTAATTAGAAACGATCGTACGGAGCGTCGAGCTGGTGGTGTAGCAATCTATCTACGCACACAAATACAGTATACGGTTCTAAGTGTGTCACCACAGCCACCGCAAGCTGGAGAACATCTTCTCCTGGAAGTTGAACTCCTCCACTCTAAACTTTTACTTGGTGTTTTTTATTGTCCTTCTTCTGATATAAACTACTTTACTTCATTTGAACTCCTCTTAGATAACTTTGTCCCCACGTACAGTCAAAGTATAATAATGGGTGATTTTAACACCTGCCTCCTTAAAAACGACTCTAGATCTTCTACTCTTCAATCTCTTGTCCATTCTAGCAATCTATCTATTCTTTCTTCCGGTGCAACTCATCATTTTCCCAACTGTACTCCTTCTCTGCTCGATCTCATAATTGTTTCCTCCCTCAATCGTGTAGCTAAGCATGGTAAGTATAAAGCTGAACAGTTTTCCTACCATGACTTACTATTCTTATCTTATCAACTCCGTCCACCTAAACTAAAAGCTAAAGTTCTGCTGCAACGCAACTTTAGTGGTATAAACCTCGACATCTTGCGCAGGGATGCCAATAGCTTGGACTGGGGTCCGCTTTTCAATTCTGGATGTATTGATGAGCAAGTCAGATTATTTACATCTAACCTAATCAGGCTGTATGATGTTCATGCTCCAATTCGCAAGATAAGGGTGAAGCATCTTCCATCACCTTGGCTAACTACTGAAATTAAATCACTCATTTCTAAAAAAGCAACAGCTAAGTCGAAATATAAAAGCCGTCCTACTGCTATGAACCGGGAAAAATATATCGCGATTAGAAAGCACTGCAGTCGAGTGTGTAGGAATGCTCAACGCCGATATATTCATAACTCTGTGGAAAACGGAGATCCAGCAAAGGTCTGGAAATTTCTGAAGACATTGGGAGTTGGCAAATCTCAACAAGACTCAATCCCTAAGAATGTAAATTTAGATTCCCTTAATACACATTTCTCCTCTTCGTCAAATTTCGATAGAATGACAAAACAAACTACATTACAGCATCTTTCATCTGTCTCAGCTCCCAACTGCTCTCCTTTTTTCTTTAGTCAATTCTCGGCTTGTGATGTTAGGAAGAGCATAATGTCAGTCACGTCTAACGGACGAACGGACTGTGTCAGCCGTAATATGATCCACCCTATTATTGACGAAATCCTGCCTGTCATTTATCATATTGTTACGTGCGCGGGGTACAAATTAAATGCCGTTTACACAACAAAGAGGTTTATTCGCTCACTACAAACTAGACAACTAAATAACTAGCACACACAGTACTCTTCAACAGTTCAAGTCGCTCAGCAGTTCACAGTAGTTCACAATCGTTGCTTAAGTCGCAGGTATAACTCTCTTGGTTCACTTCGGTAAGATGTGTTCACTTTCGCTTTCGAAAATTAACTGACTCGTGTCGATAGCCGGGCGTCCTTTTATAGCGGGGTAGAATATTCCGGAATCATCTAGAGGCACTAGAGCGTTCGAGAACAGTAGGTATTTACTGGGGCGTTCGAGA
Source organism: Cybosia mesomella (assembly GCA_946251805.1). Taxonomy (NCBI): domain Eukaryota; kingdom Metazoa; phylum Arthropoda; class Insecta; order Lepidoptera; family Erebidae; genus Cybosia; species Cybosia mesomella. The sequence continues at coordinate 14,276,631 of OX276411.1, forward strand.
AAGCAAGTACCTACACAGTCGTGCCGACGATAGAGGTGAATGCCCTTGTTATCGCTATTTGTAGGTAAAGTAGGTATAGGCATTAAAAAGGGCGTGTGATTTTGTATTGACTTTTCTGGATTTTTCTAAACGGATCGATAGAGTACTTCGACATTAACAATGCGTTTTAATTTCTAGAAGATTCGATCAGTAGTTTCCGAGATATCGACGATCGTTGTAACATTACCCCCCTCTTAATCATGCTCGTCCCGAGCATCATTTGTTCCATGATATCGCGTCAACCTATCCACATGGACTACCTTTGGTTTTCCCCTAAGCCCCTTCTTAATGCGGTAGGTGATGTCATTGATTTTTGTAACAACCGTATAGGGTCCTTCCCAGCGAGCTTGAAGTTTTGGAGATTTTCCTTTTCTGCGTAGCGGATTGTGAAACCATACCAGTGTTCCTTCTTCAAAACCGTTGGTGTTTGCATTTCTATCGTACCGGGTTTTCATCCTTATACCTGTCTTCAAATTGTTTTCCCGTACCATTCTGTGCACCTCGTCCAGCCGGTTTTGAAGTTCACTCACGTAATCCGTTACGGGCTTAGGACTTTCGGGTGGCGTGCCGGTTATTGCATCCACTGGTAGCCTTATCTCTCGACCAAAATTTACTTTAGCTGGGGTGTGTCCCGTACTGTCATGCACCGCAGATCGATAGGACATCAGGAACAGTGGGATGTACTGGTCCCAATCTCTTTGGTGTTCGTCGACAACTTTAGCCAAGTGATTTTCCAACGTCTGGTTAAACCTCTCGACCATTCCGTCTGACTGCGGGTGCGCTGGAGTCGTACGGGTCTTGTTTATACCGAGGAGTTTGCACATTTCTTGAAACAGAGCAGACTCGAAGTTCCGTCCTTGGTCGGAGTGGATCTCCATAGGTGCGCCGTATCGACTGACTACTTCCTGAACCAGTTTCTTGGCTACAGTGACTGCTTCCTGGTTGGGTGTCGCAAATACTTCCGGCCACTTAGTGAAGTAGTCTTGCACTACTACGATGTATTTGTTACCCTCATCAGTCGTTGGAAAAGGTCCAGCAACATCAATGGCGATACGTTCCCACGGTGCTCCAACGTTGTACAGCTTCAATTTTCCTTTGCTTCTTGTCGGCGGTCCTTTAACCGAAGCACATGCAGTGCATCTACGGCACCAATCCTCGACATCTTCCCGACAACGAAGCCAGTAAAACCGCTGTCGCACTTTAACCAGGGTTTTCTTGACTCCGAGATGCCCGCCAGAAACACCATCGTGGATGTGCCGTAAGAGTGGGGCCACCTTGCTTCGTGGTACCACTACTTGCATGGTTACTTCCTTACCATCGTTAGACTCCCATTTCCTATACAGGACATCTTCTACCAGAACTAAGCTGTCCCACTGGGCCCAATAGCTTTTGGTAGTTGAACTGTAAGCAGATACATCACTCCATCGGGGTTTGCTTTCAAGTTGTTTCCAGTGCAGTATAGGTTGTAGATCATCATCATCTTCTTGCGCCTTCCTCATACTGCTTCCACTCCATTCGTCGTCAAGTCCATTCACCTTTATGACTTTAATCTCTTCTCGGGCTTCGTTCCTCTGACAATGCTTGCAATCTTCGACACACGGCCTTCATGACAAAGCATCAGCATTGCCGTGCCCTTTTCCACTTCGGTGTTCTATCACAAAGGGAAATTCCTGTAGTTGCTCGATCCATCTTGCTACTTGGCCTTCCGGGTTCTTGAATTGCAGCAACCACTGTAGCGCAGCATGATCTGTCCTTAGTGTAAACTCTCGTCCTATAAGATACTTGTTAAAATGCTGTAAAGACTTCACCACAGCGAGAAGTTCACGACGAGTAACACAGTAATTCCTTTCCGGTTTAGATAGCGATTTACTGAAGTATGCTATTACAACATGGCGATCTCCCTGCACTTGTGACAACACTCCACCTATTCCGCTGTTACTGGCGTCCGTGTCCACAATGAATCTACCTTCCCTAGTAGGATAACCCAATATAGGGGCTTCGCACAATCGTTGTTTAAGCGTACTAAAAGCTTGCTCGCAATCCAGGTCCCAAACGAAGTCTCGTTTATCTTCCGTCAGTCGGTGTAGTGGTTTTGCAATATCCGAGAAATGCTTAATGAAGCGTCTGTAATACGCGCATAGTCCCAGAAACGCACGAACCTCCGTTTTGTTCTTTGGAACAGGCCATTCTTGAACAGCTTTAATCTTCTCGGGGTCGGTTTTAACTCCTTCCGTTGAGATCACATGTCCAAGATAGCTGACCTCCTTTTTAAATAGAGCGCACTTCTTTGGACTCAGTTTAAGGTTAGCCTCACGAATCCGAGTAAAAACTTTTTCCAGGTACTTCAGGTTTTCTTTGAAGCTGCGTCCCATAACTATAACGTCGTCCAGGTAAACCAGACATACGTCTCCAAGTAGACCCACCATTACTCTTTCCATGAGGCGTTCAAACGTGGCGGGTGCATTACATAAACCAAATGGCATGACATTAAAATGCCATAAACCGTTTCCAATTCCTGTACTAAAGGAAATCTTCTCTTTATCGTCTGGACTAATCTCCACCTGCCAGTAGCCACTTTTTAAATCGATGGTTGAAAACCATTTCATACCACTAAGCATGTCCAGGGTATCGTCGATCCTAGGCAAAGGATAACTGTCTTTCTTCGTGACATTATTCAACATTCGGTAATCCACACAAAACCTTGTACTGCCATCCTTCTTTTTCACTAGTACCACAGGTGATGACCATGGACTCGTTGAAGGTTCAATCACCTTGTTATCGGCCATGTCTTTAATCATAACTGCTACCTCCTCTTCTCTTGCCCATGGTAAACGTCGAGGTCTTTGTTTTATAGGCCTGGAGTCACCTGTGTCAATCCGGTGTTTCACGAGCCCAGTCCTTCCACAGTCATTTCCGGTTGCAAAGATGTCTCTAAATCGTAGCAAGAGGTCTCTGGCTTGATGCAATTCTGATGCCGATAAGTTTTCCTTTGAATTCTCGAGAAGTTGCTGGATGTGATCTTCGGAGATTTGTGTACCGCCTTGTTTAGTCGTAGTGCTGTTCAACCGTCTCAGGTACTTTACTTCTTCACATTTTCCAACCACACTATTCTTCTTCAGGAGAACTATTTCGTCACTGAGGTTGAGGATTCTCACCCTAGCGATTCCGTTCGGCATCAGTAAGGTTCTCGCTGTTATTAAGTTTTCATGACTGCCGGTATCTTCCACAATAAGACATCTTCTTTGTTCAGTCTTCGCAGGAAACCTCACTCTGACTAATGTTTCCGATTTAGGAGCTAACGTCGTATCCGTTAAACAGTAAAGAGTGCACGGGTGCGATCCTTGTAAACAAACTTCCTGATCAGGAAATCTCAGCACTCCTCTAGGTATATCCAAGACACATCGGTGATTCCTCAAGAAATCCAGTCCCAAAATGCAATCATCAGTAATATTAGCAATTAATACTGACTGGTGGTATATTTGGTCGCCAATTCTTACCTCCACATCTGTTTCACCGAGGACGGTCACTGGCTGGCCAGTAGCTGTCTGAAGCTGGCACCTCGGAGATCGTTTTTCCCACCTTATGGTGCGTTTCAGCAATTCTGGCCTAACAACTGTACGTGAAGCTCCAGTATCCACTGTTAAATTGCAAGGTTGGTTGTCCAAGGTGGCCTCGATGATCAGACTATTTCCATTGCCAACTTGAGTTATTGTGATGGTTGGGGCTTCATATCGACCAGCCAGCGCCCGCCCCGCGGCCCAGGCGACGTTTAGTTTAACGGAACATCTTGATCCACTTGGGTCCCGGAGTCCGTGACCCTCCTCCGTTTCCTCGAAGGACACTCTGACTGGATATGGCCCCTTCCTCTACAAGAATAACACGTTGGGACATACCGCGGCTTCCTCTCCTCTGCAACTACCTCCTTGACCTCCCTGATCTTCCCTATCCCGGCATTCTGCCGTACGGTTTCCACCTCAAGGGCATAAGCCAGTGCTTCTTTTAAGGTCTGGTGGTGACGCAACTGTACATTAGTTTTCACTTCTGCGTCCCGTATACCGTTTAGGAAGGCCTCCAGTAGGGTGGTCTCGATCATCACGGGTGTCGATGAGTAGGCCCGACGAACGAGCCTTTCAACCTCTACAGCCCATTCCTGGAGGCTTTCACCAGCTTTTTGTTTTCTCTCGCGTAGCTGCGCTCGGTAGACATTTTCCAGGTGCTTGTCACCGTAGCGTGTGTCTAACGCTTCCATCAGAGACTCCAGTGTCCTTCCTTCAGGTGGCAGGTTTTCCAGTATTACTAAGGCATCTCCTCGTAATGCAAGTGTCAAGGCCATAAAAGACTCCTCGTTGCTCCAGGCTTTATTTTTTACCAATATCTCAAATTGGTACTTGAAGGCTGTCCACGAGGAGGTTCCATCGAAGTGTGGTAGGTCGAACTTCGCTGATGATGGTGAGGTCGCGGCAACAGGTCCGCAGGTTTTTAGCCTGACAATCTCTTTTTCAAGCTTTTGCAAGCGATCGTCAACAGGTCCGATCCCTTTTTCGAGCTCTTGTAAGCGGTCGTCCATGCTCCCAGTATTCAAGGCCACTTCCTTACTAAGCGTTGTGCATGGATGCCTGCATCGATTTTACCCATGACAGCTTCCTGGTTGGCCTGCATCGTCTGTCGAGTAGCCTCTTGGTTGGCCTGTATCATCTGTTGACTGGCCTCTTGTTTGGCCTGTATTTCTTGCAAGGAGGCTTGCATCGTCTGTCGACTAGCATCTTGGTTGGCCTGCATTTCTTGCAAGGAGGCTTGCATCGTCTGTCGACTAGCCTCTTGGTTGGCCTGCATCATCTGCTGTATAGAAGCCAATAGCGTCATCATGTTGATATCGGACGAGGTTCCATCTGGTGCTGCCGTAGTTACCGCTGAGATAGCAGGATCGGCCTGACGCCCTTCCTCTTCAAGGCTCCGTTGACGTGCAGCATCCATTTCCACTTGACGTCTGGTCCGTGGAGTACGCCCTTCGTCTTCACGTGGTAATAACGGCATCGCACTTCTGACACCAGTTGTTACGTGCGCGGGGTACAAATTAAATGCCGTTTACACAACAAAGAGGTTTATTCGCTCACTACAAACTAGACAACTAAATAACTAGCACACACAGTACTCTTCAACAGTTCAAGTCGCTCAGCAGTTCACAGTAGTCCACAATCGTTGCTTAAGTCGCAGGTATAACTCTCTTGGTTCACTTCGGTAAGATGTGTTCACTTTCGCTTTCGAAAATTAACTGACTCGTGTCGATAGCCGGGCGTCCTTTTATAGCGGGGTAGAATATTCCGGAATCATCTAGAGGCACTAGAGCGTTCGAGAATAGTAGGTATTTACTGGGGCGTTCGAGAAAGCAAGTACCTACACAGTCGTGCCGACGATAGAGGTGAATGCCCTTGTTATCGCTATTTGTAGGTAAAGTAGGTATAGGCATTAAAAAGGGCGTGTGATTTTGTATTGACTTTTCTGGATTTTTCTAAACGGATCGATAGAGTACTTCGACATTAACAATGCGTTTTAATTTCTAGAAGATTCGATCAGTAGTTTCCGAGATATCGACGATCGTTGTAACAATATCTTAAACTTCTCTATAACTAGCAGTGTGTTTCCTATGGCTTGGAAAGAGGCACAAATAATCCCTATTCCCAAAAAGAAAATCCTTCCTCTTTCTCTGATTATCGTCCTATTTGTATCCTCCCTTTCCTTTCTAAGGTTCTTGAACGACTTATTCAGACTCAACTTTCTAATTTCCTCTCTAAAAATTCACTATTGAATCCTTTACAGTCTGGGTTTCGTCCTGGTCATAGTACCACTACTACATTGGTTCATATTACGGAGGATATCAGATCGGGTATGGAGCATGGAGAGCTGACAGTACTAACCCTGTTGGACTTCAGCAATGCTTTCAATACCTTAGACTTCGACGTCTTACTTAGCATATTGAGCTCTCTTAACATATCTCCAACTGCGGTTGACTGGTTTCGTAGTTACCTGTTTGGTCGCCGGCAGCGTATTTGTATCAAAGATACTATTTCCTCTTGGTGTACAACAACTGCTGGTGTACCACAGGGCGGAGTTTTATCTCCTCTACTCTTTTCAGTTTTTATAAACTCAATTACCAACAAACTATCTTCTTCCTACCACCTCTACGCGGATGATCTCCAAATATATTCTCGGGCCCCACTGAACAAGCTGACGGAAGCTGTCAACATTGTCAATAATGACCTTACATCCATATGCAAATGGAGCACCTCGTACGGTCTTGAGGTAAATCCATGCAAAACTCAGGTCATTGTTGTTGGTAGCTCTAGGTTGATAGCTAAGGTGGACTGGTCCCTTCTTCCTCAAGTGACTTGTAGTGGAGTAAATATCCCTTACAGTAGTACGGTTAATAACCTGGGGATATTCATAGATAGATGTTTATCGTGGGGTCCACAAATCCAAGAACTGAGGCGTAAAATGTTTGCAGCTGCAGGGTCCCTGCGTAGGCTTCAAAATTTCCTACCAACTGCCACTAAGATTGCGCTTGCACAATCTCTTCTTCTCCCTATCCTCGACTATGCTGATGCCAGCTATCTAGATCTCACTGAAGACCAACTTAACAAGCTTGAGAGACTCCAAAATCTTTGCATAAGATTCATATTTGGTCTTCGCAAATATGATCACGTTTCTGAATTTCGAAGAAAGCTCAAGTGGTTACCCATACGCCTTCGCCGGAATACTCATATTCTCTCCTTATTGTATAACATATTATTCAATCCGCTTACACCTCCTTACCTCAAACAGCGGTTTGAGTTCTTGCATAATACGCACTCAAGAACCTTGAGATCATCAGAGAATTTGAGATTAAAAATGCCGAGTCACTCTACCAACTTTATTGACAATTCTTTTTCAGTTCAAGCGGCTCGGTTATGGAATGCTCTTCCAGTGACCATAAGACGTGCACAGTCTTTGCCTGCATTTAAAAGGCTAGTCAATGAGCACTACGTTTTTGGCATAGGCGAAGCATAGACGTCACTTTTAGATGTCTTTCCATTTTAAGTATTGTCACTAATATATAATTAATAACTGGGTACCTATCTATATGTGTATTGATTGGTATGTAGTGTATGTATGATTTTAGTAATTATTACGATATATTACCTATATCTAGGTATTTATAATGTTTATATGTGCATTTATTTACTATTCCAAAGTACACCCAACTACCCCAAAACTTTTCTTTCTCCTCTTTTTACTCTCCATCCTATGGTTGCCTGTAAGAGGTTGCCTCAGAGCGATAAGGCCGCCAATTGTACTAATACCACAAAATGTATGTTCGTTCCTGTTTTTAATGTCTTTGGTGTACAATAAAGAGATATTATTATTCTCTTTATTACACTTAAAATACATATAAATTATATTTTTAAATACATTCTATATAAAAAAAAAAACAAATATATTTAAAAATATAAAAAATAGTGGCCCACCGGCATCGGGTACAGGGACCAAGCTACCGGTGGTTAGGGCTCCAGGGAGAGGAACCTCCTCACAATACGTGCCGTGTCGAGGAGCACTGCCTTCTGCATCAAGCCCTAGACCCAACTGCCTAACGCGAGCCTTATTATTATCAATCGCTACGTAAGAAAGCAAAATCGGTGAAAAAAGTTTGTAAGAAATTGGGTAGATGGCATTAGGATATTTTTAAAATGGACTTTCCATACAAAACCGAGAGAAATTTGAATTTGAATAATCTTTTATTTCGGAAACGGTGCATCTGAGCGTAAAAATAATAAAATAATATAAAATAATAATAAAAGTCTCAAATTTGCATTCTGTTTATTAGTGTTTTTTTTTAATTCTTTAGGAGTCCTATTACTTCGCTGTGTCTTTCAAGCTATCCCAAAACCTTTTCTTCTTCAAATTAATTGTCAAACACAAACAAACGCGTGACGACTTCGCAACCCACAACATATGTGTTTTCCAGTCTGCTTGTAACGTCTTTGAGAATACGCGCGTAGCGTGTTCGCCCGCACCCGCGTCACGAAATCTTTATAGCTCGATACGTATGTGCGTAATAACAACAGTGGTGTGTTTTTTCAGTATAACTGCATTTATATTTACTATTAGGGCAGCAGGGAATGTGTTCTCTATAAATGTAGATAGCGATATGTAATGTATCCTTTGATTTTCTATCGATAAATTATATTTATTTGAAGAACTCTAGTTTTATTACTTCTTTTATCAAGGATAAAAGGTAAGGGGGTTGCTAAAGCGGTCAAAGGACTAATAACTATGGTAATTCATCGTCTAATCATTTCCTTTATTATCCTTCTTTTAGTTATACTCGTATTAGTAGTTTGTAGTATATTTTCATTTATAGTACTTAGTGGAATTACTGCTTTCAAAACGTGAATTAGAACTGGCGCCATAGCAGACGTTTTCCTACATCTAAACGTCTTTTCAAATATATATAATATAAATATATACAAACATTTTCGCCCATTATCCTTCGGCTTTCAGTTTGTAGTTCAGTGCGTCGTTCGGCAATTTGTATAACGCTTCATGTTTATAAAATGCGAAAGCTGTTTGTAAACGGACAAATTATACAAATTGCCTGCGACATTTGTACAGTAATAAATATGTGTTGAAGTGTTAAATACTAGTAGTTACTAGTAGTTAAATACTAATAGATACGTTAAAATTGCCAAATACTGAGAAACTCGAGTCTCAAGACACTAAGTTATGAGATGATAAACTAAAGTAGGCTGTGCCCATAATTCACCAATAACTTGAGAGCCAAGAGTCTCAAGGACTTTCTGCTGAAGACTAATAAATTAGATAATAGGGTAAAATAAAATTCCAAAGTGTTTTGCACTTTGGAAAGAACATATTTGATGTCAACTGGATAAACATTTGGATCATATTTTTAAGTATTACTCACTCTTTATCATATCCATATTATGTTCAAGTTGCCCATATTCGTAATATATAAAAACATTTCGTATTAGAAATAAGTAAGTTTTATTTCATTTCTCAAACAAGAATTATTTTGTGACCGAAGTATGGCACGTTTAGTTTTGTTTGGATTTGTTGAAGAACGGCGCAAAAGAAATATTTTAAGGATTAGGAGACGTTGCCTACGTGACGCCAGTAATCCTTTGCAGTTGCCAGAAATAGAGTTTACTGAGAGTTTTCGTTTGAGCAAAGCTTGATTCCAACAGGTTTTGGAAGAACTCCGTCCACGCTTACCACAAGCTCAACGCAAAACAGCTGTTCGCAATGAACTGAAAGTAAGTTTCTTCTTGCCTTACCTTTTATTTTTTTTTTGTTCGCTCCTGAGATGACTCACTTCCCAAAATACCTACTCAATGAGTTTATTTTGAAAATTTATTTAAACATGTATAACATTTCAATAGGTACTAACTTGATCCGGGGTGCGACTGGTTGGATCACCTCCAAGTTTGGTGCACCCTGGGCAACGATTGCTCCTCTGGAGTAGCTGGCGTCAACGTCAACGGCCAAGAGTCTGACCAACCGGCCCTTTTCAGGGCCAGCTGACCCCATTGCACGAGGGGGTCTGGGCATGGCCCACGGGGGGGAGTGGTCGCTCCAGGTATCCCTCTGCTATTATCAGAGGGGACACTGCAAATGGCCCAGGGTCAGTCGGAGTGCAAGGGATATGCTCTATGGGTAACCTTACACCCCGGCGTCTGTAGACCCGAGACGGCGTGCGGTTTTAGTCGGTTCAAGCCCGACATAACCGCCCCCGCTAGCCAGCGGGGGGGTATCCGAAGGGATTTCCGCACAATAAAAAAAAAAGGTACTAACTTGATCCAATCAATCAAAAAACTTAGCTTGATTTTTATTTGTCTATTGTAGATCTTGGCTGCCTTGAATTTTTATGCGAATGGTTCATACCAACGCAATATTGGTGCATCATATCTATTTAATATGTCTGAGTCAACATTTTGTAAGTGCTTACATGAGGTTACAAACGCACTTAATGTCAGAGAAGTACATAAAGTTTCCTTTATCCCAACAAGAAAGAGACATTATTGTAACAGGGTGAGGTTTACTTTAATTAGAAATAGATTTAGCTATGTTAAAATAAACATTTACTTAACCGATTGTATCATTGTTTTCAGGTTCATGGAGAAATTTGGATTTCCAGGCATTATTGGGTGCATTGATGGTACACATGTGGCTATAATCCGACCCCTAGAACATGAAGAGACAGACTTTAACAGAAAAAATTATCACTCTTTGAATGTTTTACAGTAGTAGTACTTAAGCATTATTATTATTGTTATAAGTCGTTATTAAAAGATAACATATTATGTATTATGTGAATAGGATTTTCTTCCTTTAAATATATGTGTTTTATCAGTAAAATAAAAGTTTTGTTCCAGATTTGTGATGCCAACCTAAATATTCTGCATGTTGATGCATCATCTGGTGGTGCATCACATGATTCATATGTGTGGAATCAATGCCCAATAAAAACTCTCCTAGGAAGACTGGAAAATAGAGATCGATGTTGGTTATTAAATACAGGGTGTCTGGTGGCAGATTTATGTTTATACATACGATTATTTCAAAAAGTAATAAACGGTGCGGGGAGAGGGTGGTGTCCTTAGAATCAGCGATCGTGCGGATTTCTTAGTCACGATGTCGCAGTGGTCGTGTGAACATCGCGCGTTCGCCGTCGAGGCATTTTTCAAAAGTAACGATTCGTACGAAATTGCACGTCGACAATTTTGTTCACACTTCAATATTCGACGGAGAAGTGATGGACCGAGTGTGAATTTAATTCGTTCCTGGGTCTCCAAGATCCCATAACCCTCGACTGAAACACCAAAAACCATTACATTGCCCCAGGGTAACTGTTTGGTGCGCATTATCCACGAATGGGATAATTGGACTTTTTTTTTCGAAAATGCTCGGGGCCAGGCGACAAATGTCAATGGTGAGAATTATCGGCGCATGATTACAGATTTCTTTTTGCCGAACCTGCGAGCTCACGCATCGTACTCATCGCACACGTGGTTCCAGCAGGATGATGCGACCGCACACACGGCCAGAGCTTCGATGACTTTGCTTCGGGAAGCTTTCCCTGGAAAACTGATCAGTCGCTTTGGGGACATCCCGTGGCCACCGAGGTCCCCCTACTTGACCCCAATGGTTTTTTTTTATGGGGCTACCTCAAAGAGAGAGTTTACATATAAAAGAAAACATTCGTCGAAAAATCAGCACAATTGAACCAAGTTACTGCAGCGTGTGGCGCGGAGCACGAGGCTCCGTTTTGAAGAGTGTGTGCAACTCACCGGAAGACATTTGGATGACGTAATTTTCAAAAAATGAAATCCGCATTATTATTCTGTCAATTAATATTTTAATTAAAGGATATGTCATATAGTATTTTTTTTATTTAATTTTGAAAATATAAATCTGCCGCCAGACACCCTTTATGTATATCAAATGTATAAAAATCTCGTCAGTTTGTTTTTTTATTGCTCAAAACATTTACATCATTTGACTTGATAACCAGTACCAGTAAACTTAAACCACAATATTTCCAGTTCCTTTCGGGGTTGGGAGGTCAGACGGCAGTCGCTCTCGTAAAAGCCAACAAACCAATCAAACATGCCCTTTTGTGAATACATACATACTATACAAAGAAACACCCGGTCCAATACGAATAGACATATTCATGTACACAAATATTTACACAGAGATGGAATAAGCCCGCAACCTTTGACGTAGCAGTCGAATGCTCTACTTTCGTGTCACTAAAATATTTATATGGATGATATATAATGTTAAATGCTCTGAGTGAATGATGAATAATATATTTTAATTAAATATTTACATTACATAACTTCATGACTGTATCCCCGAAGGGGTAGGCAGAGGTGTATTACACACCCACGAATTGTTAAATATTTAGTGTCTTTAATAAGTAAATTTTTTTTTATTAACATTTCAGTTGATTCTGGATAAGCACAGCGCCCATGGATGATGATTAGGTGCGGTTCCAAGTTCCCCAGAACAACATTATACAGAACTTCATTGTAGAGTCTGAAATACTGTTGAACGTTGCATTGGAATTTTGAAAGGCCGTTGGCAGTGTTTATTAACACACAAAGTACTTCACTATAACCCAATTACAGCAGCTAAGATAGTGAATGCCTGTGTTGTTCTACATAACATAGCCAACGCACGGAATGTAACCCCAATACCCGAGACTCAGAGTGAAGTTTTTGCCAATGACCAACAGAGCCAAGTCTTTAGAGAGGTGGCAAGGAATGAGGCAGTTGAAGACAGATAACATAACTTCATAACGTCACGCCTGTATCCCCGAAGGGGCAGGTAGAGGTGTATTACACACCCACGATTTATTAAATATTTAGTGTCTATAATAAGTAAATATTTTTTTTATTAACATTTCAGTTGATTCTGGATAAGCACAGCGCGCATGGATGATGATTAGGTGCGGTTCCAAGTTCCCCAGAACAACATTATACAGAACTTCATTGTAGAGTCTGAAATACAGTTGAACGTTGCATTGGAATTTTGAAAGGCCGTTGGCAGTGTTTATTAACACACAAAGTACTTCACTATAACCCAATTACAGCAGCTAAGATAGTGAATGCCTGTGTTGTTCTACATAACATAGCCAACGCACGGAATGTAACCCCAATACCCGAGACTCAGAGTGAAGTTTTTGCCAATGACCGACAGAGCCAAGTCTTTAGAGAGGTGGCAAGGAATGAGGCAGTTGAAGACAGATAACATAACTTCATAACTTCACGCCCGTATCCACGAAGGGGTAGGCAGAGGTGTATTACACAACCACGATTTATTAAATATTTAGTGTCTATAATAAGTAAATAATTTTTTTATTAACATTTCAGTTGATTCTGGATATGCACAGCGCCCATGGATGATGATTAGGTGCGGTTCCAAGTTCCCCAGAACAACATTATACAGAACTTCATTGTAGAGTCTGAAATACTGTTGAACGTTGCATTGGAATTTTGAAAGGCCGTTGGCAGTGTTTATTAACACACAAAGTACTTCACTATAACCCAATTACAGCAGCTAAGATAGTGAATGCCTGTGTTGTTCTACATAACATAGCCAACGCACGGAATGTAACCCCAATACCCGAGACTCAGAGTGAAGTTTTTGCCAATGACCAACAGAGCCAAGTCTTTAGAGAGGTGGCAAGGAATGAGGCAGTTGAAGACAGATAACATAACTTCATAACGTCACGCCTGTATCCCCGAAGGGGCAGGTAGAGGTGTATTACACACCCACGATTTGTTAAATATTTAGTGTCTATAATAAGTAAATATTTTTTTTATTAACATTTCAGTTGATTCTGGATAAGCACAGCGCCCATGGATGATGATTAGGTGCGGTTCCAAGTTCCCCAGAACAACATTATACAGAACTTCATTGTAGAGTCTGAAATACTGTTGAACGTTGCATTGGAATTTTGAAAGGCCGTTGGCAGTGTTTATTAACACACAAAGTACTTCACTATAACCCAATTACAGCAGCTAAGATAGTGAATGCCTGTGTTGTTCTACATAACATAGCCAACGCACGGAATGTAACCCCAATACCCGAGACTCAGAGTGAAGTTTTTGCCAATGACCGACAGAGCCAAGTCTTTAGAGAGGTGGCAAGGAATGAGGCAGTTGAAGACAGATAACATAACTTCATAACTTCACGCCCGTATCCACGAAGGGGTAGGCAGAGGTGTATTACACAACCACGATTTATTAAATATTTAGTGTCTATAATAAGTAAATAATTTTTTTATTAACATTTCAGTTGATTCTGGATATGCACAGCGCCCATGGATGATGATTAGGTGCGGTTCCAAGTTCCCCAGAACAACATTATACAGAACTTCATTGTAGAGTCTGAAATACTGTTGAACGTTGCATTGGAATTTTGAAAGGCCGTTGGCAGTGTTTATTAACACACAAAGTACTTCACTATAACCCAATTACAGCAGCTAAGATAGTGAATGCCTGTGTTGTTCTACATAACATAGCCAACGCACGGAATGTAACCCCAATACCCGAGACTCAGAGTGAAGTTTTTGCCAATGACCAACAGAGCCAAGTCTTTAGAGAGGTGGCAAGGAATGAGGCAGTTGAAGACAGATAACATAACTTCATAACGTCACGCCTGTATCCCCGAAGGGGCAGGTAGAGGTGTATTACACACCCACGATTTGTTAAATATTTAGTGTCTATAATAAGTAAATATTTTTTTTATTAACATTTCAGTTGATTCTGGATAAGCACAGCGCCCATGGATGATGATTAGGTGCGGTTCCAAGTTCCCCAGAACAACATTATACAGAACTTCATTGTAGAGTCTGAAATACTGTTGAACGTTGCATTGGAATTTTGAAAGGCCGTTGGCAGTGTTTATTAACACACAAAGTACTTCACTATAACCCAATTACAGCAGCTAAGATAGTGAATGCCTGTGTTGTTCTACATAACATAGCCAACGCACGGAATGTAACCCCAATACCCGAGACTCAGAGTGAAGTTTTTGCCAATGACCGACAGAGCCAAGTCTTTAGAGAGGTGGCAAGGAATGAGGCAGTTGAAGACAGATAACATAACTTCATAACTTCACGCCCGTATCCACGAAGGGGTAGGCAGAGGTGTATTACACAACCACGATTTATTAAATATTTAGTGTCTATAATAAGTAAATAATTTTTTTATTAACATTTCAGTTGATTCTGGATATGCACAGCGCCCATGGATGATGATTAGGTGCGGTTCCAAGTTCCCCAGAACAACATTATACAGAACTTCATTGTAGAGTCTGAAATACTGTTGAACGTTGCATTGGAATTTTGAAAGGCCGTTGGCAGTGTTTATTAACACACAAAGTACTTCACTATAACCCAATTACAGCAGCTAAGATAGTGAATGCCTGTGTTGTTCTACATAACATAGCCAACGCACGGAATGTAACCCCAATACCCGAGACTCAGAGTGAAGTTTTTGCCAATGACCGACAGAGCCAAGTCTTTAGAGAGGTGGCAAGGAATGAGGCAGTTGAAGACAGATAACATAACTTCATAACTTCACGCCCGTATCCACGAAGGGGTAGGCAGAGGTGTATTACACAACCACGATTTATTAAATATTTAGTGTCTATAATAAGTAAATAATTTTTTTATTAACATTTCAGTTGATTCTGGATATGCACAGCGCCCATGGATGATGATTAGGTGCGGTTCCAAGTTCCCCAGAACAACATTATACAGAACTTCATTGTAGAGTCTGAAATACTGTTGAACGTTGCATTGGAATTTTGAAAGGCCGTTGGCAGTGTTTATTAACACACAAAGTACTTCACTATAACCCAATTACAGCAGCTAAGATAGTGAATGCCTGTGTTGTTCTACATAACATAGCCAACGCACGGAATGTAACCCCAATACCCGAGACTCAGAGTGAAGTTTTTGCCAATGACCAACAGAGCCAAGTCTTTAGAGAGGTGGCAAGGAATGAGGCAGTTGAAGACAGATAACATAACTTCATAACGTCACGCCTGTATCCCCGAAGGGGCAGGTAGAGGTGTATTACACACCCACGATTTGTTAAATATTTAGTGTCTATAATAAGTAAATATTTTTTTTATTAACATTTCAGTTGATTCTGGATAAGCACAGCGCCCATGGATGATGATTAGGTGCGGTTCCAAGTTCCCCAGAACAACATTATACAGAACTTCATTGTAGAGTCTGAAATACTGTTGAACGTTGCATTGGAATTTTGAAAGGCCGTTGGCAGTGTTTATTAACACACAAAGTACTTCACTATAACCCAATTACAGTAGCTAAGATAGTGAATGCCTATGTTGTTCTACATAACGTAGCCAACGCACGGAATGTACCAATACCCGATACTCAGAAGTTTTTGACGCTTTTGCCAATGACCAACAGAGCCTGTAACGATTACATTACTGAATATACAGAATTAATTGATATTTAGAATTAATTGTGGTTAGCGCCATCTGTAGGACACGGTCGCAACTACGGTGGTTGCAATCGATGTGGCGGTCAGTAGAAAATCTCCGTCAGAGGGCGTATGTTATGCGGTCAAATTCATTGTTTTCTTTAGGTCATTTTTATAGAATATTCCAGTTAGAATATCCTCACCTGTATTGTTCTCAAAAGGTCTAGAATTATTTGTGTATATAAGAGTGATCGCAGTGACATGATTTTTATTTGTTATTTAAGAGGTCATTAGTCCTCTACTCTGAAAATTTATTGTCTGAAGTACGTATTGTGAAACTAAGATTACCTTCAGTTTGGAGGTTATAGTTTGTGTGTGTTCCCAGATTTAATCTGATAACTTGTTCTTTTAATTGCTGTTAATCTATTCGCATAATGGAGATGTGTTATTGATAAAAGTTGTGTATATTCATAACAGGGTCGTTAGTTCTGGGAGAAAACCCCATATACAATTTAAAAAGGACATATACTCTGAGGTGTCAATCGTGCTGTCTTGGAGGCCTAGACCTTGGGCAAGCGGATCAATAGGGAGGCTCCGGAATCTGCTTTGCCGGTCCCCAACCACTGACGGTCACAAGATTACCTGAACTGAACAAGGTCATGTATCCGTTCCTGTAATTATTACCTGGTTACTTTATTACTGCTGACCGGTGTGAAGCTGGTGTATTATACATTTAAGTGTGCCACTACTGGCTGCCATCAGGTAGAAATACACACCCTCAACATTGTATATATCTAACTGTGCCAATAACTAGGTGATGCAGCCTTGTTGAGAAGATTTGTTATGTGTGTTGAAAATTGTTATCTGTATATGTCAATATCATTTTAGAGCTTCTAAACTCACTTCTTCTATTTCTATCTTTGTCTCTAATTCATGTGTAATGCTTCTGTATAGCCTTCTGTGTCTTTGTGTTTTCTCTGTATCTAAATATATGTGTGTACAACTGTGTATTGCGTTTCATTGGAGATCAGCTGACCTATGCACCACCTAGAACCTCTGATAAAGGCGCCCTGGGATTAGGAAACTCTGTTGCTCACCTGGACTGGCCGGTGAATAACACTCGTGAGAAAACGTGTTATAAGCCAAGTCTTTTGAGGCAGTTGAAGACAGGTGTAGGAATTTATTAGTCCAACGATTGCGGAATGCCAGAGATCTTTTGTAACTTATATAATTTAAGGCACATATTATTACTCTATATTTAGGCTGTATTCTATCACTGCCTACCCCATTTGTACAGAAGCGTGGCTGTATGTATATCTTAGGCTAAATAATAAAGATGATATATGATATTGTTATACATATTTTTGATATTGCAACTTATTGAAGTTTTTTCTTAAAATTATATTGTTTTTCACATTTTTAATATTGATAAGTTTTTGCCTTGCAAAAACTGTGGGCCGCGCGTTCATGTTGCCGCTCACCCGCGCCCGCACCGGACTCCCGTGCATCGCCTTTCGGCTCATTGCGTTCACACTCCAGTCGTGATTTATTTGCGATTAGCGACGTACGCATGACGTACCATCTGATAGCGAAGACAGTGATACTGAAAACAATCGAGCCATTCAAGACCTAGCCACAAGTTCACCGCCTCCTACTAACGGATCCTAAAGGTAATCAGCGCGCATTAAATAAAATTGTTTTATCTACACTCAAATCGAAAAATTCGAATTACGAATTCAAAGACAATTCTATACATACGCACTTTATAAATGCATATACATAAAATTAAAAATAAAACTTATTAGGCCGGGTTCCCACTACGCCGGACCGGCAGATCTGCCGCGCCGGTAAATCTGCCGGAAGAGCTAGTGGCTGTACAATTTATATGAAGCTATTCACATTATCCCGGGTCCGGCATTTTTGCCGAGCCCGGCATTTCTACCGAACGTTTTGTCACTACGAATTGCCGGTAGAACGACCGGGCCCGGAGTAATGTGAACGAGTGTGCCGGTATCTGTCCCCCGCTCGCCCCGCTCGTGCTCCCCTCGCCCCGCCCGTGTTCCACTCACGTCATTCGGCTCGCATGTTCTGGTAAAAGTAGACGTTTAGCATGGATATTGAAGCAGAAACTTTAATTACGCTTGTCCAAGAGAGACCTGTTCTGTGGGATAAGACCGAAGACGTTTATAAAGACAAAAACTTAAAGTTAGCAGCATGGCGTGAAGTATGTTTAATACTGAAACCAAACTTCGATGAACTGGATGAAAAAGAAAGAAAACAGTACGGTGAGTTTTTAATGTTTTATTGATAAAATGTAAATGCATTGATAAATTTTATTTTATAGCTGCTGCCTGCCACGGAACGGAACCAATATCTGAAACAAAATAATTAGTAAATAATGTCCGTATAGCGTTGGCATTAGGGCCACCTCGACTCGACACATTTCGATTCATGGGTGTAGTTTCTTGTTCTTGTCTATGTACTATATTTTGGTAACTTTCAAAATTTATACCATCTTTTTCTCTTACAAAATTATGTAAGACTGCACAAGCTTTAATTACTTGAATTGCTGTGTTTACGTTGAGATCTATAGCTCGATGGATTATTCGCCACTTATTTGCCAGAATACCAAAAGCGCACTCAACATACCATCTTGCTCGACTTAGTCTATAGTTAAAAATCTCTTTATCAGTATTCAAATGTGTACCTCCATATGGACGTAGGAGATTAGGTGTTAAAGCAAAGCCTTCATCGCCAACAAGTATAAACGGTAATTCTTCGTGCAAGTTTTCATGAAGCGGTCTAGGCTTTGGTACATTTAAAGTACCATCATTGATCTTTTGCCAAAATGTACTATCCTTTAATATACTAGAATCGCATTCCTTGCCAAATGAGCCCACACTAATAAAAATAAATCGGTACTCTGAATCGACAACTGCCATTAATACAAAAGAATAATACTCCTTGTAATTAAAGAACATAGAACCACTCTTGGCTGGTTTCAAAATTCTGATATGTTTGCCATCTACTGCTCCAAGACAGTGAGGAAAGTTGGCTTTTCTTTCGAATCCTGAAGCGATGTCCTCCCATTCTCTCTCAGTATCAGGCAGCTTAAGGAAATCTGTCTTTAGGTTTTCCCAAATGACGTGGGTCATTTCTTTTATTAGTTTACTTATTGTCGAAACGCCTACTCTGTATGAGTAATGTATTTCTTTGAATGAACATCTTGAAGCTAAATATCTGAAAAAAAAGTATTTTTTGTTAATACATTATTACTTTATACGTCACCAAGAAACAAATTGTATTGTTTTATGATATTTTTTTATTGATTTCAGGAAAACAGGTTTCAACTAAATGGAATAATATACGAGATTCGTGGCTTAAGACAGTAAAGAAACAAAAAGATGAGTCTAAATCTGGATCTTCGACCAAAAAGACACGAAATTATTTATATCACGAGCAATTAATGTTTTTGAAAAAAGTCTCCGAACCTCGACCACCACATGAGTCAGTTTCAAAAAAAGCAAGAACCGAGACTGAAGTAGGCATGGAATCAGATTATCGTTCACCTTTAATTAAAGATAAAAAAAAAATTGATAATAAAGAGGTAAATGACAGGATGGTAAAGTTTTTGGACTCCAGAATAAACCCAGAAAAGGAAAACCATCATCTATCTTTCTTCAAAGGCATTATACCAATCTTGAACACTTTAACTATCGAAGAGACTTTAGAATTTCAAGCTAGCGTCATGACAATGTTGCAAAAAATTAAAAGTAGGAATTATGAGAGACCAAATTACGGACATTGGCGTGATTCATATAATCAGATAACCGGACCAGATCAGTATTCTGGATACTACACACATAATAGCGTCAATCAACAGCCAATACCTACGCAAGATCAACACTACCCTGGATACTCTACGCAATATAATAGTAGCAATCAACAGGCAACAACATCTATACCATCAACTTCATCTCAGACATCGAATCCGATTCCAGCTTCGCCATCAGCATCTAGTAATCGTTCCATACATTCCCAAGACTCAGATTACTTAGATTTTGAAGGGATTTAAGTTTGAGTACAAATAAATACTTAAATAATTGTTTGCATTTTTAATTCATAATGATTATCAAATACATACACCCTCCCACACACACATACACGAAACAAACATACATAGCAAACATTCATTCATACAGTCTTAAGTAGGTACCTACGTCAAAACTATTATTACGCAATCTAGTGCATAAAATTATCTTACCTTAGACATATGGCTAATCTTTGTTCTGGGCAAATACATTCTCTGAAACTTGTATCTCGTACTCTTATGTCTAGTCGTCCCAGTAAATCGTCAAAAGTGGTTGCTGTCATTCGAAAATAATTGAAGAACTTTGATTCGTCTCTTCTAAGTTCACCCATTAATGTTTCAAATGTTCCAAGTGAAAATCTTTCCCGTAATATAGGGTGTACCCAATGTTTTCTTTTATTTTGCCTTCTATTAAGATACCACCACAACACAACAATTTCGTCGTCCATTGTGCGCGCAGGTCCAAATTCAACTGAGGACTGTCTGAATTTCTTCCGGGATCCGATGTAATGTGAACACTCTGTCCGGTGTCCGGTTTTCGGCAGATCTGCCGGTCCGGCGTAGTGGGAACCCGGCCTTATAGTACCGCCAACTGTATCATAAAACTCAGCGGTACTATAATATCTTTTTTTATTCATTAAACTAGTCTAAGGTTTTAGGCTGAATATGAAAAAAAAGGCACACGCATGTGCAGTTCGAACTGTGAAAAAAATGGCGCACGCTAAATTACTTCCTTGTAACCTACCTACTTTGTTTAATTTCATTTTTTCCTATGAGTGAAGATAAAGTAGTGTATGAAACTGCATATAACTTAGGTATTAAAACACTGGAGTCAACCTATTATCGCATTCGGCTTCGCCAACCAACAGACTGTCGTGTTTTAATACCCCTTCTTATATGACAGTTGCATAAACTACTATTATGCACTAACACATATTAATACAATAACAATCTCTAATGAAGCGTCGAAAGCAGCGCGCATTCGTGGCTGGATCCCAACTAACTTGATTGATATAAAAAAATCTTTGAGCTGATTATATACATGGGTATAGTAAAGCTTCCGAAAATAGCTGATTACTGGAGCACAGATAAAATCTTTGGACAGCATTTTTGATGTCTCGCAATAGTATTGAACTTTTACTTGCAATGCTTCATTTCTCACAAAGTGATGAGGAAAATACAACTGATCGCTTACACCGTGTCAGAGACTTGATTGAAGTAATGAATGAAAATTTAAAAAAATCTTACACACCTGGCGAAGATTTGTGTGTTGATGAAATTATGGTTCCTTTTAGCGAACGATTATTTTAAGACAATACGATAAGCAAAACGCCATAAGTATGGCATCAAATTGTTCAAGCTATGTACCTCGCCTGGATACACATACGAAGTTAGCATTTATGGTGGAAAACAGAATGATGACGTTAATACAACGCCTTTTAATGTTGTTATGGCGCTATGCGACGATTTACTCAATAAAGGACAAACTCTATATACCGACAATTGGTACACAAGCGATGGATTAGCCAGGGAACTTTTGAAGAATGAGACACATTTAGTTGGTACTTTGTGGAAGAATCGCAAGCATTTCCCGAAATAAATAGTTTCCACAAAATTGAAGAGAGGAGAATATATAGCAAAAGAGAGTAATAAAGGAATAACTGTATTGAGATGGAGGGATAAACGAGATGTATTGGTTCTCTCAACGAAACATTCTGTACGTTTTCATTGTACGACTTCGTACTAGATTTCGAATCACTAGGCGAGCACAGTATAATGAAACACAATCTTGCATTGAGACAATTTAATTGAAATCCTTCCAACTATTTATAGACTTCGGTGTAACGAAACCATAACGCGATGCATGCGATCGGTACAACGCCATCTATCGAGCACACATTAAAACTTTACAATATAAGTAGTATTCGTATACTGGGAATTAAGGTGTTGAACATTTCGCCCACCAAAAGGATTATAATCCTTTTCGAACCGCCCACCATGAGAAGACATAAACGAATGGAGAGCAGTAGACTGTATGAATATAACACAATAGGTATAATAGTGAACGGTTTAACTGCGGTTATACAAATACAAATAACTAAAATTAACACTCTTAACATACAAATGGAAATACACTTTCAGTTATAGTTTCATCAAATAGGTATAAAGCTCAAGCTTCGACCGAATACAAATAAAACAAACCAAATTAACACAGTCTAAGAACAACGTGTATGACAAATAAACGATAGGGTTAATACCCCAAGCAAACGCACAAAAAAATAAAGTACATATGCATAACAATAGTTCGACAAAATGTAACATAACAATTGACCTACTCGGTCACGGGAAGCAAACATAACTTTGAAGTGGGACGTTTAATAGTGTTACCTTTACAACGGATGGTAGCAACGCGCGCCAAGCCGTCATTGCCCGGATGCAGTTGTGTGATTCTACCGTAAAGCCATTTAGAAGGAGGTAAGTTGTCCTCGTTAACCAAAACTACATCGTCTTCCTTGAAATCTGGCGTTCGAGCAGCCCATTTATATCTCTGAAAGAATTGGGAAAGATACTCCTTTTGCCACCTACGCCAAAAGTTTTGTACCATACGCTGTACTAATTGCCACCTGCGCAGTGTACTAAGAGTAGAACTCTCGTAATTATAATCAGGTGGTGTAACTAATGGATGTCTCACCAAAAAATGACCGGGAGTTAGGGGTGTGGGATCGTCTGGATCGCTGTTGTGCTGAGACAATGGTCTTGAATTCAAGCAAGCCTCGATTTGAGAAAGAACTGTCGTCATCTCTTCGAATGTGAGCGTGGAGTCTCCTACGATACGCTTCAGATGGTGCTTTACACTCTTTATTCCTGCCTCCCACAGTCCACCAAAATTGGGAGCGTGGGGAGGGATAAAATGCCATTCAGTCTGGGAGTTAGCAAGAGCTGTTGCAATATCATTAAACATGGCACTTTCCTGTTTAAAAAGTACCTGCAATTCTTTAGAAGCACCGACAAAGTTAGTCGCATTGTCACTCCAGATATGGCGACAGTGACCACGCCTGGAGACGAAGCGCTTAAATACTGCTAAGAAACCCGTTAAATCCGAACCGGCCTCGATATGTACAGCGCGCGTCGCCATGCACACAAATAGGCAGATATAGCCTTTGTAAGATCGTTGCCCACGTCCCTTAGATACACGCATGTTTATGGGACCTGCAAAATCAACACCCGAACTAATAAACGCTTTACCAGGTGTCACTCTACACGCTGGCAGCTCACCCATCATTTGATGTCTGGTTGAAGCCGCATATCGTATGCAACGAACGCATTTGTGTATATGCTCCCGAATCATACCTTTTACTCGGTTGATCCAATACCTGCTGCGAATGAAATGAAGCACCAGTTGCTACCCTCCATGAAACGTCCTTTCATGAGCATCTGCTACAATCAACTTTGCTAGAGCTGAGTCGTGTGGAATTATCACTGGATGCTTTGCGTTATCAGGTAATTGAGAGTGTCGAATTCTACCCCCGACACGCAACAGCTCATTTTCATCGAGAAAGGGGTTCAACCTAAACATGGAACTCTTTTTATTAAGAAGTTGTTTGCTCTTTAGCACACTTATTTCGTTGTTGCATGAATGTTGCTGACCACTCAGTATGCAAATCAACAACGCCTTACGAAGCTCGTCAACTGACAAGTAGGATGTCACCTTTGTGGCATTCTTACGCCATTTTGCCATCATCAAAAACCTTCTGCAGTAAGCCACAACTCTCATGTGGTTTCGCAATGATGAGAACCGAGACCAAAATGCGTCATCTAATTCAGAGTTTGGCCTAACAAAATGAACTTTAACTTGTTTCTTCTCCTCATTAGTGGAGATGGACGCAGGTCTTGGGTAATCAATCAGATCATTCTTTAGCCAACAAGGACCTTGTCTCCAAAGTTCATTCTCTCGAAGTGCAGTCGGAGATGCACCTTGAGAGGCGATGTCTGCAGGGTTGTCGGTGGACTTGACATGCGCCCACTGAGTATTGTCAATGAAACTTAAAATCTCAGAAGCACGATTGGCGACAAACGTTTTCCATCTACTTGGGTGATCACTCAACCAAGCCAATACAACTGACGAATCAGTCCATGCGTGCAGCTTAGATTTTGAAATATTTATCACCTCACCTACTTCAGATAACAGTTTAGCAGTCAAAACAGCAGCGCAGAGCTCCAAACGAGGGATAGATATTTGCTTTATTGGCGCCACCTTAGTTTTTGCAGTTAAGAGATGCGAATGAACACCACCTTCGGAGTCTATGACCCGACAATATACAACTGCCGCATAAGCCAGATTTGACGCATCACCAAATCCGTGCAATTCAACCACAATGGTATCGTCCATTGTGTTAATCCATCTTGGGATGTGAAATTCGTTGAGTTGATCAAGCTCCGCCTTGTATGATAACCATTCCTGTAGTAGGTTTGGTGGTAGCTCATCATCCCACCCAATACCCGCAATCCATAGCCTTTGAATGAGTACCTTGGCGGTGATGATGCAGGGCGCTATCCAACCCAGTGGATCATAGAGACGTGCAATGTCAGAAATGACAGTTCGCTTGGTAACAGGAACAGCCGCGGATAACGCCTTCACGGAATAATCAAATTCATCAGTAGTTTGGTTCCAGGTAAGTCCCAAGACCTTGGTTGCCTTACCTAATTTTATTTCTAAATCCTTACCCGATTCCTCTCTGAATTCCTGCAACAAATTAATACTATTGCTTGTCCATTTCTGTAATTTAAAACCACCCCTTTGTAGCAATTTATTAATTTCTTTATATATTTTTATAGCTTCTGTTTCAGATTGGCAGCCCGTCATCAGGTCATCAACATAGAAATCCGACAGAACTCTAGGGGCGGCCAATGGGTACGACTTGCCTTCATCAATAGCGATCTGTTGCAATATCTTGACTGCAAGGTAAGGTGCACTAGAAGTACCAAACGTGACCGTCAACAGCCGGAAGTCCTGAAACTCCTGGGTGGGATCCTCTCTCCAGACAATCCTCTGAAAGTCTTGATCTTGATCTGCTACCTTTATTTGGCGATACATTTTTGTAATGTCTGCCGCAAGACATACAGGGTGCTGGCGCCATCTCAACACTATATGACGTAGGTCAGCTTGGAGAGTGGGTCCCACCATTAAAGCGTCGTTTAAGGAAACACCGTTTGTTCCCTTACACGACGCATCAAACACCACTCTGACCTTTGTGGTCAACTTATCTTGTCGAACCACCGCATTGTGTGGCAGGTACACAGCGTCCTCTTGGTTCCTTTGTATCACGTCAGTAATTCTTTCCATATGACCAAGTAATAAATATTCCTTAATCACATCTGTGTACTGTTGTTTTAATTCAACATCCCTTGATAGTTTCCTTTCTAAACCATGTATTCGCTTTATTGCTATTGCTTTAGAATTGCCTTGTTTACATGGTGGGTGTTCACATTTAAAGGGCTATCTCACCACGTAGCGACCACTTTTGTCGCGCCGTGTAGTTGCGTTATAAAAATCTTCACAGGCTTGTTCTTCCGGGGTGAACATCTTCCTAGTGTTAGAAGGCTCGGAATCGAGTTCCCACAATCCCTTGAGGATGTCATTGTCGCTTACCTTAGCATGCATAGAAACGATCAAGTTATGCTGGTTGTATGAACTTGCTTCTTTGTTTACCTGTCCAGACACAATCCACCCTAGATGAGTGTCTTGAGCAACTGGTGAGCCTGTAGGGCTCCTAATCAACCCTTCCTTTAAAATGTGCGCATAAATTTCAGCTCCTAACAAGAGATCAATCTTGTTAGGGAAATTGAACTTAGGATCAGCGAGTGTAACCTTATGTATTTCGCGCCAATCCTGGATATCAAATTTTGTATCCGGCATTACGGAAGTCAGCGACCTCAAAACACATGCGCGGTTACTTCGATGGTGAAGGATGGATCATGCAATGACTGTATTTTAACCTTAACCACATGTCTAGAGACAGTGTCATTGCGATCACCACCTATACCTGTAATTGTAGTTTTTGTACCTACTTTTTTCAAACAAAGTAACTGTGCTGCTGACTCTGTTATAAACGACGCCTGCGAACCTTGATCTAACTAGGTGCGAAGGATTTGAGAAGACCCATATCTTGACTTAGCTCTGACCAGCACTGTGGCCAGCAGAACTTGTTCATGTGCATTCACAAAATGGGTTGCAATTGTATTAGTGATCTCTTGCTCTTGTGGTTCTGGATTGTGTTCATGAATTTCTCTAGGTTCTGAGGATGCAGCAGTAGTTGTGCTTGCGTTAAATGATTTGGAATGCAATAAAGTGTGATGCTTACGGTTACAAATACGGCATTTAGTGAGCACTCGATATTCATGTGAATGATGGTTAACACCTAAACAATTGAAACATACTCCTAAAGACTGGGCAATATTACGACGCTTATCACTATCTTCTTTAGAGAACTTTTTACATTGGAATAATTTATGGCTATCTGAGCAATGAGGGCATGAAGACTTGGCAACGCTATGCATAACCTTTGTAGATGTGTTAGCGTTTGTATTTTTTGACTTTAACTTGGGCTCTATGCTTTCTAGAGCGTGAAATCGCGTCTCCAAAAAGGAACAAAATTGATCAAAAGACGGTAACTCACCGGATGCTTGATTAACATGCAGCTCCCACTGCTTCCGAGTTTCCCCGTCCAACTTCAAACTTATGATATATATAATAATAACATCCCATGTGCTAACATCAATACCTAAATTAGCGAGCTCGTGTAAACAATCCGTCGTTACATCCCTAAAACCTTTCAAAGCACTTGATGATTCGACATTCGCACTACGCTGACTAAAAAGGCGTTTTAAAATATTATTTGACATAAACTTTTTATTATTATATCTAAGCTCTAACGTTTGCCAACATTTTTGGTAATTGTGTTCTGCGATAGGTACATGTCTTATAAGCTGCTCTGCTTCACCGGATAATTGAGTTTTTAAATAATGCAGACGTTGAACGTCGTCTTACCTTGTATTCTTGTGGACTAGCGATACAAACAAATCTCTAAATGCTGACCACTGCGCGTAATCACCGCTAAACGTCGGTAAAACAATTCTGGGCAATTTTACTAAATTATCAGGAGCAACAGAGCTGGCTGCTTTTTCAGAAGGAACAATAACAGATTTTAATTTGGACAAATAATCCTTAAGCGTAACTTTATAGGTAAGATAGATCTCGTAGACCGTTTCATGTAAATACATCTTCTTCAAAATGTTTAGCAAGCTGTTCAGTTCCATTTTCAGCTATGATACTCTCGTGCTTCGATGTAAAACCTTTAAACTGATTTTCTAACGTATTCAGCCGCGCTTCTATATAATGTTGAGAAATTCTATCTCTTGGAGACTTCTTAAAATTTGTTAATCCTTTTTCTATCTGTCTTTTAAATTCATCTAGGACTCTAATATGTTTGTCCATTTTCGTATTGCTTTTTCAAGTGGTAGTAAGTTCTAAATGTTAGGACGACAAATTTTTACAAGTGTCGTGCAGTCGAAATTTTTCTAAGTCTCGTGTAGACAGAGTTTTTCTAAGTGTTTGGCTAAAAGTATATCGATCTGAAATCGGGCATAGGTTCCCCGTCTGGTCGTTTTTCTTACGATTATTCTAAGTCCTAATTCTTCGCAATTTATTCTAAGTCCAGATCTTTTCCAAATTTTCTAAGTCCAAAGTTCATGCATTTACTTTAACTTTACTTTAACCAATAACACAAGAGTACTCACAGTTTGTCCGGTTATCACGTCTAGTTATCACAACAGAATACCCATCACTCACATCAGTAATCTTTTTTTTTCAACAATCTCATACAACTAGCGACGCAGCGGCGAGTGGCGTAGACAAATTCAATTCAACCTAAAATGCGTTCGGCTCTGGAGGACCATGTACGACTTCGTACTAGATTTCGAATCACTAGGCGAGCACAGTATAATGAAACACAATCTTGCATAGAGACAATTTAATTGAAATCCTTTCAACTATTTATAGACTTCGGTGTAACGAAACCATAACGCGATGCATGCGATCGGTACAACGCCATCTATCGAGCACACATTAAAACTTTACAATATAAGTAGTATTCGTATACTGGGAATTAAAGTGTTGAACATTCATACTGTCAGCAAACTTCGCAAATAGATATCTAAGCCTAAAATTGTTATTGAGTAGGGGAAAGTCCCACAGTACTGGCCGGCATCCAGTACTGGCCAGTTACAGTTTCCAGAACTCTATAAGAGATGGTGTTTATATGGTTTTTGCCAATAAAGTAATACGTTCTTATAAGTATATGCCCCATGCGGCAGCGACCTGTCGCGACAAGCTTACCGCCATTACCCAGATTTGTGTTCCGCATGGTGAACGCACGATACACAATTAAAGTTTTGCGGGTGATTACAGAAATTTATAGTACGAATTCAAAAGGAGTTTTAAC
The DNA here is from genome assembly GCA_946251805.1 of Cybosia mesomella. Classification (NCBI taxonomy): domain Eukaryota; kingdom Metazoa; phylum Arthropoda; class Insecta; order Lepidoptera; family Erebidae; genus Cybosia; species Cybosia mesomella. The sequence goes on from OX276411.1 coordinate 14,305,280, forward strand.
TGGTAAGTGTTGTTTATTTATATAGCTATTATAAAATATGTTTAATTTCAATATTTATTTATAAATTATTTTCTAGGTTTGCACATAATGTTTTATTCGTTCCCTACAGTACCGGCCATAAAATTGTGAGGTAGTAACTTTTGATTATCAGCAGAATATGCCATTGCCTAAAATTCCAGCAGGTGAAGCATTTTATAAACGACAACTTTGGGCATACAATTTTTGTATACACTCAGCAAAAACAGGAATCGCTCACTTTTATTTATATAATGAAACCACAGCTCGAAAATCACCAAACGAAGTCATATCTTTCATAAATCACTACATAGATAACATCTTACCAAGCACAGTTAAAAGACTGTACTTATTCTCCGATAATGCAGCAGCACAAAATAAGAACTCGACTTTAGTTCAGTATTTGTATATTCTTGTGAGGTGTTCGTCTATTGAGAAGATTGTTCATCGATTTCCTGAACCAGGACACAGTGTGACGGTCCCACCCATCGAGATTGCATTGGCGGTCAGAGGATGGGGGCTTGCTGTTCAGAACGGCTTCAGATGTTGCAGATTAACATTAAAATACCCTTCTCACTACTCGTACATTGTCGGTCTAAAAGTAGAATAAAAGTAAAGGACATGTTCTCTGGGTTCAATATGTAAACTGTAAAAGACTGTAGAAGAGAACAAGGATTGAACTCGCACATTTTTCTAGGCGTAATTGATTAATAATTGATTTAATACGATATAAAAGCGAAAAGCAAACATAGTCGAAAGAAAATAAATAATGAAATAAAATTAGTACATATTAGTAATGAATATAAATAAACTATTTGCAAAACAATTGATTTAATGTGAGGCTACTTTTAACATAGAATCGAATAAATTATGGTTGAAGTGGATTTATTCGTTTAGGCTGATAGTTCCGTTATTAATTTCAAATAGTCGATAGTTGGTAGTAGTTTTGAAACGGATTGTTTTATGGCAACTCGGAAGAGATGACGTGTAGTGGCGTGATTATCGGTGGGGCGAACGAAAATTTGGAAAGGAGGGGGTAGTAGGAGGAAATAAAAGGGGCGTACCGGAGAATATCAGGGAGTTTTTATCGAGAATTCGTCGCGAATTGGAACCTGGCGGGGGCTCTGCCCGTGCAGGCTTGTGACAGTCTTCAAGAATTCATCGGGAACGAGGAGCGGGCGGTGGCCCTGCCTGAGCGGCCTTCGAGCCTGGTAGCTGCGTGTAAGTCTGGTGGTGAGTTGTCTTAGTTTTGTTCTTCTTGTTCTTAATATGTTGTCTGTGTTTGGATTTCGTGATTGTTTCCATGATGGTTTACTTTTGTGGGTAGAAAGTAAAACGAAACGTGAATTTTTTTGTGAGATATATTCATACATGTAGGGTATAAGATGTAACAACTTTACGAAAATCAAGACACCTTTCATTAAGCGTAGTAGCACGCTAAATACAAGCGTACTATTACTGCTTTGGATCGTTGAGTCTGGCGACCCATTCGTAAAGTTGTTTAGCGTAGGAAGTGTAGGGCCTTTACGAAAATCAAGACTCCTTTCATTAGGCGTTTTAGAACGCTAAATATAAGCGTACTATTACTGTCTTGGGTCGAAGAGTCTGGCGACCCATTCGTAAAGTCATTGCTGTCGTTTATCGTCTCTTAAGTTAGAAGTTGAGGGTAGCGCTGCGGCGGAGGTTTAGCTAGTTTTCCCGTAGGAAACCCAAGCAATGTGCCTGGTTATGGAGGGATACCTAACGGTGCCAACCAACTCCATATTCCTCTGAATTACAGTTAGGGAACGATAACATTTGAAGCAGGCGGCATTCCGATTTACATGCGGAAAGTATGTTCTGTGTGTTCTTTCATAATCCTTAAAGTTTAGGTCACATGAATAGATTACAAAACAGTTTTATCGCCGTTAACCTATATGTACCTACCTAAGCAATTTGCTACTAACGCTTTCTTTTGATGCTACCTACTTTATTTAAACCTAGATGGCTAGTTTCTATAAGCTTGGGATGTCTATTGTAGACCCTTAACCTATATCTGTGACGGCATTTAATGTGCAAAGTGTGATTAATGGGCCTTATGATTTAACTTATAAAACATTACGTTATACCTACGCTCTTCGTTATACTCAGCCTGCATACTATACAATACCCTTGTGTATACGGAATAAGTGGTTCTAGGCACGCTCAAGGAGCCTCCCAAGCTCTTCAGTTTGCTTAGGATGAGATTAAGGTTTGATAAATTGAGCTACCTTAATTACGATGGTTATACTGAAATGTAGCCATCTGCTGGATTATCGTTCCTATCAATTAGACCTCACTTTCATTGTAAAGATGAGAAGCTCAAAAGGTACGGAAATTACTTGGGTGAATGATTGTTATCTTATAAAGTAGCTTCATTTAACTCTTGACAATTCCTTGTCCCTATCCATTCCTTGTGAGTGCCTGATTTAATTCGGATATTAAAAACAAATTATCTACAGGATCGATGTTCAATTTGATCTATGTATCCTGTTTGACGGATGTGTGCTCATTTCATTGTAAGCATTGTATTGGGCTAAGCCTTCACAATACATGCCATCATACTTACCTATGTATTATTATGTCCTCTCGGTGATATGCGTGTGTCTTGAAAGCGTTTGGTCGCGGTATCGCTTGACCCTGAAACGTGGACAGTTGCCACATGATCACACAGCCTCGAACACCCACTGGTCACTGTTTGACTCGTCCACTGTGACGATTAGGTTCGACCCTGAGTGGTGACGGTTGGCGTCTTGGTCCTATGATCCGGGAGGGCCTAATCATATATATTACCATGTCTGTTTACAGCTGGTACCCATAACAGCAATGATTTGAGCTATGCATTCGTTAGACTGGATATATTTCCATCTAACCTACTTGTCGAAATTGGGCACTCATTCCCAATTCGGTACTATTTGATTTGTAAAGCACCAAGGTTGTGCATAACTTAGAACTAGTATGCCTTCAGTATTGGAGAGGATTGGTTGCTCGTTGGGGGCCTGGGGTTGGTGGATGCGGCCTCCCCGGTTCCAGAAATGGAACCGGTCATAGGGTTCCTAATTACCTATCAAAATACCCCATCCTAGCAGTCTCCATATATCAACAGAAGCTTCATTTCATTTGTCCGGCTACTCTGAGATAATCTATTATGTAGGTTATCTCACGGTACCTGATTGTTAACCACATATGTATTTAATCACACATTTTATTCACTTGACCACCATTATTTACTATATCTTTGTCTAAATAACTCAAATTGTATATAAAAAGACTATGTAGGTACATTTCCTTTGAAAGGTCCAGTATAGTGAGGCCACTCTATATTGAGTGTGTTATACCTTCACTTCCATCTAAACTACATGCTTATACTTATATCATACTGTGGAATTAAACTTGCTTGCATGTAAGAAAGCCTTAGAAACTTATCATGTTAATCAGTAAAGGATTAGACGGTATTAAGTGCATATAATGTTCCTACTATTAATTATCTAGAACAATTACTCGCAGACATCTTAAGGTGAAACTTAGTTTTACAAGTAGTTAAGCATTGTTTCACTATTTTATGACTGCCAACAAGTGTTACCAATTATATTCTAACTTGCATATAAGATATTCATATCCATTCCTTTAATTATTCAGTTATTTTTAGGATATTTCTAAATTGATTATATATTTTACCCTTGTTAATACTTATTTCTGTAACTTAGAACAGTCAATAACTATTTATTACCTTTAGCCATGATCTAGCTTCATGCAGGAAAGTCTCAGGCATTCTGTACAATTATCAATGTAGGTCAAGCACATAGGTAATCTTAACTCTAATTTTAATTTCAATTCTCTATATTTACTGAAAACTATTACCTTTTGAATTGAACTGTCTATACCTAGGATCACTTAGGAATGAACTTAATATTCAGAATTTGATATCACTAAGTATCACTGAGGCTAGGTAGCTCCTAAATTCAAAATCTTAATTCATATTAGGTTCAGGGATTCAATGTAGTTGTATAGGAACATTATTTAACTTTATTGCTAGACAGAAAATCGTTATAGGAATTAGATTGTAATCAGTGTTCTCAATACCATGTACTCTGCCTTGTCTCAATGTACCAAATAAAGGACTATGAGTTGCTACAATGCTTAAACACAACGTATAAAGGGTCCCATACTTAGACGATCACAATAAAGCCAAATGTCAATGGTATCTTCCTAAACTTGGAGGATATAATAGTAACGGATACTTCAGTGCCTTCAGCACTGTAGGCAGTTGCTGCACTCAGGTCCAACGTCTCATCAGTGGGCGATTCAAGTTCACATAAAGGATTATATTGGGGGGAACGTTACAATTTGGTGCCGTGATGACCAAGATTGTTTGGTTTTGCAAATTGTTGAGGATAAGCGAGTACCTTGGGAACACTATGTCTTTTAATATCGAAGGTGAGAAGTATTTTATATCTAAAATGGGACTAATAATGCTATAGGTAGAGTAGTGTAACCATTTAAAGTATTTAGGGGCGTGCATAACCATATTGCTGTGTAGGAACAATAATACAACACAAACAACACATTATGTATGTCATAAAAGTACATAAATTTACAAGCAAGAGCCTAGGCACAAGTAAATACACAGATACTGATACATACAAATACACATAAGGTCAATTAAAACTTTGAGGAAGAAAACACAATATATAGTAGCTTACTTTTTACACAGTTTATCAAATATATAGATTAATAATAAAATGCCTTAAGCAGAAACCTAAGCCAGAATATATTATTACAAGCTAAATAACTTGTTTTAAACATTCTAAGAATGATGCTATGAATAATAGACTGTTACCATAATTTCAGTGCAGTTTCATTGTTTGGGCATAGTCAGAGTAAGTAAATTTTGGGTTGAAAGTAATATTAAGTAGATGCCTAATATTTAAATTTGCATTAATTTACTAAGTGATGAGTTATAAATAGGTAAACCATAGCCATATATACTGCCTTATGTAATAGTAGTGATATAATAGATTAATTTATTTTACATGTAAGTACATGTACATATGAAATGAAGTCAAATACTAATACATTTGCCCATAGCAGACAAATGTCACATAGTTGCCTGTCAGTATCACAAAATAAACAATCTGTTTTAGGTTGCATCAATCAGTAGAAAATCATAAAATTCATATACACTAGTTTACATTAGATTTGTAATGTATAATGTTAGCGGCAAAAAGTAGATTATTTTGAGTATTTCTAGGGAACTTTCAATGGAAAACTTACTGTACTGTATTCTATTGTGTACCTACTTCCAAGTACAAGTTGTATCTAATTTGAGTTTTGTACCATTCAAATTTTAGTTCACAGCTGTATAAGTTCATTGACTTCTAGTGTTATCCAAATTCTTCTTTGCACATGGAACCTGTCATTTATATTAAAGTGTCCGGTTGTGTGAGAATAATAGATTCCTCTTTTAGAGTCAAGGATAGATTCTTTCAAACGCTGAAACAAAGAAAGATATGATTACTATACTTTAAATTTATAGGAATTTAAACATCTTAAATATGGTTGTTTTATGCATTTATACTGTCCTTTATGAAAGGGTTTACAGTAATTTATATAAGCTAAAACCTGAAATTGAGGTTAAGTACATTATTCACTGGAATCAAAGAGTAGTTCTACTTATATAAGGAATAGGTACATGGTTACAAATATGAATACCTAATAACATAGATACTTACATCTAAACATTTAGTGTTACAAGTACCTTGTGGTTGCATGAACTAATATGGTACAAAAGATGGTGCAAATTATAAAAGTAGGTAGTGAAATAGATAAAAACTTAAATGCATTGCTTACAATATACATAAGTTAATGGTTCGCATACTAAGATGTATTCACTGAACTGACATTGTGATGAGATAGGTTAGGCAGCCGATCAAAATAATACCTCATTCATGGTGCTTGATAGTCGTTGTAATGTTAAACTTTATTCTAATTATAAATTTTATTTTAGTATTTAGGTGTGAGCACTGCTGCCATAGGTTGATGCTTTACATTGTTGCTATACACAATAGTACTAAATAGAATTAACAATAGGTTATGGGATTAAAAGGTTTCATTTAGATAATATTGCTCGTCAAAGAACTTACTTGTTGAAGAAGTTTAGAAGTACCTAGTTGTAACGGCGTTCGCGGACGATAAATTCTTATTGAAGTATTCAGGGTGATTTCATAATGAAAAAACGATATTGGCTTTGTAAAATTAGCTGATAAAATCAAAAGTCGATAAAATTTATTTATATGATTGTGTGAACTGAGTGTTTTGCAAAACAATGCATACAACGGAATATCAAGATAAAATTAAAGTCTTTTAAAATCCCATGAAATATTTAAATAATAGATACATGTAAAATGAAATGTTATTATTATGTAATTAGCTATTTAGGGATTTCTTATAGATTTTGTAGGGATGGTTTAGTTTAAATGTTAACGTAAATAATAAATGAAACGAAAACATTGCACAGCAGCGCGTCAGCGGAAGTGCTATGTCGCGATTGTTGAATTGCTATTTATTTAGAAGATGATTCCATATTTAAGAACAAAGTTCTTTCGTAGAAGTAATATACGGAAATAAATTCTGTAATATTTTGGATTCCCCTTTGCCTCGAGAACATAAAATATAGGCAACAAAACTATGTACCTACGATTGGGGAATTGATAGTGACACCATAACAGCTATTAGACAAATCAAAATAATGTGTTTTATATAATTTCAGTAGATATTTGTAAAGCGGCGATATTATAAATAATAATAATATTAATAATAGTATAAAAAGTATATTAGAAGCGTTTATTTAGTGTGTCAAGACTTTAAACATTTACATGATTTGCCATGTAGGAAGTAAACCTAAATTTTAGAAAAATTAGCAGGGTCTGAGATGGTCTATTGGATTGCCCTAAGTAACTAACACACAGGTGGTCAGGGTTCGATCCTCAAAAGGGGAAGCTCTTTTTGTCATTTTAATTATATTTTATTACTATATTCTGCTATGGAGCAGTGGTTAGAATGCCTAGCTATGTCAAATGATCGTAAGTTCAATTCCCAGTAAATCTTTTGTCATTTGATGGTTATTTTGTTCCTGAATTGTATTAATTTCAGCTTGAGCCCATGTCCTTTATTCAAATTTAGTATTTTATCTACTTAAATGTTTATAGTATTTTTACAGTGTAGACTTAAAGGTAGTTCGGGGTATTGTCGCTAGGCGGAACTTGGGTTGCTTACATGACTGAAATTTTTCAGAATGTAACGAGAATCGACTGTCAATAAGATTTCGCTATAATTGATTTAATGCTTGAACTTTTAATAAGTTCACCTGGAACAAACCTTAGTTAATTATTTTGGGACAGTTACATAATATGGTAAATTTACATTTAAATAGACATAGTTTTACAAACTTTACGCAAAAACTGGATCTTTAAAGAAGTTATTATGTGATAATTCTCTTCGACATTATAGTTGGATGCGGTGGGACACTAGATGGCAGGTTATGAGCTCTAATTATCATTAGATATGGTAGTTAAATCTGAAATTTTTGCATCGTATGTATAGAATGTGCTTTTAGTTATTTGTATAAAACGTATAGTTAAATTTTATTAGGTTGGATTCGATAACTGAGATGTATAATTTTAATAATGTAGCTGGATTGGAACCTACTAGCGCCATCTAGCGAAATAACCTAGGGGCGATCAATCCCCGTCAGTTGTTAGTTCATTGAAAGTTGAATAGAGGGCGTGGTTTTATACTCTTATTTTAATTCTAATAGACCTACTAAGTAGATATAAAAAATAAATAAATAGATAATTGGACATATTATGAAGTACTTTGTTTTATTAGTTCTTGGATTTAAAATCGAAACTTACAATCAGGGTCTCGTGCGTTATCAGCTAATCTTGTATGTGATCATGGAAGTAGATTATATCGCGAAGTGTTTTTGTTAAAGTTGAAATATTATTATTAGATCGTAAGCAGATACTTCATGACATAGGGAAGAAACAACAGTAACTAGTTCTTAGCTATAATTTCGTAGGCAGTTCTAGGGAAAACAAGGTACAAATGCCTATTCATAACATTAAATATATAGATGTTTTTTTTAAGTAAATAACTAAGATTGACTACATAGTTGTATACTTACATATTATCATTGTACCCATTATTGCACACTCATTGCATTGGTACTTTGGATGCAGTTGCTCCATTCATAGCAGTACATTAATTATCAATATGATAGGAATACTTTAGCAGACTATATAAGCTAGGGGGCGGGAACTTAATAAATAATTAGATGGACTTTATGTTAGATTGACTGCAGTATACTTTGATTTTTTTTGAATTTTTTAAATTACTTTAAAGACAGGAAGGTGGAGGTAGCGGTTTTGGTTTGAGTACCTAGTGATAATTCCCTACGCAATACAAAATTAAATAACTTAAATTAGTAGCTTGTTTTCAATTAATTTTAAAATAGTTAGTTTAATTATATAGACTAGACTTTAGAATTTAGTGAGGTGTCCCTTCCAATCCTTCCAATGATACTTTTATTTTAGTCACATATTGAACTAAAACTTAGTTGAGGATATGGTTTCAAGATGTAGCGATGCACTTATATATTTAAATAATAAGGTTTAATAGTTGGGATAGCGATACACATATAAGCATTTAGAATTTTAATAGGTTTTGGCCATCATTAGTGATTTGAAATGTAAAGAATAAATTTTATTAAATCAAGTTTAGTTTAATTATAATAGATAAACAAAATTAGTTTTGAGAAACAACTTGAATGGAGCCAGTGAAAATTCAAACTTAATAGTGATATACCGTGAACGTACCGGTAATGGACAAAGACCCAATCATGGACACATTAAATTTCTATGGCATAAAATAACGATAGAAATAGTTTTACGGAAATGGCAACACCATAATTTGAAAGCAGAAACTTTGATTGACATATTGAGAAGTAACATTCAGTATCAGTCTTTTCAATAAAAAATGGCGAAGTAAAAAATCTTGTGCGGCGTTATTTTTCAAATTCATCGTGATTTATTGTGCTAATCGCTAAGGAGGTAAGTGTAAATTTTTGTTTGTGAAAAGTATTTCATAAGAGTTATTAGGTTTTGCTATGATTTTACAGAAAAACATTGAAATTTAACAGATAGCTTTAAAGAAAGATGAAAGCTAGAATTGGTTGGAACCATTTTAGAAGGGGTGTACATCACTGGTACGTATGTTTTGCTGTTAAACCAGTGATGGACATATGTCCAAACTAATGTTTTTGAGTCAATGTTGGGTTTTTTGATTAAATTGTCTTTAAATCAGTTACGGATATCGGGTGTATAAATGAATTAAAAAAAAAAAAAAACTACCAGTAATGTACACTATGTCCATAATTGGGGGTCCATAACTGGTTTGCTTATTTTGTTTAGATGGCGCCTATTAAAAATTATACTCCTAAACAAATGGGAGATGCCATCGAGGCGGTACAAGGTGGTGAATCTGTAGCGGCTGCAGCAAAGCGCTTTGGAGTTCCGCGGATCACTTTATACAACAAAATATCAGGTAAAAGCCCCATGCAATGTAGTATGGGACCAACTACTGTACTAACAAGTACGGAAGAGGATTTGTTGGTAAAGTGGCTTTCAGCGATGGCTGAAAGAAGATTTCCTATCTCCAAAGAAACTCTCCTAGATAGTGTTCAGCGGATCATCACAGTGCAAAACAAATCCAATCCTTTCACGCAAAATAGACCAGGTAGAAAATGGTTTGCATCATTCTTAAGAAGACATCCCATAATAGCACAAAGAACAGCAGAAAATTTAACCGCTGCACGAGAGAATGTGACTGAAGAACAAATAGTCTCCTGGTTTCGAGAGATACACGAATATTTAACATCTGTCGATTTGCATCACGTGCTCGAAGATCCAAGCAGAGTTTTTAACACTGACGAAAGCGCATTCTTTCTTTCACCAAAACCTGGACAAGTGCTTGTGAAGCGGGGTGAGAAACATGTATATGCTGCAAGTGGCGATGAAAAGGAGAATTTGACAGTTTTGGTGACTGCGAATGCTGCCGGAAAACTTGCACCGCCGATGATAGTTTTCGCTTATGAAAGGATCCCAGCCAACATTGCTAACGGTGTGCCGGAAGATTGGGGCATAGGTAAGTCCGAGAGTGGTTGGATGTGTAGCGAGACCTTTTATGAATACATTACCAGTATTTTCAATCCTTGGCTGGTAAAAGAACAGATTCAAAAACCAATTCTGTTTTTCGTAGATGGTCACAAGTCCCATCTAACACTTCAACTGTCGCAGTTTTGTTCTGAAAACGGTATTGAAGTGATTGCCTTATACCCAAACTCGACCCACATACTTCAACCTATGGACATTTCCGTATTTAGGCCGTTAAAAGTATTCTTTCGAAAAGAAGTTATTGCGTGGAAAATGGAAAACATGGGGAACAAACTCAAGAAAGAAAATTTTGCTCCAGTTTTTAAAAAAGCATTGGACCGAATAACAGAAGACTGTGTTAAAAATGGTTTCCGTGGTGGGGGATTGTATCCTTTTGGACCAGAATATATAGACATGACAAAATTTGGGAATAAAAAATCAACTATTTCAGAACCAAATGAAGGAAAAGATCAGGATATAAAACAATTACTACAATTTCTGGAACTGCAAATTACTAAGATCTTTGGTAAAGATAAACTGGAAATGTATAAAAAGTTATATTTCAACGGCAGGAACGCTATCGAAAATATGGCTCTGGACGAAGATCTCAATCTGTATATAGTATGGGCTCACGCCAAGCAAATGACAACATTACCGGACACAAATGTAGCGTCGAGTTCCAATACATTGACCCCATGTTACCAAGAACAAGAGCAGGGACCAAGAATGACTCAAAACACTGAGGTTATTCTAGACAATAATGAAGCCATTAGTTCTTTAGCAACAACCACATCAATTCGAACCCCAGAATTTACTCAAAGCACTGAAATGATTTCAAATGTTGATTTTACCGATCGAAATATTATGGGTCCAAACACAACTGTAACGTTGAGTTCCACCGCATCAAACTCTGTTACTAAAGAACGAGGACTAATTCAAGATGCTGAAAAACATGATATGGCTGCAGCGACAAATATTAAATCAAAACAAGACGTACAACCGAGTAGCATTATATATAAAGCGAATGAGTTGATTCAAACTGCCAAAGAAGTTCCATATCACTACAACGCTACTGCGATTGATCATAATATTATGGTCATATCACCGGACACTGACGAAGTGTTGAATTGCACTGCATTGAGTTCGTGCATTCAAGAACAAGAACCAACTGAAAATACTAACCACGCTTTCTTGAATGGCACGAATTCGGGTACTAATCCTGCATTAAACCAAAGTACTTTTGAAGAAAGTTTGGCGAATTCGATTGAAGTTCAACCGAATAAACATGGTTGCACTCCAGAAAAAAACACATTGAGCAAAGTATTGGGTGTCACAGTACCATCACCTTTCAAGAATTGCCTTTTTTGGCCTGAAATGGTACATACTAAAAAGACTAGAAGATATAAGGAAAAAATACCATCAGCAGTGACCAGTAAGGCTTGGCAACAATACCATGTGAAAAAAGATGCAGAAAAAAGAAGGATTATAGAAGAAAAAGAATTAAAAGCAAAACTGCGGCTAGAGAAAAAGGAATTTAAAGAAAAGATGGCAAAAGTAAAGAAAGATAAAGTTAAGATCAAAAAGAAGAAAGTTAGTGAGATTTCATCATCTGAAGATACGGATATGGAAGTAAACTACATTGAAAGCGGTGAAAGCGAATTAAATGAACAAAGTGACCCAAATATGTGCGAAGAAGAAATAATAGATCAAATGCTGAAAAGAAAACAAACTAAAGTAGCAAAGGAAAAAAGAAATACAAAGATCGAAGATACTGTTTCTGATATAAATTCTGATATAGATACTCCAACATGCAGCTACAAACATAAAAAAAAGAAAGACCTTACAAAGGGATGTTTTGTCATAGTGAAATATGAAGGTGAATATTTCCCAGGAAAAATTGAGAACGAAGATAAAGAACAGTACGAAATAAGTACCATGGTATTGTCTACTGGCAATACTTTTAGATGGCCAGAAAGACCGGATAAAATCTGGTACAAAATGAGCGAGGTAATTGAAAAGATATGTCCTCCTGTTAAACAAAATAACAGAGGATTTTATAAAGTTGCAGAGATGGAAAAGTTTTTACCTGACATATACAATATGTAATTAATAACTAGGTAGTTCCATTTGTTTAGTCAAAACCTGAGGCGCAATATTGTTGATTTTGTTTACTAACTTTTATGAGCCTGATTCATTATTTTTACTAACTTTAGTTTATAATAATATAGTCGCTTTGAGCGGGAATTTATAAATTTTTTTTTGTTATAAAGTTTAGACGGTTATTATAGTAAGTTAAGACTTTACCACCGTCTTAACTATGTTTTATCTGAAGAAGAGTTCAGTTAAACTTTTTTTATTTATTTTATTGTTGATTTTTATATGATGTAAGGCTGATTATTGAGTCACTTTATGTGATTCAAAATAGCTTCTTTGTAATTTAATATATCTAAACTAAAGTGTTATTACACCCAGTGAATAATACTTAAAATTGTGATTAATAGATTTAAGAGAGTTATGTTTCCAACCAAATTATAGACTTTGAAAAACTAAGCCTACAATCTTGTTTTGAATGAAAGACTGACCTACAAATATAATACCTACATATACCTACTTAGCGTAGCTTTTGATAATTATAATAATATTGATCTCTCTCCTAACTTGCAGAATGTGTTTAGTTAATAATTAGTTATACTTATAAATGATTAAACTTAATATAATAAAAAGAACTATCTACCTAAAGGTTGATTTTATTTCATATTATTAAGCATCGATGAAGGTATCTACTTAAACCTACCATTGGCACCCTACTTAGTACCTATCTTAGAACGGAAATAATCTTATTCTTATCTATCATGCCAAAAACACGTTGCATTCATTGGTGATTAGGTGTCCATCATTAGGTGTCCATTTCTGGAGAGGTGTCCATCACTGGTTGTCGAGTACTGGTGTTTGGGTGTCCATCACTGGTGTTTTTGTAGGTATTTTAGAAAAACTTAAGTTAAAATGACAAGTTAAATGTTAATTTATTTATTAAGTATGTATTAGGTAGAGTAAATATCCCGCTTTTGTTTACTGTTTACCTCAACATTGTCACTCAAACAATAAAAAAGTTATAGTCAAAATATTACCACTAAAGCCTTAAAGTGTCCATGATTGGGGCCTTCACGGTAGATAGTAAATGGAAATTGAAGTATATAGGTTGATTGGAAGATTTTTTTGGATTGCTTAAATGAAATTAGTGGGTGATTAAATTAACTAGTGTGGAGTCCTACTGTTATTGATAGGGTTATCGTTGTTTGACATTAGTAAGAGATAGTATTGATAAGTTGAATTTAACCTTGAAAGAAAGTGGTCCTTGGTGCAAACAATGTGTGATGACTTATGTGAACTGTTTTAAAATTTTAAAACTTTAGAAATCTCAAATTGGATTATCCGAACTTTGATTAAAGTTCTAAATTTAAAATGTTCCAATAACTGACTTTTCCCCTTATTTACATATTAAACCATCCTGGGATTCAAGAAGTAGCGAATACACTTTTAGAGAAATTAATAGATAAATGGTTTCTTTAGGGGCTCGGAAAATTAAATCTGGCTTTAAAAGATTTGAAAGTCGATGGTTGAATTGAAAATTTAATTAAATATTTAATTATCGCCCATTGTGCATTAAACTGTATGCATGATACCTACCTTTCTGTAAATTTATTGGTGTACAGTAAGGAATTGTCTATCTATCTATCTATCTATCTGAAGTTTCTTTAGAGGTTAAGGTTGTGTGAGTGTGGAGTAGTAGCTGGACTGCTTCAATTAAGGTTGAGATACTTAGTGCATATGGGGTCATTGTCTAGACCTTAATGATTCTTTCTACTATTCTTATATGATGCTGCTTTCATTAAAAACTGAATTGAATTATTTAGAGGTCGATTCAAAACGTAAACAGCGGATGCATATAACAAATAAATAATTACTATAGATAGCCAATCAATAATAGGTCGGGACTTAGGGAGTAGTACTAGGAAGACTTTATTTTAGGTCGTCCAGCGTATTTAACATTTTATCGCGACGTAAGATTTTAATCTTACAGGTTAAACCGAGCGGTAACTCGGCGGGTGGATACGATAAATCAACGACAATAGACGGGATTGTCTTCGCTAATTAGATTAACATCAAGAATGCCTAAGGCGCGGGCCACGTCAGGAAAAACAAGGGTTAGGAGGCCTATCACTAGGACCCCTGTAGCCTCCACAAATAACCCCGCTCCCGTAGTGAGAACCAATCCTTTACATTTTGTGACTCGAATGGTGCAGCAGGCAATGAGCACCATCAATGAAAAAATGACCAATTTGGAAAATAGAATCACATCTGCAGTTACACCGAGTGGGTCGACCGACACATCTGTACAAGGGGACACGGCTCTCCAGCCTCCGGTGCAAGTTGTACAAAATGTGCCTGGACCATCTACAGTATATTATCCCGTGGCCCAGTTACCTTCAGAGAAGCCCAAGTTCCCTGCTAAGGGCAAGCATCCGGTAACTTTCATCGAGGATTTGACTGCTTACTTAAGAAAAAGTGGGCCAGAGACAAGGGATACTATTGACACTATAATTGATAGCCTGGAAGGTGAAACTAGGAACTGGGCTCGGATATATAAGGATAGATGGACACAATTTGAAGATTTCAAGAGGGATTTTCTAGACACGTATTGGGGGGAAGCGGAACAAAATGAGTTGAGAAGAAGGATTAGTCAGAATTCTTGGGACGGAACTCGGCCAATGCTGGGACATTTTATTACATTATGTGGACAAGCGAAGATGTTGACGTACCCTATTCAGGAAAGGCAACTTATAAGCGAGATAATGAATCATTTCCCGAAGGATGTTCAATATGCCTGGTCCACAAGTAACTATACTTCAATCCTTCAAGCTACGGAGTTCCTACGCAAATTGGACAATATCGACAAGCAAAGCGGCCAGGGCAATAGCATCAGTGCTCCCTCAAGCAATGTTCAGGGACCTAAGGCGCCTACCCATCATCAACAGAATAAGGCCACGCAGGGGCGGAAAAGACAGTTCAACGTTAGGTCAATGAGTCAAGTTACACCAAACAAAAGAGCTAGGACGAATGATGTAAATATTGTAGATAATGCTGATGACATTTCAATAGTTAGCCTAGAACCAACAAATAATTTAAACTATTAGGTGTTGATGTGACAAGCCCCGGTGCATCAACAGTAGGAGGGGCTAACAAAATTCCGGTTGCTCTAAAAATTATGCTTGGACTCGGGTGGGAGCCTGGACAGACATTGGGTAGACATAATAATGGAATAAGGGAACCAATAGCTATTAAAGGACAGTGCGGTAAGGCAGGTTTAGGGTCAGGTGTCAAGAAAATTAACTTGACAAATTTTGAGTTGCAAGTTGTAGAGTGTTTAAAGGTTCCATCTGACTTAAATTCTAGGCCATTAATACAAACTGAAATAGTTTCTTCATTATTTGACGAAGAAGATAATATTACTGCGGACAAATTAGAGATAGTTAAGTCTGAGATTGAGGTAGGAATATTTAGTAAGCGGGTTATATGTCTTGTCGATACGGGTAGCGATATTACGTGTATTTCTGAGTCGTTTTGGGAAACTTTAAAGTTACAAGTTGGAAGTAAGTTAAATATGTTACCGGTTAAACCAATACAAATTCGTGGGGCAGTTGGTCAAAAGAGCGCTAAAATACAACAGATGGTATTATTGCCTGTGAGATTTGGGGTGATTGAATTAGAAATTAGATTCTTTATAGTGCCAAATTTAGTTCATTCAATGATATTAGGGTTTGATTGGCTCATAGCAAATAACACTAATATAAAATTACAAAAGCCAATTGTAGGGCTAACTATTAATCACAAAGGTCAAAGAGTATTGATTCCATTTATTGAATATATATCTGAGGGACAAGGGGTTGCTGAAATTGCGAAGGTAGATAGTAATTTTGACTCACGGAAGTATTTACAGGGAATGAAAATTGGTACGCCTCTTAAAGAAACGCAAGTAAATAAATTAAGACAGGTTTTAAATAAACATTGGGATGTCTTTGTGAAAAGATTAGGTCGAGCAAACTGCTATCAACATGTTATAAAAATGTTAGATCATAGTCCAATTATAAAACGTTCCTATCCAGTTCCGTATGCATATAGGCAGCAAATGGAGGAGAAGTTAGCTGAAATGGTTGATATGGGGGTAATATCTAGGGGTTCCACACCTTATTGTAGTCCATTGACTTTCACCTTAAAACCGGATGGTTCAATTAGGGTCTTATTGGACGCGCGTGAAATTAACAAATACATGGTGGCTGAGGCAGAAGCACCACCAATGCAAATAGATGTGTTAAATTCTTTCCATGGGGTTAATTATATTAGTGTAATAGATCTGAATAATGCTTATTTTCAAATCGCCATTTCAGAAGACAGTAAAAAGTATACTGGATTTACGTTTAATGGAAAGTCTTATATGTATAATGTGTTGCCACAAGGACTTAAGACTTCTGTAGGCAGTTTTAGTAGAGCGATGGATCAAATATTAGGGCCTGAGGTTAGACATTTTTGTGTGAACTACCTTGATGACCTCGCCATCCTAACACAAGGCACTTTAGAAGAACATTTAGAACACATTGACATTATACTAAACAAGTTAAAATTAGCAGGACTTACATGCAATCTTGAAAAATGTAAATTCATTTGTAAAGAAGTCAAGATGTTAGGTCATATTATTTCTACGGAGGGAATTAAAACAGATCCTGAGAAAATAGAATCTATTAAGAATTTTCCAGTTCCAAAGAAAATAAAACATTTAAGGGCGTTTTTAGGTCTCTGTAATTATTATAGGCGGTTCATCCCTGATTATAATAGTGTTATTCAACCTTTATGTCAGTTATTAAAAAAGAGTAAAGGATGGACATGGACTTCGGAAGCACAGGTAGCCTTTGAGAAATTAAAAAATAGTTTTTTAGAGACAATAATGTTACATCACCCGGATATGTCTAGACCTTTTTATCTACAAACGGATAGTTCTGGGGTAGGTTTAGCTGGAGTCCTATTTCAATACGATGAACAAGGGAAAATGAAAATACTAGGGTACTGTAGTAGAGCTTTGAGGGGCGCTGAATTAAGATGGACTGTTACGGAACAGGAATTTTGGGCAATAATTTATTGTTTAAGAAAATTCGAGACCTATTTGAGGGGTGCAAAACTAATAATTAGGACAGATCATAAGGCACTGACGTTTGTTAGATCGTGGAAATTATATAATAGTAGGATAATTAGGTGGATACTTTTCCTTGAACAGTTTGATTATACCATTGAACACGTAAAGGGTAAAGATAATGTCGCAGTCGATGTACTGTCTAGGTTCCCGCCTGATTCACCGATGATACAGGAGGATAGGGTATATTGTCCAGAAATTCATTATATGGAAAATATTAAAAACAAGGCACTGGTATTTAATCTAAAAAACGTATCTGATTTTCAAAGTAAGGATACCGAAGTTCAATTAATTTTGGACATTGTAAATAATGCTAATATTAACCATAGCGGTAGGTTAGGTAGAATTGCTCAACGTTGTTATGTCAAAGATAAAGTACTGTATTTTAAGGTTGATTCAGATAAACATGTAATATACTTACCATCAAGGTTGCGAGAAGAGGTAATTTTTCAAATTCATCACGAAATGGGGCATCAAGGAGTTTATAAAATACTTAAGTACCTAAAAGATAGATTCTATTGGCCAAATATGAATAAAGGGGTAAAAGTTTTGTTAAGAACTTGTCACATTTGCCAATTTTCCAAAAGTGACAACATAAAGTATGTAGGCAAGTGCAAATCTATTGTAACAGAACAAATAGGGGACCTGGTAATGGCCGATTTATATGGGCCACTACCAAAAGGGAGGTTTGGGGCTGCTTATATACTTGTAATACAGGACTCGTTTAGTAAATTTGTTAAATTGTATTTATTTATTTTTTTTTTTTATTTTATTCTTTTTGCACACACAACAAAATGATAGTAACAATAACATTTCAAAAAAGATGTACAAAGGCGAGCTTAACTCAATATGAGTTCTCTCCCAGCAAACCTTTGAGTAATAGAGGAAGAATAGTTTACGAAAGGCTGTGAAGTGTTTACAAGACAAAAAGAAAAGAGAAACATGCTACAATACTTATAATAAAAAATGAATACATATATACACACACATACATACATACATAAATATATTCGTAGGTTAGATATATACACACTAAATTATGGAGAAAGGAAAAATTCTTTAATTCTTCTTCTGAAGATGTCCAGACTGGTACTACTCCGAATGGTATGAGGGAGTGAGTTCCAGAGACGAACAGCTTGCACCGTGAAGGATCCGTCATAGCAACTAGAACAGTGTGCAGGAGTATGAAGCAGAAGAGAGGAAGAAACACGACAGGGTTTGCCCCTAGGTACAAGATATTCAAAACGTTCCCGCAGATATGACGGAGAATTAGGATTTTGTAGTATAGAGTAGAGAAGAGATAGGATATGAGTGTTACGGCGCTGCCGAATAGGGAGCCAGTTCAGTCTTTTACGAAATTCACTAACATGGTCGTATTTACGAAGGCCAAATACGAAGCGAATCCCCAAATTCTGCAAGCGTTCCAGTTTATTCAGTAGTTCCTCCGAAGCATCGAGAAAGCAGACATCAGCATAGTCTAATATTGAGAGTAGAAGAGATTGCGCAAGAGTAACTTTAGTCTGAAGAGGTAGGAGTTTCTGGAGACGTTTGAGAGATTGAAATGCGCAGTATACCCTCCTGCTTACCTCCGCAATGTGAACATCCCAGGCAAGCTTGGAGTCGATGTGCACTCCTAAATTTCTTGCACTCTTGGAATATTCAATGGCCACAGACTCGTACTTAACTGGAGGTAGAGACTCATGATCCAGGAGGCCGAGCATATATCTGCCACCGACAATGAGTGAATTGTATGATTTGGCGAAGGCTACTTCGCGCGCAGTAATTACTAAATTACGACAGTTTGTCAAAATAATTAAGCCCAAAGTAGTAATGACAGATAATGGCAGTCAATTCTCGTCTGAAAGCTGGAAGCGGGCTTTAGAAGATATGAATATAAAACCTATTTACACTACGGTCCGAAACCCTAGGCCTAATACAACAGAAAGGGTAAACAAAGAATTAGGACGTCTATTTAGGACATATTGCCATAATAACCACAAAGGTTGGGCCACAATACTTGGTAAGATAGAAACTTTGTACAATAATAGTTTTCATGAGAGCACGGGTTTCACTCCTAATGAAATACTGTACGGTACAAGTAACAGCATGTCTTTTGATAATTGTCTACCTCAATTAGAGAAAACTAAAGACATAAATAAAATTAGAACTCAAGTGAGACAAAATTTAAAGGATAACAGTGTTAAACGACAGGTGAAATTCAATAAGTCACATCGTTTAATTGAATTTCAGATAGGGGATTATGTCAAAGTTCGTAAGACTAATAAATCAGAAGCACAGAAGAAGCTTACCAAAAAGTTTCAATTAATGTATGAAGGACCGTATGTAGTTTGTGCAATTCCTTTTGCAAATGTTTACACCTTGATGGACCCTAAGACCAAACAAATTAGAGGTAACTTTAATACAATTCATTTGAGTAAATATTACCAATAGATTAATCACTAATATGATTTAAAATTGAAATATTAGGTCTCATTGAAGGTGTATTTGAAGGTTTTCAGTTATTGGATAGTTAATATTACTACATGAATAATTTAATGTTAATCATAGTTATTAAGATTTAGTCAATGTTAGAACATTATTATTTGTGGTACGAGTGATAGATTTAAGTATGGTTCACTGGTTGATCATTTTAGAATTAGAATGTGTGTAAATTAGGCTATTGAAATTGTGTTGAACAGATACATAATTGAACTAATAAATGTAATTATTCTTTTACGATTTTTTTTTTGTATCATAAGAGGCAATCATTCGAATGAGCACTGAAGCAATGGTGGTGGTATATTAAAATCACGGTGAAACCTGTAGAATCACGAAGAAATGTCATTTGATTTAGATGGTGGTCTATTACCCTGAGGGAGATTCGTGATATGCAGTTATGACTGTAAACCTGGTTGCAGTTTTTTCATATATATATAGTGCGTAAGAAATTAATTCGAACACTATTTTCCTAAATCGGAATTCCAGTTTAACTGACAGTCAATAATAATAATAATAAAAGGGAAATTGTATTTTTGGGATATATTTAAAAATGTAATTTATATGTATTTAAATGAATAAAGGAGATAAAAATAATAATAAATATATGATAATAATCATAAAAAAGGGGAAGAGCAAATAATGAGAATTCTTTTGCTTTATTAGTACTGGTCGGTTGGTAGTGAGCTCGGCAGCGGGAGTTTGCTATGAAAGCGTGTATGATGATTTTTTTTGTTGTTATGAGATGTATACTAGTGAATTGTATGAGTGTATGGAATGGGTTCATTAAAATCAGAATGAAGGACCATCCCGATTAGTACTATAATTAAAGCTATGAGATTATGAGACCAGTTGAGATTCAATTGCCTATTCACACCGCGTCACAAATAGATTTTGTGAAGATTATGCAAGGTGTTAGGTTAGAGATGGACTAGAGGTCTAAGCATGCCGTTAATGGGTCTTCACAGAATCTCGACTATACACGTTATGAACATATTGGTTGCACACTCTACATGAATGTTTGAGAACTGGGACGTGTCTTTTGGGTCTGTTTCGGGTGGAGTAAAGGCTATTGGCCCCTTTATTTTCATTGCCCACAAGGTCTGACTATTTTTGGGGAATGGAGTAGTTGGATTATAAGTCGATGTAGAGAACTACAAAATCTTCTATAATCGTCTACTCTGTGCGGCAGCGCTGAATGACTCACAACCATTTTTCCCGCTGAGATTGTCATACTGGCAGGAAATAACGTAGTGTTGTAGTTTTACTTAAGCCTGAACATAGGAGCATGAGATCTGTCCCAGTTCTAAAACACATATATCTACTCACACATATATAGAAATTGAATCTCATTTGGTATTAAACAAACTAGCGTTATGCATACTATAAATAATAAAAACGAATTTTAACCAACCAGCACTATAGGGAGTAGAATTGCGAGGCATGGTTATAGTCCAGTCATTCTGCATGCACCTCAATCGGATTTATGAAGGATTGCTAAGAGTTAGGATAGTAGACGGGCTCGAGATTGATGAATCCGAGGTCTAAGCATACCGTTAAGGTACCTTCACATTTCCTCGACTACACAGTTAAGTTAAAATGAGCCACACTACACATGCGCCATTTTTGCGGTGAACACTTTTGGGTTTCGAGCCATGTGGGGTGGACCGTTCGCACTTGCTATGTTTGACGGCTGTTAAGGAATGACTTTATTATTGAAGGGCGGGGTAATACCATTACTCTGAGTCGCTAGGACTGAGCTTGCCTCACAACCAGGCTTTCCTTGCTATAGACTGTCATGTCCTGGCTTGAAGAGATAGTGTTGTGTTGCGGGACCGCTATCAAGCTTGGTATCGAGATGGAGAAGTGGTTTGCCTTGATATGGTTAAACTACACACACACTTAAGGTGTGGGATGACTGGATTCTAACTAAGCAAACAAGGAGAAAATAAAAATACTAATTTAGCTACAGTCGACTTTACACATTCTGTGGTATTTTCATAAGTGAGTGTCTATTCAGGAAGTTGATACGGATTTTAGGGAACTCACAACTCTCTTTATGCGTAGACTTCTATGACGACATTAATTTGTGATTATATTTACTGCAAGCAAATACACTTCCCATGCAGCTGACATATCTTTACGCACACTCTACAAACATAATTGATAAGCATTGTTCTGTGAATCCACAGGACTTTGCAATATCAATACAACTCACCGCATCGAAATTAGTGTGGCTAAATTTGTATTGGAAGATAGTTAGGACCTGCTTTACTTACCTTTACCAACTAACCATTGCCTTCACAATCCATCTCATTTGGTGATCAATAGGAATTACTATCATAATACTTATTTCACTCTAACAAAATTAAGGTATACAATAATTCAATTTTAATATTTTCTTAATAAATTAATTCTTAGGTTTCCATAGTGAATTATTATGGGAAAGATTTACACTACCTTACGATGTATGTAGGCACCCGGCTCTGTCTGATACTAGACTGGTTGTGGTTGTGTTGTATTGTCTGCGGCAATCGTGATGGGTTGTACCCGTTATTATAGGTAAAATATCACTTCGGTGAACTACGTTATATTTTAAGGGGCGATTGTGACGGTCCCACCCATCGAGATTGCATTGGCGGTCAGAGGATGGGGGCTTGCTGTTCAGAACGGCTTCAGATGTTGCAGATTAACATTAAAATACCCTTCTCACTACTCGTACATTGTCGGTCTAAAAGTAGAATAAAAGTAAAGGACATGTTCTCTGGGTTCAATATGTAAACTGTAAAAGACTGTAGAAGAGAACAAGGATTGAACTCGCACATTTTTCTAGGCGTAATTGATTAATAATTGATTTAATACGATATAAAAGCGAAAAGCAAACATAGTCGAAAGAAAATAAATAATGAAATAAAATTAGTACATATTAGTAATGAATATAAATAAACTATTTGCAAAACAATTGATTTAATGTGAGGCTACTTTTAACATAGAATCGAATAAATTATGGTTGAAGTGGATTTATTCGTTTAGGCTGATAGTTCCGTTATTAATTTCAAATAGTCGATAGTTGGTAGTAGTTTTGAAACGGATTGTTTTATGGCAACTCGGAAGAGATGACGTGTAGTGGCGTGATTATCGGTGGGGCGAACGAAAATTTGGAAAGGAGGGGGTAGTAGGAGGAAATAAAAGGGGCGTACCGGAGAATATCAGGGAGTTTTTATCGAGAATTCGTCGCGAATTGGAACCTGGCGGGGGCTCTGCCCGTGCAGGCTTGTGACAGTCTTCAAGAATTCATCGGGAACGAGGAGCGGGCGGTGGCCCTGCCTGAGCGGCCTTCGAGCCTGGTAGCTGCGTGTAAGTCTGGTGGTGAGTTGTCTTAGTTTTGTTCTTCTTGTTCTTAATATGTTGTCTGTGTTTGGATTTCGTGATTGTTTCCATGATGGTTTACTTTTGTGGGTAGAAAGTAAAACGAAACGTGAATTTTTTTGTGAGATATATTCATACATGTAGGGTATAAGATGTAACAACTTTACGAAAATCAAGACACCTTTCATTAAGCGTAGTAGCACGCTAAATACAAGCGTACTATTACTGCTTTGGATCGTTGAGTCTGGCGACCCATTCGTAAAGTTGTTTAGCGTAGGAAGTGTAGGGCCTTTACGAAAATCAAGACTCCTTTCATTAGGCGTTTTAGAACGCTAAATATAAGCGTACTATTACTGTCTTGGGTCGAAGAGTCTGGCGACCCATTCGTAAAGTCATTGCTGTCGTTTATCGTCTCTTAAGTTAGAAGTTGAGGGTAGCGCTGCGGCGGAGGTTTAGCTAGTTTTCCCGTAGGAAACCCAAGCAATGTGCCTGGTTATGGAGGGATACCTAACGGTGCCAACCAACTCCATATTCCTCTGAATTACAGTTAGGGAACGATAACATTTGAAGCAGGCGGCATTCCGATTTACATGCGGAAAGTATGTTCTGTGTGTTCTTTCATAATCCTTAAAGTTTAGGTCACATGAATAGATTACAAAACAGTTTTATCGCCGTTAACCTATATGTACCTACCTAAGCAATTTGCTACTAACGCTTTCTTTTGATGCTACCTACTTTATTTAAACCTAGATGGCTAGTTTCTATAAGCTTGGGATGTCTATTGTAGACCCTTAACCTATATCTGTGACGGCATTTAATGTGCAAAGTGTGATTAATGGGCCTTATGATTTAACTTATAAAACATTACGTTATACCTACGCTCTTCGTTATACTCAGCCTGCATACTATACAATACCCTTGTGTATACGGAATAAGTGGTTCTAGGCACGCTCAAGGAGCCTCCCAAGCTCTTCAGTTTGCTTAGGATGAGATTAAGGTTTGATAAATTGAGCTACCTTAATTACGATGGTTATACTGAAATGTAGCCATCTGCTGGATTATCGTTCCTATCAATTAGACCTCACTTTCATTGTAAAGATGAGAAGCTCAAAAGGTACGGAAATTACTTGGGTGAATGATTGTTATCTTATAAAGTAGCTTCATTTAACTCTTGACAATTCCTTGTCCCTATCCATTCCTTGTGAGTGCCTGATTTAATTCGGATATTAAAAACAAATTATCTACAGGATCGATGTTCAATTTGATCTATGTATCCTGTTTGACGGATGTGTGCTCATTTCATTGTAAGCATTGTATTGGGCTAAGCCTTCACAATACATGCCATCATACTTACCTATGTATTATTATGTCCTCTCGGTGATATGCGTGTGTCTTGAAAGCGTTTGGTCGCGGTATCGCTTGACCCTGAAACGTGGACAGTTGCCACATGATCACACAGCCTCGAACACCCACTGGTCACTGTTTGACTCGTCCACTGTGACGATTAGGTTCGACCCTGAGTGGTGACGGTTGGCGTCTTGGTCCTATGATCCGGGAGGGCCTAATCATATATATTACCATGTCTGTTTACAGCTGGTACCCATAACAGCAATGATTTGAGCTATGCATTCGTTAGACTGGATATATTTCCATCTAACCTACTTGTCGAAATTGGGCACTCATTCCCAATTCGGTACTATTTAATTTGTAAAGCACCAAGGTTGTGCATAACTTAGAACTAGTATGCCTTCAGTATTGGAGAGGATTGGTTGCTCGTTGGGGGCCTGGGGTTGGTGGATGCGGCCTCCCCGGTTCCAGAAATGGAACCGGTCATAGGGTTCCTAATTACCTATCAAAATACCCCATCCTAGCAGTCTCCATATATCAACAGAAGCTTCATTTCATTTGTCCGGCTACTCTGAGATAATCTATTATGTAGGTTATCTCACGGTACCTGATTGTTAACCACATATGTATTTAATCACACATTTTATTCACTTGACCACCATTATTTACTATATCTTTGTCTAAATAACTCAAATTGTATATAAAAAGACTATGTAGGTACATTTCCTTTGAAAGGTCCAGTATAGTGAGGCCACTCTATATTGAGTGTGTTATACCTTCACTTCCATCTAAACTACATGCTTATACTTATATCATACTGTGGAATTAAACTTGCTTGCATGTAAGAAAGCCTTAGAAACTTATCATGTTAATCAGTAAAGGATTAGACGGTATTAAGTGCATATAATGTTCCTACTATTAATTATCTAGAACAATTACTCGCAGACATCTTAAGGTGAAACTTAGTTTTACAAGTAGTTAAGCATTGTTTCACTATTTTATGACTGCCAACAAGTGTTACCAATTATATTCTAACTTGCATATAAGATATTCATATCCATTCCTTTAATTATTCAGTTATTTTTAGGATATTTCTAAATTGATTATATATTTTACCCTTGTTAATACTTATTTCTGTAACTTAGAACAGTCAATAACTATTTATTACCTTTAGCCATGATCTAGCTTCATGCAGGAAAGTCTCAGGCATTCTGTACAATTATCAATGTAGGTCAAGCACATAGGTAATCTTAACTCTAATTTTAATTTCAATTCTCTATATTTACTGAAAACTATTACCTTTTGAATTGAACTGTCTATACCTAGGATCACTTAGGAATGAACTTAATATTCAGAATTTGATATCACTAAGTATCACTGAGGCTAGGTAGCTCCTAAATTCAAAATCTTAATTCATATTAGGTTCAGGGATTCAATGTAGTTGTATAGGAACATTATTTAACTTTATTGCTAGACAGAAAATCGTTATAGGAATTAGATTGTAATCAGTGTTCTCAATACCATGTACTCTGCCTTGTCTCAATGTACCAAATAAAGGACTATGAGTTGCTACAATGCTTAAACACAACGTATAAAGGGTCCCATACTTAGACGATCACAATAAAGCCAAATGTCAATGGTATCTTCCTAAACTTGGAGGATATAATAGTAACGGATACTTCAGTGCCTTCAGCACTGTAGGCAGTTGCTGCACTCAGGTCCAACGTCTCATCAGTGGGCGATTCAAGTTCACATAAAGGATTATATTGGGGGGAACGTTACAACAGCTTTTTACCCTGTGATCGGTGTTTCGGCGTAATAGAGAAGTTTAATAGAAAGAAAGATTATATTTTCACTACTTCTGAATATTCTGAATGTATTAAGCAAGCATCTAAAAACTTTAAAGTTGTGAATGCGGATCAAAATATGATTCTTAACTTTACTCAACATTACGAAAGTCATTTCAAAAAAATTATAACAAATGCAGAGAAGATACGATTCAAGATATCTCAATATCGCATTTTTCAATACAGTAAAGACCACATTGAAACTATTGCAGTCAGTGTTACAACAGGAACGCCTGTATTTGATTATTTTCCGATAATGAGAAATGTTCAAGCCAACATATCCGTTCTGCCTCAGAAACTGCTATATGACCATGCATTGCCGTTGAAAAAGGCTAAATACAAAGATGTTATGCAGCTGGTAAAGAACTATGTTCCACCAAACAAACTATTTCTACAGGGCCTGAAAAATGAAACTGTTGGACCGTCAGATGACATTTCTAGCGAAGACGACGATGATCAAGCTGAAGTTGACCTTTAAATTTATAATTTTTGTTAAACACTCCTTCGTTTTTATCTTTCTATTGATTATTTATACATTCTATTATTGATTTATGTTACGTGTAGATTAATAGTTCTTGAAATAAAAAGAACCTATATTGATGTGTTTTATTGCCTTTTTTTTTTACGTGCGGTAATCCCTTCGGATACCCCCCCGCTGGCCAGCGGGTTTGGTTATGTCGTGTCTCGACTAAAACCGCACGGTGTCCTCCCCAAGTGTCCGTTGCCGGGCACCCCGGGTAAGCCCTCGAAAGGATAACCCCAGGGTGTGCTTTATTGCCTAAAGTACATAATAGGGAAGTAGTTTTCTTTAATTTTGGTGCAAAACGGAGGCAGATCCAAACTTCAAAAAATCGTAGTAATTCTAAAACTTATTTATTTCCCTTAAAACTTTTGTAAAATATGTGAATATGTTTATATCATACTATAACATATTACTTTAAGACATAAGTGTAAGAAATTAAGTTTTAAACAGTTTTTTTAAATACCCAAGTTTTGAAACATGGACTTGCCTCCCTTTTGCTGCAAGGTCCTCAATTCCAGTTTCTTATTACTAATTCCACATACATTCTGATGAAAAATATTTACATTACATTCATTATGTAAAATCGTTATAGGAGTACAAGATACTGGTGAATTAATGACATTACTACAGTTTAATGTTGACAAATTAGCACTAGTCTTCACGATGAAAAAAGTCTGATTGCGGTATCATACTTTGGTGCAAAAATTGACATTAATTCTCTAAGTCTAAGTTATTTGTATTTAAAGTGTGTGTACCAATATTTCTAAGCTGCTTGGACTTTATAGTTTTCATGGACTTTTGTTTTGTTTCTACGTATCTGTTGTAATTAGATTTATAATTTAAGTGTAAAATTTGCCTGTACAATAAACGACATTCTTCTAATTGATTGAATTTGTTTTTTGAAAAGTCATTATTATCTAAAGAAAGAAACGATACATCCTTAAAATTAGTACATACAAATTTTATAGTGTTATTAAGTTTCGATATATTCAGATACTTGTTATAATATGCCTTACAAACAATGACATTCGTATTTTTTAGTTGATTTAGTGTTTGATAAAGATAAGCAATAACATTAAGTGGATTTTTGTCATTGACACCTGCCAAGCGAGCTGTCAATTCATCAACCTCTAGATGTAAGTGAGCCAAATGATGATAACAATTTTGATACCTCACCAACCAATAGAGACAGAGAAGTAACTACAGGTCCAAGGATTGACATTACATCAACAGAGAGTCAAATGAAAGAACATGATGAGGAAGAAGGTTGGAATTATGAAATTCAGCCGTTAGACCGGCAAAGTTTTAGTAGTGGACCAATTTTCATACATATTGAAAATATACCAGGAAATGCAGACGTGTCAACTATATTTCGTCATTTTGTTGATGACAATGTTTTACATTTGATGATAGAACAGACCAATATATACGCTGAGCAACTTGTCGCTGTTAATTCTAAAAATAGGAAAAAAGATCCTATTTTTTATCACCCGCTATTGCAGAACATATAAATGTCCTACAATCGTTTTGTATCAATATTACGTTGTTGGCACTTTGTCGACAACACTGCTGAGAGAGATGCCAACGATTGTTGGTATAAAGTGAAGCCAGTTATAGATATTGTAATGTGCAACTGTAGAAAATGTTTAACGCCAAATGACTGTGTTGTTGTTGATGAGTCCATGGTTCTATTTCAAGGGCGACTACTGATTCGTCAGTATAATCCAAATAAGACCCACAAGTACGGACTAAAAATTTACAAGGCTACAACTGACGATTGGTATGTTTGGAAGTATAAAGTTTATATTGGTCAGGATAATCAAATATCCAATCTCGATAAACCTGAAAGCGTTGTTGTCGAACTTTGTGAAGATCTTTTAGACACAGGGAGAATAATAATTGCTGATAATTGGTATACAATTCTACCGTTAGCTGAATATTTAATTCAACGTAAAACAGATCTCTGCGGGACTTTGAGGAAAAATCGAAAATACTTGCCATTGTTGGTAAAAAATAAGAAAATAAAAAGGGGAGAGCAAATCGCTGCACAGAAGAATAATGTGACGGTTCTAAAATGGAAAGACAAAAGGGATGTCCTCATGATTTCCACTTATCACGCAGACGAGCAATGTCTACTGGCCGAAACTAGCGCGGCGTCTAAAACCCAATATGATACTGGAATACAACGATCGAAAGAAAGGCACCGATCTTGCTGACGAGCTAGCAAGCTATTATTCACCGATTTGTAAGACGCTGACATGGTATAAAAAAGTTGCTGTCGACGTGCTATTTGGCGTTGGTCTAATAGTATATATATAGTTTATCTACTATTTAAAATAAGTCGGGTTTTCCTTCCTGACGCTATAACTCCAGAACGCACGAACCGATTTCCACGGTTTTGCATTCGTTGGAAAGGTCTCGGGCTCCGTGAGGTTTATAGCAAAGAAAATTCAGGAAAAATTTCAACAGAAAAGCGGGAAAATCTTTTTTCACATACAGCGCCATCTCTGATACATAGCATGTACTACAAACCAATATTTTAAGTAGATGGCGCCGGTGCGTGATACATTGTTTGACAGCTACTCATTGTTCTCTGCTCAGTTAATTTCATGTGACAAACCGGTATTGTTTTCACTGTGAAATTGTGAAAAAAAAAGTAAAAAAAATCAGTTATTCGTTTCCTAACATTTCAATTGGAAACCATCAAATCAATCACGTGTATTGTGCAAATTTTTATTCAATTTCAACAGCAGGCATTTGTCTTTAAGGTGGTAAGTTGAACTGTGTAAATTATGTGGATCGTGCATTTGAGGTTAAATTCACCACTCTGTCCATAGTCCAAAATGCCTAGAGGACGACGTGCGAACATCGGCCGCCGCACAAGACATGCAAGCCAGCAACAAGTGTATTCACAGAACTTAAGCGAAGACAAAATATAATAAGAGAAAATGCCCGATTGAGACAACGCGTGAGCACAAGAAGATCATTGGCATCATACAATCGCTTGGCATTCCAATATGATCCCACTGGGAACTACATTGATGATGAAAATTTAGATATTGGACCAATGACGACTATATGCCGATATTGCAATGCGTTAAAGTTCAAAAGAAAAACGGCTGGATTGTGCTGCGCAAGTGGAAAAGTCAAACTGGATCCATTACTTACTCTTCTTCAACACATCCTTGAATACAATAACTGCTTTCGCATGACTTCCTTTGGAGCTAATATCATTCGAGAAGGCGGCTTCATGCCGACTTGCAAGGTAAAAAATACAACACACATAACCAATCACTCACACCAACACAATGAATTGCAACACATAACAACTACATATACACCACACACTACACCATCACACGATCAGAAGTTACACCGTATTCTTCAACAAATGATTGTTTGCAATTACAGATACAAGGACAAATATATCATTTGCATGGTTCAATGGTGCCAACACCAGATTAACCGCATCAATTTCTGCAAGTATATTTCATTTCGTCGATGGTGGATCAGCTGAATGTGCGGTGCAATATACAGGGAACACAACAGTTAAAGAGACGAATTATTGAACAGTTGCAAGCATTTTTTCACGCTAATAATGCTGTGGTTAATATGTTCAAAATAGCATTGGAACGAATGCCATCGGATACGCACAAATTTGTCATAAGAGCGGATTGTACCCCAACAGGTGAACATGTGCGAAGATTCAATGCACCCACCGTTAATGATGTTGCTGCAATTATTGTTGGGGATCCAACTAAATCGCGAGACATTGTCGTTCAGCGAAGAAGCAATATCATGCATCGTGTAAACGTGAAGAGGTCTTGTTCCAAGAAGGGTCGTCTTCTGACTCAGAGTACGTGCCAGAAGAAAGTAGTGTTAGTTTTCTCTCTAATGCATTAGAAGAAAGTACGAGCTCCAACGTAGAGGTCCTTGATGAGGAGACAGGAGTGCTTACTCGTAAGGATACTAAAAGGAAATACAGTCGTAAGGGTCAAGCAGATCAAAGAAAATGGAAGAGATTAAGAAAATCTAAGGCTAGGTTACAAGGTAAACAGTATGAAGGTTTTGAGAAGGATATCAATGGAATGTACCAACAAACCCTGTTAAGACCAGCTAAAGGTTTACAGGAAAGATGTGGTGGGCATACCGAAGTGAAACATGGGGGACCGAAACAAAAATTTGAATGTGAAATGTTAACCGAAGAAGACCGAAAACTGATTTTTGATTCTTATTGGGCACTGAGTTCTTGGAAAGCTCGTAAAGTATACGTCCGAAGTTTAGTAAGTGTATATTCACCACAACATCGACGTTCTTCAAGCGTAGATTCTAGGAAAGACAAAGCATTTAAATATTTCCTATCTTTGAAAGATAATAGTAAGAGAGTTCATGTTTGTAAGCAAATGTTTATGAAAACTTTGTGCATTGGCCAAAGACAACTGAGGGATTGGGTGGTTCCTAATAAAGCTGTGACAGAAAATTCAATTATCTCTCAAATTGGTAATACAAGAACTCAAAATAATGCATCCGATTCAATTCGAGAATTTTTCGACAGTCTGCCGAAAGTAGAGTCCCATTATTGCAGATCGCCTTCCTCAAAATTATATTTAGAATCAATCTGGAATAGTGTTCATGGGGATTTGTATGCTGAATATAAAAAGTTTTGTTCAAATAACAATAAGAGACAATATTGTGTTGCCACGTTCGAGAGGAAGTACCGCGAGGTTAATTTGTCAATTTTTAAACCCAGGAAAGACCAGTGTAACAAGTGTTTAGCCTACAAGAATGGTAATATTAATGAAGATGAGTACAGGTGTCACTTGAAGAAAAAAGATAATGCAAGACAAAGTAAAGATAATGACAAAAACAATACTGAAGATGATGTACTCGTATACACTATGGATGTCCAAGCGGTACTTCTATGCCCAAGAATCCAGGTCTCAGCTGTTTACTATAAAACAAAACTTAAAGTTCACAATTACACACACTTTAATTTAAAAACAAAAGAAGTGATTTGCTATCTATGGCACGAGGGAAGCGGTGGCTTAGACTGTGATGTATTTACGTCTATTATGATGAAACACCTAAAGGCAGAACTAGAAAAGGCACCAAATACCAAAAAAATTATTCTCTGAGTGACGGATGCGGTTACCAAAACCGGTCCTTGAATTTGTCCAATGCTCTAATTGAATTATCGCTCGAAAAGAATATAATGATCGAACAAAAATACCTCGAAGTTGGGCACACCCAGATGGAGGTCGACTCGATACATAGCAGTATCGAAAGAAAATTACCACCTCACCAAGATATTTTCATACCTGGAGACTACATCAATATAATAAAAAGCGCAAGAACCAAGCCTGAACCCTATAAAGTAATTTTTCTAAGCTACAGTGATTTCAGCAGGTGTGAAGGTGGTAGATACTCCAGCATTCGACCAGGAAACAAAAAAGGCAATCCACTTGTAGTTGACATTGTAAGCCTGCAATATAATCCAGATGGAATCATACGGTATAAGTTGGACTTTAATGACGACTTCAAAGAATTACCACGACGCTCTAACAAAAACTACACACGACCTCATAATACAGCCCTTTTGAGATGGCCAGGTATTGTAGATACTTATTCACCATTTATAATACAAAAATAGATTACGTTTCATTGCCAAAACAAACCCTATTTTTTTTTCTCTTATCGCCTAACAACATCTGCTTCAAATAAAGTTGACACCGGACATTCCAGAACTATTTTAAATGTCAGTGCTAAACTTGAGAGGAATAAATAATGAC
Source organism: Cybosia mesomella (assembly GCA_946251805.1). Taxonomy (NCBI): domain Eukaryota; kingdom Metazoa; phylum Arthropoda; class Insecta; order Lepidoptera; family Erebidae; genus Cybosia; species Cybosia mesomella. Next base: position 14,338,138 of record OX276411.1, read on the forward strand.
CTCAAATCCTACGAAATTTGATGGGTTCAACACTTAAAAACCGTCATAAATTTGTAAAAGGGAGACATTTCGTAAGAGTTTTAAAATGCACATCCGAGCCCATAAATCAACACGCACAAAAAATTATTATAGTGGAGACTTTGCCGCCAAATTCTGTGGCGGGTAAGACACACCATAACGACGCTGAAGTATGAACCAATCACGGACAATTGACTGGCTTTGATTTTTTCCATTGGCATAATGCAGAATGCAGGGCGGAGCCAGGAGAATCTGGTTTTGCGCTGGCGACGCTCGAGGAACGACGACAGAGAGGAAGAACGGTTTAACCATAGGTCGAGAGACATATCTGGTAGTGAGCTCCCTAGAGGATGAATAGAAAGGTTTGACTAGTTAATGCTAGTCCTGTTTTAGATAATTTTATTTGTATTGTGTGAACTAGTTTATTCACTTGTAATAAATAAATTTAAATAATAATTGTATAAGAGTTAGTCGGGAATAATAATAACCATGTGGGAGCAGAAAGCTGATTTTGGTAAAGTATACTAAATTGCATAATTTTAGTGTTCAAAACTTTGTACATAGAATTTTATAATTAACTGACTTTATTAGCTAAACATAATCAAACGAGTTATTAATAATGGACCTAATGACCGATAAGGAATACGAGCTATTGTCTAAATACAGATCGTAATGGGATCCAACAGTTTCATACATATGTATTATAATAATTATTTTAATCATTATTATATTGATAATGTGGAAATGTCTCAGCACAGCACAGACGAGAGTGATGGCGATTCCATTAAATCCCATACAACCATCTAATTAAATATAATGAATTGATCAGCCCATACAATTCATGAAAAATTGCATTAAATTAAGAACATATATATATTATGAATAAAGTTTTGAACTGATGTGTTTATAAATGTGTATAAACTGTTTTAAATTGTGTCTGTGTAAGATGAAATTGTAAAGATATTCAAGATCAAGTTATAAATCCTGAAAGTAAATTGCTTTTATAATGTGCTTAATAACTAATTTAAGTGCACAGTCATGTTATTCTGTTCTAAACAAAACCATTCTTGTGTTTGTAAGTCACTACTGAAATGATTTCAATGAAATAAACACACATATATATATATATATACATATATATATATATATATATCATTGTGTATTGGGTCAGACATAAACCCAGACAAATTATCCGGCATTAGATTAAAGAATAACTAACAAGTAAATAACATTTCATCGAGCACACGATAACCGTGAAAATTATTGGGCATGTAATTTTATCATAAATAGATTAAAGTCTTCTGTAAATATTTGTGTTATAATTAAGTATTAATGGCATACAAGGGTTATTTTCTTTGAGTTTTCGTTTTTCCCTGTAATTTTTGGCCATAGGAACAGAAAGCTCGGTCTAGATGTGACTCTAATCGGCCACATCTGTACTAAATAATCCACCCAGATTCTATTAACTTCATTTATGAAATAAATATACTTAATTTCTTATATCTGCTATTTCAATGATTTAGATTTCATTCCCTTCCCCATTTTGGCGATAGTAAAATGGAGTTTTAAAGGATGGTAATTATTCAGTTAATAAGGTCACGCTGAACGCGACTTACATTGTAAATAATATGTATAAAGTACGAGTCTTATCCGCAAAACACCATCATACATGTCTAGGCTTATTTTATGAATTATACACGAAGCTATGAATGAGTTTGAAAGATTGATAAGTCAAGCTACTATCTGATCTAACTGAATGAAGCCAATTCTATATACGATTCAAGTAATAACTCAAGCTATACTCAGACACTGTATGACTTCTAGTAATCCACAGTCTTGGAATTAATTTCAAATATGGAAATGTATAATATATATCTGACCTTTGAGCTGATGGTCTCAAGTGAACTCAAAAGGGCACGCCAGAGTCAGAAAGATCGAGCTGTTCGTAAGTAATTAATCTATTTAATAACAAGAATTGGAGATGATAGCCTATCACAGAGTCTGGAGACTAAATTCATTTAGTCTATTTATTAAACTGCAAGACAGTGGTTATTTCAATGCTTAAAGTCAAGGATAGCACATTTTATATGAATTAAAACTTGCAACTAGTGTGGGACTTTAATACCACTAAGGCGCTGACGGGGTGACGTTCCCTAGCGGGGATTCTGGTGGATATCTATACAATAAAAGAATTTTCATTGTGAACCCCTAGCCATAGCGGAATCTCAGATCGGCCTGAAATGAATAGCAGTTCTGGGTCAGAACTGAACTGTGCAGAAGTAGTCGGAGTTAGCATCAAATCGGGCATAAGCAAACACATTCCTCTTTTACCGAATCAACTCCGACCTCTATTCGGCCGAATAGAACCCTAACTGATATATATATAATATAAAAATTATACCATGGTCACGGGGCTAGGCTGCTTAATGCGCCATATAAAAAAATATTCCACGTCTTAGGACGTGTTGATTGACCGCTTCTCAGCGATGAAAAGGCGTTGAATTCGAGGCCCCATAATCCTATGCGTAGGAGCCTTGAGCCAGGCCGTAGGGTGATTCCGTAAATGCCAGAGTGATTTGAGCAACGAAATGACATTGTCATTGACTCAATTAACAGACATATACACTCTTCAGGAACACTTACTAGACCTAATTTGTCATAAAATATTACTAACTCTAGACAATCTACTCATGAAGGTCTTAACGACTTCTTTCTGTTAATTACCTAAGGGTCCATTAAAAGTAAGCTGGAGTGAATATATGACTTGTTATTTTAGGAATACCATCACTACACTGCACACTTGCATAATCCGACGCGATTGAATTAATTTCATTTGCCACAAAGTCTATCCTCACACTCATAAGCATTGAAGTTATCCTGTGATGAAGCAACTAAGTTCTTTATACATAGATTCAACTATATAGACGATCACATAACTGGGCTTGAACCACCACACTTTATCAATCACATCTCCCTATTGACACCACAAAATTTATACATCTACAAGACTTAAAACCATTGATTCCTAAAGATTATCACCCTTTTTATGACTCCTTAGAACATAATTGTTCAGATCCTGATGCCTGTCCTCATAAACGAAATAATAAATAAACCTTTTTCATTTAATTTCATAATTTTGTTACACATTTAAATTTGTTAAGAAAACGTCATTTTTGTGTTTATTTTTCTTAATTTTGATTGTTCCTACTTTAATTATAAATAACTTGAATAAATATTATACCTGTTATTTGAAATTATCTGTGTATTATTTCCTACAAATAAACCATCAATATGTTATATGTCACAAATTTTTACGTCTGTTGTAGTTGCAATAGGTTCTATGTCTAATTTCTAACAAAATATAATTATTTCTGGAAGTTTCAAAATGCACATTTAATAGAACAAAATAGTTAAGAAACATTAGTTAGAAAACATTTTGGTGTCATGAAGGATCTTTTTCCAGTACAATAATATTTTGCTGTCCTGTAAACTTGTCATTTTAGACATAGAACTAATTGCAATATGAACGACGATATGTGAAGATATCTTGCATCGCTTGCGCATTGAAACGAATAATCCTGACATCCAAATAACCGATGAAATCTACAATGAAGGATTGATTCTGATTGAGGATCAATGCTTGACTATTGCAAACAAGCTACTGATTGAAGTAGGAATGATTGCGCCAAATCGATCGATGCACGATGCATTCAACCAAGAATTAAATCGAGAGCTGCAATACAATGTTGATACATTGCAGGAATTCGTTCGAAATAATGTGCCGTTGCTGAATGAACAGTAAAAACAAGTATACGAAACATTAATGCAAGCGGTGGACAATAATACTGGTGGTCTATTCTTCCTGGACGCACCTGGAGCAACAGGGAAAACATTTGTAATTTCATTGATTTTGGCCACTATTCGATCAAGATGTGACATAGCTTTGGCGTTAGCATCATCTGGAATTGCGGCGACTCTTCTAGATGGCGGTCGTACTGCACATTCTGCGCTTAAGTTGCCACTCAATTTAAACACAATTGATACTCCAACATGCAATATTTCCCGATCCAGTGCAATGGGAAAATTGTTGATGCAACGCAAGCTCATTGTTTGGGATGAGTGCACAATGGCACATAAGAAATCACTTGAAGCACTTAACTTCACATTCCTTCAGATCTTCGGCGAAATAACAACATCTTTGGCGGCTTGATGATATTGTTGGCAGGCGATTTCAGGCAGACGTTGCCAATAATTCCCCGTGGAACGCCTGCAGATGAATTGAATGCTTGCCTGAAGGCATCACCTTTATAAACATTATCGCTAACCACTAATATGAGAGTTCAACTTCAAAATGATCAAAGTGCTGCACAATTTTCCAAACAATTGTTAGCTGTTGGAAATTGAAAAGTCCCAATTGATGCGACATCTGGATTAATTACTCTTACCAACGACTTTTGCCGATTTGTAGACTCTCAATTAGCTCTTATTGAAAATGTTTTCCCAAACATTAGTGAGAATTATGCTGGGTTAAGTCAACGAGCAATTCTTGCCGCAAAGAATAATGATGTACACGCACTGAATTTCACCATTCAATCAAAAATTGCTGGCGATTTGGTGACATACAAATCCGTTGATTCCATAACAAATCCCGATGATGTAGTAAATTATCCAACGGAGTTTTTGAACTCTCTGGAGTTACCAGGATTTCCACCACATAACTTGCAACTCAAAGTTGGTACAGTTATTATGATATTGCGTAATTTGAATCCACCGCGACTTTGCAACGGTACTCGACTTTCGGTAAAAAGACTTATTCCGAATTTGATTGAGGCAACCATTATTAACGGAAAGTACGCAGGTGAAAATGTATGTATTCCTCGAATACCAATGATTCCGACTGATCTTCCGTTTGACTTCAAACGATTGCAATTTCCAGTTCGCCTTGCGTTCGCAATGACAATTAACAAGTCGCAAGGCCAATCGCTTAGTGTTTGCGGGATAAATTTAGAAAATCATTGCTTTTCACATGGGCAGTTATACGTTGCGTGTTCACGAGTTGGGAAACCATCCGCTTTGTTTGTGTTAACGTCAGACCAAAAACAAAAAATGTGGTTTACCAAAGAGCACTTCAATGAAACGGATAATTTGCGGACACGTATAACGCTTCGATTCAGTATTTACTTTGGATTCACTTTCATTTACTTAGAGAAGTTCAACTAAATAACACTTCATTTTTGTAATCGAAATGAATTCATTACTGTTGTGAAATGAAATAAAAAATTTCCTTTCCAAATATAATACAAAAAAAAAATTCTTCATCTTTTAATCACCAAACGAAATGTTACATAAAACGAAGCCATCTGGTGGCGAAACGGAGTTCGCCGGGTTTGCTATTTGTACAATAAATTGAACCTGCAAAATAATGTAAACTTTTTCAAGCACAAATGGACATTGTGCAAAATTTACTGGGTATAAACGTCATCCAGTCAGCGGCTGTACCTACGCCGCTAAGGAGCTCAACTGAACATACCTCTGTAGGAATTCGAAATGTTCGTCCGTCCTTGCCACAGTCGCAGCATTTCCTCACGCAGCTAGAACGAAAAGATGGCAAAATAACGAGACATCGGTGTACCGGATGCTACAATGGACATCGTCAAGAAGGTGAAACTGCAGCTGCTGCTACTAATAAGGCCAAACTAGTTTCACAAATATGTAATATTTGTACAAAACCATACTGTCTATAGTGTTTGCAAAAAGGCCAAACGAGTTTCACAAATATGTAATATTTATACAAAACCATACTGTCTACAGTGTTTTCAAAAAGCTCATAACAACATGTAAAATTTGTTATGAGCTTTTTGAAAACACTATTCACAAAAGTTCTTGAAAAATAAACAGACTACCTGTTTATTTTTCAAGAACTTTTTCAAATACCTTTTTTTTTCAATAAATAGTTTTCTTGCTCATATTCTGTATGTATTTTTTTTCTACCTATGCTATGCTTATTTAGCTAAAAAAGCAATAAAACATAGTAAAATCAGTGTACAGTCTAAAAAATATGTACATAATAAAAACGTATTTAAAAAAAAATACGTTTCTTCTTGATGTCCCAGCACTTTTTGTGTTCCTAGGATATGTCCAATCACGTCCATGTCAAAAAATAGCCGTTCCATTCACGTCCACAGCTCTAAAAACCCTTAAAATTGTATAGGCAAACAGACCACATATGGACCGTGGACTGATAGTACTATTTGTCTACAGACCACATGTGGTCTGTGGACTGTGAACCTGTTAAGAAGAATTGCCTCACGCAGAGGAGCACCAGACCACGTGTACTGTGACAATGGTTCAAACTTCGTGGGGGCAAACAAAATCCTTCAACAAGAGTACATAAACTTACAGAAAATTACAATCGAAATTTTTTACAAGGAAATAGCTGAGATGGTAATTCAGTTTCACTTCAATGCGCCCGCATGGCCCAGGGCCGGTGGTCTCTGGGAAGCAGCTGTCAAAAGCTTAAAACGCCACCTCAGGACAGCACTCGGCGGACAGAAGTTTACTTATGAAGAACTAACAACATTGCTCAGTCAAATAGAAGCATGCCTCAATTCAAGGCCGTTATGTACTTTGACTGAGGAACCAGAACATTTCAAGTACCTTAAACCTTCTCATTTCCTAGCAAGCGGGCCGATACTGACTATCATTGAAACCGAAAGAGATCTGAGAACACGATGGGAATATACACAAAGAGTGTTCCGAGAAATATGGAAGAGATGGAGAATCGAATACCTAACTCAGTTATCGCAACGAGCAAAATGGAAAACGGCGCAAGACAATATCAAAATCAACGATTTTGCAATGATACACGAAGCCAATTTACCCCTCCCACCACCCCCCTGAAATGGGCGAGTGGTTGAGGTACACCCCGGCAAAGATGGACAAGTACGGGTGGTCACTCTTAACCCTTAAATTCGCTTTGTTGCACATCTGCAACATACTGAATAAAGATTCATAATACATACTTTTGTAATGTGTATCCGATTTTCGCCACCACAGATAATAAGCGCTACTACTAACTTTTTGACAACTGATTTGGCGGTACAATTTCAATTCACAAATTTTTGTATTATCTATGAGTCAAGTTGACGGGCGCGCGAAAACGCAAAATAGTAATTTGAGTGAAGTTTTTTTTCAGTTTTCTTGTATTTCTGTAAGGTAAGTGGTATTTGTTTTTTTGTTTTACGATTCATTATAATACTATAATAGTAGGCTAAAATAGATTTACCTGGATATAATTTTGTTTTTATCAGAATCGGTTTGTTGTATATGTGCACACTGCGCACTTGCTCATATAAATAATTAGTCTTTTGAAGGATTTACTTACGACATATTTTCTACAGTTTTATGTGTTTTGTTCAGAATGCCGAGGGGGTTGAACTATGAGGCAATTGAGGAATACCTCCAGAACCTGAACGACTCTGAGGATGATATAGAATCTTCAGGAGGAGAGGATGAAGATGAAGAAACATATTATGAAAATAATTTGCAGTTATTGGCGGATTTGGAAGACGAAATAAGTACTGAGGACGTCGACCCCCTATTAATAACTGACGATGATATTGAGCCACAGCCTGAGAGTGAGGAGTCACAGCCTGGGAGTGAGGAGCCACAGCTTGAGAGGGAAGAGCCACAGCCTTCCACTTGTCAACTGTACGGACGCCTGACCTGGAGGCGTACAAATTTAACCACTATCCAAAATATTCAAAATTTTACACAAAATGTGCAATATTCTCGCGAGATTTTAGAATTAGATACAGTATACCAATTTTTTTCATTCTTTTTTACTCAAGAGATTAGAGATAATATTCAGGCAGAAAGCAACTTGTATCCAGAAAAATTTGTCAAACCCATTTATGATTTCTAGAAATGATTTGAAGAAGTTTTTAGGTATTCTCATTTATTCTTCTATTGTAAAATATCCTAACTTTCGACTTTACTGGTCAGACCAATATGGGTATGAACCTATAAAGTCTACAATGACTCAAAAGCATTTTGAGAAGATATGTTCAGTTTTGCATTTCAAACACCACCCACTTACCTCAAGACCATCCCAATCATGACCGGTTACATAAAATTCGGCCTATTATTGACAGTCTAAATAACAGATATGCTACTGTACCTTTAGAACAAAGATTATCATTAGATGAACAAATGTGTGCCACCAAAATCGGTCACTATATGAAACAGTACCTGCCGAACAAGCAACACAAATGGGGCTTCAAGTTATTCCTGATCTGTAGCATATATGGATTTGCACACAAATTTGAGATCTACACTGGTAGCGAAAAACATCCACCCATAAATGGCGAACCGGATTTGGGACCCACTGGTAACACCGTTGTACGCCTATCACGGATTATTCCAAGATTTGCTAATCATATCATTTATTTTGATAATTTCTATACATATGTCCCCTTAGCTGCATATCTCGCAAAAGAAGGAATTTATTGTTTAGGAACCATTCAAGCAAATCGTATCCCAAACAACAAATTGCCAGATAAGAAAACTTTAATGAAAAAATCAGTACCAAGGGGATACTATGAACTACAAGTTGCCAATGTTGACGGTGTTGATATGAGTACTGTAGTCTGGAAAGATAATAAGCCTGTAACTTTGCTTTCAACCTATACCGGAGCCTTGCCTGTTACCACTATTTCTAGATACGATAAAGCGACGAAACAAAGGATACCAACAAATTATCCACAAGTTATAAAACATTATAATTCCCATATGGGAGGCGTGGATCTACTTGATAGTTTCATTGGAAGGTATCATATTACACGAAAAAGTAGAAAATGGACAAATCGTTTATTTTTCCATCTTATAGACATGACGATTATAAACGCTTGGCTTTTATATAAAAGAACTCTCAAACGGACGGACCCGACCAAAATGCCAATGAACCTATGTCATTTCAGGCTTGAGTTGACAAATGCCTTATGCAATCTCGGTCCACAGATTAACAGCAATAAAAGAGGCCGCCCAAGTTCTTCTTCCTTAGAAGCTGAATTTCAGCTAAAAAAGAAACGCGGGCCTGTACAAACTTTGCCACCTAAAGATATACGCCAAGATAAAACAGACCACTGGCAGCAATGGGGCGATCGCTCAAGATGCAAATATTCTCACTGCAAGGGTTATACATATACTTTCTGTGTAAAATGCAGAGTAAGTTTATGTTATAATAAAGATAATAACTGTTTTTACAAATTTCACCATGAATAAACAAGCTAAATATAATAAATTTCTATTGACATAGAGATTTCATTTTACGCCTGACTCCTATACATAACATTCGTCAATGGGTGCGCACTGTTGCAGATGTGCAACATACAGTTTTTTTTTCATTTTTAGTGACTATTATTGAATACCAGATTTTTTTTTCTATTTTTCCTGTGGTTTATAGACCTTAATAGAGGTAAATAATAAAACAATATTTGAGTTTACTAAAAAAAATTACGCATTTAAGGGTTAAAACCAAGAATGGTTATATTAAACGTCCAATTTTTTTATTTTTTTTATAAGTATTTAGGACACGTCAATTTATCTTCACCTCGCCTGATGGTAAGCTGAAGGTAAAGTCTCAGGAAAGAGGGGTCTCAGCTTGACGGCCTCATCAGAATAGGATTGTCGTCGCAGCACCGCGTGACCTCCACCGGTCCCACTAGTGCTGCGACCACAATCCCCCTGCCCGGCTATGCACTTGCTGCCCCTGAACGCAATCAAACCGAAATTGGATTACTATGGAGGGTTTTTCGCAATCGTGCACGGTGGTACCAACCCGGCCGAATTTTGTGACAAATTTGTCTCATCAAATTTCTACCACCAGTACAATTATCAACTTATCAGTTTTACCTATCGAGACAGCCGCAAGTACAATCAGCAACAATAGCAAGATGCAACCTGAGCCAAATGTACCTGATAAACAACATACACCGAACAAACAGTTAGCAGTTACGCAAAAAACTACAGAATCGAGGAAGCTTAGATTAACACCAGTCGCTTTGACACTATGGTATTTCATGTGCATTTTATCTCCATCGCAAGCAGCCTTCAAATTTACATCATTCAAGAAAAATCAGTGACTATATTTGGATCCTATATCAAATATGCAATTAATCCGTGACAAATGGACCCTTGTGGTAGGCGTATAGGCATACGAGAAGATAACAGAACATTTAAATAGGTAATGTCTAAAAATAGAAAACAATGACTGTAACATGATAATCTAACAATTGATGCACGAATATAATGAGCTACAATACTATAACAACATCCTACTAACGCAGCAGTTTAGTGGGCATTCCCCTCACGCTAGGCAGCGTCGCGGGCTTATCAATGGAATTGGATACATAGCAAACAGAGTTTTCGGTGTGTAGGATGAACGATTCGCTGAACAATATGCCAAGGATATTACGCAGATGAGACAGAACCAAGCACATCTGGTGAATTTGTGGAGGAACCAAACAGCTTTGAATGAAGCCGTGACGATAATATCAATTTTATTGTTCGCTGTTCTCGTCGTGGGCGGTATGTTCCTGTGGAAACAAAAATATTGTCGAAGAGGAGGACGACAGATTATCACCCCAGACATCGAACTCCAATCCACGGAGGGCAGCGTCACAGGACAAATCAGACAGAACAACAGCGTCAAAGTGAAGCGAGCGAGGATTAACCACTGCCAACCCTCAGCAGCATCAGCGTGAACAAGGCGTCTTCACTGATTAATTTTAAGCGTTCCGATTTGCAATTTTGATCTCTATTATCATAAGTGTTTAATATTTTCAAGTTCAAGTTGGTGATCGAAGTGAAGACTGACCCCAATTGTCCGGAGTGCATGGAGACAGAAGAGACCAGTTTCCACCTGCTGGCCGAGTGTCCCATGTACTCACTAATTAGTTAGGTACTTCTGGGATCGGACACACTGGACACGGAGGAGTTGAAGGATCTGAAGGTGGAACAGATCGTAAGACTCTGCAAGGACACAAAAAGGTTTGTAGGGGCGCCGTTAATGCTGGAATAACTACGCTCTTCCCAACGGGAGGGCTGGGGAAATGGATGAAGTGGCCCACAAGCTTGGGTGGATCGTCCGTCCGGCTTCCGGTGTCCCCAATTGTAACAATAAAAAAAAAAAATTTTCAAGTTTGCTTTATTTTGTGTACTTCCTCTTTCTAATTTCTCTCGGTAGGGAATATGTACAAGCAAGTTGCACATTCTGTAATAAAATACTTATGATGTAGAGTAAGCTGGCCTAATCACATATTCACATGCATTCCGCAGTTTAATTGTTATAGCATATTATATAGTACAATAAAGACATTCAATCTATAATAAGTTGTCTCTCTCACTAACACTCCAGTAGAGTTGTACTCACAGCAAATGATCAATACAGCATCAGTTAGCATTCTATCAGTTATCACTAAATGTTTGGGAAACAAACCCTACATTTTGTAGGTTGGTAAGTAAAATTCATGATACATAATGCAAGTAAAAGTTATTGTTACAAGTACATACCTACATTTTTATATTTTTTATAAGTTTCTGTATAACCACTCAGAATAATATTTTCAGTATGATGTTACAGTTAAAATAGTACCACAATCTATGACATATGAACATAACATAAACATAACTTCACGCCTGTATCCCCGAAAGGTTAGGCAGAGGTGTATTACACACCCGAGATTCGCCAGTTATGTTAAGGTACCAATGTAATAGGGGTGAACATATTGCCATCTACCGGGCACATTATTAAGCAAGCGATAATTAACATTTCTTAATGCACACACATCGAACTCGAAGACCTCGTCTCAGCAGTCCCTTACGTATACCACTGGGCTATCGCCCAGCATAATATCTGTATTAATGGTAGTCAAGTAAAGATAAAAATTACAATGCATAGTTTCCAGTAGGACGTAATTTATGCTGGTGAAAAAGTATTATAGCACTAAACAGTCATGTTTATATTTTTCGAAGATTTCAGTCTCTCATTAGATCATTTCCTCATTTTTATTCAGACAAAATTAGCCAGAAAGTTAGTATTTTAGGCAGTAGGTTTAATATTTTAAGTAAGGACAATTCTTCTTTTTTTTGTTGGAGCTTTTATTACTACCCATTAAAAATTGCTACCATAATCCCAATTGTACTGTCAACTACAGGGATAACCCCTACAGCTTCACCAATCCATTACGACTCTAGACTTAACCTTTTGAATTTTTAAAATTCTTCAGAAAGCACTCAATATACAATACTCAATAACATAAGAGATCCGATTCTCAGCACTCCATGGATTCACCGTGCGGTCGCCGGGTCCACAGCGTGGTACAGAGAGGAACACCATGACGGCGACTGGGACTTGCGACCCAGATGTAGGTTTAGGGTGGCCACCTTGTGATGCATCAGCGCTCACCTCCATTGTCAGTAGTGTTCCCCCCCTACCTATTCAAATTTGGTAAGATCCTAACAATGCCGCTTTTGATATACGATTTAGTAAAGAGCTTACTGACGCTCTTGGCAATCCAAGGTCTTTAAGTAAGTTGTTAACTTCACGTCTGTATCCCCGAAGGGGTAGGCAGAGGTGTATTGCACACCCACAATTCGCCAGTTATGTTTAGGTCCCAATGTAATAGGGGGCGAGTCTATTGCCATCTACTGGGCACATTACTAAGCGATTATACGTAAGTTACTTTTTTTTACAAAAGGACAATAGATCAAACCCACACACACACACAGTCATAAACTTAATGTTATGCACACACTATAAGATAAGGTCTTCGTTTTGGCAATGTTTTCCTAAAATACTTGCAAGAGCTGAGTGTCTAAAAAACATGATAAAAATTTGATATAGATAACAATTTTTACACCACTTCAATCATTAAAGATTGTCATAAGTTTTTCATCGATATGACCCAAAACAGGGACTGTAAATTTGTTACAGTTTTTCATGAGTTTTAAGTCTCTTGGCTTGATAAATTTTCTCATTTATTGTAAAGGTATCCAGATTATATTGAAGACAGACAAAAGTCACATCTCATCTCATAATGAAAAATTTGACAAGCAGAGAGGAGACTTTGGGAGGGTCCATGTTAAAAAAAAATGCTTAACAAGGTACTGTTTTTTCTGATGCACTTATTTTATATTATATTTACTACAATATTATACTTGCTACTAAAAAAGTTTCAAATTTTATTTATTGACTAATTACATATAGAAAAATCATAGTTTATGGCATCTTCTTAGTCAAATAGAATTAAAACAACATAGGAGATCAAAAAAATTCAATTTTTAACACTGGAAACCAAAACTGGAACTCTTTGCTTTCTGCATAGTGGTAAATGTATAATATTTTAAAGAACAAGCTTTATGCTTATGACAACAAAATAGACTGAACTCTATTACAAATTACTAAATACTGAGTGACTTACCAAAATAGAAATAAGAATAACGGTGTAATTTATAACAAGCTATTTGATACATAATTTACTTCTTCAACCTTTTGTTCGTGATTTTTGACCTACCACAATATCGCCAATGTCATGTGTAAGAAAGAAATTAACAACTGTTCTAATTTAAAACAACAAGCATCAAATTTACAACAAACCTTTCATCAGTAGTAAATGTAAACAGTAATAAAGCAGGATAAAAAAAAGGTAACACGAACGAAAAAATGAAAAGTATGAAAACAAATACGTTTCAAATTTGCGTTTCGGCCACAGACTACTAAGGGATACTATGGGGTTCGGCCATAGATATATAATATATCTATGGTTTCGGCAGTGTTAATAGAGCTTTGCTCCGAAGCTAAAAAAACAGGAGAATCTCCGGAGATTGTAGATTTTGCGGATAACCAGTATTTTTCTAAATCTCCGGAGATATATTCATTAGGTTAAATATTTAACTTTCTTCCATTTATTTTCAATAAGTACGATGTATTTTTAGAGTTTCGTATCTCAAAAGGTAAATAAAAACCAGCCAAGTGCGAGTCGGACTCGCCCATGAAGGGTTGCGTAGCAGCAAGTAATATAAAAGTTCTTGTAGTTTGTTCAAGCCACGCCCCGTGGGAGTTATAATCATTATTTACCTAGGCACCTATTACAGATGTATTATTAGATAAAAACGGTTCACGGATTATGCATAAGGTTTACGTTTATGAAGTTAAATGTTTTATGTTAATCTTTCTATTTGAAATAGATAGATATAAACTTTATTGTACACCAATCAGAATAAGCATATATCGTAAACTTATTTATTTATTTATTTATTGGGACATAAAACAGTTACACGTTAGGTACATTGCTAGTATAAAATTAGAGTAAGTTATAACTATTGCGTGAACGTATAACCCACAGCAATATCCGCATAACATATGTACAAATGGCGGCCTTATCGCTAAAAGCAATATCTAACAGGCAACCTTTGGATGGACATGAATCCTAAATAAGCTAAATCGTACATTGGGCAGTTATTGGTGTAACAGGAAATAAAAGAGAACCTAACGTAATAGATTGGATTACAAACACGTATTACAATTTAGTAGGTACATATACCTACAAATAAGCATATAATGATACATAATTACGACACCTACATATAATCGTACATAATATAAATCATTCATATATACATACCAAATTTACATACATGCTAAGCCTACATATAATATTTAAATACCTCGCACGAAAGTTAAGACAGAATGGGGGAGACTATAGGCCCAGGTAGTGCTCTTTTACCATCCTTTTGAAGATGGCCAATGATTGTGCCCGTCTAGTCGATAATGGCAGTGCATTCCATAACCGTACCGCCTGTACAATAAAAGATTTATCATAAAAAATCGTAGAATGCGTAGGTACGCCAATTCCAATGATTCTGACGACCTCAAGGATCCCAAATGTGTGTCATTGAGGAACACAAAACGGTCTTTTAAATAAGTGGGTGTATTGGAATTAAAGAGAATACTATAAAGCATCGAAAGAATATGAGCATTCCGTCGAAGTCGAATTGGGAGCCACTTGAGCAATTGGGGAAACTCTGATACGTGATCATATTTGCGTAGACCAAATATAAACCAGCGGCCCCTGCTCCGCCAGGAACTCATGGAGACATGGAGGGTGAGACTTGAGCATCCAAGGTGGGGGTAATCCACCATTGCGGCGGTGAGACCGATTATGAAGTAGTGGTTGGAGAGGGACCATGGGGACCTCTCCTACCGGATGTGCCAGATATTTACCGGACACGGGTGTTTCGGTAAGTATCTATGGCGCATCCACCGGGAGACAACGCCGTAGTGCCAGCACTGCGAGGGATCGAGAGGATGGCGAAGACACGGCGCTCCATACGTTGGTGGAGTGCCCTGCGTGGGCGAGTCAACGCCGGGATCTCGTTGCGGTCCTGGGCGTGGACGTTCTCTCGTTGGAGACCATGGTGAGGGCCGTGGTCTCCGACGGGAGCAAGTGGCACGCCGCTGCCTCTTTCTGCGAGCAGGTAATGCGCGCGAAAGAGACGGCGGAGAGGGAGCGGGAGAGAATCCTGCCCCTCGAGTTTCGCAGTCTGCGGCGAAGAAGCAGGCCGTGGTGGAGGCGTGTCGTGTGTACCCTACACACGCCTGCCAACTCACCGAAGCGGGACAAAACCCGACCCCACCAGGCGAGGCCGTGTGGCGGCCAAAGTCCGCCGGCAATCCTGAGGTTATCCTTTCGAGGGCTTACCCGGGGTGCCCAGCAACGGACACTTGGGGAGGACACCATGCGGTTTTAGTCGGTACATGACATAACCACCCCCGCTGGCCGGCGGGGGCGTATCCGAAGGGATTTCCGCACGTAAAAAAAAAAAGACCAAAATATAAATCTAATGCAAAAGTTTTGAAGGCGCTCAAGCTTATCGAGTTGCTCCTCGGTGATCGGAGTTGTTCGAATGAAAGGTAAATTGAAGTTTATGATTTAAGACGTAAAAAAACTACTTACTAGATGTCTTTCAAACCAATGTTCGGTGGAAATTTACATGATAATGTACATCATATATTTTTAGTTTTATCTGTTAAGGACCGTTGTTCATGACAGACTATGACCTGATAAGGTTCCGAATAGACTGCCACTACTTCGCGGTCGCCTTCAGTGGACTGTATTTGAGGATGTTGAGTCGAAGAATGAAACACTTGGATGGGTGGACTTGATTGACGTCAGTGAGGCATTGGATGTACTTGGCCCAGCACTACCCTTGATGTACTACTTCCTGTTGAGCTTCCTTGTTCCTTGAGAGACTCTTGTTGTCTACTTGTTGCCCATTATTTCCTAACAAATGGTCCCTGCTTTTATAGTCTTTTGTAGTGCTGGCCCGCGATCCAAATTACCTCACCTCCGCATTTCTATTTATTTATAAATCTCATGTTATACATATTAATCACATAGCATATATGTATATAGGTAGCAATAAGAGTTGCACGACGATAGGTACTTACACCTGTACCGTGCGACGTCGGGCTACTGAATGACGGGCGGATTGACCCCTCAGACTTATATATGGCCCTGCCTCCCGCGAGCTACTATATAATAAAATGGCACCAGCCGGGGGAGCGCATATTCGCTTCTTACGGCGTGGGAGGCAGTCGCGGGGTGTAATTAAACTTACATACTAGTATACAAAGTCGTATTTCCTATTTATACGAAGTTATGTTAGATTCTGAGTAATGCATTTTCGTAATTATATTTGCAATTATGCTTTTCGGGGAATGTACTTTCTTTATTAAATTTGGCTCTAACATACTTAATTACTCAGAAAACTAACTCCTAACAGTAGTAAGCTATTTATCTTAGCTTAATATCAAAGTAATTACATAATTACGTTTTTAATTTACGTAAACCTAACATTTTCACAATTCATTTGTTATATTCACGCTTACTAATCTACATGTCACTGGCACATGTGTCTATAGTCTATTTGTGTCGTGCACATTATCATTCTCTTATTTTGGAATTTACAGGGATTTGGAAGTGCCATTCGCCCAAACTATTCAGTTTAGAACAAAATGATATTAGAAACCTTAATATCATTTTTGATCACACGTATGGGTTTGATGAAAAAAAATTTTTGAGTTTCAGTTCTAAGTACCCATCTATTGTTTTTTTTTTTAAATTTTGTGTGAATATCTTAATGCGGTTCACACACGCTTACACACACATGCACAAAATCTTAATACGTTTAATTACCAAGTTTCAATAGCATAGTTCTTATAGTTTCGGAAAAAAGTGGCTATGACATACGGACGGACAGACAGACAGACATGACGAATCTATAAGGGTTCCGTTTTTTGCCATTTGGCTACGTAACCCTAAAAAGGAATCCTTATAAGATCACTCTCTTGTCCGTCTGTCTGTCCGCGTATCTCCACCGATTTTCTCAGAAACGGGTATACCTAGCAAGTATAAATTTATACCAGATCCCTATAGTCCATGTAGTCCCTATTAGGTGTATAAAAAACAAGGTGTATAAAAAAAGAACCGTGTGAGTCAACACGATAAAATGACTAGATTTTCATGACAACTTGTAAGTACAACTTTTTTATTTTTTGGAATTATCCCCTTATTTATTCTGTAAGACCTTGACCTAGAATCACGAAATTTAGCAAAAACCAAGGCCATACAGCACAAATAAAAAAAAAATTGTTATTAGATACTTAAAAGTTACACACACACTTAAAACTTAGCCACCAATAAAAATTATACCAACTTCATTATGGTGGTATAAATCGGAAAGTACGGAATCCATCCGGTTCTGTTTTAAATGTATTTTGAAAATGTCATTATTTATTTTATTAATCCAACATACACGAATGAATTAAGAAAATAACAGTTATACAAAAGATTTCAAATAATTAATATTTGGTTTTTAATTTGATTTAAAATTTACCGGAAAAACTCCGAATATTTTCTGGAGATCATTGAAAACCGGAGAAAAATCTCCGGAGATAGAATTCGTCTCTGGAGCAAAGCCCTGAGTGTTAGTGTTACCAGTAAAATCTAATCAAAAGTTCCCGAGTCCGACTGAAAACTCGAAATAAATTATAAGTAATTATTAAAATTAATTTTAATGTGAAAGTGTGACCTTCTGTCAACTCTTATATATGTATAATATGGTGTCTGCATTTAGTTTTTAATAAATCAGTCTAATACCACCGTGTTTTACTGACGTTTCACTGGTGGCGATTCGGTCTCGAACAAACTATTTATAGTTAAATACGCCTGTGAACTGTTAAACAGGTGTCCAAAATGCCAATCGGGAAACTTGAACCGTTTGATTTAGGTAGTAAACAATGGCAGCCGTATATTCGGAGTGTTATGCAGTATTTTACTAAATTAAGTAAAAGACGATATCCATGTTTCATTGTTAATTACTATTGTATGTGAAACAACTTATACATTAATGTGCGATCTGTGTTCACCGGCCTACCCAGAAACTAAATCAATTAAAAATATATCTACGTCTTCTACACATTACGTAAGACCTCGAATAGGAAAACCGTGTCAGCAGCATACCACAGATATGTATCCTCCGTTCTAAACTAAGTTGTTATACTGTGGGAAAAATCCATAGAAGTACAAAATGCTTATTTAGCTCAAAAATAGTGTGTACTAACAATATTGAACATTAAAACATGACAAGACTGACAAAATGAAATACGAAATAAACAATAGATACTTGGTATGAAAATCTTCTAGTAACTTTTTTTTCTCGTGCGGAAATCCCTTCGGATACCCCCCCGCCGGCCAGCGGGGGCAGTTATGTCGGGCTAGAACCGACTAAAACGGCACGCCGTCTCGGGTCTTCAGAAGCCAGGGTGTAAGGTTGCCCATAGAGCATATTCCTCGCACCTCCCCGACTGACCCTGGGCCATCTCCGGTTTCGAGATGGCCCCCTCGGGTTTGGGAACCACGGTGTCCCCGTCTTGCCCCGGTTTGGGCAAGGGGCGGTAGTCGCCCCACCGTCCCGGCCTGCTTCTGCTGGGGTGACAGGCGGCCTCACCTGCCACCCCCAGGCCTGCGCTCATGGAGGACGGAGGTCGTTAAGCGACCTCCGGCGCCTGAGTCGCCTGCGACGCCCGGCGAGCATGTTGCGGGCTCGGCGGGTCGGGAGAGTTCTAAATCTCTCCCGGGCGCGCTCCGCCATCTCCTTCGCGAGCATTACATGCTCGCAGAAGGGGGTGGCGGCGGCCCACGCGCTCGCGCATATTTTAGTACCTACTGTGTAATGAAGTTACTTTATGACAAAAGTGTTTATTTATTTAAATAAACAATTTTGCAAGTTTATTACACCACACGCAGGTATAACATGTAAATCTAACACATTTACATGGGAAGTAAGCATCCTAAAAACGCTTAATATCACTATGCTTCTTTCATATAAACTCGAATCTTAACACAGCCTGGCAACATATATTGCAATGCAGGTGAGAGCACTTTTTATGGTCGATATTTCGGACATTCTCAGACCAAGCTGAGCAGACCGACAATAAGAAAGACACAGAGCTTGACCTAATATTCTATTGGAAACCTAAAAAATTACTTAAAAACGGTGAAAAATCTCATAATTACACCTTAAGAAATAAAAAATTTGAGTGTTATTCTGTAATAGCCCTATATTTTCCATAACGCCAGCGGCGAGTCGTAGCGGTTGACGTCACAGGGTTTCTAGTATATATATAATAATCTATGTCACAGGGTGTCTCGGCGTGGTTACGAGCTTTTTTGGGATTACTGCAATTAATTCGGTATATTTTCGTCATTTTTGATCCGATTTAAAACATTTTTTTACAGTACATATTGTTTTTTTAGTCGCTATAAATCTGCTTACTCAACTTAAAACTACCTTGGCAATCTTGCAAACCCATAATTAAAGAGTCTCGGATAGGTACTTAACTTGCTCTGAATACATCGTAGAAGCTGTCAAGTTTGTTCAATTACACCCGGATCTGTTCAGAAAGGCCAAAGATCTGTTTCCAAGAAATACCTACTAGACATCCGGACAAAATTATGTTAACGTGGGTACCAAGAACGACTATGTTTATAAAATGTACTGCAATGTGTGGTCGTGTTTATAACTCGGTGCCAGACGAGTTTTAAACATCTGCCAACAAATAGATTTTGTCGAAGATTAAAATTATGGCTGATAGAAAAAAAAAATACTTCACTAGATGACTATTTTAATAATAAAATTTTCTAATTGAGATAGAAATTATTGTATTGATTGGCTGTCTAACTATCTTGGACATTATGTTTATTTCTTAGAGTATACATACTATAAGGTTTATTTATACTGTTATTTTGACATTTTACTAGGCTTATATCTATGGTCTGTATGGTTTATTTAGATTTTTGTTTGTTTTTAAATTTTTATTTCTGATGCTTGCACGCAATTGATATTCTATGTACCTACTTAATTTATTTTCCAAAGTTTTGCACCTTAATTGTAAGAAGTGTGGCGTTTTCATTGTACGCCTCCTTTGAGAAAACACAAAAATGAGAAAAGTAACTTTACGTTCCGTTTTTCCTTGCAAAAACCGAATGAACGTTTCCCCGTTTTTGACTTGACGTTGGCTTGGCAATACATAATCTATAATAATTGCCAAAAATTAACTACAGTCAAAAAAGAAAAAAAAATGAAAATAAATTCAGGTTCAGTATAAATTTCATTTGTGAACTGTTTAGTTTTTACTTATTTGGTACATTGGATTTTACTGTTTTTCTTAAGTTGACTCTTTGAGTATGTTTTTCTCAAGTTTACTCTTTGACCTTGTCGTTTTAATAAATTAACGTCAAGTCAACACAAAACATTACATGAGAGAAATTGCTAGCAGGTTGGGAATGCATCCGATCTAAAGTGACCGAAATCAATTTAATGTTTAAATTAAAACGAGGTGTGATCTCCGGTGTTCGAAATGTTCGAAAACATAAAAGGTGATATACGAGACCTCTAAACATAGTCAGGAAAGAAAAAGGTCTACTGCAATTCGTTAATAACTTTATGTACCTCAGAGTGTGGAAAATGCTGCCCTCATGTTCTTCTAGACCCTTCCCGCTCCCTCAGATAGATCCCTGCCCTGTACCAAAATTCTGTCAGATTCAATCAGTTGTTTAACCCAGTTACTAAAACTTTGTTTTGTCTGTTGTCATCCAAATTTTTTGATATTTTTACCTTGGCGCAAGTAACAGAGAAATGAAATTGGCGACAGAATTGACATTTTCTCTGGCCAATGGAGTGAGCTTGCCAGGGTATCATTATATGTTATATTGGTCTGTAGTATGTTAGTATTTCTTGATTTTTTGTTATTTCTTGGTGTGTTTAGTTGTAAATCCAACAATATTAAATAAATAAATTAAAATAAATAAAAAATAGCAAAAAATCTGGGTTTTCTGGAAAGCTTGGAAAATGAGGATCGTTTGAATGATCAGTAGTAATAAGTTTGTAGGCTAACAATAATATAAGTAGCAGTATCCATTGAATCCCTATTTTAAATAAAAAACTGTTGTTTTTATGAAAAGGTTTTATTACTGTAACAAACTTAAATTATTACATTACCACTTACAAGTATTATGGTAAGTTACAAAACATGTTTTAGGATGCAAATGGATTTCACACTTTTGTCAAAAGTGCCAATTGTAAGCTAAGTTCCAAAAGT
This sequence comes from Cybosia mesomella, assembly GCA_946251805.1. Lineage (NCBI taxonomy): Eukaryota > Metazoa > Arthropoda > Insecta > Lepidoptera > Erebidae > Cybosia > Cybosia mesomella. The sequence goes on from OX276411.1 coordinate 14,359,880, forward strand.
AAGATGGCAGTAATTGAAAGTAGCCATGTCCAAGCAGTGAGAAAATAATGAGACATACCATTTTTTGCCATAAATAGACGTATGATAAAGACCAATGTTTTGCTTGGACCTATTGACTCCTCCCATGGTTTCATTGTAGGATTTTTTAATTGCAGGCTAATCAATAAGTACTTATTTTTCTGGTGCTTATGTGGTTTGATGGTTTCTGAATTGCTACCACGCTATTGTCATTCTACTTGCAAATCAAAATATTGTGGCGGTGCATGCAATATGTCAAAATATGTCTGTCATGTATGACTTTACTGGAAAGACTTGAAACTATATATTTTTTGTTATGTTAGTTGTGTATGATTTCTGGTAATTAATTCTATACTAAAATTGGGTTCGCAATTATAACACTAATAGTGGTTATTGACTAATAGTGGTTATTGACTACACAGTTTTTCAGAAAAAATTATAATATATAAAATGATAAGATATATGACAAGTTAGATTTAGTTTGAGTTAGATAGGTGACAAGTTAAATTGATTTCAGTTTTTATAATAAAATATCAACCAAAAACGGTTACGTGGTTAATTTGTATGCAGTGGAAGTGGGAGCGAGAGGCATACCAGCAAAATCTCTCTATAACCTTCTTATAGATCTAGGCCTATCGAGAGCTACAATAAGCATGAGCTTATTGTAGCTCTCGATACTAGTGCCGCTTTAAACATTCGTCCTAGTAATGATACTAGGACGAATGTTAAAAGCGGCACTAGTAGGTTTCCATCGAATTTTAGGCAGGGAGGGGAACTTGGGTAGTGAAGGTGAGTGTTGATGTACATCAACAAAAGGGGCCCCTTCTAAACCTACACTTGGGTCGCAAGTCCCAAGCATTGTCCTGAGCTCCCAACTCAGTAACGCGTTGGACCCGGCACCCCCACAGAGAATCCATGGATTGCTAAGAATATCAGTCTCTAGGTATCAAGCAATTTGTTCATTTACTAGAACAAATTATTTGTGCCGTAAAGTCTGAAAGAATGGATGATAGGCAGTGAAGCTGTTCATTGGCAGCAGTTGGCAGCGGCAAAAGTAGAAAGACTCTCTTTTAGTTATTTGCCAGGTAGGTGGGCCGTGCAATAAATTTCATCCAGATGTTTTTCAACCCATTTGATAATGTGTTGACCACTTTAACCGTGTTAGCAGATTTACCATTCCATTTAACCAAAGCCATGATTGCTTCAAGTGCAGAAATAAAGTATTTAATTATAGTATTTCGTTTGTTAGACTGTGTTGTCTAATGATTCTAAATCAATTTTGAAAAGAGTCCTGATTTATTTGTCTTTTTAAGTATTCAAATTCCGTTTATTCTATAAATTCCAAATATATTTTAAAAGTTTTATTGTTGTGATGTATCTCAATAGACAACGAACAATTTTATTGTAAAGTCACATTTGTAATAAATTCAGTAAATATTTTCTAACTTTTAAATTTTTTATTATTTTTATATTTAGGACACGTCAATTTTACTTCACCTCGCCTGATGGTAAGCTGAAGGCAAAGTCTCAGGAAAGAGGGTCACCATTTCATACACGTACCATGTTAACAATGGTGGCACTCAGCTTGACGGCCTCATCAAAAGAGGATTGTCGTCGCAGCACCGCGTGACACCTACCGGTCCCACTAGTGCCGCGACCACAATGCCCCTTCCCGGCTATCAGTGTTGCCAGTGCCTGCGTCGAGTTTCGGACGATTCGCTATCTGAAAAGGGACGATTTTGGGATAAAAAGGACGGCTGGAGAAATATGTGTTAAGGAGCCATTCTTAAAGTACGTCATACGTTTAGAGGGCGGGGTTTAGGTACGGAAGAAACTCACACCATACCATATCTAGATTTTACGTAGCCAGCACTCAATCACAATTTATGTCCTTCATAACCAACGTACCTGGGCAAGCAGCGTGTATTTATTTGTTAGTAGAAGGCAGGCAGAATTTATCATGCTTTTGAAAGCGTTTGAAGTGGTTGATGAATGATGATACTCCAACTCCAGCTGGTAAATTGTAGGTAACTGATTTGATTAGATTTTGTTTTTGTTGTAACTAGTTGTTTTGGAGGGTGTTAGGTTTAATTTATGAAATATAAGTATTAATTTTTATGTATCTTTTAAACATTTTAGTATTTTAATTTCTTTTCTAGCATGTCCTTGGTCGGCTCAAATTTAACAACATCTTTAATTCCTGAACTCGTTGCCATCAGGGATACTAAGGTATTGGTGTTCAGGCGGGTTCTGCTTTCGGTCTTGATCCGTTTCAGTTTACTAAAAACTCTTTCTACGCTGGCATTTGCAAATGGTAATACCAACAGCATTCCAATAAATTTTCGGATGTTGGGGTATTTCACATTTCCGGCAATGTCCTTTATTTGGAAAACATTTTTCCAGTATTGTTCTGCCGGTAGATCCATACCCATTTGCGCATCGGTTTCCATCAGGCAATACTCCCGCCATTCTTTATCTAACTTTTTGTAGTCTAACACATCTTTTAAGAATGGAAATCTATCTATTGCTGGTGTCAATTCTGGGTAATTGAAATTTGTACTTGTGGCGGGCTCTACAATTGGTAGAATATTAAATAACGCATTGTCAGAGAAATCAAATCTAGTCATAATCTAATTGATTGCTTCAATGTAAAACTGCATGCAGTCAAGGCGCGCTCGGTCTATGTCTGATTGGGGGGGAGGATTTGGTTGGCGTTGCATCTCATTTATTGATTCCTGTGCTGATATTCCTATGTAAACTTTGTTTATTGGCCCGTAGAGCATCGGATTGTTATACTGAATTTTAAATGCATTGGTTACCTTAACGTGGGAGAGTTCCATGTAATTAGCAGCTAGAGTTTTTATTAATTTCTCTGTTTCTGGCTTTAGCTTATGTAAAAGTGGAGTCTCTGATTGAAACATAATATTAAAATCGTTCAATAGCTCCAGAAAGTATGACATAAACTCGAGATAAACTTTAGTGAAATTATTTTTCAATGATGCGTAGATAGCTTCGTTACGTTTTGGATGGGTCTTCAAAGCATTCTAGTCTGAAGTAAGATTCCAAAGCTGGGTATTATTCCAAGACCCTGTCTACACAAGCTTTTAACGACAACCATCTTGTTGTAGCGGGTGACAATATTTTATGAATATCGATTTGGAAAAAAGTTTGCACTTCAGCTAATTTCTTTTGCCTCGAATAACTCCGACTGAAATGGGATCCTACATTCCGCAATAAGTCCTCAATTGAGTTAGGCAACTTTAGACAAGCTTTTGAAGCTGCCAAGTGGATCATGTGGCAGCTACATTTTATGCAAACAATGTAAGGGAGAACTTCTTTTAATTTTGAAAAAACGGAGTTATGCTGCCCTACCATGACATTTGTTGTATCAGCTGAAAACCCAACTAAATTTGAAATAGGTATGTCCTTTTGCTTTATGTTATCTAAAAGCGCCTGAAATAGATTATCTGCTGTCCCAGATGGCATCTCGACCATGTCGAAGAAGTCACTTTTTATTATGTCTTCATTATCCATATATATTGCTGTTATTGCACATTGCTTGACAGAACCTTGGTCTGTTGTTTCATCCATTATAACAGAAAAGAAATTTTCGGGCGCTTTTAGGTATTCCGCTGTATTTTGCATGAAATGGGATCCTAAAATTTGATGGACAACAGCAGTGCCCTTTGTTCGACCCATCGACATTTTTTGAGCAATCTTTAAGTCTGGACAGATATTTGCTATGAGAGGGACAAGCGTGTCACATAACAGAAAAGGTAAGTTGTTTGTTGCCAAAACAGACGCTAATTTTATTTCAGCCCTTTTCGCCATTCTATCTTCTTTAGACAGTTGTAATGCTTCTCTAATAGGCACTGTCTGCCGCATAGCAGCCATGATGTTTTTATGTTTTTCAGTCTCAGCATGCCTGTACAAGTGAGGCTTGTGATTATGTAAAATGACCTGGCAGTATTTGCATTTGGCCACCTCAATGCCCTTTTTGTAGTCGGTTGTGAGCCAGTTTTTAAATTCCGTAATGGTTCACCATTTGTCGCTAAATGTATATATTTTAGTTTTAGATGGTTCTCCTGCGCTACTAGTACTAGGCGCAGCCCTAAGACGTTCGTCGTTGCTAGCAAGGTTAGTTATAGAATGTTCCGACGATTCCTTTTCGTTGTTTTTCGAAGAAGTTGAAGCTTCGTTATCTTCTTTTCCTTCAAGATCCCGTGTTTTAGAAAAAAAAAAATCCATTCCCTGTGTACAAGAGCAAACATGCAATGCAACAAAAACCACCCCTGTTAATAACCATGACACCACTAATAAAAGACTGGACCACACTAAATCATATTTTGATATAGCTTTTTGGTAATTTTTTCGTAACCCTATCGAAACCTCTTTTTCTCGCATGACCTAGGTCTGTGACGTAGTGTATGTACTGAAAGACGGAGCACAATAGTTTTAAAAACTCATTGCTGGTTGGTCTGGTCTTCAATTATTGAACTTATATTAAAACCATCAAACAGCTAAACAAGAAGTCTATACAAACCTTTGACGATTCCTTTTTTTCGTTTTTGGAAGATGAAGAAGTTGAAGCTATTCTTTGTTTTTTACAGACGAACTTGTCCATTTCCTGTACAATACAAAAGCAAACATGCAATGCAACAAAAACCATCACAGTAAATAACCATGACACCACAAATAAAAGACTGGACTACTAGTTTGATATAGGTACTTTATGGTTATATAAAATAACCTTATCTAAACCGCTCGTTCTCACATGACGTATGTGTGAGACTGAGTGTATGTACTGAAAGAGCGAGCAGAATAGTTTAAAATACTGATTGCTGGTTGGTCTAGACATGAGTCTTCAATTATTTAACTTAATTATATTAATAACCGACCCAGAGCATATCGGACCATGGTCAGTGAGAGTCTTCCGTAGAGAGTATCTTCATGGCACTTACGTCCTTTTTTGTGAAGCGCAGTTTTTCGGCGGTAAAGTATACCTATCCGATCATATAGAAAATATTTTTTGTTATAAGTATTTATGTATTAGTAAATAGTAAGTATTTATTAAGCGTTACCTTACCATATTTTATCCATATTTTTTGTCCAACTGGTTTAAAAGATAGAAGGGGCCGGGTACAGTTTTTGCTAGTTTGGGAGGGATTATTTCCGAAAATACTCATTTAGTCAAAAAAATATTTTAGAAACCTTAATGAATGTCGTGTCGATAGAGCTTGATAGCTATCGAACTATGAGCCACCACACGTTGATGTTAGTAAAAAATATGTTTTTCAATTTCTGTTACATGTATGGAGTCCCCCAGGCAATATTTATTTTTGTAATTTAACTACTAAACTAAGTAGCGGCTTTTATAAGACACCTATACTACAAATTTTATCAATATACGTTTTGTAGTTTTTGAGTAAAATGCCTGTGACATACGGACGGACATCACGAAACTATAAAGGTTCCGTTTATGCCATTTTCGCTCAGGAACCCTAAAAACAATCAAACAGCTAAACAAGAAGTCTATACAAACCTTTGACGATTCCTTTTCTTCATTTTTTGAAGATGAAGAAGTTGAAGTTAGTCTACGTTTTTTATGGATGAATTTGTCCATTTTCTCTTCCTGTACAAAAGCAAACATGCAATGCAACAAAAACAATCCCGGTTAATAACCATGACACCACACTACATTATATTTTGAAATTCCAAAATTTGGCAATTTTTCTTTAACCTGGCAACTGGATTATTCGTCGCGATCAGACAGAGACAATTTTTTTTTTAACCATGCCAGTTAAAGGACGGAAGTAAAAGGGACGGAATATATGAACGGACACCGAAGGGACGTTGCGATGTTTAAACGGACAAAATCGTCCCTTTTGGGACGTTCTGGCACCGCTGCCGGCTATGCACTTGCTGACCCCTGAACGCAATCAAACCGGAATTGGATTACTATGGAGGGTTTTTCGCAATCATGCACGGTGGTACCCACCCGGCCGAATTTTGTGACAAATTTGTGTCATCAAATTTCTACCACCAGTAAAAGTTAATTCTAAGACATGACAAGACATTACCCACCCGGCCGAATTTTGTGACAAATTTGTGTCATCAAATTTCTACCACCAGTAAAAGTTAATTCTAAGACATGACAAGACATTACTAATATTGAATACATTTGTCCAAATTCCCTTCTTAGTGTCTTCCGGCAACGCTGGGCCATTCTCTAGGCAATCAAACAGCTTATCAAATTCTATTACATATCCTGTATCATTAAAATCTTCCTTTTGTATGGAATCTGCTTTCCAGTCCATCATTTTTGGTAAGTTAAGTGAGCAAGTTTTATTGTTGTGATGTATCTCTATAGACAACACACAGTTTTATTGTAAAGTCACATTTATAATCCATTCAGTACCGTAAATTGGGGTGAAAAGGGACAAATCTAAACTTCATAAAGAAAGTTAAAGCATTTTTCAAAGAAAATTCGCTGTATGGCGATCGAAATAATTGAGTCGTGATGGTTCTTTGTGATCAAATATAAATTATGCAATTAGCATTTCAGTTTATGCATAAAAAAGTTAAAATATAGTCTATCCTTATTCACTCAGAAATTGGGGTCAATCGGGACGAAAATAAGGTCAATAGAGAAATTCTCTAGGGCTGCCACTTGTGTAATAAATTATAATTTCTAGCTACCTACTTACCTATTTTTTTGTATTATTTATTTATTTAATTCATTCAACATACCACTATGTAATTCATACATTTTAACAAAATACATACATAAATTTGGTTTCTGAATACTATTTAGTCACTGAAATAAAATCCACTTGTACTTCCATTATTTGTTTTTAATCTACAACAAACCTTTTGCAAATTATTTATTAATGAACCTGTATAAACATTTCAAAATCAAGAAACATATAATGTAGGTATCAAGTTATTATAAAATAGCTTTTAACAAGTTAAATATTAAAAGTCATTAATTAACAAGTCACCCTTAAAATACACTTCAATTTTAATAAAAACGTTAGCTTATAAAACCACAGTAGACATACAGTCTTATTCATAAAAATGTTTATCGAAGGTTTATAGCGTACTTTAGTTAAAACGTCTCATAACGCTATCATACGTATTTTAAAATATTGTATTCATAACTGTTCTATAAGCCTTCGATAACTATAGTGTCGCTATAAGAGATTAATAGACGAAAATGTGTTGGGGCTTGGGGCCCCACGCACCCTTGCCCAATTAAAACGGGTGGTGGTCCACCACCTCCTACCAAAATAGACAGTGAAGACATAAGTTCATGGCTCCCTAATAAATTTATAGTCGATAAACTTTTGGTCGCGGATTCCCAATATTTTCAATAGCTTCAAGTACATCTAGGCACTAGACACTGATAAACACTCTGCCGCAATAAATTTACCACAAACTCCACACAGTAACTAACCTAGATAAGTAATAATAATAATAATAAAGGCTTGTGATTGTCTGGAAACAAATCAGAGATATTAGAGATATATTCAATAATTCACCAAACTAATGCGAACAAAGTATCTAACGATGCTAATCAGAGCTGTCAAACACATCAGCTGTTGCACAGGTCGGCCATCTTTTCTCCTAATATTGCTTTATGGCACGGCTATAGTAGGTTCCTGCCTTCCATAACTTATATGAAGTTTATCGAGAGTTTATAGAGCATATTAGTGCTAAAATGCTGTTATGAATACAAATTTTCGACGATCACCTTATAGCAGTCTTATAAACCTCCCATAACTTTTTATGAATAAGACTGATAGACTTAACAACTGAATTTTACTTAAGATAAAAAATAATTCTAAATCCTACGGGTATACAGGTACCAAACCATATGTGATCTCATATACGAGATCACAAATGGTTTGGTATAAAAGGAAACATTAAACTCTCGAAAAAAAAAACAAAAACCTTCTCATCATCTGAGTCCATTAGATCTCGACGAATTTCCATGTCATCCTGATAGTAACTAGGTCTTCTGAAACCACTTGTACTAGGCTTAGGTTTTAAAAAAAGTTACGAGTTATTCTCATAATAATTAGATTTTCTGAGGCGATTAGCACTAGGTTTAAGTTCAATAGGGTTTTTTGTATTTCCTTTGTATATAACATAATATATATGTGATGTCTTCTAGTACAGCAGAATATTCTTCTGTTACAGTACAATTATTTTCTGTTACAGTAAAATTGTCGTCAAGTAATACAACAGGTATATTGTCTATATCAAAAGTTTGTTGTTGTTGTTCTTCTAAAATTTGTTTCTCTTGTAATACTTCAGATTCTTTAATTTAATTTTTTGATTTTTTCCTAAATTTATTGTTATATTTTTGTGGTTAAGATTATAATCCTATCTATTGGCCTATCCCTTTACCTTTTAGTCTTGGCAGTTCCGATATTACATTTTCTTTTCCTGTAGGTATTGGATTTTTCTCTATTGTTTAAGAATAGGAATAATAAGAATGTTTATTTGCGAGAAGCATGGTAACAGGTTGTTACGTTAGGTGTACAGTACAGCATGTCTCACCTATAATGATGTGCAAATTTTTATATTATTACATTAAGGTATCAATTCAATTATTGATTATAAATTAGGTCAAATTATTATTATTAAAATTATGTCAAAATTAAACCAATTCATACACAATAGAGAAGCCATGTCAAGTTACAAAATGATATACTTCCTAAGAATTTATGTCAATTTATACTATTATTTTGAAATATCATTTATTGGATTGCTTAGAATAATTAGTATGTATTTATTTTTAAATGTCATGAACTCATTCACCGTCTAGAAACATTTATCAATAAGCCATTTTTTTAAAGAATCTGAGATGCGTGTTTGAGGTAATTCTCTTATATCCTATGGTATTTTATTGAATACCTGGATGCACATGCAAAAGGAGTTTCTTTTATATAAAGTTGTAGACATCATTGGTAACAAGAGTTTACCTACTTGGGTCTCTAGAAATATATTTTTTATTCTCATACGCTTTCTCAAATAAGTCTGGGTGCTTTTTTACAAACACGCCAATCTCATAAATGTATATGGATATTATGGATGTCAATGTCAATAGTTTTTTGAAGAGTCATCTGCAAGAGTCTAGTGAAGCGGCCCCACACGCCCTAACACATTTCTTCTGCGACGCAAATACTTTATTTGTTTCTGTCGAGTTGCCCCACAACAAAATCCCATATCTTAGCAGGGAACCCACATATCCATGATACGCCATTAGCGCCGTTTTCTCGTCTGTCAGTTTCCTAGTTCTTCTGAGGGCAAATACGAATCGATTTATGCGACTAGCTACGGTCCCTGCCTGGGCCTTCCAGTTGCAATGGCTGCCGAGCGTAATACCTAAAAATTTGGCCACAGAAATCAATGTTCAAATTGGTTGATTTAGTATTATAATTTGCAAATTATACAATATTAGTTTTGTTCAAGTTAGCAGTGAGGTTATTTACTTTTAGCCTTTTAGATATGGATTCTATCGTGCTCTGTAATGGTAGTTTGTAGTCGTCATTACTGTTCTTGCTCTGTTTAACTACCACTGAAATATCGTCCGCAAACAACGTGCATTTATGGTTTGTAACCTTTGGGATATCATTAATATAGATCAAGAACAGAACCGATCCCAGGATACTTCCCTGGGGCCTCCGATGCCATTTGTTTCATATGGAGATCTATATGAGGTGACAATTAGTTCCGCGTTTGTACGAGTAATCTCTACATGTTGCTTTCGGTCCCTCAAATAGCTTTCTAGCCATTTCAGACTTGTACCTCTTATACCGTACGGTTCACACTTACGTAGGAGTATTTTATGATCGACAAAATCAAAATAACTCACGCCCTCTGACGGGGAGTCGCTAAAGTCAGCCACATCGATGCAAGCACCGTAGTTGCGACTGTGTCCTTCAGATGGCGCTAACCACAATTACACATTTACAGTATTGTAATTGTTACACCATCCCCCCTCTTAACAGTATTTCCTGCGGGCGCGATACGCAGGGAATACACCATAAAGACACAACAAAAAAAAGGAATATTAAAACAAACAAAGTATATTGATTCCAAGAGAAACAAAATTATTATCAAACTAAGAGACCATCCATCCATACACTTTACCAGACACCGACTCTAGTAGTGGTTATGTGAAACACCCAGAGTCGAGATGCCTTACAAAAAAAACTAATGCAGGTGTACGGACGATTTGATAACGTGCCACTATCAATGGACACGCTTATACACAGAGATGACCACCGTCAGCTATGCCGCTTCGACCACACATGGCACTAGCCTTGCAAGCAAAGACCTCTTGCCCTGTAGTCGAAATATTACTAACGGCAGGGACATGAGAGAGAGTTGACTGATCCTCTTCCTTATACTTCTGAATATCCTTGATATGGTACTCGCCCAGATCCTTGCCTTCCAAACCGGATAATCTGTACACTAATGGGGATTGCTTAGCAGTCACCACACATTTCAGGAACTTAGGGGCTAACTTAGCGGTAAAGTTCTTTGCCTTATTCGACAGGTAGAACGTTCGTTTATACACTATTTGTCCCACTTTCAGCTCTACATGCCTCTTTCTGAAGTTGTAATATTTCTCATTTCGAAGGTAGTCGTTGACGGACCGCTATTCGAGCGGGTCGTGTCACTTTCCGCCGCATATATCGTGTATAGTAGTGTGAACCAAAAATGAATTCAAATCGAGTGAAATGTGCCAATTGCAACATTGTCATAAATGAAGTGCTTGCATTTATAAATAACAAATTAGATGTGATGGACGAAGAAAGTATTAGACGTATATGCGTGAGTGCCTTCTCTGAAACTGATATAGTGTTAGCTAAGGACTTGTTGTTTCAATCTATACCAGCGATAAAAAAGCTGAAAAAAATCCGAAAACGGGATGGGAAAACGCTACGAAATATAGATGATATCATCTGTGTATTGAAAGAAACCAATCCAGAGGAATTACCAATTTTTGTTGCTCGCGAGTTACAGAAACTACCTCCAATTCTCTTTGATCACGTAGATGTGACAAAGATATTGAAGGATCTGTTAAAAATGCAACAGGATATTAGACATTTGAAGGATCAGTTTGTAACGAATGAACAGCTGGATATCCTAAGACACGAGATGGAAGTTATGAAGCGTAATTCTGTGATCAATAAATATGAATGTAATGTAAACACTCGACGCGGAGCCCACATGGAAAGCTTTGAAGATATCAGTGATACCTTGGGACCTCCTCTAGGTGATACAAGCGTACAATCCTCCCCAGAAACAGTATATTGTAAAAGCGTGCAAAATCATCATTTCATATCTGACGGTAATACTACATCAAAACCAACAAATGTGCAACCATCACCGAAACTAAATACTAGTAAAAGTGAACCCTATTTCACTCGTGATATGAGTGAGATTCCTGTCGTAGTCAATGACGGTGTAGCTGCGCTCACGCATTTGAAAACCAAGCAGATGAGTCACCCAACTCAACAGACTATGCGTACGGATATCTGTGAGTTGGGACACACTGATCTCAAGTTCGGCGCGCCAACTATAACGAACAAAAACAAGACTATGTCTGAAATAGTGCAAGAAGGTGAGTGGAAGCGCGAGAAACATAGCGATGATTGGATTAGAGTTCAAAGGCGAAAACATAGGAACCGTTTCGCAGTAAACAGAGGGAAAGCCCAGTTGGACACCAGCGTGAATTTCAGGGCCGCTGAAATAAAGGTACCCTTATATATTTATAATGTGGCGAAGGATGTGTCAGTATGTGACATTACGAAATATGTTACAAGTAAGTCCAGATTGAATATTACAGTAGAGAAGATGAGCATGAAAGTTGAAAAAGAGTACAATTCCTACAAAATATTTGTACCAAGAGATAGTGTGGAATTATTTCTTCAAAATGATTTTTGGCCGGTTGGAATACATTACCGACGGTATATCGAATTTGGGTATAAAAACAAAACTGAGACTGCATTGCGGTCAAATGTGAATAGCAATTTAAATTTAACATGACAACTGCTAAAATCGTAACATTTGATTGTAAAAATGTCAAAAGGGAGATAGATGGTATAAGACGACTTAGTCAACAAGTGGACCTAATTGCGCTACAGGAGACATGGCTGCTACCCTACGACCTAGACTTCCTGGGTACCATACATAACAATTTCGCTTACACGGGTACCTCGGCGATGGACCCCTCCGTTGGTGTGTTGCGGGGGCGACCATATGGAGGCCTTGCCTTCCTCTGGCGAAAAAGTACGTTCCATATCGTATCGGTCGTTGAGTGTAGCAGTGTGCGGCTTGCGGCTATTAAAATTGTGCTCAGTGATCGAACATTCTTGGTGTTCACGGTACATATGCCTACGGACAAGAGTGATAATTTATTGGAATTTACAGAGTGCCTAAGTGAAATTAATGCGGTAATCGAAAATAATTGTGTTGAGTCCGTTTTTATAATAGGTGATGTTAATGCACACCCGGGCGAAATGTTTACACGTGAGTTACTTTCATTCTGTTCGGATCAGTTATGGACGTGCGTAGACATGAACACACTACCATCGGACACACACACATTTATAAGCGATGCACACGGTAGCTTGCGGTGGCTCGATCACTGTGTAGTGACCGACGCTGCGCTACCTGCTGTTATCAATGTATCCGTATTGCATGACTCATACTGGTCGGATCATTTACCTGTGATGTTAGAATGTGATTTTAATATAATTCATACAACCTTTAATGAGACCTAATTAATATAAGAATAGTAAAACTATTTGGGGTGAACGAGATGCTGTTCAAATTGATAAATATCATAGTTATTGCCATTCCCATTTTAAACAAATTCATTTTCATACAGAATTTATTAATTGTTGTGATAAAATGTGTACTAACTCTAGCCATTTGAAACTGTTAGATGAGATGTATAATAATATTGTAGGTATACTTGCGAGTGCGGCTGAGCAAAGTCATTATGACAAAGCGATTGGAAAGCGTAGACATGTGATCGGGTGGAATGGGTACGTCCGTGCCGCTCACGGGAGGGCCCGACTTGCCTACAAGTCCTGGCTACATAATGGTAAACCCAGATATGGTGCGGTTTTCACTGATATGACTGAATCCAGAAAAATCTTTAAATCTAAGCTTAAATGGTGCCAAGTCCATCAGAACCAAATTAAAATGGATATTATAGCTAAACATCACCTAAATAAAGATTTCTATAAATTCTGGAAAAAGACTGGTAAGTTGTGTCACCGGCCAAGCCTTCCCGTGAGTGTTGAGGGTGTATGCAATCCGCTCGAGATAGCGGACCTGTTTCGTCAACATTTTGAGATTCAATCACCCTTAAATTCTCAGCAGTCGTTGCACGTGCCTGATTCCGTGACCATCTGTAGTGAGCGCAGCGTAACATTTACCGCTAAACAAGTGAGGACCATAATAAAAAACATGGTGAGAGGTAAATCACCCGGACATGATGGTCTCAGCATTGAGCACCTGCAGCATGCGGGGGTGCACCTGCCTCGCGTGTTATGTATGTTTTTCAACCTATGTCTGGGTCACTCATACATACCTAATGAATTAATGCGTACTATTGTGGTACCGATTATCAAAAATAAAACGGGTGACTCGTCAAGACTAGCTAATTATAGGTCTATCTCTTTGGCAACTGTAATTGCTAAGGTGCTGGACAGTCTGCTTGAAGGTCAGCTTGGCAAGCATCTATCATTTAATGATGCTCAATTCGGGTTTCGGCCTGGATTGTCTACAGAAAGCGCGATCCTCTGTCTCAAGCAGACTGTGCAGTACTATACAGCAAGAAAGACACCTGTATACGCGTGATACCTAGACCTATCAAGGGCATTTGACTTAGTGTCATATAAAGTGCTATGGGGTAAATTGGAACGCGACACAAATGTTCCGTCGGAAGTTATTAGTTTGTTTAAATATTGGTACGATAACCAACAAAATCGTGTAAGGTGGGCTGAATTCTTTTCAGCAGAGTACAAGTTGGAGTGTGGCGTTAGACAGGGGGGATTGACCTCGCAAACGCTTTTTAATATTTACATGAACGGTCTGATCGATGAGCTCAGCAGCACCGGAATCGGATGTCATATCGATGGTATTTGCATAAATAACTTAAGTTATGCCGATGATATGGTGCTATTGAGCCCATCGATCAGAGCTATGAGAAGACTTGTTAAAACTTGTGAATCTTACGCCGAGGCCCATGGACTCAAATATAATGCACTCAAGAGCGAGTTCATGCTTTTCAAAGCAGGTAATAAAAAATATGAAAGAATACCACCAGTTATGCTGTGCGGTACACCGCTAAGCAGAGTTGCAAAATTTAAATATTTGGGTCACTGGGTTTAAAAGATAAAGCTGATATTGAGCGGGAGCGCAGATCGCTGGCTGTCCGATGTGGCATGTTGGCCCGCAGGTTTGCACACAGTAATAAGCATGTAAAGCTGACGCTTTTCAAAGCTTTTTGCCAATGCTGCTTCTACACGAGCAGCTTGTGGTTGAGCTTTACGCAGAAGGCATATAGCGATCTGCGCATACAATACAATAACACGTTCCGGTTGTTAATGGGACTGCCGCGTTTTTGTAGCGCGTCCGGCATGTTAGCTGAGGCGAACGTGGACAGTTTTTCGGCGATCATGCGCAAAAGAAGCGCCTCTCTTTTATGCCGTACTCGCGGCAGTCCCAATAACATAATCAAAGCGCTGCTGATAGGTGGGACTCTCCGATCCTGAGGCGATGGATACAGTTGCATGCAGTCAAGTAGACATCGTCCTGGTTTCGGAGTGGCCCACCGAATCAGATGAATGTGGACCTATTCTTTATTATTTTGATATTACTAACACTAGTTGTAAGTTATTTTGGATACTAACAAATTTATGGAAGTCATTCTGAAAATAAATGTTTATTATTATTATTATTACGCTGGTGGGCAACGTTAAAATGTTTCCGCACCTTATCGTAAATGCGATGAAGTTCCTTCAGCTTGGCACTGAATGCAGAGGGATCGTCAATGGAGACTGAATGAGGGTGGCAAGTATTGTCCGACTGTCTATAAAGAACCCCATCCCCAATAAATTCCCTACCATGTACTAGGAAAAATGGGGTGAAACGAGTCGCTTCGCTCACTGCAGTGTTCAGTGCGCACTGCAGTTCGATTAGGTATTCGTCCCATTTCTTGTGTTGAGACTTTACATAACACGAGATGGCTTGTACTACGTTTCGGATGGCGCGTTCTTCTTGGTTTGTCTGGGCTTGATACCTAGGGTTATAATAAATATTTGGCACGTTATATTTCGTTAAGAGATCTTTAAATTGCTTACTGACGAACTGAGGACCGTTATCCATATAAATAGTCTTACAGACTCCATGCACAAGAAACACACTCTTCTCAATGAATCTCGCGACCATCGCGCCTGTTGCAACCCTGATAGGACACAACATGACGTATTTACTAAAATAGTCGGAGACCACGATCAGATGTATATTTCTATTGCTAGAAGTGGGGAAGGGACCAAGCAAATCAACAGAGATGGCTTCAAATGGCCTCAACACGCGCTTCGGACTACCCATGAGGCCAGGACGAGACGTGTTTACGGGTTTGTACTGTTTACAGACTTCACAATCCTCCACGTAACGTTTGATGTCATCGTACATTTTGGGCCAGTAATAATATAGGGCTAACCTTTTGTGCGTCTTCAAAACGCCACCATGGGCACTAAGTGTGTCGTCATGGTACTTGGTGAGGAGGGATCTTCTATCCTCCATGGGTACTGTAGCGTTCCGACCTCGTTCGAGCACTACAGTTCGTTTACCTGGCCATCATGTGTCAGAGATTAAAAGTAAATTAAGTAATTTAAATTGAAATGAGAGTTTAGGGAAGAAAAACAATTGCCTTGGCGGAGAAGTGGCTGACAGCGGGTGACCGAGGGCTCCGGCCTCGACCCGCCGTCCGAAGAAAGTTCCAAGAGAATTGATTGTAGGCTCAATCCTTGAGCAGAATCCGCGATTCCCTACAGTTCGTTTAAAATATAAATATACTCGTGTAAAACCCCCCAAAACTCGAAATAGGAAGTTTTACGTGCAAATAATAATAAATATTAATAATAAATCTCAGGTAGAACATGAAATAAGTGATACTTTACATGACTCTATTAAATGGTTGACATCAAATAATTTGAAAATTAATTTAAACAAGACATGCATAATGACATTTAGAAATAGGACGAATAAACTGACAGACTTGGACATACAATATAATGGAACACAAATAAAACAAGTACAAGAAACAAAATTTTTAGGACTAAATATAGATGAAGGTCTGGATTGGAAAGTGCATTTAGAAGTGTTATGTTCAAAAATAAATCAACACTCTTACTCTCTGTATATGCTGTCTAAGACAGCCAGTGTATCTACTATTATAACTGCTTACTATGGGTATGTTTTTCCAACATTAAATTACGGAGTCATATTTTGGGGCAATTCAACTAATGTTGAAAGCATCTTCAAAGCCCAAAAGAAATGCGTAAGAGCTATATGTAAATTGAAATGTACTGATAGCTGTAAACCTAGTTTCATTGAACTACAAATTTTGACATTGCCATGTATATATATTTTGGAAACCGTGTTGTTCGTAAAGAAAAATATGCAGCTTTATACAAAACTTAATAGTAAGAGACATAACATGAAGATATGTTTTCCAGCTAATACAACCACATATCTTAACAGTAGTGTATTCTGCATGGCACCAAGGCTTTACAACCGGCTACCAATTTATATTTTGGAAATCACAAACATGAACGAATTTAAACGTAGCCTTAAGAATCTTTTGCTGGAAAAATGTTATTATTCCGTTGAAGAGTACCTAAATGACATGTCACTGAGATAAATGAAACAATCAGACAATATTTATAATTATCATTATTTAATTAAGTATTTAATGCAACTGACATTTTGTAATTTGATTCTATTTAATTCATGTGCTATTGTTATTTACTACCACTGACATACCTATTTTATTCTGATTATGATTTATTTTATCACAATTGACATGCCTATTTGATTTTATTTGATTATATACTATTGAAAGTCTAATTTTATGACCATTGACATTATGTACGTATTTCAATTAATTGTAATGAAGTTGTAGTATGCATGTGTAGTAATTGTTTATATGCCTCTAATTTGCATGCCGCAAGGCCAAATGTAGTGACACATTTGTAACAAACATGTACCAACTCTAAACCTACATTTGCAAATAAATGAATATTATTATTAAAAAAAAAAAAAAAAAAAAAAAAATGCCATTATAAATATAAATACTTGTGTTTTATCATTTCGTTAACACGAGGTATTGTGGCGTCAGACCCCCGACGCTACAGTACCACCAATGTCCAGTCAAAGTCTGAAGTCAGAGAATATTTGTTCTTAGATAACCGATACAATTGGTTATCCCGTATATCAAAATTAGGTAATTTCCGAGGGTATTTCCGTACACTATTCATGGTGTAGATGTACCATGGGTCTTTAGTAGTACTTGCGTCGAGAGAATCAATTTTTATACGTGACAAAGCGTCTGGTACCACATGATCCTTACCCTTACGGTGCTCTATGTCGAAGTCAAATTGGCTTAGTCTCATGCTCCAACGCGCGAGACGACCGGAAGGATTTTTTAGCTTATGGAACCACAGTAAGGAGGCATGGTCAGTGACTATAGTGCACTTTTGTCCCTCTACATACTGCCTAAACTGTTCCAACGCGAAAATTACGGCCAGAAGCTCCCTCTCGGTGGTGCTATAGTTCACTTCGTTCTTGTTGAGAGTACGGCTGCAAAACGTGACAGGATGCTCTACTCCGTCGTGAGTCTGCGTCAGCACCGCAGCAACAGAGTAAGCAGACGCATCGCTAAGTATACGGAAAGGTAAATCAAAATTAGGCATCTTTAAGATAGGAGCAGAGACCAGAGCCGACTTAAGCAGGTTGAAGGACTGCTCAGTCTCAGGGGTCCATACAAACTCTACATTCTTCGATGTTAATTTACATAAGGGTTTGATAATTCGAGAGAAATCATTCACAAAACGACGGTACCAGCCAGCCATTCCGAGGAACCTCTTCACTTCCTTAGAGTTATGCGTTCGTATCAGGTTTTGTTGTTAAGTCACTCTCACGGAAGTTTCGAGCGGGATATCCGCATAGGTATCTTTCTGGCAGGATCTAGAATTAATTTAATATATAAGGATGATCGCATAACTCACGCCCTCTGACGGGGAGTCGCTAAAGTCAGCCACATCGATGCAAGCACCGTAGTTGCGACTGTGTCCTTCAGATGGCGCTAACCACAATTACACATTTACAGTATTGTAATTGTAACAGACATATCAAAAATATCGTCGAAACCAACTTTTTCTTAAAGTTGGTTAGTTATACATTTTACCAGAGAGAAGGCCGCTAGTGTGGTAGACTTTCCTTTTTGAAATCCGTTCTGCTCTGTCGTGATTATATTGTGTTTATTTAAAAAGCTGGTAAGTCGTGCGTGCATTAATTTTTCAAAAATTTTTGAAAAGTATATGTTAGTGTAATAATAGGTCGATAATCATTTAACTCATCCTTATTCTCCTTTTTGTGCAATGGCTTGACAATAGAGGTCTTAAGTTTGTCAGGAAAAGTACCTTGCCAGAAGGAGAGGTTAATTATATGACAGTATAGCCGAGATCTCGTCACAGCAGCTTTTTATTATTTTTGTAGAGACGGTATCGTAGCCAACAGCGTTTGTATTTCGTAACGTTTTGATTTTGATAGCCTTACTAACTTCGCTTTCCGAGCAAGGCAATAAGAAAATGGTTGAATCAACACTTTATTAATTTATAGTTTGAAGTAAAGTTTCTTAGTGTTTTTGTTTTTGAAATATAAAAATGGTTAAATGTACTAACAATCTCTGTTGGATCTGTTATCATGTTTATATTTTATTTGTTGTATATTGTAACATATAAAAAGTGGAATGGTTTGGAAATATTGAAGATTAAGGTTATGCCACAAAATACTTATTAATAACGGAAGTTGGCCGGATAGGCACTATCGGCAGTCTGCACCAAAACCTTTGGTTCAAAGGCCTCTTGGAGCATAGGCCATGGATTGTCTATGAGGGTTGAACGAAATCAAAGAGGATTCTTGGCGGGAATTTGAAAAAGTGCGGTTAAATTTTTTTCCAAATTCTATTTAAATTAAATTTAACACTATTTCTTTGTAAATAATAGTATAAATAGACAAACTTTAAATAAATATAACGTGTAAATAATAAAAATGGACGGAAACGAGGAGGGCGGGGGTAACCCGCCCACCTCAAAAAAGAGATGGCAGCCCGAAGTTCCCCGGGACGTTTCTGGTGCTGGCGGCGGAGATGGTGAGAGTGACTCTTATTTACCACATCGCAAGCCTAATTACAAAAGACTATACCCTGAAAATTCCACTAACACGGAGTTTAAGGTTTTCATTGAAAGCAAAAACATCAGGAAAGACTGGGAAATAAAAGTCCGATTTACTTAAATCATATATTTTCGAATATTAAAGGTGTGGTGACAATAAGGCGTGTTACCGCAAATAAAATTGTTGTAATTTTCAAACAGCACAATACGGCTAACAATTTCATAAACAACATCAACTTTCTTGAGAAATATGGAATGAAAGCATATATTCCAACAGCTCAAATTGAAAAAACTGGTATCATAAGATTTGTACCAGCAAATATCTCAAATAAAGAATTATTCACTAAATTGACTTCTACATACGAAATTATTGCAGTTAGGAGATATACAAGAAAAGTTGGTCATGGATTGGTAGGAACACAAACTGTTAGCATCACTTTTTTGACGAACTCATTACCTGAAAGTGTACAATATGATTTATTCTCATACAGAGTTTTTGAATATGTTTCTCCTCTTCGACAGTGCTACAAATGTTTTAAATTCAACCATTCTGCGAATATTTGTAATGGCACGTTGCTCTATTTGTTCAGGTGAACATTCGTAATAAGGAATGCAGTAGACCAGATGAGATTTGCTGCATAAATTGCAGTGGACCTCATTTGGCCATTTCTAAACTATGTCCCATTAAAATGAAGAAAATTTTAGAAAAGAAAAATAAAATTACATATGCAAGTGTTGCCATTACAAAAGAGAATACTGACTTCCCTCCTCTGCCATCACGCTCTATCCCTGTAAATAAAAATGTGAATAATGTAAATAATGTACCTAAACATGTAAATAAACCTGTAAATGAATCTGTAAATATTAAGCCTATCTCACAGACCGTAAATATTAGCGATATAAAATCGCAAATAATTGGAAACAATGATGTACTTATGGCCCTGGTATACACACTGGTTCAAATAGGTAATAAAAATGATAACGAACCTATTACTACGACATTCATTAAAGATATACTCATTAAAAATCTGTCAACATAATGGATACACAATCTTGTGAAACACCTTCTCTACGTATTGCGCAATTTAATGTCCAAAGAGCAAATCATAAAAAACCTCATCTTACTAAATTCTTGAATGAAAAAGATATTGATATTTGTTTAATAAATGAGACATGGTTAAAAGACTATCAATCTTTTTATATTTCTGGTTATAATTTTTACAATAAAAATTCCAGAAACCCTCGTAATGGTGTTGGAATATTAATTAAGCCACATTTGAAACACAATGTTATAAATACTACTTTTTATGAAAGTATACAAACAATAGCTATAAGTGTATATACAAAAAATACTACTTTGTCTATTCTTTGTGTATACTGTCCTCCCTCCAGTGGGCACATAAGAATGAACAGATTGCGCAATATTATAAGAGATTTACCAAAACCTCTTTTTGTAAGTGGTGATTTCAATGCACATCATATTGCTTTTGGATGCCTGTCTACCAAAATTCGAGGCCAAAACTTGTATGATATTATGGCGGTTTCGTGGCCCTTAGTATGTTCTAAATTGCTCGGGTAAGATGTAAATAAAAGGCCGAGTACACCATAAACTCAATCGTGTTCATAATATAAGCACAAAGCAAGCAAGCTTTAAGTCTTAACAATTAACAATATATGTACGTGAGTAATAATACAAACAAAGGCCGGTCAGGCGCGCAAGTCAGTACTGCAATCTTGCTTTTTGTGTCCCGTCCATTGTTGCCAATTTTCAACGGCGGGAAATGTCAATGTAGCTGGACGCCACAATATAATTGATGAATGTGATTTATGCATTCTGAATAATGGTAGCTAGCTAGCTAGCTAGCTACAGTAAATTACCCTACACGCAATCCCTCAGCAATAGATGTCAGTTTTGTTAGTACACACTTGGCCCCACTTTGTGAATGGTCTGTGCATGACGATGCTATGGGTAGTTATCATTATCCAACAATCACGAAAATCACAATGTGCATTGAAAGATACACAATCAACAAACATGCTGATAGATTTTTATATCATAAGACAGATTGGACTAAGTATAGAGAACTCTCTAAGTCAGTCTTCCATGACATGATGGTTAGTGAAGAGAACCCAGTGAAATCTTATGAGGAATTTTGTAATCAGCTTGATAAACTTAAACAAATGGTGGTTCCTAGATTCACTAGGACTAACTTTAGGAGTAGACCACCAGCCCTGGTGGAACGATATATGTGAACAAGCCGTCATTAAATCTTATGAAGCACTGAAACTTTACAGAAATGATTCAACAGTACATAATTACATCAACTATAAAAGATTAGATGCTTTAAAGAAGCGCACCATAACGGAGCAAAAAAGAATCAGTTGGAATAGTTTTTGTAACAGTTTCAATAGAACTACTCCCATCAGTGAAATCTGGAATCTCATTAAAAGGTTTAAGGTTATCAGAACTGGTAATAAGTCATATAAAGATGAATTTGTACAACCACTTTTAGACAAGCTGTCAGATAATATCAATATAGTTGACCCAGATTCATTAGACAATTATTTTAATACCAACAATGAAAATCCTCAATCGAGATGTTTATTGGATCCTTTCTCATGGTCTGAATTTTTAATAAGTATACAATCTAGGAGAAATACTAGTCCTGGTTTAGATGATTTCCCACACTTATTGATAAAACATCTACCAGAATCCATACAAAAGTTATTTTTGAATATTCTTAATAGTCTCTGGCATAAAAAGTTAATACCAAATTCATGGAAAACTCAATGTGTCATACCTATACTTAAACCAGATAAACCACCTGAACAAGCTAGTTCCTATCGTCCAATCTCGTTATCATCATGTCTTGGAAAGATATTTGAAAACATGGTGAAGTCTCGCCTTGACTGGTATGCAGAATCTAATAGTGTCATTCCTCATGTTCAATATGGATTCCGTAGAGGACGAAGCTGTACTGACAGCTTCATTTCCCTTATAAATGACCTGAAAAATGCAAAAGACAATAAATTACACACAGTTTGTGTATTTCTAGATGTGCAAAGTGCATTTGATAGTGTGGATCCTGGCATACTGGTGAAGGTATTGAGTAATGCCGGTGTACCTGGACAATTGTGTAAATGGGTTTAAGATTTCCTTAAAGACAGAATATTATATGTTAGGCACAACAATGTCTTGCATGGACCTAGAAATGTATCAAAGGGTACTATGCAAGGCGCAACATTGTCACCCTTGTTGTATAACTTGTATACTTGTGAAATATGTAAATACTAAAAATCTAAATATACTTCAGTTTGATGTTAAAGACTGTTCCACCAATGGAACCAGCGGCGTCCAGTTCCGACGAAATGGAACTACACAAGACTGGCACTGGCACGCTCCACAAGAGAGCTTAAGACAGCTGACTCATCGCAATCAACCTCCGGTCTTGGAGGGGAGTGATGTGGCGATACCACATATACCCAGCGCCATCTAGCGACAACAACGTGAACTACTTGGATACTACTAAATCAATACCAATCCTGAATCGCGAAAGTGAAGTTCGCGTGCTGGTATAGCATATATACAACATACCAACGACAATAGTTGGGCCGCGGCCCGCCAGGCGTGATCACTTTGCCTGGTCGGAGGATCCTCCCTTTGTATTGGAGGAACATCACACCCCGTTCCTCCACACATTAAAAATACTGTGGGGACTATTTAAATAATTAAAATACGATTGCTGAACAAAGTTAAAATACTGAAATTGAAATAAGACTTGGCTTAAAGGTCTCCGTTACCAGGCCATAAAATATTAAAAAAAAAGAAATCAAAGATATGGAATCACTATACCATGCTTATTTTATTCAAACAAGAACATCTTGTGAGGAAAGTTCACTAAAATTACATACCGCACGATTACTACACGCGATAGTCCGTTGGAACGGTCCCGCACTCCTAGTAGTAGTGGGGCCCACACATAACGTCCTATTGGATCCAATAGTAAAAGAAAATTATTGACTCGCGCAGTCGTCCCGCGATGAAGTGACGAAAAAACACACGACGCTGTTAAGGACGCTCAAGCGCCCAAGCTGGAGGTCTCGGCGTCGTTCGAGCCCCCATGGGGAACCCGAACGTGGCAGTCGCGTCCGCGGCCATCCTGCGACCCCTCAGCCGATGGAAGAAGAATCACGCCGCATGCGACGGATAAAATGACCCCGTCGCTCGATGCACGACGCAGATGCGACGCGTAGGGTGGATGGCGACGCCAGGCGCGTCAGACGCAGTCCATGATGAAAGTGGATGCCTCCACCTAGCTCTTCAGCTAATCCGCCATCAAAATGTGTCCAATTCTCACTCAACCACAATCATGTTGGCGAGCTCGTCCGATGATCAGTCTCAATTCTTGTCGTCCTTGCCATCGTTCAGAAACGTTTCTTTTTTTTTTAGTAGCGTTTTTGCAAACTTGGATACCAGCCATTTGGGGGACTGAGTTCCAGAACGAACAATATCAGATACATTAGAATTATAACTAATATTCTATTATATTACATTCAATACTCCGAAATAGTATGAAACCTCAGCAGAACACAACACACCGTCGGCGCGCCACTCGCAGCGCCTAGATAAATCACTACCATAAACACGATTGGAGTGATTGGACGCTTTTATGATTATGCGAATAGAAAGAAAGAAAGAAAGAAAAATATTTATTCATCGACGTTTAAGGTATAAGTTTACAATAATAACGTAAAATAAAATAATGCACGACTAGCGCCCCTCCCCCAAACCGGGGCAAGACGGGGACACCGTGGTTCCCAAACCCGAGGGGGCCATCTCGAAACCGGAGATGGCCCAGGGTCAGTCGGGTTGCGAGGGATATGCTCTATGGGCAACCTTACACCCTGGCGTCTGCAGACCCGAGACGGCGTGCGGTTTTAGTCGGTTCAAGCCCGACATAACCGCCCCTGCTGGCCGGCGGGGGGGTATCCGAAGGGATTTCCGCACGAAAAAAAAAAAAAAAAGGTACATGACATTAAAATACCGTGTACCTCACGCGTCAGCCGAAAAGGACAGGTTCAGCATGTGCATAGTACATATATAATAGTCCCCTGCACGATCTTTAACATTTTATATACATACAACAAACAGCAACAATAAAGCAAATTAAAGCTAGGGTAGGTACAGATAAAGATCTATATAAGTATAAAGTGAGTGAGCTACACTTCTCCAACCCACCGCAGGCATAACTTTGATAAACGATAAACAGACTAAATAAATATACCTAATAATAGTACACATAAATAGATAAATAGATAACGTAGTAATAAAACTCCCATCCTATATTCTCATCCTCATCCTATATAATTAATTATATAAGTGATATATCTGTTTTTATCATGCCAAGTTCCCTCTGAGCGTCGATTAGGTACTGCCGCAATTTTTTCCTAAAGGTGTTCAGCGTGTTAATAGATCTTATCGGAGGGGGAAGGTTATTCCAAACTTTGCTCGCTGCGTAACGGAAGCTACCCTGGAAAGCAGCCGTTTTATGATAGGGGATTGACAATTGCTGTGAGCACTGTCTATTACCACAGTTACGTCTGCTAGATACCCAGTTGATCTTTTTGTATAGGTAGGTTGGCTCCTGGTGTTTAATAATTCCAAACATTAGGCATGCAAGATGATGTTTACGCCTGGTTTTCATTTTCAGTAAGAAGTGTTTATTGAGAAACGGGGTAACATGCCTTCGAGGAGGTACTGAAAAACAAAAACGTGTACTGGCATTTTGTACCCTTTGGATCAGCCGCTCCTTCTGCGATAACAAGCGAGGGCCATATACAGCATCGGCGTAGCTTAGCTTGGACAAAACCAGCGACTCCACCAGCTACACTCGTAGTTCCTCCGACAAGTAGGGTCTCATTCTGTATAAGAGTTTTAAGCGATATAAACAGTTATGCACAACCTCTACAATGTGTCTATCGGACCTCAGATTTGAGTCCATAATTAACCCCAAATTATGAGCATCATCCACTCTCTCAATACTCTTCCCCATAAGTGTGATGTTCAGTGAAGGCAGACGACTTAACTGGTTTTTTGTATCCAGTAGCATGAACTTTGTCTTGATAGGGTTGAGTACCAAAGAGTTTTTCTCAGACCAGGTGGCAATCCTTTGGAGATCACGGTTTAATGCCTCAACAGACCCTTTCCACTCATCAGGTTTGAAAGAGATGTAGACCTGCAAATCATCAGCAAAGATGTGGTAGTTACATGCTTCTATACTTTTGGTTATATCTGCGCAGTACAAAAGGAATAAAATTGGACCGAGGATTGACCCTTGCGGCACACCCCTTTGCAGAGGGGTGGGATCAGAGCGGATGGTGGTTCTATCAAGTAAGCGCAGTTCCACATATTGGCGGCGGTTATCTAAGTAGCTGTGGAACCATCTGACCGTATTTGGTTCAAATCCATAGTAATTTAATTTTGAAACAAGCAGTGACGGATTTATACAATCGAAAGCCTGGAACTATAATATTTGGTAGAATATCTATTTTGTTAATAAACACAATCAACTCGTCAAAATTGCAATTTACACTGCGAATATTAATATGTAGTATTTTTATTGAATTACTAATGTTAGTTATTAGTTTCTTACATTGATCTTGTTTGCATACAAATGTTTGGGATGTGCCAATTGCGTCTAGTTCATTTGAAACATAGTTTAAGTCAGTCATTGTTGGACATAAATAATAATCACGCATACTGGTGGCACTATATGTACATGTAGTAAGAAAATAGTACGCAAATATAGGCCAAACATAGTTAAATTAAAGATACCACGAGTATAATTATACTTATTCACAATTAGTTGTATATTTATCGGTTTAGTATAAAAAGTATATTTAAGATGTAATGTAGTTGAGTTTCTATCGAAATATGTTGAGCGGGAATAAAGTAGTAGTGTAAATATGCAGTATTTGTGCCCACTAAAATGGTTTTGTCTTTGATGTAATATGTTACGCATAGTCATTTGAAGTAGGATTTTATCTAACAATATTGGTACATGGATAAGAATTATAAATTGAAGTGACGCAATGACAGTCAAAGATCGAACGGTATTATACGTATTTACTATCGATTGCTTATTTATTAAAATTGTGTGTGAAGTGTATACATAAGTTTCATTAAAATATAGTGAGCGGCGTCTAGGTGAAAATGTATAAATGTATTGTGTGTGTACAGTAGTCATGTATTGTGTGTAAATTAATGTATAATCCATCAGACCATAACACATCGCATATCTTTTCAATATAAAAATACAATAGAGGTACATAGAGAATAATAGTAATATAATAAAAGTTTTTGATGCAAATGATAAGTCCCCAACAAAACTTATAATCTTGCAATTTAGCAAACTTGCGGGTCTCGTAGAATAATTGCCTTTGGCTGGTAGGTAAATGTTCAGCTACGTAAACCGATTTTGGTTCACCTGCGAGACCAATGTGGCCAGTGTGTAATTTCTCTGCTAGTCGACGCCCTTTATTAAAAGCTCGCGAGGCATTAAGTATAGTTCCTTTTAAAGGTACAGACTGAAGCTCGGCAACAATTGGCCTATTTGAACCTTTTTTTCCCGGTATGCGATATATGTCCCGTAATTCAGATGCTTTCAATGGGACACTGAGTGCATTACAAGTGTTCATCATCAAGGAAGTAAGATCAGCGGTGGTTTCATTATCCTTGTAAGGGATATTCCTAATTTCCAATGAACTAGACCGTGTGCTTTGCTGTAAATCCAAAATCCTTCTCTCCAATTCCAGAATGCAGGTACGCTGTTCCTGGTGTTCTTTTTCTAATCTTTCCACCATCCTCTTCATGTCCTCAAATGCCAAGTTTACAAATTCAATAGATTTTTCCATATCAACATGAATTTTCTGTATCTTCGTATTTTGTAATTTAACCTCATTTATATCCCTAGTTAATTTGTTTAGTGCAATGTCTTGATCCTCTTTCCAAGCTGTCAACACACTCATAACCTTACGTTCAAACGCTTTGAAATCACTTGTCTGTTCAGGTGAAAAGTCGGGTCGAAAGCGAGTGTAGACCTCGACGATGTATTTGACGGTTCCGGTTCTTTATCAATGTTTGAGATATCCGGAGAAGACATTACTCGTTTTTGGTCTTTGGCTGACGTAGCCGCCGTCGGTGAGTGAGCCATACGCGGCATAATAGATTTTTAGTGCAATTAAGTAGCTCCACAATAAAGCTCAGATAGGTACAAATGACTCAATACACGGCGAAAGTGCGTAGCGCTGGTAGCGGAGGTATGACGCTTGGGTGGGGGTGTCACTGTGCGTAGCTCGTAGCTCGTCGCCCGTAGTAGACAGTAATTAAGCTTGTTGCGTCAATGCTTCGCTCGTCCTGTGGCCCACAATGACGCGTCACTATCGCGACTGTTGCAGCGAGTTCAAATCCTTGTCGAGATGACAAAAAGTATAGATGAACGCCCACTAATCACGCGAAACATAGATACTGCATCTATCCTTTTCGGGGGGTGGAGTCTTGCCGTAAGAAGTCCGTTCGAGTAAACGAGAATTTGAGTCTCGTAATTCAGCCAATAGGAATTTAACAAAAATATTAATTTGGATACCACTGAGAACACACGACACACGTCCACTTGTTAAGACTGCCGGGGAACCGAAAAATCAACTGTCTTCTTGACTTTTTTCAGGTATAACATCTATTTTCTTCGGTTTACGAATAGTTCTAGTATTTTCTGGCCCATATCGCATTTCCTTTAATAATGACAACTGATTCATCAATTGCTTATTTTTCTTCCACACAAAACTCGTGTCTTAAGTTATTTCCAGGCAATTTATTGAGGGGTGTGTGTTGGGTAACCTCCTCGAGTGTCGCTCCGATTCCGATCCCGCTGCAGTCCGGGGGGAACGGAATCGGAGCGGCCGGTACACCCTGGGCGGCGGTCAATGGCTTCCCTTTCACCCCTTCATAGGGTTGGCATTGATCGTCGGCCAATACCCAACGTGGCGGGAACACATCGCTCTCCGTACTCCTCTACTTTCAGAGGAGACAGGATGAGCGATGCTGTTAGTGGTGAGATGGCCCAGGGTCAGCCGGGGTGCGAGGGATATGCTCTATGGGTAACCTTACACCCCGGCGTCTGAAGACCCGAGACGGCGTGCGGTTTTAGTCGGTGCAAGCCCGACATAACCGCCCCCGCTGACCGGCGGGGGGGTATCCGAAGGGATTTCCGCACGATAAAAAAAAAAAAAAAGGCAATTTATTGAGTACTTTGTCTTTATTCAGAGGGCTTATGCCTGCTGTCATAAATCCGGCTGAAATATTTTGTTTTGTATTTGGTTCCATTTTTTCTAGTAACTGCTTGACTAATTTCGGAAAATCATTCTTTAGTATTGTGGGCATTACCCGGCCTTCAGATCGTTCACTTAAATTCCTTTCTTTTTACAACACCAAAGGGTGGTGTTCAAAATATTGTAATAGATTTAGTCTCATTTGAGACCATAATTCTAGGCTTCAAGAGTGTTGTTGTGAAACGTTGTGTTAATGAACAATTAAATATTGTTGTAAGAGTAAAACAGAGTAAAACAGAGTAAAACAGTGTCACACCACAATTTGTATAAAGTGATAAAATTACCTGGATAAGCGAAGCCAGCAGATACAATGGACCTTTTAAGTTAAGGGCCGTACCCCTTAACTTAAAAGGTCCATTGTATCTGCTGGCTTCGCTTATCCAGGTAATTTTATCACTTTATACAAATTGTGGTGTGACAGAGTATATCTGGTGGTGAGTTCAACCTACATCTTCACCCTCACCTCCGGTTACGCTACAATAATTATTTTTCTTTTTATACTATTTTTCTTTTCTGCACAGCAGGTCCTCGCAGCCACCCACGTTGCTCCCCAGCGCGGTGACAACACCGTCCTGAATAAACCTGGCTTATCCCACACGGAAAATCGTAACGCACCCAGCGCCTATCACGACTGGTAAACGGTGCTATGCATCATCCACACCTTATTTTTCTATTTCCTTTTTTTTGAAAACGACTCAGTGCTTCGCATCGGCCTAACCTTACCTTTTTATATTTCTGTTTTTAAAACGACGCATCGTCTATCATATGTAAACGTCGAAACCCTGGTGCACGACAGGGGCATCAGATTGTATTTTGTTGGGCTAGTGGTACACGTAACTGATCCCAAGATCCACGACTGATCGCAGGGCTAGCCTAACCGACTTCTAGGTCTGGTAATAACTACTAGTACCTTTTTTTTTTTTTTTTTTTTTTATCGTGCGGAAATCCCTTCGGATACCCCCCCGCCGGGCAGCGGGGGTGGTTATGTCGGGCTTGCACCGACTAAAACCGCACGCCGTCTCGGGTCTTCAGACGCCGGGGTGTAAGGTTACCCATAGAGCATATCCCTCGCACCCCGGCTGACCCTGGGCCATCTCCGTATCTCCATCTCTGTACTAGTACCTAATAGTAGCATTTAAGAATACTTGCGTAGTGTTGTTTTACATATATAAGATAATATTCTTAGTTATAACACTGTTGGAGAAAGTTTGGATTGACTTTCAGCAGTCGGGCCCGACTGTTGGGAATCAATCCTAAATCGTTCACTTAAATTCCTTTCTTTTTACAACACCAAAGGGTTATGTTCAAAATATTGTAATAGATTTAGTCTCATTTGAAACCATGCTTCTAGGCTTCAAGTGTGTTGTTGTGTAACGTTGTGTTAATGAACAATTAAATATTGTTGTAAGAGTAAAACAGAGTTTTCTTTTCCGAATCCGATGCAACATTCATTTATGTACCACACGATACGGCCCTTAACTTAAAAGGTCCATTGTATCTGCTGGCTTCGCTTATCCAGGTAATTTTATCACATTATACTAATTGTGGTGTAACGGAGTATATCTGGTGGTGAGTTCAATTTGCATCTTCACCCTTGCCTGCCGTTACGCTACAATAAATGTTACGCCTTCCATTTTCACAGGCCTAAAAAAGTCTACATCAAGTGGCTGCGTCAGGTGCGTTGAATTCGGTGGCAGAAATACAAAATGTGTACGAGCTACGCTCGATATAAATTCCGCGCGTTCTCATCTATCATTCAGACAATATATCAGTTTGATCTATATAAAGAGTATTATCATTTCCCATCATCTTATTAAGTGTATGAGCAACAAATTACCCGTACATTTAATAGGTCCTTCGAGTTTTCCATGAAGCGTGACCTTGACGCGAATTTAGTATACGTGTTCGTGTTCCGGTTCTGACTTTATCGACGTGGACAGTGCCATCAGTTTATATCATAATCAAGGAAAAGTTCAGTGTATCAAGCAGACACTTATATCAAGTTTCCGTGTTATCAAGACACATCAGTTCACATTTGTATCAAAATATAAACTGCAGTCAGGTGACGTGGCAGTAAGGCGTACCGTGACCCTTTCTTATCAAGTAGAAAGGCTTATCAAGTAAGATCTTTCCTTTTTACCATTTCTATCATGACGCGAGTAGAAGAGCTACTTTCTGAGCAGGAGAACGTTGCAGCTGCTATCGAAACACTTTGGTAGCGCGGTATGTTTAATTTTCCTTTGATTTTTCGTGGAGTCATGGCATCTCACCAGCTGTAAGGCAGAAGGTAATAACAAGGGAGTTCGTGCACCTACCTGAAGAACTTCTAGCGTCGACTCAGGGCGAATAAATAAATATTCTACGACATTCTACACAGCGCTTTCTAGACCCAAAGTAAGCATAGTTTAACTAGCTTGTGTTATGGGTTCCAGAATACGGATAAACATACTTATATACTTTTTTTTTTTTGTAAATACATACACATTATACATAGAAACACCCAGACCAATGCAAATAGACATATTCATGCATACAAATATTTGCACTGAGCGGGAATCGAACCCGCGCCCCCCTGTCGTAGCAGTCGAATGCACTACCGCTACGCCACAGAGGCCGTCAATGGAATGGCGTCAATCAGCACGGTTCCACGTCACCGCCAACACAACACACAGTAGTTTTAAAGTTCTGGCGAGAGCTCTCGGGGCGGTTATATTGCACACCACATCTAAAGCGGTAATCGTAAGGGATGAGAGAACGATGTCCCTATACCCATAAATAGCGGGGAACGAAAAAATTTACTGCTTACACCGCGGCGGATGATTAGCAAGTCCTCTAGTTTTGGTTGGCGCCGCTCCGGGCGGCGCAGCGGGGGCGACGATTATCTATATGTCGGTGCACGAATAAAAATTATGACGGAAAGGATTAGGTAGGAACTGATTGACACCATGACATGTTAGTTACTAAATATCAATACAGATGGCGTTACTATTTCTACCCCACCTTAAAGGGTCACCTTTAATAAACATACATAAAAGATGAAAAAAAAATGTATATGAAAGTTCAATACTTATCATATCAATCTCAAAGCGATCCAGCTTAAACGCCGGAGTCTAAAATATAAGCGGAATAAAATTAAATAATGCGGAAAGTGTAAGTTTTTTTTTTCTATATAAACTAAAGCTAAGTTAGGGTTAAGATACCTAGGTACCTCTCCAATATTATTGCGTAGGCAAAGGACATAAACGTACGACGGGACGAGCATATGTGCCCTTGGACGTTCTGACAGTTACCACTCGTGTAATCCCGTCCTTACCGGGGTGAACAGCTTCTACAATCGCTAACGGCCATGCCAGAGGAGGAGCGTTATCGGTAATAATCACAACTACAGTTCCAGGCGTTATGGGCACAGAACGCGTATTCCACTTCTCCCTCGTCTGTAGGTTATACAAATACTCAATCCTCCACCTATCCCAAAAGGACTGAACCATTTTATCTAAAAGTGCATGTCTATGGAGCAGACTTACACCGGCTGAGGTTACTCCAGCTGCCGGTAGAGAATATAAAGAATAAGAGAAGAGAATATATATAATATATAAGAGAATATAAAGCGCAGTGTATAAGAAATGACTAGGAGTCAAAGCGGCCGGTTCCGAAGGGTCGGAACTCAGCACAGTAAGCGGACGAGAATTGAATAAACATTCAATCTGAGTGAGTACGGTATTCAATTCTTCGTATGAGAGAAGCTGCTGTCCGATCACTTTAAATAGATGGGTTTTAATAACCTTAACCATACTTTCCCAGCAGCCACCAAAGTGTCCCGAGGCTGGGCAATTAAATTTCCACTTAATGCGACTTTCTCTCAACTCCTCTTCGAGTTGAGGGCGGAACTCTTTATTCAAAAAATTATATAAGTCGCGTAAGTACGAATTCGCACCGACGAAATTAGTCCCGTTGTCGGAATGGAGCCACTGCACGGGTCCGCGATAAAAATCTTTTCAACGCTGCTAAAAAAACTGGGCGTACTAAGGTCAGTGGCGACTACTATATGCACGGCGCGAGTCGTGAGGCATGTAAATAAACATATATAAGCCTTTTGACTTGTGACACCGCGACGACGGATCGGCGTGTACGCGATGGGACCAGCATAATCGCATCCCGTGTGCGTAAACGCTTTCACAGCCTGCCTCGTGCGACAGTCGGGCGGGTCCGCCATAAGCGGATATGTCGGCCGCGGACGCATGCGGAAACAAGTGTTACACTTGTACACTATACGCCGCAGGGTAGAACGGGCAGCCAGGATCCAATAATTTTGCCTCAACAAGGACATAAGCAGTTCAGGCCCTGCGTGCATATATTTTTTATGATAATGTTGTATAATCAAATCAATTATATGATCATTTCGGGGCAAGATTACTGGATGTCGCTGAGCGAAACCTAAGTCAGAGTTGACCAGGCGCCCACCGACTAGGATGAGCCCGTTGTGAAGAAATGGTCTCAGTTTATTAAAGGCCGTCGAACACGGTGCTTGATTTTCTAAATTTTTTATCTCTTCCGCAAAATATTTTTGCTGTAAGATTTTCAGTAATTTTATTTCAGCGAATTCTATATCACAGGACGTGATGGCGATAGAATCGCGACACGATAACAGCTTAGCATATCGACAAATTTAAACTACTACGCGCAGAAGCTTACTCCACGAAGAAAATCGTAGAGAGGCAGTATAAATAACAGATTCCTCAATAGGTTCGGTTATAGCGAACGAAAGTACCTTCTGTTCAGGTACTTCGGTTAAGGGAAGTGAGTCATTACTGAGGGGCCATTCCGATGGATCCAGGGATAACCAGGTTGGACCTTGGGGCCAGAGCGGATGTGTCAGTAACTTCTGCGGGGTAATACCGCGTGATAAGCAGTCAGCGGGGTTTTCAATACCCGCGACGTGATAAAAATTATCAATGGAAATATTTTCCGCGACCTTTACCACACGGTTGGCAACGAATGTTTGCCAACGGTTCGGTGAGCCTTCGATCCAATACAGAGCCACTTTTGAATCTGTAAAGGCATAGACCGTAGTTGAAAAGCGAGAGCTATAATTTTCTACTACTGTACGTAACAGTTTGGAGAGCAAAACAGCCGCACAAAGCTCAAGACGAGCAATCGTCATGGGTGTGAACGGGGCCACCTTAGATTTCGCGCATAGCAGTTGCACTGTGTTGCCGTTGGCAGAGCTGACGTGCATGTATATAATATTGATTTATTCAATTGAAACAGCAGAGCATTTTGTGAGAGCCATCTTTATTACATGCTTGCACGCTACACTTCGGTAAACGGGACAGGATGCATACATAAAACCACAGATTGTCACACAGATACAATATGGTAACGTTCACAAATCTCAACACAGCCCCTCAATTTACAGATTTTTAAGTATTAAAAGTCTTAAATTGCTAAACAGACATAAGAGCAAAGTGAAGGGTGGTTGACCATACAACCTATACTTATATTTATATAGCTTAGATTTTAACTGTAAAATTAAAGTTTAACAAATCACCTGATCCATTTGTTTTATTTATTAAAACCTTACATATTCAGTTAGGCAGGTACAGATTGATTATATTTTCCATAAAACAAGTAGGTATTGAATTACAGTAACAAGTAGTTTACTTAATTGTAAGTACTAAATTGGCCCTAAAACACTATGTAGGTCTTAGCTATTAGAGCTTAGTCACCCTAAGCCCCAAGATTTACAATCTCTGGATCAGATATAACATTATGTATATAACTAGTAAGACAACAATCAATGTTCAGTACATGTGTTTTTATACGTTCTTAATATTAGTTATAATTATGTTGTACATATTAGTTACTATTATAGTTATTTATTAGTTATTACAGTATTATTTTAACAGACAAAAAATGAGTGATACTCATTTTATAACTAAATTACCTCACATTACATTAAGTTCAATTTCTTTGTGAAATACTGATGTTTAACAACAGGGAGTGCCTTGGTGAATATATCAGAAATGTTCTCATTGGTAAGTACATAAGACAAGGATACTATTTTCTTGTTAACTACATCTTTTATATAGTGATATTTGATAGCTATGTGTTAGGATGCTTTAGTATTTGTTTGATTTTGAATTAGTTTAATTGTACTTTGATTATCAATCAATAAAACTGACTCTATAGTTTTGTTAGATAGAAATTCTGACAAAATACCCTTAATATGCACCAGCTCACTCATAGCATGAGCTCCTGCTATATACTCGGCTTCTGCTGTAGATAGAGCAGTGCATGTCTGTTTTCTGGCAAACCAATTAATTAAATTTTTATCATGATAAATAGCACAACCACTGGTACTCTTTCTATCGGTTGTGTCAGCAGCCCAATCAGCATCAGAATAGGCAAGAAGACTAGTAGGCTTTGTAGATTTTCTGTATAGCAGCCCCTGATCGATTGTCTCTTTGAGATAACGAAGAATTCGCTTTCCAGCCTTCCATAATTCAACTGTGGGTTTATCCAAAAATCTGCTGAGGTAAGATACAGCATATGTGATTTCTGGTCGACTGTTCATAGATAAGTATAGAAGTGATCCTATTAATTCTTTGAAAGGAACTTCAATTATTTTGTGTGGAGTAACATTACTTACACTGAAGTTTACTTCCATGGGAGTTTTGCAACCTTTACAATCTTGCATATTGAATCTTTCCAAAAGTCGTTTGATCATTTCTGTTTGCTTTATTTTAAGATCATCATCTTTTCTTGTAATTTCTAATCCCAAGTAGTTCTTGATTTCTCCTAAGTTTTTGACATTAAATTGCTTTTGTAATTGGCTTATTATTTCATGTCCATCTCCTAGCAATAATATGTCATCTACATATAAAAGAATCCATGTATTACCATTTGAATAAAGGCACGAATCATATTTTGACTGAATAAATCCTTTTTCTGTAACAAATTTATGGAATCTCTGGTTCCAGCACTTGGGTGCTTCTTTCAATCCATAAAGTGCTTTATTTAACTTTAAGACTTGATTTGGTGGTAATGTTTTGCCTTCAGGACATTTAATGTATGTTTCTTTCTCAAGTACTCCGTTTAGAAAGGCAGTGGGTACATCCAACTGTACTAATTTAGATCCCTTTTCAATAGCTAAACTTATCATTAATCTTATAGTTGAAAATTTTGCTACAGGTGCGTAGTTGTTATCCGATGAACCTTGTTGAAATCCTTTAACTACTATACGAGCTTTCTTAGTTCCATCTTGCTTACTTCTAAATATCCATTTGGTGTCTATTGCCTTCATTCCTTTAGGTAAAGTAGCTATTTCCCAGGTTTGAAGTTTCTCTTGTGAATGTAACTCCTTTTGTATAGCTTTTTGCCATTCTTTATCTTGTACGGCTTCTTCATAGTTTTGCGGATCTCCAGATAATAAACAATATGCAGTGTACAACTCATAATCTTCTGATAGTTCTTTAGGTTTTCTTACTGTTCTTCCTGATCTGGTTGTATAATCTTCATTTTCTTCTCTATTTTCTTCATTTTCACTTTCTTCTTCTTCAGATTTCTTTTCTATTTCGTCTAGTTGCTGTTGCATTTCTTCTTCTTTGTTTTCTTCATTTTCATGGTATTTGTAGACTGTCTTGTCCTTTTCTTTATTTACTTGATTATACTTTATCTGTGTTTCATCTAGCCTCACATCTCTTGATATCACAATTTTGTTTGTTTCCGGATCCCATAAGCGATATCCATTTAAGTTGTAGCCAACAAATCTCATTTCCTTTGCTCGTTGATTTAATTTATCTTGTTTAGGTAAAATATGAACCCATGCTCTTGATCCGAATACTCTCAGTCTTGACAAATCTTTGTTTCCATACATTCTCTGAACTGGTAACTGGAAATTTATTGCAAATGAAGGACATCTATTTATTTGATAAACTGTACATCTCACAGCTTCTCCCCATAATGTCTTCGGTAGTTCACTTTCTATCAAAATAGTCCTTGCTTTATTATAGATACTTCTATTCATTCGCTCGGCTACCCCATTGGACTGTGGGCTATAAGGAGTTGTAAATTGTTGAATTATCCCCTTTTCTTGACAGAATCTATCCATTCTTTCATTCTTGAATTCACCACCATTGTCGCTTCTTATTTTTTTTACTTTGTGTCCAGTTTGTCTTTCTAATCTGTTAATATAATTAATTAAATTCCTAGTAGCTTCCGCTTTGCTTTTTAATAGGTACACTTCACAAAAATGGGAGTAATCATCTATTATTGTTTGGTAGTAAGCTTCACCATCCAATGTTAAAGTCTTCACAGGCCCAGCTATATCCGTATGTATCAAATCTCCAATGTGGTGTGAACGTGGCTTCAGTGTGGGATGGAAAGGTAACCTAGTAGATTTTCCTTCCATACATGACTCACAGGGTTCACTGCTACATGGCAATTTCGTCATTTTTAATGGTTTACGATTGGCATGACCCAACCTTTGATGCCAAATATTCAATGAATTACTTAATAAGCATTCCTCGGATTTTAAAAGAGATTTAAGATTGAAATCAATAACATAGAGCCTTCCTGACATTTGACCAAGTAACTCCCTTTGTCTATCAAAAATACATACATTACTTTTAGTAAATTTAACTTGATATCCCTTTTGTAATAACTTTGTAACAGACAATAGATTATGTGATAACTTTGGGACAATAAGACCTTCAACAACTACAGAAAACTTATTTTTATATTGCAAGCTTAACTTACCGCGTTTGTGACTCATCAGATATTGACCGTTAGCTACATATATCTTGATTGGTTTATCTAAATTTACTACATCAACCATATGTTGCTCCATGTCCTCTTTGATTAAATTATCTGAAGTACCGGAGTCGATTACAAACCTTATATCAGAACTGTTAGAATTTGTACAATTGACACTGAACGCTGAAAAAGATAATTGGTCTTCCTGTTCTTGTAAATTCACTGAGTGGCCTTGATCGCTTGAACCTCTGTAAGTTCCACCTCGGTATCTCCCTCTGAATCGTCCTCTTGTACCTCTGGATCTCATTCCTCGATTATCAGGTTTCTCTTTGCAGTCTCTTTGGATATGACCCATTTTGCCACAGCGATAACATTTTACTGAAAATGCTTGCTCATTCGAACTGTTTCCATTACTACATTTAATTTCTGCATCGAGCAGTCTCGCTTTGATGAAGTCTACATTAATTACCTTCTCAGTCGTCATTGTCTCTATGGAGGTGATGACATGCTCATATGTAGGTGGCATGGCAGACAACAAGTAGCAGACCTGGTCCATTTCATCAACTTTGTCACCAATCGCTGCCAGTTCATTTGTCACTGCATCGAATTTCAGAAAGAAATCTTGTAATTTCTCATTGTCACAACATTTCAGTGTTATTAACTGTCTCTTGAGTCGTAATTTGTTGTACACACTTTTTCTTTCAAACATGTCGCTTAATTTTGTCATCATCATGGCGGCCGTATTACAATTTTTTACAACATCCAAAAATTTATCAGATAGGCATTGCACTATTATTGACCTTGCTTTTGCATCTGGGATTTTGTTGATACTCTCATCCTTTTGTTGTAAAGCATCAATTACACCTCTTTCTTCTAGTATTATCTGAATTCGAAATTTCCAATTCGCGAAATTTCCGCCATCACACAACTTTGGCAATTCTTGCGTCATTTTTCTTATAATGTTATAAATATATTACCTATTGAGGTAATATATTTATAACATTATAAGAAATAAAATAAAAGGAAATAAAAGGTGTCCTGCATATTGATGCAGGACACCTTTTATTTTGTTTTCATTATGCCAGCGCAGTGGAAGCGTATTGATTTATTCAATTGAAACAGCAGAGCATTTTGTGAGAGCCATCTTTATTACATGCTTGCACGCTACACTTCGGTAAACGGGACAAGATGCATACATAAAACCACAGATTGTCACACAGATACAATATGGTAACGTTCACAAATCTCAACATATAACGCCACCGTATGCCCGTTCACTGGCGTCTGAGAAGCCGACCAATGTAACCACGCAGCCGCTTGTTACACCAAGATATCGTGGTATGCGCACGCCGTTGAGCATGGGGAGCTCAGTACAGAATTGCTTCCACAGCTTAATTATATGGTGGGGAGGCACGTCATCCCAGTCTACCTTCTGTTGCCAAAGGTCCTTGATCAGCAACTTTGCGTATAGGATCGTAGAGGCAACGAACCCCATGATGTCCCACAGTCTTGCTATAGTGGACAGAATGACACGTTTGGTACACGTGTCGGTAACCGCCGAGTCGGTTCAATTTTGAAATAAAAATCATCTGACTCCGTCGACCAATGCAAACCCAAAATCTTATTTTGCGTCGCTTTACCTAACTCCACTTCAACCTGGACCTTTTGTGATGCGGGAATTTTATTTAAAACATTTTGCGAAATCCCACTGGGCCCCCTTGAATAAACCAGTTAATTGTTTTGCGGCGATCGTTGCCTTTTCTTCAGTCTCAACAGAGAAGGCCAGATCATCCATATAAAGACATGAATGAACAATGGCACAAGCGTAAGGGTATTTGGTACCATCATCCTCTACCAATTGCTGCACAGTGCGCAAAGCATGGTAGGGACTTGATTTTAATCCGAAGCATACCCTGTTAAATTGGTACATGAGCAGCGGCTCTTGCGGATTAAAGCGATAAATATTTTTTTGAAAGCGTCATCACGCTCGTGTACTACAATCTGTAAAAAACATCTGTTCACAGTCTGCAGTCATAGCTATGCTATGCAAACGGAAATTCAAAATTATGTTAAACAAGTCCCCTTGTATATTCGGCCCACTGTGTAATACATCGTTTAAAGAAACACCCGATGTTGTTTTACAACTAGCGTCTAAGACCGGCCGCAATTTACTAATGGTCTTGTCGTCACGGAGGACTGCGTGATGCGGGATAAAGTATGAAGGCATATAATAATCACTACAGCTTTCCGCGGGCGCGCGCGTTATATAGCCTTTATCGATATAGTCCTTAATGACGTCGTCGTAGGCAACGCGTAATTTGGGCGACTCTTCGAGCTTCCTTTCAAGACAAATAAAACGTTTGCGGGCGATATCATTTGAATCACCAAACGTAAACAAATCATCCTTAAAGGGAAGCGCCACTGTATAACGCCCCGTAATGGGATTCCGTGTCGTGGTGGAGCGATAATATTCCTCACACTCGACGTCAGCGGGGTGCGGAACGGGAGGACTGGGAATATTTTCCAGCTCCCAAAAACGAGTTACAATAGTATCTATTGACTCCGGAACTAACGCACAACATGATGTCACGTGGGGCTTGCGTATACCGTGTAAATAGGTTGGTGCTGCACCCATAATCACGTAACCAAGCACTGTTTGTATCGCTAGAGGAGTCGAGGACGCGCCATGACAATCGTGACCGCGGTCACCGGCGGAGCCTGGGAGTAATAAATGCGGGAATAAAGATGCACCTATTAAAACATCTATTTTACTAGGTGTAGCGAACATATCATCTGCCAACTGTATTTTATTAAACTGTGGCAGGGCTGATAAGTTTACAAGTGCGGTAGGTAAGTTATCCGTTATTCGGTTCACTACCAATGCGCTAATATCATATTTAACATTTAAATTAAATCGTGAGAAAAAATCAAATAGAACGGAACCACTAACTGTCTTCTCCGACCCACCGAATCCTCTCACTGTAGTGTGCTGAATATTGCTCTGCTCATACCCCAATCGTTCACAACATTCGCGCGTAATAAAGTGGCTTTGAGAGGCGGAGTCTAATAAAACTCTTATTAGATGTCTACTACCGCGACTATCATACACCACTACTTGAGCAGTAGCGAGCAATACGGTAGTAGACGCGGTACATTGCGGCTTATCTAAGTCACAGTTCGTTCGGGAGGCTCCGTAGCGGAGCGGCAACGGACGTAGAACAAAGCGTAACGTCTGCTCGAGCGGCGGTCGGCGCATCAATGCTACAGGTAAATTAGCTTGGAGAAATTTTTGCGTTTGTAGTAGTGTATGGTCAGCAAATAAAAAAAAACAACATTTTATTTTTATTTTTTATTTTTTTAAAGGTTAAATACGTTTGTGGCTGGAGCACACCAAATGCGTACACGTCTACGCATACGCACTACGTACTAATACAGACGTGAAAATGTGTATCCACTGCATTGTAATCTATGGAACTGTATGAGGCAGACAAGCCAGTTCCAAACATTACAAGCAGTGGGCGACCTAAGGCAAATAAATTAATATTATTTTATTAGTTCAGAGTAAGCATACAGAAAGTTAAGTCAGGTGATCTAAACCGAACATAAATCCTAATGGAATTAATCGAAATGTAAAGAGCTGTAGAGATAAGTAATTTCACTTACTAAGATATCTCCTTTGGCGAGCTCCAAGACTTGTACTGAAGCAGCTGCCTGACTAGAACTTGGTGCTGTTGATATTTCAACCAAGGGCTCAATACTGATAGGGCTTCTACTCCTGCTTTCAGTGTTGTGTACTTCCTCGCTCATAATCAACACTACCTCTCTGTTATACACAGTTATATTTTAGAATGAGATAATTACTGTAAATGAGTTATTAACATTAATATTTAACAAACACCAAATATAATATTATACAAGTGTATACCATTGCATGGTCTAATTTTAAATATATTACAGATTTAATATACCATACATACTAGATGAAATGTTTGGTAATTCGCATGAATTACCAAAAATACGTAAATACAATCACGAAATTTACTGAGTGCATACTTTATAATGGTTGGTCTTAAAAAAAGCGGCCAAGTGCGAGTCGGACTCGCCCATTCAGGGTTCCGTAGTAGCAAGTAACATAATAATGTTTTTTTTTAAATTTTTATATTTGAGTTGATTGAATGAAAGGTAAATTGCGGTTTACAATAAAATTTATGACGTATTAAAAAAAACTACTTACTAGATCGCGTTCAAACCAATTATCGGTGGAAGTTTACATGGTAATGTACATCATATATTTTTTTTTAGTTTTATCATTCTCTTATTTTAGAAGTTACAGGGGGGGAGGGGACACATTTTACCACTTTGGAAGTGTCTCTCACGCAAACTATTCAGCTTAGAAAAAAATGAAATTAGAAACCTCAATATCATTTTTGAAGACCTATCCATAGATACCGCAACCGTATGGGTTTGATAAAAAAAATTGTGTTTCAGTTCTAAGTATGGGGACCCCCAAAATA
Source organism: Cybosia mesomella (assembly GCA_946251805.1). NCBI lineage: Eukaryota > Metazoa > Arthropoda > Insecta > Lepidoptera > Erebidae > Cybosia > Cybosia mesomella. The sequence goes on from OX276411.1 coordinate 14,402,046, forward strand.
AATAAATAAATATTCTACAACATTCTACATAGCGCTTTCTAGACCCAAAGTAAGCATAGTTTAACTAGCTTGTGTTATGGGTTCCAGAATGCGGATAAACATACATAAATACTTTTTTTTTGTAAATACATACATACATAGAAACACCCAGACCAATGCAAATAGACATATTCATGCATACAAATATTTGCACCGAGCGGGAATCGAACCCGCGCCCCCTGACGTAGCAGTCGAATGCACTACCGCTACAGAGGCCGTCAAAATGTATTGTTTTTTTTTTCTATTTTTGAATGAAAATCTTAATGCGGTTCACATAATACATCTACTTACCAAGTTTCAACAGCATAGTTCTTATAGTTTCGGAAAAAAGTGGCTGTGACATACGGACGGACAGACATGACGAATCTATAAGAGTTCCGTTTTTGCCATTTGGCAATGGAACCCTAAAAAGGTTTGTAATTTGAATCGAGTAGAGTAGATGTTGACAGATGTGATAAGATTAGGTAAAACATAATAGACATTGACAAACGACTGAAATTACCAGATTATGGTAACACTTAAACTTTGATTTTCTTCTTATACATTTATTTGCAATAATTCAATGGTGGGTTATTGGTAATTCATCGTTTTGTTTTTTTAGTCACACATATTCTACAAAATAAACTACTTAGTTTTTAAAACCTAAACAGAAAAAATAGCCGGTAAAAATACGATGTTCACTTTTTTCATGCGGCAATATTTACACCAAAAGTCAAAGTCTTTATTTTTCAAAATAGTGCAACGTAATTACATCTTTTTGACGTCAAAAACTGCTTAATACTAAGTTTACCACCGCTTCCTAGGCGCTAGTGGAGAAGAAACGGCGCAACAAACTCCACTGCGGCATTTTCGAGACGTCAGCTTATAATAGTGATTTCTTAAGACTAAATATGGACGAATGTACATTTTTGTCTCGTGTCAAGATAAATAAAGGTATATAAAAAAAATGTTATAATAAAAATGTGCATCTGCTAAGAAATTAATTGTTTTTGACATTAACTGGGCACTTCGACCCGCGAGACCCTTTCAATGTAGATCTATCCAAGCATTTGTTACAACAATACACACAGAATCACCGGGAGCAAATGAAACAAATTTATGAAAGTATAAACAAAACGATTCTATCTGATCGCAATAAAACCCGGGAACCCGAAGTCAAATACCAACCCTAATAACGTATCTATTACTGTTTATGCCGTTTTATATATAATATATTAATTTAATTTATTCATCACTCACACCACATGTTGCGCCATCTTTGGGATTCGTATATAACCTTTAGGTACAACTTCGACATTTGCGCATTTGCGCTGCGACGTCTCGGCGACATCGCTAGTGTGTTGCTCTGGCGCTCACTTGGCTCGCTGTCTCGCCTCCATCGCGAAATAACGTATGTCACGTCCACCTCGTTCTAGACTCTTCTAGACGAGCTTTCATCATAAATATCGCTTAGACTATACCTTCACGCCTGGTTCTGACACGCTGTCAGAAGACCAGCCTTTTTATCGCGGCTCATCAACGTCGGATGATTGACGCGCTCACGCGCCGTTGTTTTATGGACTAGCAAGTGATTCTCGAGAGACCTTCCACCTACAGTGCTGTTTTCGGGTATAGTGATCGACCAGAAGCCTGCAGCAGCATCCATAACCCAGGAGTTCGAGTTTGCCGATTTGGTGAGTACGGTTTCCCTGAGTTGGTGCTCTCATCGTGGTGTGAAGCCTCTTATATTTATATATACCCGCTAACCTGCCCTGGTCCCCAGGGCAGGCGATCCACATTTCTATGTGGTTAAACGCATCCGCATCCCCATAAAAGTTTGGTCCATTTCGAACCGGATTTGACCGGTGTTCCTTGATATATCTATTCGCTCTCTGCTATCATCGAAGTTATAATTTACCTTTATAGGCTATTCTCGCTAATCCATATAAAAACGGCTATTATTTAACCTTTTTATACGCTTTTTACTTATTTTCTATATAAGTGGGTAGGTATCTACTTATCTCACTTCGCATCGCAAATGGTTTCTACAATTTATTATTAGTTATCTAACTATTCGCTAATATTCGTCAATTGTATAAGTCTATACGCATATTTCTATAATATCTTTGCGTTATAGCTGTGCTACTTACGTTTTTTATAACTTGCTAGATAGGTACCTGCAAACTATTGCGCCTGTATGGGTGCCCAATATGTGCGGTCCATGGCCCTGTATGGGTGCCCAATATGGGCGGAGGCCCTGAGGACCAGAACTGTGCGGATGCTGCGCGCTCCGCAGCGAGTTATGGCCATCAGGGTCATCGGCGGGTACCGCACGATCTCCTTTGAGGCGGCGAGTCTCCTTGCCGGAACTCCGCCATGGGACCTGGAGGCGAGAGCCCTTTCGCAACTGTACTGTGGTACTCAGGGGGTTGAGTACCACGCGTGTATGAAGTGATGAAATTACAACGATCAAATAGGATAATATGTTATTTATTTTTATACCACTTGCACTTCCTACTTATATTATTAGGGACTTTACGCGGTTCTTTTAACTTTTATTAGCGAACTGGGACGTATATCGCGGACTCGGCCCAAGGATAGGGCTTAAAGCGGGGTTCTTCCCAGGATACTTTTCTCAGCTTCAATCGGAACGGCTCCACTAGGCCCGTTCAGATCCCGAATGACCAGGCAGCGATTGTTTTATCTCGTTCCTCATTCAAATTTTAAATTTATACAATAGTTTTATTTAAACTCTGACACATAATGGCCAGGTAACCGCATCGTGGTGTGAAATGAGGTTCAGACACCACATCAGCTACGCCCTTAATGGTCATTTATGTGACAGCCTGATTCCCTAGGCATTCTAAATCTGGGACACAAAAAAAAAAAATTATGCGAATTGTCCCTTACAATGGGAATAACGAAGCAATCTTTCTAATAATTAGTAAACGATAGTAGAATCTCAAATTATAGCAATTAAACTGTAAGAAATACTGAAACACACGAACAAAGAAAAATTGCTTCATTCTTGGCCAGGCAAAAAACCCAGGTTAAAAGAAACCTGGCCACAATCAGCCTCATCACAGAAAAGTTATTGGTATCACTTGCCGATACATTTTAAGGTTTGCCCTGAAAGGACTTAGTAACACAGTACTTTTAAGACCTACCTAACTAGAAAGAAAGATGACATAAAATTATTTATGTCGCCTACACATTACTAAATTATTTTTTACAACAATACCAACGAGAAAGAACTTACTCTATAAATAAAAGTCTGATCGAAAACTAACTTTCAATCATCGTCGGCGCTTATGTCCAGAACGATTTGACTCTCTTACAAAGTTCAGATCACATCTCTTGATATCAGACAAAAAAAATAATTGCCTAACTCCTACGCTATAACATCCCGAATCTAACAAAACAAATCTATTTATCTTCAGCAGCGCAGCAATATGAAATAAACAGAGAACGCATATTATGAATAAAATGTTACACACAATACATTATCTCCTATTATACAACATATCTTAAATAAGAGTTATGGTCACGCAGATAGGCATCTGTAAAAGAAAACAATCATAGGATCCAACTTGCACATAGATCTGTTTGAAATTGAACTTTAAAACGTCAATAAAGTTATACGAAACCATCGATAATTACCTTTGAACTATAATTGCACACAACAATTCATAAAATATTCAATCTTTATTTATCTAGCCTCTTTATTAGTATCACACATAAAATACAAAAAAAATAATCATGTCCACACGACATTCAACGTCAAATAAATATAATGACATTTACACATATTTTACTTAAATAACGCATCTTCTGTTGATAAATGGTTTTAGAAAATTGGTATGTATAATATCTTGCCATGATGAGTTATTCATTTTCCCCACGACATAGTTGGTGTTTGAAATTCTCCTGATAATAATAAACGGCCCTTTGTACGGCTTACAAAGTTTCTTACTCCTTCCCGAAATACGTCTTGGACTGTATATCAGAACCAGCTGATCTGGTCGGTATACCACGAATTTCACCTTCTTGTCGTAGTAAGCTTTCTGCCTCCTTTGTGCGTTTCTTATATTCACCTTTGCTCGTTGCACGAGATAATTTGCACGTGCATGTCTGGACGCATATGACTCGTTCTGTTATAAGGTCAGGGCCGGAGGCCTTTTAAAAAAAAGAAATTATTTGGAACTGAAATTATTTAATGGACTCAAATTGGTAGGCAAGTGTCACGCGCGGATGTTAGTCTCGAACTGTCGAACTTTTGTAGGGAAAAGACTGAGAGCGGGCAGAAGTGCTGAGTAGGTGATAGGGTCTGGGATGGTCAGCTCTATTGTATACATAGGATGTATATAACAGCCCTGAGGGATAGGAGTAAACTTACCCCAGAAGGGTTAAGTTTATGTGAAGGTCCGGATTTTGGGTGTTGATGTAGAAGGGGAGTCAGCAGCTACTTCTGTCAGTTCTACAGGTGTTTCTATTTCTAATTTGGTTTTTTGTTTACTTATGTAACGGTGACAGGTGCCCGATTTTACAAATTTGTACATGATAAATGAAAACAGGATTAAAATTAAAATAACTATTACAATTGTAGTGATAGAGTAGTAATTTCCGTATAAAACAATGTGTGGTTTTTCTATTATTATATCTAGGTCATTTACAATACGGTTTGAGTCTATATATCATTGAGATGTAATAGAATCAAGGTTAATACTTGTTAGGTTAAGAATAGGGATATATGATTTAATGTTTAATAATGTTTCAGAATTACAACAGGAGTCATTTATTAAATTGAATTGGAAATGGATTGGGTTTAATTTAATTATTTTTGAGTATCTGGGTATTAACCACGAATCTTTATAAAAAGCTATACAATTCAAAGGCAGGTTTAGTATGCCTGTGTTTGATACAATTATTTCGGTGTTAGTTGATTCCTTACAATCTATGTTTAATTTCGAGGGTTCTGTAATTACATATATCCATTTATTATTTGATAATGGTTGCCAAATATTTAGATGACCTCTGAGGAACTGAGTTTTACAAATGTTGGGCACAGATTTTAAAGCTTTTGCTATTAACTCTGATTCACAAATTGGGTTTGTAGAACTAGAATACATTTCTACATCATCACAAATGTAATTAGAGTTATAAATGACCTTACAATTACTTATGCTATTTAATTTACAATAATAGGATCTATCTCTAGTAATACCTATGTATTTTGTCGAAGGAATAATAGCAGTATAGGTGTTATTAATTACAGAAACAGGATATGGAATATTGTGGTATAAATAAAAATTATTTGAACTTACAAGTGGTACTTTTAGAATGAATATTATTTTATAATCATGATAGTAACTAGCTATTTCAGAGGTATTCATTAAAGTGTAGATATTTCCTAGAGATAGACTTAAAGGAAATTGGTAATGATCAGCTACAAATCTATAATTTTGGACAAGTTCTGTAAATAATTGTCTTGGGGTTATAATAGAAGGGTATAAAATATTTGTTTTGCTGAACATAATTGCATTTATTATGTCTTCTAACTTGAAAGACAGTGTCAACAGGGTGCTTTCCAGAATGTTAATAATCTCGTTAAATTTTGATTTTAGTAGCAAATTGTCAGAAACCATTGATAGGTTTCGTTGAGACAGAGCGAGGGTGTCAATAACGCTATTTAACTGTTGTTCGTTGATACTGATTTTATTCATGGTATCTCTTAAGGCCGAAAAGGTTGAGTTTGTAACCAGGATATTTTGTTTAACCAATTTTGATAATGTATTTTGGTCTTTTTCTATGAGTTGAATAGCGTTACTGTACTGAATCGCATCGTTTTCGTCCATAGTGCCAAATATGTGTTTAAATACTGTGCCGACACCACCAATCCAGGCTGATCTCCTAGTTTTTGATTCGATTAAATGTGATATAGAATCATAGTCTCGTATAATATCATTGTACCTGATTGATAACGGCTGAAATATATTTAGACATTCAATATCAGAATACAGAGCATTTTGTTTACAGAAGAACTTGGAGCTGCCTATCACACCGTTTAAGTTTTTAATGTGTGGTTGTATATAAGAAATATCTATAGGAATTAAAACACTAAGGTGACCGTTAACTATTTTAAGTGACCCGACAGGATCAAAATATATACCGGAAGTATTTGTTGAAGTTTCGATGAAGGTTTCCTGAGCAGAAGACAGTGAACTGTAATCAATAATTAAAAGTGATTTTACCTGACTATTACCATTATTTAAGTAATTAATCTAAAATTAATTAGTACAACTTAACATTAAGGGTGTGTTACATAGTGAATGTATTTTAATCTGAAAAGTTAGTTACTAAGTAAACTTAAAGTTTAGACAATTTTAATTAAGAGTCGCGACGACGGGCTAGTTTTACTTCGTCAAAGTGATGAATGGCGTGTCGTCTGTTTATCAAAAGCGTTAGGCTATTTCTGCCATTAATTTTAATAACTTTGTAAGGACCTTTCCAAATCGGAGATAGAGCCTTTCGCAAGCGGAGATGGTTTTTCAGGTATACGTAGTCACCAGTATTGTAACTCACAGGGCGACTATGAGTGTCATAGTAAGTTTTTGAGGTTACTTTAGACTTATTTATATGCTCGATAGCTTTATCACGTGTAATTTTAAGGCGGTGTTGTAGCATCCTAACATAGTCTGAGTAAGTAGCACCTGAAGTTGGTTCATAGATTGAGTTAGGTAAGATGGGTTTGTGACCGAAAATCAACTCATAAGGGGTATAATTGGTTGTAGAATGAATGGTTGTGTTATATGCTAACATGGCTGTATACACATATCGTGGCCAATTGTCTTGGTTTTCTGATACATAAGATTTCAGATATTCTTTGAGCGTAGAGTGACTCCGTTCTAAAGATCCTTGGGTTTGAGGGTGGTAAGGAGAGGACCACAGTTGCTTTATTTTTAAAAATTTACACGTCTCTTTAAAAGTCTCTGCTATAAAGTTTGTACCTTGGTCAGTAAGGATGGTTTTAGGGATGCCAAATAGGGAAATAAATTGAATTAGGCATTCGCTGGTCTCTTCTGCGGTAGTACTGCGAATAGGATATGCTGCGGAGTACTTGGTTAGGTCGTCTTGAAGGGTAAGAATATACTTAATCTTGGCTGTACCGGATTCAGGGAGAGGACCGACTATGTCAAGAGACAATCTCTCAAACGGAGCTGTAGAGGTAGTGGTTATCTGCATCGGTGCACGATTAATTCTTCTTAGTGCTTTATTGGTTTGACAGGAAGTGCAATTTTTTACATAGGTTTCTATTTCGCTACGCATGTTTTTCCAATAGTATTGTTCGCGGATTTTATTAAACATTCTGTTGGAACCAAGGTGTCCAGCTATAGGGATATCGTGATTTTCACGTAGGATTTTTTGCACTTCGGAAGGACTTGGATAGTATATTTTATCACGATAAATATGAATTTCAATGCCAGTGTTGTGAAATAAACGTGCTAGGATATTATAAATTTTTATGTATGTGTGCTTGTCGAAGGGATTTTTAAAGTCAGTGATGCTTATTTTATCGACATGTTCGGTTCCAGATATTAGGTGGTTTCGAAGATGTTTCAAAGATTCAAATATGTCACTATATGAGCAAGAGTCAAAGTGGTGTACTTTCGTAAATAGGAAGTAATAGATTTTATCGTTTTGAGGAAAGGGTTTGTACGAGAGTAGCGTTCTTTCGGAATTAGTGAATGAATCTGAATCGGATGAATTTGATAGAATTTCTTGCGCATAAGGGATTGATTCATCGAGATCAAGAGATGTAGGTACTATTAGAATCTTGTTTTGGCTCTTTAATAAACGATCACTATACTCGATTATCACTGTATTATATTTTACAGTTCCAGGAGTTTTTATAAATTTACTGTAAGTATCGTCGAGGTCAGGCAAGTTTGGGGTAGAAGGATTTATTCTAGGACTTGGGGTTTGGCTACTTGTGGAAGGTTGAGGTTCGTCTAGAATCTCAACATTTGGATCAGAAGTAAGAGGTATGGGTACCTGAGGAAGAGTTGGATTTGAATCATCGGGTAATGGATCTGGGGGAACAGTGAGATCTGGTAAGTCTTCTGGGCTTGGAAGATTCAAGGGACTGAAGTCATTCACTTCTGCATTGAAAGGGCTAATATCTAACGGGCCAAGATCGATAAGCTCTGATTCAGGTAAGTCTTCGGGATTTATTGGATAAACTGGATTTACAGGATAGCGCGAGAGAGCGTCGGCTGCTGAGTTTAGTTTTCCTTTGCGGTATATAATTTCATACTCGAATTCTTGAAGTTGGAGACGCCAACGTTGTAATTTACTGCTTGGGTCGGTATGATTGAATAGCCATTTCAAGGGGCGGTGATCTGTTATAATAAGAAACTTGCGACCAAACAGGTACGGTCTAAAGGTTTTACAACCCCAAACTATAGCTAAAAGCTCCTTCTCGGTTGTGCTATAATTGCACTCGCATTTGTTAAGGGTTCTAGATGCGTATGCTACAGGATGGTCCTTTCCAACAGGGCCTTGGGACAGGATAGCGGATATTGCGTAGTTGGATGCATCACAAGTGAGGTTAAAAGTTTTTGTAAAATCTGGATAGATAAGGACTGGGGCAGTGACGAGCTTTTCTTTAAGCTGTTCGAATGCTAGTTGTTGCTCATTTGTCCAGGCGAAAGTAACGTCCTTTTTTAAGAGACTTGTAAGAGGTTTGGACAGTTTAGAAAATTCTGGAATAAAGCGTCTATAATAGGATATGAGACCTAGGAAGGATTTAATGTCTTTGGGACATTTAGGGATTGGAAATTGCTGGACGGATTTGATTTTATTAGGATCAGGTTTTAAACCGTTTTCGGTGATGACATGCCCTAAATAACCGACTTCCTTTCGTAGGAATTCGCATTTGTCAGGCTGTAATTTAAGGTTAAAGGAACGGAGCCTTTGGAAGATTGCAGTCAGGTTCTGGATGTGACTAGAAAGGTCGTGGGAGTAGGAGACGATATCGTCTAAGTACACAAAACAACGGTCTCCTTGGAGACCAGTCAGGACGTTGTTCATAAGGCGCTGGAAGGTAGCTGGGGCGTTTTTAAGGCCAAAAGGCATTCTCATAAATTGAAAATGGCCTTGGGGGACGCTAAATGCGGTTTTGCACGCATCTTGTGGGGCCATTTTGATCTGGTGAAACCCTGAAGCAAGGTCAAGGGTTGAAAAGTATTTAGAATTACCTAACTGATCAAGGATTTCAACAATATTAGGAATAGGGTATGTTTCACCAATTGTATTGTCGTTCAGTTTCCGATAGTCAATTACAATACGCCATTTCTTTTGGCCTGAAGCATCAATCTTTTTGGGAACAATCCATATAGGTGAAGACCATGGGGATAAGGATGGTTGAATTATTTTTTGTTCAAGCATCTTGTTAATTTGGGTATTAACTTCTTGTTTGTGTACTTCTGGAAAACGGTATGATTTAACATTAATAGGTTGGTCAGATGATGTTCGGATTTCATGTTGGATAGCGTCAGTTGATGTCAGGGAGTCCCCAGGTAAGTGAAAGATATCTGAGTATCGAGAGCATAGATCGTATAAAGCTTCGCATTCCTCTGAATTCAAATGTGAAACGCGGAGAAGTTTAAGAACTTCATTAGTTCTATCCAAACATGTTCTGCCAGTATCATCGGGCTGATGGGTTTCATAATCAACTGGGTATAGGGTGAGTTGAAGGTTAGAGTTTAAGTTAACAGGCACTTCAGACGTATTAAGGACTGTAAGATTCACCCGATTATTATTTTTTACTTTAACTAGACAGTTGGCAATAAATAATGTTTCATTTATATGTTGGTCAAGGATAATGCCCTCTTTTAATTTCGGATTGCGGACTGAACACTCTACGGACATTTCGGAACGGGGTGGAATTTGGTAAGTAGGGTCAGTAAAGTTTAGTTTAATTTTATTTTTATCTAAGTTAAGGATTTGTCTATTATAATCAACGGAACACTGGAATTTGGTAAGTAAATCATTTCCTATTATACCATCATAGGGTAGATGACTTTGTTCTATGATATGGAATGTAAAACTGATGGATTCTCTTCCGAATATAAGATTCATGTCAAAGTCACCAAGAGTGGACATGGTCTCCTCGCGGCTGTTTATCCCTTTTAATTTAATTACATTACCTTTGAGTTTCAGATGCTCATATGACTGAATTGAAGAGTTTTGGACTAGACATATGGAAGAGCCAGTGTCGACGAGAAGCCTGAGCGGTTTATTGGACACAGATGTTTGAACTAAAACATTGGGTAAGGATGTCTTACTTGGAATGCATGATACTTCATAAACTTTCTCGTGATTAGGATTTATTAGCTCTACTTTATTGGGCTTAGGATGAGGATTGGAGACACTTATTTGGGGCTGGTTACCCGTGTGGTCCTTGGATAATGGAATACGGACACTTGCTTGGGGCTGGCTACCCTTGTGGTCCTTGTAGATTGGAGTACGGACACTTGCTTGGGGCTGGTTACCCTTGTGGTCCTTGTAGATTGGAGTACGGACACTTGCTTGGGGCTGGTTACCCTTGTGGTCCTTGTAGATTGGAGTACGGACACTTGCTTGGGGCTGGTTACCCTTGTGGTCCTTGGGTGTCGAAGAGGTGTCGTTATTTATCAAGGTTACAGCTAGAGGTCGGGATTTGGGCCCCACGAGACACCTACGTGGACCCATTACTCGTTTAAATGATCGTCATCACATTGGAGGTTAGCACCGCTAGTTGACGGGTACGGCTCAGAATCATCATCATCATCTACTACACAGTTGATCCTAGCGGGTTTGGGTTTTAAGTAGTCTTGGGTTGAACGTTGTTGGAATTGGGAGTTTTGGGCAACCTTGAACCTATTGTTATTGTACTCACGTTTGCGGCATGTTTCGAGGGTATGTCCTGGGGTTTTACAATACCGACAAAATATGTTTTGGGTATTTCGGTCATATTCCTTTTGTATATAAGGTTTAGAATTAGTAACCAGAGCAGGGGGCCTTAACGAGAATCCTGGCCTCACAGCTTGGCGTTGAGAATTCGAGGTACTATGGTTACGTTTCGTAAATAAATTTAATATTTTTTCTTCAGACACCGCTGTATTGATGGCTTCGTTAAGTGTGGCCGGGTTTTTACCCCTAGTCATGTTTGAAATGTCGGGTTTAAGGCCCAATAAGAATGTATTAAGGGCCAAGTCTTCCATAGCCGCGGTACGGCCGGGTAGTTCTGATTTCTTTTTATTTGACAGAGTTACTTCCGTTAATAATTTTGAGAGACAGGTTTCTAGGCGTAAAGCAAATTGGTTAACTGGTTCATTACTGGATTGTCGGCATTCTTGTAATTCCATCAGTAGGTGCGCGTAATGTTTTTTCTCGCCGAACTGGGTTTTGAGAAAAGCACTTAATTGGGCCCAATTGTCAAATTCTTTAATGGAACATGCTACTTCAGCTTTGCCCACTAGCTGCGATAGAATGTATTTAAATAAAATCGGTTTCTGGGTGTCGGAAGCTAAGTTGTGTGCATTGTCACAGTTAGTTAAAAAGGAATTTAGTTTCTCGCGTGTACCATCAAAAGATTTTATAAATTTAAATAAGGTTGCAATTTCAATGGAGTTGATTTTTTCCGATTTTACAGCTGTCTCTGGGTTGGTCATTTTGTGTACCTGTATAAAAAGGGAACAAACAAAATACGCAAATAAAATTAGTAAAAGTTTAAAGTACGCCTCTGCTTACCCCTCCGGGAAAACACAGGTGTATGATTATTTAAAATTTTGAATACGCTTCGGTGTAATAGGCGGCTATCAAGTTATTATGCAGTACCTGGGTGGTGATGGTTACAACGGATGCGATAAGGCGCTGAGCTAATTCTTAGAATTATCTTATACAAACAATAAAACTTATGACAAAGTAGTTGTGACAATTGATCAATGTTTAAATGTAGAGAACTTATTTCACTGGAAATTCACTTGATGTTTTAGAAAGTACACTTTATTAGCACTTTTTAATAAAATATATTTTGAATGACTTACAGGAACACGCAGACAATATACGGGAACATAATCACCTTTCAGGGACACGTAACTGGTGATATTCGATGTTTTATTTTCAGGATACTCTGGAACAGTACTGGATACGGGAACAGCTACTTTCGACCAAGGTAAGTATTTTATTTTCAGGGTTTTCCTTTCCAAGACGATCTGGATACTAGTAAGTATATTTTATGTATTTAATTTTTTCACAGGAACGAGATATTTTTCAGGGTTACACAGTTTACAGCACCAAGGATATGCACAAAGTTCTTTTTGAGGGACTTTGAAGTTTCTGAAAACACTCACTGATATTGGTAAGTATTTTAGTATTTTTTCCCAGTAATGATATAGAGTTCTCAAGGCTATACGATGTTCACTTTTCGAAGTACACAGGATACACTGGATTATTTGGATAATTTGCACTTGATAGAACTTAATGTTTCACTTACAGGATTTTGGATTTTGTATATAATAAGGATGTGAGTTCGGATTTACACTTTGACACTCGCGTAAAAGTCACGTAATTTTTTCAATGACGAGTCCGGACGGAGACGTACCAGGGATACCTTCACCGTCGGTATCCCACCGCTGCCACCAAATTGTTATAAGGTCAGGGCCGGAGGCCTTTTTAAAAAAAGAAATTATTTGGAACTGAAATTATTTAATGGACTCAAATTGGTAGGCAAGTGTCACGCGCGGATGTTAGTCTCGAACTGTCGAACTTTTGTAGGGAAAAGACTGAGAGCGGGCAGAAGTGCTGAGTAGGTGATAGGGTCTGGGATGGTCAGCTCTATTGTATACATAGGATGTATATAACAGTTCGTAGACTCTTGATTTACTTCGAAGTTTGATTGCAGAATCGGCTCTCGTGCGAACAACAACATGTGTGGAGACATACCTGTATGCTTCGTGGCGTTATATGCAAATGACACCATGTTTACAGCTTTGGGCACGAAAAACCCATTGCGGAACCTCGACAACGTCTTCGCGATTCCGAAGTGACCCGACCATGGATGATCATGTAGTTCCTCGAGAGTTGTCTTCAGTAGTTCTCTCGGCAGCACAACATTTTTCTTTAATAAAAATCCTTTGTAGTTTGTTGCATCATTATTTGTTAAGCCATTCCTTAGTGATCTACAGAAAAGATCTGCGCACTGTTTTACTACCACTGTATCGGTGCTGATGTTATGCATCTCTATATCATCCGATACTGGTGTGTTTATATCGTCAACCTCTATCTTTAAAGGATAACGACTTGGGTAATCAGCAACAATATTGCTCTTGCCGGAACGATGTACGACGTCGAAATCCACATCTTGTATTGGATCCTTCACCAAGTCTGATCGTTCCGTAACTGACCTGTACGGAGCTGTATGTACAGGAATATCATCTGACAATCCGCATCCGCCCGTGCTACCGTTGTCGAACGTGACTCCATTCTCGCAGTCTTGTACTGCTTGCACCAAACGACTCCTTTTGTTCGCTGGGATGCCCCCATCGATTAATTGCTTGGATTCTTCAGACTTAAATATTTCATTATTAAAACTACGATTAGGGAAATAATCAATGGTTTCATTTATTGCTTTATAATTAAATAACATATTATTTGTGTTTATAATATTTAACGATGTGCACTTTGAAGCCTTACTCACGGTTTTATTGTCATATCTGCGTGTCCAATTTACTTTGAAGCCCTTAATCCATAAACAGTTCTTTCTGAAATCAATTGATACAGCATTAGCAAACATGAACGATTGACCTAAGACTAAATCTAATTCAATGTTATTTAATACAATGAAATTCACTCTAACTAAAATGTTCGCTAAAATCACGTTCACGTCGACTTCCCCGCAGACCGATGCCGTGGAACCAGTTATGCTCTTGATATGCGTCAACGACGTTGACGGTTTTATTTGCAGGTTTAATCTACTGGCTAGAGCTTTACTCATAGCATTTACCGTCGCTCCCGTATCAAGTAATGCTTCGAAGACAGAATTATTAATTGAGACCTTAATAAATGGCGTAAACTGACCAGGAAAACTGCTTTCGTTGTAACGCTGATCTGCAGTCGCAGACCCGGTATGCTCCATGCTCATTACGTTTCTCTCTCGAGGCCGGAAAAACTGTCGGCTCGAAGTTGGAGTATCTCTTCTGTTAGATCCCGAAGAATTCGGGTTACTGGGGAAAACATTAGTGTTAGCAATGTTCCGAGGTCTTAGGTTGTATCTCGGAGTGCGGAAATTGTCCCCTTCATCCCGTGGACTCGACGATGACGGAGCTTGACGTACATCGTAAGATGTCGTGTCTCCTCTATTCCCGTAGCGGTTATGGAATCCGACTTGACGGTTATATCCTTGTGGAGGGTTCGTAGGTAAATTCTGTATTCTATCCCCCTGCACGTCGGGTTGTACTTCCGATAATTGCAACAGCGCGTCGCGGAGTTCTTTTTTATCGCTGTACACCCTTGCCGCTAAAATATTTCGAAATCTTGGCGACATTGACTTCAGAAATCTACTTATTATCTTTTTATCATCGGTAACCTTCGCTTTAGTAGCCAAGTTACACAATCTGTACCAATAGGTAACCAAGTTCTCCTCTTTGGCTTGATACGCTGAATAGAACAACTCTAAATCATCGCCATGGGAAGGAAACTCTTCTTCTAACAGTGAGCACATTTGTTCGAAAGTTAACTCTTCGTTAAAAATCGACTTGTAAAAGTGTAATGCTGCGCCCTCGAGGTAGGCAGCTAATATTGTGGCTTTGTCAGCCAACATAAATTTATTTATGGCGAATACGACATTGAAGTCTCTCAAAAAACTTTGGAATGAGACACCGTCAGTGCCACCAAATTTCTTTGATTCGGCCATCTTAATGGTAGTAATACAATATATATAATAAATTCAAATTTGTTATCTGTTTAAGGCGTCGATCCAATATTGCACGACGTCTTCCTTCTCAAGGTACGGGGTCGATCAATCCACTGCCAACTGCAGAACGTTGGCGTTTCCACCTCCTGTGGAAACCGGCGTTCCTCCACCAAATTTTATGGAAACCGGCGCCTCCTCCAAAGCTGTGGTACTCAGGGGGTTGAGTACCACGCGTGTATGAAGTGATGAAATTACAACGATCAAATAGGATAATATGTTATTTATTTTTATACCACTTGCACTTCCTACTTATATTATTAGGGACTTTACGCGGTTCTTTTAACTTTTATTAGCGAACTGGGACGTATATCGCGGACTCGGCCCAAGGATAGGGCTTAAAGCGGGGTTCTTCCCAGGATACTTTTCTCAGCTTCAATCGGAACGGCTCCACTAGGCCCGTTCAGATCCCGAATGACCAGGCAGCGATTGTTTTATCTCGTTCCTCATTCAAATTTTAAATTTATACAATAGTTTTATTTAAACTCTGACACATAATGGCCAGGTAACCGCATCGTGGTGTGAAATGAGGTTCAGACACCACAGTACCAATGGTGAAAGGAGGCGCGGGAGCAGGGATGGAACCCCGAGCCTCGAGAAATCGAGGCCGTGCAGTCCCAGCTCCGCCAGGCCATCGTGGTGAAGTGGAAGGAACGACTTGGGCGACCAAGCGCAGGGCACGCCGCAATAGCGGCGGTAAGGCCCATCATGGAGGATTGGCTAGAGACGCGACACGGAAGCCTCTCGTACCGACTGACGCAGGTGATCTCCGGGAAGGGGTGCTTCGGGGACCACTTGCATCGGATCAGGAAGGAGCCAACACCTGAGTGTCATCACTGCGACGCGAGCGAGGACTCAGGGCTGCACACGCTGGCGGACTGCCCGGCGTGGGAGGAGCCGAGGCGTAACCTCGTGGCAGCCATCGGGGTGGGAGTCCTCTCGCTCGGCAGCATGATTGCGGCAATGGTGCGGAGCGCGAGCGCGTGGGCCGCCGCCACCTCCTTCCGCGAGCATGTAATGCTCGCGAAGGAGATGGCGGAGCGCACCCGGGAGAGATTTAGAAGTCTCCCGGCCCGCCGCCGAGCCCGCAACTTGGTCGCCGCGCGTCGCAGGCGACTCAGGCGCCGGAGGTCGCTTAACGACCTCCATCCTCCATGAGCGCAAGCCTGGGGGTGACAGGTGAGGCCGCCTGTCACCCCAGCAGAAGCAGGCCGGGACGGTGGGGCGACTAGCGCCCCTCCCCCAAACTGGGGCAAGACGGGGACACCGTGGTTCCCAAACCCGAGGGGGCCATCTCGAAACCGGAGATGACCCAGGGTCAGTCGGGATGCGAGGGATATGCTCTATGGGTAACCTTACACCTCGGCGTCTGTAGACCCGAGACGGCGTGCGGTTTTAGTCGGTTCAAGCCCGACATAACCGCCCCCGCTGGCCGGCGGGGGGGGGGGTATCCGAAGGGATTTCCGCACGATAAAAAAAAAAGGTATCTAGACTCTAGACCTTGGACGTTTGGAATCTAAACGGTTTAGATAGCGAATCCCGTCCTCGCATCCTCTCCTACCATGTTTTAACTTGTAACTTAATTAAGAATAATATAATGTACCTAATCTGTGCTTTTATACTTTTTTTTTTACGTGCGGAAATCCCTTCGGATGCACTTCCGCCGGCGGGGGTGGTTATGTCTGGCATGAACCGACTAAAACCGCACGGTGTCCTCCCCAAGTGTCCATTGCCGGGCACCCCGGGTAAGCCCCCGGAAGGATAACCCCAGGGTTACCGGCGGACTTTGGCCGCCACCGCGTAAAGAACACTGTGACTGCTTGCAACACTTTTGTAACAATCTTCCTTGAATATTGCAGCTGCCGTGAGCTGACTCTTGGTGAACTTATATGACGGTCTTCACGTAAAATTCTGTGCTCCAAAATTTTTAATTTTGCTCCACATGTTTTTGTACGCGTGCACTTCCACATTTCTGTCTCATCTTTAGACCTATGATGTAGAAAATGATTTCGATTACCTCTAACTAGTAGTCGTTTATTATTAGGACCATCGATGTAAGTGAACTCGGTAGGCACACTAGGACCAGCGCAAATGTCATCTTGATTTGCATTCATATTTTGTAAGCACTAGCACAAAACGTAACACGCACTACAGTCGGCACTTAACACGTTCAGGGACAAAGGGTAACTGATACGATAGGAGGTTAACATGGGTTGCATTCCTATCCTACCTGTATTCTCTCTCGCTCTTAACCACGGAACAATAGATTCGGCGTCGCCAAACTCACATAGACAACCAGCTATTAACCGGTAAAAAATCCCATACCACTTGCAAAGTCATAAAAAATTTTGTTTATATGAACTTCACACGCAGTTGACGCGCCGGCAGATAGGAGACGTCATGCGTTGCGCTCGTTATCGTTTTTTATGGACCCCAGCGCGGAGAGGGTGCGCCGCTCACCGGTTAATAAGTTGCACAAAATGAAGCCCGACAAATCTGCGGGGAAGGGGAAACGAGGGACAGCAGGGGTGTATTTTTATTCTTTATACGCGTATCGTGTTGCCGGTATAGCGTAACCTATGCAAAAATGAAAATAAACCATAAAAGTTAAAACTTACTCTTCTGACATTTAGTAAATAAAATGATTTGACTAGACAGTCAAATACCCAATTGATATACACATTTTGACCGGCGGACCTATAATAGAACCAATTCAAGATAGTTAATGTCTACTTAATTTTATACACCTCTTTTCATTTGTAGTGCTGACTGTACTTTTGACAAACTTCATGGACCCGCTGGGAATGAATATATGGGCATTTAAAAATTCATATTATTATCTCATGGACCCGGACGGGAAACGACGAACAAAAGAATCGTGGATTTATAAACAGTAACAGTGGTTGCTGTTACGACACAAAAACTAAAAATATCTGTTTTATTTCCTACAAAAAATGTTGTCGTAAATACCATTTTTAGACTTTAAATACACAGATCGATAGAGGAGAAAAATATAAGTAGGACTGTATTAAAACCTCAATTTCGCGTAGCCGTCAAGGGCGTAACTGCCATTTTGGCGAAATTGATTCGCCAAAATGGCGGTTACGCCCTTTGAGCCCCGAGGTATCGATAATATAGTCCTTCATTTCGTTTAGAAATTGAAATATTGTATCTTTATTTTCACTACAAATTGGCTTCTTAAATCCAAAATGTTCACGTTTACGTGAATTCATGACATCAAATAAATTATTAAAATATTCTATAAATTTTATCGTAGCACCAGTATTAACGAAGTGTTTGAAGGTAAGTCATTTTTCACGTAATCGTAATGCTTCTGCTACACTTCGACTAAGAAGCTGAGTAGCGAGCTTAACTTTCATGATTTGATTGCGAAAGTCTGTGTTTTGGAGTCAATTTATTTGCAAAATTTAAAGTTTCACTAGTTTGTAGTTTCAGTAAATTTACTACATATTGCCATTTTATTTCTTGATTTTCGTTATCAAAAAGTAATCGTTTCTATTCGAACGTATTCCAGACTAGCTTAATCATGTAGCATGGATCTAAAAACACGGCCACTTCCATGTCACATACGGGGTGTTTAAATGTTGTTTTTAGATTTTTTATTTCTCTGAGATTACAACCTAATAAATAAGCTGCATTCATATTTGTTGAGCAACCATCGAAAGTTAATGCAACCACTTTAACTCCTATCTCGTAGCATTTTGTCAAAAAATTATTAATTAAATTTGCTTTATTCTCAGCTGTGAGGCCATCAACAAAAAAATAACTGACTGGTATTTTCCAGTTTTCGTTAAGACTCACAAGCATCATTACAAAAGCTTGAGTAGCGACCTTGTCTTCGTCTATGCTTCCAGTGCCATAATTAACTAAACCTAACATTTTTTACCATTCAAAACTGTTTACTGTCGGATAGCCATTTTATCGGGTCGGTATCAGAAAGGCTGGATCGCAAATTGACCACGTCGCCCTTAGTCCACATCTCAAAATGTCTAAATCTCAAAACACCTAAATCGCAAAATGACTACATCGCTTTTAGACCACATCTCGTAACGTCTGAATCTCAAAACATCTAAGTCGCAAAATGACTACATCGCAAAAAGGCCGAATGGTTGTTGTTAAGGACCGTGGTTCGTAACAGACTATGACCTGATAAGGTTCCAAATAGACTGCCACTACTTCGCGGCCGCCTTCAGTGGACTGTATTTGATGGATGTTGAGTCGAAGAATGAAACACTTGGATGGGTGGACTTCATTGACGTCAGTGAGGCATCGGATGTACTTGGCCCAGCACTACTCTTCATCTACTACTTCCTGTTGAGCTTCCTTGTTCCTTGAGAGACTCTTGTTGTCTACTTGTTGCCCAATGTTCACTTCCATTGTTCAATTGCCCAATGTCCATTATTTCCTACCAAATGGTCCCTGCTTTTATAGTCTTTTGTAGTGCTGGCCCGCGATCCAAATTACCTCACCTCCGCATTTCCATTTATTTATAGAACTTATGTTTTACATATTAATTACATAGCATATATGTACATTGGTAGCAATAAGACTTGCACGACGATAGGTACTTACATCTTTACCGTGCGACGTCGGGCTACTGAATGACGGGCGGATTGACCCCTCAGACTTATATATGGGCCCTGCCTCCCGCGAGCTACTATATAATAAAATGGCACCAGCCGGGGGAGCGCATATTCGCTTCTTACGGCGTGGGAGGCAGTCGCGGGGTGTAATTAAACTTACATACTAATATACAAAGTCGTATTTCCTATTTATACGAAGTTATGTTAGATTCTGAGTAATGCATTTACGTAATTATATTTGCAATTATGCTTTTCGGGGAATGTACTTTCTTTATTAAATTTGGCTCTAACATACTTAATTACTCAGAAAACTAACTCCTAACAGTAGTAAGCTATTTATCTTAGCTTAATATCAAAGTTATTACATAATTACGTTTTAATTCACGTAAATCTAACATTTTCATAATTTATTCATTATATTCACGCTTACTTATCTACGTGTCACTGGCACATGTGTCTATAGTCTATTTGTGTCGTGCACATTCTCCCACCGTCGCTGACCCTGGTTCGTCTGCGAGCTCCGTTGGTAGCACGACGATCTTCTTCGTAGGCCTCCTCAGCACGTGTCCGCTGCTGGTGGTGACGTCCACGACTCGTACCTCGCCGTCGGCTCCTGGGAACACCCGGCTGACGCGTCCTCGCGGCCAGGTGTTGCGCGGCAGATTGGAATCGCAGATGATGACGACGTCCCCGACCTTCGGGGCGACGCCGGTGCTGATGGGCTCCCGCCGGTGTTGCAATAGGGGAAGGTACTCCTTCACCCACCTCCTCCAGAAGATGTCAGCCAGGGCTTGAGCTCGCTTCCATTGTTGGCGAGCAGTCACGTCGTCTGCAGAGAAGTGCCCTGGTGGTGGCACATGGCAGTTGGGCCCGATGAGGTTGTGATTCGGCGTGAGGGCCTCGGGATCGTTAGGATCAACCGAAACATGTGTGAGGGGTCGTGAGCTGGGATGCTTTTCCATCATGGTGACACGAAGCACTTTCACTGCTTTCACCATACGTTCCCATGCCCCCCCCATGAAGGGTGCGGAAGGGGGTATGTACTTCCACACGATGTGTTGACTCGTAGTTTCTTGCTCGAGCGCGTCGAGTGCGGCCTCTGCTAGCTCCTTTTCCGCTGCCTTGAAGCACGTAGCGTTGTCACTCCATATTTCTTTGGGACAACCACGTCTGGCGATGAATCTTCTCAGGGCGGAAACGGCTGAGTCGGCGCTTAAGGAGTGAACGACCTCTACATGTATAGCTCGAGAGGTCATACACGTAAATAAGGCTCCATATCTCTTCTCTCGATGGCGTGCGACTGTAACTTCTATGGGTCCGAAGTAGTCTAGACCGGTGAACGTGAAGGGGCGTGTGTTGTGAGCTAACCGGGCGGCTGGTAAGTTGCCTGTGATCGGTGACGCTGGTTTCGCCTTTCTTATGCGACACAATACACACTTCTTTATTTCATTTTTCACTGCGGGACGTATCTTGGTAATCCATAACCGCTGCCGGAGTTCATTGACCGTGATCTCGGTGCCACCATGTCGTAGCTTCTCATGAACATGTTTGATGTAGAGGCGTGTGTACGGGTGTTTGCCGTCGAGCACCACAGGGTCCGATGCGTCTTCTCCCAGCTCCTTCGCAGCTGATATGCGTCCTCTCACGCGCATAGTGCCGTGTGAGTCCAGGTACACGCTTACATTGTTCAGTCGGTTGTCGCGAGGAGTTGATTGACCTTTTGTCATACGTACTATTTCACTCACGAAACTATCTCGTTGACTGGCGTTTACACACAGGTGTTCGGCGCGGTTCAAGTACTCACCTGGTATGTTTATGTAGCACTGTTCATCGCGTATGACTGTGTTATTCTTATTATGCACTGGTATGGCTTTCTTCGTACGCCAATCGGGGTTAGCTTTCTCTATCTTACGAGTTCGCTTTCGAGCAGCTGACGTTTTACACTTATTCGGCCGGCACAAATCGATGAACTGGAGTACTCGTGCAGTCGTTCGTATGAGTCCCATCCATTTTGAGTACTTCTCTATACGCAGTAGTTGACTTGTGCTGGGCTGCTCGACATCTTGCGATGTGTGACACGCTTGTCTTTCTTCGCCCGTGTCGTGACGAATGACCTTTTCTTCTGTGGGCCACTCGGTTGCTGGCAGGCGCAGGAAATCGGGGCCGTTATACCATCTGTGTTCGGCCCGGAAGTTGTCGGGGGTTTCCCGAGTTGCGTCGTCTGCCACGTTGAGTCGAGTAGGCACCCAACGCCATTCATTTTTCTTCGTGGTGTCTTCTATCTCGGCGAGGCGATGTGCAACGAATGACTTGTATGCACGCGGCTCCGACCTTATCCATGTGAGTGCGGTTCGTGAGTCGCTCCAATAGGTCTTCTCTGTCGACTCGTAGTCGTGTTCTTCCAGGGTGGTTTGAGCCAGGCGCGCTCCCAGTAGTGCAGCTTGAAGCTCGAGTCTCGGCATGGAGATGGGCTTCAGCGGGGTCACTCTGCTCTTTGCGGCTGCTAATGACACGGTTACTGACCCGTCGGTGTGTTGCGTCCGCCAGTACACAGCTGCAGCGTAGGCTTCTTCACTCGCATCGACGAAAGTGTGCAGTTGGCGTGAGGCGACTGATGTCGTCAGGTGATCGTAGCAGCGGGGTATTCTCAGCAGGTGTATGTTGTTGAGCTGGGCGAACCATTTGTTCCATCGTTCCCGTAGCTCAGCTGGGAGTGGGTCGTCCCATTGCGCCTTATAGCGCCATGTGTCCTGAAAAATACGTTTACCGGGAGTTATTATTGGTGCAATAAGGCCGAGCGGATCGAATAAGGCCATTATCACACTCAAGGCCTCTCGCTTCGTTGGAGGTCGCGTGTTTGTTTTCGCGTTAAAGCCAAGATTATCTTCGTTGACGTGCCATGTTAGACCCAAGGTTTTTTCTGTCTCTTGGCCGCCGAGTTCCACTGTAGCACTGCTGTCTCGGGGCAGTGATAAATCTTCTATGATTGTTTTTTCGTTCGAAGTCCAACCGTTCAACACGAAGCCTGCTTTTTTGTGTATCATGTCGACTGTTCGCGTGGTCTCTCGTGCCGCTGTGACCGTAGGGAAGCTCTGCAAGTAGTCATCCATGTAGTGATTTTCTTGTATGGCTTTTACGGCATCCGGGTAAGTGTCGACGAAGTCTCTTGCGTTTCTGTTCTTGATGTACAGCGCGGTACACGGCGACGAGGTGGCTCCGAAGATTACTGACGTCATACGATACTCTTCGGGTTGACCTTCACGGCGTCGTCCTCTCCACAGAAAGCGCAGCGCATCTCGATCTTCTGTCCTTATCTTCACTTGCATGAACATTTCTTTGATGTCGGCACTTACAGCGTACGGGTATTGGCGGAATCTCATGATCACACCTGGCAGGGACTGCAGCAGATCAGGACCGGAGTGGAGCATATCGTTCAAACATACTCCGGTGCTCTTGGCGGCTGCGTCGTGTACCAGTCGAGGTGGCTTGTGCGGCTTGGCGGGGTTGATGACCGGAAAGTGAGGTAGGTACCACGTCCTTCCCTTCTGCGGTGTCATAGGAGCTGGTTCTGCATAGCCAGACTTGAATAGGTTTTCTATTCTTTCTTCATATTTCTGTTTCAAATCTTCATCCCTATCGAGTCTTCGTTCGAGCGTAAGCAGACGCTTCTCAGCTTCCTTGTAATTATTCGGTATGTCCGCATTTTCTTCTTTCCACAGCAGTCCGGTCTCATATCTTCCATCTGGTAGCCGCCGGCTCTTTTCTTCAAGAATCTGCATGGCTCGTAGTTCGGGATCTTCTCTCGGGCGTCGGGGTTCGATGCCCAGTGATTCCAACTTGAAGTAATTCTTCACTTCATCTTCAATGGAGTCCTTATCGCGCTGTTGTAACTTACCGCAGAATGACACTGTTGCAGTCACTGAACTGCTGCATCCGTGAAGCACCCATCCCAGCTGAGTGAGCGACGCCACAGGCTGGTTACGGCTTCCGGTGCGCAGCTGACGGGTTACGATGAGATGCCAGTTGTCTTGTCCTAGTAACACTTTGGGTGAAGCCTTCTCGTACGTTATCTTGTCACGTATATCCTCTAGATGTTCGCAGCCGTTGAGATGCTCTTCATACACTGTATCGGGTGAGAAGCGGAGTCGGTTCATGGTGCGGGCGGTTAAGTCGTACTCTTCATCGGCGTACTTCCCTTTGATGAATAAACTCACTGTCTTGCTCTCGTGCTTCATTTCACTGTTTACACCTTGGATGCAGATCTCCTTGGTTGGTCCGTCTGCCCCGATGACGTCGGCTATGGTCTCATCTATTAGCGTGATCGTGCTTCCCTCGTCCAATAAGGCGTAGGTATCGACGCTACCGCTTGGTCCTCTTAGTGTCACTGGTGCCATCTTGAGGTAGGCCTTGCGCTGACTGCGGGGAACTGCTGCTGTGGCTACTTCTGCCGTTGAGGTCGTGATGTCTTCCTTCTGTTCTTCACGGTCTCTTGGCGGCATATCGCGATGCAGTAGTCGGTGATGCATTATCTGGCACCCGTTCTTCCCACAGGCCGGTGCTCTGCATGTGGCGCGTCGGTGGTTACTTCGAAGACAGCGAAAACAGACTCTATTCTTCTTGGCTGTTTCCCATCTCGCGGTGTTGTCTAGGGCGATGAACTGCTTGCAGTCAGGTAGCTTATGATCCCTGCTACACTGTGGACATCTCTCTTCTGATGTCTTCTTGTTGATGGTGAGCGTCTGTTCAACTCTTCTGCTTCTTTGAGGACGATAACCGGTTCTTCTGTTGTCTTCTGTGTGGTTCACCTCTGGGAGCGCGTAGGAGCTGCACTTGTCTGCCTCTTCTGACAGGAACACAGATATCTTCTTCAGTTCTGGTATGTCTTCTTGTAGTTTTTAGGTCTCGCGGATCTTATTAAATAAACTAAAGTTCCAAGTTATTGGTTTTATTTCTTTAAACACAATAAGAATAAGAAACACTCATGTAATGGTAGCGGCCATTTTTTTAAAAGAAGAATTTTAACAGTATGGGGTTGCCAGACATGGCAGTCTTTTTCATTGTTGCCAACACTCCGCCTCAATGAAAATACTAAAAAACTTACTTAATATTTAACAAATGTCTAAACTTCTCTACTTTAATTTTACCCAGGGGTTTCGTGAACAAGTCAGCAACCTGATCATTTGTTCTTACATACTCAATATTTATAATTTTAGAATCTAACTTTTCTCTAACAAATTTTAGTTTGATATCTATGTGCTTTAACTTACTATGAAATTGGCCACTCTTACATAGCTTAATTACAGGCTGATTATCTTCATACATACAGACAGTAACAAATTTTTGTTTAATATCAAAATACAAGTTTCTCAACCAACATGCTTCGCTGGTTGCATTACTTAATGCTACAAACTCTGACTCGGTGGAAGACAATGAAACTGACATCTGTTTTCTTGATGCCCAAGACACCACACACTCAAATATTTTAAATACATAACCACAAGTTGATCTGCGGTCATTCTTATCCCCCGCCCAATCAGAGTCTACAAAGCCAACAATCTCATTACTATTTTCATATTTGTGAAACTCTAACTTTAAGTTAACTGTTCCTTTTACATAGCGCAGGAGATGCTTTAGCGCATTCCATAAATCTTTACTAGCACATGACTGATATCTGCTTAATATACTTATTGCTAAACACAAATCAGGGCGAGTACATAGCATAGCATACATTAATGATCCTATGATCATTCTGCATCTCTTCTCTAGCTCTTCACTCTCAGAACTTTCCCTTTTTAAGGTGCTATGGTCAAAACCCTCCTGCATAGGTGTAGCCACAGCATTGCACTGACTCATATTACATTTTTCAAGTAATTTTTCTAAATATTCGCTTTGACTCAACATAATACAATTTTTATCAATCTTTTGACAAATTTTTATGCCTAAAAAATTACTTGCAAGCCCTAAATCTTTCATTTTGAAACATTTATTTAATTTTTCTTTTACATGTACAATCTCCCTATTATTTGTAGATGCAATTAACAAGTCATCGACATACAATAATATATATATGGTACAATTTTCCTTCCTATTAATATACAAGCAGTATTCATAGTCAGATTGTTTAAATCCTAACTCACACATTACATCATTAAACTTTTTGTTCCAATTTTTTGGAGATTCTTTTAGTCCATACAAAGATTTATTAAGTTTTAAACACTCATCATTTTTAATTTTAACATACTCACAACCTTTAGGTAGACAAAT
The DNA here is from genome assembly GCA_946251805.1 of Cybosia mesomella. Classification (NCBI taxonomy): domain Eukaryota; kingdom Metazoa; phylum Arthropoda; class Insecta; order Lepidoptera; family Erebidae; genus Cybosia; species Cybosia mesomella. Next base: position 14,427,945 of record OX276411.1, read on the forward strand.
GTACACATCTGAGTTTATATCTCCATTTAAGAAAGCGCTACAAACATCTAGTTGGTACACAGGTAATTTATCCTCATTACATATAGCTAAGAACAACCTAATAGAAGGTAATCTAGCAACAGGACTATAAACATCACTCAAAACATTTTGTTGAAAGCCTCTGGCTACTAATCTTGCCTTGTACATCATACCTGTTATATCCGTCTTCCTTTTAAGTACCCATTTGCAGTCTATAGGTTTACATGAAGAAGGCCTAGTTACTATACTCCAAGTGTTGTTTTCTTCAAGTGCATGAATTTCTCTGGCTATTGCTTCCTCCCAAGATTTATGTTCCGCACTTGCAACTGCTTCTTCATAGCTAGGATTCTCCTCACACATTAGACTCATATGGTAATCATTAAACTTCGATGGAAGTTTTCGCTCATCCCTTGATCTCAAGTTGTATCTCCCTTCTCCGATTTCTTCTGTGCTCTCCGCTACTCTGTTCCCATCTTCCTCTATTTCTCTGACTCTTAACTCTCTTTCCTCATCAGCTCTGGTCTCCTCAATAATATTTTTGTCTTCCTCACTTTTCTCAGCCTCTGTGCTCACACACTCTTGTATATTTGTACTTTCCATCATTTTCTCTTCTGTACTTCTCTCACAAAACTCTTCTCTACGTTTTGTTGGTAGAAAGATTATGTCTCTATGTATTTCAACTCTGTTTGAACTGGGTAGGTACACACGATAGCCCTTGGTGCACTCATCATATCCCATGAATATACCAGTCACATTCTTAGGGTCCCATTTCAACCTTTTCTCTTTAGGCACATGAATGGAAACTTTTGTCCCGAACACTTTAAAAATATTCAAATTGCAATCCTTCTTGTTGTAATAGCTCTGATATGGAGTTGTGGCACTGTTGGGACTTGGACCAGTTCGATTCAAAGTGTAAACTGCATTACTAACACCTTCAGCCCAAAAATGTTTATGCATACCTTGTATCATTGCACGAGCAGCCTCCACTAACGTGCGAATCTCTCTCTCAGCACGCCCATTTTGTTGAGGTGTATACGGCACACTTTTTTGATGAATAATACCTTTAGACTCCAAAATTTTTGTAACCTCACTATTTACAAACTCAGTGCCATTGTCAGTTCGTAGTATTTTTATTTTGCATGAAGTCTCACGTTCAGCTCGGGCTATGAACTTTTCTAGGCAACTTTTAACTTCACTCTTCTGTTTCATAAAAAACACAGTACGGTAGCCTGAAAAATCATCTTTCAGTACCAGGAAATATCTATTTCCTCCCAAAGACAGCTGTTCCATTGGACCGCATACATCTCCATGAATAATTTCCAATCTTTCTTTTGCTCTTGATTTGCTCTGCGGATAAGGAAATTTATGTTGTTTCCCGGCCAAACATTTCTCACAACAATAATTCTCACTGTCATCTTCAAAATCAATTTTATTTTTACGTAGAACTCGTTTTATTTGCTCAAAATTCTGATGTGATAGTCTTTCATGCCACACAGAAATTTTTTCTAACCTTTCACTCAATTGACAACTCGATACGTCAAATAAGGAACGTTCAGAAATTTGTGTTCCACTTTCAGCCACTGCTCCCAATATTAGATTTTTATTTGACACAAAGTTCATTTTGTAAAGTTTGTTTTCTCTATTAGCGATAGCCCGAATATCACCATTCTCATCAACAAACTGACACTGCTCACTATTAGAAACAAGATGAAAACCATTGTCTAACACTTGTCCGACTGAGAGCAGATTAAACTTCAGCTCTGGCACATATAACACATTAGATAATTTTGTTAACCTATATTTTTTAGAGTCCCATGCATACACAATCACTGTTCCTATACCTTTCACTTCTAACATCTTGCCATTGCCTACCCTTACTCTGGATAAAAAGTCTTTCTCACTTAACTCTCGAAACAGTTCTCTTTTGCTACACATATGTTCACTTGCGCCGGTGTCCAAATACCACACAGACTCAGTTTCATTTTCCCCACTGTCACACATAAATGCATTACTTTCATTTTCATTTTTCTGTTTATTTTCACTATTCATTTGCTTCTTTTTTAGTCTACATTGTTTGGAAATATGGCCCTTCTTTTTGCAGGTAAAACATTCTCTTGTATCTTTTTTCTTACATGAACTTGCATAATGTCCAATATTTCCACAATTGTAACATTTAATTGTATTTGAAGTACTCGCTTGGGGCTTTCTTGATGACAATAATGCCACAGTTTCCTCATTGGAGTTTTGACGCTCCTCTTCAATCAGTAGTCTGGATGTTATCTCACTTAGAGTCTGTTTCTCAAGCGGCACAGACTCCCATGCTGATCTGAAGTGTTTATATTGCTCGGGCAGTGACATCAGTACTTTGGTAATCATCATTTTTTCAGACACTGGCTCTTCTGCTAATTTAAGCTTTGTTTTTATGTCCTCAAGCTTAGAAAAAAACTTAGATAAAGGTTCTCCACTGTCAACACTCATTGTGAAAAACTTCTGTTGTAATAGGTGGACGCTCACAGTTGACTCTCTGTCGTAGACGACTTTCAGTTTTGCCCACATTTCATAAGATGACTGACATGAAAAAATATGAGTCAATGGTTCTTCTTCCATTCTAGTCACCAGTATCTCCTGGGCTTTTGAATCCAATCTCTTCCACTCTAATTGTTGCTTCACAATCGCCTCTGTTGTTCCTTCTGGATATTCTTTTGTGCCCATTACTACGTCTACCACTCCTCGGCTCCTCAAGATAACTTCAGTTTGGAACCTCCACACAGGCCAATTACTCGCTCCGGATAACTTCACGGTGTTGGTGAGTATGTTCGCTTCCATCTCGTCCTCCTTTTGACTTTACTCAGCCAAGCACAACTCAACTCGAAATACTCGACCAATACTCAACGAACGAAGCCGAACGATAACCCACGCCGCGCCGCTAAAAAAAAATGGCGTCGCCAAGTCACAAGTTACGAAAACCACTTCGCTCACAGCACCTCGCAACTCTCCTCACTCGCTCAACAACTAGGAACATTGATCTGGCCCCATAACCTGTAGTTTTTAGGTCTCGCGGATCTTATTAAATAAACTAAAGTTCCAAGTTATTGGTTTTATTTCTTTAAACACAATAAGAATAAGAAACACTCATGTAATGGTAGCGGCCATTTTTTAAAAGAAGAATTTTAACAGTATGGGGTTGCCAGACATGGCAGTCTTTTTCATTGTTGCCAACACTTCTTTCTTCTTTGCAGCGAAGTCGTACCACTTGTTTCTGAGTATAGGTGTGAGTTTCTCGATGATACTTCTGCACATCTCTGGACTGTGTAGGTAGTGCGGCTTCCTCAAGGCTTCTATGGTTCCCACGATGTTTGCTATCTTCCCAGCGAAGATACAGATGTCCTTGGCGTTATCGGTCACTTTGTTAAGAGTCTTGAGCTTCTCCATCTCGACGTGGATGAGTGCTTCTGGTCTACCAAATCTTCTCTCGAGGGCCCTTATGATCACCTCGGGGTCAGGTTGACTCAGCAGTAGGCACTCGACTGCTTCTTGTGCGAGTCCACGTAAACTTTTCCTTATTCTTGCGATATTTTCATTCTTCGTGAAGTATATACCCGATTCTTCATACGTAGTCTTGAAGGCGAGCCATTCTGTGCTGCTGCCGCTGAAGATCGGTAGTTCTCGTATATACTTGGGCGGCTCCCTGTTGCTTCTCATAGCCTGGGATAGGGCCGCGGTGAGCGTAGCTACATCGATCACGGAGTTCTTCACTGGGGCACTTCCTTCTGATTTTTCCTGGGTTTGACACTTCTCCACTAGTTGACCCCTATCTTGGCAGGTCTGAGTGTTTTCCTCGATGTCTTGCCCCTTTTCCTTTAGGTTTGGTGCCGCAGCGTCATCCTTCTGTAGCCACGTGTTAATACGTACCGATGCCAGATCTTCCTCAGACCCATCGTCGCTGCTCTCGTCCTGCAGTAGCCGCTGTAGACGGATCTGTTCTATCTCTGCTTCGGCTTGTATTTGCTTGAGCTTCAGTTCTGCCAAGCGTTGTTTGACCTCCAGTTCCTTCTTCTTTCTTGAACTGGTGGAGCGGCGTGACCTTGTGTCCAAAGGCCGCATGGTGCGCTGTGAGCTAGGCTCTCCATATACAACAGCGCGGGAGTGGGGCGATCCTTCTTCTGTCGTCCCTGACTCTTCAGTAGTCACAGTTGTGCTGGACGTGGTCTGCTCGGTGCTGGCTGTGGCTTCCGACGCACCACTATCCGCATAACTTCTGGCCTCTTCCGTGGCCGCAGGGTGTAGTACTGATCTTGGTACTGGTGCTGATGCTGGTTCCTCTTCCTGACGACGCTTCCCTCCATCCCTGGTGAGAACCATTCTTCTTTCTTCAAGTTTATACTTACCTGGAATTCCGACGGATCGTGGACTTTATTCCTACCCTTCGACCCGGTTCCAATGGACCATAGACGTTCGTGACAGACTATGACCTGATAAGGTTCCAAATAGACTGTCACTTCTCCCTTAGTTGAAGAACGATGAAACGTCTACGGCTGGCAGTTTACTTGAAGTTGACCTGGATCTTCGAAGGACCGTGTACTTTATTCGGCTCCGAAGGACCAATGTACTGGTGCTGATGCTGATGCCGGTTCCTCTTCCTGACGACGCTTCCCTCCATCCCTGGTGAGAACCATTCTTCTTTCTTCAAGTTTATACTTACCTGGAATTCCGACGGATCGTGGACTTTATTCCTACCCTTCGACCCGGTTCCAATGGACCATAGACGTTCGTGACAGACTATGACCTGATAAGGTTCCGAATAGACTGTCACTTCTCCCTTAGTTGAAGAACGATGAAACGTCTACGGCTGGCAGTTTACTTGAAGTTGACCTGGATCTTCGAAGGACCGTGTACTTTATTCGGCTCCGAAGGACCAATGTTAAGGACCGTGGTTCGTAACAGACTATGACCTGATAAGGTTCCAAATAGACTGCCACTACTTCGCGGTCGCCTTCAGTGGACTGTATTTGATGGATGTTGAGTCGAAGAATGAAACACTTGGATGGGTGGACTTCATTGACGTCAGTGAGGCATCGGATGTACTTGGCCCAGCACTACTCTTGATCTACTACTTCCTGTTGAGCTTCCTTGTTCCTTGAGAGACTCTTGTTGTCTACTTGTTGCCCAATGTTCACTTCCATTGTTCAATTGCCCAATGTCCATTATTTCCTACCAAATGGTCCCTGCTTTTATAGTCTTTTGTAGTGCTGGCCCGCGATCCAAATTACCTCACCTCCGCATTTCCATTTATTTATAGAACTTATGTTTTACATATTAATTACATAGCATATATGTACATTGGTAGCAATAAGACTTGCACGACGATAGGTACTTACATCTGTACCGTGCGACGTCGGGCTACTGAATGACGGGCGGATTGACCCCTCAGACTTATATATGGGCCCTGCCTCCCGCGAGCTACTATATAATAAAATGGCACCAGCCGGGGGAGCGCATATTCGCTTCTTACGGCGTGGGAGGCAGTCGCGGGGTGTAATTAAACTTACATACTAATATACAAAGTCGTATTTCCTATTTATACGAAGTTATGTTAGATTCTGAGTAATGCATTTACGTAATTATATTTGCAATTATGCTTTTCGGGGAATGTACTTTCTTTATTAAATTTGGCTCTAACATACTTAATTACTCAGAAAACTAACTCCTAACAGTAGTAAGCTATTTATCTTAGCTTAATATCAAAGTTATTACATAATTACGTTTTAATTCACGTAAATCTAACATTTTCATAATTTATTCATTATATTCACGCTTACTTATCTACGTGTCACTGGCACATGTGTCTATAGTCTATTTGTGTCGTGCACAGTTGTGTACTTACATATACCAGGTGGATATCAGAACGACTAAATTTATTAAATATTGCTTAAAAGTGAATGATATTATGAGTAGGCGTAGCCTCATAGTGAGAGTATGCAGGAGTGATTATAGCTGGTTGCGGGGCACCGGGGGAGGTCGTTGACCTCGGCGCGATCGGCAATCCGGCCGACGCATAGGCATGCCTCCAAGGGAGCGTACCACCTCCTGGTATGGCCTGATGCATCGAAGCAACGTGAGTGGCCGTCGCTGGTTGGGCGTGGCACCCCGGGGGTGAATACCAACCGTAGCCGTGGTACGTAGGAGCGGTAGTAGCTAGCACGTTGGTGGGGCGCAGCGGCGGCGGTAGGTATTTACTGGGCGTGTGCAGCCTTACAAGAAGTAAATGCATGCAATGAAATTGCTAAATTATTATTAAAGGTTCATTTCATCATGTCAGCCAAACGACGCCCACTGCTGGGCATAGGCCTCCCCCAAGGATCTCCACAATGATCGGTCCTGCGCTGCCCGCATCCAGCGGCTCATGCAAGGTTCATTTACCTCACCTGAAATAATTGACCAAAATTCAGTATTAATTAAATAAAGATTATTTTTAATTGGGATTTTAATGGGTAACATAATTTTGAAAAATACATCAGCTGATATTAAAAATGATATTTCACCTGAAATATTATATTCATTGTCTGCTAGATCAGCAGATTCAGGTAAGTTTGATGAAATGTAGTCAATGACAGAAAAGTTGACCTTATATTTAAAATTATTTTTAAGCGATATAAATTCGACACTTACAGATTTTGTTGTAGTTTTGGTACACTGACCTAAAGCCATTACACTTATATTATTATTACTGGTTTTTAGTTGCAAAAATTTTACAATATCAGATTTAATAAATGAAATTTGACTGCCACTGTCGACAATGCCCCTAGCAATAATATGACATTCCGTCTTGGCTGACGATTTTTGCCTTTATAGTGGGCAGTAATACTGTGCTATTGCTGACATTGTTATGCAAGGAAGCTTTAGGAGCATTTTCCTCATGCAATAATGAGTTATGTTCTTTAGGCTGCGTTTCCACCAGAGATGTGCGAGGATGCATAGCGAGGGATGTGTTTGTAAAGAACCAATAGAATCGCTTCATTTACCTTGCCTCGGTCAGCACAGCTCTGGTGGAAACGGCTCAGCGGAGCTAGATTTTTGCGCATACAAAACAAGCGCGGGATGTGTGCGAGGGATGTGTACGAGGGAAGTGTGCGAGGTATGTGTTGCGAGGAATGTGTGTTGAGAAAGATGTGTTGCGAGGTTTGCGCATACTGTACCAGCCAGTCCATAGACGGAGTTTGTTGGAAGTAGAAGGGCGCAAAATAGATAATAATATGGATAATTGGAAAAAGAAAATACTTTTATATTTAACAATTTGTGATGAAGAAATGGAAGCAGAAGATACGGAATTTATTAGTTCTATAATTTTGAGCAATAGAAGAACACACAGGTTTTGGATACGTAACCATATTAAATATCATCGATTACATGGAGAATTCTTTACCTTTTTTTATACGGCTGATGATGAAATATTCGAAAATTCTTATCGAGTATCTAGAAGTAACTTTTATGAGTTACACAATTTGATTGAGAACATTATCAAGAAAGAAGACACTCACTACAGAGAATGCATCAGCACCAAGGAAAAATTGGCGGTATGTTTAAAGTAAGTAAAATAGTTTGAATCAATTTTGTCTTTATTAAACATATTAATTGAAAAGTACAACATAATCTGCAAAATAAGTAGACAACAAGTTCCTCTTTTTCATGGCAAATTAGGCTCTGTTCCTACTTTGTTTGAAGTATTTGGCGTTTGTAGGTCTGAATGTTGTGTTCCCGGAGATGCTGGTTGTTCAGCTACCAGTTGGCAAGACGAATCCATCTGTATTTATTTGTATTCCTAGTCCCCGGAGATGCTGGTTGTACAGCTTCCAGTTGGAAAGACGAATCCAACTGGCCCACTGTTTTATTTGTATTCCTACCAGAGCTTGAAGAATAACCAAGTTGTTCAGGATCCAGCTGAGGCAGCAAATCCATCTGGCCTGCTATATTACTTGCGTTGGTACCAGAGCTTGAAGAAGAACCAAGTTGTTCAGGATCCAGCTGAGGCGGCAAATCCATCTGGCCTGCTAAATTACTTGCGTTGGTACCAGAGCTTGAAGAATAACCAATATTTTGATTATACCACGACAGCACGTAAGATTCTTCGGCTTCGCTTATCATATTAAAAAGTTTCCTTTTTAAAGGAACTTGCATGTAATCTAGTAATTTTTTAAATGTTTTCGCCATTGAAAGAAAAAAATGATCAGTATCATCGCAGTCCGTTGGTTTTAAAAGTTCTCTTAATTCTTGCCTTTCTTTTCGAAAATCTTCTTGATTTTTCATATGTTTTTGTATTAAAATTGATAATTCATCGCCTTTTTTCTTCTTTGATGATGACGGGGTGACCGAATCTGTTGAAATGCCTGAAGTTGAGGCTATTTCGTAAAGATTGTTGGGATTGTCAGCTTGATTTGGTGTATGTTCAGTGCTCTGCGAAGAGTCATCTTAGTTTAATGAATATTGAGTGCTTTGCGAAGAGTCATCTTTATTATTTGGTGACGAAATATCCTCTTTATAACTTGACTCTCTATCTCTGTTGGCCATGTACGGTAAAAGAAATTCCATCAATTTTTGGTATTTCCATTCACGTGTTTTGGTTGTAGCCTGTCCGCTTTTTTTAGATTTCTGCCTCTTTAGCGCGTCCCGATGGCTATCCCGTAGTTGTTTCCAACGATACTTTGCGCTTTTCACTGAAATAATAGAAAATTATGATTAGGAATATAACATTTTTATACCAAGCATATTGTCTTACAGATCGCAAAAAAATCAGTAACAGGTAAAGAGTACTTTTTTATTTGATAATTAATTTTTTTACTATTATTATAAACATTCCTTTTTTTTTCCAGGTATTTATCCACGGGCTCGTCGTTCACACGATTGGCAGAAAATTTTAGGATTGTAGTAGCAAGTGTGTCGAGAATTGTGGCAATTTGGCTTGTTTTACAACCTCTTGTTATTCCAAAACCTACCAAAGACGACTGGAAGCGAATAGCAAAGGATTTTCAAGAGCTATGGCAGTTTAAAAATTGTTTGGGGGCTCTAGACGGTAAACATGTTTATATAATGTGTCCTGCAAACACTGGGTCCTCTTTTTTTAATTACAAACAAAGATTTTCTATAGTGCTTATGTGCTTAGCTGACGCTAGGAGAAAGATTATAATGGTTGATGTGGGATCCATGGGAAGATTTAGTGATGCTGGAATATTTGATGATAGTGTTTTTGGAAAATATTTGAAAGAAAAAAGATTGAATCTTCCAGAACCTGAACCATTATATGAAGGAGGTGAACCAGTACCATTTGTATTCATTGGAGATGAGGCTTTTCCTTTGATGGAAAATTTCATGCGCCCATATCCGCGGGACCAGTTAGACCAACAGAAACGTATATTTAAGTATAGACTTTCGAGGGCACGTCGCATTGTGGAAGCTACATTCGGTGTATTGGCACGAAAGTGGTATGTGTATCGTAAAGACTTTGAATGCAGAGTGGAAATGGTTGACAAAATCGTAAAAGCCACATGTGTAATGCATAATTTTTTAATTGAAAGACAAACTAATTATTTGGATTCCATTGATAACACAAATACAAGTACTCTTGTATACGTTCCTAGCATTTCCGTCGTCGAGTCAAGTGATGGTTATGAAGTACGAGAGAAATACTGCTCTTATTTCAATAATCAAGGAAAAGTGTCATGGCAAGATACTCGTATTTCGTCACGAATTCATCGCACACAATAAATACCCAAATATTGTAACTTGTATTTTAATATACCTGATTTTAATACATGATTATTACTTACCATCTTTATATTTTATTTCTTTGACTATTTCCTCCCACGCAGCGTCCTTAGTTTCATTACATTTGTAAAATGACAAAGAAGTGTTCCACAAACACGGAAACTTTTTTAACGGCATCAATTAATTTTTCGTCCATTATGCCACGCAACCGTACGACATGCGTACGACTACAAGCGCTTACGACAGCAAAGTGAGACGTGAGCCGCAGCGGCAGGCAGGCGTTCGCGTTACTACGCTCCCACTACACCGCACCCCCGTCGACACATTTCACAGCTTCGCAACGCATCCTCGCGCCACACATAAATGCGCATTTTCACAGCTCCGCTACACATCCTCGTAGGCACATTATCATCGTCTACCTCCGCCGCATGGTCGGGGCGTATTTGACGGAGAGAGCCGTCATCTACCCAACAGTGACCGGTCTCGGTCGGCGTGAAATGTCGTGCGGTGTTCCACAGGGATCGGTCCTGGGGCCGCTCCTGTGGAACATCGGATACGACTGGGTGCTTCGCGGTGAGCTCGTAGGCGGTGCCGCCGTCACGTGCTACGCGGACGACACGCTCGTGACGGCGTGCGGGGCGACGTACCGCGAAGCGACCCGAAAGGCCACGACCGCGGTTGCCCAAGTCGTTAGGCGGATCCGGCGGCTGGGTCTCGAGGTGGCCCTGCATAAAACCGAGGCCCTGTTCTTCCATGGGCCTCGGAGCAAGCCACCCGAGGGATCCAGTCTCATCGTGGGAGGAAATCGCATCGGCATCAAGCCCCAAATGAAATATTTGGGGCTCGTGCTCGACGGCCGATGGGACTTCGGAGAGCACATCCGAAGTCTGGCCCCCAAATTGAAGGGCACAGCTCTTGCTCTGGCTCGGCTGTTGCCCAACATGAGGGGGCCCGATGACTCCTGCAGGAGACTCTACGCGGGGATCGTGCGGTCCATGGCCCTGTATGGGTGCCCAATATGGGCGGAGGCCCTGAGGACCAGAACTGTGCAGATGCTGCGCGCTCCGCAGCGAGTTCTGGCCATCAGGGTCATCCGAGGGTACCGCACGATCTCCTTCGAGGCGGCGAGTCTCCTTGCCGGAACTCCGCCATGGGACCTGGAAGCGAGAGCCCTTTCGCAACTGTACCAGTGGCGAAAGGAGGCGCGGGAGCAGGGATGGAACCCCGAGCCTCGAGAAATCGAGGCCGTGCAGTCCCAGCTCCGCCAGGCCATCGTGGTGGAGTGGAAGGAACGACTTGGGCAACCAAGCGCAGGGCACGCCGCAATAGCGGCGGTAAGGCCCATCATGGAGGATTGGCTGGAGAGGCGACACGGAAGCCTCTCCTACCGACTGACGCAGGTGATCTCAGGGAAGGGGTGCTTCGGGGACCACCTGCATCGGATCAGGAGGGAGCCAACGCCTGAGTGTCATCACTGCGACGCGAGCGAGGACTCAGGGCTGCACACGCTGGCGGACTGCCCGGCGTGGGAGGCGCCGAGGCGTGACCTCGTGGCAGCCATCGGGGTGGGAGTCCTCTCGCTCGGCAGCATGATTGCGGCAATGGTGCGGAGCGCGAGCGCGTGGGCCGCCGCCGCCTCCTTCTGCGAGCATGTAATGCTCGCGAAGGAGGGGGCGGAGCGCGCCCGGGAGAGACTTAGAACTCTCCCGGTCCGCCGAGCCCGCAACTTGCTCGCCGCGCGTCGCAGGCAACTCAGGCGCCGGAGGTCGCTTAACGACCTCCGTCCTCCATGAGCGCAGGCCTGGGGGTGGCGGGTGAGGCCACCTGTCACCCCAGCAGAAGCAGGCCGGGACGGTGGGGCGACTAGCGCCCCTCCCCCAAACCGGGGCAAGACGGGGACACCGTGGTTCCCAAACCCGAGGGGGCCATCTCGAAACCGGAGATGGCCCAGGGTCAGTCGGGGTGCGAGGGATATGCTCTATGGGCAACCTTACACCCCGGCGTCTGTAGACCCGAGACGGCGTGCGGTTTTAGTCGGTTCAAGCCCGACATAACCGCCCCCGCTGGCACGCGGGGGGGTATCCGAAGGGATTTCCGCACGAAAAAAAAAAAAAAAAAAAAGGCACATTATCATCGCACAGCTTTGGTGGAAACACCCACACATTTTCACAGCACAGCTAGACATCCTCGCACGACACATTTCCATCGCACATCTCTGGTGGAAACGCAGCCTTACTGCTACAAGATTTGCGTTTAAAATGAAAATGGCATTTGTTTTTGTGATGATTTAGGCAAATTTAGCATAAATTATTTGTTGAAACAAATGCTATTCGGTCCTGAGGCGATAATTCTTCAAATTTTTTACATTGAAACAATTTATGAGATTTATTATCACAAAATTTACAAGAAGATGTCTGTTTGCTTGCTAGATTTGTGACTTTAGTCTTTTTAGAATAAGAATCCGACTTACCATCACTCCTCTGGCTCTCCTCATAGCTGCTGGCCCGTCTCTCAACAAACTTGAAGAACTGGTCCAACGTCGGCAGCTCATTGCCTGTTCTTAAAGCACGGAAATCTCTACGAGAGAATGGATCTAGTTTGCGCAAAAGAATGGGTAATATCACCATATCCCATCTATCTGTGGGTTGTCCTACAGCAGACAGAGCACCTATATGCTGGCGAGCAAGTGTTATTAACCCTCTTAAGGTACTAATGCCAGTACCTTAACAATAGGTTCAAAGTCTAATATTGCTTGCATATAATGATTAATTATCAAAAACCTGTTATCAAATCTATTTTTTAACAAATCCAAAGCTTTACTATATGATTCATTAACTAAGGGCAAATGTTCTATAATAGACAATGGTTCATTTTTGACATATTTTCTTAAATAGTACAGTTTTTGAACAGGATCTAATTTTACATTATTGTGAATTACCGCAGTAAATAATTCAATAAACGGTACATACTTCGTAAAATCTTGACCATCAAACACTGGTCTGTTACTGCTATTTGTGGTAATTTCATCACGGCTTGGCTTCTGCTATGGATGACGCGACCGATTGTTGTTTCAGCAGCTTTTCAACTTAGCCATCACTGTGAAACACCTGTCTTCTAAATAGTCTTCGCAGAAATCATCTTCTGAGGTTTGCTGGAACGCCATCTTAAGTTGGAGCGTGATGTCACTTGCGGCATCCAATACGCATTCAAGCTGCTTCAGACGCAGATCAATTGCCTCTGTCTAAAGGTCCTATCTGTTGGTCAAACAGGAAATTTTCGGCTTCTGTTAGTTTTCCTTTGTACTGTGCCATCTGTGCTTTTAATCTTTTTTTGTTTAATTCTGCAGGTTCTTCGTCCATCATGGAGCTTTTTCTTCGTCCACCACCCATGTTTCTATGTGTTTTATTTGTCCAGTCGAATGTAGGTCACGAAATGTAAACAAACTTGATCGATTGGAAACACAGATCGGAAACGTCAAATCCCGTTCGAAGATAGTGTCACTTGCCTTCCTGTCAATGTCAATGAAAGGGTATGACGTATGACTCGACTACTCGACAACTGGCGTGAAGTTTGCTTTTAGTAGAAAAAAATGGCGGATTCAAATAAGGAATGCTTTGGTATGCAATAAACTCGATGAACTGCAAAATCCTCCGAAACAAGCTAAGAATACTGAAATATGATGGTATTTTTTCTGAGCGGTTGAATTTCGTCACTTCTTACGATCAGCGGGTCGTATTTCTGTATGACGACTGTATGACGCCATGCGGCCGAGCCGCATAACGACACGCGCCGAGCGAAAAAATCACAATAATTATGCACATAAGATTTTTGAGCACTTACAGTAATCCTTGACAATAATATTCGTTTCGGCACCAAAGTATTTATGGATTTTCAATTATATTTAAATTAAACGAATCTTGCTCAGGAGCACTTTTAGCAGATTTTATTTTGAAGAGAATGAAGAGACAGTGTTGCCAACTTATTACACAAATATTTTCTTAATATTACGGTTCGTTTCACGAACAGTAACCTGTTCAAATCCTTAGCAACAAATATCCTTTGCGCATCAGGGTCAACTTCTTTCAGCACGCTGATTATGTCAACAATGATTTTCTTTAAAGATTTAGATCGGAAAAAGAGAACATCTAGGACGGGACTTGAACCCGCGACCAGTCCCTTACAGGGGAATGCTCTGACCAACTGAGCCACCTAGACACGTCCCAGATATTCGAAATTCTCCGATATATCATATACGTCTTAAGGCGACGTTCTCTTTTTCCGATCTAAATCTTTAGAAAAAAGTAAGCGTACAAAATGCTTAAAATTTAATTGAAATGATTTTCTTCTTCTTGTCGTCACCTTTCCGGTTGACATTCCTCAAGCCACACGCACTATATAGTACACCTTTACCTTTACGTTCGAAGTACAGATCTGCACAATACTCAGCTCATCCAAAATATCGATTTTATTTTGTATAAAAGTTAAAAGTTAATTAATTATTATTTTCGCCATCACTAGTCACATGGACCACACGTCAATGCAAACCTGTTTTGCATATAATAATCGTTAGCACTAAGACAACCGACCGTCACAATGATGCGCGGGTATCTGGTGGTATGGATATTAATTTCATAGTAGTTTACATAACATATTAACTAAGATCGGAAACACTATAGGGCAGGGTAGTCGAACCTTTATGCATCAACGTGCCATTTTTTCTAAAGAATGTTTAATGGGGTCATTGACGTGCCATCAAATAATTTTGACTTTCTGATTATTTGGAAAATAATAATAATAAATACTATCAGAACTCTTTATTAAATAAAGTAAACAAAAAAGGTACATTTTGGAATGCTTTTATTTCACGCATAAATTAAATTACTGTAAAATTAGTGTGACTTCTGTTGCTGCAGGTTAGATGACAAATAATTTATGTTAGGATTGTAAGATGTTATTTTTAGCAAAATGCATGCTGAACTGGATTCATCTGTCAAACGGTTTCTAACCGAGTTTTTAATGTTATTCATCTCTGAAAATAATGACTCGCAGGCATAGGTAGATGAAAACATTGTTAAAATAGCATGAGCCAGCTTCTTCAAACAGTTAAATGTGTCTGGTAACGCATTCCATGTTTCCAGAATTTTGTTATTAGCATTTTTACTTAAATTACTCGTCAATCTTTCAGTTTCAATTAATTCCAACTCTTTCCTTGTTTTAATAAATTTTTGAATCCATATTGAACTAGATTGGAAATCAATTAGCTGCATTTCAAATTCTTCAATTTCCAACCAATCGAATTGAGAAAAGTTCAGTTTATGAAATGACGTCACATCTGGGTACATAATAAACTTGAGAATTTCCGACAATTCTTTGAACTGAGAAAATCTCTCTGAAAATTCCTTGATTAAAGAATCAATCGCAGAAATAAATTCTTCAGTAAATTTTTCTCTGTCTGCTGTCTCGTGAATATCAAAATCATTGATATATTTTTTCAAGTTTGGAAAATACTTGTAGTTTCTTGTGATAATATCGTTCTTGAAAACTTGCAGTTTAGCCTCAAAAGCGCGAATGAGATCTATCATGACAATAATTGTTTTGTTTGTCCCTTGAAGCTTTACGTTTAGTGTATTTAAATGTTGGCATATGTCTGTAAAAAACATCAATTTTGAAAGCCACATAACGTCCAACAACTGTGGGTATTGTTCAATTTTTCCCTCATTTCGCATAAATAGTCTGATTTCTTCCAAGCAATCAACAAATCTTTCAAGTACATTCCCGCGACTCAACCAGCGAACATTATTATACATCAGTAAGCCATTATACACCGAGTTGACTTCATCCAACAAAGCATCGAACTTTCGCTTGTTTAAAGCCTGTGACGAGATGAGGTTGACTATTTTTGTAACTACCGCCATTATATTATCAAGGGATATTAAACCACTCTTAGCACACAAAGCTTGTTGGTGAATGATGCAGTGGAATTCAAGAATTGAATATCCTACGTCTGTTTGAAATAAACTTATGAAACCATTTTTTTTACCCACCATACTTGGAGCACCATCAGTTGTTACAGAAACAATTTTTTTTATATCAATTTCTTTTTCAGCAAGCGAATTTTTAACTGCCGTACTAATATCTGTTCCCTTTGTAGTTGTTAGCAACGATTTTATCGCAATTAATTCTTCCTTAATGACGTTTCCTACGCAATACCGAGCAAAAACAGCTAAACGTGCAGATTTAGTGACGTCAGTGCTTTCGTCAAGACATAGCTATATAAAAGAAGCATCGTTAATGTCAGTTTTTTGTTGATCTGTTATATTTTCGGCCAGTTTTAAGATTCTTTCTTTTATTGTGTTTCTCGATAGAGGTGTCTCTTTGATGCGCTGAATTATCTTATCTTTATTATCGAAATCATCAAAACAGCGCTTAAGTAAGGTATGGAATCCTGTTTACGATATTTATATTGATAGACTGGAAGCAATCCAAAGAAAATTCTTACGTTACATCCAATTCAGATCCAGTACCTATTTACCTAATTATTTGAGCAGATGTAGGCACTTCCACATTCTCCCGTTATATAAACGTAGAAATATAGCTGATTTGACTCTTCTGTTCAAACTAGCTAATCACTCCATTGACTGCTCTGAATTATTAAGTAAGATTGGATTGTGTACGTCATCTGTGCGTCTGAGGAAACCTAAGATACTATACGTGCCGCTAACGACCTGCACATACAGACAAAATTCCTTCCTGATCAGGGTGTGTCGAGCGTACAATTCACTATGCCACGAGTACGATTTAGATTTATTTTTCACCAGCACTAATCAGCTCAAGGTCATTTTGAGTAAGTCATTTTTCGACAAAGCGTAAAGCGATTGCCAAAAGAACTTGCTTTTTATGTATTAATTTCTTTTTTCCCTTGTTCTTAATATCCTGTATAATTATGATATAGGTATACTAAATTGCACATATAATGTTATACGGTATGTAATTCAATATACCTCTACATTGCTAGCTATATACCGACTTGTTTATTTTACAATAAGTGCTATATGCGAAAACTTGTAATTGGCCATTTTATATTACCTACATATGTTTCAATCTGTATTCTAGCTGTAAATTTTCCAAAATGAATAAAAAAAAAAAAAAAAAAAAACTCACGCCTATATATATCCCCGAACGGGTAGGCAGAGGTGCTAGCACCCACATTTCGCCAGTTTATGTTTAGGTCCCAATGTAATAGGTGGCAAACCTATTGCCATTAACCGGGCACTTATAAACCTGCGATAAATACACACATAACTTCGAAAAGCATCGAAAAGTCATTGGTGTGTGCCATGGTAATACCTGGGATCGAACCCGAGACCTCGTCTCAGCAGTCCTTTACCCATACCACTAGTTTATTAATGTAATAGTAGACATACTTTTGCCCATTGCTGCCAACTTTTTATGCAGCCACCAGCATCAGCATTCAGCTTGAGAGTCACTTCCTCCCAAGCTGCTCTTGTTTTATCTCGGGCATGTGCTGTGCGAGCGTGCCCTGTTGCGAGGAAGCGTTTCTCCTCTAGAAATTGCAACATGCTTTCCAGCTGCATTTGCGATGGTATAGCCAATCGCGACATCCTTAAAAATGGTTGTGATTTCGTATGTCGATTTAACAAAAATACATGGTTGCTAGTTAAGGATCATACATAACAAAGTGTTAGAGCACAAGTCAATGAGCACTTATGAAATAAATTTAATACTTACTTTGATTTTTATACAATATGGACACAAGATCCTACTAATATTAGGTATAAATATGAAAGTTTCTTAGACAATTACCCAAACCAAACACTATGGATCTGACTGAATTGAATATTTATATGTCGTGTTTACGTGTTGTGTCTGGCGATTTGTTTTGTTTCCAATAAGCGTGTAGAAATGGCATAGGGAACCATCATTTGGCCAGAGTTAAATCTCTCCCGGGCGCGCTCCGCTATCTCCTTCGCGAGCATTACATACTCGCAGAAGGAGGTGACGACGGCCCACGCGCTCGCGCTTCGCACCATTGCCGCAATCATGCTGCCGAGCGAGAGGACTCCCACTCCGATGGCTGCCACTAGGTCACGCCTCGACGCCTCCCACGCTGGGCAGACCGCCAGCGTGTGCCCCGAAGCTCCCCTTCCCTGATATCACCTGCGTCAGTCGGTACGAGAGGCTTCCGTGTCGCCTCTCTAGCCAATCCTCCATGATGGGCCTTAACGCCGCTATTGCAGCGTGCCCTGCGCTTGGTTGCCCAAGTCGTTCCTTCCACTCCACCACGATGGCCTGGCGGAGCTGGGACTGCACGGCCTCGATTTTTCGAGGTTCGGGGTTCCGTCCCTGCTCCCGTGCCTCCTTTCGCCACTGGTATAGTTGCGAAAGGGCTCTCGCCTCCAGTTCCCATTGCGGAGTTCCGGCAAGGCGCAGCGTTGCGCTCGTCGGCGAACTCTTGGCTGTCGCAACGACGCGTTCGTCGACAGGCACGTCCTAGAATATTGACGGTAGAGCTTGAATAGCACTGCTGTTCACTCTGAACACTAATATTACCATAATAACACACATAAGTATCAAATAACACTTGAAACGATCACGGAATTTGTGAAATGACACAACACGTACTAACTTGATGTGATTGACAACTGACAGAAAGAGTGTTGCCATTGATGAAATATTTTAGTACCGTTTCACGACTTTTTTGCCAGGCTTATCGAGAGGTGTCTCTGAAATAATTAATTTTGCCGATTTTTTCCTTTCCAGGCAGTGCCTTGTCAAAATGATAAAGTTTAAATTTATCACTTACCTTCTTCATTTTTTTGCTTTGTTATCTTCAATTCAAAGTCTTTTTTTATTTTTTTTAACGTGCGGAAATCCCTTCGGATACCCCCCCCCGCCGGCCTGCGGGGGTGGTTATGTCGTGTCTCGACTAAAACCGCACGGTGTCCTCCCCAAGTGTCCGTTGCCGGGCACCCCGGGTAAGCCCTCGAAAGGATAACCCCAGGGTTGCCGGCGGACTTTGGCCGCCACCGCGGCCTCGCCTGGTGGGGTCGGGTTTTATCCCGCTTCGGTGAGTTGGCAGGCGTGTGTAGGGCACACACGACACGCCTCCGCCACGGCCTGCTTCTGTAAGGACGGCGAGTCGGCCAACTGCCGTCCTCAGGCCCCGATCATGGAGGTCGGTAGTCCCGGGCGTAGATGAGTCTGCGGCGTCCTCGCCGCAGACTGCGAAACTCTGGGGGCAGGATTCTCTCCCGCTCCCTCTCCGCCGTCTCTTTCGCGCGCATTACCTGCTCGCAGAAAGAGGCGGCGGCGTGCCACTTGCTCCCGTCGGAGACCACGGCCCTCACCATGGTCTCCAACGAGAGAACGTCCACGCCCAGGACCGCAACGAGATCCCGGCGTTGACTCGCCCACGCAGGGCACTCCACCAACGTGTGGAGCGCCGTGTCTTCGCCAGGATCCTCGCAGTGCTGGCACTGCGGCGTCGTCTCCCGATGGATGCGCCACAGATACTTACCGAAACACCCGTGTCCGGTAACCATCTGGCACATCCGGTAGGAGAGGTACCTATGGTCCCTCAACCCACTCCTTCATGATCGGTCTCACCGCCGCAATGGTGGATTCCCCCCACCTGGGGTGCTCAAGTCGCACCCTCCATGTCTCCATGAGTTCCTGACGGAGCAGGGACCGCTGAGCCCTGATTTCTCGGGGCTCTGGCCTATGGCCCCGCTCCAGCGCCTCCTTGCGCCACTGGTACAGCAGCGCAAGGACTCTCGCTTCCAGGTCCCATGGAGGGGTCCCGGCTAGGAGACATGCCGCCTCGACGGAGATCGTGCGATACCCCCTGATGACTCTGACGGCCATCGCTTTTAACGGGCTGTTTAGTACAGCCACGTTGCGGGCCGCCAGAGTCTCTGCCCATACTGGGGCCCCGTACAGGGCCATGCTTCGCACGATCCCCAGGTACAGTCTCCTAGTGGGGGCGTTGGGTCCCTTAACATTAGGCATCAGCCATGATAGCGCGGCCGCAGCCCCCCTCAGTTTCGGGACCAGACTTCGGAGATGAGGTCCGAAGTCCCATCGGCTATCGAGTACGAGCCCAAGGTACTTCATCGTGGGCTCGATGCCGATGCTTACGCCCCCTACGGTTATGCTGGTTCCCGCAGGTGGCCCCCTCCGAGGCCCGTGAAAACACATAGCCTCGGATTTGTGGAGAGCCACCTCGAGTCCCAGCCGCCGTATTCGACCCACGACTTGAGCAACCCCTGCCGTGGCCTTTAGTGCCGCGCTTCGGTGCGTTGCTCCCCGCGCCATAACGAGGGTGTCGTCAGCATAACATGTTATGCTGACACCCTCGAGCAACGAACCGCGCAGCACCCAGTCGTATCCGATGTTCCACAGGAGTGGCCCTAGGACCGACCCCTGCGGAACACCGCACGGCACTTCTCGCCGCCCTGGCCCTAGCCAGCTCGGGTAAACTATAGCCCTCTCGGATAGGTATGCCTCGACAATGCGGCGGAGGTACAGAGGCACTCCGTGATACGCGAGCGCCTCCCTAACGCAGCTCCAGGGTAGGGTGTTGAAGGCGTTGGCGATGTCGAGAGACACCGCCACCACCACCCCACCCCGCGAGACTACTTCCTCCGCCAGGCGCCTAACGCGCATGATCGCTTCCACGGTGGAGCGCCCCCGGCGGAAACCGAACTGGTTGTCCGCCAGATCTGGCCCCACGTTCGTGAGATGCTCGACGAGGCGCTCTGCAATAATCCGCTCAAAGAGCTTGCACACCTCGTCGAGCAACACGATCGGCCGGTAACCGGATGGCTGGTCCGCCGGCCGCCCCGCCTTCCGGATAAGGACCAGTCAATTCAATGTCTGGAATAAATAGAGTACATATCTCCTCCCATGCCTTTTTTTTAGCCACACGATCACTGTATTCTCGTTTCGACATATCCCATAACACACGACGATTTTGTACCCCCGCCCGTACTCACACGGACAGCAGGACGGCGTGATTGTACCTGTTGCCAACAAACGCGACGTTAACGTTGGGCAGACGCGACGTTGACGTCACCTTCAGCGGACGTTAATGCTTGTCATTAACGTGCGCTGTATCTCTAAAAATCTTTTTGAATAACAACAGTGCATTTCGTGCAGTGCATTTTCATTTCAGAAGTAACTTTAGAATTATTTTTCTTCTTTCTTTAGATAATTCTGTCAGGTGATTGTATAGCCGAGCTTCCTAGCAGGTCTTTCGGACGGGTATTGTACCACGGAAGTAATCAATGTTTTTTTTTGTTTAAAAATGGTTTTGCTTGTTTTTCATGACTTGTCGAATCATAATGTCTTTGATTATCACTTATTTTTGTAAGAAAATCCTTTTTGCAAAATGAACACATAGGCTCTTGTGCCATTAACAGATACCGGTTTCAACCATTGCTTGTATTCGGGTAACTTTTTTCTGCCGATATCTTTATATATAAAAATTACGTGTCACGTTGTTTATAGTCGCTATATTATTTTATTGCAATTTATTTGTCTATTATCTGACATTCACAATAATCTGTTAGCTACAAACGATTCTAACAGATGGCGATATCTGTTGACTGGATTGAGTAAGTATTCAATAGATGGCGCTATGTTAAAATACAAACGTTTCATATAAGCTACAATTTAATACCATAACCACCGTGTTGCTGAGGCTAATTTATAACCTAAATATATTTTGTAATAAACGAAATTTTTAGCGTCCGGGGGTTGGACGCCACAATACCTCGTGTTGATAATAAGATAAGCACACGGATAAATAGTTATATGATCATTTATTAATTCAACAAAGCTTCCTATATCGGGTTTAGGGAGGTTTTTACGCGTATATATTTATCTTTAAACGAACTAGGGAATCGCGAACTCCGCTTAAGGACTGAGCCTAAATTTAATACACTTATATCTTCTCTTCGGCCGGCGGACCCGGGCGGCGCGTCAAGTCGTCCGCTGTCAGCCGCACAGCCGAATGCAGCCCGCAGCAATTGTTTTTTCTTCCCTACGCTCTATTTAAATCAAATAAGTAATTATTTTTAAACTCTGACACATGATGGCCAGGTAAACGAACCGTAGTGTGTCGAACGAGGTCGCATACCAGAGTACTGTGGTCTGATGAATAATGCCCTCCTTCATCAGGTACTCTTCAAACTTCGCACTGCAAAACTCACCTCCATTATCGGTTCTCAGGCATTTGATGTGTAAACCCGTCTGTTTCTCCACGAGCCTCCTAAATTTAATAAAATTAGACATTACCTCATGTTTGTTTTTCAACAAATATCCGAATGATTTTCTTGAGAAATCATCTGTAAAGGTAAGGAGATAACGAGCTCCACTCCAGCTGCAGTCTCTCATCGGTCCGCACACATCTGAGTGCACGAGCTCTTCTTGGGATACGTCTTAGCTGTCTGCTTCCCCTCAATGCAAGCTATACATGGAGAATCTAGTTTATTATTCTGAAACATAACACCATGATTAGAACATTTACTTAAGGTTTGCAGTCCTTTTGAGGTAAGATGCCCCATCCATCGATACCATACTTCTCCAGACACACATGCAGCAGTCCTTGCACTCGCTGCCTCCTGCACTTGATGTAGAAGTGCTGAAGAGTACTCCTGAGCTGAGTACACCTGATAATTTATAAATACCCTTCACACACTTTGCTGACAAAACAGGCTTACCATCAATCTTACATTTATTATAGATAAAACAGCCATCACTGTCATTCCCCGTTCAACCATCTTACTCACTGATAGCAGATTTGGCACATACATTGTTTCTTTTATTAACCATTCGCTACCATTAATATTTAAACTAACATTACCTATACCTTCACTGACCATCTTATCACTATTTGCTATTGCAATTAAACTATTTAGAGCATTAAAACTATCCATAGTTTTCTTCCTGTTGGTCATATGCGAAGAGCAGCCCGAGTCCACGATCCAATCATCCGTCGCGGTGAAGCCTGAAGCTAGAAGTGTCTGCTGTTCTGCATTCTCAGCTTTCTTTGTCTTCAAATTTTCTTTCTTGTTATTCTTTAATTTGAAGCATTGCGACCGCAGATGACCTTTCTTCTTACAGTAATTGCATGTGACATTTTTCTTTGAATTAACAGCCAATGCAGTATTGTCGTTAGATGTGGATGCATTTCTCCGGAATTCCTCTTGAAGGAGCCGGGTACGGACAAGCTCGCTGGATAATTTTGAGGTTGCCGGATACTAATGCATCGTACTCGGTCGGTAGCCCAATAAGCATGATTTCAGCCACCTCGGCATCCTCTGTGTGCCGACCTATGTCTGCTAGCTGCTGTACAATTGTCATTATACTATTGATATATTCAGTCATGCAGCTGAAATTCGTATAATCAATTTTGTGTAACGTTCTGAGTAAGGCTACGCGTCTATGAAGCCCTTTATCCTCGAATATGGTGTTCAGCTTATCCCACGCCTCTTTCGACGTTTCTGCAGAATACACATGCTGGTAAAGCGCAGGTTTAATAGATAAGCAAAGCCGAGCAAGTGCCTTTTGATCTTTGCCCACGTCATTGTCCTGACCAAGAATACATTGCCATAATCCTTCCAGCGTCAAATCCATTCGCATGGCAAACCTCCACGCGGGGAAGTTAGACACACCTTCCAATTTGTCAATTAGGATATTATTCGCGATGATTCTCTCATTGTTGCTTACTGGTACGTTCTGTGTGTTGTTATTAGATGATTGTCCAGCATCATTGGTCATGATTTAAGCGAATAAAAGTGATGTGAAAAAGGCAGTAGGCACGTGTGACGCGTGGTATGTAATGTATTAAGACACTTACGATTTCCTTTTCCAACTGGGAACAAAACCTGTAAAGTCTAGCAGGTTGGTTGCAGTAGTCAGCGCACGGCATAAAGGTCGTAGTCTGGTACGTTCTGGATTAAAATCCACTTTGAAGACGAGCAAACGTTTATTCCGGTTGATAGCAAGGAGAAAACAGTAATAATAATAATAATTTAATAATAATTTCTTTATTTCTCACCAACAACCAAAATTAAAAACAATGTTTGCTATCATAGAGGACACAAAAGTTTTGGTTGTGGATCGCTGGAGCCTGTGGTAGGTAATAAAATTACCTGTATTACTGGTCACCAGGATTCCACTTCGACACAGTGACTAAATAGTGCTCAATAAGTATATATAGGAAAGCGGTTTGGTCCCAAAATAAATAGGAACTTATCATTAAAATATACATAAAGAATATAGTTAAATGGCAGTACATGTGTGTGAGCGTGTGTGTGTGTGTGCGTGTGAGGGGGTATGTGTATTGTTATGAGTGAGAGGGTGTATGTGTGTGTGTGAGAGTGCATATGGGGGAGTGCGTAAGCGCATGCTAGAGGGTGGGTGTTCTTGGCTCATAGGCGAGCTATCAATCCAAGACCTCCAGAAGTCCCTCGGTGTCACAATAGTTTTGGCAAAGGAGCCATTCGTGTACGATAGTTTTACATTTGTACATATTCAGACCATACAGACACAAGACCCTGTGAAGTTTGTTATAAAGGTACGGTCCCAGAAAAAGAAAGAATCTCTGGCTAAATGATGTCCTGACCCTCGAGGACTGTGCCACAAGATGATTGCGGCGAGTAAACTCCGGCCGATACTCCGTTATGGCGTGCTGTTTGATAATGATAGCCAGTACAAAGAGCTGCCTGACGGTCAAAACTTGGCAGAATTTATAAAGATCCGTTGTTGGATAAAGGCGAGGCTTAAAGCAACATACCTTCAAAACAGTTCTCTGTGCACGCTCCACCAAAAGAATATTAGTTTTAGCAGCGCCACCCCAGGTCACAATGCAATAATACAGGATAGATTGGCATATCGCTAAATAGACCATTTTCATAACGTTCGGATCGGCCGACTGACGTAACTGCCGGAAAATATAAATGAGTTTCCGTACCCGACCCGTCATATAATCAACATGAGGTTTGAATGTCAAGTTTTGGTCAAGAACTACCCCCAAATATTTAATAGATGGTACCTTTTCAATGAAACAGTGGCTACCAGCTGAGGATCGATCGTCAGTTGGCAAAACAGAGATCTGTAAGGAATCTTCTAAGGGTATGTCATAGTTGCGAATGGAAAAATGAATCACTTTAGTCTTGGCTACGTTTAGGGTCAGGAGGTTTTCCTTAAGCCACTGGCTAACAGTGTTAAATCCATCCTGTGCGACACCAAATGTCCCAGATAGGGTTCCGGAAGAGAACACCAGTGCTGTATCATCTGCGTACGCAAATATTTTTCCATTATCCAGGCTGAGATTGCATAGGTCGTTCACATACACTAAAAACAGGCTTGGGCCAAGAATACTCCCCTGAGGAACGCCATATTCAATGGAAGTTTCAGAACTTGCATAAGGGCCAATTTTAACATACTGAGATCTACCAGTTAGATAACTCTGAAACAGAGACAGTTGGTTCCCTCTTATACCCAGCGACTCAAGCTTAGATAACAAGATGGGAATCGAAACCGTGTCGAACGCTTTCGCGAGGTCCAGGAAGACCGCTACACATTTCTGTTTATTGTCAAGTTTCCTGACTATGTGATCCACTAAGTTGTGTACGGCATCAGCTGTGGAGCAGTTCTTCCTAAACCCATATTGGTTTATGGACAGAACATTATGTGACTCTAAGTAATTAGTAAGCCTGAAGTTAATAATTTTTTCTAGTATCTTAGACATCGCTGGCAATATAGATATTGGTCTGTAATTTTGAAGATGATTTCGATCACCTGATTTGAAAATAGGGTGTATGATGGCTCTTTTGAAGCCCGTGGGAAATATTCCCGTATTTAGGCACAAGTTACATATGTATGTAAGAGGTGGTATTATAATGTTTTTGTGCTTCTTCAAGAACCCAGATGAAATACCGTCCCAGCCCATGGCACTGTTGTTCTTTAGTGACATGATTACGCGTTCGACCTCAGATTCATCGGTGCTGAACAGGACAAAAGAGTCGGGACACTGACTGGTCCTGTGGTTTCTCACAGGAGAAATACCGTGGTGTGTTTTCTCTACCAGCTGCCTGCCGATATTGGCAAAGTAGAAATTTACCTCATCAACGCAAAGTTGTTTGTCCTCCTTTAAGCACAAGAGGTTATCAGCCGGGGACTTCGTTTTGTTGGAATTGGTAACTGATTGGATGACCTTCCATACCTGTTTGGAATTGCTACCCGCTTTTTGAAATTCGAGTTTTTCAAATGCAATTCTGGTTCTTCGTAATAGGTTAACGCAAAAATTGCGATATCGCTTATAAGTAACTCTTAATATTTCATTTGCCGGTTCTTTCCTCACGCGTTTGTATAGATTATCCCTGTGACGCATACACCTCAGTAACCCTGGGGTAATCCAGGGTTTAATAGGTCTTTGCCTTCGCGACAATTTGATGGTTTTGCTGTTGGCAGAGATGGCATGAAGAATTGGGTCATATAGGTGCTTTAACGCGATATTAGGATCATCACTCATGTAGACAGACTCAAAGTTTATACCAATCAAATCCCGAGACAGTCTGTCCTCGTCAATTTTATTTATCGAGGTTCGATAGTGTGATTTTTTCTTTCTCAAAGACAGCGCAGCTACAACCGCGAAATGGTCGGTGACGGTCGACTCAACAACAAGTATTTTAATAGGTAGATGAGACTTCAAATTCACATGATCAAGGCAAGTGCGATCATGAGTTGGAAAAGTATGACCAAGGAAAAGTCCATGATGGGCCAGGACTTCCACGTAGTCAAGCGAGTAATCATTTGACTGTCCATGGGTAATATCAATATTAATGTCCCCTACAAGAATTACACTACTATATGCTTTAAGCCCACGTAATAGGGAATCTAGTGATTGTATAAATCTCGAAGGGTCTCTGAAAGCGTAGGGCCTATAAATGGCAACAATAGCCAAGCAAGTACCCACTGTAACCAAAAGACAGCTGGAGTCCCACAAAACCGGTTCCGTGACAGTTACTTGATTCAGTGTTGACTTGGTATATACAACCACGCCATCATTCTGATTGTGTGTAATTAGGGTTAAACAATAGTTATATCCGTCCAATAAAGGAATAGTGGGGTTTTGGGATAGCCAGCATTCAGTTAAGACAATAATGTCAGGATGATTGCCCATCCTTCTCATTAAGGTTAAAAGTCCCGGAAAATTAGCATTAATACTACGTATGTTTTGCGATAGTAAAGTGATACATGAACCCGATATTGGTAATAATTCCGAACATGCCTCTGCATTACATTGAATAGCATCACAGAAAGTGATGTTGGTAAGGTCAGACAGTAAGTCACAAACAGGCGCGAATTTTAGTTGGTACTGTCAACCGAGGCGTAAACACCGAGTATCCATATATTACCACCAATATGCTATTTATTCGCAGATGGAGGCTCGAAACAAAAATGTTATCGTTTAGTTCTATTGTAGATAATAAAACGTTATTACAGTACAGTGAGGGTGCACAGAAATGGAGTATCGGCACGTTAAACATATGTGTAAACGTAATTTCATTGTAACGTTGTGATATTGTACATAATTTATGTGTGTATATACGTATATATTGTGATCGAGTGTAAAAAGTGCGGTTTGAATAATGTGCGGTGACGGTTGGTGTTATACTAGTGTAGATTTGGGTACCATCATTTTTATGAACTAAAAAAGTAGGTAGGCCTATAAACGAGTTGGTAAAAGTTGAAATATAAACCCACTGAGAATAAAATAATTTGTTATAGAATATTTCAACATAGCATGAATTTAATATAAAAGTGGTTAATAGGTGTTGTTTGTTTGGAATAAAAGTGTGTGTTTGAGTGACTAAGTTGTATATGTTGTAAAAGGATATAAATGTATGGGTGTCAAGGTGTTTGTTTACATAATGAATAGAGTTAATTTGTGAAGCGTTAACGGAGATTATATAACAAAGAAAGCTAATTATTATAAAAAATATAGCCCTAATTATAATTAACATGCAATAAAATAGAAGGTTTAGAGTTTGTAGATGTAAATATAGCAATATTATAACTACATTGATAATTGCTAATCCTAGTCATTTTTGCAGTCTTAGTTGATGTATTTGATCTTCGCTTCTAATCGTAATGAATGGAGATTGGTCGTCCCTCCTTACATACACTTTGCCATAGGCTGTCCAGCAATATTTGTAAAGTCCAGATCGGGTTAAGTCTCGAGCAAGGAAGTGCAGACGGGACCCCCTAGGGGTTAAATGTTCTGACAGGTAGATAGGAGTATCCTCATTCGTTTTCATACCCAGGTGTTTACAGGATAGTTTGGACTTGTGCTTTATGTTATATGCCTTACTCATTTTCAAGACTTCTGCCTTCAGCAGAGTCGAACCGGTTTCCACTATTATAGGGGTGTTACGTTGTTGAATGTCCTTACTATGTGATCTATATATATCCTTTATATCAGATTTGGCAATGTTGCAGTCCAGGTTACGGGTGAGACACAGTATCATTTCGATGAGATCTTCCTTTACTTCACTGCTTCGCCTGGGCACATTCTTTAGGATGAAGTTAGATTTGCGGCTACCTATCTGAAATTCCTCGATTTTTGTCTCAAGCATAGAAATATTGTTTTTGTCTTCCTTTGCTTGTTTCTCTAATAACTTGATTTTCTCATGGAGCTCCTCATTCTGACCGGTCAAATACGCAATAGAGTTTTCAATGCTGGTATTAGATTGTTGAATTTCTTTTAGGGTGATATTAATCTGCTGAATCTCTCTTCCGTGCTGTTCCGTAAAGATATTCAGCATTTGTCGCATTTCCCGCTTAAATTCATCCAACTGATTACTGATTGAGTCATCCATTTTATCCCTGGTTCTCTTGCGGTTCAATACGTAATTAGGGGTTGGCTTGTTACCTTTGCCCATCAGGTTAATATCCGTGTCCGACAGTGATTTATCCATATTAGGTGTTGAAAATTGAAGATGTTCGTCTATAGCTAAAGTTGAGGGCGGCGATCGTTCTACTCTAGGCATATTATAATTTACTTCTATAGTCCCTTCAATCAAAAAGCTATACTGCAGTAGTTTGTCGCAAACGCAAAAAGTAAGAGAAAACAAACAAATACAAAAACAAAGCATCAAGTGTGTGACCAGCAAGTCGGACCCGTACCTACTCCTTCCTCCGTGCGTAGCTGTCGCAGTGTTAACCGTTCCACCACACTAACAATTATCAGTTAAGTTGAAATTATAGATCAGTATCAAAGTTGAATTAGGTATCTTGAGTGAATAGCTGTTTTTGTGACCATATAAGGTAATTTGTATGTTTCAATGCACCAAATGATGAGTCACCGACACGATAATTGATCACTTATGTTTACCGAAATTCAAACTTTTCAAAATGTTTTGCTTGTCACACCACTTAATATTAACAACACAGATTTGACGTTTTCACAGTTCATTGGTGTTACTTTTACTATTTTAACGATATAAAGTAAATATTAAAAACTTAAAAATCACCGACTTTATGATTTTTAGAAGTGACGAGCACAGTGTGTGAAAAACAGTGACAAAGAATGCGAACAGTGTTACCGGTTAATTAACTTAATGGTAATTTAAGTAATAATATAGTCAAATTATAGGGATACCTTAACTGAAATATTATTTCTAACATAAACTTCCAACAAAAATTGGTTTGAACGGGATCTAGTAAGTAGTTTTTTTTAAATATGTCATAAACCGTAAACCGCAATTTACCTTTCATTCAATCGACTCAAATATAAAAATTAAAAAAAAAACATTATTATGTTACTTCCTGCTACGGAACCCTTAATGGGCGAGTATGACTCGCACTTTTTTACAGCTGCTTTTTTACAAATGGCATCTATGTAAAAAAGTATGGTCTTCATGACTGATGTCCTCCTACTGTTTCCCTTGAATAGTTTACCTTAACCACACCAAGGCGTGGCCGGGTCTGCTAGTTGTTCTATAAAAAAAGAAATCAACTCTTTGAAGTCATAGTATCTATGTCAGTCATGATGAATAAGTTATTGCTTTTAGTTTACAAAGTAAATAGCAAAACGAAGACAATCCCAAAATTCGGTTTTATCATATACCGACAAATAATATTGAAATGAACTTGTATTTATTTTCTATAAATTTTGTGATCATTTAGTGGTCATTAGAATAAACGTGCTCTACGGGGATTATGACGATATAGTTATAGTTCAAAAATATGTAACACAGCAACCGTTTAAAAAAAGTTTACAAAGCCATTTCTTAAACAATATAGAAGATTCTGTACTTATATAAATTTTAAGGCTTTCACGGCCGGCATTGCATGTAGCATATACTGCTTCCGGGCTGTTTGGCCGTGTTCCATCGGAAACTGGTATTCCAGACGTTTCGTCGATCACTGCGGTCGACATCTTCAGTGGTACAGGTCGAAACGACGTGATCGATCCTGATTGGTTGAGAGCTGCGAAACCGATGCGCTCGATCCTGATTGGTCGAGGCCAAGCAAGGGGGTGTGGTCTCCCGATACCGGGGATGGTGTTGGCTTCGTCATGTTTGAATTCTAATGACGCGCGGCTCTCAGTGCTGGGTACCAATCTTTTTGGAGATGAAAACCTTCGTTTTTTCTATTAAAATTGTTGGGATGCTTGAATATTTCGGTGGCTTCTCGACATAGCCGTGGGAAGAAATATGATGTGTCCAACTGTGCCTATAAACTGTAATTATTCAGTTGTTTATAATCAATATGTGAACTCCCGCTCACATAAAAACTATCGTGGTTTAAGCGGATGGTTTATCTGTAATAATATAAATATTTTAAATGAATTAATTATGTCTGTCCGGCAGGCAGGTTGCAAAAAAAACCGAAATTACTGCAACAGATTTATTAAAAAAAATTACAATTATTTATTAAGTTTAAAATAGTGACAATTGTTCGATGTCAGAACGAAAAGTGACCCAATGCCTTAACACGAAGCAGTCGTTGCGATGCGCCGCGTGTCTCACGTTGCGCAGGATCAGCATTTCCAGGTGGAAAAGTAAGTAGCTGCGAGGCTGATGCAATGTTTATAGTAAATTACTTCAATTTACTTCATTTGCAATTTACTTGTATGCGTGGTACTTAACATCTCCCTCCCAAAGATCAGCGACTACTAGATGACTTGTTCGAGAGTATCGCTGAAAAGGTTCTCTGGGCAGCCACGGGGCGATTCTGGATCTCTGCAAAAATCTTGCCGTGTCCCAATACCTCAATCTCATTTTCTTTAGTTACTTGTAGCTTTTGTTTCAATTGCTTTCGTATTACATAGCCGATAATTAGTGCGCATGCACCGAATATCAGTAAGTATAACGGAGTGATAGTGTATAACACACCGTGTAAGTCGGCTTTACTCAAAGTCAATGGAGGTTCCATGGATATTTTGTTCGTGCTGACTTGCAAGCTCTGTAGATCTATAGAATTCAGTGTTAATCTTTTTCTTTCTAGATTGTTTTCAGCTTCATTGAAATGTGGCAGGTTCATAATTTTCAGTATTTGTCCTTTGACACGGTTTTCTCGATTCGTTAGAGTCAGTTTGGGGCTTCGGGGGTGCATTCTTTGGGTATTACAATCAAGAAACTGCCTTCTATCGTGTTGTATTGATCCTGGGTGCAGGATAGACGGACCTTAGTAGGTTTAGGAAAACAGTGCCAGCGACTGCTGAGCGCGGAGTAGGTCCCGGTTGGTCTCGCTAGTGAGGACGTACCAGGCGGGGACGGAGTACGTGAGCTGGGTGCGGACAGCCCTGGACGCAGTCGCGCTCGAGTGGCGCGCGCCTTCGCGATGACGCTGCGGACGTGCTTATGCATGCGGAGCTGCCTATCGATGACGACTGCTAGATACTTCACCTGAGACTTCCACGGGATCGGTTCGCCGTGGAGTATGAGTGGCGGTGGAAGCTTCCGTGAGTTTGAGGTTTCTATCGCCTGTCTTACCCACATTCACCGACAGTCTCCACTTGGAGAGCCAGTCGGGGAGGAGGTCTAGTGCACGCTGCATCTTGTTTGCAGCGTGCTTGGCGTTCATAATGATTGTTATGAACACCGCATCGTCAGCGTAGAGGGCGAGCTGGGCCCCTTCTGCCACGGGAATGTCGTCGGTGTAGTGGGAGTATAACACAGGCTATAGGCCTTCTCCATGTCGAGGAGTACTGCTACAGCGTGTTCGCGTTTGGTACGCGCTGCGGTAATCCCGTGCAGTACGCTCGACAGCTGGCGCGTCGTGATGTGGTCTGACCGAAACCCGAACTGCTCCGGTCTGGGTGTCACGTATGGCGTGAGATGTCTCAGCACCTTGGACATGGTTGGCAGCAGAGTGATGGACCGATAGCTCGCAGGTTTCAGGATGTTTTTGCCCGGTTTGGGCAGCATTATAACCTTCCCCTCCTTCCAGATGGTTGGGAACCATTATGCCGGTAAATAACCGTGCGCATGATGCCGGTAAATAACCGTGCAAGCGCGGCGGTGGTGCGGAACGGCAGGTGCTGGAGTGCGGTATTGGTGATACCGTCCACTCCAGGGGCCTTCCTCCTCTTCGTCCGGCGGATGGCACGCTGCACCATACCGGGCGAGAATGAGATGGGCGACTCATCAGGAGCTATCGGCGGCACGAAGTAAGTTTCAAGGTGCTCTTAGCCAGCTGCTGCGTGTTCGGGGAAATCAGTCGGGTTCGACGAGAACTGACGCTCAGGGTGGCGGGCCAGGATGCCCGCCCGGTCTGCTGCTCTGTACCTCGGTGTCCCGTCTTCGTGCTCGAGGGGGCGCACCGGAGCTGGGGTATTGGTGAGGCGTCTACACAGCTGGTGTATAGAGCCCCAGTTTTCACCTATGGAGTCTATATAGTTCTCCCAGCTCTCGGTGGCGTCAGTGCGCAACTCGGCTTTCACCTTCTCCGTGAGCCGGTCTAGCTCGGACTTCATCGTGGGGCAGCGGACCTGCTGCCATTGCCTTCTGAGACGCCTCTTGTCGGCTATCATCTTCCTGATGTGTCCCAGCAGTTGCGGTAATCGCTCCTGGGTCCTGGGGGTGTTACTAGCCGACTCAAGGGCGCCCCGGATACTCGCTGTGAGGTCCGCTGCGAGGCCTTCCACGTCGGCTGCGGAGGTGATTGGCCGAGTTGGTGTGGTGGTCTCCAACGTTTCTGGGAAGATGGTCTAGTCCAGTCTTCGACGTGGCGCTGGAGGGACGGCGCGGGCAGGCTGTTGAGGTACTACGACAAGCACCGGCTTGTGGTCCGATGCGAACCCGTCTGGTAGTGCCTCCTGCGCGATCTGGCAGGTCATCAACTCGTTGTGGACGATGATGTCGAGCACGTCGGGGATACTTGTGGAGTCGTCCGGGTACCGGGTTGGTACCTCTGGCCCCAAAACAGTGTATCCCCGGGCATCGGCGTTGGCCAGATGTCGTACACCAGAAGCATTATGCACGGCTGTAAAGGAAAGGGGATGGGGAAAGAGTTTGGGAGGGGATGGGAAAGGAGTTTGGGCTCCGGCACTCTCACTCACCAAACGGAAAGCAACAGTTCAAATACTGTTACTTGGCGTCGATATTCTGTGAGAGGGCGGTGCTTCCCCGGTCGAGTCGGCCCATTCATTGTAAACAGTTTTCCTATCCTGGTTATTCACCAGCTGACCCAGTCGGTATGGTAACAAGAGCTCACTTATCCCAGGGCGCCTTTTCACAAAGATAATAAATACCTAACTAGGTAGCAATGAACACAAAATAAACTACAAATAATTAACTCTATTTGTGCATGTCAAGGGGACCCTTCCAAGAAACAAATTTGAAGTTTCATACATATAATTATCCAAAGATTACATACACAACTGCAACTCAGAACGCCAGTGCTAATCTAAATACAGAAAATAATACACAATAGTTATACATAAGTCCTTGGCTGGGTTTTCTTGAGATATCAGATAATTCAAACAATCTTGAGCTCACTTTCGGAGCAGCAACGATGCTGGTCTGAGTTACGGTGGAACAGTTATTAGGAGAAGGTTATTCACATCTTGATACTCTCCTAAACTCCTTATTGGAGCAGCAAAACGTTGGGCTGAAGTTTTACTTAACAATGTTAACGAGTAAGGTTATGTTAAAATAAATAAAAAATCAGTACGTGACCTTGTGGCCGAGGTGGTCCGTCCCCGAGGTGAGCCGCGCAGGTCTTGGGTGCGATCTGTGAACCAGTGCGATCTGTGTACAGAATCGGGCCTCTTCCTGACAAAGTTCACGTCTCCAGCCTCTTTGATTTTCAGGTGTTTCCAGGTGTCGCAGTGCACGCAATGCCCAGGACCAGGGTGACGAACAGCTCACAATCACAATGCTCGATACTCTCTCCAACCAAGAATTAATTTCACAATAAATTACGCAGCAGAAATGACAGACCAAACTCAATTTAATTACTTTATGTACGCTTTTTAATTGTGTCATGCTGAGTACACATGTTTTGGAACTCAATCTGGAACCAAACCTTGAAATGATATTTTGTAAGATTTTGATTGTTTTCTGTTTTGTGTGCCAAATAAATAAATAAATTACTCCACAGATAACAGATCAAAAGTCTCGACTCACGTTCGTGACCTGTATTTATAACACACGAACCCGAATTTACGAGAACTAACCCTACATCCGGCTTCCATCTGAGCCTTACTTATTACTAGAATCCTCTCGAAATCCGTCAGCACCGGAACTAAACGGAAATTTCTAGACACAATACTATTCTCCTTACAAAAAAATGTAAACAGACACGCTAAGCGGAGTGGCAAATTACAGGCGCCATCTCGCGCCCAGCAGCGTAAAATTCAGAGACCTCATCGATATCACGAATGTTAAGTTGTTAAGACGAATCAATAGATGTCGCTAAGATGCATAAAAATTGTTACATCATGCAACGGCCAAAATGACTGTTGCTTGACTCTACCACTCTACACCTTATGGGAGGTATTCCCCTGGTACTCCTTATAGGGAGGTTACTTAGCGAGGTGCTTACTAAATCTGGTTCACAGCTCTCAATTTATTCACCTGAGCTATCTCTCCAAGAATGATCACTGTTTCCTCCATAGGGTACTGACCAACAATCAACATACTGCGACGGTGATGTAGTTGCATCAACCTGCTGCTGTGACAAGGTTACCACATCAATGGATCCGCTCAAGTTCGGTGCCTCACCTTCAACTGTGCAGCTCTCCTTTTGAATATCTAAAATTGACGATGGTTCACCAATAATATCTGCATTATTACTATTATCACAGCTAATATTTGGTTTCGAACCATTAATGACATCATAAACTACAACATTAGAATCAGTATCAGAAATGTCAATGTCAGACATTTTCTTCACATTGGAATTAATCAAATTTAAATTGCCACATGGAATATCGCCAACAATATCCTTAGTGGGGGTTAACATTAATTAAATTATCATGAATAACATCATTATTAATCAATTGAATATTGTCATCATTTTTAGACAATTCATTCTAATGCACATTTCTAGATTTTACTACAGTAGTGGGACATTTAGGATCTATTAACCTATAACCTTGAGTTCTCACAATAACCTACAAATATATATACCTTTGACTTAGCATCCAGCTTACGACGCTTATGATCAGGAATGAGTGAGAATGCTCTACAACCAAATACTCTTAAATGACTCAAGTCAGGTTTACATCCAGACCATGAATGTTGACGATGGCTCTCTATAATTGAATAAGGAGTATTTTATATGTGATATATGGCCTTCCCGGGCGCCACCGACGACGCTGTTTTTTAATGACATAGCAGACCTGTCACTCTTCTTTTTTATATATGAGAAAATACACACATTTTAAGTTTTTTTTCTATCTTTGAATCTCCTCAACACCTGCGTCTGTTACAAAAGTGCATGCTTCTTCTGGAATGCCGCCAGACAAAGCTGCAGTAGGGGTCCTATTCTTTAAATATATTGCTGTCATCACAGCCTCTCCCCAAAATTGCTTGTCGAGACGAGCTTCAGAAAGCGTACAACGAGTCTTCTCTAAAAGAGTTACAAAAAGGAATAGTAGTTTGGTGTTTAATCCCATTATTAGATAAATCATTTTCAAAATTATGTCTGCAATATTCTCCTCCATTGTCAGTCCTCAAACATTTATTTTTACAACCAGTCTGATTCTCAACGAAATTCTTAAATTTAATAAAATAAGACATTACCTCACTTTTATGTTTTAGCAAGTAGCCATAAGTCTTTCTAGAGAAATCATCCGTAAACGTAACAATGTATCTTGCTCCACCTAAGCTGCTAACACTCATGGGTCCGCAAACATCGGAGTGTACCACCGATAGCAGTTCCCGAGCTCACTTCGCCTGACCTTTAGTAAAAGAGTGCATTGTCTGCTTCCCCTCAATACATGGAATACAATCCCTCAAAATGTCACGGCCGCTGTCATCAAAAACAACACCATCTACATGTTTACAAAGGGAGTACAGACCACTTAAACTTAGATGTTCAAGGCGCCAGTGCCACAATTCCATTGACACACTCGATGCAGCTAGAGCTTGTTCTGAAATAGACTTTGTACTATTAGTAGTCCTATCGCCTACTAAAAATCCCTGTGTGAGTTTATAAATTCCCTTGTTACCACTAACTGTGACAGTACAATTATCTGGACAAATTATGTCACATTTATCATTGTTAAAATTGACATTATAGCCTGATTTAGTTAATTGAATTACGGAAAGCAAATTGACAGACAATTTGGGTACAAACAAAACATTTTCCAACAGTCTTTCACCATTATTCATATAAAGAGAAACCTTACCAGAACCACAAGTTTGTATAGTCGCATTACTGGCAACTGTTATATTAGTTTTAATCTTAGTGTCCAAGTTTATAAAACTACTATGATCACGACATATGTGAGAAGAGCAGCCACTATCAATTATCCAATCCTGTTCATGAAATGCAGTGAGCGCTGAAGCCAGCATTGTCTGGGATTTATCACGTTCCTGTTTCTTCTTCTTCTGATCATTTTTCAATTTATAACACAAATAATTTTCTTGTTTTTATAACTGCCCATTAATGCAACAGATTCTCCATTATCACTGGTTTTTCTTCTAAATTCTTCTTGAAGTAGTCGTGCTCTCACAACTTCAGTTGTTAAGGATTCTGTGAGACTTGCTGTTTCAAGACCGGAAACCAGCACATCATATTGTTGAGGTAAACCACTGAGTGATATTTCTGCAACCTCTTTGTCTTCTATAGTTCGTCCTATGTCTGATAGTTGTTGTACAAGAGTCATCACACCACTGATATATTCAGCCATAGAAGAATACTGAGAAAATTCCACTCCGTGCAGCTGTCTTAATAAAATAACACGCCTGTAGAGGCCTTTATCCTCAAATGCATCTGCAAGTCTTTTCCATGCATCTTTGGCAGAACTCGCATCTCTAACATATTAAATGCAATTTGGTTTAACAGCTAAACAAATTCGAGCTAGTGCACGTGAGTCCAGTGTGCGGTTAGGTTCTCCAGGCATATCTATACATGACCACAGTCCTTCCATAATTAAAGTCATACGCATATAATATTTCCAATTTAAATATATACCAATTCCATCCAATTTTTCAAAAAATGCAATAGTTTGGGGGAAATGAGGCAACTGTCCGCCATTTGTAGAAACATTGGAATTCGGTTCATCCGCCATAATGATATAAAAATAAAACTTACTCGATTTTCAATTATACTCTGTGTTTCGTACTGAAACAGTATTAACTTTGTAATTTTAATTTTCTTATTATTCTATAAAAATAAAATTGTGAATTTTGAATGTGACTGCGCCTAGAGTAATTAGATACATTTTTCGTGTGTTGGTAGCGAACTTAGGCTAGCGACTTTGGGTGTCCTCCAGTTATGTTGGCTACCAGTATTTTTCATATAATGTGCAATAAACGCATACTTCAGTGCACCTTTGATTGTCCTTGAGAGCGGTTCGTCCGTGCTTCCGCGTCCTCGAACACGCCGAACAAAAACTTTTGTGCCGTGTCCTAATTACGTGAAAATTCGTCTATCTTCAACAACCAGCACCCACTCCAGCGCTGACTGCACATACCCCCAGGCCGACGGATTTCCCAAGTAAGTTCGTAGACCTATTTCGCTTCAACATAAGTTTTGATCCGTTCGAGTCGGATATCTTTTTTTCTTTGCTGTAGTCACGCTAGAAATTCACGTTGTTAGGACATTAAATTTCTTATTTTTATATTGTAATTCGGTGTATTTTGTTGTTTGTCGTAGCGACGTCACGCGTCCCGACAATATTTCGAGTTTTTCGTCTTGATTTTTGCCCATAATTGTATTGCGACGTAAAACGTCCTGCAAAATGGCGGAACAAGACATTTTCGAACGAGAAATTTTACTTGACGAAGTCAAACGTATCTTAGAATTTTGTGAAATCAATGAGCAACAATTCAAATCACGAGCTAAAGATATTCAATCGATTCAGAGAAAATTTCTTAAATTGCAAACTAAAATTGAAAGGTCGTTATTAAAATTAGAAACATTTGATCGAAATGAACAACTGCGCATTCGAAATCAGTTTAGTGATATTTATTACGCGATTTTGACTCGTTTCGATGAAATTAAGAAAAATGAGGATGAGTGCAGGCGCATAAGCAGAGCTTCTTTTAATAATTCATTGCAACCTGCTCACGGCAGTTGTATAAATAAGTTGCCAATTTTACCGTTGCCTTCCTTCGCTGGAGAATCAACCGATTGGCCGTCTTATTATGATTTGTATCGTTCTATTGTTCACAATAATGATGCCTACACGGAAGCGGAGAAATTTAGGTATCTTCTGCTAACATTAAAAAACGAGCCTTATAATTTAATTAAGTCGATACCTATCACGGACGAGAATTATGATGTCGCGTTGAACATTTTAATTGCGAGATATGAAAATAAACGAGCCATCGCTTCCAAACACCTGGACCGTATTTTAGATATTGAGTCTTGTTCTGAGAAATCAAACCACAGTTTACGTAATTTGTTGAACATTTACCACGAAAATATAAAGGCGTTAGAAGTGATGCGTTTGCCTACAGAACATTGGAGTTTTATTTTGTTGAATATTTTACTACGTAAAATACCTACTTCTTTGCGTAAAAGATTCGAGTTGTCGTTACTTAAACCATCGGAGATTCCTAAGGTCGAGTTGTTAGTCGAGTTTTTAGAAAAGGAATTGACCGCTAGCGAAATTGTAAATTCCGGCAGTCATAGCTACCACAATGCGGGTAGGTACAATCAAACGCGCGGGAGCAACACTGGCAGCAGTTTGACTTTCGGTCGTTCACTGACTGCCAATGCCGCTAGCCCGGCCACGAACACGGTCAAAAAAGATCGAAATTGTGTGTGTTGTGATGGTCAACATTTATTAACGAAATGTAATCAATTTTTGAGTCTGTCACCAAACGATAGATATGCTTTTATTAAAAATAAAGACGTATGTTTCAATTGTTTATCTAGATCGCATTCGGTATCAAACTGTCTCTCGAGTCATTCATGTAAATTCTGTCAAAAGCGTCATCATACGCTAATTCATTTTCCTATCGACGGGGCTAACAATCGGTCAATTGAGAAAAGTAGTGTTTCGGTCCCTCTTACAGAGGAATCTAATCCAACCGTGAATACGCAGCATGCGATGATATCTAGCCACGTGACGCGGACTGAGTGCGCGTCATCCACTGCTCGCTTCATTCAGACAACTACCGTGTTGCTTTCTACGGCGCTCATCGATGTGTGTGTAGGTACACAAACGCGATCGACGGTTCGATGTATCGTTGATACGGGAAGTCAGGCTTCTTTCATTACCGAAGCGTGCTCGCAGAGATTAGGCATGAAGCGACGTTATGCGGACATACCTATTTATGGCATAGGTGATAAGAAACCGGTGCGTCCTAAAGGTATTATTTCGTGTAGTATTTCACCAAGAAATGCAATTAAACCTTCTATTCCGATTGAAGTGTTAGTTTTACCGAAACTTATACCTCAAATGCCGAGTGTGTCATTGCCACGTGATGGGTGGTCACACATAAAAAATTTAAATTTGGCCGATCCTACTTTTCACACTCCACAACCTGTGGAGATGTTATTAGGTGCGGATATATTATCTCATATTTTGTTGGGAAACGTGATAACGGGTTCACCTGGTTCGCCGATTGCCATGAACAGCATCTTCGGCTATTTATTGTTAGGAAAGCTAGATATCAATTGTTCGACTCCGTCCCCAGTTCAAGTGTGCTTTAGCTCATTATACGATGACGGCGACTTGAAAAAATTCTGGGAGCTCGAGTCCGTGCCTGAGGAGAAGGTACTCACACCTGAAGAACGTTTATGCGAATATATTTTTGAGAGCTCATGTTCTCGTGACGTAACAGGGCGGTATACAGTAGCCTTACCTCGTAAGCCTGATGCTCAGCCTCTAGGTGAATCTAAAGATATTGCACTCGCTCGGTTCCACAAACTGGAACATCGCTTAGAGAAAAACCCGAGTCTTAAAACAGAGTACCATGCGTGTTTACAAGAATATTTAGAATTGAAACATATGGAGCCGGTTTCCGACCCTCCAAAATTAGGTACATCGTACTACATTCCCCACCATTGCGTAATCAAGGAATCGTCTCAGACTACACGGACCAGAGTTGTTTTTGATGCAAGTTGCAAAAGCTCCAATGGGACCGCACTGAATGATATCCTTTTAACGGGTCCTAAGCTTCATCAAGATATTGTTGACGTCATTTTAAAGTTTCGAGTTCACGGTGTCGCGCTTACGGCTGATATAAAGCAAATGTATCGAAATATATTAGTCCGCGAATGCGATAGGGATTTACAACGTATTCTATGGCGCACCTCTCCACACGAGCCCATTCGTGAGTACCGCTTGCGTACGGTTACGTTCGGAGTTAGTTCGTCCCCATACTTAGCCCTTCGTACAATAAGGCAGTTGGC
The DNA here is from genome assembly GCA_946251805.1 of Cybosia mesomella. NCBI lineage: Eukaryota > Metazoa > Arthropoda > Insecta > Lepidoptera > Erebidae > Cybosia > Cybosia mesomella. Next base: position 14,468,799 of record OX276411.1, read on the forward strand.
CTGCGACGAAGCTTCGAATTTTCCTCTGGCATCCAAGGTTTTATTGGAGGAGGTCTTCGTTGATGACGTGGTCTCCGGGGATTGCGATGAGACAAAAGCCCTCGTCTTACAAAGAGAGTTGATAGGTATTTGTAAGTCGGCGGGGTTTGAATTACGCAAGTGGCACAGCAACTCGCCAGCGATACTCGCTGCGGTGCAGGTGCCAGATGTTCATGGTGAGCGGCGAGAAGAGGTATCATTCGCTCCAATGGACAATGATAACCAAACTAAGGTACTAGGACTTCAGTGGAATCCTAAGTCTGACCAGTTCACTTTTAGTGTTCAGTGTTCATCAGCTGACACTATTACTAAAAGAACCATTCTTTCACAGATCGCCAAGATCTATGATCCCACGGGGTGGTTATCCCCTGTCACTGTGTTTGCCAAGCATCTAATGCAGTTGCTATGGATTTCCGGTGTTCATTGGGATGAACGTCCCCCTAATGATATAGTTAATGCATGGACAGCGTTCGTAAAGGAGTTACCTCTTTTATCTCAAGTATCAATCCCTCGCCAAGTGTTTTTTCCTGCATGCAGTGTTCAGCTTCATGGATTTTGTGACGCTAGTTCTCGCGCTTACGCAGCTTGTCTGTATGTCCGTCTTACAGACGACTGCAGTAAACAAATTCGAACCTTTCTGCTATTAGCAAAAACGCGTGTTGCACCAATATCACCATGTCTGTCCATACCGCGTCTGGAGCTAATGGCAGCCGTGATGTTGTCCAAACTTATAGAAAAGGCGTTACATATCTACCGTGACCGAATTAGGGGTGAGGAAGTGTATGCGTGGTCGGATTCCTCAATAGTGCTAGCGTGGCTTCGTTCCCCTCCATACGAGTGGAAAACGTTTGTTTCGAATCGTACAAGTGAGATTCTTTCGAGAGTTCCTAGTAGTCACTGGGCTCACGTTTCTTCAGAAAATAACCCTAGTGATGCTCCTTCTAGAGGTATGTTGCCGTCTACATTCTTACAGAATGAGATGTGGTTTCATGGACCTCAGTGGCTTCGTGAGGAATCCGCTGCTTGGCCTATACAGAAGAACATTCTTAGCACGAGTGAGGAAAAACGTAACTTAACAATTGCTTCTGCGTCGGCCACGCTGATCGAAGAGATTGACGTAATAAATAAGTTTTCGAATTTAAACAAATTAGTGAGAGTTACTTCTTACGTATATCGTTTTTATAATCTTTTAAAATCCAAAGTTAAAAAAGAAAAAAATACACATCCTAATCATATAACAGTCCACGAATACAATTACATCCTAAACCGATTGATATACTTAGTTCAACATCAAGTATTTCAGGAAGATTTTAAAAACATTTCGCAGGGTAAACATCCCTCGAACCAATTGAGACGTCTTGATCCTTTTATTGACGAGTTTAATTTTTTACGTGTTGGCGGACGTCTTCATAAATCATTGTTGTCCTACGAGTCCAAGCACCAATTAATTTTACCGAAGAGACATCCTTTAACGAATTTGATAATTGATAACGCGCATATTACGTATTTACATGCGGGCACCCAATCAGTTCAATATTTACTTCTACAGAAGTATTGGATTTTATCGAGCCGAGATATAATACGTAAACAGCTGTTTCGTTGTGTGCGTTGCTTCCGTACGCGCCCTGTACATCCACAGCCGGCGATGGCGCCGCTTCCAGCAGCTCGGCTGCGACCTGAGCGTCCTTTTATAAAAACTACTGTTGACTACGCGGGTCCATTTTACGTGCGAGCTAACAAGGTTAGGAATGCAAAGGTAATAAAATGTTATGTTGCCGTGTTTGTGTGTATGAGCGTGAAGGCTATACACTTAGAGCTCGTGTCAGAGCTAACCACCGAGGCTTTCCTAGCTGCCCTGCGTAGATTCACATCACGCAGAGGTTTGTGCACTGATCTCTATTCAGATTGTGGCCGGAACTTCGTCGGATGTAATAGTTATTTAAAAGATTTGTACGAATTCTTGAAAACTGACTCTGTGCAATGCGCTTTGAATTTTCAAACCTTGCAACAGGGCATTACATGGCATTTTCAACCCCCTTATGCTGCCCACTTCGGGGGTTTGCATGAATCCGGAGTTAGGGGATTTAAAAAACATTTATATCGTGTTCTAGGGACCCAGGTCCAAACCTATGATGAGATGCATACTTTGTTGTGTCAAATTGAAGCCATATTGAACTCACGGCCACTGTGTGTTGTTAGCTCGGATGCATCTGATCCGCTACCCTTAACCCCTGCTCATTTCTTAGTCGGAGGCCCGTTGATGGCTATTCCAGACGTTTGCCTAACAGAGTCAAATCCAGGAAGACTTTTGAGGTGGCGTTGGGTACAACAATGTGTCCAACATTTTTGGAAGCGATGGAGTCGTGAATACCTACACGAGATCCAACAACGTAGCAAATGGTATCGCGACTGTGGGTCCCCCATTCGCGTGGGTGACATTGTTGTGGTGAGCGATGATAACCTCCCTCCACTACAGTGGAAACTTGCTCGTGTGCATGAACTACATCCAGGCTTAGACAATAAGGTAAGAGTTGTGACCTTGCAAGCTGGCAAGAGTCTTTTCAAACGCGCAGTCGTTAAACTGTGTAAACTCCCCTTAGAATAATAATAAGAGAGCGTAGGTAATATTAACTTAGTACCTACCACCTTAGTTAAGTTGTTTAGAATTAGTAACATTAGTTTCATCGAGGTTTCACATTAAAAGAAGTTACGTTCTTTTAAGGTGAGCGGCATGTTTCGTACTGAAACAGTATTAACTTTGTAATTTTAATTTTCTTATTATTCTATAAAAATAAAATTGTGAATTTTGAATGTGACTGCGCCTAGAGTAATTAGATACATTTTTCGTGTGTTGGTAGCGAACTTAGGCTAGCGACTTTGGGTGTCCTCCAGTTATGTTGGCTACCAGTATTTTTCATATAATGTGCAATAAACGCATACTTCAGTGCACCTTTGATTGTCCTTGAGAGCGGTTCGTCCGTGCTTCCGCGTCCTCGAACACGCCGAACAAAAACTTTTGTGCCGTGTCCTAATTACGTGAAAATTCGTCTATCTTCAACAACCAGCACCCACTCCAGCGCTGACTGCACATACCCCCAGGCCGACGGATTTCCCAAGTAAGTTCGTAGACCTATTTCGCTTCAACACTCTGTAACAATTATATTTTCTGAAATAGATATTTAAAAAAGGCGAATCCAGTAGCGACATCTATGCACGGAGTTCTCCCGGAGTGTAGCAGCGTTCGATCGGAATCCCATAGTGGTGTTGTGGTTCACAGTAATACCACGAGATGGCGTTGCTGTACTGGATGCAATAAAATTTCATTTCATTTAATGTGTCCCTGTATTCTGTCCTTTGGGAAGAATAATTATGATTTGTAGTCAAACGTTAAGTTCCAGGCTTTTCCCTAATTTATTAACTCAGTCCCTCTATGGTTTTCATCTTCATAAGCTATGGTTTGTCTAGTAAAATACGTATAAATTAAGTAGATACTTAATCTGCCTTGTGTTCACAGCGACAAGTTGACACCTGATTGTGCCGCATTGTCGGAGTGACTTTGTGTTTTCAGCGAGACTGCTCGTGAAAAAAACGCTGGAATATGGTCTTTTCGAGAAAGTTCTTAGCTAGAAGGTATATAAGGCCAGGTCAGCTGGTGGGCCGTGACTTGAGAATTCTTCGTTGAGAACCTATAACGGTTATTTTGTGTATAGACTATTTTGTCAATTTCTATAAGTTCATAACCTATACTAATTCGATTCAGTGATATTCCCACATCGTTGGTAAGTCTCTGCACTATATTTGCTTCTAAGTTTCTTCTGCATTAGAGTGAATACTTTATACTCATTTTGGTCTCAGGGTCCCAGATTAGGGTCTTGGAATCACAACTTGCGAACGTGATTGAGCGGAAATGCAATCCCGAGTGTCAGTATCGCTATACCGAGGGCTCTTCTCGTCTACATCTCGGTAGACAATGGAGGACTCGCGGGACGATGCTTGGCCCCGTGCTGGCAGACAACAGGCTCTGGTCACGTACACACTCGAAGCAGCTCCGAGCTTCAGTATCGCTATACCGAGGGCTCTTCTCGTCTACATCTCGGTAGACAATGGAGGACTCGCGGGACGATGCTTGGCCCCGTGCTGACAGAAAACCAAGGCTCTGGTTACGTATTTAATTTTATCTGTAATATTTTGTGTGTACCCTAAATTTCACTAATCTTGTACTTACTTGGGCGTAGAGGAGTTCCCCAACCACCTTGGGTTGGCTAGGAAGGCCCTACGCATAAGTGGAGAGACCGGCAAGACCTTTAAGTAATTCTCAAGTCAACGTATAACCTTATTATGTATTTCTGAACTTTTTGTAACTTGTGTATTGTGTATCTGGAGTAAATATATGTATGTATAACTGTGTGTAAGAGAGTTTTCTTGGAAGTGACACCCGAAAGTTCCTCGCACACCCACGGCACTATTCTATTCTCTGACCTCTGATGAAAAGGCGCCCTGGGATTTAGGAACTCATGCGCCCTACGACTGAGGTAGCTGGTGAGTAGATCGTCTGACAGGTTCAGCGGTTATAGATTTGTAGACTGTCTGACAGGTTCAGCTGTTATAAGTTTGTAGACCGTCTGACACGTTCAGCGGTTACAACTCCACTTGGTAATCTGGATCCATAACCTGATGGCGAGAGCGTGGTGCGCAGAGGCGACAGCGTGGTTAACACAAATGGAGTTGAGAGTTCAATAAAAGTACGCAGTTGGTTATGTAGTTTATTACGGCACAAGATGGAATCGAAATCAGTACATATACATTAAGCTGCTATGGCGTACAACGTATTACAATACTTATTATTAGTATCTTGGAAATAACACTTAGGATCATATCAGATTTAGTTTACTTGTATGACTTGATAACATTACACAAGGGAGTTAAGAAAAGGAAGAGAGCAAACAGACAGATGTCACAATACCGGATATGTTCTATAGTTAATCTATGAATTACCATAATTCTCAACTAACAATAGACAATGCTTATCCTCTATACTGTACGAGTCGATTGATGGTGTAGACGTAATATTGCCAACAACGGTTTGGGTGAGACTCTTCTCGTGCCACATCTCGGATAAGCGACCGAATTACAGGAGTCGTGGCATCGGTCCCAACCATGAGGTTCAAGGGGGACGCCTGTGTCTAGAGATGGTCGAAAACGTTATTTTTGCATCGCAGTGACTGTCGTTCCAGTTCCTCAAAAGTCACAGTGATAAATCATCGTGATTTTGTCACATCGATCACTCCCGTCACTATTTAACATAGGTAATTGGTACAAACTGTTACGATTCTATGTGCTTATGTGATCCGAAATAACCTTCACACTTTTACAGGCTTAGGACTGTCACACAGATTTTAATAATTTTAATTTCTAGTTTTATTCAAGTAATTTATGTAAATTTATTTTATAAAAAAATGTATTACGAATTCGTACAAAGAGATTTTACATGAAGTAATCGAATAACGGTTTATAATTTCAACTCGTGTGGCGTGTTTATTATTTTGGATCACTTATTTACCATGATTTCACTACTTATTTACAGTATTTACATTATTTGTTCAGATGATTTTATATTTTATAATTCGAATTCAAAAACAAAAGCTGCTGTAATTTTCGTACACCAAGCCTTGTACGTCTTTCGGTCAGGATGTAACCTGCCTTTGAAAATAGCCTCTCACAAGGTACGAAAGTCGGCAAAAAATTCAGCCTTTTTCTGGCTAAAACAGCCAAATGTGGAAAACTGTGGCCGAAAGTTTTCCACCACTGCAGCAGATTTTCTTTAATGTCCACCACAGGAATATCCAAGTACCTTTGTCCTTCCATGATACCTTGTGACGTTGGAGTTGCTTCAGGACGCACGGAACGAATAATATTTTTATATTCATCCCAAATATCAAATTTACGCTTTGCTGCAGGCTCTGCCACTTCAAGCCCCTCTTCTATCAGTTCTTGCTGCTGATTTGGCTGTGATTTTCTAATCATAGCAGTAATAATTTCTGTTACTGATTTTTTTATTTCAGCTGCGTTGTTGTGGTTCCGAAACACATAAAGTTTAAAACGTGGATCTAGCATGGTGGCAATACCGATCGTCCTACTAACTTCCAAGTTCGGAAACCTTAATTCTGTTTCTGATCGCAAAGACCCTATTAATTTTATTGATACTTCATGAAGACTATTCACAAAATCTTCAATAGATGGATCTTCTGTAAATCGGAGCATCTGGTTTAACGCCGAAAGTAAGCCCCTGGTTAAAATTATTATTTGACTCCCAGTAACGTACTGTTCACCACTCATAGTCTCGGTGAGTTGTTCGAAAGGCTTTAAAATTATGCATAACTCTCGACAAATCCGCCACTCTTCTAGTGTGAGGGGTTCCCACTTCTCATCTGTCAACGCTATCGTGGATTTGATGGCATCTTCAAGATCAATAAAGCGTTCCAACATTTTTAAAGTTGAGTTCCATCTCGTGGATATGTCTTGCAATACCTTTTTAGGGTTAGAAACCCCATTTTGCTTTTGGTAAATTACCAATTTTTCGGTTGTTTAAAAAGAAGTGTCATTCTTTTAAAATGTGAAACAATTGTCTTTACCTTATTAATGAGCTGTCGCACTTTTTCATCCGGTCTGTGGTGCAATGTTTCACAATTAAATTTAACGTATGGGCGAAGCAACCAAAATGTTTAAACCCCGTTTTTTCCATAGCACTTTTCATGTTGCTTGCGTTATCTGAAACTACTATAAGAACCTTTTCTTTCAAGTTCCAAGATTGGAGTACACGCGATATATTTTCTTTGATATTTTCGGCTGTATGGGCACCAGCCATAGGTGCACATTCCAATAGAACCGTTTTCATTTCAAAATCTTGGTCGATGTAGTGAGCTGTCAACCCTAGGAACGCATCATTACTACTAGATGTCCATATATCGGTGGTTAAACAGACACTCATGGCTTCAGTTTCCATTCTCTGTTTCACTTCTGTCATACACGTCTCATAAAGTGCAGGTAAATAATTATTAGCGAGCACTTTTCTATCAGGTAATTGATAGGAAGGGTTTAGGCCCTGCACGAATGCTTTAAATCCTCGATCATTTACTATCGAAAACGGCTGATAATCCAAAATAAACAAAAGCATCAACAGATTGTCTAATTTCTTTTTTTCGTTCGGGGTAAATTTTTTTTTCACAAATCGGATCATTGTTTGATTCACTAATGCAACGGCTTTGCCTACGTTCTGGTCATTTTGTGGTATGTTACTGGTTACAGTTATAGGAACGGAGTTTGATGTGCTTGGCTCATTTCGATGTATGTTACTGTTTACAGTTATAGGAATGGAGTTTGATATGCTTGGCTCATTTCGATAGTAATCAGAAGATGTAGATGTAAATGTAGATGATCCAGGGTCCGATTTCAAAGTGTACGATTTTGTTGACATAAATTGTACGGTTGGATGTTTACGTTCCATATGTTTTTTCAAATTAGACGTTGAAGATCTATAACTTA